>OY982527.1:33469971-38269971 GCA_963859965.1 Ceramica pisi | reverse complement strand
GTCATCATGATTATTCCAGCCGAAAGACTGCTGGACATAAGCTTGTCCATAGTGTTGTCGTAACAACTGGCCCTGTACGTCTCACATCCATCGGCTACCTGCGACCCTCATCAGGTCGATGGTCCACCATGTGGGAGGCCTTCCAACACTGCGTACGCCGGCACCACTCCACTTTTCAGCCCCATCGACTTTCTGTCAAGTAGTTACTTGAAATTAATAGTACATTGTTATCCAGGGGTGAAAGTAGCTGATTTTATCCTTTTTCATTTCTGTGTCGGCCAGCTATTCAGCCATAACATTTTCATTATTGTTTTTTTTATGATTTGATGGCTGTCAGTTGAAAATGACTCTCCCTAGGGCTGGAAAGTTTTCAACCCGCTCCTCAGGCAATTTCAGGCCTACTTTCCGAGCATGAGTAATGAAAAATATTCATTAATCAGAATACAAAACTATCTTGAAAACCATAAATTCTATTTTGGATTTGACATGTTTAGATTGTTTCTAGTTACAGAAAAGAATCACTTTGAGGTAAAACTATTACAGTAATTAATAGGGAATATGCATGCGATTATTTTATTTGCAAAATGAAATACTTATTAGCTCTAGTAAACAATCATGAAATTATTTTTGAATATATCTTCATCAAAGATGAAGTTTTAAAGCTTCAAAGAGTACAATAAGTAAGAGAAGTCCGTTATGGACTTTGACGTCAAAGTCCAGTCGTTTGTTTTCGAGCAATTGTGATTCTATTTTCACTGTTTGTATTATATTTTGGTGATTTTTTAGATAAACTGTTGTAACGTTACGTTTTACAGGGGGAGCCTGTAAAATGTGAGGTCACATATAGCACTCACCTACCTAGGAGGGGAATGCGTGCTAAAAGGGAAAAGGACAAATAAATAGTATAAAGATTTAATGAATTACACCACTTATAGAAGAAACGGCTGATGAATGATTATGATGAGCTGACGTGAGATGAAAATGAAGTCTTCCTTGAAGAACCGGAGGACTGGAGGGTCCGTTGAAGAACCGGAGGGCCGGCAGGGTCCGTTGAAGAACCGGAGGACTGGAGGGTCGTCACTCTTCAGAGGGCTGGAGAGGATGGGCCGAGTAACTTCTTCCTCCCAGGCTCGTTCAGCCCAGGCATCAAGGTGTCCTTTAAAGGCGGCAAGGAGAGAGGCCGACTTATCAGGTTCGAGGAGGTAAACTTAGAAAACGTCCTCTAAGTCAGGAGAGAGGGCGACTTCTCTGGTTCCCTGGAGGCAAACTGTCCTCTCAATCACTCTTAAGAAACTTTTCCGAGTTGTGGCTTATCTCAGCTCCAAACGTAGACTGACCATTTCTTTACAACGGCTCTAAAATGAAGGCTCGCTTTTATTTTGAATTTGATATGAGTTTCTAGAATTTGATGGAAAAGGAAAAAATTGACTTTATGAAGGTCTGATGACAGTTTCATATGCGACCTAAAACTCCTAGCTAACTTCAGAATACAAATAAAAAGAAAACTAGGTCTGTCTAAATGACATAATGACATAATACAAGAAATGTAAACAAAGTATTGAAGATAGCTAATTTGCAGAAAAACTTAGAAAATACAAGTTAAAAAGAATCTAGGAATCAAGTTATGGCTATGCAGCTATGTATTAATTTATCTAGGAAGTTTATAGAGAGCGTACCTAAGTACAAAACAATAAGACACACACTACATTACCCCGAAAACCCCGGAAAAAATTTGAATGCAATGAAAAAATTTTTCTTGTTTAGTAATTCAAGAGAGCAACAATAGAAGAACAGTAACTAGGTAGTTAAAATTAAATTAAATGAGTATTTACAATGATACAGTAAGTAAAAAAATAATACTATATTACCCAAAACCCCAGAAAGTTAACAACTAGGAAAATTTAGAGGTTGAAAATAAAACCTTGCTCTTTCACACACCTTACATCAAACTAGGATACCTTTCACACTTCCTCAAACATACATCACCATCATACTTAGGGGATACGGTTCACATTCAATGACGCGTACTCCACAAGGGATTATTTTTAAGGTTTACGAAGGCTTATTTATTTTATTAGGTGTCGTAACCCGCACCTTTTTTAAAACCCATAAAATTAAAATTAAATAGTTATTTACAAAGTTTTTCTGCTTAGAAAAGCAGTCAAGGTTTAAGAGCATAAAGTGCTTAAGAAAAGCCTTAAAGCATAAGTCAAGGGTTCAAGGAGATTCAAGACTTATTAAAGGATACATAAGCCTTCGAGTTTCAAGTATTCAAGTAAGTTTAAAAAAAAATATTTATCTATATACACTAAGGCTTATTTTACGAGTTATAAAACCGCTCGACACAATGGCTTATTTTACGAGTTGTGTACCGCTCAACAAAAAAAAAAAAAAAAAATTATACAAGCCAAAAAGTTTTTGAAAAGGAGAAGTGATACCGTTCTTAATTCTAAATGGTTTTTACAAGAGTCAATCAAGTACCTAATATAAATTAAAATAAGAATTTTGAACAAAAACAAGTAATAAGAAGACTATACTAAGATTTTTTTTAAAACATCGAGATAAGTACTAAAATTAAAACATGAGCATGTAAAAAAAAAAAAACAAAATAGACAAAATTAAACTTTATAAAACCACGCTTGGAACACTATGTCCGTTACCTAGCAACGAATGATGTCAAATAAACAAGTCAAACGAAAATTATTTTTTCCGTAATTTATTTGAAGAGTATGCTTAAAAGGTTTTGGTGTTATTTAATAAGAGTATCACCAAAACTATTATAGCTCCTTCTAAGATCATGTAAACTCCCGTATCACAGATTTATAATCTAGGATCAAGTAATTTTTACGAAAACTTCATAAAGATTGCACTAGTGGTAATGAATCGAACGATGATGAAGTAACGTTTAAAGTGTAAGTTTCAGAATATATGATGAAGCAATTGTAATGGGTGTAACGTAGTTGTTTAGGTATGTATAAACGTCTACAGGATACTCTCCTGTGTCTGTCGTAAAGTAACCAATCTCCAACCTTGGTAGCGCCCACGAATGGATATAGAAACGCATCCAAGAGGCCGAAAGGGTGCCAATTATCTCATGATAACGGATTGTATGTGGGGGTGAAGAATACCTTGGTGATAGAATATATAGATTGTATATACTTAATATTTTGGTAAAGAGTTAAGTTTAAGGAGTAAACGACATACGGGATATTGTCCAATAGCCGTCGTAGAGTAACCAATCCCTTACTTGGTAAAGCCCAAAAGTGGTGATGGCCACTAGTTGGTTTTAAAAACTACATCCAAGCAGTGAAAGGGTGCCAATTACCAGTGGGTAATGGAATGTGTGTGGGGGTGTAGTATAAGATGATGTAAAGTTTGTAAGAGGAGTAAGGGTTGAGATGGATGAGGATGTATGATGGAAATAGTTACCAAATATAATCGCCTTGTGGAAGTTTGTTTTTTGAATTTTGAAATAACTTGCAGAATGTCTGAAAATGATTTAAGGGGTGGGTTAGTAAAAACTGGGCGCCAATCTGTAACGTTACGTTTTACAGGGGGAGCCTGTAAAATGTGAGGTCACATATAGCACTCACCTACCTAGGAGGGGAATGCGTGCTAAAAGGAAAAAGGACAAATAAATAGTATAAAGATTTAATGAATTACACCACTTATAGAAGAAACGGCTGATGAATGATTATGATGAGCTGACGTGAGATGAAAATGAAGTCTTCCTTGAAGAACCGGAGGACTGGAGGGTCGTCACTCTTCAGAGGGCTGGAGAGGATGGGCCGAGTAACTTCTTCCTCCCAGGCTCGTTCAGCCCAGGCATCAAGGTGTCCTTTAAAGGCGGCAAGGAGAGAGGCCGACTTATCAGGTTCGAGGAGGTAAACTTAGAAAACGTCCTCTAAGTCAGGAGAGAGGGCGACTTCTCTGGTTCCCTGGAGGCAAACTGTCCTCTCAATCACTCTTAAGAAACTTTTCCGAGTTGTGGCTTATCTCAGCTCCAAACGTAGACTGACCATTTCTTTACAACGGCTCTAAAATGAAGGCTCGCTTTTATTTTGAATTTGATATGAGTTTCTAGAATTTGATGGAAAAGGAAAAAATTGACTTTATGAAGGTCTGATGACAGTTTCATATGCGACCTAAAACTCCTAGCTAACTTCAGAATACAAATAAAAAGAAAACTAGGTCTGTCTAAATGACATAATGACATAATACAAGAAATGTAAACAAAGTATTGAAGATAGCTAATTTGCAGAAAAACTTAGAAAATACAAGTTAAAAAGAATCTAGGAATCAAGTTATGGCTATGCAGCTATGTATTAATTTATCTAGGAAGTTTATAGAGAGCGTAAGTACAAAACAATAAGACACACACTACACTGTATAGATAATAAATATGTTTTTCATGCATATTCCCTATTTCGAAAAGTTACTTTAACCCTCGGCTAAATTTGCTCACTGCTCACTCCGCTCCGCTCGCTCTCACCGCTCGCACCACTCATCTTCAACTGCATGTAATGCTGATTCCATTCACGACATTCGCACAATTTCTCCTCATCGACGGTGTTGGGATTACAGATGTACTGTCGTTAACACAAGTGTTACAGCCTAGTGGCTATTTTTATTTTCTACATTTATCATCTCCTGTCTCATCCCTTTTTTTTAGGGATGGTAAAACATCCAATGACTCCTCCCGCTCTGGGTGTAGCGGGAGGGAGTGTCAGACTTCTACTGACTAAAACCCGTCCATGTTCCTTCATTGCCCTTTGTGTTCCGGAGCCACGGTGTCTCTTGCGAATAATCCCGCGACTTCCTGTCTCATCCCTGGATATTTATTTGGGATAAGCACGGCATATTACTGATTACTCTATTTGCCGTCATCTCTTTACAAGCATATGTAACATTCATATCTGTAAGAAACAACTGACTTTTATTTCAATATACCACATTCTAATTTATAGTCACCAAACTTCAAATTCTAAAATAATAACACTAATATTAAGTTATTATAAACGGACTAAATAAGGATAAGGAGTTCGTAGCTAAATAATAACAGCCACACGGATCGATCTTTAAGGTTAAGCAACGCTTGCCAAAGCTGGTCGGTGGATGGGTGACCACGTTAATATACCGAGTTTTTTCCGTGCCTCGGAAAACGCGTTAAGCCGTTGGTACCTGCTGTCATTTGTTGATCTTTGGCAGTCCGTTCGGAATGTCAGAAGCCAGTAAATCTGACTTCAGTCTTGCCAAGAAGTAACGTGTTACCCAGTTAAAGAGATATGGAGGTTGAAAAAGTCTAGGCAGATGATAATACCAAATTGTATCTAATTTAGGCTAGTAACATGTGGAAACTTAGTGAATTTTACAAAAAACCTAAAGCATAATGTGTATATATAATATACACTGTATAATTTTTTGTTTTCCCAAACAGAATAAAAATAATAAACTAATAAAATAACATGGATTTGCTGTAAGGTTTGAAAATAGTAGCTGTAGCCCACAAATAAATAGAAATGGGTTAAGTGAAACAGGTCAGACCGAGATATATTCAACAATATCTTCTATTAGGAACGACGCGCGACGCCTAGTGCTCGGGTGTTCGGCTGGAATAAGAATTTCAACTTATTGAGCTAAGTTATTCATATAATCTAGGCCATTTGGACAAAAGACGTGGCTCTAAATGGCTCACAAGTCTGGGAGGGACATTTATATTAGGTTTTAATAATAAACTGTTTAGAGAGCAAACTAAATGCACAAAAAAGAACAATAGAAAAGCCAAAAGTCTCGCGGCAGTCATCAATACATAAATTTCTTCCGTTACTGGTCACTGACTGATTGACCGACAGACAACGAACAGACAAAACTACTGGTCGTAAAAAATGAAATAACAACTTTGTTCAGGTTCCTTGGGGAGGAGAGAAGATTTCCCTAAATACTACGGAACCGGGTAAGACTTGGATATGCGCCTAGGCAAAAGCTAGTCAGACATAAAGAGGATTAAAAACTATGAATTATCTTCTGATTGGTGACGTTTAATTTTCTTTACAAACTGCGACTGACAAAACTTGGAAGGAACACACCTATTAAAAAGTTTACCCTTTTTTTCAGTTTTTTTTTAATCTACATTAATTTAAATCTATTAGTCAACTTAGCTTATCGCACATTGCCCTGCTGGTCACCTGTGATAAAGAATAGAAAAAAAATCACAAACAAAAAAATTTATACAAATAATACAGAAATATAGGGTATATTTCTGTACTATTTTTCTCTTTAACCTCAATCCAAACCCTCGACCCTGCTTAAAAATGCAAGCCTTGCTGATGCAAAACCAATAAAATTAATGTAGCTAAATTAATTGGTTTTGCACCAGCATTATAACCTCAGCTACTGGTTATAGATCCCTCCTCTCTTTATCTTCCCACTTCTCACAACAATTTGCTATTATGGCCCAATCCAATGTATCTTGATTTCCCCAGGCTCATTTTATTTATTTAATTATTTATTTATTTATTTATATATGCTTTATTGTTCACCAAAAAGAAAATAAAAACATAAATGAAACCTTAAACTAAAAAAATATACAAATGGCGGCCTTATCGCATTCCACGATCTCTTCCAGGCAACCAGGAATGGAATGGCATTTTCCTGATTTTCGAGCGAAATTTTGGTCCACCAAAATTGAATGCAGAAACCTGACATGTCATTATCACTCAGTAAGCTTAAATTGATCACGTGATGTTATAATGATGCCACCTGTATCTGAGAGGCTCTGCTACGCGCTTGATTGGAAATCAATGTTCGATAATTATAATTATCTAGGACAATGGATACGCAAATAACTTTACGCTGCCTCGCTGTATGTAGCGCTGTGATAATTATAGAAATAGTTTACGTTATAAACTGATAATTTGATAGTCAGTAATCGTATAAGAAAGAGTTATCGTATCGCTACATAAGTGTAGTCATATAAAATCCACAACTAGATAGTAATATAAGCCGGTTCAACGGGCTGATAAAATAATTAAAACAATATGTTTTTATTATTACAATATTAATATAACACGTTTTCTTTTTCTTTTATACGCCGAAGATGGTCACACTATCATTCACACCCATTTCTTCGAAAATATCTCGAAATTTACATCAATATTTTGGCCTCCTTAATCCGCGCCAACCATCTACAAAACAATAAGTAAATTATCACCAAAATGCTGAAAACGTATCATACCATTCCTCATTTAATCCAATATTGCTTTTTTGCATCAATATATAGATATTGATGCAAAAACGACCATCGTAACAAAAGAAAGCGAGTACAAAATAAAACATCGCAACAATGCAGACCTACATAACACTTTAATACAGCTGCAGCATTAAATACAATAGAATAATTAAAGTGACAATAAATAGAATTTAATAACAAAAAATAAACAAGATAACAATTTAATACATTTAAAAATAATCAGAATAATGATTTAGTCATATATAATTATAGGCCACTAATAACAGTTTTGTTATCACCTGTACTGAAGATACGATCATGAGGTTGCGTCACGCGAACTCTCGCTTCCGACAAGTGTGAGTCTTCTCTTAGATGTAACGCTGACCTGAGACGAAAGGTCTGTGTGAAAATGCCATATCATACATCACCATCTTGACAAAGTGGTCTAAAGACAGGCATTTCAGGGGTTCTACTCTCTAAGCCCGAAGTCCGTAGTTTTAACTTTAGTCACGGGCGTATCCTATACCGTAAGGAATTAGGGCTTAAAGTAGACCCCTGATATGGAAACTACGCGAAACCTGGAAGTCCTTGACTAGACTAAACTGGTTCCGTAGTTACCCATACCGTGAAACGTTGTATTGTATTTTTTTTAACATTAACATTATTATTTAATTTTGACATTTCATATGTAAATATATATAATTGTGCTTAAGAAGTTTGACATTGTATTAAAATCACATATTTTTAACTAGTTTATAATTACTTTAGCGAACATGTTTAAAGCCTTTACTTATTGTTTTGATGAAAAACTGTACTGTAAGTTGACTTGTACCTTAATTTAATATTTCTATACTGGTAATGGTAGTGTATGTGATGGACTGAAATGGTAGACTATTTCATTTTGAGACCACATAGGTATTTATTTAACCACGACCATAAAAAGGAGTAAATTTTGTTGAAATGGATTACTAAGTTACAATTCACTTTGTCTTAAGTCGCTTTCTGTGGAATTATTCCAATTTTTTTATCAATTTTATTACATTTTGTTTAAACGAAGTTCGAGTTTGGATCTAATCGTAAATTCGTAGGTAATATGGAGTAGAATACGCCCGCAACTAAGCCCGAAACTACGGACGTCGGGCTTAGAGAGTAGCCCCCCTGGTTTTGACAGCATCACAAATGAAATACTAAAAACTTACCGCCCACTTCTTTTTAGAGATGGGCTGCTCTTGACTCTAGTCAGAGAGAGTCTAGGTCAGAGATGACAGAGACAAAGTCTGCGATGGAGCAAGCCTACCACCCATAAGCAGCCTGTTCACTCTTACTTTGAAGAGATTAGGGTTGTAAGCGTTCGGAAACACACAGAGTACACCTGACTGAACAAGCGGATTTTAAAAGAGGATACTCAACTATTGATCACATTTATTTTAATAAACACTAGCCGCGACTTCGCATGTTTACAATTTTTTTCTCAATTCGGTTGTGTTTTTTTTTGTTGTGTTTGTTACCTCATAACTCCGACAATTATGAACCGATTTGAAAAGGGAACTATATTTTCTATCACTAAAATTTATATTTGTCATCAAGTTGTATCACCTAATAAATAGATCTATCGCCACGAAATATTTTCGTTCTCAGATAAACAAAAAGTGTTCCTAGGTATGAATAATTATCAAAGTTTTATTACATAAATAATAGCTTTGTACTCAGAATGGTAGATCTGTCACCAAATAAATTGATTTATTAAAAGAAAAATGGTTAGGTTAGGTTAGAACTGTGACCTACGCACGACTCCATGATTTTAGGTGATTTATTGTGGAATTGATTTTATATTATTTGGTGACTTGATTTTGGTCACAAATCTACTATTTTGTGGGCAAACCCTATTATTTAAGAAACACAAAACTAATTAAATTGGCGATAGCTTAAATGATACCCATTTGAAAAATTCTTGTTTTATCTGAAAGGACTTGCAGATTGGTCCCATTTAAATTTTATCAAAGTCGGTTACGAAGTTTGGATTTTAAATCGAAATAGCTGGAATTCGTCTACTTGGATGATGATTTTATGTCATCCAAGTGATCGAAATTGCGTATTTTGATTTTCTGCGATTTTGCAGTGGTGTTCTTAGGTGTGGGGTACCACTAAAAAGTGAAAAAAAAAAATCTTTTTACAAAAACTACAACCGACTTCCAAAAAAAAAACACTACAAAGTCAAAAATAACTATAATTTCGGAAGTCGGTGTCAAAATACGAAGAAACTAACAAAAACGTTATTTTTTACTTTGCAAGTAGTTTTTTTTTTGGAAGTTGGTTCGGTTGTATTTTTTTGTAAAAAGTTTTATACAAAAGCTTCCTCGAGAACCACTCTATCCATTGGTGAAAACAGCTTGAAAATCGGTGCAGTAGTTTTTGAGTTTGTCGCAAACCGAAAGACAGACGCCGCGGATGGTTTTGTTTTATAATATGTAGTGATTAGAACTTCTCATTTGAAAAATAGCAAGAAAATAGCAAAAGAAGAAACGTGAAACCGGTTATAGCCAATCAATTATTACCACAATATTTTGCAGTATTACGCAGGAACCATCCAACGATATTCACACAATGGAGCAGACTACAAGAATTATAACCTGTTTTACCTGTATGGAAGATTCCTAAAGAAGGATTTTTAAACCCACAACCATGCCGAATCACGGCTTCGTATCATCAATAATCTCTGAGTAAAATTGACGGATGGATGGACATGGTAAGACTATAAGGATTCTTTGAACCCTGACAATAATGAAGCACATTATTCGTTATTGACGTGAAAACATCTTAAATAGAGGGTCTACATGACTTCCATAAACTTCTATAGGATTTTGTTTGTGCAACAAAGTATTATCATCAGCCTAGCCTTTTCCCAACTACATTGGTGTCGGCTTTCAGTCAAACCGGATTTAGCTGAAAAAGAGTATTTTACGTGGAGCGGCTGCCTCCCAGACCTCCACAACCCATTAATTGGGTAACACGGTATTTCATGGCAAGACTGGAGCCAGATTTGCTGGCTTCTGACAATCCGTAACGACTGCCAAAGATCTACAAATGACAGCCGGGACCAACGGCTTAGCGTGCTTTCCGAGGCACGGAGGAAACTCGATTTCTTAAGATGGTCACCCATCCACAGACCAACCTTGGCAAGCGTTGCTTAACCTTGAAGATCGACCTGTGCAGCTGTTTTTATTTAGCCACGAGTTTGTGCAACGAAACAATGCAACAAAATGTCGTTGTGATTGATTGATTATCTCAGAGGCAACTTTGTGCAGTCAAAAGTTTTGTATCATGTGCACACACTACAAAGTCTGAAAAGTTACCGCATTTTGCAATTATCAATTAAAATGAATTGATTGCTACTTGCAATAACTATACTTTCAAAGTTAAATATCTTTAGCATTAAGAAATAAAAGATTAGATCCTATATCACTTTAGCCAATCAATTTTTTTTTTTTTGATGTCGCGGGTAGCCGATGGATGTGAGACGCACAGGACAAAATTCGTTGTAACTACAGAAACAATAAACAATGTGCCACATTTGCCACCAGTTTAAATTATAAAATTTTAAATTTAGCTGTCAAACTTTACGTCTATGCGGTAATGTTAGCTAAACTAAGTCGCAACTCCAAATTATAAACAAAAAACTTATAAATTTTCAATATCTTTTTTAAATAATTTCAAAAATTGTGTAAGGTTGATCGATTGATGAATATTGGGTAGATGTCAAACTTTACGTCTATAATACGGTAAAGTAAGCTTTTGTGAGTCCAACTCCACAATTCCAAATCATACATTTCATTCAGTAATTTCAAAAGCCGAGCGACAATCTCGCTCGACTTTACACAAAAATTCTATAAGGTGGTTTTGGAGATGCCCAATGAAATCGCAACGTTATTATTTCGCTTCGTAAAGGTTATACTAGGGCTTGTAACGAAACCATAGCGCGATTCAATTCGATCCCAACGCCATCTATCGAGCTAGGATACAACATTTTTGTGCTGAAAGAGTTATACATTTTAAGGCGAAAGAAATATCCATGGTTAAATTACAGAGGAACAATTCCTGATGTCACACATATTTTTAATATTATGAATTTTACGACCATTTCATGCCTACATTTGATGAGGATGTAGATTTATTTTTCTGATAATTTTGTACTTTTATAACATAAAAGCATTATTGTGCGATTGCAAACTTATTTTTGTAGGTATTTGAATAATGATTGACCGTGACGTGTAGGTATGGTAGGACATTTTTTCAACTGAAAAATTAATTTTGTCCTACTATAATATCTTTTCGTAAGAATAATATTCGTAGCTTTAAAGTTCAGTAGGTAATGCATACTCGGAAAAAGTTTAAACTCGATTCCCATGATAAATGCAAACTATTTACACATTCGGAATAGGATTGTGTCCTGAAAAAATGTAATTAGTCCGTCAAAAAAAAACACGGGTCAAATATTTTTTGATAATCTAACATTATCAAAAAATATTTGACCCGTGTTTTTTTTTTTGTTACGTGAACCAAAATTGACGAAGTTCTCAATACGACACGCCCTGGCATAAATTGTAGCGGGTCGTGACGTCACGAGCCCCCACTCCCGAGTTTTGATGCATTTTATCTTTGTCAATATTCATAGACAAACAAAAAAAAATACGTGTCCACTAAATAGTTTTGCAATTTGTGGATGATGAAAACTAGCCTAGTCTCGGTGTGAGAGTCAAACTCGCACTTAATAAGTTTTTTTGATTATCATTGACAGTCTTGCAATTTAACCAGTATGTTAAGCAATGATGTGGACGAAAAACGTTTGCCTAAAAGTAGCATTTTCTCCCCTGACTTAGGGCCTTTTTGCCATCCTATATTGGCATAATATTATTATATTATATTTCATACATGTTTTCCAATCATGCGGGCAGCATGTGCACGGAATGCGGGGGGCCTGCGGGCACACAGCCCGCGTGCTTGCTATTCGGATGCGGACGACGTTCTTTTGTCTTCAGTGTTGTTTTTACTGTGACGCGGGTCGCACGATACTGCAGCGGCAAACAAAATCACCCGCATGCGGATCAGCCAGTCGATTCTGTTGACATCTCACCGTGATCACTTAGGTGGAGTGAACGACAAGTGAGCTGACATGCCATCTTGTTTGTATGGTTTGACAGCTCACTTGTTGTTCACTTCGCCTTAGTGGTCACTTCGATATGTTTACAGCTGGTCGATTCTGTCGACATCTCACTGTGATCACTTAAGTGGAGTGAACGACAAGTGAGCTGTCATGCCATCTTGTTTGTATGGTTTGACAGCTCACTTGTTGTTCACTTCGCCTTAGTGCTCACTTCGATATGTTTACAGCTGGTCGATTCTGTCGGCATCTCACCGTGATCACATAGGTGGAGTGAACGACAAGTGAGCTGTCATGCCATCTTGTTTGTATGGTTTGACAGCTCACTTGTTGTTCACTTCGCCTTAGTGCTCACTTCGACATGTTTACAGAATCGCACTGGAGGAGAAGGGCACTTAACCATGGTTGTTAGACACATAACCAAAGTATTCCTGTCACGTTTCCGGCGTATGGGCGGGGCATCCGTTGTAATAAAAACGTGGGCGATATCGGATTTACAAGCCAATTCATTTCTATATCAGAAATAGAAATTAATTGGCTCGTGAATCCGATATATGTGTGATATTGTTTACTTGTTTTGATCTGTATATCTGACTAGTTTCTGCCAGCGGCTTCGCCCGCGTGATCCCTACGGAATATACTCCCGGAACGTATAAAGCCTTTGTGTTATTCCAGACTACAATCTACCTCTTTGTCTTTCATGAAGATTCTTTCAGGCGGTCTGACGTGAAAGAGAAACAAACATAGGTACATCCATCCTCACTAACTTTCATGTTTATAATGTTAGTGGGAGTAGGATTTCTCATAACAAATAAAATAAATATTAAAGGTATTATTAGCGAGAAAGAAGAAAATGTTTTTCTGCTCTGGAATTTTCCTTTGTTTGCGTCTTAGCGTTTATTTATAAATACAGTTTTCTTCGAAGCTTCTAGTTTGTAAAAATAAAAAATCCTGCAGAGAGGTTTGTTTATTTCAACTAACTAGAAATTCTAACACAATGTTTTCTGAAGTTGATCCTTCAATAATTGTTATTGTATAGCACTGATATGTACTTTGAATCGATCACAGTCATTTAAACTATTTGTATTTGAGGTATTTTAATAATAAAGAAACTTTTACCCTAAAGTTTTTTATTTTTAATTCTTTTGTGGTACCCCACCCCATGCCACTGCAAAATCGCAGGAAAGAAAAATCCGCTATTTCGTTTACTTGAATGACAAAAACCATCATCCAAGTAAACTAATTCCTGCTATTTCGATTTAAAATTCAAAATTCCTAACCGATTTTAATACAATTTATATCATTGTATTTATGTATTTTGAATATTAAAAACCGGTCAAGAGCGAGTCGGACTCGCGCACGAAGGGGTCCGTTCCATTATCTATAAAAACCGAATAAAAATCAAGTTTGTTCTATGGGAGCCCAATATTTATTTTATTCTGTTTTTTAGTATTTTTTGTTATAGTGGCAACAGAAATACATCATCTGTGAAAATTTCAACGGGCTAGCTATCGCGGTTCTTGAGAAACAGCCTAGTGACAGACAGACAGACATACAGACAGACAGACAGACAGCGAAGTCTTAGTAATAGGGTCCCGTTTTTACACTTACGTACGGAACCCTTAAAACACTGAATTGAGAGACACCTCCTTTCTGGGAAGTCGGTAAAAAATAGCCTAATTTTTGTCCGAGAGTATTATATAGATAAAAAAAAATTAAAGAAAACCTGCGGCTCTACAAAATATATGTGATAAACGTGTTACTGAATAAACGCAATACTTCTCAATTCGTTATTGTACTCATCATTATGAACAACTTTTACTACCGGGATCAAAGCGAAAAAACAATCACTTGTCAAGTGCGTTCATAATAAATATATATGGGCTAGTCGATTTTTTAGCGCTCTCCGTTTTAGTTCCGCAGTTAAAATTATTCAAAATGAAGAGTACAATGGCCCCTTTAGAGGCATTTCGTTTCCGTTTTAGTTACGCAGTGAAACTTATTCTAAATTATGAGTACAATTACCCCTTAAGAAGTATTTCGTTTCCGTTTTAGTTTCGTAGAGAAACTTATTCAAAAAGAGGAGTACAATGACCCCTTAAGAGGTATTTCGTTTAATCTGCTACAGGTTGTATTTTAGTATTTCGAAAATCACACTTTTGCTAATAGAATGGGACTCTTAAGGCGAGGTTGCAGTACTGTGTGTTTTGACGAACAACAGCGACTGTCTGGCGAGCGAAATAATGCCTAAATTTTGATTGTTTTTTCTTCTTGGCGAAAACTGATAAAGAATTTATACAATATGGTTTCAACATTTACTTCAAAATAAAAAGCTCTATCTATTGATATAACTGTTATATATATTCGTGATAAAATCTCTTAGCAGTACACGTTTAAAATTGTAATTTAGTGTCATGTTTGATAAAAAAAAGTATCGAGCCAATCATTGTAAATCGCGTTTCTATCTTTACGATTTACTTGAGGGTATGTTCAATTTTTATGTAATGATTTTAATTTATTAAAAAACTCATAATTAATTAGATTTTCAGACGTTCAAAAATCTTAAAAAGTACTGCAACCTCGACTTAAGTAGAGCTTAGATCATCAGGGAGGCAGGATTGCAGGCATTACTGCAACGGCCAGCAAAAGAGGTACTGATGAACGAACGTATAAATGTGTGCCGAGGCGTAGCCGACACATACTTAAGTCCATCAATGCCTAGTTGTGGCCAAGGCTTGTACTTTCTCAAATAATGCGCGAAATTAAAGTACAATTACGTTTCAAAATCAATGACGAACAAAGAACAACAATATTACTCACGCGTAAAAGTGTTCATTTATTAATTATTTCAGTAATAAGCTTTTTATTTGCTAGCCAGTTCGAAATTTAAATAAATTTTTTGATAATAATTTACCGCCTCGGTTGCCATGTTTCGGAATAAAAGATCGTTCCATTTTTATATTACACGCCAGATATGAGTTTACTTTGTAATTTATTTGGCCGCAAAACACGACAGATATAGATTTTTATACAACTTTTGCAGGCCGCTGCTCGGCCAGTACAACAATTTCTTATCTCGAGGAAGGATGTTAAAATAATTCTCAAATTTCCAAGCATGTTTGAGAAAAGAACATGACGATAAGTAGGTTGTCAGGAAAAAAAACCCGGTATCTCACAAGATCGTGCATCTAAATCGCAAACCGCACATAAAACGAAGGTACAAAACAATATACTATCTCAGATTTATATTTCACACGTATTTGAACTTCCTTTTAACACCTCTCAGTAGATAGACACATAAGACATGAAGTGAGAAGTACAGGACAAAAACTCAAAGCATTTATTTGAATCAAACCATTTAAACGCACTTTTGAATTATCAAGGAAATGAAGCTATAGGCACAGAATCAATCCAAAGTCGAGGCTTACGTACAGATGCACATCAAGCTACAAACAATCTGCCCAAATCCTTCATTAGATTTTCAATTTTATCACCAAAGCTGTAAGTTTCAAGGTTGATTGGGAAAATTTGACAGTTTCAGGTATCTGTGGACATCTTTCGGACGAAAAAAATCCAGAAGTTAAAAAGAGGACGAATACGTTATGACGACTGTAGATGGAGTTTCTTGCACGTTCTTCTCCATAGAGATCTACGCTTTGGAACGTGCAAATAGCTTCATCTTTTTTGGACCGACCGACCTTGACAATTCGAAAGTGCCTGTAAATGGTTTAATTGAAATTAATGCTTGAGTTTGAGTTTGAAAAGAACAAGGGTACTAAAAAGGCCACTTTAGCAGAATCAGAAAGCACATCACACTACCGGTCACTGTTAAATTTCCCAATCTACCTTGAACCTAATGCGTTAGCGATAAACATGAAAATTAAATTTGACGGAATCTTGTGTGGTTAATATTATGATATTAATAATATGATTCTCTTAAAGAGGGCTTTTTAGACCCGCAGGAAGACCAACTATGAGCAAACTAGATTCATCTTAAGCGTACATAATATTTTAATACAGATAACTATGTACTCTCAAAAAATTTAGTCTAGTCTTGCTTAAACAGAAACTAGATGTCGATTTAATACGCCTGTGGCAACTGGATATATCATTAGACATTATAAAAATCAATTTACCTATCTCGCTGTCATATCAATAAAATTACACTAAGTATTTCGTTTTTACACATTCTTTTTTTTTTACTATTGATAGGCATACGTTTGACCGCTATCTCACCTGATGTTAATTAAGCGATGATGCGGTCTAAGGTGGAGTACGCTTGCCTAGAAGTGGATAGAGTGGTTTTTGAGGAAGGTTTCAGTATCTATATAATTTGTCAAGCGAAGCCGGGGGCTTCAGCTAGTCTATTTTAAAAACAAAGAAAAATAGACACCAGTTGCCAGATACTTATCAGATGCTCCATCATAACCTTTTCAGTTCTTCCTCGAGTTCAATGACGTTCTCGTCGATCCAAAAAGCTCGCGAGTTAGAAGGTGAACGTTCCAGTCGCTGATATTGATTGAAGTTGCTGGATATCATCCAGGGATTCTGCGCACCCCTTGTCTTGACGATGTAAATACACATAATTGTAATTCCATCCAGCCAGATTCCCTGGCTGTATGTTCCTGACCACCACCTACAACCTGGCAGTCTTTAAGTCAAGAGTGAACAGGTTATTTCTGGGCAAGCGTTTTATCGTGGACCACTGTTGGTCCACAAGAGCTTAAAAGTGGTCCGCGGATTTGAAATATCAAACTTACCAATTGGAAAGTAATATTGAAGCGAACTGATGTTTAGTTTCGATCAGGAATATTGTATTTTCTAAGTTTCTAAGTTTTTATACATTTAAAAATTAAAATTTTCTTCCGGATTTTTGGTCCTTGCTTACAATTAAGAAACCAAAATGGTCCTAAATCAAAATAAGGTCGGGAACCACTGCTATAAACCAGGTGACGTTGTGGTCCAACATGAGCCTTTTATCGAATCCATTAGAGAGTCAGAGATTGTTTAGCGAAACAGACCCAAAATGATGAAAAAATGAAATAAAATATTGTCTTTTGCGAAAGAAAAATTTTGAAAGTTTTTGTAGAATATCCTAGATTCTTAACTAGCGTGGTTACCTGACTGGCAACAAAAGTGGTTTCGCTTTCACGAGAGGTTACAGAGACTTGCCAATTTATGAGTCTAATACTATCGCCATTTGAACCTGGGTCAGGTTACGTCATGCTAGTGATCGACTGTTTAATTGAATTAAAGATCAAATCGCTACCCAAGCCTCATTATATCTAACATTTTTTGGCCACAGCAAAGAAACAGGCAGGTTTATAATAATTACGAGAAAAACTAAAAATTCAAATACACCAGTTGTCACCACAACGACCTTCCCTGTGCATCTTATTTTTATTATTTCATCAATCCACTTTGTGAAAGGTTTTCTAACGATTAAATTGGTACATTTCTTCTTATTTAATATAAAAAATTTTAACTCGGACTTTGGCTCCATTATTTCTTTCTTCGAGTGATAGAGCGATGCTAATCCTTTTGATGATCATTTCTCTTAAATTCGATTTTTTTTTTTTTCGAATTTCTTAAATTGATGTTTTTTTTGTTCTTCTTCATAAAAATCTACAAATGTGAATTTATTACAGTTGTCATAATACATGGATTGTTCACTTTGTAATCAATTAATGTCTTATTGTCATCTACATAATTATGTACGACTCTATTCATCTATATGAAAAACAAAACAGTTTGTTATTTAACGAAATTACCGACACCGAAAACAGGGTTACAAAGCTTAGGAATGGCACATCTGCTTTACATAATAATATTACGTATCGTTGTTAATAAAATAATCGTCTACACATGGACCTAGAAACCCAAATACGTCGAATCATAAAGATTTATCGAAACTCTTTACACTCATACAAACTTCGATAAAGTTCCCACAATCTATCAATGTCTGAACATTACGTACACTAAAATAATTCAAATTGATTATACCCAACTTTCACTGCTGGTATTATATCGGCAGTCCACAAATTTGCGGTACCTCTGGCCAATCTTTGCACAGGCAAAGATTGGCCAGAGGTACCGCAAATTTGTGGTATAATATACCTTGCTGGCTTACAATTCTTTTTTCTAAATGCTGTCTGAATCAATGCAGCGATGGTTACGCTTTACCAATGTTTGCCAATAGAGAGGCGATGGATATTTTTGTTGTTTGTTGATTGCATTCCAATGTTACGTCATTTTGAATAGGATATTGGCGAATCGGTAAGTTCATGGATTCGTCTGCTTATGTATTTAATTATAAAGCGATTGAGATTTATAAATTAAACTAGCTGGCCCGCGCAAGTCGTCTGCGTCACAATTTCCACTAATTCTCCGCTCCTATTTGTCTTAGCGTGATGATATATAGCATATAGCCTTCCTCGATAAATGGGCTATCTAACACTGAAATAATTTTTCAAATCTGACCAATAGTTCCTGAGATTAGCGCGTTCAAACAAACAAACTCTTCAGCTTTATAATATTAGTATAGATAGAATATTTTATGGATAAACTAGCTGACCCGTGCAACGTCTACTGCGAAACATTTTTCATTACTGCTCCGCTCCTATTGGTCCTAGCGTGATGATATATAACCTATAGCCTTCCTCGATAAATGGGCTATCTAACACTGAAATATTTTTTAAAATCTGACCAGTAGTTCCTGAGATTAGCGCGTTCAAACAAACAAACTCTTCAGCTTTGTAATATTAGTATAGATTATTTTAAGGATATGGACGACCGTTTCAAAAACTATAGGTATATGTCGCGCATATCCCGTTTTTCCTATTCGCGTAGGAATTTCGGGAAATCCTACGGGATCTACATGCCAAATTTCAGCTATCTTCGACCGGTAGTTTCAGCTACTGATCGTAGATAGTAGGTAGTAGTGCGCTGATATCTATCTATCTATCTATACTATTATAAAGCAGAAGAGTTTGTTTGTTTGTTTGGTTGAACGCGCTAATCTCAAGAACTACCTACTGGTCCGATAAGAAAAATATTTCAGTGTGTGTATATATCATCACGCTAAGACAAATAGGAGCGGAACAATAAAGGAAAATGTGACGCAGATGAAGTTGCGCGGGTCAGCTTCTCATAGATACCGCGTGTATCTGACATCGACGCACAAACGATTTCCATGGGTCCAGGGCATGATTCTGGACACCCCAGTGTTGGAATTTTTCGTCGGTTCTTTTCTCATTTTTTTCAAGAGTACCACATAGATTTATTCACAGTATAAACATTTATTCAGATTGCTCTTTTTAGTGAAAGTAGTTAATTAATTTTTTTTTTTATTAAAAATCTCATTGGGTTAGGTCAGAATAACGATTATGAGCAGTCTAAAGTAAAAAAACCCTTGAAAAAAATGAAAAAATGAGAAAAAAGTCGACGAAAAATTCTAAG
Source organism: Ceramica pisi (assembly GCA_963859965.1). NCBI lineage: Eukaryota > Metazoa > Arthropoda > Insecta > Lepidoptera > Noctuidae > Ceramica > Ceramica pisi. Next base: position 38,250,127 of record OY982527.1, on the reverse strand, counting down.
TCTAGGGTGTCCAGAATCATGCCCCGGACCCATGGAAATCGTTTGTGCGTCGATGTCAGATACACGCGGTATATTATGTGGTTGATATATAAGTCAGTAAGTCAGGTTTGCCTGTTACAAATGTCACAGGAAAATAGCAAACAGCGTCAATGTTTTGAAAACTATTGAATTTAGATGGGATACAAAACTATTTTTTCATAATACATTTATCGAGAAATTATAATCTAATCAAGATTTCTTAGGGCCTCTTTCACCACCCTTGAGTAAAGTATCGAGTAGACTAATCGCCACTTAAAGTCATACGTAACTGCACGTGTCAATTTCACGACGTTCGAGTAGCACTAATCAATGATTAAACTGACCAGTAACTTACTTGCCACATCGTCTGCCAATTAGCGTGTTTACTTGACGGTTGACAAATTTTCACTATACATTTTTGGAAATATCTCGAAAACCATAAGTCCTATCAACTTAATTCTTTTTGTAAAAGTGGTTTTGGGTCAAGACCTTTATTTTAAAACTAATTTCAAAACCCTATCACTTAAAACAAAAAATCACATTTTCAATCTACGTAATTATTCACAATACAAAAACCTTACATCTTAATTCGCATTTAAACTAGAATCTAACTAAACCTATGATGCGAAAATATCCTTATAACACTAATTAGAGAATGCTAAACCTAATCTAATCTGATTCAATTATAATTCTAATTAGTTTTCCTTACAATTTCCTTGTTTGATACGGTCGCGTCCACCATTACTTGCGCCTATGGACGCGGACGGGGTCTTATCACCGACACTAACACAGTTTGGTATTTCTGTACAAGTGAAAAGTTTGCACTTCTATCTCTTTTAACTTTATCCATGATAATTTATTAAAAAAAAATCCACACGCAATAATTTCCTAACCAAAAACACAACAAACAATACACAAAATGAAATGACAAATGACAGCTAACCTAACAATGACATTTGACGAGTAACGTTGACGTAATATTGAACGAATGCAACGTATGATTTGTTAAGTCATTCACTTAACCGGTAAGTTGTTACTCGAAGCTTTATTTTCGCTTGTGAAATTGACAGAAGATACTCGTAAGTTTTACTTGCCGATTCACTTTAATTGGGAAGTAACTAATCAACGCTTTACTTGGAGATGGTGAAAGAGGCCCTTACAATCTTACGGAGTCTGACATTTTCCGGTGACATATATATATTTTAATTTACACATATCAGTATCGTACGAGCTACGCAAACAAAGAACAAAATTATTATATAATATTTAATCTCATTAGTGCAGGTTATATTTTTTTTGCAACAGTCTCTCAACACAACATAGCAAACGAATTATCATTTTTCTATAAAAAAAACTATGAATCTAATGTGGCATGAAACCGTGGCCCTCAACTTGTATGCCAAGTTATTTTTATCACATCAATTAGAAACGATGGAAATATTCGTGATTGATTTCTTAATTTTCAATACTACAATCTATGTTGTTGTTAGTAATACGCTGTATGAATCATAGCTAAATATTATGCAAATAGCATAAATCTGTTTGTTACACAGATTTATGCTTTTTGCAAAACCTTAAAAAAGGTAGGAAAGTTCCAGTTGATAATTATTTTAAGACAAGTATTTTATTGACGACTACACCCTTCTAAGAAAATTCAGCACCCTCGGTGACGCAGTTTTGTAACCTTTAGGCTGCTTTTACACCAGAGATGTGCTCTGCAACAGATGCGTTTGATATCCACCAATCATATTCATTGGTCCACATAGCATAGCACTGGCGGACACTGATTCTACTAAGCTACGTTTTTTATATGGAAGGAAACGTGCTGTGAATGCGAGCTATGGATGCGAGCTATGGATGCGAGCTATGGATGCGTGCTATGGATGCGAGCTATGGATGCGAACTATGGATGCAAGCTATGGATCGTCGCGAGTGGTGTAGCTATGTGCAGAGCAATGCGTGCCTTCCCTATTGTCAAAACGTCGCATAGCTCGAGCAGCACGTCTTCTTCGCACAGCTACCTTGTCGGCGGCGAATTTTCATAGCTTGTCTTACTCGCCCCGCTATATCGCTTAGCATTGGTAGAAACGGTCAAATAGTTTCGTAGCTTAGCTTTTCCATTCTCGAAGCCTAGCTGCATAGCACATCTTTGGTGGAATGGTACCCTTAAGTTGAACAGAAGGGTTTACTTTTTCTTTTTAAACGTTCATAAACAAATGAAAAAATTCGAAAGACTTCACAAAAGGGTTCTGGAACTAACTTTTGCAGGTTTCCTTTTCGCGTGACACCTATTGTTGACTGTTTTAAACTACCTTGTTCAGTCAACCTATGGGGAAGAAAAAACGTGACTACTGCCCTAATTTCCCTTCGGAGGTATCCGAATAATTAGTTAAGAACCGTGTTTCATTATGAGAGAAATTAAAGGATCACGATAGAAGTTTAATGTCTTTATTTCTGTCGTTCACATTTAGAGCGGATTTCACCAATAAAATTGATCGCGATCAAGCTGCGTTCAAGAGATGTCAATATTCCATAGAAAATAATCGTAGAAAATAAAACGTCTCAAATCTCTGTATATCGAGGGACTACAAGAACAAGGCGTACACGCGCTACGGGCAACACAATTCCTTTCTTTTTGCACTAGAGTAGGTGTATAAACGTAAAAAAAAGATAGGGACAAGCCGCTCTTCAAACGACTGCCCCCCTTCCGACAGCGCAGGCTATGACCGTAGCGTCACTCTTAAGTAATAAGCGGTTAACCGCTAGGGCTAATCCCCTTTGCTTCATCGTCATCCTCACCTAGATTTATATAAAAAACAGTAATACGAGGAAACGACTAGGATAGGTTTCAATAGCTCCCACTTTGCGGACAAAATGAAACACGTACACTCTTTTGTAAAATTGAATTCAATATTTAAGGCCGTACCCTGACCAAACAACCTTGAGCATTTTTTTCCCTCAATAACAGCGCAAGAGATACAATAGCGAATACGCTCAAAATGTTGAATAAAATCGTTATAAAATCTAATTTGGGTCGTTTGAAAAAAATACTTCTACCAAAATGTTCATAACTAAATTGCCTATCAACTAGTGTAAGTACAAAATCAAAATAATCGTTAGTTTTCGAGAAGATGCATGTTTTCAGTATTTTTTTTTCTCATTTCTGTGGTTTCGTTGTTAGGAGATTACTTAAACATTATACTTAGTAATAAAAAATAAAATCTACAATTTTGAACCCAAGATTATGTAGAAATTTAATGTATTTTTTATTAGTTGATAATTCTTTTGGATAAAGAGTAAATAGCTCCCAAAAACTGCACAAAAAACGGCTAGCGCTGCGTTTTGCTCGGGGACGCGCCTTAAGTGACCATGTTACATTACAACTAATGAAATGAAATGAAATTAAAATAATGACACTGACAACTCGTAAATGTGGTTCATATGTTGATCGCGTTTAGTTACAGATTGAGGAAATCCGCCCTCTGAAACTAAAGAAATGTATGTGGGTCCATGACCGTTGTTGCACTTTATATTGCCTACCATAGTGTGTAAGGTGTCTAATTAGCTTCGATAGTATCTTAATTGCTTGTTTCGTTTAACTCTCACCATTTCCGAATGGTGGGAACATGCATGAGTTCTCGGAAATATGATAATTGGTTTAACAATAAACAAGATTAGCTTCAAGTAGAGAATACGCATTTGAAAACATAGGAAAATGAAGAAAACTTAGATGTGAACTGAATTTTGTTAAAGAACTCATGGCTAAATAATAACAGCTGCAAGGGTCGATCTGCAAGGTTAGGCAGCGCTCGCCGAGGTCAGTCTTTGGATGACCAAAGATAATTTAAAACAAAACCGATACCCTTTCGTGTCTCGAGAAGCATGCCGAGCCGTTTTTAGATGTCTGGTCGTCGTAGCGGATTGCTAGACGCCAGAAAAATCTAAATACCTACCCCCAGTTATCGATTCTACGGCTAATATGGCCGGCCCATTGCCACTTCAGCTTGCTTATTCTATGAGCTATGTCCTCAACTTTGGTTCTCTGTCGGATCACTTCGTTGCGGATTCGATCTCTCAAAGAGACCCCAAGCATAGCCCGTTCTATAGCTCGCTGAGCGACCTTGAATTTATGGACCAGCCGTACCGTGAGTGTCCACTTGGTTCGATGAATACACTTAGTTTAGATTAAAACGTAGATGTAGGGGCGGTTTACTACAGCCCTACCCCAGACCACTGTTATACTGTGTAGACATAGACTCCCCAAGGGAGTCGAGAACCATTCATACAAATACATGGAATCTCGACTTATACCTATGAGATATTTTAATTGTTTGAACATCTCATATAAGTAATTTTAACTATACATCTAAATAACTATACATATAAATAAAATTGAAGTGTCTGTTTGTAATATTGAAATAACCGTTTTTTACACGTAAATGAATATTATTATATATACGGTACATCCACCGAAATAACATTTTTTACAATTTTTGTCTGTCTGTCTGTTTGTTCCGGCTAATCTCTGAAATGGCTGGACCGACGGGACTTTTACTGGCAGCAGGTAGCTTATGTAATAAGGAGTAACTTAGGCTGCGTTTATTTTAGAAAAAATAAAGAATCGACTGTTAGGCGGAACAAAGTTCGCCGGGTCGCGTATTGCCAAACTGTATACTGACCCAGACCGGGGTTGCTCTGAGTTAAATCACAGTTTGCGTTTGTAGTTGAAGAGCAAACTGTATACCTATTCAGAGAGTGTCTGAATCAATATACATTTTGCTTTAAAATACTAGAGCAAAGTACGTACGAGTTGCTATTTGAGTATTTGTTTTTGGCATTTAATGATCGTCAGGTTCAGATCCCCTCTATGGTTGGTTAATCATGTGGGTTAGGTTAGGTTAGAACCATGACCATTAGCGTGATCAGATCCCTTCTATTGTTGGTGAATAATTCAGGTTAGATAAGGTTATAACATATGCGAACAAACCGTATACTTATACAGACTGGTCTGTAGTCATACGTAGTTTGCTTTAAAAATATGCAAGCAAACTGTATACTTATACAGACTGGTCTGTAGTCATACGTAGTTTGCTTTAGAGTATTTGTTATTTTTAAGAGCACAAAGTGATCGAGTACAGACTATGGGTGTCTGTACTGATATACACAATGGCAATACGCCGCCGGGTCAGCTAGTCTTACTATATATTTTATTATTATATTATTTATATTAATTTCATCAGTCACTGTCAGTCATTTGTCATTCATGAATTTTCGAAGAAAGTAGGTTTAGGCAGTCCGAGTGTGAACTCTAAGAGAGGATCACAAAACAAAGTCGCGGGGAAAAGCTTCTACCCTTATAATTCACACCCATACCTCAAAAGAAACAGGTTTATTTACAGTACCTATAGGTGCTAAGCTCTGTTGAAAGAACCCAGTCGAACTGCTTACTCTGTCATTATCTCTTGGTATCATAATTAATAATTATTCGTTTCATGATTATTTTATTAAACGCAGCAATTTTATTAAACGTTGAAACTAATTTCTGAACAAACCTCAGCCTTAATTGACAGGCTTAATATTAATGTAATTATGAAGTTATCGGCCATATTTTGCCGATGCATTATGAGATGATTGATCTAATGGACAATGTTATTAATTTTTATTTTAATGATAGAGTGTTAATTTTAAGTTGATTAAAAGTAGTGAATTAATAAATATTTTTGTTGCACGGTACCGCGGATGTTGCTCGGATGAATCAATTTGCGAGGTTGGCTTTGTTGGGCTTGGCCAATTTGTGGTTGAGTGAGTTGGGTATCGCCAGTGCAAATGTGGTTGGATAGCCACAGCAGAGTTAATGGAGTTTTACCGGTTTTACCACCGGTGCAGCGGTGGTGGTAAATATTTTGTTATAATATAGATTTTTACGATGTTTTTCAACTGGTCGCAACCGTGATCTACTGAGGGTCTAGCACGAATGTTTTGACGTATAGTAATGTGCGGTGCGACTCCAATAGCAGATGTGCAAGTGAACTAGCTTCTGCCCGCGACTTCGTTCGCGTGAAGTTTTGATATCGCAACGCATCGCCTGCCTCTAGGCGCCAAGCAAGCCGCCTGCCTGTGCGTTCGCGACCTTATACAAAAATTATCCTTATAGCATGATTCAGTATTCACGCGCGATGGCTTATTATTAGCGTATTGCATGTATAACTTTAGTGTTTCTGTACCGATTTCTATGATTCTTTTTTATGGAATAGTTAATAATATTAACTTTTTTAATTTGGGATGACTGTGAGGAGAGTGTTATAAATAAGAGTAGACAAATATAATCAGAAAGCTTCGAACTGCTAAGCTATCGGGAGTTACACGTGTTATTGTGAGTCAATCATAAAAGATAGACATATGCTGTCGTGGGATATTTTTTATATAATTTTCAGGAGAATATATCCGTCATACATTATTTTTGTGTAACTTAAAACATAAAGGTTGCACACGCGACGGAAGCTTAAAAAATGGAGTAACTTCTCCCAATTTCCCAACGTTTCCCTTCACTGCTCTGCTCCTATTGATTGTAGCGTGATGAAAAGTATACTATAACCAGCTCAGGAGTATGAGAAATAATTGAACCAAGTTTCGTGAAAATCCGTCGAGTAGTTTTTGTTTCTATAACGGTTATACAGACAGACAGACAGACAGACCGACAGACAGACAGACAAAAATTGTACTGATTGCATTTTTGGCATCAGTATCGATCCCTAATCACCCCCTGATAGTTATTTTGGAAATATATTTCATGTACAGAATTGACCTCTCTACAGATTTATTATAAGTATATAGAATAGAAGATATAGATATAGATGTCTTTCAAACAAAAAAAGGTTTAAAAATCGGCCAACCGGGCATCGGTGTGCGAGTTGGACTCGCGCACCGAGGGTTCCGTTCAAACCTGTAGGTATTATTGACGTATCAAAAAAGCACTACTTACTAGATCTCGCTCTAACCAATTTTCGGTGGAAGTTTACATGGATGGTAATGTTCATCATAATTAAATTTTTTTTAGTTCAATCATTCTCTTATTTTTGAAGTTACAGGGGGGACACATTTTACCACTTTGGAAGTGTCTCTCGCGCAAACTACTCAGTTTAGAAAAAAATTATGTAAGAAACCTCAATATCATTTTTGAATACCTATCCATAGATACCCGGGATACCCCACAGTATGGGTTTGATGAAAATAAATTTTGAGTATCAGTTCTAAGTATGGGGAACCCGAAATTTTTTGCTTTTTTTATTGTTGTGTGAAAATCTTAATGCGGTTCACTAAATACATCTACTTACCAAGTTTTAACAGCATAGTTTCGAAAAAAAGTGGCTGGGACATACGGACGGACAGACAGACAGACAGACAAGCATGACGAATCTATAAGGGTTCCGTTTTTTGCCATTTGGCTACGGAACCCTAAATAGCTGCCGTGCCCAACAAAATTGCTTCTAACATTTCAAATCATTTATTAGCAGGCCTTGTCGTGGTCGGCCCATTGCACTAACCTTTAAGGCACTTTGAAGGGTTTCCATCGAACGCTGCAGTTCCTTTTACATAATTAATGTGAGTGGTTGATTGTCATCACGAACCCGTGAACACAGGAATAATAAATTTTATTTCAAAGGTTATTTGACCGCGAAATGTCTGGAATTTAAAGAAACCTTGACTTTTATGTCTGTTTGAGTGAGTATTACGGGTTTAAAGTTTATTAAATAACATGGGCCTTGTTGGGTGGGACAGTAATAGTTTTCTGATGAGTGAATACGTATCACTATCACTACATATTAAATCAAAGTCCTCCGCCACGTTTGTCTGTCTGTCTGTTAGCGATAAACTCAAAAACTACTGCACCGATTGTCATGCTGTTTTCACCAATGGATAGAGTGGTTCTTGAGGAAGGTTTTAGTATATAATTTAATAAGCGGGTGAAGCCGGGGACATCAGCTAGTCTATACTAATATTATAAAGCAGAAGAGTTTGTTTGGTTGAACGCGCTAATCTCAGGAACTACCAGTTCGAATACAAATTTAAACTTAATCAAAATAAAACATGGATAAGGTTTTTCGCTTTATTATCATAATGGTGTCACTTAGTATCAAATTCGTTTTCAAAGACAACCACTTTTTTAAATTAAATCAAATTAATAATATTGAAGACCACAAATGCTGCAAACATGAAAAAATCAAGATTTAAAAACATAAAAAAAAATCCTTTAAGTTTTGTTTCGATTCACCCCCTTTTTTTTAGGGATTGGAAATCATCCAATGACTCCTCCCGCTCTGGGTGTAGCGGGAGGGAGTGTCAGACTTCTACTGACTAAAACCCATCCATGTTCCTTCATTGCCCTTTGTGTTCCGGAGCCACGGTGTCTCTTGCGAATAATCCCTTTCGTTTCACCCCTGCATTCCTATTCAACCCATTGGTAGGTCAGTAGGTACTGTTTTTCTGGAAGGTTTTAGAGTGGTGACTGCGAAAACATGACCTGGTGAAGTCTGCTGGAATCGACTGCAGGCAAACCGCAGTAGACTGGTCGATATGTAGATTTGGGGAAGGCCTATGTCCAAAAAATGACGTTCTTTTTAACATCAAGACTTAGAAAATTACTCTATGTACATAGAAACCTGTCCCTTCTGAACAAAGTTTTCAATGAGGTGTGTGAACCTTTAAAGATGTACACAAGTATATCCTTTCAGATACATATAACAAGAATTTTTCAAATCGGTTCATAAATGACGGAGTTAACAAACATAAAAAAATACAACTGAATTGAGAACCTCCTCCTTTTTGGGAAGTCGGTTAAAAATGATAATGTGTACTGTCGTCGGCTTCCATTTCAATAGACAGGAAACCAATGTCGACACATAATAAAATATCTCAGAAAGTAGCAACGTTACATAAGTTGCTCGCTTTCATTCACACTAACAATATCTAATCCAACCTGGAAACAGCTCAAACGTATAAGTCAAACACAATAAAACGGATTATCCGATGTTCTTACAAAACAACACAATTCATAACGCTTTTTTTAAACCAATGGATTACTACCAAATGGTAAAGAACTTATAGAAGTTTAGTTCTTATTTATAAAATTATAGGTTTTTTTTATTATGCAAGTCGACAAGCTCTTGTCTGCGATTTCGCACATACATTCTTATCCCGAAAGAGTTTCGGGAAATCAACTCTTAGTGTCACTCTCCAAGGACATGCTTAATTACAGCTTTCTACAGTACGATAATTTTTTCTTTGCCGCCCCGAAGTTAGCTTTTAGTGAAGACAGCGCAGGTCCCATCGCGTAAAAAAGTGTTACGTTCGTAGAATATTTTTCTGATTTATACGTTTTGTATTATTAACAAGTAAGAAACACATCCAGTAACAATAACAAGTTCACAAAGTAACACAACAAACATACATATCACAGAAACGTACAAAATAAATGAAACAGTAAGAAAAACCAAAATAAGTAGTTTAAAACAATAACACTTTTCGCATCAACTATCGTATTGCATTGAGTAAGCGGGACAGAAGTATGCATCGAACGTATACGAGCGACTGAACAGCCATGCGCGACCTATCCGCGCATACGCTGTTGTATGTTTCTTGTGAAATTGACATCGTGCGCAATCAATTGCGACGTACTTCTCATAGGCAAAGATAAAAAAATCATACTGTACGACCTGTTTTCGGCTGTGCGTTGTCTGTTTAAAGCTACTCAGTCAGAATCTGAATAATTTTATATACTAGAATAAAACTGATTGATTAGGTACTTACAGCAAAAGTCTTCATAAGGTATCTATTTGAGTTCTCTAAAATCAATTATTTCATTTCCTTTATTGATTTAGTTTAAATATGTTCTATTATTCTCAATGATATTTTGAACGAACTCTTTAGTTTGAGATTTATCCCACTCAAATTGTTTGAGTTGGAAGGATATAAATGAAACGTATATTGAAAATCAAGTTGCTCCTAGCTGTGCAATTTTTTTTATTTTTTACTATTGATTGGCATACGTTTGACCGCTATCTCACCTGATGTTAAGCGATGATGGGTCTAAGGTAGAGCGTGGCGTTTCATTTTATTATCACAATGCTGCGGTGTAGCACGGGTCCTTTAGTAATAATGTACAGTACGATCATTTTTTCTTTGCCGCTCCGAAGTTAGCTTTTAGTGAAGACCGCGCAGGTCCCATCGCGTAAAAAAGTGTTACGTTCGTAGAATATTTTTCTGATTTATACGTTTTGTATTATTAACAAGTAAGAAACACATCCAGTAACAATAACAAGTTCACAAAGTAACACAACAAACATACATATCACAGAAACGTACAAAATAAATGAAACAGTAAGTAAAACCAAAAAAATAATAATTTAAAACAATAACACTTTGTCGTATCAACAGTCGTATTGCATTGAGTAAGGGACACAAGTATGTATCGAACGTATACGAGCGACTGAGACGCCATGCGCGACCTACCCGCGCATGCGCTGTTCTGTTTCTTGTCAAATTGACATCCTGCGCAATCTGTTGCGACGTACTTCACATAGGCTAAGAAAAAATAATTGTAAGTCGTTAAGCTTATTTCTAAACAATATAACACGAATGTATAAAAAATCTGTAACGGGCTGCCATGATGGTTTTTGACAAAGCAAGCTCCGCCTACCATGATTATAAAAAAGGACTAAAAGATTATCGCAAACATAAGGGTTGCACCCTCTGATACAATAATAATACCGCGGGGTATTATAGTACCTACCAAACTGGTACTACTCTTCATTTGCCTAGCTTTTTCCCAACAATATATTTTGTGGTTCCAGTCAAACCGGATTCAGCTGAATACCAATATTTTACGTGGAGCGGCTGCCTACTAGACCTCCACAACCCATTAACTGAGTAACACGGTACTAGTTGGCAAGACTGGTGTCAGATTTTCTGGCTTCTGACTATTTGTAATGACTAATAAAGTTCTCCAAATGGCAGTCGGGACCAACAGCTTAACGTACTTTCCCAGGCACGGAGAAAACTCGGTATGTTTAGATGGTCACCCATCCACAGACCAACCTCGGCAAGCGTTGCTTAACCTTGAAGATCGACCAGGGGCCCGAGTCTGCTATTTTTATAAATTTGTCATTCCGACACGATGTCATGCCATTTTCATTTTGCTAAAATTTCGTAATCTGCTAAATTCATAATGGCACGTTCACTGGCACGTCAGTGGCCGGTCACTGGCACGTCAATGGTATCGTAATAGAATTGCGTTAGGAATGCTGTATTGCCATTTTTATAAAACCGAGCTAAATTTGAGCATTTATTCATGCCAGATTTTATTTATATTTAGTTTTACATATTATTTATTAGTGTTATAAGCAATCTGAAGTAGTGAGAAGTTCGTACATACTAAATCTGTCATTATGTACGAGATTACCACTAACATGGCTTTCTTGCAATGGCGTGTCAGTGGTTGATCATTGGAATGTCATTATGACGCCATTATGATGCCATTATGTTAGTACAGTACATAACCAAACTTGTCAAAATCAACCATTTTGAAATCAGTGATCGACCATTCTGACACTATTGTAATAGCAGACTCGGGCCCCTGGGCGGCTGTTATTATTTTAAACACAAGCTCCTCACCAAACTGGTACTACTCGTAGAGAGTATTTATCCATACGAAAGGTACAGGGTCTCTTGCTTTGCCCCTGTACTCTTCAAATTTATTTTTTAAACCGTTAGTTATTTGCCAGAGAGGTCTCCCACAAATAAATCGAATATTTTCCCAAGGGCACGTAGCAGCAGTAAAACAAATATTGTTCTAAGTCTTAATAAAGATCTCGGTTTACTTGTTCACCATCCCTACCTTGTTGCTATTCCACGTATTCGCACTAAGCTTTTCCAAACGTCTTTTATAATGCGCACAGCAAAGGAGTGGAACTCTCTACCTACGTCTGTGTTTCCGAACGCTGACAACCCTAATCTCTTCAAAGTTAGAGTAATCAGGCTCCTTCTAGGTAAGCTCGCTCCATCGTAGACTTTGTCTCTGTCATCTCTGACCAAGACTAAAGTCAAGAGCAAACACATAAAAAATATATATATATAAAGGAGACCACTTCAAGTGATCGCGCAACGTCGTCTGCGTCACATTTTTCATTAATAGGTACTCCACTCCTATTGGTCGCAGCGTGATATAACATAGCCCAGCATTCTTCGTTAAATGGGCAATCCAAAACTAAAATCATTTTTCAATTCGAAACAGTAAGTTCCTCAGGTTAGCACGTTCAAAAAAACAAGCTACCTACTAATTTTCTCATTGACATCGTAATCGTATCTCATTCGCAGTCTGTCAAAAATGTATGAAAATCAAAGCTTTTTTGACAGCTTTCGATATTATGCGAAAGTTGTTTAAAAATTAGTTGATTTGGCCCCCTTATATTATTAGTTAGGATTCTCATCTTTTAATTTTCAATTGTTTGTTTTCTCTCCATTGTATTTGAATTTACCTTCTGCGCTTATAACTTTACAAATTCGTCGGTTGTGTTTTGTTTTTAAGGCCAAGTCTGATGCATCGTTTGAAGTGTAGTGATGAGTTATTATAGTGTCACAGACATTCTTCTTCATATGAAGTATCACTTACTTACCTTCCTGTCAGTGGCGTAACTTGTCAAAAAATGGGGAGGGGGTCGTTTTAGGGGTATTGTGAATTTTAAACAAAATAGGCCCTACTTGCAAAGAAGGTGACGGTGTTTCGGTGGGACTAAATTTATAACTTCTTTATTGGGACTAGCCATCCACACAATCTCAACCACTGCAACTCCTGAAAGCCAGAATCCACAGTTGCGACCATCAGAAAAACGCCGAGCTATGAAGCCCTACGAGTCCCGGAGAAACGATTCAACTGTCTTGGATCCCACAACAAAATTAATCAGAAGACTACAGCGGACAAAAATAATTTCCACTTCCCTCCTTATCAAGCAAGAGACAGATTAGAGCAGTAGCGCTAGGCCAATTGGCCAAGGGACATTATACAATTGGGTTAAGCCCAGGTACCAAGCACTACAGATTATACGAGTAATGGTGAGAAATTTATAGCTGTGTTTTGGGGCCCTTGTAGTCAAAATTTATAGCTGTGTTTTGGGGCCCTTGTAGTCAAAATTTATAGCTGTGTTTTGGGGCACTTGTAGTCAAAATTTATAGCTGTGTTTTGGGGCCCTTGTAGTCAAAATTTATAGCTGTGTTTTGGGGCCCTTGTAGTCAAAATTTATAGCTGTGTTTTGGGGCCCTTGTAGTCAAAATTCAAAAGTCATTTATTCAAATTAGGCTGAGGGCCAGCACTTTTTGAACGTAAAGTTTTACAAAAGACAGTCTCCCAAAACGCCCGCCCGTCACCACTTCCTAGTGTTTTAGCTGTGGAGAAGAAGTGGCCAACAAACTCCCCAGCAACACAACTGTCTGTTACGTTTTACGAACTAGAATTTTACAATAATTAGTATGCAAAGTAGTTTAAAATTCAAAATTCCTTCTAAAATTTACAGTCGACCCCGTATCTTTGATACGGCTGATACGACTGTAGCTACGCCCCCTGCTTGCTATGAAATCAATCTCATCAATGACTAGAACACCCACGTATTTTCATCTGCGTCATATAATGCACCGCTTCTTTTAGTCAAAGCGTGATGATATAGCCTGTAGCCCATAGCCCTCTTCGATAAATGGGCTATTCCACACTAAAAGCATATTTGAATTCAAACCAGTAGTTCTTGAGATTAGCGCGTTCAATCAAACAAACTCTTTAGCTTTATAAATTAGACTAGCTGACGCGTGCAACGTCGTCTGCGACACATTTTCCATTAGTGCTCCGCTCCTATTGGTCTTAGCATGATGATATATACAACAACCTTCCTCGATAAATGGGCTATCTAACACTGAAATAATTTTTCAAATCGGACCAGTAGTTCCTGAGATTAGCGCGTTCAACCAAACAAACATATATCATTACGCTAAGACAAATAGGAGCGGAGCAATGATGGAAAATGTGACGCAGACGAAGTTGCGCGGGTCTGCTAGTTATAATTATTTAATGATTAATAAAGTAACTAAACCAACAATAGTATCCCACGGGTTCTTAAAAATTTACATTTTAAATATTGTCATTACATGTTTCCTCTTATTGTTTGTAATTTGTAATTAAAATGCATTCTGAATATCAACAATTTCCGCGGTACGATAATCCTTTTTTGTATGTTACTAAATATTTACAAGTAATTTTGATGTATTTTTTTAAAGAAACTTTGTCATAAAATTACAAAATGTAAAGGACTGTGGTCCTTTGTAGAATAAATACAAAAGTCTTTATTTATTAATGACAAAATAGAATCCAATCACAAAAAAAACATTAAAAGTCCTTTAATTTGATATATCATACAGTCAGACTTTTTTTTGAATTTTTTTAGTTTGTCCCCCCAGTGTTCCACTCTGAAAAGATTGCAAATACGATCAACCCGCCGGGGCAGCTCGTGGCGAGTTTCTGGAAGATGCTCGCTGGATGGACCGAAGCTTTTCATTAAGATGCTGGAAGGGATATTTACCGTTCCACTGCGATAGTCCTAATACCTTTCCACCCTTCGCATTTTCAGTTGAATATTTTCATTAAAAGCCAAGTTCTGGCGAAAGCATACCGGAAGAGGCAACGTTGGAAGGCCTCCCTCAAGGTGGAGCGATGACCAGGTGAAGGTCGCGGGTAGCCGATGGATGCAAGACGCACAGGACTGATTGTTGTGGTGACGCTTGGGGGAGGCATATCCAGCAATTGACGCCTATCTGCTGATATGGTGATGACGATAATTGTCATTAATTCGCGTGACAAAACTATTATAGTTTTGTTGTTTTGTCGCTCTCATCTAAGTTTCGTATTTGACTTCTAATCTTTATTAAGTCCAGTTGAATCAGCTTCTACTACTCGTAATCGAAAATCAAGCAAAACATTGCTAAAGTAGATGTTACGCATTAGGATGAACAAGGATGGATTTTAGTCAGTAAGAGTCTCTTCCGCTCCGCCCAGAGCGGATGCAGTCATTTAACGATTTATTTATTTACCAACCCAAAAAAAATAATGCGATCCAGGGCTGCGGTGAATCATTCCAACTAAATCCGCAACCCTGGTAGGCACTGATCGTAGCGGGCTCCGTCTACTGTGCTGAAATCTCCTTGAGGCGCGCGTGGAATGCAACGTGCCGCTGACCCGGGCCTGCTTCAAATACAAATACAAAATCCTTTATTTCAAATAGACCAGTTTACAGGCACTTTTGAATAGTCAAGGTATGTCAGTCAAATAGATGAAGCTAATTCTGCCGCGCTAGCGACAAGAGTAGCAAGTTATTCTGCAACAAAACAAACTCACCGACCCTATCTCCAGCGCGGCAGTTGCACGTTCCAAAGAGTAGATCCTATGGAGAAGAACGTGCAAGAAACTCCATGGACACTCTTTTAAACACTGCCTTTTTACAAAATCATGGTTAGATTATATAATGAGTCTATACAATGCAAAGATAATCTTACAATCTTCAGCAACAATGTCTTCACATCTTCATCAAAGTTCGGGCATTTTAGTCGTTGTGGAGCGGACCAGCATTGAGCCAAGCATTTTGTCGTCAATGTACTCCCCTAATTTATAATATGCTTGTTTGCATAGTGTGCGTTTTACACAGTTTTTAAATTTCGTCTCATTTAGTTCTAGTATATGTGGCGGTATTTTGTTATAAAACTTTAAACAGTATCCCATGAAAGATGTTGCTACTTTAGCAAGTCTGAAACCTGGTTGAACTAACTGATTCCTATTTCTAGTGACATAGTTATGTCTGTCGCCTCGTTTACTTCTGACACGGAGCTACCCAATGCTCGCCATCCGCCCACGCCTATGGTGGCCGGGACTCGCCCTCCCGACGTCCAGGGTGTCTTCTTCTGTTGCGGCGGCTGGGGCGTGAAGTTTCCCTCTCTCTCACGCGTTCGGCCTCCTCCTTCAAAAAGGAAATGACCGATTCCCATGCCTCCCTGCTGATTCATGGATTGAACCAGGGCCGGAATTTCGCAACGTAAATTCCTACTATTTAACTAACGAGCCATCATCATTCATAACCCAACTCCAAAACTTGAGTACTCGTAGGTACAATTTCCACACAAACCTCTCAACAAATCACTGTACTTAGCCGACAATGCTTTGAGGATGGCAGTTACAGTTTCCCATTATTGTCGGGAGATTGACAATCGAAAGTAAGTTCAAGTACGTCGGGTTCCCACGCGTGAGACACAGATGAGGGCATTGAGCAGAAGTGATATATCATTATTGGTTTCCGGTCGAGATATTATGATTTGAGAAAATGACACTTTTTAACAACCTTTATGTGAGTAATGTATTCATTTTACGTACTGCATATCCAGGGTTGCTGGATTTAAGTCAGTTAGTCATTAATTTGATAATTTCCGATCATTAAAAAAATGTAATGGTAATTTATTGAGTTAGAGTCATAAAAGATCTTATTTATTTAATTAATTACATCAGAAATACCAATGATTTTATCAATATAAATGGTTGGTCACGTAACATTTCGGTAGTATACGTAGACCAGTAAAATTGTTAGTCAGTAAAACACTGATAAAATTAAATTTGTTTTGGCGATCTCGTCTTCGATGTTTAAAATCCTAATTTCTAGACACAGTATTGTATTTTTTATTTTTATTCTTAGAACTTTTTTTACTTTAGCCATAATTAATTAAAACGCATCGAATCATTCTTCATCGATCACTGCCTATTGCAACAGAAGTAATAATAAAAAAAAAACTACGCGTCAAGGAAAGAAAATAAATGAAAGCACACATTCCTAGACACAACTGTCATTTCTGCATTAATTACCTATTACTCTATGTCTTTGAGATAATTGTGGGAACAACGATATAGGAAGTGAATGACGAGTGACCGAGCGAAGATTTCTAATCGATTAAAAATCGAGATTAAACCGAGCTATGTAATCGATTTATTTGCAAAATACATAGAAAATAGTTATGGCGGATTTTTTATTTGGCATCGAGCATTTTGTGGGTCAGTTGCTATTATGTTGAGATGTCACAATGAAAAATTGTCCTCAATACAGATCGATTGTGTTTTGTTTAAAATTGAAGATTTCCTGTCTGGCTGGTTACAAAACATGATTTATTCAGGCTGAGACTGAACACGATATGTGAGAGATTACTTTGTTGTCGATATCTTGTTTCAATATTTACTGTTTTTTTTTTTTCCGATATAATAAAAAAAAAATCTTTTTTACTTTCTCGGGACCCTGGAGACCCGGTCCTTTGGTAGGCCCGGTTCTTCAGTGCACTACAGAGCGGTTTTTTATCTACGTGTCTTAAATTTACCACAATTAATAAAAAACGATTGGCGGCGCTAGTGGACGGAATACACACTCTTAAATCCGCCCTAAGAAGGACTTGGCTATAAGATGTGAAATCATCGAATGACTTCTCCCTCTTCAGACTGGGAGAAAGTGTTGGTCTCTACTGACTAAAAATATACCCATATCCCTTCAAATACCCTTTGCGTTCCAGGGCCTTGATAACTCTTTCAAATACACAATAATAGGCTAGATTCCATCATCCACAAATTGCAAAACTATTTAGTCCGTCAGTTAGAGTATTGAAAAATAATGAACACGTATTTTTTGTTTTTGTAAATCTATGAATATTGATAACAAAGATAAAACGCATCAAAACTCGGGAGTGGGCGCTCGTGACGTCACGACTCACTAAAAATTATGCGAAGGTGTGACGTATTGAGAATTTTAAAAGCGTCGTAACTTCAATTTTGGTTCCCGTAAGAAACGAAAAATCACGGGTCAAATATTTTTTGATAATCTAACTGACGGACTAATTAGATTTTTTCTGGACACAAGCCTATTCCCCAACCCTGGATACCTAGAAGTCAAGATCCCTCTTATCAGCCAATTGCCGTCCGTTGCTGAACGTAAGCTTCCCCCAAAGAGCGCCAACCATCCCGGTCATGAGCAGTCCAGATCCATCGGCTGCCAGCCACCGCGCTTCAAATCATCGATCCATCGTGATGCAGAACGTCCCACACTACATTTGCCCATACGTGGTCTCCACTCCAACACATGTCTGCTCCATCGTCCGTCTGCCCATCTACAGACATGGCCGGCCCACTGCCACTTTAACACGCTGATTTTTCGCGCAATTTCGGTGATTTTAGTTGTCTAGCAAATGACTTCGATCGAATTCTGTCCACCAGAGAAACCCCAAGCATTGCTCTCTGCATTGCGTTCTGAAGCCAAAAACTTATAGTTAAAAATGAAAGTGATAATGTTTCTAGGACTCTTCTTTTGTAATAGTATCACCAATAAAAGTTCTTCCTCGTCAGATAGAGATGCAAATAAAGACACGTGAAAGGAAGTATGTACTATAAATCAAATTCGATCTTGCAAAACAACTTGCAAAATTGCAGATGCACCTCTCTATAATGTAAATAACTTGAAACTGTTTAACATATGAAGTTATTAAAAACCGGTCAAGTACCATCGACCTTGTCTGATGTTCCGTACGTATGTTTGTACGTGTAATGCAGCGTAAATCAGAAACAGCTTGAGTGATTACCGTGGAGTTTTTTGTTGGTTGCAAGTAATAAATATGTTTGTTAAGAATAAAGAAAATACCATTTTTCTTTCAACATTTCAATGATGACTCCATTGATATGTCACGCTTTCTTGGATCATTAATATTTTTCCTCAAAAGTACATCACTTCGTATGCGTAAGATAAGAAATTGGTTCATTGTAGTTTGATTACTATTATGGTTAATAGAAGTACCCCTTGAGAGATTTAAAGCTAAAATAGACAGCAAAACGCTTCGTTTTTGGGCAACCAAATTTAAATACATATATTATGTGAATAGAGAAGAGCAGATAATTCCATATCGTAAAACAAAAAACAATTAGAATACTTTTAAATTCTAAATAATTAAAAAACTGGCCGGAACGGAGTGACAGATTCTTTCTTACTGATTCAAATCCGTGATTCTTCAAGTGCCCTTTGCGTTCCAGGGCCGCGGTAACTTTTTAAAAAGATTCTACTACCCTGGAGGGAATTGTTTCAATACACTATTAACAATTAACGGTAATTACAGCGATCTAATAGGGACAGTAAAAATAGATTCAAAATTACTCTAAAAAAAACGAGGTATAATTATTTTAAACAAATAAAGCAGTCTCACTCACGATAACGCTGTTTTAATGGCAGCTGTATAGGCGTCATGGACTTTGACGTCGAAGTCTGTATTGGACTTCTCTTTCTAATTGTAATCTTTGAAATTTCATACTTCATCGCTAATTATATATAACGCGGTATTTAAAAAATAACTTCACAATTAGTTCTAGAGCCAATATGTATTTTATTTGAAAATAAAAAAATCGCATGTTCCCTGTTGCTGACCGTGATACCTGCATACTAGACAACCTTTGGATGCACCAAAAGAATTTATAATAAAACACATTTCTTTATTATGTAGTGGACTTGCTCTTGACCACAATCACGCCTGATGGAAAGCGATGGATGAGGTCTACAATGAAGCAAGCTTGCCAAGAAGATGCCTGTTCACTCTTGCTTTGAAGGCAGACGGGTTATATGTGGACGGGAACACAGACGTTGGCAGAGAATTCCACACTTTGGCTGTGCGCTATAATAAATGTGGAGGAGAAGCGCTGGGTACGACTAGTTGGGATATCGACCAAGTACGGGTGGTACCCTGCAGCACGTTTGGTATTCCGGTAGTAAAAGGGTGACAATATATAAAGGGAAGATAATAATGGAAAAAAAATGAGGTAAAACAGAGAAGCGTTAGATCGAAAGGAAATGCTGGTCTTAAACTTTTAAAGTAACTAGAAAAATCATGGTAAACCATCAGTTGCGGAATCCTAAAAATTATCAAATCTTTGTTGTCAAAGTCGGACACTGTTATGTCATCAATACGACAGACAATCATACAAATAAATTATAATGAGAAGATTTAATGCCACGGACACAACCTCGTGCCGGTGCAATACATAAATTAAAATTCGCACTTTCAAAAATACACCCACATCTCTTGAATGGCTGCACCCATCTCGATGGCACTTAAAGCATCTTATAGCTAGAAAAACAAGCATTTTTTCCTAAAAAGCTGCATTTAAATCTGTCCAGTATTTTACGAGTTATAGCGCATAAATAACAGCCGAATAATAGTTGTAGCGAGATTTGCGCCTGCGCTTCGCACTGGTTACATAAAGCGACTTTCTTTGCAAAGGTCGTGGGTTCGATGGCCGTGCATTGAGGTGATCTCTCGGGTTAACGGGGGCGCCCGGCGGCCCTATTTACATTACGTATTGTATCTTAACGCCAGCTGAATATGTGTAGTGGAGTAAACAGAATTGTAAGAGATAATTTAGAGAAAATTAAAGTAAAATGGAGATCCAAATCACACATCCGAATCCAGTTTGCAGTAGTCAACGTGATGAAAGAGACGCAAGAACTTAGTTTTTATTTTAAATCAAATTTAAATTACGTATTTTATAATACGACAACGTACCACTCTTGCGACGCGACGTCTCGAGATTTTTATATAAGTACGTAAATTCATACAGAATCCAAAGCAGAAGAATTGTGTCAATAGCACCACTTGGCAGTACAAGTACTCGCTTCGATCTCAATTAGCCGACTGGTATACAGAGTAGCTAGGAGTTTCACCACAAATAAGTTCCTCCA
The DNA here is from genome assembly GCA_963859965.1 of Ceramica pisi. NCBI lineage: Eukaryota > Metazoa > Arthropoda > Insecta > Lepidoptera > Noctuidae > Ceramica > Ceramica pisi. The sequence goes on along the minus strand of OY982527.1, from coordinate 38,229,278 downwards.
CGCACTCTTGCGCAACGCAATAGATCGCACGGACAATGAGAACCCAAATTTGTTTTGAGCCAAATTAACTTTTTTTTTCTACATTTTTGTCGCATTTTTTCGTCGCATTGTTCTTAACCTGAATGTTTCGGGTTTTTGGACCCATAACCTAATTGAAATGTCTATGGTATTGTGTTTGAATGAGTCTTTATCGTGAAAGTATTAGGTGTTACGTTCAACGTAAGATGACATTTACAAATAATGTGAAGAATATCAAGCGGTCGCGTCGTGATCTGTAAATGTCATTTCTTTAACGATTGGTACATTCAATGAGTTACCGGTGTCGTTTTGCTATAAAACTTTCTTCCTTATTTCTTTTCTTTTGATTTGCATGAGTTTTAGCCGACTCCGTGGTGCTCGGCCAAGGTATTTATGATGATTGCTGGATTGACATAACACCAGAGGGCCAATTTTACTAATTTATAAACATTCGCATGTCAATCGCAAACTGTCTAAAAAGCCTTAATTTTCATAAATTTTTTACAGATTGCGTTTGAGATGCAAATGTAAAAATTAGTAGGATTGGCACTCGGGTTATGACGGACGTAATAATCAAGTCCGTTGATCATTTCGCTTGTAGCAGTAAAAAGCTGCTTCCTTAATCTGATAACTTTCGTAATCCCTCCTTATTAAAAAGAAGCGCGAGTCGAAGACTCACACGAAGGATTCCGTACCACAAACCAAAAAAGCCTCTTAATTTTTTTAATTATTTTTTTATAACTTGTCTTTATACAGGGAAATTGAAAAAATACCCGAAACCTCTTAGGCAGTGAAAGTACACATGATTATAAGCAACTTTTGTTTTGGTAAAACTCCGAAATCTCGAAAAAAATATCAGCTGTTTCATACATTTTCATTGGCTAAATACTGCATTTTGTATGAAACAGCTGATATTTTTTTCGAGATTTCGGAGTTTTACCAAAACAAAAGTTGCTTATAATCATGTGTACTTTCACTGCCTAAGAGGTTTCGGGTATTTTTTCAATTTCCCTGTATATTTTATGGTGTTCTAGATACAGCCCGCTGGCAAACTGACTAACGGGCAGATGGGCGGAAGACTGAGCTAAAAACAAAGAACTGAGTTGCGAACATACTTTTTTTTGAAGTCGGTTAAAAACAGGGTTCGACCAACCTTCGGCTACGGAAGTCAAAAACCATGCCTTACAAAAAGTCTAAAATAAAGACTAAATATTATAATTACAATGTTGTTTACGTGAGTAACGCTAACGGAACTGCAGTTTACTGATGCTAGCGATAACCCCTACCTATTACGAAATAGCTGCGCCTGCGTCGGTCATGTCTGCCATCGGACGATCGTACGCTTAGGGCACGACCTCCTAGTAACTGGCATCGTGTCTTTACTTTTACCGGTACCCATCAAATTCCTTACTGCGGAGTCGAAACGTGGACACTCACCATAGGCCTGGACCACAAATTCAAGGTTGCTCAGCGTGCAATGGACAGAGTAATGCTTGGGGTTTCTCTGGTGGATAGAATTCGCAACGAAGTCATTCGCCAGAGAACAAAAGTCACTGACATTGGGCGTAGAATCCTGGCCAGGTCTGTGGACAGACGTCCATGTCAAGATGAAGACCAAACATGTCTAAGGGTGTAGACCACATATGGGCAAACGTAGTGTGGGAGTTTGGCCTGTGGCACGACGGGTCGATGATTTAATTAGGTGGCTGGCAGCGTATGGATGAGGACTACGAAATGTGACGCAGACGAAGTTGCGTGGGTCAACTAGTTTTACATATTAGGATTAATAAATAAAATTATTCGGTTACTGGTGACTGACTTAGTGATTGAGTGACTGAGTGATTGATAGACAACGCATAGCAAAAAGCTACAGGAGAGTGGGGAATAGTAAGAAATGATTTCCAAAAACTGGATATTACATAATTTCAACTAACTAACTGTCCCCCGCGGCTTCGCACCCGTCAACTGGGATTTTTTTTTTGAGTAAAAACCTTCTCCTGATAATGACAAACATAACAAAAAAAGAATTAGCGAAATCGGTTCAGTTGTTCGATTTGCGCTTAGCAACACATTCAGTGATTCATATTTATATTATAGAAGACTAGCTGACCCGTGCAACGTCGTCTGCGTAACATTTTTCATTACTGCTCCGCTCCTATTGGTCTTAGCGTGATGATATATATAGCCTTCCTCGATAAATGGGCTATCTAATACTGAAAGAATTTTTCAAATCGAACCAGTAGTTCCTGAGATTAGCGCGTTCAACCAAACAAACAAACAAATAATCAAACAAACAAACAAACTCTTCTGCTTTATAATATTAGTATAGATAAGGAGTTAGTTTACTCCATAAAACCGACACCAAAGGTGTCTGCTTGACTTAGAATGCACCAGATTCCCCTTCCTTACTGAACCACATCATCACACGTGCATTCACAAACAAACGAACATTTACGTATAACACGCTCATTACTATGAGATGGATGACAGCAGTCGTGCGTGGAAGAACAGCATAAGTGCCTTCACGTACGCTTACGTAACGCACGCAAGTCGCATGGTTAAGGCGAGGTTGCAGTACTGTGTGTTTTGACGAACAACAGCGACTGTCCGGCGAGCGAAATAATGCCTAAATTTTTATTGTTTTTTCTTCTTGACGAAAACTGTTAAAGAAATTACACAATATGTTTTCAACATTTACTTCAAAATAAAAAGCTCTATCTATTGATATAGTTTTTATAATATATTCGTGATGAAATTAAATATATATTCATATATATATATATATTCATTTATTTAAAAAGCACTTAAAGAACTTTCTTGTAAATAAATCTTATTAAAATATAACTGAGCTTCTGAAGGATAAAATATCACTATAATTTTTAACTATCATTGACATGTCTGTTTAATTGTTTTTATTTGATTTTATTACTGATTTGACATTTTGTATATTTATTTATTTTATTGAGTACTGTGTGTGTTTTAATTAATTTCAATTTGATATTATCTGATATTTGTACGCTTCTCGGCAAAACATAGAGAAACAATCCAATATTGTGACATCTCACATACCATGTAACTACCTATGTTTACAAATAAATATTCTTATTCTTATTCTTATTCTGAAATCTCTTAGCAGTACACGTTTAAAATTGTAATTTAGTGTCATGTTTGATAAAATAATTATCGAGCCAATCATTCTAAATCGCGTTTCTATCTTTACGATTTACTTGAGGGTATGTTCAATTTTTATGTTATGATTTTTATTTATTAAAAAACTCATAATTAATTAGATTTTCAGACGTTCAAAAATCTTAAAAAGTACTGCAACCCCGCCTTAATACGACTTTCTGTCTTTAAATAATGTTGTTTACCTTTGGAGATAAAGTGAGGATGTTTATTTGGTTTGTTTGGTCCTGGAAACAAATAGGCCTATTTACCATCTTTACAACCTGTGACAAACAAATTGAATTGAATTAAATATTACATTTATTTCATTAGCCACAATTTTGTCAGCCTTTGAAATTAATCAGTTTTCGTTTGCTGGACTGTTAGCATTGATTAATTTTGGAGAGCTTCGATCCAACGGCTACCAAGGCCACCTTTTCTTCGTTGTTGCATCTCACCAAAGCTTGTCAGCGCAATCCATCTTCGTTCATTATTTCACCATTTCCATTCTACTCCAGAAAACTACAAGCTGTGAGTGTGTGTTCATATTGTTCTTTTATTTCTGAATCAATAATTTGATGCTAGCTATTTGTCAAAGGGGAATTTTTAATTGCACCTCTATTTAAAATTCAAGCAAACTAAATCTCCCAACTAATTACCCACTGTATAACAAAAATACTGATTTGTACAGTAAATTACGACGACACTAAATAATGACGGTCAACGTCAGGGGTACCCCAAGGTTCGATTAGTTAGGTTCCTTTAAACCCTGCAGACAGAAATAGGATCCCCGCGCAGCGGTGCTCCGTCGACCTGCTGACGGAAACGCTAACCCTAGACGATCGACGTCACGGGGAGTTAGATAATTATTTTTAGTTAACAGAAAAGTCATTCAGTAAACAGTTCAGCTTTATAGATCAAACATTATAATAGATTTGATTTATTTGATGAGCAAATTTAGTGTGCAATTCAGTATTTTTGGTGGTAACTAATATTTAAATAGAAAAAATTGGATTTTCAGTTGTAGGATTAAATACTACCCCTTGTCAAAGTTTACTATATTCTCTAAACGAGTCAAACTATGGCATACAGATTTCGAAACGCTCCTTGCTCCTATTTTTCGTGGGTGGGAGTTCAGCAAATGACTCCTTCCACATGAGGCGGAGCAGAAGAGAGTATCAGACTCTTACTGACTAAAACCTAGTTTCGCCTAGTGCCCTTTGCGTTCCAGGGCCGCGGTGACTCTTGCGACCAGATTTTACCACACGTTCCTAACTCCTGCACACAATGGGCTTGTGTCCAGAAAAAAAATCTAATTAGTCCGTTAGTTAGATTGTCAAAAAATATTTGACCCCTGTTTTTTTTTTGTTACGGGAACCAAAATTGACGATTTGATTGAAGTTACGACGCTTTTAAAATTCTCAATACGTCACACCTTCGCATAATTTTTACTGAGTCGTGACGTCACGAGCCCCCACTCCCGAGTTTTGATGCGTTTTATCTTTTTCAATATTTATTAATTTACAAAAACAAAAAATACGTGTCCATTATTTTTCAATACTCTAACTGACGGACTAAATAGTTTTGCAATTTGTGGATGATTGAATCTAACCTATTCGGACACCTGGCTGGTCTTTATTGGTAGGAAGCGGTCTTATGTCAAGCTGGTTTAAGAACTGTTATGAAAGTCTACTAGGAAACGCAATCAGTAAATACTAGTATACTTGCCGTTTGTAACCACAAACTGTTAAAAGCAAGCAGCACTTGCTTTTAATATTTGTAGTGCTAATATTTCACGATCGGCTTGTAGTTCGTCTTGAACACCTTTGTCGCCGCCATTTTAAGACTTCTGCAAGATCATAATTCATTATTTTTTCACTTTGTTCCGCTCACATGGCGAACTGAGCATTTTTTAACCTCTTCTCCTTGTCTTTTTAGGGTTCCGTTCTCAAAGAGTAAAACGGGACCCTATTACTAAGACTCCGCTATCCGTCCGTCTGTCTATCCGAGTTTCACCAGGTTTTATCTCATGAACCTTGACTATTAGACACTTGAAATTTTCACAGATAGTGTATTTCTGTTATCCCTATAACAACAAATACAAAAAAAAACAGAATACAATAAATATTTAAGGGACTCCCTTACGACAGACATGATTTTTTGCCGTTTTATAGATAACTAGCCAATCCGCGCAAGTTCGTCTGCGTCACATTTTCCATTAATGCTCCGCTCCTATCTGTCTTAGCTTGAAGATTTTATTTATTTATTTATTTATTTCATCTTACATTTATCGTTACAGCCTAGACCAATGCGATAAATGCGCTTATCCTAACTTATTCTAACATCGATAACTAATTACAAATAATGCATTCCTTGTGAACTCACCCAGAGTACAACAAAATGTCCGTCTCACTAGCAATCAGGTTGAGCGTACGGATCGCGCGCGTCAGCGTCGCGTCGCGGCGCCTCCCTTAGAAGGTGTTGGTCCGACTGCGTGGCTCCACCAGCAAGCGCGGTCGCCGTCGTCGCCACACGTACCTATCAGGGACACATAAGTTCACCTGCCCTAAAATAGTTGCATTGTGCAAGTTTCCTCTCAAAATTTTGATATGATATAATGAGCTATCTAACACTGAAATAAATTTTCAAATCAGACCAGTAGTTCCTGAGATTAACGCGTTCAAGCAAACAAACAAACAAATTCTTCAGCTTTATAATATAAGTATAAATGATACGGAAACCTTCGTACGGGATTTCAACTCGCACTTGGCCGGTTATTTCATCATCCTTACTGACTTGTCTTGCTAAATTGTTTTGCTGTCAAATATTTTTGAAAATCTTCCTGTTGGACTGATTTGATTTTTTGGTTATCAATGCAAGTCCACCTGTACACTTTGTCTATTCAGAAGACATAATATGTTACAGTTCACACCCATGTGAAACTTTCTAACACAACTATCCTTCCGTCCTCGTGCATGAGGTACTTGAAGGTTATCTTCAAATACTACTTAAAGACACGAGACACAGCTGTAACAAGGAAGTAAACGTCTTATCAGTTTCAGTCGCCATCAGAACATCGAGTTTTCTTTACTCATAAATGACTGGTCCAGGACAAGGATTTCAGCCAAATCTACCTCCATCCCAAATTTGTTTGTGTAGCTAATTCATGTTGCGTGTTTACCTGAGACCTTTTCGTGCCTTGGAAAGCACGTTAAGCAGTAGGTCGTTATGCTGTTACCTATGACATACGCTCTTTTGATGCAAGGTTGACATAATTATTTCAAAATTGACTTTCAATTAAAAGTTATTTCTCTGCGGATTTAAGTCTCTCTCTCTTACTATAGAGCTTATAGAAATAAAATATAACCGATTTCCAAACAAAACACTACAAAGTATAAAATGACCTGAATTTCGGAAGACGAAATACAACTATTTGGATCTGTTACGAAATACAGGTTATTTTATACTTTGTAGTGTTTTGTTTGAAAGTCAGTTATATTTTATTTCTAAGCTCTATAGTAACAGAGGGAGGGAAGACAGATATTTTTTTTTTTTTTCAAAAAAGTTTTTTACTTTAATCCTTTAGTGGTACTTGGAGGATAATATCATAGTCTACACAGGAATTGAAATAAACAAAAATGCTCATAAAATAAAAACTACTGAGACAAACTACATTAATTTTTTACGGAACCAAACGGCAAGTGCCGCATCGAACTAAAAAAAACAGAAATCGGATCTGTAATCGGTGTACATACATAAAAAAATACCCACCGAATTAAGAACCTACTCCTTTTTTGGAAGTCGGTTAAAATGACGATCTTATTACTAAGTTTACATAATACAACGCAGAAACAAACACAAAAAAACGACACACATAATAATGTACGTCATACATACCAAAACAAGCAAAAAGCAGTTGAATGAACTTGAATTTGAAACCGGTTCAGCTGCAATAAATACACTAGTTACAAAAAGTCGTGATGACTCACTTAGTGTTATTTAGAATTCCACTAAACTTTACAAAGACCATTACAAATGCTTTGCGGTTAACCGCGATATTTTGCGGTTATATCGATGCCAAAATCGAGAGTGTTTTTATTAAAAGGCTGATCAATCAGTCTGTAGCTGTTAGATCAATGTTTACTTTATCCGGCCAACAGGCTAGCTTTAAAACCAATCAAGTGTGAGACGGACTCGCATGCAAAGGGTTCGAACGAATCACTTTATAGTAGCATGTTACATGCTTTCAAACCGTAGCTTTCCTGCACGGGATCAACATTTCCATCTCTTTAAAAAAGACTATGACCTCTGAGTTGGTTTCGATGTTTCTTCTCAGGGTACTCAGCTAAGAAACATCGGCCTCATCTAGAATAATATGACCAAAAAAATATTGACGTGTAAAAAGTTATGTAACCTATTTGCAAAATGTGATTTATAATTTAACTAGCTGACCCACGCAACTTCGTCTGTGTCACATTTTCCATTAATGCTCCGCTCCTATTTGGCTCAACGTGATGATATATAGCCTATAACATTCCTCGATAACTGGGCTATCTAACACTGAAAGAATTTTTCAAATCGGACCAGCAGTTCCTGAGATTAGCGCGTTCAACCAACCAAACAAACAAACTCTTCTGCTTTATAATATTACTAGCTGACCCGCGCAACTTCGTCTGCGTCACATTTTCCATTACTGCTCCGCTCCTATTTGTCTTAGCCTGATGATATATAGCCTATAACCTTCCTCGATAAATGGGCTATCTAACACTGAAAGAACCAGCTCACTGAGACTCTTTTTTCAAATCGGACCAGCAGTTCCTGAGATTAGCGCGTTCAACCAAACAAACAAACTCTTCTGCTTTATAATATTATATAGTGTAGATAAGAGATTCGGGACCTTAAAATCTTAATCATATTTACTCCGGTAAATTTTTTGGGTTCTGTTTTACTACAAAGGATAGTTTCGCCATGTCCGCCCATACATAAGTCAGTAATCCTATAAAGGATTTGTTCTCGATAAGGACGTTCTGGACCCTAAAAACAGGAGAATTATTGGGCTTATTTATTATTTACCCACTTTAAGCACAAATTTAATGTAAGGAGGCGGACTTAATGCCATAGGCATTCTCTACCAGTCAACCTTTGAGTGATGTAGAGACAAATAGTGGTAGGTGTAACATCGGCTTCGATCATCTTTATGAATAACTGAACCATTATAGGATCACTTGCATGTCTGCCTGTCTGTCACGGACATTTATTTTTAACCGACTTCCTAAAAAGGAGGAGGTTCTCAATGTGGTTGTTTTTTTCCGTCAAGAAACTCCACGGACACTTTTTGAAAATCGTGTTTAAATGGGCTTGTGTCCTGAAAAAATCTAATTAGTCCGTCAGTTAGATTATCAAAAAATATTTGACACGTATTTTTTCTTTTGTTACGGGAACCAAAATTGACGAAGTTACGACGCTTTTAAAATTCTCAATACGTCACGCCCTGGCATAATTTTTAGCGGGTCGTGACGTCACGAGCCCCCACTCCCGAGTTTTGATGCGTTTTATCTTTGCCAATATTCATTGATTTACAAAAACAAAAAATACGTGTCCATTTTTTTTTCAATGGAAACTAGCCTATTATACACATGTGAGAACGATGTAAAAGACGAGCAGGATAAACACACGTCCGAAATAAAAATTGAACAATTCAAAGAAATAATTAAAATAAACCATCGCAACTGAGAAATGACCAGTCCCAACCGACGGCAATCGCATCGGCAATGATATCCTAGTCGAGTTTAGCTCCTAAGTCTTGAGCATCGACGCCAACTTGCTAGTCTGTAGGTTTTCTACCGTTTGCATTTCCGCCAAACCCGTTCCTTATCGAACCACAAGACGTACGGAGATGCGCCACCCCGGTACGTGGTGGACATCACAAACACACGCACAAAACGTTTTGGGAACACATTCGTTGTGCGTATACCTAAAGAGTGGAATTCTCTGCTAGAGCCTGTGTTTCTTGAAAGCTACAACCTGGGAGTTAAACCAGTCAAGAGCGAATAGGTTACTTCTAGGCAAACGTACTCCACATTCCATCAAGTGAGATAGTGGTCAAACGAGTGCCGATCAATAGTAAAAAAAGTACTATAAACTAGGATAATTAGTTTTGCGGTCAGCCACCGAATTCCTGCGGTCAGATCACGTAACTGTGCTAAAATACTCGGTACGTTGTGTACTATAAGATAGGCGATGCTAAAAACTCGTCAAGCTATTAAAACTATCATAGTCTGTGATGATAGACAGAGGGAAGAGATATCCAGGAAACAAGATAAATGGGCGCCATGTTGCAAGACGATATAAATTAAATTGTAATCTTACCAATTTCTTTTTAATTGACAAAAAGAGACGAGAGCATACCCATCTGGTTTGTTCTTGATTCTAGTCTATATCAGAGATGACAGAGACAAAGTCTACGACGGAGCGAACAAATTGGTAAGTATTACAACTATCGGTAACTATCGTCGACATAATATTATGTATATTGAACCAACACAAAAAACATATAAATTTTACTAAACTAGAATGTGATGATATTGCGACGCAAATGTAAATAATTTAACGTAGTTAGCACAACACCATTTTTCAGTGTAGTAAAAGTCTTATCGCATTCCGGTGTCATGTTTTTTTATTTGACACGTTGATTAGTAGAATAATTGGTCTTATGGGTCTGAAAAGGCCACTTTAGTGGAATCATATTATTAGGATTATAATAAATATTAATCATACAAAAATCTGTCAAATTTCATTTTTAACTTTATCGCTAAAGTATTATTTATACAAGTGTTGAGCACACCTATAAGTGACAAATTCACCGCAAAACTTTTAAAATTAGAGTATATAAATGATTCTAATGATTTAGTGAAAAAGTCGTTGGTGTGTCAATAAATAAATAAATAAATAAATAAAGCATTAGTTAAGTTCAAGGTTGATAACGATAATTTGACAATATTTTGTAGCTTGATATGCTGGCTTATTCTTTTGAAGTGGCATTTTTAGACCTGCTGTCAAGCTCAGTCAACATTTAAATAAGCTGTATTACATATTTTCAGCTCTTTATGTCATGACAATATCTTTAGCGTAGCTTGAAGTGAAGCTAATCTTAAAGTTGATATTTCAATGTCGAATATGTGTATACTACAATCATCTGGCAATAAATATACAGCCTTTATGTTTTAAGTGGCTATTATGACTAAGGATCATTAAAAGATGAGTTATTGTGTTCCATACCAGTTCCTCAATAACTTCATGAACAGTCAACAGCACATCAACTTACCACACTGTCAAATTAATGTTTTAGTATATAATTTGTCAAGTTTTTGTATATACCTATTGGCTAAAATATAATGATATTAAAATTTGTTGGAGGTGTCGGAAAAAATATGCCATCTGGGAGGTTTCAACTAAAACGCTGCCCAAACACTTTGAGATATAACAAATTGATGTATGGTGGAATTGTGAATCTTATAAAGGTCTACAGAAAAGTCCGCGATGGCATATGTCTATCTATCAGCCTAGACATGTGGTGAGTGTCCACGTTTCGGCTCCGTAAGTCATTATGTGTAAGACGCACTGGTCTTAAGGGATTGTGGGATCGACGATTCAAAGATATCATGCAGCTTCCCGAATGTCGGCCAGCCAAGCGTGCTCCATCTAAGATCGCATCATCGCTTAACATCAAGTTTAGTCCTATCCTATTAGTTAAAAAAAAAATGTTTTCGGTTACAGGTCTCGGGGTGACATGAAAATTGTACAGTCATCAAACGACAAAAATCTGTCATATTTCTTTGTTAGATTTTCAACTTTATCGCTAAAGAGATTTGGTTCAAATTTGATTGGGAAAATTTGACAGTTTCGGATAGCTGTGCTTTGTGCTGGCGACTGTACATGACTTTGGTTTTGTCCAGATTCATCCCGAGACCCAGTTCTTATTTTATTTTATTTTATTCTTAAATAAAACCTGAGGTTTTTAAATTTATATGGACTGGAAGTCAGTGTCATAAAACGATGAAACCACACCAGTTCACCAACATCCTGGATAAAATTATTTTGTACTTTGTAGTGGATTTTGTTATTATCCGAATTCATTCAAGTATCGGTTATAGAGGAGCTCGTGGCTAAATAATACAAGCCGTACTGGTCGATCTTCAAGGTTAAGCAACGCTTGCCAAGGTTGGTCTATGGATGGGTGACCATCTTAACATACCGAGTTTCCTCCGTGCCTCGGAAAGCACGTTAAGCCGTTGGTCCCGGCTGTCATTTGTACATCTTTGGTGGTCGTTACCGATGGTCAGAAGCCAGTTAATCTGACACCAGTCTTGCCATGAAGTACCCAGTTAAATGGGTTGTGGAGGTCTGGTAGGCTGCCGCTCCGCGTAAAATACTGGTACTCAGCTAAATCCGGTTTGACTGGAAGCCGACCCCAATATAGTTGGGAAAAGGCTAGGCAGATGATGATTCAATTACCTATCTGTTAAAATAAATTTATTTCTCATAATAACTAACAGACAGCTTATAAAGAGATACAAAATAGCAAGTATGATAATACAATGCAATAGGTACAATTATCTTCAGAGAATATGAAATTATAAGGTTCATACATGTTTTCTTAGCTTATTTTCAAAAGTATCACGTCATGTCAAGCTATTATATTTTATAGTGTTGAATTTTGTCATTTACGCAAATTTGAAAAATTCGCCCTGTAAAAAATTCAAAATTCAAAAGTAATTTATTCAAATTAGGCTGAGTGTCAGCACTTTTTGAACGTCAAGTTTTACAAAAGACAGTCCCCGAAAACCCCCGCCCGTCACCACTTCCAAGTGTTTTAGCTGTGGAGAAGAAGTGGCCAACAAACTCCCCAGCAACACAACTGTCTGTTACGTTTTAGGCACTAGAATTTTACAATAATTAGTATGCAAAGTAAATTTTACTACATGAAACAATAAAAAAAATATTATTTATCACTTGTCAACTAGCACACTATGACACTAAAACAAAATACACACTTAAGCAAGTGTGACGTATGTGGATAAAATAAGTAGTATAAAAAAATTTACCTACCTACATAGTCAGATAAATAAATAATAAAAAAAATAATAATAAAAAAGAAAACAATAAAATATGAACACATATAACCTGTCATAATCTACTTATACACTAAGACAACACACAAACTTATACTGCTGGAAGAAATTTCATTGGAAATAAGCAGTACCTTTGTACTTATATTTATAATGTTAAATTTTACTATTTATCTGTGTGTACATAAATTATAAAATAAATAAAGAACATGATAATTTGTCTTGCGTACCTTCGAAAAAAAATAAGTAGGTACGAAATTTCTAAACCATTTATATCTCAACTGCAGCTCCGCGGGAGTGAGACCGAATGCCATATTATAGCGGTAACAAAAGATTACCTTAAGTACTACACCCTAGGATCGCCAGTTATATTTTCGGCCAGGTTCGTAGGGACCAAGTCAAAAACTAACATATAATACTGACTTAGAGCCTACGGCGTATTTTTAACGATAGACGACGCACGATTTACGAACGCGCGCTCATTTCGCCGAAGATTAACAAAAAAAAAGGCAGTTATGTCTGCGTCTGAAGCGCCAAAGACGCGCGTCTTCTGCGCGTCGTTAAAATGCGTAAAAAAAATGCCGTGTACCTTATGTAGATTCATTAAATCCGAAGCGGAATTTTAAACTAGTTTAAACACAACAAGAATAGAGTCTAACTAGTGAGTTTTACAAAAACCAAAAAAGTTTTTTAAAAATTACCGTACGATTATTTTTCTTTTCTTTTTCTTCATTATTTTTTCTTTTTGGAAAAACTTTGCCCCACACTAGGAATTTCTCCTGTATCGTGGGTGCATTTACAAACATACGAAGTCACATACACAAACAGCCAGACCCGAAGCAACTATTTGTAGGCCATACAAATATTTGTTCCGTGCGGGAATCGAACCCTACGACACGCGACGCAGCAGCCGATCGCTCAACCACTGCACCAACCGTGCCGTCGTGATGCTTTAAAACAAAAAGGCCCTAGGGGAAATACACAAAGCATATGCACTGACCAATTTAGTTCTCCCTGACGTCAACGTCATATGCACTGATTATTTCGCAACTCCCGCAGCCGCCAGAATAACGTCCAACTTTAAATTGCCCTTCACTATCACATGAAGCTCTCATGCGTGTCAAAACCACAGTTTCATTTTTCGTTCACCCCTTTTTGACATACAGTTTATTTTGAGAATTGGTGGGCTAGATTTTGAGGAATAAACTCGCACGTTTTTGTTCGGCCAATTAACTTTCGCGTAGGTGTTTTCGCATTCGGGCTTTTACCTCTATTAACGATTTTTGGAACCGAATTTTTAAATTTTTGCAAGAGACAGCACTGAACACGTTCTTCGTTTCAAAATTAAATTGTGATTTCGTTGTATCATTGACCAACTAGTTACATTTAAGATTATAAAAGAGATCATCATCATCATTGCTTAACATCAGGTGAGATAGTGGTCAAACGTATGCCTATCAATAGTAAAAAAAAGAAAAAGATAAAGTTGGTTAAAGTCTCAAGTCGCTCTTTGGTAGTTTGGATTTTAGAACTATAAAAAAGTAATGTTTGGACTACTTCACAGAAAATAATGAAGCGACGTGATGTAACCAATGATATATAAAACAATAGATACGTTGTCCGCACTCTAAAATGACAACATGAAATGAAGCCAATTGGCCACATCGCGCTTAGTTACGCACCAACCTGTCGCGCGACACTACGTTTGTTTTGATGTCAATTTGACTATTACTTAGGTATCCTGTGACGTAACTGAAGATGTATATTTATCTCCCTCTAGCAACAGGCATCCCGCCGTACGGTGACATATTTTATTTCCCTTTCTTCATGCGTATTAGTAGCTATCTAGTATTTTCGCCGTTTTTAAGCGCCGCGATGTAGGTTTGTGACGTGTCTATATATAATACGTCATTGGATGTAACCATTTTCCCCGCAACACGTTATTTTGTGTTCCATATTCCAACACTTATCAAATTATCATTAAACGCTCAGAATCGCAAACAATCGTCCAAAGTATTTTAGCGAATGTATGACAAAAGCCTGTACGTAAAGAGAGTCATTATATTATCTTTAGTAGTCGAATGAGGACTGCGATGTCGGACAATGACAAATTCCTTACAATTGATGTCTTCTTACGTAATGAAAGTATTATTTCATTTGTCAGTATCGACATACGTATCAAAGGAAGTATAATAAGTTGTTGCGGAATTTGTTCGAAAGAATCACAGCGGCCCAGGGGGGCTACTCTCTAAGCCCGACGTCCGTAGTTTCGGGCTTAGTTGCGGGCGTATTCTACTCCGCATTATCTAACCACTAAGAAATTAATGACACCAAAATTCGAAAGTTACTGTCAAATCGTGTTGTCATTCATTTTTAGTTCGGGTTCGGTACTAATCGTAAGCCTGAGGTGATACGGAGTACAATTATACGCCCGCAACTAAGCCCGAAACTATGGACTTCGGGCTTAGAGAGTAGCCCCCCAGAACGCAAAGAGCATTAAGAGGAACATGAATGGGTTTAAGTCAGTAAGAGTCTGACACTCCCTTCCGCTCCGCCCAGAGTGGCAGAAGTCACTTGATGATTTCTCATTATTCAAAATCAGATTTAAAATTAAGATGCAATGGTTTCACCTACAGGTATGTTTAGTGGTAATTTTGAGTTAGTTAAGAGTATTTTTATTGAAGTACTAGCTGACCCGCGCAACTTCGTCTGCGTCACATTTTCCATTACTGCTCCGTTCCTATTTGTCTTAGCGTGATGATAAATAGCTTATAACCTTCCTCGATAAATGGGCTATCTAACACCGAAAGAATTTTTCAAATCGGACCTGTAGTTCCTGAGATTACCCCCTACATACAAACTTACAAACAAATGTCACCTCTTTATAATATTAGTATAGATTTGTCACCGAAAAATGGCAGACTCCGTAAGATTGAAATAAATCTTGATAAGATATATTTATTATGAAGAAATCGTTTTGTATAAATTATATCACTTCTGCATTCAATAGTTTCCAATGCATACGTGTCTTATATAGAAGAAATAGTTTACAATTTCTACGCTACGCTATTAAAGCGCTGAGGTTGGTCCGACCAGTGGCTATCTTAACTAACTGAATTTCCTCCTTGCCTCGCAAAAGTCAGTAATCTTTTGATCCTAGTTGTCATTTGTAGATCTATGACAGTGGTTACGAGTTTTCAGAAGTCAGAGAATCAGACACCAGTCTTGCTAAGGGATAAATAATATCCATTCATTTAAGTAGGTTATACTAAACATTTTACAGATATTTTTTATGATCATTTTAAGTTAGATTAAGCTAGTGTTTCTCCTAGCACACCAAAACAGACACCAGTCCATACATTACGTATGTTCAAATCATATGAGAACCATGGACGATAATATCTGAGGTGGCCTTTTGAGGAAAGTGCCACACAGAATTGAGTGGACCTGTCCAGACAGTGCAAGTATTTGATAGTGGTCGTGTAACTCAACATTATTACATTAAGGAGCTCAACAATAAAGGAGCTCAACGATAAAGGCGCTCAACTATTAAGGACATTAACGAAAAAGGAACTCAACAATACGAGAGCTCAACGAAAAAAAAAGCTCAACGATAAAGGAACTCAACAATAAAGGAACTCAACAGTAAAGGAACTCAACAATAAAGGATGTCAACAATAATGGAGCGCAACGATAAAGGAGCTCAACGATGAAGGAGCTCAACGATAAAGGATCTCAACGTCGGGTATACCAGTTACTGAGTAGTGCAGGTCAGTGGACAGTTGTTCCATATGAAATATCGGCAGTCAGCTGCATCTCGTTTTGACTAGAAGCAGACCAGTCTCCTTCTCCTCTTCCTTGCGTCGTAGTCCTCAGTGCTGAGAGTCATGACCACCCTTCTGCATCACTTTCACACGTATGATGTTTCTTCACCACTGTTTCTGTCTCGGGCTGTGTGAAGGGCGTTGTAAACGGTAGAGTCAGGAGCGGTGCAGATCTGGTCAGACCAACGTATTGAGCTTCACGAGGTTTTTCTAACAATAAGCAGATGATAGTGGCGAAAATTATTAATCTGTGGGCAATAGTGTGGGTTATATGTTTAACTACTTACTTAATCTTAAGATTCTTATTGTATCGCCTTAACATGTAACTGTTTTTTTGTCCCTAATAAATAAATAAATAAATAAAAATGCTAGCTTGAGGAGCTCGTGGCTAAATAATAACAGCCGCAGAGGTCGATCTGCAAGGTTAAGCAACGCTTGCCGAGGTTGGTCTGTGGATGGGTGACCATCTGAACATACCGAGTTTCCTCCGTGCCTCGGAAAGCACGTTAAGCTTTTGGTCTCGGTTGTCATTTCGAGATCTTTGGCAGTCGTTACGGATAGTCAGCAGCCAGAAAATCTGACACCAGTCTTGGCAAGGAGTATCGTGTTACCCAGTCAATGGGTTGTGGAGGTCTGGTAGGTCGCCGCTCAACGTAAAATACTGGTATTCAGCTGAATCCGGTTTGACTAGAAGCCGACCCCAATATAGTTGGGAAAAGGCTAGGCAGATGATGAGTGACGAAAATGCTAGGCAGTCTATTTGTCTGCTCCAAGATTCCGTGTGTCCGCTGATGTAACTAGATAACATTATTGTCTACTGGCTGGTACACAATAACGCTATCTTGTTTCATCATACACAAGATAATTACACAATGCAGAATGGCAGATGTTATACGGACTTAGTGGGCGATGTGGCATCTGCTGAGGAAATGCGGGCGGAGAGACTTTTTGAGTAAAGAGTCATCATTCGAGGTTTGAGTCTCGCCTTTTTCCTCCTCCTATATGAACTGAATGAAATATTACATTGTTAAGAGTGTGTATTCCGTCCACTAGCGCCGCCAATCGTTTTTTATTAATTGTGGTAAATTTAAGACACGTAGATAAAAAACCGCTCTATAGTGCACTGAAGAAATGTATCTATTATTTTTTGACAGCTATTTTTAATACATAACTCATGGCTAAATAGCCAAAACGGCAATTATTTCTAAAAGTGGCCACTTTTAGCAAAAATATCGACTTTGGCAACTATTTATGTTCTAAAGTACAAAACATAACTCTCAAAACATAATAAATACATTTCTTCAGTGCACTACAGAGCGGTTTTTTATCTACGTGTCTTAAATTTACCACAAATAATAAAAAACGATTGGCGGCGCTAGTGGACGGAATACACGCTCTTAAGCTAGATTTAAAGGTAACTTATTTAGTCCCGAGACGGCGTTTAGGCAGCGTCAATAGTTCAAAGGACTAAATAAGTCTTACATCCGTGGTAAGCACTGTGCTTTTCATTATGAATAAAAATAATGTAAAAAAAAAACACGAATCAGCTAAAGAAAAATTCCATTTATGTGAATCTGATGATCTCATCGTGTTTATACAAGTCTTTGCTATACGAAAGTCTGAACAAATCTCGAAAAAAACAAATGAAGATCGGGTTGCCGCTTTCCCGAATAATTGATCTGTTGACGGCGGTCTACACAATTGTGAGAATTTTTTGAGGGTTCTAGTGCTTATACGGATGTCACCAATCAGGAAAACATAGGGTAACATTAAAGATCTTATTCCGTTTATGAAATATATATTATAAATCGGGGCAGTATTGGAAAAGAAACAGGCGAGAGCCAAACCTCTTACCAGAATGATTACCTAATTTATACTCAAAAACTATCTCCAGCTGCATTTCCTCCCTGCAGTGAATCGACTATTCCCATTCCGACAAAGAGCACTTTGAATAATGAAGTTCAAGATTTTAAATATAAACATACAGACCTAGAAAATGTGACTAAGTAGTTCTTCCAAAACTACTAACGTGTTTAAATAAAACCTCTGCGTAGCTACTATTTATAAACTCTGTTACTTATTGTTCTAAGCCCTGGACCAAGTGATTGATGGCTGGTTTGGCCCAAAAGTCCTCTTATCCACCTCTTCGTAATCTTTGACATACCTGCAGTCCTTTGTATTCTCTCCTGACGCATCAAACTTCAATACCGGACCGTTGCATAATTATTCTGTTCCCTCGGCGTAATTATTATAACAATCTCCTGGAATTGACTGCTCCCTTTGTACGTCATTACTGGTGTTCTATGTCCAGCTATCACTAACACAAACGAGGTTTCCGTGGCCAGGCATGCATTGTTGTGATTGGTGGAGATATTACTTTAAAGCCTAGGGGTGTCGGTATAGCCAATGGGATTGTTGCAATCCACGTGGACTGTCGAACTAGTAGTATGTTTTCGTGTTGATTAATAGCTAGCATATATTTAGAGTCTACGTTGACTGCGAAAAAGATGGCTTCCTGGTACGTGTTGACTATCATATGTTATGTTGTTTTTTAATGATAATTTTATTTATCAATACATGCGAATTAAGCATGCAGGATGATACAGTATTAAATATTTCGTACGTACATGTTTCACCCAAAAGGCGTACTTTATATAAATTACATAAACAAACAAAAAAAAACATGATGGCGTCAGCAAAAAAAATGATTAAATGATATCGTTATTCACGAACGTTAAAAGAAAGAAATGTCAAATAACATTGATAAGTCAGGAAAAATAAATAAGCATAAAATGTCACAGAAATAAATGATAAAAAGTCAAATAAAAAGATGTCAGTAAAATAAATAAATTAGTCATAACGTGTCACAAAAATTAAAAATGAATGAAATTCAAAATGTCAAATCGTGTCATTCTAAAGTTAATCTGCATAATAATAACACTATACCTAACACTTGTCTATCTCGAATCTTTTTTTTTCAACCAATGCCTTTACGTGACTGTGGTATTTTATTATACATTTTTTTTACGTTATTTAGAAAACGGTTTTCCCATTAATTATCACATAATAATTAGGTCCTAAGTTGATATTGTCGAAACTGTAAAAATCTTTGGCTTAAAAAAGGATGAGAAGCAGTTGCCATAGCATCCTGAAGGCTGTGCTGGCCGATATTTCCTCCACCATAGTAAGGCAATTCGTAAGAAGATTTTTGACCGTAGTGTTTCAGTGTTCTAGTTGATGGGTGGTAGTCTCATTAATTCGTCTTTAGTTAAGTTTATAACAAGAGTCTGGCACTCCCCTCTGCTCCTCTGTGTCAGAACATTGTAATATTCTAATTATAATTATAATTAATAATTATAATTAATATATTATAATTCAAAAACAAGTGCGAGTCGTACTCGCGCACCGAGGGTTCTGTACAAACCTGTATTATATATTATAAGCAAAAGTTGCAGTTTACGATTTATGACGTATAAAAAAACTAACTAGATCCCGTTCAAAGCAATTTTCGGTGGAAGTTTACATGGTCATGTACATCATATATTTTTTTTAGTTTTATCATTCTCTTATTTTAGAAGTTACAGGGGGGGGGGGGTGAACACATTTTATCACTTTGGAAGTGTCTCTCGTGCAAACTATACAGTTTAGAAAAAAAATGATGTTAGAAATCTTAATATCATTTTTGAAGACCTATCCATCTATATACACATATGGGTTTCATGAAAAAAAATTTTTGAGTTTCAGTTCTAAGTATGGGGAACCCCAAAATGTATTGTTTTTTTTTCTATTTTTGTGTGGAAATCTTAATGAGGTTCACAGAATACATTTCTACTTACCAAGTTTCAACAGCATAGTTCTTATAGTTTCGGAAAAAAGTGGCTGTCACATAGAGACGGACAGACAGACATGATGAATCAATAAGGGTTCCGTTTTTTGCCATTTGGCTACGGAACCCTAAAATTGCCAACAGACCCTTAGGAGTGTCAAAATTTATATTTTTTGCGACGTAAACGGCCGTATCTTTCTTTACGTTAACTTTATGTTTGATATTTTCACAGTTTCAAGAGACTGCAGACTTGAGCATGTGGTTTCAATTTCAACTCGATACCTCCACGCGTTCCCGAGAATATAACAGGATCTTAACAGACAGATGAATTGACAACAAAGTGATACTATAAGGGTTCTGTTTATTTCCTTTTGAGGTACGGAACTCTAAAAATCTTACAAAACCAAAAACAACCGACTTCCCAAATTAATTATTTTGTTCTACTGCAAAACGTTTGGACTTTTCCATAATCCGCTGTTGCGTGAAAGATCGCAGACAAGCAAGGCTTCCATACAACAGAATTATTATTGAGTAAGCCCAATTAAATATTTGGTAAAAGTGTTTGCCGTCTTCTAACAAACATGTTTTTGATTGAGTCTCAATCAACTAGCTTGATGCTTGATTTAGGAGTCAGCATTCCATAGGCTAATGAGAATTATTATAAGATTGGATAATAAAATCAGTGCGTAAGGTTACGTAATTTGAGGTTATGTAGGTACCTGCCTTTTAATATTTATTCATTTAGCATTCTTTACTGACAATTTGCCTCTTTAATGTCACGTGACATTAAAGAGGCAAATGTCAGTAAAGATTATTAGTATCTATTAAAAAGTGAAAATCTTGAGGTCTGATATTTGATGCAAGTAGTTTTTTATGTCTTATATTAGATTTTCTTAAATTCTTAAAATCGTCTCCTCAAGCTCTTTATTTGATTCAACAGATGGCTGATAAGCGAAAATCTAACTCAACTTAATACTTTATCTTAAAATATTATAGGTTTATTTTAAGAGGGAGGGTTATATGAATTTAGTAAAGTCCCTTGAAATAATTGTATTGTATTTTAATGTAGGTTTAATCTGTATGTAAGTTTTGTGAATATGTATTATTATTATTCCCTTTATTTATTTTTCTTAAACTACTTATATATTTTTAAACATTTCTTAAAAAAACAAGTAAAAAATAAACATTAAAAAATATAAAAAGTAGTAGTCCGCCGGTGTCGGGAGCAGGGTCCAAGCTACCGGTGGTTAGGACTCCAGAGAAAGGAACCTCCTCACAATACGAGCCGTATCGAGGAGTACTGCCTTCTGTATCAGGCCCTTTACCCAACTGCGTAATGCCAACTTCGACAGGTGGTCGTCGAAGCTTTTGGCCAACAGGCCATTGGCCGTAACGACAATCGGCACAATGACTGCCGAGTCCACATTCCACATGTCGACAACCTCGTGTGCTAAGTCGAGATACTTAATCTGTTTCTCTTTCTCAGCTTTCACGAGATTCTCGTCATGTGGAATGGTAACTTCGATAATCATTGTGCGGCGCGCTAATCGGCGCAATTATTATTATTATTATTGTATAATTACACTAGCTGTCCCCCGCAGCTTCGCTCCCGTCAACAGGCAACTTTTTTTTCATAAAAATGTTCGCCTTATAATAACAAACACAACAAAAAAAGAATTAACTAAATCGGTTCAGATGATCTCGAGATTTGCGCTTAGCAACACATTCAGCGATTCATTTCTATATTATAGATTCTTGTTTCGAAATAGATAAATCGAAAATTTCTTGTTTTTAAAAATGTGTGGTTTATGTTACTTCTAACTTAAAATAAATCTAACGATACATCTATTTTCATGTAGCCAATTAGGCTACAGGATAAGCCAAAGAAAAAACATACATACAAAATACGTTTTTTATATTTGGGGCAGGCAGTCGGACAATAAAAGAAAAAACGGTCATCTGAAACTATCAGAAATAATCACTCATTTAATTATTACATATTATAAGTACACTTCATAGTTAAAACAGGACAAACATTTACTCAAAATAATAATAAATCATAAGAAGTCGATCTCTCTGCCTGCGCCTAAGTTTCCGAACGCTTATTTTTTATTTAAATATTAATTTTATTTATTTAATGAGATAAGCCTACAATTTCTTACACATTACATTTCAATTAAGGATACACCACGGTATAAATTTAAAAGTCGAACACTTAATTACAGGCTAACACCACAATATGTACTTACAACCCTAATATGTTCAAAGTTAGAGTGAACAGGCTCCTTCAAGGTAAGCTGGCTCCATGGTCGACTTTGGCTCGTCATCTCCGACTTAGACCAGAGTCAAGAGCTAACGCATCTCAAAAAAAAAACAGTAAACTTGCAGTTAAGATGATTTTTATTTATTAAACAAAAAATGTTGATTTAAGGATCATCATGCTACACTTGTCATTGAATTTATTTTTTTTCCGACGGAAGATAAGATCACTGTCAATAGTACTTAGAGACATACTTTAATGTTTATTTGGACTGCAACAAATCTAATATTGACTAACCTTTTTGACTAATCAAAAGATTGCAGTAAATAAATAATTCTTATTTTTATTAATATTTAAATATCTTCAATTTCAATCTTTGAGTACGCTCTTTAACTCATCAGGTATCTAACTTCTGATTCCATCATAATATGTCATTAAAATTTTTGAATTATTTCATTGAAATATTGAAATTCTAAGTTAAGGTTCGCGAGCACATTCGGAAGAAATTGGCTTTGATATCGTCACAGCGCTAAATTTAACTCATTATTTGTTTGCATCAACTTTTTAATTTATTCGTGTATTAGTTTATGTATTTGAGTTTAGTTTATAAATATATTTACCACCGGAAAATGGCAGACTTTGTAAGATGCTATTCCACGAATTCGCACTAAGCGTTTCCAAACGTCTTTTATAATGCGCACAGCAAAGGAGTGGAACTCTCTGCCTGTGTCTGGGTTTCCGAACGCTTACAACCCTAATATCTTCATAGTTAGAGTAAACAGGCTCCTTCTGGGTAAGCTCGCTCCATCGTAGACTTTGTCTCTGTCATCTCTGACCAAGACTTAAGTCAAGAGCAAACCCATCTCAAATAAAAAAAAAAAAGGTTGTAATAATCTTGAGTAGATTTTATTTTCTCGATATATTATGGTTTAAGTCGTTTTGAATATACGAAATTCCATCCAAATTCAATAGTTTCCAATCTATTCGTGTCTTATTTATAATAAAAAAAGTTTACAATTTCACGCGACATTTTACAATCTTACGGCGTTTTCCACTTTTCGGTGACATAATTATATAATATCTTGGTATCTATTAAATATTAATAAATCGCTTTTCTTTTTCAACATTGCACAACCAATATTTCTGGCTGATGCAGTCCCAAAGGTTGACCTGTACAGAATTACTAAGGCATTATGTCCGTCTCTGTAGGTACATTTGTGTACATGAATTATTAAAATAATTTTATAATACATTTCTTTTTTTGACAATTCGCCACACGTTCCCAGCCACTGTTACTCCTGAAAACCAGAATCAACATTAGCGACCACCAGGATAACGCTGAGCCAATGAAGCCCGACGAGTCCCGGAGAAACGATTCAACTGTCTAGGATCCCGCAACGAAATTAATCGCTACGTACAGCGGAAGAGTAGGAAAAAAAAAACACAAATCTTTCTTCCCACCGTTCTCCTGATCAACCTGATAAAACATTTTTCTTTTAGTTCTCAGTACCCCTTGCATTTAAAAATTACCTACCTCCTCCTCTAAATATACTAAATGTTATATTACACTTTGATCTCTATAACGTCAAGGCTCCTTTCAAACGCCAGCTGTTTATTGATCGATATCAACATGGCCCTGTATTTTAGCACAAAAATAAAACAAGCGATAAGACCGTCTAGACGAGGTAAAATTAAACTCTCAGAGAATTTTCTATGAAAAATCTATGGAGATAACAACTTTTTTCTGAGATATTAATATTATCAAGAAAGGATTTTAACGTTGAGATGTTTGTATTTTGAGAATATTTTGTTTATGAAACTCTTTGCTCAGGGGTTTAATTTCTTAGTACTAAATAACGAATTAATAAATTGGTGCAAAAAACCAGTTAATCGCGAGACGGACTCTCACACGACGGGTTATAAATCACGTTACAAAAAACACGTGTTTATGGGAGTCCCCTTAATTTTTAATTAGATTTATTATTTGTTGTTATAGCAGCAACAACACACTCTGTGAAACAAATTGTGTACCTATTTTGTTTCGTGAGATACAGCCAGCTGACGGACAGATGGAAAAAAGAAAAAAAAAAGGGAAAGAATCGTACTAAGTTATAGGATATCCATCGGCTTATTCTTGTTAAATCTATATATTTATCAGTTTGTTTATTCATCTATTGAGACAGTTCAATCTTGTCAAATATTTTACCATTTCGTAAGTTGAAATAAAAACATTGCAAAATGCAAATTTTAAACCATTGAATGATCCGTATTTGGTTACCTAGGCGTAATAAATTAAAAAGATACAACATCTTAAATGAACTAGCATACAGTTATATAATATTTAATATTAATATAGATAATTTGGTAAGAGCATTCTTATTGACCTGTCATATTCGCAATCGCCTTTTCTATTCGATATCGAGGTTATTAAGCTGTCGCATCATAAGTACACGTATGACGTTCAAAAAGTTCTGGCTCTCAGCCTAATTTTAATAAAATGACTTTTTTTTTCTTTTAATTTTTGAATTTTGAATAGATGCGTGGTTGAATGAACTGCTTTATGGCGCGTTTACATTAACTATATCAAACAAATAAACAAATTGATTAATTTAAAAGGCTCTTTACATTAAATCGGTCATGTTTAAGTGGTCGGTTTTCTGTATTCGGCGACCGCATTCCGCCGAACAATGAGTGGCGCAACAAATCAGCCGTGTTCATTCACCGAAAACTTTCTGCTGCCGAAAACTGCTAAACGAAAACCTGTTTAACGTTAAGTTAATCGGTGACCAAATACGGGTTGTGGTCGAATACAGCTACCCGAAAACCGTTAACACAAGTCGTTGACCGAATACGGACTGCAACCGAATCGGTAAAAACGACCAAATGCTATTATTGGCTGACCTGGTAGACCAGCAATTGATTCAATTCCTAGTTCAGACATCGATTAAAAAGCAAATATCGGGATGGTCAATCAAGGGAGTCCGTCATTATCTATACTAATAATTGTTATGAAGAGGTAACATTTGTTTGTAAGTTTGTATGTAGGGGGTAATCTCAAGAACTACTGGTCCGATTTGAAAAATTCTTTCAGTATTAGATAGCCCATATATCGAGGAAAGCTATACGCACATACATATCATCACGCTAAGACTAAAAGAAGCCGAGCATTAATGAAAAATGTGACGCAGACGAAGTTGCGTGGGTCAGCTAGTTAAAGATAAAAACATGAACCTTTATATTTGGGCACTTGATAACATAAATAGTCATTTTTGTTATATTAACTATAGTATCATAAAAATGGCTGTACAGAGTGACTGTCCATATAAATAAAAGTCATTAATATGAGCCTAAATCTATTTTATACCATCTTTTTTATGGACAGAAAAACGACGGGACAGGACGGGAAATCATCAAATGACTCCTCCCGCTCTGGGCGAAGCAGGAGGAAGTGTCAGACTCTTACTGACTAAAACCCATCCGTGCTCCTCTTAAAAATGCCCATTGCGTTCCAGGGCCGCGTTGATTCTTTCGAACAAATACCGCAGCCCATATAAAAACACCTTAGCTACACCTACCTCGAACTCTCTCAGGAAAAATACCAGTGACATTTTGCAACGCCACAAACTAGTGAAGTCTATTGAAACGCACATACATGCCTTGCAACACGGCTTAGTGCTATATCGTTTATTTTATGGGCATTTCATGGGTCCAATCTGCCCAAGCGTACGCAATGGGGACATCACTGCAATTGGCCTTAGAGTTAATAGCCATATAGGTTTCGCAGGCTCTCCTTAGGTCGTGTAGCGATAAGTCCACGTGTTGTTACGAAATGACTTGGTGTTATTTAGAAATGGTCATGTCATTGTTATGAAGTGCCGCTTTTCCTGTGTTGCCACGGATTATTTGAAGATTTTCTCGTGACATGGCAGAATAGATAGCGAGAAAATAGAAGAGCTGTCCGCGTTTTTATGACGCGTAGTAGTAGGGAATATGAATGTGATTTTTTTATTTAGTTACTGAAATACTTATTAGCTCTAGTACACAATCATTAAATTGTTTTTCAAATATCTTTATCAGGTATTAAGTTATAAAGCTTCAAAGAATACAATTAGAAAGAGAAGTCCGATATGATCTTTGACGTCAAAGTCCATGACGCCTATATAGCTGCAATAGAACGCCTATACAGCTTTTACGTGAGAGGGACAGATATATTTGTTTATAATATATTATAGTTGTTTTTGGAGTAATTTTGATTCTATTTTCACTGTTACTATTATATTTTTGAATATTTTTAGACAAATTGTCAAGATAATAAATATTTTTTTTCATGCATATTCCCTATTGTTTTTAACCTCATAACTCCGTCATTTTAGTAACCGATTTGAAAAAGTCTTGTTTCATCTGAAAGGATATACTTCTCGATTGGTCCTACTTAAATTTTATCAAAATCGGTTAGGAAAATTTGATTTTAAATCGAAATAGCTTGAATTCATTTACTTGGATGATGGTTTTTTGTCATCCAAGTAAATGAAATTGCGTATTTTGCTATCCTGCGATTTGCTGTGGTGTTGTTAGGTGTGGGGTACCACTAAAAAGTGAAAAATAAAAAGCTTTTTACAAAAAAATACAACCGAGTTCCACATAAAAAAAAACAATAGGTACATAGTTATAAATAACTTTAATATCGGAAGTCGGTGTTTTTGTTAGTTTCTTCGTATTTTGCAACCGACTATTTGTAAAAAGTTTTTTATTTTTCACTTATTAGTGGTAACCTAACAACGCCAGAGCAAAATAGCAGGATAGTAAAATACGCAATTTCGTTCACTTGGATGGCAAAAAATCATCTTAATTTTTTTTTGTTTCTACAGCTGACCACAGATCTCCCCCCAAGTATTCCGATCGTCCCAGGGTGTTTCCTTCGCTTAGCAATCAGATCCGTCTTAAACATGGAAATATAAAAAAAAATAAGTTGTAAACTACTCCCATGTCGTCACAACACCAATCACGCCATCTTCGGCAAATAATTACTTAGTTACAAATACCAAAAGTTGGGCTTTTAAAATGCAATAATTAAAAAAAAAAAAAAAAAAAAAACGTTTATTTCAGGTAAGACCCATATCATACAACATACACTTTAAAAACTTGCAGCCAATCACATTCAGTTTAATAATAGTTTAGTCTCTTATAATACTGTATTTACCTAACTATTACTATTAATATAAGTTTAAAGGTAGTGTTCTCCCTGTAACATCTGGATCTAAATACAACACTGTACAGTATATTTACACAAATTCTACCTGTGTCTATTTATTCCAATTTCAGATATTTCCGCGAAATTACATTACAAAATATCGAACACAAATAATTTTCTGATTCATTTTAATCAAATTACAGGACCTGAGTAATTTGAATCACCTTTCTCATTTTAAATACAGAAACATCCCCCACTTTTCTTATCCATACTAATATTGCAATCACGCCTTAACTTCTGAACCGATTTTAATTAAAGAACATTGCTCTGCACCCATACATTGTTTGCCCTGGAACCAAGAGCATCGGAAAATTATGTGTTGTACTGTAGATCATTAGTAAGCTCCTATAAAATATTATTTTTATAGTGGACTAGCTGCCGAACAGTAATATTTCCAAAAAAGTATCAGATTATGAGGTTTTAATAACCGAACCATAATTAACGAGTCATAGTTTTTTATAGCTCTGACTGAAACTGAAAACAGTATCATAATTCATTTAGCTATTTTAAGTACCTACCTAGATAATTAGGTGAAGCCTAAGTGTATGTAAATGCAACGTTTAAATGCGAAGAATCAAATTAACTTAAGTGCCTGCATTCTTAGCATTGGTTTTGGAATGAGATAAAACTTGTGTGTATTTATGTTAAAATAGAAACGGTGCGCGTTTGAACGGCGTGAGAGAACGCGATTTCTATCTAGTGCATTTGCAAACAAGTTCTTCTGGACGGCGCTGTTCAAACGCGTGACTATGAAAACCAGTCTTACCGATTAAGTAGTAATTTATTTTTTAAACCTACAGTCCTACATTAACATATTATGTTAGAATAAGAAATAAAACAGAGATTTTTTCATGCAAACTCAAACTCAAACGACATGACGTTTCGCATAGATGGCGCGATTAATGTTATAAGTAAGCCGCTGGTGGAAGGTACGAATTCTATAAATATGGAGACACCCCACAGTAACAGTCGCCACAAAAAAAAACAAAATTAAATACCTGTATACGAATCGTTTGATAAATTAATTATATTTTATTTGAAAGGGAAATATAAAAAGCAATTTCAGTTCTATAGAGGATTTAATCAGGGGAGCTCTATTGAAACGAAGGACTTATGGTCTGGTCATGCTAAATTACAGACATGATTTTAATCAATGAAACCCCATAAAATTATTGAAAACCATATGATTGGTTTGCCACCAAAAGCAATTTAGTCATCAAGATTAGAAATAGGGTTTCAAATTAATTTGAAAATGAAATGAATGTATTGAGTTATTGAAAACTAAGCTAGGGTTTTTTTTATTCTATTCTTTTGTATTCTAATATTATTAGAATCTGAATATTAGTCGCACAACAATCTATCAAATTTCATTTCCATCTTTGTCACTAACGCATTAGGTTAAAGGTTGATTGGGAGAATTTTATAGTGACGGGCGTGATGTGCTTTCAGATTCTGATAAAGTGGTATTTTTAGACCCGCTGATTGAAAGGGATTAAAGGATGAAATTAAAACTCAAACAGCAATCCCGATATTAACTATTCTAATATTAGTGACCATGAAAATTTAAAACAATATATCTTCCCTAATGTTTCCTTAAGACTAATCACTAACACTTCTCAAAATTAATTTATGTACTCTTCAAGAAATTAACACGTACATTTGCATCACAAATTGTCTTACGGTACCGCATAAGTTACGGTAGCTTTTCTTTGCGAGTAAGCACCCGTTCCCACTACAACGAACCGTCTGTGTCCCCGGTCCTTCTAAACAGACGGATTTGTGTGTGTACAATTCCAGTGGCTGTACAATTCCAGTCCGTAGACGGACCAAAACACGCCAGCAATCTTGAGGGAACAAAACGCGCACCTGTTTCAAACCCGCGCTCCTTATCATTCTATGACTTTAAAAAATAACCGTAGATCAAAATGTTGATTATTAAATTGTCTTTGATATAATGCAAATTGCATTAAAATCGGTTAAAGTCTGATTGTCGTTTTCATGTCCGTGTTAGACAATAACTTTACAAATTAATTAACTCCTTGGTGGCCCCGGTACGGGACTGGGCTCCTGGGCAAAATGGCAGTCCTACCATGCGCCGATAACATGATTGTTAATAAATGGAAAATAAAAGTAAAAAAAAAAAAAAAATTGGTTGCCTGTAAAGTCGGTATACGGGCGAAAGTTTTACGTGACAACGACTTTGAGTGGTAAAATAATTTTAATGTGAATATTCATTCGTATAGTAGGAAGAAGGATGTTATGTCTGTCTCTCTCGCTCTTAGGCGGGCTAACCATGCCCGAGTGGAAGGGACGCGTGCCTCTCACTCGCTCTCATTGTGAGCGCATAACGTGAGCGGAGCGTAACGCAGTTTCTTGAAGTGTCACCCGGCAAACCAATTTATAAGACGTTGTCACGTCAATAAATACACTTTGTTAAATAAATAAAAATCAATATTTACATGCATCAAATTATTCAATTCAATAATTTTTTTCACAAATGTAAATTACCATCACACTAAGCAAATACAACCATCCATACATATACACAATAACAACACTACAAGAACACCTAACAATGGAAACATTGAAGACACGGTTGACGCAGTGGTTGAGCGATTGACTGCTGCGCAGCATGTCGCGGGTTCGATTCCCGCACGGAACAAATATTTGTACGTCCTACAAGTATTTGTTTCGAGTCTGGGTGTTTTTCTATATAAAATATGTAGGTACCCTATGTATTTACAAAAAAAAAATGTATATATTTAGTTTATCAGCCATCTCGTTACCATACCACAAGCATTTAGTTGCTTAGCTTGGGACTATATGGCGTTGTGTGATATGTCCAAGGATATTATTATTATTGGATCAGGACCGCGCCACCCGTACATGAGTTTTGTCCAATGCTCCATGATGAGTTGCAGGAAGCCGTTGGTGCTGCCTCGTAAGCGAGAGGCTACTCTTTTGCGATATATCGCCCGAAAGCCATCTACTTGAGCGACTGCAAACATATCTGATGCGCTACCAAAAAATACGACTACCCGTTTAGACATGATTCTCATTTTAAAATCAGCTACTGATGAGTCTCTGCGCCTTAAACAGACGTCCGCCATAGTGGGCACTAATATTAACAGTACTAACATTGAATACGACACAGCCTCAGCATGTTTTGGTTGAACAACACAATAGGCTTGTGTCCTGAAAAAATCTAATTAGTCCGTCAGTTAGATTGTCAAAAAAATATTTGACCCGTGTTTTTTCTTTTGTTACGGGAACCAAAATTGACGAAGTTACGACGCATTTAAAATTCTCAATACGTCACACCTTCGCATAATTTTTACTGAGTCGTGACGTCACGAGCCCCCACTCCCGAGTTTTGATGCGTTTAATCTTTGTCAATATTCATTGATTGACAAAAACAAAAAATACGTGTCAATTTTTTTTCAATACTCTAACTGACGGACTAAATAGTTTTGCAATTTGTGGATGATGGAATCTAGCCTATTCTTGCGGCGTACCATACGTCATCATTGAGCTATCACATAAGTCCTTGTCGTGAATGTCATTGTAGCCCACCACGGTCACACTGTTAAAGGATTCCCCAATATTTCGCCATTGAAATACCAAAGCCGTATTTAGTTATTTAGTTACGTTAGTTACGTATCAAGTTGTTTTTAACCGACTTCCAAAACAGAAGGAGGTTCTCAATTTGGTTGGTATATTTTTACGTATGTACACCGTGATTTCTGATCAGATTTTTGTGATTCTGTTTTAGTTCGATGCAGCATACTTGCCGTTTAGTCCCATAAAAATTAGAATTTTGAAACCTTTTTTGCTTATTTCAATTTCTGCGTAGACGATGACGTAATCCAAGTTTCACCATTTAAAAGTAAGAAATAAAATATTTTAATAAAAAAACTAGCTGACCCGTGCTACGTCGTCTACGTAACATTCTTCATTACTGCTCCGCTCCTATTGGTCTTAGCGTGATGATATATAGCCTATAGCCTTCCTCGATAAATGGACTATCTAACACTGAAAGAATTTTTAAAATCGGACCAGTAGTTCCCGAGATTAGCGCGTTCAAACAAACAAACAAAAAAACAAACAAACTTTTCTGCTTTATAATATTAGTATTAGTAACCGACTTCCAAACAAAACACTACAAAGTATTTAATAATATAAGTTTAATTTCGGAAGTCGGTGTTAAAAAACAAACTTTTTCGTTTTGGTTTTGACAGTTTGACAGGGTTTGAAGAATCTATGGGGACTTTATGATTTTTAATGTTTCGATTAGACCATTTATTTTTGACATCGTTTGTCTTTTACGGAGACAGACAAAAGCTTACATTTTTACTACTAAACCACGTCATCGAAAAAAAAAATGTGATGGTCTAATGGATTTTATTTATTTTTTGTCAAATTATAGTCTTTGTATTTTCTTTTTCGTGTTCTCATTACTATCAAGAGTGAATAGGTTACTTCTAGGCAAGCATGCTCCATCTTAGACCGCATCATCGCTTACCATCAGGTGAGATAGCGGTCAAACGCGTGCCTAAGTATCAAGAGTAAAAAAAAAGATTTAAATAAAATATTTTATTTTAGTTCAATCATTTAGAAATCTAAGCATCGCAAGTTTTTTTTTATACTGCCAAGGTTTCCATGACGTCGTCGTAAATAAAACTTCTTGTTTTCACCGGCGTCACGCGGTTTCGTAATGGCCGTTACCGTTGTTTCTTCTTCTTTTAACTTTAAAAAATAATAAATAAATAAAGCCCATACTGCAGCCAAAAACCTGGGCATCCTAAATAGGGTTAAACGATACTTCAACCCTGGACAACTGACTTTATACAAGTCCGATACTGCATGGAGTACTGCAGTCACCTTTGGAATATCTCAACTAAGTATCAGCTTGCCGCGCTTGACTTAGTGGAACGCAGAGCTAAGAGGC
Source organism: Ceramica pisi (assembly GCA_963859965.1). Taxonomy (NCBI): domain Eukaryota; kingdom Metazoa; phylum Arthropoda; class Insecta; order Lepidoptera; family Noctuidae; genus Ceramica; species Ceramica pisi. The sequence continues at coordinate 38,196,858 of OY982527.1, read as the reverse complement.
TCATTGGCGACGTAAAACTGGTGGATGCCAAGCTACACAGCTTCGCTCATCACCGCAAGGTTGCCTGCTTGTCGGTTTTCTACAGATTGTATTTCGGAGAGTGTGCCCAAGAACTCCACGACCTCATCCCACCAGCCCCCTTCTACCATCCAGACGTACTGCAACTTACCATCCCTACCTTGTTGCTATTCCACCAAATTTGCACTAAGCATTTACAAACGTCTTTTATAATGCGCACAGCAAAGGAGTGGAACTCTGCCCTTTTTTTTAGGGATGGGAAATCATCAAATGACTTCCCCCGTTCTGGGCGGAGCGGGAGGGAGTGTCAGACTCTTACTGACTAAAACCCATCCATGTTCCTTCACTGCCCTTTGTGTTCCGGAGCCACGGTATCTCTTTCGAATAGTCCCGCGACTCCGGCAGGCGTCGGCCCTTTCGGGCCCCTCTGTGTGCTGACTGTGGAACTCTACCTGCGTCTATGTTTCTGAACGCTTACAACCATACTTACAACCCCAGTCTTTTCAAAGTTAGAGTGAACAGGCTGCTTCTGGGTTGACTCGCTCCATCGTGGACTTGTCTCTGTCATCTCTTACCTAGACTACAGTCAAGAGCAAGCCCATCACAAATAAAATAAAATGTATTTTACCAAAATTAAAATATGGCAACGGTTCTCATAAGGGCTATAAAGACACACATGTAGGTAATTTTAAATAATTTATTTTTTTAATACCCTGACTCCTAAACTAGGCGTGACCTGTGACTTAGGAGTTAGTTTGAATTGCTCTTAACACTTTTGCCGTAAGCGTTCTTTATCTTGCATATCAAATGCAGGATTAATATTATGAAGATAAAATAAATGCCAGATATGAGGCAATACCTACAGAATGCAAAAATCCTTTGTTTTTGAAAGCAGTGCTATTAAATTAAAATATTTTGACCTTCCTGTCTAATTTTTTTTGAAAGTATGACGTAGCCGTTAACAATCAATTTGATTTTATTTTTGACTAGCTGATACCAATGAAATTCGTCTCTATAAATGTTGGCTTCATAACGTTTCTGAAAATAATCCTTTGTCCAGAACGTGCAGTGAATATGTAATATGTTCTAGGGTAGACTTGTTTTTTGAAGGTTTCAACGAATTTAGAAATTCTCTGTATACATTGAAATTGTAATTACAACAGAACAACTTAGTAACATCTCTTAACTGTCACTATTGTCACTAATGAGTCATTATTAGATATTGAACGCTGTGTACAGTAATAATTGGACTTCAGATTTATGTGCTGTGTATTGTTATAGTTGTGCTGACTTGTCGTAGTCTGTAGTCGGTAGGATCAAGGGCTTGATCCAGAAAGCAGTACTCCTGGACACGGCGCGTACCTATTGTGAGAGAGTTCCTCTCTCGAGAGCCCTGACCACCGGTAGCTTGGACCCTGTTCCCGATACCGGTGGGCTACTATTTTTTTATATTTTTAAATGTTTTTTTTTTTATTAATTTTATAGATATATTTAAAAATGTATACGATATGTATATAAAATGAATAAATGGAATAATAATAATAATTAATAATTGAGTTTTAATGTTACGGAACCCTTCGATGATTTTTTTGTGAAGTATGGGCACGTAATAAACACGTAATCCAAATGAATTTCAGCGTTTTAGAAATTTTCAAATCTCAAGTTTTGAGACTCAGGCAAGAAGACAAACAATCTTGGATGTAGGTATCGATAAAAATTATGCATAAAGCGTGAGAGACGGTTTGCGCAAAACTTTTAGCAAAACCATATTATCTAAAGTTCTTCTGCCATCGATAATTAGGAAATATTTACAATCCTGACTACATAACAAACTAATTTCTTACGGCCTCAGCATTTAAAAAGAAATAGATTGTTAATGTTTCGTAAAGCCAATGTTATACAACACTAAACGATTGAAACAGCCAATCCTAAAATATAAAATTCTTCCGTTCCTGAGTGACTGACAAACAACACATCCGAACTACTGGTCCTAGAAAGCTGAAACTACTGGTCCTAGAAAGCTGAAACTACTGGTCCTAGAAAGCTGAAACTACTAGTCCTAGAAAGCTGAAACTACTGGTCCTAGAAAGGTGAAACTACTGGTCCTAGAAAGCTGAAACTACTGGTCCTAGAAAGCTGAAATTTGCCATACAGGTTCCTTGGAGAGAGTAGGGGAACACTAAGAGGGGATTTCCTGAAATTCCTACGGGAACGGGAAGAAACGGTTATGCACGTACGAAGTCACGGGCAAAGAAAATAATTCGTCGATTACGCCATTTTCAACATCTGCCTAGCCTTTTCTCAACTGTATTGGGGTCGGCTTCCAGCCAAACCGGATTTTAGCTCAATACTAGTATTTACGTAGAGCCCGTTAACTGGGTAAAACTGTACTTCTAGGCAAGACTGGAGTCAGATTTACTGGCTTCTGACAATCCGTAACGACTGACAAAGATGTACTTTGTGACCAATGGCTTATTTCCGAGGCACGAAGGAAACTCGGTATGTGAAAATGGTCCAAGCTAACTCATTCACAGACCAACCTTGGCAAGCGTTGCTTAACCTGGGAGATCGACCCTTGCGACTGTTGTTATATAGCCACGAGCTCCTCCATTCGTCTCACCTACGGGGAACTAAAACTGGCCTAGTGCGAGCCAGACTCTTATACACAAATGGTTTCTTAAAAATAACAGCCGCACAGGTCGAACTAACCTGGAAGTTCAACCTGTGCGGCTGTTATGTTTTGGACACGACCTCTTCGATGAAGCCATTACGTTTATGCAAATTGGAGGGGAATAAAACTTGGAACGAGAAAGTCAATCATGGAAAGAAGACAGGGTGTTTTCACTTTAGTGGATTCTTTCAATAGAATGATGATTTCATATTTAGGACTTAATACTCGCTACTCGGTACTCGCTTTACAACAATTTTTCACCCCAGCTAGGGAAATTAAAGAAGAAAATCCTTGCGAATACATCAAAACCGATTTACCCATTTGATTTTCTCCCCTTCCTTTCAGAGCTCGACTTTATTAAGCATATTATGTTGCCATGGGGTGTGAAGTCAAGTATAATCCATTATTAGCTGTATATTCAGTTCGCTACTTTGTTTGTTTGCATATTGCTCGTATACCTATAATAAAACCTGCACAATGCTCGTCTCATGCGCCGTTTCTGAGGTTGTTATTGGTTCTTCAACTGTCCGTTAACGCTATTATAATCAAACTAATATTGTAAATGCGATAGTTTGGATGGATGGATCGATGTTTTTAGGGTTCCGTAGCCATTTAGCAAAAAACGGAACCCTTATAGATTCGTCATGTCTGTCTGTCCGTCCGTATGTCACAGCCACTTTTTTCCGAAACTATAAAAACTAGGCTGTTGAAACTTGGTAAGTAGATGTACTTATTTTGTGAACCGCATTAAGTAAGTAAAATAGGGGGTCCCCTTACCTATAACTGAAACACAAATTTATTTTTCATCAAACCCGTGTGGGTTATCTATGGATAGGTCTTCAAAAATGATATTGAGGTTTCTAATATATTTTTTTCTAAACTGAAAAGTTTGCACGAGAGACAATTCCAAAGTGGTAAAATGTGCCCGCCCCCTGTATCTTCTAAAATAAGAGAATGACAAAACTATAAAAAAATATGTACAATAACATGTAAAATTCCACCGAAATTTAGTTTGAACAAGATTTAGTAAGTAGTTTTTTTTTAATACGTCATAAATCATTAACAGTAACTTTTGATTATAATATACTAGCTTCTTCCCGCGACTTCGTCTGCGTAGACTTTAGAACTGGTGCGCAACTTAATTGCCTCATATTGTTATTCTTGTAATTGCATCATCATGATTCTGGTATCTAGATAGTGTGAGTCCCAAAATTACTTCGACATGTTTGTGGTCCCCTGGAAGGTACTTGTGGATTTTTAGCGCTCACGATTCTGGTCGAAAAATATATCAATTGTCTGGTATTCTGGTATCTACTTGTAAATCTGTAGCACTTATAATTCCAGCCTTGGCAATACTTTGACATGTTTTTGGTCTCCCCAGGCACTTTTAAATCCTAACCTCTCATAATTCTAGACCCGAAAATATTGTGACATGTTTCTGGGCTCCTGGTCATTGTAAATCTTTAGCTCTCATATTTCCAGCCCGGAAAAAACTTCGCCATGTTCCTGTTCTCCTGTTATTTTTGAATCCTAACTGCTCAATATTTCAGCTACGAAAAAATTTCAACATATTTCTGCTCTCTTAGTAGGTACTTGTGAATTATAGCTTTCACCATTCCAGCTCAGAAAAATTCTTGCGAAAAATATTCTGAATAACTCCTGGTATTGTGAATCTTTGGCGCTCATATTTTTAGCCTCGATATTACTTCGACATGTTTCTGTTCTCCTGGTATCTTTTAAATCCTAAATTCTAAATACTTCGATATGTTTCTGGTTACCTGGTGCCTTTGAATCCAAACCGCTTGCAATTAAAGCCCCGGAAATACTTTGATATGTGTGGTCTCCTGGTACTTGTGAAACTTTAGCGCTCACAATACCAGCTCCAAAACTATTTGGATATTTTTCTTCTCTCCTAGTACTTGTGAGTCTAAAGTGTTCACAGTTCCAGCACAGTAAAAACTTCGACATATTTCTGTACTCCTGGTAAAAAAATCTTGCTCAAAAATACTTAAACATGTGTCTGGTCTCCTGGTACTTATGCATCTTTAGCGCTCATATTTCCAGCCTCAGAAATACTCCAACATGTTTTTGCTATCCTGGTACTTTTGAATCGCTTGCAATAAAAGCCATCTATTTTCCAGTAAAAAAACTACCCCAAATACATGGACATGTTTCTGCTCTGCTGGTACTCGAAAGAAAATCTTTAGCGCTCATATTTCCAGCTTCGAGAAAGTACTTGGACTGGTTTTTTTAATAATATTAGTAGGATTGTGGTGAGAAAAATCTCATCTCATCTCATCTCATCTCATCTCATCCAAATCGACGGGTGTCTGCTCTTCTGGTTATTTTCGGGAATCTATCTATAGCGTTCAGAATTTCCAGCCCAAAAAATACTTCGAGATGTTACTGCTCTCCTGGTATTTCTGAATCTGTAGCGCTCGTAATTCCAGCTACAAAATGCCTCGACATGTTTTTGCTCTCCGGGTCTTGCGAATCTATAGCGTTCACAAATTCTAGCCCAGAGCAGAGCTGCTTAAAAAAAATTCTTGCCCAAAAATAATTTGACATGTTTCTGGTCTCTTTGTACTTGTGAATCTTTTAGCACTCGTAATAAAATTCTAGCCCGGTAAAAAATTTCGACAGGTTTTGCTCTCCTGGTACTTGCGAATCTATAGTGTTCACAAATTCCAGCCCAGAAAAAACTTCGACATGTTTCTGCTCTCCTAGTACTTGTGAAAATATAGCGTTCACAATTCCAACGCGGAAAATGCTTCGATATATTTCTGATCTCCTGGTATTTGTGAATCTAAAGCGCTCATAATTCAAGCGCCATAAAAACTTCCAAGATGTTTCTGCTCTCCTGGTAATTGTGAATCTGTAGCGCTCGTAATTCCGGCCCCGGAATACCTCGGTATGTTTCTGCTCTCCTTGTATTTGTGAATCTGTAGCGCTCAGAATTCTAGGCAAGCGTGCTCCACCTTAGACCGCATCATCGCTTAACATCAGGTAAGATAGCGGCCAAACGTTTACCTAACAATAGCAAAAAAAAACCAGGCCTGAAAATACTTCGAAAAGTTTCTGCTCAGCTTATAAAAAAAATCTTGCCCAAAAATAATTTGACATGTTCCTGGTCTCCTTGTACTTGTGAATCTTTTAGCACTCGTAATAAAATTCTAGCCCGGTAAAAAAATTCGACATGTTTCTGTTCTCCTGGTAATTTATAATCTGAGGTACTAAGGTAGCAGAAACTTTGTACTTCCACTTCTTCCTCTGTCTCCATTAAGTCGTGTATGTTACCGGGATAAAAAGTAGCCTATGTGTTATTTCAGGATGTGACCTACATATGTGCCAAATTTCATCTAAATCCCTTCAGCCGTTCTTGCGTGATTGACGGACAAACATCCAAACATACAAACATGAACGCTTGCAACGAAAGGCAATCTATTTTCCAGCAAAAAAAAAACTGACTAAAAATACTTTGACATATTTGTCTGCTCTCCTGGTACTCGAGAATCTTTGGCGCTCACAAATTTAGACCCGAAAATATTTCGACAGGTTTATGCTCTCCTGGTACTTGTGAATCTGAAGTACTAAGGCAGCAGAAACGTCTGATTTCCACTTCCTCCGCCGCCATTAAGCTATGCCTTTTATCGAGATAAAAAGTAGCCTATGTGTTATTCCAGGATGTGAACTATATGTGTGCCAAATTTCATTCAAATCCTATCAGCCATTTTTGCGTGATTGACGAACAAACATACAAACATACAAACATACAAACATACAAACTTTCACATTTATAATATTAGTAGGATAAATTAATAAAATAAATCTTTATTTTCAGACCAACGATCCATATAGAAACAATAATACTTAAACACAAAGACAAAACATTTACACACACTAAATAAACAACAAAACATTGTCATCTCACATATCTGAACCTACAGACCTATATACCTACAGGTTTGTACGGAACCCTCGGTGCGCGAGTACGACTCGCACTTGTTTTTAAATAGATTCGTAGAAGTACAATGTTTTGTCACAGAGGAGCAGAGGGGAGTGCCAGACTCTTGTTATAAACTTAACTAAAAACGAATTAATGAGACTACCACCCATCAACTAGAACACCGAAACACTACGGTTTTTCTGAATTTCGTTTGCTACAAACCTCACGGAGCCCGAGACTTTTCCAACGAATGCAAAACCGGGGAAATCGGTTCGTGCGTTCTGGAGTTATAGCGTCAGGAAGGAAAACCCGACTTATTTTTATATTAATTAATATAACTGGACAAAACTACCGTAACGGCTAGTTTACACAGTGCGAGCGACGAGTTCGACAGTAACTTGCCAGTGTTAGCAGGGCTGTTGCGAGCGGAACCTGCTTGTTTTTGGGGGCTGTCAATCTCTGATCAAAAATCTTCTTCTTATGGTGTGAGTGGTAAGTTCTAACGACCCCACACATCCTAGTGTCAGAGTTTCTTAAACCACCTCAAGGGCCTCTGACATGGTTTAAGAGGAAACGCGGGCGGAGAGACTTTGTATGTAAATAGTCATAATTCGAGGTTTGGCTCTCGCCTGTTTCCTTCTTTAATATTGGACAGATTTAAGAGATATTTCATGAACTGAATAAGAAGAATATATTTTGTGTCGCTATGTTTTCTTTTTTGATGATAAATTAAATGTGAAAGCACTAGGACCCTCAAAACATGCTCAAAATTGTCCAATAAACTGCTGTCAAAAGAGCCTTACTGAACAAGTTTGGCAACTATTAATGAATAAAGAAAAACATAGGGGCACAGTTTATATCCTTCTTATTCAGCTTGTGTAATATCTATTGAATCGATTTAATGTTGGAGGAGGAAACAGGCGAGAGCCAAACCTCGAAATATAACTTTTTAAGTACAAAGTCTACAAGCCCACATTTCCTCGTCTTCCGGAGCACGGATTCATCGTTTTATTAGACAGTTAAGTGATTCCAGCCTGCAATGTCTTAGCCAAACTGGAAAAAACTTTACAAAGTTGCTTGGGAATCGAACCCACGACCCCCGGGTCACAAGGCAAGCTCCTAAACCACTCGATCACGACGGCAGTTAATCAAAAATAATTTCATCGTATTTGAGACTATCAATACTAATACTATAAAGCAGAAGAGTTTGTTTGTTTGTTTGGTTGAACGCGCTAATCTCAGGAACTACTGATCCGATTTGAAAAATTATTTCAGTATATATGCGGAACGGTGTGACGCAGACGAAGTTGCGCGGATCAGCTAGTTTTAATATATAATACAAGATGCCAAAAGTATCTACATCTTCGCATAATGATGTACCTACCTACTAATGAAGGCTCCCTACACAAACCACTACATGTCTTCATTCTCTATGGTTTCCGCTAATCTGACAGAATCAGATGTATCGTACCATCGACACGCTAACTGTTTGCTGAAAAGGCGTGGTGTGACTTACGCAAAAATAAAAATTGTACTGATTCTGTAGTTGATTTTTAAATTATGTTTACAAGAAAATGGTGTAATTTAATAATAGTCAAGTGAAATTAACGTTTCTTGATAGTTGGCATGATTGTTTCTGACAGTCCTAAAAGCTTCACCCGTTTTAATCGTGTCTCAATGTACAAAATTCTATTTGCAACTGCGTTCTGGATGCTCAATTGTAAATGTACAAATATACGATTTTTATTTGTTTTTTTTTATTTATTTTAGACTGATACAGCGACTTATAAGTAAGCATTGTTATTATATTAAAATAAAAAATAAAAAAATATCCCTCTGACAGACATAGTCAAAACACATGCAATAAGTATTTTATAGCCGAAAAACATTTATGTTATTGCCAAATTTCAATAGCATTCATTTTAATTTATATTTTGAGGCGTGGTTTATTTTTTGCAGAGAACTGCACCTCAAAATGCTAAAGCAATTTCAATATAAAAAGTTTACACATTTTTAATTAAATATATACAGGGCCACCGCAGATTAAAATAAATTAGTTACGATTAGTTATTCAACCTCTACTCTCAGAGATTTATCACGTAAACGATTAACTTGTAAAGTTTAAATTAATTATTGATGATAGATTGGAATTTAAGTCAACGTTTATGTTTCTGTCGACTGTCTGTAAATATGTCGTCATATTTTATGATTTATTTTGCTTGAAATTGTTTTTTAATTTTTTGTTTTATACATGGAGGTCAACCTTGAAACAATGATGGAGTAGAAAGAAAGTTAGACTACAGTTATGTTTTATTAGTACGTAACTGTGCATATTTAAACTTTACATAAATACCGTAATCAGGTTTTAGAAAAAAATAATAATGAATTATATAAAAATAAATAAATTGAAACTCAACTGATTGCAGAGCTTTCGACAATATGAGAATTAAATATAGCGGCGAAGATTTATTTAGTTTGATTATCTAAATAAAGGTAGATTGGTAGGTTAAGCTAGAAAACAGGACACTGTGACAAAAAAAAATATTTGGATAAAAATAAATTCGGCTTTAATTACCGAGCAGCCAACGATATAACTTTTTTTCTCTAACTCCGTAACATCGCGATAAAAAAATAACCGTTGGTTGCTCAAACCGCGTCGATCAAACCCGATCTTTAATGAGTCAGGCAGACAAGGCCGCGCATTGTTCTCATGTTCCCCAGTTTTTATTTACGTGTTCCGCTCCGTACGCAGGCGTGTTCCGGGCTTTGTAGCCGGCTACTTGAGTTTTGAGTTAAATTTAGGTAAGTACAGTTTTTTTTTTATTTGAGTTGGGTCTGCTCTTAATTTTAGTCTTGGACAGAGATAACAGAGACAAAGCCTACGATCGAGCGAGCTTACCCAGAAGGAGCCTGTTGAACTTTGAAGAGATTAGGGTTGTAAGCGTTCAGAAACACAGACGCAGGCAGCGAGTTCCACTTCATTGCTGTGCGCATTTTAAAAGACGTTTGGAAACGATTAGTGCGAATTCGTGGAATAGCAACAAGGTAGGGATGGTAAGTTGCAGTGCGTCTGGATGTCCGATGGTAGAAGGGGGCCGGTTGAATGAGGTCGTGGAATTCTTGGGCACACTCACCGAAGTACAATCTGTAGAAGACCGACAAGCAGGCAACCTTGCGGCGATGAGCCAAGCTGTGAAGCTTGGCATCCACCAGTTTTTCGTCGCCGATGAGCCTCAGTCATAGCCACAGTAATAAGATCAGCGGCAAAATAGAACCTACTAGAAATATGTCAGTGATAGGTTGAAATGCAAGCTTGGTAGCTTAGCTTGTTATTCAGCTAGCACAGAAACTGTGAATCAAATCCCGTTTTAGGTATTGGTTTTATTCTGATACGCGTTGTAGGTATATCAAGCACACTCTTCATCTCCAAAAGCATATGGTTTTATTATTTTACTGCTGAGATAGCTCCATATGAACACATTTTTTGCATACCGCGACCTATCCGAAATTTGGAGAGCATGTTTGAAAACTTTGCCGATAGACTTCCAAGTTTTAACAAGGTGCAACTTTTAACTAACGAGATATCCGCTGGAGTTGGTTGCGCCACCTCTTCTTTTAAGGTAAAACACTGGGAAGTGGTGACGGGCGCGCGTCTGGGGGACTGTTTTTATGTAGAACTTTGACGTTTAAAAGTGCTGGCATTCAGCCTGATTAAAAAACTGCATGTCTTTTTTACTTTTTTAAGTTTCCGTACCCAAAGGTTACCAACGGAACCCAAATACTAAACTTCCGCTGTCCATCCGTACGTCTGTCCGCCCATGTATCTGTCTATCTATCAGCGGGCTGTATCTCAAGAATCACAAGAATTACAGGTAGACAGTTGAAATGTTCACAGAGTGTGTATTTTATTGCCACTATAACTAAAAAATAATAACAAGAAATTAAAGGAGGCTCTCATACAAGAAACGTGTTTTTTTCGGTGTACGCGGAACCCTTTGTGTGAGAGTCGCTGACTAGCACTTGTTTTTATTTAATTATAATTATTCCACTCCATCAAGTCTTGGATATGCAGGAATGTGACCTGTCTGTGGACGCAGCTGAACAGCGAAATTGGTAAAGATAGCCGACCACGACGGTTTTTTTTTTTATCGGCTGCTGACATCGAGTCTATTTTCATTTTGCAGAAAAGAGCCATCAGAGCCATTTATCATCTCCGCCGGCGAGATTCTTTAAGGGAACTGTTTAAACAAATTAACATCATGACGGTCCCTTGTCAATATATTTATGAAAATATCATGTACGTTAGAAAGAATCTACATCTTTTCAGTAAACGAGGCGACAGTCATAACTATGTTACTAGAAATAGGAACGAATTAATTCAACCAGGTTTCAGACTTGCTAAAGTAGCAACATCTTTTATGGGATACTGTTTAAAGTGTTATAACAAAATACCGCCACATATATTAGAACTGAATGAAACGAAATTTAAAAATTGTGTAAAACGCACACTATGCAAACAAGCATATTATAAACTTGGGGAATACATTGATGATAAAAATGCTTGGCTTAATGCTGGTCCGCTCCACAGCGACTAAAGTGCCCAAACTTTGATGAACATGTGAAAACATTGTTGGACCTGCTGAAGATTGTAAGACTATATTTGTATTGTGTAGACTCATTCTTTTTGTATTGTATAGTTTTACTCATTAATTATTTCGCACCGAATGTAAACATGATTTTGTAAACCATGGCAACTGGTTTAAAAGAGTGTCCTTGGAGTTTCTTGCACGTTCTTCTCCACAGGATCTACTCTTTGGAACGTGCAACTGTCGCGCTGGAGGCGGGGTCGGTGGGTGTGTTATGTTGGAGAACAACCTGCTGCTCTTGTCATTAGCGCGGCAGGATTAGCTTCATCTATTTGACTGACAGACCTTGACTATTCAAAAGTGCCTGTAACTGGTCTATTTGAAATAAAGGATTTTGTATTGTATTGTATTGTACGTATTAGAAAAGGCTAGGCAGATGATAATGGTCACAAATCATCATTTGCCCAGCCTATTCCGAACCATATTGGGGTCGGCTTCCAGTCAAACAGGATTAAACTGCATACCAGTATTTAACTGGAGCGGCTGCCTACCAGACCTCCACAACCCATTAACTGGCTAACACGGTACTCCTTAGCAAGACTGGTGTCAGATTTTCTGGCTTCTACTTATCCGTAACGACTGACAAAGATCTCCAAATGACAGTCGGTACCAACAACTTAACTTGATTTCCGAGGTACGGAGGAACTTGGTATGTTAAGATGGGGTCTCATCCACAGACCAACCTCGGCAAGCGTTGCTTAACCTTGAAGATCGACCTGTGTGGCTTTTATTATTTAGCCACGAGCTCTTCATACATAATAATTGATAATTATTTTGTAAGTAGATTGTAAATAACACTTTTACAACGTCAATCTTTTTTGGTCATTTTAAACTGACTGATTTGAGAAGAAATACCGAAGCAAACTGAGAGCTCAAATTCTCTTTTAAATTCCATACAATCGTAGGTACTGGTCAAATCATATGAGAATAATGTAGGTTAATGTGTGAAGTGGTATTTTGCGGAAAGTTCCTAACAGATTTGAGTGGATCGGTCCAGACACTGCAAGCATTTGCCAGTTATCGTGTAGCTCAGACTTAGATCTTTAAGGAGCTCAACGACCTGACGAACAATACCAAAGTAGAGTGCATAGGTTACTTCTATGCAAGCGTGCTCCATCTTAGACCACATCATCGCTTAACATCAGGTGAGATAGTGGTCAAACGTATGCTTATAAATAGTTAAAAAAAATCATGCGCAGAGGGGCGTGGCCAATTCTTCAAATAAACAGGAAATATACTAACCTAGATACTACGAATTAACACATTATTTTCTATCCGCGTATCAGTATTGTAGATTAATTTTATAGTGTCATAAAACTATAGAATTTATTTTAGTGATGTTATTAGTTTACGGAATTCTTCGCTTAAGTACTTACAATGAGCCAAAATAAACTCTATTTTCTAGGAGAAAAGCTTGAAAATTACTTAAAGTTTGGACGAAGCTTTAGAGTTTGTCGATCAAGCTAAAGTGAGCTTTACAGTTCTAACGTTTAGATCTAAAACTCTATAAAAAATACAGTTATTTCGTGAAACTTCGAATTCAATTGGAATATTTATTATGCTGTATTATTTTTTATTGTATTCCTCATTGTATGTATATGTGGGTTGTGCAAAAGTAAATGTTATGTATGATAAATGTAAATTAATGCATATTTTACCGACTTAGCGTCTTTAAGGTTAAGCTCACACTGCGGCGCTACGCCACACAATGCGTGACGCAGCACATTCGGTATGAAAATAACGTAAATATTTATCTATCTGTAAGCAAAAAGTCATCAATTCATTCACTTACGATGGATCACTATCAAGATGAAATTGGGCAAGTAGAAATATTATTCAGTAGGAGACGTCAGCTAAAAACAGGTTTTTGAAACCTCTTAAAGGGGTGAAGGGGTGGAAATTGTTTATACAATCTGCTTATAGACCAAGAGTCTGTCTGTAAGGCTAGAATTTTTTTATAATGATGAGTCACAGCATGCTAAGTACGGTAACCATCGCCTGGCGCGCATCAGCTCTGCACGTGATCAACCCTATACCCTCGAAAGTGTAAATAAAATCCAAAAAAAAACTTGCTCCTGTAAGCTTGAAATATTTATATGATTATGTTTATTCATTGGGCAGTTCAAAAAAAAATTGACAGGTGGTTTGAATCAGCACAAGTGCCTGACCGGAGGACCGAGAGATGTGTAGTATATGAATTAAAATAAACTTTTTTCTGTAAACTTGAAAGGACATGGTAAAAAGTGGCCTATGAATCAACACATGATGCGCAACCTTTACCATTATTCCTAGTTTTTTTTTTTTTTTTTAATTACGTTTTACTGATTAGAATAGAACGGACACTTTTTAATTACGAAACCATTTTAAAAAGTAACTCACTTAGGTTTTATAACCCGGCGCCCGGCGCTGTAAGATTTTTAGTTACCTACAAAAAGAGTAAAGCGATTAAAGCGCTGTATGACACGAACACTATTGACACTGACAGTCGATGAAATGACAGTTGACACTTTGATGTAATGTATTTGGCACCTGATACCAGGGAATCGGCCGTCGACCTAACTTACCACGCTTCCGTATGTTAGAAGAACATAGTAACACTACTCTATACATTTTTTGGTGAGATAAAAAGTCTGGCAGCTCTGGGATCTTAGTCCATTTGGTATGTTTCTATTGTTTGGTATGTTTTGTAACCTCAAAATCCAAAATAATTTTGGATATTTTACAATTCCGACAAGTGTCCGTGATTTTAATTTAGTTTTAGTCGAACAAATGCATTATTTAAAACACAGATAGTAAATTCACGTCTCTGTTGGTTCTGAGGCGAACGATGTATGAGCGATGAGCAATGTCTTTTATTTACATATGTGCTTCTTTATGCGATTTTAAGTTAAGAAGGTAGGTACAATGACACACGGTTCTGGCTAGCATAAGTCCTTAACAGGTGAGGGGAAAGATGATATGGGAGTGCGAGGAAGAAGCATTACGTGAACTTAAGGGTGCGAATAAGACTGTTAGTTTATCTAACGGTAAAATTGGAGGGTCGTATATCTGTTTCTGTAGGAAGATTTTAAATGAAAAATGTCTGGCGACGCTTGTTCATCGTTTGGTGCAGAGTGCAATCAAAAAAATCAAAAAAAGAGAGCCTTCAACAGGGCTGCCAAGTCCTGCAAGAAGGTGTTGCGGAGGGCTCGGTTTGACCACATTAGCCGAATAAGGAACAGACTTGCCTCATACCCGGCAGGTAGTAAGGCTTTTGGTCTCTGGCTAAGTCTGTAGTGGCAGAAGTTTGATTCGACCGACCACTGCTGAGACCCGAGGGATCGCTGGCCCAGAGTGGGCATACGATTTATGACGTTAAAAAAAAACTACTTACTAAATCTCGTTCAAACCAATACTCGGTGGAAGTTTACATGGTAATGTACATCATATATTTTTTTTAAGTTGTATCATTCTCTTATTTTAGAAGTTACAGGGACACACACACACATTTTACCACTTTGGTAGTGTCTCTCGCGCAAACTTTACAGTTAAGAAAAAAAATATTTTTGAAATCTCAATAGCATTTTTAAGACCTATCCAGAGATACAGGCCGCGTCATGTAAAAAGAACGCTGGCGGTCAAGCTGCGCATTAGGCGATTTATCGATCTATGTGGTGGTATGAGGTGGGGCGCGGGAGTATAGATTATTTTTCAATTTACCTACTAATAACCAATATACGACGCCGCGAGCGAAAGTCTAGTTCAAAAATAAAACAATAGGCCTAGTACTTTCGTGCGCGAGCTCCACATTCATACAGCGTTCTTTTTATGTGACGCGACCTGTACCCCACGCGTTTGGGTTTGATGAAAAAAAAAATCATTTTCAGTTCTAAGTAAGGGGGACCCCTAAAATTTACTGTTTATTTTCTATTTTTATGTGAAAATCTTAAATGCAGTTCACAGAATACATCTACTGACCAAGTTTCAACAGCATAGTTCTTATATTTTCTGAGAAAAGTGGCTGTGACATACGGACGGACAAACAAACAGACATGACGAATCTATAAGGGTTCCGTTTTTTGCCATCTGGCTACGGAACCCTAAAAACCAGCTAAGTTCGAGTCGAACTGGCGCTCGAAGCGTTCCGTACCATAAAACTTATTACAGCCCGCTGACAGACAAGACGGATCGATGAACGGACAACGGAGGCTTAGTTATAGGGTTCCGTTGGTTACTCTCTGCGTACGGAACCCTAAAAAATGGATGTATTGGTATGTGTACTTTAAAATATATGGTCAGTTAGGTTTACTAACCTACCGAGCAAAAATTATGCAAGCGATGAATGTAATAGGCAGTACCATCTTTAAAAATAAATTAAAAACAAGATTTTAACTGCGTGAATCTCGTAAAATCTTTCCTTAGTTAGCTAAGAATTTAATTAGCATATTAATTACACTATCTCAGCCTACCTCGGTGTTGCCAGTGATATTCTTTGCCGTACGTAAGTATCATATTACGAAGTGTCGACATCTTGCATACCTGGTCATCCTTTTATCTGTATTTAATTAATGCCTATTAAATTATTACATCACTACTAATTTATTGGTCACTCCAAAATGAATTAGTGTCGGTACAGTACATCACTTTTATTAATGTACTAGCTGCACGTCTCGACTTCGTCCGGGTATACCCTTTATTTTAACGGGATAAAATATAACCTAAGTTCATACGGACAGTCCATTCTACACATTGCTGAAAGATTTTTTTAAATGGGTCCAGTAGTTTCAGAGCCTGTTCAATTCAAACAAACAATCAAATCTTTCCTCTTTATAACATTAGTGTAAAAAAATAAGTTGTTTGACTTTTTAGAGGTGCATTTTTGTTTATTTGCTCTCATTGTCCGATAGAAAGGCTACTATAGTTGAGATATCCCCCCCCCCACCACGGAAAGTCCGAAGGCTTTCTTTTTCTGTGGAGACCTTCCGGATTGCTGATTTGCTGGTAAGGGTAAGACCAAAAATAACGGTTGTGCCTAAACACCACACTGTTTTATTTGGTCAGAAATTTAAAATTGATAGCGAATATCCTTAGACACAGAACGATTTTTTAAAATAATTTTGCTAATTCTGCCTGCGTTTGTTTTCCAAACGATAACAAACTTAATCTTTTCAAAGTAAGAGTGAACAGGCTACTTCTGTGATGGACTACTGCAGTCACCTTTGGGATGGATCAGCTAAGTATCAGCTTGCCGCGCTTGATTAGGTGGAACGCAGAGCTAAGAGGCTCATTGGCGACGTAAAACTGGTGAATGCCAAGCTACACAGCTTGGCTCATCGCCGTAAGTTTGCCTGCTTGTCGGTCTTCTACAGATTGTACTTTGGAGAATGTGCCCAAGAACTCCACGACCGCTTCCCACCGGACATCCAGACGCACTGCAACTTACCATCCCTACCTTGTTGCTATTCCACCAATTCACACTAAGCGTTTCCAAGCGTCTTTCATAATGCGCATAGCAAAGGAGTGGAACTCTCAGCCTGCGTCTGTGTTTCCGAACGCTTACAACCCTAATCTCTTCAAAGTTAGAGTAAACAGGCTCCTGGGTAAGCTCGCTCCATCGTAGACTATGTCTCTGTCATCTCTGGCCTACACTAGAGTAAAGACCTCAAATAAAACAAAAAATTGTGGATTGATAGCGGATACCCCTAGTCGCCGGTGCTAAAACAATATAGGTACGATAAATGACCTTGCAAATGCGATACGAATTAAGACGACAAAATTACATCACCAGGGAAAGGGAATCTGAAAGCCAGATTCAACATTGGCACCACCAGAAAAACGTGGGGTCACTGAAGCTGTGAAACGATACAACTGTCTTGGATCCAGCAATGAAATTTATCAGAAAAAAACAGCGGAGAAGTGGAAAAAAATATAATTTACTCTTCTCCTTACCAATCAGGAGACAGAACAGAACTAGGCCAAGCAGCACGGATTATATATTTACACTGATATAAAGGATCCATACGAAGGGGTAAGCCAAGATCTTGCAAGCACAAAAAATGGACTGTTTTCTAAACAGCATGCTAGAGGTACTAGCTTGCTCTCCCAGCCCGGTAAATCAATCAATCAATCAATCAAAACATTTATTTGCTAGAATATGGTACATAAGGTGTTACAGTAATTTTGTTTCAGCATATCCTGCCATAACATGACTTGCAACAATGTCAATAATGTTTATTAAATAATAATAATAATAATATCCTTGGACATTTCACACAACACCATAATAGTACCAAGCTAAGCAACCTATGCTAATGCTTGTGTTATGGTCACGAGATGGCTGATAAACTACTTATATACATTTTTTTTTTGTAAATACATACATATTATAGATAGAAAAACACCCAGACTCGGAACAAATACTTGTAGGTCGTACAAATATTTGTTCCGTGCGGGAATCGAACCCGCGACATGCTGCGCAGCAGTCAATCGCTCAACCACTGCGCCAACCGTGTCGTCAATTAAATGTATTCACAATGTAGGTAAATAATGTTATAGAACGAAACTAAAACAGTAAAAACTTAATTTATATTGACACCTGTCATGTTAACAGATGTTTCTCAAACGTGTAAATGATTTTTTTCACGCCACATAGCTTTTGAGGTCGTCACAGACTGCGCGAGCGCAAGTAAACGATCCTTCCACGGTTCCTTTAGTAACTTCCGCTATTAAGGTAGGAGTTTAAAATTTTGTAACTGTTTTTTATTAAATGGTTGACACATGTGACGGAGTTGCAAAGATCTGATTCTTTAAGTGAAGTCTGTGGAACGGCTAATGGGTAAATCTGCAGTTTTATTTTATACCAGTAGATCTTTATTCTATTATACATCTATAAATCTATCTAAATATGTTAATAAAATTGGAGTGTCTGTTTGTAATATTGAAATAACCGTTGTTTACTACATGTATATGAATATATATACGGTACATACACCAAAATATCATTTTTTACATTTCTGTTTGTTCCGGCTAATCTCTGAAATGGCTGGACCGATTTTGACGGGACTTATTGGCAGGTAGCTGATGTTATAAGCACTAACTTAGGCTGCGTTTATTTTAGAAAAAAATAATAATAAAGAATCGACTGTTAGGCGGAACGAAGTTCGCCGGTTCAGCTAGTTTATCATATTACTAGCTGACTCGCGCAACTTCGTCTGCCTCACATTTTTCATTACTTCTCCGCTCCTATTTGTCTTAGCGTGATGATATATAGCCTATAACCTTCCTCGATAAATGGAAAATCTAACACTAAAAGAATTTTTCAAATCGGACCAGTAGTTCCTGAGATTACCCCCTACATACAAACTTACAAACATACAAACTTACAAACAAATTTTACCTCTTTACAATATTATATTATTAAGTATTATATAGATTACTCTTGTCGTGTGGATCTGGGATGGATGCAAAACATGTTTTTTTGCATTCTCCTCTGTCTACCGTTACACTAACGTTCCCTTTTCTTTAACATCCCCCCTCTCCTTCTCCGGATGTCCAGTAAGATGCGTCTGAACTTTGTTAGGTTTTTATTGAATTATAGCCTTTATTAAAAGTCATGAGAAAATTGGAAGACACAGAGTGGCAAACCATCTTCTATATCTATCGGCCGGAATCAGCAACACGTCAACAAGAAGTAATGACACAACCCACCTAGCTTTTAAAGTTGATAGCAATACTAATGCTCCAAGAACTACAAGATTTAGCAAATTTTAATGTATCGTCACCCGTCTAGACATCTTGATTCATTTCATCAATAACCTTCAAAACCATTAAAATTATATAAAACCATATATATCATCAAAGTTCTGGCTGGCGCCACATTAATATGCATATTACATGCATAGAATTTTATATTCAAATTATATGAATATTCTCGCTTGTAGTTTAGTCTTTTTCTTACAAAACTGTTGTTGTTTGGGTGTGTCGAATTCTTGCAATCACGTGAAAGTAGTTTTAGTGAGCGTTATGCTAAGTTAATTGTTTAGCTCGGGTTTAGACGCAACAATAGGAGGATTAGGAGGTCGTGTACTACTTAATAGACTGCTTAGTGTTCTGTTCATTCCTAGAGGGCGTGGGAGTCAGAAGCGGTACCTACTCATCAACACATGATTGTTAATGGAATAAATGGTTTTGTATTTGCTTAGCATCTAACTGTATTTTAGCTAACGTGTACAGTGGCCATCATCTGCCTAGCCTTTTCCGAACTATATTGGGGTCGGCTTCCAGTCAAACCGGATTCAGCTGAATACCAGTATTTTACGTGAAGCGGCTGCCTACCAGACCTCCACAACCCATTAACTGGGTAGCACGGTACTTCTTGGCAAGACTGGTGTCAGATTTTCTGGCTTTTGACTATCCGTAACGACTGCTAAAGATCTCCAAATGATACGACTATCATTTGGAGATCTATGGCAGCTATATAATAACAGCCACACAGGTCGATCTTCAAAGTTAAGCAACGCTTGCCGAGGTTGGTCTTTGGATGGGTGACCATCTTAACATACCGAGTTTCCTCTGTGCCTCGGAAAGCACGTTAAGCTGTTGGTCCCGGCTGTCATTTGGAGATCTTTGGCAGTCGTTATGAATAGTCAGAAGCCAGAAAATCTGACACCAGTCTTGCCAAGGAGTACCGTGTTACCCAGTTAATGGGTTGCGGTGGTCTGGTAGGCAGCCGCTCCACGTAAAATACTGGTATTCAGCTGAATCCAGTTTGACTGGAAGCCGACCCCAATATAGTTGGGAAAAGGCTAGGCAGATGATATTAAAAAGATGCTGTCCAAGTAACAGACCAGCTCTGAGAGAAGATATGGATAATATCAAATTATAAAGAGCTGTCTCAGAAGATTCTTCACTCTTAGCTTGAAGGATATCATCATCATCATAATATTAGCCGAAAGAGATCCACTGCAGGCTGGACACAGGTCTCCCCCAAGTGCCGCCACATCCATCGGCTACCAGCGATCTGCACCAGCTAGTCTATTCTGTAAATAAACATTTCGATATCGACTTCACCTGAGTGACTAAGCTTACAAAGTGAACTTTATTTCACACGTCATAAGGTCTTATATTTATACGAATTTGAAACTCACCTCGGATTCCGCTGTCGAGACACGAAAATGTTGTTACAGAATAGCACTGCAGGTCACCAGTCCACCTTGTGGGAGACTTTCCAACGCTGCGTCGTCCGGTATGCGGTCGCCTCTCCAGAATAGGGAACATGCATGCGACTTTTTTATTTGCAAAATAAAATACTTATTCAAAATTCAAAAAATTCAAAATTCAAAATTCAAGCATTTATTTCAATTAAACCATTTACAGGCACTTTTGAATTGTCAAGGTCGGTCGGTCCAAAAAGTTGAAGCTATTTGCACGTTCCAAAGCGTAGATCTCTATGGAGAAGAACGTGCAAGAAACTCCACGGACACTCTTTTAAAAATAATATTTTTTTACAAAGATTTATTTACATCGGGTTGACATTATACATACATGTGAGAACGATGTAAAAAACGAGCAGGATAAAAGCGTCCGGAATAAAAGAGGAACAATTCAAAGAAATAATTAAAATTAACCATGGCAGCTAAGAAATGACCAGTCCCGACTGACGGCGCCCGTTCACGAACATGACGCATGCGCCAGCACCATTCGGCTCAACCATTTTGAAGGGAGCCAAATGATCCAACGCATACGCCACCATCAGCTAGACTTTTGAGTGAGCATGACACTCCCAACCGCCAGGGTACATTCAAGTCAAAAACATACCTAAAACTGATAATTAAAGTTAAAGGTACACAGTACTCACACATGTGCTGTTAATGGCTGAAATTATACAATGCTTAGTAAGTTGATTCTAACAATGCAAATTTTTCTTACAATCTTCAGCCGGTCCAACAATGTTTCCGAACTATTTACAGATTAGTTTGGGCTCCCCAGTGGCTGTGGAGCAGGACCAGCATTCAGCCAAGCATTTTTATCTTCAATATAATCCCCCAACTTATAATATGCTTATTAGCTCTAGTAAACAGTTATGAAACTATTTTTTAAATACCTTCATCATTTGTGAAGTTATAAAGCTTCAAAGACTACAGTTAGAAAGAGAAGTCCGATACGAACAGTGACGTCATATTACACGAAGACTATACAGCTTCCATAGCAAACAGCGTTTTCGCGAGAGGGACAGATATATTTGTTTAAAATAATTGTATCTCGTTCGTTTTTCGAGCAATTTAAATTCTAATTTCACTGTTAGTTTTATATTTTAGAATACTTTTAGATAAACTGTTCAGATTATAAATACTTTTTACATGCATATTCCCTATTATTAGCCCCAACAACCATCTGTTTGGCAGCAATGTGCCTACTGCTACTTATGTTGAAAGATACAGTGATATGTACACTAAAGAAGAAATAAGTTGATAGAAATACGTTTACTTGCACAAACTTGGATATGTCACCGGTAAATGGCAGACTCCGTAAGATTGCAATAAATCTTGATTAGATTATATTTTCTCGATATATTATGAAACAATAGTTTTGTATGGGAGAGTCGGAGGTATTGTACCGCAGGATGAATCGTACCACCTCCAAATTTCGATACCAAGTATGTCTTAGCGTTATAATTATATAGCCTATATATTATAGGCTATAGATATACCACCGCGCGGGTCAGCTAGTCTAAAATATAGGTCTACATTGCCAGTAAAAAAAAATACTGCTATTTGGAGGTGGGACGATTCATCCTGCGGTACAATACCTCCGACTCTCCCCTATATAATAAACCCTATCCAAATTCAATAGTTTCCAATCTATCCGTGTCTTATTTAGAAAAAAAGTTTACAATTTCACGTGATATTTTACAATCTTACGGCGTTTGCTATTTCGGTGACAGATACAACACATTTACAGAACACATACAGTAAAATTATTCTATCTCAGCCTACCTTCTAAAGGCTCATTCAAAAGCTTGAATCCAAAAACGACCTTCAAAACTGAAGTTTTGAAATCAAAATATTTGCACAAAACTGACGAAATAGCTGTTAGTTGTTCAGACAGTAATTATCCTCCTACACTGATCACTAAAGGAAAATGTATTTCTTAATAACGAAGAACCGATACTTATGCAGATTAGAATATCAACTCCAACAGCGGATTATGCTAAAGATGACCGTGTTTATTGTTATTATATTATACGTAAATTAGGTTATAAAAGCTTTGTGTGGTGTGGAAATTTATGTTAAGCATACAAAGTGTTGTTTATGGGAAGTTAGTGTGCTGTTTTGATTTTGGTTGGCAGCTGATACGGCTCTGGTGACCACGTAGTCATTCTATAGGGTGCTTAAACAATTCAATCTTGTGAGATCTGTTGCCGAATATGGTCTAAATATCCTCTAAGAACAAGCTACGGTTTTCCATAATCTTTTAGTAGCTTGAAATGTAGTAGATACCTCTTTGATTCCTGACCGTGCATACAATAAAGGTCCAACGTATTCTGAGCAGGCATCACATTCTTGTAAATAATATTCTCAAATTGCTAGATATTCTAAAATCCCTACTGAAAAATTAATAAGCCAAAGTACACATTTAATTGAAAACTGGACCAACATATCAACGGATGGGCTGTTTGACGAAACCGAGAGAGATTACAAAGATGACGAATCATAGAAAAGTTTGTAAGTAAGAACAACAATAAATAAGACGATATGACAATAAATCTGTGTGCAATCATTAGTATCACATCCACAGTCGTGAAAATAGTTCTTCCGATCCTTGTACAAATTCCCTCATTACTGTGTCAGTCCCAGTCAAGTCCAGCCAAGGCAACAATATCGTCCTCACATCTCATGTCATCTGCAACCACGTTGACGAAGACGTACAAGTACGAGATTGACATGTGCGTACCACCGAAACGTCACGTAATCAAAAATGACTATGTCAATTTTTTGACTTTCATTACAATAATTGTCAGTTTACCTTAGCCCGAGGCCAGGAAAATAATGAGGTCTGGGGCTTTGAAGAAGATACCAAACAATATGATACCACCGAAAAATTGCCACCAAATATTATAGAAAGCGATTCAAAACGTGATGATAATATAAACCAGATGGTCGCATACCACAAAATGACGTTTAAGTGACATTGCTCAACGCGACGTAACTCGACTTAGTTAGGTAATATGTCCATGCAATGCCTAGTTTCTAGTGTTAGGTGGTTCTGTGTTATAATACGGACGAGGCAGATAACAAATGGGTAGTGCATGTATTCTAAATCTTTTCAAATTGACAGCACCATTTGATATCTTTATACAGTATAAACAAGCTAGTCTGTATTTCCTGATAGCTACAACCTGGGAGTCTTTAAGTCAAGAGTGTATAGGTTACTTCTAGGCAAACCTGCTCCATCTAAGACCGTATCATCGCTTACCATCAGATGAGACAGTCGTCAAATATGTACCCATCAAAAGTAAAAAAAATGTACTCAAAACTCAGGTATCATCGTTACTCTACACTTTTGTAATATCATTTGTAGAAATCATTAGATTTGCTTATTATAATCGGGTAAGAAATTATTAGGTAAGTACACTAACATTTTTAGACATCCTTGCAAGCAGCGTGTGTTTTGTTTTATCGGGACAAGCCCGCCACTTATACTGGTTTCAGACTACGCTATAATATATAGCATAGAGTATATAGCTCATAACACAACAATATCGTGCACCATACATTGTCAATATAATATATAGTACAGTACAGTGTGAACGTGTCCATAACAATGTATGGTGCGCGATAGTGGTGTGCTATGAGCTCTATACTATATGCTATTATAGTATAGCGTAGTCTAAAAGCAGCTTTAAGTGTAAAGCGCAAAAAAAACAAGCGTTATATTTGGTTGTTCCGACCTTCTAATTCGTGTGAAATGAAACCACGGCTAAGTTTACTCTCGGCAGCGTCGACAAATGTTTACCGGTCAATATGCAACTTGGATTATGACCCTTTTGTGGGATACCGGTTTTGGGCGACTCTGCTTCCTTTTTTTAACGTCTTCAAGTACAATTTCTTTACTTTCTTTCTCTGGTCGATCTTCATCTCACGGTGTTATGGATCAGGTCAGTCTTTTGTCGTCGTGCAGACACGTGTTTTCAAGTGCTGTGGTGTGAAGATTGACATGTGCAAGGTTATGGGAATGAGAGAATTGAGCGAAGAGCAGTACTCAATTATGGGAAAAAAATATATAGAAATAACGGCATCATCGCTTTGTTTGAGAAATGTAATGTAACGGATATGTCAGCGGAAAATGGCAGACGGCGTAAGATTGTAATAAATCTTGTTTAGATTATAATTTCTCGATTTATTATGAAAAAATCGTTATTTTCTAAATTCAATACTTTCCAATTTTTCGGTGTCTTATTTAGAAAAAAAAAAGTTTACAATTTAACGCGATATTTTACTTCCGGAGTCTGACAGTTTCCAGAGACAGATATATTATATGTGTAAAAATATAAATGTAACCGCAACGAAGCAGCCAAGGCCTTACGACACAGGGAATCCTAGTGTTACTTTCAGGAGAATCAATGCTTTTGAATGTAATTTCTGAATAAAAAAATATTCTTATCGGTAGGAAATTACAAATGTTATAATGTTGCTAAAGCAAGTTTAAATGAACGAGCTAATTTCTGTATCTACAGAAGTAAAATATAAAACAAACATTGCAAAATTACTAAACCAACTTGTAAATAAATCTACCAATTCATATAGCAAAGCAAATTGTAAACCTCGAGCAAGCAAACAAACAAACACACACATGACTATTCAAACATTCATCGTATAAGTAAAACCAGTGAAAATTACACTGTCACCTTGACACTATTAAATGGGACGATCCAAGTGACCGCCCGTCGAGATCAAGCGAAGACAAATAAGAAAAATACGCATACGATGATGATGATGAAGATGAATTTACCAGAGAACGAACCTCGTGCATCGTGGACAGTGAGACTCCCACTGTCATTGACAGACCTGACATAAACTCCGTAAATTAAAAGAACAATAGTAAGACTATACGATTTGCCTCAATCGGGCGTTACGGTCCTTGAACGGTTGCAAAATTCGCGATGACGTCAATAGACTATAACTTATGAATCTAAGCAATAAAAATGCATATGACGCATTAACTATGCATTATGTAAGATACACGTACATCTGTAGTAACAAAACCAGTCTTAGATGGCCTCAGTTTCCTTTGGCACTTCGTACTGCTCAAGATCAACACGAGTTGTTTGAATAGTGTGTGTTCCGAAAACACTATCCTATATTTGAAGATTTAACCGATGTGATTCGATGCCTCCCATACCTCATGTAAGTTGTTGTTACCCACAAAATTGTAATACAGGATAATATACTTTAAGGGATAGAGTCACGAAATCACAACTTTGTGTGTTACCATCGTTATAAAAATGCAAAATAAATCGCGAATTAATTCAAGGTTTGGTCTCTGTTACATTGTCTACTCGGTACCAAGGGCCCGCGTCTACGACTCAACTAGTTGAGTCAATAATGCTGTTAGTTGTAGTACATTATGGGCTCGGCATGTTAATAGTGTTTACGGCTATGCGTATAGTGCCATGCAAATATGCTCAGCAAGCGATGCTTTCACACCTCTTTTGAACGTGGTGTCTTTATTAAAAAACTTTTTACAAAAAAATACAACCGACTTCCAAAAAAAAACCCTTTTATAGTGATTTTTTTTTGGAAGTCGGTTGTATTTTTTTGTAAAAAATTTAAAAAGTAAAAAAGAACTTTAATTTCGGAAGACGGTGTGTTTGTTAGTTTCTTCGTATTTTTTTTTTCCACTTTTTAGTACTACCCCACACCTAACAACACCAAGCACTGCAAAATCGCAGAAAAGCAAAATACACAATTTCGATTACTTGGATAACATAAAACCATCATCCAAGTAGATGGAATCCAGCTATTTCGATTTAAAATCCAAAGTTCGTAATCGATTTTGATAAAATTTAAATGGTACCAATCTGCAAGTATATACTTTCAGATCAAACAAGACGTTTTCAAATCGGTTCCTAA
Organism: Ceramica pisi; assembly: GCA_963859965.1. Taxonomy (NCBI): domain Eukaryota; kingdom Metazoa; phylum Arthropoda; class Insecta; order Lepidoptera; family Noctuidae; genus Ceramica; species Ceramica pisi. The sequence goes on along the minus strand of OY982527.1, from coordinate 38,170,467 downwards.
TTGAGTTATGAGATAACAAACAAAAAATTACAACCGAATTGAACCTCTTCCTTTTGGAGAAGTCGGTTAAAAATCGGTGCGTACTGTCTCTACAAAACTGAGGGCCATTTCAACCTTTGTATTCGCAACTCTGTCGTAATCCGTCAAAATGAAGAAGTTTTACGTATTCATTAACGTTGCATATAATAGTTCAATTGGTCCTCAGTCTTCATCCAAACAATTGTTTTGACTTGTATATTAAAACAGGTTTCTAATCACTATGCGCGATGTTGAGTCACCGTATTCAGTAAAACTCTCACACAGAACATGAAGTTTTTTTTTTTTTTGGAAACAGTTTGTACATAATTCTAAAGAGCTCTTTGACTCTTTGGGTTTTGAAATACATTAGAATATACCTGAAATAAACGCGCCAAAAACAGATTTCCAGTTTAAACTTTAAAATCATTGACAACACAGGTAGCACATAAACAACTTTTTTGCAGTGAAAATCCAGGCTTTGCCATTGGCCTTCTATAGACACATTTACAGTACAAAGCCGTAGTGCCACTTTTCAAGTGTTAAAACCTGTCTCTGGCAGGTGCCAGAGAGTAACTTCACACCTCTTGTGCCCATTCACGCCACTGGGTGTCACTTCCCCTGCAGATAAAAGCTTTTACCGAGTGAATAAAAGAGAATAGCGAGCAGTGTCAAAAACTCAAAGGCTGCTGTTATAACGCTCTTTTTTCCATTTAATGAAATATAAGAGTGTTTAATATTATTCGAACTTGCATTGCACAATAGTAAAAACATACTGTAAAAACATACTGTAAAAACATACTGTATGCTGGGGGATGATTGGCGACACGGTTGGCGCAGTGGTTGAGCGATTGACTGCTGCGCAGCATGTCGCGGGTTCGATTCCCGCACGGAACAAATATTTGTACGACCTACAAGTATTTGTTCCGAGTCTGGGTGTTTTTCTATCTATAATATGTATGTATTTACAAAAAAAATGTATATAAGTAGTTCATCAGCCATCTCGTTACCATAACACAAGCATTAGGTTGCTTAGCTTGGGACTATATGGCGTTGTGTGAAATGTCCAAGGATATATATATATATATATATATATATATATATATATATATATATATGATTCTCATATTTTTAAAGAGCGTTTGTAACACAGTCGCAAACTGTCAAAAACACTTCTTGAAGGCCTTTGCAAACGGCGATTTTGGATGGCGCAGATATTGCGCGCTAACGCGCTTCAGACGCAGACAGTATTGCTTTTTGTTAGTCATCTACAGCGCCAAGAACGCGCCTTCGTAAAACGTAGGTTTAAACGGACATTTAAGTTTTGTGTAAAAAAAAAAAAGTTTTGTGTCCACTTCTTCTCCACAGCTAAAACACTAGGAAGTGGTGACGGGCGGGGGTTTTGGGAGACTGTCTTTTGTAAAACTTGACGTTCAAAAAGTATTGGCCTCATTTGAATAAATGACTTTTGAACTTTGTTTTTTTTTTTTAATTTTGTGGATGGAATACAATGAATGAATGCGACTTGAACGACATTAATTTGAACGCTTTTAAGTAAGAGTCTATACGATAAATTAGCCTTTGGGATTATGTATTTTGATTCTAGTTTTTTAATTGTATTTCCACAACATAATATGAGAAAGTCAGTAATTTTTATACAACGCTCGCATCTGATCTTATCCTTGACTAATTGACTGCGCAACTTCTCCTGCGTCACATTTTTTCTAATGCTCCGCTTCTATTGGTCGTTCCTATAGTCTTTCTCGATAAATGGGCTATCCAACTCTAAAAGTTGTTTTAATTCAAACCAGGCATTCCTGAGATTGGCGCGTTCAACCAAACAAACTCTTCAGATTCAAATAATATAGATTTCTGAATATAACATATCCTCTTCTTCTATTCGTATCGGTTGACTCATTTGGGTTGACCCAGGTTGACTCTGCCGAGAACCTGTAATTTTTGGCGTTTATTCAGAAAAATTATGTTCTAATCCCCATATTTATTTATTTCAGAAAATAGACTTAAATGTCTGATGCCCGCGGTTTTGCTCGCTAGACATTTTTTTTACTAAAACCTTCTTCAAGAGCTATTCTATCCACTGGTAAAACCAGCATTAAAATCGGTGCAGCAGGGGTCCAGTGACCAGCAGTGGTTTTCTTATAGCTGATATCATGATGAAGATGACAGTTTTGTTAAAAAGACATGCATTTGAATGGACAAACGAGAAAGGCGGGAGGAAATTGCAGACGAAATGGATGGCGTAATCGCACCCCAATTTATGAAAACCGACCCTCTTAAGAAAACATGGCGAACAAAGAAAAACTAGATCGAATGTTAAAGGAGGATCCAAAGAGAGTTGTGTAAAAAAAAAACGTCTCTAGAAAAGATATGAAATAACCTAACGTCCCACATTTTTAATGACAGAGGATTTTTCCTACACGTGGCTAGAGATACCCCCGCGTAATGCCGCAATTACGATATAAATCTTATGTAAGAGGAGGCGGCGCAAATCTTTTGATGATTGGAAATATTGTGGTACAGAAATTGTTAAGTCCCTCATTAGCAGAATATGTCACGTCTATTTGATGTATACTTCTTTACAATACGAAGATAACCAATTATAGATGTTTACTGACGCTTAGCGCCCGGGTGCTACTTTTAGCTCAAATATTGTTATATTGATGCTTGTGTGCTTTTTTTTTAGTACCTACTCTCTTTAAGATGTTTGGATGGATAAAAGAGAAGAGAGTCATTAAGAGCGTGACGTCAGAACAGAATGGATGGAGTGGAGGAAATAAAAGCATTGCACCGGTTCCAAGTAACATGGGATAAGGGCCGGGAGATGATTTTTATAGAAGCAAAAGCTCAAGTGGCTGCAAAAAAGTTGGAGATCCTAGCAAAGGTGAGACGGTACTTCACGCCGTAACAGCTGCTTAAACTCTAGCAAGCGCAAGTTCGGTCGTGTATGGAGTACTGTTCTCATCTTTGGGAAAGATCTGCCAAATACCAGCTTGATGCCCTTGTATTAAGAAACGAGCCAAGAGGATCATTGGTAATGATAATCTCGTCGAGTCGAAGCTCCAAAGTCTTGAGCATCGACGCCGAGTTGCTAGCCTGACGGTTTTCTACTGATTGCATTTTGGGGAATGTGCAATTTAATTCCGCTAAGCCCGTTCCATCATCGGACCACAACACAAATGTCGATGCGCCACCGGTACATGGTGAACATCCCACCTACACGCAAAACGTTTTGGGAACACATTCATAGTGCGTATAGCAAAGGAGTGGAATTCCCTGCCGGAATCTGTGTTTCCTGACAGCTACAACCTGGGATTCTTTAAGTCAAGAGTGATATGGAGTAGGAGTAGTAGGAGTCCTGCTTGATATGGAGGGAAGTGGAAATTATATTTATTTTTCCTACTCCTCCGCTGTACTCTTCTGATTAATTTCGTTGCGGGATCCAAGACAGTTGAATCGTTTCTCCGGGACTCGTCGGGTTTCATTAACTCGGCGTTTTTCTGGTGGTCGCCACTGTTGATTCTGGCTTTCAGGAGTTGCAGTGGTTGGGAATGTGTGGTGGGCTTGATCCAAAAAAAAAAAAATCAAGAGTGAATAGGTTACTCCTAGGCAAGCGTGCTCCATCTTAGACCGCATCATCGCTTACCATCAGGTGAGATAGTGGTCAAACGCGTGCCTATCAAAAGTAAAAAATAATTAAAATGATGAGTTAAAAATGCATAAATTAAAACAAAATACGTGATAGTAAGTTACATTATTTGACAAGTAAAAGTTGAATGATTATACTAACCAACAAAATTATAAGAAACTACTTTGTATTCCTTTAAACAGTTTTGATTAAGATTTTTAGAGAAGTCGAGTCATCATCTTCTGCTGCTTCGGGGTCGGCTTCCAGTCAAATCAGATTCAGCGGAATATCAGTACTTTACGCGGAGTGACTGCCTACCTGATTCCACAACCCATTAACTGGGACGCGGTGGTCTCCTTCTGCAAAACAGTTATCACGCAGAAGGAGGCTGCGGAAAGGGAGAGGGAGATCTCGACTGCTCTCCCGGCCCGCAGCAGGTGCACCGGGAGCTGCCCTCTTCCGGACCCCCTAACTGGGTCCAGGGGCGACAGACTGGGGATGTCCGTCGCCCCCCATTCATCTGGACCCCAGGTGGCGGCGCGTGGTGTTCCCGGGCGCCCCTCTTTGACGTTGCGGGGGGAGTCAAACACTTCACTCCCCCCGCTAACCCGAGGTGGCCCGCGGATTCGGGCCGGCACCAGCCGGGTATTACGGAAGTCGCTTTAGTCCCCGCAATCCCCGGCGCTGGTGGAAGACCGGGGTGGTTTTAGTCAGTAAGAGTATGACAGACCCCTTCGCCCGCTCCTGGGTGGAGGACATCCATGAGGATTTCCCTTCTTAAAAAAAATATGGTTCTAATCATCGGAAAACAACCGATTCATCTTTAGAGACACTTCTCCATTTGGCAACTTTCAAAAACATCTACATCAACGAAGAACGCCTCTAAGCTCAAATAACGTACTCAATAATCTCATAATCAACACTGACTTACAAGATATACATCACGACACACCCACTAAAGTTTTGTAACATGCATACAAGTTACTTGCTATTATATCACTGGTACAGAGAAAGTGGCATGAAGAAAACAGATCAAGAGTACTTGTTACCATTTTTAACCTTACCGGCCGGTTTGGGGAATACTTTTGACGTCTACAATTTTTAAGTTACGTCACTCTGTGCGTAAACGCAATTAAATGAAGGATTTGTAATTTAACATGACATAATGACGGACGGATTTTATCAGGTGTTAGGGTTACGTGGGGAAATGATGAGAACGACTTTTACCGCGTGGTTCTCGGAAACATATTACATCTGCTACAGGTAAATTTATTTTTAAAACTTTATGTACAAGTAAAAACTACTGTATACAGGCGGACTTAATGCTTTAGGAATTTTCTACCAGTCGGCCGTAGGGTGGTGCAAATGTGAAAGTCATCGCCTTGGTTCCGTCGAGCATACAAATCTTAGCATAACGCTGAGTGATTGCCGTTTTCCAAAAACAATCAACTTTACTTGAAATGAGTTTAGTTTTGGTGAGAGGTGACAGAGAAAAGGACGAAGGTGAAGTAAGCTTACCCAGAAGAAGCCTATTCATTCTAACTTTGAAGAGATAAGGGTTGAATGTGTTCGGAAACACAGACGAGTTAAACAGTTCCCTCCTTTGCTGTGCGCATTATAAAAGACGTTTGGAGACGCTTAGTGCGATAGTTCTGCCATTGGTATGGTACTCAGTTTACTAAACTGTCCAGTCCAGAAGCAACTCATCTTTTGTATCCATATTCTGCAATAGTCCTGCACCATTCGGAGATTGTCCTTGGGTATACTTTCATACAGGGCTAATCGTCAGTTGGACATTTGAAATGATCAACGGGGCCTCTGCGAGTTGACTTCGTCCCCTTGTATGCCTTCCAAAGGACCGAGACCCCACAGGGATCCGAGGTGGTAAAAGAATTTAAATAATTCATTACAGGATTAAAGGATAATTTTATGGCTTAGTAGGCGATTGGGCCGCTACGTTCAGTCCGGTCCGGTCGAGTTTCATTATCTTTAGATATTTATACAGGAGTTTCATTATCTTTAGATTTATATAAAAATGAATTACTGTTCGTAAGTCTTGCTAAAACTCGAGAATAGCTGGGCCGATTTCGGTAACTCTTTTTTTGAGGCAAAGTAACTTCAGAAACATAATTCAATAAAATCTATTTAACTATGTGGCCATAGATAAATTATTAGTTGTACATGAAATAAACATTGATGAGTATCTGAATGATGTGTCACAGGTCGGTCTGTTTTCGACTTTTGGCATAATTATTACACGCACATTGACACAAATTCGTGATTGATTTAAAGGGTAAATAGTAACAAAAGATTTTATTTGTAAACTTTATCTTTATCCAACAATTCCCTCACTTTTACTTATATAAATAAACCCCACCTAAGGTTTTTCATTCTGACTGCACAAAATTTACTTAAAAAAGTATAGTCCGAAATACCACTCAAAAATATTAATAATGTTTAAATTCCTGTATCGACCGGATCGGACGAAACTCAGCGTCCGAATCGCCTACTAAGCCAATTATATCAATCTTCAGTTGAAACACGTAGGTACTATACGAGCTATCAAATAAATTAATATAACCTAATCAAATTAGCGTTCGACCTCAAAGTCGAGTCATTGGCTCGCAGATAATTTTGTTATTGAATACATTATGCCTAATTCTAATTATCCCTGCTTTTAGAACATTTTGTAGCCACTCTAAAACCAAATTTGAACCAAAATCAAATAATGCGCTTCACATTATTTGATTTTTGTGGCTTCGGCAAAATTTGACCGTTGTATTTCATCATTTTTAGGGTTCCGTAGCCAAATGGCAAAAACGGAACCCTTATAGATTCGTCATGTCTGTCTGTCTGTCCGTCCGTATGTCACAGCCACTTTTCTCCGAAACTATAAAAACTATGCTGTTGAAACTTGGTATGGAGATGTATTCTGTGAATCGCATTAAGATTTTAACACAAAACATACTTAGAACTGACACTAAAAAAACAATTTTTCATCAAACCCATACGTGTGGGGTATCTATGGATAGGTCTTTGAAAATGATATTATTGTGGTTTTTAATATCATTTTTTCTAAACTGAATAGTTTGCGAGAGAGACACTTACTTCCAAAGTGCTAAAATGTTTCCCCCCCTTGTAACTTCTAAAATAAGAGAATGATAAAACTACACTTGGCTGGTTTTTTTTTTGTTCATTGTTTATCGATATTCGTACACATATTATTTCACTGACGAATAAAAACTATAAGTTTCATGATTTTAAGTGTGAATGAAGTTGGACAATGTGGCTAACCAGAAATACAAAAATGTACTGAAAAACTGATTTTATGTTTCTTTTTTAACCAAAGGGTTATGATTAGGTATGTATGTACCTACTCGTATGTGCATGTGTTCCACTCTAGCGCCTCAACCACTGAACTGATTTTGATGATTGAGGTATCAATAGATTTATAATAACGTTGCGAGCGACTGAAGCGATAAACATTTTCACTTTATTTCAAATGCAACAAAATACACGTAATTATTTCAATGTGAGAAAAAATTAATTTGTTCCGTTTTCGCCGCATTTTTTCGCCCACTTTTGGAAAAAAAAGAAAAATTCTTTTTTCGCCTCATTTTAAACAAAGTTCCGTTTTCGCCCACTTTTCATTTGTTTTTTAAAGTACTTATAGTCAGTTAAATCATCAGTCATCACTCTAGTCATTGTAGGACTGCTCGAAAATAGAGTGTAGTGCTGTGTCCTATATAAAAAAGGTAAACTGACTGACTGACATATCAACGTATTTGAGTTTAGCATTACATGTTTGATATCAAAAGAAAGTTCTTTACTGGCACTTTAAAAATATGCACGTATCTTCTATTGTCTAAGTAAATTAATATGTCTTAATTATTAACAAACAAGCGTAAGTAAGTATTACTGGATAAGTATCCAGAATCTGTAGAGGAGTGGTTGTTTTACATTAAAATAACATGGCCAGGATTACTAGCAGAACCCATTTCATGTACCTAGAATAGATTACTTTTATCTATTGTAGTTTTATAACTCAAAGTTTGTTTCATCCCAATCGGTAAACTCCATCAAAAGATTATAATGTGAATTTATGGTTTTACAAGGAAAAAATAATTTTCATTACGTAAAGCAAATACACGTAGGTACATATCTATACTAATATTATAAAGCAGAAGAGTTTGTTTGTTTGTTTGGTTGAACGCGCTAATCTCAGGAACTACTGGTACGATTTGAAAAATTCTTTCAGGGTTAGATAGCCCATTTATCGAGGAAGGTTATAGGCTATATATCATCACGCTAAGATAAATAGGAGTGGAGCAGTAATGGAAAATGTGACGCAGACGAAGTTGCGCGGGTCAGCTAGTATATTCATAAAACGCTTTGAACTTTTTTATGGAATATCATCAAATGACTCGCTCTGGGCGGAGCGAAATGGAGTATCAGACCCTCAACTAAACCAAAACTCATCCGAGTTCCTTCTAATGCCCTTTGCATTCCAGTGCCGCGGTTACTATTTCGAACAAATTCCGCAATCATAGCAAAACGAACCTACAGATTGTAATGATTTATATAAACGACCATTACAACTAACTAACGGAAAAGGCCTAAAATACCAACGTTATGCAAACAACATATTCATAGAAATTTGACCAATAAGTTCTTGCTTCATATGAAGTAACTCAACATCGAGTACTTTGAAGAGACAAGACTTATCAAATATATCAAATATAAGCTACAGCGCGATTACACCACAGTTAACTATAAAGAAGTGTTACTTAAAGATGCTTTCATTGCAAAATGTTGAAGTACCTTTGACGTTATGATCTCATAGTACTTTTTTGTTGTGTGCACGCCATCTTGGAGCGAGTCTGATGATGTTGAAATGGTTGATGAAGATAACAAGATTATATCATGTGTAGGCATTGTCCGTTTTCTATGATTAAATTGCGGTGTTCTATTTGGTAAACCACTCTTTTGATATATCAATGTCACTAGGTCACTTCAGTTATTTTGATAGCAAATTGGCGGTGGCACATCGCACTATAGATCGTACTATGATCGGGATTTCCTTCAAAAATAAGATATGAAATGATTTTTTTTTTATGGCACAAGCCCGCCACACATTCCCAACCACTGCAACTCCTGAAAGCCAGAATCAACAGTGGCGACCACCAGAAAATGCCGAGCTAATGAAGCCCACTGAGTCCCGGAGAAACGATTCAACTGTCTTGGATCCCGCATCGAAATTAATCAGAAAGTACAGCGGAGGAGTAGGAAAAAATAAAAATAATTTCCACTTCCCTCCTTATAAAGCATGAGACAGATTTAAGTTAGGCCAATAGGCACCAAGGGACATATAGAACTGGGTTAAGCCCAGTTGCCAAGCACCACGGATTATATATTTACACTGTGCTGCTTGAATAGAGGTTATAAGGAATCAGAGAATCTCCGAGATTTTGGGAAACTGAAGTTGCCATGGGTATCTGCAATTTTCGTAGCTTACGTATGTTGCTCTTCAAGGAACCTACATGCCAAATTTGAGCTTTCTACGACCCGCCGTTTCGGCTGTACGTTGACTGGCACTCACTCAATCATTCAGTAACGGAGGAATTTTATATTTTAGGATTTATACAATACTAGCGACCCGCCCCGGCTTCGCACGGGTGCAATGCTGATACTAAATATACTACAGAAAAACTGTTACCTCGCGTCTGAGCCGCGCGGGTACCTTACTCATAAATCTAAACTCCCCTCCCGCACGCGCACCCCCGCCTTGGTGACGTCCACTTTGCAACGGGCCGTGCAGCAGAAATCGTAATATTTTAATTTCGCCATAACTTCGAAACCAAACGTCCGATTTTAATCATTCAAAGACCAAATATTATCTAAATAAACTGTACTTAGTGATGAAATACTTTATTTTGATAAGGATTAATAGCATGAGTAAAATAAACGCGTTTAAATGTAGTCCAAAAAAAATCTAGATTTTTATATAAAAAAATGGTTGTTGTGCCTCACTCGACATAGATAGGTATAGTGTGTTGCAAATTTTTTTGTAGATATTTGTAAGATCTACAATAAATTAGAACAATTTATGGTTCTATCTTTTATAGTTTAGGCAGCGTACGCAAAATAAGTAACTTTTCTGGTTGATTTTTACACCTTGTGTCCGAAAAACCCAAATATCTTACGGACCCCTATTTTTTTTTCAAAATAAAATATAGCCTATGTTACTCGTGGATAATTTAGCTTTCGAATGGTGAAAGAATTTTTAAAATCGGTCCAGTAGTTTTTGAGCCTATTCATTACAATCAAACAAACAAACATACAAACAAAGTTTTCCTCTTTATAATATTAGTGTAGATGTAGATCAGGCCCGATTCAACAAGACAAATACAAAAATAAATACCACAACAAGATACTTAAGCTTAACCTCGCCGCTAATGGTCACTATCAACTGTCAAAGTAGACATTATTTTTATTTTTTCTTTAAAAAAAATTGCGGGATCCAAGACAGTTGCATCGTTTCTTCTGGACCCGTCGAGCTTTATCGACTCAGCTTTTTCTGGTGGTCGCCACTATTAATTCTGGCTTTCAGGAGATTCCTCTGTCAAATCAGCGAGTCGGACTCGCCCACCGAGGGCTCCGTACAAATTTCCAGGCCAAGTTCCGGCCTAACGCACGCAGTGTCTATATTACACGAAATATTTCGAATTGTTTTTACCCCTTCATAACTTTGCTTTTAATAATCGCAACTTGATGAAACTAAGACCATTTATTAATTGCTCTAACCTAGTTGAAGGATACTGGAATTTTTTAATTAATATTTTGAAACTTTTTGTTAAACCGTTGAATTTCTCAATGGTCTCAATCACAGCGGACCAAAAAGTGATGATATTGCTACTGACTCACTGACTATTATTATATAAGCAACTATTTCCTCTTTCCAAACCCGAAGAAATGGCTAGGTGGTAAAAGATTTGGGCCGAACGAAGAGATCATCACCGAAACAAACCACATGTTTGGAGAGCCTCGAAAAAGCCCATTTTTGAAAGTAATATTAAAAAATTGAAAAACGCTGGACATTTGTATCTTATTCATTAATTACTAAATTATCAAACCTCCCCCGTAGACCAGCAGTGCTATACTGTAACTACTTTTTCGTGTCTCGACAGCGGAATCCGAGGTGAGTTTCAAATTCGTATAAATATAAGACCTTATGACGTCTGAAATAAAGTTCACTTTGTAAGCTTAGTACTCAGGTGAAGTCGATATCGAAATGGTTATTTACAGAATAGACTAGCTGAGTATATGGATTTAATTTGAACTCGATACCTCCACGTGTCCTCGAGATAAAAGGTCTTGACAGACAGGCGGACGAACGGACAACAAAGTGATCCTGTAAAAGTTCCGGGTTCCTTTTGAGGTAGTACTAACCCTAACAATGACCACAACAAGTTACATTGCATACACACTGCACTGTCTACTGCCTTAGAGATTCTGAGAAAATGTGTTTTCTCTAAGGATTGCGAAGGTCTACAACACTGTGATTTACAAATAGTCATTGATCGCGGAATGTTGTTCTTGTGTTTGCAGTAAAGGCTCTTTGTATGGCCTGACCTTCGCAGTAAGCTGGCTTAAACGAACCTACATAATCCTACTAATATTATAAACTAGCTGTACCCCGCGGCTTCGCTCCCGTCAACTGTCTACCTGTCTACCTACCTACCCCAGTAGGTACTCTCTTACTCTTACTCTTACTCACAGACAATTTGTATTTGACTAATGTCAATATTTATACGATACAAACGTCACTCAATTGTTTTGCCTTCCCGAAACCTCTCCAACACTTAAACTTTATGGAATGGTATTAAAGTTCAAATTGACTTTTAAGTATTATTACGAATCTTTTGTATGGGAGCATAGAAAAGTGTTGTTTTTAGTCTTTTTCAGGCAATTTTTACATTTTTTGTCTGCGTAAGAACCATCCTCTTACTTCAAGGAATATTCTAAAAAAAGAATTGGCTAAATTGGTCCAGGCGTTGTTGAGTTATGCGCTTACCAACATATTTAGCTATTCATTTTTATATTATAGAATGCGAAAGTTTGTGAGTATGTATGGATGTTTGTTACTCTTTCACGCAAATACTACTAAACCGATTATGATGAAATTTGGTATGTAGGTAGCTGAAGACTCAGAATAACACATAGGCTACTTTTTATCCCGGAGTTCTTGAGGGATTGGGATTTACACGGGAATAACGAGTTATTCCCGTGTAAATCGTGGAAGTCGCGGGCGGCCTCTAGTAAATTATAATTGATTACAAGTCAGTACTCAAAGGCATTTTCCATTAGTCAAAATACAAACTTTTGTCTTAAAATCACTACAAAGTATAAAATAACTTTTATTTCGGAAGGTGGGGGCCGAGTCACCCGCGTCCGTAGGAGAATACCCTTCAGCGAATCCCTACACGCGGTCCCCGGGTGGTGCTAAACAGGTGACACTAACCGCCTCCATGGTCTAGTGGTTAAACCACCTGATTCAGACCCAGAGGTCCCGGTTCGATTCCTAGCGGGGGCAATTTTTTTGCTCGGTTTGGTTGGTGGTAGGACTTGTTCTAAGTCCGCCTGGCAAGCTACCACCATCATGTCTAAGTCTGTCGCCATAACAACAATGTTAACAGCATTGTTGTGTTCCGGCAGATAAAGGTATGATAGCCAGTTCCTCTATGTAAGAGGATTCCGGATGAAACTCGCTTCCATCTTCGGCCTAATCATCACTTTCCATCAGGTGAGATTTGGGCCAAGAGTTTCCCCGTTTAGTATAAAAAAAGGTGCTGTTTTGATACTTTCTTCGTTTTTGTCACTGACTTCCAAACTAAAAGGTTTTTTTTTATACTTTGTAGTGATTTTAATTGAGAAGTCGGTAGTACTTTTAGCTGAAAAAGTTTTTTTTTATTTATAACTGTTTAGGGGCGATATCTCACAGAAGAAGGATTAAGGAATGTGCAGTCCAAGTCCAGACCAACTCATACTTATGTATGTACTTTTTAGGATTCCGTAGCCAAATGGTAAAAAACGGAACCCTTATAGATTCGTCATGTCTGCCTGTCTGTCTGTCCGTCCGTATGTCACAGCCACTTTTTTCCGAAATTATAAGAACTATGCTGTTGAAACTTGGTAAGTAGATGTATTTTGTGAAACGCATTAAGATTTTCACACAAAAATACAAAACAAGAACAATAAATTTTGGGCGTACCCAAAATTTTTTGTTTATTTTTTCACTTCCAAAGTGGTAAAATGTGTGTCCCCGCCCTGTAACTTCTAAAATAAGAGAATGATAAAACTAAAAAAATATATGATATGTACATTACCATGTAAACTTCCACCGAAAATTGGTTCGAACGAGATCTAGTAAGTAGTTTTTTTATTTAATACGTCATAAATCGTAAACCGCAACTTTTGCTTATAATATAATACCTACTGGTTTGTACGGAACCCTCAGTGCGCGAGTACGACTCGCACTTGGTCGATTTTTTTTTAATTCAACGTTCAATGCAAATTCAAAATATGTTGCTATAACTAAACCCAACGTAAAAATATAAATCAGAATCGGTTCTACTTAATATCATATAAATCTCGTGTCACAATGTTTGTCCTCAATGGACTCCTAAACCACTTAACCGATTATAATAAAATTTGCACACCATGCGCAGTTTGATCCAACTTGAAAGATAGGGTAGCTTACATCTCAATTTTTTGTTGCAATATTATTTAGAAGCGGAAAATGTGACGCAGACGAAGTTGCGCGGGACAGCTAGTATACAATATAGTTATGGCCGAAAAAATAACCACAAAACACAGTTGAATTGTACACCACTGCATATTCCTTCACAGCGTACTAGCGTGATGTTACGTTATGAACTGGTGTAAACAATAAACAGAGATGCGATTTCAACAATCCCGGAAGCTTTGCTATTATCTAGTGAAGAGTTCCATTACCAATCTCCGAAGATCTTCATCAGATCTTAATCAAACTGAAATGGGACCAGTACGGAAGAATACTCTTCCAAACAAAAAAATAATCATCTAAATCGGTTCACAATTGGCGTGCAAAAATACAAAAAAAAAAATCTGTCGAGAAATTGAGAACCTCCTCCTTTTTTGTAATAGGTTTTAATACCAGAAAGTTATTAATAAGAAGCCACCTTTGCAAGGGCTGATTTTTCAACAGTCCAAAAATTTTTACCAGAAAATTAAAAATGGCCAATTGCCTGCTTTTGTATGGAAAATATGTCAATATGACGTATTTATTCTTCCAATAAACGTTATCTGACTATTGAAAAATCAGCCCTTAAATGGCATCATATAATTATAATGTATATCACATGACACAAGATCCTACAGATATCAGGCAAGTCACATTCATGATGATATTTTGTTGTGAATCCATAAGAATCGTAACATTATATCTATCAACAACTTCCACTGGAAACTTAGACATCAAATAAAGGAGTGAAGTTTTAATTAAAAACAAGAGCCCTTCACAAAAATGTGTCAAACTGTAGAAATTAACCCGTCAAGATTTCATCTTGTGACTCCACAAACACACGATCTTCTCTGAACTCTCATATTTGTCTACATACTTCAGAAATTACCGTCAAATTCTAACCACCTTACATAACTTTGTGAGTTTGGCACAAAGTTCATGGATATTGGACTTTGGACCTCGCGTCATCAGGCAATGTAATGAAAGGCACAAATGGCGCAACTTTCTCATTCGCTGTAATTCACATGGAGCGAACTTTGGACCGCCCTATGTTTTGGCTGTTACCTAAGCTGCAGCATCAGACACTGCTGTAATAATGTGGCAATGTACTCAAGATAATCAAGTTTTTTCTTTCTTTTACCAATTTAATTAAGACTGCTGGTGAGACTTAGAAGTATCGGCCGTAAGCAGAACTATAAGTAATAAATAAAATGTAGAAAATTATTTTATTAAAGGAAAGTACAGAAAAAGTAAATTTTAGTTTCTCAATTTAACTTTTCAATCTAAAATATTTATTGTAATCTTTAATGAGCACAAAATGTGGTAAACTTACAAATAAATAAAAACTATTACGGACCCTGTTAGGAGAGAGATCCTGATTTTCTTTTATGTGGTTCATAAAATCTTTAAATTAGCGAGTACTGTTAGAACGATGCTGTTTGTACTTATTACCAGATTGGTGGCAGTAACTCTGCTGACCATTTTTATTTAAGCACAAGCTGGCCCGTGCAGTGTCATCTGCGTAACATTTTTCATTACTGCTCCGCTTATATTGGTCTTAGCGGCATGATATATAGCCTATAGCCTTCCTCGATAAATGGGCTATCTAACACTGAAATAATTTTTCAAATTGGACCAGTAGTTCCTGAGATTAGCGCGTTCAACCAAACAAACAAACTCTTCTGCTTTATAATATTAGTATAAATATATTTAAGCATGGAGAATTATTAAATGAGTCCTACTCCTACTAAAAACTCTTACTGACTAATTAAAATCCATCCATGTTCCTCCCAATGCCTTTTTGCGTTCCAGGACAGCGGTGACTCTTTCACTGCTGACCATGGACCTGCTGATAACAATGCAGTTTTCTTCATCATCATTGGTAGCTATAGACTATCTAAACCTTGTACTTTTTAACCGAATTACAAAAATGTAGGAGGTTCTCAAATCGGTGGATTGTTTTTTTTATGTATGTACACCGATTACTGTAAGGTTTCTGATCCGATTTCTGTGATTTTAGTTCGATGCAGCATACTTGCCGTTTTTCCCGTAGAAATTTGATTCGGTTTGGCTCAGTAGTCATTTTTGCTTATTGTCGCCCAAGTATATGGTTTTTTAACCGACTTCCCAAAAAGGAGGAGGTTATCAATTCGGTTGTATGTTTTTTTTTATGTTTGTTACCTCATAACTCCGACAATTATGAACCGATTTGAAAATTTCTTGTTTTATCTGAAAGGATATACTTGCAGATTGGTCCCATTTAAATCATATCAAAATCGGTTACGAACTTTGGATTTTAAATCGAAATACCTGGAATTTGACTATTTAGATGATTTTTTGATAATCGAAATTGCGTATTTTGCTTTTCTGCGATTTTGCAGTGGTTTTGTTAGGTGTGGGGCACCACTAAAAAGTGAAAAATAAAAAACTTTTTACAAAAAAATACAACCGACTTCAAAAAAAAAACACTACAAAGTAAAAAATAACTTTAATTTCGGAAGTCGGTGTTCTTGTTAGTTTCTTCGTATTTTGACACCGACTTCCGAAATTAAAGTTATTTTGTTGTTAAAGTTAGTTGTATTTTTTTGTAAAAAGTTTTTTATTTATGATAAAAAAAAAGATTTTTTTCGCACACCTTGAAATGAGTTTCAAGTAGCTAGTCGCACTTACCAAATAACCTTGAATTAAACTATCAGTAATTTCATCGCAGAATCTGAAATAAATATTGATAATCCTTTTTTTTAAAGTGCTTGTATTTATGATCATCTTAATAATGATGAAATTAATGTAACTACGGAGCAATGACTCGGCACATTTCACCGCAAGTAGCGCGGTGAATGACGACATTATACTTGGCTGATTCATCGTTATCTTTACCAATAGTCAATGCTTAGAACATTTTTAAGTATTGCGTAAATTATAGTTATGTGTTCGATATCTTTTCTATGTATTTACTCTTTCTTCTTGACCTTTAACCAGTTTATCGATTTCTCCTGTTCATCAGCATATCAACAAATCTTACATTCCTAATCTCTTCAAAGTTAGAGTAAACAGGCTCCTTCTGTGTAAGCTCGCTCCATCGTAGACTTTGTCTCTGTCATTTCTGACCAAGTCTATGGTCAAGAGCACACACAAAAAAGCTTCTCAAATAAAAAAAAATCAAACGAAAGAAATTCACTGCTGGATATAAAAAAATAAATAAATAAATAACCTTCATTTATTTCAGGCCATAAAAACCCATAGAAAATTAATACAATAATTTCACACACTAATTACAATACATTAATTATTATTATTATTGCTCACATTAAATATTATATTGAAATTTTATTGGATATACTAATTATACATTTATTAAATTTAATTCATTCAATTACACACACAACATTAAAAAAACATCTCCACATCCTTCCGTACGTGAACCATGCAGCCGTGGTTCACGTACTGACAGTCGAACCCCCCCTCCCTCCCCTATAAGCCTTCCCTGGTATCACCACAACAACCAGACATGTGCGTCTTCCATCAACTGGCCACCTGCCATCCACACCAGGTCATCGGTACACCATGTGGGAGACCTCCCAATGCTTCGTTTACGGGTACGCGGTCGTCTCAAAAGTTTTCAGCCCTATTGACCATCTGTTCTATCAGCAATGTGCCCTGCCAGTTTAGCAATTCTACGGACTACGTCGTTAACCTTGGGTCTCTTGAATTTCTCCTATTTCTTTTTAAATACATTGGTTGAATATTTAAGTAAAATGGAGACTGTCCGCTCATCCAGTGACCGTAGGGAAGACATTGGTTAAGTGGTCACGTGCTGCAGTGCTCAGAAAATAACCTCTTTATAGTCTAAAAATCTAGTTCCAAAGGTCAAACGTCTGATATTTAAACAGCCAAGCTACTTGGAAACTGTAATATAAGAGATGCTATCTCCCATCGGATATCCAGACGCACTGAAACTTACCTACCATCCCTACCTTGTTGCTATTCCACCAATTTGCAACCAAGCGTTTCCAAGCGTCTATATCTAATAATGCGCACAGCAAAGGACTGGATACCTCTGCCTGCGTATGTGTTTCCGAATGCCTACAACCCTAATCTCTTCAAAGTTAGAGTGAACAGGCTATTTCTGGGTAAGCTCGTTCCATCGTAGACTTTGTTTCTGTCATTTCTGACCTAGAGTCAAGAGCAAATTTATCTCAAATAAAAAAATATGATAAAAACAAGTAAGCGAGAAATAGGTGATCAATCTCCACAGAGATTGACCAAGTACGCAGGACGTCTTACGACTGAAATGATAAAGATAATGTTGTTTTAAAAGTTAAATACAGGGAATGTGGAAGAAAAATGAGCTGAATACGTGTTAACCACTGCTTTAATGCCAGTCTTTCAAAGGTTTTCAGGCTGACAGGTGATGGTGATGCGAAACGGGGAAACACTTGGCCCAAATCTCACCTGATGGAAAGTGATGATTAGGCCGAAGATGGAAGCGAGTTTCACCCGGAATCCTCTTACACAGAGAAACTGGCTATCATACCTCTAACTGCCGGAACACAACAATGCTGTTAACATTGTTGTTATGGCGACAGACTAAGACATGATGGTGGTAGCTTGCCAGGCGGACTTAGAATAAGTCCTACCACCAACCAAACCGAGCAAAAAATTTGGCCCTGCTGGGAATCGAACCCGGGACCTCTGGGTCTGAACCAGGTGGTATAACCACTAGACCACGGAGGCGGTTAGTGTCACCTGTTTAGCACCACCCGGGGACCACGTGTAGGGATTCGTTGAAGGGTATTCTCCTACGGACGCGGGTGACTGGGCCCCCAAATCGGCGGCCGGGTGACCTGCGGTATAGGCAATGAAAAAAACACTTGTTATATAAATGGAGATAAATGAATGAATATAACATGTAGCAGAGCTAGGCCCGGGTCGACGGCGCGTTGTGTTTCACGCCCGCCTGAAAGATATTATGTCAGCTGCGGAATTTGATCGAAAGAGCATTAAGAAGAACACGATGGCTTTTAGTCAATAAGAGTCCCTCTCTTCTGCTTCGCTCTGAGCGAAAGGAGTTATCACAGACAGCAAGTCAGGATTAGGTCAGGAGTCGGGATGTAGGAACGAAAGGACTTTATGTAAGGATCGTGGTACGTCTGTGTCGTCCACGAAATATAGTTCTGTAGTTTCAACTGATAAAAGGGCGTATAAGTTTATGTGTGCGTTTGATTACATATATTATTCACAAGACCATTATACAAATAAACACTATGAATGAAGTAATAAACATAAAGATGAATAACATAACATTCTAAAACCATCTGAGCAGTATTGACCGGAATGTTTCCAGCAATTAAGTAAGGCTGTACTTGATTTGTGGGAGGTGTCAGCAATGGCGCTTGCGACACTTGTGTTAGCACGGGTAAGTGCAAGTCATGGTAAGGACGTGTACTTAATGCGCTTGATAATTTTTGTTGAATTTTATTTTTCATTTTTCTTTTTATAAAACTACATAAATGTAAACAAAACATTCATTGCTTTTCTGATTAAACCAAAGAATAGACCAGAAATTTGATTTCAGAAACAGTAGAGATACAAAAAGCTGTCAAATAATTTATTACCGCAGTCCAGCTTATGAGCAAATGTAGCAGTGGGATGCTCTGATCACGATGGGTCGATGATTTGAAGAATTCGGCTGGAAGTGGATGCATGCTGGTTCTTCAAGACCGGGATGGTTGACGCTCTTTGGCTTACGTTCAGCGGTGGGCGATAATTGGCTAATATGACGATGATGATGAATTATACTTTTACGATAAGTCTTTTGCTTACAAACTTTTATCTAAATAAAAATAAATCTAAAAACACTTGATTTTTGATAAAATTATTTGTCATTTCTTTTTTTTAATTTATGATGGGTTTGCTCTTGACTTTAGTCTTGGTCAGAGATGTCAGAGACAAAGTCTAAGATGGAGCGAGCTTACCTTGAAAGAGCCTGTTTACTCTAACTTTGAAGAGATTAAGGTTGTAAGCGTTCGGAAACACAGACGCAGGCAGAGAGTTCCACTCCTTTTTATTAGCACTAGAGTCTTACTTGTAAATTATAATAATTAGACCTATATTGCGAGCAAAGTCAGATACAGAAATAGTTAATTTATATCTAAATAAACTTTTAGTATATATGAGAATTCACTTTATTTGTTTATTATAAAATCAATTTTGTGAACGCAGTACATGCATTTTGTAATGATTATGACTATTTAGCACTATTAGGAACATTGCGTGAAAGATGTTAAAATCAGCGAAGGTCAATGGCATCTTATTTTCACAAGTACCGAGCTATCTACTTGTCGTTTATTTGTTTTTAAGTTTCGAGTACGCATAATTATGATTTCAGTCTATGCTACATGTATTTTATTTATTAATTATTCGATTTATATTGCAAACATTTGGTAAATTAGAATAGCCATGTAAACGTGTAACTACCTTGTGTACATGTCGCCGGAAAGTGGTAAACGCCGTAAGATTGTAAAATATCGCGTGAAATTGTAAACCTTTTTTTCTAAATAAGACACGGGTAGATTGGAAACTGTTGAATTTGAATGGGATTTATAATATTCAAAACAATTTTTAAAATATATCGAGAAAATCTATTTATTCTATTTATTACAAATTTATAGAGTCTGCTAGTTTTCGGTGAGATACATACATAGCGTCGAATAGTATAGAAAAAAAAATATAAGGAGTCCCAGCGACATGGCCGACTTGCGCGAATATGACGCATAATCTCCCCAATTTTCATATAATTCTAATTTTGTGTATTTTTTTTTTTTTGTTACTTGGCGCAAAAAAAAACTTTTTCTTTATTTTCTTCTAAATAAATTCGGTACTATTTTAGTTTAGTTAATCTAATGATCGCGTGCATTTCTTCGATTCGTGAACGCTACACGTTCTACCACTACACCACCCCTACTTATAAACAAACGTTATTTTTTAATTTGATTAATTTGAAATATGCATAAATTTTTTTAGGGTTAATAATTAAATACAGAAAAAAATATTATTTTTTCTTTTGTGCACGATAGATTTAAAGAAAATCTATATTTCTATTATATAAAACTAGAGGCCACCCGCGACTTCGTCCGCGTATAAATTCTTGTTATTCCCGTGTAAATCCCGATCCCTCGGGAACTCCGGGACAAAAAGTAGCCTATGTGTTATTCTGGGTCTTCAGCTACCTACATACCAAATTTCATCGTAATCCATCCAGTAGTTTTTTCGTGAAAGGGTAACAAACATACATACACATACACATACATCCATCCTCACAAACTTTCGAATTTATAATATTAGTAGGATTCTTCCGTTACCTACTGAGTGACTGACACAAAACGCACAGCCGAAACTACTGGTCGTAGGAAGCTGAAATTTGGCATTAAGGTTCCTAGAGGACTGTAGGAAAGCATTAAGATTTCCCGAAATTCCCACGGGAACGGGAATAAACAGGATTATGCACGTACGAAGTCGTGCGTGTTCAAACATGGCTTACACTTGCTTAAATAGCAAGTGTTGACTATTTAATTACCTATATACAATCTATACTAATATTATAAAGCAGAAGAGTTTGTTTGTTTGGTTGAACGCGCCATATCTCAAGAACTACTGATCCGATTTGAAAATTTATTTCAGTGTTAGATAGCCCATTTATCGAGGGAAGCATTAATGGAATATGTGGCGCAGACGAAGTTGCGCGGGTCAGCTAGTTTAATAAAAAAATTAATCGCTGAATGCGTTGCTAAGCGCAAATCTCGAAAACAGCTGAATCGATTTCAGTAATTTTATTTTTGTTGTGTTTGTTATTATTAGGAGAAGGTTTTTATGTAAACAAAGAACGTTGCCAGTTGACGGGAGCAAAGCCGCGAGGGACAGCTAGTACAATATATAAATCGACACAAAATACTCATTATAACCGCGGCCCTTTCTCTCACTTCGCATACATTTTATTATATTACTCACGTTGACGCCCAGCAGAACGGCAATGTTTAGAATTCCTTACAAAATTGCTTTGTTAACTCCGCACAAAATGGACACGATACGTAATGTTTAGTTTTAAATGGATGGGAAGTGAGTGCTGGTAAAAAACCTATTGTTTGACATGCAATTGCTTTTAAACTAATAATTCAAAAGCGGTGAAATTGTTTGTAATCGATAGTATCATCATCATCTGCCTAGCCTTTTCCCATCAATATTATTGTCGGCTTCCAGTCAATGAGGAAACTCGATATGTTAAGATGGTTACCCATCCACAGACCAACCTCGGGAAGCGTTGCTTAACCTTGAAGATCAACCTGTGTGGCAGTTTTTATTAGCCACGAGCTCTTTGTAATTGATAATACCTGAAATATATTTTCACGGATAGAAACTACACAATCGCTAAGTGTCAACGGCTACAATGCGTTTCAAATAAGTATAGGTTCGACTTAGCGCCATATTGTCACGTCGTAGCTACCAATTCGGTAGCGGTGCAAAGCAAGATTATTTTTTTCAAATTATTATTTAGACATATTAAGTAAAAAAAAAGTGTTTGGTATGGTTTTAAGTGACTAATAATGACTTTAAATAATTAAATATTTATTAAATTAAGTTTGTTGTAATTAAGTTTTAAATTTGATTTAGTACTTATTTATACAAAGTAAAATAAACCGTTATCGATCTGCAACTGATTTTTCTTTGCAAACCGTACTTTTCAAGAGAGATCTGACAGATAGACGTCATTGACGTTCCTATTCTCATTTGAAACGCATTCTACATACTTCACATTAAATGAGTACCAATCAAGGGATTTTAAAATGCTTTCTATTTCTTTAGCATAATCAGAAAGTACCTACATCACGCTACTCGTCACTGTAAAATTAACCTAATGCGTTAGCGATAAAGATGAAAATTAAATTTGTGATGATTCTAATATGAATCTGCTAAAGTGGCCTTGTTAGATATTCTAGCAGATTGATAGGATCGGTGTATAAAAAATGAATTCTGTAAAATAATACGCCACGGAAACGAAAAATGTTTTTTTTTTTTTTTGTTAAAATAAACGTTTACATACAGCGATTTGATATTATCGAATCAATACGAATATTTGTGAATAGCTCTTACCATAACGTGAAGATAAATCGTTTATCAAGGTTAAGATGTATGTAAGTGCATGAGGCAAATGTCTAAAGGTAATAGGTAGGTACCTACTCACAAGGTCTTTAAAAACCTTTCTACTGACGGAAAATCCCAAGTAACACTCGAGCATGCCAATTATTCAAATCAAATAGGTTTTGCCACGTCTTTACGGCTCGTATTTTTATTTGGCAACTTAATTAATATCTAAAAAATGATGGATGGATTGTGAGAAAGGTGATTCAGCTAGAGAAGAGAGGTATGTTGAAGAGAGTTCAAAGGAAAAAGAAAAAATGTTGTTCGAATCTATTTCTTTTTCTGTTGATAGGCAACGTCGTTTGGGGGCCGAGTCACCCGCGTCCGTAGGAGAATAACCTTCAGCGAATCCCTACACGTGGTTCCCGGGTGGTGCTAAACAGGTGACACTAACTGCCTCCGTGGTCTAGTAGTTATATCACCAGATTCAGACCCAGAGGTCCCGGGTTCGATTCCCAGCTTGTGTTCCGGCAGTTAGAGGTATGATAGCCAGTTCCTCTGTGTAAGAGGATTCTGGGTGAAACTCGCTTCCATCTTCGGCCTAATCATCACTTTCCATCAGGTGAGATTTGGGCCACGAGTTTCCCCGTTTTGTATAAAAAAAAGGCACACGGAGCAGAAAACGCCCACAACTAATCCCGCAACTTTCGGCTTAGAGAGTAGCCCCGCTGTAAACACGTCACCGTGGAAACTGAAGTAAAGAGAACTGCCGGTCGATTCTGTAAACATGTCGAGGTGAAGGCGCGGGTGAAGTGATCACGAAGTGAGCTGACAAACCATACAAACGAGATGGCAGGACAGCTCACTTGTCGTTTACTCCACCTAAGTGAACACGGTAAGATGTCAACAGAATAGGCCGACTGTTATTTAACTTGCCAGTGTTTTTCGGGTTTGGTGTTGTCCTATTACGAAGGCTTCGGTGTTTGTCCGTCCGTGTCCGTCTCTCCGTCCGTCTATCCGTCCACCGGTCTGGCAGCGGGTTATCTTATGAAACGTTTCATTTAGGTAGACCAGTGCTTCCCAAAGTTGAGTGGACCGCGACCCACTTAACAACTACTACCAAATTCGGGACTCACCTCTTGGCCGTCATGAACAAAAAGGCGTAACTTTTATGAATGAGGGATTTACTTAAGGAACTTTACTTAGGACAATTATTTTTTTTTCCATATATTTTTTCACCATTTCAGCATCAGCTTCTCAAGTCAGGGCTCATATAATATTCCGTCGGGACCCACAGTTTGGGAAACGCTGAGGTAAACAGTTCTCCTGCACAACAGACCGAAAAGGAGTCTTAGGCGCGCACTTGTGACTTTTGTCACCATGACAGTATATATCTCTGTGTTGCACTTCACACTATCGAAAGAGAGAAGTACTGTCACGGTGACAAAAGTCACCAGTACGCGAATAGGCTTAGTGCGGATAGTGGAGTCTCTACTCTACTCTAGGGTACAGTTGCATTTTTCACTGAGCGTTTATTTCTGTGCAAAGTGAGAGAATTTGAAATTAAATCTACACTAATATTATAAAGAGGAAATATTTGTTTGTTTGTTTGTTTGTTTGTTTGAATTGAATAGGCTCCGAAACTGGACCGATTTGAAAAATTCGTTCAGTGTTCGATAGCCTATTTATCGAGGAAGGCTATAATATTATCATCACGCTAAGACAAATAGGAGCGGGGCACTAATGGAAAATGTGACGCAGACGAAGTTGCGCGGGTCAGCTAGTCTTAATTAAAAAAATGTGCCCAAGATACTGGCGGCATTGTCATGTTAAATGGCAATGCTTAGCATCTGGCCAAAGTAAAAGCCAGTTCTTGGTTCACGAGAAGTATCAACAAGCCGTTTTGATAGTGAATTAATTCGTTTCCTAATTGAAATAGAGGACCATTGAACTAACTAATAGCCAAATATTTACCTCATAGTAAAACAGTTTAATGCTACACTTATTCAATCACTTGAGTATTAGTTTCTCCGCGCGAAAATCCCATTTATCTGTCTGTCTGGAAACACCGCTGGGGCATACAAAGTGACCACATTATTTTAGACTACCGTTTCACTTTTTTTATTATATTTTGATCTTGTTTTAGTTGTTACTATCACGTTTTTAACATTAACGCGTGTTTTGCGGTTAAACTATATTTTGATATACAATAATTTATCGACTAGGTTAATCTGTCTGGGTCATCAAAGTAATGATTTAAACAGTAAACTCATTGCAAATACAGTTTTGAGAGTTAATGTTATTAATGTTTCAAATGATTAAGATACAAATTAGAGTCAGCAGTGCTTTGCTGTTCTGCTAAAATCTCAGAGTGATGTCTTCGGTGAAGTGAGTATCAATTTTTATTTCCAATGGAATAAAAGTTAACTTCACTTCAGTGAGATATTAACATTATACCGGCCAATTGCAAATCAGCGGCCTTGCACACGATGTGTTACTTACCGTAAGCTAATAAATATATTTTTTTTACCCATTTATTTTTCACTTGCTGACCCGCGCAACTTCGTCTGCGTCACATTTTCCATTATGGCTCCGCTCCTATTTGTCTTAGCGTGATGATATTATAGCCTTCCTAGATAAATGGGCTATCGAACACTGAAATAACTTTTCCAATCCGACCAGTAGTTCCTGAGATTAGCGCGTTCAACCAAACAAACAAATAAACTCTTCTGCTTTATAATATTAGTATAGATGGGTTTACCCTTAAATTGACTCTTAAGTCTAGGTCAGAGATGGCAGAGACAAAATCTACGATAGAGCGAGCTTCATTACCAGCTTATAGCATCGAGGACGATTTTTTTAGCTTTGTGTATTTGTCCTTTTACCTAAGCTGGTACATCAAATTTATCAGGAAACTGTCGGTTTTCTATCGGTTACATTTTGGAGAGTGTGCAACGAAATTGCATAATTTAATTCCGCTAAGCCCGTTCCACCATCGGACCACAAGACGTACGGCGATGTGCCACCGGTACATGGTGGACATCCCACCTATACGCACAAAACGTTTTGGGAATACATTAATTGTGCGTACAGCTAAGGAGTGGAATTCCCTGCTCGAGTCTGAGTTTCCTGATAGCTACAACCTGGGAGTCTTTAAGTCAAGAGTGAATAGGTTACTTCTAGGCAAGCGTGCTTCATCTTAGACCGCATCATCGATTAACATCAGGTGAGATAATATGCCTATCAATAGCAAAAAAAGAAAAACAGTTTTACTTCGCAGTTTCAGTGAACTTTCCATAGAGACCATTCATTTTGGAATTAAAATATCCTTTGGTGCTCAATAAATGTTTGTGGTTTGTGTCAGTGAAGTTTTATTTACGGCTATGGATCAGCATTTCTATTATAATATCAGCCAGTGCTGAACGTAAGCCTTCCCCTACGAACGTCAACCACCCTGGTCTTGAGCAGTCTGCATCCATTCGCTGCCAGCTACCTTCTTCACATCGATCCATTGCGGGCGTCGTGATCCGCAGGGCGTCTCACACTACGTTTCTGTAGATAAAAGGTAAATAAGTAAAATTAGTTACACATCTTGATTATAATCGTGTTTAGTTATAATCTTTTCAGCGTAGAGTTTCATCATATTCCTGCCCTTATCCCATGTTACTTGCACTTGTCAAACCTTCTTCTGACTATTCTGTTGCGATGGTCGACCATCGGAGACTTTCCAAATTTGTGTCTACCTGAGCATCATCTGCCTAGCCTTTTCCCAACTATATTGGGGTCGGCTTCCAGACAAACCGGATTCAGCTGAATACCAGTATTTTACGTAGAGCGGCTGCCTATCAGACCTCCACAACCCATTAACTGAGTAACACGGTGTCTACCTGAGCAATCCTGGTTATTTCGATCACGTCTCCTTGATTTGTCCAAACAATCTGAATTAATGTTTTTCATACCTGGATCAACAACAGACACTTGTTTTTTTCTTGAACCATCTAATGACGGCATATTCCATCTAGAATTCGGCATACTCTGAGGTCTTGCGGCTTCTGACGAATGTTGATGTTGGCTACTAGTAGGTAATTTAACGCTTATTTCAGAAAGTGCATCAGAATGTCTGCTCATGCTCTCCGATTCTTCGTCTGTAGACTGTAGGGTCATCCTCTGAGTCCGACATAATGTTAATAACTTCGCACAAGTAACAAAAATAAGAAGAAATTATTGAAATGCAAAAAGCGCGCAAAAATGCGACCGTTGCAAGCCGTGCGGGCGCCGGTGGCCTAATGATTGATTGTTATGAGTGGCGTGACAGACTCAATATTTTTGGTAGGTAGTAGGTAACGGAAGTTTGGTTAGATTTTGGCGCGAAAGATACGGTAAGTACGCCACCGGCGCCGGCGGCCCATACGGCCTGCTGATCTCGGTTAGTGCAACTTAAAGGTGGCGTGCCTTACTCGAAAACATACGTCCCGCTGGCGGACCGTATGGCGATGAGAGTGATAATAATAATATTTTATAATCTTACGGCTTTTGCCACTTTCCAGTGAAATTAACATACAGTATTAAAAATAGGAAGCTAATAAGTCAATTTAAGGACACTACAGCCTATAATCCCAAACACCAGCACTCAGACTAAGACCGTTATGCTTTAATCCTTAATCTGTGACAGCCAGATGCGTCCCTAATTCTTTAAAAGGGAGTTGTTAATAACGTTACTCGACGAATCTTTCTGGTTTTACACACGGCGTGATTTTTGCAGCACCAACAGAACGGCACTATTTACACTTTTCATTGAATGAGCATCTTTAGACACGGTCTACGAAAAAGGACATCATCGTCGTCACTACCATATCTACATCGTCTCTTGTTTGGAAGGTTGAAATTCAACGTTAAACATCGCTTGCCAAGGTTGGTCTGTGGATGGGTGACCATCTTAACATACCAAGTTTCCTCCGTGCCTCGGAAAGCTCGTTAGGTTGGTCCCGAGAGAAGCCAGAAAATCTGACACCGGTCTTGCCAAGGAGTACCGTGTTACCCAGTTAATGGGTTGTGGAGTTCTGGTAGGCAGCCGCTCCACGTAGAATACTGGTATTCAGCTGAATCTGGTTTGAATGGAAACAGACCCCAATTTAGTTAAAAGGTTAGGCAGATGATGTCTTTTGTTTGGAAGAAAAGACAATAAATACAATACCAATACCTACTATTAATTAAGAAGCGAAAAACTAAATTTTACCTAACATTAACCATACTCTTAGGATCAGTGTATCAGCAAGTCATCTTCTTACAAAATAAACATTTTTCTCGGTAGTTTCCATGACAAACTATGTTTAACAAAATCTAAAAATCCTTGCACGGCGTGGTATTGTCTATAAAGTCGACCAGTGTTAGCCAGCCGTATGCTTCAATTGAGGGCCCGTGTATTGACGCTGATCCAACGAATCGAATCATCCACGAGCTAATTAGGATTGGCTTCCCCCTGTTCCCGGTTCGATATTTCGGAAAAACTCTTCACGCACTGTTAAAGGATTAATCCCGTACATTAGTCATTTATCAGAATATAAAGTCCCATATTCTGGCTAGCTTTTGCAGTTAAAAAAATGTGTTCACAAGTCCTCTGCAGTGAATTATCGGAAATCAAAGTTGCATATAGTGGCAGGCTTATGCAGAATTATAAAATAAAAACCGGCCATTTGCGAGGCGGACTCGCGCACCGGGGGTTCCGTAAAAAAAATTTTTCACAAGTCCTCTGCAGTGAATTATCGGAAATCAAAATTGCATATAGTGGCAGGCTTATGCAGAATTATAAAATAAAAACCGGCCAAGTGCGAGTCGGACTCGCGCACCGAGGGTTCCGTAAAAAAAAAAACCTGTAGGTATATATTCTAGGCAAAAGTTGCGGTTTACGATTTATGACGTATTAAAAAAAACTTCTTACTAGATCTCGTTCAAATCAATTATCGGTGGAAGTTTACATGGTAATGTTCATCATATATTTTTAGTTTTATAATTCTTATATTTTAGAAGTTACGGGGGGGATACATTTTACCACTTTGGAAGTGTCTCTCGTGCAATCTATTCAGTTTAAAAAAAATATATAAGAAACCTCAATATCATTTTTGACTACGCCATAAATACCCCACAAGTATGGGTTTGATAAAAAAAAATCAGTTTCAGTTCTAAGTATGGGGAACCCCCAAAATTTATTGTTTTTTTTTCTATTTTTGTATGAAAATCTTAATGTGGTTCATAGAATACATCAACTTACCAAGTTTCAACAGCATAGTTCTTATAGTTTCGGAAAAAAACTATAAGACTAGTACTAGTATATTGGCTGTGACATACGAATGGACAGACAGACAGATAAACATGACGAATCTTTAGGGCTACGGAACTCTAATAAAAACGGAGTTTCCTGGCTTGTATCTTATACCTGTCAACTCACTGTGTTATATGTATGTATTTTTTTTATTATTGATAGGTCTATAATTGACAACAATCTCACCTCCATTGCAATTCTATTAATTTTCAAGCAACGACCTTTGCATCGCCATCAAACGTAAAAGTTTGGCGAGTTTCCTCTGTATTCAAATTTTGTTAAATAAAAAATTATACCTCAGTCACAATCTGTTATAAATATTTACAGATCACGGTATATATCCGTTGCTTTTAAATTAGCAGAATTAGACTTCTGATGGAAAGCAATCTGATGGAATTACGCGTGCCTAGAAGTAACCTATTTGCTCTCTTATGCTTATTGTGTAATAAAGACCATTTTAGCAGAAAGACGTCCACTGATAGACATAGATCTCCCCCAAGTGTCGGTACAACAACCAATCCTGTGCGTCTCGCATCCATCGGCTACCCGTGACCCTCACCAGATCATCGGTCCACCTTGTTGGAGATCAACTCTGCGTCTTCCAGTATACCTACGGTTGCCACAATGGTGATCGTTCGGGCTATTTTATTTTATTTACTAGCTGACCCGCGCAACTTCGTCTGAGTCACATTTTCCTTTAATGCTCCGCTCCTAATTGTCTAAGCGTGACGATATATAGCCTATAGCCTTCCTCGATAAATGGGCTAAGTAACACTGAAAGAATTTTTCAAATCGGACCAGTAGTTCCTGAGTTTACCGCGTTCAACCAAACAAACAAACAAACAAACTCTTCTGCTTTATAATATTAGAATAGATTTGGAAGAACCAACAATTACACATTATACATTACAAAAAAAAAAACAGAATATAAAGAATTATACAAAATGTGCAATCAACAACGTTCTCCACATATACACAAAGACATAGACAATGTTGAAAAATGCTATGTTGGTAATCTAGGTTCATTCTTGATTCGACCACCCAAGAGTATTTTATAAATAATTTTAAAATGTTCTCTTTAAAACGTTTATCTAATAATGTTGCATAAAACTTTACCATTCGTTCCACAAACGCATCCGATTTCCTTTCAAAAACAACTTTTTAATCAGAAAAAAATCGTCCACTTGTACCCGGCAAGTTATCGTGTCTCGTGACTGGTGACGTCATCGACTTGCGCATGCAACGCTTGATGTGACGCGCGGTCGCCACACATGACTGTCTCTAATAATGTTATTTACTACTGTATTTTCCCGTCGTGTTAAAAAAAGGATGCACTGCGGAGGTGTGACACTGCGCAACAGCAAAATATTTGAATTAGGTCCAGTATGTAAGTCATGTTTGGGATCATCTATTTGTGGACAAAACTTTTTAAACCAATGTGTTCTATTGTGTACCTGTACACAATACATCAAGAACTTCAAAAAACAGCTCCAATTAAAATTTGATTTTTACCACCATTTGATAATTTGTAGAGAATGCCTAACTCGTTCAATCCGCCACTGTACCTTCATGCATGAAGTTTTAAATAAACACCTAATTAATTATTAATTCACCAGTCACATCGCATCTGACAATATGTCCACATCCCTGCCCCAGACAATACACACTAACAAACCAAGCACGTGCCTGACACCCTTATGATTAATGAATAAGGCCTAGACTCCACGAAAGCGGAGATGTGACGAGCGGGGCGGAATAGTGTTAAGAAAAACGAAATTTCGTTAATCATACATCTCGTCACCACTCAGCTTAAGGCCGTACCCTGACCAAATAACCTTGAGCGTTTTTTCCCTCAATAACAGCGCAAGAGATACAATAGCGAATATGCTCAGAATGTTGAATAAAATCGTTATAAAATCTAATTTTGGTCGCTTGAAAAAAATACTTCTACCAAAATGTTCATAATTAAATTGCCTATCCATTAGTGTAAGTACAAAATCAAAATAATCGTTAGTTTTCGAGAAGATGCATGTTTTCAGTATTTTTTTCCCATTTCTGCGGTTTCGTTGTGAGGAGATTACTTAAACATTATACTTAGTAATAAAAAATTAAATCTTCCATTTTGAAGCCAAGATTATGTAGAAATTTAATGTATTTTTTATTAGTTGATATTTATTTTGGATAAAGAGTAGATAGCTCCAAAAAACTGCACAAAAACGGCTAGCGCTGGGTTTTGCTCGGGGACGCGCCTTAAGTGGAAACCACTGAGCGAAGATGTATCATATTTGTATGGCTCGTTGGAAGCAGAGATGTGACCCGTTCCTCGCTGAGATTGAGCTGGACCGCAGTACAAGGTGGAGTGGTGAGCTTTACCTTGCAAGCTGACGATGGCGCAAAACAGAGACCAGATGTGTGAGGCACGCAGTGTTGTCAGCGCATATCTCCACCCTGTTGCGGAATTTGTTTGAAAGAGTCACCGTGACCCTGGAACGCAAAAGGGCATTAGGAGGAACACGGATGGGTTTTAGTCAGTAAGAGTCTGTCACTCTCTTCTGCTTCACCGAGGGTGGGAGGAGTCATTTGATGATATACCACACTTAAAAAAATCTCCACCCTAGCCAGCATACATCTCCGCTACAGTCTGGCCAGTACGCATCACCGCACAGTTTCGATGGTAACATCCTAGCTGAAAAACATTTCTTCTCGTCTCCGCTTTGGACATCTCCGCACATCTCCGCTTTCAGCCCCAGTATCAGCATCAGGCCCCGGTTTAAACTAATTTGGGCGACCACATACATGGAGTACCGGAATAGAACTTTCAAAAGAAATCAGGTGTGTCCAGTGAATGTCACAATTTACTGGACCCACTTCAATGGAAACTGCATGGACTCTGTGCTGAGAGTGTGCGTGGACAAAATTAATAATCTCGTCAAAGTAAACAAACGTGTCACTGATTGATGTTGCTGCTAGAGGAATTATAATAACACAATGACATAAAGGCAATGATATATAAAACTGTAGATACGTTGTCCGCACTCTAAAATGACAACATGAAATGAAGCCAATTAGCCACATCGCACTTAGTTACGCACCAACCTGTCGCGCGACACTACGTTTGTTTTGATGTCAATTTGACTATTACTTATCCTGTAACGTAACTGAAGATGTATATTTATCTCCCTCTAGCAACAGGCATCCCGCCGTACGGTGACATATTTTCTATCCCTTTCTAGTTTCTAGCTATATAGTATGTTCGCCGTTTTTAAGCGCCGCGATGTTGGTTTATGACGTGTCTATGTATAATACGTCATTGCATAAAGGCCATTTTGGCGTAGCGGTGAAATATGTTTTTTTTTTCTTTCGCCGTCAATGCCAGATTACCACTGATGTGCAGCTGGTTAGAGAGGAGGCAGCTACAGAGATGATGTGTGCAAAGCAAGAAAGAAGAAGATATAAAAAGACGACGATCTCAAATAAATTTTGGTACGGCAGGCGAACGATGATGGTCCAGAAATGGGACCTATTTGCTTGCTATTTTTAACCGACTTCCCAAAAAGGAGGAGGTTCTCAATTCGGTTGAGTTTTTTTTATTTTTTCATGTTTGTTACCTCATAACTCCGACAATTATGAACCGATTTGAAAAATTCTTGTTTTATCTGAAAGATATACTTGCAGATTGGTCCCATTTAAATTTTATCAAAATCGGTTACGAACTTTGGATTTTAAATCGAAATAGCTGGAATTCGTCTACTTGGATGATGGTTTTATGTCATCCAAGTAATCGAAACTGCGTATTTTGCTTTTCTGCGAATTTGCAGTTGTGTTGTTAGGTGCGGGGTACCACTAAAAAGCTAAAAATAAAATAAGTCAAAATACGAAAAAAATAACAAAAACACCGACTTCCGAAATTAAAGCTATTTTTTACTTTGTAGTGCTTTTTTTAGAAGTCGGTTGGATTTTTTTTAAAGTTTCTTTATTCATTATAATTCTTTGTCACATTCTTTGTCTTTACTAATTTATAGAACGTTTACTTTTTTAATTACATTGTAAAAAAAAGCTCTTTTCGTACCCACACACAGGCTGCATCAAAGTTTGTGAAATGTTAATAGACAGCTAATTTATACATTAAACATTGACAGATTCTTAAGAAAACTCTTTGTTTTATCTGTGACATCTGTGACGGTCATCATTTGACGTCACTGGCATTAAGCACGACCTAGGCGTCGTGTACATGACCTACGAGGCCGCTAGCTGGTGATTAGCACATGACAGCTGACACGCCATTTTTGTTCAAACACTATTGAATAAGATTTTATTTCATAGTCTATAGCAAAAAAGTTTTATTAGTTAAATAGTAAACAATCTTGATGTGTCTTTTTATTTAAAAAACCCAGTAAAAATAAAATACAAAGAAAAACCAATGTCATATAACAATTACGAAATCAATTATACCATTTGTTTAAGCAATGGTT
Source organism: Ceramica pisi (assembly GCA_963859965.1). Lineage (NCBI taxonomy): Eukaryota > Metazoa > Arthropoda > Insecta > Lepidoptera > Noctuidae > Ceramica > Ceramica pisi. The sequence goes on along the minus strand of OY982527.1, from coordinate 38,137,099 downwards.
TATTTGTGTTTGTGTAAAAAAAAGGAGGTGGTTCTCAATTCGGCGGGATTTTTTTTTGTTTTATGTATGTTCATCGATTTCTCCGAAATTTTTGATCCGATCTCTGTGATTCTTTTTAGTTTTTTTTTTTTAGATACTTGCCATTTGGTCCCGTAAAATTCAATTGAGCTTGGCCCAGTAGTTTTTATTATATGAGCATTTTGCATATTTTAATTTCTGCGTAGGCGAAGACGTCGTCCAAGTATCAACACTTAAAGAACTTTTTGGAAAAAAATATAACCGACTTCCAAAAAAACACTATAAAGTATAAAAATACCTTAATTTTGGAAGTCGGTGTTAAAAAACGAAGATACAAAACCGAAAACAACAATCACAAAGTCAATCGTACCATTTATTTAAGCAATAGTTTATTTGTATAATGTGTTTGTGTACGAATTCATATTAAGATGACCTATTTACCTTTATTTTAAATACCTAAACTTTTCCAGTAGCTGTCGTGTACCGAGGTCATTAGCTTGTGATTAACACATGACATCTGCCACGCCATCTTTGTTCCGACATTTATTAGCGCTGTGATATTTTTAATTAAGCAAGCTTTCAAGCTTAATATTGATTAAAAATCGTGAATAGATTTTTTTTTTATTTGTATTTATCTTAAAATATTATTTATTATATTATTTTAGCGTCATATTTGTTTTAGTAATATTTATGTATTGTATGTTATATTTAAAGTTTATTGTTTTATTAGTTTTTTACTTTTACACACGTGTCTACTTCTCTTTTATTTGGCTCTCCTTTCGCAGGTATGCTGGAAGAGATTTCATTAGAAATAAGCATCACCTTTGTACCTATTTTTCTGTCTCCTTTTTTGTTATCTATTTGTGTGTGTGTACATAAATTGTAAAATAAATAAGATTAACGAAATTTAAGTGTTAAAAATAATTTACGGTCACCCATCCAAGGAGTAACCTCGGCAAGCGCTGCTTAACCATGAAGATCGAAGTATGTGGCTGTTATGCTATCTCCCACAAGCCTGTGAGATCAATATCTCCTTCTTACAAATCATCAAACATTATTTCTTGGCTTCTGACAACGGACCGTCAAAGATCTACAAACGACAGCTGGGACCAACAGCTTAATATGATTTACGAGTCGCGGGCGAGTCTTTGCATGTAATGGATGGCCAGACAACCGCTGCTTAATCTGGAAGATTGAACCGTCCGGCTGTTATAACAGCACACATTTAGCCACGAGCAATCTCCCTTCAAACCGTAAGGCTGTTATGCTATCTCCCATTAGCCGGTGAGATTAAACCCTCCTTTCAAACCATCGAACAAAACTCTCCGTATCGAACGCTGACGTAACCACGTACCATCAGTAGTGTATTATTGGGCATTCTATACCACTGTCGGCAAGTCGCGAGGCGAGTGCGCCTCGCTCCGGACAGTGGTATAGAATACCCAATAATATACGATCAACTCGCCTGTCTTGTATATTACTGTACTCGACCAACGACGATCAGGCTAGTTTAGGACAGTAGAGTATGCCTCGCTGCCGACAGTGGTATAGAACGCCCAATAATCGATAATAGTCTCGACTCTCTGATCGTTCGAGTTCTTCTCACTTCGGATAAACGAACGCGAAATAGACAATAGATAGTAGGTACTGTTTAAGTTTATAAGTATTGTTGTAATAAATACTTTCACTCATTGGTGATTAGTTTGTTGACAACAGTAATCATGAAATTTGTTAAACAACCACAATCGCTGCATGTAAACACAATTTGCGATGATTTTTGTAAAACTAGTTCGCGTCATGGAGAACTGTTACCTAATTCAGTACGATGTATCATTTGTGGACCATCGAATTGTGGAAAAACAAATTTACTTATTGGACTTCTTATACACGAAAATGGTTTACGGTTTCAAAATGTTTATGTCTATTCAAAAACCTTACACCAACCTAAATACATTTTTTTAGAAAAAGTTTTACAACGGGTACCAATTATCTCACTACAGAAATATCAAGGGAATGAGGAAGTTATAAGCGTTCAGGAGGCAAAACCCAACTCTGTGATTATATTTGATGACGTTGCTTGCGAGAATCAAACTAACGTGCGTGATTATTTCGCGATGGGAAGGCACAAACATATCGACTGCTTTTATCTAAATCAAACATATAGCAAAATCCCTAAACAGTTAGTAAGAGATAATGCTAACTTAATTATATTATTCAAACAAGATGATATTAACTTGAAGCATGTTTATGAAGAACATGTTAACACTGATATGACATGGCTTGAATTTCGTGAAATGTGTTCTAAAATTTGGAGTGAACCCTTTAATTATGTTGTAATTAATAAAGATTGCAACAAAAATAACGGATGTTATAGAAATAAATTTGACACTTTTGTAGTCTTTGATTAAAAATACAAATATTTAAGACTATGATACTTACATGATATCACCATTACTTGCCCGACTCTTAATCGATAACTATCATAGTCTACCGTAATGGAAAAATCACTGAAAAGACAAATTGTTGATGCTGCAGAAGCTGTAAAGAAGAAAGTACGAAAGATGCGAGATTTTGAGACTGAAAATAAGCAAGCATTGGAATCAGTTTTTAGACCTGTAACAGAGTCTCTCAATTTTATAGCTAACAACAGTAAGCAAACTGACCTCTTACGAACAAAAGAAAATGAAGAAACAAGAGATCAGTCTAAAAACGATACTTTACAGAAAAGACGTTCTAGTGACGAAGGAGACTGTGACGCGGAAGAAAATGAATGTGATACCGACAGTGACGAGTCATATCAATCATTGGAAGAGAACAATCAAGAGCGTAATACATCATCCTGGTCAATATCTGCAGAAGCACTGACAGATATTCCATTTGGTGTTCGAGCGGAGCGAGGGCAATTGATGTTAGGTTCTGCTGCCATAACCATCAGCGACGATTACATCACCGTCACTGGACGGAAATATCGAAGCACTCCTGGACTGAAACAATTGTTATTGAAAAAGGACGTAGATTTAAGCGCGGTTACAGAGTCTGATTTGCAGAACTATAAAATGATGTTGGTTGCCACAAACGCACATCGTCGAGACTTTGACTCAAGCAAACCAATAAAAAGCAATAAGGGACAAAAATATTTGCAAGTTATAAAACCTCTTTTCAAACTGTCAAGTACTAATCAAAACAGCCAAATAAAGGGGAAAGGGTTACCTCTGACAAAAATGTGGAAAAAAAATATAGATTTTGTATATTGGGACGATCCTAATGAACTTGTGGATAGGTTAAAATTATTAATTGCATCTCGAGACGCTGGTAACTCTGGATTAGATAACGAAATTATATCTATTATCGAGGAACTGCGTGAAAGTAAATTTATTAAGTAATAAATAAATGGTATAAAATTTTTACTGATCATTTTATTATCAACCTTTAAATATAATACACCTTAAAGATGAATGTAGATAAATTCGGACACCATATTCATAAGAGAATGCGTTTCTCTGAATTATTAGAATTCAATGAAAATGCATTGCTAAAATCCGAAAGCGGCGATTTTGATTTGAAAAAATCTAGATTAAGAGGAGTAAGATCTCCTGTAGACACAGACGATGCTGTAAACAAGGATTACGTCGATCAATTATGCGATCAGACAAATAAGGAACAGAATAGAATGATTGGATTGTTGCGTGCTCAAATCATAAAAGATGCAAAAATAACAGTCCAAGCCGCTTTAAAAGCGAAGATACCTGAAGTTTTAGTCCAGTTGGAAGATAAGTTTTATAACAAAGCGGAAGTACAAAAATTACTTGAAAAAGCTCCGTGATGGCAAAACAACAAATTGTTAATGAACTACACAAAGCAGCACGAAGAAACTTTGTAAGACGTTCAGTTATTTTAAAAGGCATCGATGACTTATGGCAAGCTGATCTAATAGATATGCAAAATCTGAAAAAGTTTAATAAGGGTTATAATTATATTTTAGTGGTGATTGATTGTTTCTCAAAGTATACCTGGACAGAACCAATAAAATCAAAAAGTAAACTTGATGTTTCTCGTGCATTTGAGCGAATACTAACTACCAGCAATCGAAAACCTGATCATTTACAAACTGATTCTGGAACAGAATTCTATAACGTAACATTCCAAAAGCTTATGAAGACCTACAATATTAACCACTACTCTTCGTTTTCTACCAAGAAAGCTTCGATTGTAGAACGGGTAATTAAAACAATTAAAAATAAAATATATAAATACTTCAGTCTCATTGGGAACTACAAATGGGTAGGTTCACCGTTAAAAGTTGTTCTACAAACCTATAATAATACAAAACATCATACCACCAAATTTAAACCACTCGAGGTAAACAAGTTGAACGAGTCCAAGATAAGAGAAAATATTCAAAATACTCAAAAACTTACACCACGGAGTCAACCTAAATTCAAAGTGGGTGAAAATGTTCGGATCAGCAAATACAAACATATTTTTGATAAAGGTTACACTCCTAACTGGTCATCTGAAATATTTAATGTAAAAAGGATTAATAATACCATACCAGTAACATATCGAATAGAAGATCATCGAAAGCAAATCATTAGAGGATCTTTCTACGAACAAGAACTTCAAAAAACTAGCTATCCAAGTGTTTATTTGATAGAAAAGATACTTAAAAGGAAAGGAAAGAAACTTTACGTGAAATGGCTGGGCTTAGGCAACGAAGAAAATAGTTGGATTGATAAAGATGCAATTGTGAGTTAGGATTATGAATATATAATATATAACCATGTATGTAAGAAATGATTCAATCATTACACTTTAGACTATGCAGGGCAATGGACTAGTTAATAGTGTGATTAATAATCTGCCATTTGAACTTCATTTGCCTGGTTATAACTATTGCGGACCGGGAACAAAACTTAAAAAGCGATTGCAGCGAGGCGATCGAGGTGTGAATAAACTAGACGAAGCTTGTATGCATCACGACATTGCATACGCAAATCACACCGACTTATCTAATCGCCACAAAGCGGATTTACAACTTTTAAACATGGCTAAACAAAGACTCAAATCAAAAGATGCAGGAAATGGTGAAAAAATTAGCTCATGGATAGTGAATAAAGTTATGAAAGCCAAATTAAAGTCAGGTGCTGGCATTAAAACGTTTAATGCTTTTGTATCAAAAATTAGGTCAAAAATTAAGAAACTAAAACCTAAAAATAGTAAAAGATTAATCAACATTGCTTACTCAGCTGCGAAAAAGATATTTCCCGACATTCAGAAGATTCGCATACCACGAGTTATACCTATACCAAAGACAGGAGGAGTCTTACCTTTAATCCCAATTTTCGCTGGATTATCTGCTTTAGGAAGTTTAGCCGGTGGTGCAGCTGGTATTGCGAAAACCGTGAATGAATACAAGGCAGCCCAAAAAAGCTTGCAAGAAACAGAACGACACAATAAGACTTTAGAGACTTTAGCGTTAGGCAGAGGGTTGTATATTAAACCTCATAAAAGCGGTAAAGGGCTGTTTATAAAACCTTCAAAAAACTGAATAAAAGGCTACCTATGCGTCCTTTAACTAATATCGATATCAGTGAGCATGCACGCGACATCCCATACTTTCGAGGAGTCTATATGAAGGATCGGTTACCAAGAACACCAAAACGTTTTGAATGTGCTATCGTCAACTTAGACGATTCACGAAATGAAGGAACGCATTGGGTAGCTTATGCCAAAATAAACAATTATTGTGAATACTTTGATAGCTTTGGGGATTTGAAACCTCCAATGGAATTAATGCAGTACTTTAAAAATTGTGATGTTTTTTATAACTATACTAGATTTCAACAATTTAATACAGTAAACTGTGGACACTTATGTTTAGAATATCTAGGAGAATTTTGGAATAAATACTTATAAATATTATGTGTTTCTTTTATTTCAATCATTTTCATCATGTCACTCACCTTGTCGATAACTGCAAACTCGTCCGATGTATGTACATATTATCCTAATACATTACAGCTCTATGGACATTATGAGTGTGCCTTATTACATTTCTCAACATTTAATTCAATTCCAAACATTGACAAAACGAATAATAAGTTATATTATGGCTCTAACGAAGTCCTTGAAATACCTGAAGGCACTTATGAATTACAAGATATCAGCGATTATTTAAAATCGGAAATAAAAGATTGTTCAATAAAAGTACAGTGTAATAACAACACTCTAAAAACTTTGATATACTGTAGCAAAGATATCGATTTCACTAAAGAAGGGACTTTTCGGAGGTTATTGGGGTTTAATAAACAGATTTTAAAAGCAAATAAATGGCATGTGTCTGAGCTACCAGTCAACATTTTGCCTACAACCGTGATCAGGATAGAATGTGATATTGTAAGTGGTTCGTATATAAACGGAAAACCCAGTCACATTGTACACGAATTCGCACTCAACGTACCACCTGGATATAGAATTATAGAAATTCCGAAAAACGCCATATACTTTCCAATCAACCAAAACAACATAAGCTGTATACATATCAGGCTCTTAGATATAAACAATCGCTTAATAAACTTACGTGGTGAAGAAGTACAGCTATATTTACATCTTAGAAGAAAATATGATTGACCACAATAAATATGTGCATCAACAAATAGGAAACGTCAGTTCTTCTAAAGTGATCAAGCAAATAAGACCTCGGTCTAAGAAAAAAATAAAATTAACAAGAGATAATAAGGAATTTCTTAAAGCGATCGGTTTGCTAAAATGAATATCTTAGATGTTTTATCTGCTCCAACTTACGACAACACTGTTGAAGGAATTGAATTTCATTCTTACAAACCCTACGTGACAAGCTTCAACAGAAACGATGAAATCCGCATACCTATCAATCAACAGGATCTGTATATATTACCGTCAGCGAGCACTTTGTATTTGGAAGGAACTATAATCGTTAGCAAAAAAGATTCAAAAGATAAAGCGATTAGTGTTTCTTTAACAAATAATTTTCTTCTTTACTTGTTTCAAGATATAAGATATGAATTAAATGGCGTGGAAATTGATAAAATAAAAAACGCTGGTGTGACTACTACAATGAAATCATTAGTGTCAATGAATGAGAGTGAGTCAAAGATATCTTATGCATGGGGTTGGAATATCGACGGCATAAAAAATATTAATGGAGGTAGTTTTTCTGCTTCCATACCACTTTGTAACATTCTCGGATTTGCAGAAGATTTTAAGAAAGTAGTGATAAATAGTAGACACGAATTGATATTGTTACGAAGCAATACTAACCTGAACGCTGTAAAACTCAATACCGGTGAAGTTGTAGATGATGTTCAGATAAATAAAATTGTTTGGCGTGTACCGCATGTTAAAGTGTCAGACAAAGAGAAAATAAGTTTGCTAAAACTGCTAGAAAAAGACCGACCGCTCCAGATGATTTTTAGAAATTGGGACCTGTACGAATATCCGACTTTACCTAAAACAACGAAACATACTTGGTCTATTAAAACTTCATCGCAAATAGAGAAACCAAGATATGTTATTATCGGTTTACAGACAAATAGAAAAAACAATGCAAGCTCTGATATGTCTCTGTTCGATCACTGCCATATTCGTGATGTTAGAGTATACCTCAATTCAAACTACTTCCCATATGAAAATCTAAATGTGAATTTTGCTGATAACAGAATTGCCTTATTATACGAACAATACACTAGATTTCAACAGTCATATTACGGACGCCGCGCGGAACCTTTATTAAGCGAAAAACAATTTAAAGACTTGGCGCCGCTCTTTGTTATTGACTGCTCCAGGCAAGCAGATAACTTGAAGGCAGGTCCGGTTGTGGATGTAAGAGTGGAAATCGAAACTGATTCGGTTATACCCGATCAAACTTCAGCATACTGTCTTATATTAAACGACTGTATAGTTGAGTATAAACCGTTGAGCAATACTGTGAGGAAAATATCATGAGTCCTGAAACTATATTATTAGATGTTCAAGGATTCAAGGACCTCTACAACAATTTTATAGTAAAAGAATTAGCTTTGGCCACTCGTGATTACACCCAAACCTTCTTAGTCAAACCTCCATACTTGTTTAGATACTTAACAAGTAATGAACAGAAGCAAGTTAAATGGTTAGAAAGAAACAGAGGCATTTATTGGAATGAAGGATATATTGACTACAAGGAATTTCATCGTTTAATCGTTCCATACTTACAAAATAAAGAAATTATTGTCAAAGGCTTGGAGAAGGTGCAGTGGATAAAAGATCTATGTGTAAATTGTAAGGTATCAGAACTGGATGAAAAACAATGTCCTAATTTATCCATTTTGCATAAAAAATACTGTAATGTAGATTCGAATTTAAATTGTAATAATCATTTAAAACAATGTGCACTTAAAAATGTGTTATGTATAAAAAAGTACTTAGAATGGTAATATAATGCATATTTATGTTTTATAAATAAAAACTTTTATTTTTTAAATAATCTTTTCATTCGTTATTCCAAACCTAAAGAAATAACCTAATACATACCTATAAGAAAATAAAATAAAACAACACAATAAAATACTACAGGACATTTATTTATTTTACATACTAATCATACATAAAAATTCGTTTTAAAAATCACTGTCTATCAAAGATTTTGATATTTTCTTAACTAAAGACTCAGTTTCGTCCATAACACTGTCGATAGCATCTTTGACAATATATTGAGCATTTATAATAACGTTCTCACTGTCACTATCAGTATCACTGGCTTGAGGATTGTTATTGCACAAATCGACGACCGAAATTTTTATTAATTTAATACCCCGCCGCTGTAGACGACTCATAACGAAAGATTTTGTTGGTTTTTGCTTCTTCTGTTTATCCCTACATCGTTGTTTTGATTTCTTATCTTTCGTCACTTGTTTGCTATGCTCGGGTTCGCAGCGAAGCATCTCTGAGAATCCTTCATAAGGATCCTGAGCATACTGGCTGAACACAACCTCTGATTCAGAAATCTGAAACAAAAATATAAACACAATTTACACACTGTTCTGTTGGCACAGCGACGTGGTGTTCGGGTTCGACTCCCAGAGGTAAAGTGCTAGTTACCATTTCTCAGTAACAGCCAAGAGTCTCGATTTTGTGACCAATTAATAACAAAAAATTTACTGATAACTGATGAAATGTAAATGAATACATCCCTGTCAACGCTTCCACGACTACAGACGAAGTTTTATGAAGATTAACATTGCTGTGAAATATTTATTAAATATTTTACTTACCGATGACATGATTATGATGCACTCGAATTTTACAAGTACTCTGGGTGAGTTATATTTCGTAAATGACAAACATGCACAACCTGTGAGTTAGATCGCAATCCTAACTAATATTATAAATGTGAAAATGTGTTTGTTTGTCTTTCTTTCACGTCAAATCGACGTGAAGGAAAGACTTGGGAAGGTTTTGTTTATTGAATTTCAATTTCCATGCGATCGAAGCCGCGTGTGAAAGCTAGTAACCATATAAATGTTAACTATGCATTTTTCGTCGAGGGTAATGAACTGTCAAGTATTTTATATGTACTGCGAAGCGTTATGATCATATTACTTGATCGTAAACAATGGTTCTTTGAAAATAAGTCTTATTGTATTGTGTATATAATATAATTTTATTTGTTTGATAGTATCCTGGACTTAAAATGAAAAGGTAATTAAAAATTAAACAAGTGGAAAGTTTAATGATTTACATTTTAATTTATTTTTATTTTTATTTACAAAACAGTTTTAATAAAAACACTAAATAATTACACAATAAACAAACTATTACAATTATATTAAAATTAAATAGATTTAATTTTTTAAACTAAAGTAAGATTATTTTACTACATAAATTAGCGTAGGTTATACATATTTAATATTTTATACATATTTAATTCTAAAACTATAATATTTATATAAACACAATCTACTTGGTCTAAAAAATTTCAACATCATTCTTTAAAATAGATTTATGACCCCAGGCTCGCGTTGATATTCGATCTACAGATATCGAACGTTTATCATCGTTATTAGATAAAGCTATTTTGTTGACACTCCGAGTAAATATTTCGTGCTTTATTGATTTAAACATAATATTTTTTCTACGGATAACTCCACCACTAAATAAAATATCTTCATAATCTGTTATGCCTAAGTCTCTTACTACGCATGATTTAACTCCCTTTGCTCTTTTAATGATTTTATGAGGAGTTTTTATAGAGTAAAGTTTTGATCTCAGTCCAACGAAATCCGTTATATATATTCCCCCCATTTCGTCCTTGAAGAGCCCCGGAACTTTTTTGTTTATTATTGGTATCTTAAAGACATTTTCGTCGCTATAGTTACTTGTGTCAAAATATTGTAAAAAATTATACTTCAAGTCGTGATAAAAATCATTAGTTAATATTTTATAAACAAACGAATCGGTATCTGTATAACACAGCTGCACTCGGTCTTTATAAAAAGGCTTTACAATATTGTAATGAAAGTCATACATATGTGACTTAGAAAGTTCTAATACAGTGAACCCAATATAAATAGGCTTATCTAAAATGATTTGATCAGGTTTCATTTGTATTGCAACTAAATTTTCAGAAAGAATAGATGCACTATGGAAATAGGGGTTGGCTACAAGTCTCTCGGCAGATATACATTTCTTGGTTCGATTAGATTGATCACACCATTGATTAACTAAATGAACAGTTACTCTTTTTTCTGTATTTTCTAATGTCTTGCCAAAAACACTGTTGTTCAACAACTTAAAAAAGTCTTGTTCGAATGAACTTTTTGCCTTTTGTCTTAATTTAGTATTTAATTCTATGTACTGTTTCAAATATGAACTCTGCTTGAAAGTAATAACTCTGTGAACTTTACGTAATATTAAACCATGCTCTAAACACTTCTTTAAATGAACGTAATGTATCACATATTTATACTTATTATGCAAATTTGTAATTAATTTCTCTGTTTTTCCACCTGGAGGTATACATTTCTCAGGACAAAATGGTAAATCATTATGGTCATTGTGTAAATGATCAGGATACAAAAGATCGACTTCTAATATGAAGCCCCACTCAGCGTTATCTTCAACATTTTCAACATGAAAATTAGCTAATTCATTTTCACTGAGAAATCTAAAATTAGAATACGGTAAATACTGACACATACTAAAGCCATATAGATTATTACAGTCTAAATACACTATGAAACAGTCAGACTGTGATGCATCGTATTCTGGCATGTATTTATGATTGGCTTTTGCATACCGATGGGAACACATACACAGGCCCCCGCGTATTCCGCTTTGGATCATTCTGACAATAGCCAAGTCCGATACGAGTTCTAACTGAACGCCTGTTTTTAGTAACATTGCATCGAAGGATAAACTAGGTGCAGTTATGTAAAACGCGGGATCAAGTTTGTAATATTGTTTACAGGTTTTTCGAAAATTCTGAAATATATCTGTCAGCAAAAGCACATCTGTTTTCAAATACAGATCAGTATAATCACCTAGGTCATTAATATTGAATTCATCCCAAACAGTCTGCGCGTGATTATAATCTTCATCGCTAATATCTTCGTTGGTCAACGAATTATGAAAACAACTCTTAGACGGTAATGATGTTTGTTCGTAACATTTCCAATCTGACATATAATCATAGGGATAAATGCCTTTACGGGTCAGCAAACTAAAATGTCTTTCATCGGAAAAATGAGATTTAAGATTAACAAAATCTTCTACCTGCAATGTTTTAGCAAGTTTGTCTAAACTTGTTCCTAAAAAGTTAAAAGAATCTAAAAACCTAATTTGTATAAAATCATTGTCGTCTAAAGGAACAAACTTAGTGAATGCTGTATATTTTTCCTTGGTCTTAGGTATTATTTTAATTTGCCCTGGAATTTCGCCTAACTCTTTTATAAATAAATGGCAATCGTATCCAGATAAATTATGAAAGAATATTGGAATGAATTTCGGTACTTTATGTTGCAGATTACAATGTCTATGTGCTGCGCCTCGGTATTGACCTGTAATATGGCAGTGATCCCTTACTCTATCTTTCAATAGTATATTTTCACAAATGTAGCACATAACAGCGCGCTTAAAATCCAGAGCGTCTTTCTCTGTGAATATAATAGGCTTGTTTTTGGTCAGAATTCTATGTATTGCTCTAACATCTTCCATCAGAAAATGTACAAATTTTGAAACGCAATCTTTTCCGCGATAACTTCTATAGCCACCAACCCTATCATTAAATGATGACACTACATTATAGGCGAACGCGGACGGCACGTGGCGTTGTGAGTATGACGTATTAACGGTGTTGAATTCATCGCCGGAAATCGGTTCGAGTAATGTTTCGAAATCAGCATATATGACGAAAGGAATGTCTTGTTTTCTATCAAAATTTTTAAATTTTAAAAATGTTCCCTTTTCTGGTAAAACTGTTACAACCCCTCCACACAAGTGTGATTCAATTTGACTGTGCGTTGGAAAAAACAATAAGCATGTTTCGCAAAAGTATAGTTTAGCATGATGTTTAGTCATCTGATTTCTAACTAGACGCGACAAATCTTTAATAAGACAGTAATGAGAACTTGTGTTATTTTCTAAAAGCAATAGATGGATGCTCTTAGAACTTTTATTTGTTGATGTATACAAGGGTCCAATAATAGTTTTATCATTTTTTAAAGCATACACGAATATATTTAGAAAGGGATTATTTTTCTCAAAGATAGCTATGTCCGAAAATGTGATTGGAAATGACAAATTATCAATATTCAAAACATCTCGGAAGTAGGGATAAGACGAAACTCTGTCGGGATGTCGGGTCGTGGGGTATAGAGCTGCCACAATACACCATAAAAAGCAATACTCGTCTTGGTTTCGAATATTCAAACAAGCTTTTTTATTTTTTATACATTTTGGCAACATTATAAATTTAGATCCGCCGAGAGGTTGATATTTATTAATGTTTATTTCTAAATGCGAATTGCACACAAATGTCCAACCACTATCTCTCTCCTGAAACTCTTCAATTTTCTTTAACAGTAAATCAACCGTTGATTTATAAATCGATTGAAAATTGTAATTAAAATTAATAACAACGTTTTTCGTAACGAATGATTTTAACTCCTGATGGTCATTTTTAAACATAAGGAAAAAACAAAATAGTTCGTAACTAACTTTGACAGCTTTATGTTTAAGTAAAGATCGGTCTATTAACTTTTTAACTTGTTCACTAATATTATTGAGAAACATCTCAGGGAAATTATTTATTTGCTCGCTAGTCGCAATGATCTTGTAACTTACGATTCGTTCTTTAAAAGATGAATTAATAATCGTAACATTATCATAAAACGGGATCGCGCTATTGTTTTTATGAATATTACTGCGTAAATGACCAGACCATCGACGATTATCTACAAATACTTTACAAACCGAACAGTGAGGCATTATTACTTATAGTGTTACTACTACTAATATCTTACCTCTTAACTAATATCTTACCTAGGTATACTACCAGCTTCAAAGTGAGTATTGTATAAACGCTTCAAGAAAATAGGGTAGCAGAGCTATCTAATTGTTGAAACTCCAACGGGGATGTTTTGGTCACGCTGTCTCGTTTGATGACCAGTCTTCATGAAATAATCGAAATGTTAATCAAAATATTTCTGAAAATAAAAAAAAATTGATAAGTACAAGTGTAATGAAATATTGATATCAAATATTTTATACAGGTAAAATGATTTAATAATTACCTTCAAAATATGTAATGGTAAGTACATATATAATGTTTCAATTTAATTTACTCCAAATGTGTAGATATTTTTCAGGTTCCAAAAAAAAAAAAATCGCCTGATGCAAAAATAGTACAGGTACTTTGTACACTCTGATATTTGCTAACAAAACATTATTTTAAATTATTGATTTTATATATTCAGTGAAGGGGTTTACACTCCGTCGTTACTTTGAGATAATGTTATAATATTTTGTTTGTCTTCGATTTAAAAAAAATATAACAAACTCTTGAAAGGTTGGTTGTTAGTAGGTACTGATTGTCATATGATCTTTTATTCGATAATGTAATATAATATATTATTTCATTAAAATGTCTGCTATTGCACAAAATGATTACTCGTGCGCTCCAAATATTTTATACCAATCAGCTACATTGCACTCGCAACAATCAGCTATTTTAGGTAAGGTTGGCACACGTTCATATTTAGATATGTATGGCCAAGTAATTCACTTAAATAATTAAATTGTATAATTGAATAGAATTATTAAAAACTTGTTTACATCACCCTATTAGACCTAATTCCAACAAATAACTTATTTCCTGTGCTTTACCCAAGCAACAAATTAACTACTTAGATTGTACAAAAATTGATGAATATGTAATTTGATTACTAATTTCATTCTAGTCGCCAAAGCAACTTTCATTACAAACATAATTATGATGTTAGAGAACTGAGCTATTAACTGCAACATGAATTTTTCAAACCCGATTGATGGTTCGAGAGATTAGCGCGTTAAAACAAACAAACATAAAAACTCTTCAGCTTTATTATATTAGTACATATACCTATGCATTGTTTGTTGATTCCACGTTATTGTTTTGTCAACCCTAAGTCGTTTTGCTGTATTGACATTAGATTCAACTTCAATAATGTCTGATTCATCATTTTTGAACGGGTATAATACGTCTAAGGAAAAAGTTGTTTCACGCAACATTACACTATCGGTTTTAGTCATTTTTAATATAGTGAATTATCGTTCGTTTCCGTCTTATAAGCTACACGTTTTCGAAGTACTTGGTACAAACTTCTTGAAGTCTGCAAGTGAGGAAGTAATCTTCAAGAAGTGATTTATGCTGTCATAATTGTGCACAGCTATCCGCTACCACACCCACCTATTGCTGTCGGCCTTAACAAACTCATCAAACCAGTTGGACATAATTGGAAAAATGTAAGTCAAAAACTTTTCAACCGTTTCATAGTTTAGGGTTCTGGACCTGTCCGCTGTTTGTATTATGTTTAACAAATATTTTCATGTGGTTATTCTAGGTCTGACTCTGAGTGCGAATACTTCCAACAAGCTGCGATCTCTGAAAAGAAAACGACATCCAACCGCAAACCTTCTACAGACAACAATGGAAAACGCAAGTCGCGCCCACCATCAGCGAACTTAAAACGTACGAGGTAAACAAAATCTTAAATTATTTATGTGTTTTCGATATAACTATTTCACTATTGACAATTATTTCTATTTCTTATGTAATAAACTGTATAACCAGTTTAATTGTACACTGTTCGAGACTGTGACAGGTACATATGTCTTTAGATATAACCGATAGCTCTTTCTTTGCCTTGATCTATGATGTGTTTGTGTAGTGTATTTCCAGTTTTTAACTAAACGGTACATCATGTTAGTATTTGCAGAATAATAACAGAGGATTTCGTTGTTGTTTCAGTAAGAAAATCAATACTGGTAACGATATATTCGGTATCAGTAAACACGGCGAAACGGACACCGAACTCAAAGATTCATCGGACATAAAATGCCTAACATCATTCTTTGCGAACCGAGTGGCCAACGGCACCGAGCGGCGATCAGCGAGCCTCGACGGAGAGTACTACATCGACTGCAAGGTGTACAAGGCTGACGACGCGCGCCTCACCGACAATCTGGAGCTGTGGAAGAAGGCGCTCATCCGACTCAAGTTCCAGACCGACACAGATTCTCCTCAATGGCGTAAACTACAAGAGTTTGTGCGTTCGGTAGATATATTGTTTCCAGAGAAACCAATGTTTTACGACAAATAAACCAAAATAACTTGAACGACTTATTTATTTCAGCAGTGAGCATTATTGTAGGCTACACTACTGTCCTGAACTAACCTGAGCGTTGGTCGAGTACAGTAATATACAGTCAGTCCAGTTGACCGTTTCAGTATTAGGCATTATGTAGGCTACACTACTGTCCTGAACTAGCCTGATCGTTGGTCGAGTACAGTAATATACAAGACAGGCCAGTCGATCGTATTTTATTAGGCATTCTATACCGCTGTCCGGAGCGAGGTACAGTCGCTTCGCGACTTTGCCGAACTTGCCTACATTATGTAGGCTACACTACTGTCCTGAACTAGCCTGATCGTTGGTCGAGTACAGTAATATACAAAACAGGTGAGTCGATCGTATATTATTGGGCATTCTATACCACTGTCCGGAGCGAGGCGCACTCGCCTCGCGACTTGCCGACAGTGGTATAGAATGCCCAATAATACACTACTACCATCACAATTTTCATAATAACCACCATACAATAACAAAAACCGAGCCACGAAGAAACCGCACCATAATAGACGAACGCGTGATCCCATCGTGGGGAAACATCTCATAAAATTTGATACTGTTATGTAATGCCTTACCATGTAATTAAACTATGGACGGTACAGAGTTCACTTGAGTCAAGGTGGTTACGCAAGCGCAGCGTGCAGGTTTGTCGGTGTGTTGAAGTCTCTTCCGCAGGCCATAGTAGCAAGATGCTTAAAATTTGCGTTTAGAAGGCTTACCTATTGAGGATTACTTGCTTAAGGTGAATGCTCCAACCAGCTCGTGAAATTTAAATTTTCTTACGTTTTTTGCAATTTGCAGGCCAGTGCTAGGTTGTATGTTGATTAAAATTATTATTCGCGGCTGTAAAACATAACGTAGTTTCAGAATTATAATCATCAAAATCATCAATACAATGCTCTAAGTTCATAAAGCTCTAGGAATGACTCTTTTTTTTTTTTGTTCCTAGGCCTTTATGAACTTGGTTCACAGAATACATCTACTTACCAAGTTTCAACAGCATAGTTCTTATAGTTTTGGAAGAAAGTGGCTCTGACATACGAACGGACAGACAGACAGACTTAACGAATCTATAAGGGTTCCATTATTTGCCATTTGGCTACGAAACACAAACAGAAAACAGAAAAATAGGTATTAAGGTGATGCTTATTTCTAAAGAAATCTCTTCCAGCATACCTGCGAAAGGAGAGCCAAATTAAAGAGATGTTTAAAAGTTAAAAATAAAAAAATAAACTTTAAAAATATCACAAACAACACATAAATATTTCTAAAACAAATATTATGACCTCCTGGTACTGACAAACACCACAATAAAAATGAATTAGCAAACTCGGCCCCGCCGCTCACGCTTGATACGATGATAAAGGGAAATCGGGATTAATTTTCATATAATATATATATTTTTCCCAAGTCTTGTAACAATGTTTTCGGCAAACAAGGGGTGCAATGAGATCTCTTCAATGTTGCATCTATCACGTTTGAGTACTTCAAATGCATAATGGAGCCTGGTTCGTGCATATTGACATTGACTATTAAACCCTAAAACGCATGCGTGTGTTCCGACAACTGGGGTTTTATCAAATCACGTATGCAAGCCTTGGATTTGGTATTCTAGTGCGATTTGAATGCGTTTTCGTAACGGCCGACTAATGGAACGGCAAACACACGAGAGGGACAGAAAAACAGTTGATTCACGCCTAAAAAACTGATGTCGCGTTCTATAAAAAAAAGTCAGATACTCAGAAAATGATTTCAAAATGTAAAGATTTAAAGATTTATTTTTACTTTGAGATGAGTATGCTCTTCACTCTAGTCTAGGACAGAGAAGACAGAGACAAAGTCTACGATGGAGCGAGCTTACCTAGAAGTAGCCTGTCTTTAGTAGGTCTTCCTTTTGTATGTAAACCGTAGTATACTTATCTGTCAAATACTTAATAGACTTCCAAAAAGGAGGAGGTTCTCAATTCGGTGGGTTTTTTTATGGTTTCTGATCCGATTTCTGTGATTCTTTTTTAGTTCGATGCGATATGTTTGCCACTTGGTTCCGTAAAAATTAACTTCGTTTGGTTCTGTAGTTTTTATATTATGAGATTTTTATTTATTTGGGTGATGTACCTTAAGACAGTACTTGCTTACTATAAAGTTTTAGTCATTTTTTCAAGGGAAAGATAAAAAAAGTTTTTTTAAATGGTGTTTCTGGTGTGAAGGGTTTGCAATTTTTTTAGGATTTTTTTTTTCAGAAGTACAACCGACTTCCGAAATTAATTATATATAGTAGTATTTTTATTGGAAGTCGGTTGTATTTTTTTGTCAATTTTTTTTTCATATTTTTACTTTCATTTTTGATGATTTTCAAAATTTGATAATGAACGAAGACACATTTTTTTCAACGATGATCAGCACACAACGCGATCACTTCAAGTGCATTAGTTTTTTAAGGTTGTTGTATAAAATATGTATTATTTTATAATAGTAGTAGTACATTATGTGTATTTATTGTATTTTATACAATATGTTTTATGAGCCTTACTTAGTTGTCTGACATACAGGATGTATAAAAAAACTAAATAAATGTGCCAAATACATTCTTTTAACATTAAGCACTTTTTAAGTAATATTGCTTAAACTTAAAAAAGTGCATTAAATTAAAAAAAAACCTCATAAGTAATGTTTGCATACTAAGTTCATGCATTGTATTGTTATACTAGGAACAAAGATGTCACAAAGATTCTTTAAACATTTTCTATTGTTCGTATAATTTTGTACTCGCCATTCCTCGCGACTTTGTATGCGCATATCCCGTTTTTTCGCATTCCCGTATGAAATTCGAGAAATACTATCTTAGCGATCCCCAACACTCCCCAAGGATCTTTTTTGCGATCAGTTGTTTCGGCTGTGTTTTGTCTATCAATCACTTAGTAAAGCTGCTTTCAGACTACGCTATAATATAATAGCATATATTATACAACCTGTTTTCTTTATATCCCATAACTCTAGGGTTACATTCTGTAGGTAAAAATAATACTAAAACTCCTAGAATAGGTGGTCCAAAAATTCATCGTTTCGGAGATATCATCAATCATTATTAAATTAGGTCAAAAATTGTCACCAGTATGACGAATCTTTACTTTTGCGAGGTTGTGTTGTTATCGTACAAAATAGACCCTCGATGTGTCTAGGTACCTATCTAAGTTTCATTGATAAATACAAGTAATTCATTTTTATTCAAACCAATCATTCATATTTAAAGCTAAGAAAATGCGACGTTATCATATTTCACGTAAGGGTGTTTTACATTAATAATCGAATTATTTTGTATGAAACATGAAAAAAAAATAACGAAGGATTGGAACATAACTCATATGCCAGTTGATTCTTTAATATGGCCTCAATCATACCCTAGAGTTATGGGATACAAAAAAAAAACACGTTGTATAGCTCATAGCACACCAATATCGCGCGCCATACATTGTTATGGACACGTTCACACTGTACTGTACTATATATTATTGACAATGTATGGTAGGCGATATTGTTGTGCTATGAGCTATATACTCTATGCTATATATTATAGCGTAGTATGAAAGCAGCGTAACCGAAGAGTTATTTAATATTGATTTTCGCATCGCATCTATCGGGAGCCTTTAAACTTGCAATATAATACATTGACCTTTCTCTAATAACCCTTCGCAGATACCCGAACAATAAATTATACTAGAATTAGAAAGTAAAGGATCACTTAGGATAGAAGTCAATTCATGGCAGTGTAATGTCTTTATTCCTATTCAATCAATATATGTTTGTGGGTTAGTAACCACACAACAATCTGTCTAATTTCATTTTCACCTTTATCGCTAACGAACTAGGTTCAAGTTTGATTGGGAAAAGACAGTGACTGGTAGCGTCATTTTCTTTCTTGTTCTGCTAAAGTAGCCTTTTTAGACTTCCAGATGAAATATTAAATTCAAATTATGAAGTACTAGCTGACCCGCGCAACTTCGTCTGCGCCACATTTTCCATGACTGCTCCGCTCCTATTTGTCTTAGCGTGATAATATATAGCCTATAGCATTCCTCGATAAATGGGCTATCTAACATTGAAAGAATTTTTCAAATCGGACCATTAGTTACTGAGATTACCCCCTACATACAAACTTACAAACAAAATTTACCTCTTTATAATATTAGTATAGATTAATCAAAATTAGAATTGGCATGTGCCAGGGTTCATAGATAAATGAAAGTAAAATGTCTGAATAATATCGTCACGAGATCCAACTAGATACCTGTTCTATAATTATCTCTGATCCGCTACACTCTACCGGTTGGAATGGCCGACAATTTGGCCAAATTATCTAACTAATAGATATATTATAAATATATAAACTGTTATAATAATATATAAACGATAGTTATAATTTGTGAGTGAAATTGACGCAATCAGAAAGTGGTTTTACGCAACCAACACTGGAATATTTACGTGAATGTAAGTCGTGCTGTTGGTAACCGATTTTGCATGTTTATCATAATAAACACATACGTTTTAATGCTTTTTAACCGACTTCAAACAAGGAGGTGGTTATGAATTCGGATGTTTAGATATTTTATGTATGTTTGGTTGGATATATCTCCCTGTTTTAATATTTTTAACCGACTTCAAACAAGGAGGAGGTTATGAATTCGGATGTTTAGATATTTTATGTATGTTCGGTCAGATATATCTCCGTCATATAACCGGATTTTCAAAGTTATTGTTTGGTCCGAAATGATAAACTTTGTAAAGATCTGACGAATTGAAGAAGTTTGAAGAGAGATAACTAAATTGATATGTACTGGCTGGAATGTTTAAAATTTGGGTGATAACAGCACTAATAAGTAAAAAATCAGAACTTTTTACAAAAATAATTCAACTGACTACCAAATAAAAACCACTTTAAATTAAAAAATTACTTTAGTGTTGGAAGTCGGTGTCAATTAACAAAGAAACCATACCACAAAACTACAACACAAGTTCTGGAATACTACATTGTTATACAGGAGTAAAAGTAACTGATTTAGACGGCTGTCAGTTGAAAACGATTCTCCCTAGGGCTGCAAAGTACTTTAAACCCGCTCCTCAGGCAACTTCAACCCTACTTGTCAAGCATGAGTTATGAAAAATAAATAAACATGTTACATATACTCACGTAGGTACCTACTGTATATTTTCATCACTGTGCTGAATTGTCTTAGTCTATATGTCACAGTACTTATTAAAATTAATACTTCTACAAATTAAATTAAATTAGAACTTATTAAAAATACTTTTTTTTTAACAGCCCCAATTTCATGTCCAGTCAAATACTGTCTCCATCCCAGGTTGCGTTTTAGTTCAAAGTTTCCTATTGTATTTAATTTTTGGTGTACACTAAAGTATTTAATATAATAAATAAATAAATACACCTTACCTACCACCTACCTTACCTTACGTACCTTTCGCAGGTATGCTGGAAGAGATTTCTTTAGAAATAAGCATCACCTTTGTACCTATTTTTCTGTTTCCTTCTTCTCTTGTTCTTGTTAAATGTGTGTACATAAATGGTTAAATAATAATAAATAAAATTAAATAAATTCGAAAGGTATTCAAAATGTGTACGTGATTTACATTCTGATCAATGGTTATCCTGATTTTTATCTGCAGGCTGCGTAAACGTAGACACTTTGTTAACGACACAGCACACCACCATAGGAAACCGTAGTTGCTGTGACCTGTAACGTCTGGGCAGGGACTGGTTGATTTCATACTGGTTATACACCGTGTTTCGGACGATATACATAAACTTCGACCAGATGTTCAGAACATGGAAATAAGCAATTTTAACTATGGACACATTTATCAATTATTTTTTGTTATCTTTCATACAAACTAAAGACCTTGACGTAAATCACCCGATATGCGTGGCTCTTTATCCGAATTGGCAACGAAAAGCGAATGAAAGTCAAATATCATTTTATAGATTTTTCATTTTAATTGCACGAAGACCCTTTCATACTGCATAACTCAATTAAATGAAATTACAAATATTTCTGTACAGAAGAAGAAAATCAAATCAAACGAAGAAAATAGTACTTAAAAAAAGTACTATTTTCTTCGTTTGATTTGATTTTCTAAAGCTATAGAAGCGTTTGCTAAAGTTTGTGGATAACTTGAAGGACACGGTGTATAAAAATCAATTATTCATTGGTAGCTTGTATCCGACACAAGATACAAAATTGTCTACGTTTGCGCAACCATTAAGGCTCTAGACAGACGGACCGCATTTCAACTGCAATCCAACCGCAAATTGCAGTTCGGATGCAGTTTGAATGCAGTTGACACGACTGCAATAGAACTGCAAACCAAACGTGCAGTCCGATTGCAGTTCAATAGCAGTCGGCATGCAATCAATCGTGTGAACTGCACACCAACTGCAGCGCAATAGATCTGCACGGGTGGTTTGCAGTTCTATTACAGTCGAGTCAACTGCATTCAAACTGCATCCGAACTGCAACGGTTGGATTGCAGTTGAAATGCGGTCCGTCTGTCTAGAGCCTAAGAGACCAATATCCGACCCACTAGTGTATCACCATAAATGATGTGGACATCCTACGTTCGGTCAACCCAGCTTATCAACAATGCAAAAAAAAAGTAAGATGTTATGGACACCCGGTTGGAATGGGGTTCCTTTTTTTGAACTTGTATTAGTTAAGTAAGTAATGATTAAATGAAAATAAAAGTTAAAATTATAATAGTTATTTATGATATATAAGTGCGGTAAGTTGGTTTTTACAAACGAGTAGACGAATGTAAGCCCGAGACGTAGTCGAGGTTCTTTTATCTTTTTGATGATAAAAGGTTACTTCTAGGCAAGCGTGCTCCATCTTTGACCGCATTAAATGGGACCAATCGACAAGTATAGGTATCCTTATAAAACAAGAATTTTTCAAAACGGTTCATAAATGACAGAGCTATGAGTTAACAAACATAAAAAATACAACCGAATTGAGAACCTCCTCTTTATTAGGAAGTTGGTTAAAAAATATCATATCGATACAAAAATCTAGGTCAAAAACACAGGCAATATATCACAGGCTTATCTTCAAGTGCCTCAGACAATTAAACCAGTTTTCGATTATGCTTACAATTCAAGCTATGCATAGGTACAATTGGACTAGTACACGCTGACATACTAACCTCAACCAAACCCGATACAAAATGGTTGCTATGAGAGACCAAAGTAAACTGGGTACTAAAATCTTCAACCCGAAACTGATAAAAACTAGTTCATAACCACTTTTGCTTTCATAAAAAAACTAACGCAATGTAAGCACCAACATTAATCACTGGGGAACAATTTCTAATGTCATCATTACCTAGTTTTTAGTCTGAATAAATATTATGTAGAAAATAAACGCATTATTCAAGGCTTTATTTATATTATGGAGATATTGCACAATGGTCCTAAGAGACAAGGCGTTGGCACTTGCGTATCTGCAGTGCAGAAAAATATATACCTTTTTAGGGTTCCGTAGCCAAATGGCAAAAACGGAACCCTTATAGATTCGTATGTCTATCTGTCTGCCTGTCCGTCCGTATGTCACAGCCACTTTTTTCTGAAAAGTGCAATTTCCTGACAGGGTTCTGTTTGCCAATGACATCATCTCACGAGTGACACTGATGAGACGAGTATACACGCGTTGTCTTTGCTTTTTTATATTCTTAGGTTTTTCTGAGTTTTATAACGTAGGTCAACAGAAGTTTACAATAAATATACCTAGGTAAACTCGAGAATATTTTTGTAAAATAATTACTTCTTGGTGTCCAAAGATCTACAAATGACAGCCGGCACAGAGGGGTTATGGAATGTTAAGATTGTCACCCATCCATAGACCAACCTTGGCAAGCGTTGCTTAACTTTGAAGATCGACCCGAGCGGCTTTTATTATCTATCCACGAGCCCAAGTATGTTAATTATACCTTTTAATAAAAATAAAAAACTACGAACCTATTAGAACCACCCACCTCGTATCTTTAATTCAATCCACATGCACATATAAAACGGTTTACAACAGAGAAAGTGACGTTTCCGACACTAAATCAAAAGCCACCTAATGATTCGTATCGCTACCCATTACGACTCGTTGCGGGTAAGGTCAGCAGTAATGACAGTGTAGTTCATAGAAATGTGGGACGTAACACTCGTGTTTGTCGTTTCACTTTTGTTTTCGTTTGTGAGAAGAGAATCGACGCTTAGAACATGGACAGTCGGTCGATTCTGTTGACATCTCACCGTGATCACCTAGGTGGAGTGAACGACAAGTGTGCTGTCATTCTTATCTTGTTTGTATGGTTTGACAGCTCAATTGTCGTTCACTTCGCCTGAGTGTTCACTTGGACATGTTAACAGAATCGCACTGCAGTTGTTGGTGTTTTAGGTTGGATTATTTATTTATTAGGTCTACGAACAATTTTAACACTAATCTACAAACAAAAATAAAACATGCTTTTAAACTCGACACAGTACAACAATTACTTATTGGTATAAAACATTACATGGACTAAAGAAAACCATGATAAGTTCTTTTTTAAAGTCCATCCAAAGGTTGTCTTGAAAATATTGCTCTTAGCGATAAGGCCGCCCATTGTGTCACCCTATGTAATGTTTTCTTCTTCTATTTTTTCTGTAACTTATATATATTATTTGGTGTACATAATAAAGAGTATTCTATACTATTCTATTACATTAGTTGTAAGCTACGTATTGTACAAGTAAACTTAGTAAAATATTTAAACTCTATATACATACACACATACACAAATACACACACATATATTAAACATTATAAGCATATAATATCTTTTAAAAGTTCCGTAAACACAGCCTCAACAATTCTACATACATCAAATCTGATATACATACATTTTAGAAATTTACATTGCTGGCACCATAAACACAAGTTAAATCTTACATTGGGTCACAGTATTATATTGTGATTGGGTTCCAGAATTCATGTCTAGAATCATAGTTTGTAAATTGTGTTGTTGGTGGAGCTCGTGGCTACATAATAACAGCCACACGTGTCGGTCCTTAAGGTTAAGCAACGCTTGCCAAGGTTGGTCTGTGGATGGGTGACCATCTTAACATACCGAGTTTCCTACTTTCCGAGTAAATTGTAACTAAACTTTGAATTAAATTTATTGCATTTTCCGTATTACTTTGATGTAAAACAAAATCAGTTGCAAATTTTGGGATAGGTACATGTCATCATGTCATGTTTCAGATAATATCCCAATTATTTAGCTCTACCTAGTCTAACAATACCTGAAACAGCCAATTACGGAGAGACTCAACAATAGGAGTATTAGTAACCTCAGCTTTGACACGATCTGTCAAGGAGGACAATGCACAGAGCTCTGTAACCTGAGATACATCTCAGTATTATAAACTAGCTTCGGACGCTCTGCCCTATAAGCCGTCAAACTATCACTAACTCCCTTTTCTTTCATATCGCTCGTCACACAATCCATCCATCTTTTTTTTGGCCTTCCTCTCCCTCTCGATCCATCCACATTCATACGTAATAACTCTTTTAATTACATGCGTTTCATCCTTCCTCTTCACATGACCATACCAAAACAAGCGATTCCATTTTAACTTTTCCGTCACTGGACTACCTCTAAACTAATAATTTCTCACTTTATCCGTTCTCGTTACTCGACACATCCATCTCAATATTGTCATCTCCGCTACATGCAATCTATTTTCATCCGTCTTTTTCACAGCCCAACAGTCTGATCCATACATTACGAAGGGTAAAAAAATAATGCGGGAGCCACCTTTAATTTTAAGTATAATTTTTATTGTTTGTTGTTATGCGGCAATAGAAATACACACTCTGTAAAAAAATATTTATTTGATTTATATATGCTTTAATGTACACCAAAAAGAAAATAAAAACATAAAGAAAACCTTATACTAAAAAAATATACAAATGGCGGCCTTATCACATTCCGCGATCTCTTCCAGGCAACCAGGAATGGAAAAGATAGCCTGGACATGAATGCATGGGGCAGACACTTGGTGCAAATATGAAGTTAACATTTTTTAACTGACAAAGAATATAGATATTAGATAGGAATTGAAACATAATATAAACAATACAATATACAAAAATATATACACAGATACATACATACTTAATATATTAGCAGGAGAATATACTAATATTAGAAATCATAGTAACAAGTAGTGTTTAAAAATTTCAACGGTGTACTACTACGATTCTTGAGATGGGTCGAGGTGCTTTTGGGACCGGGCAGGGCAGGCTTTTGGGATCGAGACTAGGGCTGTGCTGCTATCTGAGAATCATCTCAACGGAACATAATTCAAGCCAATGTCAATTCAAGCCAATAATTAGCTCTGTGCCAATATGTAAAGATCCATCCAGCCGTTCTAACGTAATTGCGTAATAATCATTCATTCAAACCTTGTGCATTCAGGTACAATAGTATGTAAGATGTACTATATTACATTACGTACATCATTCAGCTACTTGTCCACTATTCATGTAAGTACCGGCGCTAGATAACAAAGGCGAGAGTTCACTCACCCGACGAACATCCTGTCTTAATTGAAGGGCTGTGCAGAGCTCTGTGATTCTAGAGTTTCACAATGTTGATCGTGTATTTAAAACTCCGTCTTTTTTTACTTTAAATCAAGTCTCTTGTACGTGCTTATTAAAATGTATATGTCACCGGAAACTGGCTGCACCGTAAGATTTTAAAATATCGCGTAAAATTGTAAACTACACGGATTTATTGGAAAGTATTGAATTTGAATGAGATTCCGAGGATTCCGGGTGAAACTCGCTTCCATCTTCGGCCTAATCATCACTTTCCATCAGGTGAGATCATTTGGGCTAAGAGTTTCCCCGTTTTGTATATAAAAAAAAAGATATATTATATACAAAACGATTTTTATATTAAATACATCATGGAATTATAATCTAATCAAGATATATTACAATCTTACGGGGTCGCCATTTTCCGGTGACAAATATATATAATAATTCGCTAGGTGTAGAATTATATGAAATGGATTCTATTACCAACCTTGGGTTCCAGATAAACCAACATATTATAAGTCAAAAAGTCCTAAGTGACCATGCCCAATTAATCATATGATATTTCAGTAAAACATGTCCTACTTTTTTTTACTTTTTTAAAGTTTTCGATGATAGAAAAAGACTTATTTCATACATGGGGTTTATCATCATCGCCATCAAATGCCTCTGCTGGACATAGGCTTCCACCAAGCATCGCCACAATGACCGATCCTGTGCGTTTCGCATCCATCGGCTTTCGGATTCGACGGTTGATCTCTTTCTCAAAGTAAGCTCTACCTAACTGGACCGTTTGTCCCAGGTAGCCGTACTTGTCTACAATTTGGAGCGTAGAGTCTGCGATTTTGATAGGAGTGGGTGCAACATGGTTGACCATGATATTGGTTTTGTCCATGTTCATTTTGAGACCCACTCTCTCGGAAGCTCTACTTTGGTCATCGAGCATTGTACTGAGGTTTTCCATAGTCTCAGCCATAACAACTATATCATCGGAAAATAAAAGGTGGCTAATGTACTCACCATTGACATTAACGCCTAGCCTTCTCCAGTCCAAAACCTTGAAGACATCCTCCATTGCGGCCGTGTACAGTTTCGCAGAAATGACGTCTCCCTACCTAACACCCCACTGCAGGAGGATAGGTTTCGAGGTCCGATCCTGAAGTCGGACTGACATGGAGGCGTTTTTGTACAAACATTCCAGCACCTCGTTGTACCGATAGTTGATCTGGCACCGTTGGAGGGACTGCAGCATATCCCAAGTGTCGATCGAATCGAAAGCTTTCTCATAGTCCACTAACGCTAATCAGAGGGGCAGATTATATATGTCTTCTGTATTACCTACCGCAGTGTATACATATATATAGCATACGGTGCTGAAACCTTTTCGAAAACCGGCTTGTTCAGGACGCTGAAAATCGTCAACATGCGCGCAAGACGGTTCGCGATGACTCTGGAAAACAGCTTGTCGATTTATAATAATAACTATTTATTTTTCTTACTAATTGCGAACGAACTTGCCAGCACAGTTAGTGTAAAACTGTTGATTATAAAAGTATATTAAAAACAAAGAAATCCACATTCGTGAATATGAACTGTAAACGTCGAACTATGAATTTTGAAACTAAATTTTAAATTTTTGTGAGTGGTTCCTATATGCATTTTCCCGCAGGGTTAACAAGCAAAAAGCTTTGATAATTGAGAGTTTCCAACTAAAATAAAAGGCAGAAAAATTGAGCCAGCTTCAATTTCAAATTGAAAATCTGTTTTACACGTATAAAACTTTTTACAGGTTGGTACACAATAGGTGAAAACGAGACAATGGACGGGTCTGCGGCACGTATCGATCGTAATACTTCAGTGATTCAAAAAGCATGTTAATAAGAGGAAATGCGGGTGGAGAGACTTGTGAGTAAAACGTCATAATTGGCGGTTTGGCCTTCGGCTGTTTCCTCCTCAAATATTGGACTGAATAAAAAGGATATTTATTCCTTTCTCGTTTTCCCCTATGTTTTCTTTTTTGTGAGAAATCGGTTACTTCGTTTTGTATAGGATCGTCCTGTTTATGGTTCCGAACAAATAATGGAACCCTTATGGAATCACTCGGGGGTTTGTCTGTTTGTCCGTCCGTCTGTCTGTTTGGTTGTCTGTCTGTCTGTCTGTCACAGCCAGTTTTCTCAAGATCTACTGGACCGATTCTGTTGAAATTGGGTATGTGCCCATTTAACGTGTTTTTTTTTTTAAATTTATTTACATAAATAAATTTTTAGTGTCACTTTTAGGAGTCAAACAAGAAAAAATGCAATCTATGTCGTGTGATATATCAAATGAATGAGCTTACTGTGTGGGGTATTTTTTTCACAATTTTAAAATAAATAGTTTTGGAATTATACAAGAAATTAGAAAAAAAATATCATAATTTTAACCCCCTTATTTCCGAAACTGCTTAGCCTAAAATTTTGAAAAAACTGCAGATAACAGCTAAATGCTCTATACGTAAATATTACAGGAAAACCTATAAGAAGTTTGTAGTTATAAAATAACATGTTAAAAATAAAATAAAATTGGTTCGGAACCCTTTGCACTCGTGTCCGACGCGCACTTGGCCAGTTTTTATATTCCTGCTTATCCTACTACTACTAGCTTGTCAGCTAATTAATTAGCTAGTTAAACGAATCACTTCTAATTTAATGATACTCCAAACAGAGCGGCCAAGCTCAGAAATAATAAAAAGAGTACAATTCAATATACTTTTACGGCCCCTGTCCACCTTCCATTCAATTACTCTGTTTAAGTGTAGTACGACACAACTCAGAAGTGACTTCGTCAAACATGACATCAGGCTCTATAGACAAAGTTCCATTCTATCAGAGAATGCTATTATCGAAATGTCAATATTAGGAATTGGTCACGTGACGTTTCGACTGCGTTTATCAATACCACAAATTTTTGACGTTTTGACAACCGCCATCGCCATATTACCGCTGACAGAATGTCTTTTATCTAGAGCCTATGATCACTTGCCAGCTCATGAGTTTAAATTAACCCAGGAGTGTATTGACAAAACAAAGAATTGAAATGACTTACGCTCTGCCACTCTGGTTTTAAGTTGCATTGAATCTATATCCAGCTATAAAAAATTAAAAAAGGCAGACAAAAATGTTATATAGAAAGAATTTTGATTACTAATTATTTATTGGTTTTGATGACATCAGACTGCTAATTCTACAATTTTTTATCAACATTAGCATTCGCATCTCAATCGCAATATATCAAAAATATATGAAAATTGTGGTTTTTTTATAGTTTTGACTAACATGCGAATGCGAACGTTGTTTAAAAATCAGTAGAATTAGCCCTTTGGTCATCGATGAAACTTCTTATTTGTGTCGAACTGTACGCTTTATTAATCTTTCAAAGAGTTCGAAATCAAATTGAATTCGGTGGAAAATGAAACCGTACATTTGCAAAGGTTTTTCCAACGTACTTTTTCATTTTCCGGCAGCCTTTAGTTTGACAGAATTCTGGCCATGCTACGTTTTACAGCTTTTTTGAGGTATTTTTTAGTGTATTACATGTTACTTTGGTAGATAGAAAGTTCGACCTCAAAGACTCGAAACTTGTCAAAAATTTAAATTAACTGTACCTAATTGGGCTTTTGACCTAAAACACATTATTACACATCAATTAGATATAAATAAAAAAAAAAAAACAATTTTTTTTTTTTTCAAATAGATTAGTTTCACGCACTTTTGAATAGTCAAGGTTCTGTCATTCAAATAGATGAAGCTAATTCTGCCGCGCTAGCGAAAAGAGCAGCAAGTTGTCCTGCAATAAAACTCACTCACCGACCCTATCTCTAGCGCGGTAGTTGCAAGTTCCTAAAAGTAGATCCTATGGAGAAGAACTTCGGGTCATTAGCAATCCAACTTGGCAAGGCACTTTGTAAAGTTGTGTGTTTACTCAAATGATCTTGTACATTTGAGTAAACGCAAAGGCAGGATTTACAACAGTCAGAAACGCAACACGTCTTAGCAATTTAGTGATATCGTTTTTGAAGCGCAGTTGATAAAGTGATGCAGAATTATATACAAAAAACAATAATTAACAAGGGGCGAGGTCCACAGTCCCCACCTATATCGATCGCATTTTCATATTGCGCATAACGCGAGCTCCATTTCAAAGAGTACAAAGGCATCATATATTCCTGAAACCGGGGGAGGTAGTAAACTCCAAATGGGGTGTGATGGGGGGGTTGTTACGCAGAAATGGGCGTATGTATTGGATGAGGTAGCTTCCCCACCTCCGCGATACCATTAAATCCTCCTACTGCAAAATAGGTCAGCTCTCGTCGAATAATCCGTAAGTCCCACCTCCGCTACAGGAGCTTGGGAACGCCCAAAATTGTTTTTTTTATTGACATTATAAAATTATTTTATGCCAGTCGTGAGGTCTGAAACATGACGGTATATATTTGAAATCTACGCAAGGCGTATCATTATGACTTCCGCAAAGGCATTTAAAGGTTTCTTCATTCGCAAATCTTTTAAGTGCGTATTTTTTGTATTATGTTCTTTGTTTGGCTCAGTTTTTAGCTAGTTAATGGCGTTACCATTACCTGAATCAGTCATCCGTGAATTTTAGGGATATTCTTTTCTTTGTAATTTATTTAGTGTGCCAGCTCGCTTTTTCTCTTCTACGCCTACATGGGTTTTATTTTCGTGCTATTCCGTGATATCCGGAAGATACTTTCATACCCGAAATGACGATATAACTTGTTAAGTCGCTGATAGAGCATTGATTTGTAAAGAGCGAACGACAGTTCGGTTCGAGCATTTTGCCGAACCTGTGTGAGTTTGTTATCTTCGTTAAGAATCATTTTTTTGACGAGCACTCAAATGTCGTGAAAATGCACGAAGCGATGTGTGTCTATGCTCGGCACTGTTCGCTGTTCAGTTCAATAAAAACGGAAGAAAGAAACGGAACCCGTATATAATCTCTTTGTTGTCCATTTGTCTGTCTTTCAAGACTGTCTCTCGGGACTCTCGGGAACGCGTGGAGGTATCGAGATGAAATAAACTATGTACATAGATCTACAATCCCTTGAAGCTGTGAAAAATCAAACTTCTAAGTTAACATAAAAAGAGATACGGTTGTTAATGTAAAACAATAGTCTTTAAAGTTTACAGTAATATGTACCTACAAATTTGGACGGAACCCTGACTAAAACCTGCTAACCTCCAAATTTCCATTCGTTCTAGCACCGCCGTAACCGGCCAAGAGCGAATTGGACTCGCACATGAAGGGTTCCGTACCATAAACATAAATTTTTGTTGTAAGCTGTTATAGCGGCAACAGAAATCTGTGAAAATTTCAACTACCTATTTTTTTTATTCGCGATTGGTGTGCTCTTAAATTGACTCTTATCTTGGTTAGAGATGACAGACAAAGTCCACGATGGAGCGAGCGTACCCAGAAGGAGCCTGTCCACTCTAACTTTGAAGATATTAGGGTTGTAAGCGTTCGGAGACACAGACGCAGGCAAAGAGTTCCACTCTTTTGCTGTGCGCATTATAAAAGACATTTGGAAACGCTATAATGGTTCTTGAGATACAGGCCGCTGACGGACAGATAGACGGACAGACAAATCGATAACATATGCGTTTAAGTCATCGTTGTTAGTCTAATTTATTTATTTCAAACACCCACCGACGACGACCTCACCCAGGGCCGTCATGAACTACAACAAAAACCCATTATTTCGATATATAAAATATGACTTTATCATTCTCATTTTATGTCCGCTAATAACACAGTTGGACATCTGCCTACCCATTTAAGGCAAAAGTGTGAGCGTTGCAATAGTATTCTGTTACAGTGGGAGGTTAAGTGACCTCTTTAGATCATTGGTTAATATAACTCTTTATCTATGATTCCTTCAACGGGACAGAGTTATTTTCTTATCTTCATCAAAGTTTCAATCACTTTAGTCGCTGTGGAGCGGACCAGCATTGAGCCAAACCTTTTGGTCGTCAATGTACTCCCCTGGTTTATAATAGGCTTGTTTGGACAGTCGATTAGCGATGGGGACGCATTTTGACGCCATATTTTAGTTCGGAGTTGTATTTTCTATTTTAAGTGTATACAGTTTGTCCTTATAAAGGAAAAACTGTATGTATACTGTACTGGAGGAGTGCCTCGGAAAGCACGTTAAGCTGTTGGTCCCGGCTGTCATTTGTAGATCTTTGGCAATCGTTACGGATAGTCAGAAGCCAGAAAATCTGACACCAGTTTTGCCAAGGAGTACGGTGTTACCCAGTTAATGGGTTGTGGAGGTCTGGTAGGCAGCCGCTCCACGTAAAATACTGATATTCAGCTGAATCCGGTTTGACTGGAAGCCGACCCCAATATAGTTGGGAAAAGTCTAGGCAGATGATGACAGTTTGTCCTTTAAATAAATTTTTAGGTAATACAAATGTTTATCAAAAGTTATCCAAAATCATCGTCATCGAACATTCCGAAATATCGATCACAACGGTAGACGTCCCGATGTGAAGCCACAGTCGCCCACAACGAGAGGTACTTTATTCAAATGTGGTATCACCATGTCACCGTAAATATTGTGGGCGTTGAACTCCTAACCTTCGCTTAGTGATGTTAAGCCGTTATGGTGTTTAGGACAAATTGATGTTGCTATTAAGTGATAGTTTACATAATTTTAAATGAAAATTACATATCTATTGATGGTTGTATTTGTTATTTTGTGATGGGTTTGCTCTTGATTCTGGTGTAGGTCAGAGATGATGGAGACAAAGTCTACGATTAAGCGAGCTTACCCAAAAGTAGGCCGTTCACTCTAGCTTAAAAAAATTGGGTTGTAAGCGTTCGGAAACACAGACGCAGGCAGTGACTTCCACTCCTTTGCTGTACGCATTATGAAAGACGTGTGTAAACGCTTAGTGCGAATTGGTGGAACAGCAACAATGTAGGGGTGGTAAGTTGCAGTGCGTCTGGATGGTAGAAGGGGGCTGGTGGGATGAGGTCGTGGAGTTCTTGGGCACACTCTCCGAAGTATAATCTGTAGTGCAGTGATAGATTACACTAGTCAACATTAGTTTTGGTGCCAAGAAACTGTTTTTTTTTTAATTTCTGTTTAAGTTTGGACCTGATTAAATTCATAACATAATTTTGACTTCCCTCGTGTAGTTTTGGATTTACCCTAAGTTTAATAAGTAATAATAATAATAATAATATCCTTGGACATTTCACACAACGCCATATAGTCCCAAGCTAAGCAACCTAATGCTTGTGTTATGGTAACGAGATGGCTGATAAACTACTTATATACATTTTTTTTTTTTTTTTTGTAAATACATACATATTATAGATAGAAAAACACCCAGACTCGGAACAAATGCTTGTAGGTCGTACAAATATTTGTTCCGTGCGGGAATCGAACCCGCGACATGCTGCGCAGCAGTCAATCGCTCAACCACTGCGCCAACCGTGTCGTCATAAGTGCATTTTGGCAGTAATCAGTACTTTTGTGTTTGGTTTGCTTACTTATCGGTACATTTCTATAAATAAATACATTGATTTAGAACTACCTGGGTGACTTTGTTAGTCAAGCTCTCCAATACTTAGCTACCGTATCAGTAGTACAGCAATAGACTAAAAGCACACATCGCCTATGTGGCAGCCGACACTTGCCCTCCCCAGCTCCTCAATAAGACCATTCACGTAGATATTGAAAAGGTCCGGAGAAGTCAAAGACCCCTGACGCACACGTTTGTGGCACATTTGCCACATCTGCCAGCTGATCACTTAACTGTCACTATAATCAGTCAGCACTACACAATGTCTCAATTTGCTGAAGTTCTTGCTGCTCAGCCTATAGAAAGCTAAATTTTAAGGAAATAAGGGCAAATGAGATTTGCAGGATTTAATCAGCAAAATGCAACGAGATGATTTCCAAAACAAACTTTTTACAAAAAAAAATACAACTGACTTCGAAATTTAAAAAAAAACACTACAAAGTAAATAATAACTTTAATTTCGGAAGTCGGTGTCAAACTACGAAGAAACTAACAAAAACACTGACTTCCGAAATTAAAATTATTAATTAGTTTTACTTTTAAATTAAAATTATTTTTACTTTTAAATTATAATTATTTTTACTTTGTACGGTTTTTTACACTCACACCACTGCAAAATATCAGAAAAGCAAAATACGCAATTTCGATTACTTGGATGACAAAAAACCATCATCCAAGTAAACGAATTCCAGCCATTTCAATTTAAAATCCAAACTTCGTTACCGATTTTGTTAAAATTTAAATGGTACCAATCTACAAGTGATATATTCTTTCAGATAAAAAAAGAATTTTTCAAATTGGCTCATAATTGACGTTGACGTTGAGTTAAGAGGTAACAAACATAAGAAAAAAAAACATAGAAATTAATTGAGAACCTCCTCCTTTTCGGGAGGTCTCTTAAAACGGAGCAGAAAAATATGTTTTAAAAAGTTTTTGGCATTCTACGGCGCTGTTTTTCACCCTAATTCATCGAACACACTTTGTGCGAAAAAAGCTGTGAAAATAATTACCTACCTTACAGAAGCCCTAGCAGATCGTCTTTTGATGTATTGTAACGTAACGTAAAGTTTTACTTTGGCAATAATTTTTCTATGAAAATAATTATGTATGTCGCATAAAATTTACCTAAACAATATGAGGTTGGAGTCTTTTTATACCTAATCAAAATTCATTGACGTTAACTAACTGTACTTCAAAAAATTCGTGCTGGGCCTTCTGTTAATTAAGGGCTTTTTTCCTATCACGCGTGTTTTCGCCCGAGTGGGGGTCTGGCCCGCATGCGGGCTGCCCGCGTTCTATTATTTCATACAAAATTTTCCTATCATACGGCGTTCTTCTGTCTTCAGTGTTGTTGGTGTTGTTTTTACTGCGATGCAGGTTGCACGCATGGTCTTAGTCTATGACCATTTGACAACAAAGGCACTTAATTGAAATTGAGGTCATAGACTACGACCATGCGTGGGATCCGCGTCACGAGTTTAGTAATCTTTGTCCAGCGTGTGGCCAGGTGCGGGCTATCACCCGCATGCGGGCCACATCCGCACGCGTTTGAAAACACGTATGACAGGAAAAGGGCCTTAATCCTGACCGACCAGAATAAAATTTAACCTCATAGCATAGTTAGCGAAGAGAATACATACAAGCAAGAATAAAGACGTGAAACGCTCCATTAACTTTCCCCCACACCCAGATTCCGAACTTTATAGCCACTAAAAACAATTCAAATGAGATCCACGATCGTGTCATTTACTCCACGACTGACCACAACCAGGTAATATGTTAGCAAATCGCATAATGGAAACTGACAAGTGCAATGCAATTGTGTAATCGTACTTTGGATACTGCAAATGACGTGAGAGCGAGGCGTAAAGATTGCCAGCACCTTTTTAAGTGTTTTCCGGGAGAGTGTATGTAGATGTACCTATCAGGGGTTTAGAATGCGAGACACAGCTGTGACAAGTCTCGTGGATTGTCGCTTATGAATCGGAAATATTCGTGACATAAGTCTTGCAGGCTTTACTTTGTGAAGGAGTGAGAGAGGCAAATGGTCGAAAGAAGAGGAGTATAGACAAACATTTTGCTAATGCTAATAAAAAATAATTAGGACAAAAGAAAGCAAAATATTTTGTCCTACAAAAATACATTTGTCAGGACCAATCTAGGTCGCATTTGCATTCGCCTGTCAATCGCAAACTGTCAAAAAAGCCTTAATTTTCATAAATTTTTGACAGATTGCGATTAAGATGCAAATGCGATGCGATTGTGAAAATTAGTAGAATTGGTGATTCAAGTATTGAAAATAGATTTATTGTTTATATCCTGTTATTGCATTCCATAGTGTTATTTGAGAAGATATGGCCTTCAAAATCTAAAAAAAAACTGTCGTCAAAAGAAAAAGTTACATTAGGAAAACTTATTATCATCATCTGCCTAGCCTTTTCCCAACTATATTAAGGCTTATAGCTAAATACAATATTTTGAAGCACAGCAAACAGTAACAGTATTAAACAATGCATTCTTTGTGGCTGCACTAAGCGTTTCCAAACGTCTTTTATAATGCGCATAGCAAAGGAGTGGAACTCTCTGCCTGCGTCTGTGTTTCCGAACGCTTACAACCCTAATCTCTTCAAAGTTAGAGTAAACAGGCTCCTTCTGGGTAAGCTCGCTCCATCGTAGACTTTGTCGGACCAAGACTACAGTCAAGAGCAAACCCTACTCAAATAAAAAAAATAAAAAATTTGCTCCACACACACTTAAATTTCCTCCTCAGAAACTTGTTCCAGGGCAAAACCACCGTTAAAGCAAGTGTCATATAAAATGACGGTAGCATCTGAAGCAATCCTAGGCATGAGATGCTTGTCACGTCAACACGCTGCGTGACAACTTGCCACCGATATGAATCAGTATCACGTACTATGGCGCGAGGCGTTGTGTTGGCTCACGGTAATTAAAACAATGTGTCAGATGACAGCAGCTTGATGAATATAATGACAGTGGTAGGTATAATTATGTCTAGCAGTGTTGTTGAATTTGTTCCAAAGAGTCACCGTGGCCTTGGAACTTAAAGGGAATGGGCTTGTGTCCTGAAAAAATCTAATTAGTCCGTCAGTTAGATTATCAAAAAATATTCGACCCGTGTTTTTTTTTAGTTACGGGAACCAAAATTGACGAAGTTACGACGCTTATAAAATTTTCAATACGTCACACCTTCGCATAATTTTTACTGAGTCGTGACGTCACGAACCCCACTCCCGAGTTTTGATGCGTTTTAGCTTTGTCAATATTCATTGATTTACAAAAACAAAAAAAAACGTGTCCATTATTTTTAAATTCTCTAACTAACGGACTAAACAGTTTTGCTGGATGATGGAATCTAGCCCATTGGGAGGAACACGCATGGGTTTGGTTATCAGTAAGAGTCCCCCCCTCTTCGCCCGGAACCGAAGGATCTACCACTGGAAAGTGACTCTGTAAGATTGTAATAAATCTGGATAGATTAGAATTTCTCGAAATATTATCAATAAACCGTTTTGCATATATCTACACTAATATTATAAAGCAGAAGAGTTTGTTTGTTTGATTGAACGCGCTAATCTCAGGAACTACTGGTCCGATTTGAAAAATTCTTTCAGTGTTAGATAGCTCATTAATCGAGGAAGGTTATAGGTTATAATAGGGAATATGCATGAAAAAAGTATTTATGATCTGAAAAGTTTATCTAAAAGAATTCGAAAATATAATACTAACTGTGAAATTAGAATCTAAATTGCTCGAAAAACGAACGAGATACAATTATTTTAAACAAATATATCTGTCCCTCTCGCGAAAACGCTGTTTTCTATGGCAGCTGTATAGTCATCGTGTAATTTGACGTCACATAACGTATCGGACTTCTCTTTCTAACTGTAGTCTTTGCAGCTTTATAACTTAATAAATGATGAAGGTATTTAAAAAATAATTTCATGATTGTTTACTAGAGCTAATAAGTATTTTATTTTGCAAATAAAAAAAATGCATGCATATTCCCTATTATATCATCACGCTAAGACAAATAGGAGCGGGGCAGTAATGGAAAATGTGCCGCAGACGATGTTGCGCGGGTCAGCTAGTATTATAATATATCCCATCAAAATTCAATACATCCGAGTCTTATTTAGAAAAAAAAAGTTTACAATCTTACGGCGTCTGCCACTTTCAAGTGACAGAGCCATTTCATAATCTTCCTTCTTCTTAAAAAGGTTAATATGACCCTTTGTTATAAAACAGACTGATAAATTAATAATTAGCTCTTCAAATAGAGTGTATGTGTGGAAAGCAGAGCTTTATCTGCCGAGAAGCGATGTCATGGACAGCCGGGGTCGATGAAATATAACTATAATATAGTTGCCACAGACCTTTATAAATTACTAGCTGAACCGTGCAAAGTCGTCTGCGTCACATTTTTCATTAGTGAGCCGCTCCTATTGCTCCTCGTAGCTACATAATAACAGCCGCACAGGTCGATCTTCAAGGTTAAGCAGAGCTTGCCGAGGTTGGTCTGTGGATGGGCGACCATCTTAACATACCTAGTTTCCTCCATGCCTCGGAAAGCACGTTAAGCTGTTGGTCCCGGCTGTCATTTCGAGATCATTGGCAGACGTTACGGATAGTCAGTAGCCAGAAAATCTGACACCGGTCTTGTCAAGGAGAATCGTGTTACCCATTTAATGGATTCTGGAGGTCTGGTAGGCAGCCGCTCCACATAAAATACTGGTATTCAGCTGAATCCGGTTCGACTGGAAGCCGACCCCAATATAGATGGAAAATAGGCTAGGCAGATGATGCTCCGCTCTTATAAATCTCAGCGTGATGATATATAGCCTATAGGCTATAGCTAAGCTATAGCTTTCCTCAATTAATGGGCTATCTAACACTGAAAGAATGTTTCAAATCGGACTAGTAGTTCCTGAGATTAGTGCGTTCAAGCAAACAAACAAACCCTGCAGCTTAATAATATAAAGTGTAGATAATTATCCTGTGTGTTATTTTCTCTTAGCTACATTGAAGAGGAAGATAGTAGGTAATATCCATCTACCCTCACACTGATAAATATATCTTTTAATTCCAGCCCTATACAGAATTCTTAAATAGCAATACTGCCGTCATAACATAAGAGGACGTATTTACACTAAACGAAGTATCCGATTTTCGCAATTAAGTAAATAGTTTAAGGTCGGATATCAATTACTTCTTATTTGTAGTGATACGTTCCTAACATCATGCTGGTGTTCTCAAATGCGAAATGTGGGTGTAAAAGCGAAATGTCACCAGTTATATAAATTTTAGTTCAATATAATTGTGAGCGAGTCTATTTCTACCAACTAGGCACAAATAGAGACTCCACCCTGCCACTGAGAAGATTCAGATTGCATAACTCGATTACTCTTTGCTTGAGTTAAGAATAAAACCCAGGACCTCATGATCAGCACTAGACCAGCGGGGCTACTAAGGGCGGGTTGTTTCACGTTCACTTAACGCATGCTTATACGTTAAAAATGGTGCTAACTATCGTTAAATCAAAAAATTGGGTTGTTTCACAAAATGTCAGCGTTAACGCACGTAAAATATATATATATGGTCTATATGTATGTATATGTATATATGTATGGTAATGGTGTAGTGACCTACTTAATGTTTTAATTATAAAATACATAAATTATATATTGTTCAAAATTAGGATCAAAATATTTTATATACATATTTACAAATAACCTAACACCTAGTATTATATAGAATCAAAAATCTAAATTAAATAATTTTGTGTTACTAACATTTTACAAACAAACATAACAAACCGATACTTTGTATTAGTAGATAGTTTCTTATCAGCTGGCCGGCGAAGCGATGACGCGTCTATTGTTCTACGTGCCGCGCGAGCGGGACGGCACTATAGTTGCCTTGCGCTCGCGCAGGTATGGTGTGGCGCGATGGGCCACGCAGCGCCAGTACGTGTTTTGAGCCGCTTGCGATCATAAGCTTACAACACATAGCTCCGCCGCGCCGCTTAATCCGACTGTACTTGCTTGCTTTCTTCATCTGTCTAAATCTATCCATATATTCTACCACTCCTTCTTCTTCTTCTAAGTGGAACTCTTGTGTGTGTGAACTACCTGTGAAATAAACTTTCTTTCTTCTTCTGGTGTACTTTGGACTTTCATTCATCTCTTCTCACTATTGCTACATTCTTCATCACACACACCTACCACCTACATTGGTGACCCCGTTCAGGAGCACGAGGATGTCCGAAGACGAAGTGCGCAGTCATCGAGATGTCGGCGAGTCGGCAGCGGAAAGTTTTCGTGTGGGTGTGCGTATACCGCCATTTCACCCGGAGAAGCCGGGACTATGGTTCAACCAGATGGAAGCGCAGTTCATCCTGGCAAACATCAAGTCGGACGACACCAAGTTCCATTTCGTAATCGGCAACTTGGATACGCAATACGCATCCGAAGTCGAGGATATTATCGTCCACCCTCCAACCACCGGAAAGTACGAAAAACTAAAAAGTGAGCTTATAAAACGACTTTCGGCAACGCGTGAGAAAAAAATCAAACAACTTCTCATGCATGAGGAGCTGGGCGACCGAAAGCCTTCCCAATTTTACCGCCACCTCCTCAACCTCGCTGGTCCAGGTGTGCCGGAGGAGTTCCTGAGAACCATCTGGACGAGCCGCCTACCCGCAAGTACACAGGCGATCATAGCTTCCCAGTCCAAGCCGGACCTGAGCGAGCTGGCTGAGCTGGCGGACCGGATCCACGACGTCGTCGGCACCCCGGTGGCATCAACATCTGCCATCACTACAGCTGCATCGTCGAGCACTCCGGGCACCAGCATGAACTCCGAGATTGCCGCCCTGGCCAAGCAGATGGAGAAGCTGGCGGAGAAGGTGGGGCGATTGTCTCGCCCTAGAGGCAGATCCCGTAGTCGTACGCGCCATCGGTCCAGCTCCAACAGATCACAGTCCAGCTATAGAAAGTTCCCCCAGTGCTGGTACCATCAGAATTTTAGGGACCGAGCTAGGAAGTGCGTGAAGCCGTGCGACTACCCCACGTCGGGAAATGTGCGGGGCAATCAGTGATGGCGACCGATGATTGTCCGAGTGCTGGTCGCTTATTTGTCACCGATCAAAGGTCGAAGGTGCAGTTTCTGGTCGACACCGGCAGCGACCTCTGTGTCTACCCTCGATCGGCAATAACAAGACGACTAGATAAAACTAATTACCAGTTATGTGCGGCAAACGGAACATCTATTAACACGTATGGTTTCATAAATATTAGTTTAAACCTAGGGTTGCGCCGTGACTTCGCTTGGCGATTTATCGTTGCCGATGTAACAAAGGCGATAATAGGCGTGGATTTTTTATCTTTTTATAATTTGGTTGTTGATTGCAGGAACCAACGTCTCATCGACAACCATACTACGCTCTCCACCCCGGCGTCACCCGTCCGTCGTTCAGATGTCGTCTCTTCAGTGAAAGTAAGTCTTGGTAATTCCGCATACATTCACATACTACAGGAATTCCCTGACATCACTCGCCCACATGGTATACAACGCACTCCAAAACACAATACAGTACATCACATCCGTACTACACCAGGGCCACCAGTATCGTGTTCACCTCGCAGATTGGCCCCTGACAAATTAAAAATCGCGAAGGGTGAATTTGAGGCAATGTTGCAGTGTGGCACCTGTCGCTTGTCTGAGTCACCGTGGTCGTCGCCTCTCCACCTAGCACCTAAGAAAGACGATGGTTGGCGTCCCTGTGGCGATTACAGGATGCTGAACGCCCGAACCATCCCTGACCAATACCCCATCCGTCACATACAAGACATTGCTCATAGCTTGTCTGGCTGTACAATATTTTCGCAAATTAATATAGCGAAAGCGTACAATCAGATACCAGTCCATCCAGACGACATCCCGAAGACCGCGATCACAACACCATTCGGTCTTTTCGAATTCCCTTACATGACGTTTGGCCTTCGAAATGCCGGGCAGACTTTTCAGCGCTTCGTGGATGAAATGCTCAGGGGCCTTGACTTCACGTACGCGTACTTGGATGACTTTTTGGTCTTCTCAAAAGACCGGAAGACCCACGAGCACCACCTGCGCCAGCTTTTTTCCAGGCTTCGAGACTACGGAATGGTCATCAACACGTCTAAGTGCGCCTTTGGAGTGACTGAAGTCCACTTTTTGGGCTACCACATTTCAGCCAAGGGCACAAGACCATTGCCTTCCAAGGTCGAAGCCGTGCAGAATTTCCCAGCGCCTAAGACCGTGAGAGAGCTGCGCAGATTCCTTGGAATGCTGAATTTCTACAGAAGGTTTATTCCAGGAGCAGCTAGTCTTCAAGCACCCCTAAACGCACTGCTAACTGGATCGGTTAAAGGTTCACATCCAGTTAACTTCACACCCGAGGAGAACGAGGCATTCCAGAACAGCAAAAACAGCCTTTGTCAAGCAGCAATGTTGGCTCATCCTGACTGCAACGCAAAGTTGGCGTTGGTCACGGATGCGTCTGACAAAGCCATGGGCGCGGTCTTGCAGCAACTGAAAGCGGGGGCTTGGGAACCCCTTGCCTTCTTTTCACGGAAGCTAAGCCCAGCACAGGTTAAGTACTCACCTTACGACCGCGAGCTACTCGCCATTTACGAGAGTGTGAAGTATTTTCGGCACATGCTGGAGGCTCGTGACTTTGTGATTTACACAGACCACAAGCCTCTCACATTCGCCTTCCACACTCGTAAAGAGAATTGTTCCCCACGACGTACACGTCACCTAGATCTCATAGCCCAATTCACAACGGACATCAGGCATATATCTGGGAAGAACAATGTCGTGGCGGATACTCTCTCGCGCGTTGAAGAAATTACGCAACCTGTGCCCGCTGAAAAGATCGCTGCAGCGCAACTGGAGGACCAGGAGCTGAAGCAACTGCTTGCTGGAGATAACGCGTTATGCCTGAAGCAAGTAAGCGTACCAGGATCCCAAACGCAGCTGTACTGTGATGTCAGCACCCCTACACCAAGACCTTTTGTGCCCAAGGAGTTGCGCAGGAC
This sequence comes from Ceramica pisi, assembly GCA_963859965.1. NCBI lineage: Eukaryota > Metazoa > Arthropoda > Insecta > Lepidoptera > Noctuidae > Ceramica > Ceramica pisi. The sequence continues at coordinate 38,093,846 of OY982527.1, read as the reverse complement.
GATTTTCCTTAGCCTGCACTCCTTGAGTCACCCAGGCACCAAGGCATCAGCAAGATTGGTTGCTGACCGATATGTGTGGCCTGGCATCAGGAAAGACTGTCGAGAGTGGGTTCGCTCTTGCCTGGCTTGCCAGCGCTCGAAGACCACACGACACGTCTTTGCTCCAGTAGGAGCTTTCAAATTACCGCAATCTACCGTAATCTAATTTCAAATTACAAATCTGACATGCTCACAGTGTGTCTACATGAGTTATTAGAAAAAAACATACAAGTGGATCTATTGTGTATTACGGAGCATTTCATGATGGAAGGCTATGAAGTCCATCTTGATATACCTAACTACTGTTTAGCTGCATGCTTTAGTCGAAAGGAGAATAAAAGAGGTGGTGCTTGTATACTCATAAAAAATGGTCATCAGTGGAAAGAATTACCGAAAATCGCTAAATTATCTATTACAGGTATTTTTGAATGTTGTGCCATAGAACTTATAAATTATAGAATTGTAATTGTGTGTATATATAGAGTGCCAAATCCAAGTAATTTTGATGAATTTATGAGTAGATTAGAGGTAATATTACGTGTTCTGATGAAAAAACCATTTAAAAATATTGTACTGGCGGGTGATTTTAATATAGATATATTGAAAAAAAACAAACAATCTCTTGAATTTGAAAATGTATTACTGAATTTTAATTTAAAATTATCTATACGTCAACCTACTCGTTTAAAGAGTAAGACATGCATCGACAATTTTGCGCATAATTTTAGTAATTGTCGTAGCGCTATAGTTTTGGAACTGGCTTTGTCTGACCATACGGCACAACTACTCAATTGTCCAATTAGCACCGCAAGCAATAAAAATCATTGGCGGACCACTAGACGGGACTACAGCAGAGAGAACATAGACAAATTTAAATCCTACCTCAATAGTCTATCATTTGCTGAAGTATATGAAGCTAAGGATCCGAACATTGCTTATAATGCCTTCACAGACATTTTTTCTTTTCTATATACACAATGCTTTCCTGAAACTCTCATCACTGTAAAACTGAAAAGAAGGCTTAGTTGGGTCTCTCATGGTATTAAAATATGTAGCAAAAAAAAACGTCACTTATTATGGCAGTATAGACAAAAACCTACCGAAATTAATAAAAATAAATTTAAGAGTTATTCAAAATTGTTAAAAAAAATTATTTATTTAACTCAACGCTCACAAAATATACATAAAATTAAGAAATCAAATAATAGATCTAAGACTACTTGGGAAATAATAAATCAATCAAAACTGAACATACCAAAAAACACTATAGACAAAATTCGGCATAATAATGAAACTGTAAGTGACCCCAAAATAATTGCAAATATATTTAACAATTACTTTATAGATAAAATAAAACCTATGAATAGTACGGGAACCATAGTCACTAAACATATTTTAGCCAGAAAAGACTCAATGTTCATGGCCCCATGTCTAGGACTTGATGTATTAAAAATTATAGCGTCCTTAAGAAAAACAAACAGTGTAGGATACGATGGCATATGTACAAACATTGTTAAGTCTGTAGCATATGAAATCTGCAGCCCTATAAGTCACATTATTAATTTAAGCATCAGTGAAGGTATATTTCCCAATTCACTTAAAAAATCCATTGTAAAACCACTATTTAAGAAACAGGATAGGGAGCTAATAGAATTTTACAGGCCAATATCATTGATACCAATATTTTCAAAAATTATCGAAAAATATATTTATAGGGAACTTAATACGTATTTTGAAAGAAATCATATTTTGTGTGATGAACAGAAGGGATTTAGGGAGAAAAAAACCATTAACTTGGCCATATACGACTTTTTGCATACTGTCATGACAAACATGGATAAAAATATACCAGTCTGTGCCATTTTCTGCGATATGACACAGGCATTTGACTATGTCCAACATAATATATTATTAAATAAACTTGACGCATATGGTATACGAGGAAACATATTTAATCTAATAAAATCTTACCTACATGACAGAAAACAAGTGACACAAATTAGTAGAATAAATATACGCACCAAACGTGAAGAGATTTTTACGTCATGCGAGCGCACCGTCTCTCATGGAGTTCCGCAAGGCAGTGTACTCGGACCCCCCCTATTTACAGTATATATTAATGACTTCCCTAAATCCATTAAACATCCCATAACACTGTTTGCTGATGACAGTACGATAACTATACCATGCCATAATAAGAACACATATGAAACGGACATAAAAGGTACATTAATTGATGCGATAACATGGCTGAATAATAATAATTTAAAAATTAATATAAATAAAACGTTGATTATGCACTTTAGCCAACGATCATCATTATTATCTAATCTTGACATCGAATACAATAATGATAAAATACAGACAGCTAATACTACAAAATTTTTGGGCCTAACAATTGATAGAAACTTAAATTGGAAATCGCATATTGATGCTCTAGCCAAAAGAGTAAGCAGTGGTGCATATGCGTTATATAAATTATCACGCACTCTAAATATAGAAGCGCTATTAATAGCATACTATGGTTTAATTGAATCCGTCATTAGATATGGAGTTATCTTCTGGGGTAACTCAACCGATAGGGATATCATCTTTAAAAGACAAAAGTGCTGCTTGAGATCTATGTTTAATCTAAAAACTACCGATAGCTGTAAAGAATATTTCATTAAATATCATATATTAACATTACCCTCACTTTACATATTAGAAATAGCAATGTTCGTTAAAACAAATCCACATTTGTTTCCTCGTATGGCAGACAAATTTCCAAGAAATAGACGTGATGATAGTAAACTGTGTGGACATACATCGAAGACTGCACTTATGCGCAAAAGTGTATTTTGCATGGCACCAATTGTCTACAACAAATTGCCCAAAAGTTGGAGAGAGTTAACACTACCTAAACTCAAACAAACAATGAAATTGTTTTTGGCACAAAAAGCATACTATAGTGTTGCAGAATTTTTAAGCGACTCATGGTGATTATTATGGTATTTATGGTCACGAAATTGAGTGTTTATATTAGAAATGTTATTATAATTTAATGCCCATTAATGTGATGTAAATCTTAATTTTATTATTTTATTGTAATTTGTAATATTGGACTAGGAATATAAATAATTGGATAGGTACTTAATGTAAATGATTGAAAATTAGACATTCGTATAATCGTGACTAATATTAATTAATTACTTACATTTTTATTTTTTTTTATTTTTTTGGGTAAAATTGAAAAATTGATAATTTTATAATAGTATAATTACGTAAGATATTTGCACGCCATGAGAAATGGCAAACATGTCGTGAGCCATTCTAATTTAAGATCTCGTATGCATTTATTATTTTAATTTTGTATGTATACCTACACATGTTTGAGCAAATAAAATTTCTTATTCTTATTCTTATTCTTATTCTTATTCTAGGTTTTCCTTCATCCACATTGACCTAATAGGACCTTTGCCACTGTGCCAAGGCTTCCGCTATTGTCTCACAGCCGTCGATCGCTTTACGCGATGGCCTGAGGCAATACCATTAGCAGACATCACTGCAGAAACAGTGGCAAAGGCTTTACTGAGTGGCTGGATTGCTCGTTTCGGCTGCCCATCGGATATCGTAACCGATAGTGGTAGGCAGTTCGAATCAGCACTCTTCAGAAGCCTGTCTGCAATTGCTGGGTTCCAACATCGCAGAACAACCGCGTACCATCCTGCCTGTAACGGACTGGTGGAAAGATTCCACCGTCAACTAAAGGCTGCGATCACCTGCCACGCAAACGACAGTTGGGTGGAATCTCTTCCACTAGTCATGTTAGGTATTCGCAGCGCTTACAAAGAGGACGCTCAGGCTTCAGCCGCCGAATTAGTTTACGGCCAGCCCATGCGCCTCCCAGGTGAATTTTTCGACCCTCAGGCTGAGGAGACCGTCGACATGACCACCTACCTATCAAGGTTTAGGAGTATTATCCGGAATCTGCAACCATCACCAGCAGCCAGGCACAACAGCAACTTCAAAACATTCATTTACAAGGATTTATCCTCATCAACTCATGTGTTCCTTAGGGACTGTACTGCCGGTGGTGGTCTGAAACCGGCATACTCTGGTCCTCATAAGGTCATCGAAAGAGGTGACAAGGTGTTTAGGATAGTGGTAAACGGTAAACAGGTTACCGTATCGATAGACCGCATTAAGCCGGCCTTCATACTGCGTGACCCTGACAACACTTCAAACACACCACATACCACGTACATGCACCACAACACACCACAGTCACCACTCAACACTAATGCTAATCACTACACACCCAACGCGGATAACCAAGACTTGCCTTCGACTGACAATGACGTCATCAGGACGACGCGGTCTGGACGTCGCGTTAGATTTCCCGACTATTATCGCCCTTGACGGTCTTTGGAAGGGGGTGATGTAGTGACCTACTTAATGTTTTAATTATAAAATACATAAATTATATATTGTTCAAAATTAGGATCAAAATATTTTATATACATATTTACAAATAACCTAACACCTAGTATTATATAGAATCAAAAATCTAAATTAAATAATTTTGTGTTACTAACATTTTACAAACAAACATAACAAACCGATACTTTGTATTAGTAGATAGTTTCTTATCAGCTGGCCGGCGAAGCGATGACGCGTCTATTGTTCTACGTGCCGCGCGAGCGGGACGGCACTATAGTTGCCTTGCGCTCGCGCAGGTATGGTGTGGCGCGATGGGCCACGCAGCGCCAGTACGTGTTTTGAGCCGCTTGCGATCATAAGCTTACAACACATAGCTCCGCCGCGCCGCTTAATCCGACTGTACTTGCTTGCTTTCTTCATCTGTCTAAATCTATCCATATATTCTACCACTCCTTCTTCTTCTTCTAAGTGGAACTCTTGTGTGTGTGAACTACCTGTGAAATAAACTTTCTTTCTTCTTCTGGTGTACTTTGGACTTTCATTCATCTCTTCTCACTATTGCTACATTCTTCATCACACACACCTACCACCTACAATGGTATACAGATGGTCTAAGCACTGGTTAACGTTACTTTAGTTGCGTCGAATAGAACAATATTGTGAAATTTCTTTTGAATTCCTCAATACCAGTTCTCCTGATGACACAAATAAGTGGTGGAATGCAAAAAAAGCTATTTAGGTAGGACCCGTGTCAATAACTTAGCTATTGGAATGAGCAGGAATTTATACCAGAATGTTCTGAAACAACGCTTCTTATTTAACGAACGTCAAACATCGTCCGTAATCGTACCTTTTTGACGTACGTATGTTACGATAACCAACTGTTTGATACAACCCGCCCTAAGATGTCTACAAGATTACTCAAACTTTAGACAAAATAATATCATACTTTCAGCGAATGCGGTTGTTGAAATTGATCAAGTAAATGGATTCACCAGGACATAGTGATTAAGAATGTATTTCTTTTTAATTATTTTTGATTAATTTATATATTACTTTGTTTTTATTTATTTTTTTGTTTTTTGTTATATTCTATACTTTATTTATTTTCTTTACATGTTTTACACATTTTTAAATATTTCTATTAAAAGTAAAAAAAGCATTTAAAAATTTGAAAAAAACAGTAGCCCACCGGTATCGGAACAGGGTCCAAGCTACGGTCAGGGCTCTAGAGGGAGGAACCTCCTAACAATGCGATGTCAAGAAGTACCACTTTCGGAATCAAACCCTTGACCTAGCTGCCCAACAAAAGCCTCCTGAGGTGTTATATTCTATTATTATTCTCTTTATTCATTTTTCTTAACCTACTTATATATATTTTTAAACATTTCTTAAAAAAACAAGTAAAAAAAAACATTAATAAATATAAAAAGTAGTAGTCCGCCGGTGTCGGGAGCAGGGTCCAAGCTACCGGTGGTTAGGGCTCCAGAGAAAGGAACCTCCTCACAATACGAGCCGTATCGACGAGTACTGCCTTCTGTATCAGGCCCTTTACCCAACTGCGTAACGCCAGCTTTCGACAGGTGGTTGTCGAAGCTTTTGGCCAACAGGCCATTAGCCGTAACGACAATCGGCACGATGACTGCCGAGTCCACATTCCACATTTCGACAACCTCGTGTGCTAAGTCGAGATATTTAATTTGTTTCTCTTTCTCAGCTTTCACGGAAAAAGGGAGTTAGTGAAAGTTTGACGGCTGATAGGGCAGACTGGAAGAAAAAAACGTGTTGCGCCGACCCCAAGTAACATTGGATAAGGGCAGGAAGATGATGATGAGACAATCACCTTCTCCATGTAATCGCTGACGGAGTGACACTTGTCTAGGTACTTTGAGCTATCGAATTGAATCATACTGTTACCGATGGCTTTACAGTATCAATAGCATAGTCACACATAGATCCGCATTTCGTCACAGAATCCTGATTCACATAAGCCCTTCCCAACTCTTCACTCATTACGAAAGAACCACTAATAGGCTAGATTCCATCATCCACAAATTGCAAAACTATTTAGTCCGTCAGCTAAAGTATTGAAAAATAATGGACACGTATTTTTTGTTTTTGTAAATCAATGAATATTGACAAAGATAAAACGCATCAAAACTCGGGAGTGGGGGCTCGTGACGTCACGACTCCGTAAAAATTATGCGAAGGTGTGACGTATTGAGAATTTTAAAAGTGTCGTAACTTCGTCAATTTTGGTTCCCGAAACAAAAAAAAAAACAGGGGTCAAATGTTTTTTGATAATCTAACTGACGGACTAATTAGATTTTTTCCGGACACAAGCCCATTGTATTTCGTAATTTCACTCATACACAGCTCACCTTGTTCTTGGTTTGACTACCAATTTATACTATTACTCATTTTCACGCTCTGTATTTCAAATGTGAGCTGTGGCAATCCTTGTTTTTCTTCGGTAAAGTTCAAGCTGCATTGGGTTCGGATAAAGTCGAATTTGCACAAAATACAAATTGGAATGTTCCAAATAATTTCAGAAGTGTAACAGAATTTAGGGAGAGTATTTAACTGGTTGTGAGAGATAACTAACTCCGACCTAACTCATTAGGTCGGAGTTTGAAAGTTGTTGGTGTTATACCCCGTACTTTAGATAGCACGTAAAGCCTTTGAGGATGAACTGATGCTGCATCTGTGTTTACGCACACATTGCACTATAATATCTCCGGCAAACTTGGCTAAACTCCATTAAATTGATATTGCTTACTGTGAATTTTGTCCGGAGGAATACCTTTAATCAGAAGGCCATTTAAATACATTTTTAGTCAAATTTTTCATTCAGTTGCAATCGTCAAAAGAGCCTCAATTTTCATTAATCTTTGGCAGGTTGCGACTGACACATACGAATGGGAACGTTTCTTATAAGTTTTTTGAATTGGCACTCCGAATTGACATTTGTATGAGTTAACCCATAGTTTCGTTCCAGTATCCAAGAAAGTTGAATAATTTTTCGGGACTCGTTGAGCTCGTGGCTAAATAATAAAAGCCGCACAGGTCGATCTTCAAGGTTAAGCAACGCTTGCCGAAGTTGGTCTGTTGATGGGAGACCATCTTAACATATTGAGTTTCCTCCGTGCATCGGAAAGCACGTTAAGTTGTTGGTCCCGGCTGTCATTTGGAGATCTTTAGCAGTTGTTACGGATAGTCAGAAGCCAGAAAATCTGACACCAGTCTTGCCAAGGAGTACCGTGTTAGCCAGTTAATGGGTTGTGAAGGTCTGGTAGGCAGCCGCTCCACGTAAAATACTGGTATTCAGCTGAATCCGGTTTGACTGGAAGCCGACCGCAATATAGTTGGGATAAGGCTAGGGAGATGATGACTCGTTGAGCTTCAATACTTGACGCTTTTCTGGTGGTTGCCTCTGTAGATTCAAGTTCGCAGTTGCAGTGGTTGAAAATAGTGTTGAGGGTCCAAAAACACGAATTGACATTCTAGTAGAGGCTATCTTGGTACTCAGCAGTGTGAGTCACGCTAGCAAAGCAACGGATGCCTTTTAAAATATACAACACTGACGGGAATAAAGTCAATGCAATGAATACGAGTGACAAAATTATCCTTATAGGGAACTAAATGCTGTTTCAATAGCACGAAGTACTTGTGACTTACGCAAGTGGAAACAAAAGTGTAACTTGCTCTTCCCTGTGACTTAACCTCAAGTCATAGTATTTTGGTCTTATTTTTTGCGACATACAAAATGTTTTATCATACAAAATTATGTATCCAATTCAAATATGTACTGCGAAACGAGTATTAAGAGATATGTTAAAATTTTACTTTACGTCACGTAAAACTATTTGTGCTAGGTTTGTACAAATCTTGATAAATGGGTAGCACCTGTTGTGTTATGTTCCATTAGTGAAATACTTACTACGCGGGCGACGGCGCAGGCAGACACTAGTACCAGAATGTGGTTCATGAATGAACAACATTTACGATAAGTACACTTGGCACTTACATTTTGTTTCCTTATACAGCCATATGTGGCATAAAACATTTAAAATTATGCGTTCTTGGCGGAATAGCTGCGTAAGGGTCAGCGCAGACGCGTCATGGAGACGACGACTATCGCAACCCAGCGCAGGGCATGCCACAACAGTGGCGATAAGTCCCCTCTTTGAGGAGTGGCTTGAGAGGCGCCACGGCGTCCTCACCTTCCGCCTGACGCAGGTCCTCACCGGACATGGATGTTTCGAGAGGATCCTGCACCGAATCAGGTGGGAGGAAACGCCCGGGTGTCACCACTGCGGGGATCGTCCGGAGGACACGGTGGAGCACACTGTGCAGGTGTGCCCCACTTGGGCGGGGCACCGCCGTGTCCTCGAAGAGGCGATCGGCGGCGATCTCTCGCGTCCGGCCCTGGTCCAAGCCATGGTCCAGAGCGACACGGAATGGGACGCCTTCGCCTCCTTCTGCGAAGCAGTCATGCTAGCGAAGGAAGTGGCGGAGAGGCAGAGGAGACCCTCTCGTCCCGGCCGCCGTGGTAGACGCCACGGGCGTCGGGGGCCACCTGGTGACCTCCGGCCACCGTAGGCGCGGGCCTGTGGACGGCGAGTTAGGGGTGGCTCGCCGTCCGTCCGTCTAGTGATGACAGGCCGTGTCGACGGCGCGTTAGTGTTCCACGCGCGCCTCAAAGAGAGTCAGCAATACAGAGGGGCCTGAAAGGGCCGACGCCTGCCGGAGTCGCGGGATTATTCGCAAGAGACACCGTGGTTCCGGAACACAAAGGGCAATGAAGGAACATGGATGGGTTTTAGTCAGTAGAAGTCTGACACTCCCTCCCGCTACACCCAGAGCGGGAGGAGTCATTGGATGATATCCCATCTCTAAAAAAAAAAAAGAGTCAGCGCAGACCGAACTGCAAAATGCTCGCGCATGATCGACCAAATTTTTTACTGCTCGAGCATGCAGGCGGCATGCTCGACCATGCGCGAGCCATCTCTGTTAAATATGGTCTGGGTTGCCGGGCGGGCGTGCTTACTTGGTTTTCCCATTTCTTGGGAGATTCTTTCCCAAGCATTTGCTTTTAACATCCGATCGCTGTTTATTGAACTCGATATATTGTACAAACATCCAAAACGCTGCACCAAACCGATCAACTTTTCTTTGTCCATGTTCGTAGGTTCCGTTCCGTAGGTTGATAGTCATACGTCCGAACGGTTTTCTCGCTGCGGCAACACTGACTGACTGGCGCGAGCTGCTCGAACGCGCTCGCGCATGTTGAATGCATACTCGACCACACAGTCGGCTTGCTCGAGCATGGTCGAGCATCAAATTTGGGCGTGTATACAATTTTGCGAAGTATGTTAATAATCATAAGACATTTTTTTCAATAATCTCAGAAAATACTCTGCTCTGCTCTTGGTGTGCGCTGACCCTAATTGATAACTTACAAGCGGGAAGGAGTTTTACTATTAGTCTGAAGTGAACTTTCACCTAGGCTGCCGGCTCTTCTTTAATGTATACGTAGGCACTGCGTGGATTATATCATTCACATACATCCGCACTTTCATTGATTCTGGCAATTAATTCGCCCGAATCAATGAAAGTGCAAAAAGGTGGATATGTTATTTTTTTTAAAGGAAATATACTCATCTGTATTTGTCATCTGCCATGCCTTTTCCGAACTATGTTTGACTCGTTGGAACGCGGAGCTAAGAGGCTCATTGATGACGTAAAACTGATGTATGCCTAACTGCCACAGCTTGGCTTGTTGGTCTTCTACAGATTCTACTTCAGTGAGTGTTCCCAAGAACTCCACGACCTCATTCTACCAACCCCCTTCTACCATCCGACTACGGACGGCGATGCGCCACCGGTACATGGTGGTCATCCCACCCACACGCACAAAACGTTTTGGGAACACATTCATAGTGCGTACAGCAAAGGAGTGGAATTCTCTACCAGAGTCTGTATTTCCCGATAGCTACAACCTGGGAGTCTTTAAGTCAAGAGTGATTAGGTTGCTTCTAGGCAAGCGTGCTCCACCTTAGACCGCATCATCGCTTAAGTGAGATAGTGGCCAAACGCATGCCAATCAACGGTAAAAAAAAAACGGTCATCTAGACGCACTGCCAGTTACTATCCCTACATTGCTGCTTTTACTCCACTGAGCGTTTTCAAACGTCTTTAATAATTCGCACAGCAAAGGACTGGAACTCTCTGCCTGCGTCTGTGTTTTCGAACTCATTCAACCCTGATCTCTTCAAAGTTACAGTGAAGAGGCTTCTTCTGGATGAGCTCACAAGGTCGTCGACTTTGTCCTCGATTATTTATATGAAAATGAAAACGACGGTACCAACCTTATTTCTAGTGAAATCTTTACTACTAAGTAACGCTGCATCACAAACTCTCTGAAAATTTAATATTCTGAGAAGGCACAGATCCTTTCATGCAATAACGTCTTTTACCTAAAAGTCTACAAGGAGTTTAATTTCAGAAATGGCTGTTATTAATAATTTTCCGAGATTGCTGATAAAAATTTAATAAATATGCACACGTTGACTAGACTATGTGGTATAATGGCCACCAAAAATGTACTCTTGTCTAAAGCTTTTTGACGTCAAAGAGCTCCAGGGTCTGGGTTTTTCAAGACTCTAAAACAAAGTTTTTAGGGGCTTCGAGAACCTAATCAGATTTCTATTGTACTGTCTTTCATCTATTCATATAAAACTTGTTTGTAATATTAATTCAATCTCCGTATGAAGATGATGAAGAAGATGAAGAAACATACGATATTATTGTAACAATAAACTTTTTACAAAAAAATACAAACGACTTCCAAAAAAAAAAATAACTATAAAAGTACAAAGTAAAAAATTACTTTAATTTCGGAAGTCGGTGTTTTTGTTAGTTTCTTCGTATTGAACACACTTCCGAAATTAATGTTATTTTTTGCTTTGTACTGTTTATTTGTAAAAAGTTTTTTATTTTTCACTTTTTACTGGTACCCCACACCTAACAACACCACTGCAATATCGCAGAAAAGCAAAATACGCAATTTTGATTACTTGGATGACATAAAACCATCACCCAAGTAGACGAATTCCAGCTATTTCGATTTAAAAACCAAAGTTCGTAACCGATCTTGATAAAATTTAAATGGGACCAATCTGCAAGATAAAACAAGAGTTTTTCAAATCGGTTCATAATTGTCGGAGTTATTGAGGTAACAAACGTAAAAAAAATGCAACCGAATTGAGAACCTCCTCCTTTTTGGGAAGTCGGTTAAAAAACTCTCTTAATTTCCGCTCCAAAACGGCTAGATCTATTTTGACGAGACTTTCACTGGCAGATAGCTGAAGTTATAAGAAGTTAATAAGCTTGTTTGTGTAAATTTTAAATTCATTTCTTTAAAGTACTATTTTTAGAGAAAGTATTCCCTCGCATAAAACTGAAATTGAAATTTGACACTGTTTTACGAGTTTGACTCAAATTTATTCGCAGGCAACAGATAGTGTTTACAATTTTAATTTCCTGTCCGTCTCCTCCAGCTTTCAAAGTGCATCTTTACCCTTTGAATCTCTTTCATCCTTGACGTCTGAAATGAGTACCTACGGAGAAAATTAATATCTTCAAGACACAGGCGATGCTCCAGTAAATCGACTACTAAGCACCAATGTAACCTTTGAAGATTAATGAGATTTCTTGTCTAAGGAAAGAACAGGGTAGGAAAAACTAAGATGCACTGTGATATGACAATAACGATATTTTTAACCGACTTCCCAAAAAGGAGGAGGTTATCAATTCGGTTGAATGTTTTTTTTTTTTATGTTTGTTACCTCATAACTCCGACAATTATGAACCGATTTGAAAAATTCTTGTTTTATCTGAAAGGATATACTTGCAGATTGGTCCCATTTAAATCATATCAAGATCGGTTACGAACTTTGGATTTTAAATCGAAATACCTGGAATTTGACTATTTAGATTGATTCTTTGATAATCGAAATTGCGTATTTTGCTTTTCTGCGATTTTGCAGTGGTGTTGTTAGGTGTGGGGCACCACTAAAAAGTGATAAATAAAAAACTTTTTACAAAAAAATACAACCGACTTCCAAAAAAAAACACTACAAAGTAAAAAATAACTTTAATTTCGGAAGTCGGTGTCAAAATACGAAGAAAGTAACAAAAACACCGACTTCCGTTTTTTTTTGGAAGTCGGTTGTATTTTTTTGTAAAAAGTTTTTTGTTTTTTTTTTTTTAAGTTTCGTGGCACTATATACCAAAGTTAGAGGCACTTCAATTGACTATCATGGTACCGTATATGATCAAAGATACCATAAGGTGTCACATTACCGAGATATTTGAACTTAATGTCACCGTGTGACAAATATGGCTATCATCAAAAATGCATAAAAAATAAGGCACTGGTTTTGACAAATGCAATATCAATTTTTTCCTTTTATGTCACTTAGTTTTTTTCCAACGTACATTTTTTACGGAAATTTGCCTTTTATATATAGGTTCTGTACCCCGAGGGTAACAAACGGAACCCTATTATTAAATTAAAACTTGAAGGAGGCTCCCGTAGCTACTTTCGGTTTATGGTATGGAACCCTTTGTGTGTGAGTCCAATTCGCACTTGGCTGGTTTTTTTTGTAGATATGTTACGGCTAAAGGTGGGTGTGAACATAAACTTAAGATTAGCCGGCTAAACTTAGGTTTATCTTCGAGAAGCAGTTAAAGTTAGATATCATGTAGGTTTCGTGATATTCCATCTTTAGCCGGCTAATGTGCACATTAACCGAAACGAAACGGCTAAACATGTATTCGATGGACGCGCCGGGCCGGCGGAGGGCTTGAGGGGGCGGTGGGGAGACAATGCGCTCACACGTGGCAATGTTTTTGTTTAGTATTGCGTCATCTTTCCTTGCGGTTGATTGCACATGCAATGTCGGCGTCGCACAATCTCGAAACGCTTAAAACTAAGTTTGAGAGTAAGCTTACAACCCTAATCTCTTCAATGTTAGAGTGAACAGGCTCCTTCTGAGTAAGCTCGCACAAAGTCTACGTCAGAACAAAGACTGGAGTAAACACATCACAAAATAATATAAAAAAAAACGGTAGTAATAGTATGTTATGTTGTTACGTGAGTCTACGATTTATCAAAAATATAGTTGTTTAAGGCTATTATCTATCTATCTATCTATCTTCTATCTATATCTATCTTCTATATCTATTATCTATTATCTATTATCTATTACTTATAATAAATCTGTAGAGAGGTCAATTCTGTACATGAAATATATTTCCAAAATAACTATCAGGGGGTGATTAGGGATCGATACTGATGCCAAAAATGCAATCAGTAAATTTTTTGTCTGTCTGTCTGTCTGTCTGTCTGTCTGTCTGTCTGTATAACCGTTATAGAAACAAAAACTACTCGACGGATTTTAACGAAACTTGGTACAATTATTCTTCATAATCCTGAGCAGGTTATAGTATACTTTTCATCACGCTACAATCAATAGAAAAAATGAAAAAAAAAAAATGAAAATGTGAAAGTTTGGTTGTTTGTTACTCAATCACGCCAGAACGGCTTAACGGATCTTAATGAAATTTAGAACAAAGATAGATTATAGTCTGGAATAGCACATAAGCTACTTTTAATCCCGGGAACATGTTCCCTAGGGATCACGCCGGCGAAGCCGCTGGCAGAAGCTAGTCTCGAATAAAGCTTAAAAAGCGTGCAGATGTTGCAGCTTTTCGTCAGCACTAACGGAGAAATAACATCGAAAAAAATATATGATGTACATGGTCATGTAAACTACCAGCGAAAATTGGTTTGATCGAGATCTAGTCAGTAGTTTTTTTTTTATTAATACGTCATAAATCGTAAATCACAACTTCTGCTTATAACATAATACCTACTGGTTTGTACGGAACCCTCGGTGCGCGAGTCCGACTAGCACTTGCTTTTTTTTTCAATTTTTGTGTGAATATCTTTATGCGGTTCACGGAATACATCTACTTACCAAATTTCAACAGCATAGTTCTTATAGTTTCGGAGAAAAGTGGCTGTGACATACGGACGGACAGACAGGCAGACAGACATGACGAATCTATAAGGGTTCCTTTTTTGCCATGTGGCTACGGAACCCTAATTACACATTCACGAGTTAGTAAAACGATTCGTTTTCGAAAATAGGAACCGGTTGAACTAGCGTTCTCGACCGAGTCTAAATTAACTTAATTACTGGCTTTCGCTTAGATTGTTGAGCATCCCATTGTTTTACATGCGTTACTTGATTACGTGAATATAAGACCACTTAAGTGGAATTATATTAGAATCATAATATTAATCTTACAACAATCTGTCAAATTTCGTTTTCAACTTTATCGCTAAAGTATTAGGTTCAAGGTTGATTGGGAAAATTTGACAGTGACGGGTAGATTGATATGCTGGCTGGTTAAGTTAAAGTGGCCTTTTAGACCCGCTGTACTTGTTTTGATACATGTAAGTATTTTATGGATATTACTGATGAGTTACGCTTATTTTCTGGTCTTAGTGGCGAATTGAGCTTAATGTTGCATGCGAATAGTGGTGAGATTGCATTGTAACTTCAACGTCACAAGTTGATTCCTTATTGAGGTGGATGGTACAAGTTTCAAAACCGTCTTTGGCAAGTATCAAGTCCCATGGGCGTTTCAATAAATATTGGTTCATATTTGAGGCCATCGAGAGACACGGCGAAGCACTTGCCGTGTCACTCGATATCTCGGAGGCCTTTGACAGGGTCTGGCACGCAAGTCTACTCAGCAAGCTTCCTGCTTATGGCATCCCGGCTGGTTTTTGTAGCTGGATATCAGACTTCCTCAGTGAACGGTCGATCAGAGTTGTTGTTGACGGTTGCTAATCTGACCTCATGGCTATCGATGCCGGAGTTCCTCAGGGGTCTGTTCTCTCTGCAACTCTTTTCCTGCTGCACATCAATTACCTACTTCAGCCTGGTCTTGTTGGGTACGCAGATTACAGTACGGTTTCAGAGAGATACATGTCTAGCGCAACAACCAGCGGGGGTGAAGTTCGTTCATTGAGAGAGGCCATGGTAGAGCGGACAAATTTGACCTTGAGTATTGTCTCTCAGTGAGGTGACGACAATCTGGTCACCTTTAACGCCACCAAAACTCAGGCGTGTCTTTTTACCGCTAAACGGAGTCGTTTCGCCCAAACTCCTACTTTTCGGGGTGTTTCTGTTCCTGTGACTGATCGGCTCGAGCTTCTAGGCATGAAGTTGACATCCAGTCTGAACTTCGGCGCCACCATTGAGTACAAAGCCAAAACTGCAGCCAAAAAGCTGGGCATCCTGAATAGAGTGAAGCGATACTTCAGGCCTGGACAGCTTTTAACCCTTTACAAAGCATAAGTCCAATCCTGCATGGAGTATTGCAGCCACCTCTGGGATGGCTCGGCCAGGTACCAGCTTGCCGCGCTTGACTCGGTGGAACGCAGAGCTAAGAGGCTCATCGGTGACGATAAACTGGTGGATGCCAAGCTTCACAGCTTGGCTCATCGCCGCAAGGTTGCCTGCCTGTCGGTCTTCTACAGATTGTACTTCGGCGAATGTGCCCAAGAACTCCACGACCTTATTCCACGAGCAGCCTTCTACCATCGGACATCCAGACGCACTGCAGCTTACCATCCCTACCTTGTTGCTATTCCACGAATTCGCACTAAGCGATTCCAAACGTCTTTTATAATGCGGACAGCAAAAGAGTGGAATTCTCTGCCTGCGTCTGTGTTTCCGAACGCTTACAACCCTAATCTCTTCAAAGTTAGAGTAAACAGGCTCCTTCTGGGTAAGCTCGCTCCATCATAGACTTGTCTCTGTCATTTCTGACCAAGACTAAGGTCAAGAGCAAACACATCACAAATAAAAAAAATAAAAAAAATACATGAAAAATTGGGAAGATATGCGTTAAATCCGCGCAAAACGCCATCGCCATCTCTCATGCGTAGGCGTAGGAAGAAATTACAATTTCCACTTCCCTCCTTATCACGCAAGAGACAGAACAGAGTTAAGCCTAAAAATTGCATCTGCATCTATTTTTACAACAACATAAATGCAAACATAATTTGCCCACACGCCTTCTCACATAGCAATGTATCACTAAGTTTAGATCCGCTCCATCCAAATCCCGACTGAATCAATATAGGGACAGTTGCGGTTCCGGCTGCCAAAGTAAGTAATATCCGAACCGGATTTCTGAAGTGAATTGCCACTGGATGCCCTGCGGCTACATTGGTTCTATTTGTGTACGTAACGTTGATGTTTGTGCTGAATGTATGTATTTGCATTGGTGTTTGATTAATTGCAGGGGCGCTTAGGCTTTTAGTGTCCATGATCTGCTCTACTTGTCTGCTCTAGTTGTCTCACTGTGTGGTTATTTGTTGGAAAAATATTGGGGAGGCCTTTTCTCGGCAGGTAAAGGCTTCTTCTATATTTTTGCATGCTTTATCTCGTACCTTTTCCAGCCAATACGTCAGAAATAAGCCTAAATCATCGTGCCAGCATTTTTAGGCCTGCCTCGGTAGCAACGTATGTCTTCAGGCCCCTACCGCCAATCTACTATGATAGAAAAACATAAAACTTAAAATCACATTTACTTTGTGAAATAAAAAGGGTTTCGTGTATTAAAATACTTCAGATAAAAGGTAGTACAGGTGTTCGTCGAATAGCCAACGTTTTTGCTCGTGTACTTATTGACAATTTCTCTTTACGTGTAAAATTTTTGACGATTCCACTCGTGACTGCACTTGATTGAGACCCCCTGCTGTATTCAATATATTGATGCCCCTTTGCTTGGTCGACCGACATGAATCCTAGTCGTCACGTGCACTTCCCTTTGTGACAGTCGGAGATTACTTAGTGTCCTCCGGCGCGATCAAATTGTAGTATTCCTGTGATATCGCATCTGTTCATAATTAGAATGGACCTTATTTTGCTAACTAAACCTAAAAGCAAATAAAAAAATAAGGTTACAAATATAAATTATGAGTTTCTAATCTCTATAAAAAGTCGGGTTAGTTACACTTTTTATAACTCAATAATAGTTGGATTGATTTTGATGATCTTTGGTTTGTTAGATTTGTCTTTGACCCCGAATAGCTGGATACTGGAAATTTAAAGAAAAAAAATGTACAACCTAAACAAGGCAAAAATTAATTGTGACAAGACGGTACGAAGTTCGCCAGGACCACTAGTAAATGATAATGCTCATAAGTAGAACGAATGAAAAGAATCCCTCTAAAATCATTTCATATAAATTGGTTGCCAAAACTTCGCTATCGCAGACAAAAATTATTGAATCTCGAGTCGAGCCAAGCCCTAAAACACCCAATTCTAGAAATCAGATATATTTATATTTGCCAGAAAATTCATACAAATTACAAGGAAAGATCTTATATCCTAAAAGTCACTATAATTATTCTGCCTGCAAGCGCAAGCGTGCAAATTATTACTTACTAGCTGACCCGCGCAACTTCGTCTACCTCACATTTTCCATTACTGCTCCGCTCCTATTTGTTTTAGCGTGATGATATATAGCCTATAACCTTCCTCGATAAATGGGCTATCTAACACTGAAAGAATTTTTCAAATCGGACCAGTAGTTCCTGAGATTAGCGCGTTCAACCAAACAAACAAACAAACTCGTCTGCTTTATAATATTAGTATAGATGTCAATTTTGTCGATTGTTATTGTTATCATGCAATTCTAATCATGATTATTACTCCTTTTATTCATCTTAAAACTTATTTATACATTTTTAAATATTTTAATATTAAATTATAAAAAAATATATATAATATTATTACAATAATGTATTACAAAATATATTATTTAAATTTGTCCATCATTAAAATTAATTTTTAAATTCAATAAATTCCTCTGTTGTTAAATACTCAAACATTTATTTTGTAGCCACTCTGTCAATTTTTTTTAAATAATATACCCTGCAGTCATTTCAATTAAGGAATGTTAATATAAATCAATACACATTTATATTAAAAACATTTTTTTTTTAAATCTTTATGACCTAGTGAGTGATGTAATAGGTTGATAAACTTAGCCCTTTTTTGTCTCAACAGAACCTCACTACGCTGCTTAAGAGCGTATATTCCGTCCACTAGCGCCGCCAATCGTTTTTTATTATCTGTGGTAAATTTAAGACACGTAGATAAAAAACCGCTCTGTAGTGCACTGAAGAAATGTATTTATTATGTTTTGAGAGTTATGTTTTGTACTTTAGAACATAAATAGTTGCCAAAGTCGATATTTTTGCTAAAAGTGGCCACTTTTAGCAATAATTGCCGTTTTGGCTCTTTAGCCATGAGATAAGTATTAAAAATAACTGTCAAAAAATAATAGATACATTTCTTCAGTGCACTACAGAGCGGTTTTTTATCTACGTGTCTTAAATTTACCACAATTAACAAAAAACGATTGGCGGCGCTAGTGGACGGAATACACACTCTTAAAGTAATTCATGTAATTTTTGGTAATTATGCAGATATCTCTAGTATACATTTTTTAAAGAGTGGTTGACAACTATATAAGAACCATATCTACAATCCCTTCGTCTTGGTAGAGTAAAGCTTAGTCATTGAATGTTCTTCCTTAATGTTCATGCCCCCAGATAACTATATCTATACTAATATTATAAAGCAGAAGAGTTTGTTTGTTTGGTTGAACGCGCTAATGTCAGGAACTCCTGTAGTGCGATTCACTAAGGCAGAACATCATTACAACCAAGAAATCATCGTTGAAACATCTGATGTGGCATCTATTTATCAGATGTTTCAACGATGATTTCTTGGTTGTAAAGATGTTCTACCTTAGTGAATCGCACTACTGGTCCGATTTGAAAAATTCTTTCAGTGTTAGATAGTCTATTTATCGAGGAAGGTATAGGCTACATATCATCACGCTAAGACAAATAGGAGCGGAGCAGTAATGGAAAATTTGACGCGACGGGTCAGATAGTCGCTCAATATAACTACGGGCATCAACATTATCATCACTGATCTCGCCCATTACTGAGCACAGACCTCTCTTTTCATGAGTCAAGCTCATCCAGATTCTAGACGCAATGGCAACAATGTCGTCTGCCTGTCTCGCTGCCGGAAGCCCCACACGTCTGCTTCCAGTCCGTGGACGTCATTCGGTCACTAGGTACCTTTTTTTTTTTATTCGGTCTCTAGGTACCTTACTCCACCTATCATCATCTCGCCTTGCGACGTTTCCTGCTCAGCTCTATTTCAGCTCCATACCGACAACATCAAATAAAGTTAAAAAAGGGTTTAATTTGGCCAATGTCCAGTTTCTGCATCAAAGGATTCAAAATATTCACATGCATTCGAAATCCAATATCGAAATACCAAAGTTTTAATGAAGAGCGACACAGCGCATCGAAAAATTCTCAAAATACTCTGTACGCTTGTAGTACTGACAATTATAAATGAATTTTGCAGGTAGGGTTTGTACCATACAGGTGCGTCTGTGGGTTGCTATGGCGACAGCAGCTCCCCCCGCTCCGAGGGAGGCAGACGTCGTAATTGACGGTGCAACGCAACTCCAATATAGACTATATTTGTGTAGGTGATTTCATCCCCCAATGCGCCATTTTGCACGGACTGCGTGTGTGTGGAAATTAACTGGCGATATCAGGCGTAACTATAGATATAAAGTTACACCTGATTTTTTTAGTAGTAAAAAGACATTTTTTACTACTAAAAAAACAACACAAAGTTGCATGCAGTTATAACCAATACAAAATATGTAAGTAAATTGAGAGAGGACACTATTTTCAAGTAAGCTACTTTCGGTATTTCAAAGAACATGTTACCTAATTCACTATCACTATAAACTCATACGTATCAATCACACTGTCACTTATGGTTCAATTATATCACCATTAACATGACGAACAGCTACATTCATGAATGAGAGGACGCTAGCAGAATAAATTAAAAGCCTTCAGAAGTGACGACACTTAACTGCGTACCATTTTTTTATTATGTCATAGGTGTCATAGGCTTGCTCTTGACCACATTCACGCCTGATGGAAAACGATGGATGAAGTCTACGATGAAGCAAGCTTGCCCAGAAGATGCCTGTTCACTCTTGCTTTGAAGGCAGACGTATGTGGACGGGAACACAGACGTTGGAAGAGAGTTCCACACTCTTGCTGTGCGAATAATAATTGTGGAGAAGAAGCGCTGGGTACGACTAGTCGGGATATCGACCAAGTACCCTGTGGTACCCTGCAGCACGTCTGGTATTCTGGTAGTAAAAGGGCGATGGTGGGATCAGGTCGTACTTACTGAAGTCCTGCCAAACATATCCTTACTACACAATCTATTTATGTAGGTGTATCATTTTTCACTGGCTAATCACCTCTACACGGCTTGAAATAATCTCAATTTCGGACATAAGTTCGAAATTTTAGTCCTAAATTTTAGCAGTATATCTTTTGACCAGCAAAACCTTAAAACCTAGCTACTCCACTGTCCGTCCATCCATCTGACTGTCAGCTGGTTTTCTAGAGCTGTAATAAGACGACTGTTGATATTTTTATAGAGTATTTCGAAATATGTCTGTTGTTAAGAAATAATTCTAATTGAAAACGGTTCCCTAACCCATACAAGTGCCATGATTTTTTTGGGTTTATGATACGGATCATTAAGTGAGCGAGAGAGTGTGAGTCTCGCACTAAGCTGGTTCGTATTTGATACAACTCCATAATTGATCGTCGTATATTAGTGTATTATTCAATTCAACCTCATTAAAGGCAATAACGCTTCAATTCTTCGTCGTCAGTGTAGCAACACTGATGACAGTATACCTATATATTTCTATATATATATATATATTTTATATGAGATGGGTTTGCTATTGACTCAAGTCGTGGTCAGAGATGACGGAGACAAAGTCTACGATGGAGTGAGCTTACCCAGAAGGAGCCTGTACACTCTAACTTTGAAGAGATTAGGGTTGTAAGCGTTCGGAAACACAGACGCAGTTCCACTCCTTTGCTGTGCGCATTTTAAAAAACGTTTGGAAACGCTTATTGCGAATTTGAGGAATAGCAACAAAGTAGAGATGGTAAGTTGCAGTGCGTCTTGATGTCCGAAAGGGACTCTTGATGTCTGATTGGATGAGGTCGTTGATATTTCCAAATCTTCACTTCATTATCCTCATGTAGACTTAGACCAAACCGGAAAAAATCGCAACCTTATTTCAAATTCCGACCACCACTTTTGACCACGTGCAAAATGTGGGCCAAGTTCACACGGGCGAATTGCCTGGCATTCCAATCAAACTATATCGTTTTGTAATACACCTATTTAGAACATAAGAGAAGCCGCATACTAGGCTTGAATTATTCATTTTTGAGTAACAGTCGCCTTGGACAATGGTGAGAATGGCGAAACGTATGGAATAATTTTATTGTTGTATGATGTTATTAAATGGGTAAATTGTTTGTTATCCTAAAACATAAAATGCGTACCAAATGAGAATAAGGACATAAATAACCTCTATCTGCATGTCTCTTGAAAAGTACGGTTTGCAAAGAAAACTTAGTCGCATATCGATAACGGCTTATTTTACTTTGCTTGAATTAGTCTTAAGAGCGTGTATTCCGTCCACTAGCGCCGCCAATCGTTTTTTATTATTTGTGGTAAATTTAAGACACGTAGATAAAAAACCGCTCTGTAGTGCACTGAAGAAATGTATTTATTATGTTTTGAGAGTTAAGTTTTGTACTTTAGAACATAAATAGTTGCCAAAGTCGATAGTTTTGCTAAAAGTGGCCACTTTTAGCAATAATTGCCGTTTTGGCTATTTAGCCATGAGTTATGTATTAAAAATAGCTGTCAAAAATTAATAGATACATTTCTTCAGTGCACTACAGAGCGGTTTTTTATCTACGTGTCTTAAATTTACCACAATTAATAAAAAACGATTGGCGGCGCTAGTGGACGGAATACACACTCTTAAATCAAATTCATATAAAAACGTTTAGTAAATTAGCTAAATATAATATTTAATTATTTAAAGTCATTGTAAGTTATTCAACCATACCAAAACACTTTTTTCACTCAATGTTTATCTACACTATCTCACTACTTACAAAGAGGAAAGATTTGATTGTTTGTTTGTTTGAATTGAATAGGCTCCAAAACTACTGGACCGATTTAAAAACAATCTTTCACCAATGAGTAGAATAGACTGTCCGTATGAACATAGGCTATATATTATTCCGTTAAAATAAAGGGTATACCCGTACGAAGTCCGGACGTGCAGCTAGTAAATAATAATTTTAAGAAAATAATCTTGCTTTGCTTTTGCGACCCCACCGAAGTGGTTTGAATTGACAGCTATGACGTCACAATATGGCGCTAGTCGATCCTATTCTTATTTGAAACGTATCGTAAAATTCTTCCGTAACGGAATGACTGACAGACAGCGCATAGCAGAAACTACTGGTCTTAGGAAGCTGAAAATTGGCATGTAGCTTCCTTGGGTAATGTAGGGAAGAACTAAGAGAGGTCTTCCCGAAATACCCAACGGGAACGGGAAAAACGAGATATACGCGTACGAAGTTACGGGCAAAAGTAACGGGCAAAAGCTATCTATACTAATGCTAAAGCAGAAGAGTTTGTTTGCTTGTTTGTCTGTTTGGTTGAACGCGCTAATCTCAGGAACTACTGGTCCGATTTGAAAAATTCTTTCAGTGTTAGATAGCCCATTTATCAAGGAAGGTTATAGGCTATATATCATCACGCTAAGACAAATGGGAGCGGAGCAGTAATGGAAAATGTGACGCAGACGAAGTTGCGCGTGTCAGCTAGTTTAAAATATTTAGTGAGATCGGTATGTTGTTTCTGATGGACTTTTTCTTTTTTCTTATTTGAGATTGGTTTGTTCTTGACTCTAGTCTTGGTCAGAGATGACAGAGACAAAGTCTACGATGGAGCGAGCTTACCTAGAAGTAGCCTGTTCAATCTACCTTTGAAGAGATTAGGGTTGTAAGCGTTCGGAAACACAGACGCAGGCAAAGAGTTCCACTCCTTTGCTGTGCGCATTATGAAAGACACTTGGAAACATTTAGTGCGAATTGGTGTAATAGCAACAAGGTAGGGATGGTAAGTTGCAGTGCGTCTGGATGTTCGATGGTAGAAGGGGGCTAGTGGGAGGACGTCGTAGAGTTATAAACACGCAATTTTTACTATTCGGTAGCTTATACGATGAAAAGTAGGTAATCGGGGCGTCTTTTGTTGTAAAAATTGATGAAAATAAAAGAAATTCTTGCCAAAAACACATTTATTTATTTAACACTTTCAGCACAAACAAAAGTACAGAGGTGGACTTAATGCCATAGGCATTCTCTACCAGTCAACCTTTGGGTGATGCAGAGAATAGTGGTAGGTGCAATACGGAGAATTAAATGCGATTGATAACTATTCAAATACTAAGTATAAAAATAAAGTAAAGTACATAAAAAATAGTATAAAATCAATGAACAACAACACAACACAACACAACACAACAACACAACACAAGACATCAACACATGTTTATTTTCAATTGAGGGTATTTTATAAACACTCGTTTCATGTTATAAAGATGGCAAATTACCTACATTACTTGCGATCATTACGGAGTTTTTTTATCGCAATACATCATCCAGTTCAAAAGTTACACAGTTTTGTTTGCGTCACACTTGTGAACAAACTTTTAAAAACCGATTTAAAAAAATTGATTCTTTTTAATACATTTTCCGTCGATAAAATTAGGTATATTTAGTTTAACCTTTTACAGAGGATAAGCATTGCCATACAACGTGGCAATGAACTATGCAGCCAGTCTTTTGGGCTCACTTCCAGTCGATAGCGATTGGGACGAATTTTTTGACGCCATATTTTAGTTAGGAGTTTTTTTTTCAATTTTAAGTGTATATAGTGTGTTCTTTAATATTATGTTTCCTGGTTTAAAAAGGTATAGTTTACATCGATTTTGTATTTGCACGTTATAAAGACTCACACTGTTTAAGAATCATAACCATACAAGATTCTGTCAAATTCATTTTCATCTTTATCGCTAACGAATTGGGTTTAAGGTGGAAGCTCCAGGGTAGCCCGCGAAATTCATTTTTTTTTTAGTTTTTTGCAATTTTCCGGTCACTGTGAAGTTGTATGTTAAACAAAACATAGTTCGCGATCATAAAAAGCATTTATCTAAAGTATTATAACCATTTGAATCAACATAACCCTGTAAGTTCATAGAACTCGATTGAATGTTATTTCGTAAAAAAGTTATTCAATCGAGTTGTATGAACTTAGAAGATTATATTGATAATTAAAATAGATATAATTCATTAGATAAATATGCGTTACGGCCGCGAATTGTATTTTGTTTAACATACAGCATCACACTGACCGGCAAATTGCAAAAAACATAAAAATATTTGAATTTCGCGGGCTACCCTGGCGCTTCCACCTTAAGGCTAATTGGGAAAATTTGACAGTGACGGGTAGTGTGTGCTTTTTGAGCAGCCAGCCTGAAAGGTTTGCGGTATTGTTTGAAAGAATAACCGCGGCAATGAAACGCAGAGTACATTTGAAGATAGACGTAGGGATTTTAGTCAGTAGGTAAAATTCTGACACACCCTTCAGGGAGGGATCATTTTGAGACCAAAAAAAATCTTTGATTACGC
The DNA here is from genome assembly GCA_963859965.1 of Ceramica pisi. Lineage (NCBI taxonomy): Eukaryota > Metazoa > Arthropoda > Insecta > Lepidoptera > Noctuidae > Ceramica > Ceramica pisi. Next base: position 38,068,591 of record OY982527.1, on the reverse strand, counting down.
GAAGAACATATTTTAATTAAAAAAATCATGACATTTATAAGCCGTACCGCGATACTTTCGTTGACTTGTGGTCTTACTCGCTCGTTTATGTAATTATACGATTTATGTATGCAGTTCAATTTCACGGTTCTGTGGTAATTTGTGAATGAAATGCGAATTCTTAATTAAGATTCTTTCTTTTATTGTGTGTTTAAAAATGCTGTTATGAATAAAGATGATTGAATTTTTGTTCTTTACCGCTTGAATAGAAGTTGATACTACCTGTTTGGTATTGTGTACCAAACCGGTAATATCAACTACTTCTTCTTCTCAAATCATCGTTTTCTACGAAAATCAGTTCATTCAGCTAAATATTGAACACTAGCTGACCCGCGCAACTTCGTCTGCGTCACATTTTCCATGAATGTTCCGCTCATATTTATTATCTTACCATAATAATATATAAGCTTTCTTTGATAAATAGGCTATCTAACACTGAAAGAATTTTTCAAATCGGACCAGTAGTTCCTGAGATTAGCCCGTCCAAGTAAACAAACAAACAAACTCTTCAGCTTTAGCTTCTGCTTTTTCGCTTCAGATTATTAATTATTTCTCATCAAAATACTAGGAACATTTACTTTGACAACGTGAATGCATATATGAAATTCTGATAGAATAGAATTAAAGAAAAGCAGTCTTTTGACTTCGAAATTATATTCATCTTTTTGAAACAAATAGCTCAAAATTACGGAGAATCGTCTAGTATCAACAGAAGCGGCTCCAACCAATCATAATGCGCACCTGCAATCAACCTTTTTATTCTTTAGGATTTGAAAATGGAATGAATAATCCAATCTTAGTGACCTTTTTTTTGTGCTTTGGATCTAGTTGAATAGAGAGAAAAAACCTTACCATAGAAACAGAACACTTTTTGATAGGGTAGTATTTAAACGAGTGACTATAAATTAAAGTTTTAAGTGACAGAAATAATTAATTTACCTTATAGTATTACTAAGTGAGCGACTGACTGCGAGTAACGAGAAATCAACAGAACAGCAACATACAAACATTCATTTGTGTTACTTAAAATACAAAATGCTAACCAAACCTAACCAGGTCCGCAGAAATTAACTCTAACAAATAAAGTAAAAAAAACCTATCCTAACCAAAATCTATCTTTATGTTGAAGTTGCCCCTCAAGTTGTCCTCTGTGTATTTTTTTTTTTGTGATTGGTTTGCTCTTGACTTTAGTCTATTATTTCTAATATTGATGAGTCGCTCACTTAGTAATTTAGTCGCACGGCTAAAATTTTACTATCTGAAATGGATTAATCACAACTCACTTTATTTAAACTCGTTCTGGATTTTATTATTAATCAATATTTGTTGTTAGTTTAGTTATTTTTTCGCTTACTCATATTCATACCGCTCAAGTTTTTAAAATATTTTCTCATATTTTTTTTTTATTCGATCGTTTTATAAATCCCCATAAACTTAGGTCTGACTGCAGTGGACTGCGCGAAAAATAATATGGCAATCCAGAAAAATAATATGGCAAGATAGAAAAAACTAGGCAGTCTGAATTTTTCCTTATCACACTGAGATCTGTCCTCCTTGAGTTTATTTTGCTAAGCAATCATTGTGGCTAAATACAAACAACCAGACGGATCGGTCTTCAAGGTTTCCACAGAATAACCACTTTTGATGGTTAGGGGACCATCTTACCATACTGAGACCCCTCCAAGCCTCGGAAAGCACACGCTAAGCCGTTGGTCCCCTGCTGCGATTTTCAGATCTTTGGCAGTCGTTACGTTGTCAAAAGCCGGGAAATATAACACCAGTCTTGCCAAAAAGTACCGTGTTTCCCAGTTGTTGAGGTCTAGTAGGCAGCCGTTCAATGTACAATCATGCTCTCTGCACTGGAAGCCGACTCCAATGTAGTTGGGAAAAATCTAGGCAGGCAGACAATCGTTGTGAAACAATATAAATTCAGTGACGAAGGATCAACACAAATTGGTAACTGCATTCTCTTACACAATGCAAGTAACAAGTAAGTGTAGTATCACAGTACCACAGAACAACAATGAACCTTGATTTCAATACAATGCGGTTTGATTAGCTAGCAGGTTCCAACTGACCCCTTGTGTGTATGTGGGTTCTGTACATATACTTACTTACCTATAAGTACATGATAGGGACGTGCTAGAGCTTTGCGTTGGCATCCGCAAGTGCGAAGCGTTCACAGGAAAGTTGCAGCTGTAACGGAGGTGTAAAGTTCGCTTACGTATGCAACATAAATTGCGCATTTTATTGATTTTGCTTAGATTTATTGGCCTGGAATAGGCCAAATAGATGACTAAAAATATATAATTAGTATGTAAGATAGATTTCACAAGTTTTCAAAAGAAATATTAGGCACTTTATTTTTTCACGTAAACAGAAAATAAAGACGATACCTACAGTGCGTTAAAAATTCGTGTGCGTGTGTGTCGTTTTGGTACACTTTATCGGTATAAAGTGTACCAAAACGACACACACGCACATGATTTTTTTTTTTTTTCACACGGAGTGGGGGCTGATGATGTCACTATCCGGTGATAGTGACATCATTATTATATTATTATTATCCCTAACGACTGCAAAAGATCTCCAAATGACAGCCGGGACCAACAGCTTAACGCGCTTTCCGAGGCACGGAGGCAACTCGGTATGTTATGATGGTCACCCATCCACAGACCAACCTGGGCAAGCGTTGCTTAACCTTGAAGATCGGCCTGTGCGGCTGTTATTATTTAGCCACTAAAAATACGTCTCCAACATTTTTGTTTTGTCCAGTACCACTTGATTGCCAATTGGTCGACTGGTCTTAGAAAATATGTCTATGAATCTTTTTTTTTCCTCCGCTTTTGTACCCATGGAGTTATTTAGCGGAGGCGGATATGATGACACAGGACATAACGTCCCTAACTAACTCTACAGGTTGAAGCTAAAATGATTGGCATTCGTCCAAGGGGTGAAAGTGTTCTCATGAATATTAACAGCTTTAACTACGGACGCTTCACTTTTGTGACTAATTTGATCCGGTATAGAATCCCGAATAAAATTAACGCGTACGTTAAAAAAGTCGTACTAAACCCTCTGATTAAAAAACACAGCACCAGATGACATTAAAAGTGTTATATTTTCTCTGACAAGTATTAAAGTTCTTAAGGTAGGATTTTAGCCATACTCCTATGATTAAAGTCGAGACGACTCGTTCCCCTCACTGAAACCTTAAGATGCAAAGTTGAACGGTTCGTTTAAATATGTACATCTGTACGGTTTCACGTCGACTAGACTATTCCGGAAGGACTGTTTGAATGATATGGTTACGGGAAGCTGTAGAACTTTCATACATTACATCTAAAGAGAATTTGTTCGTCATACGCTAAAAACATTTTTTTTTTTTACAATATTTACTTGCTCAAAAAATGCATTTACGAAGCCTATATACATTGTTTGAAAGTTAAACATAGTAACGCACCATATATTATAATGGAACGTGCCGTAAAGTAGGAATTCTCACCTAAGTAGCTACTTTACCACACGCTTCGTTGTATCGCCATACAACGGAGCGTGCGCTAAAGTAGGTACTTAGGTGTACAAAATACGCAATTTCTTCCAAACATCGTCCAAGTAAACGAATTCTAGCTATTTCAATTTAAAATCCCAACTTCATAACCGATTTTGATAAAATTTAAATGGGACCAATCGACAAGTATGCAGTAAGAATTTTTCAAATCGGTTCATAATTGACGGAATTATGAGGTAACAACCAAAAAAAAAAAACGAATTGAGAACCTCCTTCTTTTTGAGGAGTCTATTTGTAGTTGCAGTTGGTAGCGTCTATTTTAATTCAATTACAGATTCAGTACCAGCAGCTGAATCAGACTGCTTAAAATACTTTTTTTTTTATTTTCCGTCGTTTATTGAGTCGGGTTTTATAAAACTTTGGAAGTCGTTACGGATTGTCAAAATACATTCATTGTGCGTACAGCTAAGGAGTGGAATTCCCTGCCTGAGTCTGTGTTTCCTGATAGCTACAACCTGGGAGTCTTTAAGTCAAGAGTGAATAGGTTACTTCTAGGCAAGCATGCTCCACCTTAGACCGCATCATCGCTTAACATCAGGTGAGATAGTGGTCAAACGTACGCCTATCAATATAAAAAAAAAAAAACAATAAATCTGACTCCAGCCTTTTTCTATTTGAATATTATTTCTTTACAGAACACCACCTATCAATATGATCACGCAGCTCTGAAATGCCCTATATAGGTTATACTGATCGCAATCATTTTTACCAATTCCTACAGAAAACAATGTTTACAGAACACGACAAAGCTATGTGCCCGTAGCTTTGCTATTAAATACCTACTGATTCCCGCCGGAATTCTCTTGGAAACCGTACCCTCGAGATACTCGTGCCAAGACGTCTTAATTTTAATACTCGGAAATGCGAAATTCGGTCTGCATTGCTATTCCTTGTCTCTAAATTATGTTTAGATGGAATATCAATTCAGTAGGTACTAGATTAGTTCAACCACACGATTGCAACTTAAGTCCGTATTCTAAGTCTCCACCAACCAGTTTCCACCTCGTATCATCAAATTGCCAGTAACATTTTTTTTGTCTATTAGATATTACTTTTTATTTAGTTTACTTTTTAATTTTTCTCGAGCTCAGCTTAAAGAATATGTTTTTTGAGAGTTCCTAGTTATTGTCTATGAAAGTAGTGTGTTTGATAGTCCATTTTTAGGCAAACCGTTTCGTTTGTACGGCTGGATGGATTTTTGCAAAGGAGTTATCATTAGATTCTCCTCAAGTGCCGCAGTGAAAACCCTACTATAACATTATAAATGCGTTAGTAACTATGTCTGTCTGTTCTCCATGCTACCACTGAACAGATTTGGATGAAATTTTGTACAAAGATATTTCGAGACCAAAAAAGGACATAGGATAGTTTTTATCCCCGAAATCCCACGAGAACAGGAAATTTGTAGTGAAAAGGGAGCGAAGCCGTAGTATTGGACTAAAGTAGAAGAGTCTATAAATGTAATTCACTAATAAAAGAAAACGTAGGAAAAACGCATTGTATCAAAAAAACTGATCGTAAAAATCTACCAAGCCCGTTCCATCATCGGACCACAAGACGTACGGTGATGCGCCACCGGTACAAGGTGGACATCCCACCCACACGCACAAGTGTTTTGGGAGCACATTCATTATGCGTACAGCTAAGGAGTGGAATTCCCTACACGAGTGTGTTTCCTGATAGCTACAACCTGGGAGTCTTTAAATCAAGAGTGAAAAGGTTACTTCTAGGCAAGGGTTGAGAAACTGGTAGAAAAAATAATCACTTTTCAAGCATTCTGGTGTAGTTGATGGCATTTAAACTGTGATTTAATTAAATTACATGCTACCAACTGCATCACATCTGTATGCCAGTCCATCCATCCGTCAGTCTGTCTGTTGTAATTCTTTTGCCGCGATAACAACTAATAACAAAAGTAAATTAAAAATAAAAGCCCACACACTTCCATACCAGAAGCACATTTTTTTGGCGTATTGTGCTCAATCAATGGCCACCACTAAGCTTGTATTGCCAAATTCGCAAACAAAAAAAAGTAAGTAAACTAAACTAAATGAAAGGATTTTTGTTTTCGGTGTATGTTACGGAACGTTTCGTGTGAGAGTCCGACACGGGCTTGGCCGGTTTTTCCCTATTTTTTTTCAAAGATTCAAAGCATTTATTTCAAATAAAATATTCACAGGCACCTATTTTCATGGCGGCTGAGTCGAGCGAACATCATCGATCTGTCTTAGAATACGGGCGTAAGATACTAAAACCACAATGTTGCAAACAATTCACGAATCAGTGCTTCAGGTACAGATATCCAGACAGTTCCAATATATATTACATCTTCCGTCAATAGTAAAGTTGAGGCACACTTGATTAAACAATATTAATTAGTAATTAGTAATATTGTGAGCTAGAACTTGGATTTAGAATATTGTCTGGCAATATATTCTGTCTCAGATGTGTCAATTTCATTTGAAATATTAATTAAACGTTATAAAAGAAAGAAATGTTTAATACAAAGTAATGTACTCAGGTGGAAATGTTTTTCACATACATAAAAAATAAAGCTTAAAAACAGCTAAAATAGATGTTGTTTTTGTTTTAGCTTAAAGCTTAAAATTAGGTAAGTAGATCAATAATAATTATATAGTTGAACGTGTCCCTAACAATGTAAGGTGCGCCATATTGTTGTGCTATGAGCTATATACTATAAGCTATTATACTATAGCATAGTCTGAAAGCAGCTTTAGAGAGGATTTTCAGAAATTCTTACGATGCATCCACACAGCAGTTACTTTTGGTGAAGCAACAAAATGCAACACGATAACATTACGAGTGAGTAACAATCAAAATCTTCAACAGTTTGACTTTTTGGTCACCTTTTTGTTATCGTATGTTTCCCACTGCCACTTGGAAACGTTGTCTCGCAAAAACTATCTCCGGTGTGGATGACCTTTATGGGAACGGGTAGAAATGCTATATTCGCGTATTAAGTATATCTTACTGAATATCTACTTATCTACTTTTAGATACAGATTTCCTCATTCTTTCATATGTATCCGAAAGTAGCTTTAGTATCTAATTTCGAATACATATTTTCTGTTACATTTTCTGGTTACAAAAATAAAGTAACTTACATACAACTACAATAAATATAGCTTTTAATAACTTCGTGTGTCTGATTAAAACAGCCTTTTTTTTCTGTGAAATCTTCTCATGACTCTTCTTTTTTTTGGACAAGCCTGCAACACAATTCCCAACCACAGAAACTTCTGAAAGCCAGAATCATCAGCGGCGACCAACAGGAAAATGCCGAGCCAATGATGCCAGACTAGTCTCAGAGAAATGGTTCAAATTTCTGTGCAACGAAATTAATAAGAAAACTACAGCGGAAGGGGTAGGAAAAAATGTACTTATATTTATGTTTCCAATTTTATTTATTTTTTTGGGATGGGAAATCATCCAATGACTCCTCCCGCTACACCCAGAGCGGAGTGTCAGACTTCTACTGACTAAAACCCATCCATGTTCCTTCATTGCCCTTTGTGTTCCGGAGCCACGGTGTCTCTTGCGAATAATCCCGCGACTCCGGCAGGCGTCGGCCCTTTCGGGCCCCTCTGTGTGCTGACATATATGTTTCCACTGGGATATCATTTCCTCATGATTCTTATTTTGACTGGTAGTGTCAGACTCTTACTGACTTAAACCTATCCATGTTCCTTATAATGCCTTAGCGTCCTAGGACCGCGGTGACTCCTATGAAATAATTATTTTTAGCAACGAATTACATAACCGACTGTAATGAAACTAAATACAAAAAAAAAGTTTAGAGATAAATTTAGAATGGTGATACTAAAACAAGCGTAAAAATAATAATAAAAAAAAACACATATTATCCAACCAAACAGACAACAAACATAAATCGTACACCTAAGAATAACAACAGTATGTACTGTTTTTCCTTTCTCTTTAAAATCCGTCCTAAGGTTGTCTCGAAAAGATACGCTGAACGCGTAAAGTCATTCATTGTGTCACCCGATGTAATGTTTTTTTTTTCACCTATCTTTTCTGTTATTTATATGGTGTACATAATATTCTGATTACAGAATTTATTCCTAAAAAAAGCGACAATGATTCTTTTTACGGAAAACTTAAGAATTGCCCGCAGATACTGAATCAGTTAAAGTAACTTTTAGAACAGGCGTAATCGTGAAAATCGGTTAAACGTTTTTAACTTTACACAATTTTTAAACAAATTAATACAAACACAAAACGAAGAAGAATGTTGCGCTGTTTCCCAAATAAAGTCAAATTATGATGATTTCCTAAAAATAGGAACCTCTTTAAAAATTGAAATCTCTTTAAAAAATTGGAACTTCTTTAAAAACTTCAAATATCCAAAACTAGCTGGCTCGCGCAAATTTGTCTGCGTCACAATGTCATGAATGCTTCGTGGCTATTGATCACAGCGTGTTATATATAACCCTCCTCCATAAACGGCCTATTCAACTTTTAAAGAATTTTTCGAATCGAAGCAGTAAATCCTGAAACAAGCGCGAACGAAACAAACAAACTCTTCAACTATATAATATTAATATAGTTTACATTAAATATTACCTCTTCTTGATACCTTTAACGGATTCACTAGAAGCACAGTAGATCATTACTGAGAAACACTATAAATGAGAAGCTCATTGACTATGTTAAGTAACGGTAAGTCAGAATTATAAAGCACACCAAGTTATTTCATTTGATTACCCTTGGCAAAGTAAAGGCACTGAAATACGAATGATCATCATCATGTCAGGTGGAAGACGGTAGGCCTCCCCCAAGCGGCGGCACAACATCCGGTCCTGTGCGTCTCGCATCCATCGGCTATCCGCGATCCTCACCAGGATGACCTGTGCATCTCGCATCCATCAGCTACCCGCGACCAGGTCATCGGTCCATCGAAATACAAAAAATCATAGTCAAATACGAACTGTTATTAATACTATCGATAACATTGGCTTGACCATAACACAAGTTCTAAGATTCCGAACTTTTTCATGAATCAAGAATCAACGAATATTAGAAATGTTGCACCGTTGTTGCTAAAGGTAGTATTGTGACGTCCATTTGAATTCCACTTAGTAAGAAAACACACTACTCCGTTTGGTTTCTGGTTAAATTAATATCAATAACTGCAAATTTCTTTAAACACTACCTAATAGAAAAAAAAAACACACACACATTTACAAAGATCTCTAAAATCTACTACTAATAAAACTTCTGAGTTAAGCATACAATCAACGAATCAGTCCTACAAATAAACAACAGAAAAATAAAGTTCGCCAATCAATTCGCAAGAGCAGTTATTCGCATGATAAGAAAACCAAAACAATAATAATTGGCGCACGCCGCGACCCGCGTTAGAAACCCAACCCTACCCTGCGCCTGCGACACTTAGCTGCGCATCACGGCCGCAGGAGCAGGAGAGGGGCCCCTTGATAAAAACCTGCGCACACGCAGCATCGTCAGTCGCGGCGGACATCATACCAAAATGAGGACGCTGACTATCACGGTGGGTGCAGTGTGTGACAGTGATTTTTTATCGTGATCTTTTCACAAAATATACAAAGTGTTCTCTCGATTTTATGTATTGATAAAAGTGCTCGATTAATTCGGAAAAAGTTTATTAAATTCGCGGATTTATTTTGACATTAATTGGTGTTTTTAAAATCTGATTTATTGTCGTTATCTAATCGGTTTTTTTTCACCCAATCAAATGTATCGATCGTGAAAAAAAAAACGAAAATTATTTCAGTGATCGATCTGTTATTTTAAATACCGGGCTGCACGTTCGTAAACAAATATTTTCTTAAACGTTATGTGATCTGATAATAATTTTAATAATCCGAACAATTGACCCGAGCCTCGTTAAATAAGATTTACGTTCATACGTAACAGCCTATCATTCATGATCGATGCGCGGGCGCAACTCCTACTTATGAAAGCTCAATACCGATTTCTAAAGTTACCAATAACATGCATGAACATAACATTAACATAAAAATCTATCACTATTTATTAAAATAATATTCTTTGTGTGCACAACATTTTTCCAAATGAAGATTTGCATCAAATATTGTATTCTAGTGCCTGACGTGAATTAATGAATGTATAATAAGCCTCCAAATTTAGATACCTTACATAAGATGTGCAACACAATAAAGACTTCAAATTAATTCCGTAAAAGTGAAACGAGTAAAAATACATTAACCGTTGAATACGAGGTTTTACTCTTAATTGTTGGAAAGTAAAAGTTTACTGTGGATATTAAAACTAGTTTTTTTTTTGTTGCAGATATGGGTGGTGCTGGCATGCGCCGCATCGCTAGCCGTGCCGATACAGGAGACGGCCAAGGATACCGAGTTGTCTCGGGATAAACGCTCCCCTGGAGGCTGGCACTCTCCACCGCCGGAGGGAGTGTGGAAGAAAAAACTCGTATGGAAAGAGGAGTGGAAACAAATCTGGAAAACAGAAAAGAAACTGGTCTGGAAAACTGAATGGAAAAAAGAAAAGGTACCAGAATGGAAAACTGAAAAAATACAACAGTGGAAAGAAGAACAAGTGCCTGCATGGAAAGTAGTTCAGAAACCAATCTGGAAAGAGGTGCAGGTGCCCATCTGGAAGGAAGTTCAGGTTCCAGACTGGAAAAAAGTATGGAAACCAGTTTGGAAAGAAATCCAAGTCCCGCATACCAAGGAAGTACAAGTACCAGCTTGGAAGCAAATCCACGTCCCAGAGTGGGTGAAAGAAGGCGTACCCGGAGAGAAATACCTCGGCAAGGATGACCACGGTTGGGAGTACACCAGCCACGACCTGTGGAGGAAGAAGATGATCTGGAAACCAGTGTGGAAGAAGATCTGGAAGACCGAGCACAAACAAGTGTGGGTGACCGAGAAGAAGCTGGAATGGAAAGAAGAGTGGAAGCAAATCTGGAGGACAGAGAAGAAACAAGCGTGGGTCACCGAGAAGAAGCAAGAATGGGTAGAGGAGAAAGTACAAATCTGGAAGACCGTTAAGAAAGAAGTCTGGGTACCCGTCCAGAAGAAGATTTGGGTAGAGAAGTGGAAGCAGATTCAGGTACCCGACTGGAAGACTATCGAAGTGCCAGCATGGAAGAAGGTATGGAAACCAGTCTGGCAGAAGGTCTGGGTACCGATCCACCACGAACATCACGAAGAGCACCACGGATGGGACTAAGCTTAGGTAAAGAAGCCTTCCTTGTACATATTTTTTAGTCATTTGTTAACTATTTGTTACCGTCATATACCAATTTTTGTAAATATTTTTATGTCGATAAGTGCGAGGCGTACGCGAAGGTAAATCTTTCCCCAAGCGATTGTCCAAAAATGTTTTATTTTCCAAAATTGCGATGCGAAATGTATTTAGCTTTGCGTGCGCCTTCGGAAGTGATTTTTACGTAATAGTTTTATACATTTGAACGCAGTTCACTTCCTTCTCGGAGTCTATTGTTCGTGGGCCGACAATGGGCCAGATCCCATGGCTGAATCACTCGTGGATACATCTAAGTTCTACACTCTCGAAACAATATAAACTGCGTTAACTCTAAACGTAGACTTTTACACAAAACTTTTTGTTTGTCCGTTTATATTCTTTCAAGCGTGGTCAAAGAGGCTTAATTTTATTTGTTATGTTATGTCTGTTCAAAGACATGTTTTTTATTCGACTGATTTCTCTGCTGATTTAAATTGTTTATAATTTTTGCTCTAAAATAAAACCGATTAAGTATGTTACTAAAATCCAAAAATACTGAACCGATTATTCAATTTTTATCAGCGGTGAAGTTTAAATTGTACTAACATTAGATGTCTTTTCGAACAAAAGATATTATCAAAATGTTTTTCTGAAGAGAAAATTAAATCGAAATTGACATAGTTTTGTGGACATACTAATGTTAGTTCAATAAGCTAAAGGAGTAAGGCCGGGACATAAGTTCGTGTCCCGGCCGAAGTAAAGTACAAGTTTGTTTTGTTTTAAGTTTAAGTAATACACGAGTTATGAATAATTAAGTTTTAGTTTCATTTTACTTTCCTATTATTTGGGCATTTATATAATATTCAACATAGCTAGCATCTTTCTGACTTTTGTCAATTTCACTCTTAAAGATCCACCAGTTTTATTCATAAACTAGCAAACATCTAAGCCCCAGCAACATGTTAACGTAGAGTGGCTGTTTAACTTAGTATAGAAACATGGGGTAGCTCAATACCAAATCAGAAATCCCAATTTCACACACACTAATAACACACCAGATTTATGCAATCATCTAAGTCCAATGAATCCCCATCAACTTGAAAACCTACAACGGTTGTTTACCGTTCAGAAAGTGAAAACAACCGCACATACATACATACGCCATACAAGTCTACGCTCTAAGGCTATTTATAGCCCATTGGCAGCTACGCCACTTCGGCGGTCGAGAGGTCGTGGGTTCGATCCCCACCACTGCACCGACGACGTGAATGGACTCCTAGAACAGTCTTACGTGATTATGTAGAATAGTATGTTGAATACTAGGAAACAGTAGGAATGCTAAATTATGCAGTTCTACTAAAATCTAGAAAAATATAATGAAATTTTTAACACGGGTGATGCAGTACAGGTTTTTATTTACTAGCTATTAATTGCAACTGGGTTATGAGGAGCTCGAGGCTAAATAATAACAGCTGCGCAGGTCGATCTTCAAGGTAAAGCAACGCTTGCCGAGGTTGGTATGTGGATGGGTGACCATCTTAACATACCGAGTTTCCTCCGTGCCTCGGAAAGCACATTAGGCTGTTGGTCTCGGCTGTCATTTGGAGATCTTTGGCAGTCGTTATACACCATGTTGTGTTAAAATCTATCCAGCCGATTACACTACAGTGCCGGCCAAACAAATACAAATATACAATTATGTCTATGCATACCCTCTAAAACATTACTCCTTCCTTCTTGGGCAGTCGGGTAAATGACAACAACATGACAGCAAATTGCTAATCCAAAATAATAATTAACTGCTCATGATTTTGCCCTACAGCTATTGATATCCCGGATGTTAACTAACGAGCTGCCACCTACGGCTCCACCCGTGTGTAAATTATACTTCCGCTATCAGAAATATTATTGCAATATAATTATTATTTCGATAATCTCTCTATACCTATTTGTAAAAAGATTCCCCGTTTCCCTTGGTCACGGCATCACGCGTGAACGGCTGGGCCGATTTTGCTGATTCTTTTTTGTTGTGTTTGTTAACCGACTTCCGAAAAAGGAGGAGGTTCTCAATTCGGTTGTATTGTTTTTATGTTTGTTACCTCGTAACTTCGTCATTTATGAAACGATTTGAAAAAATCTTGTTTTGCGATATACCTACTTCTCGATTGGTCCCATTAAAATTTCATCAAAATCGGTTAGGAAGTTTGAGTTTTAAATCAACATACTCGAGCTGGAATTCGTTTTTGTCACCAAAGTAAACGAAACTGCGTATTTTGCTTTGGTCAGGTGTTGTTAGGTGTGGAGTGTAGGTACCTACCACTAAAAAGTGAAAAACAAAAAATCTCTTTACAATTAATAAAACTGACTTCCAAATAAAATACAAACACTACAAAGTAAAAAAAACTTTCATTTCGGAAGTCGGTGTCAAAATACGAAGAATCTAACGACAACAGAAGTCAAGAGAAGGTTTTTATGAAAGACTAGCTGACCCGCGCAACTTCGTTTGCGTCACATTTTCCATTAATGCTCCGCTCCTATTTGTCTAAGCGTCATGATATATAGCCTATAACCTTCCTCGATAAATGAGCTATCTAACACTGAACGAATTTTTCAAATCGGATCAGTAGTTCCTGAGATTACCCCCTACATACAAACTTACAAACATACAAACTTACAAACAAATGTTACCTCTTTATAATATTAGTTTGGATTTAAATAAGAAAGTTGTGGGGTAGGTAGGTTAGGATAGGGTAGGTAAATAGGTAGCCAGTTGACAGGGGTGAATCCGCGGGGGATAGTTTGTTAAAACATATCATTCTCAAGTATCATAAAACGCCTTTCACTAGTTTTTGCGACACAATACTATGTAGTAGGATAGTGCAATTTTTTTTAAGAGTCACCACGGCCCTGGACAGCAAAGGGCATTAGGAGGACCACGGAAGGGTTTTGGTTCGTAAGACTCTGTCACTCTCTTCTGCTCCGCCCAGAGCGAGAGGAGAGAAAATAAAGGATAATTTCATTTACAAAAATCATATCACCACGTTAAGCTGTTGGTCCCGGCTGTCATTTGGAGATCTTTGGCAGTCGTTACGGATAGTTAGAAGCCAGAAAATCTGACACCGGTCTCGCCAAGGGGTATCGTGTTACCCAGTTAATGGGTTGTGGAGGTCTGGTAGGCAACCGATCCACGTAAAATACTGGTATTCAGCTGAATCCGGTTTGACTGGAAGCCGACCCCAATTTAGTTGTGAAAAAGGCTAGGCAGATGATGATGATATAGGAAAGGAACCATAAACCCCTGGCTCTTGACGAGTTAGGGTATCGTCGAACAGCTACTGAGGCCAAGTCTCAGGAAATAATAAAAACTGGCCAAGTGCTGATTGGACTCGTGTGCAATGGGTTCCGAACCAGTTTCAATTTTGTAACATGTTCCTTTATATGACACCCACAACCCAATACGATTACTTTTAAGAAACCCTTTCAGTCGCTGTTGCTAAAAGTTTATTGAAAGTATATACATTTCTATTTCTTTCTTATTTGATTAAAAACTATTCCAAATTTCAATTTGATAGCATTAATAATAGTTCTTGAGATACATCCAGCTGTGACCGACGGACTGACTTAGTCACAACATAAGGGTTCCTTTTTACCATTTTGGTACGGAACCCTAAAAACTATTACAAATTTCAATTTGATAGCATTAGCAGATCTTGAGATATCCAGCTGTAACCGACGAACTAACTTAGTCACAACATAAGGGTTCCTTTTTACCATTTTGGTACGGAACCCCAAAAACTATTGTAACCGACGAACTAACTTAGTCACAACATAAGGGTTCCTTTTTACCATTTTGGTACGGAACCCTAAAAACTATTCCAAATTTCAATTTGATAGCATTAGCAGATCTTGAGATATCCAGCTGTAACCGACGGACTGACTATAGTCACACCATAAGGGTTCCTTTTTACCATTTTGGTACGGAACCCTAAAAACAAACCCATTCATTTAAAAGTCGTGACTAAAGAAATATACAGATTTTCGTCAGTTACGTTCATGCAACCATCAGTCACAGCATTACACCATAGGTTATCCAGTCAGTCACGGCGTTGACTGTGGTTAAACTGACAGCAAAATCTACCGTTTAATGGGCGTCTAGTCTATCTAATAATATAGCTGACACCCGCGGCTTTGCCCGCGTGACAAATAGTATACCAAAACCTACCTCGAGAACTACTCCATCCAATGGTGAAAACAGCATGACTATCGGTGCAGTAGTTTTAGAGTTTATCACGAACAGACAGACAGACAGACGAGGAGGAGGAGTTTTTATAATACGTAGTTAAGCTGAGAGTTTGTTTGTTTTGTTGTTTTAGTATTCGATTGCCTATTTATTGTGGAATCAGACCGAAGTCCATAGGGTTAATAACAATTTTTACTTAAATTCTATTGTTAGTAGGTAACAGATACATAAAATATACAATTAAATTTCGGTGTGAAGCCGCATCCACCTCCGCAACATCGGGGAATCCCACCGATCTGCGAATACATTGAGAATACTGTTGGTGCTGCCGCGAACACGAGACATCAGGGATGCATATCATTTTCTAATAATCGCGGCAAAACCACCAATATTATTATCTGAAAATATTCCTGACGCACTACACCGCCACGGCAGCCGCAGCAGCACTCTCAGTGCATTATTATATTGAACGCGTAGGTCGCTGTATCTGTATGTCCGCTGAGTGAAGTTTATCCACAGGCTGCACGTGTAGAAAGACTGACAGTAAGCTTTGAAAAGCGTCACTTTAACTGGCTTCGTACAACGTGCAAACCTGCGGGCCAAAATGCAACGGACAGCCAGCGACCTACGTTCCCTTTCAATGTCTTTCTATAGCATGCTACGACCACTAGAAGCGGAGCCTTACGAAGTTGCGCAGGTCAGCTAGTTTATAATATCTAGTAGGTAAGTACTAACTACATTTTATCTACCACTTGAAAGTCATACAATGGGTTACGTAAACCGAGTAAGCTTTTGTTAGTCTTCTTAAACAAAGCGTAGAACTGAGAGCCTTGCACGAATATCTTTGACGTATAGTAACGTAACGTAAAATTTTACCATAGCTACAATACTCGTTTTACATATTATTATTATATTTTTTTTATTTAGATAATTCATATTTTTAAATGATAATTTGTGTATTTCCCAAATATTATGGGGTTGTAGTTTTTCACATTCCAAATTCACTTACGCTAACGTTACTATAGTATACGTCAAAACATTCGTGCTAGCCCCTCATAACTCGTTTCAATTCAATTTATTTATTTACATACAATGACAACAATTCTAATACACACAACAATGGAAACATTGGATCAGGACCGCGCCACCCGTACATGTAGTTTTGTCCGATGCTCCATGAAGGAAGATTCCCCATCCATTATCCTTGCAATGAGTTGTAAGAAGCCGTTGGAGCTGCCCCATATGCGGTGCATCAGAAACACGGCTCTTTTGCGATGTATCGCCTGAAAGCCATCTACGTGAGCATCTGCAGTCCCATATGCGGTACAAAAGCGTAGCAACCCCATCAACATCCTGAACGCATTATTATATTGGACACGCAGGGCACTGTAAGTCCTTTGCGTATGCCTCACCCATAGGCTGCATGTTTAAAATGACTGACAGTATGCCTTGAATAAAGTCATTTTTACCTGTGCAGTACAGCGTGCTACGGGCCAGCACATTAGCTCTGACTGACAATGCCTTGCGTTCCCTTTCAATATCCACATCATCCGTGCGCACATAATGACGATGTAATTACTGTTATATTCAAACATCACTGTCGTAAAAACTAAAAAACGCGGCCCGCCAGCACACAGTTAAAGCATATGAGGTTAACGTTCTATGGCAATATAATTGTGACTTAAGATTAAGTATTTTAGAAATAAACAAATGATTATTATTTTCGGATGTTTTCTTTTTCTCAGCTCTTGGCTGGTTTCGTCTACATTTACGGGCCAAGGCCAAGTAAATGCAGTGTGTAATGTGTACCTATGATGAGAGAGTATTTTCATCTTCCAACTGCATGAATTTTCGAACTATTCTACATGTATTTAATATGGTGGCTTTCTGTAGGTTTATATAAGCGGATTCTTCTAAATCTAATAATTTTAGGCTACGGAGAAGGTGATGCGGGATTACGCCTGTGAGAAAACTATCGGAATAACTTTTTCTTGTCTCCATATTCTTGTGACTTCGTCTTTCAGCTCAGCGTATTTGCAAATTTTTTCGGCTATTGTTTTTTGAAGGTTGTGGGTATTAGGAACTGCGATGTCTTTAATAAATCTTTAATAAATCTTTATTCTAAAGTTCAAATTGGTACAATAAAACAATAAATCTTAGATAATAATATAGGTAAAACGATTTTATATGCCTGTACTAGGAGGGTCCTATAACACAGGCGGCAAGGGCGCAAACAGTGTACACAAAATTGCCTTAGATTTTTAACAATATTTACTTAATATTACAATTGTTAATTGAGTAATGTTAATTTATTTTACTAACCTAATTTAATTAATTAAACAAATATCCCCTGAAATTAATAATAAAGATCAAAAATTGTAGCTAAGTTTAGTTCACATAAATTACTTAATTCTAACACTTCATAGTTTCTCATACACAGTGTGAACAATTAGCGTCAGCAGAAATGTTTACTGGGCTAAAGTCAATGTTGCAGAATTTTCACATAGCAACTCATGTATTGAATTGTGTTTGATTTTTGTACTGGGCGGCTTATTCACTTAAACAGCAACAAATTCAGGGGAAGTAGGTCATCACAGCGGAATGTTCTTTTTGAATCAGCATCAGGTGTAAGTCCGGTAATCTGGCCTTGAGTATGACGCTCTAGGCGCCCTCATAATCGACGGAATTTATGTATCTGAATTCCGCTATCTTTCTTGCAGGGCACTCAGCGTCTCCTGTTTTATGATTGCTAGGTTTTTTAAAGCGTGAGCAAGTTGCACATTTAGGCATTTCAGTTTTCTTTGCACACTCTGCCATCGAATGCCCTGCTTCACCACAATGACCACACATACAGTTGACCTCTCTGCATGATTTCGCTGCATGACCATATTGTTGGCATTTGTAGCACCGAGTTACTAATGTTAAGTCTCTGACAGGACAGGAAGACCAATTTATAAAAAGTCTCGATTGAGTGATCAGGGCTTTACGTAAATTAGCTGGTACTTCAATGACGTAGTTACAGGTCGACGCATCTCTCTTCCCAGATTTGTGGCTTAATTTTACGAAGGTCAGGAATGATTCCAAGGACATACCAGGAAACTTGTCGGCTACGTTTTGTTCGAAAATGCACTTGAAGACCTCATTTTCAGACATGGAACTCGGCACTCCTACGACCACGATCCGGGGTTTGCGCTTGTTGGGTTCGTCGGCAGTAAGTCCAGAAGTAGAGAGCTGGACTGCTTGCTTTAATTTATCTGCGTCGTTTTTGGTCTCGGTACTGATAATTACGCCTCCATTTTTTGTTTTGCGGACACCACGAACATGCAGCTTCATTTGCTCCGGGCGTATGATTTTTTGCACGTGGTCTTTTGTATCATCGCTAGATTTGAATTTATCGTTCGGATAAATGGCCACAGAACTAAAATTGTTCGGTCGAACGTAGTCACTTGTTCCCTTTTTTACCATATCGGCAAAAGAAACATTTTCAGAAGAGCGAGAGTCCTTAATGTTTTGCTGGAGCTCCGAAATGTGGTCCGACAATTTCCGCTTTTCTTGTAAGTCTTCCACCATACTGTATGCTTGAACGGCTTTCTGCTTCAGGGATTGATATAGGACTGCCATCTGTGAGGTGCCCGATCCTATTTTGCGGCATAAGTTGGATATTTTTAACTTCTGGTCTGAGTTAAGTTTGCCATCCGTAGCAATAGAACACACCTCATTTAGGTGTTGCTCAATGGATGACATCCATTTTTGTATCTCGGACGTGGATGCAACTTCAATTGATTGGGCTGGATTTTGCGTCGTCGTCGTCCCCGGTGAGGTGGAAGGGTGCACTTGACGACATGGATTACGCGAGCTGTTATCCATTATATTTTATAATAAGTTCACTATTTCTAAGTTTTCATTATATTTACTAAAACTAAACTCTAGGCAAAATTAAAATTGCATTACTATTATAATGCACTAATCTAGGTCACTATTTTTATTGTGTTAGTTAAAAATTGCTAACGAATACGTCTGTATGCTACGAACGAGCGCGAGCGAATACTTCTAGTCTTCAGTCTACGAGGTAAGTAATTTTTTTTATTTTATCCTGAAGCGTTAAGTATGTCTGGCCTGTTATAGTGGATGGTCTTATCTGTAAGTATGGCACGATCGTAATATAGTTTGTATGTGACAGTATTGTTATTATTATTATTACTAGCCTGTACTGCCCCACTGCTGGGCAAAGGCCTCCCTCCATTCCTTCCAATTTTCTCGGTGTTGTGCCTCTTCCTTCCAATTCGTAAGGAAGACATCCAGGTCGTCCCGCCATCTCTTTTGCGGTCTGCCGCGGCCTCGTCTTGCTGTTTCAGGGATCCAATCCAGTATTTTACGGGCCCACAGTTTGTCCGGCATGCGGCATACATGTCCTGCCCAGTCCCATTTAAGTTGGGCAGCCTTTTGAGCCACATCGACGAGTTGTGTTTTGGAGCGCAGTGTAGTGTTTCGGTCGTGGTCTGTCAATTTAACACCTAGTATACTGCGCTCCATAGCACGTTGGCAAACCTTGAGTTTGGACTTTTGGATGTTAGTCAAGGACCAAGTCTGTGCACCATAGGTCATGATGGGGAGAATACCTACACATGTCCATCAGCTTGCGTTTCAGTGTCATAGGCAAAGTACCCTTAAATAGCTCCTTCATGGACCAGTAACTCTTCCAGGCATTTTCCGTTCGTCTTGCAAATGATAATAATATTTATTTGAATTGGATACCATATTCATATTTTTAATGACATAAATTGTGCCTCGTCAACAAGTGCTTTTTTATCAGTCTCGAATTTTTCAGCAGTCTCGGAAAAAAATTAGTGAGTGTCATTCGATTTAGAAAAGCATGGAGATAATTTTCGCAAAAAATAAAGTACATCTCAAAAAACCTGCAAAAGTTATAAACGAATAACTGAAAAAAGAACAGGAGTTTGTTTTTTCAAATAATACTTGCATCATGTTTATTCATAACAGTATTTTTAAAACACAAAATAAAAGAAAGAATGTTAATTAAAAAATCACATCTCATTCACAAATTACGTCAGAACCGTAAAATTGAACTGCATACATAAATCGTATAATTACATAAACGAGCGAGTAAGAAAATAAGTCAACGAAAGCATCGCGGTACGGCTTATAAATCTCATGTTTTTTTATTTATTAAATGTTCTTTGCGTAATTGAGGAGCTTGTGGCTAAATAACAACAGCCGCACGTTTCGATCTTCAAGGTTAAGCAACGCTTGCCAAGGTTGGTCTGTGTACCATTTTAACATAAATCCAGTCTCCTCCGTGCTTCGGAAAGCACGTTAAGCCGTTGGTCCCGGCTGTCACTTGTAGATCTTTACAAGTCGTTATGGATTGTCAAAAGCCAGAAAATCTGACTCCAGTCTGGCCAAGAAATACCGTGTTACCCAGTTAATGGGTTGTGGAGGTCTGGTTGGCGGCTGCTCCACGTAAAATACTGGTTTTCAGCTGAATTCGGTTTGACTAGAAGCCGATCCCAATGTAGTTGGGAAAAGGCAAGGCAGATGATGACTTCGCGTAATTAAAGATTATGTAGGCCAATGTTTTTTGGTTTTAGTGTCAGTGTATCAGAATTTTACCTATAACTGTCTTAAATCCTTCCGTCTATCTTCAAAAGCACTCTACGTTTCATTGCCGCGGTGATTCTTTCAAACAATTCACCAAAACTTTCAGGCTGGCCTGGTCTGAAACACCACTTCAGCAGAATCAGAAAGCACATCACTATCCGTCACTGTCAATTTTTTCCTATCAATTTTGAACCTAATTCGTAAGCGATAAAGATGAAAATGAAATTTGACAGATTGTTGGGTTGTGTTGGGTTAAAGTATGAAATTGCCGATTTGTTCTTAAAACGTAATACTGTTTTTTTTTTTAATTTTTCATATTTATTTAATCAAAATAATTACCATTTTGATCTATACATTGCTGCCACCTAATAAGAAGGTAATTTATACCTTTGCAATAGAACTCTGATGATCTAGATTCGAAAACTGTGTGAAACTATTCTATTCTATTCTATTCTGTTCTGTTCTGTTCTGTTCTATTCAATTCTACTCAACTCTATTCAATTATATTCTATTCTATTCTGTTCTGTTCTGTTCTGTTCTGATCTGTTCCGTTCCGTTCCGTTCCGTTCCGTTCTGTTCTGTTCTGTTCTGTTCTGTTCTGTTCTATTCTATTCTATTCTATTCTATTCTATTCTATTCTATTCTATTCTGTTCTGTTCTGTTCTGTTCTGTTCTGTTCTGTTCTGTTCTGTTCTGTTCTCTTCTATTATATTCTATATCGAGTCATCATCATTAGCCGAAACACGTCCAATGCCGGACATAGACCTTCCCCTAGCGTCGCCATGGTCCTGTGCGTTTCGCATCCATCGGCTACTGCGAGAGGCCTTCCAACGTTGCGTCTGCCGATACGCGGTCGCCACTCCAGTACTTTTCGGTTCCATCGACCATTCGTTCTGCGGGCAATGTGCCCTGCCCACTGCCGTTTTAGTTTGGCGATCCATCGGGCTATGTCGGTAACCTTAGTTTTCTTGCGGATATCATCATTCCTGATCACGTAAGGAAACTCCTAGCATTGTCCTCTCCATTGAGTAACTTTAAGTCTTCTGATGAGGCGCATTGTGAGCGACCACGTTTCAGTTCCCTAAGTCATCACTGGCAACACGCACTGGTCATAGTCTTCTGTCTTGAAACACTGTGGTATGTGGGACGAGAAGATACCACGCCACTTCCCGTGGGATTAAACGGTTGACCTGTTTCTCGAAGTTGGCCTTCTTTACTGGACCGTACGTCCCAGGTAGACGTACTCGTCTACAACTTTGAGTCTAGAATCTCCGATTTTGATAGGAGTGGGTGCTACATGGGTACTTACCATGATCTTGGTTTTGTCCATGTTCATTTTTTGGCCCACTCTTTCGGAAGCTCTACTTTGGTCATCGAGCATTATTCTGAGGTCCTCCGAAGTCTAGGCCATGACAAATATGACGATGTTGTGGCTGATGTACTCGCCATTGACATTAATTCCTAGCTTACTCCACTCCAAAACCACATATCTAGTAATCAGTACAGCAACAAACCATACAAATTCTAAAATATCCAATTCCAATTTTACCCGCAAACCAGACTCACTTAATTGACACCGTATCGGACAGATTTTCCTAAGTGCACTGAATTTCCGAATTGACAAGAATATTTCCGTAGCCTCCTAAATTGAAGCGACAAATCATTTACATGAAACTGCACTTTGAATCCTGTTAATTCGTTATTAATAAAGTTAGCTTTGTGTAAGTTGAATCGATTCGTTGGTATTGGTGGATTGGATGAATGTATTTAAATGGAAGTAAATTTGTTTGTTCTCAATTAGTAAGCGAGCGAGCGATAAGTTTAGAGCGTTGATTCTGGTTGAACTAAGCTGTCAACAAACTTGCTCTTATAGCTTTTGAATGTTAAGTATTGTTACAGGTGAGTTGCTTTTAGAATAAAAAGGTGATTAATAGTTATTAGTTTATTATTTTGGCTTAATTATTTTATTACAAAATTCTACTTTAATGTATTTTTTATAAGTTGATACCTATTTGTTTTGGATAACGAGTATTTAGCTCCACAAATCTGCACAAAAAAGGCTAGCGCTGCGTTTTCCACGGGGACGCGCCTTAAATACGTAAATATGCTACCTCTTTTGTATAGAGTAAGAACGGAAAATTTTTCACTGCCGTTTTTTTAGGGTTCCACACCCCAAGAGTAACCAACGAACCCAAACTAAGACTCTGCTTTCCTTCCGTCTGTCCGTCCGTCTGACAGCAAGCTGTATGTCAAGAACTGAAATAGGTAGAAAGTTGAAATTTCCACTGAGAGTGTAAATTTTCTAATTTCAACTTAGTAAAACTTTATTTAATAAAAAATTAAAAGGGCTCATACAAGAAACTTGTTTGTTTACATTTTTTTATTATTGTGAGTCGTTTCAATGAGAAAGTCAACAGTAGAGTTACAGCGAGGGTTTAAAAAAGGTCATTTAAATGTTTTGCCTCCTTCATTTTAACTTTGTAGAGCTTCCTTTTCTTGCAAAATTTACTTGTTTGTGTCACAATTTTTTTATGATTATTTTATTTACGAAGAATGACGTCGTTGTCGAGGCTAAATAATAACAGCCACTCTGGTCGATCTTCAAGGTTAAGCAACGCTTGCCGAGGTTGGTCTGTGGATAGGTGACCATCTAAACATACCGAGTTTCCTCCACGCCTCGGAAAGCACGATAAGCTGTTGGTCTCGGCTGTCATTTGGAAATCTTTGGCAGTCGTTACGGATAGTCAGAAGCCAGAAAATCTGACACCAGTCTTGCCAAGAAGTACCGTGTTACCCAGTAAATGGGTTGTGGAGGTCTGGTAGGCAGCCGCTCCACGTAAAATACTGGAATTCAGCTGAATCCGGTTTGACTGGAAGCCGACCCCAATATAATTGGGAAAAGGCTAGGCAAATGATGACGTCGTTGTCGAGTCAACCGTGGTGAAATGATAAATTAAATTCAAAACATTAACACAAAATGTATAATTTTCTGTATCTATATAAAACTCATTAACAATAATAGTCCGCCCTCGCCCAATAAGTAACTTACCTTGTCTATTTATTATGTAATAAAGATAAATACGTCATGAATCTATACTAATATTATAAAGCAGAAGAGTTTGTTTGTTTGTTTGTTTGGTTGAACGCGCTAATCTCAGGAACTTCTGGTCTGATTTAAAGAATTCTTTTAGTGTTAGATAGCCCATTTATCGAGGAAGGTTAAAGAGGCTATAATTATATCATCACGGTAAGACAAATAGGAGCGGAGCAATAATGAAAAATGTGACGCAGACGAAGTTGCGCAGGCCAGCTAGTCGAAAATAATTAATTACAATGTTGCTAAATAAATCAATAATTTTCAAACAATAATTATTCTTCTTAATTTTAACTCTGCATTTACAATATATGACAACTTACTAGCTACTTAATTAATTATTAAAATTATCACATTAAACACCCAGTGCTCTTCCTCTTCTCTCCTACTTGATCTATGCTGTGCCCGACAGCGTCCATAATAGGCTTGTGTCCTGAAAAAATCTAATTAGTCTGTCGGATAGATTATCAAAAAATAATTTTGACCCGTGTTTTTTCTTTTGTTACGAGGACCAACATTTACGAAGTTACGACGCTTTTAAAATTCTCAATACGTCACACCTTCGCATAATTTTTAGTGAGTCGTGACGTCACGAGCCCCCACTCCCGAGTTTTGATGCGTTTTATCTTTGTCAATATTCATTTACAAAAACAAAAAATACGTGTCCATTATTTTTCAATACTCTAACTGACGGACTAAATAGTTTTGCAATTTGTGGATGATGGAATAGATTCCATCATCCACAAATAATATCACACACAAATGTAAATAATAAAAAATGTAATAAAAAAGTGTAATAAACTACACTAATATTATATACAGGAAAGTTTGAATTGAATAGGCTCCGAAACTACTGGACCGATTTAAAAAATTCCTTCAACTATATATAGAATGGACTGTCCGAATGAACATAGGCTATATTTTATCCCGTTAAAATAAAGGGTCTATATATTGTACTAGCTGCACGGCCCGTAGTCGGGACGTGCAGCTAGTACAATATAATTATTTTTCGTCCAACTGTATACATTTAGGTACGCAATTAAGAATTGAGAAGCATCTCAACATATTTGAGGGGCAAACTTAGCCAAAGATCACCCAAGACAGACAGATTTAGGAGACAGGGTTAACCTTTGCCCAGCTTTGGGACACAAGTGCAGCAAAACAAAAAAAAAAATTAAAAAAATCTGAGTTTCACTATGTAAAATATGTTGTATGATAAAGTTGTGTATGTATGTATGTATGTGTGTGTTTCTCTGTGTTCAAAAGGATGCTCACAGACGAATTTGAATAAGTTGATTTTAAGGAAGCAGCTCATTGCACTTCTACATTTTTTTTTTTACTATTTATTGGCATACGTTTGACCACTATCTCACCTGATGTTAAGCGATGATGCGGTCTAAGGTGGAGCACGCTTACCTAGAAGTAACCTATTCACTCTTGACTTAAAGACTCCCAGGTTGTAGCTACATTTATGACTAGGTATATGCAAAAACTTCGAATGGAAATACATTAATTAAATAAAAATGTAACTGGGACAACTGGGATATGCAAGGTGTCTGCAAAACGTTAACATTTGGTATAGCAGCTCCATAATTTAAAGTTAACAATCTAATCTTTTAAAAAGTCATCTGCCTTGCCTTTTCACAAATATATTGGGGACTGGATTCAGCCGAAAACCAGTGTTGTACGTGGAGCGGCTGCCTTTCAGGCCTCTAAAACCCATTAACTGGGTAACACATTACTTCTTGGTAAGACTGTAGTCAGATTTACTGACTTCAGACAATCTGAAACGATTGACAAAGATC
This sequence comes from Ceramica pisi, assembly GCA_963859965.1. Taxonomy (NCBI): domain Eukaryota; kingdom Metazoa; phylum Arthropoda; class Insecta; order Lepidoptera; family Noctuidae; genus Ceramica; species Ceramica pisi. The sequence goes on along the minus strand of OY982527.1, from coordinate 38,042,972 downwards.
TACGAATGACAGCCGGGACCAACGGCTTAACGTCGTTTCCGAGGCAAGGAGGAAACTCGGTATGTTAAGATGGTCATCCATCCACAGACCAACCTTGGCAAGCGTTGCTTAACCTTGAAGATCGACCTGTGCGGCTGTTATTATTTAGCCAGGAGCTCCTCCCTTAATCTTTTAACAAGTGCGAAATATTCATATTTCCAGTCAGTAAGATAATAAAAAAGTTACTTAACTGCTTCCAAGGCTCCAGAGGTCATAATTTGTCAAAAAATTTACCAAAATAAAGTACCTAACGGTTTAAAGGATGACATATTTTAATAAATGTTATTGCCATCTCATAAACTTTATAAATGATTGGATATATTATGTGTTCTGTGCGATCGTTCTTGTAATGAAAGGGTTATGAACACGGTTATGAAAGAGGCGCTTTTCAAGCCATTTAGAGCCTTATTATTTCATTTGAAGGTTTACGTACCCGAAGAGATGGAGCAATTGAACCTTATTACTAAGCCTCGTCCGTCCATACATCTGTCTGTCAGTGGCCTGTATCTCAACAATCCAAATAAGTAAGCAGTTGAAATTTTACACAGAAAGAATTATGTAATAACAGAAAATAATATCGGATCAAGAGAGGTGGTGGATGATCTGACACTCTTTGCCCCCAATAATTTACAAAAATTCAAAATTCATAATTCAAAAGTCATTTATTCAAATTAGGCTGAGGGCCAGCACTTTTTGAACGTCATGTTTTACAAAAGACAGTCCCCCAAAACGCCCGCCCGTCACCACTTCCTAGTGTTTTAGCTGTGGAGAAGAAGTGGCCAACAAACTCCCCAGCAACACAACTGTCTGTTACGTTCTAGGAACTAGAATTTTACAATAATTAATATGCAAAGTAATCCAAAAATTCAAAATTCCTTCTAAAATTTACATGACACAAAAATAAATTTAAACATTATTTATCACTTGTTAGCTACTAGCACTATGACACTAAAACAAAATACACACTTAAGCAAGTGTTGACGTATGTGGATTTAAATAAGTATAAAAAAATGACCTAAATAGTCAGACAAATAAATTAAAAAAAGAAAAAAAAATAAAAGAACAAATAAAATAAAATAAAATAAAAAATTATATGAACACATATAACCTGTCATAAAACTACTATACTATCTACTAAGGAACATGATAATTTGTCTTACAACTGATGGAGCTACTGAAGGTAACTAAAACTTTCAGTAACGCCATCAGGATGGAGTTTGGTGTTGACAAATGTGCAGTCATGCATGTAAAGCGTGGAGAGATTGTGGAATCCGTGGGAACTCAACTCTCGGATTCCATTAACCTGAGATCCCTCTCTTCAACTGTAACTTACACGCTTATGGGTATGTCGGAAGCGTTAGGTACCATTGTTACTGACATGAAGCAATCATTGAAGGAGCGCTTCTTTTCCGCCTGAAGAAGGTATTCAATAGCCTTTTTTTATTTCCCCTCGTCAAAAAAAGTTCTTCCAACATTGCGTCTTCCGGAACGCGGTTGCTATTTCAGAACTTTTAAGCCCCATCGACCATCTGTTTTGCGAGCAATGTGTCCTGCCCTCTGCCTTTTTAGTTTGGCGATCCTTCGAGCTATGTTGGTAACCTTGGTTCTCTTGGGATAGTTTTCAAAATTCACGCGGGCGAAACCGCTGGCGGAAGTTAGTATTTCATAAACATTTTAACGGTGCTTAGCTGAAGCATTAAAATTGGAAGATTTCTTTTTCTTCTTTATATTTTTGTTATGAGCCGGATTATTAATTAGTATTCTTATCTACTTGAGATGAAAAATATCAAGCATTTATTTTTACACAGTAACGACGCAATAGCAGACCAATTATGAAGCTTATTCCTCTCACTAAGCTTCTTATGGAAAATATTATTGAAAAGAATAAATTCTAAGGATACTTGGAATGTATTCTTTTCAACAATAATTGTTTCCCCGTAAAATATTATTTTTAACAATATATTACGGGGAAACAATTATCCTGTTATTGTAGATTTTTCAGAGAATTTCGTCGAACAGAATAATACAAATATTCTTATAATAATACAAATATGCTTTGAAAGAATTTTCCGATAGCAAACATTCATTGAATGATATAAACCCGCTTATAGTCATTAGTATTGTATCCTGGAAAATGCTAAGTTCCACCGAAGGTAAACTGCGAAAAATTGTTCGTTATCGACTAGCTTTAAGGGTGCCTGTCCATTGCGAGCGCACAAGGCCCGGTCGCATGCTTATGCCTATGCTTGCCTATGGACAAGCACCCTTAGCAGACAAACGGAGTAATTTTAACCAATAATATTGCATAAAATCTCCGTACCACATGAGCCACTGACTTTTTGTCGGATATGATTGGTTAATATTTTTCTGTTTCTCCAATCCGCTTGCAATGGACAAGCACCATTTTCAATAGTTTTGACGCTCGGCTTTAAGCGAGTTTTTGTGCGACGCTCCGACCCGCACTATAGCTAGAAATTACCGATGGTTTCAGTGTAGCCGAGCGATTGTCGCTAAGCGAGCACAATCTTTGATAGCTCTTGTCGCTGCGATCAACTGGAGGTAAAATCCGCTCGCCGACAGTGTATTTTTGTTTTTGTTTTATAAAAAACGTTGCCTCACATTCTCCTGTATCGTGGGTGCGCCATACAAATATTTCTTCCGTGCGGGAATCGAACCCACGACACGCCGCGCAGCAGTCGATCGCTCTACCACTGCGCCAACCGCGTCGTTAAAACGAAGTGTGACAACCAGCTGTCGAATATGTGTGTGTCTCTTTTACTCACACGAATTAAAATAATTGAAAGCTAATCGCTTTCTCGCCGGCGATGAGACAGGTATCTTAAGCAGAGTAAAATTTACCTAGCGTTTTCTAAGCTATGTTTGGGATGGTTCCGAGTTTATCTGGAGGCATTTTTATTCTTTATTTCTATTACATATAGAGTATTCTATTCTAATCTAAAAATGACTTTAGTAGGTATTCAAATCTAACACATCTGTGTTTATCAATCACCCAGTAATCGCCAGGATTTAAACGTCCTTGCAATTACGTAATACTTCGCAAACCATTGCTCAGCGATTGAGCAACTTATGACAAACAGGCTTTCACAATTATATGATTAACTAGATTTTAGACACGTCTTCGTTTGCATTTACTTAGGTATTTTATTTGATGAGTCACTTTGAAGGTAATGCAATGGTCGAAACAATCAGAAGTTTTCGAAAGAGAATTCGGGAACACCGAGTGACTGAAAGTATGAGTCATCGTCTGCCTAATCTTTTCCCAATTATATTGGTTTACCATCACAAACTAATAACTAGGATCTCTCCTTGGTTCACACCCGTGAGATTCTAGCAAATACCAGGCACTAGCCTGAGAAAAAAAAAAAAAACAAAACAATAAATCTTCATTCATACAAACATTAGTTCAAAGTATATACACGTATAAGGTACCTACATCAGTAGTCTTGAAACAAAAAACAACATATCTCTGGGCCCCACACTAGGATTCCCTATGTCGTGGGGTCCAGTCCCTTCCGTAAGTTTTAAAAAAGTATTTATATAAAAAGTAATGCATTTAATATGTATATTGTATTATAACTAATTGTGTCTTGGAACACAACATAAAAGAAGACACAAAAATAGACAAAAGATATTTGAAAATAGAAAATAGTGCTAGTTTGCGATGGTGTGTTTGTGTATTAATGTATGTGGGTGTGTCTGTGTGTATGTGTGCGTTTATGTGTGTGTGTGTGTGTGTGTGATGATGGTTAAGCACAAGTCATCCAAGTAATCGAAATTGCGTATTTTGCTTTTCTGCGATTTTGCAGTGGTGTTGTTAGGTGTGGGGTACCACTTAAAAGTTTAGTGAAAAACAAAAAAGTTTTTTTTTGGAAGTCGGTTGAATTTTTTTTTTATAGTAAGTATATAAATAGTACTACAGTAGAGAGGAGTGGAGTGTAGTAGTACTGTGTGGTTAGTACTTGTCAATAGTCTATTTATTTATTTTATTAGGATCTCCAAAAAAGAATACACCTTACTTGCTATATTATAATAGAGTAATAAAACAAAAAACCGTGTGCTCCCACAGTTATAGGACACCATATCATGCAATAGAGAAAAAACAAACTATTAGTCTACAGTATAGTCTCTTAGTTATATAGTTGAAACTAAAAGTAAAACAAAATGTTCAAGAGAAACCGTAACACGAAAACAATGACAGAATCATAGAATATAACCTAACAAACATTTCGCCCGCCGACATTATGCGCTTATTGTTTTCAAGCACCCTCGCCGTCTCTCAACTGAACCGTATAGTATTCCATTCAGCTAGTTATTCTCATATTGTTTACCAAAGCGGACTATGTCTAGCCCATACTTCTAAAGCTGCCAAGTTTCGAGGGGTATTTAAACTACTTACCTACAGGATTCCGTGTTCATATTTCCGCTGTTGCAAACGCAAACAACAAAAGCCGCGTCTTCACTCTCGACGGAGTGAAGAGTTTAAGGCGAGGCCTTAATAGGCTAGATCATCCACTAATTGCAAAATTATTTAGTCCGTCAGTTAAAGTATTGAAAAATAATGGACATGTATTTTTTGTTTTTGCAAATCAATGAATATTGACAAAGATAAAACGCATCAAAACTCAGGAGTGGGGGCTCGTGACGTCACGACTCACAAAAAATTATGCGAAGGTGTGACGGATTGAGAATTTTAAAAGCGTCGTAACTTCGTCAATTTTGGTTCCCGTAACAAAAGAAAAAACACGGGTCAAATATTTTTGATAATCTAACTGACGCGTGACGGACTAATTAGATTTTTTCAGGACACAAGCCTGTTGGCTAACGATCGTACAAGTAATCGAAGCGATTTCGTCGAGCGATTATAATTATTACTGTTCTCGCATTACGAGAAATGTGTGTGGTTTTAAGTTTCCGTACCCAAAGGTATACAATGGAACCCTAGTACAAAGACTCCGCTGTCCGTCCGTCCGACCAATCGGCAGTCTGTCAGTTGTTTTTTTATTATTGATAGTTTGTTTGACCACTATACTCTTGTTTTCACAGAGTGTGTATATCTATTGCCAATATAAAAAATAAAAATAATAAATTAAATTAAAAGTTAATGGTACGGATCCTGTTGTGTGAGAGTCCGACTAGTACTTGGCTGTTTTTTTTTTTTCGTTTTCGTCATGCACGTCATGTAGCCAGTTAGGACAATGCCTTAAACATGTTTTTGAGAATGTGCAAATAGTGTTATATCATATATGATTTCCCACACTATGTTTTTTCTCTTTTTTTTCTCTCTATATATTTTTTTTTCTTTTTATCTTTTTTCTTTACTATTCCAAATTACAAGTTAAATAGCTCTTGAGATGTCCAGCTGCTGTGACAGATGAACAGACTTAGTCACACCATATTAAGGCTTCCTTTTATTACCATTTTGAAGCAATCATATAAAAAATATATACAGTAATTTTGTGCCACCAACAGCAAAAAACAGCTTCAAAGGTGCCTTCTTTGGAACATAAAGTCTTGTCTACCTGACTGCACCAGATAGAAAACTTTTTGACTATAACGTATAACGTTACAGTTTTTTTTTTTTTTTTTTTTTTTCAAAACTGGGTAGCTCTTGGCCCAAATCTCACCTGATGGAAAGTGATGATTAGGCCGAAGATGGAAGCGAGTTTCACCCGGAATCCTCTAACATAGAGGAACTGGTTATCATACCTTTAATTGCCGGAACACAACAATGCTGTCAACATTGTTGTTATGGCGACAGACTTAGACATGATGGTGGTAGCTTGCCAGGCGGACTTAGAAGTCCTACCACCAACCAAACCGAGCAAAAAATTTGCCCCCGCTGGGAATCGAACCCGGGACCTCTGGGTCTGAATCGGGTGGTATAACCACTAGACCACGGAGGCGATTAGTGTCACCTGTTTAGCACCACCCGGGGACCACGTGTAGGGATTCGCTGAAGGGTATTCTCTTACGGACGCGGGTGACTCGGCCCCCAACAGTCCAGTTAACGTAAGTGAATAAAACGCTTAGTTGACGCTTCGCGTGACCCAGAGCTGGCTTTTACCTTGGACAGAGGATGAGCATTGCCAACGTGGCAATGCAGCCAGACTTTTGGGCTCACTTCCAGGCGATTGCGATGGGGACGAATTTTGACGCCATATTTTAGTTAGGAGTTCTTTTTTTTCTATTTTAAGTGTATATAGTTTGTTTTTTAAATAAACTAAAGTGAATAGGTATTGAATATAAAACTGCAACCCCCTAATATATCGTCAACTTTTCATCCTGCTTACTCTTATGAAACAACACTCATACTGCATTCATGATACAAACGCCATAACTTCAAAGCGCCGTAGAGACATTACCTTCCCCAATAGACCATTAACCTTTTGACCGCCATGCGCCACGTCAAAAATGAAAAAGCGTGCTCTCAGCGCCAAGCTCCGAATTCATCTTTTAAACACCGATTCGCGAACAATTATTTTCCCTTCCTGGGACCATATTTCTAAAATAAAATCAGCCAATCCATCGATGTCCGAAGTTTAAATATTAGAGAGCTCAAAAGGAAGCAATATTTGAATTCCTATATAGACATAACTATGATAAAACTGAACAATTACTTAATGTACCTCGGTACATTTTCACCCACCCTCCTTCACACATACATGCACTGTCACCCCACTCAGAGGGAGGCCTTCCTACACTTAACTTTTATTTGTTGTTGATTTTGTGATATGTCTTGTAAACAGTGAAATGTATAACATGGAGGAAGGAGCGCTGCTGTCTGAAATACAGATATTTAGTTATCTAGTTCGACACAGATGTTCACTGAATTGTATTTGTTCATAAGCTGTATCTCAAAGTGTTTGTATCCTAGTAACTAAGATTTTTATTACTTGCTTAAATCAATTTCTATTCTATTCTATTCTATTCTATTCTATTCTATTCTATTCTATTCTATTCTATTCTATTCTATTCTAGTCTATTCTATTCTATTCTAGTCTATTCTATTCTATTCTATTCTATTCTATTCTATTCTATGCTATTCTATGCTATCATATTCTTTCATATTCTATTCTATTCTATTCTATTCTATTCTATTCTATTCTATTCTATTCTATTCTATTCTATTCTATTCTATTCTATTCTATTCTATTCTATTCTATTCTATTCTATTCTATTCTATTCTATTCTATTCTATTCTATTCTATTCTATTCTATTCTATTCTATTCTATTCTATTCTATTCTATTCTATTCTATTCTATTCTATTCTATTCTATTCTATTCTATTCTATTCTATTCTATTCTATTCTATTCTATTCTATTCTATTCTATTCTATTCTATTCTATTCTATTCTATTATATTCTATTCTATTCTATTCTATTCTATTCTATTCTATTCTATTTTATTCTGTTCTATTCTATTCTATTCTATTCTATTCTATTATGTTCTATTCTATATTTGTATCATACAAAAAACATAAATACAGTAACCAATTCAAACATAATAATTTTCGTTTCGCACATAATATTTATGTACGAAAGGAATATTATAGTGAAAGAGAACTTCAAATTGATCCTCAGGCATTTATTTTTTATTGAAAATAAATAATATTATTATTAATTATTATAATATTATAATATTTGAGATGGGTTTGCTCTTGACTCTAGTCTTGGTCAGCGATGACAGATACAAAGTCTACGATGGAGCGAGCCGACCCAGAAGTAGCCTGTTCACTATAACTTTGAAAAGATTAGGGGATTAGGGAGTATACAACACTGATTTCGTTAAATGTTACTTTCATTACTTGTTTTTTTAACAGTGTGCATATCTTAATTTATTCTAAACCAAAGACATTAAATTTATATATTATTTAATCTCTTTGTTCTAAACATTACTTATAAATAAACTTGTAACTACGACTCGAGTCGGGTCCGCAGCAAGACTGAAAGTGACCGGATTCGCTTGCCCGTTGCTGTTGAGTGGGAAGTTTGAGTGTTGCCAGGATGAAAACAAAAATCAATAAAATAACTAATGAGGTAATTCATTTTTCTAAAATTTTTCTAGTACTCGATTAAATCTATAACTTACTATTTTGTAACTGACTCCTAACAATAGCTATCGTAAAATTGTACGTTGCGTTATTATACGTCAAAAACATTAATGCTATGCTCTCAGTTCAAATTTATCGCCATGTGAAGCAACCTTTACTATAATCTTTCAAAGTACCTACCTGCAATCCGTACTTGAACATTCGCATTTCACCCCTCACGCTCTCAATTTGATGGGTGCAAAGAGGGGCGCGCTTTATGATTTTACTGACAAATTAATGAGGCGGTTTCACGTTTTAATACCTCTATATTAGCTTTCAATATTTCTCGTCGGGCTTCATTAGCTCGGCGTTTTTCTGGTGATCGATTCCAATGTTGATTCTGGCTTTCAGGAGTTGCAGTGGTTGGGAATGTGTGGCGGGCTTGTCCCATTAAAAAAAACCAGGTTGCACTCCGGAAATGCCGACAGGAGTGAAAACTTGTTTCTTAACGTTGTGCATTTTTTAATCATCCGTCTTACGAGTTTTCGATCAGGTCACGTGTCCTGACGTCTCACGAATTTTCGATCAGGTCACGTGTTCTGACGCGAGTTTAAAATTTTATACCCATCCCAAGAACAGTGCTCAACGCCGTTAAAGAAGCTTTCACTCCAAAAAAAATATTTATTGCATGTCCCGTATCGATTTTTGTTGATAACTCATTTCAGAGAATCTCAATTAGAGCAAAAAAAAAAAAAAAAAAATAGGAAGGAACAACGAGCCGTGTTCAGTACCGCCCATAAGACGACCCACTGACCCCGCTACCTGAAGCAAGCCCTTGATCCAGCTGCCTAACGGGAGCTTCCTAAGACGTTGGTCGAGGCTCACGCAGTGGATCCGGAGGTGGCGGCGCATGGTGTCCCCGTGCGCCCCTCTATGACGTTGCGGGGGGAGTCAAACACCTCACACCCCCCGCTGACCCGAGGTGGCCCGCGGAAGCGGAATTTCGGTAGTCGCATTAGTTCCCGTGATCCCCGGCGCAGGTGGAAGATGGAACACCGGGGTGGTTTAGTCAGTAAGAGTCTGACAGAGTGAAGGACATCCATGAGGATTTTCTCCCGTAAAAAAAAGGCTCATGCAGTGGGCAGGGCACGTTGCTCGCAGAACAGATGGTCGCTATGGCCGAATAGTTCTGGAGTGGGGTTCGCGTACAGGAAAATGCAGCGTTGAAAGGCCTGGGAACAAGGCGGACCGATGACCTGGTTAGGGTCGCGGGTAGCCGATGGATGCGAGACGCACAGGACCGGTTGGAGTGGTGACATTTGGGAGAGCCCTATGTCCAGCAGTAGACGCCTTTCGGTTGATGTGATGACACGACCATCGGTACAATGATTGTTGAGTTCACATCCCACATGACGACTACCCCGCGAGCCAAGTCAAGATGTTTGATTATAATTAGGGCCTAGGACGAATATTTTTGACGTATAGTTTCGTTACGTAAAATTTTACCATAGCTACAATACTCGTTTTGCACATAATATTAATTTGTATTAGATACTATTTTTTTTTTTTAAATGATATATATTGTGTATGTCCCATAAAATTAAACCGAAATACTATGAGGTTGTAGTTTTTCACATTCAAACATCACTTACGTTAACGTTGCTATACGTCAATATGTTCGTGCTAGCCCCTGTTATTGTTTATTCATCTTCTTTTACTTGCTAAATATATTTTTAAATATTTCTCAAAAAATACAGAAAAACATTTAAAAATATAAAAAAAAAACAGTAGCCCACCGGTATCGGGACGGGTACAGGGTCCAAGCTACCGGCGCGCGGCGGTCAGGGCTCCAGAGAGAAGAACCTCCTAACAATGCGAGCCGAGTCAAGAAGTACCGCTTTCTGAATCAAGCCCTGATTATAATAATTGTTGTATCACAATACTACAAAGTATACTGGTATACCCACTTAAAATGAAAGCTACAACAACAATTTCTAAAAGCTGCACAACTTTGTAACAAGAATATTACCAACTACTAACACAGCTTATTTTTCTTTGTAAGCTCCTTATAAACTCTTCAACAATATTATTTTCTACAAGAAGCTACCAAGAAAGTATTATTTTCTCATTTATAAAACTATTTCAGAGAACATCATCTTCTTAAAAGCATGTACTACATTGTAGCTACATAATTTCTCTGTAAGCTTTTTCTTGACAGAAGCACACTTTCACGATATTATTTTCTTGAAGAATTTACTACGAAACCATTATTTTGTCATTTATTATGTTGTTTCTAAGAACCATGAGCACTTCGTAAAAGTGTAGAGGTGTACTGCGCTGTATATGAGCGGGTGGTGGTTATTTTAAGCGGGACTGCTTATACGAAATTCCTATGAAAAATGAATATGTGAATGGTTTTGAAAAAGGGCTCTTGAAATAATATCTTCTCCCCTCTGTTATTTATCAAAACAATTTTCGCTTTACGACTATGGTAGGCGCCAAATAAACGTGTAATAAAGTATGTTAACGTTAATATCCCTTCGCAGATCCTCAAACAATAAATTATGATCCGTTTTTCATTATTAGCGTAAAGGATCACGATAGAACTGGATTCATGACAGTTTTATGTCATTATTTCTGTTTTTTATATTAAGGAAGTCAATAATTGTATGTAGATCAATGACCGTTATTGTAAGGGTATCTGACGTCTAGCATAGTAAAGACTTCAAGGATTTTTCCTTCCATTAAAGCATTATATATAACGTCGTCTAATCACAAAAAAAAATGCTTTTGCTCTGAAAAATGATTGCACAGAGTTAAAATATTGTTAAATAAAAAAAAATAAAGTCAGTTAACATCTCTGATCAAGGCATGCTAACTCTAAATACTGATATTTTCTGTCGCACAATTTCTATGGAAAAAAGTTAAATGATATTTATTCTGTAAGTAGGCTGTAAATAACACTTTAACTCGTCAATCTTTTCTGGTCATTTTAAACTATATGAGGCCGGTGTTTCTCTGAGAAGAATCACCGAAACAAACACAGTGTTCAAAATCTCTTTTAAAGTCCAAACAATCTTACTGGTCAAATCATATGGAAACCATGTAGGTTAATGTCTGAAGTGGTATTTTGAGGAAACTACCACTCAGATTTGAGTGGACATGTCCAGACAGTGCAAGCATTTGCCAGTTATCGTGTAGCTCAAACTTAGAACTTTAAGGAGCTCAAGTTATCCCATCGTGGTCCCACTGTCACCACTTGCAAAATGCAGATATTTTGAAGGCTCTCGCAGACAGCTGCGAGGGCCTTCAAAATATCTGCATTTTTATCTATATCGATAAAAATGCAGATATTTTGAAGACTCTCTTCAATTCAATTCAGGCAGATCTTTGAAGGATCTTGCAGAGTCAGAGGTAAAATAATAAATTGTAAAAGAGCCGTATCAAGTAAATATACCCACGAGATTTCTATGTAAATCTTAAGACGGCGTTTAGAATACTAGAAGATAAATGCCATCACGAGTAAAGACGTGAACTTAAAGGACTCATCTTACAAAACGTTATCTGTAGCAGTATTCACTATCTATATACTTATATACTTATACTTATAATAAATCTGTAGAGAGGTCAATTCTGTACATGAAATATATTTCCAAAATAACTATCAGGGCGTGATTAGGGATCGATACTGATGCCAAAAATGCAATCAGTACAATTTTTGTCTGTCTGTCTGTCGGTCTGTCTGTCTGTCTGTCTGTCTGTCTGTATAACCGTTATAGAAACAAAAACTACTCGACGGATTTTAACGAAACTTGGTACAATTATTATTCATACTCCTGAGCAGGTTATAGTATACTTTTCATCACGCTACAATCAATTGAAAAAATGAAAAAAAAAATAAAATGAAAATGTGAAAGTTTGGTTGTTTGTTACTCAATCACGCCAGAACGGCTTAACGGATCTTAGTGAAATTTAGAACAAAGATAGATTATAGTCTGGAATAGCACATAAGCTACTTTTAATCCCGGGAACATGTTCCCTAGGGATCACGCGGGCGAAGCCGCTGGCAGAAGCTAGTTCATAAATAAATCTGGCCTCGCCATCTTATGGCTGAGCCCACCTGCTCTTTTAATAAACCCAGACAGGGGTGGACGGGGCCGTCTCTATAGAATGTATAGAGAGTTTATTTGCGGCATCTGATCTTCCCGCCCATTCATACACCGACGACCAAGTCTTTTTACACAGACTTTGTGAAGTCTGTAAAGCAGTCGCTGCCAACCTTATTTTGATCTAGGAACATTTTGGTTTCATAATTGATAGCAGGGACCAGAAATCCTGAAGAATATTTAAAAAAAAAATAATTTATAAAATAACTTATTAACCTAACCTTATTCTATAAAGTCAAAAGTAACAAGCATAAACATAGAAAATACAACTATCTCAAACATGTTTGGAAATGTGAGCATTATTTTGACAACCTTCTTCGATAAATCGAAATTGCCGGACTGGCCGAGCAGCGGCCGGAAAAAGTTGTATGAAAATCCGTATCTATCGTGTTATGCGGCCAAATAAATTATATACTAATCTCATATCTATCGTGTAATTTAAAAACGGAACGATCTTACATTCCGAAACATGGCAACCAAGGAAATAACTTATCAAAGGTTTTATTTATATTTCGAACTGGCTTGCAAATAGAAAGCTGTTTATTGAAATAAAAAAATAACACTTTTACGCGGGAATTGCTGTTGGTTGTTCGACATTGGTTTTGAAAAGTAATTGTATTTAAATTTCCGCGCATTTTTTGGGAAAAGTACTATACAAGCCTTGGCCACAACTAGGCATTAATGCCTAGTTACCTCGGCTACGCCTCGGGCCACATTTACAGACACATCGTCCTTCAATGCCTCTATTGCTGGCCGCTGCAGTAATGTACTTATACAAGCCTTGGCCACAACTAGGCATTGATAGACTTCGTATTGTACAGTGTGATCGTGTCCATAACAATGTACGGTGCGCGATATTGTTGTGCTATGAGCTATATACTATATAAGCAGCTTTAATAGTATTATATTGGGAAAAGATTATAAAACGTAAAGAGTTACTGGTCCATGGCAAGACATAAATGTTCTGAAATGGTCTCTTATGACAAAAATATTAAGAATCACTGGTGTAGATACAAGTCTGTTTCGTGTGTAACGAAGGTACCCGTGACAGAAATTACGTCACGAGTCTAAACTTGTGTTTTAATTGTTTTATTTTACTAGTTTTAATTTTATTCTAATTGTTTTTATTTAATTTGTAATAGTATTTTTAACTAAATGTAATTATTGTTTTTTTTTATTGTATTTTATTTTATTTTTCTTTGAGGTAATAACATCACATAGGCCTTATAGATTGTATGGTTATTTACTGATTAAATAAATAAATCAAATAAATAAACCTCTAGTCTCACGAGCTGTACAATTATAACCTCTATTAAATAATCACTTTTCGCATAAACTTTAGGGTCATAGGCTACCTGAGACGTGTTGCTGACTGGTTTTCACAGGAAATCCTGCGTTTACACAACAGCTGACCCCCTTATATACGAGCGTGATGTTCAACCAGGAAGGTGTAGTCTTCAAGTGAAAGTTCCATCGGAATTGGTGAAGTAGTTTTCTAGATTCCGACTATTATGCGAATTGACATGATTGTTTATTATAATACCTAGTGTTTATGTCAGTTGGAAAGGAATTCATAATTATTTGAATGTGTCGAGAGTGGGTCATTTTATTTGCACTTAATATTTAATTTAATGGATAGTTTCATCAGGGTTTTAAAAACAAAACTAGAAACCACAATTAGATAGAATAAAAATAATCTATTTACAAGCTGCTCAACATTGCTACTTTTTTTTTCTAGCTGTTAAGAAAAGTCCGCCCCTAAGACGACCCACTGACCAAACTATGTTTCTTTAAGTGCTCGTGGCTAAATAATAACAGCCACACGGGTCGATCTTCAAGGTTAAGCAACGCTTGCCAAGGTTGGTCTGTGGATGGGTGAGCATCTTAGTTTCCTCCGTGCCTCGGAAAGCACGTTAGCCGTTGGTTCGGGCTGTCATTTGTAGATCTTTGGCAGTCGTTACGGATTCTCAGAAGATATTAAATCTGACTCCAGTCTTGGCAATAAGTACCGTGTTACCCCAGTTAATGGGTTGTGAAACTTGTGGAGGTCTGGTAGGCAGCCGCTCCACGTATAATATCGGTATTCAGCTAAACCTGGTTTGACTGAAAGCCGATCCCATTATATTTGGGAAAAGGCTAGGCTAGATGACTATGAAAAAAGTATCTATTTATTTTTATGCATACAAATAACGAAAAGTAACTGCATACTCTTGACCAGAACAGCAGAGAGAGATCAGAGGGAGCAGCATAAAATTCTACATGTTTCTTCTTCATTGTATCGCTGGCACAACAGTTTTTTTTTAGATTAGGGCACTTCTACGGCAATCCTACATTATTACAAATTTCTTTAATAGATCTGCAACTTTTTCGCTGAAGCATTAGGTTCAAGATTGATTGGAATTTAACAGCTTCGGGTAGTTTGATGTTCTGATGGCTGTACCTAACTGACCTGTGTTACAAATACCGCGCAAACATTTTTAGGAAATATTCACCGAATAAAAACTTATTTTGAGAGCTGATTTTTAGTAGCCCAACCTAACTAACATACCCAACTAACATACGACTGCATTCCCCCCAAAATATTAAGTCCACCAACACAAAAACTAAATGCGCCAATTTAAGCTTCACAGAATACCACTACGGCAATATTACGAGGCACACAAACAAAAGTAAGCTTTTCACATTAAGTGTTGGTCGAAATATCGCATTATATCATAAAGACTCAGAACTTAAGGCCTAAAATTTTGTTTTATAAAATTAGTACGTCACATGAATTTCCAGAAAAAATATGTTTCTGGACACGTATTTCTTCTTTTGTAATGTAAAAAATGAAGGCGATACAGTGCGTTAAAAAAACGCGCGACATCACTACGATGATGGTAAAATTGTTAACAGCTACGTACCTACATATTTGTAAAGCACCGACAATCTCTCAGGACTATTTTACTAACATCATAATCAACAACTTTTTTTCTATGACTTTTAAAAATTCATCATATTTTAGTTCATCAGGATTTCATACAAAAAAAAAAATATTTAAAAAGATCGCTCTAAATGTTACGAAGTCTATGCGAAGCAAAAGAGAAAGAAAGAGTTTTCTTATGGTTTGCATAGACTTCGCAACATTTTGCACAACTGTTTTTTTACAGCTATTATAATTCAGGTTATAGGTACGTAGTTCTCTATTTAATCTATTGTACAGAAATGGACCTAAAAATTAAAAAAATCTTTTTACAAACACATAATTTGAATACGCATTAGAATCAAATACAATATTATATCATTCCGTCTCTTATATAGTATTTTCGGTGCTATAAGAAAACATGGGTGCTGTTTTAATACCAAGTGCAGAATGAAAAACTGGCGAACGGTCAGTACGTTGCAGGTTTTGTATAAGAGATTTATTAGATAGAGTTGAGTTGGTTAAAAATCTATAAAATTTACTAAAAAAAACCCATGGAAAATTTATGGGTTAATTTTTCTTTTTTACTTTTTTGCTGGAGTCCCTAGTTCTACTAGTCGAACAGCTTTCAATAAACCATGTTTCGTCATCCTCGCATTAAAATCCGCTAAATACTCTACTGGTGGAAACGGTTTGTAAACCTGCCTTTGTAAATGCACCTGCACTCTCTAGGGCTTAAACAGAAACAAAAACAACCATTAATGGGACATACATATTTATTTCCACCCCCATTCAGTGCCAGCTTACTAACGAAAGGGGTAAATGAAATTGTATTGAAATTGGAAAGCTCGTCAATTTTCTTGTTAAAAATTTGCGAAATGTATTTTATATTTTCTCTTACACAGAATTTCCAAAAATAAACTTTGTATGCTATTGATATCATTATTGCAATACCGGCACAATTTAAATGAAAACATGGTTTTATATAAATAGCTCAAATCCAATCCTTTCAGAGTTTGTGAATTAATTTATTTCTTAACAAGGTGAATTTTTAAAGTTTGCGTAAGCTGAATCCGAAACTATGAGAAATAGCGGAAATCACTGAAAGGAGTCTCGAGCCCGATTTTGAAAAATTTAAAACTTCGTAAATATACAGGGAAATTGAAAAAATACCCGAAACCTCTTAGGCAGTGAAAGTACACATGATTATAAGCAACTTTTGTTTTGGTAAAACTCCGAAATCTCGAAAAAAATATCAGCTGTTTCATACAAAATGCAGTATTTAGCCAATGAAAATGTATGAAACAGCTGATATTTTTTTCGAGATTTCGGAGTTTTACCAAAACAAAAGTTGCTTATAATCATGTGTACTTTCACTGCCTAAGAGGTTTCGGGTATTTTTTCAATTTCCCTGTATATAGAATTTTTGAAAAATTTATCGAGCCGTTTGAGTTTGAAAAAAAAAGGAAAACTAATTCCCGGGATGAAAAGTCTATGTGCCAATCCAGACTATAATCTATCTCTGCTCCAAATGTCATCAAGATCCGTTCAGCCATTCTGTCGTGATTGAGTAACAAACATCCAAACTTTTGAATTTATAATATTAGTTAGTAAGTGCGAGTCAGACTTGCGTGCAAAGGGTTCCGAACCAATTTCTTTTTTGTAACGTGTTATTATAACATTGTAAACTTCTTATATAATTTGTAGATAAAGAACCATTTATCTGCATTATTTTTTCAGGTCTATATTTTCAGAGATAATGGTCAATTATGTTCAAAATTTTTGAATAACTTCGAAATAATTTATTTTAAAAATTATGAAACAAATAAATAAAACGCTCACAGTAAGCCCTTTCATTTGATATCTCACACGATAAAGTTTAAAAAGCATTTTTTATTTATTTCTACTTTGTCCCCCAAAGTGGGGTCACTTTTTTTTACTATTGATAGGCATACGTTTGACCGCTATCTCACCTGATGTTACGCGATGATGCGGTCTAAGGTGGAGCACACTTGCCTAGAAGTAACCTATTCACTCTCGACTTAAAGACTCCCAGGTTGTAGCTATCAGGAAACACAGACTCCGGCAGGGAATTCCACTCTTTAGCTGTTCGCACAATGAATGTTTTCCCAAAACGTTTTGTGCGTGTAGGTGGGATGTCCACCATGTACCGGTGGCGCATCGCTGTATGTCTTGTGGTCCGATGGTGGAACGGGTTTGGCGGAATTAAATTATGCAATTCCATCGCACACTCCCCAAAATGTAACCGATAGAAAACCGACAGGCTAGGAACTCGGCGTCGATGCTCAAGACTTCAGTTTCGTCACTTTTGGAGGTCATACTTCAAATGTATATTTATTTTAACCTGTGCACTCTAACTTTCAAAAGATTGGGGTTGTATTTATTTACCTAATGTCTTTGAATCACAGAAGTCCTTATAAGTACTGAATTTCTACGGAATTGGACAAACAGACACACGGTGATCCTATAAGGGTTCCATATTTTCTTAAGTTACGTTTGTTTTTTAAGGGTTAAATTTGTTCGGAACGCTAAAAAAGCCTCACAAGATCTTATTAAAAAACCAAAACATAAAAATACAACAGGAAGAATAAACGAGCTGTCTTCATATTTTACCTAATAACAATCACAAATCATCTTAGTGTTAAGTAATTACTAAAAACGGTGAACATTGTCCATTGTTCTTTCGTTAAATTAATGATTTTATCAAACTGTGGACATCTGTCCGTTTCTCGCACGTAATTGTGCGTCTATAAGTTGGTAGTCGGTTGAAAACGATGGTTATAAAGTTAGACGCTCTTTAAAACCCGACAAGTGCGAGTCGGACCCGCGTTAAAGGGTAGCGAACTAACCTTATTTCTGGAAACATGTTACTTTAAAACCATGAGGTGCTCGTGGGTAAATAATAACAGCCACAAGGTTGATCGTCAAGGTTAAGTTACGCTTGTCGAGGTTGGGCTGTGGATGGATGGCTGGGATAAAAACATACCGAGTCTCTTCCGTGCCTCGGAAAGAGTCTACTGCATGTTAAGACAGTTAGCCGTTGGTCCCGGCTGTCATTTGTAGATCATTGGCAGTCTTTACGGAGAGTTAGAAGCCAGGAAATCTGAAACCAGTCTTGCCAAAAAGTACCTTGTTATCCAGTTTATAAGTTGTGGAGGTCTGGTAGTAAGCCGCTCCACGTAATATAGTGGTATCAGCTGAATCCATTTTGACTGGAAGCCAACCCCAACCTTGTTGGGAAAAGGCTAGGCAGATGATGTTACTTTCAAACCATATCCTTTTTAAAGGTTTTCCGGTAATCTGCAGGTATCTGAAGACTTTTTAAGCATCTGTAATTTTTTCAAAACATTAGGCTTGGTTTCAGTTCGGTTGTTTTGGGTCGTAGGGAATGGTCATTTTCCATCTTACGTGTTAAATAATATCAAACCATTTCAAAATAATGAAATATGAACGAAACCTTAAGGCGAGGTTGCAGTACTGTGTGTTTTGACGAACAACAGCGACTGTCCGGCGAGCGATATAATGCCTAAATTTTGATTGTTTTTTCATCTTGGCGAAAACTGATAAAGAAATTATACAATATGGTTTCAACATTTACTTCTAAATAAAAAGCTCTATCTATTGATATAACTTTTATATATATTATATTCGTGATGAAATCTCTTAGCAGTACACGTTTAAAATTGTAATTTAGTGTCATGTTTGATTAAAAAAAGTATCGAGCCAATCATTCTAAATCGCGTTTCTATCTTTACGATTTACTTGAGGGTATGTTCAATTTTTATGTAATGATTTTTATTTATTAAAAAACTCATAATTAATAAGATTTTCAGACGTTCAAAAATCTTAAAAAGTACTGCAACCCCCCCTTAACAATAAGCCCCTTACCATTTGCAACTCTAAAATCTAGTTTTTAACGTGTACCTACTTGAATTAAAAACTTTTTATAAACAAGCTTTACAGTATTTTATTGATGCATGATGACACTTAGCAGACCAGCTACCGTCTTCCAAACTACACGTGTATGCAAAATTTCAGCTCAATCGATTGGGGATAACTGCTTTAAAATCCAGTTGCGAGACTTGGACCCATACTTACCAACACGGTGTTTTTTTTTTGAGATGGACTTGTTCTATTCTATGTCAGAGATGACTTAGAATAATAAGTAAGTTTTTATTTAAAAAAAAAATCATAAATGTTACTTTTGTGGTATGCGTCTTGGCGCAAATAAATATATTTTTTATTTCTTTCTTTCTAGTACTTCAATAAAATAAACACGGTTTATAAAATGAAAGTATCTGCAAACATTAACTGCACCCCACCAATCACGTAGATACATAATGGGTACATAAGCAAACTTACTGTCAAAAACATGTTTTACGAGTCAACCAAAAAAAAGACAAGTCAAATAAAATTGGCTCTGCAAAGGGAAGACAAAATGTAAACATCTGACGGGCACCGCTTTAGATACCGTTTCAGTCAAACTGTAGGCTTATCTAGGTATAGATTTTCCACTTCCCCATAGCCAAAATAAATAAACTTGTATGTATCAGTAAATATTGGTCAAATAGCGACTGCACTTGGCTGAGCCCTTTTGTATGTCGTTTTTTAAATGAAAAGTACCTTTGCACTTACCATGGCAAAAAAAATGTTCGACTCTTGTTCATTTATTTACATTTAACTCACATGATAATTATTGTCCAAACACGTCCAAATTGGTTTAATTTATATATTTCCAGGCTTCAGAACTATGTACTTATCTGTAATTTATGAATATAATTTTACTTTGTTTAATACCTAAATAAAAAAATAAAACTCATCATGTTAAGCTGTTTTAATTTATTTAGAGAGTAAAATTACATTACAGCAAGTTACTTTCTATACCTTTATATATAAAAATGAATTCCTATTTCCCTTGGCCATCGCAACACGCATGAACGGCTGGGCCGAATTCGATCCGATTCGAAAAGATTGTTATGAAAGAAAAAAAATAGAAAGTTGCAGTAGGCGGGAGAAAATATAGGATACTTTGTCTGTTAAAAAACGCCAAGACCCAAGTATCAGTACAGATTTCAAACTCAAACACAACGCCTGTCAGAAAGATGATACCAATTAGTATGATGCGAAAGCATTGCATCATGTTTTTAATTGAATAGAGTGAGAGCCGCCCTACCTCCAGGGGACGGGGGGACGTTCCCTTTCAACACCCTATTACTACATCCCCTAAACGTTCGTAGCAGCATATTAAAATCTCTTTTTGTTTCAAATGACCACTACGCGATTGTCAAAGGGGAAAATGTAATTGCTATTAAAGGGCGCAGTTACAGCTTTGACATGGGAAGGGGGATGGTAGAGGGTATTTTTTTTTTACAAAGAATATTAGTTTTTCCCGAGCTCTACGCAAAACAGGCAGAATTTTGAACGCCAATATCGAACGAAACTCTTGCAATTACATATTGGGGCACAGATTTTTCGTGCCATCCTTCAAACTTATCGAGACTTAAAAAAATCGCTAAAAATATTTTTTATGTAGTATTCGTTTTATTTTGTGCTATGCTTGCGATTTTAATTTGATTTATGAGTTTGCATATTTCTTAAAGTTTTATTTTGTAGCGATTTTTATTTTTGTCATGTGCTAACGGTGGCGTCCATGTTGCTATTATTGTTCGATAGTGGTAAAAAGAAAGGCCTTTTAAAAAAAAAAAAAAGGGCCTTTGACATTAATAATTATAAAATTATTAATGTCAAAGGCCCTTTTTTTTTAGGGATGGTAAATCATCCAATGACTCCTCCCGCTCTGGGTGTAGCGGAAGGGAGTGTCAGACTTTTACTGACCATCCTAAAATCCATCCATGTTCCTTCATTGCCCTTTGTGTTCCGGAGCCACGGTATCTCTTTCGAACAGTCCCGCGACTCCGGCAGACGTCGGCCCTTTCGGGCCCCTCTGTGTGCTGACTCTCTTTGAGGCGCGCTTGGAACACTAACGCGCCGTCGACACGGTCTGTCATCTGAAGACAGACGGACGACGAGCCACCCATAGCTCGCCGTCCACAGGCCCGCGCCTACGGTGGCCTCCGACGCCCGCGGCGTCTACCACGGCGGCCGGGATGTCAAAGGCCCTTGAGGCGGTTTAGAAACTCTGACACTATGGTATGTGGAGTCGTTAGACCTTACTGCCCACACTATAAGTAAGTATTAAATAATAGTTTGATAGGCGCGCACATGCACAGAAAGCCAATTCTACTTATTTTCAAACAACGTTCGCATTCAGTAACAAATTGTCAAAAAGCCTTTAATTTACACATGATTTTGATTGAGATTTACGATAGCGAACGTCGTTTAAAAAATAATAGAATTGGACCTCTGGACTTATGGTAATATCATTTCACGCACAACTTTCTTCAGTTGATAAAACAATCTGGAAACATCTCACCAGGAAAACTGCGGTGAAGTGAAGTAGAAGTGAACTGCCATCCCACCTTATTTGCATGGATTGTTAACTCACTTCGTGTTCACTTCACACGGTTATGACAGTGAGTGATCACAGAATATCCTTCAGTTTTCAGTCTTATCCGCAATTAGAATTGATATGATCGGTGAGGGTTAAGGGTAGCTAATGGATGCGGTGCACACAGGAACGGTTTTTGTGGCGACACTTGGCTGCTGGTAAATGCTGATGATTTAATCGGTTGCCTCTCTTCATAATTTTTCTTTCATAATGCCTAATTTACGAGGTGACGATGCAACACGTCTTTTTAACCGACTTCCCAAAAAGAATGAGGTGCTTAATTCGGTTGTATGTTTTTTTTTCTTATGTTTGTTACCTCGTTATGAGGTAACAAACATAAGAAAAAAAAACATCCGTCAATTATGAAGCGATTTGAAAAACTCTTGTATCTGAAATTTTGATAAAAAAGCAAGCAGGATATACTTGCAGATTGGTCCCATTGCTATCAAAATCGGTTACGAAGGTTGGATTTTAAATCGAAATAGCTGGAATTCCTTTACTTGGATGATCGTTTTTTGTTATCCAAGTCGTATGTGTCACGTCACGACTTTATTTGCGTTTACGAAAATATGTTAATAATATAATTTAGTCATATTCTTGCGACGGCTGGGAGGGACCGTCTAGGTTACCTAAATTCAATTGTAAAAGCAACAATTGTTGATAGTTTCGATTTACCAATTGATTTTGGACTTTAAAATCGCTGCCCTGAGGGGTACTTAAAACTGGCTTGTCAGCTTATTCACGCCCGGTACGGAACGTGTAACTTTTGACGATCTGTAAATCGAGGGAGAGCGAGGCTTGTCCCAACACAAGTATCTTCGGATTACTTCCTGGGAAGCCCCGGCAATTTAATTGTATAGAACTTAAGTTAATAAAACACATGCTCCATTCTAACAGCTCTCTACCTGTGTCTCTACTCTAGATCACAATCTACTAATCCTCATTTATCTCAATCTACGCAATTGTTTAATGTTGGTATGTCAGGCACAAGAATAACGATAAACCGCAAAAACGGGTGATCGATTTAAGGCGCATGTGTGACTACTGTGTACCTTAAACTACAGCTATCAGTTTTAGGTTTGATTTTTATTTGAATGTATAAAAATCATCATTTTTTTATTATGTCGACCTTGTAGCAATTGGGCGACCTTTATGCCCTGAAGGGTACCTAGGTAACTGTAGGTAAACACACATTTTCCCAGTTACGATAAAGTCTCATGTTATGTATGTATATAACTAACTTTTTGCAACCCGATGTAAACAAAACTTTGTTACAATTAATTATTTTTTATAGAGTGTCCGTGGAGTTTATTGGACGTTCTTTTCCATAGAGATCTACGCTTTGGAACGTGCAAATAGTTTCATATTTTTGGGCCGACCGACCCTGACAATTCCAAAGTACCTGTAAATGGTTTAATTGAAACAAATGCTTGATTTGAGTTGAGTTAAGAGCCTATTACACGCTCATACAAACGTGACTCAATTCCAAAAGTCATAACTGTCGAATGACTGATGGTGACTGATGGAATTCAATCGACATTAGACGTTCATTCTTAAATACGCAACGATATATTATTTTGCAGATATAAATGATTCGACAAAAGAGAAAGAGTTTAATAACCCATTCCATAAACATGTAAAAACAGACCCAGCCACTTAAAAGTCGTGACTAATTAAATGTTCAGAATTTCGTCAATCGAAATCGTTCGTCTTGGGGCCGAGTCACCCGCGTCCGTAGAAGAATACCCTTCAGCGAACCCTACACGTGGTCCCCGGGTGGTGCTAAACAGGTGACACTAACCGCCTCTGTGGTCTAGTGGTTAAACCACCTGATTCAGACCCAGAGGTCCCGGGTGCGATTCCCAGCGGGTGCAATTTTTTTGCTCGGTTTTGTTGGTGGTAGGACTTGTTCTAAGTCCGCCTGGCAAGCTACCACCATCATGTCTAAGTCTGTCGCCATAACAACAATGTTAACAGCATTGTTGTGTTCCGGCAGTTAGAGGTATGATAGCCAGTCCCTCTGTGTAAGAGGATTCCGGGTGAAACTCGCTTCCATCCTCGGCCTAATCATCACTTTCCATCAGGTGAGATTTGGGCAAAGAGTTTCCCCGTTTGGAATAAAAAAAAAAAACAATTTCATGCAGCCATCTGTCACACGAATTACACGAATGTCAGTCACAGCGTCGACTGTGGTTCAACTGACAGTATTACCTACGGTGTAATGTGTGCCTTAGGAAAAAGGAATGGGATCCTTGTCAAAGTTAATCGAAAGTTACAGTTCTCAAGTACTTAGCGTTAGCAAAAAATTCTGAATATCTATACTTAATATTATAAAGCAGAAGAGTTTGTTTGTTTGTTTGGTTGAACGCGCTAATCTCAGGAACTACTGGTCCGATTTGAAAAATTATATCAGCGTTAGATAGCCCATCTATCGAGGAAGGTTATAGGCTATATATCATCACGCTAAAACTAATAGGAGCGGAGCAATACTGGAAAATGTGACGAAGACGAAGTGGCGCGGGTCAGCTATATAGTTAACTATAAATTAGTTATTTCTACGATCTGTCATAGGGTTATGAAAATACACAAAAACGATTCATGGTTGTAATCCTTTTAATAATAATGTTTTGGTATATTATTTATTGTTGCAACATACTTTGGAGCGTATAATTATGCATTGTCAGTAGTTAGAACTAAGTCATCTGCAAACCTTAAGTAAGGTGATACATTCAGAATAAGGCCTTTTTAACCGACTTCCCAAAAAGGAGGAGGTTATCAATTCGGTTGTATGTTTTTTTTTTTATGTTTGTTACCTCATAACTCCGACAATTATGAACCGATTTGAAAAATCCTTGTTTTATCTGAAAGGATATACTTGCAGATTGGTACCATTCAAATTTTATGAAAATCGGTTGCGAACTTTGGATTTTAAATCGAAATAGCTGGAATTCGTCTACTTGGATGATAGTTTTATGTCATCCAAAGTAATCGAAATTGCGTATTTTGCTTTTCTGCGATTTTGCAGTGGTTAACAACATCACTGTGTGGGGTATCACTAAAAAGTGAAAAATAAAAATCTTTTTACAAAAAATTTTTTTTTTTTTTGTTTTAGTTTATCATGTTAGGTTCCTGGAACAGGAATGTGAAATTGTGGTATATGTGCTTTTTGACTAATGCTCTATTATCCAACTGAAGGAATACACGATACGAAGAAATTTTCTCGATAGAAAAAAAATACAAAGTTCGAAATAATTTTACTTTTTTTAGCTACAAGACGCAACGCTTTAGCTTGATCCTATGAAAATGACTTTAAAAATATATAAAACTAGCTGACCCGCGCAACTTCGTCTGCGTCACATTTTCCATTACTGCTCCGCTCCTATTTGTCTTAGCGTCATGATATATAGCCTATAACCTTCCTCGACAAATGGGCTATCAACACTGAAAGAATTTTTCAAATCGGACAAGTAGTTCCTGAGATTAGCGCGTTCAACCAACGCCTTCTGCTTTATAATATTAGTATAGATAATCTTATCGAGGTTTCAACTGAACGGACTTTTTTTTTTTTTTTTACTTGGTATGTTAACAAATCTGAAAATTTATTTTGGCCCTTACGTTTTTCTATTCCAAGCTAGTCTCTTATTATCGTCATCTCATCTTTTGTATTACAAAAGTATTTGCATCTCTCTCGCTTTTTCAGTTCTTCAGATTTTTCGTGGAGCTCCTGCACGCAGGAGCTGTCACTTTTTTGCAAAACAGAGCTATCAGATTTTCGTTTTTTTTTTTTTTAACAGTTAATGCTAGTAGTTTAGTAATTAATAATTTAGTGTTCAAAAAGTGTCTGTACCAAGTCAATGTGTATACTTATGACCTTGATCAATATACAACGTAATATTTTTCTAAACGCGCCAACTTCCGAATCATGTATAAAATTAGTATGATGCTAATACAAAATAAAGTACAACTCCGGAGTTCCTACCTGATGGCGACGATGAATAGCAAAGTCTTGAAGGAAATAGCGACTCCAAATCATCATCTTCATTTGACACGCACAGGATCCTCCAATGTTTTCACCTCAAAAAGTAATATTAAAGTAACATATTATTTTCTCTTTTGGAGTCTGTTTTTAAAACGTTAATTTAGCATTTTATCTGAAGATACACGCTAAAATACTTTTATTGATTTTAGGATTGAAAAATATATGTGTCAAGAATGAATTAAAATGTCAAAGGTTACAAGCCTGGATGGAAATGGTGTCGCGTTTGAATTGTGATAAGTAAATACTAGCTTTTCCTAGACTTGTCTGCGTGGGTTTCAGAAGTTCCATTTTAATAAATGAATATCTGTAAAAAAGGCTTTAAGTCAAGAGTAAAAAGGTTACTTCTAGGCACGCGTGCTCCATATTAGACCGTATCATCGCTTACCATAAGGTGAGATAGTGGTCAAATGTATGCCTATCAATAGTAAATAAACTCTTACTAAATCAATATAATGTGGTAAGTAATAGTTGTCAGCCCCAATTTTACTTCACCATGATTCTAACCTCCTGATATTTGGCGAGTCTTTACCCCTCATTAATTCTGCCTTACTTTATCACAGACATATTTTTGTAAAAACTCAATATTACCAAGTACCTACCACTAAACCGGAAATTCAGATGTTATAGTTTTAAGTTAAATATTATTTACTGTATGTTTAGTTTCCGCAATAAAGGCTTATTATATTATATTATTTACAGTTATTCCAATTCAGTTAATTCAGCTTAATCCGGTTTGGCTTACAGGGTGTATTTTTTAAGTGTGCCTTCAGGGTCAAATCTTTGCGATGAGGAATATCGAAAAAAGCTGAAAAGAGTCTCAAGGCCGATTTTGATGAAAAGCAAAACAGCATACAATTGGGTTTTTGAAAAATCGTTCTTCCTACCCAGAAACCGAACCGATTGATTTTGAAAAAAAAAAACACATCCAATAATTATTATTACACTATCCAAACGTGTAGCTAATAAGGATCAAATTCTGGGAAATAATAACACATGGCAACCTAAAGGAAAGCTCTCATTTTTAAGAAATAAATTTTTAAATTTCTATCCAAACCGTAACTGACATTTTTCCAAAATCCAGTGATGCAGTTGTAGAATCTCTAGCCCGATGTTGATGAAAACTATATCGGCATCATTGATTTTTGAAAAAAAATCAGTTTTTTTTTTTTTTTATGAAAATTTAAAAAGGATTTTTACGCAATTACATATTAATATAGTACGCTTAAGTGAGAGAAAATTTGCTGGAAATGTTTTTGCGACCAAGTTAAAACTTATTTATTAATTTATGTACACACAATATAAAGGATCTAAGAAACACTAGTTAACACTACACAAGAAATTTTTGTGTGTCTATCTTTTAGTTGCATTTTTTTTTTATTCCAAGCCAATTCTTGTTCCTGCATCGTTTGGTTACCCCAATGCTTGGGGCCGTGACTACATCATGGTTTCAAATCCTTCATTTTGATAATATGTTGCGTCCCTTGCTTCCAAAGTATTGTCAGCGAAATGCACGCCTTCGGGGGCTTTTATCTTCAAAGATTATTTGGCCTGACCAGCATATAGGACCTCTTCCTCTAAATCATTGGCCCTCAATTTAGCCAGAGACAAGATTACCTTTACTTATTCCGGAGATAGGTATGTCAAGTTGAACATTTTGCGAAAGCAGACATGCAATCATTTTGGATAGTAGTATCGATTTGTTCGTCCTGTCTTAAATAAAATGAATATTGTAATTGTGTAGTTTTGAAATGAATACTGATATTCACAACAAACAACATGTATCGATCTTGTTGAAATAGTCAGGGGGTGGTACCCACTGAAGTACCGCCCATAAATGCGAAGCTCTCCTGGCTCCCTCACACAACGCACGTTATGAAAAAAAAAAACCCGGAGTCTTAGTTATAGGGTCCCGTTTTAACCTTTAGGAAAAGGAATCCTTACAATAACAAATGATGTTCTTTTCAATCATAATATTTATAAATACATAATAGTACCTAAATAATTATTATTTTACGTTAACCAATTGATAAACGAATCAAAATACATACTTCCCCAAAAAAATCGAGTTATGGCAATATTACATTCCGTAACATTAGTAATATCAGCAAAGTTTTTTTTGTAGTACAAATCAATATGACGATACGTATCATTCTCCAATTAAAAAAAGCCGAACACGCCCTTGTTTTTACTTGCGCTCTAATAGACGAAGAGGGAGTGTCATCTCAGACAGTTGGTACTCCGCGCCCAACAAGTGAGGACGTACGTACATCTACTGTTCGCAGTTATCGTGATTAAAATTGCAGTTATTTAAAGTTTAAATAATCTATTCTTAACATATCAACTGTTTTTTTGATAAAAAGTGACCGTTTACTTTCGCCGATACTCAAAATGAGCGAACAACAGGTGACGACCACTTTGGTAAGTACATTTTATTTTATTTGTATATAGAAGCTCGCAAACTTCAAGAAAATTCCAATGGAAGGCCCTCGCTGACAGAAGATACAAGAAATTGCGATCACCCATTTTTTTATAAGTCAACCATATTTAGATGTAGTTTTCGCATTGTTACGTAGCGGTCGCAACTGCGGGGTTGCGCGTTGCGAGCTTAAAATGTATTCTACAATTACTCTACAAACCTATGTACCTAATTAGAGGCTTAACTAAGTTCTCAAAGATTTGATCGGAGTATTATCATAAGGTTGAGCACTCGATTTGTAACTGAAACATAAACTGAAGGGCTGAAACTACTCGTTTAAAAATGTTTCCCGAAAAGAAAAAGCTGACAAATGCTGTCATTATATATAGATTACAGTCCTTTTTTCTGTTGGCTTACGTGTCAACAGAGCTGGTCCATTCTGTTGACATCTCACCGTGTTCACTTAGGCGTAGTGAACGACAAGTGAGCTGTCATTTATTTTTATCTTGTTTGTATGGTTTAACAGCTCACTTCGTGATCACTTCACCCACGCCTTCACTTCGACATGTTTACAAAATCGCAGTCTTTTTCACTTAAACGTGGAATTTTTCGGGTAGCCATTTGTGTACATGTACAGTCTGTTGTCAACATTGTCTGACCCACTCTAAAAACAAACGAATTTGGAGCCTCTACCTGTAACATTAAGGTTTATTCAATTTATATGAGCTTATCAATCAGACAAGTGCTCGAGGACTCGCAAAAATGGCTGAAGGGATTTGTATGAAATTTAGCGCACATATAGTTCACATCCTGGAATAACACATAGGCCACTTTTTATCCCGACAAAAGGCAAGGCCCAATGGAGGTGGAGGAGGAAGTGGAAATACAAAGCTTCTGCTGCCTTGGTACTTCAGATTCACAAGTACCAGGAGAGCAGAAACATGTCGAAGTATTGTCGGGGCTAAATTTGTGAGCGCTTATGATTCACAAGTACCAGGAAAGTAGAAACATGTCAAAGTATTTTTGGGCAAGTTTTTTTTTTAACTGGAAAGCAAAAAACTTCACCTAAACCTATATCAGAAGTTTTTCCAGGCTGGGATTGTGAATGCTAAAGATTCATAAATATCAGGAGACCAGACGCATATCAAAGTAGGTATTTCTGGGGCTTTATTTGCAAGCGGTTTGGATTGAAAAGTACTAAGGAACTAGAAATATATCGAAGTATTTCTGGCTCTGTAATGATGAGCAATTAGGATTCAAAAATACCAGGAGAGCAGAAACATGTCAAAGTATTGCTGTGGCTGGAATTATAAGCGCTACAGATTTACAAGTAGAAACCAGAAACACGTCAATATATTTTTTCGACAGGGATCGTGAGCGCTAAAGATTCACAAGTACCTACCAGGAGACCACAAACATGTCGAAGTAGTTTCGGGTCTGAAATCTTACTTTCAGCTGTCACGCAAAGACTCACACTGTCTGGATACCAGAATTATGAAGATGCAATTACAAAAATGAGAATATGAGGCAATAAAGTTGCGCGCCAGTTCTTAAATCTACGTAGACGAAGTCGCGGGAAGAAGCTTGTACGAAAATAATACAGACACGCTCTTTCGTTGGCATTAGGTTATATGTTCTGCTTGTTATAATATAATTAGTGTAATAGCTTATTTTAATGATTGCGTTCAAGTACTTCTGGTGTAGTGGTCTGTGTATAAGACTGAGAAGAACAACTTGCGAGATTAAATCCTACGACTAAGATACTGTTTTGCTTTCAATTTAGAATTTAACCCAAAACTCTTGCTTGTATTATTGTAAAGAAATATATACCGCGTGTATCTGACATCGACGCACAAACGATTTCCATGGGTCCAGGGCATGATTTTGGACACCCCAGTGTTGGAATTTTTCGTCGGTTCTTTTCTCATTTTTTTCAAGAGTACTACAAAGTATCAGCTCAGCTGAGCTGATATTATTTGTGGCTTTATTCAGATTGCTCTTTTTGGTGAAAGTAGTTAATTAATTATTTCTTTATTAAAAATCTCATTGGGTTAGGTCAGAATAACGATTATGAGCAGTCTAAAATAAAAAAAACTCTTGAAAAATATGAAAAAATGAGAAAAAAGCCGACGAAAAATTCTAAGTCTAGGGTGTCCAGAATCATGCCCCGGACCCATGGAAACCGTTTGTGCGTCGATGTCAGATACACGCGGTATATCTTCAAATATAAACTTTCAAAAATGGTTATATTTTCGCATAACTTGTAATAAATGGGTAGTAGCAAAATAAATATTCGTATTAATTATAAAACAGGTATTCAAATGGTCAAATTCAATTCAGTCAAATTGTCAAGTCTAAGGGAATGCAGTGACTACGCGCAAACATATTTTACCTTGCCTTACTAAATCACAAAAACAACGTCTCTTTACAATTTTATAACTTAAGTTTGCTATCGAGAAAATTAATTCATCTGTGAAATGCTTTACAGATTTATAGCTGCCTATATGTAGTGAATTAACATGTTATTTCATTAGAAAAAATCTGTTCATTACAATAACTTCACTACATAGGTAATCTCAATACTCAATACTCAATACTCAATAATTTATTGCATTCCATATGTATTACAAAGATGGTTTAAAATGGTTAAAGAACAAATATGGACCCTGTCGGGCAATCTGCTACATTTTAATGGTTTAACAGTCAATACATTGAGCATTTAGTTGCATGGTGTGTTTAAAAATACCCTAGAATAATTTGTAGTGGAGTGGAGCACCGTTACCTGCTTTAACTTGCTATAAGTGGCTACGCATACCGCGCACTATATTTCCAACACAAATCTTTGCCTCTCATATGCTCCCAAGTTGATTGCACGATCTATTTAAAGAAAAATAATATTAAAATATAAATATCCCTGGGCAAAACGGACCCTTTCCTCGCGATGATGATGCAATTTTCTGTGCCGGTTTGTAATTCCATATACCAACAGCGTGTAAATGCCACCTCACTGTTTCCACTGACATATTGTGTTTTATTGCGATTACACGAATGGGCAAAAATGGATTTTCAACATGGCTTGAAACAATGGCCCGGTGGCGTTCGAATTCGGGACTATACTTTTTTAATACACTAAACATTAAAAATCATTAAGAGAAGGTTATTTTTGATGGATTACCTACCTACGAAAAAATATTTGAATAAATATTTTGTTACGAATACTTTTATTGCTACATGCGTTTAGTAATACTTTCCTCTAAGCATTGATATTTACTATTATTTTATAATTATTGGAAGTATATTAAATGGCAACATTTATGATACTTTCAAGAGAAGTTCGCCGGATAAAATCGCTTAAAATTCTTTTATTTAAGTATTTTATTCAGAGACTGCTATGAAATATTATTAGCTATTATAAATGATATATGAGGAGCTCGTGGCTAAATAATAACAGCCGCACAGGTCGATCTTCAAGGTTAAGCAACGTTTGCCGAAGTTGGTCTGTGGATGGGTGACCATCTTAACATACCGAGTTTCCTCCGTGTCACGGAAAGCACGTTAAGCTGTTGGTTCCGGCTGTCATTTGGAGATCTTTGGCAGTCGTTACGGATAGTCAGAAGCCAGAAAATCTGACACCAGTCTTGCCAAGGAGTACCGTGTTACCCAGTTAATGGGTTGTGGAGGTCTGGTAGGCAGCCGCTCCACGTAAAATATTGGTATTCAGCTGAATCCGGTTTGACTGGAAGCCGACCCCAATATAGTTGGGAAAAGGCTAGGCAGATGATATTATAAATGATTTATGTATTTTAATTTATTTAATTGTAATACTTTTAACTATGTACAGCTTGGTGAAAATTTTAGCCATGACCTTTGCGTGCTTGTATTGTTATTGTATTTGTTCATCGAGACCTCGAGCACTTGTCTGATAAGCTGATATAAATTGACTAATCCTTAGTGTTCAGGCAGAAGGTCCAAATTCGTTTGTTTTTAGGGTGGGTCAGATAATGTTGACAACAGACTGTACAAAACGTTTTGGGAATACTTTATTATTTTTTTTTACCTCAATCACGCCTGAAGGAAAACGATCTATGATGGAGCGAGCGTGCCTAGAAGATGCCTATCACTTTTGCTATATATGCGGGTTATATGTGGATGGGAACACAGACGTTGGCAGAGAGCTGCTCACTTTAGCTGTGCGCATAATAAATGTGGAGGAGAAGCGCTAGGTAGGTACGACTATAGGCTCGTCGAGTCGAAGCTCCAAAGTCTTGAGCATCGACGCCGAGTTGCTAGCCTGTCTGTTTTCTCCCGGTTGCATTTTAGGGAATGTGCGACGGAATAGCATAATTTGATTCCGCCAAGCCCGTTCAATCATCGAACTACAAGACGAATTGCGATGCACCACCGGTACATGGTGGACATCCCACCCACACGCACTAAATGTTTTGGGAACACATTCATAGTGCGTACAGCAGAGGAGTAGAATTCCCTGCCGGAGTCTGTGTTTCCTGATAGCTACAACCTGGGAGTCTTTAAGTCAATATTGAATAAGTTACTTCTAGGAAGCGTGCTCCATCTTAGACCGCATCATCACTTACCATCAGGTGAGATAGATGTCAAACGCTCGCCTATCAAAAGTAAAAAACAGCAAAACATATGGGTTTCATGTCAGCAGTGAATAAGTTACTTCTATGCAAGCCTGCTGCATCATCGATCACATTTAGTTTACCATAAGGTGGTACCAACATGGTAAAAAAAAATTAGGGCCTTTATTACATAGTTAAAGCTTTTATTCTGTGATTTTTTTTTTTTTCTTATCGGTTCTATATTTTTGCTTGCCTACCCTTTCGGGTCGTCTTCCAATTTGAGCGACTGACATCTAACCTCCACAACTCAGTAACTGGGTAACTCGGTGTTTTTTGGCAAAACTGAAGTCAGATTCCTGGATGCTGTTTTCTCCTCTTCGCAGTATTACTTTCATTCAGATAAGTCTACAGCAACAATACGAGCACATGCGACTTTATTTAAATGTTGGCGACGTGTATTTTTTGTATTTGCTCCATTGCGATCGTTTGTAGTAGTTTTGTCTTCTGTTGCTGGCAAAATCCATGTCCCTAACAGCATGACACTTGGATAGAAGTGGCAAAAAAATATTTGGGAGTATAGGTATTTTTATGAGACATGCCGTATGGTCGCTAGTGAAATTTCTCATCGTCAATACTTTCTTTGTCATAAAAAACACAATTGCAGGGCGCTAGCGGTCAGGGCCATTGGAGTATATATTACGCTGTTTAAAGTATATTGCCAATCGTTCTACACGAGTGACCTGTGGGTGAGGCTTACTAACACCCTCCGTATTGAATATAATAACTGCTTCAGGATGTTTTTGGGACTCCCAATCAATTGTACATACAACCGGTATCTTCGTATTTGCGCATACCAATGATTTTTACGCCATCATGCGCAAGCAAACAAACTCCATCTTATCAAGAGGGTGGTCTAGTTCTAACGGTATCCTAAGTATGTTTAGTGAAAAGTACGACGCACCTTGGTTGTCGCTGTGGAGGTACTGGTCAGAAGACCCCACAGCTAACCGTACAATTTTCTCTGTGTTGTTTTTACTAACTTCTTATACTGGGCGTAGTTGCCATATATAAACAAATATTTAATTTAATTGAACATGCTTTAAGGCGCGTCCCCGAGCAAAACGCAGCGCTAGCCGTTTTTTGTGCAGTTTTTTGGAGCTATCTACTCTTTATCCAAAAGAAATATCAACTAATAAAAAATACATTAAATTTCTACATAATCTTGGCTTCAAAATGGTAGATTTTATTTTTTATTACTAAGTATAATGTTTAAGTAATCTCCTCACAACGAAACCACAGAAATGAGAAAACAATACTGAAAACATGCATCTTCTCGAAAACTAACGATTATTTTGATTTTGTACTTACATTAATGGATAGGCAATTTAATTATGAACATTTTGGTAGAAGTACTTTTTTCAAACGACAAAAATTAGATTTCATAACGATTTTATTCAACATTCTGAGCGTATTCGCTATTGTATCTCTTGCGCTGTTAGTGAGGGAAAAAATGCTCAAGGTTATTTGCTCAGGGTACGGCCTTGATTTATCCTTAGCTTTGTCACATACTTCCTCTGTGCCTGAATCTGAAGCTTCTTTGAGCAAGGCAGTTTTATGCACATGTTTTAAGCTCTAGCGATTTAGAATGTGCATTGTCTCATACTGGTTCTGTGCCCAAGCTTGAAACTGCATCGTGCAAGAAAGTCTAATGGACATGCTTCAAGCACTAGCGAATTAAATTACTTCCTTTGTGCTTGAGCTTGAAGCTTCATCGTTCAAGTTACTCTTGTGAACATTCATCAATATCTCATAGTCCCTTTGTACACAACTTCTATCGTACAAGGAAGTCTTGTGCACATGTATAAAGCTCTAGCGATTTTGAGTGCCTAAGCATGATGCTTGATCTTGCAAGGAAGTCTAGTGCTAGTAATTTAGAAATTGAATATACATTACCTTATACTTTGTGCCTGAACACAAAGCTTCATCGTCCAAGAAAGTCTTGTGCACATATACAAAGCTCTAGACATTTAGAATGAGCATTATCTCATAGTTTTTCGTTCAGCTCAGCAATTAGGCGGTGCATTGAGTCTACGCGAATTTATTAATTAAAGAACTGTTGAACTGCATATGTCAACGGAAAAAAGCAAACGCCGTAAAATTGTAAAATATCGCGTGAAATTGTAAACTATGTTTTCTAAAATAAGACACAGATTATATTGGAAACTATTCAATTTGGATGCCAAGATGTACATTCAAGTACAGACAAACCTAAAAATGATAGTTAAAGTTTAAGTTTAAGGTACACAGTACTCACACATGTGCCATTAATGGATGAAACTATACAATGCTAAATAAATTGATTCTACACAATGCAATTTCCGGTAACATATTCATACATAACATGAGACTTAACCGTAACTGGGAAAATGTGTGTTTACCTACAGTTACCTAGGTACCCTTCAGGGCATAAAGGTCGCTCAATTGCTACAAAGTCAACATATTCTAAAATTGATGATTTTTTAGTTGATAATACAGTTTATTAGAAAAAAAAGTAATTTCTCTTAGCACTAAAGTAAGAAATAAAAAGCAGATATTCACAAAGATTCTATTACGCTTGGTTGTCTAGTTTCTAAGCTCTACGCCCCTTGTCATACTAATGTGTAAGTTGTGTGTTTTAGATGACAAAAATTTAATTTAAATAGTAAATCTATACTAATATTATAAAACAGAAGAGTTTGTTTGTTTGGTTGAACGCGCTAATCTCAGGAACTACTGGTAAAATGGTGACGCTGACGAAGTTGCGCGGGTCAGCTAGTAGTAGGTATATAAAACTAGCTGACCCGCGCAACTTCGTCTGCGTCACAATTTCCATTAATGCTCCGCTCCTATTTGTCTTAGCGTGATGATATATACCTAGCCTTCTTCGATAAATGGGCTATCTAACACTGAAAGAATTTTTCAAATCGGACCATGAGTTCCTGAGATTAGCGCGTTCAACCAAACAAACAAACAAACTGTTCTGCTTTATAATATTAGTATAGATGTACAAAAGGCATGGTCTGTGGATGGGTGACCATTTTTACATACCGAGTTTCCTCCGTGCCGTTTCCTTCGTTAAGTCGTTGGTCCCGGCTGTCATTTGTAGTTCTTTGGCAGTCGTTACAGATTGTCAGAAACCAATAAATCTGACTCCAGTCTTGCTAAGAAGTACCGTGTCACCCAGTAAATCGGTTTTGGAGGTCTGGTAGGCAACCGCTCCACGTAAAATACTGATATTCAGCTGAATCCGGTTTGACTGGAAGCCGACCCCAATATAGTTGGGAAAAGGCTAGGTAGATGATGATGCTGTACGCAAGGCCAATTCTCGTATTCCAAAAGCGTTAAAATTGCAGTCACAATAATTATCATCTCAGTGGCAATAACAATGTACCGAAATTAGAGGAAGAATTAGGAGGAGGAATTGTAGGAATAAAGGTGCCTGTCCATTACAGCGGAGCGAGGCAGCAGAGCGGGGAAACGAATAAATAACAATGGCAGCCGCCCATACATTAATTTAGCTGAGATAAAATTCTTGCGTCTTTTAACTACTCAATTAGTCTGTGCAAGAATTTTTATTCGAGAAAGCCGAGATTAATAGGAATACAGTCATGAACTTTTGTTGGATATGTCTATAGTAATTCCAATTCGATAACAACCGCGGCGCTTCTGTCAAACCAATTTATATTTTTTTTAGATTTGGGATACTAGTCTTTTTGCCCGTCATTAATTGAAAGTAATTGATTAATTTTTACACTACAATATTTTTACCTCTCTGTAAGGTTACATTTCCACTTAGAAATAAACAGTATTGTTAATTCATTTATTCCGTTTAATTAAAATAACAAACTAAAACTGACTTTATTACAATAATGCTGTGCTTAATGTCACTTAGCCGAATAAATATAAAATGGCGACACTAAGCGTCAATGAAAAAATCAAATTACTTTTCATTTAAAATATCTTTTTTTTCCGGCTTTAACTAAATAATGTGATAATTTGTAAAAACGTAGAAAAATGATGGAACTGCCTTCGTATGTAAGTCACTTTTAGACGCTTAAATCAAATTCAACTAAGATCTCGCCATTGTTCTTTTTAACCAATCATGTCAGTCAAAATGTCAATGAGTCACGTGGTTCGGAGATTTTATCCAATGCTATTGGTTAAAATTTCTCCGTTTCTCCGCTCCACTGTAATGGGACGGCACTGAGTTGTATTTGACAGTTAGCCATAACACCTGCAATGCTATAGTGAGCCTTGTTAAAATACCAGGATTGTCCCTCATATTATATAAACTTCTTAATTTTCATGCAATAAATAGACTTGTATGAAACTGAGGTAACTATAGTAGTGTTTTTTTTAGTGTGGGGAATCTAGTGGTACAATCATTTGGTAGTTTTACCTGGAAAGTTTGCCGTGAGTACCTCGTTTCTTGGCCTCTCGCACCGCCATATTGGAAAAATGGCGTCATAAAACAGTTTTTTCACAATATCTCCTTTCTGACTCATTTTACGATAAAAATAGCTATATAATAATTTAGCCATTTTTCCAATATGACGGCGCGAGCGGCGAAGACAGAAGAAGATGTGGCATAGTTGAAATTCGTAATGAGCACATCGAAATCTATAAAATCACCAATTTTCAAAACTCCCGGAAAACTTTCCAAGTAACCTCATTTTTTTGCACCAAATAAACGACACCTCTCGCTCTGGGTGGAGCGGAAGAAAGTATCAAGACTCTAATGCTACGGCTAGACCATCGCGATAACGCGAAGATTTGCGTTGTCGCGACACATCTGGCCAAAGAATTCGTCGTATCGCGAATCATCTTCGCGAATACGAATGCCCTTCGCGCCGCTGTCGGTAAATTGCCGCACATCAAAAGATTTGTCGCGACAAAGTTCGTGCGGTTGGCTACACTTCGCACGCTTTAGTTGACTTGACTGCGAGACGCCGAGCGGTTTGAAGGGTTTGAACGTGTTTGATTGAACTTGTTAATAATGGCTTAGAGTAACGAGAGAATTTATATTTTTGTTCAAGTAATAAAGATGCAGTAGGTACATATTTATTAGCCGCCGTGTAATACAGCGCAACCGCCTCTTCCATGTTTCCCGCGAAATGAATTATCGCGACGTTCTATATTATCGCGACATAGTGAAGTTTTTTTTTTTGATGTGGCCCAGCACTTCGTCATGGATCGAACATGAACTTTTATCGTGACAACGCGAACACGAATCTTCGCCTTCAAGTCTGGCCGTAGCATAACGGACTGAAACCTATCCGTGTTCCTCCTATATTCGAAATAATCTACAAAGTCGGATTGACAGCAAGATACAACATTGCTTTACTATAATATGGAAGAGACATAAAATAAATCTCTTTCGCACTTAGAGGTAAAGCCATCTTCTCTCCCTCTCTACTTAGCTGTCAAATCGGACTTCTTTCATTGTATAAGGTCTAATGCCTTTTGCGTTCCAGAGCCGCGCTGACTCTTTCGAACAAAATTCTGCAACACATTGCAGCCAACTAATGGATTTTTTTTTGTTTCAGAACGCTACAAAGCAGCTGTGCTCCTTAATCACTTCGCTGATAGAAACAGTTAGTATGAAACAATTTAATTTGAATAACACACTTTGAAATAGATTTCATGATAGTCAACTGTAAATTTTAGATATGCACTAGATAAAAGTAAACTAGCCAATCTCAATAAGAACCCTCCCCAATTCGAATATTTGCCTCATTAGAAGTCGGTTGTATTTTTTTGTAAAAAGTTTTTATTTTTCACTTTTTAGTGGTACCCCACAACTAAAAACACCACTGCAAAATCGCAGAAAAGCTTAATACGCAGTTTCGATTACTTGGATGACAAAAACCTATCATCCAAGTAAACGAATTCCAGCTATTTCGATTTAAAATCCAAACTTCGTAACCGACTTTGATAAAATTTAAATGCGACCAATCTGCAAGTATATCCTTTCAGGCAAAACAAGAATTTTTCAAATCGGTTCATAATTGTCGGAGTTATGAGGTAACAAACATAGAAAAAATACAACCGATTTGAGAACCAACTCCTTTTTAGGAAGTCGGTTAAAAAGTGGTAATGCTAGAGTATTCCAGTGTATTCAAGGGTAGGCCCTGTTAAAAATTTAAATTAGGCAGGGGTACCAACCACTCTCTGCCTGCGTCTGTATTTCCGAACGCGTAAATTATCCTAAATTTCTAATCTCTTCAAAGTTAGAGAGAACAGGCTCCTTTTAAGCTCACTCCATCGTAGACTTTCTCTCTTTCACGTGTTACCTATTCGAGCAAACCCATTTCAAATAAAATATATAAATTAAAAACCTACAATAATCACTTTTGCCTTGTTATTCTTAGGGCTAATTTTTCATTTGTCAGATAATTAACTGAAGAATAAACATGGCTGTTTGACATAACCTGTCTGCGTTTGTGTTTCCGAATGCTTACAACCCTAATCTCTTCAAAGTTAGAGTGAATAGGCTCCTTCTGGGTAAGGCAAGTGGTCGTTGTCTCTGTCATCTCTGACCAAGATTAGAGTCAAGAGTAAACACACCACAAAAAAAAAAAAAACAACGATAACCTCTTCTGCCCTATTCTTAGCAGATTAAAATTATTTTCTATTTAAATATTATTTTTTTATACGTTAGCTGCCAGTCGATTCCATTGAAATTGACAACATATACATCGACGATGACCACCAGCAAATAAAGATGGACAATTGCACAATAGAAAAAATTCGCATTTTGGAGGTAAGAAACTATTATTTCTTGATGTTAAATAAAAAACCGGCCACCGCGCACCGAGGTTTCCGTACAAACCTGTAGGTATATGTATATTACAAGCGAAAGTTGCGGTTTACGATTTATGACGTATTGGAAGTGTCTCTCGCGCAAACTACATATTTCGTTTAGAAAAAACTGATCTAAGAAACCTCAATATCATTTTTGAAGATCTTTCCATTGATAACTCATACGTATGGGTTTGATAAAAAAAAAATGAGTTTCAGTTCTAAGTATGGGGAACCCCCAAAATTTATTGATATTTTTTTGTGTAAAAATCTTAATGCGGTTAACAAAATACATCTACTTACCAAGTTTTAACAGCATAGTTCTTAGAGTTTCGGAAAAAAAGTGGCTGTGACATACGGACGGACAGACAGACAGACAGACATGACGAATCCATAAGGGTTCCCTTTTTTACCATTTGGTTACGGAACCCTAAAAAGCACAAAAAAAGTTGCAAAAATCACTTCGTTCAGGGTACCGTACACGTTTACATAACACCATTTCTGTCCATCTGGTCGTCTATCTGTCATAGAGCTGTATCTTTGGAACTGTAATGTTAACTTTGACATGTCAGATAATAATTAAAGAAAAAATACTAAATAAATTTAAAATTAAGGTTTTAATCGAGTGTTATATAACAGTTACATAGTAAAACTGTATATTAAGATTGTGCACACAAAACTATAAAACCAGCCAAGTAATTCAGAGACTCGCAAAACCTATAGGGTACTTGCCATTGTCCAACAATGCGAGTTCAAAACAAGTTTACGGATATATTACTTTTCAGGGCCAAGGTCAACCATTAGCGGCAGGCAGTGCTGCTCCGGAACCACAAAACCCGTCCCACGCCGAAGCGACACAGGCCATCGGCGTAGCGTTCGCGGCATCAAATGTGAGTGCAATGAGAGGGCCAATTCTACTAATATTTAAACAACGTTCGTATTCGCATGTCAATCGCAAACTGTAAAAAAAAGCCTTAATTTTCAAAAAAATTTGACAGATTGCGACTGAGATGCGATTTCGTAAGTTGCTTGAAAATTGGTAGACACTGAGCCTTACAAATGCCGAAATTTCGTCTAATAGCGAGCGAAACAAGATCAAGAACTTGACCGCACTGACTCTAGCACGAGAAAGAGAGCAAAGCGAGGGGATGGAACCCGTCACCCACTTAGGGATAGGTTAGGCTAGACAGACATAACCCTTCTTTTACGGGAGGAAATCCTCATGGATGTCCTCCACACTGGGGTGGGTGGAGGGGTCTGTCAAACTCTTACTGATTAAAACGGATCGCGGGAACTGATGCGACTTCCGTAATCCCCGGGTGGTGCCGACCCGCCTCTGTGGGCCACTTCGGCTCAGCAGGGGGAGTGAGGTGTTTGACTAGCCCCGCGACGTTAAAGAGGGGCGCACGGGAACACCACGCGCCACTACCTCGGGTCCCAATGAATGGAGGGCGACGGAGATCCCCAAGTCTGCCGCCCCTAGGGGGGCCGGAAGAGGTGCGCCTGCTGCGGGCCGGGAGAGCGGTCGAAATCTCCATCTCCTTTTCTGCAGCCTCCTTTTACGCAACTGTTTCGCAGAAGTAGACCATCGCGTCTCAGGACTCCTCACCGTCGACCATAGCATGAACTATAGCCGGCAGCGAGAGGTCACTGCCTACCACAGAGATGAGGGCACGGCGCGGCTCCTCCCAAGCGGCATACTCTGCTAGCGTATGCCGCGCCATATCCTCCCGACAGTCGACGCAGGTGACACCGAGCGTCCGACTCCCTGCCTATGCTACACAGGAACCTCCCGAAGCAGTCATGCCCCGAGAGAACCTGTATCACACGAAACGTCAGGGAGCCGTGCCTTCTCCCGAGCCAAAGGTCGAGCACTGGCCGGATGACCTCGATAGTGACGAGGCGAAGTAAGGAAGAAGAAGGAAGGGTATGAGAGCCTGTCCCGCCATTCCACCACCAGAACCTCGCGCAGCTGTGACCAACGCAGCTCGATGTGTCGCTGCATCAATCGCTCACCGTGCCCCTGCGCGATCTTATGCCACCGTGTAGTGACGCAAGGACTTTTGCCTCCTGGTCCCAAGGCGGAGATCCGGCCAGTGCGTAAGCCACCTCGTAGATCGTGTAATCACCCCTGATGACTCCGAGGGCCATCACCCTCTGCGGCTTTCGCAGAACAGCGATGGTGCCAGCCGTCAGGTCAGCCGCCCATATTGGGGCCCCATACAAGGTCATCAATCGCACGATCCCCACGTACAACCGCCTGCAGGCGGTGCTCAGGGCCTCCAGATTGGGGAGCAGCGCCCCAGCCGCGCCCAACAACTTGGGCGCCAGCCGCTGGAAGTGGGGGCCACCGGCTGTCGAACACCAATCCCAGGTACTTCATGGTAGACTCGACAGCGATACGGCTCTCACCAACAACTATTTGCGATCCCACCAGTGGCGCCCGTCGGAGGCCATGAAAAGCTATGGCAACCGACTTATTGAGGGCCACCTCCAGGCCAAGGCGCAGTTGCGGCTCACCGCCTGTAAGACTGCGGCCGTCGCCAGCAACGCTGCCTTACTGTACGAGCTCCCGACAAGCGTGAATCAGCGTAACACGTCAGTTCTACTCCCACTCACTACACCCAGTCGTACCCGATTTTCCATAGAACTAGGCCCAAGACCGAACCCTGTGGAACACCGCACGACATGGGATGCTGGTGTCTGCCATCACGTCCCAGATAGGTGACACACCTCTCCTCCAAAGAAGCCCCAATGGCGCGGCGGAGGTAGGGAGGCACTCGCTGATAGCGCAGTTTCTCCCGATCAAACTCCAGAGCAGGGTGTTGAAGACGTTGGAAATGTCCAAGGACACTGCCAGCATCACCCCGCCCCGGGATACCGCTTCCTCCGCCAGGACTCAAACTCACGATATCGCCGTGATAGTGGAGCGCCCGTGCCGAAACCCGAACTGACATTTGGCCAGGTCCGGCCCCTCTCCACACAAGTGGCTGACGAGGCGGGCTGCGACTATCCGCTCGAACAACTTCCCCACCTCGTCCAGCAGCACTATTGGTT
Organism: Ceramica pisi; assembly: GCA_963859965.1. Taxonomy (NCBI): domain Eukaryota; kingdom Metazoa; phylum Arthropoda; class Insecta; order Lepidoptera; family Noctuidae; genus Ceramica; species Ceramica pisi. The sequence goes on along the minus strand of OY982527.1, from coordinate 38,000,349 downwards.
GGTACGCGGACGGCGAGTCCGCAGGGCGCCCTGCTTTCCTGAGCAGGGCCAGAAGACCAGATTTCCACTGAACGGGAAACTGGTCCCGCTCCAGGCACGCTGAGAAGAGTCCTCTCAGTTAGGGCTCCAGCTCCTTCAGTGCGAAGGCCAACACGCAGCCGTGAATCCCATCGCGCCCCGGGGCAGTGTTCTTCGCCCGGAGCCGCATCACGGCCGCCCTCAACTCTGCTTCAGACAGACATAACCCTAGGTTTACCTAAGTCACCGCGACACACGATCACTATTGCTAGAACCAAAAAAAAAAAACTTTTTATCGGTTAACTTATATTAATTCTCATAACTTCTTCTTATCGTGTAGTTAGTAAGGTCTATCGACCCACACATCCTATTGTCTGATTTTCTAAACGGCCTCAAGGTCCTCTGATATGGTTTAACGACCGCCATTTGGCAATCAACTTTTTATCAGACAGTCAGCTGATTCAAGCCTCGAATATCCTAGCCAAACTGGAAACAACTTTACAAAGTATGGTTCCCGTGGGAATCGAACCCACGACCACTGGGTCACAAGGCAAGCGCCGAAACCAGTCGACAACGGAGACAGTCTCATAATAATTTATTAAGTCTAGATAATTATTGTTCTCTTGTTGATAAACCGATCGTATTTGCTTTCAATTTTTTGTACAGATTCAACTTCATTAGCAAAATGAAAGACAATTTGAAATACTCGATAAAATTTATCTGTCGAATATCGGTTACAATTTGGATGTATTTAGTATAATTTTTAAATAGTTTCATCCGAAATTTTACATTTGGTATTTTGTATCACATTTTTCTTCACATATTTTAGTTTCATGCATTCTGATTGGTACATAAAACATACCCTGAAGTATTTGGTAATTTTCCAACTAAATTAGGAAGCTTAGGTAGTTAAATACAATTTAAGTAAATTTGAAACTTTTTACACAAACACCATTCAAATAAATTTAGAAATTAAAATAGAAAAAAAAAACTTCAAGATCATTTACATTTATTTAACTACCTAAACCTTTTTGGTGTGGAGATGAACAAGACAAGACAACCGTCTTCTTTTCAGTCAACTTTCAGATGCCTCCGAATCAGCAAGTGTTCGGTGAGAAATCGACGCTCAATGGTTCCGCATCCAGTGCATGCCCTAGGCAGAGTGACCGAAAGGACGCAGAACGACGCAGGAAGAAGGACTGGCGGAGCCGGCCCGTCGCAGTAAGAAACGTGACGCGCTCGGGTGGTGGCGCTCCAACACCAGAGGCCACCGGTTCCGATGAACTCCGAAGAGAAAGATCTCCAATCATTTACCAGGCACCCGCCGCGCCATCGCCCCTTGCTACTCGTTACAAATGCAAATTTGGCACTGTCTTCATTACCAAACGTTAAACTGTTTCTACAGTGTTAGTCTGTATAATGTCCACATACGAAAATGGGGGAAACTAGACCTAATTTTACCCACGGAAAACGGTTTTAAAAATATTTTGTTTTTATGGATTTTTTTAAAAGTTGTTCACAACTGTGACAACAACTTCAGTAAAACCAACCGTTTTTGGAGTAGAGCGAGAAAAATGTCAGAGACATTAATTTTTGTAGATAATTTTACTAGAAACAATTTTTATATGACCGCTATTGACCTCCGAGCAATAGGTCGCGAGATATTTGCGAAAAACTGATTTTCATGACCTTTTTATAATTTTTTTAGGCGGCACGATATCGATGTCGATTTTTCACTTCTGCATTACAACACCGTAATAAAGGTGTAACTATACAAAACCCAGCTCACTAGGAATTTTTCCACAGATTGGGGTTTAAAATGCCTAATGACTAGACCAATTTTCGTATGCGCATTTTATAAAGACTCAAACTGTATTATATTTTGTTTCTGGTTTACGCGATAACAGCAGTGCGATTCTGTTAATATGTCGAAGTGAAAAATTGGGCGAAGTGAACGACAAATGAGCAGTCAAACCATCTGAACAACATGGAATGACAGCTCACTTTGTGATCATTTTCCAAAGCCTTCACTTTGACATGTTTACAAAATCGCACAGCTGGACGTTCAGACATAGCGCATACCATGTCTGAACTTCCAGCTGTGCGATTTTCAATCATGACGATTCACCACGCCTGCGATGGCGCAGCGGGATTTTATATATTATTTCAAGCAGCATGTACGTCGCAGTAGCGCCCCCTTGTGAAATTATGTAAACAACTCTTTGCATTTGTGAAATTATGTCAACAACTCTTTGCATTTGTTTTCTATTTAGTTACTATATTTAGATACATTTAGGTTGTGACCAAGGGTTTAAGGCGCAAACCCACCGTGGCGCATGTTGTGCACGGGTACGAGGCGCATTTTAGTGTCGTGGACTCATTTGTTTAACAACGTAGGTCTACGTTTCCATTGCAGTACACACTACACACGCTTCCGTTCCACAAGGCGTACCTCAAAACTGTGCAGCGATACAGTCGTGAGATAATATTTGTGTTTACCGTGAACCAGTGCTTGGGGTTAACAGCGTTGAGCTATGTGAGCGCCATATTCGAGCAAGCTATGCCTTTACCAATGACATTAACTGATGCGTAGAGTGACCGTGGGTTGCAGTCACAATCACATACATTTTCTGGCAAAGAGAACTTAACACACGTGCGTAACTTCACCGTGCGCCGCGGTGGGTTTGCGGCTTTACTGTACAAATGATCCTCATCTCTTCGACATTAACGGATCATTTATTTATTTATTCATCATGCAATGCTTTTGCCACGAATGGCGCGTTGTTAGCCATTTCGTCGTGCGTGAATGACTCTCCCCAAACTGTCGTTTAGTGTTTTGGATCACAGTAGCACAGACTTGTGAAATACTCGTAATAACTTCTCAACTAATTCTAGTAATCATTTAATTCAGACACTGTTTTCATAATTATGTTGCTGAAGGGATCGCACCCGTTTGCTCCCTCCGATGTAACGTTTGGCGACAGCCTGAGTGAGCAAATTAAAGCGAGCGAACTAGAGTAGCATCCTTAGGTTCCAATATTTGTGAGTAGTCTCCGGAATTATAATATAATATTCCTTCTATTAATATACCATTTTAATTAAGAAGATGAAAGATAAGATACTAAGTCAATGAAATGTAACAACACTTTATTTTTCATTGTTTCATGATTGATGTCATATTTCATAATCTAATATATAATCATAAATTAAGTAAATGTTGGTAAAATATATTAATGGATACCTGAGTATACCCATAGATATCAGGATACAGGTGCCGCGCATTTTTAACGGGTACAGCCATTACGCTTAAATAACGTAATGCTTCATCTAACAATACTTTACAATTAACGCTCCTTTGATGGATGGAACTACATTTTTTTATAAGGAACATTAATTGATATAATATCCGCTTAACATCCAGCAAGCTTCGCTCAGTCCTTCCGATATAAAGTTGGATGACGGGAGCTTGAGTGAGCGATAACATCGAGCGAACTGAAATGGTAATCTTGTGTTCTAATATTTATGAGTAGTCTTCGTAATTATATAATGATATATTCTTTCTATCAATAGCTCTTTAATTAAGAATAAGAATAAATTATACTATTTAAAGGAAATTTAACGAATCATTTTCGTTGGATCCCGATTTTGAATCCCACTTGAATATTTTTGGCGTTGGATCCCACAAAACATTTTTATGTATTTCCCTTGGATCCCAAATTTAAAAATTGCTTGGAAATTACGTTTTATACTGTCGTTGAATCCCAAAAACTATTTCCGTTGGATCCCAAATGCTTAAAAAATTCTGAATTCGGGTACTTTCAACAACAAAATAGTTTAAAGCAAAATGAGGGTATATTTTATATTGACTGACTACTTAAAGTATTGCTGGCATCTTTTTCATTGCGTCTATCTGTTAACGCGCGTATGTATTGCATATACTATAGTTTGCAGTGACTGTGTTTTTTTTGCGTAAAACTGAATCATAAAATATTACGAGTGATCAACTTCCATTTCCCATCTCCTTCTTAATCCATAGATTTGAATTTTATTGACAGAAAACGTGGTACAGTTCTATTATATGACGTTCATCAATATGCAAAGAAACGAGATATTAAAAATGGAAGTTCTATATGGAGATGCATTAACTACGGTAAAGACAAATGTAAAAGAATACATACACTTCAGGTTTGTACAATATTTAGACTATTGATCAAGATCGCGTCAATTCAAAAAAAACATCTTACGTCTAGTCGTCCGCCCTGGCTTCACACGGGTAATCTTGATGATTAGGAATAGCATGCTGACAGGATAACTTTCTCACAAATATAAGTGAATTGATACCTGAAATACTAAGCAGATAAACCGTTTTGGCTTTGTGCAATTAAAGTATGAATTTATTCATGTTTCTTCTGTCTTTCATTTTTTCAATAATTTTATTAATAGTCGATGGACCACTCAAAAATAATATAGGTGGGATCCAGGACCGCAGTCCCAGTCCCGAAATCCCCTCGACCCCAATCACACGCTGCTTTTTAATTTTTTGATAAATGTAAATCGTTTTTCTTATGAACAGTAAACATGTTGTTACAACATGGGATCCAATGGAAATAGCAAATGGGACCCAGCGTTAATACCTAAACAATGGGATCGAAAAATGGGATCCAACGAAAATGAATCAATGAAGCGATGTTAATTCATAATAAAAAAGTGTTTATTCAGTATTTAGGATTGTATGCATTGTCTTATCTGTTTAGCAAGGACAAGATAGAGCACTTGATTCTTTGACACCAAAATTTGGCCCGACATAGGCCCATAGGGCGAGATAAAACCACACTACGCGGTCGGCTCTCTTAGAGAGCTGTCGTGTCTCTTATATGGTGCTCGCATATTATGTAAGCCAAAACTTCGATTGGCACTAAATAGTAATATAGTAATAGTTTAGTAATAGTTTATTTGAAAAAACATACATTACAATCATTGTGAAGCCCTGACTCCTGAGCTAGATATGTAATACCTGTATTTCAGGAGACAGTTTCTTCTTCTTATACATGCGTCTTATTGTTTGCAGTAGGTAATTTAATAGAAACACATATTGTTCTAGTCTTTTACAACATAAATATTAATATTTAAATTTATAGTTTGCACATGTTAAACTGTTAAAATCCAATTAAAATTAAATGATTTTATATATTATTTTATATTTATATTTACACATTATTATATTCAAATTAAGTTATATTTTAATTATTGAAATAAATATTATGTTTTTAGCTTAAGTTTACTTACATATATGACTAAACAAAAAAAAGGAAATTAGTTAAAATTAACAATTTCACCGTCCGCAAAGCAGACACAATAATTGAACAATCAGCATGTATCACATGTGACTCATGGGACAGTGAAGTAGTCAAGCTGTAACATAGTATGCATTTGACAAACAAAACAAAAATAAATGAAAAATGAGACTCTGTAATCTGTGTGGGTGGGAGTGGTGTGGAGGGATGGATAAAGATGAGAGTGTGTGTGTGGTCTGAAGTTGTGTGTGAAAATGAGAGTGTGCGTGTGTAAGAGATTGTGTATGGGATAAAGTTTGTAGCTGTTTGCGTGAATTAGAGTTTTTTTTTTTTTATGTGTCTAGACGAGATATACCATAATACGCTTCACATCCGCTGCAATAGTTTTTCGGTTTTTTCATAATCATATCAAATGTTTTTAATTGGTAATTAAATTAATGTTTTTAATCAAATGTTTTTAATTGGTAATTAAATTAATGTTTTTAATCAAATGTTTTTAATTTGTAATTTGCGTTCAGCTTCTTCCTGTTTGTAAATGAAATGTTTTTACGTTAAATATTCTTCTCATAAAACAGTGCAATGCAATCTGTAAAAGATCTTCTTATAATTATCTTTTTTCAATCAATGTTATAAGTAAGAATATAATATTCAATAATATAAGTGCATGTTTAAAGATACTTAATAGATATAAATTAAGATAAATTAACGTATATTCCGATCAATTCTAATTGTTCTTCTTACTCAATATATCTGCATGTTGTATTCTACTTCGATTGTCTTTAATGCGAATAAAATAAGTGAAATCGTACAATTTGTTTTTTTATAACACCTACTATTTCCTCAGGTTCTAGATAACACGTATATAGGAAAGATGCCATTTGTACAAGTAAAAAATGTTAGAAAAGTGACGCCCTAAAGTTTTTAATAAGCTTTCTAAAACGTTTTACATCTATTGGAATAATCCCAATCTCGGCGAGGAGGGGCAGCAGTCCATAGCACAGGGTATCCTAGTTTCACCGGAGTCGCGGGACTATTGGAAAGAGATACCGTGGCTCCGGAACACAAAGGGCACTGAAGGAACATGGATGGGTTTTAGTCAGTAAGAGTCTGACACTCCCGCTCCGCCCAGAGCGGGGGAAGTCATTTGATGATTTCCCATCCCTAAAAAAAAGGGTATCCTAGTTTGGACTCCTGACTCCTTTTGTAATCCTAAATACTGTAATTTGTACTTTGTGGGAGAAATAATAAAAAAAAACATACCTTATCTTTATTGTTCCCTCACTGCCCGTTTCCAAGAGTAAACCCATGTCAAATAAAATAAAAAAAGGATAACCAAAGAACCCGTATCCGAACCCCTGTCGTCAATGAACCAAGTCTCCCCTGTCCGTCCGTCCGCCCCTCTGTCTGTCTTTCTGTCTATCAGCGGACTGTATCTCAGAACCGTAATAGATAGAATGTCGAGATTTCTCAGTGTTGTTGAATCGAAACATTGCACGAAGGAGTCGCCACATTTTTCGAACCTCGCAATACCCAAAAACCAGAATTACGAAACTTTACAAGAAGCAAGGTCATGAAATACCTAATACGTAAGTGAATCCGTTCTTGAATGAACATGAAAGCCGGCTCTGCTGATTCTTTTTAGATGAGACTATTTCAACGTGGCTTGCTTGAACGCCTAATGATGTTTTTGGTTTTTGGGGGTTCCAAACCTCAATAGGAAATACGGAACCCTTATAGAATCACTTTGTTGTCCGTCCGTCTGTCCGTCTGTCTGTCTAGACCCTTTATCTTAGGAACGCGTGTCGGTATCGAGTTGAAATTAAAACACACGGATCCCTTGAAGCTGTGAAAAAATCAACTTTTAACAGTTAATGTGACAAAAAGGTAAGACTGTTTATCGTTATAAAAACGTATTTTTCGACACTCTCAAGGGAAACAAATATTATATTTTACGTCCTGTCCGTCTATCCGGGTCATACCCATTTTACTAAGAGATCATCGACGCTACTACAGGATGGCGAGGATCCCTGTGGATTTTCACGCTATAACTAACTTGTTTATTAGGTACAAATCTTAATGAACAAAATAATAATATTGCTCTCTTTATTTTCAGAAAATATTACACTATACAGTACTATTATACAATGTTACTATATAGTATGCACAAAATAAAAAATATAAATGTACAATCGAGACAAAAGGGGAGGGGAAAATCTCATAAGACAAACAAAAAAAAAACGATCGAAAAATTCGTCTTCATCGCTGTCAGCGGGAAAAGTGCCCAGAATACATGCAGCGTTGCCACTGTGAATGGCAAAAATTAAAAAGTCATTTATTCAAATTAAGCTGAGAGCCTCCACTTTTTGAACATTAGTTTTACAAAAGACAGTCCCCCAAAACGCCCGCCCGTCACCACTTCCTAGTGTTTTAGCTGTGGAGAAGAAGTGGCCAACAAACTCCCCAGCAAATCTGATTCTTTAGCCAAACAAAAGGTCAACGTATTGTCAGTCCCTTTAGGTAAAGACTAGCTGACTCGCGCAACTTCGTCTGCGTCACATTTTCCATTACTGCTCCGCTCCTATTTGTCTTAGCGTGATGATATATAAGCCTATAACCTTCCTCGATAAATGGGCTATTTAACACTGAAAGAACTTTTCAAATCGAACCAGTAGTCCCTGAGATTAGCGCGTTCAACCAAACAAACAAACAAACAATCAAACAAACAAACAAAATCTTCTGTTTTATAATATTATATAGTATAATATAATATATATAGTATAGATGAGACTGAATTCGCGCAAAACAAGAAATACTATTTCTTTAAATATTTAAAACAACAAAAATACGTCACCTGTTAATTACGACTTTGTCAATGACCAATACTTGGCCCGCGACTTCGTTTGCCCGGATTTAGTATTGAAACTTTCAAAGGGATCTCTATTTACTTTCCGGAAATAAATCATAGCCTATGTTACTCAGGAGTAGTCCAGCATTGCAATGGTGGACAATGTGGACATCTCACCTATACGCACAAAACGTTTTGGGAATACATTCATTGTGTGTACAGCTAAGGAGTGGAATTCCCTGCCTGAGTCTGTAATTCCTGATAGCTACAACCTGGAAGTCTTTAAGTCACGAGTGAATAGGTTACTTCTAGGCAAGCGTGCTCCATCTTCGACCGCATCATCGCTTAACATCAGGTGGGATAGTGGTCAAACATATGCCTAATAGTAAAAAAATAGTTTTTGAAATCGGTCCAGTCGTTTTTGAGTTTTTAGATCAAGCACAAACATTTGAAGTTATAAATATACAAAACTATAAATTTTTCCTCTATTATTAGTTCAGATCATCAAAACATAAAAACATGAAAACCTGATGATATTAAAAACAAACCGTAACAGCAAAAAAAATACAGGCTGCATTGATTTATTGCCCCATAAACACACTTTAGAACTTGGCAACCGTAACATTGAAAAGTGACCCCTTGGCTTACTTCACGAGTCAATGTCAATGGATTTTTAGGGAGGGGACCCTTCTGTTATGGTACAATCACCTACTTAAATCTTGAACTGAACGAATGTGAGTCGGTTTGTAACGATTTTTCGTCTCAATTTCTGAATTTTGGTACAGACAATTCCACCAACTGGCAAGTAAAGCGTTTCTAAAGTGTTAACTACATTGGTAAGAACCTTAAAATCTATACATCTGTACATCTATACTCTATACATACATACATGTAAATAAAATTGGAGTGTCTGTTTGTAATATTGAAATAACGGTCTTTTACTACATGTAAATGAATACATTTGAAATATCGGTTACTACATGTAAATGGGGTACATACACCAAAATGAAATTTTTACAATTTTTGTCTGTCTGTCTGTTTGTTCCGACTTATCTCTGAAATGGCTGGACCGATTTTGACGGGACTTTTATTGGCCGGTAGCTGATGTAATAAGGAGTAATTTAGGCTACGTTTATTTTAAAAAAATAAATAATCGACTGTTAGGCGGAACGAAGTTCGCCGGGTCAGCTAGTTAAATATAAAAGTGGCCTTATCAATGGAAGGAATCTGAACAGCGGGTCTAAAAAGGCTGCTTTAGTAGAATCAAAAACCACATCAAGCTACCCAAAACAGTCAAATGTTACCAGTCAATTTTGAACTTAATGCTTTAGTGATAAAGATTTAAAGAAATTTGAAATATTGTTGTATGATTAATTATGATGATTTTATTATGTTTCTAGTATTGTGGTCTTGTAAGATCCCCAGGCATACGATACTCAACAACGAGTTTCGTAGCCAATCAACGCTTTCTGACTGCTTTATAAAATACTACTAATAATCCAGCTTTGCAATGGTGGACATCCCACCTATGCACAAAACGTTTTGTTAATACATTAATTGTGCTACAGCTAAGGAGTGGACTTCCTGATAGCTACAACCTGGGAGTCTTCAAGTCAAGAGTGAATTGGTTACTTCTAAGCAAGCGTGCTTCATCTTAGACCGCATCATCGCTTTACATCACGTGAGATAGTGGTCAAACGTATGCCCATAAATTGTAAAAAAACAGTTTTTGAAATCGGTCTAATCATTTTTCATTTTATTCGTTACAAATATACAAAACTAAAAATCTTTCCTCTATTATTACTTAACATCAAAACATAAAAATATGAAAACCTGAAAACCTGATGAAATAAAAACAAACTGTAATAGCAAAAATACAGGCTTCATTGATTAATCGGCCCTTAAACACACCCTTGAACTTGGCGCCCGTAACATTGAAAGGTAAACCCTACCTTGGCTTACTTCACGAGTCAATGTCAATTGATGGGAGGGAGGGACCCTTCCCTTATAGTACAGTCACCAACTTAAATCCTGACCTAACTTTACTACGAACTTTTAATTTTACTGCGAATGTGAGTCAGTTTGTTACGCTTTTTGTGCCTTTTTTGGTGAAACAATATTGTTAAATTTTAGAACAGACACCTCTTGCGCACACTCAGGTACAATCAGGATAACGTAAAATAAATTGAATTCCATACCTGGAAGTATTTATAAAAATTAATCGCCGAAGTGTACGTACATAACTTGAGAACGTTATGTTTGTATTTGACAGAGCGAGGTTTGTATGAATGAACAGTAAAAAGACTACCGGGTGAAGCCGGGGCAGGCTATATGTAATATATAACTATCAACACGTGCATATTTATGTAACCTCTCGTCCCAAACCAAAGAAACCAACAATGTTAACAGCATTGTTGTGTTCCGGCAATTAGAGGTATGATAGCCAGTTCCTCTATGTTAGAGGATTCCGGGTGAAACTCGCTTCCATCTTCGGCCTAATCATCACTTTCCATCAGGTGAGATTTGGGCCAAGAGTTTCCCCGTTTTGAATAATAAAAAAAACCTGTTCAGTTCTGTCAAACGTGTGACAATCAATTGTAAAAAAACAACTGAATACTTTTTGTTCTCGACTGTACGTCTCGTCAACCCCGAGACACCCCACACGGCGGCCGTCTCGAGTTTCAATTTTGTTTTGATGTTTAGCATAAAATCACTGAACTTGAATTAATTTTAGGGAGAGGTGAAGGTAAGGTATGTCGAATTGATTTTATGCGAAGTTTATTTCGTAAGTACTTATTTATGCCTAGCCAAATAAGACGGACGGACGGACGAGAATTGTACTGATAATGAAATTATTTATTAATTACTCATAATTACTGTTGGTGGTAAAGTTTTCTAATAGTTGTAATTCTCTAATAAAGTCAAAAGTCATTCATTCAAATTAGGCTGAATGCCTGCAATTTTTGAACGTCAACGTTTACAAATAGACAGTTCCCCAAAAACGCCGCGCCCGTCACAACTTCCTAGTGTTTTATCTGTGAAGAATAAGTGGCCAACAAACTCCCCAGTAACACATCAGTCTGTCTATTGCGTTCGAAGAACTTGCATTTATACCTACAATAGTATGCAAAGTATTATTGCAAAGTATTATTACAAAGAAAATATTTAAACACGTAACTCGTACAACCTAAAACCTAAATCATTCGCCACGTCTTGTATCTACACTGCATTATGCCATCATAATCAGACAACGCAAGCATAACGAACAATGTAAACCAAACTTAATTAGCCTCCAGACATAAAGGGCGTGCCTGCCTATACGTGCAGGGGTAAATCTAGCAATAGATCTGTGTCTCGACGTCACAAGTGGTAAAATAGGTCCACCGAAATAAAAAAGCAGTTAATCCTCGCAACATTGACGACACGGTTGGCGCAGTGGTTGAGCGATTGACTGCTGCGCAGCATGTCGCGGGTTCGATTCCCGCACGGAAGAAATATTTGTACGACCTACAAGTATTTGTTCCGAGTCTGTGTGTTTTTCTATCTATAATATGTATGTATTTACAAAAAAAAATGTATATAAGTAGTTTATCAGCCATCTCGTTACCATAACACAAGCATTAGGTTGCTTAGCTTGGGACTATACGGCGTTGAGTGAAATGTCCAAGGATATTATTATTATTTTTTTACTTTCTCGGGTCCCTGGAGACCCGGTCCTTTGGTAGGCATACGAGGGGCCGAAACCAACTCGCAGAGGCCCCGTTAGAAATTTCAAATGTAATGAAGCACCAACCGGCGATTATCCCTGTATGCATTGAAAGTATTCCCAAGGACAATCCCCGGTTGGAGCAATACTATTGCAGAATATGGAAACAAAAAATGAAACACTATGGGTTTGGGTGGTTTAGTGGACCGATAATCGCTTATTATAGAAGAACTATTGGCCCCTGCCTTACCACTAACAATATACACGGCTTTTAAAAGGTAGGGGGTGACTTGCACACTCAATGAATGGGCCCCCGAAAACGGTCGCTAGCACAAAGTGACGTAGCGCCAAGGGGGCAACATGGCTTGAGGTGCCAGAGGAGTAGAGAGGTATACCACGGCTATCAGGACAATCCCGGAAGTGCGGTCAAGATCCCTACCAGCACCTTACTGGATTATACATCCTTCTCCCGAGCACGTGTGCTCTAGCGAATCTCCACTCAGACCGGCCAATTAAGGCAAAAAAGAGGTGGGAGCTCTGTTCCTCGTCAGTTTTCACTCTGGCCAGCCAATAAAGGCAAGCCGTAGATGAGGAACAAGACTTTTCCTGGGAGATAAGGTTCGTGGGGTCGCTACTGCCCAACAGTTCGCCACAAAACTGCCTTGCGGATTGTATCTCTCTTTGTCTGGCCCCTCACCCTAGGTATGATCTAAGGTCCATCGGGACGCGCAAGCCCCACCACGACGTCAACGTAAAGATACTGCGGTAGGGTTCAACAAGCAAAACTGTAGTCATTCTAGTTACAAAAAATAAAACAGGTGATCTCAGTTCTGCTGCCAACTACCGACTTATCTCTCTTGGAACCGTCCTGGGCAAGGTGTTGGAGCGTCTTGTGCAGCCCTTACTGCTCAGAAGTGTTAAGATTAATGATGCGCAGTTTGGTTTCCGTCCTGGTTTATCGACAGATCTAGCGATCCTTGCATTGAAACATACGGTTCAGTTTTATAAAAGTCGGAACACCTCTGTATATGCCTGTTTCCTGGACCTAAGTCGCGCATTTGATCTTGTGAATTATGATATTCTCTGGGGCAAATTGCGTGACTCGGGGGTGAACTCGGGCATTATAAGCATGTTAAAATACTGGTACGGAAACCAAACTAACAATGTAAGATGGTGCAACGCACATTCTAGCGATTATAGGTTGGATTGTGGTGTGCGTCAGGGGGGTTTGACTTCTCCGGACCTTTTCAATATCTACGTGAATGGTCTTATTGAGGAGCTGGGGAGGGCAGGTGTCGGCTGCCACATAGGCGTTGTGTGCTTTAATAATATAAGCAACGCCGATGATATGGTTCTCCTCAGCCCCTCAATAAGGGCCCTCAGACATCTTCTGGACATTTGCGAGCACTACGCCGGTTCTCATGCCATGATCTACAATGTCATGAAATCAGAGATGTTAGTCTTTAGGGCTGGTAAGGGACCGGAGACAGTCCCGGAAGTAAGCATTTACGGTTTACCACTGAGGATTGTACGTGCGTTTAGATATCTGGGCCACATGCTCGCTGAAGACCTTTCAGATGATGCTGATATAGAACGAGAGAGAAGGGCGCTCTCGACACGGTGCAATATGCTCGCACGCAGATTTTCCCGCTGCAGCACGTGTGTTAAGAACACGTTGTCTCTGTATTTACACATGCCAGTTGTGGTTAAAATTTAAAAAGTCAACACTAAGTAGCATGCGTGTGCAGTACAACGATGCTTACCGTATACTAAGGAAACTACCACGGTACTGTATTGCGTCGAGAATGTTCGCTGAGGCGAGAATGCCAGACTTTAATGCGGTTATTCTCTCGCGAATAGCATCGTTTTCGAGCAGGCTAGGAAAATCGGCCAATCAGCTACAGAGGATCGTCAGCGAGGATTGGTGCGGTCCGATCCATAGGTACTGGCTCGAAGTCCACCGCAGTGCCAACCGACGTTAATTATTTAATGTGTGAATTTATTTTAGTTTGATTGATTGATTTCTCTTAATTATATTTGATTGGACGAAAAATATTAAATTTGAAAAAATTAAATTGAATTGAATTAAAATTATATTGAATTGGATTGCATCGGATTAAATTAAATTGTTAGTTATAAGTTGTGATTTGTAATTGTATTATTTGACGACACGGTTGGCGCAGTGGTTGAGCGACCGACTGCTGCGCTGCGTGTCGCGGGTTCGATTCCCGCACGGAACAAATATTTGTAAGACCTACATGTATTTGTTCTGAGTCTGGGTGTTTTTCTATCTATAATATGTATGTATTTACAAAAAAAAAATGTATATAAGTAGTTTATCAGCCATATCGTTACCATAACACAAGCATTAGGTTGCTTAGCTTGGGACTATATGGCGTTGTGTGAAATGTCCAAGGATATTATTATTATTACTAGCTTTTGCCCGCGACTTCGTACGCGAATATCCCGTTTTCTCCCGTTCCTGTAGGAATTTCGGGAAATCCTCTCTTACAGCTCCCCTAAACTCCCTAAGGACCCTACGTGCAGCTTCATACGACCAGTCAGTAGTTTTGGTTGTGTTGTTGCGTTATCTGTCAGTAATTCACTCAGTAACGGAAGAATTTTATGTACCAAATGAAAATAAAGCTAAAACGTAAATGAAAATAAAACTTATTTAAAAAAGTGAACGTAAATTAGCCAAAACTTACCTATCGGTATCTAAAAATCTATGCGTACCTACTACTACTACTTCACCTAAAAAGAAATAAAATGTAAACTATTAATAATTTGTACTTTGAACGAATATTTCACTACCAAAATAACTAATACCAATTTTATAAAATAACAACAAAAGGAATCTAAAAATAAATTATCAAAGACTAAAAGTCGCGCTGATAAGCACGGTTTGTTAATATCAATTAAGTATTGTCTGTCAATAAGGTCGAACGCTCTGAACGTCTATTCGCATCAACAGGCAAATTTTATATCTCACGGCGACATGGAGACAACGACTGTCGCAACCCAGTGCAGGGCACGCCATGATAGTGGCGATAAGTCCCCTCTTTGAGGAGTGGCTAGAGAAGAGAGGCGCCACGGCGTCCTCACCTTCCGCCTGACGCAGGTCCTCACCGGACACGGATGTTTTGGGAGGTACCTGCACCGAATCGGGCGGGAGGAATCGCCCGGTTGTCACCACTGCGAGGATCGACCGGAGGACACAGTGGAGCACACTGTACACTGTACAGGTGTGCCCCGCTTGGGCGGAGCACCGCCGTGTCCTCGAAGCGGCGATTGGCGGCGACCTCTCGCGTCCGGCCCTGTTCCAAGCCATGGTCCGGAGCGAGACGGAATGGGACGCCGTCTCCTCCTTCTGCGAAGCAGTCATGCTAGCGAAGAAGGTGGTGGAGTGGGAGAGGGAGAGAACCTCTCGTCCCGGCCGCCGTGGTAGACGCCGCGGGCGTCGGAGGCCACGTGGTGACCTCCGGCCACCGTTGGCGCGGGTCGGGGGACACACAGAGGGGCCCGAAAGGGCCGACGCCTGCCGGAGTCGCGGGACTATTCGAAAGAGATACAGTGGCTCTGGAACACAAAGGGCACTGAAGGGATGATGGATGGGTTTTAGTCAGTAACTGTAGTCTAGTCTGTAGTCTGACACTCCCTCTCGCTCCGCCCAGAGCGGGGGAAGTCATTTGATGATTTCCCATTCCTAAAAAAAAAGGCAAGATTTGTATGAAGCTCGCACTCGGACGCCCCGCCTTTTTATACTTACGGCCGCGAGACGCGTCGAGCGTGGCGACCACAGGCGGCGACCGATTCTCGAACGTTAGCGACCGGCCGCACTGCGCGCTTGACGCCTAGCTGCTAGGCCGGTCGCGAACGTGCGAGAATGTTCGTTTTACGAAGCTACTCGCTAGGTGACTCGCTAGCCTCTAGGCGCCAAGCAAGCTGCCTGCCTGTGCGTTCGCGACCTTATACAAAAATAATCCTTAAAGCATGATTCAGTATTCACGCGCGATGGCTTATTATTAGCGTATTTCATGTATACCTTTGGTGTTTCTATACCGATTTCTATGATTCTTTTTTATGGAATAGTTAATAATGTTAACTTTTTTAATTAGGGATGACTAAGAGTGTTATAAACGTAAGAGTAGACAAATATAATCAGAAAGCTTCGAACTGCTAAGCTATCGGGAGTTACACGTGTTATTGTGAGTCAATCATAAAAGATAGACATATGCTGTCGTGGGATATTTTTTATATAATTTTAAGGAGAACATTTCCGTCATACACGATTTCTGTGTAACTTTAACCATTAAGGTTGCACACGCGACGGAAGCTTAAAAAATGGAGTAACTTCTCCCATTTTCCCAACATTTCCCTTCACTGCTCTGCTCCTATTGATTGTAGCGTGATGAAAAGTACACTATAACCTGCTCAGGAGTATGAATAATAATTGTACCAAGTTTCATTAAAATCCGTCGAGTAGTTTTTGTTTCTATAACGGTTATACAGACAGACAGACAGACAGACAGACAGACAGACAGACAGACAGACAGACAAAAATTTTACTGATTGCATTTTTGGCATCAGTATCGATCCCTAATCGCCCCCTGATAGTTATTTTGGAAATATATTTCATGTACAGAATTGACCTCTCTACAGATTTATTATAAGTCTAGATTATTATTATTATTTGTGTCTTTATTTAACTTTAATTTTAATATTGGGAATTGGTGCCTTATTAAAGAGATTTTTTTTTTATTAACAAAAAAAAACCAAAGCTAACTAGACGACCATTCACCACAAGGTACAGCCGTTTACGAGCATAACGCAAAGATCAATCATAACCCCCCGGTATATTTGAGGTAATCTTCCTCTAGTAATCTTTTAGAGATGAAACTGTTTAAATAACTTCTGAAAAATCGAAAAATCGTTCCTATCCAAGCCGAATTTCACATTTCACAGAGTTGAATTTAAGTTGAGTTTCAGCACCTCAGTTACAACTACATTATTGGTAAAACGGGGTGAATAGAATCGCAGAACTTTGAATGGTATGGAACTTGAATGCACAAAATTGGTTTCTAATAAAAACATTTACATTTTTGAACTAAAAAAAAATTGGAGTCCTTAAATGCTGCAAGCAGAATTCAAATAAAAGTTCAAAGTTTTGTTTCTATTTACCCCTGCGTTTCTATTTACCCTGTTTTATCATCTCTATAGACATCTCCCTAATTTTAAGTTCATAATATTTATATACTACTGCTTCTTCTTGAAAAGCCGGTAGGTTCGGTAGCCAGACGCCCGAAATCCTGACCATCTGTCTTACTAATTTTAACTAGATTACTGTTCAATAATTAAAGGTGCTAAAAAGGCTAGTATAGGAGAATCACATTAGAATCATAATATTAATCACAAAACAATCTGTCTAACATTTTCATCTTTAATCGCCAAAGCATTAGGTTCAAGGTTGATTAGGAAAATTTGACAGTGACGGGTATCGTGATTTGCTTTTGGATTCAACAAAAGTGGCTTTTTTAGAGCCGCTGATAAGCAGCCGCATTAGTAAACTTCAGTTGTATATAAATTCAGCTATAACCTGTTTACTTCCAGACACTCTTCTCCTGTGCCGCCCCGAACCAGCCCTCGTGATGCGCGTCCAGGTCATCCCGCCAACGCTTTCATGGCCGGCCTCGGCAGGAGAAGACTGTCTGGAAAAATATAGGGGAGGCCTTTGCCCGGCATTGTGACACTGTAATTTAATTAAATAAATATTATTTTATTACTAGTAACAAGACTCGTATTATTTATTTATTTATTAAAACTTTATGCACAAGTAATAACACTGTACAAAGGCGGAATTAATGCCATAGGCATTAGTAACAATCTACTTACAAACTATGTTAGTAAAACACTAACAGCTTGTTTTTGACTTCACTGCTGCAAGGTCGCAGGCCCAGCTGATACCCTGCAAGTAGTTCACAAACGCACAATCTGGCCTGCTTGCTGCTATGGTCAGTATGCTGATGGTACTGCTCCACACCCGACTGGCCAGAGGTTTTAGGGAAAGTGCATGAAAAAAATATTTATTATCTACACCGTTTATCTAAAAATATACAAAATTACAATACTAACAGTGAAAATAGAATGAAAATAAGTCGAAAAACCAACCAGATACCATTATTTTAAACAAATATATCTGTCCCTCTCGCGAAAACGCTGTTATGTATGGTAGCTGCATAGGCGTCATGGACTCGGACGTCAAAATTCATATCGGACTTCTCTTTCTAATTGTAATCTTTGAACTTTATAACTGCATTACTGATGAAGGTATTTAAAAAATAATGTCATGATTAATTTTAACAGCTAACAAGTATTTTATTTTGCAAATAAAAAAATTGCATGCATATTCCCTATTCTGTCAGTGCAAGCTTGGCGCACCGCTTCCGCATCACAGTGTTAAATACTTATAGGCTTACAAAAAACCTGGTTAAGCCAACCCCAATTTAGTTGAATTAAGCAAACCGAAAAAATTTGGCAATTCTATTGATACAGATTTGGACTACCGCGTGCTTAGTCACTTAACATTTTTGCACTATCATAAACTAAATACGCATCACCCCATTTTTGTTAAGACTGACTTGCACGGGCAAAATACATACCTCTACATAATTTTGATGTCATTATTACGAAACGCACTTATTTCCCTATCATCGTGGGCTTGGCAGAAAAAGAATGATTTTCAATATTATTGCTTATCATTACAGATAAATAACCTAAGATATCATTGTCACCAAGGCATCCAGTTTAAACTCGTTTTAACTAGGATAAAGGCGTTCTTACCAAAACCGGTGTTTTCAGCCTCGATCATACCATCACCAATCTATGATATGAATAGTGCTTCGTCATACAAAACATTTCCACTTATGTCAGTATTTGCTATTACCAAGCGTCGATAAGCATCTGCATTAGCGCAACAAACACCTCACCGTGACTCAATTAATAAAAATGTCTTAACAACCCCTTAATTATTGACTTATAAGCAATTGAGCTCCTTTATGTTGTAAGTTTGAGCTACACAATAACTGGCAAATGCTTGCACTGTCTGGATAGGTCCACTCAAATCTGTGTGGTACTTTCCTCAAAATACAATTTCAGACATGGTTCTCATATGATTAGACCAGTACGTTTGTATGGACTTTAAAAGAGACTTTGACCACTGAGTTTGTTTCAGTGTTTCTTCTCAGAGCAGTCAGATAAGATCTGAAAATAAAATGACCAAAAAAGATTGACGTATAAAAGTGTTATTTACAACCTACTTACAAAATAAATATCATATTTCAATCATTCTTTATTTATTTGTTTTGAGCCTGTACTATCCCACGGCAGGGCAAAGAGCTGTTTTTCCTTCATCGACATTCTTCGGTCTTTTGCAATTTTGTGTCAGTCCTTTGATAAGGAGTCCAGTTCGTCTCGCCATCTCTTTCTGGGCCTGTCGCGTTGTCGTTTAATTTCAAAATAGAACTTTATTTACAACTAGCTGACCCGTGCAACGTCGTCTGCGTAACATTTTTCATTACTGCTCCGCTCCTATTGGTTTTAGCGTGATGATATATAGCCTATAGCCTTCCTCGATAAATTGGCTATCTAACACTAAAAGAATTTTTCAAATCGGACCAGTAGTTCCTGCGATTTGCGCGTTCAACCAAACAAACAAACTCTTCTGCTTTATAATATTAGTACAGATTCGAAGAAGTTCATATTTCAGTAAGAGAATTTGCGCACAGGCGGCATTGAAGCCTCGCGCCTTGAGGAGCATCAAGGCGCAGAACAACACAAGAATACATTGGGCATGGCTCGTAAAGGCCAGCTGAACTAAAAAGGCCAATTTAGGCCCGGACTCCACGAAACGAGACTATTCGAGACAGCGAAGTGGAAAACGGAAAATTTTAACCAATCATGTCAGGCAAAATTTCAGTCGTACAATTGCTGCATAGAACATCCGCAGGGAGGAAGAACATATCGGGAGAAGTCATTTGATGATTTCCCATCCCTTAAAGAAAAAATACAAAAAAAAGCCGAACTCCACAAAAGCGGAGGATTGTTTTAAAGAACCTATTCGGATTTCATTATTCACACATCTCGTCGCCACTCAGCTTTTATGGACATCACTGAGCTGAGATGTATCATATTTGTATGGCGTGATGGAAGCAGAGATGTAAGCTGGGCCGCGGTACAAGGCGGAGATGTGAGCTTTGCCTGGCAAGCTGATGATGGCGCGTAGCGATGACCAGTGATCACCAAGTGATCTGTCAATCCATGTCATCAAGATGGAATAACAGCTCACTGCGTGATCACTTCACCCAAACCTTCACTTCTACATGTTTACAGAATCAACCGGCTGATGTGTGCGGCTTGCAGTGAAGTCAGCGCACATCTCCACCCTAGCCAGCTCAAAATATGTGAAGAAAAAGTCGACTGACACAGTGTAAATCCCATCCATATGCAAGCAACTCAAATGTGCCAAACACCTCCGGAAGTCTTGGTTTTTCGATAGCTACAACCTGGGGCATTTTAATTAAAGACTGACTCATTGTACATCATTAATGTGCTCCATCTTTGACAGTATCACCGCTAACCATTAGATGAAATATTGGATAAACGCAAGCCTGTCAGTTATTTAAAGAAGAGAACCTAATTGTAGAGATTAATAATAAATAATTTAACTTCTAAGCCCTTTCAATCTTTTTAAAATAGGTACTTACTTACTTTACTTTATATAGGCACGCGTTTGACCACTATCTCACCTGATGGTAAGCAATGATGCGGTCTAAGATGGAGCACGCTTGCCTAGAAGTAACCTATTCACTCTTGACTTAAAGACTCCCAGGTTGTAGCTATCAGGAAACACAGACTCCAGCAGGGAATTCCACGCCTTTGCGGTCTAAGATGGAGCACGCTTGCCTAGAAGTAACCTATTCACTCTTGACTTAAAGACTCCCAGGTTGTAGCTATCAGGAAACACAGACTCCAGCAGGGAATTCCACGCCTTTGCTGTACGCACTATGAATGTGTTCCCAAAACGCACAAAAAGCCGCTCATAATAACTATGTCATGCAGTACCAGGCGAGAGGTTACACTATAGTCCTTTGTTTCCTATTTCGCCACAAATTCGACCACACTATACTAACCGTTGCCCCCTCCCCGTTGCGTCCCTTTACACGGGCACTACGCCATATTGCGACCATGTATGATGCTATCATCAATAGCTGGGCCACTGCGCTGCGCCCAATAAAAAGGTGTAGATAGGTTACCTATACAACATTCGATCTTCAAAAACGTGAAACCTACGTGGCGTGTGTCCGTTGACGGCGCAACGCGACACTGAGGTGAAGTGTGGCTAGTTAGCCACATTTTAACGTGTCGCTTGCTGAGCGCTTATAACATCTACACCTTTTTACTTTATCATTGCCTGTACCCTACACAGTGAGCATAAGGTACCTCTGCAGTGCCTTTCATCATATCAGCCGAAAGACGTTCTCACTGCTGGACATAGGCCTCCCTCAAACGTCGCCACACTGACAAATCCTGTGCGTCTCGCATCGGCCCACCCTGTGGGAGGCCTTCCAACGTTGCGTCTCGCATCGGCCCACCCTGTGGGAGGCCTTCCAACGTTGCGTCTTCCGGTATACGGTCGCCACTCCAGGGGGGCTACTCTCTAAGCCCGAAGTCCGTAGTTTCGGGCTTAGTT
Source organism: Ceramica pisi (assembly GCA_963859965.1). NCBI lineage: Eukaryota > Metazoa > Arthropoda > Insecta > Lepidoptera > Noctuidae > Ceramica > Ceramica pisi. Next base: position 37,978,738 of record OY982527.1, on the reverse strand, counting down.
TCGGGCGTCTAGTAGTCCGTATCAACTAACCACTAAGAATTAATGACAACGCGATTTGAAAGTTACTGTAAAATCGTAATGTCTTTCATTTCGGGTTCGGGAGTAATCGTTAGACCGTAGATGATACGGAGTAGAAAACGCTCGCAACTAAGCCCGAAACTACGGAGTTCGGGCTTAGAGAGTAGCCCCTCAGAACTTTTCGTCCCCATCGACCATTTATTCTGCGAGCAATGTGCCTTCCAACTTACACTTTAGTTTTTTTTATTTTTTTATTTGTGATGGGTTTGCTCTTGACCTTAGTCTTGGTCAGAAATGACAGAGACAAAGTCTATGATGGAGCAAGCTTACCCAGAAAGAGCCTGTTTACTCTAACTTTGAAGAGATTAGGCTTGTAAGCGTTCGGAAACACAGACGCAGGCAGAGAATTCCACTCTTTTGCTGTCCGCATTATAAAGACGTTTGGAATCGCTTAGTGTGAACTCGTGGAATACCAACAAGGTAGGGATGGTAAGCTGCAGTGCGTCTGGATGTCCGATGGTAGAAGGGTGCTGGTGGAATGAGGTGGTGGAGTTCTTGGGCACATTCGCCGAAGTACAATCTGTAGAAGACCGACAGGCAGGCAACCTTGCGGCGATGAGCCAAGTTTGGTGATCCTTCGGGTTATGTCGGTAACCTTGGTTCTCTTGCAGACTCATCATTCCTGGTTCGGTCAGGCAAGGAAACTCCAAGCAATGCAGTGCCTTTGCTTGAGATTAATTACTTTAGTTATATGAAGCAATGGTAAGAGCCGTTTTAATTAATTAATTATTTTAAAAAAGTACTCATTTTGCAGCCAAAGCTAAGGAAATCTTTATAAGAAACTAGCTGTACCCCACGGCTTCGCTCCCGACAACTGGCAACTTTCTTTTTTTTTTTTCATAAGAAAATCCTTCTCCTGAAAATAACATACACAATAAAAAAGAATTAGCAAAATTGCTCCAGCGGTTCGTGATGCGATGACCAAGGAAAATAAGGATTCATTTGTATACATAAATGTGGATGTGCAATTTCAAGATCTGGGAAATCTAAAAGATTTTTCTCCTTTTTTTAAGCAACAATGTAGATATGACAATTCTTTGACTTGTAAACAAGTTTTTAATGCCATGTTTTCAAAATTTATTTAGAATCTTGCAGCACAAACGCCACCAGAAAAACACCGAGTCAATGAAGCTGGAAAAGTCCCGAAGAAACGATTCAATTATTGTCTTTGATCTAACACCAGAAAAAAGAGCAGAGGAATAAGAATTTGCAGAATTTTTTCGAAAACTCTTTCGAAAAGCACCGCCTTCGAAAGTTCGAAAGTGGAACACGGATGGATTTTAGTGAGTAAAAGTCTAACTCCCATCTGCTCAATCAGAGAATTATTTCGAGCCGTTTGATGATATCCCATGCTTTAAAAAAAGATGAATAAGAAAAACGTTATTTTCAAAACTGCCGTTTATTTTTAACGCCTACCCACTAAACTAACAAAACAACACTGAATACACAATCTTATGACGTCACGATCGCCGAGCATCACAAAACCGCACAAATAAGCGAAACAGTATCAAATTACAAATCATTGTTATCCCTGCAGGCGAATTAATTAGTTCCAATTAGCGAAAGTATACCATCCACATGACATGTGAGATGATAAGTAACCCTCACTTCGCGAACAAAACAGTACGTCAATTATATCGATATCGCGCATGGCTCTAATTGGGGTCCGCACAATGAGAGTCCAGGTGAGTCGCGAGTATGCACCGTGGTGGCTCAGCTTAAGGGCGTTGCTAAACAACGTATGCATTTGGGCCTTGGGGGGAAATTAATTGAGTCTGCACGCGCCGAATGGGGCTTTTTGATTGAGTTTTACCTGTCAAAGCGCAAGTTCCCATATTTTATTATACCCGGCGTAACACCAGCATCTAGATTAATACATATTTTGAGTTCTTTTTTTGCACACGGCCCTTTGTCCGCGGACGAGTGTTTCAATAACGCCGCGGATATTGTTTGAACAAAATGGCGGACGTAGGGGAGCGAGTGGATATAAGCTGGGTATTTTATTCATTGAAAGGGTTTTTGGGAGCATCGGATAAAGGACTCGGTACAATAGGACGGTTGCAGATCAAGGACAGATTACTGTTGCCATGATTATTATGATTCTGCTAGCTTTCACCCGGTTCTCAATTCGGTTGTATTTTTATTCTCTTATGTTTGTTACCTCATAAATCCGTCAATTATGAACCGATTTGAAAAATTCTTGTTTTATCTGAAAGGATATACTTGAAAGGATAATTTAAATGGGACCACATTTAATTTTTATTAGAATCGGTTACGAAGTTTGGAATTTAAATCGAAACAGCTGGAATTCGTTTACTTCGATGATGGTTTTTTGGTCATCCAAGTAATCGAAATTGCGTATTTTGCTTTTCTGCGATTTTGCAGTGGTGTTGTTAGGTGTGGGGTAGGTACTTACCACTAAAAAATGAAAAAAAAAAAATACAACTGACGTCCAAATAAAAAAAAACACTACAAAGTAAAAAATAACTTTAATTTCAGAAGTCAGTGTCAAAATACGAAGAAACTAACAAAAACACCGACTTCCGAAATTAAAGTTATTTTTTACTTTGTAGTGTTTTTTTTTTATTTGCAAGTCGGTTGTATTTTTTTTAAGTTTTTTATTTCAGGTTCACCAAAAATTATTTACACTGAATACTTAGATATAAACACATGCTAAATATAAATAAACAGTGTAACAATTACAAAGGTAAACACCACTGTATGCATAAAACATTAAATCCGAATGTTAAGCTAACTTATATGGTAATAACCGCAAATCAACCATTTAGTTTTTGATAGATAAAATTAAGATTTATTTGAAAGACATTCACATTATAATTCATTAATATATAATGTGAATGTCTTTCAAATAAATCTTAAGATTATCTTCTTCTTTTTTTATCTTTGAATTGCAGTAAAATTGTAATTTCAGACCTAAATTGATAAAAGTATTAAAATATATATTTATTTTAGATTGTCAAAATGAATATAATTTGTAAAATCGAGTGATAAACCCAATAGGTACATTAATATAATTAAAAAAATTGATAAATAAAAATAAAATTAAAATGATTTAATTTATAAGACTGGTTGGCGGAATAATATTATTAATAACTACACATTGATAAAAATTGATAGCATCGATTTAATTCATAAAATTAACATTATAATACTGGTAAAATTGATATAGGTAAGTGATCCAACTGATAAAAAAAAACAATTTAAAAAACAAAACAACAATTAAATAACAATCAAATCAATCAAAACTTTGTACGCGCATATCCCGTTTTCTCCCGTCGTAATTTCGGGAAATCCTCCCTTAATGCACCCCTACGGAGTGTTTCGGCTGTGCGCCGATGTTAGTGAATCAGGTTTCCCGTTTAAATGTATAGATAGGAGGATGGCATGTTGTGATGCAACTTGAAAGAGACAAAGTATAAAAGACTAGATGCTGGGGATTCAAAGCGCAGTTATTTCGAACTCAGATTCAAAGTAGAGAAGGGATGAAATTAGTTTCAGCAGAGGGTATATTGTAGCCAGCATAGAACTTAATTAGAAGAGTGGATAATAATTATCCACTCTTCTAATGAAGTTCCAGTGTAGGCCTGCGAAAGTCAAGATTTCACATGTCAGGTAGATTGCTTGAATGGATTGCAATCACATATCGGACATTTCCTACCAGCTGGCATCCATTTTCGAGGAAATAGGCCCCGGTCAAAGACAAAAGGATCTCCGAGACAGCTATATGGAATTACAGGACCTTTGATACGAGACTCAATCAGCTTTCGTGAACAATGTGCACTAACACGTCACGATGTATAGGCTGAAATCGATTGGAGATTAATTCAGAGATTGTTTGTGACATACAATATCCGTGTGGACACATAAACTGCATGACAATCATGACACACGCATGCATGATGCATGTCATGAACAATGATGTTTCAATGGCTTGGTGAAATTATTTTGCGTGAGCCTTTAATTGACAAGTACTATTTGAAAGCCAACAATAAAGAATTGTTTAAAAAAACTGGCCAAGTGCGAGTCGTACTCGCGCACTGAGGGTTCCGTAAGCAGAAGTTGCGATTTACGATTTATGACGTATTAAAAAAAAACTACTTACTAGATCTCGTTCAAATCAATTTTCGCTGGTTATATACGTGGTAATGTACATCATAATATATTTTTTTTAGTTTTATCATTCTCTTATTTTAGAAGATAAGGGGGGGGACACGCATTTTACCACTTTGGAAGTGTCTGTCGCGCAAACTAGTCAGTTTAGAAAAAATATATCTTAGAAACCTCAATATCATTTTTGAAGACCGATCCATAGATACTCCACACGTATGGGTGCGATGAATTTTTTTTTTGAGTTTCAGTTCTAAGTATGGGGCCCCCCAAAATTTATTGTTTTTTTCCTATTTTTGTGTGAAAATCTTTATGCGGTTCACGAAATACATCTACGTACCAAATTTCAACAGCATAGCTCTTAAGGTTTCGGAGAAAAGTGGCTGTGACATACGGACGGACGGACAGACAGACAGACAGACAAACGGACAGACATGACGAATCTATAAGGGTTCCGTTTTTGCCATTTGGCTACGGAACCCTAAAAACGATTTGACTCGAAGTTTACTCGCCCCTGTAATTCTCCCCCCCTTCTCTTGCCAAATGAGCCGGCCCGCGAAGCTGAGCCTTTAGCTTTAAACTCCCTAAATAATGGAATCATGACCCAGCCAGTCCTTTGCTACCCTCCCCCAAACGACGCCCCTGAGCCGAGGTCCGTACCCCACAGTGCCCTAAGCGAGCGGAGTTTTAGTATACTAGTATATATCTCTGGCTGGGGGCCTTAAATTCACCTAGGCCACCACAGGAAAGTCCGGTTAAGTAGCTATAACTTTATAGAGTTAATAGCTGCGAGGGCCATCGTGAAAAAAAAAATCTAAGTTTACTCAACCAATAGTTATGATTTTGATAAAAATCTCGATGAAATGCGTTTGTCGTTCAATAATTGTTAGAAATTAAGTAAATAATATGAAAATCTGTGATCCTGATTGATAAATGATTGATGACCTGCGAGACGCACAGGACCGGTTATGCGGCGACACTTGGGGCAGGCCTCTTTCCAGCAGTGGAAGTCTTCCGGCTGATATGATGATCATTGCAGTCCCAGACACCGGAAACCGCGTCCAGAGCGTTAGTTGAGAGATTCATAAGCAGCAAGTTTATGTCCTACTAACAGAAGAAAAAACGATTGCCTCTGGCAGCAAACAAGTTCTTATTGCTGACGTGACACTATTTTACACAGGATGGCTTTTCATTCAGTGGTCATATTTCTGGGTCTGAAAGTATTTCACCACAAGAAATGAATTAAAACTCACGGGATTCTGTCTCTCTGAGTGCTCGTGTACGGAGACGCGGGGCGTCGAGCGTCGCGTGCGGCGTGGCGGCCCGCACTGAGGCCTTAGTGTGAGTTTTTTCGACTCACGTTCGAACGCGTTCGATTGCGAGCGCGTTAGAATTTAGTATGGGAAATTAGGTTCTACGAGTGACCACCAGGTGGCACTATAACTAAATTCCCATACTAAATTCTTATGCGCTCGCAATCGAACGCGTTCGAACGTGAGTCGAAAAAACTCACACTAAGGCCTCTGTATTCAAACATACCGCGTGTGTGACGCACAAACGATTTCCATGGGTCCAGGGCATGATTCTGAACAATTCCAACACTGGGGGTGTTGGAATTTTTCGTCGGTTCTTTTCTCATTTTTTTCAAGAGTACCACAAATAGGTACCAGGTCAGCTGAGCTGATATCTATTTGTAGTTTTATTTTAGATTGCTCTTTTTAGTGAAAGTAGTTAATTAATTATTATTTTATTAAAAATCTCATTGGGTTAGGTCAGAATAACGATTATGAGCAGTCTAAAGTAAAAGAACCCTTGAAAAAAATGAAAAAATGAGAAAAAAGCCGACGAAAAATTCTAAGTCTAGGGTGTCCAGAATCATGCCCCGGACCCATGGAAATCGTTTGTGCGTCGATGTCAGATACACGCAGTATGGCGTTGTATTGAGTGTTTACGGAGAAGCGATTGTACAGGCACTGCACGAGGACGCACCAATAATTATCAATTTCCTCAAAAATCCAAGACACATTCCATTTTTTTTATAAATAAAAAAATTAAATACAAATATATATTTTTTTGTAAATTTTCATATTTCAAATTTTTAAGAAAATATGTAGTCTTATGTGACAATTTTTATTTAATAACGACAAGCCGTTTAGACGTGATTTTCGATTTAAATCAGCTACTGAGGGTTGTGTTTCCGAACGCATACAACCCTAATCTCTACAAAGTTGGAGTAAACAGGCTCCTTCTGGGTAAGCTCACTCTTGCAAGAGCAAGCCCATCTGAAATAAAAAAGACTGCGCCTTTAAACAAGTTTTAATTTTAATTAGATTTCTTTAAAAAGTTTTCTGTCTAGGCCCGTACTATGGATATTCAATCTCCGCCATTTTTCCACGTCTTGCCAATCCACAATAAATGCCTAATCAACTTGAGATTCCCCGCAGTTTGGGGAATTTCCCAGACATTGGCAACGCTGGCTTGGGTGTCAAGCGTCCACCGGCGCAGTGCACGCGGCTCCGTAAACGGAAAAATACATCCGACGCCTGCTCGACGCCACACAGAACTCGACGCTCGACGCCCCGCGTCTCCGTAAACGGAAGCTGAGTGATTTAAAGCCAAGTCATCATCATCTGCCTAGCCTTTTCCCAACTGTATTGGGGTCGGCTTCCAGTCGAACCGGATTCAGCTGAATACCAGTATTTTATGTGGAGCGGCTGCCTACCAGACCTCCACAACCCATTAACTGGGTAACATGGTAATCCTTGGCAAGACTGGTGTCATATTTTCTGGCTTCAGACTGTCCGTGACGACTGCCAAAAATCTACAAATGACAGCCGGGACCAACAGCTTAACGTGCTTTCCGAGGCACGGAGGAAACTCGGTATGTTAAGATGGTCACCCATCCACAGACCAACCTCAGCAAGCGTTGCTTAACCTTGAAAAACGACTTGTGTGGCTGTAATTATTTAGCCAAGTCATACTCAAACTAAATCACTATCACAGAAGAGAAAGCGAAGAAAAATGTGACAATGGAAAGGGATGATACTCACGAGGAAGGAACACGGAAGAGTGGGAAATGATATAATAATATCTACTATTTAATTTGATAAAAATTAAACAATAATAGCTGCCCATCCCTAAAAAAACAAGAATAACATTTAACTGATAAACCGAGCACTTGAAATAACATTGATAACAATAAATAGCGCTTATCATTCGAAGTCGGTATCAGTAACCTCCTTACTGGCAACCCAGCAACTTGTTCCAACATGCCTTGTTTAAAAATTTTGACTAATATACCTCGTTCTCAAATTCCTAATGATTTTGTTAACAAAATCCTTCCACTACTGGCGAGGGTCGTGAGAAAACCGGAAAGTGTGAGTATACATACATAATATTCAATACTACAGTTACATAACTCTTTCTTTTTTTTCTTAGTTCTATAAATAAACAGGCTTATTCATAAAAACAATCTAATAATTAGCGTTTCAAATTAAAATTTTCTATGGATAATTTAAATAAGAATCTTCAAATTGTACGTAAACTAAGCATGTTTTTATTTCTTTATCAATAATCTTCAATGACTGTATCTTTATGCAAATTAGTGCCCTGTGGGTGTACGGCTTTATTTATTATACGTATTTACGTAACAATGCGAATTATTGTTTGATAAAATTCGTAATTGGCACAAATTACTGTGACAGTCAGTTCTGTCACTTACTTATCTTTGTCATTGGATGCCGCCGTATGATTGTAAAATAACGCGCGAAATTGTAAACTTTTTTTTTTCTAAATAAGGCACGGATAGATTGGAAACTATTGAATTTGTATGGGAATTATTATATACAAAACTATTGTTTTATAATACATCGAGAAATTATAATCTAATCAAGATTTATAACAATCTGACGGAGTTTTCCATTTTCCGGTGACATTCATTCACACAGCGACATTCAATGTAAATTTGTCAGAACAGGTAAATTAGAGGTGCTTTTGATGGGTTGTGAGTGCGAACGTTCCTCAAAAATTAATTAATTGTCAGTTCGATGTTAACTAACACATAAGTTTAAGCATTTACTAATGTCAGACTGTTCGCTATAATAGTCAACTGTCTCTTGTCGTTTACAGAATAAGCCTTAGCTTTTAAGGTTTTAAGTGAAAAATTTCAATTGATTCAATTTATCTATCGATTTAAATGATTCATTCTGAAAATTATGTAAGTATTACAACATAATAGACGATACTGCCAAGTATGCTTTTAAGACAGTTTAAAAGTTGTAGAACGTACTCTCGATAATGGGCTTGTGTCCTTAAAAAAATTAATTAGTCCGTCAGTTAGATTATCAAAAAATATTTGACCAGTGTTTTTTCTTTTGTTATGGGAACCAAAATTGACGAAGTTACGACGCTTTTAAAAGTCTCAATACGTCACACCTTCGCATTATTTTTAGTGAGTCGTGACGTCACGAGCCCCCACTTGCGAGTTTTGATGCCTTTTATTACTTGCCATTCATAAAAAATAGAATAGAATAGAATAGATGCGTTTTATCTTTGTCAATATTCATTGATTTACAAAAACAAAAAATACGTGTCCATTATTTTTCAATACTCTAACTGATGACGAACTCAATAGTTTTGCAATGTGTGGATGATGGAATCTAGCCTAGGTCCGGCTCTTGTGATTTATGATCTCCTAGTACCTACAAGGACCAGGACAGTACAAATGTTCGTGTCTTAAAAATGTTGAAAGCTCTTACTTCAAAATAAATTAGACCTTAAACTCTGAAACAAATAACGTTTAAAACATAAATGAATCTGTAGGCCTGCACACAGGGCTTTTTTTACGTGCTAATGACGCACTTTAAATGAAATTCAGACGCAGACTATATTGCTTTTTGGTCATATCTACTGACAAAACTCCTTTTTTGTTATTTCTATAGACAGTATTGCATTTTGGTCATGGAAAAATACGCCGTGTGCATGGGCTCTTACATAGTACAAAACAAATCCGCTACCTACCACTGTCTTTTTCTCCGCATACTTATTCTTAACCGCAGAACGGATTTCAAAAGGGTTTTCATTAAAAAAGAGCAATAAAAGAGTAAGGTTTTTGATGTAAATTATAGCACCCGTGCAAAGTCGGGGAGGGTTGCTAATCTATAATATAAAAATGAATCGCTGAATGCGTTGCTAAGCGCAAATCTCGAGAACTGCTGAACGGATTTCGCTAATTCTTTTTTTGTTGTGTTTGTTATTGTCAGGAGGTTCTTATGAAATAAAAAATAAGAAAGTTGCAGGGTAGCCAGGTAACGGGAGTGAAGCCACGAGGGATACCTAGTGTCATATAAAATCAAGACAGTAACACACAGTTTACCTCGAGGCAGCAATTTGATTTATTCACTTAGCCTTCGTCGATTTCCTATGAAATGGAGAAACAACTCAGACTTCTTCTGCGGTAAACCAGGCAGACATAATTTTGTCTTATCTTATACACCACTCATTTTTAATTAGTACAAATACTTAAAGGGCTTATTAGAAAAGGTCTTGTTAATATTATGTAAAGTCCCAATAAATAATATTCATAAACAGCAAAGGCATGAACGTTTGTTTATATCCCAAAATGTCACTCAATTTATGGTAAACGAAAAAATAAGCAATTCAAAGTTTTCCTTCGTACTTTAATTGGGCTTAGGACCAACAAAATTATCAAGTAATTTTTACCAGATATGAATTTATCAATTTTGACAAGTTTTCGAGGACTATTTTAGGATTTCGTGTTTTTTTAGTTTTGACTGCAAAATAAAATTATGATCAGTAACGGATATAAAAACAACCCTAATTATTAGTTCTAATTAAAAAATAGTGGTGTATATATAAATGAATCCCTATTTCCAAGCATCACGCGTGGACGGCTGGGCCGATTTCACTAATATTTTTTTTTTTTTTTTTGTTATTGACAGGAGAGGGTTCGTAAGAAAGAAAAAAAGTTGCAGTTGACACGGGCGAAGCCACGGGGTATTACTAGTGCTTTTATAAAAACTAAATTAGTCTTCTTGTAAAAAGTAATCCACTTTATGACGGATAGTATTTTACTGTTCGCTGTCTTTTCTTTTCGAAGTAGAAGTTATATAATTTTTTTCCTACTCCTCCGCTGTACTCTTCTGATTAATTTTGTTGCGGGATTCAAGACAGTTGAATCTTTTCTCCGGGACTCGTCGGGGTTCATAAGCTCGGCGTTTTTCTGGTGGTCGTGACTGTTGATTCTGGCTTTCAGGAGTTGCAGTGACTGGGAATGTGTGGCGGGCTTGTCCCATAAAAAATATATTTTCTTTCAAAAACCTAATATTTAAAGAATTTTCTAAATGGGATGACCACAGATATATAAATACAGGGGATGACCGAGTGGGTTTCTGAATTTGTAGTTGAGAATTTGTGAGATTTTTAATTCTACTTCAGCAAGAGAACTTCACAAAGAGCATTAAAGTCCCTCTTTTCTTATGTCAATCTCCACCGTATTGCGCCAGCCTTATCCAAGGTAAGACTTGATCAGTACACAACTTCAAATTCTTAATAGGGAATATGCATGCGATTTTTTATTTGCAAAATAAAATATTTATTAGCTCTAGTAAACAATCATGAAATTATTATTTAAATACCTTCATCATTTATTAAGTTATAAAGCTTCAAAGACTACAGTTAGAAAGAGAAGTCCGATACGTAATGTGACGTCAAATTACACGACGACTATACAGCTGCCATAGAAAACAGCGTTTTCGCGAGAGGGACAGATATATTTGTTAAAATAATTGTATCTCGTTCGTTTTTCAAACAATTTAGATTCTAATTTCACAGTTAGTATTATATTTTCCAATACTTTTAGATAAACTGTTCAGATCATATATACTTTTTTCATGCATATTCCCTATTAAAAATTCTGGTTACAGAGATGAGTGATACATTATTCCACTGATTACCAAGTGTAGATTATAGCAAGTTTCATAAATTATTATTGATTTATGAAGTAATAATCAAATGACCGACTATGAGATCATAATCAGAAGTTTCTTGAAATTCATCAAAATTTTACACAATTACAAAACTTCAGTAGCATTGCTTCTGATACCAGCTTTACCAAGGGTACTTCTTGAAACGACTGGTATCAGCAGTGTTATTCTTTATAAATACTGCCGCGATAAACCTAAGGGACATATTTTCAGAATAGACCGGCTGATATGGTTATTTTTATCCGGTGTTCTCCACGTACAACTACTTACAAAAAAATACAACCAACTTCTTATTTTTATTTGGAAGTCGGTTGTATTTTATTGTATTTTTTTTTTCAATTTTAATTGTGATTCTCCACAACTAAATTGACTTTCACATCTGCGTACCAAGCAACGCAACTCTTGAAGAGTTCCGTTGCTTATCTCAGAAGTACTTTATCAGATATTCACCAAAAAAAAATACTTTTCACAAAAATACTGCCAAGAGTGCAATAAATTTTGAATGATATAATTATTTAAATTTTTATTGATAGTGCAACGTTATGTAAACTCAATACTGGCATCGATTGATTTTCAGACCTGCCGATACACAGCAGTGTTATTTTTTATTTTATTTAATTTATATTTATTTATTTGGATCTCCAACAATGAATAACATAATACAGCTCCTTCAGTTGTTGTAGGTGACCACAGCACATACTAAGTTTACATACAAAATAAATATAACATATTCACAAAATTAAATTAAAACTAGAATTCGAATGAAACCATTAAATTAAATTAGATTTAATTATTCCTATACATTAAAATTATTCTAGTTACTTAATTAAATTAAATTGTTCCAATAAATAAAATTAAAATTCAATTGCACCATTGAAGTTTTATCCAATTTTAAAAGTCAAATACGTATTAAACTGAAGTACGAAATCAAAAAAGTCAAATTACAACAAAATTACACGAAGGTATACATTATATAAAAAACAAAAAAAGGTAAAAAGTACATCAGTCATGGAAGAAATGGAAGTATTACAATTTCTTAATTACTCAAATGTTTAACATTTTCAGAAATTCCTGTGCGTGGTGTCAGGCGACTGCGCGATTACTTTTGGCGGCCAGTCAACGGTCCCCTGCGCAGTGGCAACCCTGGAATCCATAGGACACCTAGGTCTGGAAGAAAATAAGGTCATTGGTGCTGAAGTCACTGCTTTTATTGAAAAGGAACTTGGGGTCGCACCAGACAAGTGAGTATCGTACGATAAAGTGTCATTCTATGTGCGCTAACGATTGCCAGAAAGTCAAAAACCGGTCAAATGCGAGTTCGCGCACCGAGGGTTCCGTACAAACCTGTAGGTATAAATTATACGCAAAAGTAGCGGTTCACGATTTATGATGCATTAAAAAAGAAAAATTATTACCAAATCGGTGGAAGTTTACATGGTAATGTTCATCAGATTTTTTTTTTAATTTCATCATTCTTATATTTTAGAAGTTACGGGGGGGGCTCATTTTACCACTTTATCACACGGACACGGACGGACAGACAGACAGACATGAGGAATCTATAAGGGTTCCGTTGCCATTTGGCTACGGAACCCTAAAAATGTACCGCTTCTCTGAGAGATGTGTGACGATACGTGGTGAGGGAAAAACCGATAAAATTGCTTGCGCTGAGCGAGGTTAAGTAAATGGAGTGATGCTATTGGTTCTTAATAAACACATCCCTCGCTACGCATGGGGAGCGAGGATTCAACGGCTGATTAAGGTGAATGCGTGAAGGTTTTTTGCAATTTGCTAGGTTGTATGTTGATTAAAATATTATTCGCGGCTGTAAGACATTGTAGCTTTACAAAGTTCATAAAGCTCTAGGAATGACTTTTTTTTTTTTTGTTCCTTCGCCTTTATGAACTTGGGAGGGTTTTTGTTAGTTTCATCGTATTTTGACTCCGACTTCCGAAATTAAAGTTATTTCTAACTTTGTAGTGTTTTTTTTTTATTTGGAAGTCGGGTGTATTTTTTTGTAAAAAGTTTTTTATTTTTCACCCCAGTGGTACCCCACACCAACACCACTGCAAAATCGCTAAAAAGCAAAATATGCAATTTCGATAATCAAAGAATCATCTAAATAGTCAAATTCCAGCTATTTCGATTTAAAATCCAAAGTTCGTAACCGATTTTGATAAAATTTAAATGGGACCAATCTGCAAGTATATCTTTTCAGATAAAACAAGAATTTTTCAAATCGGTTCATAATTGACGGAGTTATGATAACAAACATAAAAAATAAAATATAACCAAATTGAGAACCTCCTCCTTTTTGGGAAGTCGGTTAATAAAGTGCGTTTGATTCGGTGACTATTCCAAAGGTATTCCTACTACATTAACTCGCTCATGAGTCGCTATAACACAGTCGAAAATTTAATATTGCGCGTTCCGATGGAATAGGTACAACGTAATTTCCGATGCATGTGGATGTGATCGTGTATTGATTTTACTGGCAAGTGCTATGGCAAGGGTACTCTTTAATGGACTGGAGTGGACGTTCCTAACGATAACTTTTTGATTGATTGTAAAAAATAATGTGAGTGGGAAAATACGCTGGTGTAGGATTAAACCAAAGTACGGAGTTTCCATAAAATAGGAGGCTGGCTTAGCTAGTTAGAGTTCCGTACCTCGAAAGGAAAAATCATCACTTTGTTGCCCGTCCGTCTGTCTGTCTGTCTGTCAAGACCCTTTTTCTTAGGAACCAACGCGTGAAGGTATCAAGCTGGAATTTATATCAAATACTCAGGTCTACTGTCCCCTGGAGCTGAAAAAAATCTAAACTTCTAAGCCAACGCAATGAAAAGATACCTATGTACAGCCGTTTATGCCGCAAATTTTCGACACTCGCAAGGGAATCAAAACCTACAGGGCATTTCCCGTGAACTCAGAATCTTGAAATTTGGTACAAAGCAACGTCTTATAGCACAAATAAAGGAAAAATTGCGTAAACCGTAAATTTTTAGTAACATCATAAAAATATTTTTAATAATTTAAAACTTACTACCTCTTCCCTCATGAACGCGTAGGGGTATTAAATTGAAATTCATATCAAATACTCAGGTCTATAATTCCTTGCTGTAACAAAATCAAACTTCTATATCAAGGCAATCAAAAGAAACAGCAATTTAAGCCGCATATTTTCAAAGTTGCAACTACTCGCAAGGGAATCAAAACCTAAAGGGTACTTCCAATCGACCTAGAATCTTGAAATTTGGCATGCAGAAATGTTTTATAGCACATACTTAAAGGGAAATTCCAAAAACCTTAAATTTTTAGTTATTCGATAGTCGTGATGGGTGAACTCTTACTTATATACCTACTGGTTTGTAGGGAACCCTCGGTGTGTGAGTCCGACTCGCACTTGGCCGGTTTTTTTATATAGTATCACTTTCGACCACTATCTCCCGTAATGAATAAATAACCTAGGTTGTATTAACCAGAAACAGAGCCTCCAGCAGGAAATTTCCACCCATAGCCGTACGTACGCACAGTGAAAGTATTCCCAATTAAATGTATACTTATTAGTATCTTATATACAGACTTACTTGTAAAACACTAACAACATTTTTGGGAAACTTACTTTGGGACCAAACTCAATAACAGAAAAAAAATTCGCTGCCTTCATACTTTTATCTCTTCTATATACTATCTATATCTCCTATATAACTAGACAAAGTTTTCGGGTCTTTGAAATTATAAAAAGGTCCCTAAAAGCTGCTGAAAACCTAGTTAGTGTTTTACTAGTAACCCTGCATTTTTAACCTAGCTGACCTGCGCAACTTCGTCTGCGTCATTTTTTCCTTTAATGCTCCGCTCCTATTTCTCTTAGCGTGATGATATAGCTTATAACTTTCCTCGATACATAAGCTTTCTAACACTGAAAGATTTTTCAAATCGGACCAGCAATTCCTGAGATTAGCGCGTTCAACCAAACAAACAAACAAACTCTTCTGCTTTATAATATGATGAGTATAGATTTAGCTGTTATTTTGGTTTTCCCTTAAACATGAATATTAATCACGTTATTTGTTCCAGTTTCTTCCTATCATTCTACGACATCAAGGGCCAAGACATCGTCAAAGGAGGAGTTTCCTTAGCATAGTTTCTACAAAACACTTTTTTTAAACTGTTGTCTAACTCCGGGATGTCCATTGTAAAATGTATTAACTATAAATCATGTTAAAGAATGAAAACATGCATGAAAATTGGAACACTTTAAAAATATTTGAAGAGTCATAAATCGCACTGATATAAGTAAAGTACCCTAACACACTGTAAGTTATGTTTAAATATCAGCCAATTGCCGTCCACTGCCGAACGTAATCCTCTTCCAAAGAGCGCCAACCATCCCGGTCCTGAGCAGTTCGCATTCATCCACTGCCAGCCACCTTCTTTAAATCATCAGTCTATCGTGCTGCAGAGCGTCCCACACTACGTTTGTCTATGCGGTCTCCACTCATGTCTACCATCGACCATCTGTAGGTACATCTATAGACATGGCGTGGGATCTTAACCTTAATTACTTAATAAACTAACTACTTAATATCGTATGATCCTACAAAAGCATTTGCAAAGTAAAAGACTAAATTACATAACATAATTTATCTGTGAACAGTATACATCCACTTTGTAATAATGTATTAAATTAATTGAAGTAAAGAAAGGTTGTTATGTCTGTGCGAGTTTTATTTTCATCCGACTACCTACGGTATAGAAAATGTAGGAAGACACGTAGGCCGTTTCTTTGTGATAATCTATAATATGAAAATCTTCTTCTATAATATAGAAATGAATCGCTGAATGTGTTGCAAATCTCGAGAACCAATTTCGCTAATTATTATTTCTTTGTTGTGTTTGCAACTGTCAGGAGAAGGTTCTTATGAAAGAAAATAAGAAAGTTGAAGTTGTCGGGAGCGAAACCGCGGGGTACAGCTAGTATTATTATATAAACAATCAAAAGAAGAATGACACAAATGTAATTTTTTTTTTGTTTTTGATATGCACGCTTGGTTTGACCACCAAGTATCTCACGTGATGGGGCACGCTTGCCTTAACGTAACCTATTTTGTAGCTATCAGGAAACACAGACTCAGGCAGGGAATTCCACTCCTTAGCTGTACACACAGTGAATGTGTGCCCAAAACGTTTTGTGAGTATAGGTGGGATGTCCACCATTGCAATGCTGGATTATTAGTAGTATTTTATAGTAGTAATACCGTGCGTCTTGAGGCGCGGGACGTGCGTAAAGCTGCTTTCAGACTACGCTATAATATAATAGCATATAGTATATAGCTCATAACACAACAATATCGCGCACCATACATTGTTATGGACACGTTCACACTGTACTATACTATATATTATTGACAATAATATGTATGGTGCGCGGTACTGTTGTGCTATGAGCTATATAAAGCACCTTTTGAAATTTAAATATATTTGTGAAATTAAAGTAAAGATGCCATAAATATTCGGCAACTATTCAATTCGGTAGTTTTAGGTTGCCGTACTCAAAGTGTAACCAACGAAACCCTATTTCTAAGCTGTATTTTTTTTTTATACAAAACGGGGAAACCCTTGGCCCAAATCTCACCCCTCCCCCCCCCCTCTCTCTCTCTCTGGTTTATTTTTCACAGATTGTGTATTTCAACTGCCGCTATGGCAAACAATAATAAAAAAATAATTTAATTCAAAATAAAGGAGAGCTCTCGTACTAGAAACGTGTTTTTAGGGTTCCGTACTCAAAGGGTAAAAACGGAACCCTTTTACTAAGACTTCGCTGTCTGTCTGTCACCAGGCTGTATCTAGAGAACCACGATAGCTAGACAGTTGAAATCACAGTTGATGTATTTCTGTTGCCGCCATAACGACAAATACTAAAAAACAGAATAAAATAAATATTTAAGGGGGCTCCCATACATCAAACTTGATTTTTTGGCCGTTTTTATAGAAAACTAGCTGACCCACGCAACTTCGTCTGCGTCACACTTTCCCTGAATTTCGTTTACTACAAACCTCACGGAGCCCGAGACCTTTCCAACGAATGCAAAACCGTGGAAATCGGTTCGTGCGTACTGGAAGGAAAACCCTACTTATTTTTATATTATAGATTAGCTGTCGCCCGCGGCTTCGTTCCGTCAACTGGCTACCCTGCAACTTTCTTATTTTTTCTTTCATAGGAACCTTCTCCTGACAATAACAAACATACAAAAAAGAATTAGCGAAATCGGTTCAGCTGTTCTCGAGATTTGCGCTTAGCAACACATTCAGTGATTCATTTTTATATTATAGAAGATTATAGATTGTACGGAAACCTTCATAAGCGAGTACGACTTGCACTTGTCCGCTGGTTTTTCATTTCATTTTATGTTTGGAACTATGCTTGTGAGAGTCCGTCTCGCACTAGGCCGGTTTTTTACTATCGTATTCGATATTCGTTCGAATAAGTATTGCATACCAATCGGTCGAAAACTCATTACCAGATCCCATATAAAAAAATGCGATTTCATTGAATTTGTCTTGATCCATAAAGTATTTTTGTGTATTTGGTATTACTCAAAATCCAATAAAGCAAATACTAGAGCAATGGAAAGTGTTTAATCTACGACGTGCTTAGGTACTACTAGCGCCATCTAGTTACGTGTGCCCTACTAATATTATAAATGTGTAAGTAACTCTGTCTCTGTGCTTTTTATTTATGCCTACACCACTGAACCGATTTGGATGACATTTTGTAGATAGATAGTTTGAGATCCGAGAAAAGACATATTTAAGATAATTTTGATCCCGGAAATCCGATGGGAACGAGAATTATCTCTCTCTCATCCCGGTTGCATCCTCGGCTGGTTTGCTTCGGAGCCCAGGGTCCGCTTTCCGGCTTCTACTTCTCCACTTCGCACGGTCTTCGGCATCCTGGGTATTCCCCTTCGGCCAGGGCCCGGCGGAGTTGGCATAGCCAGACACTTGTTGCCTACGTAGTTTGCCGGTTTACGCAAGACGTGGCCGTACCAGCGTAGGCGGCTCGGACATGGAGGCTGCCGCGAATTCGGGAGTTACTCACGCGGGCCTTCCGCGAAACTCCGCACATCCGGCCGGGGCTGTAGCTAGAGTCAAATTTGAGGCAGGGCAGCATTGTTTACAGGTAGGGCGGAAGTAAAAAAATATCATAAATGATCTGCTCCGAAGCACGGACTCCTAAATCAATCACCATGTATATCACTGACCTCTAGGTCAGTAGACTGTGGTGGTATGTTCGGAAAAGTTTAGATACCTATCACTACAATTTTTGTTATCTCAACCTATAAACAAATAATTGAACTAAAATAATTTATCTTAGTTTTTGGTATTTTTCCCTCCTCTAGCTACGCCCGTGCATCCAGCGCAACATTTCATCTCCGTGACCCGCAGCTCCCGCTTGTGCCGTTCAAGTACAGGCCACGCTTCACTTCTATATAAAAGGACAGGTCTAATGATGAATTTATAGACCTGTCCCTTCAACCTAACCGACATTTTTGTATTACAAATGACACCAGTCACCTCACGCCTGTTGCCACGCTGCCGTTAAGCGAGCTTTGATGTCAAAATCGACGTCCCCGGACACATGAAGTACAGATCTCAGATATTTAAACTGGTCAGTACGCTCGGCCACATCTTCGCCTATGCGTACTGGTAGGGGATCCCACGGGAACGGAAACTATGCGTGTAAAACGGGAGCGAAGCCGCGTGGGACAGCTAGTGACTTAGTGAGTAATAAACACAGACTTGTCTATATCTGTCTTTAAATATTTTAAAACTAGCCATCGGTGCGGGACGTTATTATAGTGCACACGCGTGTGCGCAAACACAGGTGCACTCCCTTTTCCATCAGTCTCATATTCTGATGGGACGCCAACCCGACACGACCGGAGAGAGATCTGGCGCAGGACCAACGCGTCTATTTAACGTGCTTTGCGAGGCAAGGGCTGGACAGCAATACTGTGGATTCGTATCAGAATTGATCATTACTTTAATTCCAGAGATCCTACAAACAACATTTTTATAATAATACTAGCTGACCCGTGCAACGTCGTCTGCGTATTTTTAATTACTGTTCCGGTCCTATAGGTCTTAGCGTGATGATAGCCTATAGCCTTTCTCAATAAATGGGCTATCTAACACTGAAAGAATTTTTCAAATCGGACCAGTAGTTCCTGAGATTAGCGCGTTCAACCAAACAAACAAACTCTTCTGCTTTATAATATTGTTATAGATGTTCGTAAGGCTATGCGCACACTGGTGACTTTCGTTACAGTGACAGTATATATCTAGCTGTTGTACTTCGCAATTGCGATAGAGAAAAATGTACTGTCACGGTCTGCATAAAATTCATAGGGCAAGAATGTTGAAGTGTAGTCGCCTTGTTGAAATTACATTTGACCAAATGCGCAAAGATACGGGAGTACTTCCAAATACACTCTCGAATAATAAACTGGAATCACTTCGTCACACGTTGTTCAAAACAATGAACTAAGGATTATGACACTATGGTATATCGTTTGAAAGGTATTTTTTTAGCTTCACAAACGCAAGGAAAAACACAAAGTAAATCAGTGGGCATCAAAAGTTCATCTATATTGCTGTCAATGGCAAAAGTCCCTAGGGGGTCTATAGCAGACCACTTTAGCAGATTCATATTAGAATCATAATAGATATTAACCACACAACAAATCTGTCTTATTTCATTTTCATCTTTATCGCTAACTCATTAGGTTTAAGGTTGATTGGGAAAATTCGACAGTGGCGGGAAGCGTGATGTGCTTTCTTATTCTGCTAAAGTGGCCTTTTCAAAATTAAAAATATTCATGTTATGAACCCCAATTTTTTTTCATTCATTCAAAATATTCTGTGGTAATGTCTGCCTATAAACGGTTTTTCGTTTGCCGAACGATGTTTCTGCTGGGCTCCGGAGGGAAATAATATACCTACTCGTAACATAAATTGCGATTATTCAAACCTAACTTTTCTTTTAGTTTTGATAGGCACGCGTTTGACCACTATCTCACCTGATGTTAAGCGATGATGAAGCGAAGCTAAGATGGAGCACGCTTGCCTAGAAGTAACCTATTCAGTCTTGAATTAAAGACTCCCAGGTTGTAGCTATCAGGAAACTCAGGCTCCGGCAGGGAATCCCACTCCTTTGCTGTACGCATTATGAATGTGTTCCCAAAACGTTTTGTGCGTGTAGGAGTGCCCTAAGTTTTTTCACGATGTGATTGCATCAGTTAGTGCTCAATACGCGAAGCTTTGTTAACGTTTTTATTTTATTTTTTATTATACAGCGTAACATATAAGTTACCGATGGATAAGTCAAGAGAGAATTTAGAAACATGACCAAAATACTTCGGCTACTTTTTTGTGAAATAAATACGAAAGTAAGTTATGGTATTCATTGAATTTATTTTATTTTATGAGACGATAAAGAAAAACATTATCTGGAGGTCGTAGTTCGCTTACATTATGGTGTCCCACATCAATTGATCGATCGTTGACTGGTCGATCGTTTCATAGCTTTGTGTAATGTCGATCGAAGTCAACTGATATTATTCTACTATCTATCGATGCTTTGAATCGACGATCGATTGATTGGTCCAGACTTATTAAGAAGACAAAGTACAAGCGCCAAAGATTTCTTACTCTCTATTCTTCCGGCTCCACATTAAGGTTGGCCGCATACGAACGTTTTCGTAGACTACAGATGCGAATGCACACCCAGTTTCTAATAAATACAAACGTGTATTTTATATGTGTCACCGGAAAAAGGCTCCGTAAGATTGTAATTCATCTTATTTAGGTTATATTTTCTCGAAATATTATGAAAAAATCCATTTGTGTATAATTAATTCCATCCACATTAAATAGTTTCCAACCTATCCGTGTCTTATTTAGAAAAAAAAAGTTTACAATTTCACGCGATTTTTTACAATCTTACGGCGTTTGCCACTTTCCGGTGACATGTGTAAGGCAAGCATTTATGTGTCCACATCTGATTTTTTTATCAGGAAA
Organism: Ceramica pisi; assembly: GCA_963859965.1. Taxonomy (NCBI): domain Eukaryota; kingdom Metazoa; phylum Arthropoda; class Insecta; order Lepidoptera; family Noctuidae; genus Ceramica; species Ceramica pisi. Next base: position 37,957,445 of record OY982527.1, on the reverse strand, counting down.
CCTTTAACTTTTTTTATTAGGTTTCATCCAACTGTCGCCAGGTGGGTAGGTACCTGGCGACAGTTGGATGAAACCTAACAAAGAAATCGGGCGTATCCAGCCAGTTTTGTGTGTCACCCCTTACAATGAAACAGTGAAACCAGATTCGGTACATAAACTGTATTACACAGAACTTTATGAGATGGTAAACTACATCTTACTGACTAACAGAATTATATCTTAATTGATAATACTAAAATACTCAACTACAACTAACTAAAACTAATTGATTTATCGTGCAATTAATTGATTAATCGTGCAGTCAAAAGGGGTCATTGGAGTCACTATCTTGATATGTTAAATTTTTGGCATGAGTCCATCACGAAAAATGTTCACATAACTACAATATTTTTTTGTAATGTTTTTGTTTCATATTTACATATTTTCAATGTTTTCCAAGTTCTTGGCCAATTTATTATTCAATTTTGTGTAACTTATTTATTTTTAATAATTGTGCTTGCGCTGTGGTCTCCACCCTGGTAAAGGTGTACACAAACCAAAACCCGTATACTGCTTTGTTAGAGACCGTTCGTTTACAAACAAAAATGTACAGCATTAGTTATTTAATTAAACAAGTTGCTTTTAGTATCGCAATTACTTCTTTCCAGGTCATTAATGTCACTTTTAAAATACATTACTTTTACTACACCGGATACATGCAAATACCTTTGGTAATAAATGACGGAGTGAATGTCGTAAGTTATCTCAAGGGAACCATATACTCACTAGATATTGTTCCCTTGGGAGTTCTTGTGCTATTTAGAAGACTATAACCTAACTCTTTACCGAATTTCATCCAGGTCCGTTCAGCCATTCTGTCGTGATTGAGTAACAAACAGCCATCAATACAAACTTTCGCATTTTATAATTTAAGTAATTAAAAAACTAAATTAGAGTTGTAGTGTGATTGGCCTGAACATTGCTTGAACAAACATTACAGCCTGTTTTGCGTTGAAAAAGATAGTGTTTGCAATTATTCGGCAACATTATTATCTATACAAGGTGAACGATAATTGTGTGCATTAATTCAAATTGGATGTTCTAAAACTCATTTTTTCTAATTTGCAACAATTTTGGTCCCGGTAACTTAGCCCGGGGACTTAGAAATTGTGTTTTTTGAATAATCGATTATTTTGTTTCGGAAATTTTCTACCAGGAATTGTATAATGCAAGATTTTACTGAAACTAATACTTTTCTAAAAATCCCAAGAACAAACAGGTTTTAAAAATAATATAAAAAAAAAATTGCTATCCATTGCTTTGGACGAAATGAAAAGTCGTTAAGTTCAAGGCCTATGTCCAGGCGGTGGACGTTTTTCGACTGATATGATGATGAAAGTTCAAGCTACGAAAATTTATTGAAACTTCTCTTGTAAAACAAAAGTTCGATTACACGAAAACCAGCAAATTTGGTCTTAGGGCCTGTCCATTGTCCTGTCGAAGTTGCGGGACTATTCGAAAGAGATACTGCAGCTCCAGAACACAAAGGGCAAAGAAGGAACATGGATGGGTTTTATTCAGTAAAAGTCTGACACTCCCTTCCGCTCTACGCAGAGCGGGAGAAGTCATTTGATGATTTCCAAACCTAAAAAAAGGATGTCTGTCCATTGCAGCCGAGCGAGGCAGCGAAGCGGAAAAACGGAAAATTTTAACCAATCATGTCTGTCAAAATGTCAGTCGTCAAATTGCTGCATAGAACATCCCATTTTCAGAATCAAACTCAATTACAACTTATCTTTAAGACAACATATTTCTCAGTGCTTATTCATACTTTTTTTTATTTTCTTTATTCATTCTAAATTCCAATTCCCAGGAATCCATTTCTCGCCCTCGATATTCATCCAGATCCCACTGCGAGCCACCTCTGCAGACCGCACAGAATCTGTTATCTCTACTATCTCTGCATCATCTTCTTCCCAAGAAACTGCCTCGTGTACCACGTCCTCAACCAGAGTTGGTTCTTCACTTATCTTGAGCATACGTACTTGGTCTTCTAATTCATCCACGGCACCAGTAGCGTCTGAGTCTTCATCAGTGTTGACCTCAATTTCTATATCAGGATGGGTGAGTTTCCGTTCTATCTTCTCAGCCCTGGCATGCCATCTACTTAGGTTTTTCAAAGCCATGGCGTACATTGGTCTTGTGGTTGGCAGAATCCGGTTCAGCATGCTGTAGCACGGTATACAGATTTGGCTCAGGAAACCGACCTATAAAGAAATTAAAAATTAATTATACAAAATACAAACAAAAAAAAAAGTGGATAAAAAAATACGTCTATCACTTTACTAGCTGACCCACGCAACTTCGTCTGCGTCACATTTTATATTAATACTCCGCTCCTATTTGACTTAGCGTGATGATATTATAGCCCTAAGCATTCCTCGATAAATGGGCTATATAACATTGAAATAATTTTTCAAATCGGACTAGTAGTTCCTGAGATGGCGTGTTCAAGCAAACAAACAAACTCGTCAGCTTTATAATATTATAAGTATAAGACGTATAGATGAAAGAAAGAAAACTAGATTATTTGGAACACACAATGTAAGCACAAATAAAAGTAAACCCTAATTTTAATACAATAACATTGTGTGTCCCGCGCCAGCGGCAAATAGTTCATTGTAAACCTCTTATTTCAGCTATGCAAGAGTATTGTTTCTAACCCTATAGATAAATGTTAACTACTTGTTTAAGGGTTCCGTACCCGAAAGTAACCAGCGGAACCCTATCATATCAGGTGTGTGTGTGTGTCCGTCCGTCTGTCTGTCTGTCATAATTTTCACAGAGTGTGTATTTCTATTGCCGCTATAACAACAAATAAAATAAAACCAAATTAAAAATTTAAGGGGCCTGCCCCCCTACAAGAAAAATGTTTTCTTCGGGCCAGCCATCATCTGCCTAGCCTTTTCCCAACTATACTGGGGTCGGCTTCCAGTCAAACCGGATTTAGCTGAAAACCAGTATTTTACGTGGAGCGGCTGCCTACCAGACCTCCACAACCCATTAACTAGGTAACACGGTTCTCCTTGGCAAGACTGGTGTCAGATTTTTCTGGCTTCTGACTATCCGTTACGACTGCCAAAGACCTCCAAATGACAGCCGGGACCAACAGCTTAGCGTGCTTTCCGAGGCACGGAGGAAACTCGGTATGTTGAGATGGTCACCCATCCATAGACTAACCTCGGCAAGCATTGCTTAACCTTGTAGATCGACCTGTGCAGCTGTTATTATTTAGTCACGAGCTCCTCCCCTAATCCCAAACTGCCATGCGGTTTTTTTTTCTTTAAAATTTTATTGATCCTTTTAAAAATAAAATTTAAAAATGAAAATGTTCTGCGCTCTTAGTAGAAAATTACCGACGTAGTTATTATATTCTCGAGAACACTTTATACATTAGTTTCTCTCCGTATAATCTAATAGAGCTCGATATATGAATTATCAAGGACAGTGTGTTGTGAGGGAGGCTGTCTGTGGGTGCAATATTGATTTTGAAGTGAAAACGTCTTTTTGGCGCACCGCACACAGATTTTTCCGTAGGTAGTAAGTTAGGCTGACCCGTCACGCTCTGAGGTGAAAGGCTCGATCGGGTGAACTCGAGACCGCCGAGTGTACCCGAAAATGAATTTTTCAAATTAGGCTGAGAGCCAGCACTTTTTAAATGTAAAGTTTTATAAAAGACAGTCCCCCAAAACCACTGACGTATAAATCATATGGACTGGGCATACCTACAAAAAAAACGTGTTTACCTACCACCAACTTGGGCACTTAAAATGGCTGCCTTTCGTAGGGTTGTAACTGCGAGCAACATGCGCATCTGATATCGATATTCAACTCAATGTTAAAGTTTTTATCTCAATGCGTATAAACCATATGGACTGGGCATACCTATAAAAAAACGTAGCTGCCTACACTTTGCTGGGATGATAAAAAGGCGGCTAATAGGGCAGCCTATGTCGATATTTCTTTACAATAACATCGATAAAAGATTGTTAGAATGTTTTCAAAATTGCACGGTACAATTTCAACGGGTATTTTTAGCACATTCTCAGCTTCACTTGTACAGTCGCCAGCACATCGTGCTACAACAATCTGACAAATTTCTGTACCTACTAGATTTCCAACTTTATAAGAGAACAGATTAAGTTCAATTTTGACTGGAATAATTGGACAGTTTCGAGTAATTTGATGTGCTGGCGTCTGTACAACAAAATAACTATCTATGTGAACAAATCTGAAAAGTTATCTTTGACCTACTTCCCGGTTTTTGATTTAGGGTATTTGACTTTGCGTACATATTTAGTTTGGATGACATTGTTGCCGATTCTCTTGTTCAATAACTAAACTAAAATTAGATAATCACTATCTTTTTAACCGACTTCTAAAAAGGAGGAGGTTCTCAATATTTAATATTATTATATCAATGAGGGTTTGCGGGACATGTCTCTCTGTACCGCATACCCCCCAAAATATGTATCTATTGCCATTATTAGGATAAGTAACAAGGTACATCGAGTAAGTTTTTGAAAAATTCAAATGAAATGTACCTAAGCGTTATTCTAAAGCCTTGCGTTAGGTCATTCGAGACGGGGTGAAGGGAACAAAATCTAAGAAAAGAAATGACGCTACATCCACGATGGGCTGCCGGCACGGAAGTCTCCATCACCTAAGTATATTTTCTAACATACCGATGAAATTGGGTTTTAATTAAAAGTCAACAATAATTATTTACAACACCATTTATTTATTTTTACATACATATAATTTACATACTACTAATATTATAAATTTATCCTACTAATCCATACCTTCTAATCTATACCATCCTACTAATTGCCATACAATTTTTGTTTAAAAACATACCAGCATATTCAATGTGGGCACTGCGCCATCATGTAACCTCATCACATCGAGGGTTCTGTTAAAACTAGATTCATCAAAGTGCAGGAAGCAGATATGCCACATTTTATGTCTATGGTTTATATTTTTCTTCTATCCATTTATTTTTGAAAATTTCATTTCCAGGAAATCTGTGGGTTAATAGCATTGCAATGTATTTTACACACTTTATCAATATAATAATATCGAAACTTATCGTATGCGACGCGAACATCGCACATCACTAACTAAGACAAATAAAAATTGTATGTAAACAATACTACGAAATTAAGAAAATAATAACATAATAAGCCATACAAATATGACACAGGTTTCAATAATCTTTAAAAAGATCATCTGGTAACAAAACATTACACAAAATTCAACTGGATTAGTGAAAACTAGTAACTAACCTGTGCAGAGTCAAATTAGGCTGATTTTTGTTTTTCCTCGCACCATACTGTATTATGCAACACGATGGCATGATTTTTCTCTTATTTTCCAAAGCCAGAACACAAAAAAAACCTAGCTTTCGACGCATTTATCTTTAAAACAACGAAAATAATAAAAGCAAACAACTGTTTGACAGCACAACTACCATAAAACCACAGAGTACTTTGGGCAACTAAAATGGCGACCGGCCACGCAAAGGCTTGATGTTGACGTCACACAAAAGGGTTGCCAAATTTAGTCCTTGGCAAACATATAGATGTCTCTTTTTTCATATGCAGCTCTTGGCTAGTTAAAAAGAGACAAAATGCTTTTTGACATGTTTGCGTCGATATGATAGATATTTGTATAACTGTTTATTTCTATAGTCAAACGTTTCAAGTCCATATGATTTATACGTCAGTGCCCAAAACGCGTGCCCGTCACCACTTCCTAGTGTTTTAGCTGTGCAAAGATAATGTTACCATCATTTTTCTAATACATCACATGTTTAAGACAGTGTCCGTGGAGATTCTTGCACTTTACTTTAATGTTTTTGACTGACCGACCTTGACAATTCAACAGTGCCTGTATTTTTTATTTATTAGTTACTAGCTTCTGCCCGCGACTTCGTTTGCGTGAAGTTTTGATATCACAACGCATCACCTGCTCGTGCTGTGATGATTAACGTTTTTATTTGGATAAGGATTAATACCATGTTAATAAAAACTTCCTCGCAAATAATGCATTATTTTAGAACAAATTTGATTTCCATAAAAAGGGTTATAGTGAGTTAACCTTAAGGGATAGACATAACATGCTGTCAAGGACTTTTTTTTAGAAGTTTCAAAGAGGAATAATTTCGTAATACTTGATTTTTGCCTAACTTAAACCGTTTACGCAGCGCACGCAACGGAAGCTTTTTTTCCGCTTGCAACATTTCTTAATGCTGCTCCGCTCCTATTGGTCATAGCGTGATGTTGTATAGTCTATAGCCTTCCTCGATAAATGGACTATCCAACGCAAAAAGAATTTTTCAGTTCGATCCGTTAGTTCCTGAGATTAGCGCGTTCAATCAAACAAACAAACAAACTCTTCTGCTTTATAATATTACTAGCTGACCCGCGCTATAAATGGCCTTCCTCGATAAATGGGCTATCTAACACTGAAACAATTTTCCAAATCGGACCAGTAGTTCCTAAGATTTGCGCGTTCAACCAAACAAACTCTTCTGCTTTATAATATTAGTATACATATTATATAGTACTAGCTGACTCACGCAACTTCGTCAGCGTCACATTTTCCATTAAAGCTCGGTTCCTTTTAGCCTTAGCGTGATGATATAGCCTATAACCTTCCCGGATAAATGGGCTATCTAATACTGAAAGAATTTTTCAAATCGGACCAGTAGTTCCTGAGATTACCCCCTACATACAAACTTACAAACAAATTTTACCTCTTTATAATATTAGTATAGATAGATATATTTTTAAATTCTCTTTGAGATTTATGTCACTGCAGAACCAGAACATATCTCAAAGAGAGCTCTCACTATAGCTGGTAACAAAGCTAGCAATAAGGTTGAATTCCGCAAGTTTTTCTGCCCCATAACGTTTTTATCATGAACCGCGCAACTTTATCTGCGTAACATTTTTCATGAATGCTCCGCTCCTATTGACCGTAGCGCGCTGGATAGCTCATTTATCGAGGAAGGCCCTCGATAAATGAGCTATCTAGCGCAAAATAATTTTTCAATTCGTAATCGTAGTTCCACAGATAGAGAGAACCAAAAAAAAAATCAATCAAATGCTTTCTAGTATGTAGTACCTATGTAATCTATACTACCTAATATTATAAAGAGGTAGCATTTGTTTGTAAGTTTGTATGTAGGGGGTAATCTCAGAAACTACTGGTCCGATTTGAAAAATTCTTTCAGTATTAGATAGATAGGCTACATATCATCACGCTAAGACTAAAAGGAGCCGAGCATTAATGGAAAATGTGACGCAGGCGATGTTGCGTGGGTCAGCTAGTTATGCAAAAATTCTCACAAAGTATAAAACTGCATACCTACTTAGTACCTAATTCATTGTTGATTATTTACGGACAACAACATAGTCCATTTAGTTGTTCTTTCTAAGAAGGCACTTACTAGTCGGAATCTTACTTGCAGAAGAAATATTCAGTTTACACAAACATGACTAGCTTGTTTTTCACAGCGTACTGTTTCTCCGTTTGTGTTTTGTTTTCCGTTTGGTTTTTGTTTCCTCTAACAGAAAGAAAAACAAAACAGTGTTATTTTATTAAATTACTAGCTGTCCCCCGCGGCTTCGCTCCCGTTTTACCCGCATAGTTCCCGTTCCCGTGGGATTTCCGGGATAAAAACTATCCTATGTCCGTTTCCTGGTTTTAAGCTACCTCCCCACCTATTTTCAGTCAAATCGGTTTAGCCGTTCTTGAGTTATAAATAGTGTAACTAACACGACTTTCTTTTATTAACCGACTTCCCAAAAAGGAGGAGGTTATCAATTCGGTTGTATGTTTTTTTTTTTTTTTTTTTTTTTTTTTTATGTTTGTTACCTCATAACTCCGACAATTATGAACCGATTTGAAAAAATTTTGTTTCATCTGAAAGAATATGCTTGCAGATTGGTCCCATTTAAATTATATCGAAATCGGTTACGAACTTTGGATTTTAAATCGAAATAGCTGGAATTTGACTATTTAGATGATTCTTTGATAATCGAAATTGCGTATTTTGCTTTTCTGCGATTTGGCAGTGGTGTGGTAGGTGTGGGGCACCACTAAAAAGTGAAAAATAAAAAACTTTTTACAAAAAAATACAACCGACTTCCAAAAAAAAACACTACAAAGTAAAAAATAACTTTAATTTCGGAAGTCGGTGTCAAAATACGAAGAAACGAACAAAAACACCGATTTCCGAAATTATAGTTATTTTTTACTTTGTAGTGTTTTTTTTTGGAAGTCGGTTGTATTTTTATATATAGATTTATACAGTGTGATTGGTAATTAAGTGCGTTGTTGAAATCTGTACTAATATTATAAAGCTGAAGAGTTTGTTTGTTTGCTTGAACGCGCTAATCTCAGGGACTACTGGTCCGATTTGAAAAATTATTTCAGTGTTACTCGTAGGTAGCCCATTTATCGAGAAAAGCTATATATTATTACGATAAAACAAATAGGAGCGGAGCACTAATGGAAAATGTGACGCTGACAATGTTGCGGGGGTCAGATAGTGGGTTTTATTAGAGCTTCGGGTCTAAAAAGGCCACTTAAGCAGAATCATATTAGAATCATAATACCACACAGCAATCTGTCAAATATCATTTTCATCTTTATCGCTAAAGCATTCGGTTCAAGGTTGATTGGGAAAATTTGACGGGAAGCGTGATGTGCTTTCTGATTCTGCTAAAGGGGCCTTATTAGAACTACTGATTTGCATTGATTTTGACCATGTTGGGTGGTTCTCGAGTTATTGATGTTCTTAAGATTTAAAAAAAAAAACCGCCTCACGACCAAAAACTGCAAATGGTGTGAAATCTGTTCCACTCTGAACAGTCATATTTTTTAAAATCTTTTAAACGAATTAACCCCAGAAAAATAAAAAAATTAAAAAAAGTAGCCATGTCTTTGGATATGAAGCTTCGCAAAGTTCTGAAAATGTCATGAAACATCTCTCGGTTACTGAGACAGTTTACTCAAAATGAATCTATGATACTTGACGTACAAATTATATAACACGATACACTTCCTTGTTTAAGCTTTCTAAAATCTATACTAATCTATACTATCTATATATCTAAGGTACCCGCGGGTATTAAGGCCTGTCGGGCAATTAGGCCTAAGTAACCAAAAACGTACGAAATACAGTAATTGACGATCAAGGTTACACTCACACAAGCTCAGAGCGTATACAAGTCGCTGCGAAGTGGCAGACGAACGCTTGCACTTCTTCCCCCGCCAGTGTCGTCGAAATCATTCAGCAGTGCGGTCACGAGGCACGAATTATAAAAATTGGCTCCAGTAAAACGTTATTTTGAAAATATCATATTTACAAATCTGTATTGCCTGTCCGTTTATTAATTAATGTATGCTTGTCCCCAGGTTACCATATTATACGACTTGCAGTTGTAAAATTTTTATTATTATATTTTTCGGTAACCGCGCGGTTGGCGGATATTAAGGCCTATAAAATTTTACTATAGGCCTTATTATACTAAAATAGAAAAAATTGAAAGCTAAAATCGTATTAAAAAAAAATGTATACTACCGTCAAAGGTAAATCACAAAAACAAGTAAGTTGGTACTGTCATGCTTGCAAAAAAAAATAGAAATGACGATGCAATGAGGTAATGCTCGCGATGCTCCAAGTGGTACCACGATGAGTGTGTCGGTTTGACTGCAGAAGATACAGATGACTTTCAATGTCCTGATGGATGCGAATAAAGGCCATTCATTTAATTTTCTAAGACCATTATGCTTCCTATTGCTTTATATTAATGATTATTGATCTCAAGAATACCAATTTACGTGGTATAAGTTGATTTTTGGATAGTTTAAAGTATAGGCCTTTTTACCCTACCCTAGTATAATAAGGCCTACAGACTGCGTTTTTTTAAAGTTTATATATTGTTTTGGTTTTAAGCTAAACAAGCTATTTTTTGTTAAACTCTGTAGTAATTTAGGTACATGACTGATTCATAATAAAACTTGTTGATTATGTTGGATATTTTTCATTTTATTACAAATTTCCCTTAGCAAGGCCTTAATACCCTCAGGTACCTTATACTAATATAAAGCAGAAGAGTTTGTTTGTTTGTTTGTTTGGTTGAACGCGCTTATCTCAGGAACTACTGGTTCGATTTGAAAAATTCTTTCATGGTTAGATAGCCCATTTATTAAGAAAGGTTGTAGGCTATATATCATCACGCTAAGACAAAGAGCGGAGCAGTAATGGAAAATGTGACGCAGACGAAGTTGCGTGGGTCAGCTAGTAGTATAACAATAACAAAAAAAAAACACTACAAAGTATAAAAATCTTATTTCGGAAGTCGATGTTTTTGGTTTTGTATCTCCGTTTTTAACACCGACTTCCGACATTAAGGTTACTTTATACTTTGTAGTATTTTTTGGATGTCGGTTATATTTTTTGGTAAAATAGTTTTTAAATTTTCACTTTCAAGTGGTGATACTTGGACGACGTCTTCATCTTTGCTGAAATTGAAATAAGCAAAAATGATCATAAAATAAAAAACTACTGAGCCAAACTGAATAGAATTTTTACAGGGCCAAATGATTCTGCATCGAATTAAAAAAGAATCACACAAATCAGATCTAAAACCTCTGAAAATATTCATTAAAAAAAACACACGCCGAATTGAGAACCTCCACCTTTTTTGGAAGTCGGTTAAAAATAAAATCAATTGTCCAGTAAATAATGCAAACCTGGCTAGAAGGTTGTTGATCAGGCTTATTCCTGTCCATCATCGGGATCGGTTCCTTGCCTGCGGCTCTCTCCTTGTCTCCCTGGTCATAGAACTCTTCAAATATGACCTTCACAGTCTTTATCTGGATATCCCAGGGTTTGGCTGATGCTGACAGATCTGCAGCTGTCATGGATATTGCCATGGCTAGTTCGCTAAAAAGAAAAACCAAAATTATCTACATCGACAGTCTGCTTTGTTACGGCCGTCAATCCATTCAATTAAGCTTGAATGAATGTGCACTTGAATAGGCTAGTTTCCATCATCCACAAATTGTAAAACTAGTGAGTCCGTCAGTTAGAGTATTGAAAAATAATGGACATGTAATTTTTGTTTTTGTAAATCAATGAATATTGACAAAGATAAAACGCATCAAAACTCCGGAGTGGGGGCTCGTGACGTCACGACTCACTAAAAGTTATGCCAGGGCGTGACGTATTGAGAATTTTAAAAGCGTCGTTACATCGTAAATTTTGGTTCCCGTAACAAAAGAAAAAATACGGGTCAAATATTTTTTGATAATCTATCTGACGGACTAATTAGATTTTTTCTGGACACAAGCCTATTTTATTAAACTCAAGATTTCACAGTGAGATTTTTTTAGAATCTATTGGGCCCCAGCTTGAACAAATCTTATTTTAGATCACAAGCTCATCATCATTAATTTGAATTCCAATAAAATTATATATATAATTATCAGAATATGTTTCTAGGTTAAAATTTAATTATTAAAATAAATAAATGGATTTGAACGTCATTTAAAAAAATATAAAAATAACTGTTAATTTTTGCTATATACCTTTTTAGTATTTTTTTTGGTGCCATAGCGAATGGCAACAATTGAAAATTTTTTGTTACTTGTTTTATGGGTACCTGCTGTTTTTTTGCTATACAAGGTAGACGGTAGAGAAACCTTGTAGCATGTACGACCTTAACTTGTTTAAAAAATAAAGTTTATGAATAATATAATGATACAAAAAGTTAAATTAAATTAATTATCAATAAAATGTATCTATTTCTGTTTTCTTGATAGAAAAGATATCTAAGATATTCGAGACAAAAATACCTAAGAAGTATAACAACAATGTTAACAGCATTGTTGTGTTCCGGCAGTTAGAGGTATGAAAGCAAGTTCCTCTGTGTAAGAGGATTCCTGATGAAACTCGCTTCTATCTTCGGCCTAATCATCACTTTCCATCAGGTGAGATTTGGGACAAGAGTTTCCCCGTATTGTATAAAAAAAAATATTTAAAAAAAGTCGAAACAACTCACGTATGACACTCCAGATCCCAGTTGAACTGACTGATACTGCTGTCATGAAGTTCCGTGATCTTCGTCAGGTTGGGGAAGAAGGCAGCCAGGTCCGTGGCCAGGATGCAGTGCCTAATGTAGCCCAGGATCTCCTTGTAGTCTTCGCTCGAGATGTGTGAGAATATGTTGTGTCCGTCCTGGAAAATAAAGACGTTACTAATACTTGGTTAGGAATTTGTGGCTAAACAATAACAGCCCCACGGGTCCAATCTCCAAAGTTAAGCAACGCTTGCCGAGGTCGGCCTGTGAATGTGTGAACTGCTTAATATATCGAGATTCATCCATGCTTTAGAAAGCACGTTAAGCCGTTACAGATTGTCGAAGACAGTAAATCTGACACCAGTCTTGCCAAAAAGTGCCGTGTTACCCAATCAATGGGTTGTGGAGGTCTGGTAGGCAGCCGCTCCACGTAAAATACTGGTATTCAGCTGAATCCGGTTTGACTGGAAGCCGACCCCAATGTAGTTGGGAAAAAGGCTAGGCAGATGATGATGATGATGCTTAATCTCTGCCCAAAGTACTACAATCATAACAAACATTATCACCATCATGCGAGCCGAAAGACATTCATTGCTGGACTTGCCCCCCCAAGTGTCGCCTCAGCAACCGGTCCTGTTCGTCTTCCACCCATCGGCTACCCGCAACCCTCACCATAACAAAAACATAATATTTGTCACCGGAAAGAGGCAAACGCCGTAAGATTGTAAAATATCGCGTGAAATTGTAAACTGTTTTTTTCTAAATAAGTCACTAATAGATTGGAAACTTTTGAATTATATACTAGACGATTTTATTATGATAAATCGAGAAATTTTAATCTTATCTAGATTTATAACCATTTTACGGAGACTGCCATTTTTCGGTGACAATATACACAAAATAAAATTAAAAACTCCAAACACGCAAACCCTATAATATGGCGTCGAAAAATTCGTCCAAATCGCTGTCAAACTCGAAGTGTACCCGGAAGACTGACGGCATTATGCTGTGGCACGAAGTATGGCAATGCTTATCCTATTTACAAGCAAAGTTCACTCCAAGTTAGAATTTTGGTTACCTGTTGCAATATGGTGACGGTGATATTGAAGTGGTGGTGTTCCAAGGTGGAGGTGGTGTACATAGCGGCGAGGGGGGAAGCGATTTCGCTCATGTACTTGTTGGTGTAGCCGCGGTGGTCCAAGTCGTGGCAGAGGCATGCCACGAACAAGGCTAGGCGCTGCAAAATACATAGAACAGGCAAAATAATGAAATAAGAGCCTTTAAAAAAGAAAAGAATTTGGAAGAAGAAAACAAAAAAAAACATTGCCAAAAGAACTGGCGGCAAAAAACGACTAAAACGTTCCAAACAAGTCACTTTTCAAGCAGCTCTGCAGTTGGTGGCATCAAATCAAGGGGTCTTAAAAGGTCACTTTAACAGAATCAGAAAGCACATCACGCTACCTGCCACTGTCAAATTTTCCCAATCAATCTTGAAGTAAGCGATAAAGATGAAAATGAAATTCGTTAGATTGCTGTGTAGTTCATATTATGATTCTCCTAAAGTGGCCTTATAAGATCCGCAGTGTGCAAGTAAAATGAATGCCACCAACACCATCAGGCTGCTTATAACTTTAGTGAGTTGATCTCCTCCTTGCGCAGTTGTCGCTCCTAGTGCATTTAGGCATAAATAATAGAAGTTTAATGACATGTAATACAAAGGAATTAGAAAAAGGATGTCCAGTAGCCGTTTCTTTTGATGATGCTGCTAGTAGTGTTCTATTGAGAAACCCTGAATAACCCGAGAACATTTAACTATAAAACATGGAAAAAGGAAAAGTGTCCCACCATTTTAGGATTAAAGCGCCTCCGTTTATCATTCATCAGCATAACATACATCGAGTGAGCCACCGTCCATCCATGGTCGAAGTTGTGGTACGGCACAGTGCGGTAGTTTTTCTTCACCGTCAGCACGAAACGCGTCAAAGTGCTGATATCAAAACTGAACAGGGCAGACAAGTTACTAAACATCTTGATCACGCATTTGCACTTCTCCATTTCATCCAGTTTGTAAGGGTCCAAGTAGTAATCGTGAAGATCTGCCATGATAGGTTCTGGATCGCTCAGCAAAGCTGTTACCTCGTTTTCCCTGCAGGTATTATGGTAACTTAGGACTTCTAAAGCGACCCTGTACTTCTGTTCCTTTCTCATGATCCTGTCATATAACCTGGCGTGATGGAGGGCTAGGCCGAAGAACGTGGAGAAAATCTCGAAGTGCACTTCGTCCTCATGTCCGAAACATTCATTGTTTCGTTTGTTCACCATCTGAACGACGCCGATCACTCTACCTTCGACCTTAATCGGCATACAGAGGATGCTTTTTGTCTTGTAGCCCGTGGCTTCATCCACTTCTCTGAAAGAAAATAAAAAATCAACAAGCGACCGATGGAAATAGTTCAGCTCAGTTGACAGTAGTCTAAATTAAAAGTGAAACTTTTTTTAAAATCAATTCCAAAAACGGATGGGTTCTCAATTCGGTTGGTGTTTTTTTATGTGTGTACAGGTACACCGATAACTACAAAGGTTTCTGATCCGATTTCTCTCGTTCTTTTTTAGTTCGATGCAGCTACATTTGGTCTCGTAAAAATGTGTTTAGTTTGGCTCAGTAGTGTTTGTTTTATGAGCATTGTTGCTTATTTCAATTTCTGCGTAGACAAAAACGTCGTCGTCAAAGTAACAATCACTTAAAAGTCAAAAGTGGAAAAATAAAAAAAATAACTTTTTTATATTTAGAGTTCCAAACAAAATACCACGTATTAAATAACCTGAATTTCGGATTGTTAAAAATGAATTGTTAAAAAGTAGGTGAAGTGTCGAAGTGTTAAAAAAAAGAAAAATACCAAAACCTGCAGAATAAAAAAAAAAAAAAATACCGACTTCCGAAATTAAATTAAAAAGTTTGTGTTTAAATGATTTTAATATTTCAGTGATTTGCGGAACCTACTTGCAGTATTGTGCTGAAAGTTAAAAAAAATAACAAAAAAATGTATATGAAATAAAACCGAACAAGGAAATAATAGAAGATCAAATATAATAATTTTTTTACCTATTAAAACGGTAATCAGAGTACGCATCAGGAATATTCATAGTTTCTCCGGACAACGCCACATGGCCAGCTATGCCTCTGTTGATGGGCATTCTGATTTCCTTCTTCTCCATATCCCTATCATGCCCTGGCTCGAACTTCAGATCAAACACTGTAGAGACCAGCTCAAAGTTTCTGTAGTCGACCAGGAACAGCGAAGCCCGGTCAGCGTTGACGAGACGCTGGGCAAACTCCAAGATCCTTTTGATTAACTGCTCGAGGGACACCATTTCTTCGAATATTGCTCTGAAATGCAATGTAAGCGGGTTGTTTTATTATTTGATATGAATTTTACAATTCTACTTTACACGCAATCTAGCTATCCGAGATTTTCTCCCGATTTTACCGTTAAAATGTCGAAATTTTGGCTTAGAAAGCAGCTCGACCTGACGGCGGTGGCTGTGATTTTCAATCAAATTATTTAAACTGGTCACGACTTCGGTCTTAGCGGTGCGCGGTGCGGCGAGCGGGGCGGCGTCGGTAAGCGGTGAGTTTTGCACGCCACGTACCTACAGTAGCGGTTAGTTGCAGCGACCGCGGTGGACGTATTTAGGTAGTCAAAACGTGCTCAAAATCATGGCGTTAGCAAAATCATCCCTTCTCTGTTTAGAAATCAGTTAATTTTTAAAACAAGATTTTCGTGGCGTCGCACTTATTCACTTGTACTTTTGTACCTGCCGCTCCGCGCTCCCCGCACCGCATACCGCTGTAGCGATTCACTCGGATAAAACCACGCGCGTTTTCGCTATGAGCGGCGTCTCGTGGCGTGCTTTAAACATTTTCATACTATTGATCTTACCGCTCGCCGCCCCGTGCTTAGCTGCTGCTCACAACGGCTATGTCGTGAACGGGCCGTTACTGAACAAACGAGGGTTCTTGCAGATTTATGCCCCACAATAGAATTTCAATCAAAAGGATTTTCGAAGAGCGAGATGGATAAACCCGTCTTGGTAGCAAAAACACAGCGAGAAAGTGAGACATACGTTGCGATTAAAGCCAAGGAACCGCAGAAGAAGGGGACGGAACGTGCGCGCCGAGCTACCGAGCGCGAGCGTTCTAAGGTTCTAAGGTTCCACACATTTGGCACTTGCCGCAACTTTAAACCTCCATAAAAGTTTGCCAAAATGTTGACTTTCAAACATCGTTTCTACATACTTGCGCGAGCGCTAGTATGTTCTGTACAGGAAACATGACTGACATGAAGCTAGTTTCGGCTATAATTGTGACTGGCCAGTATCGATACTGTTGTGGTCTTTGATTGTGACGTTTTGTTGAGGTTTAGCAAGCGTGTGGATTTGGCTTAAGGCTGCGTCTACAACCCAAAAGACGACCGTTTTCGGGGCCCATTCATTGAGTGTGCAATTCACCCCCTGCCATTTAAAAGCCGTGTATATTGTTAGTGGTCAGACAGGGGCCAATAGTTCTTCTATAATAAACGATCATCAGTCCACTAAGCCACCCAAACCCATAGCGTTTCATTTTTTGTTTCCATATTCTGCAATAGTACTGCTCCAACCGGGGATTGTCCTTGGGAATACTTTCAGTGCATACAGGGATAATCGCCGGTTGGTGCCCCATTACATTTGAAATGTCTAACGGGGCCTCTGCGAGTTGGTTTCGGCCCCTCGTATGCCTACCAAAGGACCGGGTCTCCAGGGACCCGAGAAAGTAAAAAAAAAAAACAAAAAGAGAACTAACAAAGTTTGGACAAACAAAGGACTTGCTCCTTTCGTGCAACATAGTTATGTTGGACGGAAAATGAGCAAGTCCAAGCAATTTAGAAGGAGAAGTTCTTGTATGTTCGGTAGGTGCATATAGATTCTATAGAACACGTTGACTCACGTCGTCGCGGAAATCTTTGGATCGAGATCTAGAGTCGAAAACTGCTTGGGATTGTGCCTAATTTATATGAATGGTTTCGTAACGAAATCTCTTTTTGATAAAATAAACAATGTTCATAGTTAGCCAGTGCATGCGCAATTTAGCCAAAATTTAGTTTTAGCAAATTTAGTTTCGAAATTTGTTAGCCAACAAAAGGCAATCAATGCCAGAAATAAGTAACAAAGGGAGCGCGGACGAAAACAAAAGCATTTCTTTATAATGTATTAGCATCGACCTTTTCACAATATTAAGGAATCATGCTTATACATTTTAGCTGCGTGGGTTCATTCGTCACACGCCTCCGTTTCACAAGTCGTATCTCAAACTGTCCTGCGATACAGTTGTACATAATCGTGGGTTAATATTCGTGCATAGCGTGTACCGCATGCACAGCGTGCATGACGTTAATAGCGTTGAGCTATGTGAGCGCCGTATTTGAGCAAGCCACGCTTGTACCAATGACGTGAGTTCACGCTTAGCGTATCTGTGGATTGCAGTAGACACAATCACATTCAGTTTTTTGCAAAGCGAAGCTTATAGACGTGGGTAGTCTCTCTGTGTACCTAGTGGCATTAGGACACGGATGGATTTTAGCCAGTAAGAGTCTGACACTCCCTCCTGCTTCACCCAGAGCGCGAGGAGTCATTTGATGGTTTCCCATCCTTGTTGGCTAAAACATTGTCAATTTAATGATATCTAGGTACTACACTATAATCATAAATTTCTCAGCAGATATGTAGTTTATCAGTAAAGTGTAGTTTTAGTGCTGATGAGAGAAATTAACTAAAACTTGAATGGGTTCAATATCTTAGCGGTTTAGACCAATGAGGTTGGGTTAAAGTTAACGTCAAACGCTGGGAACACCTGAACATTGGATAAGGGTGCACGGAAGCGAGAATGATTTCATAAAACGGAAGGAATTAGGTGATCCAAATGTGGCATAGTGATGTGAAAGCGTTGTGCAAAATTCCACAAAACCAGTGATTATTAGTATATACCTATGCTAACATAACATTACAAAGTATAAAAATATTCGCTATGCAGACGACATGGTGCTGCTGAGCATAATTATTATCACGCTGTCTCATTGTGACGCTTATGCAATGTCGTACAGGCTTCAATACCCACAATTCCAAAAAGTGAGCTTTCCAATTTAGAACAGGAAAATATTGTGCCCGATGAACTTGCAATAAAATACATCAATTCAGATTAATCTATTGCTTGTCGCAGGTGGAAATTCACTTCTTAAAATTATTATTGTAACATGTATCACTGTAATACGAGTTGTACATTAGTTTACAATAGGGAATATGCATTAAAAAAAATATTAATTATCTAAACACTTTATCTAAAAATATACAAAAATATATTACTAACAGTGGAAATAGAATCAAAATTGCTCGAAAAGTAAACGAGATATAATTATTTTAAACAAATATATCTGTCCCTCTCGCGAAAACGCTGTTTTCTATGGCAGACGTCACGTAAGTAATGTGACGTCAAATTCCATGTCGGACTTCTCGTTCTAAAAGTAATCTTTGAAGCGTTATAACTTCATCGCTGATGAAGATATTTAAAAAATATTTTCTAGAGTGTTTACTAGAGCATATAAGTAATTCATTTTATAAATAAAAAAATCGCGTGCATATTCCCTATTACATATAGGTAGGTTTAAAAAGAAAATTGCCCTTTCCCTTCGCAGATATCCGAACAATACAATATGAACGGTTTTTCATTACTAGTGAACGTAAAGGATCACGATAGAAGTCGAATCAGAGTGCCAGTTCTACTAATTTTCACATTCGCATCTAAATCGCAAACCGTCAAAAATGTATGAAAATTAAGGCTTTTTTGACAGTTTGCGATTGACATGCGAATGCGAAAGTTATTTAAAATTTTGTATAATAGGCTTGTGTCCTGAAAAAAATCTAATTAGTCCGTCAGTTAGATTATCAAAAAATATTTGACCCGTGTTTATTCTTTTGTTACGGTAACCAAAATTGACGAAGTTACGACGCTTTGAAAATTCTCAATACGTCACACCTTCGCATAATTTTTACTGAGTGGTGACGTCACGAGCCCCCACTCCCGAGTTTCGATGCGTTTTATCTTAGTCAATATTCAATGATTTACAAAAACACAAAATACGTGTTCGTCCGACGCCGACGCTTATGTACAATTGAGCACATAATATTTTTTTCGCCAAATTTTTTTAATGCTTTCTGTTAATCTTATTTTATGATATTTATGAGGAGACTAGAAGACCGTTGCGCAAGGCTAGACTGATTTTTACGATCTTTGATTTTGAAATTAAGAGTAGAAAATATGAAGTAGATACTTATGTTTTTTTTTACATTTTGAAAGGAACGGCTTATTCGATGATACCTCGAGAATTCAGCTTAATAAATTACGCTGTTGGAGCGCCGTGGTGATGCTGCAAACCTGGTGCTATATATAAAATACAGCTTACTTGTCAAATTCACTTTCATTAATTATTACTATCCAGTACCTATTTCTTATTTAATTAACTTAAATACGAACTATTAAACAACATCAAAGAAATAATAAAAATTACGACATGGAAATTGAGTTTGACGAATCAAACTGTCGGTCTATTTTGTAAATATCTCACCATGAAAACTGTTTTTGTGGACTGACAGCTCACTGCATGTTGGGAGAGATTTTACAGAATCACACCTCTGAAATTCGTACAAAAAGCTAGGCACGAACACAAAACACAAACCGAACATCTTCGGGTTCGTCAAACAGCTCCATCTCCCACCCGCTGAGACCTGCGCCAGCCATGGGTCCCGAGACTGCAGTCGCTGCAGTTGCGTCGAGCTCCAGCGATGAATACTTCTCGCTGCCGACGACACCATCACTTGCGCGTCGGCATGGACGAGGCTGACCTCCGACCAGCTTGGGAATTTGAGGCCCGACGGCCTCTGACAGGGTCCCGGCTACCGTCGGTAGTGTGCAGAGCATGTAATGGACGCAATCCATTAACGAAAATGTCATGCGCTCATACTTTTAGGCTACTACAGAGAGAGGAACTAACCTGACTGCGTACCGTGGCCGGATGCTCTCTCTGTTTCAGGTACTTGAACCAGCTGTCAACGATCGAGTCCAACGACTATAGGATCAAGTGCGGGTCATCCAGCGTTATCGTGTGTGGAATGACGCCGCACTTTAAAGACTGCGTGTAAAATCACGGAGAAGCCGCGTCTCACCTACTTTCACAACCTATAAACTGGGTATTACGGTACTTCTTAGCAAGACTGTTGTCAGATTTTCTAATTTGACAATCCGTAACGACCACCAAACTCAGGAGTACTCAGGAAAAGTGGAATAAAATTGTCACAGACTGGTCCCAGAGATGGAAAAAGGAAGCTTACAGCTGGCCATTACTGGAGAAGGGTTGCCAGAGATAGAACACAGTGGAAAATGCTAGAGGAGGCCTTTGCCAAAAGGCACACTGAACTTAAAGATATCCTCTGAAAGGGGAAAACAAACACTTCAAAACAGACGGAAGTTCAGGATAGAGAGCTTATTGATTGATTGATTGAACGACCACCAAAGATGGACCCGTTCGCTACGAACTTGTTTGCCATTAGAATATTAAATTGTTTTGATAGCAGCGAAGTCCGCGCGCTGTCGTGACGTTCATGTCAATCTGCCTGAGCCAGGGATGCGTCAGCCATGATCACCGGCCACGTAAGCAGCCTTAAGAAGTACTCCCTAAAGGCTAACGGGGGTATGAGTCAAGATGTGATGACCAAAGGCTTTACCGCGCTCTCCATGGTTAACACGAACTGACGCGAACCTTTGATATAAATACTATTGAACGCAGTTATATATGGCAGAGCAAGGACATATTGGCCTTCTGCGAAACTGAAGGTTTTGTCTGTACGGTTATGGTCGAAATTTGGATGACGAAAAACTACCGGAAATACATTGTGGGAAGTTTGAGAAATAAATTGTATTGTATTGTATTGTGTTCTAAGGACTGTGCCTACGGTAGATATTTACGTCGGACATATCACCGGCCGAGGTAATCCATCCTCCACATTATTTCCGGTTGTTATATTTTAGCTATTATTACGGATATTATTTGCACAGCCACAAGCTTGTAGGCGAGATTGCCCTCCAGCAAGTAGCACTGAGTAGCTCTGAAATTTAATCTTATGGAATAGGAAGTACCTTAATATATTAATGTGATTGACCCAGTATGAAAAAAGATCTGTCATCACTGACATGACTAAAGTTGCCGATTATCATGTAAAGTGGTAATAGACCAACTAGAGCGAGGCTTTCAACATGTGGGATGTGAATACAGCAGCTAGTCTATTCTGTAAATAACCATTTCGATATCGACTTCACCTGAGTGACTAAGCTTACAAAGTGAGCTTTATTTCACACATCATAAGTTCGTATATTTATACGAATTTGAAACTCACCTCGGATTCCGCTGTCGAGACACGAAAATGTTGTTACAGAATAGCACTGCTGTCATTGTGCCGAGAGTCGTGATGGCCAGTGGCACAATAGTCAAGACCCTCGACCAACATCTGAGGAGGATCTCGTTGAGCAGCTGGATCAAGGCCCTGATCCAGGCAGAAGTATTCGTCGACATGGCACTTATTGTTAGGAGATTCCTCTCTAAGGAGCCCTGACCACCGGTAGCTTGAACACTGTTTTCGACACCGGTGGGCATTTTATTATATTTTTAGTTGTTTTTTTTTAATATTTTGTTTTAATATTGAATGTAATTAATATGTATATAAAATGAATTGAGAAAATAATAATAGGAACTAAGTCTTGTTCTAATTGTGTAAAAAGAGAGGAAAATAGTTTAAAAATTTGCGCTAAGCAAAAACAAAATTACAAGTACTAAAAAAATTACAGTTTCTAACGTAATCCTAAAAGGTGTACCTAAGTCCTCTAAGTGGTGACGCCAATGTAGCACTTTCGAGATTCAAACGGCATTTTTTTCAAATCTTTACTAGTTTTAGTTATTTTAATCCCATATAATAAAACATATTATTATTATATTTTATTTTATTTTCTGTTTTTTTTTTCATAAACCACAGGCTGTTTATTAGACATCAAAATACAATGAAACTTGAAACCGTGAAAAATTAGCCTGATTCATCGCGAGCCATTTTTAAAATTCAAATCTGGACAAAATTTTATGTTTTTTGAGTTATTAACTTATTTATTTTATAATTTTATGCTAAATGATGTTAGTTGAATGACACTAGAAACTCACAAAATAGAGAAATAAGGTAATGGTTATTATTCCAAAAAAAAAAACAAGAAGTCTTCTCCAACGTCAGTGATCTGAATTAGCCAAAAAGATTAAGCAAGTTATGGCTACTCCATGCTCTAATATTGAGACTTTACCTGTGAAGTTGTAATTTTTTTATTTCGGGCCATTCTGAAAAAAGATCAGAAAAAATAAAACCTCTTGAAACAAATAAATTACTGATTTCAATTTAAAATTCAAAGTCTGACTAAAGTTGCTGTTCGAAAAAAAAATGGCAACTTCATAGGTAAAGGTTTCATAATATTATATATAAATAGTTAAATTACCTATTTGTTTTATTTTAACTTAATATCTAAAACTATTTGTTTCAACGTTTGAAGCAACTGTGCAGGTGTTTTGTGAAGTAACGACAAAATCATGCAAAAAGCTTAAGCAAACCGAAGAAATTGTGGCCGAAAAGCAGACCATCAGTGACTCCATCTAAAAGCAGACCATCAGTGACCCCATCAAAAAGCAGACCATCAGTGACCCCATCAAAAAGCAGACCATCAGTGACCCCATCAAAAAGCAGACCATCAGTGACCCCATCTAAAAGCAGACCATCAGTGACCCCATCAAAAAGCAGACCATCAGTGACCCCATCAAAAAGCAGACCATCAGTGACCCCATCAAAAAGCAGACCATCAGTGACCCCATCAAAAAGCAGACCATCAGTGACCCCATCAAAAAGCAGACCATCAGTGACCCCATCAAAAAGCAGACCATCAGTGACCCCATCAAAAAGCAGACCATCAGTGACCCCATCAAAAAGATTTCCAGGGCACTCATGACTTCCGGTGAAGAACAGGAATTTAAATTAACTAGTGACACATACTTGACAACATCCAAAAGGAAATCAGACATGTTCCTTTCCCTCTTCTTGTCCAGGTAAAGGTTGCAGTAGTGCAGCGCAAGACTGCCGAGGACCAGAAAGTTGGAGCTGATCTCCTCGTCCACATCTTTGAACCTGTCCTTCACGCGCCACATCTCGATCACGTAAGAGGTCTTCCCGTTTTTCGTTAAAATCGGCTGGTACATGACGTGGTTTGCTTGTTTCTGAAATAGAGAAATGAATTGGGTTTCCACCATCTGCCTAGCCTTTTCCCAAGTATATTGGGGTCGGCTTCCAGTCAAACCGGATTCAGCTGAATTCCAGAAAAAAAAAAAAAAAAATATTACGTCTGCATGTACCTAGGTGTAAACGCGTTTTTTATTTTGCTCATCCAGGTATAACTTGTAGATCTTTGAAAGTTGTATCGAAAAGTTACTGAAAATAGGATGCCAGTATAGCCAAGGGGTATAATAACGTGGCCCAGTTACAGGATTTAGGATTTCAGTTAGGAGGATTGTTAGAATTTTTTTTATACAATTTGATGACATTTCTTTTTACAATTTGATATTTTTTTACACTTTAACATTAAAATTACTTTATAAGGTATTAAGTTTTTGCTATGAACGTGAGGACTATGTGGATAACCTTTTAATACAAGTAATTTTAACGATTGTCTGGAAGTTTGATTGCTTTGTTCGGCCTACGTCTATGGTTTTGTTCGTCGAGTTATTGAGCTTCTAAGTAAATAAGACTTGAGCTACACGAATATTGACAAATCCTTGCACTGACTGGTCAGCTTCAACTTAAATCTGCGTGGTTCTTTCTTCTGCTTCAACTTAACTCTGGATGGTTCTAAAGACCATCTTAGGTACTAATACGCATGGTGGTATTGTAAATGTGAGGACTACGTTGATCGTTATTTTTAAAGATTATTTTCATGACTGTCTGGCGGTTTGAGCACACTTGTAGCCTACCCAAATGTCCTTACTTTGGTATTGTTCGCCGGATCGTTGAGCTGCATGATAACAGCATGAAAGTTCTGAATTGAACTGCATGATAACTGACAAATGCTTGCACTGTCTGGACAGGTCCACGCGAACCTGCGTGGTAGTTTCCTCAAAAGGCCACCTCAGACGTGAACCACTCAATAATATATAAAAACCTTAAACCATGTAGGTTTAAGGTTTTTATATATTATTGACGATTGTATGGACTTCAAAAGAGACCTTTGATTTTGTTTCGTTGCTTCTTCTCAGGTTAGTCAGCTAGGAAACACCGGCCTCGTCTAGAATAATATGACGAACAAATATTGACGTGTACAAGAATTACATGTAACCAGACTATCAGACTGGAAGTCAACCCTGACGTAGTAATATAGTTGGGAAAAGTCAGATTGACTGATTTGGCTCATCTTCATCATGTTTGACGAACTCAAAATTCGGTCAGCAACTTTTTTGAGGACCTTACCACGTTCTTTCCCAAAGCTCTGAGGAGTGCCACAGGCGTCTCTGGGAACCTAGCTGCAGGATCAGCTCTGTACAGGCGTCGACAGGCTGCGTTCTTGGCCACTTCCAGTACCTGGTGCACTTGGTCTGCGTTAGCTCGGACCAAACTCCTGGCTATTTGAGATGACTGGAACACAAATAAATAAATAAAATAAAAAGCATTTATTTCAGGTAACCAAAAAGCACCCATACAGCAACCAGAATACATAAAACACAGACATATTATCGGACACAGCTAGCAACATCCTGCTACAGCAGTGTCCGATATACGGGCAGTCATATCTCCCGGCGATCATCGCCAGCACTGTATTGGAGCTGCCCCGCACCCTGCGCACCAAGGACGCGCATGGTGGTGTGGAAACAGTCGGTGCGCGCTTCCGCAAACATGCCCGAGGCACTGCAGAAGCGGGGCAGCCCCAACACCGCTCTGAACGCGTTATTGTATTGGATACGAAGGGCACTGTAAGCCGCTTGTGTGTAGGAAATCCATAGGCTGCACGTGTATAAAGAAGTGCAAAAGGCTTTAAAAAGCGTTATCTTAACTTGATTTGAACAACGTGCAAACCTACGGGCTATCATATTAGCTCTTTTCGACAGTGCCCTCCGTTCCCTATCGATGTCCACATGGTCCCTCATGTCACAGAAGTGGATGAGGTAAGAAGAGGAACCACTGAAATACGACTTTCAATTTTGCCACGACGCTCTGAAATAGTAAGTAGGGGCAAGATTTTAAATATTCACTAGCTTCTGGCGCGAGAAAACTGACTTAAGGGAACATTCTTCTCAATTAAAACCTGGCTTTTGAAATGTCGGTCCAAAACTGTTGTGTTCTATTTAACATCATTTTATCGGCCAAATTCAAACAACACACAGGACCGGTTGTTGGGCGACACGTGGGGAAGGCCCATATCCAGCAGTCTTGCGACTTATGTGGTGATGATGACTCAAAAACGTTCAATAACGCGAAAGTTCTTGAGTCTTTAGGGTAGAGAAAGTCTACTGAATCGTCAATTGTTTTTGAGAACAATAAAATGTTCTCAATTGGGCTCAGTCGGAATAAAAAGATAGAGTGGACTGTATTAAATATGTGTATTCAGCCGGTCGATTCTGTAAACACGGCGAAGTGAAGGCTTGGGCGAAGTGAGTGACAAAGTCAGCTGTCAGCGATGCTAGGGATAGACGAAATGTTACATTTCCAATCTTATCGACATCGACAATCGAGTTTATCAATAATAAAAATTAATTATTTTATTTACAAGAATTTCATGTTACCTATAAATAAGTAGCTATTGAATATTTCACATGAATTCAAAACTGCTATTTACGAGTCTAAAAATAAATAGGTAGGTACCTACCTACTTAAGATAATTTACTTCTAACGGGATTTCATACTAGCTAATCTTTATTCTTGGAAATTATAATAAACCGATTTTAAAATTGTACTTTATAAGCCAAAGACGCTATCCTCATTTTGCGCATGCGTGGATTAGTAGAGCAAACAGCTGCTTAAAAAAGGAATTCCAACCAAACATTTTTGAATCGCGGATTGTATAGTTAGATGTTACTTATCTACTCTAATGAATATTATGTATTGTACCAGCCAAGTTACTTAGGTACCCAATCGTTGCCAAAATTACTTACTTATAAGTAAGTATTGTTGTGCTCATCCTCACCAGTCACCACATAATTACATTGTTTGTGCACATCGCCGTAAAAAAGCATGTTAGATCTCAATTCAAAGTGCATCAGCATTGCGCATGCGTAGAGTGACAATTGAAACGAGCGAAGTGTTTGTTCCCTTCACCGAATTCCGGTGACTTTAAGGCAGATCGTATGTGAGGTGAGGTGTACACGCGATCGTTCCCCGTAGGCATTCTTTTTTTAAACGTTGAATCTTCCATGATAGCTAAATGACAATTCAAACGCGGGAAGTGTTCCCTTCACCGTATTCCGCTGACTTTAAGGAACACGCGAACGTTCCCTTCACCCAACGGGTGCCCACCCGTTGACAGCGCGAGCATTTATAAATCATTGATTACCTACGTATATGCATAGCGAATTTGTATTCGAAGCTTTCAAATCGTTTACGGTATAAATGTTATTTTGATAATTTTAAATGGGTAGCCAATTTGTACCAAGCTACTTTTTTCCAAAAGCAGGCAATCAATAAAGGGGGTGTGTGTTTAAAACAATAAATAAGATTTTAAAACTCGGTTTAGTGGAATTAAACTCGTCAGATTTATGCATGCTAGCAATTACTGAGATATTTTAACAATTTAACCAACAAAAACTTTCGGACGCCTACCCATAGCACGCGTGGCTGACTGACGAAGTGAGGACCATGCGTGTGTTCCGAAATATAACTCAGTCATGAATCCAACGCCAAATATTGTTTGTACCGGTGAGACAAGTGTGACGTAAATAGTAGTACCTATATCAAACGTGCTTGTGTGCATGAGACTTTGAGGATTTTTTTATTGAATCACTAGCTATCCCTAGAACCTTCTCCTGACATTAATGGATACAACAAAAAGTGAAAGGGGCCGAACCGATCACGCGTGATGCGATGACCAAAGGAAATAGGGATTAATCTATTATATATATATCTTAATATATATAAATCTCGTGTCACAATGTTTGTCTTCAATGGACTCCTAAACCACTTAACCGATTATAACAAAATTCGCACACCATGTGCAGTTCGATCCAACTTGAGAGATAGGATAGTTTGAATCTCAATTTTTTGTTGCAATCTTATTTAGGAGCGGAAAATGTGACGCAGACGAAGTTGCGCGGGACAGCTAGTATATATATATATATATAGGTTTGTAATATTTACAATAATGATTATTGTAAACGAGCACAAACACTATTCTCAAGATGGCGTCAATTTATGACGTCAACACACTTGCCAGCATATTTCGGAACGAATCAACAGTAGGTATGGCTTCGGATTCATTTCGTTATGAGCACTGGCAGTACACTGGGTTATGTTATTATTTCGGGACACACGGGTGACCACACTGACAGCACAGTCGCCAGCACATCACGCTATCCGAAACTGTCAAATTTTCTAGATTAAATTTGAACCCAATTCCTTTAAAAATAAGGTTGAAAATCTAACAAAGAAATTTGGCAGATTGTTGTACCTTGATGTGCTGGCGACTGTACGTGGCGCTCACTCGGTGAGTGATCAAACCATAGAGTAATAAGGGTATTTTGAATAATGGATAGTGTACACAAACGGATCCACAGACAAACTTGGTGATAGTATGCTACAGCGTGCAAACTTAGCGAAGATACAATTCTAGCTGCTTTTTATATGGCTTTCTGATACACATACGTTTAACTGATTAATAAAAAAGACTGATTTCATATAAAAAAGCGGCCGAACCGTGAATTCACTCACGGTAACTCTTTCTCGTAGTCTATGGAAACGCGTGAACAGACTGACATAAAATACCTAAATCGTTATTCACCGACAGAGGTCATTGAACCCTCAAAACAAGCGTGAGAGAAAAATAGTTTACAATAAAATTAATAGTTTGTTCGAAGTATGGTTTTTAACGGAACTTCGTTCAATTTGTGACGTTTTATGGGAGGTTTAGTTACGTCGTAATAGAACGCGCGAGCAGACACAAATGAAAAATGGCTCAAGTAGGATCAAACCAAATGCATGATGAACTGAAAACAAGCTTCCAGATTTTACCACTAACACAAACATTAATGTGCTTTCCGATCTGGCTGACTTATTTGCAAAAGCGGTTCAAATTAGAAGACGACATTGTGGTGGACAATTTTATTATTTATAGACGACCCACTGACCCAACTGACTTAATATTTATGAACCCAGAAATAGTTAGTTATGTGAAAAACTGTTGTTTGTGAAATATAATTTGCCAATCCTAAATTTTTATTAGGTACCAACTAGCAGGTAAAGTTTGTATTTTTATGAAAACCTATTTGAAACAAAGATTTTTCACTTTCCATTACCTACTTCAAAAAATCATAATTCACTCTTTCCCGCTTTCATCTCCATGTTAACTAAGAAGGCCTCAATTAGGTAGGTACAACTTAAATGGCACATTGTTATTTTGTTTATCAAACTGCCACTTAAATAACTGACATTAATGTTTAAAAGAACATTGGCAACAATTAATAATTACACTACTCAGCAAGACTGCCACAGGGAATGTGCTAACTAGTTTGGAATTACCTAACCTAACCTAACATCACAAAACCATATTTATTTTGTTCTAATAAGTTCTAGTTTTGTGTTATAGCTAGGTACCTACTAAAAGTGAAATCATTTTCGGATTTTTATTTTTCAATAAATTAGCTATTTTTTTTTTCAGTTTACCAAGTTATTAAAGTCTATAATAATGTGGAAGAAGTGTTAACAAATGTCATTACATTTATGATGAAATTATTATACGATAATAAAAAAACAATGTGAACTTTATTTTGGGATTTTTTGAGTTGAATGGGTATTCTGACATACCATCTGCTGCATAATCAATACTTTAATTAACTTGATATTTTCCTGTATAAGAACCACCTGAAAACTTTAGTTTTATCCTCAAAGCTCCACTTGAAAAACTATATGACTGTGTATCTTTAATTAAAACTTTATTTCTATTATATGGAGTGTACGTCATCGATGCCAACTTCTTTTGTATAGGTCATCGATCACTAGTTTTTTATTAGTGATTGATGGTATAGGTACATTAAATAAAACCTTATCATGTACATGTATAATTATTAAGGACCATAATCTCTTATCTGGTTTATATCAACCTTATTCAGATCAAAACAGTATTGCCTATCGTTTGTGCTTGGTGAGAACAGAAATAAATTAATAACTGGCGAAATTACAATTTTACTCATTTTTGTACACATCAAAGAATAATATTAAGTACATCTTTTGGATTGAGCCTTCTGCATGCTGAGTCTTCATATTCTTGAATTTCCGCTGAGGTGACAATAGCAAAATTAAAAAAATGTCTGGATACACGGGGTCGGTGGCTGCCTCTAGCTGAAAACAATGCATTAATATTACTGAATCATTATTATTCAAATGTATTGGAGCTGCTTGAAAAAAAAACTATTATTTATTATCATTGAAATACCTCAAATTAATGCAGTTCTTAGATTTAATAAATACAGCAAAACAAACCCACTGCTGGAGATAGGCCTCTCCGAAGCGTCCCCACAACAACCGGTCCTGTGCGTCTCGCATCCATCGGCTACCTGCAACCTTCACCAGGTCATCAGTCCACCTTGTGTTGGCCCTATCGACCATCCATTCTGTAAGCAATTTGCCCTGCTAACTGCTAATTTAGTTTCCACATCCATCACAAGGAACAATGTTATTCCTAGATAGGATTTTCAATTTTTCTTAGGTCTCCAATGCATGGTATATGTGAAAGTACATGTTTTCTCACCTGCTGTTAAGCGAAGATGGAGCATGCTTGCCTTAAAGGAACCTATTCACCCTTGACTTACAACACAACTACGTTGTAGCTATCAGGAAACACAGATCCCGGCAGGGAATTCCACACCTTAGCACACACTATAAATATGTTCCTCAAACAGTTTGTGCGTGTGGGTGGGATGTCCCCCATGTACCGGTGGCGCATCGCCGTTCGTCTTGCTTCACAGATCATCGTCTGAAAATCATAACACATAATAAGATTACAATCGTGGCAAAATACTTTATTTTATGCTGAAAGCCATGCATGTCAAGTAGTGTGCACCTTGCGTGCGTACCTACCTATAATCTAGATTTGAGCGTATCCGTAGCCACAATAATTCCTTTCCAAATAATATTTCGCTTAGTACATGAACCACATTCGAATGTAGGTACAATAAATTAAAACATCTAGGAAAATAGTGTCGTTTCGATTCGGTTCTAAACACAATAAATTGCGAACATCACACATTTGACAGTGATTATCACTTTTAATCATTAACATTCCAAACTTGAAGAACTGAATTCAAAGCTGAAGCTGATTCAAGTTCCAGTGATTCATTTGTTTTGTTTTCTCTAAGATTTTAGTTCATGGCGCCGACATTATTTCGAAACTTTCATATCAGCCTATCAGCGACGAGCTGAGTTTTTTTTTTGAGATTTTGCTGTTTTGGCTACTAAGGTCTTTATGCATCTAATTTTTTCAAGCCTCTGTTGCCGGACATGAACGAGATGAACTAGAACAAACATACATTATGTGAAGTTATTAATATTGAAAAACAAAATTTTATAGGTAGGTTAGTACTTATTGCAATATTACTTTAGAACTTTATGAGTGTATGTAAAAATCTGTCGGAAATGCATACCTACTTACTCCATTTTTACGGGACTGAAGAATAAAAGAACGCCAAAAGAACACGTAAAATTAAGTATTGGCGCGAATTCACTGCTTAACCGCTCACAAGAATAAAAGAATGCCAAAAGAACACACGTAGCAACTTTTTTTTAATTATTGGTGCGAATTCGCTGCTCAACCACTCACAAGAATAAAAGAACGCCAAAAGAACACGTACCTAGCAACTTTTTTTAAAAATTATTCACCTCTTTTTTTAACCTCTCGCCGCCTGGACTTTTTAACGTTATTATATTATTTAAAAAAAAGGTGAGTCGTAAATATCAAATTCGCGTCAATAATTTAAAAAAGTACCCTACGTGTTCCTTTGGCGTTCTTTTATTCTTCAGTCCCGTAAAAATGGAGTAAGTATGCATTTCCGACAGATTTTTACATACACTCATAAAGTTTTAAGTAATATTGCAATAAGTACTAACCTACCTATAAAATTTTGTTTTTTAATAATAATAACTTCACCTAATGTATGTTTTTTCTAGTTCATCTCGTTCATGTCCGGCAACAGAGCCTTATATTGAAAAATTAGATGCTTAACGACCTTAGTAGCCAAAACAGCAAAATCTCAAAAAAAACTCAGCTCGTCGCTGATAGGCTGATATTATTAAATATAAATGTTTCGAAATAATGTCGGCGCCATGCTAAACTAAAATCAGTAAAATCTTATAGAAAACAAAACAAATGAATCACTTGAACTTGAATCAGCTTCAGCTTAGAATTCAGTTCTTCAAGTTTGGAATGCTAATGACTAAAAGTGATAATCACTGTCAAATGTGTGATGTTCGCAATTTATTGTGTTTAGAACCGAATCGAAACTACAGTAATTAATTTCCAAGATGTGATAATATTGTACCTACATTCAATAGTGGTTTATGTACTAAGCCAAATATTTTGAATGTAATTATTTTGCCTACGTAAACACTTAAATCTAGATTATAGGTAGGTACGCATGCAGGGTGCAGACTATTTGACATGCATTACTTTCAATTCAAACAGCATACAATAAAGCATTTTGCCATGATTTTGATCTTATTATGTGTTATGATTTTCAGATGATGATCTGTGAAGCAAGACGAACGGCGATGCGCAACCGCTACATGGTGGACATCCCACCCACACGCACAAACTGTTTGAGGAACATATTTAAAGTACAGATAGGGTGTGGACTTAGAATAATAACGCATAGAAGCCGCGTCTAGAACAAAACCCGAGCAAAATCGTGTGTCCACTTCACTTTCTTTGTGTGCGTGAACCGAATGTGTCTACGTTCCTCTAACGCACACAGATATAGCTTTCAGTGATACCATTACCAAGCCGTTACCCACAAAATATGGGAAGACGCATTACTGTTTTGCTATCAAGGCAAGTATTTTATGTTGTTGGGAACTGGAAAAGGTAAACAGGATTTTTTTATGTAATATGACATATTTTTTCGGAAGGTATAATTCAATTTATTTAAAATAAAAGGAAATAAATCGCATAAAGAATGAGATATTGTTCAATGCGTTTAGAATGCTTGATGGGTTATAATTATAATCAATGTTAAAACATCGGGTTTGATATGAATTAACAGTAGGTAAGTATTGTATTTTAAAATTACAAAAATGAAAAACATGAATGAAACCAATGTGGGTATTTTTTTCCTCTCAAATAGCAACACTGTGTTATGACAAGTTAGGTTATTGGAATTTTGTTTTATTTATCGATTTACGTAAAAATAGTGCATAGAATGTGAGTACTTATTTGTGAAATGTTATTTTATCACATTTTTTTTTGTTTTCCTGATGTGCTTTAACATCCTTTCACGCAAAAAACTGTCATTTTCAATTATTTACTCGCGAGCTGTGGTCGACGGAACGTGACCTTGAGTACTGATGGCTAAGTTTGACGGATTGACGGATTAGGCTAAGTTTTAGTTGCCTCACTTGGTGCCCTCGTACTAGGTTTCTATGCGTTATTATTCTAAGGGTGTGGAATTCCCTGCCGGGATCTGTGTTTCCTGATAGCTACAACATAGTTGTGTTGTAAGTCAAGGGTGAATAGGTTCCTTTTAGGCAAGCGTGCTCCATCTTCGCTGAACAGCAGGTGAGAAAACATGTACTTTCACATATACCATGCATTGGAGACCTAAGAAAAATTGTAAATCCTATCTAGGAATAACATTGTTCCTTGTGATGGATGTGGAAACTAAAGTGGCAGTTAGCAGGGCAAATTGCTCACAGAATGGATGGTCGATGGGGCCGACACAAGGTGGACTGATGACCTGGTGAAGGTTGCAGGTAGCCGATGGATGCGAGACGCACAGGACCGGTTGTTGTGGGGACGCTTCGGAGAGGCCTATCTCCAGCAGTGGGTTTGTTTTGCTGTATTTATTAAAACTAAGAACTGAATTAACTTGAGGTATTTTAATGATAATAAATAAGAGTCCTTTTTTTAAGCAGTTCCAATAGATTTGAATAAAAAATATTAATGTTAACGCATTGTTTTCATCTTGAGGCAGCCGCTGACCCCGTGTGTCCAGATATGTTTTTAATTTTGCTATTGGCACCTCAGCAGAAATTCAAGAATATGAAGACTTAGCATGAAATCCAAAAGATGTATTAGCATTCTTTGATTTGTACAAAAATGAGTAAAATTGTAATTTCGCCAGTTATTGATTTATTTCTGTTCTCACCAAGCACAAAGGATAGGCAATATTGTTTAGATCTGAATAAGGTTGATATAAACCAGATAAGTGTTTATGGTCCTAAGTAATTATGCATGTAGGTACATGATAAGGTTTTACTTTTATGTACCCATACAAAAGAAGTTAGCATCGATGACCTAGGTACTACATATCACAGAACTGAAGTTGGAATTAAAGATAAACAAATATAGTTTTCCCGAAATGTGTTTTTCAAGTGGAGCTTTGAGGTGAAAACTAAAGTTTTCAGGTGGTTCTTAAACCGGCAAATTATCAAGTGAAAGGATTGATTATGCAGCAGATGGTACCTACGTCAGAAGAACACCCACTCAACTCAAAAAATCCCAAAATAAAGTTCACATTATTTGTCACCTTTTTGTAGGTGATGAGGTACCTAACTGTCACTGGTCACGCGTTTCCATAGACACTACGAGAATGAGTTACCTTGAGTGAAACGCATCTTCGGCCGCTTTTTTTATGAAATCAGGTTTTTTTTAATAATCAGTTGAACCTATGCGTATCAGTAAGCCATATAAAAAGCAGCTGGATGTGTATTTTCACTAAGTTTGCACGCTGTAGCATACTAATACCAAATTTGTCTGTGGATC
The DNA here is from genome assembly GCA_963859965.1 of Ceramica pisi. Classification (NCBI taxonomy): domain Eukaryota; kingdom Metazoa; phylum Arthropoda; class Insecta; order Lepidoptera; family Noctuidae; genus Ceramica; species Ceramica pisi. The sequence continues at coordinate 37,922,975 of OY982527.1, read as the reverse complement.
CATTTGTGTACACTATCCATTATTCAAAATACCCTTATTACTCTATGGTTTGATCGTTCACCGAGTGAGCGCCACGTACAGTCGCCAGCACATGAAGCTACAACAATATGTCAAATTTCTTTGTTGGATTTTCAACCATATTGCTAAAGGGATTGGGTTCAAATTAGATCGGAAAAATTTGTCAGTTTCGGATAGCGTGATGTGCTGGCGACTGTGCTGTCAGTGCGGTCACCCGTGTGTTCCGAAATAATAATATAACTGTGATATAACCCAGTATACTGGCCAGTGCTCATGACGAAATGAATCCGACGACGCCATACTGTTGATTCGTTCCGAAATATGCTGACCAGTGTGTTGACGTCATAAATTGACGCCATATTGAGTGAGAATAGTGTTTGTGCTCGTTTCAGTAGGTACCTAATCATTATTGCAAATATTACAAACCTATATATATATATAGATTAATCCCTATTTCTTTTGGTCATCGCATCACGCGTGAACGGCTGGCCGCTTTCATTGTTGTATCCGTTAAATGTCAGGGGAAGGTGCTAGGGATAGCTATTGATTCAATAAAAAAATCCTCAAAGTCTCATGCACACAAGCACGTTTGATATAGGTACTACTATTTACGTCACACTTGTCTCACCGGTACAAACAATATTTGGCGTTGGATTCATGACTGAGTTATATTTTGGAACACACGCATGGTCCTCACTTCGTCAATCAGCCACGCGTGCGGCCGACGTAGGCGTCCGAATTTTGTTGTTGTTACATTGTTAAAATATCTCAATAATTGCTAGCATGCATAAATCTGACGAGTTTAATTCCACCAAACCGAGTTTTAAAATCTTATTTATTGTTTAAACACACACCCCTTTTATTGATTGCCTGCTTTAGGAAAAAAGTAGCTTGGTACAAAAGTGACTACCTATTTAAAAATATAAAAATAACATTTATACCGTAAACGATCTGAAAGCTTTGAATAAAACTTCGCTATAGGTAGGTATTCAATGATTTAAAAATGCCCGCGCTGTCAACGGGTGGGCATCTGTTGGGTTGGGTGAAGGGAACCTTCGCGTGATCCCGCACCTGCCTTATAGTCAGCGGAATACGGTGAAGGGAACACTTCACGCGTTTGAATTGTCATTTAGCTATCATGGAAGATTCAACGTTTAAAAAAAGAATGCCCACGGGGAACGATCGCGTGTTCCCCTCACCTGCCTTAAAATCGGCGGAATTCGGTGAAGGGAACACTTCGCTCGTTTCAATTGTCACTCTGTGACTCTACGCATGCGCAATGCACTTTGCATTGAGGTCTAACATGCTTTTTTGCGGCGATGTGCACAAAACATGTAGGTAGGTAATTATGTGGTGACTGGTGAGGATGAGCACAACAATACTTAGGTACATGGGTAATTTTGGCAACGATTGGGTAAGTAACTTGGCTGGTACAATACATAAAATTCATTAGATACAATTCGCGATTCAAAAATTGTTTTTTCTTGTGTCTTTTATTACCTAATATTAAAATGTAGGTATTTAGATGTAGCATTCAATTCAGTAAACTCAAGTATCGATATAATTCTCTGATATATTAATCAATCACTAGCATTTTTGACAGCTAACTTCATCCCGTGGTCACTACACCCAAGCCTTCACTTCGACATGTTAACAGAATCGCACTGCAGAATAACAAGAAAATTCCCGTAGCGGAGCGCGTCTAGGGGCTGAGTGAAATGACGAGCGCGCGCGCGCAGTAGTCGCCGTGTCTCGAGTTCGGCACCTCGACCCCGCGCAGTCCCCGCGGTCGTCTAGACGCGCATATTATGTGATGCGCGGACAGCCGGTGTATGGAAAAAGAGAACATGCCTCACTGACCGAATTGAGATACGGGCAGGAGAACCATCTTGGTTTAATTGTTTTTGGACCAGGCGGTGGTTTTAAATACAGCATTTATTAAGTCCCCAAAAATGTATGTTTGTTGGCTCTTGAGGCTCTCCAATATCGCTCATGTTTGGAACGAACGCACCGTTCTCACACTGGGTATCCGATGGATCTATACAACCCTTTTTTTTAAGGATGGGAAATCATCAAATGACTCCTCCCGCTCTTGGTAAAGCAGGAGGGAGTGTCAGACTAAAACCCATCCGTGTTCCTCCTAATGCCCTTTGCGTTCCAGGGCCGCGGTGACTCCGCAACCCCGGCAGGCACTGGCCCTAGCGGGCCCCACTTGCTTTGCTGACATCTTTTTGAGGCGCGCGTGGAACACAGCGCGCCATCGATCCGGGCCTGATTCTGATCAGATGGCGAGCCACCCAATGCTCGCTGTCCGCAGGCCCACGCCTACGGTGGCCGGGAATCGCCCTGCGACTCCCGGATCTATACAACCCTACATGACACTAGACGATGAGAATAGCAAAAACAATAGCGGAACCCACTGACCATGAATCAGTTTAAAAATTAGGAGCATAGACTTCAAACCTTGATCTCAATCACGAAGAACTGGACGAAGCTGGGATGGTCGGGGTACAACTTGTAGACTTGATGAGCGTCCACCCCCACCGAGCTGGTGATATAGCCAGCCAGCTCCAGGATGACAGAGTGCTCGTCGGGGTCATCTTGAAGCGCTCGGAGCAGATCCTGGCAAACAAGGTCACAATGTCAATAAAAGATTTTAAAGTCCTTTGATGCCATTGCAGTTTTAATGGAGTAGTATAAGATTATTATTATAATTGGGGGTAAATCCTTTCTTCTTTAAGAGGGCTTTCACATTTTTTCTTGAATTTTAGTGTTTTATTCGAATTTTGATGTGTGATTTTGCTTTAGATATAGCCTTAAAAAAAAAAACAAAAATATGCCTAAGATAGTTTGATCATTTATCTTGGGAGTGTTCTAAATAAATATTTCAATTTGTTCACTTACATCAGTAAAATCCTTGACTCCGCAAAGATGTTTCACAAAACGTTGCTTTAGGGAATCTTTTGATACCTTGGTACACCGAAGATATTATAATTTAGCCATTTATAAAAATGTCCACGGTGCAACTGTATCTTCTACTTTGGAATGTTCAAATCAATTTATTACGATTCATACAGTAATACACCAAAAATAATTCTGTAAAACTGAGAGTTATTGACAATTATCCGTACGAAACTATAATTTTTATCTATGAAATTATAATCAAAATTCAAATAAAAAATATTTAATAATTAATGTGGCATTGCTATATTGCTTGAAAAAAAAATTTGGTCTAATTAAAAGTAAAGTAAATATTTTTAAATAATTGTCGAAAATCAATATAATCTTGTGACGCGCGGTATTCAACTTTAGTCAACCTGAGCAATTCGATTTTGTAAGAGCGCTTTGACAAAACTGTCTTAGGCATATTTTTATTTTTTTTAAGGCTATATATAGAGCAAAATCACACATCAAAATTCGAATAAAACGCTAAAATTCAAGAAAAAATGTGAAAGCCCTCTTAATAACAGTAACATTTATAATTTATTTTTAACCTTTGTTTTACATTTATATGTCTTCGAAGTTCTTTAATCCTTTGATTATCAACAATATCGCGCTCCATACATTGTCAATAATATATAGTACAGTACAGTGTGAACGTGTCCATAACAATGATTGGTGCGCGATATTGCCTAGCTATGAGCTCTATACTATATGCTATTATATTATAGCGTAGTCTGAAAGCAGCTTAACAGTATGTTGTGTCAGTCATCCTAGACAGACTAAACGCGTTAGGTCGCAAAAAAGTGAACCATCCTGATTTTTTGGGTTATCGTTAGGATAGATGCCAGTAGTGTCCTCCCAATTTTTCAACCTCGAAAGACCTGTGCTAACTACGTGGTGCTCACAAAACATCTCAAATTTCAGTCATTTTATAATTCTCAATCCGAATACTTTTAAAGTAAGACTGCTACAATTTGACTGTAACGGTTACTCTGTAGATTTAATAGGCGTTGAGGTACAGCACTTCAAACATAGTTATTTTTTCCAAAAAGTTTGATAGGTATTGAAGTTTTAGTTTTAAAGTCGGGGTAGGCAATATTGTTATATTATCATATTTTTTGCATGCAACATCTAAGAACACTTCAATGACTACACGGCGACGCTTAAATTACTTTTGTGAACTTTTCCGTTGTGAATTTATATATAATTCTTTGGTCGCGCAGAGCAAATTTTATTTTTTATTTCCTCCCTGTTCACATTGTACTACATAAGTGATTTCACGGGCAAGGCAAATCAATATATTTTTAGAATATATACCACAATATGGCGATGCAACTCTTGAATAACGAGATTAATGATTTTTTAGTCACGTCAACACCTTTACTTTAGTAACTATATATTTTTAAAAACGTTTTCACGTTCTAAGACTCACTCTACAAGGATGTACAAGTTATTTCGTAAGAGATAAATTCGTAAACCAATTAATTCAGGTGGTTTTCTTTTTTTTTTTCTAAAAATTAACTACAGTCAAAACCGATTTCATAGTCTCAATTCATTTTCTCTATACTAAAAATGTTAGTATTAGTAGATTTTGTAACAAGATTATAGCTGTAAATGCGTTAAAAATCCTTTACTTCGGTACTCAAAATTAGTCACCTAACTAAGTCATTAACTCCGAACATACTGACCATTAAAAAGTCAAGTCACTACCAAAGACTATGAACTGAAAATTTTGAAGTTTCCGAGCACTGCGCAGTTAGCACAGGTCTTTCGAGTTTGAAAATAACTATAATTTCGGAAGTCGGTGTTTTTGTTAGTTTCTCCGTATTTTGACTGACTACTTTTTAGTGTTTTTTAATTTTGGAAGTCGGTTGTATTATTCGTAAAAAGTTTTATTTTTTTTAATTTTTCACTTTTTAGTGGTACCTCACACCTTACAACACCACTGCAAAGTCGCAGGAAAGCAGAATACGCAATTTCAATTACTTGGATAGCAAAAAACCATCATCCAAGTAAACGAATTCCAGCTATTTCGATTTAAAATCCAAACTTCATAAACGATTATGATAAAATTTACAATCAAAAAGTATATCCTTTCAGATAAAACAAGAAATTTTCAAATCGGTTCATAAGTGAATGAGGTAACAACATAGATATAACAAGAACAAACCAACAAAAAAATTCAACCGAATTGAGAACCTCCTCTTTTTTGGGAAGTCGGTTAAAAAACTAATTCAGTGTTTACCGTATAAATGTCCTTTTTGCAAATCGGTTCTGCCTTTCTACAGCTCATCATTTTTCTATCCCTATGGTTCAAAGTTGAAGGAGCAATCTGGAACAAAATTATAAATACCTTGACTATGATATTCAATCTACTAGGCAATGATAAAGAACAACGTGTAACAGAATAAACGAAATATCTCTAAAGGGGTTATTGTATTCTTTATTCATTTTTCTTAAGGGCCCCTTTTCCGAAATTTACGTTTCTAGATCGAGTTGTTTTCAGAGAAATCACCATATTTAAATTCGCAAAAAAATATATAGTACAGATACATGTTTAATCTAGCGACTTTTTTGGTTAAAAACACAATATTTAACATTTTGCTCGACAAAAAAAAAATCAGAAGTAAAGTCGATTTTGAAAGTATTTTAAGCTGTATGAGACTTGGGGGAACGCAATGTTTATGAAAATTTAACATTTCATTTACTAATCAGGTTTAACAGGGATATTATTGGATATATTTATAATATGGCACTTATTTTTTTCCATATAAAATAAATGCGTGAAAAACGACTCGCGCGCACCGCGCCAGTGTCCTGCCGGACGTCATAGAGGGAGGACCTATGCAATTTTTGCTCGCAACCACATTATCGTCTTCGCGCGCGTAATAGTGCCTACTTACCTGCGTAAAAACGTGTTGTATTAGAAGTAATTAAAATGGCAAATAAAAAAAAACTAAATTAAGAAAAAAAGGGCATCTGAAGTGAAGAAAATCCGAAAGTGTATTGCGAAAGTACTTATTCTATAAATACGTCACAATATTATTACTTGTGCTTCTCTGCACAGACTAGCGAAGTCAGTATGACTAGAATTTTAAATCTTATACTAATATATAAAGCTGAAGAGTTTGTTTGTTTTTTTGTTTGTTTGTATGTTTGTTTGTTTACTTGAACGCGCTAATCTCAGGAACTACTGATCCGATTTGAAAAATTCTTTCAGTGTTAGATAGCCCATTTATCGTGGAAGGCTATAGGCTATATATCATGGAAATTGTGACGCAGACGAAGTTGCGTGCGTCAGCTAGTCTTTAATATTTTTAATGGAAACATTCACCTTTACATATTTTTACATAAACTGACGATCCGAATGGCGCAGCGGTAGTGAGGCCGCCTTACGATCTTAGGGTCCGGGTTCGAATCCCGGTAGGGGCAAATGTTTGTGTGATGAGCATGGACATTATTTTGTTTCCGAGTCATGGATGTTTGTACATAAGAAGCACCTATGTATTTACAAAAAAGGTATATATGTATCATATCAACTATCTGGTGTCCACGACACAAGCCAACGATATTTATTTATTTACTAGCTGTTGCCCGCGACTTCGTTCGCGTGGAAATTTGAAAGTGTATGAAAAAAAACATGTGTGCAATTCACACGTGGTAGAAGTGAAACCTTCAAAAAGAGCACAAAGACAACCACGAACATAAGACACACTATACGAGTACTCGTATAATGCTTCCTATCTCATTTTCTCCCACGTTAAATATTATGAACTTATGTGTCTGTCTCTTTTTACTGTCGCTTTTTCGTTTCATCGACTTTCAAATCACAACGATGCTAAAAAAGATGTCACTTAAAAAAAAAATAGCCTACGACCTATTCTCAGACCTACCAAATATACACAAAAATTTTGTCACGCCGTTTCGGGGGAGTTCGATAACAAACACTGTGACACGAGATTTTTATATTTGTATATGTTATGTATTAGATCTTATTTATAACTCTAGTAATTGTTCTTTTTTAATTTGGGTTTTTGAAATTTAGTAATGAAATTTATTCCATTCCAGTGCTCTGAGACCTCGTACCGACCGGGTTTGACCCTCTTAGAGGAAACTCGCGCCTAGCATTGAGGAATATATCGGTCGATGAAAATGAACCTGGACCTAGCCCACGACCACTAAATTTTATTGAATTTTAATTTTTATGCTACTAGTACCTATATATTTTATTTTATTACATTATAATTAATCATATTTGTCTTTCATTATAGTACTCACGAAATCTTCTACCACCATTCTTTAAATTCTATAGAATGATCATCGCCTGCCTTAGTCATACATTCATAACAATATAAGTGTATTAAGGTTTACAGTCAATAGTGCAGCACATCAAGCTATACGTTTTTGTAGCAAACTAGCTCTTATTACCAGCACGACAATATTTGAACTACTGATTTATTTGTACTGTGGCGTGCTCGTCCGCCGCCATAGGTCACCAGAGTTCATATCGCGACGGCTCCTGTGCAACGCGGGCGCAAGCCGACTCAGTGCGTAAAATGCCTAAAGTTTCGGGAAAAGGGGCCCTTAATCTACTTATTTATATATTTTTTTAAATTTCTTAAAAAAAATAATTAAAAGTAGGTGTCGGGAGCAGAGTCCAAGCTACCGGTGGTTAGGGCTCCAGACAAAGGAACCTCCTTACAAACGAGCCGTATCGAGGATCACTGCCTTCTGTATCAGGCCCTTCACCCAAACGCGTAACTTCAGTTTCGACGGATGGTCATCGAAGCTGTTGTACTCATCATTATGAACAACTTTTACTTTGGAATCAACCCTTAAATCCCGAAAAAAATCTGCTGTTGAGTACATTTAGTCGAGTTATACGCACTTAAATAAATATGAGGACCTCTTAAGAGGGATTGCATTAATTCGGTTGCAATTTGATTGGCTATTCGGAGCAGACATGTGTCATAGCGGAGACCGCGTATGGGCAAACCTAGTGTGGGACGCTCTGCAGCACGATGGATCGATGAATTAAAGAAGGTCAAGAAATCATCGTTGAAACATCTGATGAATATATGCCACATCAGATGTTTCAACGATGATTTCTTGGTTGTAAAGATGTTCTGCCTTAGTGAATCGCACTACAGGACCGGGATGGTTAGCGCTCTTTGGGCGAAACAAACGTATTTTTTTTTTATTTGAAATGTGTTTGCTCTTGACTCTAGTCTAGGTAAGAGATGACAAAGGCAAAGTCTACGATGGAGCTAGCTTACCCAGAAGGAGCCTGTTCACTCTAACTTTGAAAATATTAGGGTTGTAAGCGTTCGGAAACACAGACGCAGGCAGATAGTTCCACTCCATTGCTGTGCACATTATGAAAGACGCAAGGAAACGCTTATGCGAGTTGGTGGAATAGCAACAAGGTTAGGATGGTAAGTTGCAGTAAGTCTGGATGTCCGATAGTAGAAGGGGGCGGTGGGATGAGGTCGTGGAGTTCTTGGGCACACTCTCCGAAGTACAATTAGACCAACAAGTAGGCAACCTTGCGGCGATGAGCCAAGCTGTGTAGCTTGACATCCACCAGTTTTACGTCGCCACTGACCGTGAGCCTCTTAGCTCTGCATCCACGTTCATCAGCGGACAGCAATAGACTGAAATGATGATTGTTCACCTAATGCTCACTTCACCTAAGCTTACACGATGAGGTTGACAGAATAGACCGGCTGGCCGTAAGTGTCACAGATAATTTTTATTTTTATTCCATCAGAAATTTTCAGTTTCTAAATCAAATATCAAATCAAATGGTTTATTTGTGTCTCACCAGTGAGGAAGCGAATCGGCTATCGACTATTTTCTCGCTGAGGAAAGGGACAAAAGATATAGATATCGTGTAAGTAAAAGAGACACATACATTCATAGTCGATAGCTGGTTGATCACACTACCGGCCCGGCGAGCGGCTCTTACCACTAGTTGATCGCAGCGACAAGAGCTAGCAAAGAATGTACTCGCACAGCAACACTCGCACGGCGATGCTGGCTTGGCGGTCAGTAATCACTAACCAGGGTAATTTCTACCTACAGTGGAAACCGGAGCGAGTATTGCTAGTAATCGCCCGTCGCACAAAAGCACTTGCCGAGCGTCAAAACTATCGAAACTTTTCATTCGCTGCTCGCTAGCTCGTTTCGATTTTTAAGCTTTACTCGCTACTCGCTGATCACCAGCTTTGAGACAAGTGCCTAATCCAGGTAGGTATAAACAAATGTTACAAATACATATCGTTGCCTTAGAGTGAAAACCTCGGGAATGCATTTTTGCTCAAATTTATTTTATGGCGTTTCTAGGAAGAAAACCTTGCAACGCACATACTGGATCTGACTAATTTGTTCATTCGATACTTGTAGCGCCACCTATGACAGTAACTAAGAACCTCGTATTAAACTCGCATCTGTCAGTTGGGCTTGAATACCTTGTAACTAACATGTCGTTTTATTTATGTATTTCAGACAATATTATAGTATCAACAGTTCTGAATATAAAACATATAATACATATTTTATTAATATAAGACGCCGAACAAAAACTTTACAGCACGCATTTTTTTTTCTCCTGAAAAATTACTTCTTTTATACTTGCGAGGTTTTCACTCTAAGGCGTCGATATAAAGTATCATACTGTATTACCCAATAATGTGTGCAAGTAATTGCTTTTTTTATTTTATATTGGTAGGCATACGTTTGACCGCTATCTCACCTGATGTTAAGCGATGATGCGGTCTAAGGTGGAGCACGCTTGCCCAGAAGTAACCTATTCACTCTTGCCTTAAAGACTCCCAGGTTGTAGCTATCAGGAAACACAGACTCAGGCAGGGAATTCCACTCCTTAGCTGTATGCAAAATGAATGTATTCCCAAAACGTTTTGTGCCTATAGGTGGGATGTCCACCATGACATGTACCGGTGGCACATCCACTTAATTAATTATAAAAATCTTGTCGTAAGATAACAAAAGCTAAATTACTATTGAATCATTTCCCGCTTTTGGGGGCCGAGTCACCCGCGTCCGTAGGAGAATACCCTTCAGCGAATCTCTACACGTGGTCCCCGGGTGGTGCTAAACAGGTGACACTAACCGCCTCCGTGGTCTAGTGGTTATACCACCTGATTCAGACCCAGAGGTCCCGGGTTCGATTCCCAGCGGGGGCAAATTTTTTGCTCGGTTTGGTTGGTGGTAGCACTTGTTCTAAGTCCGCCTGAGCTACCACCATCATGTCTAAGTCTGTCGCCATAGCAACAATGTTAACAGCATTGTTGTGTTCCGGCAGTTAGAGGTATGATAGCCAGTTCCTCTGTGTAAGAGGATTCTGGGTGAAACTCGCTTCCATCTTCGGCCTAATCATCACTTTCCATCAGGTGAGATTTGTGCCAAGAGTTTCCCCGTTTTGTATAAAAAATGCTACTTACGAAGTTCATCTTGGTCTTTCTTTGCAGCCAGTTCTCGAGTACCTCTACAGGAACACGCTCATACACATACGCATCCAGGAAGGCCTTGTTGTGCTCCAAGTAGTCCGCCACTTCTTTCTCCTCAACATCTGTTATCAGCAGACAGATTAAGTACATGATAACGCTAATCTTTATATCTATCCACATATATAAATAAAATTGGAGTGTCTGTTTTGAAATAACCGTTTTTTACCACATGTATATTAGTATGAATATTTATATGGTTCATACACCAAAATATTTTTTTAACCATATTTGTCTGTCTATCTGTCTGTCTGTTTGTTCCGGCTAATCTCTGAAATGGCTGGACCGATTTTGACGGGACTTTTATTGGCAGGTAGCTGATGTAATAAGGAGTAACTTAGGCTACGTTTATGTATACGTCTATACATCTAAACATACATAAAAATAAAATTTGAGTGTCTGTTTGTAATATTGAAATAACCGTTTTTTACTACATGTACCTACCTATATGAATATTTATACGGTTCATACACCGATAGCTGATGTTATAAGGAGTAACTAAAGCTACGTTTATCTATACATCTATATACATATAAATAAAATATTAGTGTCTTTTTGTAATATTGATTGGCAGGTAGCTCATGTAATAAGGAGTAACTTAGGCTCCGCCTAACAGTCGAAACAAAGTTCGCCTACCTGTCAAACGCCTACCAGTCCTACAACAAATAAACCTACATACATTACTATAAATATTATACACATATATACGAATATTATATCAAAACCAAAAGGCATAATTAAGGTTAGTACAAAAATTTTACGTGCAAATAGAACTTCATATTCTCTGTATAGTTCAGATGTAGAAAAAATGTCAAGAAATTGATATAGTAACTTGACCGATGATCGCATTCGCACGTCAGTCACAACCTGTCAAATTATATAGCAAAAACAATAAAACAACACAACAATAAATTATAAACAAAACAAAAACAAAAAAAAAAAAACAAACAAAACAATAAATTATATAGCAATATTGAGGCCTTTTAGCGTTCCGAGCGTCCCTAAAAATTGGAGCCCTATAGGATCACTCGGGTGTCCGTCCGTCTGTCTGTCTGTCACAGCCAGTTTTCTCCTGATCTACTGGACCGATTCTGTTGAAATTTGGCATACATTTGGACTTCTGTAATTCAATAAAAAAAGGTATCTTTAAAACAATGGTATTAGGTAAATGTTGATTATAATGAATATCATCGACCAACTTATCGTGTGCCTCCCATCAGAGTGCAATAGGCTTGTGTCCTGAAAAAATCTAATTAGTCCGTCAGATAAATTATCAAAAAATATTTGACCCGTATTTTTTCTTTTGTTACGGGAACCAAAATTTACGATGTTACGACGCTTTTTAAATTCTCAATACGTCACGCCCTGGCATAATTTTTAGCGGGTCGTGACGTCACGAGCCCCCAATCCCGAGTTTTGTTGCGTTTTATCTTTGTCAATATTCATTGATTTCCAAAAACAAAAAAATACTAGTCCATTCTTTTTCAATACTCTAACTGACGGACTAAATAGTTTTGCAATTTGTGGATGATGAAAACTAGCCTATTCTCATCCTATTCTACTAACTTTTAAACACCGTTCGCATTGGCATGTCAGTTGCTATCTCAAAACGGCCAATTGCGAGTCGGACTCTCACACAATGGGTTCAGTAACATAAATGTTAATTTATATTATTTGTTCCACTCAAATCTATGTGGTGCTTTCCTTAAAATACCACTTCAGACAGGTCCTCGTACGATTTGACCAGTAGGTACGATTGTATGGACTTTAAAAGAGATTTTGACCTCTGAGTTTCTTTCGGTGTTTCTGCTCAGTGCAGTCAGCTAGGAAACGGCCTCATCTAGTTTAAAATTACCAAAAAAAGTGAAACTGTTATTTACAACCTACTTACAGAATACAAATAATTTATTATTTAAGGAGAATCCCCGGTTCGAGCAGTAGGTACTATTGCAGAATATGGAAACAATAGATGAAAAGTTAGGGTTTGGGTGGTTTAGTGGACTGATACTTGTTTATTATAGAAGAACTAGGTATTGGCCCCTGCCTGACCACTAACAATATACACGGCTTTTAAATGGCAGGGGGTGACTTGCACACAGATTTATTATATTATCATAAATATAATTGATTGTTATTTGTGTTTTTATACTGTAGGTACCTATAACCATAATTATAGCAAAATTAAATTATTACTGTCACGTTTAAGAGCAGTATTATGTCGAAGGTATATTAATTATTTTCATTCTAAGAATTTCTTCGAAGGTGCATTTTATCGAAGTATGTTCTTTCGGACTAATGCTAGTCGAATATATGTTCTGTCGAAGCAATGAGTAGTTGAACTTGGGACCGTGTCGATAAATTAACCGTCGAAATTCGGAATGACACTAGAAAAATGAGGCCATTTTGAGAGATTGCAAGTGTTCACTTGCAATCTCTCAAAATGGCCTCATTTTTCTGCGTGAACCTATCAATTATTACAAAAAAAAGCTTTCAAAAAAATATTTTATAAATTATAGTACGTACCTTTGAATGACGTCATAGATCTTGCCTTGCTCCGCTTCGGAATACTTCCTGCAATATTTAATAATTTAATAAATTTTTATAAATCCAAATTAATTTCATAATTCATTCAACGGCTCAATATCGGAGTCCATTATTTATTTACAGAGAAATGCATACTGATTAAATTGTTTTAAACTGAAAATCGCACTACGGCCTATAAGGACGCGTGACGTGCGTTTATGACCCTATAAAATTCTATAATACACTAAACTTACAATAAATAAACAAATATACTAAACTAACAAACAAGTGCGAGTCAGACTCGCGCACCAAGGGTTCCGTACTATTTTCTATAAAAACGGCAAAAAAAACAAATTTCTTGTATGGGAGCCCCCTTAAATATTTACATTATTCTGTTTTTTAGTATTCGTTGTTATAGATAACAGAAATACATCATCTGTGAAAATTCCAACTGTCTGTGAGATAGGACAGTCAGACAGCGAAGTCTTAGTAATAGGGTCCCGTTTTTACCCTTTGGGTACGGAAACCTAAAAACTAAAATATACCATAAAAAAATTCTTCCTCAACGCTGTCAGCTGGTGCAGTACCCAAGAGACTGGTGGCATTGCCACGTCGAAGGACACTGCTTAAACTCTGCCCACAGTAAAAGCCAGCTCGTGGGTCACGGGAAGTGTCAACCAGCCGTTTCGAAAATTCTTTGAAAAGGCTGTGAGCACAAAGACCCTAGGGTTTCAACCCCAAACGGCTCGAAAGTATAGTTACTAGTAATGTTACTATACAGTGTGAGTCTTTATAATGTGCACATACTAAAATGAGGGAAACTATACCTAATTTTATCGACGGAAAACGTATTAAAAAAAGACTTTATTTTTTATTTTTTTTAAAGTTTGTCCACAATTGTGAACCCAGTGCAAAAGAAACAGTGTAAATTTTGAACTGAATGATCTATTGCAATGAAACAATGAACTCAGCTCCATAATGATCTGAAGTAATTAGCCATCCTTATAAAATGAAAAAGTGTTAATAAACGACCCTCAATTGAAAATAATAATGTATTTTTAGCAAGAATCTGTTTTTTCAAAATTAATAAATAAATAGAAAAATAATAATCAAAATAATAAATTAATAATACTTAATAATATTTTTTTACAGTAATCATAATTTTTTTCAAAAAGATGCCCGGATAACTACCTTTTTAATTACATAACTTAAAGTAATAAAAAAGGTAGGTAAAAGATTTTTTCTGTATAATAAGATGAGGTTCTTTATCATATTAGCTACCCAATAATAAAAATTGCAATTGCAAAAAATTGTGACCAAACTTTTTAAAAAATCCATAAAAAATAGATTTTCTTCAATACGTTACCGTCAGTAAAAATGGGCATAGTTTCCCTCATTTTCGTAAGTGCACATTATACTTATAGACTCACACTATATTTACGCCGCTTGAGGTTTTCCGCAGCCGCAGCGGCAGCGCCAGCACATCACGATGAACTAGGAAGATGGGATGGCGCAAGAGTATCGACACAGGTTGCGTCCCACACCAAAGGCCTACCCATCTTCCAAGGAAACAAAGACATGCCAAAATTCCGAATTTCCCGAAAATCCAAGTCCTACTATCCAATTTGGGGACAAAATCTACAGAATTTCTTAAAAGAAATATTTGATGTATTAGTTACACCTAAATTTCATTTGATATCAGATTTCTTTTTACTCACAATGCCAGCCCAGGAAATACGATAATTATGTTACTTAGGCTGGATTTGTCCAACGCCAGATAACTCTTATTCGTGGAATATTATCGGTTGACAGTTTTTGTATGGAAGAACTGTCAAAAATTCAAAATTATTCCTGCAATAAAGCTATCTGGCGTTGGTAAAATCCATAAAACAGCAATAGAGAACGCAGTAGGCGGCGTCCAGTTCTCACATTTTATTTCACCGCGGGCAACGATTCACGAAAAGACTGAATAAAACCTCAACCATACCTACTCGCTCAATGCCAATACAACTAACAATATTGTCAACATTATTGCGTGTATGTATGTGGGCGAAAAAAAATCTCCTAATAAGTCTGCTCGCCTAGTACCATGTTTCATAAAATTTTAATGTTATTTGATCTGTATCATCAAAGGCACTTCTAAAGTTTAGTGTACTTACCTAAGACAGCTCTCACGCGACCTATCCGAGAAAAAATGCACCTTCAAGATGGGCATAAACGAACGTTACGCGTGGTGGCTGCAGTGCGACTAACAAAAATTATTTATGAGATATTGCCTTTATACTATCATCATGGAATTCAGTTTCATATTCACAGAATTTCACAATAACCATTGATGTTTTTCCGGTGAAACATATTTCGAACGGAAAATGTTTTATAAAATTCCCGTAAAATAATTGTTTTAATTGGATTCAGTTTCTTTTTTGAGTTAAAAACAATGATGAAATTTCACGTAGGAAAACTGATGAATACTAATTGGTATGAGTCCAATTAGAGATACATATGAAACGTATAAAGCTCGTAAAATCAAAAGTTTGGAAATTGAAACTTATTGTAAGCTACGGATATTGCAAATTATTTTTATTTTATTTTATTTGGGAAACAAACAGATGCAATATCAAACTTGTGTAAAGAATTAGTTCAACACAATCCAGAAATAGTTTCCTCAGATTAATATACACGTAAATCAACCTAAACGTAACAACAACCAGAAGTTCACACAGTTTATAGAAGTCACATTTGATTATTATATAACATTATATTATTTAAATTATATACATTTCTATAGTAATATGTGTCTTAAAAAGAAGAATCAATGTTGACTTATGTTTGAAATCCCTGCTAACTCTTATTACGAATCTCAACATGCAAAATGCCTTGTTGGTCATAGTGGTAATTTGAGAATCAAAGATAAGTTTACTGTCAAGTTGGACCCCAAGGTCCTCGCACACCGGCACCTCGGTCACTCTATTATTTATGAATGTAATAATCTGAATATAATTGTTCATTAAAAAAAATGTTAGTTGAACTCATTTGATTACATGTGTTTTGTTTGCATTATCGTCTATATAATGTACAGGAAAAATATTTGTCTTGACTAGTTTTTTTTTTTTGGATGAAGCATTAGGGATAAAATAGATAAAGGAGATCGAAGAACCGGTCAATGTTGTGACGGTGAATAAGGCTGCGTTTTCACCAGAGATGGGCGAAGATGTGTAGCGCCGCCACTCATTTACACTGCGACTCCTGAAAGCCAGAATCAACAGTGGCGACCAACAGATAAACGCCAAGCTAATGAAGCCCGACGAGTCCCGGAGAAACGATTCAACTGTCTTGGATCCCGCAACGAAATTAATCAGAAGAGTACAGCGCAGGAGTAGGAAAAAGTTAATGTAATTTCCACTTTCCTCCTTATCAAGCAGGAGACAGATTGGAGCTCAGCCAATAGGCACCAAGGGACATATAAAACTGGGTTAAGCCCAGCTGCCAAGCATCACGGATTACATAATTATTAACACTGAAACTAATGGGTCCTAAATTTGAGTTACTTTTGATTCCAGTTATAGGTATGGCAAAATCCCCTGAACCACGGAATTTTGTTCTGGATTCTACAACAACCTGAATACTATCTAACATAATATTACGTTCAGTCAGCCAAAGAACACACTCCCATAAGATGTGATGTGCAGATTGTTCATATTCAAGGTCAGCTGTAGAACATTGACATAATGTACTCAGCATCGCTCAACTCGAGCAATTCTATTGATTCGTAACAAATACATCCCTGGCTAGGCATTTTCGCCCATTTCTGGTGGAAACGCTACCTTAGACCTATATTTTCTGCAAGCTTATTGAAAGAGCATAATTTTTTAATTTATCAAGGAGGCAAAAAAATACTCCTCGATCCCTGAAGTAAAATTGTAAATAATCATTACAATAAATTGTAGAAAGCGTCAAATAACAAAAGTTTGTTATAAATTTGTTATTTTTTATGGTGAACACAGATATATCGACCTCAGAAGAAAAAAGTTAAACTCCATAAAAGTATTTTGCCAGAAACAATTTCAATCCTATATACCTATCTTATATATTTTTTTCGAAAGAGTCACCTCACCCCTGGAACGCAAAGGGCATTAGTAGGAACCCGGATGGGTTTTGTCACTAAGGCCCGTATTAATAAACGTTACTCAGCCCGTGAGACCGCACTTGATTTGAATGTTGAGATGCAGAGGCCTTAGTGAAAGTTTTTTCGACTCGCGTTCGAACGCGTTCGATTGCGAGCGCGTTAGAATTTAGTATGGGAATTTCGTTTTAGTGCCACCTGGTGGTTACTCGTAGAACCTAATTTCCCATACTAAATTCTAACGCGCTCGCAATCGAACGCGTTCGAACGTGAGTCGAAAAAACTCACACTAAGGCCTCTGATCGTATTAATAAAACGTGATTCTTTATGTTTTCAAGTTGTGGATTAGGCGTACGTCATCAACAGAGTGATGGACTGATTAATAAACGAAACTCGACCCTTTTTTTTTAGGAATGGGAAATCATCCAATGACTCCTCCCGCTCTGGGTGTAGCGGGAGGGAGTGTCAGACTTTTACTGACTAAAACCCATCCATGTTCCTTCATTGCCCTTTGTGTACCGAAGCCACGGTATCTCTTTCGAACAGTCCCGCGACTCCACGAAACTCGACCCTTAAGTATACATCGAGCGCGGGTTGCTGAGATGCTATATCGTGAGTGCAGATAGACCGTGACTTGAGGAGTGATTAGCGTTGCACGAAACATGGAGTTTGAAAATATTGAAGTAAAATTAATTATTACGATGAAATAGATTACAATGTCGATATTTTGTAGCCTTTGCGATTTCGTTTACCGTTTCTTGTATTAAGTAATTGTTAATTTAAATTTGATTATTAAAATTTGTTGTTATAACACACTCTGTGAAAATTTCAGTTGTCTATCTATAACGGTTCATGAGACACACCCCGCTAACAGACAGACCGACGGACGGACGAATAGCGGAGGCTTAGTAATAGGTTTCCGTTGGTTACTGTTGGGGTAAGGAACCTTAAAAAGTATCATTAATGATAGTTAGGTAGTTACTAACATCTAACTAATACTTCCCGATATAATGTACCTACCTAGTATAACACATTTAATTTATTTATATTCTAGCGATGTTCGTGTTAGTAAACAAAGCAAACAAATGTTTGGCGTGCCTTTTTTGACTCTGATGCTACATTTTGTTAGTGCCAAAGACTACGTTACTATTGGTTAGCGCCCGTTAACGGAGAAGCGGGGCATCGAGCGGCCGCCGCCGCGTACAACAATTATGTCATATTGGGAAGTAAATACACAACTTTTTTAACAATTTAACGCTTTCTTGGGTAGCAAATAACCGCTATTCATTAAATATTTAATGAAATACAAGTATTTAAATCAAAAGTTTTACATCTAATAACATGGCAATAACGAAATGCGACAAGTCTCATTCAAAACTTCGGTCAATGTGACGTCATCGTTCACGCGATCAAGGCATCAAGTACAGCTAGGTGAGGAGCTCATCTTGGTAACTGAGATACTGTATTTATGTGTCTATTAATAAGGAATAATCTTGAGATGCTGATGAAGTCATAATGGCGTATCAAATGATACGCACTTGAGTACGTTGTTGAGAGACGTTTATTAATACGGGCCTAAGAGTCTGACACTCCCTCCTGCTTCGCCTTGAGCGGGAGAAGTGATGATGCACCAACCTGGGGATTTCTTCTCAATCCTCACAGCAGACCAGTCCATGTAGATGGAGTGCTTCTGATGACATCCGCTATGGAACCGTGACCAGCTTCGCTCTTCTTTAGAACTCTGGTAGACGGACAAGCTGTGCCCTGTAAATTAAGAAAAAATTCAACTAAGCTGTTTGTATTTTTTAGGTATTCTGGGGAGCTACTCTCTAAGCCCGAAGTCCGTAGTTTCGGGCTTAGTTGCGAGCGTATTCTACTCCGTATCACCGACAGACTTACGATTCGCCCCGAACCTAAACTAATAATGAATGACAACACGATTTGACAGTAACTAACGAATCCTGTTGTCATTAATTCTTAGTGGCTAGGTGATACGGAGTAGAATACGCCCGTAACATAAGCCCGAAACTACGGACTTCGGGCTTAGAGAGTAGCCCCTCAGATGTTCAACAATAATTCGTCAGGCAGGTAATGTTGCAAGGTAGGTCAAAGTGATAATAATGACAACTCACAAAATTACTTCCGTGTGTCCTCACCCTTACACTGTGGCTTACCCGGTGAGATGTCTACAGAATCACACTGCTGAATATAGACACAGGCCTCTCCAGTGTCGACTGATCCTGTGCTTTTACCATCCAACGGATTTGTACGACCATCACTAGTTGGTCGATTATGCCAGTCTTTTCTGAGTTCCGACAAAATTAAGATGTTTGTGTCACTTCAGTTTCTCGCGCTACGGTCTTACGTGAGACCGTAGCGCGAGAAAGGGGGGAGGACGGATCTTATGATAAATGATATATATTCTGTAACCTACTTACAGAATAAGTAACACTTTTACACGTTAATCTTTTTTGGTAATTTTAAACTATATGAGGCCGGCGTTTCCTAGCTGCCTGCTCTGAGAAGAAACACCGAAACAAACTCAGAGGTTAAAGTCTCTTTTAAAGTCCATATACAATCGTATTGGTCAAATTGTACGAGTATTTAGTCAAAACGAGTACGTAAGAATCATCCTCTTTCCAAATCTAGTGATTCCCAAATGGTAGCATAATAAAGGTGTTGTGAATTTTAGATTTTGGCCGCGATTTAGTACGTGCGTATCCTGATTTTGGCCGCGACTTAGTACGTGCGTATCCTGATTTTGGCCGCGACTTAGTACGTGCGGATCCTGATTTTGGCCGCGAGTTAGTACGTGCGTATCCTGATTTTGGCCGCGACTTAGTACGTGCGTATCCTGATTTTGGCCGCGACTTAGTACGTGCGGATCCTGATTTTAGCCGCGACTTAGTACGTGCGTATCCTGATTTTCCCGTTCCCGTAAGAATTTCGACCAAAAAACCTACTTTTATGCCAAATTTCAACTTTCTACGACCGGTAGTATCGGCTACACGTTTTCCTTCAGTCACCGGTAACTTAAAACTTTTATTGAGGTAATATTAATTCATAATAGGCTTGTGTCCTGAAAAATTCTAATAAGTCCGTCAGTTAGATTATCAAAAAATATTTGACCCGTGCTTTTCCTTTTGTTAAGGGAACCAAAATTGACGAAGTTACGACGCTTTTACAATTCTCAATACGTCACACTTTCGCATAATTTTTAGTGAGTCGTGACGTCACGAGCCCCCACTCCCGAGTTTTGATGCGTTTTATCTTTGTCAATATTCATTGATTTACAAAAACAAAAAATACGTGTCCATTATTTTTCAATACTCTAACTGGCGGACTAAATAGTTTTGCAATTTGTGGATGATGGAATCTAGCCTATTTTGTATGCTTTTACAATTTCATTTTTTTTTCCTTTCAGCTCTCTGAGTAAAATCTATTATGTAATGTTTTATGTTGAGAATGACTTGACTTTACCTGAACTGATGTTGTTGTCTCCATAGATGGGAGGTAGAACACGAGGCGAGCGAAGGTCGGGAGACCTCGCCTTCAGCCTCGAATAAGATCTTGAAGAAGATGGCTGGAATACAAACATTTGTCATAGTTAGGACTATCCCATCTTCCTAGCTCATCGTGCTGTGCTGGCGCTGCCGCCGCGGCTGCAGATAGCCTCAAGCGGCAGAAATATAATAACCTCGTTGAAAGTTATATTTTCTAGACGTTTGGGGTTGAAACTCTCGGGTCGTAGGGGTCCGAATGCCCATAACTCGTTTAAAGATCTGACTAGACGCTTAGTTGACACTTTTACTTCGGCCAAAGGATAAGCATTGCCATACAACGTGGCAATGCTGCCAGCCTTTTGGGCACATTACCATTGGCAGTGGCTTGCGATACGGACGAATTTTTCGACGCCATTTTGTTAGATTTATTTTTAGTTTTAGTTACTTAAGAGTTTTATTATTTAATTTTATAAACCTATATTTAGTTTAAATTGCTAGTAATAAAGGATAGTTACATTTTCAAATGATTGTTCAAAGCCCGCTGAAGATTTCCCGTGGAAAATTATTTCCCATGAATATTTCAAATCATTTGTCACAAAGTTAGATAAAAAAAAAATTAAACGTTTTATGATGGCCTTGTATTGCTTTCTGCTGTAATTAGAAGTGTTAATAACACATTTCACCAGCAATACATTTTGCTTGAGGCGACTACGCCCTTCCATTGCCGACCTTGCTTAATATTGCTTTATATACAAATGTCCAGCAGGTCTAAAAAGGCCACTTTAGTAGAGTCAAGTTAGGATCATTACAAAAATCAGTCAATATTCATTTTCATCTTTATCGCTACAGCATTAAGTTCAAGGTTGATTGGGAAATTTGACAGTTTCGGAGTTGTGCTGACTGATTCTAATAAAGTGCCCTTTAGACCAGCAGAACACCAATTTTACTAATTTTTAATCAACGTTCGCATTCGCCTGTCAGTGGCAAACTGCCAGTTTGCGACTGGGATACGAATTTAATATGAACGCTGCATTGGCCCTTAGGCGTTGAAATAGTTATACTTGAATACTAGGAAGTGGTGACGGGTGGCGTTTTGGGGGACTGTCTTTTGTAAACTTGTCGTTCAAAAAGTGCTGGCTTTCAGCCTAATTTGAATAAATGACTTTTGAATTTGAATTTGTTTTTTTTTTTACTGTTAATAGGCATACTTTTGACCACTATCTCACCTGATGTTAAGTGAAGAAACGGTCTAAGATGGAGCACGCTGGCCTAGAAGTAACCTATTCACTCTTGACTGAAAGACTACCAGCTTGTAGCTATCAGGAAACGCAGACTCAGGCAGGGAATTCCACTGCTTATATAACTAGCTGTACGCACAATGAATGTATTCTCAAAACGTTTTGTACGTATAGGTGGGATGTCCACAATGTACCGATGGCGCATCGCTGTACGTCTTGTGTTCCATTTCCGTCGCACACTCCCCAAAATGCAAACCGATAGAAAACCGATAGGCCAGCTACTCGGCGTCGATGCTCAAGACTTTGGCCCGATTCGACGAATAAAAACTTAATGTTGCTATTAATATTGAGAAAGGCGTTAACCACCAAAACCTTTGAAATTTCCCTCGTTCGATTAATAATAAAACTTTTTTACCTACATAATGGTAAATAAATATAATGGTAAACTATACAAACAAGATGGAATGACGGCTCACTTGTCGTTCCCTCGAAAATTGAAAACACTAGTATTTTCTATGGCAGCTGTATATACGTCATGGACTTTGACGTCGAAGTCATTTCGGATTTCTCTTTCTTATTGCAATCTTTGATGATTTATAACTTCATCGCTGATGAAGGTATCTAAATATGTTTTAATGATTGCTAATTAATTTTGCAAATGAACAAAACCAGTGGCCAAGTGCGATTAGTTAGTTGTATTTATAACCCCCTTAAATATTGTGTTTTTTAGTATTTGTTGTTATAGCGGCATCTGTGAAAATTTTAACTGTCTAGCTATCGCGGTTCTTGAGATACAGCCTGGTGACAGACAGATAGAAAGCGAAGTCTTAGTAATAGGGTCCCTTTTTTACCCTGGTACGGAACCCTAAAAATCGCATACATATTCCCTATTGCACGGGAAGCCTCGATCAGTAACACAATGTCACTGTGATTGTCATAGGCTCCGGGAGAGGGGTGCAACGGAGTACACTTGCACCCCCTCGCACACCCAGCCTGACTTTAAATTATTGAAAATTAAATATATACACGAAAAGATGTAGTAAAAGAAAATCTAGCAAATCCGAGTTGAGGTAGGTACTTCGAGCTCTCTTCGGCCGCCTTTCCGTGTCAATGAAAACCTACTATCTTATTCGCAGCGGGGTTTTGAAGAGCGCCAATGGTGATTAAGATCCCTAACGAGTCCTTAGTGTACCAACTACATTTTAATTTGAAACGTATATTTGGTGTTCCTTAATATTTAAAGTTGAAACATATTTTGTTAAATTTTGCATGCCAATACTCAGGCAGAATGTGCACGGGCCAATATATTTTTTACCAACCTTTGTTAAAATACCCACATTCTATGCGAATAAATGATTTGATTTGATTTGATTTTGATTTGAGTATCAAAACTATATGCAAAACATAATTATGAGGCACTTGGCTCTTACAGTTTGCAAAGATTTTCAGTGGAATTACTCGGTAATTTAATTAATTAGGCTTCTCATACGAAAGTAACAACGTGATGTTGGTTCTTTCCGGGTAGCTAAAGCAATCATCGAATATTTTATTCGAGTGTTTTATCTGAGCATCCTAAACACTTCTCAAAAACAAAGGTGCTTAACTTACAAAATTTTAGATAAACGATACTTTAATAGAAATACTAATATTTGGAAGTCGGCCCTCAATCACATAACACTTGCAAAGAAAATGCCAACCATTTTGTTTTTCATAATGCATCATTGTATAAATGGTTTCGCCCGCTTATCTTTAATCTGCCTAGCCTTTTCCCAACTTTATTGGGGTCGGCTTCTAGTCAAACCGGATTTAGCTGAATACCATTATTTTACGTAGAGCGGCTGCCTACCAGACCTCCACAAACGTTAACTGGGTAACACGGTACTTCTTGGTAAGACTGTAGTCAGATTTACTGGCTTCTGACTATCCGTAACGACTGCCAAAGATCCACAAATGACAGCCGGGACCAACGGCTTACCGTGCTTTCCGGGGCACGAAGGAACTCGATATGTTAAGATGGTCGCACCCATCCACAGACCAACCTTGACAGGCTTTGCTTAGCCTGGAAGATCGACCTGTGCAGCTGTTAATGTTAAGCCACGAGCTCCCGGGCTCCACAGGGTTTACCCGCTTATATGTTGGTAAATTATCCCAAAGGAAAATACTACCAGCGACAATAATCTATGTAGGTATCTGAGTCCCTTTTATCCAGATTCGTCCAGCAGACTGAGCAACAAACAACCATTTGTCTATACAAACCATCTCATTTATAAAAGCACAATCAGATGCTAGCAATGCGGAACCAAGGGTACGGTCATACTGCCGGAGTTGCGGAACTCTGCCGGAGTTGCGGGACTATTCGAAAGAGATACCGCGGCTCCGGAACACAAAGGGCAATGAAGGAACATGGATGGGTTTTAGTCAGTAGAAGTCTGACACTCCCTACCGCTCCGCCCAAAACGAAAAGTCATTTGATGATTTACCATCCCTAAAAAAAAAAACTGTACGGTCGGGAATGTGTGGCGGGCTTGTCCCAAAAATAATTGGCCTATGTCCAGCTGTGGACTTCTTTCATCTGATATGACGAGTAAGATGCTGCTGGACAAAACCCTCCCCGAAATTCCCAACAGATTCCCGTAACCTTCACCAGGTCATTGGACCACAATGCATTAATTTTAAAGGCGGCACGGTTGGCGCCGTGGTTGAGCGATCGGCTACTGCGCCGCGTGTCGTGGGTTCGATTCCCGCACGAAACAAATATTTGTATGGCCTACAGATAGTTGTTCCGGGTCCGGGTTCCGGTTGTATGTTTATAAACGCACCCACGATACAGGAGAAATTCCTAGAGTGGGGCAAAGTTTAAAAAAAAATCACCTCATAACCCACTCACCCAAAATGTTCTGACATAATTACATGTCGTACCATCTCTATAGACCCACCTTCCTTTTTGTCTATATGCTAGACAATACAAACAGCAATTAGTTGCCTCTTTTGTTGTACAAGCCATATACAAATAATAGCACAGCCAAAATTGCGCATCGATTTATTTGAAGTAATGAATTCAGAGGCATGGCCGGCAGTGTAATGTAATCAAAATGTGTACGTTTGAATAGACGAGCTGGGATGAGCGGAACGTGGAATGTGTTTAAAATATGACTTATGATCAAGTAAGATTAGTGGTTCCTTTGTAAAAAGTTGCAGACTATGACACAACCGAATAAAAAAGTAGATTTTCAAGGAATCCGGATGTCGCTTTAAGAAAATATGTCATTACGTCGAATTAAAAAACAAAAACGTGCTGAATATATATTTTTACTTAATTTCTGGTTCGTAATAAAAAATAACGTTGTACGTATATTCAATTAACGAATCCAGTAATTTCGTAACTTTATTTCCGATAATGATAAAGCAGTGCTTGACCTATATGATAATATTGAGTAAATTGGCATTTCCGATTAAAAAGGAAAATATAAATTTTCGAATGATTGAGGAGGTATCACTGAAAACCTAGCAGGATTTAATCTCAATTAAGAAACTGGTATAATTGTAAAATTGTTGGAATCACAGAAACTCTTATTTTAACTTCTTATTTTCTAACTTTATTTTCAATACTCAATACTCAATAATTTATTGCATTCCATATGTATTGCAAAGATGGTTTAAAATGGTTAAAGAACAAATGGACCCTGGACTTTCATAATACATAATTAAAACATATATTTAGTAAAAAAAAAATAGTTATTAGTCATAATTATGTTCGGCGAGTAACTTGTGTCTAGTTTTAAATCAACACTGGCAGATTGTTTTCGGTGGGCTCTTGGAATTCCAACTCTGGTTTTTGGTCGCCTGTCCGCAGAATGGTCGAGTCCTATAATGGGACTTTTGAACATATAGACATTTTTACATGTCCTGTCCGTAAGTTCAAAAGTCTTAGACTTAAGAAGTTTTCATATCTTCTCCATCTAAATGTTTGTTCTCCATCTCTCTATTTATTCAAATTTGGTTTATTTATAATTTTTTTAATTGTAATTAACAATTAAACATGATAGTTGAGTAGCTTTGATTAAGATTTTATGTTTTACGTGTGTCATCCTAGTGATTTTTTTCTATGTGTCCTACCGCTTATCTGTGAAGCGTTGTGGGCTACAATATTGTGACATTTTTTTTAAATTTTGTGTTATATGTTTTATATTGTAGCTGTTTGTTGTTCCTTCTAAATAAATTAAAATAAACACTAATGTAATTCATGTTGGGCTCACCTGTAAGAAATTGGTACAGAAGTCTATAAGTTTTTATATAAATAAACTAAAAATAAAATAAAACAGTAGTAGGATCATAATTGGTTGTCTAAATCTAGTAAATCGACGCAGATGAAGCTGCGGTTGAGGTGTTAGTTACAAATCTATACTAACACTAGCTGTACCCCGCGGCTTCGCTCCCGTCAACTGTCTACCTGTCTACCTACCTACCCCAGTACTCTCTTACTCTTACTCACAGACAATTTGTATTTGTCTAATGTCAATATTTATACGATACAAACGTCACTCAATTGTTTTGCCTTCCCGAAACTTCTCCACTAACACTTAAACTTTATGGAATGGTATTAATGTTCAAATTGACTTTTAAGTATTATTACGAATCTTTTGTATGGAAGTATAGAAAAGTGTTGTTTTAGTCTTTTTCAGGCAATTTTTATATTTTTTTGTCTCCGTAAGAACCATCCTCGTGCTTCAAGAAATATTCTAAAAAAAGAATTGGCCAAATTGGTCCAGGCGCTGTTGAGTTATGCGCTTACCAACATATTTAGCTATTCATTTTTATATTATAAGATTATAAAACTGAATAGTAGAGAACTGAACAGTTTGGTTCAACGCGCTAATGAAAAACGCGCGTTTGAATTGAAAAAATATTTCAGTGTTGGATAGAACATTTATCGAGGATGGCTATAGGCTATATAAAAGAAACTGAGCATCAATGAAACATGCTACAATATATGACGCAGGTGAGCGGATCAGCTAGTTGATAAAATTCTGCTGATGACCAAACAACTTGTTTCCACCATCATTTAAACCATGAATCAAGGAAAAATTATAACTAGATAAATCAAAAAAACTACCAACATTTAAATACTTATTCAGAACTTCCCAGTAAAATTATATTTTGAACCACCAATCAAATTAATAGGTTTGCAATTAAGGTGAAGGTTCATGGTAAAATAATTACTAAACAACGCCGTTATATTTACGTAAGTCTATTGGTAATAAAGAAAGGATTATTTGTCTATTAGAGTTATACTAATACAACTTTAGTTGATTACCTAATTGAATCGAAAGTTTAAGTTCAATCCTTTACATAAGCGTTCACTCCTGACCATGGTGTTTTATACAAAGAACACGTTCCAAAATATATGGAGCCTGGGCTAGGTCCTTGTACACAATACGTAAGTACTTAAAAATTGTAAAGTTAATTTAAAAGAGATCTCAACAGTCCGATTTCTTGGCTTTGTTTGTTGGTAAAATACAAGAAATTGGACTTGAAATTGAAGCACACAACAAAAAATCGTCACGGCCCCTGATTGATTTATGACGTTTGACATGTTTTTTTGTGGAAGTTGAAGGTTGACAATAGTTACTTTACTCTTTGACAGTAACCGAAATGACAATGTTATGGCAGATGACAGTTATCTGTCATTGTTTTTAAGCACAGAGTTACTAAATCAGTGAGACTCCATGTTAAAAATCTATACATCTATACATATAAATAAAATTGGAGTGTCTGTTTGTAATATAGAAATAACCGTTTTTACTACATGTATAATATAGTAAATGAATATATACACGGTACATACACCAATATAACATTTTTACAATTTTTGTCTGTCTGTTTGTTCCGACTTGTCTCTGAAATGGCTGGACCGATTTTGACGGGACTTTTATTGGCAGGCTACGTTTATTTTAGAAAAAAAAATTAAAAAACGACTGTTAGGCAGAACGAAGTCCGCCGGGTCGCGTATTGCCAAACTGTATACTGACCCAGACCGGGGTTGCTCTGAGTTCGATCGCAGTTTGCGTTTGTAGTTGAAGAGCAAACTGTATACCTATTCCGAGAGTGTCTGAATCAATATACATTTTGCTTTAAAATACTAGAGCAAAATACGTACGAGTTGCTATTTGAGTTTTTGTTTTTGGCATTTAATGATCGTCAGGTTCAGATCCCTTCTATGGTTGGTTAATTAATCATGTGGGTTAGGTTAGGTTAGAACCATGACCATTAGCGTGACATTCTCAGATTGCTCTGAGCTCGTATGCACTTTGCTCCAATTTATTTGTGATTTTAATGAGCACGATGTAGTTCAGTACAGACTACAGGTGTCTGGGTCAGTATACAGTTTGGCAATACGCCGCCGGGTCAGCTAGTAATAAATAAAAATAAACATTTAATTTTTCCAGAATCTGTATTTTTCCAGAATTCTCCGAATTTTTCTCTTTTTTTTTAAGTAGTGTACATAGCTAGACAATTTTGGAACATCTCCTTTCCAGTCCTTATTCTGTGGAAATGAATGAACTGATTTTAATAAAACTTGGTATGACATATCCCTTATCTAGATCTAAATAGCTAGACGAGAACATTTTCGAAAAGAATTTCACTCGTTCTTGTGCTATCAGAAAAGTATCAATTGATTTCCAGAGACGATAAATCAATTCTAATTAAGTCAAGTCTAATTATGAAACAATTCAAATGAATAAGGATTAATATTTTGATACTTAATTAGCACTATTCTACTCCACCTGGGTTTTGATTGAATATTTGAACAATAAGCGGTCATTGTGACTTATACTTAGATATGTAGGTATATATCTGGTCTTTTGTAGATATTGATGTCCTCTCCTCAACAAAACTGTAGTACATCATACTTTGCTCTATTGTCAATAGTTTCCGCAGCGTACACTATTAAAAGGATTTTTTTTGGTACTTTTTTCACACCTTGGGTTACATTATCAAATTTTTCATAAAAATCCCTAACTGTTTTGAAAATATTCTACAGCATAATAATATGTTCATCAGAAATAATGTAGGATTCTAATGGTGAAAATAATTTTCCAAATCGGTTCAGTAGTTTCGGAGTCAATTCAATTCAAACAAACAAACAAATCTTTCTTCTTTATAAGTAATATAAGTGTAGATTAGAATTCAATAATTTCTTATGATATCGCACAGCACTTTTAGAGGCGCAAAGCAAAACACGATACGACATAAAATAACACACATTTTTTATAGCTTTTAGTTATTAAAACAAACGTTTTCCCACACAAGGAATTTTTCCTGTAGCTCAGGTTTGGGTTAATGGAACTTAGGTGGGGGCCGTGTGGTGCCCCCACCACCACACGGATCTGCAGTGTGATTCTGAAAACATGTCGAAGTGAACACTTAGGCGAAGTGAGCGACATGTGAGCTGTCAAACCATGCAAACAAGATGGCATGACAGCTCACTTGTCGTTCACTACACCTAAGTGATCACGGTGAGATGTCAACAGAATCGACCGGCAGTTTTAATGGGATGATCATACCATTCACATTAGGTTCTTATAAACCCTAAGGACAGAAATAGGAGCTTCGCCGGAGGAGTTCGGTTTGAAGTAGTAATTTCATAATGTGGCCAGGAATTTCATGATTTGGCCAAACTTCAAACTTGAATTGATATATCATCAAACATTGACGTTTATTGATAATGTCAGTTTTCGCTGGCCATTTCATGAAATAGTTAAAACCATTTTTTTTTTACCCATATCATGAAATAACCAATGCAATGATATGGCTACGACATCAACATTAAAACATTTGTAAATAGAGAGCTGGACTCTGGCAAATGCACAAGATATGCGAAGCCAAACTCCTATGAGGAGAACAAAAAAAAATAAAAAAATAGTGTGCATAGATTGTTTCTTGGCGCTTGAGGGTTAATTTGTCATGCTTGAATGTCACACTTGTCGTCTCGTTGTTATGTATGTCTATAATGTTAGTACGCAGAATAGGCTAGTTTCCATCATCCACAAATTGCAAAACTATTTAGTCCGTCAGTTAGAGCATTGGAAAATAATGGACACGTATTTTTTGTTTTTGTAAATCAATGAATATTGACAAAGATAAAACGCATCAAAACTCGTGAGTGGGGGCTCGTGACGTCACGACTCACTAAAAATTATGCGAAGGTGTGTCGTATTGAGAATTTTAAAAGCGTCGTAACTTCGTCAATTTTGGTTCCCGTAACAAAAGAAAAAACACGGGTCAAATATTTTTTGATAATCTAACTGACGGAATAATTAGATTTTTTCAGGACACAAGCCTATTATGAAAAGGCCCAGCAGTGCGATACTATAAAAATGTCGAAGTGAAAATTGAGGCGAAGTGAACGACAAGTGAGCTGTCAATGGCTGTCATTCCATCTTGTTTGCATGGTTTGGCAGCTCACTTGTTCACTTCACCTAAGTGTACACGGTGAGATCTCGACAGAATTCATGGATAATTTCGGAACAGTGCGTTTACACTCGCAATTTTTTGAGCAACTCGTTGCTCAGCAACATCCGGTCAGCTAAAGAGTGGAATTCCCTGCCAAAATCTGTGTTTCCTGATAGCTACAACCTGGGAGCCTTTAAGTCAAGAATGAGAAGGTTAGTTTAAACCAAGCGTGCTCCATCTTCGACCGAATCATC
Source organism: Ceramica pisi (assembly GCA_963859965.1). Classification (NCBI taxonomy): domain Eukaryota; kingdom Metazoa; phylum Arthropoda; class Insecta; order Lepidoptera; family Noctuidae; genus Ceramica; species Ceramica pisi. The sequence continues at coordinate 37,892,393 of OY982527.1, read as the reverse complement.
GCTAACCGGTGAGATAGTGGTCAAAAGTATGTCTATAAAAGTAAAAAGACAACACGTATGGATCAATCTAGAGCCATTGCTCTAGATTGATCCATACGTGTTGTCTTTTAGTGGAGCAATGTGCAGACACTTGAATAAAGTCTGCCAATGTTCTTTAAATTGCGTCGTATATCTATACTTCTATACTAATATTATAAAGCAGAAGAGTTTGTTTGTTTGTTTGGTTGAACTCGCTAATCTCAGGAACTACCGGCTCGAATAGAAAAATAATTTTTGCGTTGGATAGTTTTATCGAGGAAAGCTATAGGCTATATATCATCACGCTAAGGCAAATAGGAGTGGAGCATTAATGGAAAATGTGACGCAGACAAAGTTGCGCGGGTCAGCTAGTTCCTTATAATTGTTTTTTTCAATGTTTATGTATCAAAACAAGTTCCATCCCGCGTCGTTCTTGGAACACAAGGCTCGAACTGCGCTCGCTTCTGGATGTTTCAAACTACATCATGTGTCTTGATGATGAATACATTTTAATTTTTTAATCAATCAAATTTTCATAAATGTTTTTTTTTTTAAAGATTGATTATTAGTTATTGGATCGATAAAGTGGGCTGCCTCAGCGACTAACTAAAGAATAATATAGTATTCTGAGGCGAAAGAATTTTTGAAACCCGTAATTTTTTTTAATTTATTCGTTACAAATATACAAATCTTTCCCCTTCGTTGTTCTCTGTGTTTTGTTTTTTTTTTTCAACAAAATTAACCTCACAAACAACTAAATTACAACTAAAAAAGCCACTTTAGCAGAATCTTATAAGAATGATAATATTCACACAACGATCTGTCAAATTGATGTTTCATCTTTATCGCTATCGCATTTAGTTTATGGTTGATTGTGAAAAGTCAGTCACTGTTAGCGTGATGTGCTTTCTGATTCTGCTAAAGTGTCATTTTTACGGCCGCAGTTTCTAGGAGTTTTTCCATATTGCTCAATGTTGTCATTGCAAAACATTTCTCCAAATTGACGCCTGCTGCTGTCGCCGTAAATTGCTTGATATTTTGTGACGTCACAATCCACCAATTTTGCTTAAGAGGGCTATCACTATTTTTCTTGAATTTTAGCGTTTTATTCGAGTTTTGATATGATAGCCTTAAAAAAAAAAACAAAAATATGCCTAAGACAGTTTGATCATTTATCTTGGGAGTGTTCTAAATAAATATTTCAATTTTTTCACGTACATCATTAAAATCCTTGACTCCGCAAAGGATGTTTCACAAAATGTTGCTTTAGAGAATCTTTTGATGCCTTGGTACACCGAAGATATTATAATTTACTCATTTATAAAAATGTCCACGGTACAACTGTATCTTCTACTTTGGACTGTTTAAATCAATTTATTACGATTCATACAGTAATACAACAAAAATAATTCTGTAAAACTGAGAGTTATTGACAATTTTCCGTACGAAACTATAATTTTTATCTATGAAATTATAATCCAAATTCAAATAAAAAATATTTAATAATTAAGGTGGCGTTGCTATATTGCTTGAAAAAAAAATTGGTCTAATTAAAAGTAAAGTAAATATTTTTAAATAATTGTTGTACCTATGCAATGCAAAAATCAATATAAATCTTGTGACGCGCGGTATTCAACTTTAGTCAACCTGAGCAATTCAATTTTGTAAAAGCGCTCTTAATCATTGATCGATTTTCATTGCCCGTGTAAACGCACGTTAAGTGATGTGTGTGTGTCGTTATTATTTCTTAACAGTAACCGGGAATCAAGCCCGACTTTCAGGATATTTATTTTGTAAGTGTATTGTAAAACACTTTTACACGTCAATCTTTTTTGGCCATTTGAAACTAGATGAGGCCGGTGTTTCCTAGCTGACTGTTTTGAGAAGACACACCGAACCAAACTCAGAGGTCATAGTCTTTTTTAAAGTCGATACAATCGTACTGGTCAAATCATATGAGAACTATGTAGGTTAATATGTAAAGTGGTATTTTGGGGAAAGTATCACACTGATTCGAGTGGACCTGTCCAGACAGTGCAAGCATTTGCCAGTTATCGTGTACCTCACACTTAGAACTTTAAGGAGCTCAATGACCTGACGAACAATACCACAGTCAGGACATTTGAGTAGGCCACATAAAGAACTCAAACCGCCAGACTAACATTAAATGAAATTAACATAGCAATCTACATGGTCCTCATATTCGAAAAATAACACAAAAATTTCAATTTATGAAAGCACAGAAAATACTATAGCAAAAATGTAAGCACAAATTGCAATGCATGTTTAAAGCAATAATGTTAACACCATAACCGAATTTTATTATTCAGCCAATTTAGCCACCTGTACGTATTTTCACAAGTAAGGGCTGAATTATCACAGTCAGATAATTTTAATTATAGGTAGAATAAATATCTTAAGCTGTCAAATCACCATCTATATTTCTCAGAGAAAAGTTATGAAGAAAAAAAAATTTTAGAAAGACGGTCAAGTGCGAGTCGGACTCGCACACGAAGGTTCCGTACCATAAACCTTTATTTTTATTATTTGTTTTTATAGCGGCAATAGAAATACACAATCCGTGAAAATTTTAACTATATACCTTACGGTTCTTGCGATACAGCCGGTTGACAGACAAACAGACGAACGTACAGCTTAGTCATAGGGGTTACCCCTTGGGCACAAAACCAATGAAGTAAGAACCAAACACACGAATTTATATGGTTATTCTAAAGTGTGTTTTAAATCCCGGAGACTAAATTGACAAGAGCAAATGGCAAATTGACATAGTTTACAATAGCATTTAAAAGCAGTTTTGACATTTGCACTTGTAAATTTAGTCTCCGAAATTTAAAACCGACTATAGTTGTATAATAATTATTATAAATACTAGTTGCTTTCTATTAAAAAAAAGAAAGTGTTTAATAAATAAAAATTATAAGCATAATTTTCTTATTTTGTTTAATTCATAAAATAAGAAGTCATAAATAATGTTGAATTCCGCAATATGTAATGTTTCCAAACAAAACTAACCATAATGTCACTAAAACATCACACTCCTTTTTGGACAGCATTATAATTTAAGTCAAAGTCGAAGTCAATTCATTTAACTCTAAAAAGTTACTTTTAAACGTCAACATTTAATTTTAAAAACAAATTTAAATCATAAAGTGACGCTAGTTGTGCATGTGCAAAAATTTTAATATCGCTGTAATGTCATTTAGTTAAAAAATGAAAAAAAAAAAATATATAGAAATCAAATATCCGTGATGCTTAAATAATAAAAATATAAAAATAAAACTATCCATACCTTAGCAGTATCCTTTGTTTCGCCATCTTCAGTAGCCGATTTCATAATAGAAAAATAATGATATCTATTTTATTACACACACGTGCGTTATTGAACTCCGTGGAGGTAAATGGAGTGCTCGCCAAAACGCTGGAGCACTTGGTTTAATTGTTATAGGCACTGGTTTGAAATCTGACGTACAGAAAATTGTCTGGAAGAAAATGTGTTTTCTTGGCACTTTACCTTCTATCTGAATATTGAATTGGATATCAATGATGGCTAAAAGAGCTTTTTTAATTATTAAAATTTGAAAATTATAGTAAAAACAAATTAGAGATTTCTGCAAATTATATGAAGCTAAAAAAAAGTATTTCTCTGGCTAGGCAGTATTTAAAAAAATATTTTTAGTATTTTTCCTTATCAGACCGCTAATATCTGCGCTTCAATGATACTCGTACATTACTACTCACCACGAAAACCGCTATGTTTTGACCGCGTTCATAAACAAAGGCTCCATCAAATTAGTTTGCAATCAATTAATGGGTCCGGTACATTAATAGATTAAACTGTGTAACGTTGCCTATATAGTGACATTTATTTGCAAAGTTTTGTCTAACAACGATTTCACACAGACTATTGGAATTATTTTAATGAAATTTTGATAATTTCAGCATTTTTTTCAAAATCAAACAGTATTAATTGCGCATTGGTTTTTGACCAAACTTTAGAGTCTCGCGCGATGCGGGTATAATTCTCACTTTTTTCGGGTTTCAGCTTCTGTAAGTGTTTAAAATATAACCGTCACTTCGCGATAACTTGATTTTCCCATTTGCACCGTTACTTACCCGTGTCCCGAACAACACGTTTCGGGAAGCCACGAAACTTTTTCTAAATTTAACTGTCACGGGCCCAAGAATTTTTGAGACTCAAACAACGTCGTCAGTAACGCTTTTTGAAATCGAATAGCAATTGTAATCATAATCAGGCTTATACATAAAAAACGCACCATATATTTTTATTGTTTTGTTAAGTACTTACCTTATATAAATAAAAATTAGTTTTAGAACGTTACAATGAAGAATATGCAGGAAAAAAATAAGTTGTAAAAATATCTCAGCAGATTCTAATGCCGTAGGTAAGTATTCCATAACGACTAGGTAAGTAAATTTCGAAAGTGACTGTGTCATAGCTAAGGGCACAATTTTATTAGGCAAACGCTTAATTGACATTGAAATATTTAATCAAGACGTAACTAATATTTCTACCTAGCCTATTCTCAACCACATTTTGGTCGTCTTCCAGTCAAACCGAATTCAATAGGCTTGTCCACTTACAAAATCTAATTAGTCCGTCAGTTAGATTATCAAAAAATATTTGACACGTGTTTTTTTTATTTTGTTATTTAAACCAAAATTGACAAAGATACGACGCTTTTAAAATTCGCAATACGTCACGCCGTGGTAGGTATATTTTTGTTGCGTTCTGATGTCACGAGCTCCCACTCTCGAGTTTTAATGCGTTTCATTAAGGTTCCGTACCTTGAAAGGAAAAATGGAACCTTTATAGGATCACTTTGTTGTCCGTCCGTCCGTCTGTCTGTCTGTCAACACCCTTTTTCTCAGGAACGCGTAGAGGTACCTATCAAACTGGAATAAATATAAAATACTCAATTTTTCTGCTCCTTGGAGCTGTGAAAAAATCAAACTTCTAAGCCAACACAATCAAAAGATACAGCCGATTATGCCGCAAATTTCCGCAAAGTTCCGACACTCGCAAGGGAATCAAAACCTACAGGGTACTTCCCGTGAACTCAGAATCTTCAAAATTTGGTACGAAGCAACGTCTTATAGCACAGATAAAGGAAAAATTGCGTAAACCGTAAATTTTTAGTTGCATCATAAATAATAAAAATATATTTAATAATTTTAAACTTACTACCCCTTTCCTCAAGAACGCGTTGAGGTATTAAATTAAAATTTATATCAAATACTCAGGTCTATAATAACTTTAAGCTGTAATAAAATCAAACTTCTATGTCAACGCAATCAAAAGAAACAGCAATTTAAGCCGCATATTTTCAACTTGCAACTACTCGCAAGGGAATTAAAACCTAAAGGGTACTTCCAGTTGACCTTGAAACATGAAGCAATGTTTTATAGCACATATAAAGGAACCTTAAATTTTTAGTTAACCGATTGTCGTGATGGGTGAACTTTTACTTATATACCTACAGGTTTGTACGGAACCCTCGGTGCGCGAGTCCGACTCGCACTTGGCCGGTGTTTCTTTGACAATATTCATTGATGTATAAAAACAAAAGAAATACGTTATTTTTCAATTTAACCATTATTTTTCAATACTCTAACTTACGAACTAAATATATTTGCAATCTATTGACGGTGGAAACTAGACGATTCAAATACCTACCAAAATCCAGCTTCTGGCTTCTGACAATCCGTAATGACTGTCGAAAATCTACTAAATGACAACCGGGACCAATAGTTTAACGTGCTCTTCGAGGCATGAAGGACTCTGCACCTATGTTAATATGGTCACCCATCCTAAGAAGGACCTCGGTAAGCATTGCTTGACCTTGAAGATCGACCCGTGTGGCTGTTTTACCCTTTTGTAACTGATCGTTATAACTGAGGGCCAATTCCACAGCCACATTCGCATTCGCATGTCAGTCACAATCTGTGAAAAACGTATGAAAATTTATGTTTTTTTGAAAGATTACGTCAAAAATACAAATGTGAACGTCGCGTTGTTTGAAAATGGCACACAGACTAATCGACACCCGGTGAACGCAATTATTGTATCCTCCTTCTCTTCATAAAACGTTTCACTTTCCCTGGTCGATGATTTTTACTATTCGCTGATAACCTGATAACAAAATTATCGTGAAAATAAACTCACTGATTGATAGCGTAGGTATCAATCAGTTATCAGGGTCATTTTCACAAAATCAGAAAAAAAAACAGTAGAAATTGATTATAATAATGAGCCCGACCCAATGAAGTACAAGTGTGTATTGATTTTCTGATTAGGAGCAAACATTACAACAAATGGCGTACATTGAGGTAGGCTAGTAAACAATTTTATAAAGGTAAAACAAAAAGTTTAATACAAAACATTTTTAAGAATTTTCCACAGCCTAGTGCTACATGCGGCACAGCGTAGTGGGACGAATGCGGCACAGCGCAGGCACAGATGCAGCACAGCCTAGTGGGGCGGATGCGGCACAGCCTAGTGGGGCGGATGCGGCACAGCCTAGACGGGCGGATGCGGCACAGCGTAGGCATGGATGCGGCACAACGTAGGCACGGATGCGGCAAAGCCTAGTCGGCTGGATGCGTCACAGCGTAGTGGGGCGGATGCGGCATAACATAGGCAAAGATACAGCACAGCCTAGTGGGGCGGATGCGGCATAGCGTAGGCACGGATGCGGCATAGCGTAGGCACGGATGCGGCGCAACGTAAGCACGGATGCGGCAAAGCCTAGTCGGCTGGATGCGACACAGCTTAGTGGGGCGGATGCGGCACAGCGTTGGCACAGATGCAGCACTGTCTCGTGGGGCGGATGCGGCACTGCATAGGCATGGATGTGGCACAGCGTAGGCACAGAGATGCAGCACAGCCGAGTGGGGCGGATGCGGCACGGCGTAGGCATGGATGTAGCACAGCCTAGTGGGGCGGATGCGGCACAGCGTAGGTATGGATGTGGCACAGCATAGGCACGGGTGCTGCACAACATAGTGAGATGGATACGGCACAGCGTAGGCATGGATGCGGCAGAGATGAGGCTAAGCCTAGAAGGGCGGTTGCGGCACAGCGTAAACACGGATGCGGCGCCACTATAGCATCGTCGCTCTAGACCCTTAATCAGACAGGCTACAGTATGCGTTGACGGTACGATTCGACATAGCAGCGGTGCTGAATCCTTCTAATAGAAATACACGACGCGTTGCCTTGCGGCGTCGCATCGCAAGCTCGCTTTACGACTGTAGAGACGAGGTGAGGTGGGGTGATGCGCTGCGGTGCCGCAGTGGCAACGCGCCGCAAATGCAGTGACATATCGAATAGTAGTGTATCGAACGTGACATTTTTTTATTACAATGAGTAGCGAGTACCGATAGTATTGATATTGATTTCCTTATACCTTTAGTGTAGGCAAACATTATTGTATTGAAATGACCCTACACACTAGACATGAGAGCCGCGCCGGCGCCGCCGCCGCCACAAATCGCTATACCTACTACACACTGAGTCATTGACGTAGTGGCACCGCGCCTGCAACATGGTAAACAGCGTTGCCAAGCCGTCCGTGTGGCACCGTGTAGGGAACGTGATACGCACGCGTTTGACCACTATCTCACCTGATGGTAAGCGATTATGCTGTCTAAGATGGAGCACGCTTGCCTAGAAGTAACTAATATTCACTCTTGACTCCCAGGTTGTATAGCTACAAAAATAAAACTGATAAAAGAGCTCTATCAGGAAACACAGGTCCACTCCTTTGCTGTACGCACGTGGGATTTCTACCATGTACCAGTGGCGCATCGCCGTTCGTCTTGTGGTCCGATGATGGGACGGGCTTGGTGGAATTAAGTAATGCGATGCCGTCGCACACTCCCCAAAATGCAACTGGTAGAAAACCGACAGGCTAGAAACTTAGCAACTGAAACTGCAGGTGGCACAGAAACGTCAATGTCAAGTATTCTTAACGTGAAATTTTCCAATATGCAACACTAGACGGCAAAGCCAACGCCAAACACGTTCTCTAGACCTGAAATCCATTACGGTACGGCGCCGCAACGCACTGTTAACGCATCGTGTGTCCTTAGCCTTCGACGGTCAACGATAGGAATAACTATACCTTGAACCACAGACATATAAATTATATGTCTGTGCCTTGAACCACAGACATATAAATTATTTATATGTCTGTGCCTTGAACCGACTCTCAAATCAAAAGTATAACGAACCTCAAACTAAACGACCTCTTTTTAACACGCTGAAAACTTAAAAAAAAATAGAAAAAAAACAAGCAATGAATCATAGAGCGACGCATTTTTAATCTGTTACATCACGTTGCCTAAATGTCAAGTCAAAACTCATAAAATTGTCAAACGTACCACTGAACAAATAACCAAAAACTATTCGTAAATTGGAACATAAATTAGAGGAGTGATGGCAGGATGGTCATTCTGATCAATTCCAACTGGACCCCCCAGCTAGTACCGCCACCATGAGCCACTTAATATGGTGGGATATGACGCAAGTGATTCCTTGACCCAACGACAGAAACTGATAGTTGGATGCCTATCCGGTGTGACCACCAAGTTTATCGTTCAGCCTATGGATGTGATCAAAGTCAGGTCGCAGCTCCTTCGGAAGCGCACGAGGAGTTTTGCTACGTACAGAATTGCGAGGCGGATCTTTTGGGAAGAAGGTTTCACCGCCTTCTGGCACGGGCATTGTCTAGGACAGGTGTTGCATTTATAGTATACTAGCTGTCCCCCGCGGCTTCGCTCACCACTGCATTTTTTTTTTTTTTGTATTAAATTCTTCCGTAGACCTTTAGGAACACACAAAAAAATTAATTAGCCGAACATTCATTTTTATTTATATAGATTATTGCTCTCATTTTAGTTTTAAATATTCTGACTGAAGCGACTTCAATAAACCGTAACTAATATTTTCTTAAATTAAATGATGCAGTTGAAGTTTTTTTCGGGCCGAATGTTGATGATAGCTAAAACTGCAATATTGATTCACTTGATTTTTTTTAAATTATAAAGTATTTTGTTAAAAATGAGGTCTTTGCTTTAGTTTTCCATGTATTATTACTTCCCTGAATTTGATCCTTATTAGCTACACTTTTGGCTGGTGTAATAATATACATAGGTTGTTTTTTTTTTTCAAATCAACCAGTTCGATTCCAAGGTAGGATCACCGATTATTCAAAATTCCAATGATGCAGTTATACTTTAAAACAAAATCGGACTCGAGACTCCTTTCTGTGTTTTTCAATATTCCTTATAGTTTCGAATTTGGCACTTTAAAAATTCACTCCGTAAAAATATATTAGCTGATGCTCGCGCCTGTGCCCGCGCGGATATCGGTTATTTGTACAAAAACTTGACAAATTATATACCAAAACCGTCCTGGACAATCACTCTATCCATTGGTGAAAACAGCATGAAAATCGGTGCAGTTTTTGTTGAGTTTATCGCAAACAAACAGACAGACAGACAGACGCGGCGGAGGACTTTTTTATAATATGTAGTGATATAGTTTTCAATTTTCTTAAACATTCATTTGATGTCACGGTGAATTTTATTCTCGATCATCATCAGACTTATTCAATGGTTAAAATACCATGATAAGTAAATTATTCACGAATTAACAGTAATAAGTGTGCGTGGATAGCCAAATCCGAGACTATGGGGATCAGTGAAAAACGCTCAAAGGAGCACGACTTTTATGAAAACTAAAACTGTATCATTGGATTTTTAGCCAAGAATTGAACCGATTGATTTTCAAACAAAAAACAACCTGTATACACCATCCAAAAGTATCGCTTTATGTATCAAATTCTGGAAAGAAATAACATAATCCTAACCAAAAGCATAAGCTCAAATTTAACAACGGTTCTAGGTTCGACTAGAGCTTGGTATTCGGTATTCGACAAAATCATCTTATCATGGCATCTCTAGTCTATAGTTAGGAATAACAATCTGTCTGATTTTCCAGCTTCACTCCATACTGGCGGTCAGTAGCCAGTTCTACATTTACGAGGTCACGACGAAGCTGGCTAATACTGTGGTGCCGCGGAAGTTTATGTAAGTTCCAAAAAACTCGCAAATTCATACATTGGCCGAGTATTGTCGCTCAATTCGCACTACTCTACCTATTAGCACTTAGACTATTATACCTCTAGAAGTAGCCATGATTACAGTATGAAGTGTGGAAGTGAGACGCATATACACGATATTAATAGGAAAATTGAGACAAAGCATCGTATCTCCTGTCCGTTACGGCGTGCCCTATTTTTGCTTGGCGAACTTTCAAATGTTAGCCAAACAAACTGCTGTCGGTGCCACAAAATTTTTCTCGCGTTCATTAATTTTGTCTTTTTTGGACCGTTTTAGCAATTGTTGTGATAGTTTTAGTGTTTTAATATGAAATAGACTCCATATATTACTGTTACCACTTACATTTTGTAACAACCACGAACCTAATCTCCCGGGAGAAGTCTTGATCATCATCTCCGGCTTGCCTTTATTGGCTGGCCAGAGTGAACACTGACGAGGAACAAAGCTCCCACCTGTTTCGTGTCTTAATCGGCCGGTCTGAGTGGAGATTCGCCAGAGCAAACGTGCTCGGAAGAAGGATGTATAATCCAGTCAAATGCTGGTAGGGATCTTGACCGCACTTCCGGGATTGAACAATAAATCATACTTATGAGGAACCCCAAAATTTACTGTTTTTTTTTCTATTTTTGTATGAAAATCTTAATGCGGTTCACAGAACACATCTGCTTACCAAGTTTCAACAGCATAGTTCTTATAGTTTCGGAGAAAAGTGGCTGTGACATACGGACGGACAGACAGACAGACAGACATGACGAATCTATAAGGGTTCCGTTTTTGCCATTAGGCTACGGAACCCTAAAAACCGCTAAAGTGAACGTGTGCCTACTGTGCGTAGGTACTAGATATCTATGCATTGACGTTCATTTGCACGCGACGCATTTTAGCTGCGTTTATTAATTTTTTTGACAACGTGGGTCTACATTTCCACTGCAATACACACTCGGACCCACAATATGTGCAACTGTACATAGTCTTCGGTTAATATTCCTGCATTGTGTATCGCATGCACAGCATGCATGGCGTTGACAGCGTTGAGCTCACGGTGAGCGCCATATTCGAGCAAGCTACGCACATGCGTAGCTCGACGTCATCAGTACATACTGATGACGTCCGTTGATGCGTAGCATGTCCGTGGTTTGCAGTGGACACAATGACTTACATTTTCTTGCAGCCAAGCTTAACAAGCTTAACACGTGCATGGCCGCTCCGTGCGCTGTGGTGGCCTTACATGTACCGTGCGCGTGTACAGGGACCCGAGTCTGTTATTACAATAGTGTCAGAATGATCGATCACTGATTTCAAAATGGTTGATTTTGACAAGTTTGGTAATCTACAGTTAACATAATGGCATCATAATGGCGTCATTTTGACATTCCATTGATCAACCACTGACACGCCATTGAAAGAAAGCCATATGAATGGTAATCACGTACTTAATGACAGATTTAGTATTTACGAACTTCTCACTACTTCAGATTGCTTAGAACACTAATAAATAATATGTAAAACTAAATATAACTAAAATCTGGCATGAATAAATGCTCAAATTTAGCTCGGTTTTATAACAATGGCAATACGGCATTCCTACCGCAATTCTATTACGAGACCATTGACGTGCCAGTGACCGGTCACTGACGTGCCAGTGACCGTGCCGTTTACGATTACGAACTAATTTAGCAGATTACGAACTTTTAGCACAATGACAATGGCATGACAATGGGATCGTGTCGGAATGACAAATTTATAAAAATAGCAGACTTGGGCTCCAGGTGCTGAATAAGATTAATTCTTCTTTCTCTAGGCACGCTGAAAATTTCGTTTGCGGTGTCTTGGCTGGGTGCGTTTGTACCGCATTGGTTATCCCACTAGAAGTCATCCGAGTGCGGCAGATTTTGGTGAAGGACCAGTATAAGAACCTGTTCCATGGAGCCAAGACTGTGTATCGATACGGAGGGATCAGGGCGTTCTATGAAGGACTCGGCGCATCGCTGTTGCAGGTAAGCATTAGATTTTAACCACCAGTTTCACATACCATGATTTTCAAAATGTAAACTTTTAGGTAGTAAAGATATATATACTTAGAGAATATTAATTTTTATTTAGAACTCGTACAAGACAAGCATAAAGTAAATTAAATTGCAACCTAACAGTAATAATTTATAACGGGTGTAAGGGACAGCCCTCCTCAAACTGATAGGGTGATTTCAGTATATCGTACTAAGTTGACCGGTACATGAAACTATTTCAGGAACTTTATGGGAATCCAATAAAACTGATTTGTTTAATTACCTCACTCGCAATGTATCGCTACCTCTGCAAAACGCACGCAGCGAACGGCAGCGCAGCGAGCTTTCGAAAGGATAGCTGCGCCCGCGCTACGTTTTAACAGCTGATTTCATGCGTCGTTCATGAGATTTTTTTTTATTCTTTCATTTTAGCTGTGTTATTTACATTAATGGAGTTCTGCATACAGATAATGTAAGTTTACATTGAAATAAAGCAAAAAAAATGAAAAATCGAAAAAAAAAATAAAAAAAAAATCCTGAGGAAATTTCCACTGGAATATGATTCAAAATAAGGAGCTGATTGCACCCTGTTAATTTGTGGAGGGCTGTCCCTTACACCCTGTATAAAAGCTTACAACACGAATTTTATCTAAACGAGGCAAAGAAGGCATAAATGCTCTGATATAAAAAAAAAATAACACAGCACCCGTATTCTGATACGGACACACGAGTGGACTTCGCGAAACTATAAAATTCCTTGTTATATACGAACCCTAAAAATCTGTTTTATTTGCATAGACCGGAAGACTAACTTTTCTGACCTATATAATATTTTTTAGTATAACTAGCTGTGCCCCGCGGCTTCGCTCCCGTCAACTAACCATTTTGCTTTTAAACCTTCCCTGTATTCTGGCGAACTAAACAAAAAAAGAATTACCGAAATCGGCCCAGCCGTTCTCGAGTCTAACGAACAGCAATTCATTTTTATATATAAGAAGATGAAGCTAAAGAGTTTGTTTGTTTGTTTGCTTGAACGCGCTAATCTCAGAAAAACTGGTCCGATTTGAAAAAATATTTCAGTGTTAGATAGAGCATTTGTCGAGAAAGACTATACTGTATATATCATTACCTTAAGACAAATAAGAGCAGAGCATTCATGGAAAATGTGACGCAGACGAAGTTGCTCGGGTCAGCTAGGTACTCAAATAATATCCACCATCAATTCGAATGTAGGGCAACAACCCTCAACTCACATAAAAAAAAAACAAATTAATTTGCCAGTCATAATAAAAAAGCACACAAATCTGATCCTAGTCCCCAAACTGGACCTGTATTTTGGGGGTTAGCGTTCAGCCATGGTGTCTATGTTCAAGAAGAATACGACATGGTTGGCGCAGTGGTTGAGCGATTGACTGCTGCGCAGCATGTCGCGGGTTCGATTCCCGCACGGAACAAATATTTGTACGACCTACATGTATTTGTTCCGAGTCTGGATGTTTTTCTATCTATAATATGTATGTATTTACAAAAAAAAATGTATATAAGTAGTTTATCAGCCATCTCGTTACCATAACACAAGCATTAGGTTGCTTAGCTTGGGACTATATGGCGTTGTGTGAAATGTCCAAGGATAATATTACCACAAAGTCGTCAAGGTTATTGGCATTTAGTAACACATAAATGACAAAATTGCTCATTCGGTACAGAAGAATGTAAAACACAGACATTTGTAGAAATTAAAAAAAAACTATCTACAGACGTGTTCCAATTTATTTTTTGTGTTAAAAACGCCTTTATACAATAAAGCTCTACAGCTGAGATCTCAAGTTCATTTCTCTTTTCAGATGGGCCCACAAGTGGGCTTACAGTTTGCCACATTCAACTTCGTGCAACCCCTCCTCCTCCATTTCATTGACAAGCCCTGTGCTCCCGAGGAATGCAAGAACAACAAACACAAAATAGCGAACCTCGCTATCGCAAGCTCAATTGCTGGTTCTGTTGCCGGTTTTGTCGCCAAGTCATGCACTTACCCATTTGATTTGGCTAAACGGAGATTGCAGATCAATGTATGCCTCTCGTACTTTTCTTATCCTAAGGCTGCGTTTCCACCAGAGATGTGCGAGGATGCGTAGCGAGGGATAGAACGAATGGAATCGCTTGCGCTGAGCGAAGCTAGGTAAATTAAGCTATTCTATTGGTTCTTAACCGACACATCCGTCGCTACGCATCCCTGCACATCTCTGGTGGAAATGCAGCCTTAAACTACTGTGATGTAGGTAACTTCCTGCTGTGGTGTCGTGAAAAAACGATACTGGGCGCCTACAGCAATACAACACGCATTTTTACATACGGACGTGCGTTGCTATCTCTTTTAGAGCAGGCGCACCCGACTATCTCATGGATCATGGTATAATAATGCAACTTGATGAGACCTTACCATGCTACCTTATGCGTTTACGGGCTCAGGTACAGCTCCCGTGTGTAGGGCACCTCTACTCGCTACCTCATCATCATCGGCAACGGTTTATCCCTAGAGCAGTTCTGTATCAATGAAAATTAGACTTACGAGGCTGGACTTAGACTTAAGGTGCCTGCGTGGGTTTGAAACCACACCAGCAACTTTTTTGGTATCAGCTCGTCACGCACCACTGCCTTTTCATGAAAGTGTCTTTTGACAGCTATTCTTGCCATTTCTTTTGAGAACCCTCACACAAAAGGTAACCAAAGGGACCGTATTACTAAGCCTCTTCAGGTCAGCAGAGTCCGTCTGTCCGTCCGTTTGTATGTTAGTGGGCTGCATTTCCAGAACCGTAATAGGTAGACAAGTGAAATTTTCACAGACTGTATATCTCTACTGCGGCTATAAAAATAAATTAAGCCCTCTTTATGTTTTATCAGATGGACTTACAAGAAACGTGTTTATTTTCGGTTTTTGGTACGGAACTCTTCTTGTGAGAGTCCGACTCGCACTTGGCCGATTTTTTGTACTTTATCTGAAATTTCATTGGCACATAAATAAATATTGGACCTTCTTACGACTTACTTTCCAAAGCATTATTATAATAAAATCTAAACAACATTTTTCCGATCTTACAAACGGCTATTTTCTCACATTTCCGGTCTCTAAGAACGATTTTTCCCGGAGCAGGAAAACTAGTGATGTAACTAAGCGGCTCTACAGTCAACTACAAATAATAATAATACTGTCAAACAATTTAATACATTGTACTTATAACTGATGCCGGAAAGTTTGCGGACTTCCTCTAGCTTTAATCACTATATGTATTACCAAGTGTTAGAGTAATCTATAGTCTTGATATTGCGAATTCCGCCTTGGAAAATACACCATAAAATGGATTGTATTTTAAGAACTCACAGCCATTAAAGTAAAATGCTTATGTAAACTTGCTCAATGAGATTTACCGTCCGTCTTGTTTTAAACCAAAGTATACCTTGGCGTCTAAAAATTAACGAAAAATACAAATTAGGTACTGAAATTAATTAAATAAAAACATTTTCTCAAACATGCTTGGAAATGTGAGCATTATTTTGACCAAATACAAATTGCCGTACTGGCCGAGCAGCGGCCGGCAAAAGTTGTATGAAAATCCATATCTAACGTGTTATGCGGCCAAATAAATTATGTCATACCTATCGTGTAATTTAAAAACGGAACGACCTTATATTCCGAAACATGGCAACCAAGGAGGTAACTTATCAAAGGTTTTATTTAAATTTTGAACTGGCTTGCAAATAGAGAACTGTTTATTGAAATAAAAAATGAACACTTACGCGGGAATTATTATTGTTGTTGGTTGTTCAACATTGATTTTGAAAAGTAGGTGTATTTTCATTTCCGCGCAATTTTTGAGATAATTACTATACAAGCCTTGGTCACAACTAGGCATTGATGGACTTGCGTATGTGTGCCTCGGCCACGCCTCGGCCCCATTTACACGTCGCGCGTCGTCCATCAATGCCTCTTTTGATGGCCGCTGCAGTAATGTACTAATGTTATTCTCAGTCGAATTCTATCGTGATCCTTTACCTTATCTAGTCTTGAGAAACGATTAATAATTTATTATTCGGGTATCTGTGTGAAGGGATATTAAGAAAAGGTCAATGTACTTTATTGTATTGTTATAGGCTTTATCATAATGCAAATCGACAGTCGCGTTCATTTTTTCGATCAACCCGATCGTGTCATCGTGCCGACAGAAGGCACGATCCAGTTGTACCGAGCAAATTAATGCGATGATCGCATATTTCCGACGCCTCGTAGAGAAGTTAGAAGTGCAAGAGGGCTATGAAAGTTTACGTGGTTTGCAGAAAACTGTTTCTTATCGAATTACTAAAGGGGAATTATAAAATGATCGAAAAAAAAACTTAGCGACTGCTGATGAGATACTGTTTCAATAACGTATGAATTTGTATGCGAAAAATTAACGACGAATATTGAATAATAATAAACCAGAACATTACGTTTGTATTTTACAGTTGGTTAAGCTAGCATTTTATATTTTAAGTAACTCAAATTAATGTTTGGATGTTGCTGTTCTGTTGATTTCTCGTCACTCGCAGTCGCTCACTTATAGTAATACAATAACGTAATTAATTAATTTTGTCACCTAAAACTTTAATTTATAGTCACTCGTTTAAATACTAAATAATACCTGTATTGTTCCAGACCCACAGGACGAGTTTGAAATACAAGACACCGACGCAAGCCCAAAGTCTTATCCGATGTCATAGATTAATAGATTGTCTTACTCTGGCGTACAAGAAGGACGGCGTCCGGGGTCTGTTCAGAGGTTGGGCAGTAACGGTATACAAGGCTCAACTCACCAGTGTGGCCGCGTTCACCTCTTATGAAGTTTTATGCTTCGTAACCAGAGAACTATACCCCGTTCTGAAATGAAAATGCCAGTTTCATTGTTGGATTGTAAATTTCGTTAAACGTTGGATTATACGTTATACGTTTAGAAGTTTATTTCTTAAAGAATGTGTAGTGAACGTGAGTCCAAGTTGTGTCTGTTCCTTTTTAGTCTTGTGATGAAATGAGGTCTCTGGTTTTGCAGTTTAGGGTCGCAAATAAATATGTTAGGTTATACATTTATGAATGTTGTGCCCGGAATACACGAGGCTTGTTTTTCAACCTAGATTAACAAGGAAGAAAGTTGTACCTAATCGTGGCTTACCACATTGGTTTGTCTCGGTAGTTCCCATGTGATGTATGAAACGTGACGTCATCGGTCAAAATGTTTATTAGTAATTACTAATTTTGTCTTTATTGGATAAAATAAGTAATAAAATAGTAATAATAAGCATTTGAATTAACATTTAGCAATAATAGACACAATAATAGAAATTCAATATCTTGCCATTCTAGCTCAAAAAAATTTGCTTCGTGTATCCCGGGCATAACTGAATAGTGTGTTCTTGCAAACAACGTTAACAAAGTTAATATTACATTGTACACCATTAATATTTTATAACTCGACATACATAATAAATGTATGTCGCGATACAAATATTAAAAGCTTGTTCTTTTTTAAGTGATGCTTATTTTTTCAAGATTCACTTTCTTTTGCTACCACTGGTCTCATTTTATGTATGTGTAAAAAAAACTAATTTATGGGAAGTACTTATAATGATTCGTGGGTTGGGTGTGAGTCGCATCAAGTTTTAAAGGCATTATTAGCTATGTAATATATTTGCGAATCAAATTCTTCAACAGTGTATTTTTTAGTGCTTGGTGTCAGGAGAAATTGTAAGTACCTACATAATATTAGTTGAGTCAACTTTCACTAAAGTAATTAAAACTGAGTATTGTGTTTTTTTTTTTCTTTTACGTAGTTTTACACATACACGGTGCCAATTTTGTCGTCTTACAAAGGGCCGCCTTTCTCAACTCGACTCAATGTACCCGACATTAACTACCTTTAGGCGCGATTATTAAAAAAAAAACAAAGATAAGAAGTAAAATAAAACTAAATTATGCATTAGAATTATGAAACTCTCTGTTAATAATGTTTACATATCAAAACACTGTCACCGTTCTATTCCGTGCCTTCTTTGGAACACAAGGCGCTCGCTCCGGATGTTTCAAACTAGGTGCGTCATGCGTCTCGATAATGAATTTTTTTTTTAATTATTATTGAGTTGTTCATAATTTTTTTTTAATGAATGTGAAGTAGTCGTAGGATATAGGATAGATGAATTGGGCTGTCGTATTAAGACGACTAAAATGGCACCGTTTATGGCTTTTCAATAAATTATGCCGCTCGCTGTTTTGTTGATTCATAAAATATGTGTCGATATGAAGTTGTGATTCTATTTTAGAATTTGGTATTATAATGTCATTTCTGACTTCACCAAAAGATACACTTATGTAGAAGTATTTTAGTAGCGTACTTGTATCAGATACAAATGAAACAAAAATTTTGGTAAAAAACTATAAACACATCATTTTTATTCTCTTTGGTTCTTAACAATAACATGGTTTACATCTATGGTAACTATTATTAATATAATTTCAGGTTTTAATTTGTTTTCTGGTCGAATATTTTCGCTATCTTCTGTTTTATGCATTCCCATTATCTTAACATATCTTTTAAAACTTTTTACAATATTTACAAGAATTTTAATTGTTATTTAAGCAGAGGCTGATAACATAATGATGTGTAATATTTCACGTCTCACTTTGGTAAAACGGAGCGTTATCAATAAATCCAGAAAAAAAATGTATTAAGGTTTTATTTGAAATCATTTTTCGTACCGATTTTTTTTTTCTAAATTAATGTTTTTTTTTACACAGCGTGCTTCCCCGACTTTCTGTTCACATATTTCCGCCTCTTTCCACGAAATCACTCGCACATATTGCAAGAAAATGAGAGGAAATATATTACACATCAATAAACCTTTACAGTACAACTATTTTCTCAACGTACAAACGAATTCCTTCCCATTTTCAAAATAAATCACATTAAGTTAAAAGAGTATTAACAACTCTATATACTTCCAAGTCGTTTGAGAGCGTCCGGTCTGCACCAAATGCGAATTGTGACTGATAGACATAGAGTACTACTTGGCTGATAGATATCCGACAAAAGACGAAACACGAAGCTTGCTGAGATACAGTAACAGCGGATTTCACCAATGAAACCGATCATTAGTACATCTAAACTGTGTTCAAGAGCTGTCATTGTCAATATTTCACAGATAATAATGACACTGACACCTCGTAAGGGTGACAAATCAACATCGAGCTATGCTGCGCTGTACTGCGCTGTGCTATGTTTGGTCAACTCGCTCGTCTAATATTTTAATGAGGATACAAACAAACCATGCTGTGCTGCGCTGTGTGAGGCTACGCTCTGTTTAAAAACGCAGCAGTCTCGAGCGAGGCGCGCTACCCGCCGTGCTGAGCCGCGCTGTGCCGAACTGTGCTTTGCTTTTTATGGAGCTCTGCCATGCTGCGCTGTGTCGAGCTATGCTAGGTTTTTTGAAAATAGGGTCATATTTGACGAGATAAACGACTACACAAGCTGCTGATTACTTTATACTGAGCTAGATTGTTAAAAAACGTAGCTTAAGAAACACAGCTCAGCACAGCGCAGCATCGTTTAATTGTTAAAAAAACGTAGCTTAAGAAACACAGCACAGCACAGCGCAGTACAGCGCAGCATAGCTCGATGTTGATTTGTCACCCTAAATGTGGTTTGTATGCTGATCGCGATCAATTTCATTGATGAAATCCGCCCTAAGAAAATAGTTGCACTGTACCAACAATATCAACTCAAATCTAGAACACAAGTAATGGCTATTAAATTATGTACCTAAGTCAAAGTCGGTCTTATTTAGCATACGGCATTTTATGTGGCAAGGAGTGTCGTCAAAAATTGGTTAACCCATAAAAGTCAATTATAATCTGACTTTTAGAAATAATTATCATAAAATTATGTAGCACACAACTACAAAAAAAGATGTTTTCACCATGTTCTGCGACATTTAAATTAACATTTAAAGTTTGTCGCCGAAAATTAATTCTTCTTGTCACGTAATATAACGCATGCTAAACATGTATCTTCTGATTTTCTCGACCAAACATTGTTATGTTCGGCTGCTTCGGTAAACTTCGGGCGGGTTCGGATGACTGCGTAAACTTCCAGTTGCTCTGTTTATTACGATGTGTGGTTTCTATGCTAAGTATTCTGGGAACAAAGTAAACGTTCGTTAAAGATACCTATGAAGAATGTGGGTATACAGGTACAGCAGGCGTACACGAAGTAAGAGACTTAAGAATAACTAAAGAATGACTTCAGAATGACTTAAGAATGACTTAAGAATGACTAAAGAATGACTTCAGAATGACTTAAGAATGACTTAATAATGACTTAAGAATGACTTAAGAATGACTAAAGATTGACTTAAGAATGACTTATTGACTTAATAATGACTTAAGAATGACTTGATAATGACTTAAGAATGACTTAAGAATGACTTCAGAATGACTTCAGAATGACTTCAGAATGACTTCAGAATGACTTCAGAATGACTTCAGAATGACTTCAGAATGACTAAATATTGGCTTAAGAATGACTTAAGACTATGAAAAACTCTAATCACAGGATCGATTGATACGTCGTCGCTCGACGATCGATGCCCTCATATTTTTTGGTAATTTTTCTAAAGAAAACGTTGCCTCACTAGGAATTTCTCCTGTATCGTGGGTACGTTTACAAACATACCTACAAAGTCACACACACAAACAGCCAGACCCGGGACAACTATCTGTAGGCCATACAAATATTTGTTCCGTGAGGGAATCGAACCCACGACACGCAACGCAGCAGACGATCGCTCAACCACTGCGCCAACCGTGCCGTCAAATTAAATCTGAATAGCAAAGGACTCCTTGTACGTTTTCTACACGCTTCTATCTGTGATAGAGCAGTCCAATAACTAAGCAGTAAAACATCTCAGACTTTCTACTACAGACAGATTCTTTCCTACTCAATCCTCCATTATGGTAGGCGTCAGATAAACTTGCAATAAAGTACATTGACCTTTCCCTAATATCCTTTCGCAGATAGTTGAACAATAAGTAACGAACCGTTTTCCATTACAAGAGAATGTAAAGGATCACGATAGAACTCGATTCAGGACAGCTATAAGTCTCAATTTCTATTTTTGAAAATAAATGTATGTTGGTCAGTGACCGTTACCTATTGCATATTTATCTGAAACCTCTTTCACCACCAACATCACCAAGAAATCATCTGCCTAGCCTTTTTCCCAAATACATTGTGGTCGGTTTCCAGTCAAACCGGATTCAGCTGAATACCAGTATTTTACGTGGAACAGTCGTTCTACCAGACCTCTACAACCCATTAACTGGTTAACACGGTAGTTCTTGGCAAGACTGGAGTCAGATTTACTGGCTTCTGACAATCCGTAACGACTGCCAAAGATCTACATACGACAGCTGGGGCCAACGACTTAACGTTCTTTCCGAATCACGGAGGAAACTTGATAATAATATGTTAAGAGGGTCACCCATCCACAGACCAACCTTGGCAAGCGTTGCTTAACCTTGAAGATCGACCCTAGTGGCTGTTATTATTTAGCCACGAGCACCAAGAATGAAAGGACATAGTATCTCACCTTAAACACTAAAACAAAAGACGCTCATCAGTGCCAGCCATGCGACAGCGACTCGCTCTCCCATCCATGATGCTGCTCCTCATGTACAGGGACGTACACCTTCTTCTCCACCTCAACATGCTTCACCACCGGGAAAGGCACGTGCTTGTAAACCGGGACGGGCACGTGCTGAATCACGGGCACCTCCTTGATGACCTGGACTTCTTTGACGACGGGAACGTGCACGGGGACGTGGACTTTAGAGACGTGGTGGTGGTGGATCGTGTGCACCTTGTAGGGTACATGGATGGTGACGTGTTTGTGGCTGTGGAAGAAGGTTGGTGGTTAGGTCGATATTCCCATAAAACATGTATTAGTTGACGTGTTGATTATTTGTTCTAAAAGTCAAGGCAGTTCCTACTACTTACAGTATTATTATACTAACAGTGAAAATAGGATCAAAATTGCTCGAAAAACAAACGAGACATAATAATTTAATAAAAAATATATCTGCCTCTCTCAAAAACGCTGTTTTCTGTGGCAGCTGTATAGGAATCATGGAATTTGACGTCAAAGTTCATATCGGACTTCTCTTTCTAATTGTAATCTTTGAAGCTTTATAACTTCATCGCTGATGAAGATATTTAAAAAACAATTTCAAAATATTTTTTGTAATTCACACCAGCAGTTCCTAAGATTAGCGCGATCAAACAAACTAGCAAACCCTTTAGCTTTATAATATTAGTACCTATAGAGCTACACCGTGTGTATCAGACATCGACGCACAAACGATTTCCATGGGTCCAGGGCATGATTCTGGACACCCTAGACTTAGAATTTTTCGTCGGCTTTTTTCTCATTTTTTCAAGGATTTTTTTACTTTAGACTGCTCATAATCGTTATTCTGACCTAACCCAATGAGATTTTTAATAAAAAAATAATTAGATAATTTACTACTTTCACTAAAAAGAGCAATCTGAATAAAACCACAAATAGATATCAGCTCAGCTGAGCTGATACCTATTTTTGGTACTCTTGAAAAAAATGAGAAAAGAACCGACGAAAAATTCCAACACTGGGGTGTCCAGAATCATGCCCTGGACCCATGGAAATCGTTTGTGCGTCGATGTCAGATACACGCGGTATAACTAGCCAATTCCCGCGACATCGCATGTCAGTTTTTCGTCCCGTTCCCGTAGGAATTACGGGAATTCCCCCTTAGTGCTCTCCCATATTCCCCACCTACATGCCTATAAACGTGTCTAAGTCTGTTACAGGGTAGGGGTTAGGGCAGTAACTGTGTGATGTAACGTTAGCTAAAAGCGCTATTACCTAATGACACTATGACTAATAGAAGGTAGTACTTATATGTAAATAGAATTCAAATAAAATAGTAATAAAACTTAACAGGTTCTATTATATCACGAGCAACTAGTCTTGTAAGCTAACGACAAGACGAGACATTTTTTATGGACAAGTCCTGCTGTCTACTTGATGCGTAATACATAATTATCCTAAATAATGATGTTGTAGTTGAAACATTGGCTAATTGTTACTCATGTCAGATAGTACGAACCGACTATATCTTTCTATCTATATAGGACATAATTATATTTGTCACCGGAAAGTGGCAAACTCCGTAAGATTGTGAAATATCGCGTGAAATTGTAAACTTTTTTTTACAAATAAGACTCTGACAGATTGGAAACTATTGAATTTGGATGGGATTATTTTCATTTTATTTTTTTTTAAACAAGACGGGGAAACGCTTGGCCCAAATCTCACCAGATGGAAAGTGATGATTAGGCCGAAGATGGAAGCGAGTTTCACCCGGAATCCTCTTACACAGAGGAACTGGCTATCATACCTCTAACTGCCGGAAAACAACAATGCTCTTAACATAAAACAGCTTTGGAAAACAATATAAAAATCGATGCTTCTTTATGCTTAAGAGTCCTATTATTTTTCCTGTCAATTCAGCGCGCGCGCTCCTCAGTCTCGCGCGAGCGCCCAAATAAGCTATAATCCTATTCAGACTAGTAAGTATCAAAATTGTTTCGCGGACTATAGATGTAGGTACTCCCAACGCAGACCAACGTAACTTCGTCTATTGCAAACGAGCATTTACGATTCGTAATAAGACTCTTAAGGAGATCCGAATTATACACAAGAGTAACTTCACCTTTAAGTTTTCAATATTGCATTGTCAAAATCAATAAACGCTTTAAATGATCATTGTTCAATTTTATTAGAAATCAAATATGAAGCTACCAATCCAATTGCAAAAACCTACTCCTATTCTTTAAATCCGAAATTAAACACCGAAATAAAATTCCATACAAGACTACACAACACACGATTCGCATAAAAATCAACAAAAACATCGCTTGTAACTTAGAAATCAATTTTATTCAAAATGGCGACAGATTAGCCAATGCCACGCGCGGACTGCGTCCTATGCTTACAAATAGTGCGCTTTCCCTATACTCTGCGCGAAGTGGATAACAGGGGAAACGCACCAGTTGTCGGTGATGCAACCAGTAATTGGGGTGCGACGACTTTGTATGTCTGACGTAAACCACGCAAATGTGCACCTGGGTTTACCTATCATGTAATCGTATGATGCTATGTGGCATGCTTCAGGTGACGTATGGCGCCAGTTCTAGGAATTTTAGACGTGATTGATTGGACTTGTCTATTTTCTTCGGTATGAATCTAAAGATCCGTTTGCAAAACTGAAACCTAATTTCATTTTAGTTCTGAAGAAGGCGGGATTCTAGCACTTGTTTTGCACAAAGAGTTTTTTTTTATTATTTAGCTTACAAATGTGTATCAAACGCATGATGTTATAAAAGATTCTATTAATTGTATTAATCCTATCTTCGTTAAAAATACTCATATAGAACCAGCAAGCGAAACAAAACAAAACAAAACATTACATTAAGTTTCGAAACATGCATTATTACTGTTACTCTTGAGTTACGGTAAGGAAACACGTATAATTGTGGACCAACATTGTTATTGTTATTATTTTAAAGTTGGCTGCAGCGAATAATTGCGTTTGCAACTTAAATGTGCACGAAATTTAATTCTACATGCAGCCATTAAGAGCACACACCTTAATTGGAAACCCTACCCTACGCTTTTATTATTAATAATACAACAAAAGTTAAAATTCGGGTCAATTTTTTTTTAAATGTATGTTACTGACGGACTGTATGGATTTTTCAGAGGTCAAGCCTATTGAGAGCAGACCGGGACTTTTTACTTCTGGTTTGTTTTTGGTATAAAATTGTTTAAAAATTGACTGCAGGCAGTCAAAACAGCTGACCGTGTAAGCTTGTGAAGTGAACATGAGCGAGCTGTCAATCTATACAATCATGATACAATGAAAGTTCACCTCTATTCATGCTCAGTCCACCTAAGTTCATGATATCGACAGAATAGACTGGCCCGGTTGATTCAGCAGTGTGATTCTGCCGGTCGATTCTGTTGACATCTCACCATGATCTCTTAGGTGGAGTGAACGAAGAGTGAGCTGTCATGCCATCTTGTTTGTATGGTTTGACAGCTCACTTGTCGTTCACTTCACCTAAGTGTTCACTTCGACATGTTTACAGAATCACACTGCTGTAAACATCTCTAAGTGAAGTGCCAATCCATGTAGGTAATCAAGATGGAACGACAACTCACTTCGTGAGCTTTCCAAGCCTTCACTTCAACATGTTTACAGAATCTACTGGCTGTAAACATTTTGAAGTGAAGGTTTGAGTGAAGTGATCTCAAAGTGAGCTGTTATTCCATCTTGATTTCATGAATTGACAGCTCAGTTCGTGTTCAGCTCACACACAAAATGTATGATAAATCGCACTGATTATGCGTTGATGATAAATTAGTAGCGTTTGATTTCTTTACCTGAGATGGGTTTGCCTTGACTTTAGTCTCGGTCAGACGTGACAGAGACAAAGTCGATGGTTGAGTGAGTTTACCCAAAAGAAGCACTCTAACTTTGAAGACGTCAGTTTTTACGCAACAAATTTCACAAAGAAAATAATTAACGAAATACCTCAAATTTACGAAACTGTTGCCAAACATCTGTAATTTCACTTGAAAAATAACATTAAGAAAGTTTTGTCGATTTCTAACCAAGTCCCGAAAATTGGAAGACATACAAAATCTAACTTGGATGGAATTTCCCCTTCGACTGTGTTTTGTATTTTTCTGACGTTCTATAAAACGTGCCTGATTTTATAAAACGTTTGCTACCACGATATCATATTTTTTGAATCGTTGCCGCACTCTAGGATTTTTCTCCTATATCGTGGGTCTTTCGCAAACATACAAACTCACATACACAAACATCCAGAGCCGGAACTGAGAAGCGCAGCAGTCAATCAACCACTGCGCCAACCCTGTCGTCAAAATTGTTAGCAAGGCTTGCATACTATAATTATGTTTAAAAAACAGTTTTTTTTAATTAGACACTGTTCGAATACTGAGTAAAGATCTCTCTTAATTTGTTTCAGCTGAAGATTTCGTGAACCGTATATACCGTGTGGATAATGGCATAGTTCATTGGTTGTGGAGGTATGGTAGGCAGCCGCTCCACGTTAAATAATATTCATTTGAATCCGGTTTGACTGGATGCAGACCCCAATATAGTTGGGGAAAGGATAGGCAGATGAGTCAGTGCAGATTCTAAGACACTGCAACTATCATGCCAACGACCTACAGATAGAAACATGGCTTTACAATGTTTTTTCTAAGACACTATTACATTTAATCTACTCATAATATTTCTTAGAAGGATATGAAAAATAAGGATTTCCTTGAATACTTACAGGGCAAACCTTTTTCGATACACGTTTCTTGCAATCTAGCTTATGGTTTTAGTTTATACTGAGGATTATATTTAAAAACCGGCCAAGTGCGAGTCGGACTCGCGCACTGAGGGTTCCGTAAGCAGAAGTTGCGATTTACGATTTATGACGTATTAAAAAAAACAACTCACTAGATCTCGTTCAAACCAATTTTCGCTGGAAGGGAAGTTCACATGGTAATATACATCATAAATTTTTTTTGTTTTATCATTCTCTTATTTTAGAAGTTAAGGGGGGGGACATATTTTACCACTTTGGAAGTGTCTCTCGCGCAAACTAGAAAAAAATGATATTATGAACTTCGATACGAGTATCATTTTTGAAGACCTATCCATAGATACCCCACACGAATGGGTTCGATGAAAAAAAAATTATTGAGTTTCAGTTCTAAGTATGGGGGACCCCCAAAATTTATTGTTTTTATCTATTTTTGTGTAAAAATCTTTATGCGGTTCACGGAATACATCTACATACCAAATTTCAACAGCATAGTTCTTATAGTTTTGGAGAAAAGTGGCTGTGACATACGGACGGACAGACAGACATGACGAATCTATAAGGGTTCCGTTTTTGCCATTTGGCTACGGAACCACACAACAACCGGTCCTGTGCGTCTCGCATCCATCAGCTACTCGCAACCCTTACCAAGTCATCGGTCAAGAGAGAAATCAATCATGAATTATTAGGTATTATAATTATCCTCCCACAAAGTACAATAAAAACTTCTGTCACTGATTGAAATTGATAATTGAAGGTGAGATCCTAGTAATTGACAGATATTGAAGGACAACAAAGAGCGCTAAATTAGTTTTCTGCTATAATAAGATCTTGACGCGACTTCATCCGATGCAATTATGTCTCTTTTAATGCAATTCAAGAACTGAAATTAAAAAATGAAAAACAATATTCCTCACTGCCCCGCTTGTGTCTCTAAAAGTACAAACAACGAACTCAATTTTTTTCCTTTTCTACGAAAATATGTTTTGCGAAATAACGTCATTTTTTTAATCATTTTACTAGCTCTTACACAAAGGTTTGACATTCAACAGCTGCACAAAACCAATCACTCAATGGCATAGGAGTTGAATGAAAGTCGACGCCAACGCAAAAATGTGACAAAGCCAAAATCCAATTTCTCAAAAGTTCTAAAACGTGACCACAACGTCGCCTGACATTTCTGGTAAGTAATTGAGTTCCTAAAAACTGTCAAGGTAAGACCGTACTAGAACGAACTGAACGACATTGCAACGACGACGGCCATTTTGATTTTATTGAAATTGTATGAGATGTGCGGTAGCGGGAAAGCGGAGTTCGCAATAGAAGTGCAGTGGGAGTGTTGGTCCACTGCAGTGTGGTCTAGCCTTTACGTGAACAAAAATGACCGGTAGGTAGTCAATGCTTTTTCTGGAACATAAAGGCAGACGGCTGCCTTTGTTTTCCGGCCTTATTCAATAGAATAGAGAGTGGACAAAGTGGAAGCGCCATTCAGATAGCGGGGATGGCTCAAATATTTTGTTTTATAGAATAATGGAATTGTGATTTCTTGTTGCCAATTTCCACACCGGAAAATGGCAGACTCTGTAAGATTGTATTAAGTATTGATTAGATTATAATTTCTCGATATGTTATGAAAAAATCGTAATGTACCTATACAATAAATCCTATCCCACAGCTCGCTTGTCGTTCACTTCGCCTTCGCACTGCATAATCTGAAGTGTTCGCAATTCCAAAACGTCATCAAGCTCCGCGCCTTTTTATAAAACACTCACTTCACCTGCGATTTCGTTCGCGTGGGTTAAGTATTGCCATTTTTGTAAGGATCTCTATTTGTTTAGAAAATAAGTCATTGCTTATAAAAAATACAGACAATTTAGCTTTCCTTTGGTGAACAAATTGTTAAAATCAGTCCAACAGTTTTGGAACCAATAACATACATTTAAATTGTGAACCACATTTAAAAAATCGGGGACGCCTCCAAAAATGCTTTTAACTACGCATAAACAAGGATAACTTTGGACCACAACAGAATGAAACGAAATACCTTAATTAAATTGCAAATTCCCGCTGCAGGTAGAAAACAAATATTCTGCAATACTGCGAAATTCACATCTCAATTAATTAAAACGTGTACTGGAATGTTTGATGTTTCGGGTGTCATTGCACCCCATGTCTGTCTATCGAGTGGAGCGGCCAGCTCAGATTCTTTTGTGCCATGGACTGGCATTTCCGCGTTAATTTTACCAAAGGGTTCTTTTCTGCGAGTCAAAATTTAAATGAATTGTGTTCTGCACAAAGGGGAAACTACTGTGTAGTTTACTAAAGGTACCTACATTCCTTTGTCTTTTTACAAGACGTATGAGAATGAAAGTATGGGCGAATCACAAAGTAGACTAGACGCATGTTCAGTGATGCAATTTCCTGTTCAGACGGGCTGCTGTAGCGGAATTCGTTTGTTACCGCGGCCCTGGAAAGTTAAGGATATTAGGAGGCACACGAGGGTTCCGCTGCAGCGCCCAGAGCGGAAAGAGCCATCAGTCGCACTCAATACTTAGTCACATTCGATTTTCGAAAATGTTGTTTCCAAAAACTGAACCGTATCCTCGATGGTTTTAAATTGTTTTTTCTCCGTTTGAGAAGCCTTAAAAAGTATTTGTAGTCATAGCAAGACATTTACTAAAAACTAGTTTACATTTCAAAGATGGGTAAGTCAATCTGAACTTATATTATCTATTAAGCTGAAGAGTTCGTTTCGTTTCAAACGCTTATATCAGGACCCACTGGTTCGAATATTTTTTTTTTTCAGTGTGGCTAGCTCATTTACATTACGACCAATAGGAACGGAGTATTTATGAAAAATATGACGCAGACAAAATTGTGCAGGTCGGTTAGTCGAAATTTATAGATATTTTAATTTATAGATATTTTAATTTATAGATATTTTAATTTATAGATATTTTAATTTATTTTTTATTTGTGCTGGGTTTGCTTTTGACTTTAGTCTAGGTCACAGATGACAGAGACAAAGTCTACGATGAAGCGAGCTTACCCAAAAGTAGCCTCTTCACTCTAACTTTGAAAAGATTAGGGTTGTAAGCGTTCGGAAACTTTTTGACAATCATAATCGCTGTTAGAACGCCACTTTGTGTAGTCCTAGAAATGTTCGGAAAGTGGTCAAACACCCTAGACTTCAAGTATCCTATGTTATGCAACGGCACTAGCTTGAACAACCGGTTTAGCTAAGTGATACAGATTGTTACTAAGTTGATACGCCTTGAGCTGCAACAAACATCGCGCCGCACTCTCTCGGGTTCAGTCAAGATGGTTGATTTTAGAAATGGTCTCGAGAAGTTGTGATGAGAGAATAGGCTTGTGTTCTGAAAAAATCTAATTAGTCCGTCAGTTAGATTATCAAAAAATATTTGACCCGTATTTTTTCTGCCGTTACGGGAACCAAAATTGACGAAGTTACGACGCTTTTAAAATTCTCAATACGTCACACCTTCGCATAATTTTTAGTGAGTCGTGACGTCACGAGCCCTCACTCCCGAGTTTTGATGCGTTTTATCTTTGTCAATATTCATTGATTTAAAATTCAAAAAATACGTGTCCAATATTTTTCAATACTCTAACTGACAGACTAAATAGTTTTGCAATTTGTGGATGATGGAATCTAGCCTATTCTAGAATCTGATTGCACGGGAGCGGTCGTTTAGCGGTAGTTTGAGAAGACCTCTGTTTTTTTTTTTTGAGGGACCTCTCGCAAGCCAACCTAAGAAAGGGATGGCGAACCTTTTTTGGTGCTCGTGCCATTTTTATTAAAAAACAATTATGTAGCAGTGACGTGCCGCCTAAAAAAACTTGACTTGGTGATACAATAGACAAAAAATAAAACTAAATGCTTTTAAACTTAATTCTTTTTAGCTTTGTGTGTCTTCAAAGAAAATAAAAATTTCTGTTGTATCATAATATATAATTTGTGTTGTTGTGTTAGCAACGACAGAAATCATACCCAAAGGTTTCTTTCATCGAGATGCAAATCAATCAAAACAAATCTTGTATGAGCATGCCCAAATTACTTATTGGAAATGGACTTTTAATTCCATATAAGTGCTTATTAAATACTTGTGCTTGAAAAACTTCCTTTTCATGAGCTTATAAGTACGTCTTACACAATCAGATTGAGGACATCTTAATATCGTTATGGGCAAAAAATTATTGCGCGTTTACTTATTATATAACTACGGCAAAGTATTACCTTTTACCAAGTCGGTAACCTTTCTTACCAGTTTTTAATAACAAATTCGAGTGTTTAATTTACTACAAAAAATCTGTCATTTTTTTACATTTCTCACCTTTCATTTCGCTTAAAATGTCTCTGGGTCATAACTGGAATGATAACAAGAGCTAAAGACATCCTGAAGTGGTAGTGGGCAGGGCACATTGCTCGCAGAACAGATGGTCGATGGGGCCGAAAAGAAAAGTTGAAAGTGGCGACTGCGTACTGGAAGACGCAACTTTGGATGGTCTCCCACTGGGTTGACCGATGACCTGGGGCCCGAGTCTGCTATTTTTATAAATTTTTCATTCCGACACGATGTCATTGTCATGCCATTGTCATTTAGCTAAAAGTTCGTAATCTGCTAAATTCATAATAGCACGGTCACTGGCACGTCAGTGACCGGTCACTGGTCTCGTAATAGAATTGCGGTAGGAATGCCGTATTGCCATTATTATAAAACCGAGCTAAATTTGAGCATTTATTCATGCCAGATTTTATTAATAATTAGTTTTATATATTATTTATCAGTGTTTTAAGCAATCTGAAGTAGTGAGAAGTTCGTAAATACTAAATCTGTTTGTATGTACGAGATTACCATTCATATGGCTTTCTTTCAATGGCGTGTCAGTGGTTGATCATTGGAATGTCATAATGACGCCATTATGATGCCATTATGTTAGCAGATTACCAAACTTGTCAAAATCAACCATTTTTAAATCAGTGTTCGACCATTCTGACACTATTGTAATAGCAGACTCGGGCCCCTGGTGAAGGTCGCGGGCAGCTCAAGGATGAAGCACGCATAGGACTGGATACTGTGGCGACAATGTGCGAGGTCTAAGTCCTGCAGTAGACGATGATGCTGATATATTGTTTTAAACTTTCATGGTCACTAACATTAGAATAGTTCATATCGGGATTGCTACCATGTACCTTTTTATTTGCGAGTTTTCGATATTTCGGCACTGTTGCAAGCGCCATGATCACGGAGTAACTGAAGATCTTGCTGGTGGGATGTTATTGGGAGACATATCGGTCTACCCTCTTTCGTAGTCTTTTATAACGACCATCTCCGGTACACAAACACAATCATGGACATGGTAGCAATCCCGATATGAACTGTTCTAATGATGATGTTGATACCTACTCACAATAAGTATCTAAATCAATTATTTTTTTAAATTGTAAAAGGTAATTAATCTTTAAAAGTTCTGAGTCAACTACACAATTGTTTAACATTATCACAGAGAACTGACCGCATCTGCGGCAAAACAGTTATAAAATATTAACGCTATCTCACAGCATCATCTGCCTAGCCTTTTCTCAAGTATATTGGTGTCGGCTTCCAGTCAAACTGGATTCAGCTGAATACCAGTATTTTATGTGGAGCGGCTGCCTACCAGACCTACACAACCCATTAACTGGGTAACACGGTACTTCTTGGTAAGACTGGAGTCAGATTTACTGGTTTCTGACAATTCGTAACGACTGCCAAAGATCTACAAATGACAGCCGGACCAACGGCTTAACGTGCTTTCCGAGGCACGGAGGAAACTCGATATGTTAAGGTGGTCACCCATCCACAGACCAACCTTGGCAAGCGTTGACGTAACCTAAAGAACTTTATATTATGAAAAGTTTTCATATTAAGTACTTAGACAATCTAAAGAATCTACTAGACAAGGTGCATCAGGGGGCCCCAAAATTACCATAATAGGGAATATGCATGAAAAAAGTATTTATGATCTGAACAGTTTATCTAAAAGTATTGGAAAATATAATACTAACTGTGAAATTAGAATCTAAATTGTTCGAAAAACGAACGAGATACAATTATTTTAAACAAATATATCTGTCCCTCTCGTGAAAACGCTGTTTTCTATGGCAGCTGTATAGTCGTCGTGTAATTTGACGTCACATTACGTATCGGACCTCTCTTTCTAACTGTAGTCTTTGAAGCTTTATAACTTAATAAATTATGGAGGTATTTAAAAAATAATTTCATGATTGTTTACTAGAGCTAATAAATCTTTTGTTTTGCAAATAAAAAAATCGCATGCATATTCCCTATTATATATCATTATTCCATAAGCCTTTTAATTTAAGCCAATCTCAAACAGCAATTTGTTTACTTTCAAGAAAAACAAAGAATTTATGATACAACTTTTATCTTTACCAACCGTCTTATCAGGAACATAATCTTCCTACCCATTGATTTAATACCTTTTGTTATCGGAAATAGTCATGGACACGCCAAACGCGAGCTAATTGCACTTCCCTAATTACCGTCCGTTACATAACACGACACAAGTATATAATGAGAGTATTTATCAATCGCCTCTGAATCTACAGAGGCGTCGATTTCTTGGTTGCGTCACACATCGCTAAGCATTACATCACGTAAACTAGGTAGCTTAATTCCTTCTATTAAGATATTTTCGAGGAACCGTCTTGAAATAATCGACTACGATAGTCTTCCTCAGGGATTGCCAAGAAGTGGCATGGAAGTGGAAAGAATTGAGCCACGCCATAGCATAGTTTTTCTTATTTTTTTATTTACTATTGATAGGCATACGTTTGACCACTATCTCACCTGATGTTTAGCGATGATGCGGTTTAAGATGGAGCACGCTTGCCTAGAAGTAACCTATTCACTCTTGACTTAAAGACTCCCAGGTTGTAGCTATCAGGAAACACAGACTCCGGCAGGGAATTCCACTCCTTAGCTGTACGCACAATGAATGTATTCCCAAAATGTTTTGTGCGTATAGGTGGGATGTCCACCATGTACCGGTGGCGCATAGTCGTACCTCTTGTGGTCCGATGGCGGAACGGGCTTGGCGGAATTTAAATTATGCAATTCCGTCGCACACTCCCCAAAATGTGACCGATAGAAAACCGACAGGCCAGCGACTCGTATAGTACTTCTGTAGGGGCAATAGCTCAACCTCCACAAGGTAGACCAATAAACTGGTGAGGGTCGCGGTTGGCTGATGGATGTGAGATGCATGGAACCGGTTGTTGTGACGACATGCGCTGGGAGGCCAGCAATTAGCGTCTTTCGGTTGAGATGATGATGAATGCCCCAGCAATGGGACAATAACCAACTATGATACGGTTTCTGGTTTGTCAACTCGGCACGTTAATTAAAGTCGAGTAATGTATTCAACAAAAAACAGCATCTAACATGCGTTTGACAATGTCACATTAGATTTTCTATATTTTTTCTTACAAAAACTTTGCATAAGTAAAGGTATTTTTATCTGAATCTTTCTAGAAGCCCCATCGATTGGAAACAATTATGAGAGAAACTGTAACATTGTTATGTAACATCTGATATCAAGAATAAGAAATAAATCTTCTCAAGAAATATGTAAGCTGATCAAAACTGCTTTCATATTTCTAAAGACTTGTAGAAAATATCGAAGCCATATAACATAAAGATGTGTGTTCACTGGGCGACAAGTGAGCAACAATTTTTAATATCGTCAACTGTTTTAGATGTCACCTGGCAGAGTATGTACGTCATGGCATATTTTTTTTACATGATATGGGCTTGCTCTTGACCTAGAGTCTTGGTCGGAAATGACAGAGACAAAGTCTACGATGGAGCGAGCTTACCCAAAAGTAGCCTTTCACTCTAACTTTGAATTCGGAAACACAGACGTAGGCAAAGACTCCTTTGCTGTGCGCATTATGAAAGACGCTTAGAAGCGCTTAGTGCGAGTTGGTGGAATAGCAACCAGGTAAGGATGGTAAGTTGCAGTGCGTCTGGATGTCCGATGGTAGAAGGGGGCTGGTGGGATGAGGTCGTGGAGTTTCTGGGCACACTCTCCGAAGTACAATCAATATCACTTATTGTGATATTGATGACATCATTGGTGTCATCTTATTTTGACAACAAAGAAAGTTTTGTTACAAAATATTAAAGAATCTGAATTCGAAACTAACCAATGTTTTGTGTTTTCTTTAGGATTTTTTCGTTAGGATGACGCAATATTATAAAAGTGTTTCAAAGCTATCCCAAGCCGGGTTAGGTTACTAAGGGACAACATTTAAGTTGCTCTTTATCGGTATCAAGCAACAATTTATAAGATGTATCTCGGATTGGTTGTACCATATGAACACCTTACTTTACTTTTCTACAATCCAATTTATATCGATCAAACGATTTTCAATTTGAAGACGAGAAAATAAACCACTTGTTGCATTATTATTTTCTACTTTGAAAATACAGAGATTTTATTCGAACAAGTGGAAACAGTTTTATAGAGACAGCCATTGATTTCCAACAAAAATTGACCCCGTATTTTGTACGCTTTCGGTACTTTGTGAGGTCAGGCTAGAATGGAATAGTATTGCTTGAATTGTTTCTGTTGGTATGATGTGGGTGATACTCGATAAGCGAAAAACGCAATTGTAAGTTGACAAGCTCTGACAGATATTGCGATACTTT
Organism: Ceramica pisi; assembly: GCA_963859965.1. Classification (NCBI taxonomy): domain Eukaryota; kingdom Metazoa; phylum Arthropoda; class Insecta; order Lepidoptera; family Noctuidae; genus Ceramica; species Ceramica pisi. The sequence continues at coordinate 37,856,942 of OY982527.1, read as the reverse complement.
TATACCAATTTTCCACTGTTAAGCTGGGAAAATTACATGAAATAAGGCTGTAATTTGAGCTATAACACTAATGAGCAACTTTTTTTTCAGTGTTTTTTAGGGTTCCGCACCCAAAGGGTAAAAACGGGACCCTATGACTAAGACTTCGTTGTCTGTCTGTCACCAGGCTGTATCTCAAGAACCGCGATAGCTAGACAGTTGAAATTTTCACAAATGATGTATTCTGTTGCCGCTATAACAACAAGTAAGTACTAAAAAAAAACAGAATAAAATAAATATTTTAGGGGGTTCCCATACAACAAACTTGTTTTTTTTGCCGTTTTTATAGATAATGGTACGGAACCCTTCGTGCGTGAGTCCGACTCGCACTTGGCCAGCCAGTTTTTTTAGATAATATAATTATCTGTGGAACAATTTCTACAGGAACGTATTGTCGCGTCTTTCTATGGGAGTGATATATTGCTATAATACTTGATCCGTTGAACCCATACAGACGCTTACCTAAGTATTTTAGTCGTAATAGGAACAGGATTGCGTTGGTTATATTTATTCATTTATAGTTTGCTTACTACATGTTATTTATAAAGATTAGGTCAACTCTTATGAGTATTGCAACCGCAATATAAGCCAATTAGTGATGTAGCAATAATTTCACTATACGTAGTGAATAAATATAATGTAAGTGTCCATTGCAAAATAGATTATGATCTATAATCACATAGTTGGTTAACAAGACTGTTATTAATGTTGATGCTATCAACAATTGTGTAGTTTTTAATCGTTTCAATGTTTCGTGAAAATAGCAAAGTCATTTTCTATTTTTTTTTTTGTCAAAATGGCCTCGACCTTCCTGTGTCCATTTAGTTGTTCCATATAGATGCGATAGTTATCTTGTTTTATCCTCATAGAATTCGAGTTTAAGTTTCTAGGTTTGACAAAATCCGGCACAAAACGTAACCACCTTGACACTGACGCATCGGAATCTCAAAATACTAAATCTGCCTATAAAAACTGCATTAAATCGATGAATGAAGGCGTTTTATTTAAAAAAGAACGACAAATGACGGTATTGTTATAAAGAAGCACAACAAAATTCGAATGTACGATTTGTTTTTGTGGTTTTTTTTTTTCAAAAAAAGAACAACTTATTCGAACTATGAATGACCGGTGTATTTTGTTTTAGAAAAAGAACAATTAATTCGAACGATGAATGAACAGCTAAAGAACGACGCAAATCGTTAATTTTATTTTATTGCTTTACCGTTGAACTTGAGATAGTTTGGTTGCGTCACTCTGTCTACAATAAGTCGTAGTTTTTGTTTGGATAGTAAATAACAGAGTAACATAGCAACATTCACGGTTACGTTTTATTTGGATTTTTTGTTATTGATTGATACGAGTTGATTGTAGCAAAAAACAGATAGCTCAACTTCATGATTTGACAGAAGTTGTTAAAAAAAGCCAAAATTACTGCTATAAGGCTAATTGAATGATGGTTTAATTTTAACTTTAAACGTTACGCTGCTACACAGTGTTTAAATACTGGAATTATTTTGTTACAATGAGGGTACTTACTGTCCGCCGCCACCGGGGGTTGGGGAAGCGACGACCGCAGCTACCACGAAGGAGATAAGCTGTTGAATTTAATGGTTTCCTTTAATATTGTAAAAAAAAAACAAACAATCGATTTTAAATTGAAAACGGAACATAATTCACCGTATTATCGAACTAGAAGTACTTATTTAGCAAAAAAAAATTAAAACGTATAAATTGAAGTTAACTTTTTATGTAATGATGACGATAAACTTTATTTAAAGGACACAATTTGAGATATACTTAATTTATTTATAAAAAGAAACTCCACTATCGCTATTAGCAATTAGGAAAAAAAAAGAAAAATATCTTTGACATCTAAATTGGCGCGAAAACTATTTTGACAGATTAAAAAATAAATATTTTTTGTGAACTCACAGCGAGTTTCGCGTACATCTTGTTGGGTTAGCTGGACTGATTCCGTATTACACTTTGCCTGTCAAGACTGGCTTACTTTCTACTCCTCTGAACGCACTACAAGCTTATATACTCGTTGGTTTGCGAGTCCAATAATTGCATAATCTAGCCCCCTTGGTCCATCCCTACTAGCCCGTTTTACCCGGCGAATTTAGAAAGGTGGCACACACGTTGAGATTCGATGTAGAAAGGCCACTTTTCAATTGGGTGGGGTAATCACAGGTGGGGTGAGACATCGAGAATGGTCAGCGGTTACTTTTCTTTAGTTCTATGTTTTTTGAAGTGACAATGTGAGGTTATCTGTGTCGATAAAGTGTCTTACAAACGTAAAGTTCTATAAAGAACGAGGTATTCAAAGTTCTAGCCTAAAATTTAGTTTTAAGCATGTATGTATACGATTAATTATTTTAATCAATCTACTTAATTAAGTATGTATTATTATTATGTACATTGTATATTATCTGGTACGTGTACTAGGATGTTTACAATATTGCTAACCTGAAAACTTAGAACAGCTGTTTTGTAATATCAATCGATCAGTTTCAATAAGCTGTTCAGACAATATATCGATAATGTAAAATTGATTGGAGATGTTATGGAACATGTATTTTTAGCTCTTGTAATTGATATGTTCTAGACTAGCAAAAATGTTAGGTATTAAATTAAAATGAAAGTGTGTAAGTTAATTCTTCTCACGGACTTTTCCTTCAATTTTATTGGAGAAAGCGGTGATCTTGAACGATTTTTGTTAGTTTCTTTTTTCCTGGAAATGCACCCATATTTTTTTGTAAAATTTTACTGATTAATTTAGTTTTTTGGGTGCACTGGGTTGTAATGTACTATATTTTATGTAAACTAGTCTTTCAATTGATGTGTTTAAAAAGGCGCTGCTTTTTCAGCATGTTTTTAACCATCATTCATAAAAACGATTACTTTTGTCGATGTTTCACATTTCATAAGAACTCTTCTAAAAATCATGTCATATTTTTTTTTTATATCTTTAGTATATTTCGTCTACCTACTTACCCAATATAAAGTATAAAATGTTTGAGTCGTCGAGTGATCATGATTCTTTGTAACGTTCTATAAATTATGCATTGCGAATACTAATGAGCTAAAAGCGACTGTTTTTTATTATTTTATTATAGTGATGTGTAACTTTGGTTTGTGTTTTTTTTTTCGTCATTACGCTATGTGCGTTCGCTTTCGTTTTTGTTGAAGCCTATTTTTAATGCTTAACGAAACTGTTATTGAGCTGCCGGTCGCAGTTTAGATGTAGTTACTGCCTATCTATTCTGTCGACATATCACCGTATCCACTTAGGTGGAGTGAACGACAAGTGACCTGCCATTCCATCTTGTTTGTAAGATTTGACAGCTCACTCCGTGTTCACTTCACCCAAGCCTTCACTTCGACATGTTTACATCTGCCGGATTCTGTTGAAATCTCACCGTGATCACTTAGGTGGAGTGAACGACAAGTGACCTGCCATTCCATCTTGTTTGTAAGATTTGGCAGCTAACTCCGTGTTCACTTCACCCAAGCCTTCACTTCGACATGTTTACAGAATCACACTGCTGCTAGTCTATTCTGTAAATAACTAATTCGATATCGAGCTTCACCTGAGTGACAAAGCTCATAAAGTGAGCTTTATTGCACACAACATAAAGGTCTTATGTTTATACGAATTTCATACTCACCTCGGATTCCGCTGCCGAGACACGAAAATGTTGTTCCAGAATAGCACTGCTGATCGCAATCATTACAACTAAGAGGATTCAGGAGTTGTCAGTGTCAATATTCCATAGAAAATAATGACATTGACAGCTCGTAAACGTGGTTCTTAGGGCCGTACCCTGATCAAATAACCTTGAGCATTTCTTCCCTCAATAACATCGCAAGAGATACAGTAGCGAATACGCTCAGAATGTTGAATAAAATCGTTATAAAACCTAATTTTGGTCGTTCGAAAAAAATATTTCTACCAAAATGTTCATAAATAAATTGCCTATCCATTAGTGTAAGTACAAAATCAAAATAATCATCAGTTTTCGAGAAGATGCATGTTTCCAGTAATTATTTTTCATTTCTGTAGTTTCTTTGTGAGGAGATTACTTAAACATTATTCTTGGTAATAAAAAATAAAAATCTACCATTTTGAAGCCGAAATTATGTAGAAATTTAATGCATTCTTTATAAGTTGATATTTATTTTGGATAAAGAGTATATATAGCTCCAAGAAATGCACAAAAAGCGACTAGCGCTGCGTATTGCTCGGGGACGCGCCTTAAGCTGATTGCGTTCAGTTGCATTGATGAAATCCGCCCTTAGTCCCAGAAAGAGGCCTGATGATTTGGTGAGGGCCGCTGGCATCCAATGGATGCGAGACTCACAGGACTGAATGTTGTAGTGACACTTGCGGGAGGCCTATGTCCAGCTGAGGACTTGGAGTTTTTTGGCTGATATAATAATGATGATCAGTCTCTGGTTGATACGATAAACAAACTTAAGTAAAAAAATACAGGGCGCAGACGCTTATTTTCTTGCACTACTTTGCTTCGATGGTCAAAACATGTTCATAAATCGTAAGGGTTCGGTTTCACAGTCATTTGGATCATGGACTTCAAACAAAAGGGGTGCGTGGCGGCCGAAAAGTTAACCTTACCTATAAAGATAGAGTTAATATTTTAGAAAATGACAAATCTTGAGGTAGCAGTGACGTAGATGGTGCACAGACGCTTCGTGTTCGAACTTCCAGTCCTTTGACTCGGGCGAAATACGACAACAAGTGGAAGTCGCCCGAGGCGAAGCGAAGTTGCACGAGGCGAAGCGAAGTGCCCTCTACACTATCGTATTCGCTCAACTTCGATCAACTTCGGGAATAGTGTGGAGGACCCTTAAAAGATTTTTTCATAATATTAATATCGAAATATTCTAATCTAATCAAGATATATTACAATCTTCCGGATTTTGCAATTTTCCGGTGACAAATACATGATTTTCACAGTCTTAAAAATATAGTAGATAATACTAATTATTTTAGAAGAATGTGGTTGGAATCTACTGATTGATTTTACTGCCCACATGTTTTCTAAGACTGTTTTCTTCGCCGGTATCGTTAGCAAAGAAAAAATACTTTGACTAAATTGATAGGCGCGGTATGGACATAAAATATCACTGTGGCTAGTTTAAGTAATGGTGTCTGCAGAGCCACTATTTTCTGTCCTAATTGACGTTTGACAAATGCATAGTCTCATTATTTCCTTAATATGCTGGATACAGGTAACTTTTTAGATTCGAAAGCACATATTATATAACAAAATAAAACATAATAATTCTTAAGGATTCAGTACTCCACCACAGAAATATAAATATATCAATGTACACATTCATCATTCTTCAATTTGAGAATTGCCGAGAACGCAGGCCGCATTGCCACGTAATTTAATCTAAAAACCGGCTATGTGCGAGTTGGACTCTCACAAAGGGTTCCGAAACTGAAAAAAAAACACGTTTCTTGTATTTGACCCCAAATACAAATACAAATACAAAATCCTTTATTTCAAATAGACCAGTTACAGGCACTTTTGAATAGTCAAGGTCTGTCAGTCAAATAGATGAAGCTAATCCTGCCGCGCTAATGACAAGAGCAGCAGGTTGTTCTCCAACATAACACACCCACCGACCCCGCCTCCAGCGCGACAGTTGCACATTCAAAGAGTAGATCCTGTGGAGAAGAACGTGCAAGAAACTCCAAGGACACTCTTTTAAACCAGTTGCCATTGTTTACAAAATCATGTTTACATTCGGTGCGAAATAATTAATGAGTAAAACTATACAATGCAAAACGAATGAGTCTACACAATACAAATATAGTCTTAAGGTCCCCCCTTTAAGGTACAGTTTAATTTATTATTCGTTGTTATAGCGGGAATAGAAATACTCACTCTGTGAAAATTTCATCCGTCTATCTATTATGGTTTTTGAGATACAGACGGCAGACAGCCAGACGGACGGGCGGATGGACGAACAAACGGACAGACAGCGGAGGCTTAGTATTAAGGTTCCGTTGGTTACCCTATTTTTAGGGATGGGAAATCATCCAATGACTTCCCCCGCTCTGGGCGGAGCGGAAGGGAGTGTCAGACTTCTACTGACTACAACCCATCCATGTTCCTTCATTGCCCTTTGTGTTCCGGAGCCACGGTGTCTCTTTCGAACAGTCCCACGACTCCAGCAAGCGTCGGCCCTTTCGGGCCCCTCAGTGTGCTGACTCTCTTTGAGGCGTGTGTGGAACACTAACGCGCCGTCGACACGGCCTGTCGTCATGAGACGGACGGACGGCGAGCCACCCATATCTCACCGTCCACAGGCCCGTGCCTACGGTGGCCGGAGGTCACCAGATGGCCTCCGACGCCCGCGGCGTCTACCGGCGGCCAGGACGAGAGGTTCTCCGTTGGTTACCCTAGCCTAAAAATCATCACTAACCCTAATAATAACTAGCTATAAGAATATATTTAATCCCAGTGACTCCCGGGATCTCAGACAAATGTCCTGTCCATAGTATGAAAACAAGCCGTAAGTAACAAAAATAGCAATGTGTACTCCGAGCAATGCTTATTTATTACTAGCATGTGCCAGCGGCATCCCGCGCGTAATCCCTAGGGAACAAACTCCCGGAATATATATATAATCTATTTACCCGCAGAGTTCCCGTTCCCGTGGGATTTCCGGGTAAAAACTATACTATGTCCTTTCTCGGGTCTAAAAACTATCTTTATGCAAAATTTCATCCAAATCGGTTCAGTGGTTAAGGCATGAAGAAGAGCCAGACAGACAGAGTTACTTTCGCATTTATAATATTAATTTAAAATACAAGTAGGCAATTGTAAGAAATATCAAACTAGCATTTAGTATTCTCCCGATTCCTTAAGAATTCCTCGGGAAATCCTCTCTTAGTGTCTCTACGGAGTCTCTACGGAGTGTAAGGAAGCTACTTGCCAAATTTTAGCTTTCTAAGATCAATAGTATCGGCTGTGTGTTGTCTGTCAGTCCAGTCACTCACTCACTCACTCACTCACTCACTCACTCACTCATTAACGGAAGAATTTTATATATGTCACCCGAAAATGGTAATCACCGTAATATTGTAAAATAACGCGTGAAATTGTAAACAATTTTTTCTAAATAAGACACGATTTTATTGGAAACGATTGATTTTGGAAGGGATAAATTATATACAAAACAATATTTTCACAATATACCAAGAAATAATAATCTAATCAAGATTTATTACAATCTTACGGAGTGTGCCATTTTACGGTGACATAACATATATTTATTTGATACACGGTGCCATTTGAGTCATCTAACAATGGCAGTTCACTTCATCTAGTCCACTTCATCTAGTCCACTTCGTCAGTCTTTTGGGGGCCCAGTCACCCGCGTCCGTAGGAGAATACCCTTCAGCGAATCCCTACACGTGGTCCCCGGGTGGTGCTAAACAGGTGACACTAACCGCCTCCGTGGTCTAGTGGTTAAACCACCTGATACAGACCGAGAGGTCCCGGGTTCGATTCCCAGCGGGGGCAAATTTTTTGCTCGGTTTGGTTGGTGGTAGGACTTGTTCTAAGTCCGCCTGGCAAGCTACCACCATCATGTCTAAGTTAGGCTGCCTATGTAAGTATATTGATTGATATAATAGTATTAAATCCAGTTATTTATTATTTGGAAGTAATATCACATTATCAACCTACTTACAGATATTTCCTGTTTCTTGTTTTGTGATACTTATAAAACTAATATCTATAAATAGTGCTTACATTTGATGTCTGAAATAAATCAAAGCAGTGATGTAATTTTGTTTATACAACCAGAAACAAAATATATGTAGGTAAGTATATTACTTAATAGTGAGGTCATCCTTACATTATTATGAAATGCATTCTCTCAATCTGTTTTACTAGTAGAAGGTAATACATTTTAAACCCTCTTGCTAAATAATAACAGCCGCACGGGTTAATCTTTAAGGTTAAGCAACGCTTGCCAAGGTTGCTCTGTGGATGGGTGACCATCTTAACATACCTAGTTCCCTCCGCGCCTCGGAAAGCACGTTAAGCCGTTGGTCCCGGCTATCATTTGTAGATATTTGACAGTCGTTACGGATTGTCAGAAGCCAGTAAATCTGACTCCAGTCTTACTGGAACTCCTGCCGGAGTCGCGGGATTATTCGCAAGAGACACCGTGGCTCCGGAACACAAAGGGCAATGAAGGAACATGGATGGGTTTTAGTCAGTAGAAGTCTGACACTCCCTCCCGTTACACCCAGAGCGGGAGGAGTCATTGGATGATTTCCCATCCATAAAAAAAAAAGTCTTACTGGAACTGGAGTTCCACTCCTTTGCTGTGCGCATTAGAGTTTATGTTTGTAATAGCACAATACCGGAGAAATTTCTAGTGTGGAGCAACGTATAAAAAAATCGGGGGCGTCCAATTTCCAAACGCGTTTTACTATTTTTTTTCATCTCCAGATAATTCCATTTGCAATACCATGAGCGAATTAGTTCCATGATAAATGGCGTTATGATGGTGAAAAAATCTGCGCCTCCCATTTGTAGAAGGTGGTTCCTCTTCAGCCTTTTTTACTAGTGGGTTTGATGCGAGGCTAGGCGTGCCTTGTGTTGTCTTTTGTATCGCTCAATTTCATGCAGAGTTTACTGATGGCATTTTTCGCGTTTTACTTAACTATTTTTGCTTCAGATCTGATAAAAAAATACTTCTACCCCAAGAACCTAGCTAAACTACGAAAAGTCCATTATTATGCCGTCTGTCTTCCTAAGGCTAAGAACTCACGGTAGAAGCCGCGGGCGTAAATCGCGTCGTGAGTTGTGCTTTAATTTTTAACATATATCTGCTTTCTACAGAAGCTGCGGGCCCGCAACCGCGGCGGTCGCGGGTGAAAATCGCTCCGTGAGTTCTTAGCCTAAGTGTAGGTACACCTTGGGCCGCAAAGTACCTTCCTGATGGTTACGTCATTAACCACCCGATTACCATGGATAGTGTCACTACAGACAGACAGTCGGCGCCTGACCTGCCAACCTAGTGGAACGGTACATGCATCATTTATAAGCTGAGTATAGAACATTGTACAGTCGAGAGGCACACCAAGTTACCCGAAACTGACAAATTTTCCCTATCAACTTTGGACCTTATAACTTAAACGATAAAGTTGAAAATCCATTGAAGAAATTTGACAGATCGTTATAGCTTGATGTGCTGGCGTCGTCTGTACTTAAACACGTTCATGGTTAGGGTGACTTATGGACATTATAAAGCTTTGCTACGCTGTGTTTTGCGTTGCTTGATTTATATTTTATTCGCTACTGGATAATCAAGATCTTCTCATGAGGAGCTCGTGGCTAAATAACAACAGCCGCAAGTGTCGATCTTCAAGGTTAAGCAACCCTTGCTAAGGTTGGTCTGTGGATGGGTGACATAGGATATGATATAAATTGCTCGTGCATCGAACCAAGGTAAGCAACCATGACCTACCAAACTACGGCAAACCGCACGTCATCACTTATATCGCAAAAAGGCAATGTCAAACTATTTAGGAAATCGGAGACTAATGAACTCCATACTATGCTGTGTTGTGCCTTGTGGGTCGGCACGTAGCCCATCAACTTGTCTCGTGGCAGATGCAGTTCAACGCGAATCTGAATGCACGTGGACTCAGTGAAAATGCAGAAAGAAAGAGAAATGGGGTATTTCTGCGAAGCATTACAAAAGTTCGACAACGGCTTAGACTACTGTTACGAGCTTGGGGTTCGTGACAATAAAAACAGCCGATTATTTAACCAAAAATTACACTTTAATAATCAACACTATTCAACACTTCACTTCACTTAATTCGCAGTTGAAGATCGCTTCCGATGTTCGCTTGTATCGCCAATTCAATACTGACCGAGTCGCATTTTTTTTTTCTTGTCGATGGCCTCTCGCAGCTAACGACTCTATAAAGCCTTAGCTACTTAACCGGAGACCGAGTCGCGAGCGATGCGCACCTAATATAGTCCCACAGTAATTTCCAGAACCTTCGAGAATGGAAAATCTAGAAAGTTCGGGAACATACCGGTCCCGACTGACTAGGTGTCGAAACATCGAGAATGTTCTAGCATCGAAAAGTCTAGAAAAATCGTGACCCGATTAGTTCCACTACTCGATACTAGATGGCGTTAGTAGTACGTTGTGTACCCGGCATTAATTCTGGCGCGTAACACTATGTTTTGACAACATTTTTGTAATTTTTATTTGGGAGCAGCGGGTCTATAAAGGCTACTTTAGCAGAATCATATTCCCCTCTTCTTCTTATCGCGTGGGCAGTAAGGTCTAACGATCATTTATACCCTAGTGTAGCTAGTGAAGCGAGCTTCACCCGGAATCCTCTAACATAGAGGAACTGGCTATCATACCTCTAATTGCCGGAACACAACAATGCTGTTAACATTGTTGTTATGGCGACAGACTTAGACATGATGGTGGTAGCTTGCCAGGCGGACTTAGAAGAAAAACATTTGCCCCCGCTGGGAATCGAACCAGGGACCTCTGGGTCTGAATCGGGTGGTATAACCACTAACTAGACCACGGAGGCGGTTAGTGTCACCTGTTTAGCACCACCCGGGGACCACGTGTAGGGATTCGCTGAAGGGTATTCTCCTACGGACGCGGGTGACTCGGCCCCCAAAAATATGCCCTTGAAGTATGCCCTGCCAACAGACACTTCAGTTTGGCGATCCTTCAACCTTGGTTCTCTTGTGGATATCATCATTCCGGAACCGCAGCTCTCATACATAACAAGTATTCCATCATTATACTGTTACACCATTAATACCTGTCATATTGATCTAAAAACATGGGGTCTTAAGTTCCGCGTCGATATAATTAATATTGAGAAGAGGAAGTCCATAATGGTTCTAAATGATATGTAACCGCCTCACATATTATACTGGCTGTGTTTACCTAGCTTGTATTAGTTTTTTAGTGTACTAGGTTCTGCCATCAGTTTCATCTATGTGATAGTCAATAATCTACTTTATTAGTTGAATCGGATAAAGTTGTTTTGCCATATAAAAAAATTGCCTACGACCTATTCTCAGACGTGCAGACACTAAATAAAAATTACTCATAATAATCGCTCAGCCGTTTAGAAGGAGTTCGAAAACATCGTGACACGAGACTTTTAAATATGAGAAGATTTCAGCTTTACGATTATAATAAATCTGAAAAAAATATTTGTTTGTTTGAACGCGCTTTATCGAAGAAGGTTATATAAACATCACGCTACGACCAATAGGAGCGGAGCATTCATGAAAGAACGGCTAAGTGCGAGTCGGACACGAAGAGTTCCGTACTAAAAACTTTCATTTTTATTATTTTCTGTTACGGCAATAGAAATAGTCGATTTGTGAAAATTTCAACTGTCTACCTATGAAAGTTCTTGAGATACAGCCCGTTGACAGACGGACGGATGGACATCGGAGGCTTAATATAATAAAGTTCCGTTGATTGGTTACCCCCTCACTTGTCGTTCACTTCGCCCAAGTGTTCACTTCGCCTAAATTAGCATATTGCTAATTTAGATTAACAGACAGCTGCGTTGCGCCCAAAGAAATGTTGATTAGAAAGAAAGAAACAAGAGTTAGCATGACGTCATCAAATCAGCCGAAAACCGTCCATTGCTGGACTCAGGCCTGTAGGCAGGCCAGTGTTGGCTAATAACCAGTCCTGTGCGTCTCGTATCCAATGGCTACCCCCAAGCATGAAGTGTACAATAAAACAAAAACTAATTTAAAAAAAATATCGGGGTTAGATATGCGTCACATCTGAGCAAAACGCCCATCACTCAACATAATGCAGAGGGTCAGTATAAGCAAAGAAGAACACTAAAAAACACAACAACAACACACTTTTAATAAATGCATTTTTTTTATTCACGTACAACGATCCACTTTTGATTACTTTTCGCAATTTTTTCAATGACTTTGTTATGTTGTAGACTATTTAATAAATGCATTTTTTTTATTCACGTACAACGATCCACTTTTGATTACTTTTCGCAATTTTTTCAATGACTTTGTTATGTTGTAGACTACTAATTAATTTTAGACGTTGGGGGCTTAATGCCCCAAAAGTACAAATTAAAATCACGAATGGTGTTTTATTTTTTATTATAATGAGGGCTAACTTTTTTGTACTCACCAGTTGGCGCCACTGTGAGTCGTAGCAATAAAGTACCTAGTTACTACACGCATGTGAATAAAGTTAGAAGGCACGTTAAGCCGTTGGTCCGGGCTGTCATTTGTAGATCTTTGGCAGTCATTACGGATAGTCAGAAGCCAGTAAATCTGACTTCAGCTTTGTCAAGAAGTACCGTGATACCCATTATCTATTATGGATATATCATAGACTAGCTGACCCACGCAACTTCGTCTGCGTCACATTTTCCATTCATGCTCGGCTCCTTTTAGTCTTAGCGTGATGATATGTAGCCTATATCCTTCCCCAATACATGGGCTATCTAATATTGACAGAATTTTTCAAATCGGACCAGTAGTTCCTGAGATTACCCCTACATACAAACTTACAAACAAATGTTACCTCTTTATAATATTAGTATAGAAGTATAGATAATGGTTGTGGAGTTCTGAATAAAATGCTGGTATTCAGCTAAAATTCACTGACCCCAATATAGTTGGGAAAAGGCTAAGCAGATAGTGATGCTCCATTTATGTTTAAAACATTACGAATTATTTTGATAAAATTGCGCAACCTTTTATAATATTCTGTAATTGAAGTAACCCAGCCGGAGCTTCGCATCTGTTATGGCGTGACTTGTAACAAACCGTTCAGTGGGTTGGACTCCGACCTTTGGCTTTACATAAATGTCACTAGTTACTTCAGCATCTCTATAATCCTTATCATAATTTCCTCATTCTTCTAAAAATAATAGCATCTATATTGCACAGTGATTCAGCATTTGGGGTATTTCCATGTTCCGTTAAATTATTCATTATTTATTTGGTCATATCTGATTGTTGCGGTTTTTGTCCGAACTTTTGTTTTCATAATAACTATGTTTGTCATATATACGACTTCTTGAGTAAGTATAAATTATAGCTCTAGTTATCATACTATTTCGTGCATGCACGTCTTGATTTATTTTCCACAATGTACTGAAAGGATGGCCGAAGGATACTGTAAACTTATCAACAGGCGGACAGGTAACATCATAGAAAAAAATATGAATATAGACTTGATATTGGTTCTTAAACAGCATCAAATTCAATTCGCAATTTCATCAAACTAGCCAAAATTTCGGGAAATTTCGCAAAATATCAGAACCCACCAAACACAGCATTGTTTCCTCAGATGACCAAAATGAGTGAATTACAATAGACATGTGACAATTTCCAAATTCCGCAAACGAATAAATTAAATAATTTTGAAAATGTTACGTAATAATGAGTGCTGTTTCGAAAATATCACTCTCAACGCCCGTATTTCAAAATGTCAGAAGCGAAATGGGACCGGTTCAATCTTCGACGCTTCCTAGTGACCTGGTAAAGCTAACCGCCTGTAAGACAACAGGTTTTGAGCTCATTGAAATTACGCCTTTACTTCACATTTAGGTAGGCAGGCAGTAAGTAGGCTCTTTGATTGCATTTGCTCATTTTTTTTTTGTCTACGTTGAAAATGGAAGGAGCATGATTTTATGCGCCCAGACTGGATGTTGGGACTGTGGAATCATGACCTAAACTCATAATTTTAAATGCAAAAATAAAATATTTTTAACATGTTATTTAGATATTTTAACTTTCAACTACTGTCAAGTAGTCAACAGCAACTTTTTTATTGTTTTTCTTTCATAAGAACTATCTCTTGACAGTAACGAAAACTACAAAAAAGAATTAGCGAAATCGGTCCCACCGACGCGTGATGCAATGACCAAACAAATCATCGTTTATTTGTCAGAATCAAAATCCAATGGAATAGGGATTAATTTTTAATACTCTAACTGACGGACTAAATAGTTTTGCAATTTGGTGGTGTTATTCTAACCTCGTACCTCGAAAAGCAAGTAAAGCCTGTGGCCGTGTTGATCTCTCCCCGAGCATGAGATCGTGTGTATTGCCCTTCTATCGGACTTTGAGAGTAAACAAACTTTGACCACCTATGTTGTATGCGGTATAATATCTGCTGTGTAGTTGTTTATTTCTGAGACTGACCACCATGACCAAAATTCTGTCGGGAGGATTATGATAATACCTAACTAGCTGACCCGCGCAACTTCGTCTGCGTCACATTTTCCATAATTGCTCCGCTCCTATTTGTCTTAGCCTATAACCTTCCTCGATAAATGGGCTATCTAACACTGAAAGAATATTTCAAATCGGACCAGTATAGTTCCCGAGATTAGCGCGTTCAACCAAACATACAAACAAACAAACTCTTCTGCTTTATGATATTATAATATTAGTATTTAGACTAGTTTCTTCCAGCGGCTTCGCCCGCGTGATCCCTAGGGTATATACCTACTCCCGGGATTTATCTCCATAATTATAGCCTAAGTATGTGTTATTCCAAACTATAATCTACCTCTGTTTCAATTTTCATGCAGATCCTTTCAGACGCTCTGTAGTATAAGAGTAGCATACATCGATCCATCCTCACAAACTTTCGCATTTATAATATTAGTAAGATTTATCCAATTTGGGACAGCCAAAGTTACAAAGACATTTCGGCGATTCATTCTTATTTATATATATATTTTTTTTTTTTCATTTACGTGATGTTTCATTACGATTTCACTTCGTTGGACCCAAATAAGTGTTATTTATTGCGAGTTCAGATCGCTATCTGACCGAAATGAGCATAACGCGTGTTAGTTGGTGTCTAAGTAATTATTCACATTACTTACTCAGTTATTACGGCGAGCTCGTGGCTAAATAATAACAGCCACACAGGTCGAGCTTCAAGGTTAAGCAATGCTTGCCGAGGTTGGTCTGTGGATGGGTGACCATCTTAACATACCGAGTTTCCTCCGAGTCTCGGAAAGCACGTTAAGCAATTGGTCCCGGCTTTTGGAGATCTTTGGCATTCGTTACAGATAGTCAGAAGCCAGAAAATCCGAGACCAGCCTTGCCAAGGAGTATCGTGTTAACCAGTTAATGGATTGAGGTCTGGTAGGCAGCCGCTCCACGTAAAATACTGGCATTCAGCTGAATCCGGTTTGACTGGAAGCCGACCCCTGCATATCATAATTAATCATTTGTTTATTTCTCTACACAAATAGTTGGGATGACTTAGTCATTACGAAGTATGGAATTAGTCGTAAATGTCTGATTTAATTTATCATTTTCATATTGATTATTCTTGGCAGAATTGATATACTTAAAAATGATGACAACAAACATTATTTTTCAGCACTTATTCCAAAATTCTGTCTTACCCGTTTTAGATCCGTAGTGATGGTATTTTGCACTTGTGCGGTAAAGTTCACCATCCAGCCAATATCGAGACACGTGCATGAAAACAAAATCCGCGGCCCTTCCCAAATCAAATCAAATTTATTTTTGCAATCCATTATACACACATACAGGTTGTAAAAAATGTAAGACAGAATCAATAATGAACCCTGCCGGGCACAGCAAAACTTTAAATGTCCCCAAAATGTCCTGACTAGAAGCCAGTAGAACCTAGATATAAATTTGAGTATTGGGTCCCTATTGAGATTTTTGAGAATATCACTTACCGTACGGGCTTCGTACCTAAAATATAAAACTGTTATACCTAACCTGTTACAAAAAACATATTAATACCTCTCCACTTTTAATTAATTAATTATGAAACAAAAAGTCTCAGTTCATTGTTACAAAATGATAATGGTTACCTAACTATTACATTATATGCTGTAATAATGTAAATCATTTAAGTTTAAATTGGAACAACAGTATCTAGATTAATTGAACAGAGTGGTCAAAGGTGACCATGACCACCCACTCGTCTTTGTATTGTATCTTCTGCTAACAATCTTAAATCTATACTAATATTGTAAAGCAGAAGAGTTTGTTTGTTTGTTTGGTTGAACTCGCTAATCTCAGGAACTACTGGTCCGATTTGCAAAATTATTTCAGTGTTAGATAGCCCATTTATCGAGGAAGGCTATAGGCTATATATCATCACGCAGCATTAATGGAAAATGTGACGCACACGAACTTGCGCGGGGCAGCTAGTTTTTATATAAGATCATTATCTGACGCCTACCATAGTAGTTACAGCAAAATAAAATTTGCAGTCAGTATACCGGGTACACCTGTCCGTGGGTATATACTCATCATGTAGGCCTACCATAGCTGTTCACACATACCCCAAAATATCATATTTGTTTAAAAGAAAGTGTAAAAAGTAAACACTTAGTTTTCAATATCGCTTAAGACGCTTGTAACTTTTATATAAATTTATTTACATGCATACACTCAAAGTAACGAATTATCTCCAAACGCAAAAAAAAAATTACCAATACATTTTTTTAATAAAATGTTTCGACTGACTGACCCTGCCGGACGATTCTGTAAACGTTCGAAGTAAGCTGTCAATCCATGTACTAATCAAGATAGAATGACAGCTCACTTTGTGATCACTTCACCCAATCCTTCACTTCGACATGTTTATAGAATCGACTCCTTTTTGGGAAGTCGGTTAAAAAAAAGAACTTGTCTACATAATTATTTAATTTAAAATCATCATCTGCTTCTAGCCTTTTCCCAACTGTATTGGGGTCGGCTTCCAGTCAA
Source organism: Ceramica pisi (assembly GCA_963859965.1). Classification (NCBI taxonomy): domain Eukaryota; kingdom Metazoa; phylum Arthropoda; class Insecta; order Lepidoptera; family Noctuidae; genus Ceramica; species Ceramica pisi. The sequence goes on along the minus strand of OY982527.1, from coordinate 37,840,080 downwards.
ACCGGATTTAGCACATTACCCAATTATAAAATTAAAATTTTCAAAGAAAATTAATTAAAAAACAAATTGTAACGTATCGACTATCAAAGAGCTACAAATGACAGCCAAGATCACCGGCTTAAATTCTTTCGGAGGCATGGAGGATGCTGGTTTTGTTATGAATCCCATCCACGGACTGACCTCGACTAGCGTTGCTTAACCTCAATAATCGACCTGTGCGACTATTATTATTTAGCCATAAAATCCTCAAGTTCTCAAACTTCATCATCTGCCTAGCCTTTTCCTAACTACATTGGGGTCGGTTTCCAGTCAAACTGGATTCAGCTGAGTACCAGTATTTTACGTGAAGCGGCTGCCTACCAGACCTCCACAACCCATTAACTGGGTAACACGGTATTTCTTGGCAAGACAATTCCTAACGACTGCCAAAGATATACAAATGACAGCCGGGACCAATTACGGCTTAACGTGCTTTCCGAGGCACAGAGGAAACTCGATCCTCATTATTCCCTAAAATGTGAATAATGTTTCATGCACATAAAAATACGGAAATAGTTACCTAAGAAAATTGCTGATAAAAAAAATGTTTCGTTACATACAAGTTATGCTAAGATTATGTAGATACGTCATATTTATTGAGCTGAGATTTTTATCTTAACAAATAGTTATTATGTGAAATAATTTATAATGTAAGGGTATTTTCATACTGCCTCGAAAAGCCGTGCGATTTTTGTTACACGCGAACATAATCGTTTTTGCCCAGCATTGTCATAAATTTTCATTTATGACAAAGCTTGTTAAAAGCGAGCATATAAATCGATACTAATACCACCTGAGCAGGCAATCGTTTTTTTTCATTCAAATAGAAATAGCCAACTACCTATTCTTTCTCAGACCTACCAACTATATAGGTACACAAAAAAACTCATAAAAAATCGGTCAAGCCGTTTTGGAGGAGTTTGCTAACATACACCGTGATACGAGATTTTTGTTTATTAGATTATAAAGCTTTAAGGTATGGTTTAACGCGCTAATCTCAGGAACTACTTGACTAGACGAAGTTGCGGGGGGTCAGCTATTGACCTTTATAACTCGTGAGATAGGTACTAGAAACTCAATTTCATAAAAATTTGCCAGACTATTTAGTTATACAAAAAAGCTTACCTACCGTACTCTTAGTGAACAGCATACGTCAAAATTATTAACAGAAACAATCTATACTTACAGTCAAATAATTAAGCTTGGTTTCTGAGGTACCAGCTAAATCAGAGTGAAGTTACCTTAATAGGTACTGGCACTAATTGAAATAAGTATAAACATTTTTTATGTACTTTCATTTAAATAGGCTTGTGTCCTGAAAAAATCTAATTAGTCCGTCAGTTAGATTATCATAAAATATTTGACCCGTGTTTTTTCTTTTGTTACGGGAACCAAAATTGACGAAGTTACGACGCTTTTAAAATTCTCAATACATTCCTTCGCATTATTTTAGTGAATCGTGACGTCACGAGCCCCCACTCCCGAGTTTTGATGCGTTTTAGACAGACTAGATTAGATAGACTAGATTCTATCATCCACAAATTGCAAAACTATTTAGTCCGTCAGTTAGAGTATTGAAAAATAATGGACACGTATTTTTTGTTTTTGTAAATCAATGAATATTGACAAAGATAAAACGCATCAAAACTCGGGAGTGCGGGCTCGTGACGTCACGCTCACGACTCACTAAAAATTATGCGAAGGTGTGACGTATTGAGAATTTTAAAAGCGTCGTAACTTCGTCAATGTTGGTTCCCGTAACAAAAAAAAAACACTGGTCAAATATTTTTTGATAATCTAACTGACGGACTAATTAGATTTTTTCAGGACACAAGCCCATTCTATCCTGGCCTATGAGAAATCCAAAAATTAAATATCATCAAAATTGGCCCGGCCGTTCTTGAGTTACAAAATATGGTGTAATTTAAACGACTTTGTTTTATACTAGCTTTCTCCTGCGGCTTCGCTACCGTTTAACCCGCATAGTTCCCGTTCCCGTGGGAGCTCGTGGCTAAATAATACTAGCCGCAGGGGTTGATCTTCATGGTTAAGCAACGCTTGCCAAGGTTGGTCTGTGGATGGGTGACCCTCTTAACATACCGAGTTTCCTCCGTGCCTCGAAAAGCACGTTAAGCCGTTGGTCCGGGCTGTCATTTGTACATCTTTGGCAGTCGTTACGAATAGCCAGAAGCCAGTTAATCTGACACCTGTCTTGCCATGAAGTATAACCGTGTTACCCAGTTAATGGGTTGTGAAGGTCTGGTAGGCAGCCGCTCCACGTAAAATACTGGTACTCAGCAAAATCTGGTTTGACTGGAAGCCGACCCCAATATAGTTGGGAAAAGGCTAGGCAGATGATGATGAGTTCCCGTTCCCGTGGGATTACCGGGATAAAAACAAACTATCCTATGTCCGTCTCCTGGTTCTAAGCTACCTCCCCACCAACTAAATCGATTCAGCCGTTCTTGAGTTATTTAATAGTGTAACTAGCACGACTTTCTTTTATATATATGACCCGGTGAACTTTGTTCTGCCTAACAGTTCGATTCTTTAATTTTTTAGATTTTTTTTTCTAGTATAAACGTAGCCTAAGTTACTCCTTATTGCATCAGCTACCTACCAATAAAAGTCCCGCCAAAATGGGTCCAGCCATTTCAGAGATTAGCCGGAACAAACAGACAGACAGACAGACAAAAATTGTAAAAAAATGTTATTTTGATATATGTACCGTATAAATATTCATAGACATGTAGTAAAAAACGGTTATTTCAATATTATAAACAGACACTCCAATTTTATGTATATGTATGTATGTATAGATAGATGTATGAATGTAGAGATTTCTTCAGAATACGCTATCATCATTCCTTTTCAGTAGAAAACTTTGAAGGAATTTCATTTAATCTATGATTTCACGGAATTCTCCCCCAGGCTTATATAAATGCCATCCTAGAACGGAGGCAAAATAGTACTAAGAAATAGTTACTGGGGTAAGCTTTTGAGAAAATCTAAAGATTTTCAGCGTAAAATTCAGCGTTTTCAGTGCATCTTTACTCAAAGAACCTACTAAGATTTTTCCAGTTGGCCTATTCTGTAACTAAAAAGCGCTCATATAAATATCAACTTGCTGCGCTTGAAAAAACTAAAGAATCGACTTTTAGGCGGAACGAAGTTCAGCTAGTAAAAAATAAAGGTAGAAATCTGTTTATTCTATACATCAGACAATATTCCTTCAAGTAAGGTCATGAGCACCATCACATCAGCCAATTGCCGTCCATTGCTGAACGTAAGCCTCCAAAGAGCGCCAACCATCCCGGTCCTGAGCAGTCCACATCCATCCACTGCCAGCCACCTTCTTTAAATAATCCTACTAATATTATAAATGTGAAAGTTTGTATGTTTGTATGTTTGTATGTTTGTATGTTTGTATGTTTGTTTGTTTGTATGTTTGTATGTTTGGATGTTTGTCCGTCAATCACGCAAAAACGGCTGAAGGGATTTGGATGAAATTTGGCACATATATAGGTCACATCCTGGAATAACACATAGGCTACTTTTTATCCCGGTAACATACATGACTTAATGGAGACAGAGGAAGAAGTTGAAGTTCAAAGTTTCTGCTACCTTAGTACTTCAGATTCAAAAGTACCAGGAGAACAGAAACATGTCAAAAATTTTTACCGGGCTAGAATTTTATTACGAGTGCTAAAAGATTCACAATTACAAGGAGACCAGGAACATGTCAAATTATTTTTGGGCAAGATTTCTTTTGAGCCGAAACTTTTCGAAGTATTTTAGAGACTGGTTTTTTTTACTATTGGTAGGCAAACGTTTGACCGCTATCTCACCTGATGTTAAGCGATGATGCGGTCTAAGGTGGAGCACGCTTGCCTAGAATTCCAAGCGCTACAGATTCACAAGTACCAGGAGAGCAGAAACATACCGAGGTATTCCGGGGCCGGAATTACGAGCGCTACAGATTCACAATTACCAGGAGAGCAGAAACATCTCGGAAGTTTTTTTAGGGCTTGAATTACGAACGCTTTAGATTTACAAGTACCAGGAGATCAGAAATATGTCAAAGCATTTTCCGCGTTGGAATTGTGAACGCTATATTTTCACAAGTACTAGGAGAGCAGAAACATGTCGAAGTATTTTCTGTGCTGGAAATTGTGAACGCTATAGATTCACAAGTACTAGGAGAGCAAAAACATGTCAAGGCATTTCGGAGCCGGAATTACGAGCGCTACAGATTCAGAAGTACCAGGAGACCAGTAATATCTCGAAGTATTTTCTGAGCTGGACTTTCTTTCGAGATTCACGAAAATAGCCAGAAGAGCAGACACAGGTCGATTTATTTTCGGCGCCGGAGTTGTGAGCGGTTTAGTTTAAAAAATACCAAGAGAACACAAACATGTCGAAGCTTATTTCCGGGCTAAAATAATGAAATCTAAAGATTCAAAAAAATACAAAATACAAAATCCTTTATTTCAAATAGACCAGTTTACAGGCACTTTTGAATAGTCAAGGTATGTCAGTCAAATAGATGAAGCTAATTCTGCCGCGCTAGCGACAAGAGTAGCAAGTTATTCTGCAACAAAACCAACTCACCGACCCTATCTCCAGCGCGGCAGTTGCACGTTCCAAAGAGTAGATCCTATGGAGAAGAACGTGCAAGAAACTCCATGGACACTCTTTTAAACACTGCCTTTTTACAAAATCATGGTTAGATTATTTAATGAGTCTATACAATGCAAAGATAATCTTACAATCTTCAGCAGGTCCAACAATGTTTTCACATCTTCATCAAAGTTCGGGCATTTTAGTCGTTGTGGAGCGGACCAGCATTGAGCCAAGCATTTTTGTCGTCAATGTACTCCCCTAATTTATAATATGCTTGTTTGCATAGTGTGCGTTTTACACAGTTTTTAAATTTCGTCTCATTTAGTTCTAGTATATGTGGCGGTATTTTGTTATAAAACTTTAAACAGTATCCCATGAAAGATGTTGCTACTTTAGCAAGTCTGAAACCTGGTTGAACTAACTGATTCCTATTTCTAGTGACATAGTTATGTCTGTCGCCTCGTTTACTGAAAAGATGTAGATTCTTTCTAACGTACATAATATTTTCATAAATATATTGACAAGGGACCGTCATGATGTTAATTTCTTTAAACAGTTCTCTTAGAGAATCTCTCCGGCGCAGATGGTAAATGGCTCTGATGGCTCTTTTCTGCAAAATGAAAATAGACTCGATGTCAGCAGCCCGTCCCCAAAGTAAAATACCGTAAGACATTATACTGTGAAAATAACTAAAATAGACTAGTCTAGCGGTTTCAACATCTGTAAACTGGCGAATTTTTCTAACAGCATATGCTGCTGAACTTAGCCTTTCTGCAAGAGATGTTAAATGAGGACCCCATTGTAACCTTGAGTCTAGCCTAATCCCCAGGAAAACTGCTTCTTCGACTAATTCTAGTTTCTCCTTGTTCAATATTATGTCACAATTATTACTTTTGACATTTGGTAAAGTGAATCGAATGCACTTCGTTTTTTTCTCATTTAACACTAGATTATTAGCAGTGAACCAATCATGTACCTTCATTAGAGCGTTATTTACATTGTCAAGATTGTTTGCATGTCTATTTACTTTAAAAATCAAAGATGTATCGTCAGCAAACAACACCATATTGAGTTTATTTTCTAAAATATAGGGCAAATCATTTATATAAACTAGAAATAAGAAAGGACCCAAAATTGAGCCTTGTGGTACCCCCATTTTCACGATTAATCCTGTTGAATTTTTGCCGTTTATATGAACTAGCTGCTGTCTTTCATTTAAAAACGATTTTACTAAGTTCAAGGCTGTTTTACTTAGTCCGTAATGCTCTAGTTTCAGGAGTAATGTCTCATGACTCACACAATCAAACGCTTTCGATAGGTCGCAGAAGATACCTATGGCATCTTGCGCCTCTTCCCACGCATTGAAGATATGTTTTAATAAAGTTACACCAGCGTCAGTTGTACAGCGCCCCTTGGTGAAACCGTACTGTTTGTCATGTAAAATATTATTCTCATTAAAGTGACTGAGCATTTGATTTAGCATAACCTTTTCAAACACCTTGCTGAAAACCGGCAACACAGAGACGGGTCTATAGTTATTGGTATCTTTACTGTCCCCGGATTTGAATAAAGGAATAACTTTACTGTATTTCATAAGGTCCGGGAAAACCCCTTGATCTACACACAGATTGAATACAAAAGCTAAATACGGTGCTATAGTGTCAATAATGGAGGCACAAACTTTTACAGACATACCCCATAGATCTTCTGTCAATTTGACCTTGACTTGCTTAAAAGCTTTTATTAATACAGTTGGGGTTATATGCTTAAAGTTAAACTCAATTGGGCAGGCTGAAACATTCGCCTTCAATAATTCAACAGAAAGTGAGGGCGACGAGTTTAAGGTTTCAGTAGTTTTAATTGGAATACTGGTAAAGAAATTTACAAATTCTTCAGCGACTTCTTTGCTTTCGCTTATGAGTCCACGTGAAGTTCGCAATGTATAATCATTTTCAATTTCGATTAAAACAACTGCCTATACTATAATTGTCATAATTAATTAACATTTCAGTATCCTTTAACCAATGTTCAGTTATGCAAATAATATCAAACATTGTTTTTTCTAAAAATAATTCTATTTCCAACTGTTTTGAAGCAAAGCCTTGAATATTTTGGAGAAATAAGTTAAAGGATTTCTGCTTAGCCCCTTTTTTTTGAGTGCTAGAAGATACCTTATTGTTGTTGAGTTTATCTAAGTTGCTAATGGTACCAACTGTTGTCTTATTCCCTAGTTTAAATTATTGGATTCAGAAACCATAACATTAGTATTATTACTAATGTTGGTGTTAATTACAGGGTACTTCGACATACTAATTATGTCTGAGTTAATATAATAAACTAATAGCCTCGCTATTTGACGTCTAAAACTAATGGGCAAATACACTGTATCCCTAGTCGACCTAAGTTTATCAACAAAATTGTTGATGTCAAAAAATAAAAATTTATCACTATGATGACTAGCTAAAAAATGCATTTGATTATTTAACCTATGTATATACATATTCTTCCTATTTGACAACTGCTCAAAGTAGGGAAAAGCACACAATATAATTTTCTTACACTTAATTTTCAATAATTTATCGACATAATTAGTGATGTCATCTATTGTAACATTAGAACTATTACCTACCAAAATAGTGATAGTGGCATCTTCATCATATTTATTCCTAGTTATAGATGACATAATCTGTTTGTAGGAAGTATGTGGCATACAATGATTCTGAGAAGAAGAATGACTCAGGTTATTACTAATTAATTTTCCTAACCCTTTCCCTAAACTATCTGAAAATATAATTGAGCAATCACTACTACAAGGGAGAGACTGACTGTCAAACTGTTCAACTTGTGATGAACCTAGTACCATATCTGGTCCATTTGGGTTGGGGATACAATGCCGAGCACTTCCTGACTGGACACATCACAAGTAACATCAGAGCAGAAACCTGTCGAAGTATTTTCGGGGCTTGAAATTGTGTACCAGGAGAGCAGAATCATATTGAGATATTCCGGGGCCGGAATAACGAGCGCTACAGATTTACAAATACCAAGAGAGCAGGAACATGTCGAGGTATTTTTAGGCTGGAATAAGCGATATAGATTCACAAGTACCAGGAGACCAGGATCATGGCAAAGATTTTCAGGGCTGGAAATTAAGAACGCTATAGATTCGCAAGTACCAGGAAAGCATATAAACATGTTGTTTGGGATTTGAATTATGAGCGCTTTAGATTCACAAGTACTTTAGAGCAGAAACCTGTCGAAGTATTTTCGGGGCTTGAAATTGTGTACCAGGAGAGCAGAATCATATTGAGATATTCCGGGGCCGGAATAACGAGCGCTACAGATTTACAAATACCAGGAGAGCAGGAACATGTCGAGGTATTTTCTGGGCTGGAAATTGTGAACGCTATAGATTCTCAAGTACCAGGAGAGCAGAATCATGTCGAGATATTCTGGGGCCATAATTACGAGCGCTACAGATTCACAAATACCAGGAAAGCAGGAACATGTCGAGGTATTTTTGGGCTGGAATTATGAGCGCCATCGCCATTGATTCACAAGTACCAGGAGAGTAGGAACATGCCGATGTTTTTGAGGACTGGAAATTAAGAACGCTATAGATTCGCAAGTACCAGAAGAGCAAAAACATGTCGAGGCATTTCGGAGCTGGAATAGATTCAGAAGTACCAAGAGAGCAGTAACATACATCTAGAAGTGTTTTCTGGGCTGAAAATTCTGAACGCTATAGATTCCCGAAAATAACCAGGAGAGCAGACACACGTCGATTTTTTAATTTAATATGTCAAAGTATTGCCGGAGCTGGAATTATGAACGGTGCAGATTCACAAGTAGAAACCAGAAGACCAGAAACATGCCAAAGTATTTTTTTCGACAGGAGTCGTGAGCGCTTAAGATTCACAAGTACCTACCAGGAGATCACAAACATGTCGAAATAGTGTCGGGGCTGAAATCTTACTTTCAGCCGCACCGCAAAGTCTCACAATATCTGGATACCTGAATCATGAAAATGCAGTTCCAAGGATGAGACAATGAGGGGCAGTTCTAAAGTCTACGCAGACGAAGTCGCGGGAAGTAGCTAGTATAATATAATATCCTTGGACATTTCACACAACGCAATATAGTCCCAAGCTAAGCAACCTAATGCTTGTGTTATGGTAACGAGATGGCTGATAAACTACTTATATACATTTTTTTTTTGTAAATATATACATATTATAGATAGAAAAACACCCAGACTCGGAACAAATACTTGTAGGTCGTACAAATATTTGTTCCGTGCGGGAATCGAACATGACATGACATCGAACATGACATGCTGCGCAGCAGTCAATCGCTCAACCACTGTGCCAGCCGTGTCGTCAATCCTTTGGTCCGTCGTGGTCATCCTTCTGGGTAAGCTCGCTCCAACGTAGACTTTGTCTCTGTCATCTTTGACCTAGAATAGAGTCAAAGCAAAACCATCTCAAAAAAAAAAAAAACAACGGGTTGCACTCCGAGAGTGCCGACAGAAGTGAAAACTTGAACATTAACGTTGTGTATTTTTAACCGACTTCAAAAAAAGGAGGAGGTTCTCAATTCGGATGTTTGTATTTTTTTTTTTTTTTTATGTTTGTTCGGGCATAACTCCGTCGCTTGCCAACCGATTTTAAAAATGATTTTTTCGTTGGAAAGGGTATACTTCCCAAATGGTCCCATTTAAATTTTATCAAAATCGGATACGAACTTTGGATTTTAAATCGAAATAGCTGGAATTCGTCTACTTGGATGACGGTTTTATATGTCATCCAAGTAATCGAAATTGCGCATTTTGCTTTTCTGCGATTTCGCAGTGATGTTGTTAGGTGTAGGGTGCCACTAAAAAGTGAAAAATAAAAAAACTTTTTACAAAAAAATACAACCGACTTCCAAAAAAAAGTAAAAAATAACTTTGATTTCGGAAGTCGGTGTTCTTGTTAGTTTCTTCGTATTTTGACACCGACTTCCGAAATTAAAGTTATTTTTTACTTTTTTTTGGAAGTCGGTTGTATTTTTTTGTAAAAAGTTTTTTATTGAATCACCTGTCTTACGAATTTTCGATCAGGTCACGTGTCCTGACGCGTCATCGTCTTACGAATTTTCTATCAGGTCACGTGTCCTGGCGCTAGTTTAACATTTTATACCGATCCCAATAAAAGTGCTCAACGCCGCTAAAGAAGTTTTCACTTAAAAAAATTATCTTAGTATGTTTAAATCACGTGTCACGTTGTTTGTCCGCGATGGACTCCTAAACTACTTAACCGATTTTAAACAAATTTGCACACCGTATGCAGTTTGATCCAACTTGAAATAGGGTAGCTTACATCTCAATTTATAGTCGCAATATTACATGGGCACGGAGCATTAATGGAAAATGTGACGCAGACGAAGTTGCGCGGGTCATCGAGTATAATATTTAAAGAAGTTTCTCATAATCTCGAATAATAAATCAGCTTAGCAGAACATTGTGTCACAGTATAAATATGGACAGTACGGAAACTACCTACAAACGCTCGAAACGGCACACTCACACAAACATGCACACCGACGAGACTTTTCGGTGCCCGTCGCGGTACTCTCAGTAGTGAGTGCCGCCGGCCGCGTCAAAGTCAAGACGAGTTTAGCCTTTTTAAAAATGCCACGAACGTATATATATACATGCGCAGTATACGGCTGTTTGAACTCGGCTTCATCACAATCGGAGCTAACGTATTTTAAATTTCCTGCTTAATTTGAAAGGTGAGAATCATTAATGATATTATTATTTAATCGTTATCGAAGTATAAGTCCATGTGATCGATCAAAATGAATTCGTGAACTTCAAAACTATTAGGTACTACTACTTCTTGTAAATCCAAGATGGTATAGGTATATTTTTTTTTTTGATGGGTGTCATTTTCATGGTTTTCGAGGGTGTTGAAGCCGATAGTGATGTCAAAACGTGAATCCAAGATGGCGGCTTCAATAGATATCAATTATTTAGTCATGGGTGTCTTTTTCATGGTTTACGAGAGTGTTAAAGCCAATAGCGCTGTCAAAACGTGAATCCAAGATGGCGGCTGCAATAGGTACCAATTTTTTCGTCATGAGTGTCGTGTCCATGGTTTCCCAGGGTGTTGAAGCCGATGGTCATGTCAAAACGTGAATCCAAGATGGCGGCTGCAATAGGTACCAATTTTTTCGTCACGGGTGTCATTTTCATGGTTTTCGAGGGTGTTGAAGCCGATAGTCATGTCAAAACGTGAATCCAAGATGGCGGCTGCAATAGGTACCTTTTTTTTCGTCATGGGTGTCATTTTCATGGTTTTCGAGGGTGTTGAAGCCGATAGTGATGTCAAAACGTGAATCCAAGATGGCGGCTGCAATAGGTACCAATTTTTTCGTCATGGGTGTCGTGTCCATGGTTTCCCAGGGTGTTGAAGCCGATAGTCATGTCAAAACGTGAATCCAAGATGGCGGCTGCAATAGGTACCAATTTTTTTTGTCATGGGTGTCATTTCCATGGTTTTCGAGGGTGTTGAAGCCGATAGTCATGTCAAAACGTGAACCCAAGATGGCGGCTGCAATAGGTAGGTATCAATTTTTTCGTCATGGGTGTCGCTTTCATGGTTTACGAGCGTGTTGAAGCCAATAGTGCTGTCAAAACAGGAATCCAAGATGGCGGCTGCAAAGACACCGAGCGCCCAAAACGTTTTCGTCCAACAGCGGCTCGCGTACGCTCCCGCCAAAACTTGTAAAAGGTTACGCCGTAATGACAAAGTTAATGCTACAAGTTGTTGTGTTATTAAATTGTTTTCCGTGTTTCTATCTAACTATCATCTTTTGTCGAGATTAACCAACGCCATGAGATTACCTATTTAAATTGTACTTGTAAGCTAGTTATTCAAATTCGATTGATTGATCACTACAGAACAAAAAAAAATAAAATAAAAAATAAACAAAAACATTAAAAGTGACAACCCTATTGCTTCAATGGAGCGTAGGTATTTATATTCTCAACTAGGCTTAGTTTCCGTACTGTCCATATTTATACTGTGATTGTGTCGAGTTGAGCGCACATAAATATACAAGAAAGTCTATTTTTTTATCGCGATTTCAGAGTTGGTCGCTTAGTTAAAGTTGATCATAATGATGGCCACTTAATAGGGGTCTCGTGGTTATTCTGTTGCACGTTATTTTAATATTTGATTTCGGTAAGTATGGGCAGTGATGATGGTTAATGGTTTCTGTACATAAAATATACCTAGGAATTAAAGGCACGTGATGTTGTTTTGTTTATTTCGATTTTAGTCAAGATTTCAAGAACCGCTCTAGCGACTCTTCATTAGCAATGAATATTACACTTGAAGCCATTATTATTACGCAAGCTCGTGCGATGAATAACATTCATCGGAGCGAATGACCTAAGATCGAATTTGGTGTTTCACTAAATTGTCATTACCTATAAACCTAACCGATTAAATCATCTATCATCATCGCTTGACGGCACGGTTGGCGCAGTGGTTGAGCGATCGACTGCTGCGTCGCGTGTCGTGGGTTCGATTCCCGCACGGTACAAATATTTGTACGACCTACAGATAGTTGTTCCGGGTCTAGCTGTCTGTGTATGTGACTTTGTATGTTTGTAAACGCACCTACGATACAGAAGAAATTCCTAGTGTGGGGTGTTTTATTAAAAAAGTATTTTATTTAAAAAAAAATCTACATAATTATTGTAAAATATAGTAATCCACCGCGAAGCCGCAGGTATCAATAAATAAAACAATGTTTGATTTTGTTGTTTTATACTAATACCGTCTTTGAGAACCACTCAGTACCCATTAGTGAAAACAGCGTGATAAACGGGTCAGTAGTTTTTGAATTTATCGCGAACAGACAGACAGACTTTGTTTTATAATATGTAGTGATAATTTATACAAAACGGTCTGCCAAGTATGTAAACTTGATAAGCAATAATCTTAAACAGATGCAAATCACATAGAGGAACAGGTTATTGTGACCTTGATCATGGCGTATTAGGTACAGATTCTCTCGGTTTACTTATCCTACTAATATTATAAATGCGAAAGTTTGTGAGTATGTATGGATGTTTGTTACTCTTTCACGCAAATACTACTGAACCGATTACGATGACATTTGGTATGTAGGTAGCTGAAGACCCAGAATAACACATAGGCTATATACTTTTTATCCCGGAGTTCCCGAGGAATCGGGATTTACACGGGAATAACGAGAATTTATACGCGGACGAAATCGCGGGCGGCCTCTAGTTTTTCTATAAACCGTTGTTTTAAACTTGGAATTTTTGATGTATTTGTCACCGGAAAGTGGCAAGCGCCATAAGATTGTAAAATATCGCGTGATATTGCAAACTATATTTTCTAAATAAGACATGGATAGAATGGAAACTATTGAATTTTGATGGGACTTATTATAATATAATTATATAAAACGATTTTTTCATAATATATCGAGAAAATACAATCTAATCAAGATTCATTATAATCTTACGGAGACTGCCATTTTCCGGTGACATGAATAAACATTTTTTATTTATTTCTTAACCTACCTGGATTTACTTTCAATCTTGGGTGCAAACTTTCGCAAGTAGATTGTCATCTAATTAATTACGTATAAATTATATTTCAAAAGAAACCGCGTACACATTCAAGTTTTATTACATAACAAGATTAGTCTGGAATAATATGTCTGCCAATTACAACAGTTTCACCGACCTTCAGTTACCCGAATTATCCAACACTTATATCTGCGTTAGGCGCAATACAAAAATTATGAATGCGATGTGTCGACACGAGAGAAATGAAATCATTTCATAATTTGTTCAACGTTCGTATTTGTGCAAAGGTCACGGGTACGATTTATTTGGCCGGACTTGTAATTTCTTGCGAGTGAACGTGAAATTTTTGGCGGTAAAATTCCGCTTTTTTTATAGGTTATTGACCTATGTTATGCTGGTCGATTGGAAGTGAGGAACTAAAGTAGACTAACAACACATACCACACACACAGTCAGTCATTTTTTTTTATTGGGACAAGCCCGCCAAACATTCCCAACCACTGCAACTCCTGAAAGCCAGAATCAACAGTGGCGACCACCAGAAAAACGCCGAGTTAATGAAACCCGACGAGTCCCGGAGAAACGATTCAACTGTCTTGGATCCCGCAACGAAATTAATCAGAAGAGTACAGCGGAGGATTAGGAAAAATAAATATAATTTCCACTTCAGTCAGACACAGTCAGTCAGTTCACAGTATCTATTTATTTTATTTACCCTCGTCCGTGTGTCACTGCAGGGTGCCAACTGAAAACCAGCGCTGGGTGTCTGACGCCCAGCATATGCTGAGATGATAGCCCTTTCGGCATGGGCACGCTCAGCACAATTTTATTATACCATTATTTGTCTTAATTTTATGTTTTTGTTTCTCTTTTTTCTTTATTTTTTTCATAATGTGTTTAGCTGTTGTGTTGTCTGTGTCGAATAAATGTTTTCTATTCTATTCTATTAATTTTATTTTGGTGTCTATACTATTCCATTAATTATATTTTTATTATGTAGTTAAAGTTTGTGGCTATTTAATAACAGTCGCGTGGGTCAATCTACACGTGTCAGGGTTGCACAATTTTTTTGAAAGAGTCGCCGCGAACGCAAACGGTACTAAGAGGAACACGGATGGGGTTTAGTCAGTAAGAGTCTAATACTCCCTTCTGCTTCGCCCAGAGCGAGAGGAGTCATTTGATAATTACCCAAACTTAAAAAAAACAAAAAAATGGGTCAATCTACAAGGTTAAGCAACGCTTGACGACGTTAGCTCATAGATGGGTGACTGTCTTAACATACCAAGTGCTAGCCTCGGAAAGCACATTAAACGGATAGTCTCGGCTGTCATTTGAAGATCTATGACAGCTATTACGTTACGAGTAGTTAGAGATGTCGAAATCTGACACTAATCTTGTCAAGCGGTATAGGTTTGCCCAGTTACAGAGTTATGGAAGACAGGGGGTGTAAAAAGGCCACTTTAGCAGAATCAGAAAGCACATCACGCTACCGCTGTTAATTTTTCCCATTCAACCTTAGACCCTTATGCGTCAGCGTAAAATAAAGATGAAAATTTAACTTGAGAGGTTGTTGTGTGGTTACTATTATGATTCTAATATGGTTCTGCTAAAGTGGCCTTTTTCAACCACCAGAGAAGCAGGTGCTCTGTGTAAAATACTGGTACTACAAGGTGTTACTGGTGATGCAAGCGGCTAGCCTGGAAGCCGACTCCAAGATACTTGGCACAAGGTTAGACAAATTTATTTTTCACTACTCATACAAAGTAGGCCTGAAGATGCCCGAGGAGCGGATTGAAAGTATTACTTTGCAGCCCTAGGGAGAATCGTTTTCAGCAGACAACCGTCAATTCATAAAAAACAATGATGAAAATGTTACATATGACTGAATAGCTGGCTAATCACAGAAAAAAAAAACAATATAGTTTCGAGCATTGTTCATTCTATCGTTTAGCATAGTGCTTTTATTTTTACTTTCCTTGTATTCGTGATGAAAAGCACAGTATTCACCTCGGGTGAAAACTTATTAAGTCCCTCGAACTATTGGCGCCCTCGCTAATCCCGGGCACTAAACGTTTGTTCCGTTTAATTCTGGTTCTGGTGATAGACCAGAGCCTAGGAGCATACATAGGCCGAGTTTTGATCGACTTGACATTCAATTGACGCAGAAAAACGGCTAAGCGAGTCGGAATCTCACATGAAGGGTTCCGTAACTTAAAACGAAATAGAAAATAAGTTTGTAGGCCCCTTTCATTCTTAATACAATTATTTTTTTATTATTTGCGGTGCGGCAATAGAAACACTGATCTATCTATAGACACACTAAAAAATTCAACTGTTTACCTTTTACGTTTTTAAGATACAGCTCGTTGTCAGAAAGATGGACGGATGGGCTGACGGACAGAGGTACGGACAACAGAGACTTAGTAAAGGGTTCCGTTGGCTACCGTCTGGGTACGGTACTCTAAAAAGGCGTCTTCCGATACTCGAAGTCAGCCGTGATGGCGTAATGAAAGCGACGTTTTAAACAACTTACAGAAGTACGCAAGTAATTAAATTCTAGGAACGTTTAGGGAAAATGATCGTTTATATTGAAATAAACTTCGCCGTAAAGATGACGAAAGGGTCAATAATCACGATAGTGATTCAGTCATACTACGCATGCATCAACTTTCAAGGATACAGTGTTGTTTGATTTACGTAAATTCTTGGCATTGGATTCAAGTGCAGTCAAATTTTCTCATTCGAGATTGAACTTGGGTAACCATTAACATTTCAAGGTTTAAAACTATTTGGAGAAATTTGACAGTACTGTATAACCTGATGTGCTATTGACTTAAACTTGACGACAATAAAAAAAACATAAACATTCAAGTAGCTAATTAGTTTATAAGAGGCCGTTGACCCTATAAGCTGCAGTTTATAGGGTAAAGAACCGAAAAAAAGAGAAATTATAAAGACAAAGAAAATAAACAAAAATGGAGGACAAAAGTTATTAAAACTGATTACTATTCTCTCAAAATTGTCATCTTGCGTTGACTTTTCACAAGAAAAATAAAACGAGAGAGTTCAACGCAAAGAAATTGAACATTGACATTTACCCACATTATAGTAATCTATGTAGGTATGTCGTTGCCGTACTTAATTAGAATTTGGTATGATGTGGTTGGTCATTTCATAAATAGGGAATATGCATAAAAAAATGTATTTATTATCTAAACAGTTTTTCTAAAAATATACAAAAATATATTACTAACAGCGGGTATAGAATCAAAATTGCTCGAAAAACAAACGAGATATAATTATTTTAAACCTTAGAATAATAACGCATAGAAGCCGCGTCTAGAACAAAACCCGAGCAAAATCGTGTGTCCACTTCATTTTCTTTGTGTGCGTGAGCCGAATGTGTCTACGTTCCTCTAACGCACACAGATATAGCTTTCAGTGATACCATTACTAAGCCGTTACCCACAAAATATGGGAAGACGCATTACTATTTTGCTATCAAGGCAAGTATTTTATGTTGTTGGGAACTGGAAAAGGTACCTAAACATGATTTTTCATGTAATATGACATATTTTTTCGGAAGGTATAATTCAATTTATTTCAAAATAAAAGGAAATAAATCGCATAAAGAATGAGATATTGTTCAATGCGTTTAGAATGCTTGATGGGTTATAATTATAAACAATGTTAAAACATCGGGTTTGATATGAATTAACAGTAAGTATTGTATTTTAAAATTACAAAAATGAAAAACATGAATGAAAGCAATGTGGGTATTTTTTCCTCACAAATAGCAACACTGTGTTATGACAAGTTAGGTTATTAGAATTTTGTTTTATTTATCGATTTACGTAAAAATAGTGCATAGAATGTGAGTACTTATTTGTGAAATGTTGTTTTATCACATTTTATTGTTTTCCTGATGTGCTATAACATCCTTTCACGCAACAAACTGTCATTTTCAATTATTTACTCGCGAGCTGTGTTCGACGGAACGTGACATTGAGTACTGACGGCCTGGTGGCTAAGTTTGACGGATAAGGCTAAGTTTTAGTTGCCTCACTTTTTGCACTCGTACTAGGTTTCTATGCGTTATTATTCTAAGTTTTAAACAGAAATATCTGTCCCTATCGCGAAAACGCTGTTTTCTATGGCAGATGTATAGACGTCACGGAATGTGACGTCAAATTCCATGTCGGACTTCTCGTTCTAAAAGTAATCTTTTAAGCGTTATAACTTCATCGCTGATGAAGATATTTAAAAAATATTTTCTTGAGTGTTTACTGGAGCTTATAAGTAATTAATTTTATAAATAAAAAAATGGCGTGCATATTCCCTATTATCAGCGGGTCTAAAGAGGACCCGGCCCGGGGAATCAGAAAGCAAATCACGCTACCGTCACTGTCAAATTTTCCCAATCAACTTTGAACCTAATGCGTTATAGATGAAAGATTAATAATAAATGATATTTATTCTGTAAGTAGGTTGTAAATAACACTTTTACACGTCAATCTTTTTTGGTCATTTTAAACTAGATGAGGCCGGTGTTTAGCTGCCTGGTCTGAGAAGAAACACCGAAACAAACTCAGAGGCCAAAGTCTCTTTTAAAGTCCATACAATCGTACTTTTCAAATTATACGAGAACCATGTAGGTTAATGTCTGAAGTGGTCTTTTGAGGAAAGTACCACACAGATTTGAGTTGACCTGTCCCGACAATGCAAGCATTTGCCAGTTATCGTGTAGCTCAAACTTAGAACTTTAAGGAGGTCGACGTGAGTTGTGTGGTTAATATTATGAATCTAATATGATTTTCCTAGCCTTTTTAGCCCCGCTGGATGCTATAGATGGCAACATCAAACCTCAGATTTCCAAACATCGCATTTGAACTTAACCTATCTGTGTCAGGGGGCCCCAAGTTTCCTCAATCCTAAGCTAAACTGACGTCGGCCACATCATGAAATGGCTAATTGTACGATATGACAACGACATAGACATAACATTGATAGAATACTCTTTACCCAGTGACAGCTAGAAAGAGCCTCACTTTCCATATATTTTGACAGATTGCAACTGACATGCGAATGTCAACGTTGCTTAATAATTTGTAGAATTTTCTGGCCAACGTAAGCGCCAGCGAGCGTTGTACACCAGGCCCGGATCGACGGCGAGTTTAGTTCCACGCGTAGAGATGTCAGAATAGTAGACGGAATGCCTTCCAAGGTTGCGAAATTTGTTTGAAAGAGCGGGGCCCTGGAACGCAAAGGGCATTAGAAGGAACGCAAAGGGCATTATGAGGAACGCTCGCCCAGAGAGGAAGGAGTCATTTCCCATCTAAAGAAAACCCTGACACGTTGGGAAATAGTTAATCAAGCTATGTATACTACAACCCATCATCATCATCAGCCTATAACAGTCCACTGCTGGACATAGGCCTCTCCAAGTGCACGCCATTTGCACAACAACATTTGCATATCAACGTGTGATTAAATACTTCCACTTAATTTCAGGACACGTCAGCGTCGTCTCTCAGCCATCAGTTCTCCATGTGAACTGGGGCATTCAGATACCAGTAATCGACTGTCAATCAGTAGAGTATGACACTAAATTATCTGTGACCAAACTGACCGCACTTTCGTCACACACACATGTTTCTCGACATATCATAACGGTCTGTAACACAATCTGAACAAGTGACCGATATACGCAATCGTTATGTCATTGTTGGATGTTGTTTACTGTACCATGCTTTATGTGAATAAATTAGGGTTTATTTATGTTAGTTGACGCTTCGCGTGACCCAAGGGCTGGCTTTTACCTTGGACAGAGGTAGGTATTGCTATACAACGCGGCAATGCCGCCAGTCTTTTGGTTTCACTTCCAGTCGATAACGATTTTTGACGCCATGTTTTAGTTAGGAGTTTTATTAGATTACTAGCTGACCCACGCAACTTCGTCTGCGTCACATTTTCCCTAAATTTCGTTTGCTACAAACCTCACGGAGCCCGAGACCTTTCCAACGAATGCAAGACCGTGGAAATCGGTTCGTGCGTTCTGGAGTTATAGCGTCAGGAAGGAAAACCCGACTTATTTTTATATTATAGATATAGTTTATTTCTTACTAAACATAAATTTTGATATTTATATGCCAAAATATATTTACCGTCCGTTCGTCCATCCAAACGGTCACATTTATAATATCAGTAAGATTTTGACGGCAATCGTATCATTGTTTTTTTTTAAGTATCTTTAACATAATTAACATAATTACAGTGTAGTCTTTTTAACCCAAAGGTTGACTGGTAGAGAATGCCTTGTTGCATTAAGTCCGCCCATGTACCACTATTGTGCATAAAGTCTAAATAAATAAATAAACATAAGTTGTAATACATTTATTGAAAGAAGTCTGAACAGTAGATTGTATTTTGCAAAACCACTCAGTGAAAAGTACCAGGCATTCAGAAACGAACAGGAGCGTAAAGACATGGTGCCATAAAGTATGTATATCATCTCGACGTTACCGAACGCGGTGTTCCGGTGTTGCGCAAGAGTGGCAAGGTTGGCGCACTCTCCGTACGCTGCGTACAATCTACGCACTTGTGGTGAAATACATGCTTTGTGTAACATGTTTTTGTATGCAGAAGCTGTTTTTAATTCGACGTTTTTCGAGCTTACGAATTGATTGATTTATTAGATTGGGAATGTTACATAAATGACGGAATTTTTGTAAAGGTAATAGCTTATGACGGTATCTTAATTACATACTCGTCTGGTAGATTAGATATTATCTTATTTCCATGAACAGCATAAAAATAAATGAAAGCTTTATGGTTTTTTCAGCTCATTAGCACTGAGGGGCTGTAAGGGCTGTAAGGTCATTTGGTAGGGAGTTTGGTTCTCAGGTCAAGCAAAGTTTTTACTGTAACCATTTTTTTTTTAATAGAAGGTGCGTGAATTCCCACTTCAGTAAAACCATAAAGCTAATTCTACAAATTTGCACATTCGCATCTCAATCGCAATTTGTCAAAAACGTATGAAAATGAAGGCTTTTTTGACAGTAGTTATGCGATTGACATGCGAATGCGAAATTTGTTTAAACATTAGTAGAATTGGCCCTCATGAATATCGACTAAAGAGTTCTCTTCATTTAATATATCTTGCTTCATTATTCCTTTTATTTTAAACACAATTACGGTCAGATTGATGTATGGTCGATGGAGCCAATCACTGGTCACTAACTGGATGGCGTAGCTTTGGAAGGCCTCCCATAAGATGGACTGATGACCTGGTGAAAGTTGCGGAAATCTGTTGGATGAAAACTGCATGGGAGCGGCAGATGTGGTGGCGCTTGGGAGAGGCATAAATGTCCAGCAGTCAAAAACTGTTTGAAGCTTCAAAAAGTGAAGGATTAGTTTTAACAAATTATGCGATTTCGTAAATACTTATATCTATATATAATAAATACTAGCTGACCCGGCAGACGTTGTCCTGCAAAATAACTTAGATACCTACCGACTGCAGTGCCATCTGCCGTGCTGATTTGTGAATCTAAACCATCCAGGGCGCCACCTAAACGCATACAAAAACATTCGTTCAAATCGGTCCAGCCGTTTAGGAAGAGTTCAGTGACATAAACACGTACAGCAGCTGAAGCCCATGGCTTCGCCCGCTTGACAAATTATATACTAAAAACCTTCCTCCAGAACCATTCTATCCCTTGGTGAAAACAGCTTGAAAATCGGTGCAGTACTTTTTGAGTCTAGTACATACAGACAAACATTCGTTTTTATATATAGAAGATGTGTGAGTTCGTTAATACCAGTGTACACTAGGCTTTTTCGTCTCCAGTCGAGTAATAAATAAATTTCTAACACTTATCTATGCAGTTTACACCTTGTCTCCAATTATGGAGTCTATTTGCATCCAACTATTCGCGTTCGGCATTACTTAGAACATTCAATAGGTACATGCTGACACGTGCGATGACTGAGAGATCTAAATCCAGCTGGATTTTACTGGACGCTGTTTGGCATTATTTTCATCTTGATTCTTAAAAAGTTGGTGAAGTTCTGCATTTTGGTGGAAATGTTAATTAGAAATCCATATTTTTAAAACAACTCTTTACTGTTGTGCTTTTAAGAAACGCTTTCGTTTCATACCCATATCATGAGGATGAATAAAAAATAAATCAATATCAAATAAAAAACATTAAAAAAGCAATCAATCAATTATATTTTTATCATTTTGCATCAATGAAATCAATGCATATAGGTCGAGAGGAATTTGGGACCGGGACTGCGGTCTGGAAATACAACTACAATTTTCTTGAGCGGTACTGTGGGACCACAAATAAATTAAACAAAGTTATGTCTTGGGAAAGTACAGACAGAGAAAAAAAATTAGACGGTATACAAAAAATCTCTTTAAAGTTAGAGTAGTCTCCTGAGTCAGCTCGCTCCATCATAGACTTTGTCTCTGTCATTTCTGACCAAGACTAGACTCAAGAGCAAACCCATGACAAATAAAAAAAGCTTTATTTATTTATTTAACAATTTATGTACCTACAGTACCTACAGAAATAAAAAAAATAAAAAAGGAAAAATAGGTACAAAAGTGATGCTTAGTTGTAAAAGACCAAAAAAATAAACAACAACCGACTTCCAAAAAAAAACACTACAAAGTAAAAAATAACTTTAATTTCGGAAGTCGGTGTCAAAATACGAAGAAACTAACAAAACACCGACTTCCGAAATTAAAGTTATTTTTTACTTTGTAGTGTTTTTTTTTTGGAAGTCGGTTGTATTTTTTGTAAAAAGTTTTTTTTTGTAAAAAGTTGTTTATTTTTCACTTTTTAGTGGTGCCCCACACCTAACAACACCACTACAAAATCGCAGAAAAGCAAAATACGCAATTTCGATTATCAAAGAATCATCTAAATAGTCAAATTCCAGCTATTTCGATTTAAAATCCAAAGTTCGTAACCGATTTTGATATGATTTAAATGGGACCAATCTGCAAGTATATCCTTTCAGATAAAACAAAAATTTTTCAAATCGGTCGGTAACAAAATTAAAAAAAAAATAAAAAAAAAAAAAAACATACAACCGAATTGATAACCTCCTCCTTTTTGGGAACTCGGTTAAAAAACCAATACCAATTATTTCCTCAATTTTTAAAAAAGGAGCCTTCTATGAAAATTAATCTCTAGAACTATCTTCTGAAAGTTCTTTTTTTTTAATATCATAATATTATGTACAAACGCGAGTTAATAATGTAGACACTGTAAACATTGTAATATAATCAATTATAAAACTGACGAAAAAAAAAAAATAATATGATAGCAAAATTCATGAGGTTATGTTATAGGTACAATATATAGTTCCCGTTCCCGTGCAATATAATTAAATATATAATAATATCCAGGATAAAAACTATCCTATGTCCTTTCTCGGGTCTCAAACTATCTTTGTACAAAATTTCATCCAAATCGGTTCAGTGGTTTAGACATGAAGTATTTGTATTCGCATTTGTAATATTAGTAGTGATTTCACTGGGTAGGCACCAACACTGAAATCGTAAAAAAACAAAGTGTTGCACTCCGGGAGTGTCGGCAGAAGTGAAAACTTGAACATATTTGAATCATTGTGCATTTTTGAATCATCCGTCTTACGAATTTTCGATCAGGTCACATGTCCTGATGTCTTACGAATTTGCGATCAGGGGCCCGAGTCTGCTATTTTTATATATTTGTCATTCCGACACGATCCCATTGTCATGCCATTGTCATTTTGCTAAAAGTTCGTAATCTGCTAAATTCATAATCACACGGTCACTGGCACGTCAGTGGCCGGTCACTGGAACGTCAATGGTCTCGTAATAGAATTGCGTTAGGAATGCCGTATTGCTATTATTATAAAACCGAGCTAAATTTGAGCATTTATTCATGCCAGATTTTATTTATATTTAGTTTTTCATATTATTTATTAGTGTTATAAGCAATCTGAAGTAGTGAGAAGTTCGTAAATACTAAATCTGTCATTATGTACGAGATTACCATTCATATGGCTTTCTTTCAGTGGCGTGTCAGTGATTGATCATTGGAATGTCATAATGACGCCATTATGACGCCATTATGTTAGTAGATTACCAAACTTGTTAAAATCAACCATTTTGAAATCAGTGATCGACCATTCTGACACTATTGTAATAGCAGACTCGGGCCCCAGGTCACGTGTCCTGATGCGAGTTTAACCTTTTATACCCATCCCGAGACAAGTGCTCAACACCGCTAAAGTAGTTTTCACTTCAAAATTCCCCCGTAGGTACATTTATGTGCACTTAACTGGAAAAAATGTGCTGATAAGATTTTTATATCGCGATTTCAGGTTTGGTCTTATAAATTTTTAAAAGTTGTTCATAATGATAAGTATAATGACCCCCTTAAGAGGTACTGCATTTATTCTGTTACACGTTGTTTATGACACCGGAAAATTGCAGACTCGGTAAGATTGTGATAAATCTTGATTAGTTTATAATCTCGTTATATTATGATAAAATCGTAATATAATAAATCCCACCCAAATTCAATAGTTTCCAATATATACCTACATGTACAGTTCGAAAAAAAAGTTTACAATTTCACGCGACATTTTACAATCTTACGGCGTTTGCCATTTTCCGGCGCCATATTCATTGGTTATGTTCGTAGGTATTACGTTCCTACTTGAGTACCCCTTAATATACAGTCACAGTTTGGTCACAGTAAAAAGTTCTTGCGTGCCGAATTTATTGAACACTAGCCCGCGACTTCGTTCCCGAATATCGTAATTCTTTCTGTTCCTGTAGGAATTTTGGGAATGTCTCTCTTAATTCAAAATTAAAGAAGAATATAAAATTTAAAAGTCATTTATTCAAATTAGGCTGAGAGCCAACACTTTTTGAACGTCAAGTTTTCCAAAACGCCCGCCCGTCACCACTTCCTAGTGTTTTAGCTGTGGAGAAGAAGTGGCCAACAAACTCCCCAGCAACACATCTGTCTGTTACGTTCTATGAATTAGAATTCATATAATATGCAAATTATATATATAAAACAAGACAAAAAAAAAATTATAGTGCACTTGTCAGCTAGAACACTATGGCACTAAAACAAAAATACACTTAATGCGGGAATTAAGGTGCCTGTCCATTACAGCGAGGAAGATATACTCATAGATGAAGATACGAAGATAAGAAACCTACATACCAAATTTTAGCTTCCTACGACCTGTAATTGGCTGTGCGTTGTCCGTCTGTCACGGATTTTTTTTTATAATATATTCGAATGATCACGCATTATCACATTGAATGATTAGTTTGATTGTATGATGTGGTCAACTAAAACTTACATGAAATTTAAATAAATTTCATTAATCTATATATATATATAAAACAAAGACGGGTTTGTTACAACACTTATAACTCGAGATCTGCTGAACCAATTTTCATGGTTATTGATTCGTTGGATTTGTCTCCAACCCGAATAGCAGAATACATCTTAAAAACAATGAAAACTCGATATGTGCAATGAATACTTAATTGACGGGAGCGAAGCCGCGGGGGACAGCTAGTAAATCATAAATTGTTAAAACAAATGATGATTATAACATATTATATCGTTCGTTGTTATAAAATAGACTATAGGTACACCCGTAAGACTCGTAGAACATTAATAATGAATCGCTACCAGTGATTTAAGTACTATTGCTATGTGGTTACCATTACTAACCAGTTATCCAAAGGTGGTTAGATTCGTTTCCGTAACAGTCAATGGTCTGTCAAGAGCGAATGCACTCCATGTGAATGATATAATGAGATCAAGGGACCGCAAAGTAATGTGACGTGGTTTAAAAAAAAGAGTTGCGAATGATAAGGGTGCGGTCTTGGTGCTGGTTGGAGCGGAGCGATGAGCGAGTGATTTGATTTTATTTGATTTGAGTTTCCGAATTTTCATCTTTTACAGATGAAAGCCCTGTAGCGGCATCAATGCTGCCACAAGAAAAACTAACGAAACAAATCTGCATCGCAACAAAAAGAACCGCGACGCCATCTATCGAACTGGCGGCGAACTAAAATCCTAAATCGCGCAAGCATAGTTTACCATGCGATTTGAACATATACATCCACCCGAAAATGAACTATCGGGCAGTAACCCCCCAGTCACAACAACCGCCTGGGCGGAGGATCCTTCCTTTACAATGGGTTTGCGGGACTTTACTCTCTGTACCGCATACCCGCCTCAACCCCATACGTATGCTTATCTTTAATTATTTTCAGCTGTTATTTTGTATGCCACGTGGCCGCCGATTTAATAAGATGAAGGTAGCCCTTTGTGATTATCGCTGTTTGTTTTTTCATACAGAGCCAAACTTGCAATCAAATTTGTTAACTACAGACTCTACCCGTAAACGTCACCGAGTCTTGACATTGGCTACCAATGAAAATGCAGACAGTGAATGTCCTGCATCAATGCTCTCACGTGGCTCTCACTCACTGATGTTTACGCTAATGTTATCCACTTATATTGTATTCAAATGCCACCATATAATAACAAATCATTACAATAATGACAAAAGAATTGAGACGAAAAAATGTTTGCGCAAAGCATGACATACTTATACCATGAACTAATACAAGTTGGGAAGATGTGCATCATACTCGCGCAAAACGTCTATCGCTCTAATTCTAAAGATTCAAGCCTAATCACAGCACTGAGAGCCAATTCTACTAATAATTTTTTAAACAGTGTCCGCATTTGCATGTCAATTGCAAACTATCAAAAAAGGCTTAATTTTCATACATTTTTGAGAGATTGCGATTGAGATGTGAATGTAAAAATTACTAGAATAGGGAATATGCATGAAAAAATTATTTATGATCTGAACAGTTTATCTAAAAGTATTGGAAAATTTAATACTAACTGTGAAATTAGAATCTAAATTGCTCGAGAAACGAACGAGATACAATTATTTTAAACAAATATATCTGTCCCTCTCGCAAAAACGCTGTTTTCTATGGCAGCTGTATAGTCGTCGTGTAATTTGACGTCACAGTACGTATCGGACTTGTCTTTCTTACTGTAGTCTTTGAAGCTTTATAACTTAATAAATTATGAAGGTATTTAAAAAATAATTTCATGATTGTTTACTAGAGCTAATAAGTAATTTATTTTGCAAATAAAAAAATCGCGTGCATATTCCCTACTGGCACTCTGATCGCTACCGCTCACGTCGCCGCTACCGCCACCGCTCGCTGCACAACGCTCGCTATCCGTCACATTACCAATCTTAATTCCTCACCAAAATAGCAATACCTTGAACATGGCTCCGTAACAGCATTACGTAAATTCATACATTTTTGTTGAGCGAAGCCAGGAGTCACGTAGGTACATCAGCAGGTGACCATTTCTCCATTGCGAATGCGCATTTTAATTAAATTAGATGAAAATACGATTCCGATTCGTACCGTGTCTGGCTGTCACGGAGGATTATGTATGGTAGGTGTGACTGTCCGTCTGTCTGTTGCTAATATTATGAATACCTATTCATGTTGTCTAGGGACATGTCTTATTGCTCAACCATAGTTTTGAGAAACGTACCTAAAGTTAACTTCCTTTTGGTAGGAGTTTGTTTTTACCCGACTGCGGTTGCTTTTTGGAGTGTGCGACGGAATTACATAGCTTAATTCAGTAAAGCCCGTTTCATCATCGGGCCACAAGGTGAACGGCGATGGCCACCGGTACATGGTGGACATCGGAGGGATGTCCACTATGTACCACACACGAAACGTTTTGGGAACACAATCATTGTGCATACCTAGAACTAAGGACTGGAATTCACTGCCAGAGTCTGAGTTTTCTGATAGCTACGACCTGGAAGTCTAAGTCGAGAGTGAATAGGTTATTTCTAGGCAAGCGTGCTCCATCGAACCCATCACCACTTACCATCAGGTGAGATAGTGGTATCTATGTGGTGCCTGTCAACCTATTGTATAATAGGCAAACCTGACTCACCTATACTTAATATTATAAAGAGGTAAAATTTGTTTGTAAGTTTGTATGTTTGTATGTAGGGGGTAATCTCAGGAACAACTGGTCCGATTTGAAAAATTATTTCAGTATTAGATAGCCCATTTATCCGGGAAGGTTATAGGCTATATGTCATCACGCTAAGACTAAAAGGAGCCGATCATTAATGGAAAATGTGACGCAGACGAAGTTGCGTGGGTCAGCTAGTCTTAATATATATAAATCTCGTGTCACAATGTTTGTCCTCAATCTTAATATATATAAATCTCGTGTCACGATGTTTGTCCTCAATGGACTCCTAAACCACTTAACCGATTATAATAAAATTCGCACACCATGTGCAGTTCGATCCAACTTGAGAGATAGGATAGTTTAAATCTCAATTTTTTGTTGCAATTTTAATTTATTGTAAATTATTTGTCTGTTAATATTTGACAGTCACAATTATTTGTTAACTCCAAATGATTCTAACAGATGTCGATACCTTTCGACTGGGTTGAGTAAGTAATCAATAGATGGCGCTGCTATGGTAAATCTAACTCCTAAACCTCTTAACCGATTATAGAAGCAGACGAAGTTGCGCAGGTCAGCTAGTTGACTTAAATATCGACGCACAGCCGAAACTAATAGTCGGTAGAAAGCTGAAATTTGGCATGGACCTTCCTTATACTCCGCAGGAATGCACTGAGAGAGGATTTCCCGAAATTCCTACGGGAACACTAATAGTAAATAAAAAACCGGCCAAGTGCGAGTCGGACTCGCGCAGTTGCGGTTTATGATTTATGACTTATTCAAAAAAACTACTTAATAGATCTCGTTCAAACCAATTTTCGGTGGAAGTATATATGGTAATGTACATCATATATTTTTTTATTAGTTTTATCATTCTCTTATTTTAAAAGTTACACATTTTACCACTTTGGAAGTGACTCTCGCGCAAACTATTCAGTTTAGAAAGAAATGACATTTGAAACTTACAATATAATTTTTGAAGACCTATCCATAGATACCCTACACAAATCTCTCAAAAATCTCAAAATTTCTATTCTAAGTATGGGGAAACCCCTTATTTTTTTTTTTATTGTGAAAATCTTAATGCGGTTCACAGAATGCATCTATAAATTACCAAGTTTCAACAGCATAGTTCTTATATAGTTTCGGAAAAAAGTAGCTGTGTCATACGGACGGTTTTTTGCCATTTGTCTACGGAACCCTGAAAATGACGAACGACGTGTTTGCGTAGGTACAAAAGAACGTCGTTCGTCTAAATAATAAAATAAAAAGAACGTCGAATAAAAACATCATGAGATTTTTTTTCTGTAAAACCTTTTTCCGGAAACACTATTGTGAACATTTTACCACACAAAAAAAACCGAAAAATTATATATTCTAGACTATTGAAATGAAATTTTCATTTCAATAGTCTAGAATAGATAATTTAATCGTACATTGAGAGCAACGCCATCTATTCTTAATCGATAAAAGTTTATTGTGAATTGAATCAGTCGTTCATTAGTAGTTGGAGATAGATGGCACTAGCTGATGAAAGTCATTTCCTCAACCATAAGACTGGTAAACATAACCTAACCACTGATGATATGATGAGGCTGACATATCTTTGTAAGGTAGTCTCTAAATAAATAACGATTTAAAAAATATCACTGTGACTGTAGTGGCGAGAGCGAGATGCGGCAGCACCGAGAATAGTACCTAGCGCATGGAATTATCTAACATTCGATCTGCTCGTTGCTGGCACAGTGAACCCATCACTGTGCTAGCAACGAGCGGATCGAAGGTTGGAATGCTGTCACAGTGATGGGTGGCGGAGTAACAAATCGAGCGAGCGAAAAGACATTTCTTGCAGAACAGATGATTGAAGGAGCTGAAAAGTTCTGGAGTGGCGACCGCGTACCGGAAGACGCAACGTTTAAAGGTCTCTCACGCGGTGCGAGGTGGACTGATGACCTGGTGAAGGTCGCGGGTAGCCAATGGATGCGAGACGTACAGTACCATTTGTTGTGCCGACATATGCCTTGATAAGGACCAAGGAATGAGAATACTGTTAGCCAGCGATATCTAGTTAGAGGAGCACATACTTCTTCGTTGTTGGGAACATGTAAGAAGCAATAGTTATTTATTAAAGAGCTATGGGTTTTTTCAAAATCTTTAATACGACCTAAAGATTCCTTGAAAAATGTGTACAATTGTCGGGTTTGGACGGGAAGCGGATGCGGCCGGTGCCGGGCCTGGTCGATGCTCTAGCGTCTCTCGGGGCGCGAGGGCGGAATCCGGACCCGCGTTCCGGCCTTCCGCGGATCTTCCTAGCCGTAAGGCCGTGTCGGTTTCGTCTCGTGCGCGATCGGCGCGGTTCTGTACGACCGCCGTTCAACGGTCAGCTCAGAACTGGCACGGACAAGGGGAAGTTCCTACTGAGTCCAGTCGGAAACTCTTTATGGAGTTTATTTTAGTCTTTTCGCGATCGTTTGTCGGTTACTTAGCTACGTCGGCGTTATGGGAATCTCAAAATGAGTAGGTACTTGAATTACTTCGTGATGGAGTAAGTTTATTAGAATAAATTACATTCAGCAAGAAAACCAACCGACCAAACCCTATATGAAAATAGACTGACTACATTTACATTTGAGCAATTGTCGAAAACTTGGAATCTGAGCGGCACTTACAAACTAAATCCGTACAAAGGTATTTACAGCTAGGTTACACAGTAAATATAAAATAGTAAAACACACATACAAAAGAACCATCGGCAATTCGGCATCACAACAAAAATCTAACGGTTACTACTTACGCTAAATTCTTAAATTTAATTTAAACAAATTGGGCACAGAACCCTTACCCTACAATTAAACGATTGCAATCCTCAAAAGTGCATAGAAACTGGTCTATATGAAATAAAGGATTTTGTGTTTGTATTTAATTTCCAAAAACAGCGCCATCTACTCTCATAAGTTAAAACTGTTTTCTGTTACATGATTAATGGTCCTACTCAGTTGTCTGATAACAATTCTTCTGAAGACAGAGGCCGCTGAATTCAATTATGGGAGACTTTGAGAGCCATACGGGATTGTTTTGAAGGTTCCGTTCCAAAAAGTACGGGCAGGATACCATTTTCATGTTATACCAACCCCACGCCGATATCTGTGTGCTTATCAGAGGGGTAATTACTAACCTTTTCCTTTAAATAAAAACTCCTGAGCAAGCAATTTCTATAGAATTCCTGTAAATATTGTAGAATAGGTATAGACAACGTTTGCTCTATATAAGTTGATAGTACTGAACTTCCAAAAATACCTTCTTATGCCTAAATCATACGTATTATATAAGATACGCTCTCTAAATTCCAAGTCCCTGCGACGAGTGGTTTAGATTGTGCCTCATTCAACAGTCAGGACAAAGCGCTATATTCATAGAAGATAAGAAACAATTAGAAGATAACTCGAATATATTGAATCACGTTTAAATACTACCTATTTATTAGTAAAACATAAAAAAAAACATTTACAAGAGAACCCTATAATTTATTATAAACACTTCAAATCCTTCTTCTGATCTAGTAGCTCTCTACCAGGGTCCTTAGACAAAGTAACATCACTTCGTACCGAAAGGATATCTAAATTCGTCATAGTCTCTGAGATAACGACAAACATTTCATAGCCAATGTAACACTATGGTCGCGATCGTTGTGTCGAAGTCTTTGTTCGATAAAAAACGAAAATATTGTACTCTAGGGCGGGACTCCCATAGAAAAAACCGATGTATGAAACGTAATATAGTTAAAGTATTAGATTATATAAGAATAATAAGACAGTGAGTGTTGCGTTTAATTGTTTTTCAGGTATAATAAAAACGATATTTTCACAGTTTTTTTTTTTTTTTTTTTAATCCAAAACGGGGAAACTCTTGGCCCAAATCTCACCTGATGGAAAGTGATGATTAGGCCGAAGATGGAAGCGAGTTTCACCCGGAATCCTCTTACACAGAGGAACTGGCTATCATACCTCTAACTGCCGGAACACAACAATGCTGTTAACATTGTTGTTATGGCGACAGACTTAGACATGATGGTGGTAGCTTGCCAGGCGGACTTAGAACAAGTCCTACCACCAACCAAACCGAGCAAAAAATTTGCCCCCGCTGGGAATTGAACCCGGGACCTCTGGGTCTGAATCAGGTGGTTTAACCACTAGACCACGGAGGCGGTTAGTGTCACCTGTTTAGCACCACCCGGGGACCACGTGTAGGGATTCGCTGAAGGGTATTCTCCTACGGACGCGGGTGACTCGGCCCCCAAACAGTGGTAAGTGAATAGTGTTATTACTTTTAGATCGTCGCCAAAACTTAATGATAATTAAAATAGACTCATTTCTAAAAGTGACTGGTGTTCAAACGATACTGGAGTAATCTATTTTAATTTTTAGTGATATAAAAAACTTTTTACAAAAAAATACAAACGACTTCCAAAAAAAAAACACGTTTTTTATTTTTCACTTTTTAGTGGTGCCCCACACCTAACAACACCACTGAAAAATTGCAGAAAAGCAAAATACGCAATTTCGATTATCAAAGAATCATCTAAATAGTCAAATTCCAGCTATTTCGATTTAAAATTCAAAGTTCGTAACCGATTTTGATATGATTTAAATGGGACCAATCTGCAAGTATATCCTTTCAGATAAAACAAAAAAATTTCAAATCGGTTCATAATTGTCGGAGTTATGAGGTAACAAACATAAAAAAAAACATACAACCGAATTGATAACCTCCTCCTTTTTAGGAAGTCGGTTAAAAACATGGAATCAAGAGTGCGAGCAAGTCCCGAACAATAATTATTGTCAACGCTGCTTGAGTATATGGAAACGTAAGTAAATCCAAGTTTTATTAATGAGTACCTATGTATTGTAAACAATGACGCGATCTTAACAATGAAGTACTTATATTGAATCTTTGTTTGTTTATGTTACAGTCACGGTGACCTGGCGAGGCCTCTTGCTGGATCACAAGGTCGGGTACGGTCAGACCGACTGTGGACTGAACTCCCAGGCGTTGTCATTGTGTGCAGCTCACAATAAACGTAGAGAATGCATTTTATAATCTATTTGATCTGCAGTAATGACTCTAACACAGAATAAATACTAAGAGTATGTCATCAAACAATGTCAAAAATCAGCTGCCGAATGAAATCCGGCCATATTGTTTCGATAACTATAACGTTTTAACATTCGTTTCGTTATTTCTTTTGGCGATCACGATCGAGGCGAAGGCGAACACTGAAAGCGCTGCTTGTCTACGCATTTGTATGGGATAAACACGATAACGATTCGTTACTTTATGGTTTCGTTATGAAATATAACATTGTCTACCAAATTGCGATAACGATGTCGATTGACCACGTGACTTAACGCAGCTTATGTCAATCCCATACATTTTAGTCTTTTCTAACTTCGTTATCGTTTTTAAATTGTTACTTTGTCTAAGCCCCCTGGACTCATGTGTCGCTTGATTGATGATCATTGTCGTCATAATTATTACAATGCATAGGATGTAAAGCGATTTCACACCGGCCTCCCAAATTCCACACTTGGGAGGCCGGTGTGAAATCGGCTAACCTCCCAAATTCCACATTTGGAAGGCCGGTGTGAAATGTGTGCGTTAAATGTGTGCGTTCGCGCAGCGGAATGTTGTTGAATTTAAAGATTTTAATTATGCAGATATTTAGTGTATGACGTCGTATAATTGTGTATGGTATAAAAAAATTTGTGCACGCAGCCATTGTGGAGAAATTCACCAAAAACTGATTCCGCTGGGCGAACGTTGTCCTGGCGGAACTTTTTTTAATCCATAGACTTTAGAAGAAAAGAGATGTGTCCAAAAATTTGTGTGTAATTGTGTATGTATGAATAAAATTAGTGCATGCATAAACTTCGGAGAAATTCAAGTTTCCGCTACGCGAACGTTTGGCCATTACCTAGTTTTCATATAAAGCGCTTACATAGAGAGCTGTAGATTTTAACATACGTTGTTTTGAATTTGTTTATATTTGTTAAAAAAACAGATTTAGAAAAAATCGTAGGGCTTAAAAGATAAAAACATAAACGTAAAATACGCTTATGAGGTCTTAGTTCTTAAAGAATGCTCTTTGGGGTCTAGATTTTCACGTTTATACAAACCTTATAAGTGTCTGCAACATGTTGCCAAGTATCAATGATGTTCCGTTAGTAATTAAAGAGTTATAGGACAATTTACCATGAATTGATCACTGTTTACAAAGCAGTCAAATATCACGACGTTCTAAAGGAATTGCATGGTAAAATGTATGCCAATAATTAGTGTATTCATTCAACTATTCACATGCAAAATTTCATGTCATTAAATTCAGTAATTAAAGAAAAACAATTATAATACTGGCGAAGCATCGAAAACCTACAATAACCCGACCAAGTTCGGATGGCTACAAAAAAGCGGCCGTGCCATATATCTTAGAAACGTTCTTAACCTTGCAATATAGTATTTATTAATATGGTACAGTTACGTACACAAGCGTTAGGAAAAAATAAACCAATTGCATTTCTTGAATGAAAATTATTTTTTTAATAATAACGCCACTATCTACGATAAAAATAAATCTTCAATTAACAAGTACTTCTCTATTTAAATATTCGAGTACAAAAATATTTTTAATTACATATAATACTTAATTATGTAAGTAGGTAATTATGATAACGTTAACAAACGCTTGCAACGACAGCAATAGACTTAAATGTGTTTTAACTTAAATAGGTTTAATAAACGATTATGAATATAAGGGTAAGTATAATATTTCGAGCTTCAATAAAAATTAAAATCACATCACATAACTAGACTATTCAGTTGTTTAGATTTGATCAACATTAAAAAAGTGCTTATAAACTAAAACATTGGTATAAAAAAGGTATTTTCAAGAAAATATTCTTATATGAGTAGCAAATACAGTAAATAACCTCAACATACATAAGTCACTACCAGTACAACGGTATACATCAATTAAAAAATCGATTCAAGAAGTAGTTTTTTTTAAGTTATTAGATTGTTTGATCCACTAAAGTTGCAAAGGGGAACGCTCGTGCATGCCTAGTCCATTGGTTAAATAGTGTAATAAGCTACAATATGATAAATATTTACCTAAACAGTAGTAGGTACTTACATGTGGTAATTATTTAATTTCCCTAAGGGGTCTATAGTTAGAATCCTGATCCGTGAAATCTTCAATAGAAATTAGCTGTATGAATTTTATTTGTCTTAAATAATAGGTATATCTAGATTATATCTAAAGTCTCAAGCGCATACTTAAATAAAGTACCTACGTAAATAGTACCTACTTTCTGTCATAGTCAAATACATTTAAAAAAGTAGGTGTACAAAAATAAATGACATTATTATTTCGAAACAACAATTGTGTTATCACCTATACCAATTCAATACCGATATTATACTGTAAATTTTGGGATGTTACCTAAATATATTGCACGGCCGCTTTTTTGTAGCTATCCGAACTAGGTCGGGGTATGTAGGTTTTCGATGCTTCGTCAGTATTATAATTGTTTTTCTTTAATTACTGAATTTAATGACATGAAATTTTGCATGTGAATAGTTGAATGACTACACTAATTATTGGCATACATTTTACCATGCAATTCCTTTAGAACGTCGTGATATTTGACTGCTTTGTAAACAGTGATCAATTCATGGTAAATTGTCCTATAACTCTTTAATTACTAACGGAACATCATTGATACTTGGCAACATGTTGCAGACACTTACAAGGTTTGTATAAACGTGAAAATCTAGACCCCAAAGAGCATTCTTTAAGAACTAAGACCTCATAAGCGTATTTTACGTTTATGTTTTTATCTTTTAAGCCCTACGATTTTTTCTAAATCTGTTTTTTTAACAAATATAAACAAATTCAAAACAACTTATGTGAAAATCTACAGCTCTCTATGTAAGCGCTTTATATGAAAACTAGGTAATGGCCAAACGTTCGCGTAGCGGAAACTTGAATTTCTCCGAAGTTTATGCATGCACTAATTTTATTCATACATACACAATTACACACAAATTTTTGGACACATCTCTTTTCTTCTAAAGTCTATGGATTAAAAAAAGTTCCGCCAGGACAACGTTCGCCCAGCGGAATCAGTTTTTGGTGAATTTCTCCACAATGGCTGCGTACACAAATTTTTTTATACCATACACAATTATACGACGTCATACACTAAATATCTGCATAATTAAAATCTTTAAATTCAACAACATTCCGCTGCGCGAACGCACACGTGTGAAATCGACTTAGTACCAAATGATGCTAAGCATATGGTGTCATCGATTATTACAATGCACAGGATATAAAGCGATTTCACACCGGCCTCCCAAATTCCACATTTGTGACCAGGAGTGAGCTCCTGATCACTTTAATAATAGCCAACCCTTCATTGCTCTTCCATCACCTGTCTGCGATACCTGCGGGACTAATCGTCAGTCCGTAATCTACTCCGAATCACCTATGGACTAAGGCCGAAACTACGAACTCCGTACTTAGACCATTGTCTCCAGATATGAAAACCCTCGGATCGTCATTTAGTTCGCCTCTACTCTCTAACTTTCTCCTCCACAGGTAACCAGCCTCCCGAGTTCCACACATGGGAGGCCGGTGTGAAATCGACTGATTACCAAATGATGAACGTAAGCATTTGTGAGGGGATCATCGAGCATTACAATGCACAGGATGGAAAGCGACTTCACACCGGCCTCCCGAATTCCACACTTGGGAGGCCGGTGTGAAATCGGCTAAGTACCTACCAAATTATGTAGGTACGTAAGTATACGCAATGGTGTAATCGATTATTACAATGCTCAGGATGTAAAGCGATTTCACACCGGCCTCCCAAATTCTTTATTTGGCAGGCCGGTGTGAAATCGACTAAGTACCAACTGATGATAAGCATATGTGATGGTGTCATCGATTATTACAATGCACAGGATATAAAGCGATTTCACACTGGCCTCCCAAATTCCACATTTGGAAGGCCTGTGTGAAATCGACTTAGTACCAACTGATGATAAGCATATGTGATGGTGTCATCGATTATTACAATGCACAGGATGGAAAGCGATTTCACACCGGCCTCCCAAATTCCACATTTGGAAGGCCGGTGTGAAATCGACTTAGTACCAAATGATGCTAAGCATATGTGATGGTGTCATCGATTATTACAATGCACAGGATATAAAGCGATTTAAAACCGGCCTCCCAAATTCCACATTTGGAAGGCCGGTGTGAAATCGGCTTAGTACCAAATGATGCTAAGCATATGTGATCGTGTCATCGATTATTACAATGCACAGGATGTAAAGCGATTTCACTCTGGCCTCCCAAATTCCACATTTGTGACCTGGAGTGAGCTTCTGGTCACTTTAGTAATAGCCAACCCTTCATTGCTCTTCCATCACCTGTCTGCGATACCTGCGGGACTAATCGTCAGTCCGTAATCTACTCCGAATCACCTATGGACTAAGGCCGAAACTACGAACTCCGTACTTAGACCATTGTCTCCAGATATGAAAACCCTCGGATCGTCATTTAGTTCGCCTCTACTCTCTAACTTTCTCCTCCACAGGTAACCAGCCTCCCGAGTTCCACACTTGGGAGGCCGGTGTGAAATCGACTGATTACCAAATGATGCTAAGCATATGTGATCGTGTCATCGATTATTACAATGCACAGGATGTAAAGCGATTTCACTCTGGCCTCCCAAATTCCACATTTGTGACCTGGAGTGAGCTTCTGGTCACTTTAGTAATAGCCAGCCCTTCATTCCCTACTCTCCGTATCACCTATGGACTAAAGAAACTACGATCTCCGTACTTAGAGAGTTGACCACAGATATTTAGTTCGCCTCAGCTTCCTTCCTCGTATTTTTTTCAGCGGCTTCTCCCGCGTAATCTATAGGGAATATAGCCAATGTGTAATTCCACACTATAATCTAGCTCTGTGCCAAATGAAGACCCTTTCAGGCGTTCTGGCGTGAAAGAGTGAATTTTGACACAGAATAGCTCTTTTTTTTCTATCCGGGGGTTTCATCGTTGTCCAATTAGAGTTCAAAATCTCTGGGAATAACATCACTCTCTGTGGAAGTCCATGGATGAAGCGTTCAGAGCTGAACTGAAACTGTGGCTTATACGGCGCGGCGTAGGAAGTTGTTCTGTAACAAACAATAATTATTTAAATTAGTTTAGCTCGTAGGTACTTATACAATATACGTATTTTTTGTTTGTCTGTTTACCTATCAAGGCAAGTATTTTATGTTGTTGGGAACTGGAAAAGGTAAAAGGTAAACATGATTTTTCATGTAATGTGACATATTTATTCGGAAGGTTTAATTCAATTTATTTCAAAATAAAAGGAAATAAATCGCATAAAGAATGAGATATTGTTCAATGCGTTTAGAATGCTTGATGGGTATCAGTAAGTATTGTATTTTAAAATTACTAAAATGAAAAACATGAATGAAAGCAATGTGGGTATTTTTTTCCTCACAAATAGCAACACTGTGTTATGACAAGTAAGGTTATAAGAATTTTGTTTTATTTGTCGATTTACGTAAAAATAGTGCATAGAATGTGACTACTTATTTGTGAAATGTTATTTTATCACATTGTTTTTGTTTTCTTGATGTGCTATAACATCCTTTCACGCAACAAACTGTCATTTTCAATTATTTACTCGCGAGCTGTGTTCGACGGAACGTGACCATGAGTACTGACGGCTAAGTTTGACGGATTGACGGATTAGGCTAAGTTTTAGTTGCCTCACTTTTTGCACTCGTACTAGGTTTCTATGCGTTATTATTCTAAGCGTAAGAGCTAGGTGGCCTAGCTCCCTTTAGAGAGTAAAAGCATTATGGGTAATAGCGAGCAGCTATTATTCGGGCAGCAATAATATAAGTAGAATAACACTTTCATAATTTCTCTCTGCAGCCCAATAACATTGTGGGTTGACCAGAGAGAGAAAGCAATACAAACACCCAAAAAAAAAAAAATGTCACTGTGTGTGTGTCTTTAATGCTTTTAAAGTCACACCTTTCCCATGGATAGGACAATGAAACAACGGTAAAATAAATTCCCTGTGGAGGCAGATTTGAATGGCTAAAATTCAGACGTCAAACCAGAACATTAGTCAAAAATAACTCACCTAAGAAGATGATTCTAGCAGGGACTATGTCCTCCTAATCCTGTATCAGCCGCTTGGCGACACAGGATGTGAAGAGTAATCGAGTATTACAATGCACAGGAAGCTGTTCTGTAACAAAGAATAACACTTTTTTTTTAAGTTAAGAGTATATTCCGTCCACTAGCGCCGCCAATCGTTTTTTATTAATTGTGGTAAATTTAAGACACGTAGATAAAAAACCGAAATAGATACATTTCTTCAGAACACTACAGAGCGGTTTTTTTATCTAAGTGTCTTAAATTTAACACAATTAATAAAAAAACGATTGGCGGCGCTAGTGGACGGAATACGCCCTCTTAACAGCTACTGTTAATAATAATAACTAGCTGTGGCCGCGACTTCGTTCGCGTGGATGTCGGAATATTATGTGATGTGTTGCATATACAAAATCTACGTTCAGTTACGTTACGAACAGCCCAGGTAATCTCCTGGTAGGTACAAAACTATATTGTATCAAAATCAGCAAAACCCACTATCGATGGACTGGTGGTAGTCTTCAAACTACAAAACAAAGCAACTGATGAATCAAGCTGTTTCTTAATTTCGTCCAGCTCAGTCCAAAAATAAAAACATTTCTCGACGCTTTAGAAAAACGCGTCATCAGTACAACGCCATCTATCGAAAACGTAGTTGAACTGTCAAATGTACTCGTAAATTCAAACATAGAACATAGAAAATAATGATAAGATTATAACATTTTAATTATAAAATAACTCAATAACATTGTTTTGGTGTTCTTTTTACACATTCGTAACTACAACTTTTCTCAATGATAGATGCCATTGCAAGTTTCTGGAATATTAGCGCTCGATGAAGTATCTTCCAAACTTTAAAAAATTTCAATGCTTTTAAAGCCACACGTTTCCCATGGGATAGAACAATGAAGCAACGGACATATTCATTTTCTGTGGAGGTAGTTTTGATTGGCTAAAATTCAGACATCAAACCAGAACATTAGTCAAAAATAACTCACCAAAGAAGATGATTCTAGCAGGATCCTTCGGTCGGATTCTGTCCTTCTAATCCTGTATCAGCCGCTTGGCGACACAGGATGTGAAGAGTAGGTAATCGAGTATTACAATGCACAGGATGTAAAGCGGTTAGATTATATGATAACCTCTTGACGAGACACACATGGCACAGGAAGCTGGTCTGTAACAAAGAAATTATACATGGATTTTTGTAGTTCATAGGCAACTTAAATAATAAAAATATTTTTTTAAATTATCTCTTTCTTCACAAAGAGTGGAAATGGTGATTGGGAATTGCCTTGTAGTGCACATCTTCCATCGAAGATCGCTACCACCTTGTCCTGCCCATTACGAATTTAAAATCTAACATATACTTCACGGTTCCTGCCCATCTAAAAAATTGTATCATTCAAAATTCAGTCCACTGTCCTTCAAAAATTACATAATAATATTCAAACGCGCCTAGAACTCGTGTTTTCTACTCAGCTGTCGTTTTTAGGGTTCCGTAGCCTAATGGCAAAAACGGAACCCTTATGGATTCGTTATGTCTGTCTGTCTGTCCGTCCGTATGTCACAGCCACTTTTCTCTGAAACTATAAGAACTATGCTGCTGAAACTTGGTACGTAGATGTATTCCGTGAACCGCATTAAGATTTTTAAACAAAAATTGAAAAAAAGACGTAAAATTTGGGGGTCCTCATACTTAGAACTGAAACTCAAAAAAAAAATTTCATCACACCCATTTGTGTGGGGTATCTGTGGATAGGTCTTCAAAAATTATATTGAGGTTTCTATTATCATTTTTTCTAAACTGAAAAGTTTGCGCGAGATATACTTCCAAAGCGGTAAAATGTGCCCCCCCCCCCCCGTAACTTCTAAAATAAGAGAATGATAAAACTAAAAAAAATATATGATGTAATTTCCATTGTAAACTACCAGCGAAAGTTGGTTTGAACGAGATCTAGTGATTAGTTTTTTTTTTTATACGTCATAAATCGTAAATCGCAACTTTAGCTTATAATATAATATCTAAGGTTTGTACGGAACCCTCGGTGCGCAAGTCCGACTCGCACTTGGCCGGTTTTTTGTTCAATTTGTTCTATTGTCCCCGCCACGAGAAGGTATAAGTTTTGTAAACCGACCAAGTGAAATTGCTTGTTAGTTTCGTATAACACGTATGTTACTTTGAGTAGATTGAATTTGGGATTATTTTTTATCGCTACGTAATTTAGTAGAAGTTCTTTGTTTACACAATTTATAGCTTCTCGTGTCGGGTACTTTAGATAGGAAGCACTTGTAAAGTGTTATACTTTGCAGAGGAGGCAAATAATGCCTTCCCTCGCCTGAACATTAGTTGGTTCGGAATATAGGTAGTCGGGACAGTACCTAATGATGTTTTACTTACCACTCTGCCAGTTGTCCCGCTTTTGGAAAGTCCAGTCCAGATCATGTGTGATGGCTGAAGAGGTAATCGGTGTGGATGACCGACCTGAAAATTCGACGTAACAAACTAATGAGCATCGATGAAAAGTTAGTTAACAAACATGTCTGTAATTATTCACAACTATCGCAGCTAAGCACTGGCAATAAAAAGAAAGAGCGCGAGACTCCTCTGCTGCTTTAGCAGGCGCGTAGCTACCGCGGTATCAAAGATACGGGGCCCCGGCCTACAAGGGCCCCGACGTATGGACGCAAAGCTTTACATTCAGTCCCACGATCTTCTTCGTGGTCTGCCACGACACTGCTTAGCTAGTTGGACCTATTTTGTATAAAAAACAATACCCTTAAAAACGAGCCCCCAAAAATGTTGGATACAGGGTCCCTTTGAGACTAACTACGCAGCTGGGCTTTAGATTGCTTTGTTATATAGATGTGATGTAGTGAGGTGCTAACTACGTGAGGAAAAATGAACGCCTTTTTTAGTTTCAAAGGCTATCAGAACTATGCATTGCGGTGAAGATACATTTCTTCAGTGCACTACAGAGCGGTTTTTTATCTACGTTTCTTAAATTTACCACAATTAATAAAAAAACGATTGGCGGCGCTAGTGGACGGAATACACACTCTTAACTTATAATACTATTTACATACTAAGTTCACAAAAGTAATACCTATAAATAAATAATTAATGGAGACGCTAAAGTCTCAACCATCATGCTATCATAATTGCTATCAAAAAGCGGCACTATTAAAAAGTTTAATTTCCAAGAACAGCGCCATCTACTCTCTTAATTTAAAACTGTTAAGTTGGTTCCGAACCTGTGTTTAGTAGGGATAAGTTAAATAATCAACTAATGCCTTACCCCTTTCATTCTGTGTCACCATCCCCCACAGTGGATGGTGTGCGTTTGCGTCAGTCCCGATGACAACCTCATCCCCGCTGCCTTCACAGTGTGTGATGAGGCGGTCAAGGTCGTGTGGGGGCGGTGCCTCCGCTTCAGGCATATAAACCGAGGCGAAAACGACGGCCATCCCTGTGACTCCACGCTGCATGTACAGCCTAGCTGCAGAGACATCTCTGCAACAGAAGTCACTTAATTAAGAGCTGTGCTTTAAGGTTACCTGTGACATATATGCACGATCTAGGGTGATCATAGTCTGCAGTAACAAGGAGCTTACCACCGAGATTTGATAGTCCTCGTATGTGGCCTCCCCTAATCCACGGCTCCTGGATCAGGGCTATGGCCGTGTGTTGAACCTCCAGCCACTTGCGAAGTTGAGCCGTTTCGGTCTGGCTGTGGTGGAAATTAGCCTGCAAGACTTTACAGGCCGACGAAAGGGACGCCATCGCAGGCGAGACCCTCCTCGTCACCCTCCAGTCGTAGCCCGGCAAACAGGTCGCCCTCGTCGAAACCGTCCCAACCCGGGTCAGAAGCCGGGGACAACATTACGTCGTCCAGCTCAGAACGTACGAACGTACCCGCTTCTGGATCTACGCCTGGCTCTTGACGACTAGCGAGGTGCTAGCCGGCTAGTTTGGAGACTGTCTTCTTTAGCCAGGCTAAAGTGTGGTCATTCCCGCACCACAGCTTAAGAACTCCACCGGCGAACAGCGGCTTCGCGTTGAAGGTCGGCCCTGGTGTGTCCTGCGTAGCGGAGCAGGCCTCAGTGATGATCTGCTTGTGGATGGCAGCTAAGACCTGGTCCGATACTCCCTGGCTGATGATTCCCCTCCGGTCGCAGGTTATCGCGACGTTCAGGGACGCACTGGCAGCTTGGGCGTAGCTTCTGTTGGCAACCCGTTGGGACCGGTCAAGCCGCCGCCGCCGCTTGTGCTCTCCGCGGGGCGAAAACGTCTCGTTGAGGGCCCGCTTGGCCACAGTCTGATCGTTCCCATCGGGTTGCTGTGTCGTGGTTGCCATCTTGGCCGGACCTCCTGCGGATTTAGATGGCGATTGATTGAGTGTTAGTCGGCTAGTGCCGGCCGCAGCCCACAACCGCTTCCCTTCAGAGAAGTTTATCTTACCTCGCTTGGTCGGTTTATCCGAGCTGGTGGCAGCAACCTGCTTGTTTTGGGGGGCTCTTCGTCCCCGCTTGCTTTCCTGACGCCGCTCCTTACGCGTCAGCCTTTCCCTCCTCTTACCCTGGCTTGCGGGAGCTGCTGGACCTGAAGGGTCCGAACCAGAACAGGAGCAATGGGCTTGTGGATTAGATTTTTGCCCTTGCCCTTACCTTTGCCCTTGCGGGCATGCACTTGCCAGGCGCTCGAGAACACGTCCTCGATGCTGCCTGCCGTCTCCGTTTGACCGGAGACTGCTACAACCTGGGATGTGGCTTGTAGAGCCACAGGAGGAGGAGGAGGGTGTTTGGGAAGGCTACTTCCGGCAGAGGTTTTACCCGTCTCCGTTTTCGCCTTTGTGTGTAAAGGATCGGTACTGGTCCCATGCAGCGCCGTTCTCCTTTGCTTGGAGTGGGACTTTTTGGTCTTAGTTGCGGTTTTCACCACAACCGGACCGACACCCGCGCTGGCGCCAGCGGCGTGAACCGCAGGACATCCAGGGGCAAGCGAGGCACCAGGGGCACCTCGCTTAGGAGCTTTGCCAGCTTTCGCCGACTCCACTCCTGCGGTGTTTTAAGTTGGCTTCAATTCGTCCATACTAAAAAGAACAACACTTTTGTCTTCCTGGCTCCCACCCTCCATGGAGCCCGCACCTGGGAACGTCGCACTGAGTGCGAACGTTAGGACTACCAGGAAGATATAGGTGCGCAAGGCTGGTTTACAGCGCGACATCGGGTGCTCGATCGGGTTGGCAACTAATCAACCCTCACACCGTCAGCATGGCCTTTACCTACCGCTTTGGCCGCCCAAGGGCGACCTCAGCGGACCCCACGCACCTCGCCTGTGACCCTCTGACGGGACACTGTGGCCATTTCCCTACCCCTGGCTAGAGGGTAGGGCCACCGTTTCGCTTGAAATCCAGACCAAAGAGGGCGTGTTGCCTCACGGACACATTACCGCCAGTGCCGATCGGCTCAACTAGGGCATGTAATATCGGAAGATTTT
Source organism: Ceramica pisi (assembly GCA_963859965.1). Lineage (NCBI taxonomy): Eukaryota > Metazoa > Arthropoda > Insecta > Lepidoptera > Noctuidae > Ceramica > Ceramica pisi. The sequence continues at coordinate 37,795,983 of OY982527.1, read as the reverse complement.
CGATTCCGGAACTGACTTACGATACTACTGGTTCGATTCCGGAATTCCGGAACCGGTTCCGGAATTAGAAAAAAGTATAGGAAATAAAAAAAAAACAATAAATAGGCATATAAGTGTTTTGTCTAAATCAAATCATTATTACAAAAATAAATAAATCGACAAAAAACTCTTGACTGAGATCAATTAAACAGCCTTCTATTAGGTTTTTCTTAATAAATATAACAAAAAATAACCAACTTTTCAATAATCAATTTTTTTTTGACATCAGCAAACAACTTGTCGACGGTTCACGTGACCAGAGGGCTGGGCTGTTCTTCGTCCAAAGAATCAGCATTGCCATTCAACGTGTCAATGCTGCCAGTGTTCTGGGCACTTTTGCCGTTGACAGCGATGTGGATTATTTTTTTGATGCCCAATGATTTATTTTGTTTTTATACGCGTTTGTACATAATGTAGATACTGTAAACATTGTAATTTAATAATACTTTTCAATAATATAGATACATTAGCAAAATCAACGTGTGCTAGCTATTTGCAATTGCCATATTGTAGCTTATTAATTAAATAACTATCTAATAAAATTATGATGTATTTACCTAAGATTCAACAACTCACAGTGAACAAAATCAACAAGTTCTCCTCTTCTGAGATCATGAAAATAGGTTTAAAAAACAAAACTTAAAAATATTAAAAAAACTCTAAACTTACGTTGTCGTATTTTTTGGAACTCTTTTTGTTGAGATCTTTAAATCAACTTATATTAAAAAGAAATATAAAGTTAATAAGACAAGAATCAGTTTTTCAAAAAAAACTTTTTACAAAAAAATACAACCGACTTCCAAATAAAAACACTACAAAGTAAAAAATAACTGGTGTTTTTGTTACTTTCTTCGTATTTTGACACCGACTTCCGAAATTAAAGTTATTTTTTACTTTGTAGTGTTTGTAGTTGGAAGTCGGTTGTATTTTTTTGTAAAAAGTTTTTTATTTTTCACTTTTTAGTGGTGCCCCACACCTACCAACACCACTGCAAAATCGCAGAAAAGCAAAATACGTAATTTCGATTATCAAAGAATCATCTAAATAGTCAAATTCTAGGTATTTCGATTTAAAATCCTAAGTTCGTAACCGATTTTGATATGATTTAAATGGGACCAATCTGCAAGTATATCATTTCAAATAAAACAAGAATTTTTCAAATCGGTTCATAATTGTCGGAGTTATGAGGTAACAAACATAAAAAAAAAACATACAACCGAATTGATAACCTCCTCCTTTTTGGGAAGTCGGTTAAAAAAGATCGCTCTTCTTGATAATGATGTGTTCTCAAGAGTATCAGAGCATCTAACTTTTTATCTGAGAGCGAGCTTCGTAGGGTGTTACAAATTACCCGGCACACGAAAATACTCTTTCACTCTCATCACTTGTAGGAAGAACACTTAAAATATATTATTGTGGTAACTTATCTTACAAGTAAGTACATGAGTATCGGATTGCGATATTTACTTCAGTTCCGGAATTGAAATATTGTAAAAAATCTTCCGAAATTCCGGAGTTACGAAATCTCGGAATTCCGGGATCCATGCCCTAGGCTCAACCCCCCAGGACTCCTTCATTCCCGCTTACGGCGCTCGACTGCGCAGGTCCTAGCGCAGGTGACTAAATTCTCCTACCCGCCATCAGCTGAGTTTAGTGACGGCCGAGCCCGCAACCACTTTGTCACAGAAGGGTCACAGTTAGGAGGGGAGTTGGGAAGGGTAATAGATAGGAAAAAGGGTTAAAGGGGATTTAGGATGAGGAATGAGTGGTTAGCCCGCCACTCTACGGGTCGCCCGGTGGTTTCAGTTACGTCTATTTCATAAGGAATTAGACCTATAACGGGGTGGCAACCTCGGGAAGGTATGACCACCGGACTTGCCTTGAGGATCTACACGACTGTTGCGCTCCCTCTCAAGACCACGCCACCTTTCCGTCTCTGAAGGAGACGTACCCGGACGTACCGGACCCTCCCCTATCCTACTTATATTATAAATGCGAAAGTTTGTGAGTATGTATGGATGTTTGTTACTCTTTCACGCAAATACTACTAAACCGATTACGATGAAATTTGGTATGTAGGTAGCTGAAGACCCAGAATAACACATAGGCTACTTTTTATCCCGGAGTTCCCGAGGGATCGGGATTTACACGGGAATAACGAGAATTTATACGCGGACGAAGTCGCGGGCGGCCTCTAGTAGATAATAACTTTGCTCAAAGTGACTTGCCAGATATATTTGAGTGGACTAAATGGTAACGGACAAATAAGGATAGTGCAATAATATCAGTCAGTTAGCATTTAGCTCAAGTGTGAACTCGAGGATCTCAATTATTCGATGAAGTAAACTTTTTCAGTTTGGGCAAGATTAGATTACGTTAGGTTAGCAAATACTTACTTGGAATTCCTCGAGAGTTGGGTAGTATGTCGGCGCGTCAACTAGAGTCCCACCTTCCGCTGCTGACTCGCTGGTGCCAGGCTCATCTAGATCTGATTGTCTTGGGCTCATACTCTTAGCATCTTTTTCTTTATCCAGGGTCTTCGCCAATCTGTCCACTTCGGCGTTCATACGCTGATTAGCCTCAAATTGTGCGAGTAGTTTGACTGTGAATGTGATTACCTCCTCGAGGCGAGCAATTTCTTTTTCTTTCTCCTTCTGCATATTTTCAACTCGCTCATTGAGGCGAGCTATCTCCTCAAGTGATGTATCATCATCTTTCTTTCTCTTTTCAGTACGTCGGATAACTTTTTCTTTTTCTTGTCTGATGCGGTCTTGTTTCCCTGTCGCTTCAGCTAACCGTCTCCTAGTAGCAATGAGTTTTTGGTACTTCATTTTCTTACTTTCAGACCTCTTTTCTTGCTCTGTATTGCTATCACTGCTCGTCTCAGTGCTGTTGGATGATATGCTTTTCCTTCGACCTGCTGTATTATCGTTAAGAATTGAGTTAACGTTTGGACCCCCGAGTTAATATTTTGACTAATATTCAAAGCGTCTAAGCTAAGATAGCCCCATCATCTTCTTCGCCATTTTCTGATTGAAAATTGACAGATGAAGTTCGTATCATTCTTTCAATGTATTTTTTTATGTTGTTCGTATTCTCTTCATCTGTGTCTGAATTGTTTTCCCTCAATTGCTGCATGCCACTTGGCCCAGGCGCTAAAAAGAAAGCAATCAAATTAACAACAGGCGATACGGCTAGCATTGAAAATATTCGAAGTTGTCAAATTATTTTGATGACAGCGAAGACCTCACTGATGCACACTCGATAATATACTGCGCGGCTATAGCGGTAGCGGCATGTCGTTTTGATCATGTCAAAAAAACTTTTTTACAAAAAATACAACCGCCTCCTAAAAATTAAACACTACAAAGTATAAAATAACTTCAATTTCGGAAGTCAGTTTCAAAAAACGAGAGAATAACCAAGAACACCCAGCTTTATTTTTTTGTAAAAAAGTTTTTTATTTTTCACTATTTAGTGGTACCTGCGTACCGGCGTGATGTTATGATATGAAGTGGTGTTAACAAACCGACATGCGATTTCAGAATAAATTCTCGATCCATTTGCTATCATTGATTGTGAAGATCTTAATCAGATCTTCGCAAAATTGAAATGGGACTGGTCGGGGAAACTTCTTCCAACAAAAAAAAAAAACCGGTTGACAATAGGCTGTCCTGAAAAAATCTAATTAGTTCGTCAGTTAGATTATCAAAAAATATTTGACCCGTGTTTTTTCTAGTGTTACGGGAACCGAAATTGACGAAGTTAAGACGCTTTTAAAATTCTCAATACGTCACACCTTCGCATAATTTCATCACATTCTGACTTGGTGACAATGGGACCGCCACAGGAGTATAGGCTTTCGAATACCTAGGGTCCCATCTATCTCTGTTGATTCATTATTCATCAAACTGGTTGATGCTGTGCTAAAAGTTAGACATGATGCCTCGTTGGAACAAAAATAATTTTTGAAATCGGTCCAATTGGTGGAGAAATCGGTGAACATACATAAAAAAACATACATACAGCCGAATATGAACCTCCTACTTTTTGAATAAGTCGGTTAAAAATAATCAATCACAGAGTTACACGACCAAAAGCAGCCGTAACAGCTTGGCAGTGCAAGATCGAGTGTCGTATTGATAGGAAGAGCGCTAATTGGCAAACTGCCGGTCGATTCTGTAAACATGTCGAAGTGAAGGCGTGGGTGAAGTGATCACGAAGTGAGCTGTCAAACCATACAAACGAGATGGAATGACAGTTCACTTGTTGTTCACTACACCCAAGTGAACACGGTGAGATGTCTGCAGAATAAACCGGCTGATCTGCTTCAGGGAGGGCAACACTCGCCCTATAGTGATGCGGTTTGTGAGAGGGGCGATTTCAGGGACTGCTGACAACCCCCGAGATTATTGTATCCCGTGTCAGAGAGTGCATCGACTTTCTAAAGCAGAAGTTGTATGATTGGGCATCCAGAATCGCACATTCCGAAATATAGGAATTGGAACGATTGGACCAAGGTATGACTGATATGCGCCTGCCGGATGATGACGCCATGTGTTCATTCTGGCGCAGCATCTGGTCGGTGCCTGTCAGTCATACCGAGCGTGGTTGGACTTGAGAGGTCGAGCGAGTGTGCGATCCGATTCCAGAAATGGGTGCAGTCCAATGCTGCCCAATTTTTTGATAAAATAATTTACTAGATCGCACGCTGCCTCGGCGTCTCAATTCCAGTCTGCCTTAGAGTCTGGTTCGCTACCCCAGATCTTAAGGACGCGACGACGTATGAATGTCAAACAAACGACGAATGTACAAACGTACATCATACCAAAATAATTTGCAGTTTGAACATGTCATGCTGATATTCGGATTTAGACAGTATTTTCTACGATTTTTTTTGTTGTCTTCTGTAATGAAGTTTAGGCGAATTGAATTTCGCACATTTTTACAGCGTTAATAGAATGTTTTAATTTTATTTCCACAGAAACATAGCGTATATTGTCAAGTTAATGAATCCGGAAAAAAAAAATTAAAAACATTAAGTTTTCATTCATATTTTTGGTATTACGTAACACATCCAAATTTATCATAAGTTTCTAATAGTTAGTAGTGCTATCGGGGAGCATGCCGTTTTGCCGAAAAGATTTTGACAAAATTTCACTATCTAAACAAATTTTAGCAATCTTTTTTATACCAATGCAATATTTGGAATGATTTTACTGCGCACGCACTTTTTCATTTGGTCAAATTTTTACTTGGCAGAATATTACCAAAGCTAATGTCACTATGGCATTTAGTCTTTAATCAAATGATTTACTACAGCAAACAATTTTTAGACTACAAACGTTAGGTCAAATGGTTTGTTATGACAAAAAATATAAAGGCGAAAATAAGGGAAAGATTGACATCCTACGCACGAGCCGAGCGAGCGAAGCGAGCGGTGCCGCAGCAGCGGGCGGCGAGTGCCAGAAACGACCAGATTATATAGAAAGAAATATGGAAAAAAACCTGAATAGAAATGGTAAATTGAATACTGACGATACTATTTGCCGTATTTTATTTTGCGTAAAATGTGTTATTTCAACTGAAATATTTGACCACATAAAAATTGGTAAAAGTACTAGTTGTTAAATAAGGTATTGTTTAAACATTCACTTGCCAAACATTGTTTGCGTTACAATTATTTGTGAAGAGATTTTTTGCTAAGTAATAATTTGGCAAATGAAATTATGCGGAAAATTGTTTGGGAAGTGATAATTTGTCAATTTATTTTCGATGAAACATAGCTGTAACCCTGCTATCGCGGCAAGCATATGTGAATGTGTGCGTGATCGCACTGCTCACAGTCGCTCGCGGTCCAGCCGGTTCATTCTGTTGACATCTCACCGTGATCACTTAGGTGGAGTGAACGACACGTGAGCTGTCATGCCATCTTGTTTGTATGGTTTGACACCTCACTTGTCGTTCACTTCGCCTAAATGTTCACTTCGACATGTTGACAGAATCGCACTGCAGTAGACGCTGTGTATCGCTCCGACTGGCACTCGCACTTGCTCAAAGCGGGAACGCAACGCGGGCGCAGGGTGGAGGGTGGAGTCAGTGGAGTGTTTGTTGCCAATGTTGCCATTGCCAGTGTTAGACGATTACCTACATTACTGTGATGTGCGTGCGTAATTATTATTGTTTTCTTACTTGCATTTTTCATTTCTGACACATGACCTATGCTACGAACTTGGATTTAGATATTTGCCTTTTGATTTGGTATCGAGTAACGTACATTTTTAAGTACTTTGTAAGTTTTGGTTCCCTTATCGAGGCCAATGCTACAAAATATGGAAATGAAAATTAACCCATAGTACCAAGAGATGCTGAGAAAGTTTTAGGGCTTCATATTGAACCTGATGTTTATTGATAAAAAACGTCATTTTCTCGGTTCAAGCCCAGATGGTTTGATGGGTGATGACGCAATCATAGAAATAAAGTATGCTGCGAGCGCAGCAAACTACACCAGCTGAAGGAATTGAACAAAAAAAAGCACTTTTGCACAAAGGACATGGCGTATAAAATAAATAAAATAAAATTAAAAATATATATGTAGTTACTATTTTTATCAAATACAAGGACAGTTCAAAATAACAAGCCGCAAATACTGTATCTTTATAGTATGAACGCCAAAAGGACGTGCGTATGAAAAAATAGAAAAAGGCAACGAATTGTGGAGTACTATAGTCATAAAATTCTGTATCCGTCAGGCTGGCAGGTGTATAACTTCCAAATAGATCAAAAATCAACCGAATATATAAACGTAAAATGTACGTTTTTGTACTAAAATATATAAAGTCAGGGTGGCGACTCACGGGCGTTTTACAATATCAGAGCTTGTATCAGATAAAAGAAGTCAACCTGACTATGACTGGCGGCTCACTTTAAAACGATGTTTGCTACGCATACAGAGACGTAACTATCTATCCACACACACACGCGCGGCTGTGCACTGCGTCCGTCCCCGGCTTATATTTTGTTGCACTGAGTCGGCAATATTCCGTGAACGAATTTTGTACCCGCCTCAACTTACAGTTGCGAGCGACGTTCGCTGGACTCTTTAATTAAATACAGGAAAAACCCAACTGCTGCTCCATAAATCAGGTAGTACTGCGGAGCCTAAAAATTATAGGCCGATCACGACGACCGACCTTTACCGACGTTCTATAATGAATGTAATAACATCTATTTTGATTTTGAGGGCAATAAAATAATAGCTATGTCGGCCAATGGCTTAAGAGCCCCGCGAAGGAAGCTCGCAACTGCAAGTTGAGGCGAGTACAAAACTCGTTCGCGGAATATTGCCGTCTCAGTTTGACAAAAGATAAGCGGGGACGGCCGCAGTGCACAGCCGTGTGTGTGTGTGCGTGGATAGATTGTTCGTTTTTCGTGGTTGATTTTTTTTCTTTATTTTTTCGGATACTTTGAGAATCGTTAGTGAATGTACATTTATTTGTAATGCGTTTTTTGGAAGTTTCCTCACAGTGCCAATATCTCAACATATTCGATATTATAATTATTTTCTCGAGATCTAGGCCTTGTAGAGAAAACCTAGCAGACACTTCATACAATGTTCATACAATGTTGTTAGCAGGTCTTGGGAGCAAATCGGCACGGCCGACGAGATATTTATCACACGCACGTCACGCATCGGGTACTAAACATAAATAATTGGGATATTATAATTGTCTTTATTTATTTTAAGCCTGTTTGTTTACATAATTCCTTTAGGATGGTCTCAGCTTTAAAAAGCCAAGGCGTTTTCTGTCTTGTTTCTATATTCCTTTGACTAAACTTCAAACTTACTGTTACTACTAAAGACAAATAGTAAAAGTGTTACGCAATGATCATCAGGCAAAACAAATATTCCAATAGGTAACTTACATTTACGCGATTTCAGTAAATACAGCGTTATGAACTAAGAATAATAAAAATAAGGTTTTGAACAAATATTTATGTTCTTACTTTATAGATTTTGATAAATCTATTCATCCTCAAAAGATATATGAAGAGCAACGTGATAATCGTGTAAGGTGATGTATCCGTCAAGATGGCGGGTGTATAACTTCCAAATAGATCAAAAATCTAGTAAATAAACATACGTAAAATTTACGTTTTCGTTCTGAAATATACGTTTCTGTATGCGTATCAAACATCGTTTTAAAGTGAGCCGCCATCAGTCATCGTCAGGTTGGCCGGTGAAATCTAAATCCGAATATCAGCATTATATGGTGGGAATATGTTCAAACTGCAATTGATTTTGGTATTACGTTTGTATGGACAATTCATACATTGCCGCGTCCTTAATAGCCACGAGCCTCGCCCAACACCTTAGTAGTTGGAGGAAGAAAACGGAGGAGGATCTCGTTAGGCAGCTGGATCAAGGGCTTGATTCAGAGAGCTGTACTTCTGGACACGGCTCGCATTGTTAGGTTTCTCTTTCTGGAGCCCTGACCGCCCCAGTAGCTTGCAGCTTGTTCCCGATACCGGTGGGCTATTGTTTTTTATATATATATTTTTTTTAATAATAATTTAAAATTGTAGAAAATAAGTTAAAATAAATAAACGAAAATAAAATGCTTCAAATATGCTTTAAAATAACGAATGTGTCATTCACATTATTTTATTTTACCGATTTTGACGGGAGCTTTTCCAACTCCGAAACTATTTATTCTATCCCCAGCATGAAGAACTAGTTTTCTAGTTTTATTTTAGTAACTAAAAACTAGTTTTCTAAAATGAATGCTTAATTATTACCATTAGTTATTACTAACCGGGAGAGTCGTTGATACGTCGAGGTACTTGCTTGGCTGCCGCGTCGCCTCTCACCATCGGCTCATCATCAGAGGAACGGTATAAGACCAGAGACAAATCTGAAACAGCCAGTGCGTTACTCTTTTTAGACAATTCGTACCCTGCGAGACAAGAATACTGATAGGTAATAGGCTAGTTTCTACCATCATTAAATTGCAAATCTATTTAGTCCGTCAGTTAGTTTTGAAAAATAACGGACACGTATTTTTTTATTTTTTAAATTAATGAATATTGAAAAAGATAAAACGCATCAAAACTCGTGACGTCAGAACGCACTAAAAAATATACCACGGCGTGACGTATTTGGAATTTTAAAAGAGTCGTATCTTCTTCAATTTTGGGTTACGTAACTGACGGACTAATTTGATTTTTTCAGTTGACAAGCCTATTCTCCTTCTACTTTATGTAATGAAACAATTCGTAGTGACGCTGATCATCAGTAGGTGTCCTAAGAAAAATTGCAATTGTGATATAAGGCAAAATTAACGCACGGGATTATACTAACTTGAAAAACCAGTCAATGAGCCATTGTCGTGCACCGTCGGTTCATCCCGCACCGTCGGTTCATCCCGCACCTTCGGTTCATCCCGCACCGTCGGTTCATCCCGCACCGTCGGTTCATCCCGCACCGTCGGTTCATCCCGCACCGTCGGTTCATCCCGCACCGTCGGTTCATCCCGCACCGTCGGTTCATCCCGCACCGTCGGTTCATCCCGCACCGTCGGTTCATCCCGCACCGGCGGTTCATCCCGCACCGTCGGTTCGTCATCGACATCCGAAAGATTGTCCAGATCGGGTAAGTCATCTAAGACGGATAGAGCTCCATCTATCCTCCACAATAGAATCATTCCGGCTGAGAAGATTATTACGGGCAGTAGTGCGATTCACTAAGGCAGAACATCTTTACAACCAAGAAATCATCGTTGAAACATCTGATAAATAGATGCCACATCAGATGTTTCAACGATGATTTCTTGGTTGTAAAGATGTTCTGCCTTAGTGAATCGCACTACAGCTACATTAACAAGTTCATCACGTTCAATCGTGACGAATTTTTTAATGGCGGTGACAGTGGGCTTCTTGGGAGAGCACTCTTTAGAAATCCTTTTCTGAGGAGTGTTCTTTTTTTTGGCACTATTCTCCTTAATATGCTTTGAGGATACCGGTTTTGTTTTGATCTCTTTCACTTTGAGTGCTTTCTTCTTAGAGCTACTCTCAATAGGCTCAGGCGCAGGGCTCCTTTTACGAGTTTTTTGGAAAATGAGTGGTTCATCCTCGTCAGAAGAGGTTCTTTTACGTTTCGAGGGACTCTTTCTTAATGGCGTACAACCTTTTTCCAGGTGCTTGTTCAATTCCAGTTTGCTCAAGCGTCGTGAGCGTAACGACATTGCATGAACACGTTTGCATTTGGGTGGCTCAGCCGTATTCTTAATGGTAGTTTTCTGTAACATTAAAACATTTATGAAAATCTATACAGGGTGAACTTTTCAAGTGTGCATGGATGGCCTAATCTGAAACTAAGTGGGCAATTCATTTATTACGTAACACAATTTAGGGGGTCGACCATGTCTTATTTTTCTTACAATGTGGTGAAAGGAGAGAGAGAGCAGTCAAAAATGCACATAGTTAAGATTATATTGATTATGTTTGCGTAAACAACACGTTATTGCATTGATGATTTTAATCGTGTAGTTAAGGCGCAAACCCACTGTTGTGGTGCAAGCTGTGCACGGGCACGCGACATTTTAGCTACGTGGCTTAAGCAGCTAAAATGAGACCGTGGGTCTACGTTTCCACTGCAGTACGACTGTACACAAATGTGGTGTATTTTTATTTTTTTGCAAAAATATGGTTTTGCCATAGTCGTGGGTTAATATTCGAGTACAGCATGTACCACGTGCATGGCGTTGAGCTATGTGAGTGTATATAACTAGAGGCCGCCCGCGACTTCGTCCGCGTATAAATTCTCGTTATTCCCGTGTAAATCCCGATCCCTCGGGAACTCCGGGATAAAAAGTAGCCTATGTGTTATTCTGGGTCTTCAGCTACCTACATACCAAATTTCATAGTAATCGGTTCAGTAGTATTTGTGTGAAAGAGTAACAAACAAACATACATACACACACACATCCATCCTCACAAACTTTCGCATTTATAATAATTAGTAGGATTTTGAGCAAGCCGATAACCAATGACGTCAATTGATACGTAGCGTGTCCGTGGGTTGCAGTGAAGACAATCTCTTACATTTTCATGCAAGGCGAAGCCTCACACACATGTGTAGCCTGCGGGGGTCATAAATAAGCAAAATTAGGCTAACATAATAAACAAAAAAATGCCGCAAAAAAACAAAACACCCTGTGTTATTCCACCATCTGAAAGTGTCGCTAAGAGGTATCAAATTCTGGTAATTAATACTACGTGACTAACTAAAGGAAGAAGCTCATTTTAACAAAACACTATTTGTATTTTTTACCTACTGTAGCATAATTAGGTACAAGACTTTTGATCAGTTTTTTTTTTTATTGTCAGACTGACTGGTGTTATCTTTTGAATTTTCAAAGTTTGATCTACAAGAAAAATATAAAACAGAATTTGAAACGACAAAAATTCATTACGAAAAAACCGAGACGGAATTGAAGCATTGACTTCTTGTGTGCGGTTCGGAAATCCAGCGAATATAGCGCAGATCAATTAAGCGCAGTTATTAAGAATTTCGATATCATTTATTTGAAACCGGACTCCGGTTTTCGGGCGGAACGCACGAAAATTCGTGTGTCTGCAAGCTCTCTTGTTCCGTACTTAGGGACCATTCAAGTATTACGTACATAAGCAGAATTTAGTAATTTTTAACACCCCACTCCCCTATAGTCAGCTAGATAAAGAGCTCGGATAGTAATGAAAGCTCTTAAACCTCCCTCCTGTACTTACGTAAGCATCGGTAGTTTTAATCGCGCGGGACCGCTGTTTGGGGTAAATAATACTTAGTATAGGTCCGCAAGTTGAGTTAGAAAACGTCAAACTGCTTAGTATAGGTAACAGCCACTGAAAAATATGTTTAAATAATTAAATGTGACAAATTTTCGGTACATTTGTACCGAAAATTTGCCACATTTAATTATTTAGGTTTTTGTCGTCGTAAATCGATCATTTTGCCTTACGTGCGGCCTCCCAAATTCCATATTTGGCAGGCCGGTGTGAAATCGACTATACTCTGTTTATTATAACATTAGAAAAAAGAGGCTCGCAGAAGCAGGAGTACGAAACCTTTTATTTCAAGTTGAGTTCAAACAATTTTCATAAATAATGTGAGCTTTTTGTAACAATGTATGGCATGCATATAATAAAGCATTTACTATCGATCTACTCGTCACAAGGCTTGAATAGGTACATGAAATGAAACAATTTTTAGTAACAATCAGTTTATTAAAAAACAACTATCACAATGGCATGACGTTCATTATTGTTTTCACAAACTTCACAAAACAAATATAATAATTTAGAATGTCAGAGGATTAAAAAAATACACTACCAACAGTAAAAACATTTTCTAGAGACAAAAGCGTAAATTGAGAATTTATGAATTTTATTATTCTGTTATTCATCATCCTCTGATGATGATGATGATGATGAAGTTTCACCAACGTTAATAATGAACCTTTCTACAACATTATCCATTATACCATCAAGTTGGCAAAACCTTTCCTCTTCTTTAATTGTATGAGCAATGCAAGATTGCCATTTCTCTGCAGTAATATTTATTAGTGCTTGAGGGAGCAACCGCTTCACTTCCTTTAATTTAAAAGTTTTGTTGTTTTGGGCTACATACCCCTTCATTTGAGCCCAAACTAATTCTATTGGGTTGAGCTCACAGTGGTAAGGTGGGAGGCGCAATACTAATATATCTTTTTCTTTAGCCATCTCATCTACAGCAAACTTTTGGTACAAATGTCGTACTTGTTTAACTTTTTCTAATAAAGTGGCCCTTAAGTCTTTTTCATCAAAATGAATATTTTTGGTTTTAAGCCACTCCTGAATATCTGCCTTTCGTGTGGCTGTAGTTGGCAACTTCTCCACTTTCCTCGAATGATATGGCGCATTATCCATAACAATAACAGCATCACTTTCAATTTTTGTTAGTATTAATTTGAACCACTTTTCAAAATTGTGTGCATCCATTTCAGAATGGTAGTCTCCATCACCCTTTTTGGCTTCAAATATTAATTCGCCATCCATTAAAAACCCATCTGTTGATCCTGTGAAATAAAATAAAAGGAAATGAATTTATTCTGTACTGGTGTACTGGTGAAAGAGAATTGGCTTCCAGTCTCACATGCCATTATTTATTTTGTTTGTATTAGCTGTAAGTCATCCATAGTGATAAATAAAAAAATACATTTAAATCATGTCTTACCAATATGGCCAATGATAAGCCGTTTTCCTTTTCCAGTTGGGTTCTTTAAACCAGTAGATAAACCTGCCCGGTGTGCTTCCTTTGAAGACTTTATAGTACTATCTTGCCATACCTTGCTTTTGGTGTGTCCTGTACGTATAAAAAAGTTATAGATGTTAATACAATATTACATCGACTTATGTTCAACTAAAAATACTAATTCACTGTATCAATGTAACATAAAGGAGGTTTACGAATTTATGTAAAGGCAAGCATGCCCCCACACTAAGATTTGTCTTGTATTGTGGGAGCGTTTTACAAACACACATTATCACACACACAAACAGCCATATCCGGAACAACTATCTTCGACTTTGTGCAAAATGACTTAAAAATATTAGCAGAACTGTACCTTCATTTAGCCAAGTCTCATCTAAATAATATATTTTTTTCCCTTCGTTCCTTAATCTCTTAATTTCATGGAGATATTTCACCCTCCATAATACAATCTCTTGTTTATCAATTAGGGCACTTTTTCTACTTCTTTTAATGTAAGTAAATTTTAATTTGTTTTTTATTAATTTGTATAAAGTGCTTCTTTTAAAATCAGGTAGAGACTCATCGCTATTAACAGCTTCCAGAATCTTGTTCAACGTTGGTAACTCATTATCAAAGAAAAAAGAATGAATTTTTCTTCGTATTCCACTAAATGTAATATCATCATACTCTTCGAATTTTGAATGTTTCTGTTGGCGAGGAGGGGGTGATTGCAGGCGACCTTCTTTATTATACTCTTTGAGTATATTATAGACTGTTGCACGAGATATGCCTACAAAATAAGATTAGTAATGTATATTTATTATCTCACAATGCAAAAAAATAGATGGATGGATTGTGTGAGGAGTGAATATGAAAGAAAAGGGGGTTAATGATAGTGAGACAAGTGACAGGACGAAGTGGAATAAAAAAAAACGTGTTGCGCCGACCCCAAGTAACTTAGGATAAAGGCAGGAAGATGATGATGATGATGATGGTACCTTTCTAGTAATTTAAATCCTTACCTGCAATTTCTGCAGTTTTTTTAACTAACTGCGTTTTATAAGCAGCAGCACCTTCGGGCAAGGACTCCTTAACATCTTTGTAAATATTAATCACTGTTCTTTTTTCTGTAGAACGAAGCGGTGTTTGTTTAATTCTACTTAATTATAAGTACCAACTGATGATAAGCATATGTGATGGTGTCATCGATTATTACAATGCACAGGATATAAAGCGATTTCACACTGGCCTCCCAAATTCCACATTTGGAAGGCCTGTGTGAAATCGACTTAGTACCAACTGATGATAAGCATATGTGATGGTGTCATCGATTATTACAATGCACAGGATGGAAAGCGATTTCACACCGGCCTCCCAAATTCCACATTTGGAAGGCCAGTGTGAAATCGACTTAGTACCAAATGATGCTAAGCATATGTGATGGCGTCATCGATTATTACAATGCACAGGATATAAAGCGATTTAAAACCGGCCTCCCAAATTCCACATTTGAAAGGCCGGTGTGAAATCGGCTTAGTACCAAATGATGCTAAGCATATGTGATCGTGTCATCGATTATTACAATGCACAGGATGTAAAGCGATTTCACTCTGGCCTCCCAAATTCCACATTTGTGACCTGGAGTGAGCTTCTGGTCACTTTAGTAATAGCCAGCCCTTCATTCCCTACTCTCCGTATCACCTATGGACTAAGGAAACTACGATCTCCGTACTTAGAGAGTTGACCACAGATATTTAGTTCGCCTCAGCTTCCTTCCTCGTATTTTTTTCAGCGGCTTCTCCCGCGTAATCTATAGGGAATATAGCCAATGTGTAATTCCACACTATAATCTAGCTCTGTGCCAAATGAAGACCCTTTCAGGCGTTCTGGCGTGAAAGAGTGAATTTTGACACAGAATAGCTCTTTTTTTTCTATCCGGGGGTTTCATCGTTGTCCAATTAGAGTTCAAAATCTCAAATCTCTGGGAATAACATCTCTCTCTGTGGAAGTCCATGGATGAAGCGTTCAGAACTGAACTGAAACTGTGGCTTATACGGCGCGGCGTAGGAAGTTGTTCTGTAACAAACAATAATTATTTAAATTAGTTTAGCTCGTAGGTACTTAGACAATATACGTATTTTTTGTTTGTCTGTTTACCTATCAAGGCAAGTATTTTATGTTGTTGGGAACTGGAAAAGGTAAACATGATTTTTCATGTAATGTGACATATTTATTCGGAAGGTTTAATTCAATTTATTTCAAAATAAAAGGAAATAAATCGCATAAAGTATGAGATATTGTCCAATGCGTTTAGAATGCTTGATGGGTAATTATAATAAATGTTAAAACATCGGGTTTGATATGTATTAACAGTAAGTATTGTATTTTAAAATTACTAAAATGAAAAACATGAATGAAAGCAATGTGGGTATTTTTTTCCTCACAAATAGCAACACTGTGTTATGACAAGTAAGGTTATAAGAATTTTGTTTTATTTATCGATTTACGTAAAAATAGTGCATAGAATGCGAGTACTTATTTGTGAAATGTTATTTTATCACATTTTTTTTGTTTTCTTGATGTGCTATAACATCCTTTCACGCAACAAACTGTCATTTTCAATTATTTACTCGCGAGCTGTGTTCGACGGAACGTGACCATGAGTACTGACAGCTAAGTTTCACGGATTGACGGATTAGGCTAAGTTTTAGTTGCCTCACTTTTTGCACTCGTACTAGGTTTCTATGCGTTATTATTCTAAGAGTAAGAGCTAGGTGGCCTAGCTCCCTTTAGAGAATAAAAGCATAATGAGCAGCTATTATTCGGGCAGCAATAATATAAGTAGAATAACACTTTCATAATAATTTCTCTCTGCAGCCCAATAACATTGTGGGTTGACCAGAGAGAGAAAGCAATACAAACACACAAAAAAAAAACAAAATGTCACTGTGGACGTTTCTTCAATGCTTTTAAAGCCACACCTTTCCCATGGATAGGACAATGAAACAACGGTGAAATAAAGGACATCAACCAAAATGGGTTAAACGGTGGACAACCAACCGCATTGAGAAAAAATTAATTTATGAATAATTTAGTAATAATATTTAGTAAACATTGGTTTCTATTCGGGAGTGTCAAAATAAATAATATTAAAAACGAATTAAAAAGAGTTTTAATTGATTATTTTGTTTGTGTATGGTGACAGTTGCGGTGCAGCGTGCGGGGTGCGTTGAGTTGGTTGCCAAAATAAAAAACCCATAAATAATAATATCGATATTTGATGTTTCGATATTATTCTCATGTTTTACAAGAAAATATATTCTATTTGATTCGAGAACTTCAAAACATTAAAATGTTTTCCTGGAAGACAGAGCTTTGCTGTGGCCGCTAGAGTATACCTACCTTATATAAATAAAAATATATAGTTTACGTAGAACAACATTTTTTTTTAAGTGGTAAATCATCCGTTTACTTCTCCCGCTCTAGGGTGAAGCGAGAGGGTGTGTCAGACTTTTACTGACTAAAACCACATTCTTTACAGGAATTCCCCGCTCCCCTAGCGAGCATCGGTCCTTCCGGGTTCAACTGATAGGGCAGAGAACTGGCAACACTGATCCAGACCCAATTGGTGATCGATTATCAATGTCATTCGCTTTGCGTTTGCGCTCCATTTCGTATCGTATTGTGAATATTACTTCGACTTTAGCTATTTTTGACGACTTGTGCTATTCAAAATGGATTCTGATGATTTTCTACCCAACGACCCCGGCTCACTGTCGGACTCAGTACCCGCTTCAAACGTTAACACCCTGGCATTTCTTCGGATAATGAACCTGCTTTACATGGTGACTTGCGCGTGAACATGGACTCGATTTCGCCTATTGAATCTATACATTGTGTAAATTGTGGCACTGAAATCACTCACAGGAGAAGACACATACTTAATCTTGTGGAAGTGCAGCGAGTTATACTGCAATGGATCACACCACGATAAGCAGGGCTGGGCAAAATACATGCTTTGCTTTAATTGAAATACAAATTACAAAATACTGTATCGCAAGTAATTAAAATACGAAATACAAAATATCTTTAAGTAAGGTATTTGAAATATAAAATACAAAATACAGTATTTTAGCTATTTTTAATTGATATACAAAATACAAATTACAAAATAAGTAATCTAGACCGGGCCGAATCTGCTATTGCAATAGGGTCGGAATGGTGGATCATTGATTTTTAGGGTTCCGTAGCCAAATGGCAAAAAACGGAACCCTTATAGATTCGTCATGTCTGTCTGTCTATTTATCCGTCCGTATGTCACAGCCATTTTTTTCCGATACTATAAGAACTATGCCGTCGAAACTTGGTAAGTAGATGTATTCTGTGAACCGCATTAAGATTTTCTCACAATAATAGAAAAAAAAAACAATAAATTTTGGGGGTCCCGATACTTAGAACTGAAACTCAAAATTTCATCCACCACATACGTGTCTATCTATGGATAGGTCTTCAAAAATGATATTGAGGTTTCTTATAAGTATAATTTTTTTCTAAACTGAATAGTATCCATGTATCTAAACTTCCACCGAAAATTAGTTAGAACGAGATCTAGTAAGTAAGTAGTGTTTTTTAAATACGTCATAAATCGTAAACCGCAACTTTTGCTTATAATATATACCTACAGGTTTGTACGGAACCCTTGGTGCGCGAGTCCGACTCGCACTTGGCCGGTTTTTTGCGTTTTGTTGCTGCTTTACCATCATTACACGCTCGCGGTCTCGCCTCGCACTCACACTCACGATCGCTAAATGCTTAATGATGATGAAATGTATTTGATTGTTAAAATGTATTTTGAAGCCTCAAGTATTTGAAATACTAATTACAAAATACCTCGGCGTCAGGTATTTGAAATACGAATTACATTTTAAAGAAGTAATTGAAATACAAAATACGTATTTGTATTTCAATAACGTATTTTAATTACAAGTAATTCAAATACTGCCCAACCCTGACGATAAGAAATGATGGTTCCTATACTATTGAAGTGTGCATTCATAGAGCTAGTGACCTTTTACAAGGATTTCCTTCGATCGAGAATTGTACATTATTGCGAGGAAAATACAAAGCAGACATATAAGCCGTAAAATATATTTCGTTTCTATATTATACGAAAATCATATTCCAGGCATCCAGGCTATTAAGCATTATTGCTGCAACTGCATAGTCGGCCGAAGGACTGTAGGTTGCTGCGCTTATATCATGGCTGTGGTATGGTATTTTAAGCTGGGCAAGGTTTGAAAATGTAACTCCACCTGCTCAGTTTTTAGACCATGTGACCATGTGACCTGTGTTTCCTGATAGCTACAACATGGGAGTCTTTAAGTCAAGAGTGAATAGGTTACTTCTAGGCAAGCGTGCTCCACCTTAGACCGCATCATCGCTTAACATCAGGTGAGATAGCGGTCAAACGTACGCCTATAATAATTAAAAAAAAAAAAAAAAAAACAAAATGAATAGTTTTACAAATAAACAATTTATTTCAAAATATTGAAGTTTTTTTTTTGTTTTGTATTATACCTACTAATCAATTTGATACAAAACTTCTTACCTATATGTTTTCTTTGTACTGTAAGCCACTCAATAAAATTAAAAATAGTGCAATATTTTTATGTCCATGTTCAAGCCCAAACGCCATACAAAGTGGTTGATGTCCTTTCCTGTGGAGGTAGTTTTGAATGGCTAAACTTCAGACATCAAACCAGAACATTAGTCAAAAATAACTCACCTAAGAAGATGGTTCTAGCAGAGACTCTGTCCTCCTAATCCTGTATCAGCCGCTTGGCGACACAGGATGTGAAGAGTAATCGAGTATTACAACGCACAGGAAGCTGTTCTGTAACAAAGAATAATACATAATAATAACTAGCTGTGCCCGCGACTTCGTTCGCGTGGATGTCGGAATATTATGTGATGTGTTGCATAATTATACAAAATATACGTTCAGTTACGTTACGACCAGCCCAGGTAATCTGGTAGGTACAATACTATCTTGTATCAAAATCAGCCGACTATCGATGGACTGGTGGTAGTCTTCAAACTACAAAACAGAGCAACTGATGAATCAAGTTGATTCAATATTCTCTCCACGCTTTAGAAAAACGCGTCATCATTACAACGCCATCTATCGAAAACGTAGTTGAACTGTCAAATGTACTCGTAAGTTCGAAAATAGAAGCTACGATAAATAATGATAAGATAATAACATGTTCACTTTTCTTTTGCTACATAAGTATTAAGTTTAATTTAATAATAACTTAATAACATTGTTTTGGTATTCTTTTTACACATTCGTAACTACAACTTTTCTCAATAGATGTCATTGCAAGTTTCTGGAGTCTCAATAAAAACTACCTATTTTAGCGCTCGATGAAGTATCTTCCTAAACTTTAAAAATTTTCAATGCTTTTAAAGCCACACGTTTCCCATAGGATAGAACAATGAAGCAACGGAAACATCCATTTCCTGTGGAGGTAGTTTTGAATGGCTAAACTTCAGACATCAAACCAGAACATTAGTCAAAAATAACTCACCAAAGAAGATGATTCTAGCAGGAATTCTGTCCTTCTAATCCTGTATCAGCCGCTTGGAGACACAGGATGTGAAGAGTAATCGAGTATTACACGGGATGTAAAGCGGTTAGATTATATGATAACCTCTTGATGAGACACACATGGCACAGGAAGCTGGTCTGTAACAAAGAAATTATACATGGATTTTTGTAGTTCATAGGCAATTTTTTTGGTTTTTTATTATTATTAAGTTTCTCTGATTATTCACAAACTTTGAGTGGATGTGGTGAGTGGGAATTGTCTTGTAGTGCACATCTTCCAGTGAAGATCGCTACCACCTCGTCCTACCCATTGCGATTTTAAAATCACAAAATATACTTCACGGTTCCTGCCCAGATAAAAAATTGCATCATTCAAAATTCTGTCCACTGTCCTTCAAAAACTACATATTCAATCGCGCCTAGAACTTGTAATTTCTACTCAGCTGTCGTTTTTTTAAGTTTTTTGTGATTTTCTGGATTTCTACTAATTAAATAACTAAACAAAATAAAAAGCCTTTTTATTTCCCACGTAATAAACAAAAGAAAAATTTGATTATTTTTTTATCCTAATTCTATCTCATTATTTCTATATAATTAATTTTACATGCAATTATAATTTGATATAAAGGTACATAATATATATTATTACTTAAAGTCTTAATATTTTAATAAATTTTAATAATTTGTGACATTCATTTCAATAGTAATTTAATCTATGTCTATGTCCTAAGTTCAGTAAAACTATTCTTAACCAATTAAATACATTATTATAGAAATTTATTGTTTTGACAATTTCTACTAATTAGTGAACCTAAATTAATGCTGGTAATAAACAACAGAAGTGCGATTCTGTAAACATGTGGAAGTGAACACTGAGGCGAAGTGAACTATAAGTGAGCTGTCAAACCATACAAACATGATGGCATGACAGCTCACGTAGCGTTCACTCAACTTCACTCTACCTAAATAATCACGGTGAGATGTCAACAGAATCGACCGGCTGATTAACTTCAGGAGCCATTCACATGTTAAAAATGGAGTACCGTCGGAGAAGAGGTATGTTTAATTTATTACTATCATTTAGATCAGTAGCTTTTCTTTATTAAAAATAAGCAGGGTTCAAGTAATATAAAGACTTTGAATAAATCAATAACATTGTAATGACTTTGAAAATAATATTAAATTTTCGTTAATAATATTGTGTTTTTAAGAAACGTGAATAATATGTGATTTAAAAATCAGAGTGGGTAGAAATTTTAGGTAAATTGTGTTTTTTTTTTCATAAAACTTTGTTCTAGACAAGAAGGACTACTGTACTTTGCAGAGGAGGCAAATAATGCCTTCCCTCGCCTGAACATTAGTTGGTTCGGAATATGGGTAGACGGGACAGTACCTAATGATGTTTTACTTACCACTCTGCCAGTTGTCCCGCTTTTGGAAAGTCCAGTCCAGATCATGTGTGATGGCTGAAGAGGTAATCGGTGTGGATGACCGACCTGAAAATTCGACGTAACAAAATAATGAACATCGATGAAAAGGTAGTTAATTAACAAACATGCCGGTAATTATTCACAACTATCGCAGGTAAGCACTGGCAATAAAAAGAAAGAGCGCGAGACTCCTCTGCTGCTTAACCCTTTTACTGGTAAATGCAATTTGTTATGTCAGAAAAATTAAATCGCGTTTTATGGAATCATTGTGGGTAGTTTAATAATAAATAAAAAAGTTGGTGGCATAAATATTGCCACCACCTTTTACTGGTAAATGCAATTTGTTATGTCAGAAAAATTAAATCGCGTTATATGGAATCATTGTGGGTAGTTTAATAATAAATAAAAAAGTTGGTGGCATAAATATTGCCACCACCACTAAAAGGGGCAGGCGCGTAGCTACCGCGGTATCAAAGATACGGGGCCCCGGCCTACAGGGGCTCCGACGTATGGACGCAAAAGCTTTACATTCAGTCTATTTTTTCATCATCATCCTTTTTTCATCCAGTTTCCTTAGCTTGTAGGACCTATTTTGAATAAAAAACAATACCCTTAAAAACGAGGCCCCAAAAATGTTTCATACAGGGTCTATTTGAGACTAACTACGCAGCTGGGCTTTAGATTGCTTTGTTATATAGATGTGATGTAGTGAGGTGCTAGCTACGTGAGGAAAATGTACCAATAGAACGCCTTTTTTATTTTCAAATGCTATCAGAACTATGCATTGCGGTGGACATTATCACTAGCTCGCCCCACCCAGTTTCCTCAAACATCTTGAGGTGTTTTTCTCGCAATGTGACCTACCCCTAAAGATCAAGAGTAGAACAAAGTTGAAAAACTAAGAAATACAAACACACAGTTAGCAGACAAGTTAGGTACTTACTTGGAAAATCCCCATGTGGTGAGAATAGTTTTATTTTTCTTCTATGGAATACATGATTGACGTGACGCCTGTATCTCAGTGCTCGACTGCGAATCCAAGTGCGTGACTGACTGTGACTACCTACTGGCTTTTTTTTATGCGATCAATACACGTCCGCGGGGTTCCCGCGGCAGTTTTCAGAACTAATTCAATGGAGACAGATAGATAGATGGAGTTGCACTGTAGTAGAGAGGGATAGCAACACTCAACCGTAGCGTCGTACGACTACAGCGCCGCGTTTTCGGGACTTCTTTGTGGCGCGAACTGGCGCGAACTTGAAATGGAATAAGGGTTGCTAGTATTTCCACAAAAGAGCTACTCAATTCATCCTTGTATGAGATTTGTAAAACAATCCGCTTTGTTAAAGGATTATCGGAACTCGTTTTCAATGTACCTATTTAGTATTGAATTGACCGTCCGTGGGATTGGTATAATTTCGTCGCTCTTTTGTTCGTGATGCAAATACTTACGTTGTAACTTTTGTATGTTTTCTTTATCATTTTTGTAATTCTATTGGTTAAAATTTCTCCATTGTTCCGCTCCGCTACCTCGCTCCGCTATAATGGACAGGCACCAATGGGCCCTCTTGGCTTAACCCAGACATGGAAATACTTATGGTACCAGTTGTTTGTAATTTGACTCCTACTATTTATATAATTAACTAGCTGTCCCCCGCGGCTTCGCTCAAGTCAACCGCAACTCTCTTAGTTTTTTTTCTTTCAAAAGATCTCCTGAAAGTAACAAACACAATTTTAAAATTGTAAATTTTAACCTATTAAGGAATCTATGAAGTCTTTGTCATCTTTCTTTATTGTGTATTAAATTCAGTACCTATTGGTTGCATACTAATTATTGTAAAATATTCTAGTTACTAAAACGTAACAGACAGATGTGTTGCTGGGGAGTTTGTTGGCCACTTCTTCTCCACAGCTAAAACACTAAGAAGTGGTGACGGGTGGGCGTTTTGGGGGACTATCTTTTGTAAAACTTGACGTTTAAAAAGTGCTGGCTCTCAGCCTAATTTGAATAGGTGACTTTTGCCTTTTGAATCTCTTTCTTACAACTATTCTTTTTTCTGAAATCACGAATTTTAGACAAAAAGTCATCGAATTCGCCAACCTGAACCTGGTATCAGTTTTTTTTTTTTTATATTGTAATGGTGTAATACTCGTTAAGGTTTAAATTACAGTAATCAAAAATCATTGATTTGTTTCCGGACTTTATGTAGATATTTGCTTGTTTGCATCTGTCATCATCAATGAAAATAGATGTTATATTTTTATTATTATTTGTTTTAAGTTGCAAACTTTGACATGCAGTTTGCCAACAAAATGAAAATATTAATTTGAAATAAATGTATTCATCAGAACGTCACTCACACTGTCACGCACTTTTGTCTCAGTTGTACGGCAAAAAAAACAATAACGCAAAGAAACAAAAAAAATCACAATCAGGCATTTCTGTAACTTAGCTACGAAACCGCGAACGGCGGGAACTCACGAAGTAGGAAAAGTGCGCGCACACGCTCAAGCAAAATCAAGTTTTAAACTGTACATTTTACGGTTCATTTTGTCATGGCGCTTTCCATTCAGAGTCATCTCTGATTGTGATATGGAGTGAAATATTTTTTAAATGCGCCAGTTTTAGGTCCGTTCAATTTTGATGCGTTGAATTGAAATGCGTTCGTAAACTGATTGAAAAATCTAGTGTAACAAATCTGGTTGTTCTCAAAAGTTACGAAAATTGCATTAGATACAAAAATTACTTGCATGTTACGCGAGGGGGTCAAAAGTTACGAAAAATGTAAGAAATGTAACCTTCTGGCAACATTACTCGGTAGGCGCTAGTGAGGCTCACGCAGGAAACGGAAATGAAACGAGAAGGAAATAGGGATGTGGTAACTTGTGCAAAAGACTAAGTTATCCGTTTTCGTTATGATGTTTCTTTATAACAGTAAAAGGCTAATAATACACAGAAATTAAAAACCCTGACTTCTAAAGTAGGTTTATGTACCTGTATCTTAGAAGCCAGTGAACCTTCAAAATTTGAGTAGGTAGTGTATGCCTTACGCTATAGCAGGGATAGGACACAAGTACGAACAATAATCCCGCATGTGAAGTTCAAGAGAATTAACACGCATTAACAATTGTAATTATAAATTGTTAATATATTTTTTGAATACTTAATGGACCTAGGTATATAATATAATTTTCTCCGTTTCTGGCTTCGCAACATAATCAGACAAAGATTAGTTCACAGACGCTACCACCGATTCTTAGACGGCGCCAGTGTCGGCGTCAATAAAAAAAACTAATAGATAGATCTACAACACTACCTACCCTACACTACCTACTTTGCTGTCACTTTATCTGTCTACCACCCTTATGCTTCCTCCACACTATTCCGAAGTTGCACGAAGCGAAGTGCTCTCCGAAGTTGACCGAAGTCCGAAGTAGGTGTCCACACACCTCGAGCAACTTCGCGAGGAACTCAGTCGCCCGTTCCCCCCGTTCCCCTCACGATAGGCATAATGGATACCGTTCATGTGGCAACTGCCGTTGCAATGTGTACTCTCGCATAATAAAAATACGTGCGTATTTACTTTGGCTGACGCGAACCGAAGTGAGCCGAAGTGACCCGAGTAGTGTGGACAGACGCTTCGTGTTCGAACTTCGAGTCCTTTGACTCGGGCGCAAAAAACCGACAACTACTGGAAGTCGCCCGAGGCGAAGCGAAGTTGCACGAGGCGAAGCGAAGTGCCCCTCCACACTATCGTATTCGCTCAACTTCGATCAACTTCGGGAGCAGTGTGGAGGCTACTTTAGCTTTTAATCTACCTATTTTCCAAAATATTTTCTTTTCGAGTTTGACTGAGAGCAGAAACATGGTACCTTTCAGTATATAGTAATGTACTCTGTGATGGTACCAGATGGTACCTATAACCATAGGAATGGCCTTGTGACTTGGCTCTACGGCGAATAAAAAAAAAACTGTTACACTGACGTCTGACGTCACGGACTGACAGTGACAATTTCTGTTTGTTGTCTGTAGTTTGTTTGGTAACATTTTCTTCGAATTTCGACTTGATAATTGATTGATTTTAAATAGTGTGTTGTGTTCGTTCCAAGTTTCTGTCAAACACTCAAACGTTTAGCGCGATACGGGAATGTGGCTACAGTTCAGTTGCGTTCCAGCCGAATTTTATTAGCGCGATTGCCCTCCAGCTAGCCTGCTTGTACTAGATATTATAGACAATGAATTCAGATACCAGAGACGCTTAAAAGGTGCATAGCAAAGCACAAGGGGCAGCCTAGCTCAGATCATTAAATTAAAACTTTTAACACAAACATAAGTAATAAATTATTTCAGAACAGATAATATATGCATTTTTAATCTTAAAAAATCTATAAATTAGGGTGTCAAAGGTCGGTAGACCTACCAGTCTACCGACTTTTTGCACTTATTCTACTAATTTTCAAGTCAGTAGAAGTTATGTTAATTTTAAGACTTCGCTCTGGACACTATCCATCAGCGAAATTTGCATTCCTTATGAAAAAAGCTGATTCGCCAAATTCTGTGCCAAATTGCAGTGCTTGTGGTCAGGTTGAGGATGTGCAACATTTGCTGATGGATTGTGTCCGGAACAGGCGCGAGAGGGAGTCACTGTTGAGGGAATTAAAATTAAATAAACATAACGTGGGATAAATACAGTCAATTTTATCTCAACCTACTTCAGAAAGTG
Organism: Ceramica pisi; assembly: GCA_963859965.1. Taxonomy (NCBI): domain Eukaryota; kingdom Metazoa; phylum Arthropoda; class Insecta; order Lepidoptera; family Noctuidae; genus Ceramica; species Ceramica pisi. The sequence goes on along the minus strand of OY982527.1, from coordinate 37,769,892 downwards.
CCAAAAAGTTTTGTCAATTAATAACAGTCCTTCATCAGTGACTTCCATCGCTAACATACTTAGTAATGTTTTAAGTATAAATTATTGTTTGATAAGTGTTAAAGGGTACGATGGGGTTGGCATATCTGTATAGACAAAAACCCCAAAAAAAAGAGAATAAAAAAAAAACACTGATAACATAATATATCTTTCCCGAGTTGACAGAACAGATGCGCAAGAGCCGTGTAGTTATCAACTTTTGACATCACAACGTGGCACTGGCTGAATAGTCGGACGGAATCGGCTCAGTTGCCATAAATATAAAAAAAATATATAAAAACTTTTGACATAAAGTTTTTCGTTTTAATATAAAAATGTGAGTGTAAAATGTGTCCATTTGTTGCTGTATAGTTTTTGTGATGTGATGTTTTAAAGGTATGACAAATTTATTGATACACAATTATTTTTCACGGAAGTGGTACCAGGGGAGAGGTTACACCCCCCCTCCCCTCCGCCTGCCAAACAATACCTAGGTACTAAAGGGACCCCGTAGGATTTATTATATTATTATTGGAAACATATTTAGGCGTTAAAGTGCGTGAGCGAGTTTAGTAGACTCACTGAAATCAGGCAGCCGTCGACGGTGTTCGTCTACAGTACCCGCGCTTCTTGTAACTCCCCCTTGTAGGGCCTGCCACAGCGATCCGCGTGACCGCACTCTTTTGCTCGTCCCGCGGGGCGACACGCGCCCCTCTCTCAATCTCTATTCTGTCTTATATATTTCTAATGTCCCAAAAGTTATAAGTTTTGTTTACTGATTGACTGACTAACTGACTGACTGACTGACTGACTGACCGACTGACCGACTGGCTGACTGACTGACTGATTGCTTGACTGACTGACTCATTGGATTGGACTGACAACCATACACTTATACTGACAACCAATTGTTTTGTAGAGATGGGAATATAATGTGTCCGTTACCGCTGCAAAATAATGTCGAAAATAGTCATTTAAACCATATACATATAGATAATTAGTTGGCAAGCTTCTGTAATTGTTGCACACATTTTTAAATTTGTTGCTTTTATAGGTTTTTAGTTAATTCACAAATACATTTTCTGCTGGGATAACGTTACTGCAGCAAAATGTTTTTCTTGGGAATATTGAAATAAATACTAGCTATTTAATTAGTTGTCTATACGAGGTAAATGTTGCACCTTATTTTGTATTTGTTATTTCTTCGACTGCGAAGTTATTCAAGATTTTGCTGGAGTAACTTTTTTGGTTTTGCTGGATCTCTGAAACGGTTAAGCGGATTCTTATCATCTTTTGTACACAACTTCTTAGGAAGTAGTTTAATTTGTTGTGCAATAAAAAAAACAAATTATTGCACCGTTCAAAGGTTATTCAATTAAATATAAAAACACTTCAATAGATCCTAACACTCTGAATAAGAGCTGTAGCTTGTAACTGCCTTCAAATGTTTGTGAAATTACATTAGTATCCTGCAAGTAATTTAAAAGTTACGATGATATTCAGTTCTCCATTTTCATGGTCACAATGCGCGCGTAGTTGTTTGGCCACTGATAAACCTGTGTGTGGATATACAAACTGAATGTTATCTCAATTTTTAGTTGTTGCACACATTTTTAAATTTGTTGCTTTTATAGGTTTTTAGTTATTTCACAAAAAACATTTTCTGCTGGGATAACGTTACTGCAGCAAAATGTTTTTCTTTTGAATATTGAAATAAATACTAGCTATTTAATTAGTTGTCTATACGAGGTAAATGTTGCACCTTATTTTGTATTTGTTATTTCTTCGGCTGCGAAGTTATTCAAGATTTTGCTGGAGTAACGGTTTTGGTTTTGCTGGATCTCTGAAACGGTTAAGGGGATTCTTATCATCTTTTGTACACGACTTCTTAGGAAGTAGTTTAATTTGTTGTGCAATAAAATATTGCACCTTAAAGGTTATTCAATTAAATATAAAAACGCTTCAATAGATCCTAACACTCTGAATAAGAGCTCTAAAGACTTGCTTTAAGCGTTTTTGTAGCTTGTAACTGCCTTCAAATGTTTGTGAAATTACATTAGTATCCTGCAAGTAATTTAAAAGTTATGATGATATTCAGTTCTCCATTTTCACGGTCACAATGCGCGCGTAGTTGTTTGGCCACTGATAAACCTGTGGCACCCATGTAGCAATATTAAGGCCGCACATACATGAGGAGCGATATTACAATAGAAAGGGCTTCCATTCCCTTAATGTTATGATAGTAAGTATTGGGTAGAAAGTAGAAATGTCTAACTACTGCCCAAATTTTTACTAATAAATAATATAATATCTGTAATAATAGCTAATTATACACTATTAAATTCATTTACAGATTTGTGATGCTGATTTAAGTATTTTATGTGTGGACGCAAGCAGCCCAGGCTCCGCTCATGATTCCACTGTATGGCAGAGTCATCCACTCAGTCACCACTTAAAAGAAATTACTGAAAATACTAATGAACAAGTATTTTTATTAGGTATAACAATATTTTTTTATGAATAATATCCTATGGCGTCGATTACACAATAGGATTTACTATCAGTTTTGCCACAGTCAATGTTTTGATTGACGAAAAACCTACCGTCTAATGCAATGATGACGAAAATTGTTGGTGATAAAATTCTGTGATTCAAACATCATTCATGATTGATGGAATTGATTGACACCTGTTGTGTTAGTGTTCGTTTTAAAAATGGTTATAATTTTTTTATAAGTGACAGTGGGTATCCACTGAGAAAAACTATGATGACCCCAATCCTCAATACTATAGAAGGGACACCACAACATCACTATTATGTGAAACATGTGACTGCGCGCAATACAGTGGAGCGTTGCATAGGCGTATTAAAAGCTCGTTTCAGGTAAAGAGCATTCTAGGCAATTGTTTTACATAGGTACTCAAAAACAGTAACTCAAATAAGGTGAATTGGACCAATCGCGAATTGGCTCCTAAACGATATACAAAAGTTTATAGATTTAGATGTTTAGTAAAATGGGGTTGTATAAAAGTAAAAATTTTTTCAGGTGTTTGCTTGCAGCACGTGCTTAACATTATAGCCCAACAACTGCAGGCAAGATTGTAAATGCATGTTGCATATTGCACAATATTGCAAACATGGCAAGAGAACCATTGCCTCCTGATGAAGTTAATGCAGAAGCACTTCGCTTGCAACAGATGTGTGATTTCTATTTCACTATTTTCGAATATGTTGAAGTTGGAATTAAATAATACCACTATGTTAAAAAATCAACATTTAAATTAATCTTTATTACTCAGTAACTAAATATTTATTTAACAATATTAAACTTGACTTTCCATCCAATCGAAAAATCTGAAATGTAAATATACTAAAAACCAAAAAAACATTTTGTCATTTAAATTATAAAACAAATCCAAGTTACAATACCTATTATAGTAGTTTCATAATCAGTCTTCATACAAAATAGTAATAAAAAGATCTTCAATATTTTAATCGTCATTAGAATCACAAATAATAAATTTTAACTAATCTAATAAAAATAACAACATTAATCACTAATCTGTCTTTTAATTTAAGGAAGTAAATAATTATGCAGCACCCAATTACGAAGACTCGTCGAATCGAAGGGTGAACCGGGACCTTCTTGAAGGTCGGGCACTGCAGCAGGCTCTTGTTGACAGACTGTGGAGAAATGCATAAATTAAATTAGCAGGTAAGTAATGCAAACCCACCTCAATATGAGTACTGGTGAAGTATGAAAATGCTCTAATTATTATTAAAATGATTTAACTTTGTTACAGATCCACAGTATTGAACAAATCGCAGTATTGATTTAAAATAAAATAAGTAATGCTCTTTTTAAAATCATTGTTTCATTTAAATCATTTATCTTGATTTGAACAATGGTCAAATTTCTATAGGAGCTGGACCTTACTTTTATTTTTCATGTACCAACATAAGCTTCATTTAGATTGGTTTGTTCTTATGTTGGAAACATCATCCCGTTTGAAAATCATATCTAAATAGCCACATTTTTTTGTAAAAGCGTCAATTGTACTTTTGAGGTTAGAACCAACAACTACCTTTTATCCGACTGTTGCGTAGCCTAAAAGTGTACTTAGCGATAAGCAAGGAGGGTAATTAGCGATCTCATTTCTATTTGTTGCGATTTCACTTCAAGAATTTCCCAAAAATTAGGGCATCTGTCAAAGCGCACCAACGCTTTGACAGATGGCCTATTTTGTGGGAAATTCACCTTGAACAGACACCTTGTCTGTCCATTAGACTCTTAGTTCGATGTCAAAAATGGCTAGGAATCTGTAAAGCCGACTTGTGGAGTCTTGTGCGCTTTAACACAAGGTTTTGACCGATAATTCAATAAAAACTACACCTAACCTAACTCGCACAAGGTGTACCTAGTGTAGAAAACAAGGATGATATAACATTACCTAAGTACACGTGAAGTCTTTCTGAAAGACTTCCAAGATTTTCGTGGTTTAATCGCTTCAATTCTGGCTGAATAGAGTCAGTTGCTAGATACACTACCTACTGTGTCGTGTCCAGAAATCAAAAGCACAGAGTAATCGTCACAAGTGTAGTTATCAGTCCGTAAAACAATGCCAAGGTCAAAACAACAGAAGGAAATCTCAAATAGTACAGCGCGTATCACAATTCACAACAAATGAAGCGAATGAGAATGAGATGCGGATCAATGATATTATAAGTAAAAAGGTGTAGATAGGTTATAAGCACTCAGCAAGCGACACGTTAAAATGTGGCTAACTAGCCGCACTTCACCTCAGTGTCGCGTTGCGCCGTCAACGGACACACGTCACGTAGGTTTCACGTTTTTGAAAATCGAATGTTGTTTATGTAACCTATCTACACCTTTTTACTTATAATATCATTGATGCGGATGCGGTATGATTATTATGATTTCCGGGTGTCAATACTATCAATCAATGGCGCGGGTCGATGACCACAGATATGTAACTTGTCAATCACAAATGACGTTCCATTGTACGTAACTGAACAAAACGCTTTCACTTAATTATCTTTTATGACAAAGATCCAACGCTTAATAAATCAGCATAGTAGTGATATAGTGCCTAAATACTAATTTATTTTAATAACAGTTAACAACTATTCAGAAAAAAATGAATATTCATAGTCTTTGAATAACAAGTCATTCCATACGCGAAATGAATCGTCAATAGGTGCGTTCTGAAACTATTATTCGAAAATAGTTTAGAAAAAGAAACAAAAACTAAAACAAGGATATCTTTTTTTTGTGGCCACTTAAAAAGATATTTCTTGTGTTTTTATGACCTTAAAAAATAAGGGTATTTTCCGTATATATGGCAAGGCAAAAAAAACTCTATTACGAGACCATTGACTTTCCACTGAGCGACCACTGATCGGCCGATGACATGCCATTGATCGGCCAGTGACAGAACACTGATCGGTCATTATGAATTTAGCAGATTACGAACTTTTAGCAAAATGACAATGGCATGATAATGGGATCGTGTTGGAATGACAAATTTATAAAAATAGCAGACTCGGGCCCCAGAACATTAGTTAAAAATAACTCACCAAAGAAGATGGTTCTAGCAGGGACTCTGTCCTCCTAATCCTGTATCACCCGCTTGGCGACACAGGATGTAAAGAGTAATCGAGTATTACAATGCACAGGAAGCTGTTCTGTAACAAAGAATAATAGGTACATTGTTTTTTAAGTTAATAGCTACTGATAATAATAATAACTAGCTGTGGCCGCGACTTCGTTCGCGTGGATGTCGGAATATTATGTGATGTGTTGCATAATTATACAAAATCTACGTTCAGTTACGTTACGACCAGCCCAGGTAATCTCCTGGTAGGGTAGGTACAAAACTATCTTGTATCAAAATCAGCAAAACTGACTATCGATGGACTGGTGGTAGTCTTCAAACTACAAAACAAAGCAACTGATGAATCAAGCTGATTCTTAATTTCGTCCAGCTCGGTCCAAAAATAAAAACATTTCTCGACGCTTTAGAAAAACGCGTCATCAGTACAACGCCATCTATCGAAAACGTAGTTGAACTGTCAAATGTACTCGTAAGTTCAAACATAGAAGCTCACACGTTACGATAAAAAATAATGATAAGATTATAACATGTTCACTTTTCTTCTTTTGCTACATAACATAAGTATTAAGTTTAATTATAAAATAACTTAATAACATTGTTTTGGTGTTCTTTTACACATTCGTAACTACAACTTTTCTCAATGATAGATGCCATGGCAAGTTTCTGGAGTCTCATTAAAAACTACCTATTTTAGCGCTCGATGAAGTATCTTCCAAACATTAAAAAATTTCAATGCTTTTAAAGCCACACGTTTCCCATGGGATAGAACAATGAAGCAAAGGACACATTCATTTCCTGTGGAGGTAGTTTTGAATGGATAAAATTCAGACATCAAACCAGAACATTAGTCAAAACTCACCAAAGAAGATGATTCTAGCAGGAATTCTGTCCTTCTAATCCTGTATCAGCCGCTTGGCGACACAGGATGTGAAGAGTAATCGAGTATTACAATGCACAGGATGTAAAGCGGTTAGATTATATGATAACCTCTTGACGAGACACACATGGCACAGGAAGCTGGTCTGTAACAAAGAAATTATACATTGACTAGCTTTTGCCCGCGGCTTCGCTCGCGTTAAGAAGTTATTATTAATTAGGTATAGTTTTTGCGGCTTTAGGTACTTTTGTTTAGCGTGTGTAAAAAATTAGGGCCTACAAAACTTCTTTGTTCACAATATTCTTAACTAATCTGTCATTAGGCGCTAAAACTATCAAGCTATTGGGTGAACTTACTCGTGAGCAAGCAACTTAAAACTGTCCATGAGAGAACCAATGTTCTCTCAAGTCAATACCCGCAAATTTGAGAGTTTGCCCCTGAGACTTGTTTATTGTCATGGCAAAGCAGACTTTTAGGGGAAACTGTAATCGTTTAAATTCGAACGGGATATCATTAGGTATTAATGGGATTCGTGGTATAAATACAGTTTCCCCTTTCGCACACCCGTGTGTAATTAGTAAAGCTTGCCCTACGTTTGTTTTTCTTTTTTTCTAATAATGTCACAGACTCGAGATCAGATTGGGACAATAAACTTCTTATAAAATTTTTATCATAATTTATTGAAGATACAATAGGTGAATGTTCACGCTCTAAAACAGGTAGGTAGGTACCTCCTGACAACCCCTATCAACTGTAAGTCGCGAAGGTCCAAAATCATGTTCTTCTACAGCTACCACCATACGACGCCGAGTAATTTTCTGTGCTGCTATGGGAAGATAGGCATCAAAATGCCCACTGGACAAATCTTGGCTAAATCGTAATCGCCTTACCGGATAGTCGTTAATTAGATCCAGATTCCGTATATATGAGACAGTTTCTATAAACTTCAAACTTAAATGGGAATATTAATCCTGCTGCTATTAACTCACAAAATCCACCATAAGTAGCATTTTTCATCATATCAGCAAAATATTCGTCAGGTGTTACGTAGTTATCACCATTCCTGTCGTGGGTCATAATTGAAAACTTGCTCCAGTCATTAACCACATATCTGACAATTTCTGAACGCACCTCCATCGCTCTATCTTGTGTTCCGTACATTTAATAAAAGAGAGCACGAAACAAACATGCACCGTCACCAACAATAGGGACGACAGTACATTCTTTAACTTCTCCAGATTTTCTTTACCCATTTAAACAAAGTCTAACCGACAAAACTAAAACCAAACGAAAACAAAAGAAATGTCAAATACAAAGCAGAGTCTATAAGCAAAACTACTAAACCGAAACAAAGCAAATGCAATCCAAATATTATTCCAATATCCAAAATTTGGGGGCCGAGTCACTCGCGTCCGTAGGAGAATAAATACCCTTCAGCGAATCCCTACACGTGGTCCCCGGGTGGTGCTAAACAGGTGACATTAACCGCCTCCGTGGTCTAGTGGTTATACCACCTGATTCAGACCCAGAGGTCCCGGGTTTGATTCCCAGCGGAGGCAAACTTTTTTGCTCGTTTTGGTTAGTGGTAGCACTTATTCTAAGTCCGCCTGGCAAGCTACCACCATTATGTCTAAGTCTGTCGCCATAACAACAATGTTAACAGCATTGTTGTGTAGTTAGAGGTATGATAGCCATAGTTCCTTTGTGTATTCCGGGTGAAACTCGCTTCCAACTTCGGCCTAATCATCACTTTCCATCAGGTGAGATTTAGGCCAAGAGTTTCCCCGTATTGCATTATTCTTTTATTATTCATGTCAAGAAAAGAACAGCCAAAATCATCAAATATAATCCGCTAGAAATATTTAGGTATAGTATGTACTATTAGATACGGCGGCCACTCATCATTATGGGGTATATGTAACTCAGTGAAAACACAACGATAGCTCGTTTTAAAATACTACTAACGCCATCTATTGTCAACATTTAGAACTAAAAAATAAATATTTTGTTCGTCTTAATTTATTCGTTCCATTAGGTACTGATAGGTTCAAACTAATACATTTACATCCTCCATCATCCCTTATTTTATCCCCATGGGGGTAGAATTTATCAAAATCCTATTTAAGCGGACGTCTACTGCAATACTTTAAATGATCAATAAAGTATGTATAATAAACAATATATAAATTTATATATATATATTATGTATTAATCCTTAATTTCAGTTCAAACAGTCGAAAATCTAAGAAGATTTATACAAACTTTCATCCCTATTTTATCACCTTAGGGGTGTAATTTATAAAAATCCTTTCTACGGGGATGCCTACGTCATAGTAGCTTTATGCATGCAAAGTCTCAGCCCGATCAGTTTAAAATTGACAAAGTTTCATACAATCTTTCATCCCCTATTTTATCCCCTTGGGGTTAGAATTGATCAAAATCCGTTCTTATCGGATGCCTACATCATAACATCTACCTGCATGCCAAATTTCAGCCCGATCCGTCCAGTGGTTTGGGCTGTGCGTTGATAGATCACTATGTCAGTCAGTCACCTTTGAGTTATATATATTTAAGGTTTTTGTAGTTCATAGGCAACGTAAATAATAAAAATATTTTTTTAAATTCATCTTTTTCAGAGTGGAAATGGTGATTGGGAATTGCCTTGTAGTGCACATCTTCCATCGAAGATCGCTACCACCTTGTCCTGCCCATTACGAATTTAAAATCACAACATATAGGTACTTCACGGTTCCTGCCCATCTAAAAAATTGTATCATTCAAAATTCTGTCCACTGTCCTTCAAAAATTACATAATAATATTCAAACGCGCCTAGAACTCGTGTTTTCTACTCAGCTGTCGTTTTAGGGTTCCGTAGCCAAATGGCAAAAACGGAACCCTTATAGATTCGTCATGTCTGTCTGTCTGTCCGTCCGTATGTCACAGCCACTTTTCTCTGAAACTATAGGAACTATGCAGCTGAAACTTAGTAAGTAGATGTATTCTGTGAACCGCATTAAGATTTTTAATCAAAAATAGAAAAAAAGACGTAAATTTTGGGGGTCCCCATACTTAGAAATGAAACTCAAAAAAAAAAAAAACATCACACCCATACGTTTGGGGTATCTGCGGACAGGTCTTCAAAAATGAATGATATTGAGGTTACTATTATCATTTTTTTATGATAAAACGAATGATAAAACTAAAAAAATATATGATGTAAATTCCATTGTAAAATCCCAGCGAAAATTGGTTTGAACGAGATCTAGTTAGTAGTTTTTTTTTTAAAACGTCATAAATCGTAAATCGCAACTTTTGCTTACAATATAATACCTAAGGTTTGTACGGAACCCTCGGTGCGCGAGTCCGACTCGCACTTGGCCGGTTTTTTGTTGAATTTGTTCTAGGTAAGAAGCACTTGTAAAATGTTATACTTTGCAGAGGAGGCAAATAATGCCTTCCCTCGCCTGAACATTAGTTGGTTCGGTATATGGGTAGACGGGACAGTAATGATGTTTTACTTACCACTCTGCCAGTTGTCCCGCTTTTGGAAAGTCCAGTCCAGATCATGTGTAATGGCTGAAGAGGTAATCGGTGTGGATGACCGACCTGAAAATTCGACGTAACAAAATAATGAGCATCGATGAAAAGGTAGTTAACAAACATGCCGGTAATTATTCACAACAATCGTGGCTAAGCACTGGCAATTAAAAGAAAGAGCGCGAGACTCCTCTGCTGCTTGAAGGGTTTTAGCAGGCGCATAGCTACCGTGGTATCAAAGATACGGGGCCCCGGCCTACAAGGGCCCGACATATGGACGCAAAGCTTTACATTCAGTCCCACGATCTTCTTCGTGGTCTACCAAGACACTGCTTAGCTTGTAGGACCTATTTAGTATAAAAAACTATTCCCTTAAAAAAGGGCCCCCAAAAATGTTTGATACAGGGTCCCTTTGAGACTAACTACGCAGCTGGGCTTTAGATTGCTTTGTTATATAGATGTGATGTAGTGAGGTGCTAGCTACGTGAGGAAAAATGTACCAATAGAACGCCTTTTTTATTTTCAAAGGCTGTCAGAACTATGCATTGCGGTGGACATTATCACTAGCTCGCCCCACCCAGTTTCCTCAAACATCTTGAGATGTTTTTCTCGTAATGTGACCTACCTAAAGATCAAGAGTAACTAAGTTGAAACACTAAGAAATACAAACACGACATTTAGCATACAAGTTACTTACTTAGAATATCCCGATGTGGTGAGAATAGGTTTATTTCTACTTTGGAATACATGATTGACACAGTATGACTGTGCTGGTCGGCGAGTCCAAGTGTCTACTGGAGTACTGGCTATGTACTGGCATGTTATGCGATCAATACACATCCGCGGGGTTCTCGCGGCAGTTTTCAGAACTAATTCAATGGAGACAGGTAGATAGATGGAGTTGCACTGTAGTAGAGAGGGATAGCAACACTCAAACGTACAACTACAGCGCCGCGTTTTCGGGACTTCTTTGTGGCGCGAACTGGCGCGAACTTGAAATGGAATAAGGGTTGCTAAAAATAGTTTATATAAAAAGTATTTCCACAAAAGAGCTACTCAATTTATCTTTGTATGAGATTTGTAAAAGAGCCCGCTTTGTTAAAGGATTATCGGAACTCGTTTTCAATGTACCTATTTACTTAGTATTGAATTGACCGTCCGTGTGATTGGTATAATTTCGACTCTCTTTTATTTGTGATGCAAATACGTTGAAACTTTTGTAAGTTCTCTTTAACAACGAGTTTGCATTGTACGTCATTTATATAAGACCAGGTTACAAAAACTCCCTTCCCCTTTGAAAATATCCTTGATTTCAATAGTATAGATTTCATGTACTTACACATATTAATAGAATATTTTGCGAGTAATTTTTACAAAACAGGATAGAAAAGAACTCTCTAAGAATAGTTAGGCACCTTTAAAAATGTTATTTTTACTTATATATCTTAACCCTTTGTATGAACACTGATGAGCAAAAAAACTGTGATTCAGGTTTCAGAAATATTAAATAATTGACTGAAATTTATCATATTTATAATTTTTAAGTAAAAATTGAAATTAAATAAATTAAGTGATAAATTGTGTGATTGTATTATGTGTTTATTGTGTGTTTTAATTGTACGTGTTGTTGTTTTAATAGATTGTAAGGACTGATAAATCATCTTAAAAAAACCACGTCTGGCACGCGTATGTCAAAAAGGGAAGAAAGTGTTTGAGTCCATACTTTCTTTTTGAGGGCTATAGGTACGTGTATCACTTGTTGGTATTTCTATTTATACCCAGAATTTATTATATTCCAAGTTATTTTTACCTTCGCTCTACTTCTAGGCAATTTTTTGTGGCTGAATTGTTTCCCAACTTAGATTATATACCTCTAGATGTAGCCACCTCGTGGCCGCACATGAGACAGCACTATAAAACTTCAATGTGGCTATTATGGAAACTTTTCCCTAAATATGACCAAAAGCGTGAGGGTGTTTCGTTGTAACAACTACTAAATTATTACTAATGTCCTACCAATATGAGTCGCATAATGTCATTCATATGAAGAGTGCAAAATTATTTATATTATTCAACATATAAAATTGCCAACAGGATTCTAATGATATCAACAGTAACATTTTAGTAAAACAATCTTGAATCTTGCATGATACTTTAAATACTTACGTAACTATTGTTACAAAGCAGAATTAAAACTTTGATGGTTTATTTGATTGAACAAACTAATCGTAGAGACTCGAGAGGTCTATTTTATGAAATATTTTTGCCTCGTTGTTTGCACATTGAATTGAAGTTTTTGTATCAAACAATGTGACACGAGAATTTTATATATTAGATTAATATGAAGTTATAATTCAAAGTAATCTGGTGAAAAAACTATTTATTTTATTGAATTTTATTTATTTAACTACTTGCACTTTTTATTACAGAGATAAGGGAAAAAAAGATGACAAGGTATGGCAACACAACGAATATCAAGTTATAGGTTATGTGGAAAGAAAAATAAACGATATCGCTAGAATTACGCCTAATTTTCATCGAAAGCCATGTCATTACATAAACACAAATGAATTTTTTCAACCAGTGCACAATAACTATTAACATTTGCATACTTACGAGTGAAAAGTAACATTCTCATCTTCCTTTCTTTCTGTGCGGCTTTTGCAGCCTAAAATACTGCACCATCCCATTATATAGCACACAAAATGCACAAAACACTTAATTATTGGAGTCTATTTCTCATAAATGCACTAAAACTATTACTTTAATTGCCGAAATTATCTAAAAACATAAAAAACTGACTCGAGTCGACCTCTCAGTGACAGTGACAGGCCTTTGTTTGGCTAACTTTCCAAAGTTCGCCAAGCAAAAAACCGGCACGCCGTATGAGACAGAGCATGTTATGTTTTGTCTCAATTTTCTCACTTGTTTCGTATATATGCTTCTCACTTCCACACTTCCCTAAAGTCTCATGGCTACATCTAGAGGTATTTAATCTAAGTTTCCCAAGGTACAAAATTATGACGTAGACATTATAATGTTCAACAAATTCAAGAGTACTTTGCCAATCGTTGTTCGTCATGATCTACATATCTAAATATATATAACTCAAAGGTGACTGACTGACATAGTGATCTATCAACGCACAGCCCAAACCACTGGACGGATCGGGCTGAAATTTGGCATGCAGGTAGATGTTATGATGTAGGCATCCGCTAAGAAAGGATTTTGATCAATTCTTACCCCAAGGGGATAAAATAGGGGATGAAAGTTTGTATGAAACTTTGTCAATTTTAAACCGATCGGGCTGAGACTTTGCATGCATAAAGCTACTTTGACGTAGGCATCCCCTAAGAAAGATTTTTATAAATTCCCCCCTAAGGGGATAAAATAGGGATGAAAGTTTGTATAAATCTTCTTAGATTTTCGACTGTTTGAACTGAAATTAATGATTACTATATATAAGTATATATATATATAAATTTATATATTGTTTATTCTTTATTGATCATTTAAAGTATTGCAGTAGATGGGTACATAATTTACACAGTTTACATTTTAAAGATTGGAGCTACTATAATAATAATAATGGTGCCCCATTACATTTGAAATGTCTAACGGGGCCTCTGCGAGTTGGTTTCGGTCCCTCGTACGCCTACCAAAGGACCGGGTCTCCAGGGACCCGAGAAAGTAAAAAAGAAATCAAAAATAATAATAACTCTACCGCAGTATGTCTACGTTGACGTCGTGGTGGGGCTTGCGCGTCCCGATGGACCTTAGGTCATACCTAGGGTGAGGGGCCAGACAAAGAGAGATACAATCTGCAAGGCAGTTTTGTGGCGAACTGTTGGGCATTAGCGACCCCACGTGTTCCTCATCTCCGGCTTGCCTTTATTGGCTGGCCAGAGTGAAAACTGACGAGGAACAGAGCTCCCACCTCTTTCTTGCCTTAATTGGCCGGTCTGAGTGGAGATTCGCTAGAGCACACGTGCTCGGAGAGGGATGTGTAATCCAGTAAGGTGCTAGTAGGGATCTTGACCGCACTTCCGGAATTGTCCTGATAGCCGTGGTATACTTCTCCACTCCTCTAGCACCTCAGGCTATGTTGCCTCCTTGGTGCTACGTCACTTTGTGCTAGCGACCGTTTTCGGGGGCCCATTTATTGAGTGTGCAAGTCACCCCCTGCCATTTAAAAGCCGTGTATATTGTTAGTGGTCAGGCAGGGGCCAATAGTTATTCTATAATAAACGATTACCAATTTACCAGTCCACTAAACCACCCAAACCCATAGAGTTTCATTTTGTTTCCATAATTATTCTGTATATACTTTCAGTGCATACAGGAATAATCGCCGGTTGGTGCCCCATTACATTTGAAATATCTAACGGGACCTCTGCGAGCTGGTTTTGGCCCCTCGTACGCCTACCAAAGGACCGGGTCTCCAGGGACCCGAGAAAGTAAAAATAAAAATAATAACATCCTTGGACATTTCACACAACGCCATATAGTCCCAAGCTAAGCAACTTAATGCTTGTGTTATGGTAACGAGATGGCTGATAAACTACTTATATACATTTTTTTTTGTAAATACATACATATTATAGATAGAAAAACACCCAAACTCGGAACGAATACTTGTAGGTCGTACAAATATTTGTTCCGTGCGGCAATCGAACCCGCGACATGCTGCGCAGCAGTCAATCGCTCAACCACTGCGCCAACCGTGTCGTCAAAAGTCTATGATGAAGACGTCCGCTTATATAGGATTTTGAAAAATTCAACCCCCATGGGGATAAAATAAGGGATGATGGAGGATGTAAATGTATTAGTTTGAACCTATCAGTACCTAATGGAACGAATAAATTAAGACGAACAAAATAATTTTTAGTTCTAAATGTTGACAATAGATGGCGTTAGTAGTATTTTAAAACGCGCTGTCGTTGTGTTTTCACTGAGTTACATATACCCCATAATGCTGAGTGGCCGCCGTATCTAATAGTACATACTATACCTAAATATTTCTAGCGGATTATATTTGATGATTTTGGCTGTTCTTTTCTTGACATATATATGTATATTTTTTAATGCAATACGGGGAAACTCTTGGCCCAAATCTCACCTGATGGAAAGTGATGATTAGGCCGAAGTTGGAAGCGAGTTTCACCCGGAATCATCTTACACAGAGGAACTATGGCTATCATACCTCTAACTACACAACAATGCTGTTAACATTGTTGTTTTGGCGACAGACTTAGACATAATGGTGGTAGCTTGCCAGGCGGACTTAGAATAAGTGCTACCACCAACCAAAACGAGCAAAAAATTTGCCTCCGCTGGGAATCAAACCCGGGACCTCTGGGTCTGAATCAGGTGGTATAACCACTAGATCACGGAGGCGGTTAATGTCACCTGTTTAGCACCACCCGGGGACCACGTGTAGGGATTCGCTGAAGGGTATTTATTCTCCTACGGATGCGAGTGACTCGGCCCCCAAAATTTTTGGATATAATTTTTGGATATTGGAATAATATTTGGATTGCATTTGCTTTGTTTCGGTTTAGTAGTTTTGCTTATAGACTCTGCTTTGTATTTGGCATTTCTTTTGTTTTCGTTTGGTTTTAGTTTTGTCGGTTAGACTTTGTTTAAATGGGTAAAGACAATCTGAACGTTAATGGAGAAGTTAAAGAATGTACTGTTGTCCCTATTGTTGGTGACGGTGCATGTTTGTTTCGTGCTCTCTTTTATTAATGTACGGAACACAAGATAGAGCGATGGAGGTGCGTTCAGAAATTGTCAGATATGTGGTTAATGACTGGAGCAAGTTTTCAATTATGACCCACGACAGGAACTACGTAACACCTGACGAATATTTTGCTGATATGATGAAAAATGCTACTTATGGCGGATTTTGTGAGTTAATAGCAGCAGGATTAATATTCCCATTTAAGTTTGAAGTTTATAGAAACTGTCTCATATATACGGAATCTGGATTTAATTAACGACTATCCGGTAAGGCGATTACGATTTAGCCAAGATTTGTCCAGTGGGCATTTTGATGCCTATCTTCCCATAGCAGCACAGAAAATTACTCGGCGTCGTATGGTGGTAGCTGTAGAAGAACATGATTTTGGACCTTTGCAACTTAAAGTTGATAGGAGTTGTCAGGAGGTACCTGTTTTAGAGCGTGAACATTCACCTATTGTATCTTCAATAAATTATGATAAAAATTTAATAAGAAGTTTATTGTCCCAATCTGATCTCGAGTCTGTGACATTAATAGAAAAAAAGAAAAACAAACGTAGGGCAAGCTTTACTAATTACACACGGGTGTGCGAAAGGGGAAACTGTATTTATACCACGAATCCCATTAATACCTAATGATATCCCGTTCGAATTTAAACGATTACAGTTTCCCCTAAAAGTCTGCTTTGCCATGACAATAAACAAGTCTCAGGGGCAAACTCTCAAATTTGCGGGTATTGACTTGAGAGAACATTGGTTCTCTCATGGACAGTTTTAAGTTGCTTGCTCACGAGTAAGTTCACCCAATAGCTTGATAGTTTTAGCGCATAATGACAGATTAGTTAAGAATATTGTGAACAAAGAAGTTTAGTAGGCCCTAATTTTTTACACACGCTAAACAAAAGTAAAGCCGCAAAAACTACACCTAATTAATAATAAAACTTCTTAACGCAAGCGAAGCCGCGGGCGAAAGCTAGTACATATAATAAAACAGTAGAAGCCATGAATTCTGTACATTAAAGAAAAATACCAAAAATCGAGTAGAGGTTTTCAAAATAAAGCTATAGAACACAAAAAGAGCATTTTTACGTTTTTGTTTAATGTCACCTGTTTAGCACCACCCGGGGACCACGTGTAGGGATTCGCTGAAGGGTATTTATTCTTCTACGGACGCGAGTGACTCGGCCCCCAAAATTTTTGGATATAATTTTTGGATATTGGAATTGAAAAAGCTAGTACATATAATAAAACAGTAGAAGCCATGAATTCTGTACATTAAAGAAAAATACCAAAAATCGAGAAGAGGTTTTCAAAAAAAAGCTATAGAACACAAAAAGAGCATTTTCACGTTTTTTGTCTGTCTGTCTGTCTGTCTGTACGCGATGATCTCCGAAAATACTGGACGTATTTGGTTGCGGTTTTCAAAATTAGATTTAGCTTATTTCTTAGCAACATATAGGCTTTGTTTCATTACAATCGGTGGCCGGGAAAAAAAGTTATGGACATTTAAAGATTTTAAATTTACGTATCAGATCAACGTTTTTCGACAACTTTTGTACAATTTTCAATTTTTCGTTCAGTTTAGCATTAACTAGCCTTTTTTAAACATTCTTAGAAATTGTTATCATCGCGCTATATCTTGGAGGAGCTAAGCAGTCAATAACCATAACATTTTATAAGATCGGCTATTTTAATCTTATTTTAACTCAATTCATTGACCCGGCGGTACGATAGCTGCCTTTTAAGTGATAAGGTCTTAGTTCGAACCCCGGAAATTGAAACTATTCTTTTTTAATATTGTTGAATGATACCTACTTACTTTTTTATGTCCTGTTTCAATATTTTCGTTGGCCGCGACTTCATTTGCCTGTATGTTTAAAAATGTATGGAACTGGATGTTCAGAAGCACTGAAATTTCGGATTAGTAGAATATTTAACAAAACCTATTTTCTGTAGTTATTAAAAAGTTGTGTGTAGTTGTTATTAGTTCTGTTTTGTTGTGAATATTATCACGGTTTAAGCACCATCTCTTCCTACCAATTTGTACGCCACGATATGCGGCTGAACATGTTAGAACTTTTTGCTATACTTCATTGTTATCTTGCATGTATCATGTACACCATGTTTAAACAAATAAACTTTACTTACTTACTTACTTATTATTTTTTGTTTGATTTCGATAAAAAGTATGAAACCAAAGCAGTTAATCACCTTAATAAAATGTAGATGAAATCAAGTTACTACGTTACACCTGCAATGCCATCTATTGATTCAAATAGTACTTTCGACAACATGACATAACACCAAAACATTTTTTAGTGGTACATTTATAACGTCTTAACGTCTTTATGATGATGAATTCCGTCGCACACTCCCCAAAATTTAACCGATAGAAAACCAACAGGCCAGCAACTCGGCATCGATGCTCAAGACTTTGGGGCTTCGATTCGACGAGCTTATCATCGCTGATGATCCTCTTGGCTCGTTTATCAATTGACTCGAGGGCATCAAGCTGGTATCTGGCAGATTCGTCCCAAAGATGAGAGCAGTATTCCATACATGATCGAATTTGCGCTTGATACAGTTTAAGAAGCTGTTCCGGCGTGAAGTACCGTCTCACCTTTGCCAGGATCCCCAACTTTCTAGCAGCCACTAGAGCCTTGGCCTCTATGAAGGGGCCAAAATTGAGGGTAGATGTTAATGTAACACCAAGAAGCTCAAGTCTGTCGGTTATCGGCAGGGTTACACCGCGGAGAGATGCAGCAGGGTCGAATTGACTCCTTTTAGCGGAAAAAGGACACGCTTGGGTCTTCTCAGCATTGAACTTGACCAGATTGGCATCGCCCCATTCGGAGACAGCCTGTAAGGACACGTTCAAGCGTTCAACCATAGCCTCCCGGAGAGACCGGGTCTGTGACCCACCAGCTCGTGCGTCAGACACGTATCTCTCAGCAACAGTGCTGTCGTCTGCATACCCAAAAGTACCGGGTTTTAGCAGATCATTAATATGCAGCAGGAACAATGTTGCCGAGAGTACTGACCCCTGAGGAACCCCGGCATTAATATCCAGCAGTCCGGACGAGCAGCCATCTATGACCACTCGGATAGACCGATCCCTCAGGAAATCTGCAACCCAGTCACACAATCCGACGGGCAGACCGAAGGAAGGAAGCTTACTAATAAGGCCATCGTGCCACACCCTGTCGAAGGCCTTCGAGATGTCTAGGCAGACCGTAAGTGCTTCCCGTTGCTTCTCAATGGCCTCACTCCAGAGAATGGCATACGCTAGAAGATCCCCAGTTGACCGATTTCGGCGAAAGCCGTATTGTCGGTCACTAAGGATATCGTTCGCTTCTAGGTATGCCAGGAGCTTGCGATTCATTACCCGTTCCATACTCTTACAGAGTATGGATGTTACCGAGATGGGTCTATAATTTGACGGGTCGGCTCGACTACCTTTCTTGGGCACGGGCTGCACGTTAGCTTGCTTCCAAGCCTTCAGCACTTTCCCAGTCTCAAACGAAAGGCGAAATAGGCGTGTCAAGATCGGAGACAACTCAGGTGCACAAGTCTTCAGTACCATTGCTGGAATCCCGTCGGGGCCACTAGCCTTGTTCACGTCTAGGTTACGCAGTACCCTAAGTACGACCTTCTGATGAATGCTTATGTTCGGCATATATGACCCGCATCCAACAGGAGGAGTAGGGGGCCTCGCGCCACCCGAATCTAGACGTGACAATTCCGCAAACATAGAGGCGAACAAGTTTGCTTTCTCCTCAGCGGAGTGGGCCAGCGACCCGTCGGGTCTCAGCAGTGGTGGCAGTGAGGGGCGGCAGAAGTTCGATTCGACCGACTTAGCCAGGGTCCAAAAAGCTATACTACCTGCTGGGTATGAAGCAAGTTTGTTCCCTATTCGGCTAATGTGGTCGAACCGAGCCCTCCGCAACACCTTCTTGCAGGACTTGGCAGCCCTGTTGAAGGCTCTCTTCTTCTGAATCGTGTCACTTGCTTTGCGGGTACGGGCGTCAACCCATGCTAGGTAAGCCTCATGCTTTAGCGCATTAGCACAGTTGCACTCGGCACCAAACCACGGGCGAGCTTCGCCAGACATCACTACGTCCGAGAACGGAATGTAGTACTCCACTCCCTGCCGCAGCACATAGCTGTCAAGGCTATGTGTCCGCGCACGACGATGCATCAGTTGAAGAGAAGCAAGTGGGCTGCCAAGGATAACATGCGAAGAAAGATCGCATGCCATCCCAATCTGCTGACCTGTATCGCCATACCCGCCGAGTGCCTCTAGGGCTGGGATCGGGTAGTAGACGTGTGATGTGGACACAGATTTCACTAGACAGTGGTCGGAACTACCCAGCGGAGCAGAAATCGACACCGAGTAGCGGTCTGGATCCGTAGTCAGCAGACGATCCAAGCAATTGGCTGTGTGCGAATCAACGTCCGGCACCCTGTTTATTGCCCCCTGGACCAGCTGGGTGAGATTTAACGCTAGCGCTAGCTTTCGCGCCTCTCGTCCACCATGATCTGTGTGCTGGTATGGGAAGAGCCACTCCTGATGGTGGGTATTGAAGTCCCCCAGCAACACCAGTTGAGCAGAAGGGTACCGCTGCTGAGCCATTTCCGCCGCCTCACTGAGGTGCTGTATGAGCTCGGTTGTCTCTAGATCACCGCTATGCGAACGGTAGACACAGGCGTAGATAATTTTATCCAGGCCAGTGTCCACTAGAACCCACAGCGTCGAAAACCTGGAGTCTTCGATAGTCGCGAGACGCCGATAACAGATGTCGTCCCGGGCGTACATACATTCGCTCGCGCGTGGTTTGAAG
Organism: Ceramica pisi; assembly: GCA_963859965.1. Lineage (NCBI taxonomy): Eukaryota > Metazoa > Arthropoda > Insecta > Lepidoptera > Noctuidae > Ceramica > Ceramica pisi. Next base: position 37,749,240 of record OY982527.1, on the reverse strand, counting down.
TGGTGCTCCAGGGTAAACCCTGGGTACGACAAGTACGACACGTCTGACGGACATCTGATCTGCGTCTCGGAAAGGAACAGGAGCGCTGGTTTCTCAGTCTCGAGGTGGTGATGGACTGCGGCGAGATTTGAGTGCAGGCCTCGTATATTAGAGAGGTGCACTTTGTGTGAGAGGGAGTGCTGCCGCTGTACAGCGTTTTTCTTTCTGTTCCTGTTCATATTTAAGAGTGAAGGAAGGAGAGGAGAAGGAAGTGAAATGAGGTTCCATGCTGCTAACCCACAGGCACGCTCTGACAGGACGGCATCGTTGGGGGACTAGTCTGGAGACTGCGGGGACGCCCGAGCCCCCCCGGGAATGTCCATCGGGCCCTCTCGTCTGGTCGCCAACCAGCACGATGCATTCCGGGATTTTTCGACAGTTGGCGGGGCAGCCTTTCATGTGTGGCTGGCACACTACTTGGGCCCCCAACTACCTGCGGTCGGCCAGCGGCGCTCCGTGCCTCGGATCCCGCTACCCTCCACGACTAGTCTCCCGATACGCCCATATCAACGCGTGCCTGATCGGTCTGCCTGCATTGGAACAACTATTTCGACCCAACTCCTCGTGAATTGGCTACACCGGGCATCGCACCGGAACGCGGCTAGGTCGCTTGGCGGTACGTCTTTGCCCAGTGGGTGGTCACAAGCCATCGGCCGAAACCAACCACTAGTTGATGTCACCTGATTAGCACCACCCGGGGACCACGTGTAGGGACTATTCTTTAAGGGTATTCTCCTACGGACGCGGGTGACTCGGCCCTCAAATTGTGGATCAACTTAAATGTTTGATTTTAACGATAGTTAGCCCCATAGACCCCCCCACTTCCATAGGTAGGTACTTGAACGGCCCCGAATTATTGTAGCCTAGGTTGAACAATACAATGTGTTTGAATTGACTTATTATTTATAAAATAATCCATTTAAGAACGATTCTAGTAAAAACTATTATTAATTAATGTTTAAATGTTTTGATTAGCTTCGTCCGTGACTTTAGCACTATTGCTAAAGTACAATATCTATATTATTATGAAATTAAGATTGAAAATCTGGCCAAGTGCGTGGCGGACTCGCGTGCAAAGGGTTCCGAACCAATTTCATTTTTTTTTAACATATTATTTTAACATAAGTACCTAAACAAACTTTTTAGTCTAATTTCTTGAATAACTTCCAAACTATGTATTAATTTTAAAATTATGAAAAAAATAAAACCCTCACTGTAAGCCCTTTCATTTTATATGTCACACGATAGGTAGGTACAGTTTGAAAAACTTAAAATCGAAATCGAGTTTGGCCCCCTAAAATGACCCCATACTAAAAATGTATTTATGTACGTCACAGAAGTCCAAATCTATACTGGCGAAAACTAGATAAAACTGGATGTTACAGACGGACAGACATAATCTGATATCCGAGTGATCCTAGAAGGGTTCCGTTTTTCACGGATGTTCGGAACCCTAAAAATAAATCTTCATGAGCCCTATATTAGGTACAGAACCGCTGTTCATGTGATGTCATTATTGAATTGAACACCGAGAGTTAAAGAACTATTATATCTATTGAAATATCTATAGACAAGTTCATTCACAATGTCGTTAGTCCACAGTAGTTTTGTACTATTTTTATTTATTTCAATTGTTTCATGTGCACTTTTGAAATACCGTGCACCTACTGAAGTTACAAGAAGCAAAAAAGTTGTAAAGGTGATTCGTTCAGTCCGAATTTTATACCCGAAATCAATCAGCCAAAAGAAGTAGACAGCTGTACATACGACCGGTCCTGTGCGCCTCGCATCATCGGCTACCTGCGGCTTTCACCAGAGCGCCAATGGGCTTGTGTCCTGAAAAAATCTAATTAGTCCGTCAGTTAGATTATCAAAAAAATTTGACCCGTATTTTTTCTTTTGTTACGGGAACCAAAATTGACGAAGTTACGACGCTTTTAAAATTCTCAATACGTCACACCTTCGCATAATTTTTAGTGAGTCGTGACGTCACGAGCCCCCACTCCCGAGTTTTGATGCGTTTTATCTTTGTCAATATAACTACATTGATTTACAAAAACATAAAATACGTGTCCATTATTTTTCAATACCTACTCTAACTGACGGACTAAATAGTTTTGCAATTTGTGGATGATGGAATCTAGTAATTCTGCTAATTTACACATTCGCATCTCAATCGCAATCTGTCAAAAATCTAAGAAAATCAAGGCTTGTTTTGACAGTTTGTGAATGACATGCGAATGCGAGAGTTGTTCTAAAATGAGTAGGTAGATTTGGCCCGCTGGTCATCGGTGGACAGCCTTCCGACGTTGTGTCTTTCACTACGCGGTTTCCACTCCAGAACTTTCGTTCCCATCGACCATTTTTGTTCTGTGAGCAATGTTCCCTTCCCACCACCACTTTAGTTTGGGGATCCTTCAGGTTATGTCGGTAACCTTGGTTCTTTAGCGGATATCATACCTGTAGTTAGAAGGCTTTATTAGCAAAAATCATTTATTCAAATTACGCTGAGAGCCAGCACTTTTTGAACGTCAAGTTTTACAAAACGCCCGCCCGTCACCACTTTCTAGTGTTCTGAGACTGTATACGGCATTTCAAATCTATAAGAGATACGGCAAACCTGTTTTAGAAACTATTAACTAATTATTCTTAAAAACAATTTATGGGCTTGCTCTTGGTGAAGTGCCACTTATCAAATCATTGTCTGCAGTATACTACATTGTGTTTTTTGTTCCTTTTCAGAATAATATTATATACGGCATGTTAATCTCGGTGATACGTTGGTTTAACAAGGACATGCTCGATGGAGCACAGAGACATATCAGATTGAAGGAAACCAAGGGTAATGATACATCCATGAGGGAGGGTAATGTCCTTTTCACACCAACTGCACGAAAATGTCATATTATTTGCCATGCAAACCAAATCTAAAGTACGAGTATGTAATTCACGCGAGCAGCTCCCGTCGGTCGGCCTCCACTTCTAGGCGCAGCGAGCGCAGTCAAATGCGTTCAGTCCAAAATCAAATCACATTATTGCCCGGCGGGTTCTAATGAAATTCAGCACAATATTATTGCCTGGCGGTGGGCTGGAGTCACAGCTCTGGACGCGCGACTTGCTCCTTGCGGTGGAAGCCGTCGCACGCCGTGGCGTGCGACGGCTTCCACGGCTTTCATAACTTTGTTTTTTTCATAACTAGAGCATAATTTTCTCGCAGTAGGTGTGAAAAGGAGAGTATGCTCCTCAGTGATATATAAAAGTGTCTTTGCCATGAGCTAACTTAAATGCACTGCATTCAGGGTTCTTGTATTAACACCTCGCTTCGCTCGTGAGTTAAACTCTGAGCTCCCTCGCGACGCTCGTGAGTTAAACTCAGCTCCCTCGCGACGCTCGTGAGTTAAACTATGAGCTCCCTCTCGACGCTCGTAAGTTAAACTCTGAGCTCCCTCGCGACGCTCGTGAGTTAAACTCTGAGCTCCCTCGCGACGCTCGTGAGTTAAAACTCTACTCTCCCTCGCGACGAGAAGGACTTAGCGTTTCTAAACGTCTTTTATAATGCGCACAGCAAAAGAGTGGAACTCTCTGCCTGTGTCTGTGTTTCCAAACGCTTACAACGCTAATCTCCTAAAAGTTAGAGTGAACAGGCTCCTTTTGGGTAAGCTCGCTCCATCGTAGAATTTTTCTCCGTCATCTCTGACCAAGACTACAGTCAAGAGCAAACCCATCACAAATATAAAAAGAAAGAAAGAGGAAATTATCAAAAACACTTAAGTACTACTGTTTACATAGGTACTGAAGAAACACTACTATTATTAAGTACTTGTACATAGCGGGTTGACTCTAGAGGACTGCCATTGATGGACTGCTATTATTTTCTTTTTATTATTATTATTTTCTTTCTTTTTTTTTGTCGATGGCCACTCGCAGCTACAAACCATAGACGGTTGTAGCTACTTAACCGGACTTGCCTGTGAGGGCCTCAAGTGAATTTAAGGCCCCCAGCCAAGGCTATTTTAACATAAAAACTAAAACTCCTGTGGGCACCCCCTCTGCGGTACGGGCCTCGTCTCAGCGGCGTCGTTTGGGGGGAGGCCGCAATAGGGACTGGCCGGGTCATGGGCCATGATCTGGGGAGTTTAAAGCTAAAGGCTCAGCTACGCGGGCTGGCTTATTTGGCAAACGACGGAGGAGAGAACGTCACGAGATTATTTTTCCAAAATGGTCTAGCCCGATTCCATCGCATAGGGGTGCCAGTCGTGTAAGGTTCGACCTAGGCAATGATCTAATTTGCATATTCATTTATTTCAGGTTTGAAATCTTTCCGACCAATCAGCTACGTCCGTGGACTGTCTGTCGTCCGTCCGCTCAGGAAACCTGTAGGAATCGAGCTCGATCACAACAATGTTTTGTCTACAAAAGTACCCACTCTCTAATACAGATTGTATTCAATTTTATCAATAAAACTCTTTTTAGTTTTTTCGACTATCTTAGTCTTTTGTCTTACAGACCTCTTATTTATCTCATTGGAACGTTATCAATAGGTACATTGTATTCGAATTAGGTAAACAATAGATACTTTCATTCTTATTTTTTACCTAGGTACTAAACAAGGGTTTTGCCTGAATTTGCTATTCGTACACGTACAATAAAGCTATGTTAGGAACTACATATTATAAAACGCGAGTCCTCCGCCACGTCAGTCTCTCTGTCTGTTCGCGATAAACTCAAAAACTACTGCAGCGATTTTCATGCTGTTTTCACCAATGGATAGAGTGGTTCTCGAGGAAGGTTTTTGTTTATAATTTGTCAAGGAAGCGAAGCCGCGAGCATCGGCTAGTTAATTATATACCAGAAACATTGTGTGCTAGAGATTGTTGCGCTTCCTACACAATCATTATAATATAATAATGCGTTAAAGATGTGCGTCTTTGGAGCGCAGGGTGCGAGCCAGTTCCAATAGCATCCTGGGTATGATTGCTGACAGGCTGGACTGCTGTCGTTGCTCCAGCATCTCAGCTGGGATGCTGCAGCGGTGATTATTTTGTTTCGGTGTTCATGTTTTTGTTGTAATGGTGTCGCTAACATAGTTTTAAGTTTATTTATTGTTACTAACACTATATGAGTCACTGTTACTCGGAATAAATAATTTAATAATTAATAATAATAGCTAACAGAACAATTTCACAAAAAAAGGCTATTTTTTCAAGAATTTATATCAAATTGCTCGTTGAATGGTATCGAAATTAGTGACTACAATTACTTGACTTAGATTTTTTTGAAATGCTTGTCGTGTAAAGCTAGAATTTGGGATGTAGTTTCCCTACTCTCCTTAAGTGAGCATTAAGAGGATTTCCCGAAATTCCTACGTGGATGTGTATTTTTTTTCTTCTTATTTGTTTTCGTCTTAAAAAACGTTACCCCACACTAGGAATTTCTCCTGTACCGTGGGTGCCTTTACAAAGTCACATACACAAACAGCCAGACCCGGAACAAACTATCTGTAGGTCTTACAATTTGTTCCGTGTGGGAATCGAACCCACGACACGCCACGCAGCAGCCGATCGCTCAACCACTGCGCCAACCGTGCCGTCAAGAAGAGAGTTCTCGAAACCATGCCCTCGAGACTCCATTAAGGTGGATTCACATCAAAAACTTCCTGACTACGTTGCTCAACGAACTTTGGTATGACTGACTCGACGAGGGTGACTTTATGTATCGTATCGTAACAACTAGGGTTCTGTTGAATCTGCCTACCCCTTCGTATAAAGTCGGCAGATTATTTTTTAGTATTGAGCCTGAAAGAAACATTTTCTGAAGGCTGAAAGCCGATAACTCAAATCGTAACTCACAACATTCTTATCGATAAATCATAAAATTCTTGTCGAATTTAAAATGTTTTCCACTTCCTAAGCAAAGAGCCAGTTTTGCACAGAAGACCAATACACAGCACTTTGCCCGTGACTTCGCCTGCGCTGCTATTTTTTTTTTGTTCTATTAATAAATATAGCTAATATAACTCAAGGATCATGTAGCATTCTAAATGGCGAAAAAAAAAATTTAATCGGTCCAGTAGTTTTTAAGTTTATTCATTACTGTAGTGTATGCGCTTATTCATTCTCTCACTCACACTCACTCATTCACTCGCACAGACATTCACTGTCTCGTTCGCACCACGTCAGTTATACGAGAGCCATAGGCAAAGACTACTATAGTATTCTGGCTATAGACAGGCAACTCTACCTTATATTTAAATATTAGGAAGTTGTCGAACTTAGCGTCATCTAGTTTTCCGTTATAGGAACTATGTATTTATAAAAATAAATGTGTAGCTAATAATAGTGTCCGCTATATACAAAATGCATACGTAGAACATAAACGAAAAAAAAAACTACAGAATTGTTTATTATGCCATTTTATTTTCTCAACGTCATACGAGTTAGACTCTCACGCAGCCATTTGCAATTCAAGTGTGGCCATACAAAAACCAACTTTTGCACGTTTAAATACAAAAATATAACATTTTCAATTTAAATTGGATGATAAAATCCTAATTATGTAATAATTTATGTTTTCTATTACTTATGTTTAAGAAGATTATGAAATTATATTTTTTTTTCTTGATTAATTTAATAAAGTAATTCCCAATATAAAATAGTAAATATAAACTGTAGCAACACCGCTATTTTGTTTCCTTTAAACGTTTGATAGATGGCGATGTTTTAAACAAAAAAAGTGAATTTTAGTTTTGTTGCAAGTTGCCATAGCATGGCCATAGGCGAGAGTAAACGTGTCGGTAGTGTGTCCGTTCAGTGCGTGTACGAGCCTGTGTTATACCCCACTATTGGACTGTTTCTACAATAACAAACATATAAATACATATATCCTCTTTACAATATTGACGTCGATGTAGATATCAGAGTAGACCAAATAATAGCAAAACGTGTTTATATCCATAAGTAACCTGCTTTCCTTAAAAAATACAACAAGGGACTACTCACATTAGGGACTACGCACACTTATTCAGCTCTATTCAGCTTATGCTTATAGAAAACAACGATTTTGTATAGAGACGTACGCATCCGTTCTGCTTTTCGCATCTATTCAGCTTTCGCGTCAAACAAGTATAAAGTGCAGACAAATGTAATATTATCATGCGAGTGCTACAGATTTTATAGTTCAGCGCTAGTCTGCCGCTTTCTTATTCTTAGGAAGCTGTACGCGGCTGATAGCAGCAGAACTGTATAAATGTGACCAACAAAATGCGAATGGAGCTGAATTAATGCGAGTAGTCCCTAATTTTAGCTAGCACACTATAACAATCACTTGTCAGCTAGCACACTATAACAATCACTTGTCAGCTAGCACACTATAACAATCACTTGTCAGCTAGCACACTATAACAATCACTTGTCAGCTAGCACACTATAACAATCACTTGTCAGCTAGCACACTATAACAATCACTTGTCAGCTAGCACACTATAACAATCACTTGTCAGCCAGCACACTATAACAATCACTTGTCAGCTAGCACACTATAACAATCACTTGTCAGCTAGCACACTATAACAATCACTTGTCAGCTAGCACACTATAACAATCACTTGTCAGCTAGCACACTATAACAATCACTTGTCAGCTAGCACACTATAACAAAATACACACTTAAGCAAGTGTGTATTTTGTTTATGTGGATTACATTAATAAGTCCAAAGTGTGATGTCAGACTCATATGACGAAAACTCACCTGTGTTCCTCCAGTTGTCATTTGCATTCCAGGATCTCGGTAATTCTTTCGCAAGGCAGACGTTTTCTAAGGTTATCGTTGACATAATATAAAAGATTCCGTCTTTTCTATTGTGGCGCCAGCTAGTGTACCTAGTAAATACATTAGAGAGGTGCCGCTCGTTTAATATAAGAACATTATTGCTTTATTTTCAGAGCTATTACGCTCAAGTCGTATAGGTAACGTTTGCTTCATTTTCCCTCCCCAACGCCATAGAACTGCCTTTGCCAAACGTCAATATTATGTTATAAGCACTATAATCTATAACCTACTAGCTGACCCACGCAACTTCGTCTGCGTCACATTTTCCCTGAATTTCGTTTGCTACAAACCTCACGGAGCCCGAGACCTTTCCAACGAATGCAAAACCGTGGAAATCGGTTCGTGCGTTCTGGAGTTATAGCGCCAGGAAGGAAAACCCGACTAATTTTTATATTATAGATTAAACAAAAAATTAAAAATATGTTCATGCCTTAAACGTCACTGCAGTACCATAATTAGAGACTACCTTCAAACGTTAAATTATGAAAATAATGAGGATATTCTGTTGGATATCTCACGGTGTTGATGCTATTATTCTAATTTGTCCATGGACTGTATAATGCTTTACTTATACCTACATTTACTCACTACAAATTCACACACACTCTACACATACCTACACCTACACACACTCACCGTTTAGTTTTTTCATTTTATTTGTTTTAGTTTCTGTTTTTTAGCCACCACTTACTTAATTTCGAATTGTCCTCTTTTTTTATGATCATGGCTTTGTTTGTTACGGAGAATCACTGACTCATAAGTTACAGGCCCACACCTAGTTTAGGAGTCAGAGTACCCACCAATATATTTGTACTTTAATAAGCCTATATAATGTTCTTAGTTTTATGATGCAAGTATTGTTGTTTTTGTGTGAAATAAAATTTATTTATTTATTATTTTATTTATTTAGCAACACTAAACACTATTTTCATTGAGTATAACGTTCATTATATACGTATAGTTTTCAGTATCAACATAATTACAACACTGTAACGTTCGCTTATTATATTTTTTTTAATTAAGCTTGTATAATTAACATTTGAATTAACCGCTGAACAAAGAACCTGCTTGGGAACTTAGGGCACCCTGACATGGGATTGCAAGAGCTAGAGTGAACGAGGCCCTGGAGACCCGGCCCTTTGGTAGGCGTACGAGGGGCCGAAACCAACTCGCAGAGGCCCCGTTAGACATTTCAAATGTAATGGGGCACCAACCGGCGATTATCCCTGTATGCAATGAAAGTATTCCCAAGGACAATCCCCGGTCGGAGCAGTACTATTGCAGAATATGGAAACAAAAATGAAACGCTATGGGTTTGGGTGGCTTAGTGGAATGATAATCGTTTATTATAGAACTATTGGCCCCTGCCTGACCACTAACAATATACACGGCTTTTAAATGGCAGGGGAATAATAATTAATATTATTATTCCATTTATTCATTTTATACACATATATTTTACATTTTTAAACATTTCTATCAAACTAATAAAAAAACATTTAAAAATATAAAAAAATAGTAGCCCACCGGCATCGGGAACAGGTTCCAAGCTACCGGTGGTCAGGGCTCCCGAGAGAGGAACCTCCTCACAATACGCGCCGTGTCCAGGAGTACTGCTTTCTGGATCAAGCCCTTGATCCAGCTGCCCAACGAGAGCCTCTTGAGGTGTTGGTCGAGGCTCTTGGCAATAATGCCATTGGCCGTCAATATTATTATTATTATTATTTTTTTTACTTTCTCGGGCCCCTGGAGACCCGGTCCTTTGGTAGGCGTACGAGGGGCCGAAACCAACTCGCAGAGGCCCCGTTAGACATTTCAAATGTAATGGGGCACCAACCGGCGATTATCCCTGTGTGCACTGAAAGTATTCCCAAGGACAATCCCCGGTCGGAGGTACTATTGCAGAATATGGAAACAAAAAATGAAACGCTATGGGTTTGGGTGGCTTAGTGGAATGATTTATTATTAATTATTATTATTAGTATATTATTAGTATAGATAAGATCTGTGGCGTTTCCATATGCAACATCTCATTCGAGACGACAATATGACCATATACTTTTAATCATTAGTCTGTGTTGATAATCAACTGAAGCTTAATATGAAACTAGCTGATGCTCGCGGCTTCACCCGTTTGACAAATTAGAACTACACACTAAAACCTTCGTCGAGAACCACTCTATCCATTGGTGAAAACAGCATGAAAATCGGTGCAGCAAGTTTTGAGTTTATCGCGAACAGACATACAGACGCGGCGGAGGACTTTGTTTTATATGTAACTAGCTGTCCCCCGCGGCTTCGCTCCCGTTAATTAAGTATTCATTGCACATATCGAGTTTTCATTTTTTTTAAGATGTATTCTGCTATTCGGGTCGGAGACAAATCCAACGAATCAATAACCATGAAAATTGATTCAGCAGATCTCGAGTTATAAGTGTTGTAACAAACCCGTCTTTGTTTTATCTATACTAATATTATAAAGCAGAAGAGTTTGTTTGTTTGTTTGTTTGGTTGAACGCGCTAATCTCAGGAACTACTGGTCCGATTTGAAAAATTATTTCAGTGTTAGATAGCCCATTTATCGAGGAAGGCTATAGGCTATATATCATCACGCTAAGACCAATAGGAGCGGAACAGTAATGAAAAATGTTACGCAGACGACGTTGCACGAGTCAGCTAGTATATAATATAGATGATGATAGTGATTAAATTATACCTCTTGGATGTACCTATAACATACATAATGATAACAAATAAAAGTTAGTATACCTAACACTACACACCCCTATTGGAGACGTTGTTGAAGAAAAAGCATTGTCTTATTGTATTTTTTAGTTTTTGTATTAAAAAAAACATCCACATTGTTTCTAATGTGTGACTGTGAGAGTATACGCTACGCTGTTATTGTAGTTTCTGTTTGAACGCGGAGAGTTATTGTAGTTTCTGTTTGAACGCGGAGAGTTATTGTAAAGTAAAACGGAGAGTACATTTATGTTTATGAAATTGTCTGAAGAAGTTTAAAATGTCGATATGTATAAGTACTGTGGCATTGTTTTATGCGATAGTTTTTGTTTTAAGTGTGTGTTCTTATACATTTGCTGTGCCTACAGAAATAAATGGAGTCACGGATATTATAGAGGTATGATGCTTTCAGTCTTTATTTAACTTTCATCATCTAGAACGTACAAACCATCTCGTCAAGTCTGGATTCCCGACGGAGTACTTACTAGGAAAATAAGTAAAAGCACTTTCACCTGAATTATGTTTATTGTGAAAGTGACAAATAACAATGTTGTGTTAAAAGGACAGCTCAAAGTCATAGGGACAGGATGAATCACCATCCTGCCTCAGAGCCCAAATTGTTTTTCAACACACTTAAGGTGGAAGCTCCAGGGTAGCCCGCGAAATTTAAATATTTTTATGTTTTTTGCAATTTGCCGGTCAGTGTGAAGCTGTATGTTGAACAGAATACAGTTCGCGATCGTAAAAAGCTTTTATCTTTTTTTTTTTTAGGGATGGGAAATCATCCAATGACTCCTCCCGCTCTGGGTGTAGCGGGAGGGAGTGTCAGACTTCTACTGACTAAAACCCATCCATGTTCCTTCATTGCCCTTTGTGTTCCGGAGCCACGGTGTCTCTTGCGAATAATCCCGCGACTCCGGCAGGCGTCGGCCCTTTCGGGCCCCTCTGTGTGCTGACTCTCTTTGAGACGCGCGTGGAACACTAACGCGCCGTCGACACGGCCTGTCGTCACAAGACGGACGGACGGCGAGCCGCCCATAGCTCGCCGTCCACAGGCCCGCGCCTACGGTGGCCGGAGGTCACCAGGTGGTGGCCCCCGACGCCCGCGGCGTCCACCACGGCGGCTCTCCTCTCCCTCTCCGCCACCTCCTTCGCTAGCATGACTGCTTCGCAGAAGGAGGCAACGGCGTCCCATTGCGTCTCGCTCCGGACCATGGCTTGGACCAGGGCCGGACGCGAGAGGTCGCCGCCGATCGCCGTTTCGAGGACACGGCGGTGCGCCGCCCAAGCGGGGCACACTTGCACAGTGTGCTCCACCGTGTCCTCCGGTCGATCCACGCAGTGGTGACTCCCGGGCGTTTCCTCCCGCCCGATTCGGTGCAGGAACCTCCCGAAACATCCATGTCCGGTGAGGACCTACGTCAGGCGGAAGGTGAGGACGCCGTGGCGCCTCTCTAGCCACTCCTCAAAGAGGGGACTTATCGCCACTATCGTGGCGTGCCCTGCACTGGGTTGCGACAGTCGTCGTCTCCATGACGCCATGAGATCGCGCCGGAGGTCTGTCCGCTGCGCGACAATTTGCCGCGTCAGCGGAGTTTCCCCCCGGCGTAGTACCTCCACGCGCTAATCATACAGGCGCGCGAGGACTATCGCCTCCAGATCCCATGGCGGCAATCCGGCAAGGAGACACACCGCTTCGCGCGAGATCGTGTGGTACCCTCGGGCCATCCTTAGGGCCATCACCTTTTGGGGCGCGTTCAGATAGTTGGCAGCACGCTGCCGCAAGGAACGCGCCCACACCGGGGCCCCGTAGAGGGCCATGGACCGCATGACCCCCACGTAGAGCCTCCGGCAGGAGGCGTTTGGTCCCCCCAGGTTGGGCAGGAGCCGCCTGAAAGCAGCCCCGGCCCGCTCCAGTTTGGGTGCCAAACGTCGGAAGAGTTCCACGAAGTTCCACCGGCTGTCGAGGACGAGCCCTAGGTACTTCAGCGTCAACTCGACGCCGATGGAAACCCCTCCTACCGTCAGCAATCCCGACGGTGGCGCATTGCCTCGGCCATGAAAACACATGGAAAAGTCATTCAATCGAGTTGTATGAACTTAGAGGGTAATATTGATAATTAAAATGGGTATAATTCTTTAGATAAATATGCGTTACGGCCGCGAATTGTATTTGTATGTGGTTGCTACGTTACCTGCAAGTGGTGGCTACTTTGCCTGCAAGTGGTGGCTACGTTACCTCCAAGTGGTGGCTACGTGACCTCCTAGTGGTTGCTACGTTACCTGCAAGTGGTGGCTACGTTACCTCCTCCAAGTGGTGGCTGAGTTACCTGCAAGTGGTGGCTACGTTACCTCCTACACCATTTTTTCCACTTGCATCAAAATTATCTATTTGTCCACCTAAGGAGAAAATCGAGATAGATATTTGTTTTTTTTTTAGGTTAACAATTGGTTAAACTACACAATGTCATTCTTACCTCAACTTGATGTTATGGACCAGATCGATGGAGGACAAAATAAGTCAAGAGTGAAAAGGGATGGCGGTGGTACGTGTGTTTTAATTTTATTTTGATGATTACGTGGCCATCTTAAAAAATATATATATATCACAGGAAAATGGCAAACACAGGGCCGACACACGCCGTAAGCGGGCGTGCAAGGCGTGCACCCACAGAAATATAAAAAAACAGGAGAAGTGGCAAGGGGGCGTGTCGGTGTCCGCGCTATAAGCGCTGTACCTCATACAATGCGCAAATGGCCGTCGCCGCGAACTACGGGCTTTCGACCGCGATCGTGACGGCGGCGGTTGTTCAGTGGTTTCTTGTTAAAACCGAAGCACAAACCAACACTTTGTTAATCATGGAATCACTTATCATTTATGTCAGTACAAGTACCTATAATATTTGTCTTTAAAATCAACAATTATATATATAATTATATTATATCTTTGCGTGCACCGCACGCGGGCGGCACGTTCAAGGGGGCGGCAAACCGAGCTCACGAAGAGACTCATCACGTACCTAATATTCCAAGTCATTGTCATAATAAATACCCACCCCACCTATTACTACTACTTTGGACATTTATATACGTCAACGACTAAACCCTCTACGAATCTAGCTATCAACCCAAGATCTAGATTGACCCGGCATTATACCAAGGACATCCCGAACGACAGCCTATATAAGATTAGGATGGCTCTAAAGCAGTTTAAAAACAATAAGGTATCTGGTGAGGACGGAATCACGGCCGAACTCCTAACGGCGAGTGGAAAACCGGTCTTTAAAGCCCTTCAGGAACACTTAAATTCCAGCAAAATCGAGGGGAAATCGCCACAGGCATGGAGCTGAGGTGTGGTGCTACTCTTCTTTAAGAAGGGTGACAATGTCCTGCTTAAGAATTACAGGCCCATCTCACTTCTGAGCCAAACTGAGGAAAACAGCTTGTAGACACAAGCTGTTTTCCAGAGTCATCATGAACCGTCTCGCACGCAGGTTGACAACTTCAACCTCATCAAGCCGGATTCCAAAAAGACTTCTGCACCATAGACGACATACATACGCTGCGGCAGGTTATACAGAAGATCGAAGAGTATAATCTGCTCTGCCGTTTGTGGACTACGAGAAAGCCTTCGATTCGATCGAGGCTTGAGCTGTGCTGCACTCTCCAACGGTGTCTGATTGACTATCCGTACATCGAGGTTATTAATTTTTTGTACAAAAATGCCACCATGTCAGTCCGACTTCACGATCAGACGTCGAAACCTCCTGCAGCGGGGTGTGAGAAAGGAAGACATAATTTCTCCCAAACTGTTCACGGCCGCAATGGAGGATGTCTTCAAGGTTTTGGACTGGAGAAGGCTAGGCGAGTAGGTACATCACACACCTTCAATTTTCCGATGATATAGTCGTCATGGCTGAGACAACGGAGGGCCTCAGTACATTGCTCGATGACCTCAGTAGAGCTTCCGAAAGAGTGGGTTTTAAAATGAACATGGACAAAACCAAGATCATGGTAAATACCCGTGTTGAACCCACTCCTATCAAGATCGGAGCCTCTACACTAAAAGTTATAGATGAGTAGGTACGTCTACCTGGGACAAACGGTCCAGTTAGGTAGAGCTAACTTCGAGAAAGAGGTCGACCGACAAATTCGACTCGGCTGGGCAGCGTTCGGGAAGTTGCGTGGTATCTTCTGGTACCACACATACGCCAGTGTTTCAAGACGAAAGTCCGGAAATGAAATTAAACGTCATCAGAAGCCTTAAAGTCACTCAAAGGGCAATGGAGAGGAAAATGCTTGGAGTTTCCTTGCGTGATCGAATCAGGAATGATGATATCCGCCAGAGAACCAAGGTTAACGACATAGCTCGAAGGATCGCCAAACTAAAGTGGCAGTGAGCAGGGCAGATTGCTCGCAGAACAGATGGTCGATGGGGCCGAAAAGTTCTGGAGTGGCGACCGCGTGCTGGAAGACGTAACGCTGGAAGGCCTCCCACCAGGTGGGTCAATGACCTGGTGAAGGTCGCGGGTAGGCGTAGTCGTAGGGCAATCTATCAAACAACCAGCGGGCCTGGGCAAACACTGTAAGATTTTAAAATATCGCGTGAAATTGTAAACAATTTTTTTTCTAAATAAACAGAGATGTATTGGAAACTATTGAATTTGGATATTACTATCTTACGGAGTCTGCCATTTTCCAGTGACATATATATATTGGCATTGGCCATGCCCACATTATCCAAACGTTTCACATGTCGAAGTGAACACTTAGGCGAAGTGCGAAAAGTAAGATGTCAAACCATAAAAACAAGATGGCATGACAGCTCACTTGTCGTTCACTCCACCTAAGTGATCACGGTGAGATGTCGACAGAATCGACCGGCTGATGCCTGCAGTGCGATTCTGTCAACATGTCGAAGTGAACACTTAAGCGAAGTGAACGACAATAGGCTAGATTCCACCATCCACAAATTGCAATACTATTTAGTCCGTCAGTTATAGAATATTGAAAAGTAATGGACATGTATTTTTTGTTTTTGTAAATCAATCAATATTGACAAAGATAAAACGCATCAAAACTCGGGATTGGGGGCTCGTGAGTCGTGACGTCACTACCCGCTAAAAATTATGCCACGGCGTGACATATTGAGAATTTTAAAAGTGTCGTAACTTCGTCAGTTTTGGTTCCCGTAACAAAAGAAAAAATAGGGGTAAAATATTTTTTGATAATCTAACTGACGGACTAATTAGATTTTTTCAGTAAACAAGCCTATTGAGCTGTCAAACCATACAAACAAGATGACATGACAGCTCACTTGTCATTCACTCCACCTAAGTGATCACGGTGAGATGTCGACAGAATCGACCGGCTGATGCCTGTTCACGTTCGATATGCCTCGTTCGCCTATAATTATACCTCGTATTCTTTGTTATGGCCTAGCAGTATGTTTTACTAACAGATTGTTTTTTCCAGGTAAATACTCCGAAGCAGCTTCGATGAGCCCAATGAAAGTGATTCAACTATTTTTTTCATTTACTAGAAATTTATTTACGACTGACCCCATCGGTGGAACCCATCCAATGTCCCGCTCTGTTCCAATAACTGTTGTAAAACTGTTTAAAGGCACAATCATTGCCAAATTGTTCCCCAACCTTTCGCCTGACCATTAAATCTTTAGTTTTTACCTATGTTTAATATTTTGTTTCTGTTAAACATTTGGTTAATAAACTTTACTTCACCTAGCTTGGTTTTAATTGATTTTAGAAAAACAGGGGTAATTGGTTTGGTATAGAGATGTTTTTATAGTTATGCCTGTTTTGACTACACTTGAATATGGGTATTCGACTGGATTTAAAACCTATTGAACCGTTAAGTGGCAGTTAAATAAAAATGGTTTAAAAATCTCTAAAGATTTGAGCGCTTCTAAACCTATCATATACAGAGACTGCACTAATTGTGTGTGACGACACTCACAAGTATTGCCATAGAAAATTTGCACCATCTAGTAAGAACAAAAGTTGCGCGTCAAGAATAGAATAATATGGATCTTCAAATCATGTTTCACAAATCGTAGGTAGGTACTGTTTTAATTCAATTCAATTCATTTATTTATTTCAGACTAATAATGTCCATAAATTGTTAGTAACAGAGGTCTTAAAAAATATATTAGTCAATATTAAAAATAAAAAAAAACAATTAAAAAAAATCAATCATCAAAATTAAATTCAAAATTAAATTAAATTCATCTCGACACTATATTTTTCATCAATTTTTACCTACCTTTTTTATCACTTTTAACTATTCTTCGTCGTATTAGCTGTCTGATAGCAAAAATTACATGTTTATAACCTAAACATAACATTTTCTATCATCAAGTCTCAAAAGATTTTGGGGCCGAGTCACCCGTGGCAGTAGGGGAATACCCATTGCTTGTCCGTACACGTGGGTATCAATCAGATGACACAAACTGGAGGTAGGCGTCGGCCAATGGCTTGAGACCACCCACTGGCCAAAGGCGTACCGCCAAGCGGCCTAGCTGCGATCCGGTACGATGCTCAGTGTAGCCATTTCTGAGGAGTTGGGTCGAAATAGTTGTTCCAATACAGGCAGACCAACTTGGCTTGTGCTGATATGGGCGTATCGGGAGACTAGTCGCGGAGGGCAGCGGGATCCGAGGCTCGGTGCGCCGCTGCCGCTGGCTGGTCGCAGGAAGTTGGGTGTCCATGTAGTGTGCTAGCTACACCTGAAAGAAAAACGCTGTACAGCGGCAGCACTCCCTCTCACACAAAGTGCACCAGTGCACCTCAGCAACTTTCGAGGTCTGCACTCAAATCTCGCCGCAGTCCATCACCACCTGGAGACTGAAAAACCAGCGCTCTTGTTCCTTTCCGAAACGCAGAACGGATTAGAATAGTTCATATCGTGATTGCTACCATGTACCTTTTTATTTTCGAGTTTCCGATATTTCGGCACTGTTGCAAGCGCCATGATCACGGAGTAACTGAAGATCTTGCGGGTGGGATGTTATTGGCAGACATTCGGTCTACCCTCTTTCGTAGTGTTTTATTACAATCATCTCCGGTACCTACCACTGTCCACAAACTCACTTTTTTCCCGCAACTATTCTCGACACACAACACTAACCGTATCTGACCGCGAAGTAACACTTTGTCGAAATCTCCGGTTTTTACACATTCGAGTCACTGGATTCCAGACATTTGACAATTTAAACCCATCCTCACGATTGAAATTTTGTAGGTAGGTACTTTGTAATATCAATCGCTTCCCTGACCAATCTAGGTATGTAGTGGCGTTCTGTCGAAATGATCTGAGGGTTCTGTAACTCAATCCAGTGATTTGGACCAGAGCTGATCAAATGTTCCGCGATTGCCGATTTCTGTATGTCATTGTTTTTTATCGCTTTTATGTGTTCCTTCATGCGGCACGCTTCAGTACGTTTAGTTTGGCCGATATATGACCTCCCACAACTACAGTCAATCTTGTAGACACCTGGTTTCTCCAAAGGAAGACTGTCTTTTGGGGATCGAAGACATTGAGCCACTTTTCTGAATGGAGTGAAGACAGTATTTACAGAAAACTTATTGAGTACCTAGGTATGTATGTTTGAGATCTTATCTGTCACTCCTTTTATATATGGCAGGGAAGCTGGTTGTCTGCCCTGTCTTTCTTCAGGGGCCCGAGTCTGCTACTATTATATATATATATATATATACTACTGCTACAAATTTATAAAAATAGCAGACTCGGGCCCCTGGTTATTTACTGGTGGTCTAGGTGGAAGCTGCCCCTTGTATCCATTGTTCCGTAAGACGCACTGAACATGTTCCAATTCGTGGTAATTTAATGTGTTGGTCGTCACACAAATCATATGCACGATTTGTCAGGGAAGTAACCACCAAATCAAGTTGCCTAAGGTGATGATGCGAGCTTGCATTGAGGTAGCGGTCAGTGTGAGTTGATTTTCGGTAGACGTCCAAAAACGCCAGACGTCTGTCTTGATCTAACTCGTAATTGAAGTTTATCTTTGGATGGATAGCATTTAAATTTGCCAGAAGGGACTCCACAAAAACGGAAACTCGCAAATAAAAAGGTACATGGTAGCAATCCCGATATAAGGTAGGTATTCTAATGTCAGTGACCATGAAAGTTTAAAACAATATAGCGAAGATCGGATGTCCGTCGCACCTTTTTTTTTTTTTACGGGGCGAAATCCTCATGGATGTCCTCCACCCTGGGGCGGGCGGAGGGGTCTGTCAGACTCTTACTGACTAAAACCACCCCGGTGTTCCATCTCTCACCTACGCCAGGGATCGCGGGAACTAAACCGACTTCCGTAATCCCCGGCTGGTGCCGGCCCGCCTCTGCGGGCCACCTCGAGTGAGCGGAGGGAGTGAGGTGTTTGACTCCCCTCGCGACGTCAAAGAGGGGCGCACGGGAACACCACGCGCCGCCACCTCGGGTCCGGATGAATGGGGGGCGACGGACATCCCCAAGTCTGCCGCCCCTGGACCCAATAAGGGGGGCCAGGAGAGGGCAGCATATGCCCTCCGCCGACGCCCGATGCGCCTGCTGCGGGCCGGGAGAGTGGTCGAGATCTCCCTCTCCCTTTCCGCAGCCTCCTTCTGCGCGATAACTGTTTCGCAGAAGGAGACCACCGCGTCCCAGGACTCCTCGCCGTCGACCATAGCACGCACTACGGCCGGCAGCGAGAGGTCACTGCCTACCACAGAGATGAGGGCCCGGCGCGACTCCTCCCAAGCGGCACACTCTGCCAAGAAATCATCGTTGAAACATCTGATGTGGCATATATTTATCAGATGTGTCAACGATGATTTCTTGGTTGTAAAGATGTTCTGCCTTAGTGAATCGCACTACAGAACCTAAACCACAATAGCTAAAACATTATCTATCAGAGCCTAAACCACAATAGCTAAAACATTATCTATCAGAGCCTAAACCATAATAGCTAAAAACATTATCTATCAGAGCCTAAACCACAATAGCTAAAACATTATTTATCAGAGCCTAAACCACAATAACTAAAAGCATTATCTATCAGAGCCTAAACCACAATAGCTAAAGACATTATCAATCAGAGCCTAAACCACAATAGCTAAAACATTATTTATCAGAGCCTAAACCACAATAACTAAAAGCATTATCTATCAGAGCCTAAACCAGAATAGCTAAAGACATTATCTATCAGAGCCTAAACCACAATGGCTAAAGACATTATCTATCAGAGCCTAAACCACAATAGCTAAAAACTTATAATTTTGGCAGTTGATGCAGTTTATGGTGAAAACATCCACTAAGGAAGGATTTTTGGAAATTTCATCCCTATAGGGGTAAAATAAGGGAAGAACGGCTGTATGAAAAACCGACATTTTTAAAATGAGTAGCATGAAATTTTATATAAAAGCTTCTGCTTTGAAATAAATAAAAAAGTTCAACTTTTTTGAAAATCTACCCTCTAAGAGGGTGAAATGAGGGTTGAAAGTTTATATGGAAATTTCGTCATTTCTGAAGTGAAAAAAGTGAAATCTAGTTTCGTCGTTTTTGGAAATTCAAGCCCTAACGCGAGAAATGGGGTGGAAGCTTTTGCTTTAACTGACTGAACTACCCCCAAAACACTATATAGGGTACGTTAAAGTTTGTATGGACGAATCAATTTTTAATCATGGAACTTAGAACTAATACTAATCTAGGTATATAATAAAGATTTTTATGTTTAAGAGCGCTGTCACAAAATCGAATTGCTCAGGTTGACTAAAGTTGAATACCGCGCGTCACAAGATTTATATTGATTTTTGCGTTGCATACAACAATTATTTAAAAATATTTACTTTACTTTTAATTAGACCAATTTTTTTTTCAAGCAATGTAGCAACGCCACTTTAATTATTAAATATTTTTTATTTGAATTTGGATTATAATTTCATAGATAAATATTATAGTTTCGTACGGAAAATTGTCAATAACTCTCAGTTTTACAGAATTATTTTTGGTGTATTAGTTACTGTATGAATCGTAATAAATTGATTTGAACATTCCAAAGTACAGTTGTACCGTGGACATTTTTATAAATGATTAAATTATAATATCTTCGGTGTACCAAGGCATCAAAAGATTCCCTAAAGCAACATTTTGTGAAACATCCTTTGCGGAGTCAAGGATTTTACTGATGTACGTGAACAAATTGAAATATTTATTTAGAACACTCCCAAGATAAATGATTAAACTGTCTTAGGCATATCTTTGTTTTTTTTTTAAGGCTATATCTAAAGCAAAATCACACATCAAAACTCGAATAAAACGCTAAAATTCTAGAAAAATTGTGATAGCCCTCTTAATAAGGCTACAGGAGTGATGAATTTGTGCATTAGGAAAATTTTTATTACGTTCATGAACACATAGTGCAACCCACACCCATGACGTGCGGTCATTATTACGTTCATGAACACATAGTGCTACCCACATCCATGACGTGCGGTCATTATTACGTTCATGAACTCATAATGCAACCCACACCCATGACGAGCGGTCATTATTACGTTCATGAACACATAGTGCAACCCACACCCATGACGAGCGGTCATTATTACGTTCATGAACACATAGTGCAACCCACACCCATGACGTGCGGTCATTATTACGTTCATGAACACATAGTGCAACCCACACCCATGACGTGCGGTCATTATTACGTTCATGAACACATAGTGCAACCCACACCCATGACGAGCGGTCATTATTACGTTCATGAACACATAGTGCAACCCACACCCATGACGTGCGGTCATTATTACGTTCATGAACACATAGTGCAACCCACATCCATGACGTGCGGTCATTATTACGTTTATGAACTCATAGTGCAACTCACACCCATGACGAGCGGTCATTATTACGTTCATGAACACATAGTGCAACCCACACCCATGACGTGCGGTCATTATTACGTTCATGAACACATACTTAGTGCAACCCACACCCATGACGTGCGGTCATTATTACGTTCATGAACACATAGTGCTACCCACATCCATGACGTGCGGTCATTATTACGTTCATGAACTCATAATGCAACTCACACCCATGACGAGCGGTCATTATTACGTTCATGAACACATAGTGCAACCCACACCCATGACGTGCGGTCATTATTACGTTCATGAACACATAGTGCAACCCACACCCATGACGTGCGGTCATTATTACGTTCATGAACACATAGTGCAACCCACACCCATGACGTGCGGTCATTATTACGTTCATGAACACATAGTGCAACCCACACCCATGACGTGCGGTCATTATTACGTTCATGAACACATAGTGCTACCCACATCCATGACGTGCGGTCATTATTACGTTCATGAACTCATAATGCAACTCACACCCATGACGAGCGGTCATTATTACGTTCATGAACACATAGTGCAACCCACACCCATGACGTGCGGTCATTATTACGTTCATGAACACATAGTGCAACCCACACCCATGACGTGCGGTCATTATTACGTTCATGAACACATAGTGCAACCCACACCCATGACGTGCGGTCATTATTACGTTCATGAACACATAGTGCAACCCACACCCATGACGTGCGGTCATTATTACGTTCATGAACACATAGTGCAACCCACATCCATGACGTGCGGTCATTATTACGTTCATGAACACATAGTGCAACCCACACCCATGACGTGCGGTCATTATTACGTTCATGAACTCATAATGCAACCCACACCCATGACGTGCGGTCATTATGATCACTTTTGATGGTGAAATCAGCACAATTAGAATAATACCTAAAGAAAATATCATACACTTTTCTTAAAAATACAACCCTACGGAGGACCTAGCTGTTTATGTTCGCAGACGATTTAGCAAGTATTTGCTAAATCGGCGCGGACGAAGTCGCGTGCGAAATGATAGTAATTATAACTTAAATGTATCAGCTTAAAAAAAATGTAATGTAACATTTTTGGTCACATTGGATTCTAAGTAGTAGGATCGAATGTAGCTTTTCACTACAAATGGATAAATTGACAATAATAATTTATATATTATGATGATTTATGTTTAAAGGTTTATTAGGAGAATTAGTACCAGAAAAACCTAGTCAAAGTCAAATTCTTTATTTCAACTAGTCCTTTTGAACGTCAAATGAAAGTAAAATATTATAGTGACTCTAGCCTAGATCCAAGCAAATATCAATAATTTATTCAACAATTCAATTCCAAATTCCTATACCTATATTTTGAAAAGAAATCGGTCAGGCTTTAAACACATAGACAATTAAACAACCAAATAAATCATTTACGTATTTATTTTACTTATAGTACCTAAGTACATAATTTTTATTGGTCAAATTTTGACTTCCATACATCTTTTAGAATTACATACACCCCTTAAATTTTAAACATTGTTGATAAAAATAATATTCCAAAATAAGGCACTTAATTTTTTAATCATTTAAATATGACCAATGTTCCTGAAAATTCCTCTGGACCTTTTTACGCGACAAATATCTAATATTATAAGTACCTAACCATCTATCTTTCGCAGCTTCAAGAAATCTTCCTAATAATTGACCCTATGCCCTAAACGAGTTATACTCAACCGACGTTAAATCACTCTAAAAATAAACAACCTCTTGATTTTGCAAGCCGTAAACACACCAAGTGATATGTGTTTTCATAAAATAATTAAAAGATTTAATTATTTCCAAGAAAATCTTGCATGTGGACAATTGTCTCTCATATAGAGACTGCGCTTTGGTTCAATATTTAGATAAGCGCTTGCTTGCTCTCCTCTTCTTTCTGCGGCATGGTGGTTTTTTCTTCTTCTTCGCGCCTAGTCGATTATCTTGTCCTGCGCCATCTTGGCTCGGCAAGCGCTGCTGGCTTGGCCCCTGTTCTTGAATTTCTTGCCTTTTCGGAACAATCAAAATGTTTTCTTTTATCTGAATGTTATTCTTACCATGGGGGGGTGGACTCTCTAAAATCTTCTCAATTATATTACCCTGGGGGGTAATAAATATATACGGTTTCGCCCCAGTACTCGAGCTTGTCACACTGACCGGATATACCACACTGCCCTCACTTGCCATACTGCCTGGGTTTGCCACACCACCCGCGCTTGCCACAGTGCCCAGACTTGCCACACTGCCCAAACTTGCCACACTGCCCAAACTTGCCACACTGGCTTTGCTTGCGGCAATGCCTGGGCTTGCAACACTACCTGAGCTTGGCACACTGCCTGGGTTTGCCGCTCCGCCTGCGCTTGGCACCCTACCTGAGTTTGCCACACTGCACACGCTTGCAACATTACCCACGCATGACACACTGCCCACGTTTGCCACACTGACCAAGTTTTCCACGTTGACCACGCTTGTCACGTTGACCATGCTTGCCAAAAGCGCCCGCTGCTCCGGAGTGGAAACATGTACTCGAACAGTTTGGCCTATCGGCCAGACTAAAACAAAGGCAAATATAAATTAAGTACTTAACTGTTTTGTATTTCTTACTATTGCAATACTTAATCAGTGCGCCCAATTAGTTTTGAATCAACGAAAAGATTTGCAATGAATCGACAACAACAAGGACACTGGGCACCTGATGTCAGTGTGCGTGTGGATTGAGAGATCTTTTCGAAAAACTCTTCCAATCCCAACCAAATTATAAGAGGATTTAGGAAATAATTGTGAAAACTTCATGGTAAGGTATAAAATTTGTGAAACCTAAAAAAGTATGAATAATTATCATGTTTATTGCAAATTATGCTTCTGGAAAAAATTGTGAAACAAAAATCGTTATTGAAATCTTACTGGTTCAAGAGAAAATGAAAATCTTGATTTTTGTCGATCGTCCCAACTGAGAGATCTTTATTTTGAACTATATTTAATAAACCAAAACTTATAGGCAGAAGGTAGATACATCAGAAATTGTGAAAAATTTTGTACTAAAATTTGACGAATCAGTCGTCCCTGTAAGTGTTATACTTACTTAAAAAGATAAATCATTTTTTGCAATCCCTAAGGAAAACGTTGAGTAGGGTAGACATACTTTTTATTTTGTCCGATTTTTTTTCGTTGACCCTATTCATGCTAACATTGTGTATATTCATTGCGATTTGCGAAGCTGGCTTTGTGCAGTGCATTTAATGCAAGTTTGTTTAATAGTGTTGTGATATAATTAATAATAACATAATCAGTGTTTCCGATAGTCAATAACAATCACTGCGTGGAATGAATCCGCCATAAGTAGCATTTTTCATCATATCAGCAAAATATTCGTCAGGTGTTACGTAGTTATCACCATTCCTGTCGTGGGTCATAATTGAAAACTTGCTCCAGTCATTAACCACATATCTGACAATTTCTGAACGCACCTCCATCGCTCTATCTTGTGTTCCGTACATTAATAAAAGAGAGCACGAAACAAACATGCACCGTCACCAACAATAGGGACGACAGTACATTCTTTAACTTCTCCATTAACTTTCAGATTTTCTTTACCCATTTAAAAAAAGTCTAACCGACAAAACTAAAACCAAACGAAAACAAAAGAAATGCCAAATACAAAGCAGAGTCTATAAGCAAAACTACTAAACCGAAACAAAGCAAATGCAATCCAAATATTATTCCAATATCCAAAAATTATATCCAAAAATTTTGGGGGCCGAGTCACTCGCGTCCGTAGGAGAATAAATACCCTTCAGCGAATCCCTACACGTGGTCCCCGGGTGGTGCTAAACAGGTGACATTAACCGCCTCCGTGGTCTAGTGGTTATACCACCTGATTCAGACCCAGAGGTCCCGGGTTTGATTCCTAGCGGAGGCAAATTTATTGCTCGTTTTGGTTGGTGGTAGCTTGCCAGGCGGACTTAGAATAAGTCCTATTCTAAGTCCGCCTGGCAAGCTACCACCTTTGAGTTATATGTATTTAGATATTTATTTCTTTGAAACAATGTCATTAGTGCATTTGTAAATTCGGTCAAGACCGAATTTTTGTAAATTGCATGCACTAATTTTTTTTTTTTTTTTTATGCGAAACGGGGAAACTCTTGGCCCAAATCTCACCTGATGGAAAGTGATAATTAGGCCGAAGATGGAAGCGAGTTTCACCCGGAATCCTCTTACACAGAGGAACTGATTATTACTTATTTAAACAAATGTTTCACTAGACTAATAATGGCTGCGGCAGCGGCCGGCGAGTGGCAGAAGTTAAATAATTCATAATAAAATACATGTTATACCTCTGTATGGATCAGAATGTTGGGCTGTGAAAAAGACGGATGAAAATAGATTGCATGACTGTGGCGGAGATGAGAATGTTGAGATGGATGTGTGGAGTAACAAGAATGGATAAAGTGAGAATTGACTACATTAGAGGTAGTTTAAAAGTGGCGCCAGTGACTGAAAAGTTAAAAGGGAATCGCTTGTCTTGGTATGGTCATGTGAAGAGGAGGGAGGAAACGCATTTAACTAAAAGAGTAATGAATATAAATGTGGATGGATGGAGAGGGAGAGGCTGACCAAAGAAAAGATGGATGGATTGTGTAAGAAGCGATATGAAAGAAAAGGGAGTTAGTGAAAGTTTGACGGCTGATAGGGCAGACTGGAAGATAAAAACGTGTTGCGCCGACCCCAAATAACATAGGATAAGGGCAGGAAGATGATGACCACCTGAACATTACATCAAACGGACATTGTACCTTTTGATATATAAATAGCGCAAATGCCGTTATCACAAATAAATATTCGTTGAAATGAAAATTATGTTAATCGATATTATACAAATTGATTATTTTCTTAAACGTTGTCCGAATTAGTAACATTACATTAAAAGTTGTAATACCAAACAAGGTGAACCTAAAAGTAACCAGCCGATCTATTCTGTTTACATCTCATCGTGTACACTTAGGTGGAGTGAACGACAAGTGAGCTGTCATTTCATCTTGTTTGTATGGTTTGACAGCTCACTTCGTGAGCACTTCACCCACGCCTACACTTCGACGGTTTGACAGAATCGCACTGCAGTAATGACATTATTACTTAACCTAACATGTAATCAAAAACTGGGCAAGTGCGAGTCGGACTCGCTCACCAAGGGTTCCACACTTTGTAGGTACTTACATAATACTTTAAGTGAAGACTATATTTTTTATGATTTAATTAAAAAATTTATAAACTTTTCAGATTTTTCTACGACTGTTAAGACGGTATTTATACTCTACATTTTGGTTCCCGTGATTGTCGAAATATGCGTTTATTGCGGCATAAACGGCCGTATCTTTTTACGTAAACTTTGAAGTTTGATTTTTTCACAGTTGCAAGGAAATGGAATGTAATCCTGAGTACCTATGCTTTAATTTTAACGCAATACCTCTACGCCTTCACGACATAAAGGGTCTTGACAAACACACACATGGACAGACGAACCGACGGACGGACGAGCAACAAAGTGATCCTATTTAAGGGTTCCGTTTTTTCTTTTTGAGGAACCCTTAAAAGGACATACTGCAAAACATTCATGACCCAACTCTAACTTGCACTTGCAATAATTGTATCGATAAAATCATTATAATGATTATAAATTCGACAAAACGCCTTCATAATTTTCGTGTTTTAATTAAATTTAAATTAAATATGACTTCTCCCGAATAGCGCTCCAGCCGTGCAGCTAATGCGCTATCATGGTAGAAAGACATCCAATTTTTTTACCGAAAACCAATTTAGTCTCAGTTTTAATGATTTTTGCTTATTTCTTCTTCTTATCGTCGTTTCTAAACCGCCTCAAGGGCCTCTGACATGGTATAACGACCGCCATTTGGTGGCCGGGACCACCGGCTTTTAAATGTGCCTCCGAATCACGGAATCATCTTGGGGTGTTAAATATGATGAGATAGATCATTTATGTATGTACAGCAAGAATAAAGGTGAGCTAAGAACTCCACCTTGAGGTACGCCATCTCTTGCTTCCGATTAAATATTTTTCTTCGCCTAGAGCCAGTGCAATATTTTTTTAATTTCAGTGTATTGTTTACGGTCATTTAGAAATGACTATAAGATCTAGTAAGTTTTCTTTTATTCTGTACATGTTAAGCGTAAGCAGGGTTTCTGTAAAGGACACAATCGGAAGCTATTGTCATTTCTGTAAGCATTGCGCAGATTCATTGTTTTTTATCAACATTCCCTACTAAACAAGTCGTAAATAGCAGTATTTATTACAATAATAATCTTCCTCAATCGTTTTTGTTCATCACATAAAATAAACTCCTTTGCAAAAAAAGGTTTTGATTTTTTAACATTTTTCAAAGAGGTTTTTTAATAGTCAAACCATGTTACTGGCACTTAATTAGGGCGGGTTGTATCAAACAGTTGGTTAATGTAACATACGTACGTCAAAAAGTTACGATTACGGACGATGTTTGACGTTCGTTAAATTAGAAGCGTTGTTTCAAAACATTCTGGTATAAATTCCTGCTCATCCCAATAGCTAAGTAATTGACACGGGTCCTACCTAAATAGTGTTTTTTGCATTCCACCACTAATTTGTGTCATCAGAAGAACTGGTATTGAGGAATTCAAAAGAAATTTCACAATATTGTTCTATTTGACGCAACTAAAGTTACGTTAATCAGTGCTCAGACCATCTGTTTAAAGTAAACGTTATATTTTACGTGCGTTAACGCTGACATTTTGTGAAACAACCCAATTTTTTGATTTGACGATAGTTAGCACCATTTTTAACGTTTACGCGTGCGTTAAGTGTAGTTGAAACAACCCGCCCTTAGAGACTTAAGGCTTGAGCTTGACCGCACTTGGCGACACTGCGCGGCAGCGGAACGACGCGACACGCAACGGCAAAATATTCTTTGTAAGAAATTGTATGAGGTATAACGCACTATGCAGTAGTGCGATTCACTAAGGCAGAACATCTTTACAACCAAGAAATCATCGTTGAAACATCTGTTAAATATATGCCACATCAGATGTTAACGATGATTTCTTGGTTGTAAAGATGTTCTTCCTTAGTGAATCGCACTACAGCAGCGTAACTACGCGCCGCGACACTTCAAGTGCGAACATTGTTACGTGTCGCGTCGCTCCGCTGCCGCGCAGTGTCGCACAGTGCGGTCGAGCCTTTAGTATTGTAATGGAATCACGGAACAGAAAAAAAGCTGTTTTTTCTGTTCCGTGAATGGAATGATGTCCAAGTTTGAGTTTACTTACTTACTATTTGAGAAACTTTTTTGAAATAGATAAAAAAAAATGATTTATTTACCTAATACGTTTTCCGTCAATAAAATAGGTATTAACTCGCGCGCGATCAGAATGGGATGCGACCTTTTGGAACTGAGACGCGCGCGGTCCGCCGGCCAGCCGTAGCGTCAAAAGTTGCCAGCGGATTTTAAAGGCCACTTAGCAGAATCAACCAGCAATTCATACAACCCGAAACTATCAAAGGATTTGTCCATTCTCGGCTTCGCGTGCGATGCTCAAAAGGATACAAATAAATCAAAAATCAGGTTTGTTTTTAAATGCATATATAAATATTTATTCAATACTTTTGTATCAACTTGCGCCTACGATATGTATTTAATAAATTTTATTCTTCGACATATTTACATAACTCGTCCGTCGGTGTTGCCAGTTTCCAACAATTAATCGTACCTATATTTTGTAAAACAAATCGATTCAAATAGTAATTTTTGAAGTTGAACTTAGTCCTCCTTATTCTTAAAATATTTTTTTTTTTATTGTTTTAGTATAGCTGTTACTTGTAATCACTTACATTCATTCAAACATGTTTTATCCATATAATTGGAAAACAAAAGTATCGAAGATGGTCAGTTTCCAACAATAATTAATCGTACCTATATTTTGTAAAACAAATCGATTCAAATAGTAATTTTTGAAGTTGAACTTAGTCCTCCTTATTCTTAAAATATTTTTTTTTTATTGTTTTAGTATAGCTGTTACTTGTAATCACTTACATTCATTCAAACATGTTTTATCCATATAATTGGAAAACAAAAGTATCGAAGATGGTCAATGAATTTCGATTTTTAATGTAAATACTTAATATGTATATCTAAACATTATTATTAAAAGTATTGCAACCATGAAACATTTCTGTATATTTACGCAGCCCTATGATGGATCGTAGAAATAACTAATTTATAATCAATTCAGAGTTTTTTCGCTAACGCTACTTGACTTGAAAACTGTAATTTTCTATTTACTTTGATAAGGTTCCATCCCTTTTTGATCGCACGCGGATTATACCTACCTATAGTTTCGTCTGTGTACATTGTAAAGATTTACACTTTAGACATAAATATAGCTAATGACTCATATAAAGATGATTTTTTCGATGACTTTTGAGTAATGGGAATTAAGGCAATGGTAGATACTTTCCTTTAAATATCTTTATAATACAAGCATTCACATTGGTTACTATTATATTTATTTAAACTTTTCGCACAAAAAGGTACAAAGGTGGACTTAATGCCTTATGCATTCTCTACCAGTCAACCAAGGGTGGTGAAGAGATTAGATGGCAGGCGCTCTCTTTGAGAGGAACAATGATAAAAAAAAAAAAGTTATGTCATAATGATAAATAGAATGGGTACACAGTACATAAATAAGTTATAAACTTATAATATACATACATACATATTTACTATAACAAATAATCACTAGAGATAAATCCTTGATTACTGAAGATTTTGTTACTTGGACATGACGAACTATTATTTCATATTTGTACGACCTACAAGTATTTGTTCCGAGTCTGGGTGTTTTTCTATCTATAATATGTATGTATTTACAAAAAAAAAAATGTATATATGTAGTTTATCAGCCATCTCGTTACCATAACACAAGCATTAGGTTGC
The DNA here is from genome assembly GCA_963859965.1 of Ceramica pisi. Classification (NCBI taxonomy): domain Eukaryota; kingdom Metazoa; phylum Arthropoda; class Insecta; order Lepidoptera; family Noctuidae; genus Ceramica; species Ceramica pisi. The sequence goes on along the minus strand of OY982527.1, from coordinate 37,718,691 downwards.
TTAGCTTGGGACTATATGGCGTTGTGTGAAATGTCCAAGGATATTATTATTATTATTATTATTATTATTATTATTATTATTATTTTTTTTTTTTTTTTTTTTTTTTTTTTACTTTCTCGGGTCCCTGGAGACCCGGTCCTTTGGTAGGCGTACGAGGGGCCGAAACCAACTCGCCGAGGCCCCTTTAGAAATTTCAAATGTAATAGAGCACCAACCGGCGATTATCCCTGTATGCACTGAAAGTATTCCCAAGGACAATCCCCGGTTGGAGCAGTACTATTGCAGAATATGGAAACAAAAAATTAAACGCTATGGGTTTGGGTGGCTTAGTGGACTGATAATCGTTTATAATAGAAGAACTTTTGGCCCCTGCCTGACCACTAACAATATACACGGCTTTTAAATGGCAGGGGGTGACTTGCACACTCAATGAATGGGCCCCCGAAAACGGTCGCTAGCACAAAGTGACGTAGCGCCAAGGGGGCAACATGGCCTGAGGTGCTAGTGAAGTGGAGAGGTATACCACGGCTATCAGGACAATCCCGGAAGTGCGGTCAAGATCCCTACCAGCATCTTACTGGATTATACATCCTTCTCCCGAGCACGTATGCTCTAGCGAATCTCCACTCAGACCGGCCAATTAAGGCAAGAAAGAGGTGGGAGCTCTGTTCCTCGTCAGTTTTCACTCTGGCCAGCCAATAAAGGCAAGCCGTTGATGAGGAACAAGACTTCTCCCGGGAGATAAGGTTCGTGGGGTCGCTACTGCCCAACAGTTCGCCACAAAACTGCCTTGCGGACTGTATCTCTCTTTGTCTGGCCCCTCACCCTAGGTATGACCTAAGGTCTATCGGGACACGCAAGCCCCACCACGACGTCAACGTAGAGATACTGCGGTAGGGTTATTATTATTATTATTATCTAGTTTGTATGGATTACAAACAAATCACTTCGTGTTCACTTCAGCTAACCGTATTCCCTACACGTTGAGATGATTAAAGAATCGCACTGCAAATCATTTAAGTAGGTACTCCCAGGGTTGGGCAGTATTTGAATTACTTGTAATTAAAATACGTAGGTAATTGAAATACAAATACGTACTTGGTATTTGTATTTCAATTAATTCTTTAAAATGTAATTTGTAATTCGTATTTCAAATACCTGACGCTGAGGTATTTTGTAATTAGTATTTCAAATACTTGAACAATAAAATACATTTCAGCATCATTTAGCGATCCTGAGTGTGAGTGCGAGGCGAAACCGAAAAAGCGTAATGATGGTAAAGCAGCAACTAAACGCAAAAACCCGGCCAAGTGCGAGTTGGACTCGCGCACCGAGGGTTCCGTACAAACCTGTACCTACAGGTTTGTACGGAACTCTCAACTTTTGCTTATACCTAATATATACCTCCTATATATTATAAGCAAAAGTTGCGGTTTACGATTCATGACGTATTAAAAAAACTACTTACTAGATCTCGTTCAAACCAATTTTCGATGGAAGTTTAGGTACATGGTAGGTACTATTCAGTTTAGAAAAATATTACATAAGTAAGAAACCTCAATATCATTTTTGAAGACTCTAAATTTTTTTTTCCATCAATTCCGTACGTGTATCATTTTTGAAGACCAATCCATAGATGGGGTATTGTTGGGGTCGCGACCTACGTGGTATTGACTATTTGGATGGCTACTAAAACGCTTTGATTCACTGGTGAAAGACAGTTTATTTGCTGAAATGATGGCTAATGATAGGCTGGCGAATGCACCCGGTTTGCTGTCCGAATATGCACTGACTCGGTGGCGCACTAAGTGCGGCGGAATTGGATAGCTAGATCAGCAAACCGTGTTCGATGGTAATTATTGTATCGAACAGGTATCTATCAAAAATGACACACGTAAAAAAAAATTTTGAGTTTCAGTTCTAAGTACTCCCCAAAATGTATTGTTTTTTTTTCTATTTTTGTGTGAAAATCTTAATGCGGTTCACAGAATACATCTACTTACTAAGTTTCGACAGCATATTTTTTATAGTTTCGGAAAAAAATGGCTGTGACATACGGACGGATAAACAGACAGCCTTTACAGACAGTTTTTTGCCATTTGGCTATGGAACCCTAAAAATCAATGATCCACCATTCCGACACTATTGCAATAGCGCGAATAGCGCAGACTCGGCCCCCTGGTCTAAATAACTTATTTTGTATTTTGTAATTTGTATTTCAATTAAAAATAGCTAAAATACTGTTTTTGTAATATATATTTCAAATACCTTACAAGATATTTTGAGTTTCGTATTTTAATTACTTGCGATGCAGTATATTGTAATTTGTATTTCAATTTAAGCAAAGCAAGTATTTTGCCCAGTCCTGAGTACTCCACGGAAGAGATAGGGAAGCAAAGTCTGGAGCTTAACGACAGCCTTAAGATAGAAATATCAGAGCAAAACTGATTTGATAAAACACATTCCTATCGACGATGCGTAATGAGTGACCCACGCAAATAAATAAAAATAATTAAAAGCCGAACAACGTAATTAATAGACGAAAACTATACAATTACTATATTTGTATATTAGTAAAAAAGATATTGGATAATACTACAAAACCCAAATCAAACTTACAAAAAAGACATACACACATAACTTAAGAAATAGAAACGAACTAGTTCTTCGTTTTCCTAGAACAGTAAAATATGGAAAAAAGAATTTTTTATATGAAGGCGTCCAATTATATAATAAATTTCCAAAAGAAATCAAAGAGTGCAAAAGTATTAATATTTACAAAAGGAAGCTAAAGGAATATATTCTGCAAAAGGTAATTAACTGCCGTTTTTTATAGTAGGTATTTTTTTTTTCGGTAGAATATACCTTTTCTATAGTAAATTTGAAATTACCAAAACGCGCAAAACCATAGGAGCTGAAAAAAAAATCGCCAAAACTTTCTTTCGGGATTGGTGGGATAGTGGGAGTATTAAGGGTGGGGTAGATTATATGGCGACTCTTTATAAGCTTTTAATCCAAATTAAAGTCAGGGGCATCTTCAAGGTCAAGGTCAAACTCGTAAAAGTCAAGGTCAAAATATGCCTAAAATTGTATAATATTGCCCTCTCAAACTCCAACGTCAAGAATATACTCAAGGTCATACTCGAACCTCTCAAAAATGTTGATTTGAAAGAAAATGTCGACGGAGCCCCGCGGGGCTCCTACTTCTGAGTGGTTTATAAAAAAATAACCTCGAAGGGGATGGCGGGGTCTATTCGCTCGCTTCGCTCGCTCACTCGACCCCGCCATCCCCTTCTAACCTAACCTATCCGAGTCGGGGTGCCCCCAAGTCCAGAGCTCGCTCCACTTGCTCTTGCATTCTGAGTCGGGGACTTCGGAGACGCCATGATGTCACTCAATCGTTGAAACAAACAGGAGTACGATAGACGCTCTCGACCGTGAGTACAAACGATGAATGACAACTGTCAAACGTAAACGTCGCATACTCATACATCATAATATTCTGAAATTACGTTTCGTTACCCACAATCGCTAAAATACTTTTTTTTTAATTTAATTAAGTCTATTATTTGCTTTTTATTTGAAGACATAATACTTGCGCAACTATTTAAAAATAAAATAAAGTCAAAAACTATGATATTCAATAAAAAAAACTTTTAAATGAGTGGTCAATTAGTCTGACCGTAAAACGAAACGACCTTGGACCGATTTTTTTTAAGTTATCTGTGGCAAAATATGTCATTTTTTCGTAAATAGGTTAGAAATAATTGAATTTTTAGGATTTTTTTTCTCTAAAACTATGTGTTTGCGCGCTATGTGACTTTGTGATAGTGTTCTACAAGAAGAGTACTCTACCCAAAAAAATAATCAAGCTCCAAACCCAGAGTTTGTAATACGAAGTGGAGCCTTACAATTAAATATTTATAAGTTAAGAACGCATAACACCAGAAAACATACTAACAATACATAAATAAAATAAAAGACAAATTCATAAAAGATCAGCGGTCTCCGAGACTATAGTAGGCATACACAAGCAAACGTACATGTACATGCACTATGCTAGCACACACACTCGATTCGTACATGTACATGCACTATGCTAGCACACACACTCGATTCACTGTTGGTTGTGTTCCTCACAAATTAATCAGTATTTAAGAGGGTACCTAGGTATCAAATTGGCCAACTGTGTTAACTTGTTTTATTCGTAACTACCGACAATTTCGCTTTGTTTACAAGCGTTTTTATTGTAATTTAATTTATTCTACAGTCTGCATGCTTCGTCATTAGACGATAAATTTATGTTTAAATGGAAATCTCATTTAAGTGAACTGTAACATGTTCTTATGAGAAATAAAGATTCTTTAAACCTAATAAAAATGTATTTTACTTACCGTAAAAGAAGTAATCCATTGTGAGTAACGTCCAGTAGCACGTCCACATGCAACTGACCAACGCTTTGTACTAATAACACAAATGAACAACGGGAAACAACCCGCTCTTATTAACTCATCTCACAGGGTTGAAAATTCATGATTGATTGGCGAAACACAGATTTAAATCATACCTTTTGATTGGCGGAAGCTTTTTAGGGTGCGGGTCGGTCGATATTGCACAGGAGGGTGCTTCAAGGTCATTAACATCAGATTGACAGTATTGCAAACCTACTATTAAACCGTCAGAGCTGCAAGCACGCAGCGTGGAATCATAATTTACATATTGGTTTGTTTGCAAACAAGATAAGTAAGTAGGTACTTCATTTTCAAGTTCGGGAACACGTGATGTTGAAATTACAAATAAATACACAAATATTTATTCACCAAAATAATACACACATATTACAAACATTTCAATATTGACAATGTACAACTAAATATTGGCTTAGGGTTTGTAATAGGTACATACATAGTTTGGGACTTTTTGCATCCGAACTAGGCGGTTGCCTGTATCTCGGATTGAATTAATATCAAATAGGTACGTAATTCCATGGACCCATGTAGCTCTAAAAATATCAAGCTTCTAAATCAATTTAATAAAAATATTTGGCCATTGATGCAACATATTTCTTTCTTTTCTTTATATTTTTAACCGACTTCTCAAAAAGGAGGAGGTTATCAATTCGGTTGTTTTTTTATGTTTGTTACCTCATAACTCCGACATTATGAACCGATTTGAAAAAAAAATTGTTTTATCTGAAAGGATATACTTGCAGATTGGTCCCATCTTTGGATTTTAAATCGAAATCGCTGGAATTTGACTATATTTAGATGATTCTTTGATAGTCGAAATTGCGTATTTTGCTTTTCTGCGATTTTGTAGTGGTGTTGTTAGGTGTGGGGCACCACTAAAAAGTGAAAAATAAAAAACTTTTTACAAAAAAATACAACTGACTTCTAAATAAAAAAACACTACAAAGTAAAAAATAACTTTAAATTCGGAAGTCGGTGTCAAAATACAAAGAAATTAACAACAACACCGACTGCCGAATTTAAAGTTATTTTTTACTTTGTAGTGTTTTTTATTTAGAAGTCGGTTGTATTTTTTTGTAAAAAGTTTTTTTGATAATTTGCATCAGTTGAAAATATGTATGGTGATTGATTATCTGCATCTTTTGAAATGAGTTGAACTTGAGGTAATTTGTAACAATTTTGAACCTGAAAACTTGGGGTCCAGGTTGTGGGTGGTTTCCGAGTGATCGATGTTTTTAATTTTTTTTTAATTGTTTCTGCCTCACGACCAATAACTATAACTGGTGAGAAATGAGTGATTTTCTCAAGCATATTTTTTACGCGGCGCAGCTATAATATTTGTATTTCCAGCCTGACAAAAAATAATTCAGGGTTGATGTTGCTAGGAAGGAAAAGAAAGAAAGAGAAAAAAGACTAGGGATGATCTGTCACTACAGGGATCCAGCAGAATATCAGCGTCAGGTGTAGGTATGCCTGACACATGCTGAGCTGGACTCCCATTTGGTGCAACCTTGAGACGCACACCGCACCATGTAGTCGTTATTTTATTTATTTGAAGTATGTCATGGTGTTACTATATTTATATTTTTTTTTTACATTTTTTATTTGTTCCAAAAAACATACAGACAGACCTTTAAATAATTTATACAACAATAAACTTAATTCTAAATACATAATATAGAACATCTGTGTCCGAACTAGATATAAAATATCTGTATTTCGGACATCAGCGCTCCTCCCCTGTTTAAGTCGACACTTGGTAATGAACTTTACTTAAACCTATTCACATTTTATAATATTATTTAATTAAAGTAATGAGAGATTGTAGAAAAAAATTAAAAATAAATGTAAGTGCAGACGTCCTCCGGCGAGTTGGGCGTACATGAGTGGATGTGTGTAGGAGGGTGAGTTGTTTGTAGCTACTTAACTGTACACAGCAGGTTTTCAGTCTCAGTGTAGTTTAGCTTGCGAATGTAGTCTACTACCATAAGTTTACTTGTTCTTATTTAAGGGGTATATGTCTATAAGTTTATTTAATCTTTCATACAGAAAAGAGCCTAGGAAACAAAAGTATTTTCTAACGTATGGGTGTTTGAAGGTCGGTAGTTTATTGTGTGTGACGACCTTTCGTCTGCGCTTGGATAAATAAGTGGACTTGTCATATTTTGTATTGTCATGGTATCTCAAGACTGCGTGCAAGACATAAAGCTGCCGGACAGTGAGGACCTCACAGGATTGGTACAGTAGGTATTTATCTATGTATCTATCTAGTCCAGCTATACTCAACCTTTGGCCCGTCAAGCTTTTCCGTGTGGCCCTGTAGCCTAGCACATTATTGATGCGCACTACATTTAGTCAGTATATCGATATGTATTTAGGTACCTATCTAAACTGTACTGATTCACTGCTCGACGATGTGCGGAGACTATTCCTCACCCCCTATCAACGTGAAAAAGTTGACCTATGTATGAAAACGGTCTGTCACAAATTCATATTTTTTTTTAATGTTTTTTACTGAAGGTTATTGCGGCTTATCATGACAATAGTAAAAGCGCAATGTGGCCCAGAGAGAAAAAAGGTTGAGTACGGCTGGCCTAGTAAAACTAGAGGAATTGCGAAGACAAGAAAGATATTTATAAGGCCGCCCATTGTAGGTGGTTAGGTGGGTACCAATGCTTAAATTTTCAATTCAATTAATTTAGTTCAGATAAATCAAAGTCACATCAAGCAATTAGAACCATCCATACATCTCAGAACAACAAAAAAAAAGGAAATTTTGAAGGGAATTTTGGTGTCAGATATCAATTTTGGTGACTTACCAATTCTGGTGTCGACAATATATTAGAAGCTTTCAAGAATAAACAAACTCATTATGAACTTCAGAACCTAATTATTAAGTAAGTAGGTAGGTACTTAGGTATTAATTTATTCTTTGTCATGACTGTCATGTCATATTCACAGTTTTAGTTAGGTATTTATTTATTACTAGCTGTGCCCTGCGGCTTCGCTCCCGTCAACTGGCAACTTTATTTTTTTTACTACATAAAAGCCTTCTCCTTACAATAACAAACACAACAAAAACAGAATTATCGAAATTGGTTCAGATGTTCTCGAGATTAGCGCTTAGCGACATTCAGCGATTCATTTTTATTTAAATAGATTATTTGGCACACCAACACATACCTACACAACTACAACCGAGAAACAAAAATCAAAAATAAACAAAAAATATTAGTTCTGGCATGTACCTATGCCTATTATACAGTTCTTTAAGTATACATATAATGTATAACAAATTATGAGTAGGTACCTATCGGGTACCTAGTACCTATTATAAACGCAAAAATAAAAGCAAACTGAAGCAGAACAATAACGTATGTAGTTTGCTAAGAGTCCGGTCACAGAGGTAATGGTAGACAGACACACACACACACACAAACTGAAGCAGAACAATAACGTATGTAGTTTGCTAAGAGTCCGGTCACAGAGGTAATGGTAGACAGACACACACACACAGACAAACTGAAGCAGAACAATAACGTATGTAGTTTGCTAAGAGTCCGGTCACAGAGGTAATGGTAGACAGACACACACACACAGACAAACTGAAGCAGAACAATAACGTATGTAGTTTGCTAAGAGTCCGGTCACAGAGGTAATGGTAGACAGACACACACACACAGACAAACTGAAGCAGAACAATAACGTATGTAGTTTGCTAAGAGTCCGGTCACAGAGGTAATGGTAGACAGAGACACACACACACAGACAAACTGAAGCAGAACAATAACGTATGTAGTTTGCTAAGAGTCCGGTCACAGAGGTAATGGTAGACAGAGACACACACACACAGACAAACTGAAGCAGAACAATAACGTATGTAGTTTGCTAAGAGTCCGGTCACAGAGGTAATGGTAGACAGAGACACACACACACAGACAAACTGAAGCAGAACAATAACGTATGTAGTTTGCTAAGAGTCCGGTCACAGAGGTAATGGTAGACAGAGACACACACACACAGACAAACTGAAGCAGAACAATAACGTATGTAGTTTGCTAAGAGTCCGGTCACAGAGGTAATGGTAGACAGAGACACACACACACAGACAAACTGAAGCAGAACAATAACGTATGTAGTTTGCTAAGAGTCCGGTCACAGAGGTAATGGTAGACAGAGACACACACACACAGACAAACTGAAGCAGAACAATAACGTATGTAGTTTGCTAAGAGTCCGGTCACAGAGGTAATGGTAGACAGACACACACACACAGACAAACTGAAGCAGAACAATAACGTATGTAGTTTGCTAAGAGTCCGGTCACAGAGGTAATGGTAGACAGACACACACACACAGACAAGCTGCGGTAGAAGTCCGTTCTTCCAACCACGCGCTGAATGCCCGGCTATGGTAGTCGCCAGATAAATGTGCAATAACGGTCATTGACCCACATACCTACATTTATCGACTTTCTTAATATCAAAACAGACAAAAAGACAAATATGTCCTGAATCGACTTCTATCGTGATCAAAGGATAACGATAGAAGTAGATTCAGGACAGCTTTGCCTTTCGTATTTCTTAAACTTTCTCTAGTAATGAAAAACGATTCTTAATTTATTGCCCGGGTATCCACGAAGGGATTATAGGGAAAAGTCAACGTACTTTATCGCAAGTTTATCTGGTGCCTACTTATAGCTTGTCAAAAGGTTTACTTTTTAATGTTGTTAAGCGATTTCATTATCCTTTTCTATAAAGAAAACAACCGCCGACAAATTCGTTATATAGGTAGGTACTCAAAGCCCATTATAGCCCAACCTCCAAATTACAAAAAAAAAACAACTTACTATTCGTAATATAGGCATTTAATCCTACTATTAAATACCTGTTTCTAGTTTCTTATATCACACAATGTACCTACATAATATGTACACCATAATTATATGTTTCCCCTAAATAAATAAACAATAAAGAGTACTTACTTATTTTATTCTAATATCGTGAACTTAGTCTTTACTAGGTACCTAATTCTATAATACTAGTCAACAGGCTTCTTCTGGGAAAGCTCACTTCATCGTCAACTTTGTCTCTGTCACCTCTGACCTAGACTAGGCTCAACAGCAGACCAATATCAAGTACTAGCTGACCCGCGCAACTTCGTCTGCGCCACATTTTCCATTATTGCTCCGCTCCTATTTGTCTTAGCGTGATGATATATTATAGCCTATAGCATTCATCGATAAATGGGCTATCTAACACTGTAAGAATTTTTCAAATTGGACCAGTAGTTCCTGAGATTACCCCCTACATACAAACTTACAAACAAATTTTACCTCTTTATAATATTAAGTATAGAAAAAAAGACCTGACAATGACATAGGTAAAACCAACTGGTAGACGAATCATCTATATCCTCTCATCAATTCCTGCTCTTGGCCTATGTTTCGGATCGGCGAAATTTTATATTTTCTTTGTTTATTCCTTCCTGCTGTTCGTCAAGCTATCCCACTTCGTTTACTTTTATATTCTTCCTAACACTGTCCATCGATCAATTCAAGGTCGCTCAGCGAGCTATGGAACGGGCGGGCTATGCTTGGGGTAGGTATCTTTCAGAAATCGAATTCGCAACGAAGTGATCCGACAGAGAACCGAAGTTGTGGACATAGCTCACAGAATAAGCAAACTGAAGTGGCAATGGGCCGGCCATATTAGCCGTTGAACCGATGACCGTTCGGGTTGACGATTTCTTGAGTGGAGACCGCGAATCGCCAAACGTAATGTAGGACGCCCTCAGGCTAGGTGGATCGACGATCTTAGCAGGGTGGCTGATAGCAGCTGGATGAGAGTTGCTGGAGACGAGAGACGCACTTAGAGAGCCCTAAGTCTAGCAGTGGATTGTCATAGGCTATTGATGATTGGCTAGTCCATTCATATTTTTTTATGTCTCCGTCTTCCCCTTACAAGGTTCTCTCAGTTGAACCAATATTTGACAGGAGGCGGTTGACTCAACTCAGACGCTCGTCGAGAAGCCACCAGAGCATCGCCATCGCTCTTGTTATACTTGCCCTTCAACCGCAATTTCATTTCCTCAAATTCCATTGCATATTTCCTCATCAAGTTCCTAAAACGATGCTTTTCTAGTATCAGGATCTGGAAAAAAAAACATTATTTCGTTTATTCATTTTTAACCACTGACGTATAAATCATATGGACTTGAAACGTTTGACTATAGAAATAAACAGTAACAAATATCTATCATATCGACGCAAACATGTCAAAAAGCGTTTTGTCTCTTTTTAACTAGCCAAGAGCTGCATATGAAAAAAGAGACATGTATATGTTTGCCAAGTACTAAATTTGGCAACCCTATTGTGTGACGTCAAAATCATGCCTTTGCGTGGCCGGTCGCCATTTTAGGTGCCCAAAGTACTCTGTGGTTTTATGGTAGTTGAGCTGTCAAACAGTTGTTTGCTTTTATTATTTTCGTTGTTTTAAAGATAAATACGTCGAAAGCTAGGTTTTTTTTTGTGTTCTGGCTTTGGAAAATAAGAGAAAAATCATGCCATCGTGTTGCATAATACAGTATGGTGCGAGGAATAACAAAAATCAGACTAATTTGACTCTGCACAGGTTAGTTACTAGTTTTCACTATTCCAGTTGAATATTGTAGAATTTTGTGTAATGTATTGTTACCAGATGATCTTTTTAAAGATTATTGAAACCTGTGTCATATTTGTATGGCTTATTATTACGTTATTATTTTCTTAATTTCGTTGTATTGTTTACATAAAATTTTTATGTCTTAGTCAGTGATGTGCGATGTTCGCATCGCATACGATAAGTATCGATATTATTATATTGATAAAGTGTGTAAAATACATTGCAATGCTATTAACCCACAGATTTCCTGGAAATGAAATTTTCAAAAATAAATGGATAGAAGAAAAATATAAACCATAGACATAAAATGTGGCATATCTGCTCCCTGCACTTTGATGAATCTAGTTTTAACAGAACCCTCGATGTGATGAGGTTACATGATGGCGCAGTGCCCACATTGAATATGCTGGTATGTTTTTAAACAAAAATTGTATAGCAATTAGTAGGATGGTAGGTATGGATTAGTAGGATAAATTTATAAAATTAGTAGGATGTAAATTATATGTATGTAAAAATAAATAAATGGTGTTGTAAATAATTATTGTTGACTTTTGATTAAAACCCAATTTCATCGGTATGTTAGAAAATATACTTAGGTGATGGAGACGTCCGTGCCGGCAGCCCATCGTGGATGCAGCGTCATTTCTTTTCTTAGATTTTGTTCCCTCCAGCCCGTCTCGAATGACCTAACGCAAGGCTTTAGAATAGCGCTTAGGTACATTTCATTTGAATTTTCAAAAACTTATTCGATGTAGGTACCTTGTTACATAACCTAATAATGGCAATAGATACATATTTTGGGGGGTATGCGGTACAGAGAGACATGTCCCGCAAACCCCCATTGATATAATAATATTAAGTATTGAGAACCTCCTGCTTTTTAGAAGTCGGTTAAAAAGATAGTGATTATCTAATTTTAGTTTAGTTATTGAACAAGAGAATCGGCAACAATGTCATCCAAACTAAACATGTACGCAAAGTATTAGCTTAATCAATAACCGGGAAGTAAACTTAATCTTTTCTCTTATACAGTTGAAAATCTAGTAGGTACAGAAATTTGTCAGATTGTTGTAGCACGATGTGCTGGTGACTGTACAAGTGAAGCTGAAAATGTGCTAAAAATACCCGTTGAAATTGTACCGTGACATTTTGAAAACATTCTAACAATCTTTTATCGATGTTATTGTAAAGAAATATCGACATAGGCTGCCCTATTAGCCGCCATTTTATCATCCCAGCAAAGTGTAGGTAGCTACGTTTTTTTTATAGGTATGCCCAGTCCATATGGTTTATACGCATTGAGATAAAAACTTTAACATTGAGTTGAATATCGATATCAGATGCGCATGTTGCTCGCAGTTACAACCCTACGAAAGGCAGCCATTTTAAGTGCCCAAGTCGGTGGTAGGTAAACACGTTTTTTTTGTAGGTATGCCCAGTCCATATGATTTATACGTCAGTGTTTTTAACCGACTTCCAAAAACGGAGGAGGTTCTCAATTCAGCGAGTATTATTTTTTTATGAATGTTCACCGATTACTCCGAGGTTTTTGATCCAATTTGTGTGATTATTAAGTTCGATGCGGCATACTGGCCATTTGGTCCCGTAAAATTGTATAGTTTTTTTTAAAGTCGGTTACATTTTTATTTTAAGTTTTTTTCTTAGGTAAAACCAGGAGAGATGGACCAGCGGGTGAGAGGGACCATCGTAATTTCTACCAAACTATTTAATTTATTTAAGCTGGCAACACTTACGAGCTCTTGTCAACCTGTTTGCTCCTTATAAAAAGCGAGACTGTTAGATTTGTGTTTGTTAAATTAATCAAAAACGAATTAAAAGGTTTCGGAAGCGTGATTCTAAAGCGAGGGTATGTATAAGATATTGTATTCTTTAGATAAGAATTGATGTTTCTGTGTTAGTATGTTCATGAAATGATAAAATAACGTCAGTTTTATTGTTTATTAATTGTGCTTTTAATATGAGAAAGTGGTCCGTCTATCCACACAATTTAGGAGAGATGAACCACGTTATATGTGGGTGAGATGGACCAATAGTCAACCATTTTTTATGCAAATATTAAGTGGTTTTTGATTAATAACTGCTACTTATTTTCTAATATAAGTAAACATTTTTAAAGAGTTACTCTTCTTTTGTAGGTAATATGCCTTTAACACATAAGAGCAAAAGTGGAGTATGTAGAGGAGAATAGACAGAAAGTGCATTAATTCATGCTTTTCAAGATGTTTCAAAAAAACTCCGAATAGTTCGAAAAATACTAAAAGATCACTATTAAAGCATTTTCAGTCTATTATTTTAACCCCTAATTAATATGATTTTTAAGGGACATGGGAATTTGCTTCTTCATTCCATAGATTGAAGGTAAAATTAACACTAGTTGTAAGAGGTTCTTTAGGCTGTTTAAAAAAAAAAAAACTTATCTGCCTCAGAATTTTGGCGAGAAAATGTGCAGTGGTTAAACATTTGCCAATGCTATCGAAAGGGTTAAGGATTCACTTACAGTACATGTAGTAATGGCCACCACATAGGACAAGCAGAGTTCTTGGTCAGTAACGAGAGATAATCCTCCGAAGAAATCGCCGTCGATCAGGTGGCCCTGTTCCCTGCGGTTTTTGGAGTAAACAGCCAAGACACCGTTGTCCACGATCATCAGGCCCTCTGCTTGCACCCATGCCTGGATAGAAAATGATTTACTTAGTGATTGACCCACGTGCACGCACCTTTCAATGCCAGTTTTAAAACTGACATTGAAAGTTTTCGCGCTGTAAAAACTGGGCACTGGATTCTAAAGCAAACCTTTACATAGAATGATAGTATACTTACTTCTGCCACGATTGCATTTTGCAAATATATTTCCTCTCTCAGAAGGAGGACGATCTCCTCCAGAATGGGCAGAGCAAAGTCAGCGAAGTACGGGATCCGCATCATGAGCTTCAAATAGCAACTCAACTTGGCTTCTTTCTTCAACACATCTGGCAGCATCCTATACAGCTCGTTATTCCGCTCCATAACTTTATAACGAGTAGCCCTGAAGTCAAAGTACTGATGTACCTTAACATTCAAGTCGTCAGATAGCTGACGAACCGCCAAGATGTTTAAAACTTTCTTCCTTAACTGCATCGACTTATCCTCCGGGTAGAAATATGGACTAAGAACATCATAACACTCCAATATAGTCCAAGCGTAAAATATATTACAAAGAACGTAACCAATCAATGCAGTCATCCTATCTAAATAAAAGACTTTCTCCGCGATGCCAAAGCTATGTAGCTGGAACGATTTCAGAATCCTGTTGATATTTAAACCCAAGTAATAGTTGTTAGTCTTGGTATTGTCTTTGTACGCATACCTGAGACCCGCTTTGACGCCCATCATGGACTTCGAAACGACTTCGCCTCTACTCATGAATACAAGCAAAGTAATGGCGTCGCTCAGATCGTAGAGCTGGCTAATTGTAGAGAAACTAATGGCCCCGATCCTTAAGAACTTGAAAAACTTGTTTCTGCTAGTTGAGCGCCGTTTCCGAGTGTAGTATTCGGATGTTTCAACAATCCTGAACAGACTGAACACACTGATGATCTTCAGAGCACAAATAAACTTGTTAGCCTTACATAACCCACACGTTATCTTATAATATCCGTATCTGAGGAACATGAACCAGTGCAGCGGCATGGCCGACGTGACATGGATGAACAGTTTATTCGTGCAATAGTTTAGTAGAGACTTCTCCGTGTCTAAGACAACCCTTTTAGCTTCGTGTTCTATATACCCAGTCTTCATGTTAACGTATAAATCTACGATGATGATAAGTTCCCAAAATGCCCCCAAATAATAGATATGAATTGGCAATGCGTCCATGATGAAGGAGGACGTGAATGTGAATATAAGTTTGTTGATCATGAAAATGTGTAGGATTAGGAAGTCCCAGAAGTTCCTGAAATGAAACATAGCATTACGGTTAGTATACGGGTAAGTAGCATATATCTAGAAGAATGAAGCTGGCTTCACTCTCCAAGATACACTAGACGTTGACTACTTTCCATATAAATTGTAACACGTTTCTATAGATTACCAGGTATAATCGCGTTCAAACCGAAAATCTTACCTGAACATGCTCATCGGGTGTATGCGATGCCTGTATTTGCGGAACTGCCTAAATCTTTCGATCTTCATGGCATGTGAGCTATTGTAGAAACCTCTGGCTCTTCCAGAGGTGTATGAGAGCAGGAAGAGATCGTGCCAAAATCGCAAGACGCGGGACACGCAACCGCCTCCGACGATGTCCGTGTCCAATACGTCCTTTTCGGGAGCAACCACGCAAGTGTGGTAGTAATACGAATCGTGAAACTCATAATTCTGGTACATTTTTCAATTAATTATAATAAATAAATGTTCTGCAATCTTATTTTAACTAGGAAGTGTATTAAAATGGTAGACTGTGCAGAGCACAGGTGCAGAGGAGATATTAGGTACTTTTATAAAACGAGCTCATGTGTCAACGCTGCCAAAAAAAAACTTATCCGAAAGAAAAATAAGTCATGAAATGAAATCATTAAATACTCTGTGATCTGTGATGTTGTAAAAGTTTAATACATATCTGCGCAAAACAATTATATTTTTTAGTGTTACGTTCCTTGCAGCAGAGCCCCGACTTAGAAGTTGAAGAAGAAGCCACTTTCCGCGACAGTGCTGGATTAGCCACGTGGCAAGAGTAGCAAAAGCTACAGTCCCCGCGCATTGGGAGGCCCTGCACTTGAACTTACAAAAATGTTTAGTATCTCATTGGTATTGCTAAGGTTTTTGTAATCCTAGATGCGAGAGCGAGCGAAGCGAGCTCGAAAATTTTATCACACCGCCTCGGATCAGATAAGATTTTCTCGTTTTTTGTCAACCTATGCCTAGAATGCTAACTTACATTGATGAAAAAGAGCTAGAAATTCGGCTCTTGACTAGATTAGACTTTTTGAATTAGCTGTTACTAGAAGTTATAGAATTTCAGCCAGACTCCATCAACTTCCAAAGTAAAAGTTGCACTGAAAAATTACTTATAGAAAATCGGAATGTGACTGCCCTATCCCGAGCATCAAATCCAAGGCCCCACGCTCAGCAGCCGCGAGACAGTCATAAGCAAGAGAGAGCTATTGTGAATGTCGTAAATAGTTGGCCGTTGGCAGAAGGGAGTGCCAGACTCTTACTGACTAAATCCCATCCATATTCCTCCTAATACCCTTTGTGTTCCAGGACTTCCAGGGCCGCAGTGACTCTTTTGAACAAATTCCGCAACCCTGGCAGGCACTGGCCCTAGTGGGCCTGTCTTCTATGATGACATCTCATTTAGGCGCACCGTCGACCCGAGCCTGGTCCTGATCGGATGGCGAGCCACCCAGCACTCGCCGTCTGCAGGCCACCCTGCTCTCGCCGTGAGGAAAAGTTTACATACTCTATGGCCGTGAGGACACACTGGTGCGCCGCCCAAGCAACACCTACATTCCGAGGTGGGTTGCCAGAATTTTTGAACTTACTTCACGCACTGTAACACTGTAACATTAATATTTTTAAATGAAACATCTGTATATTTCATATAAGAAAATATAGTGTAGGTATCCGAGACAATGATTTTTTTTCCGGTGCGCTTCGCCCATTCTAGCATCCTTAGTTTTCCAGTTTACAAATATAAATTGACAAAGAAAACTTCTGTACTATCTACGTGTGATAAGAAAAAAACCTAACGTTTCTGAGTCAAGGAACTAAAACTTTTCGCTCTATCTTCGCTCACTCTTTCCGGTTTTCGCTTTAGTCGACAAGAAAACGTGTATGGATGTATGATAAGAAGAAAATGAGCGTTTTTGAAGTAAGTCAAGGAACTAATTATTTTCGCGCTCGCTTCGCTCGCCCTACCATCCTTGGCTTTCTGGTATTCGCTTGGTCGATAAAAAAAAACATGTGTATGGATATTATATTATGATAACAAAAAATTTGCATTTCCGGGTCAAGAAAATTCCACACATAACAAATAAATAATAAATTACACACATTAATCACACCCTTAGTTCTCCAGTTTAGTCGGCAATAAAGTTTTTTTTTGCATAACTCTCTAACGTTACCCATCCAAAGTGCTACAAACACCCCAGTTTTTTCTGCGAGAACTTAAAGGTACTGTTGGCAGGGGCGTCATAACGTCTCCTCTTAGAATAATAACGCATAGAAGCCGCGTCTCGAACAAAACCCGAGCAAAATCGTGTGTCCACTTCATTTTCTTTGTGTGCGTGAGCCGAATGTGTCTACGTTCCTATAACGCACACAGATATAGCTTTCAGTGATACCATTACTAAGCCGTTACCCACAAAATATGGGAAGACGCATTACTATTTTGCTATCAAGGCAAGTATTTTATGTTGTTGGGAACTGGAAAAGGTAAACATGATTTTTCATGTAATATGACATATTTTTTCGGAAGGTATAATTCAATTAATTTCAAAATAAAAGGAAATAAATCGCATAAAGAATGAGATATTGTTCAATGCGTTTAGAATTCTTGATGGGTTATAATTATAAACAATGTTAAAACATCGGGTTTGATATGAATTAACAGTAAGTATTGTATTTTTAAAATTACAAAAATGAAAAACATGAATGAAAGCAATGTGGGTATTTTTTCCTCACAAATAGCAACACTGTGTTATGACAAGTTAGGTTATTAGAATTTTGTTTTATTTATCGATTTACGTAAAAATAGTGCATAGAATGTGAGTACTTATTTGTGAAATGTTATTTTATCACATTTTTTTTGTTTTCCTGATGTGCTTTAACATCCTTTCACGCAACAAACTGTCATTTTCAATTATTTACTCGCGAGCTGTGTTCGACGGAACGTGACATTGAGTACTGACGGCCTGACGGCTAAGTTTGACGGATTAGGCTAAGTTTTAGTTGCCTCACTTTTTGCACTCGTACTAGGTTTCTATGCGTTATTATTCTAAGCGTCTCCTTTATAGGAATGCAAGGTTCCATTCATTCGTGAGCGGGTGGGTCCGCAGTCCGAATCATAGGTACGAATCACACTTGGAAAGCTTTCAGGACCTCGGAAAAGCAACTTTTTTTGGGCTGAATCTGCCCCACAGTTGTTTTACGAGTTCGTAAGTTAATTCATTTTTTTTGTGCAAAAATCCCTTGTTTAGTACTATTCAGACTCCTCAATCGAAGTGGCCTATCCGAATACATTTGGCAGCCATATTGCAAGAATGCCCGCCGCCATTTTTGATAAAATGTCACGCTGACAAAAGTCAAATAGTGGCCATTTGGGGCTGTAGTGTTTGTTGAATCACTGTTTTTGTTTGGAAAACCGCAAAAATAAAGCTACAAAATGCCGAAGAATATTACGACTGAAGTTCGGGAGATAATATTGAAAGTAAAGGAGTTTATGGACGAAGAGAAGCGAATGCAAGTGCCAATAATACCTCTGAGCAAAGTTTATGTTCGAGTATCAGCCGCTACAGGTTCGTAGACATGTTATTTTTTTATAAAAGTAGCATTTTGAAGTTAGAGTCATATATTTTACAAAGTTTATACATTTGTAAAGAGAATTTACATGTTACTCCTTCACTTAATCCGTTATAATAGCATTTGCGCATTGTATTGTTTGCTGTTCTTGTAACTCACTTATGCAATTTATTCGGCGTCTTTGTTATACGTAAGTCACTCACAATGTATCTATCGTCATGTTTACTTCTGTGCGCGACTTTCTGAGTCCTTTAAAAGTTACAGAAAATTGTGAGAAAAAATTCGGCATATTATGTTGGTTTGTACCAATATTTGATAATCCAAAAATATCACTGTCTTAACAGAATCAATTTTTTGAACTTAAATAGCATCTTTGCGAGTCATTATTGGTCTTAAAAATACTGCAATGGTTTTAGATAAAACCTGAAACAATAGCGAATGTTAACATAGTATCTGCTTTTGCCACCTAGTTTTTGAATCTTGAAAATAGCTCATGAAATTTAATATCATATGCATTATTTTGAAGCCCCAATCGGGGTCAAATAATTATTGTCTTTTAATTTGTGGTGACTCACGGGTTAATACCAAACACCGCAGTCCCAACTCAAGGGCAAAAGCCTCTTACAGAGAAGGCAAAAGAATTAATTTCCACACTTGCGCAAAGCTGGTTGGCACTCAGCCTTATACTAGTCCTTATAGTAATCTATTATTAACAGCTTTGACATTGTTGGTGGCAACATTGGTAGGCACTTGAGATGTGAGGCCACAAGTACACCAAAAATAACTACTTTAATTCAGAAAGTGCTTACACTACCACTATATATAGGTGTTTCTTCCCATATCTGTTAATTTATGACCCCAATGTAGTTGGGAAAAGGCTAGGCAGATGAATTTGTGTTGTACTTACAACAGCCGCTCTTTGCGAGTTATTTTTTAATTCACAACATGAACTTATTTCAAACCTTAAAGAAATTAAGATGCTTGCTATTATATATTTTAGACACACACTGACAGAGATATTGTGGGATCTTTGTCAAAATCTGTTATTGCATTGCCATTGCGTATGACCTGAAAACTAAAAGCTAAGCATTTGCACTGCGATAATGCTGGCTGAAAATTAAGACAACTTAAATTATAATATTATTATACTTACATAATAAAATCAAACCACTGACTTGTTTAGGACACTTAAATATAATTAAGTATAACTAATATTAAATTACAGTGGAAGGCAATGGGAGACCTTTGCCCAGCATTTTAATCAATATTGGTGCAGACATAAATGGGCCCTAGCGACGGTTGTAAGCTATTATAAATGCAAGCAAAGTCAATAGCAAATAATACAAATATTATAAGTGCGAGAGCAACTTGTAAGTCTGCTTGTCTAATTGCACACTGGTAGACCATGTCAAGGAATCATGGGACTCTTTTAGTCCCAAGCAGAAGTTAGTTATGAATAAAAGTGAAACTTAAGGTACATGTTTTTTAATTGAGTTTGCCCTTGAATATAGCCTAGGTGACAAAAACAAAGCTGTTGATAGAGCGAGCTTACCCAGAAGAAGTCTGATTAACTCTAACTTTAAATAGATTAGGGTTGATTGCATTCAGAAACACGCAGATTCAGAGTTCTACTCCTTTGCTGTGCGCATTATGAAAGACGTTTGGAAATGCTAAGTGTGAATTAGTGAACCTGGTTGTAGTGTTAGGTACCTAACTAGTAAAAAAAAAAAGTAAAATCATGTTGGTCAATTTGGTCATACATGCAATAAGAATAACGCTAATTCACTTAACATACATTTTAATATTTAAGTCTATTGCCATATAAAAACTTATTGTTCCGAAGTCTCAAAATCCAGACTGCTACAATAGTTGAGCTGCTTAAAATACTAAGCTAAGCTACATGATAACTGAAAAATGCTTGCGCTGTTTGGACTCAGTTGAGCTACACGATAACTGTACGTATGTAAATCGGGCTGGTTTCCGCAACTCCACGACTAGGCGCATATTTTGCGTGTAGGTGGGACAAATGCGTCATTCGATCCTCCCCAGCTCCCCAAGGAAGGTCAGCAACGCCTTGGTGTTACCAACTTTCTCACAGAGGGTACCTGGGTTACCGAAGTACTTAGCCCTGTAATCCGCGACTACCGGGCAGCTTAGACGCAGGTGTGCTGCTGTAGTCTCATCCTCCTCCATACAGGCTCTGCATAGTGGGCTGTCAGTGGCTCCTATAGCATAGAGGTGTTTATAAGACCCGTCGCCAGTTGTTATGGCTGTGACTGAACGCAACTGTTGTTTATTCAGTCTTAGGGCTTGTTTTGTGAACCGGCCGGTTCACTAGAGGGAAGTGCCTGTTTGGCCTGCCTACACTCACCATGGTTAGCCCATAGCTTGTGATGTTTGTTTCTGGCGCGTTTCCTTACCAAATTGCATAAGTACCCGAAAGGCAGCTGCACGAAGGGTTCAGGTCCAATCGTTGTCATACTCGAACCCCTTCTGACAAGCTCGTCCGCCGCATCGTTGCCCCGGGATTCGCTGTGTCGTTTGATCCATTGAATGGTTACTTTGTTGTGTCTACCAACCTGGTGGTGACACTCGAGAATCAGCCCAGAGTTAACTGTGTGGCTGTTCAGAGCTTGCAGGACGGCAATGCTGTCCTAAAGTATGTGTATTGAATGGTCCTTAACTTCCCTGGTTAGGATGGCTGGTGCCGCCAGAGAAATGCCCATGCATTCAGCTTGGAACACTGTTGTGGACTCCCAATGGTGTGGCTATGTGGATATTGAGATCCTCTGAGAAGATTCCCGCACCAGTGCCAGTACCTGTTTTTGATCCATCGGTAAAGATCCGCAGCTCTGTAGGTATAGGCCCTCGCAGCGATGATCCTCATACAATTGGATTTTGTATTTTCTATCAAAGATAAATTGCTTGGGTACCCGGTCATTGATTGCTTTTGTTAAGGGGAGTTCTTTATTGAGCTCCTCGAGCAGGGCGATGTGTCGTGTTTCTTTCTTACCCCAGAGGTACTGCTGCCATCGTCGCTACACACAATAACTGACAAAAGCTTGCGCTCTGTTTGAACAGTTAAAAATTTTAAAGTTTTAAGAGACACTTTTTTACCTTTAAGTTTGTTTTATGTCTTCCCCGGGAACACCAACCTAATCTAGTTTTTTGAAGTGAAAGCTTCTATAGCGGCTTTGAGCACTTTTCTTGGGATGGGTATAAAATGTTAAACTCGCGTCAGGACACGTGACCAGGGGCCCGAGTCTGCTATTTTTATAAATTTGTCATTCCGACACGATCCCATTGTCATGCCATTGTCATTTTGCTAAAAGTTCGTAATCTGCTAAATTCATAATGGCACGGTCACTGCCACGTCAGTGGTCTGTCAGTGGCACGTCAATGGTCTCGTAATAGAATTGCGGTAGGAATGCCGTATTGCTATTATTATAAAAACGAGCTAAATTTGAGCATTTATTCATGCTAGATTTTATTAAATTTAGTTTAACATATTATTTATTAGTGTTATAAGCAATCTGAAGTAGTGAGAAGTTCGTAAATACTAAATCTGTCATTGTGTACGAGATTACCATTCATATGGCTTTCTTTCAATGGCGTGTCAGTGATTGATCATTGGAATGTCATAATGACGCCATTATGATACCATTATGTTAGTAGATTACCAAACTTGTCAAAATCAACCATTTTGAAATCAGTGATCGACCATTCTGACACTATTGTAATAGCAGACTCGGGCCCCTGATCGAAAATTCTTAACGTTCGATTCAAAAATGCACAACGTTAATGTTCTAGTTTTCACTTCTGCCGACACTCCTGGAGTACAACCCGTTGTTTTTTTAATCACGAAGGCTGTGCGGGGGAGTAGCAATTGCATCCTAAAAATGATAGCGGATAGGTTAGATGCGTCTGTGTTCAACCGGTTCATCAAGCTGCATATGAGGTGCAGCTTGATGTATTTAACATTCAACGTACATGCCTAGTTGTATTATCACCCTACTAACATAGCTTTTTAGTATTTTTGTTACTAAATCTGGATGTTGTCTGAAAAGTCCCACTTCTGGGCGAAAGCCTCCCCTTTCTCCTTCCAAATTTCTTTGTCTTGGGCGAAATCTGGCCAGGTTTGCCTCACAAACATGATGAGAACGTCACACAGACTTCGCCGCCGTCGGTAAATTATTCTTATTCTTATAGCCAGCCCACTCCCACTTTAGCCTGGCCGTGTTTTCCCCAACATTAACTATTAAATACTTTAGTTATGGAGGGTGGTGTTTTTAGTTTAAATTAAAAACGTAAATTGACGTGTAAATGTGTAATTTATAATTACATAATTATAACCAAATAGCAAAATAAATATAATTTACTAAGAATATGAATATTAAAACATCTAATTAACACAAGCCCAGGACACAATGCTCACAGTACTACTTGCTACTTCTTCTTTTTTTTTTTTAAATTAATTTGTATGATGTATCTTTTACAGGTGTATCTGAACGCACAGTATTAAACATAGTGAAAGAAGCCAGACTCGTGGAACAAGGACTACTGGACCCGGAGACTCTGAAGAAGACGCCAAAAAAACGCGTGCGTACCAAAGGCAAGATAGAAGTCGATGAGTACGACCTGCAAGTGATCCGCAGGAAAATCCATGAGTTCTACGCTTTCAAAAAAGAAGTACCCACTATTAATAAACTTCTTCAGATTTTAAAAGAAGAAATAAACTTTAAAGGTTCGAGGGAAACGCTCAGGAAGATACTCAGGAAGAACGGTTTCCAATTCAGAAAGACAAAGAATAACAAAGAGAAGGAGCAAGCCCCGGAAACTACGTCATCCGTCCCTCCGATGGTGGCGCCATACATACACACGATGTTTAGTCACAAGAATATACAATCGTAGGTTTTATTTGTAGGTTGCCGAGGCATAGATTGTAGATTGTTACATTTTGAGTAAGTTTCTTCTCACAAAACTGATCCCTCCAGCGATTAGAGTTGCGACAAGCAAGTTGTAACTAGTTCTTGAGCTAGAAATAGATTTCTAGTCTTTATGATGAGCGACGGATGGTCGGATCGTCCCCTATATTTTGCAATTGCAATCTCTTGCAATTAGACTAACAATGCACTGGACTTGAAAGCCACTCCTTGCTGCTACTTGTTTCTATTGTATCCTGATTTTCCATTTACTGACAAAAAGTAGTAAACAAGATTTTCTTTATACCTCAATTGATATTTGTGAGAAGTTACTACACTTTTTTACCAACTGTGGTATGGTAGAGTTTTATATTGACAGGCGGAAGCTCATCTTTTTACTAAATTTGTATCAGATAATCAATAAGATGAATGATAAACTGTTTTGTTAAGTTCCAACATAGGTATTGTTAGTTTCTATTGAGGCTATGTAAAATCTCATTTAATGCTTATCACATACAGTACTAATTATAAAAATCTGATCTTAGTTATAATAAAATACTTGTATGATAAATATTAATAGGATGTTGTCATATTTGTGTTAGTTAGGGCATGCAATGTCTCCGGTTTTTATGGCGACACTTGCGGGAAACCTTTATTCAGCCATGTCTTATACAGGATCGATTTTTTAGAATGCTACCCTGTACTATACTGTTGAAGAAATGAATAGGCTAGTTTCCACCATCAATAAATTGCAAATCTATTTAGTCCATCACTTAGAGTATTGAAAAATAATGAACACGTATTTTTTGTTTTTGTAAATCAGTGAATATTGACAAAAATAAAACGCAACAAAACTTGGGAGTGGGGGCTCGTGACGTCAGAATGCACCAAAAATTATGCCACGTATTGAGTATTTTAAAAGCGTTGTGTCTGCGTCAAATTGGTTTAAGTTACATAAGAAAAAAAAACGGGTCAAATATTAATTTTATGATAATCTTAATGACGGACTAATTAGATAGTTTTCAGTTGACAAGCCTATTATACCCATGTAAAACCAAATTACATGTAAGAAGTTGAAATGATGATGTATTGGATTTGCGGTAGGCATGTTGTACTAGATGTAAATAATTATTCTATGTGGTTGTCGAATATACTACTTTACGACGTAGGTATGTAGTTTTAACTTTACAAAAAAATGTATTTGGCAGCTTCAGTTATCAATAAGTTACATAGGAAAACTGTAATCAAGGACTATAATTTTAAATGAAATCACTGAAGGGTTTTTATTTTCATTCATGTGTAGTGCAAATATCTCTTAACAGAAAAGAAAGTCGAAGATGATGCGAACCGAAATTTTTACAGTGGTTGCTTGGTCCACTAGGGTTGATACCTACTGCAGGCTGAAGTTGCAGGCAACCTTTCAAAACTGAAATCTACATTTTTTAAATGTGTAACCGTTTTCTAGAAGCGCAGGCTTTGTGTTTTTCATGTAAATTCTCTAGTAAATCAATCAATCGTCTTAGTTCCACCAAAATATATTTGGGTCTGCTTCCAGTCGAACGAATGGCAGCTGTATACCATCCTAATATATATAAAACTAGCTGTCCCCAGCGGATTCGCTCCCGTTTGACCCGCATAGTTCCCTTTCCCGTTCTCGTGGGATTTCCGGGATAAATGTATCCCATGTCCGTCTCCTGGTTGTAAGCTACCTCCCCACCAATTCCCGTTTCCGTGGTTTTTCCCGTTCCCATGGGATTTCCGGGATAAAAACTATCCCATGTCCGCCTCCTGGGTGTAAGCTACCTCCCCACCAACTTTCAGCCAAATCGATTCAGCCGTTCTTGAGTTATAAATAGTGTAACTAACACGACTTTCTTTTATAAATACTACCTGACCCACACAACTTCGTCTGCGTCACATTTTCCATTAATGCTCAGCTCTTAAAAAATATTGCGACTATAAATTGAGATGTAAGCTACCCTATCTTTCAAGTTGGATCAAACTGCACACGGTGTGCAAATTTGATTAAAATCGGTTAAGTAGTTTATGAGTCCATCGCGGACAAACAACGTGACACGTGATTTATTTATTTATATTTTATTTATATATAAAACTAGCTTCTGCCCGCGACTTCGTACGCGTTCCCGTAGGATAAAAAATAGCCTATGTGTTATTTCAGACCATAATCTATCCCTGTTCCAAATTTCACCCCGATCCCTTCAGCCGTTTTGACGTGATTGAGTAACAAACCTACACACAAACTCATAAACTTTCGCATTTATTATACCGCGTGTATCTGACATCGACGCACAAACTATTTCCATGGGTCCAGGGCATGATTCCGGACACCCCAGTGTTGGAATTTTTCGTCGGTTCTTTTCTCATTTTTTCATTTTTTTTCAAGAGTACCACAAATAGGTATCAGCTCAGCTGAGCTGATATCTATTTGTGGTTTTATGGTTTTATTCAGATTGCTCTTTTTAGTGAAAGTAGTTAATTAATTATTTTTTTATTAAAAATCTCATTGGGTTAGGTCAGAATAACGATTATGAGCAGTATAAAGTAAAAAACCCTTGAAAAAAAAAATTAAAAAATGTGAAAAAAGCCGACGATAAATTCTAAGTCTAGGGTGTCCAGAATCATGCACTGGACCCATGGAAATCGTTTCGTCACGTGCGTCGAATCGTCGATGTCAGATACACGCGGTATTAAATAACAGCAGAAATCGTAATATTTTAATTTCGCCATAACTTCAAAACCAAACGTCCGATTCTAATCATTCAAAAACCAAATATTATCTACATAAAGTGTACTTAGTGATGAAATACTTTATTTTGATTAGGATTAATAGCATGAGTAAAATAAACGCGTTCAAAAGTAGTCCAAAAAAAATCAAAATTTTTAAATAAAAAAATGGTTGTTGTGCCTCACTCGACATAGATAGGTATAGTGTGTCGCGGACTTTTTTGTAGATATTTATAAGATCTACAATTAATTAGAACAATTCATGGTTCTATCTTTCATAGTTTAGGCAGCGTACGCAAAATAAGTAACTTTTCTGGTTGATTTTTACACCTTGTGTCCGAAAAACCCAAATATCTTACGGAACCCTATTTTTTTCCAAAATAAAATATAGCCTATGTTACTCGTGGATAATGTAGCTTTCGAATGGTGAAAGAATTTTTAAAATCGGTCCAGTAGTTTTTGAGCCTATTCATTACAAACAAACAAACAAACAAACATACAAACAAAGTTTTCCTCTTTATAATATTAGTGTAGATAAATAAAAATATCAAAAGTCAAATTGTATAAAAAACAAAGAAAAAATGTCAAATTCCATATTAAAAAAAGAAAAAAATGTCACGTATTGAATAAATAAAAAATAACTAAATACTGACAAATTGTAAAACATAACATTATACTGTATATTTCATTGGAGCAGCTCAATCTCAAGCCTTTTTGTCTTCAAGGTAGTCTTTTACAGTATAAAAAGCTTTCTGGCATAGTTTTCGTTTTACAAATGTTTTGAATTTATATATGCTTAGGTCTTGAATGTGACTTGGAAGTTTGTTATAAAAGCGTATATGACATCTAAATGAACCCCCTATTTGTTTAAGGCCGTACCCTGACCAAATAACCTTGAGCATTTTTTCCCTCAATAACAGCGCAAGAGATACACTAGCGAATACGCTCAGAATGTTGAATAAAATCGTTATAAAATCAAATTTTGGTCGTTTGAAAAAAATACTTCTACCAAAATGTTCATAATTAAATTGCCTATCCATTAGTGTAAGTACAAAATCAAAATAATCGTTAGTTTTCGAGAAGATGCATTTTTTCAGTTGGTTTCGTTGTGAGGAGATTACCTTAGTAATAAAAAATAAAATCTACCATTTTGAAGCCAAGATTATGTAGAAATTTAATGTATTTTTTATTAGTTGGTATTTCTTTTGGATAAAGAGTAGATAGCTCCAAAAAACTGCACAAAAAACGGCTAGCGCTGCGTTTTGCTCGGGGACGCGCCTTAATCTGAGTGACTGACAGACAACGCACAGCCGAAAATACTGGTCGGAAGCTGAAATTTGTCATGTAGGTTCCATGGGGAGTGTAGGGGGGCACTAAGAGAGGGTTTCCCGAAATTCCCACGGGAACGGGAATAAAGGAGTGTGCGGGAACGATGTCGCGGGCAAAAGCGAATTACTTTATATGGAGTGACTGCCTATGACCTCCACACAGCGTAACTGGGAAGCGTAATACCTCTTGGCAACAGTAATAGGGAATATGCATGAAAAAAAATATTTATTATCATAAACAATTTATCTAGAAATAAACAAAAATATAGTACTAACAGTGAAAATAGAATCAAAATTGCTCTAAAAATAAACGAGATAAAACTATTTTAAACAAATGTATTATCTGTCTCTCTCACGGAAACGCTGTTTTATTTGGCAGCTGTATAGGCGTCATGGACTTTGACGTCAAAGTCCATATCGGACTTCTCTTTCTAATTGTAATCTTTGTTTGTTTTTATCTATAATATGTATGTATTTACAAAAAAAAATGTATATAAGTAGTTTATCAGCCATATCGTTACCATAACACAAGCATTAGGTTGCTTAGCTTGGGACTATATGGCGTTGTGTGAAATGTCCAAGGATATTAATCTTTGAAGCTTTATAACTACATCGCTGATGAAGGTATTTAAAAAAATATTTCATGATTGTTTAATAGAGCTAGCATTTCATTTTGCAAATTAAAAAATCGCATGCATATTCCCTATTGTCAGGCTTTCGCGCTATCTCTGGTGAATAGAAAGTCTCCTGGCAGACACGAAACATGTCACAGAATTAGGAGCTCGTAACTACGCGTGTTCCCGCCAACTGATCTGAATTTTTTTTTTCAGATCAGTTGAATTGTAATCATGGAATTGTAGGTATGTACAGCTTGATCTCGTAGTAAGAAAAATTTTGTAGATTTGTAATGTATAAATGACTATTAGAATAGTTGGCAAATAGTACGCGATTATAGCCTCTTAGAGTATCATACGAAATTATTTTAAATGTCACATATTCCTGGTTCTACTGTAATCTTATAATAGTTTAATTTTTTCATGTTAATGACTTTTTTTAAGTAATTCTCTTACATACCTTTACATAATTGATACTTTTACATAAGTATGTCAATAAAATCCAAAAAAAAATGTTTTTGCCCTGTAGTAGAGAAAAAAACCTGTTTGTGAAATTATTGTTTTTGTGAACCTAATAATCTGTATGTTATTTATCTATAACAATAATTACTTTTTAAAATACTGCTGGGAGAATTGGATTGACATCCTGTTATCTTTATGGACAGCAACAAGATTAAATAGCTGCTAAGTCTTTAGGTGGGTGGTACTGACCGTCGTTACAGAGCGTAATGTAAAATTTTAAGGTGCCCTTTCTCTTACGTTTTTTTTTTTTTTCGTTGTAAAGTAGAGGAATAATGTAGGTAAGTCGAAACTTAGTGATTTATGAAAACCTAGTTGTCAAAGTTACTCCTATAATATAAATTAAGTAAGTTATTATTATGTATTATTGTATAATTATTTTTTAGTAAAATAAAACTCCATTACGATTGATTAAAACTTGACATTTATTTATTCCTGAAACAATCTTAAAAGAATTCATAGTGATAATCTCCGAAATGATTCACTACGAGATTACGAGAAATATGGCTTTTTATGTTCTATCTTCTCTAACTATAGGAAGAGAAAAGCTTTATGGCTACATACTTGTGCGCATATTCATTTAAAATTCTACGATCGAAAAGTCACTGACCTCCGGCGCAGAGTACTCTGGCAACTATTGGAAGCCCAATATCACAAATCTTAAGTTAACGTTTAATTAAATTTCTTGACTAAATTACTCTGCCGTCTTAAATATGGTAAATTGATAATTTAGTTAGTTTTTTCTTTAGGTTTCTCGTATTATCGTAGTGAATATGATTTTACTTAGCCTTATCCTGTGCACTGTTGACTAAAAGAAAGAATTTTCACAGATACAAACAATTTTTGTTAATATCTCCGGCTACGCACAGGCATTTGGAAATATTTCTTAGTCAAATTATAATCTGTAAGCCAACCAAAGTTATTGTAGTTCTAGCTCTTATGATGATGATGGTTTTATGAGATGTCAGCAGATTATTGTGAAGACCGTAAAATTGTAGTAAGTCTTGACAAGACTATAAAATCTCCGATATATCGTGAACAGATCAATTTGAATACAAATCTCATCCAAATCCATGTCTTTGAGTAGAAAAAATTTTAAATTCTCACCTGGATAGATATATTTTTTCATAGTACTATGTAAATCTTGCAATTAATCAACAGTGCACTCACAAAACATTACCCCCAACAATATTAGACCATATTATTATAATACAATAATGCTCAACTATGAAAAAAATCTAAAAACCAACAAAACTGAAATAAATAATTCATTATTAACAATATTAGTGTCTTAATATTAAATCATACAATTATATTGTACAAATAATAAAATATATAACTTAAACACAAGTTTACATAGAGACCCAGCGGAAATCTATACATATAAGCACATATCTACGGCACTTGAGCTTGTATTAACTCCCTATCAAATAACTTCTAATCGTAGACGCTCTAACACTCATATCACTAGATCTCACTACATTGATTTGATATAACAATACGTTATATTTTACACGATAATTTCATCAATATAAGTACAAAATAGGCACAGGGGTACGAGTCGTGACCACATTCTCCATTGGTCGGTTTGACGACAGCTCTGACGCTTCACGTTATTGGTTCGTCAATCAAAGCTCATAGACTATTGCCTAGCAAGCTTCGTTCGCCCACCGTATATTGGCGAGATCACCCACCCCGCTGCCGCGCTGCTATTCATCTGTGTGCTCGCGACTCGTTCCGGCTAGGTACTAGACGTTATACACAGCGTGATGACAAACTCTTGTGAACTCTTTGACACTTCCTGACCACCTATATTCTATAAGAATCTCGATACACTTACGTGTATATACTATACATGTCACGACTCACTAAAACTTATGCGAAGGTGTGACGTATTGAGAATTTTAAAAGCGTCGTAACTTCGTCAATTTTGGTTCCCGTAACAGAAGAGAAAACACGGGTCAAATATTTTTTGATAATCTAACTGACGGACTAATTAGGTTTTTATCAGGACAGAAGCCTATTGGTATTGTTGTGCTCGGATGCAACATTTTGTTCTATTCCGAATGAGCCCACCCTTGACTTCCATTTGACCTTATGGTATACGACGATTGAGCGAGCCCAAATAATGCCAGTTCACTCTTGCATGGTAGGCTTCTTTCTTAGGCCACACATTTCCAACGTCAGCACCTCCTGAAAGCCAGAATCAACAGTGGCGAGCACTGAAGCTCGACATGTTCTGGAGAAATTATTCAACTGTCTTAGATTCCGCAACGAAATTAAACAGAAAAGTACAGGAGAGGACCAGGAATAAATTTAATTCTTCAAGCATACAGAGAGATAGTCAATCTTCGGGTGTGTATGATGATGAAAATTCTTTTTATCTGAGGTCCTAAATGATCAGTATCCATTTATTCATACAAAAGCTCCAGTTTGCCAACACACTGCATAAAACGTACCTCCGATACCTAGATTTTGTAATAGAAGTGCACGGTTTAAAAACGACGACTTTTAAGGGTCATAATTATGTAGGTACTTAACTGGAATATAAGAATAATGCAGTAAAACGTATTTAGTACGAGAATAATAGAATATTATAGACAAATTGTATAAACATTTTGACAAAATATGTTTTTTGTTAACAAGAACACTTCTGTTATTTTAACCTATATATTTGTATGGATCCCTTAAAAACGGTCGATTTTATTTCGTTTAAATCAAAGTTTTAGGCCTAATCAGGGATTTATTAAATTAAATTGTTACAATACAAGTACGGCTTATTGGATACGAATACTATGTGAATATACCACCTAAGCGTGCGATATTTGAAATACACATATAATGGCTTATTAAACAATAATAATATATCAAAATGGCTTTTACATAGTGTGAAGATAAGGTAAAGTTATTAAGGGCGGATTTCAGCAATCTGACCCAAGCTTACGAGCTGTCAGTGTCATTATTTTCTATGGAATATTGACACTGACAACTCTTGAATGCAGCTTGATCGCGATCAGTTCCATTGGTGAAATTCGCTCCAAGGTTAATTCACACAGTTCAGTGCTGTGCCCGGCCGACAACAGCGCAAAAAAAATCGATGCGTACATTTTATACGGCCCTGAGCGTGTTTCAAAGATTTTATATAAAAATGCTCGCACCGATATGTTTCTGCAGTGTGATTCTGTAAACATGTCCAAGTGAACACTTAGGCGAAGTGAAAGTGTGCTGTCAAACAGTACAAACAAGATGGCATGACAGCTCACTTGTCGTTCACTCCCTAAGTGATCACGGTCAGTTGTCGACAGAATCGGCCGGCTGAATTCGTTCCTCCCACGCCAATTATGGCAAGGTCCTGATGTGTGTATTGACCTCACAAAGCAAGAAACGAGCAAAAACTTGGCATAGATAGATACCTATTGGCCACATCAGGCTGCCTTTAAGCAATAACCGCCATTTTGTCTTACAATAGATCTTAGTCAAAACATCACAAAAAAGTAGGGACACTTTTTAAAAATAAGTGTTATAAATACATATATTTTTTTTATATAATAATTATAAACTTCAACGTCTGGTATCAAAATGCCAACGCTTATGCGGGCTGACCTCAAACGAAAGGCGATCAGCCGCTAATTTAGTTAAGATAGGAGTATGTTTAAAGTTGTTGCAGAATTTAAGTAGATAGGTATACATGTACATAAAAGAACAATCTCAAAACAAAATATTATATTACTACCTTTTACATTTTTGTATTGTTTTTTTATTTGTATTAATAGCAACTTTCACTAACATTATGCAAAAGATAAATAAAAGCTTTGAGTTGGTGCCTGTTAGATATATAAAGGTATTTGACTACTATGAAAAATATACATGAATGAAAACGTATTTAAAATAAAAATAATTTGGTGGAAAACAAAGAAGTTTTACGCTTTTAGAGTTATGTTTCGATCCTTGTCACACAAAATTTCGTGTCTTCAATTCAATATGGCGGTACTTTTAAGTGACGTCACACGACATTAGTACTGTTTTGTTTATCGCATATTAAAAAAATAATTGTCGAAATTTGTAAAAATCGAAGGGAACAAACCAAATATTTGTCAAAGTAGAAATAAAGAAGTTATAATAGTTTTAAGTAGGCCGCGCGAACTAATAACTTATCAAGTTTTATGTAATAAATCAATTCAGTCAAATACCTTATTTAGCTAAGGTGAGCTCAACAGTACAACAATATCTAGGCTTTCATTTAGTTGTTGCATAGTGTGAGTGAAAACCGTAAGACCCCGTTCCCTACACTACAAGTGGTAACGGGCTATGAGTGTGATTTATAAGAACTGCGAGATTTTTATCATACTTTAAAAATACAGGTATAAGGGCTCAGGGCGACAGTGCCGCCGCCGCGCCGGTTACGTACATCTTGAACCGTCATTTGCCTAGCTTTTCAATTAAATGTCGGGATGTCACTTAGGCCGCTGATTAACGGCTACGTTCTATGAAAAGTCAACGCCGCCAATTAAAAGGCTGATTAAGATTAATCGAGTTGTTCGAACTAAATCTTTCAAAGCGGCGTATCGACGATGCGCCTGCGTTTGTTTGTGGGCTGGTCTTCACGACGTACTTTATTTCAGCCGAATTGAAATCACATTACATTCCAGCGACGTTTTACAATCAGGCGCGCCTACTTCTAATATGGCGTGTTATCTGATACGGCTGCGACAAGTAGGTATACGGTACAGCCAGCATTTGTTTTTTTGTAGTAAACCTGTACTATCCATTCCAGTACTGTTCGTCTACAAATATGCAACACGAAAGATGTTCGTGGCTAGCCGGCAGAAGGCGGCGTAGACACGAGCCCTCAGGGTTAATTTTTTCCGCATAATCAACACATTGAATGAAATGTCGGTGTCGGTTTTTGCATTGTAGGTAAATTGCGTTTCGCGGCAGTGTAATGAAGACTCCTGCGGAATTTGTTCGAGTCACCGCGGCCCTGGAACGCACAGGGCATTAGGCATCAGCGAGGTCCTCCCTTCTGCTCCGCCCAGAACGGGAGGAATCATTTGATGATTTCCCATCCTTAAATAAAAAAATGAATTGCGTTTTTCAGCAGTTTTATGGAGACTGGAAGCGTTATCCATTCATTTAACATGATTTAATTGATTATCCTATTATGAAGCGGATTATGAAGCTTGCTATATCCAGCGAATTCTATGACTTACGTGATAACGTGACTATAGGGTTGGGTAGATTATAATATTATAGTCATAAAGATCAATTGACGACGAGTGCTAACAGGAATGGCTTATTACATTTATCCACCCTAAAACAGCCACCCTAAGAACAGTACCTACCATAGGGTGGCAAATAAGCCACAGGAATGTAAGAAGCGACTTCAAGAAAATGTAACGTAGTCGTTACGGGTCATTTTATAACAACATTTTTTTTTTACAATACTTTTATACTCTCAACATTGTCTCTGTCACCTTTGACCTAGACTAGAGTCAAGAGTAAACCCCTAAAAAGTGCCGAATTGCCTTTTGTTTTCTTTTTCCATGAGACATTAAAAACTAAACTGCCCAAAATTATTGTTCTATTATTGCTATCTATCATGGATTTAATAAATTTAAGAACATGATGATGAATGATTTTTTTCGAAAAATTACATACTTACGCTTAATCTTCAGCGTAAATGATTTTAGTAATTTCTTTGTCAGTTAACGATTATGTGGCAAAGATTTTTTTTGCTGTCTTATTTATTTGAATTGACCAAAAAACTGTTTTGCTTGAAACCTACGTAGTTTAAAGCTTGATATAGATTGCAGTTATTTTACCCCTGGGCGGGAAGCCTCGATATATTAAGGGTGAAGCTAGACGAGCGTATTTTTTTGAGTTGTTTATCGCGTAAAATGACTCGGTGGGATATACGCTACATTTGGTTTCACTACTAAAGTCCTGTTTGTTCCACACGGCGACGCAAAATGAGTTGGACTTTAAGTTTGAAACCGAATTTCGCCGACTCATTTTGCACGATTGACAACTCACAAAATACTTGCCGAATTTCGGTCGCCAGGCGATCGGTAATTAGATCGACTTCCCGCCTTGACTTTTATAGCTACGACGAAAAAATGTTTTTACATGATTGTGATTTCTTGGGGTTTTATACGATTTATAATAAGACGCGTAAATGCTTTGAGATAAATAATCGCGTAATATAGTGAACATAGACACAAACAACAAATAAAGTTGTTTAGGAACAAAGCTTAACATAAAACGATGGGTCAGTGATGATGGCACGGTAGTATCACCATAAAGGAATTAGTTTTTTTTTTACGACAATCATCAAAGAGTTTTGTAAAAAAATTGGAAGGTAGGTATGTCAATCAGACGTTGCTGCTGAGTTAGGAACCTTTTTGGTGTCGCACGTGTATTTTTCTATTGTAGCGATATTACCTACTAAGGGTGATAATATCACAAATGGTTGAGACGAATGGGCCTGACGCATGTCATGGCGCCGTCGGTTGGAACTAGTCATTTCTTAGCTGCCATGGTTTATTTTAATTATTTCGTTGAATTGTTCCTTTTTTATTCCGGACGTTTTGATCATGCTCGTCACATCGTTCTCACATGTATGTATAATTTCAACACAATGTCAACAAAACTTTGTAACGATTTATTAATTTTAAAAGAGTGTCCCTGGAGTTTCTTGCACGTTCTTCTCCGTAGAGATCTACGCTTTGGAACGTGCAAATAGCTAAATTTTTTGGAGCGACCGACCTTGACAATTCAAAAGCGCCTGTAAATGGTTTAATTGAAATAAATGTTTGAGTTTGAGTTTAAGTTATTTTTGTTGTTTGTCCTATGCGAGTTGCAAATACATATTATATCATAGCTATCCCCCGCGGCTTCAGTCCTGTCAAGTGGTTGGCAACTTTCTTATTTTTTCTTTTACAAGAATATCTCCTGACAATAAAAAAATAATAATTAATTAGCGAAATCAGCCTAGCAGTTCACGCGTGATGCGATGACCTAGGGAAATAGGGAATCATTTTTATATATTTAAATTATTTTTTCTGAAAGTATTTTACTTTGTAAAGCAATATTGTTGAGTTTGAATTGGATGTTTTGGCAATTTAAAAACGTGTTAGACGTTTTCATTTTAAAAACACGTTATTTTACTTGTTCTTTCTGTTAGTCAAATAACTTGACAGCAAAAGCTTTTGTTCACTAACATGTACTTATTTACTGCTACAAATCAGATGGTTTCGTCCTAAGGTGGTATTCAGAAACTCCACTTCGTTTCACATGCATTTTAGCATTTATTTTGCATCGTACACGTCTTTTTAACAGACTTCTTCAAAAAGGAGGAAGGAGGTTCTATGTTCGGCTGTATGTTTTTTTTAATGTATGGTCACAGATTACTCCGTCAATAATGGGCCGAAAAAAAAATGTATATGAGATTACGAGCAGATGCCCGCGCCTTCGCTCGCATGACAAATTATACTAAAACCTTCCTCTAGAACCACTCTCTCCATTGGTGAAAACAGCATGAAAATCGGTGCAGTAATTTTAAAGTTTATCGCGAACAGACATACAGACAGATGCGGCGGAGGACTTTGTTTTATAATATGTAGTGGTGAGATTATTGGTATACTACCGTGTTATCACCGCTGACGGGGTGTAGACAGGCAACTAAACATATAAACTGCGGCTGAATATTTAACATAGGCCGTCTTCGTCGTCTGACTTCTTGGCGTAGGTCACCGGCGCGTACGGAGACTCTTCTACCTCCTCGTTAGAAACCTCCTGTAATGTTAAAAAGACTATATGTTATTACAACTAGTTGATCCGGCAAACGTTGTTTTGCTATATAAATAAAAAATAATCTTCGACCTATTCTCAGATCTACCCAATATACACAGAAAATTTCATAAAAATTGGTCAGCCGTTCCGGAGGAGTTCGATAACATACTGACACGTATTTTTTATACAGGAGGATGAAAATTAAAACTGCATCATTGGATGTTTTAAAACACCATTTGAAAGTGTAGCTAATAACGCTCAAATTCTGCGAAGTAATTACACATGGCAAACTGTGGGAAAGCTTTCATTAAATTGGTTTTTTTCTCTATCAATTTTATCTCTGTTTATAGATTTTTAAATTGCTATTTATTACTTTACTAGGTGGTCTGTTATATTTTTCATTAATGCTTCTTTGTTATTGGTTGTAGTGTGATGTTATATTATTAAAGACTACAGTTTTCCTCGATAAATGGGTTGCTCAACAGAAATATTTCTTTTTATTTGGACTAGTAGTTTTTTCATTACTGCGTAGTAAAATGTTTAATGATGGGTCGTTTAAGTACAATTGTGTTGAATTGGACGTTTGATAGGAGATAAGAGCCTGTTACTGTGGGTTAGGTGCTACTACATTAAAATAGTGTTTCAACTTTTTTGTTGAATCAAGTCTTGTTTTGTAGCGGATTTAAATCGGAACTGTGTGAAGGAGTTTCTCGACATAGTGAAGAAACTGATTTGTTTTCCGTGGATGTTTGATATAATGTGATGTAAGTTTGTAGATAGTGTTTTTTATCCTGCGGGATTGGGTGTTCGTGCGTTCGTAAAAATACGGGCACGGCGTTGGATGGCCGATATAGGCGCGGCTGGTTTGGCTGCGCGACGGTAGGCGTCGCTGCAGCCATGGAGTGTAGTTGTCAATAGTGTCGTGCGAGGGCGCCACGGTACTGTCTCACAGTACCGTATCTTCACGACCCTACGGCGGTCTGTCCCCGCCAGGTGAGACCTCCGGTTGCCCGGAGGAGGCCCGGCGAGAGACGACCAGCGACGTAGGGCCGACTTTAGGGCGCTCCCTGCCGAGGATGCTGGTCCCCCGCCTGTCACGCTTCCAGAGCGAGCCGGTCACGCTCCAGGCTCACCTCAACCGATCAATCAAATCGATTTTTGCAATCCATAATGTGGCCCATACAGATGATAAAATGAATAAAAATAGAAACGATTATAGACCTTGTCAGGCACGGCAAAGCTTTAAAATTAGGACAAATGAAAAGTGCTTTAAGTACTTTTTTGTAAAATAAATGATTATTATTTCTTATACAACTTGTTTCTAATGTTTTTTTAATATAGTAGTAATAGGTCTACATCCTGAGAACTATACCGAAGAGCTATACTCCAAATATCCGAAATTTTGTAAAGAAATTGATTAGATAGGAAACATTATCCTGTCTGATCATCCTTTCTATAATAATACAATTTTACATCTGTTTTACTAACCTGTTTGATATGCTAACAAAATATGGATCACCGTAATTCAAAATAAACGAATTTAATTTTAAAAATGCCTATAAATTGAAAATACGAGTGAAGCAGACAAACGAAGAAATATTAACCAATGAAATTGCATAATATCGCCACACTACATAAATCACTAAAATATTAAATAACATAATAAGTTAATATTTCTCCGTTTCCTCGCTCCGCGCAAATGAACAGAAACACTAAAGAACCGTTGCTATGAATTAAAACTTTCATACCTTTATTTGTTATTCGTTTTTTTTAATATAGATGAAACAAATAACATGGCTTTCTGTAAAAGAATTTTCAAAATCAGTTCAGTAAATCCAGAAATGACCTCATACAACCACAGAAACATTACCTTTATAAATATAAGTACAAAAACTTGTTGCTGAACTGAATTGCTAAACCGATT
The DNA here is from genome assembly GCA_963859965.1 of Ceramica pisi. Lineage (NCBI taxonomy): Eukaryota > Metazoa > Arthropoda > Insecta > Lepidoptera > Noctuidae > Ceramica > Ceramica pisi. The sequence continues at coordinate 37,680,199 of OY982527.1, read as the reverse complement.
TAGATGAATTTTGTGAACAAAGACAGATCGGGCCTAACGAGCAGTTGATAGCTTGTTAATTTTTTTGCGAAAGTAAAACTTCAACCCGAACGAAGCCGTGGGAAAAGTTAGTATTAAAACTTAAAACGTGGTTATTTTTATCTATATTTAATATTATAAAAAGGTAAATTTTGTGAGATTATAGGAGGTATCTCTGGATCTACTGAACTGATTTTGAAAAAACTTTTACCGATAAAAAACCGTAACGTGGTTTTGTAAGTTTCGACATTTGTAATTATAATATATGTCATATATATTAATCCATACCGTCCTACGAAGTGTGCACGAATCAGCTAGTTTATTTATAATCCTGTACTAACTCCTGATACTAACAAACACAAGAAAAAAAGAATTAGCGAAATCGGTTCAGCTGTTCTCGAGATTTGCGATTTGACACATTCAGCGATTCATTTGTAGATTACAGACACGCTTGGGCTCCCCCAAACGTATACTCAATACTTACATAGGCCTCCGCCTATGTCCAGCATTGGATGTCTTTCGGCTGATATGACGATGATGATTGAGTTATAATTGCATATTTTCCATTGCTTTCATAAACATCAGAACAACTGAGTGCTGTAGTGTGTATCTATGCACCATCCTTCACTAAACATAGCTCAGTAATAAACGTCGCAACATATCTTATCACTTGTCAGACAAAACAAGTATTTTAATACATCTCATTCAAATCTATATTATCTAATACTACTACTACCTGATCCGGCAAACGTGATTTTGCCGCTATACAAAAAAAAATAGCCTACAACTTATTCTCAGACCCAGCAAATCTATTATTAAAATGAATTGCTGTTCATTAGTCTCCCTAAAACTCGAAAACGGCTGGGCCGATTTCGGCAATTCTTTTTTGTTTACTTCGCCAGAATACAACGCAAAAACAACCAAGTGCGAGTCGGACTCGCGCACTGAGGGTTCCGTAAGCAGAAGTTGCGATTTACGATTTATGACGTCGTATTAAAAAAAAAACTACTTACTAGATCTCGTTCAAACCAATTTTCGCTGGTAGTTTACATGGATATGTACATCAAATATTTTTTTCAGTTTTATCATTCTCTTATTTTAGAAGTTAAGGGGGGGGGGACACACATTATTCCACTTTGGAAGTGTCTGTCGCGCAAACTATTCAGTTTAGAAAAAAATTATCTTAGAAACCTCAATATCATTTTTGAAGACCTATCCATAGATACCCGACACGTATGAGTACGATGAAAAATAAATTTTTGAGTTTCAGTTTTAAGTATGGGGACCCCCAAAATTTATTGTTTTTTTTTTTCTATTTTTATGTGAAAATGTTTATGCGGTTTACAAAATACATCTACTTACCAATTTTCAACAGCGTAGTTCTTATAGTTTCGGAGAAAAATGTCTGTGACATACGGACGGACGGACAGACAGACAGACAGACATGACGAATCTATAAGGGTTCCGTTTTTGCCATTTGGCTACGGAACCCTAAAAGTGGGTAAGTAAGATAGCCAGTTGACGGAAGCGAAGCCGCGGGGGACAGCTAGTTTTACATGTTTAGAGTGTGTAACGTTACAATATCAAAAGACAAGTAAAATCTCATTAATTTAAGTTTTTGTTTTGGTTTCCATATTTCGTGCATTCAGCCACTATCACGTTTTGTTAATATAATAGCAGTTCTAAGTATGTTTATGTTCAATGAGTAACTATGATCAAACATAAATTAAGCCAAGTAAGTCTTGCTTTTCAAACATTTTGGTTCCATTTCGAGCAATAAGTCCTAAGTTTTAACGGTGTATATGTCACCGGAAAATGGCATCTTGATTAGATTATAATTTCTTGATATATTATGAAAAAATCGTTTTGTATATAATATATCCCATCCAAATTCAATAGTTTCCAATACATTCGTGTCTTATTTAGTAAAAATAGTTTACAATTTTACGCGATATTTTACAATTTTACGGTGTTTGCCAGTTTCCGGTGACAAATACATTCGATCGTGAGTGAATCGTTCGATAGAATTACGGTGGCCCTGGAACGCATAGGGCGTTATGAAGGAACACGGGGCGGTTTTGTAGGTAATAGTCGGACACTCCCACCCGTTGTGCCTAGAGAGGAAGAAGTCATTTGAAAATTACCCATCATAAATAAAAAAAAACCACTGATCTTTCTCGAATGAATGTAAAAACGCCGAACGAGTACGCACGTTTTGACTTAGCTTATGTAAAAGCCTGTTCAGACCACGATATTCTTTATCTAGAGCGGTAGCAAAAGTAGAGTCCTACTGTTCAAACTTAATCAGTTGAACTCCAAACAAAATAACCGGCGATTACCGAGCGACATTAACCGCTACCGCTCTAGGTACCGAATATCGCGCATGTTTGACCAGGGCTTCAGAAATGACACATACAGCAGTGGTGGTAGCCGTAGCGTTGGCGCTGACATAAGAGGGGGCCGCATTTTCGCGCACAGCGGCGCGGGGCGCGGGCTCCATGGCCTCAGGCAGCGGCACGCTCGCCGCGAGCCGCGCGTACTCCACGTCCATGTTGCGGATGAAGGGGCTGGCCAGCGCGCGCTTGGCCGACTCGCGGTCCTCCTCGTCGTAAGCCTGGAGGATCTGCTCCAGGGTCTGCATCTCCGCCACCTCGCAGTTGCTGCCCCATTCCTGGAAGGTTTTGAGGAAGAAATTAACAATCAGCAAAGATAATAGAAGGCCAAGTGGTTTCGAACCGTGCATCTTATCACAGCTGCTCTCAAAATGGCGAGGGAACCCTCATCTACGACAGCTGCGGTTTATTTGGATGCCAGTTCATCCACGTGTAACGTCTCATAGCTAAATAATAAAAGTCCCACGGCCACGGTTCGATCTTCGACATCAAGTAGAGAGACATGACCCATTCATCGTTGCCTAAGAAAGCACGTTTATCCGTTGGTCTCGGCTTTCATTCGATACGGACAGTCAGGAGCCAGGAAATCCAACAACAGTCGCAGTTTTGCCAACGGGTAGCCACCGTGTTGCTGGTACAGTTAGTTTGTGCAACTCACCTTGTAGGTGGTGCTGGAACAGTTAGTTTGTGCAACTCACCTTGTAGCTGCTGCTGGAACAGTTAGTTTGTGCAACACACCTTGTAGGTGTTGCTGGTACAGTTAGTTTGTGCAACACACCTTGTAGGTGGTGCTGGAACAGTTAGTTTGTGCAACACACCTTGTAGGTGGTGCTGGAACAGTTAGTTTGTGCAACACACCTTGTAGGTGTTGCTGGTACAGTTAGTTTGTGCAACACACCTTGTAGCTGCTGCTGGAACAGTTAGTTTGTGCAACACACCTTGTAGCTGCTGCTGGAACAGTTAGTTTGTGCAACACACCTTGTAGGTGGTGCTGGAACAGTTAGTTTGTGCAACACACCTTGTAGGTGTTGCTGGTACAGTTAGTTTGTGCAACACACCTTGTAGCTGCTGCTGGAACAGTTAGTTTGTGCAACACACCTTGTAGCTGCTGCTGGAACAGTTAGTTTGTGCAACACACCTTGTAGGTGTTGCTGGTACAGTTAGTTTGTGCAACACACCTTGTAGGTGCTGCTGGAACAGTTAGTTTGTGCAACACACCTTGTAGGTGCTGCTGGAACAGTTAGTTTGTGCAACACACCTTGTAGGTGCTGCTGGAACAGTTAGTTTGTGCAACACACCTTGTAGGTGCTGCTGGAACAGTTAGTTTGTGCAACACACCTTGTAGGTGTTGCTGGTACAGTTAGTTTGTGCAACACACCTTGTAGCTGCTGCTGGAACAGTTAGTTTGTGCAACACACCTTGTAGCTGCTGCTGGAACAGTTAGTTTGTGCAACACACCTTGTAGGTGTTGCTGGTACAGTTAGTTTGTGCAACACACCTTGTAGGTGCTGCTGGAACAGTTAGTTTGTGCAACACACCTTGTAGGTGCTGCTGGAACAGTTAGTTTGTGCAACACACCTTGTAGGTGCTGCTGGAACAGTTAGTTTGTGCAACACACCTTGTAGGTGCTGCTGGAACAGTTAGTTTGTGCAACACACCTTGTAGCTGCTGCTGGAACAGTTAGTTTGTGCAACACACCTTGTAGGTGTTGCTGGTACAGTTAGTTTGTGCAACACACCTTGTAGGTGCTGCTGGAACAGTTAGTTTGTGCAACTCACCTTGTAGGTGGTGCTGGAACAGTTAGTTTGTGCAACTCACCTTGTAGCTGCTGCTGGAACAGTTAGTTTGTGCAACACACCTTGTAGGTGTTGCTGGTACAGTTAGTTTGTGCAACACACCTTGTAGGTGGTGCTGGAACAGTTAGTTTGTGCAACACACCTTGTAGGTGGTGCTGGAACAGTTAGTTTGTGCAACACACCTTGTAGGTGTTGCTGGTACAGTTAGTTTGTGCAACACACCTTGTAGGTGCTGCTGGTACAGTTAGTTTGTGCAACACACCTTGTAGGCCTTCTCGGCGGCCACAGCGTCGCCCCGAGCGAGCTGCACGAGCACGATGGCAACGGTGAGCCGCCCGATAGCGCCGGTGTTGCCCGACTCCTGGTGGAAGCCGATCTCGCGGCGCAGGCTGTCCACGGCCTGGTCGTACCTGGAATCAGTAGGTGGCTTCATTAGTTCACATTTACCTGACTATGGCTAAGCCGAAATGTTTCTTATGGAACTTAATTTCGGACTTCAAATGTGTGGCAAAGCGCCACCGGTAAATTGTGGGTATAATTTCATTGGAATGCCTTGCCAGTCTTGATAGGTACAACATGGGTTCTTTATGTCAAGAGGGGATCTTTTACTTCCAGGGAAGCGTGCTGCATTGTCGACCACATCATTCCCATCATGTGAGATTGTGGTCATGATGCCAGTATTTCCCGAAGTGTTGAGCAAAGTGGTGCACCCTTATGCCTTACTGTTTTGCAATAGATAACGAGTATATTGCGATCAACAAGTCAAGACTCAGGGCTGGTAAGAAACCCAGTAACAGTTCGAGCGACTCGGAAACCGCACCCTGGATCTCATGTTCAGCGAACCAATAGGGAACATGCAATATTTTTAAAGAATCCCATTCAGAATACACCACCACAGAAAAAAAAATTAAACGCTTTAATTTATTCCCAGATTTGCGGTTTTATTCGGACAGTTTGTATTTCCGCGCGAAAACGGACGATGACGTCACTCCTGTTATCATTGTTCAAGAAGTGTCATGTATCAAAGTCATAGAACAAGAGCCCAGTGCCCTCAGACCTTACTTATTTTCTAAACGTATGGGATCGTATTGCATTCGAATACAATGTATGGTAGGCGTAGGAAATTACCGCAGTGCTCGTCACATCGTTCTCACATGTTTGTATAATTTCAACACGATGTCAACAAAACTTTGTAACAATTTATTATTTTTAAAAGAGTGTCCGTGGAGTTTCTTGCACGTTCTTCTCCATAGAGATCTACGCTTTGGAACGTGCAAATAGCTTCATCTTTTTTGGACCGACCGACCTTGACAATTCAAAAGTGCCTGTAAATGGTTTAATTGAAATAAATGTTTGACTTTGACTTTTAATGTATCAGATTTTTTTTTCAATCGTCAAATTAATAGTGGAAGTGCAGTCATTGGTTGAATGAATTCTCAACAGCCAATCACACCACATAAATTCTGTGTTAATCATTTTGCACAGACCGGGCACTAGCAGATTATGGTAGGCGCCAGTTAAACTTGCAATACAGTACAATGACCTTTCCCTAATAACCCTTCGTAGATACCCGAACAATAAAAAAAGAATCAGGAAATATAAAAATAAATGAAAAACAAAAGTCTACTAGAGCCTAGACATTTGAAATATGTCTTATACCTACATCATTAAAAAAGAAACTGGCCGTCGCGTCGGACCGAGCTAGCAGATATGTACGCATACGTTATCATTACACAACACTACTATATCGAAACATTTTGTTCCTACGAAAATAAGTAACGCCTGGGAGCCCTGGGATCTTGGACTAATAATTAACAAGTGTGACGTCACTAGACGCTGATTGGTGCATTCAAACACGTTCCGTTTCACGTTACTTTTAATTCGTAATTATTATTAAAAATCACTAGTAACTGGAATAAAAGCGTCCCACAGGCCCTTCTTTTGTATTTTTTCAACATTTTAGTCACAAAACATTGATAAATATGATATCTGCATCTTCCCTATAGTACCAGGTGTGGTGTTACGTGATCTTCACTTCTTATCGTGTAGATAATCGGTCAATCATTAATTCATAATTCAAGATGATTTCAATCCATAGCAACCAAATTAGGTATCGACATGTTTGTGGGTTTAAATTCCATTTTAAAATGACCATTTGTAAGTAAGTATAAAGGTCCTAACATAGCAGAGTTTCTGTGACATTTGAACTTAGCCTTGTTTGCTTGACATCTATTATAGTTTGATACAATGAGGTTCTACTTGATACTAAAGCCGCCGATGCATTCCACCAGCTTCTACGACAAATCTTTTAAGAATCAACCGGTGTTTAGGAATGCCTGTGCCTTGCCTGTGTCGGTAGCATGTTCAATCTTTGACTACTTTTAAAACTAAACTTAAGAATCACTTACTCCCTACTTAATTGTCTTTACTTGGGTTCTCTCCTTTTGAATTATTTTAAATTATTGTATTCATGTATTTTGCTTGCAGAACAGACAGACGATCGTTCGGGCCGAAAAGTTCTGGAGTGGCGACGGCGTACTGGAAGACGCAACGTTGCAAGGCCTCCCACAAGGTGGACCAATGACCTGGGTAGGGTCGCGGGTAGCCGATGGTTGCGAGACGCACAGGACCGTATGTTGTGTCAACACGCGCGGGGAGGCCTATGTCCGTCAGTGGACGTCTTTAAGCTTTAATAGTGATATGTATTTATTTATTATGAAATAGGTAATATGCATGCGTTTATTATTTGCAAAGGAAATACTTTTTAGCCCTAGCAAATAATCGTGAAATTATTTTTTAAAATAATTTCAAGTCAAGTCGACGCCTATACAGCTGCCATTGAAAACAGCGTTTTCGGGAGAAGGACAGATATATTTGTTTAAAATATTTATTTCTCGTTAGTTTTTCGTGTTATTTTGATTCTATTTGCACAGTTAGTATTCTATTTTTGTATATTGGTCTGTGGATGGGTGACCATCTTAACATACATAGTTTCCTCCGTGCCTCGGAAAGCATGTTAAGCTGTTGGTCCCGGCTGTCATTTGGAGATCTTTGGCAGTCGTTCTGGATAGTCAGACGCCAGAAAATCGGACACCAGTCTTGCCAAGGAGTAACGTGTTACCCAGATAATGGGTTGTGGAGGTCTGGCAGGCAGCCGCTCCACATAAAATACTGATATTCAGCTGAATCCGGTTTGACTGGAAGCCGACCCCAATATTTGGGAAGAGGCTAGCCGGATGATGATTTTGTGCAAGTAACGCCTGCACCACTGATTCAGCCTGACTGGCAAAATTAGTATTCCGCTGGATCATTCGTGTCACTGTATACTTCATGATCTTTTAATACAATGCCAGTGCAGTAACAGTTTATTTTTAGTGTAAACTGTTCTAGCATGTGCAAAGCTCTTTTGGTATCCTAGCTTGAAAAACTTACTAAGTGCAAACTGGGCATTGTAGATGAAATTCTAATGTGCCAGTGTAAATGCGGTGCTGTTCCACAAACAATGAATCACATAATAGTGTTCTACGACTCTGCACGTTCTGATTCTGACTCTGAATAGATGCACTGTAATCATCCTCATTAAACCCGAAAGACGTACACACCCGAACATTGACATGACATCTTCCGGCACGCGGTCGCTACTCCAGAATACACTCATTGAACGTTACTGATGGCACCAGCTGAGTTCTGGGCTGACTTAATTGCCATTAACGATGATTGTATGTACATGAAATGGGTTCCCTAAGCTGGATGAGCGAAAGTAAACGTTCATATTACCATTGCAGCTTGACAAGAATGCGGGAAGCCTTGCTGATGTACTCCGAGCCCTGATGCTGGCTACTCTCGGTCTGGAAATAAATCATAAATAGTCTGTAAGTCATCTTTAAAGTCTGTTCGTCTTTGGTCCTTGTCCTTGATAGCTTTGAGCCTTCGAAGATTATGAACCTGGCTTCTTCTTGGTAAGCTCGCTCCATCCTCGACTTTGTCACTTTCACCTCTGACCTAAATTACTCAAGAGCAATTCCATCTCTAGTTAACAAAAAAAAATGCAGTGGTTGAGTATGTAGCACATTCAAAGGTAGGAAATTCGTCTCTTGAGCAGAAATAATGCCAAAACAAGCTCGTGTCCTCTTTTGCCATCTTCGCGTAGAGCATGACTTCATTGCTAAGTCAGGTGTTTCATCTGTGAGAAGAACTTTACCAAGTAAACCTTTTTGTTGTCTTTACTTTGGTTCGAGCTAATCCATAACAGTTCGTAGCGAAGAGGAAGAGGGTAGAATAAGTGAATACAGCTAACCAAAGAAAGTGCTAATTGGGGGCTACTTTCTGACAGTTTAAGTAGCTTAGTAGCATAGTGAGCCTAGGACAAATTCCGCAAGAAACATTATATTCTTGCGGAATTTGTTCAAAAGAATCACCGCTGCCCTGGAACGCAGAGCGTTGGAACTCGGATGGATTTTAGTCAGTAGAAGTCTGGCACTTCTGCTCTGCCCAGAGCGGGACAAGTCATTTGATGAATTCCCATATTTAAAAATAGATATGTTTCCACTGCTAGACCACAGACTTCCTTTCGGAGATAGAGAATGCGCGAATTGATGATCTTGGGTGGCTTTTTTATCTTAGGACATAACAAATTCTTCTAGACGTTTCCGTTTCCGAGTTACTTACTCATCAAAAGATTAACATAAAAAACACCTGCTTGGGAACGAACCCACAACAACTTGAAAGTCGGGGTTGTTACATCTTGTATACACAGGAGTTACTAATCAACATTAGTGTATACTTTCCAAATTCTTAGAGTATTATCGTTATTTTTTCTTTTATTTATAAAAGGGCTACTAGGTCTTACTACATTGTAAAATATGTATAGGTAACTAAAAACTATTTCTAAGTATTAAGCAGCTCCTTTTTCGGGTGCAATCTATAACTTACAAGACAAAACGTTCTGATTTATGTAAGCTAATGTCTAATTTATAATTAAAACTAGAGATACAGTTTATACACAAACCTTTCACAGTGTTATCTGAATGATGGGTGTTAGTTTATGAGAACTAAGCGCACAAGACGGACATGGAAAGCGATTCTGTTTTATAAAATGTTCAGAATATAGTTGAGATATATATTTCTATGTAGGTACATTATAGTAGATAAGCGTCTGTTATATATTAATAAGGCTAGTTCGTTAGTACTCTTGCAGGTGCCTATTTATAAATGTGACTTTTTCGAGTTACACACTGGTCTTACCTGTTCATACTTACGATTCAGAGACGAGGACACTGTAGACACCGTGCGACTAGTAGAAACACGCCGCTCAGCATCAGCAGACTTGCAGTTAGTTAGTAGGCATCTTATATATATGTCAGTTAGTCAAAATTTGTTAGTAGGTAAACACCAGTCGACGCCTCAATGTAATGCACAAATCGACGCTGTAGGATCTTGAACGCTCAGCTCAGTTCCGAGAGTGGAAATTCCAACAGCGCGCTTTTTTAAGCATTTAATGATATTACGTCTAGTGTTACTTAAATAGGTGTAGGACTAAAGAAAATATTAATATTGAATTACTGATTACTAGCATTTTCCCGCGACTTCTCTCGCGCATTTCCTTTTCCCTTAGTATTGTACATCTGAATCCTCTTGAATAACTCTGTCTACTGGATTAAAACTTTCAGTCTTGTTTTGAACCTTCAGAGACTTTAGGCAGTATACAAATATACTTTTAGGCCAGTCTTCGAAGAGTTTTTTATCAGAGAACTTTAATAATCACAAACACCCAAGAGGCAAGCCTTGTGATTTAAGTTCATTATTTGATTTCATTTTAAGATATAAACTTACCAATAGCACGTGACCTAGAATAGGATCAAGAGCAAACCCATCTCAAATATAGAAAAAAAGGGTAGATCTGAATGCAATATTTCCAATACCATTTCAACATAGAGAAGTAATAATATTGAAAAGCTTCAACACATCGTTTCTTCGTTCCTCTATATTTACACGTCACCAGAAAATGGCAAACACCGTTAGATTGTAAAATATCGCGTGAAATTGTATACAATTTTTTTCTAAGTAAGACACGGATGTATTGGAAACTTTTGAATTTGATGGATACATTATAATCTGCCTGCCTTTTCCCAACTATTATATATCGGGGTCGGCTTCGAGTCAAACCGGATTCAGCTGAATACCAGTATTATACGTGGAGCGGCTGCCTACCAGACCTCCACAACCCATTAACTGGGTAACACGGTACTCCTTGGCAAGACTGGTGTCAGATTCTTGGCTTCTGACTATCCGTAACGACTGCCAAAGATCTCCAAATGACAGCCGGGACCAACAGCTTAACGTGCTTTCCGAGGCACGGAGGAAACTTGGTATGTTAAGATGGTCACCCATCCACAGACCATCCTCGGCAAGCGTTACCTAACCTAGAAGATCGACCTGTGCGGCTGTTACTATTTAGCCACGAGCTCCTCATACATTATAATACAAAACGATTTTTCATAATATATCGAGAAATTATAATCTAATCAAGATTTATTACAATCTTACGGAGTCTGCCATTTTCCGGTAATATATAATAGGTACACGGTGACATTTTAGTGGGCTTACAACGGCAGCAAACTTCATCTATCCAAAGACATTTACCTACATTTAAAAAAATATATATTTATATGATCATATGCATTATTAACAATTAATATTCATTATCATGACGTATTTTGAAACGTCCAGAAGCGAGCGCAATGTGATCCTTGTGTTCCAATGACGGAAAAGAATGGCGACATTATTTTTATACGTAAACATTATTTATATGGTGTTTTAATAATTCTAATGCATTAAATACTTTTAATGTACTATTATCTTATCTTAATTAATTATTTAAAATACTCATAGCGCCTTGGGGTAGTTTATGTCGGGTTGTTTAACTTACCTTTGTAAGACGACCAAAATGCCACAGTGTATTTTTCAAATATATGTAAAACAGACAGTTATATAATAAGTGTGTTTATGAAATGTGTATGATTTCAGTGCGGTAAGGATGAAATTAACTAACACAAATTGATATCCTCTACACATTATTTCGGTTAGCCAATCACAACAGACAGTTGAGCCAATTATGCTATGCTAAAGATCTTTGTCATCGTAGCATATAATACATTTGATGCTATGGTAGGCGCCAGATAAATGTGCATTAATGGTCAGTGACCCACATAAATTTATTGACTTTCTTAATATCAATAACAGAAATTAAGACATAAAACTGTCCTGAAAGACTTTTCTGACTTTCGTGATCCTTTACGTTCCCTAATGATGAAAAAAGTTTTATAATTTATTTTTCGCGTATCTACGAAGAGAAATTAGGGAAAGGTCAATGTACTTTATTGCAAGTTTATCTGGCGCCTACCATAAATGAGTGTGAAGACGAGGTTGATAAGTACACACAGAGGATGATTCGAAGCGTCAATGTTTTTCAGTGATTTTAATTTTATATAATGTATGGACCTTGTCTGAAATAAATAAATGAATTGAATTGAATCAATGGCCCTGCTTCCAAAATAAACTAGGCTTAGTTTGTTTCTGACAGGGTTCCGGAATTTATTCGAAAGCGTCACCACGGGACTGGAAAGCAAAGGGTATTGGGGGAACACGGATGGATGTTAATCAGCAAGAGTCTGATACTCCCTTTTACTCAGCTCACAGTGGGAGCAGTCATTTGATGATTTCACATCCTTTTTTTAGGGATGGGAAATCATCAAATGACTTCCCTCGCTTTGGGCGGAGCGGAGCGAGTGTCAGACTTTTACTGACTAAATCCCATCCATGTTCCTTCATTGCCCTTTGTGTTCCGGAACCACGGTATCTCTTTCGAATAGTCCCGCAACTCCGGCAGGCGTCGCCCCTTTCGGCCCCCTCTGTATGCTGACTCTCTTAGAAGCGCGCGTGAAACACGAGCGCGCCGTCGACACGGCCTGTCGTCATAAAACGGACGGACGGTGAGCTACCCATAGCTCACCCTCCACAGGCCCGCAATGTTTTCACACCCTTAGAAAAGGTTTAGTTAGTTTAGCGTAGCTCGCTTAGCTGCAAGCTTAAAACTTTTGTATCCAATAAAATACATAGCTGAGGTACATTCTATAATTGCTCACAAGGTTTGCGGTTTAGCAGAGCATATTCAGTTGAGCTCTTAGTCTGCTGTCTTTATGAAATGTATGGATCTTTCTTGTCTTTATGAATCTTAGCTGTATGGTATGCAGACAATGCGTATGTAAATAATGGCTGAGCCTAGTAAAATTAGCGAGATATCTAGTAAAATTATTTTTTCGATAGTTAACGAACTTTTGTACGGAAGTTCGTAATATTTGGCCGATGGGAAATATCGTAGAGCGCTCAGCTTATTCAAGCTCAAGGCATAATTAAAAGAGTTATCTGTCACACTCTTGTCTGTGTACCAAATAGTTGGTTTAACTGTACACTGTATCGTAAGATGCAGCAGCGCGATTCTGAAACATCTAACCGTGTAAGCTTGTGAAGTGAGCTGTCAACCCATACAAACAAGATGGAATGAAAGTTCATTTCAGCTCACTCCACTTAGATTGAGATGTTGACAGAATGGACCGGTAGGATGGTTTGACGAAACGAGTGTTAGAATAATAACAGACACGAGTCGTGAGCACACTCTCCACTGGTCGGTTTGACTACGACAGAGGGGCTAGCACGAATATTTTGACGTATACGTATTAACGTATGTGAATTTCGAATGTGTAAAACTACAACCCCATAGTATTTTGGTTTAGTTTTATGGGACATACACAATTAACATAATTTAAAAATATGTATTTAGTATCTAATTCAGTTGTGTATATATGCAAAACGTGTATTGTAGATTTGTAGCAATGGCAAAATTTTACGTTACGTTATTATAAGTCAAAAATATTCGTGCAAAGTCCTCACCTCGTTATTGGTGCATTAGTCAATGCTGATCGACTATTGGGCTTGCAAGTTTCGTTCGCCCACCGTACACTGGCGAGATCACCCTGCTGCCTTCATCTGTGCTCAAGACTCGTGTCGGCTACTATGGATCGGGATCTAATGAATAACCCCCTGATCAGTTAATGGTACAGGGCGAAGCGCAGTACCCGCAGATGGTGCACGATGCGCGACGATGATGATCGAAGCTAAATGAGCTGATGATGATGAAGTGATGGCCAGTGATGTGATGATATTATCGATGGTGTTAGTCAGGCAGAGGTTACTTGTTAGTTCTGGTGTAAGTATTTTGAGGCGCTAGGTAATTCGGAAAACTGAATCGACAAATAGCTGATTTTTTTGCAAGTCAAATACATAAATTCGCAGAAAAACGCAAGCACAGAGTGTATTCTGAATTTCGCCCTTTTGGTGTTCGCAAATGCAATTGTATTATTTTTTTGCGATAGCAACATATTTCATTTTGTCAGTCAAAATACTTATAGCTAGCGTTTATACATAAAAAGGATAAGAACTTTCAATTATGTCGGTGTCTGTGGCAAGTTGTGCAGAGTAGAGACTGCGTCTGCGTGGATGCATAGCAAGGTTTGTCAAAAACCAATAGAAACGCTTGTGCTGAGCGGGACTAGGTGAATTAACCGAATCTATTGGTTCTTTACAAACACATGCCTCGCTACGCATCCGGCACATCTCTGTTAGAAAAGCAGCCTAATCTAACTAACCATTTTCTCCACAGATTGCCTCAGAATAGGTGAACAAGGACCCTTCACTAATGTTTACAGGAAAATTTATTTATAATTTATTTTTATTTAAAATATGTATGCAATATATTTTAACCGACTTAAAAAAAAGGTGGAGGTTCTCGATTGGGTAAATTTATTTTTAATGTATGTACACCGATTACTCCCGAGGTTTCTGATCCGATTTCTATGATTCTTTTTTGGGTCGATGCAGCATACTTGTCGAATGGTCCCGTTTTTTTCGAATTGGCTCAGTAGTTTTTATTATATACCGCGTCCGTAGGAGAATACCCTTCAGCGAATCCCTCCACGTGGTCCCCGGGTGGTGCTAAACAGGTGACACTAACCGCCTCCGTGGTCTAGTGGTTATACCACCTGATTCAGACCCAGAGGTCCCGGGTTCGATTCCCAGCGGGGGCAAATATTTTGCTCGGTTTAGTTGGTGGTAGGACTTGTCCTAAGTCCGCCTGGCAAGCTACCACCATCATGTCTAAGTCTGTCGCCATAACAACAACATTGTTAACAGCATTGTTGTGTTCCGGCAGTTAGAGGTATGATAGCCAGTTCCTCTGTGTAAGAGGATTCCGGGTGAAACTCGCTTCCATCTTCGGCCTAATCATCACTTTCCATCAGGTGAGATTTGTGCCACGAGTTTCCCCGTTTTGTATAAAAAAAAAATTATAAGCATTTATTTTGTACAGCTAAGGAGTGGAATTCCCTGCGTGAGTCTGTGTTTCCTGATAGCTACAACCTGGGAGTCTTTAAGTCAAGAGTGAATAAGTTACTTCTAGGCAAGCGTGCTCCACCTTAGACCGCTTCATCACTTAACATCAGGTGAGATAGCGGTCAAACGTGTGCCTATCAAAAGTAAAAAATAATTTGCTTATTTCGATTTCTGCGTAGACGATGACGTAGTTCAAGCTTAGTCCAATTAAAAGTGTAAAATAAAACATTTTTCTAAACTAATCGATGTTAAAAAACAAATAAACAAAACCAAAAACACCGACTTCCGAAATTAAAGTTATTTTATACTTTGTAGTGTTTTGTTTGGAAGTCGGATATATGTTTTTGTAAAAAAGTTTTTTAAAATTAATTTTGTTTTATTAGTTCCGACCCGCATTTTAAGCATCAGAGGTGCGACTTGTTTTGCGAATTAGTACATGGAAACCGACAGTTCGGTTCGTTGTAATTATTTGTGTTACCTAGCGCCTCAAAGCAGCAGATAGCATTTAAAATATTTCTCAAATTTGTTAGTGTATTTGCATAGCAACCATTTGAATGCTGTTAGCGACCGATGGAGGTAGTAGGAGACTACACCGAGCCCTTATCAGTATGTTAGCGTTATGTATGTGCAGATTGGGTAGCTTTTGGATTTATCTTTATAATTCATCATCTGCCTAGCCTTTTCCCAAGTATATCGGGGTCGGCTTCCAGTCAAACCGGATTCAGCTGAATACCAATGTTTTACGAGTATCTTAGTATAATGATATATCCAAATAACACAGCAAGGAAGCCACACCAGTTCTGTCCTTTAGCAGGTCTTTTTTCTTTGTTTCAGGATGTAGAACAGGACTGGTTAACTGGCACCCTTACAAAAGGCCGGCTGCGGCTAAACATGATAAATATTGTATTTCTAGCAGTAATCACGGCACAGGAAAGGTAAATAAAAAATACTGGATCCAGCCGAAAGTGTTACAATTCTTTTTAATTATTGAATATGCGATTATTATTAATATTAATTATTATATTCATTTTAAATAATTAGTGAAATATGTACATTTCATTGACACATGTTTTTTTACTATATCAGCCTAAGCTAAAAAATGGGACATACCAAGAGTTAATGCCAAAAAAACTTATATATAAAAACACACTTATTTTCGAAGTTTAAGTCCGAAACCTAGCCTTCCAAACAATTGTAGAGTTCCAGTCAAACCGAATTCAATATTCGAATATTCACAACCCCAAAAATATTCAACCCTCAAATCCCAACTCTTGTTACTGGGTAACAAAGTACTTTTTGACAAGTCTGGACGAATAACACATTCAATTTTGATAAATATCACATAGATCCCTATTCTACTTCCATACAATAGTGCATCATACATTATCTTCGGTTCATATCCTACATTTAATAAATGTATATCTACTCTTCCATACAAACTTTAACACCCCAATACCCCATAAACCCAAGGTTGTTACAGCTATGAAAAACTAATAATAACAGCACAACAACAACACATAGTTATGGTGTAAGAGGGAACATCCTTCAGTTGATAGAATCAGACAGATAGAATGCAATGCGTAGAAGTTTCTAGAATTTGTCCAAAGAGTAAGTTAGAGACAATATATTATGTATCTAAACAAAGGAATGTAAAATATGGTGTTCCACAAGGTAGCGTATTTGGACTTTTTTTAAATATATATTAACGATCTCCCAAAAGTAACAACTAACAAAATGGTTCTTTTTTCGGATGACAGTACAGAGTAATGTAGTAAGTGTACAAATGAAAATGATTATGAGCAAGACATAAATTCTACTTTAAATAATATAATACACTGGTTAAATAATAATAATTCAGTAATAAACCTGAACAAAACAAAAATATTGCACTTTTATCAACGTAGTGAATACCCAAATGTAAGTGTTGATTACCAAGGCTGTAATATTGAGGAAGCAAATGAAAATTTATTAGGTATAGTGATTGACAGCAAACTGACTTGGAAACCTCATATTGAATTGCTTTGCAAAAAAACTTAGTAAATCTGCATATGCTCTCTTTCAACTTCCACAAAAACTCAACAGTCAGGCTCTTTTAATTTTGCCTACCATAATATGGTCTAGTTGCCTCTGTTCTGCGGTATGGTATTATTTTCTGGGGGCAGTCTACCGATAAGGAACTGGTATTTAGAATGCAAAAGAGATGTATAAGTTCAATGTCAATGTTGGGTCTTAAAACAACAGATAGCTGTCTTCCCTATTATAAATCTTCAAAAATTTTAACTTTTGCGTCTTTGTGTATTTTGAAAACAGCTTTGTTTGTAAAAAAACATCCACATTTATTTAAAAAACTGTCGGAAGTCAGAATAAATCCAATACGGACTCAATATTTAAACCAGCACGCGTAGCATGGCGATTATATATCTATTCTACCAAGAAAAGACAAAGCTCTTTCTATTCAACTCGACAAGTCTTCTGCTCGAGCATGGCGCGACCCGTAGGACTCGCGTTTCTATGAAAACAAAGACATAATTATCTAGTCTTTCCATAGCAACGGAGAAGTAGCTAGTGATGTGGTCATTCTGCGAATATTACGATGAATTTACGTTTAGTTAGCCAAAAAAATGTGTCAAATACACTATTTTTCACACTTTTTGCACGTAACTCAAAGCAACAACAAAACGTGTTACTCGAACATATTTTTAATCTATAACGGTTTATGTTTATAAATGACATATTTTTGTTGAATTTATTATCGTACCGATTTAAATTAGAATTTTTTGTTTATGATCATGGCGGCAAGGAAAAAGTGAGTAGATTTTATGATTAATTGGATTAAGTTCTGATTATTCCAATAATTGTGTGTAATTAATTTAAGTAGGTACATAATATCCTACCATTCGATGAAAAGAGAACATAACAATATTCTAAATAAAAGGTTATTTATTGGTGGTATTGTCTGATGAAAACTTTGCCATACACAGTGCAATGCGTTCTTTACTGTTATCTTTCTTCCCTTTAATATCGTCTGAAGTGTTTTTACTTTAGTCATTACAAAAACAATTTATTTACAGCGTACGAAGTACCACCCGACAAATTGAGATGTTGGTAGACTATATGTCTACCCCGACATACTATCTAAGTAATAAAGTAAAAATAAAATGATTATTGAAATAAATAATCCTTGTCTAGGTCCGATAAGATGTAGACTATTTGTCATTTCATATAGAGAGTTATTTCTACCCCCAAGTGTCAAAAGTAGAGAAAATATTGTGGGCATGCTTGACGTTGTAGACTTTTGTCGATCGAAGAAAATAAACATTTCTTTTCTACTTGTCAAACATCGCCATGCTTAGGACGATAGAAATCTTTCTTCAATCTGTCATTTTGTCGATTCTCCGGTCGACAAAAATCGTTTCTACGGTGGTCATGCTACGCGTGCAAGTATGTCATGTCAAATGTAAAACTGTGCTAATGAAGAAAAGTTTTTTCGGTATTGCGCATTTATCATAAAGTACCTAATGTAGTAAAAAAACACGACTGTAATACAATTTAAAAGGGCACTACACGAAATTTTAATCGAGAAAGTTATTACAAAATTAACGACTACCTTAATGATGAATCGCTGACTGATTGACTTATTTTATTTATTTTTTTAATTTCTCGGGTCCCTAGAGACCCGGCCTTTGGTAGGCGTACGAGGGGCTAAAACCAGCTCGCAGAGGCCCCGTTAGACATTTCAAATGTAATGGGGCACCAACCGGCGATTATCTCTTTATGCACTGAAAGTATTCCCAAGGACAATCCCCGGTTGGAGCAGTACTATTGCAGAATAATGATGGAAACAAAATGAAACGCTATGGGTTTGGGTGGTTTAGTGGACTGATAATCGTTTATTATAGAAGAACTAATGGCCCCTGCCTGACCACTAACAATATACACGGCTTTTAAATGGCAGGGGGTGTCTTGCACACTCAATGAATGGGCCTCCGAAAACGGTCGCTAGCACAAAGTGACGTAGCGCCAAGGAGGCAACATAGCCTGAGGTGCTAGAGGAGTGGAGAGGTATACCACGGCTATCAGGACAATTCCGGAAGTGCGGTCAAGATCCCTACCAGCACCTTACTGGATTATACATCCTTCTCCCGAGCACGTGTGCTCTAGCGAATCTCCACTCAGACCGGCCAATTAAGGCAAGAAAGAGGTGGGAGCTCTGTTCCTTGTCAGTTTTCACTCTGGCCAGCCAATAAAGGCAAGCCGGAGATGAGGAACAAGACTTCTCCCGGGAGATGACTTATTTTATTATTATTATAGCTGCTACTAACTATTGACATAATTTTATTCTGATTGACATACTTATTATTATTTTTTTACATCATTGTGACAACTTTTATTGTTTTTTTTTGTCATTTTTCTGATTTATAACCTAAACACGACATATTTTATTAAATTATTTTGACATTTATTATTTTTATGATTTGATATTATGATTTGACATGTATAATTTCGATATTGTTTACTACAGTAACCAGACTGACATTTTTTTGTTCTTTTTTTAAATATAGATACTAATGTTTTATTGTAACTGAAACAAGACATTTGTTTAACTTAAATTGACATTTAGATTATTTTATGATTTGACATTTGTAATTTTAATCATTTTATTAGAGTAACCAGCCTAACATTTATACAAAGATTTTAGATTATTTTATTGTAACCGACAATATTTTACTTGTCCATTTTTAATTTTTAAGATCTTTATTCAAATTGTTTATTTTTAGTTTAATCTTAATTTTGCAGTTGAATTTTATTTCGATCGACGGTAGAATATGGAGGACTTTATTATGTAAAAAAGTATATCTATGTACCTAATACCCACGTTTGCAATAAATAAAGAAATTAATGATTGATTGATTGAACAGTAAACGCGCATGTCTAAGTGCTTAAATACCTAGTTTAAATAGAATAATTACTGGAATGTTTACACTATACATGTTAAAATCATTAACTTTTTACATCGTCAAAACTGATAAACGCGACATTCTAAGACTTAATGCCAAAAAAACTTATATTTATAATACACACTTATGTTCGAAGTTTAAGTCCGAAACCTAGCCTACCAAACAATGGTAGAGTTCCAGTCAAACCGGATTCAATATTCGAATATTCACTCAACCCTCAAATCCCAACTCTTGTGACAGGGTAATAAGGTACTTTTTGCCAATTCTGGACGAATACCACATTCAATTTTGATAAATATCACATTGATCCCTATCCTACAAATTGATTTTACCTTTTAAAGTTTGAGATATTCAGCATACTTTCATCCTCCCTGTATTTCTCCAATTAATGATACTTCCATACAATATTGCATCATACATTATCTTCGGTTCATATCCTACATTTAATAAATGTATATCTACTCATCCATACAAACTTTAACACCCCAATCCCCCAGAAACTCGAGGGTGTTGAAGCTATGAAAAACTAATAATAACAGTAAACGCGCATGTGTAAGTGCGAAAATACCTACCATTAATAGAATAATTACTGGAATGGTATATATTCCTATACTATACATGTTAAAATCATTAACTTTTCACATCGTCTAAGCTGATAAACGCAACAGAAGTAATAAGAAGAAACACGTGTCATTTATTCAAGTTGTGAGCCGTCTTCATTTTCTTCACTTTCCTCTTTAATAACAATATAATCCACAAGTCTGTAAAAGAAAATATTATTTTTTATTTCGAGCCTATAACGAAAATAAAAAAAATATGAAATCGTCGTCGTCGTCTGCAATAAACTATGTTTTGATTGAATAATTTGAGAATGAATAATTTGAGGATGAATAATATGAGAACGAATAATTTGTTTTTTTTTTGTTCCACCATGTCCGTCTGTCTGTCCGCGGTTTAGCTCAGAGACGCGGTTTAGCACAAGAAAGTTAGTATTTTGTATACATATTTATCCCCAAGTGGCAAGACCAAATCGTGAAAACAAATGTGTGCCCCGGACCAAACCTATAAAAACCCAGGACATTTGGGTCAATATGAGATTTTTCCTCGGGTCTCAAACAAAAATTAATACAAATGAAATAATAATATGCAAATATGGTTTTCGTACACCTTCAGTTTTCTTAAACGACCTATTCAACACCCCAATCTATGGCATAAACGAAAAAATCATGGCCACTTTATGCGTAGGGGTAAGGCTGCCCCACCCATCCGGGTTTCCTCGGATTTGTCCTAGTTTGTTTAAAAACAACCCATTCGCTGGCAGAAGGGGGGTAGAGCTTCTACCAGCGAAAGGGTTGTTTTTAGAGATGTGAAGAAAATCATGGTATTAGTATATTTAACAAATTTGAAAGGAAAACTGTGACAAGTCTTAATAAAATCTTTATAAGTCACTTCAGTTGACTTATACAAATCTTTATAAATCTATACAAAACTATTAACGAAAACAAGTTTGAAAATGAAAATGATTATCGGGCACTTGAGGAATACTTAAAATCTACAATCAACAATAATAAAACTGAACAGACAAAAACTCTTCACCCCCCTATAACCAATTGGATAAACAAAGAAATAATTAAAACCATCAATACTAGAAATGAACTGGGTAAGAAGTTGAAAGAGAATCCAAAAGACGCAGAAATAAAGAGCAATTTTTTAACAGCAAGAAATAATGTCAGAGCTATTATACATACAGAATACAAAGAGTTCTTACTATTTAAAATCTTTTAAAAATTGTATTGGAGTATAGCCTTTTAAGATGTAGAAGTTAATTAATAGTATAACTCACAATAACATAAAAAAACAATTCAGCCCCTACAAAACTTTAAGATCCAATTACCGATACAAAACTTATATATTGTGAGAGTTTCAATCATTGGTTTTCAACAATTGGTACAGTGCTAGCAAGGGAAATCACAAAAGGTTGTCAAAATAATGCAAATGTCACGCTTTTGAGACTTAGTACAAGTACGCCAGCCTGGTATAGAACTTGCAGAGTTGTCACTACATACTGAAGAGGTTTCAAAAATTATTGACGAATTGAAAACTAACACGAGCACGGGCATCGACGGTATCAGTACTAAAATAATTAAATGTATTAAAGATTTACTTTTGGAAGACTTAACAAAAGCCTTAAGGAAGGAATATTTCCTGATACATTAAAAATCGCTAAAGTCACACCGATACATAAAACCGGAAGCAATGCAGATGTAAGTAATTATCGTCCAACATCAGTCTTACCGATTATTTCTAAAATATACGAAAAAATTATTCATAATAGATAACAAGATTATTTAAATTCAATTACCTTTATTTCGAAAAACCAACATGGCTTCCGACAGAAATCAAACACCCTATCCGCAACTATTGATCTTATAACTAACTTAAAAATTAACATTGATAAAAAGCAAATAGCTCTCGGGATCTTCATTGATTTAAAAAAAGCTTTTGACACTGTAAGTCACAAACTCCTTAAAAAATTGGAAAGCATCGGTATTACTGGATCGGCATTAAAAAATATATTAAATACATATCTTACTTAAGAGTCCTATTACATTTTTTACGGAAATTCATGATTTTTGACGCTGTAGTTTTCAGCAGCAGTAACATATTTCAATTATTTGATCCTGAATAACGATACTGCCAGTCTCTTTCTTGTAAGTTAGAGTTACATATTTTCATTTTTCTTTTCGTGTAATTTACTATAAATATTTTACGAACTCAGTTTGCAAGAAAAAATGTCGGCGATGGAACTTTCACGGTCTAATTCACATTGTTACAATCAATTCTTTTAAAAGCTGAAATTACTAGTAGGTAAGTTGAATGTTTTACTTGTTTATTGGAGTTCTAGAATTTCTTTAAAGTCCTTGAGTTTTCACGGAAAAAAACGTAAAGAAAGCCTAATTTAAGCCAGAAATGGCTTGATTCAGCGTCCATTATATTCCAATTAAAAACAATTTTATCAAATAAATTAATATGATATAAAATTTCAATCTACAGTGAATACGTTTCATTAGTTTTCGTTTGTCAATATAATAAAACAAAATTACAATAAATAAAATTAAAGTACTATATATTCTGCGTCAATTCAGCGCGCGCGCTCCTCAGTCTCGCGCGAGCGCCCAAATAAACTATAATCCTATTCAGACTAGTAAGTATCAAAATTGTTTCGCGGACTATAGATGTACTCCCAACGCAGACCAACGTAACTTCGTCTATTGCAAACGAGCATTTACGATTTGTAATAGGACTCTTAAAGGTACCCAGGTGGTTGGTATTGGTGAACATCGAAGTGAACCCAAACCCATTACCTGTGGAGTGCCACAGGGTTCTATATTAGGGCCTCTATTATTCCTTATTTTTTTTACTTTGGCAGTAATATAGAAGGAATCGTTAAGGAGGCACAAAGTGATCTTAATAGACTAGCCATCTTGGTTTTAGTGCAATCTGCTTACTATAAATGCTAGTAAAACCAAATGCGTGCTTTTTACTGCTAAAAATAAAAAAAAACTTCCTACGCACTTTGAATTAAATATAGGTAAACCTTATTTAGAACAAACACTGAGAAATATTTAGGTCTTACTCTTGTTGATAAACTTACGATGAAACCTCACATTGAGAAAGTAAGAAAAAGATATCATCACTGACTGGTGCACTTAGAGGAATTGTCCGATGCCTTCCACTACATGTCAGATATATTATTTATAACTCGATATTAAAACCACATCTTGATTACTTAATCGAAATATGGGGAAGTGCTGCCAAAACTCATCTTTAAAAACTACAAACGTCTCAAAATAACTAATTAAACTCTTATTCAAATATGATTATTTAACATCTTCTCATAAGGTTTTTAAAGAAACCAATTTAATGAATTTTAATCAAATTTATAAATATAACACCTGCATACTTGTACGTAAAATAATTAACATTATATTTACCTACAGGTTGTACGGAACCCTCGGTGCGCGAATCCGACTCTCACTTAGCCGGTTATATTTATGAGTTGTCATAGCGGCAATAGAAATTACAGTTCTTGAGATACATTCCGCTGACAGAGAGACAGACAGACAGACCGGCGAACGAAGGGACGTTCTTTTAATTATTTGTACCGATATCATTACATTACTCATGATAACCCCTACGTTCGGACACTGATTTTACTCGTCAAGTTTAAGTTTTAACATGCCAGTTGAATCATATTCTTGCATCTGGCTACAATTTCATTATAATATTTGCTTTTGTATACATAATTTGTTTTAATATGCAAATCTTTTATTAATAAAGATCTTGTTCATGCTTAACCAGATCACCCTACCAAACTGTAAAATACCCTTTTGTGATTTCACTCAGTTACAACTCAAAACAGCAAAATATTTGAGAGCTATTTTCTTTGGACCCTATTCAAAACGAAAATCTCGATTACAAAACCATTTAATTAAAACGAAATGCAATATTGCCTTTGATGGATCATACACAGAATATACAGTCCGTATAGTTATTTTACAGCCTCACAGCAGCGAGAATAAGGATCAGTTTGCAAAACGCGTTTGCGTGTTTGATGCAAAATCACGCGGCACAATCACTATAGCCGTTCCATAGACAGACACTACTCATACTAATGGACACACCGGATTAAATGCTACAGTGCACGGATTCGGGATTCGAATGCAATTAGCGTACCTTCTATCTACTCCTATCTCCCCGGCCTCTCAAACATGTGCAGATAAAAAGTCACCATAGTCCTCGGTAATAAAGTACAGTTCGCGCTACAAATTCAAATCTTTTGATGTTTTTGTACATAGTGAAGTGAACTCAATGTAGTACTAGTTTAAAGTTGATATTTGTAGTGGACATAACATTATTCGGAACATATCGATTTGATACGAAATATGAAAACGGCTGTGTGTGAGCCCGACGCATGGGGGACGCTGTTGTGCTTTCAATTATTATCAAGCCTGTTTTGATTAGCTTCGACGCCGAGTTGCCGGCCTGTCGGATTTCTACCGGTTGCATTTTGGGGAGTGTGCGACGGTATTGCATAATTTAATTTCGCCAAGCCCGTTTCATCATTGGAGCACAAGACCAAACCGAAACGAAAACTCTCAAAATGGGCCTCATCAGAAGGCTTAAAGTCCCTAACATCTATGGAGAGGGCAATGCTTGGAGTTTCTTTGCGTGATCGAATCAAGATTGATGATATCCGCCAGAGAACCAAGGTTACCAACCACGGCACACAGCACTGCTCGCAGAACAGATGGTAGATGGGACTGTAAAGTTCTGGGGTGGCGATGATGATCATTAGATCATGATATTAGCATTTCTAACTGTAGATAATTATTAGACTTTTTGAACCGTTCTAACTTTTTTATTGTTGTCAATGTTCTTTTCAAAACGACCCGCGTCAAAAGGGGCCATAATATCTACCTTGGGTGGAAGATTCTTTCGAGTAATTAATGATACTTAAAATTAACGGTAAAAGCGCGAAGGTTACATTGTAATGGGTGTCAGAAAATGTAATTAGCAGATTTACAAGAATAATTTATTGCAGTTTCGATTTTACTACTAATCAAATCATCAAGGATGTTACTTACCTTTTTATCACCGAATGCCTTTTAGCATTCCTGTTCGTCTCATTATCGTCTGGCGCATTACGTTTGTTACTAATTAAATTTGGTTTCACATCGTGTTCTGAAATTATAGACAGAGTTACAATACGAACGTTTTTGAGAAAGCATACAAATTTGTGGGCATAGATATAAAAAGTGAAGCGTACCAGTTTTTATGGCAATGGGTGCCATGGCGGTTGAATCACGCGGGTTGCCTGCCAATGTCGACGGGTCAGTGGTAAAAATCGCTGGAGAAGGGTTCGCCGGAGGAGGGGTCGCGGGAGTAGGGGTCGCGGGAGGAGGGGTCGGCGTTTGTGGTGGAAGGTACCAAGTTTTTCTTGGGCTAGATAAAACCACCAGGGGACGGTATGGAGTCGCCGTCAGACGACTAATGTTAACCGCGCCACGTACTGCAGTCGACGTGGACGTAGATGAAACCACCGGGCGACGGTATGGAGTCGCCGTTAGACGGCTAATGTTAACCGCGCCACGTACTGCAGTCGACGTGGGCGTAGATGAAACCACCGGGGCACGGTATGGAGTCGCCGTTAGACGGCCAATGTTAACCGCATCACGTACAGCAGTCGACGTGGGCGTAGATGAAACCACCGGGGCACGGTATGGAGTCGCCGTTAGACGGCCAATGTTAACCGCACCTCGTACTGCAGTCGACGTGGGCGTAGATGAAACCACCGGGGCACGGTATGGAGTCGCCGTTAGACGGCCAATGTTAACCGCACCACGTACTGCAGTCGACGTGGGCGTAGATAAAACCACCAGGGGACGGTATGGAGTCGCCGTTAGACGGCCAATGTTAACCGCACCACGTACTGCAGTCGACGTGGGCGTAGATGAAACCACCGGGGCACGGTATGGAGTCGCCGTTAGACGGCCAATGTTAACCGCACCACGTACTGCAGTCGACGTGGGCGTAGATAAAACCACCAGGGGACGGTATGGAGTAGCCGTCAGAGGACTAACATTAACCGCGCTACCTACTGCAGTCGACGTGGGCGTAGATGAAACCACCGGGGCACGGTATGGAGTCGCCGTTAGACGGCCAATGTTAACCGCACCACGTACAGCAGTCGACGTGGGCGTAGATGAAACCACCGGGGCACGGTATGGAGTCGCCGTCAGAGGACTAATATTAACCGCGCTACCTACTGCACTCGACGTGGGCGTAGATGAAACCACCGGGGCACGGTATTGAGTCGCCGTCAGAGGACTAATATTAACCGCGCTACCTACTGCAGTCGACGTGGGCGTAGATGAAACCACCGCAGGACGGCAGGAATTGGCCATGAAAGGGTAAATGATCGCCGTAGGACGAGCAGTCGCTGTGGTGAGCGATGAAAACACCGGGAGACGGCAGGAAGTCGCCGGGGGACTGCAGGAAGTCGCCGAGGGAGAGAACGACGTCGCCAGAACCGGAGCCGATGTCCTCGGAGCCGACGGGTTAAGGTCCGAAATCGATGGGTCTTCCTTTTTAATCTTATGGTAGGTGGTCAATGTCCAAGGCCTTTGAAAATCCAACATGGGCGTCACCGAAATTGGTAGGTACATTGTAGGCAATTCCGGAGTTATCTGAAAATTATTATTTTTTACTAAATTAACCTTCTATCACCCGGCAATAAAAATGAATTGCACATTTTCTAAAAGAATTTTACCAAACTGTGAGAGAGTGAGAGGGGTCTTAGTAGCAAAAAATAGGTTTAAGTGTTGCAACTTAATTATAGTTGAAAATCGGAAGACCAATTCTAGAACTGTTTTTAGCTTTCATGGTCACTAACATTAGAATAGTTAATTACGGGATTGCTACCATGTAACTTTTTATTTTTTCAAAAAAAAATTAAGTACAGTAAGCTTCCAAAATATATTAAAGAAGCGATTTCACTCAACATATTAAAAAAAAAAATATTCAACCATATTTATAACGACGAAACACTATACCAATTGTGATGTGTTTACTTTCTGTTAAAACGGCAACAACTTTTAACTTGTACTACCGCCTTATCTATGGAATGCAGTGAAGTCGTTTCTTATTTTGTTGACAACAATGATTGTAGATTTTGGTATTTTTGTTTTCTTCTACCCGCACTGTTGTAACATAATATTTTTCTCATGTAAGTGACGATTGTCTTAAATAGAAATAAAGTTCTTTAAACCGAAACCGAAACCCGTAATCCCACTATCTCATCTTGATAAAAATTACAGTCAATAAACTCATCAAACTGTTGGGAAATAAGGTGAATCTGTAAGATTTAGACCGAGCTGAGATTGGAATGAGGCCACTCCGTTATACTGTAGGTGTTTTTAACTTTATCTACCCTCTATAACTAACTCTGTTAACAACGAATGTGTTTACCTGTACGTCCGGATTGTCTCTGTCGTTATCGCCATTATCGCTATTGCTAGAGTCCCTGGGCGGCGATGGAGCCCGTGTGTCTGGCTTAGCTGCCTTTATCCAGACCACCCGCCCAGTGTGCGTCACGAACTCCTGGAATTCGTTTATGTAACTGTTCTCCGGTACCATTCGTGGCGCCGAGATCACCGCGTTCGGCGAGGTCGAGATCTCTATAAACTGGTCTGCCGGGGCCGGTATGACCTCTTGGGCCGGCTCGTCTCCTGGGGCCGGTATGGCCTCTTGGGCCTGTTCGTCTCCTGGGGCCGGTATGGCCTCTTGGGCCAGTTCGACTCCTGGGGCTGGTATGGCCTCTTGGACCAGTTCGAATCCTGGGGTCTGGGGATTTGCACTCGCACTCGAAATGCCCCATTTCTCTTTCACCTTCTCCATTTTTCTTAATATTTCGTCGTGGAGGGCATAAAGCTAAAATATGTAACAATAATATAATAATACAAGCACTTCATTTCAAAAGAAAACAAAGAAGACAGAGGGCCTCTAACCTCTATAGCCGGGGACGGCATAGCCTCTTGTGCCTCTTTCATGTTGTACAATATGGTCTGCTCCCACTGGGATATTCCTGACAATAGTTTTCGGTACGGGACTATAATCTAAAATACATATTAATTATAAATATTAATACGAGCGCCTTATTAAAAACAGAAATAAGTAACATGCTGGCTCTAGGGTCTTGTTACTCACAGACCCTAGAGCCAGCATGTTACTTATTTACACGGACGTACGCATACCAGAGTGCCAATTCTACTAACTTTTATTTGACAGTTAAGACCGACATGCGATTGCGACCATTGCTTAAAAATGAGTATAATTAGCACTCTGGGCAGAAAGTCTAGTCAAAGTTGCCGATCGTGGACCGACCGAATGCAGTAAGGCCGCCCGTACAAGTGATTGACTTGTTAGAACGCGTTCCATGTTCAAAATCAATGATGAGGGCTAATTCTACTAATTTTAAAACAACTATCGCATTCGCGTGTCAATCGAAAACTGTCAAAACAGCTTTAATTTTCATACATTTTTGACAGTTAGGGCCTCTTTCACCATCTCCAAGTAAAGCGTTGATTAGTTACTTCCCAATTAAAGTTAATCGGCAAGTAAAACTTACGAGTATCTTTTGTCAATTTCACAAGCGAAAATAAAGCTTCGAGTAACAACTTACCGGTTAAGTGAATGACTTAACAAATCATACGTTGCATTCGTTCAATATTACGTCAACGTTACTCGTTAAACGTCATTGGCATAGGTTAGCTGTCATTTGCCATTTCATTTTGTGTATTGTTTGTTGTGTTTTTGGTTAGGAAATTATTGCGTGTGGATTTTTTTTTTTTATAAATTATCATTGATTGAAAGTGCAAACTTTTCACTTGTACAGAAATACCAAACTGTGTTAGTGTCGGCGATAAGACCCCGTCCGCGTCCATAGGCGCAAGTAATGGTGGACGCGACCGTATCAAACAAGGAAATTGTAAGGAAAACTAAGTAGAATTATAATTGAATCAGATTAGATTAGGTTTAGCATTCTTTAATTAGTGTTATAAGGATATTTTCGCATCATAGGTTTAGTTAGATTCTATAGTTTAAATGCTATGCAATGATGTAAGGTTTTGTATTTATTTATTTAACACTTTAAGCACAAATGTACAGAGGCGGACTTAATGCCATAGGCATTCTCTACCAGTCAACCTTTGGGTGATGTAGAGACAAATAGTGGTAGGTGCAATATGGAGAACATAAAAGCGATTGATATTAATATACAAAAATACAGAATACATAAATATTATATAAACTATACATATTACATATAATATAACAAAATTTTAATTGAAAAAATAAACATACAAACATATTTATTAGTACCAATAGATGGTTGAGAAATATTAGCGCTGTGATGAGACTACTGCCAACTTCTTGTGAATGTGCTCACGAACTCTAACTTTAAAGGTTAATCGGTTGGTGGCCATCCTGAAATCCTGAGGGAGCGCATTCCACAGGAAATAGCCTGAACGAAGAAGGAAGAGTGAATGAAGTCAGTACGGTGAGTGGGACATTGAAGGACGCGGTTATGTGATGAGCGTAGATTTCGATTGTGGTTGGCACAAATGTATTGGAAGTGAGGGGCAAGATAACTGGGGGAGTTGGGAGAGTCAAGGAAAGAAAACAAGGTAGTAAGGGCTCTTAGCTCTCTGCGCTCGCGTATGGGCAACCACTTTAGAAGCGACCGATGCGCAGAAACATGATCATATTTACGCAGATTGAAAACGAATCGAATGCAGTAATTCAGAAGGCGGTCAAGTTTGTTGAGGAGATCTGCATTCAGGTCGTAGTAGCACACATCGCCATAATCGATGATAGGAAAAATTAAGGTCTGTACAAGCACTGTCTTCGTGTTTGATGGTAAAAAGTTTTTCAAGCGATACAGGGCCCGCAGCGCTCCAGTAACCTTCTGACTGACACTAGCGACTTGAGTACGCCAGTTTAAGGTACTATCAATGCGCAAACCTAGATTTTTTACATCAGCGCTAAATGGGACGATCATACTGTCGAACAGGACATTTGGCAAAGCTGTTAAATCCAGTTTAGCAATGCTTCGTGAACTCCCAATGATGATAGCCTGACACTTATCAGGGTTTACCGTAACACCAAACCTGTCCGACCACGTTTTAATGGCTATCAAGTCCCTGTTCACTTTGTTGATAACGTCAGGTAATTCATCGACCCTCCCTTGAAGATACAACTGCCGGTCATCTGCATAAAGATGATACGCATATTGAAGTTCGGAGGTTATTAAATTAATAAAAATAGAAAACAGAAGAGGAGAAAGAATGCCGCCTTGAGGAACGCCAGTTTCCAAATTAAGCCAGCAAGATGAGGAATCCCCAACGCGAACCGACTGCTGACGTCCCTGAAGATAGGAGGTGAACCACTCCAGTGCTTCGGGAGAGACCATAATATAGGAGAGAATGGCTAAAAGGATTTCGTGACTGACGGTATTGAAGGCATTTGAGAAGTCGACTAACACAAGTACAGTGACTTTGGTGTCTTCCAGTCCTGCCCTTATATCACCAGTCACTTTAAGGAGGAAGGTTTTGTGAATAATTACGTAGATTGAAAATGTGATTTTTTGTTTTAAGTGATAGGGTTTTGAAATTAGTTTTATAATAATGGTCTTGACCCAAAACCACTTTTACGAAAAGAATTGAGTTGATAGGACTTATGGTTTTCGAGATATTTCCAAAAATGTATAATGAAAATTTGTTAACCGTCAAGTAAACACTCTAATTGGCAGACGACGCGGCAAGTAAGTTACTGGTCAGTTTAATCATTGATTAGTGCTACTCGAACGTCGTGAAATTGACACGTGCAGTTACGGGTGACTTTAATTGGCGATTAGTCTACTCGATACTTTACTCAAGGGTGGTGAAAGAGGCCCTTAGCGATTGAAATGCGAATGTGAAAATTAGCAGAATCGGCACTCTCGATTCGTGGATCGCGTTCAAAATTGACTGTGTGAGGGCCTTAGGACTTTACGACCGAATTCGGTCGGTAGGTTCGGTAAGTATGACGAGACTTATCGCCCAGGTAAACGTACGTGTTAGTATAATTCGCGCGCAATTAGAAAGGTATGGAATTTTGTCAAAGTAAATCGAAAATGACAGTTTTTCTTCAAAGTAGCGTTAGCAAAAATGTTCTGGGTTAAATTATAGGCATGTAGTTTAACTACATGCCTACTAACACGACTCTATCACACACATTTCGTTACCGATAAACGAAACACATTCTTGCTGCACAAGAATATCTGTATTTGAGTGATTCAGAGTTAGGATCCATCAACGATATGGAACATGCGAAATTGACTAGCTAAAGATACATTTAAAATTACTACTTATAGTCGACAGTAATACTTTCTTATACAAGACAGCCGAGGGAAGGTCATGAGAGATCATGCTAGATGCTTGGAAGATAAAGCTTAGGATGCAGCAGAAAATGGTGCACAATTTCTTCCACTTTTATGTCCATTATGAGAATATTTTATATTTCTTACTAACTGACAGGCGTTGTCCTGTCAAAAATTCGTAGTTCATAGGAAGAGTGCGTTTCAACCATAGACGTGCAATTTTACTTAGCGAGGGATTTGTTTGTTAAGAACCAATTGAATCGCTTTATTGAACTAGCCTGTAGCGAGGCTAGGTGAAAAAATGAAGTTCTTTTATTGGTTCTCACTAGCACATCCCTCGCTACAACTCCTCGCACATCTCTGATGGAAACGCACCCTTAATGTCATAGAAAAGAGAATATTCAGTTGTCATCAATAGGCTAGATTCCATCATTCACAAATTGCAAAACTATTTAGTCCGTCAGTTAGAGTATTGAAAAATAATGGGCACTTTTTTTTTGTTTTTGTAAATCAATGAATGTTGACAAAGATAAAACGCATCAAAACTCGAGAGTGGGGGCTCGTGACGTCACGACTCAGTAACAATTATGCGAAGGTGTGACGTATTGAGAATTTTAAAAGCTTCGTAACTTCGTCAATTTTGGTTCCCGTAACAAAAAAAAACACGGGTCAAATATTTTTTGATAATCTAACTGACGGACTAATTATTTTTTTTCAGGACACAAGCCTATTCTTTCAATTTTTCGGTCAGCTTTTCTAATTTTTCTTTCCCTAACTCAGTATTTTCAGCTTTTCTAATTTTTCTTTCCCTAACTCAGTATTTCGACTAATACAACCATTTTTAATAATTTTCCAAAACGGTCTAATCGTTATATTATATATAGCGATTTTTTAAGCTACACCCACTTAATATTCTCATTTTAAATATTAAAAAAAGGATATTTCACCGGAAAATGGCAAACTAGAGTTAAGAACAAACCTCCGTAAGATTATAAAATCACTTTAGAGATTGTAGTCTCGGTACATTGTCAACTGAAATTTGGAATACTTTTCTACGCGTCCGAGGTCATAGAAACGTTGTGGCACCTCACGCCACCACTTAGATTTTTTTTTTCAAAGTGACGGTCACGATCTGACGTGCATTCATATATGGGTAGAGGACACTACAACAAACAAAAAAGCTACTGCACTTTGCCGAGATATTGCAATAGGCTAGTTTCCACCATCAATAAATTGCAAATCTATTTAGTCCGTCAGTTAGAAAAATAATGGACACATATTTTTTAATTTAGTAAATCAATGAACATTGATAAAGATTAAACGCATCAAAACTCAGGAGTGGGGGCTCATTACGTCACAACCCGCTAAAAATTATACCACGGCGTGACGTATTGAGAATTTTAAAAGCGTCGTGTCTTCGTCAATTTTGCTTTACGTTACAAAAGAAAAAGGTCAAATATTTTTTGATAATCTAACTGACGGACTAATTAAAGTGATTCTGTGGACAAGCCTATTATCCGGTTATATCTTGGACTACGCTGTGCCCGACAGGATCATTTTGTGCCTATGATCCGTATTTTTCTACAAACTATATAATGGCACCCAATATAGAATAGAGAATTGACACATATATTTCTAGCCATCAGTTGAAGCTCACATTTATCATGCAAACATTTATTAATAAAAAAGTATTTTTAGTCATAGACCCATTAGCAGATAAAGAACAACAATAACTTATAACTTAACAGACATAGAGCCAGTACCTATTATTTATTTACTATGATATATTTTACTATAGACTTACAAAAATAAAATTTTACCTCATACCCATGAATGATATAATCTTATAAAATACTAGCTTCTGCCCGCGACTTCGTACGCGTTCCCGTGGGATAAAAAATAGCCTATGTGTTATTTCAGACCATAATCTATCCCTGTTCCAAATTTCACCCAGATCCCTTCAGCCGTTTTGACGTGATTGAGTAACAAAAATATACACAAACTCACTCACAAACTCGCATTTATTATATTAAATAATATATAGCAGGAGTAGGATAACTTACTTAATGAAATAGTACGAATATAATATCAGAGATTATGAATGTCATTTTTAATCTTTCTCACACATTTAAAAAAAGAAATATAAATAATAGCGGCCGCGGCTCCGCCCGCGTGGATGTCGGTTACGGGTTACCGCTGCAAAAAGCCTACCCAGGAAACACACGGTCAGAAAAATGATTCCCAGGTCAAATCACAGACACCGACACTAACATCGACGACGCAGTCATTATCCGCAGGCTGCACAGATTGTCTTTCTGTGGATGTTAAAGTTGTTAATGATGAAAATATTTAAATGTAATTAATACTAAGTTTTCACTTCTGCCGGCAGTCCAGGAGTGCAACCCTTTGTTTTAGGATAGATAACTAAAGCGATTATTGTAGAGCTTCTCTACAACATTAATTGACGTTAAATCATTCTTTTCGTAAATCAATTCCTACTAATTTGAATGTTTGGCCCTGGACTTTGTTTATCGTTAGTGTGAAAGAAATTTTTACTGGAAATTGGGCTTCAGGTTAATCCTTCGAAAACCCAGGTCATTGTTGTTGGCAGCTCTAGGATGATTCCAAAAGTAAATTGGTCACAGCTTCCCCAGGTTCAGTTTAACGGTACTACTATCCCAATCAGTGAAAAGGTTAAGAACCTTGGGGTTTGGATCGACAAACATCTGTCTTGGGGTCCGCAGCTCCAGGACGTAAGTCGCAAAATTTTTGCATCTGCCAGGTCTCTTAGACGTTTGCGGAACTTTCTTCCCACTGCCACTAAAATTGCGCTTGCACAGTCCCTTCTGCTTCCTATTCTTGACTATGCTGATGTCAGTTATCTCGATCTCACTGAGGCACAACTCGATAAACTTGAGCGTCTTCAAAACCTTTGCATAAGATTTATATTTGGCCTACGCAAATATGATCACATCTCTGAATTTCGCACAAAGCTCAAGTGGCTTCCCATTCGTCTTCGCCGGGATTCTCATATTTTATTTCTGCTCTACAGTATTCTGTTCAATCCTACAAACCCCTCTTACGTTAAAGAACGTTTTAAGTTCCTTCATGACACACATAATAGATATCTGAGGTCATCGGAAAGCTTGAGATTAGAGATGCCGATGCATTCCACCAGCTTCTACGACAAATCTTTTACGGTTCAAGCGGTGCGGCTATGGAATGCATTGCCCGAGTCAGTAAGACGTGCTCAATCTTTGTCCAGTTTTAAAAA
The DNA here is from genome assembly GCA_963859965.1 of Ceramica pisi. Lineage (NCBI taxonomy): Eukaryota > Metazoa > Arthropoda > Insecta > Lepidoptera > Noctuidae > Ceramica > Ceramica pisi. Next base: position 37,645,334 of record OY982527.1, on the reverse strand, counting down.
AACGGTCAAACATCACTACCTTTCTCTATGATCGATATAACTTGGGTTCTATGCTTTTTGATTCATAATTTTAATTGTATTTATTTATCTATCATGTATTTATTCATTTAAGTCGTACACCTAAGACTACCTACAGTACTGTATTTCCTTTCTCTTTAAAATCCATCCAAAGGTTGTCTTGAAAAGATCGCTCTTAGCGATAAGGCCGCCCATTGTGTCACCCTATGTAATGTTTACTTAATATTTTTTCTGTTACTTATATGGTGTACATAATAAAGAGTATTCTATTCTATTCTATTCTATTCTATTCTATTCTATTCTATTCTATTCTATTGGAGCCTTTTGAAGGGTATAGGCAAATCAGTAGGGATCATGGGTATTCTTGGTATATGAGCTGATTCAAGAATTTTTAAAATCGGTCCAGTAGTTTTTGAGCCTATTCATTACAATCAAACAAACAAACATACAAACAAAGTTATCCTCTTTAGAATATTTAGACTTCGCGCCCGACCGCTGCGTAGGGAGCCGTATTACCTTACTCATAGATCTAAACTCCCCTCCCGCACGCGCACGCCCGCCTTGGTGACGTCCACTTCGCAACGGGCCGTGCAGCAGAAATCGTAATATTTTAATTTCGCCATAACTTCAAAACCAAACGTCCGATTTTAATCATTCCAAGACCAAATATTATCTACATAAACTGTACTTAGTGATGAAATAGTTTATTTTGATAAGGATTAATAGCATGAGTAAAATAAACGCGTTTAAATGTAGTCCAAAAAAAATCAAGATTTTTAAATAAAAAAAATGGTTGTTGTGCCTCACTCGACATAGATAGGTATAGTGTGTTGCGGACTTTTTTGTAGATATTTATAAGATCTACAATTAATTAGAACAATGTATGGTTTTATCTTTTATAGTTTAGGCAGCGTACGCAAAATAAGTAACTTTTCCGGTTGATTTTTACACCTTGTGTCCGAAAAACCCAAATATCTTACGGAACCCTATTTTTTTCCAAAATAAAATATAGCCTATGTTACTCGTGGATAATGTAGCTTTCGAATGGTGAAAGAATTTTTAAAATCGGTCCAGTAGTTTTTGAGCCTATTCATTACAATCAAACAAACAAACAAACAAACAAACAAAGTTTTCCTCTTTATAATATTAGTGTAGATGGATAAATTTAAAACTATTATAACATGTTTTATATTACAAATATACCGAAAATGTCGGGTTATGTCGGGCAAGGGAACTGCATTATACCAAGGCTGTCGATGGTATAATTCCTGACCAATAAGTAGGTAGTAAATATTTAAAAAACGAAAGCCTGGTTTATTTGTCTCTGAATGTAGATTCACCTAACTTTAACCTAATAGTAATAATCTAATATTACTCATATAATATTCGATACTTTCTTCAGAAAGTTCAGAATAATTACATACTAAACTTATCACTATTATAGTTAACATAAAATGTACTCGCCTTTCACCGTAGCCTCGAAGTATATCAAAAATTATAAAACAAAAAAAAAACTGAAGCGAGAGCGAAATAAAAATCCGGCGCTTAGTATATCAAATTATAAAACAAAAAAAACTGAAGCGAGAGCGAAATAAAAATTCGGCGCACACGAAAAAATCTACATTTTATAGAACTACAAGTAAAACATCAACATGCAAACTAGTAAGTACTAAAACATACAATGTAGTAAGCCCAAAATAAATAAACAAGGGGGGGAATGGTACCTACCTAAATACTGAAGAATTTCAACATTCTACATAGATGGTATTCTCGACAAGGTAAGTATAAGTTTGAGACTTACAGAGGAGACATCCGCGGCTTGTTCGAACAGCTTGACGGCCAGTTCGGGGTTCTTCTCCTCTAAAATCTTAGCTGCCTTGTCGAGGACGCTGGCACCGCTGTCGCCAGAGCCGTGCTGTTGGTACAGGCATGCTGAATCAAGAGCCAGCTTATAAATCTGGAAGGAAAATATGGCCATTCAAATAATAATAACTTAATGGGTGGAAACTGCAAGATTCGACCTGCTTACGAGAGAATATGAGTTGATGATAAAAAACTTTTAAAATAAAAACGCACATTTTTTAAATTAATTGCACCACACTTTACAATGAAAACCGATAAATAACGAGAGAACATAGTTTGACGTAACGCGAGCTCAAAATATTATTATAGGTAGTGCCGTAAAAACAAAATTGTTGTACAGGCGGGGAAGAGTCGTCTAACAAATTGCCACATTACGCCAATTCGCGCGTCTTTGACATTTCTGACAGCTGTCAAAGAATGACAGCCGTAATTTGAATTTACAGATTATGTGAAGACGGTAGTTGATTGACCTGACATGCCATAATGCTTCTGTAATAAATAAAAAATCAGCCGGGCGAATAAAATAGGCGGGTCCGCACACTGCTGACTGCCTATCGAATGCATCACCCACGGTCGTCGGTAATGAGACTGTTTATCCCGCTTAAGTGTGGAGGTCGAGGCTTTTTAAATGCTAAGACTCCACAATCGCGAGATATGCAGTCTTAGGGAATATTTCCTAGCTGTCGACGTGGGTATGCATCGAGATGTAGTGGCGGTGGACAAGGGACTCACCCCGCTCTCCTTGGCTAATGAGAACTGACGCAAACCTGCGGTGCTTGACACTAACGATCGCAGGGCGGTATGGCAGAGTAAGGAGCTTCACGGACGCTTTTTTAGGGCCCTACATGGGCCCGAAGTAGATCAACTAGCATCCGTAGCCTGGCTGCGTTTAGGTGATCTTTTTGGAGAAACCGAAGGTTTTATCTGTGCCAATTATGGACGAAGTTATCTTGACGAATAACTACCGGAGATTTATTGTGAAGGACCGTCCGGGAGAATCAATTCGTCACATTATCTCTGGTTGTTCTCGTCTAGCTAACGGAGAATACTTGCATAGGCACAACCTTGTAGCCAGGATTATTCATCAGCAACTTGCTCTGAAATACTCTCTTGTGCAGTCGGAGGTGCCGTACTACAGATATGCGCCCGACCCAGTTCTCGATAATGGCGATATCACATTGTACTGGGATCGGTCCATCATCACTGACAGGACTATTGTTGCCAATAAGCCTGATATAGTGTTGGTGGACCGAATAGTGAGGCGTGCAATGAATGTAGACATAACCATCCCGCATGACGAGAACCTCGTGAAAGCCGAGAAAGATAAACAAATCAAGTATCTTGACTTGGCTTGCGAGGTCGTCGACATGTGGGAAGTGGACTCTGCAATAATTGTACCGATAGTTGTTACAGCCAACGGCTTAATAGCCAAGAGCCTCGACCAACACCTCAAGAGGCTCTCGTTGGGCAGCTGGATCAAGGGCTTGATTCAGAAAGCGGTACTTTTGGAAACGGCTCGCATTGTCAGGAGGTTCCTCTCACTGGAGCCCTGACCGCCGCCGGTAGCTTGGACCCTGTTCCCGATACCGGTGGGGTACTATTTTTATAGGTTTTTTTTTTACAATTAAATATTTAAAAATTTATAAATAAGTTTTAAGATGAATAAACGAAATAATGATAATATTTTTTACTGTGTATACATAAAAAATAAAATAAATAAATATGATATACAACAGTCAGTTCACTACTAAGCTTTCAAAATTCCGAAAATAACTTGAAATAATGCAAGGTTGCTCTGTAATATCACTAACGAGAAATACGAAAGCACTATTAAATACTGAAATTACTGCTGTTCCCAGTATTTTCATTAATAACATTCAGTATCTGAAAGGTTCCCCGAAACTACGCTTCAAATTTCATTGAGAGCGAAATATTGCAGAAACAGTTTTGAAATAAATGAATTCACTGGAACACGGAAATGGTATTTGGAGCAGTGAGCTGTGTTTTTCCAAAGCTATCATGTTTTAACTTGCCCTTACAATAGCGGCGTTTGGGAGTGGCCTATGTCCAGCCCTGGAAATATTTTGAAATTAAATTATGTATCATTTTAATTAAATGAAGCTTTAAGAGTGACCCCAATAGTTAAGGTCCACAGATAATGTGTACACAAAGGTAAGGTGTACACATTCAGGCTGCGGCCACGAAGTCATAGAGAGCGGGGGGCGGCGCGACAACGCCGATCTGGTCTCGATCCCAGCGAGCAATTAGTCTTTCTTCGCGAACGATGTGTGTTTTGAAACGTCAGATGTTAAAAAGCAAACAATAAAATACACAACACTACGTCAATGCAGTCGCGCGGACACCGCTAGACTAGCGTCATACCTGTCAGGATAGTTCCATATAAAAATCTATGCCATTGAAACGCGCCGCTCACCGCGCAGCTCATCATTCCTCAAACAATTAATTCTTCTTCGTTATGATTTATATCCTTCTCCATTCATAAACATTTTAAAACCTCACTCTTTAGTCATATGCCTTTCATATCTCCTAATACATAACCTGCCTTGTTTCACTTGGAAGTCTATGAACCGCCGGAAGTTCTAATTCTAACCTCGCAAAGTGACGACATACACCTACATTGACGGATCAACTGCAGGGACTGGGACTTGCAGGGGGCAACTGCAGGGGGGGGATGTGGAGGCAAATCACAAACCTCCAGCTCCTATCTTGCCCTCTGTGCCCCATAACATGCAGCCAAAGTGACCTATGACTACCACCAATTATGCTGTGGAAGTGGCAACATTTTGGGCCACCAAAATCGAATCTACTGTCGTGCCAGTGACACGAAGAAATAACAAGACAAACGATTCCCTTTGAGATTTTTATGACTAGCACCACTTTTCCAGCTGGATTCAGAAATTTAATGCTGAGGGCGGTTTTATATGAGACGAATATGTTTGTACCAACCTAACACGGCCCAACACCAGGCGGGTTTTCGCGCGGCTGTAATAGTAGCCTGATCACGAAGCTACAGCAAAATATGCTCTATTTATTTGGCGTTAGTTGTCATGATACGCTGTACAGTCTTCATGGCGACCATGTGAAGTGTAGCGTCCGCGGGCTCACATCTTTCATAAGAATTTAAATGTTGTTACTTAGTTTATAGATTCCATTTTCGCCATGAAGCGCGACGACAACGTAGCGGTTTTGTTGTGGGCCGTACCAACAGTAGGAATATTTCCAAAAATAAACTTAACATTTTAACAGTACAGTGTCTAATTAATCGGTGTATTGAATCGTATCGACTCGTGGGGGTATCCGGCCGCCCCGCCTAAGTCGCAAGCTCAGTGGCGCTCCTTTGTTTCACCGTAGCAACGTGGGTGGGCCGCCACCCCGTCGGTGTATCATAATAACGATGTGTATTCATCTATATTTATAAAAATTAATCCCTACTTCCCTTGGTCATCGCATCACGCGTAAATGGCTAGGCCGATTTCGCTAATTAGATTTTTGTTGTTTGTCACTAACAGAAGGTTCTTACGAAAGAAAAAAATTAGAAAGTTGCAGTTGACGGGTGCGAAGCCGCGGGGGACAGCTAGTTACTAATAACTTCAAGCTTTAAAAAAAGTATTAGATTCCATTTTTGCTAATCGACTACAAGTATCGCTAATTAACTGCTAACTAAATATGTAATTATTAAGAAAAAAACTCTGCGATAATCCCGACTTATTTTTATTTTATAGATAACGCTCGACTGATCAGTAAAAAAACGTTTTAAATAAAAAAAGTCGTTATCAGAGTGCTCATCGTTTCCGGGAGAAATCAATAGGGGAAAATACTTACCATCTATTTTTAATAAATGAAAAGCCTTATCAGTTTAAAATACTGGTTATAAATAACAATCGAAAATATCATGTGTTGAACAGGGTCCCGGTCGGGCCCGCAGTGGAACCATTGGTTCCACTTGACGTCACTGATATAAATCGTAATAACATAAAAATAAAGCATAAAATCAATTGCATCAGGTGGAACCGATGGTTCCACCGCCGTATCTAACCAGTTAATTACAGGGTATCTAGGTCTCTCGGAAATTCGGGACTCTTTCGGGGTTGAGCCCAGAAAATAAGAATTTGTTCCAGTGTTTTAATCCATCAACTAGGCTAGATTATTGAAATCCATTGCCAGTGCACTTTGCAAACCACTCCATCATGTGTGATGGAGTGATATGAAAACTGTCGACGGTGTTTGCTATAGCGCAACACGCCTGCCATAACCAATCCTATTAGACAACCTGTGGAAGAGAGGAGACTATAGCAAAAAATCACACATGTCACATGATTTTTTTTTTCATATAAAATAAGTCGACCAAGTCACGATTAAAAAACCCGCTTACGGGAAATATGACAACGTCGCATTTTCATAGCTTAAACATGAAGTATTGATTTGAATGAAAATTATTTACTCGTACTTTGTTCAATGAAACTTAGATACCCACATCGAGCGAGTCTTATGTTTGAACAGCTATCTTCGATACCTATGTATTTGGGAACACTTGTTCTAGGAGTTTTTGTGTTACTTTTACCTACATATAGATTATACCCTTAAGGTTATGGATGTCAAAATGAACACGTTGTATTGACAATACAACAATTTATTGCGAACAGACATACATTTAACAAGTTTTCTATTCGCTCTGTGCACGATTACAGCACCAACTAGCGTCCACAACTTTGTGGGCTCTGTCGCTTTGACATTTAGATCTTAACATTGTGAAAGAATATTAAAATAATAATTAATTTAGATTTTATAATTTCCGTGATACCATGATTTGGGTGGACAAAGAGTTTTGAAATCATTTTGGTCATTCAAATCAAATGAGGTAAGTAAGTAAACTTTATTCAAAAAGTGTGTTTTATTTTGATTATGTCAGCGTTTGTTTACTTTATTTTCAGTTGTAATTTTACAGTAAAACATGAAGATAAAGATACTTTAACGGTTTCATTAAATAATAGTAAATATGTACAATTGTTCCTGTATCGCTAGTAATAAATTAAATATTGTTTTCAGATCGAAATGAGTATTGTTTTGAAGACCGGGTTTGTGAGTGTCACTCACAATGTAAAATTTCAACTACAAACCGTCTTCCGTTGTTCCAAAAACATGTTTACTCATACCAAATTCTATTCAAACTTACGAAGGAATACATAATGTATTTTGTTAATATTGAAAGAGTGTTACACGAATAGAAGTGCATAAAGCTGCGAATCCATCGCGGTGCGGGCTATCCACGGCCCCGCGGCGCATTTTAGCTGCGTGGATCCATTTGTTTGACAACGTGGATCTACATTTCTACTGCAGTACAAAATACCACCACGACTATGTACAACTGTAGCGTGGACCACCGCTGCTCACGGAGAGGCTTAACGTTGAGCTACATGGGCGCTATAATCGAGCAAGCCATGCGTGTGCCAATGTCGCCAATAGATGCGTAGCATGTCCGTGCGTTGCAGTGGAAACAATCTCATACAATTCCATGTAAGTTGAATCCTCATTCACGCGCTTCACACAACTCTCCGTGCGTAGCGGTAGGTTTCCGCCTTTAATGTAAATCGGTAGACTACATTTAGATTGCTGAAGTATTGCTAAGGGTCGCCTCCGTACACACAGTTCTGCCCAATACGTAACTTTCCGTTAACAAGTAAACATCCCACTGTTAAAAATAAATGCAATCTGCGACTGCCATTTCATTAAAGTAAAATTTCGTACCAATATGTACGGAGCTACACACGTCGAGAGCGTAACCATGGTTACAAAACAGGATGTCTGCTACTAGTAATAGAACTGTCTGAATGCAATAAAAATAACAGGAGAATCGCGCCTTAATTAGAGATGTATGAACCTTAGCGAGTAACTTAATATAGAAAATAAGTCTGTCTGGGGAATAACAGTACTCCATTTCAATTATTTTATACAAGGTGACTCATAAGGATCCAACTATTACGAGATGGAATGAGAAAATTTAAATTAGTTTCTAGATTTATTCACTCATCAGCGTTAATAGAAAATTCGATGGATGGGAGACCGGTTATTGTGGTTACTTCGGGGAGGCCATGTCCAGCTGAGTGTCTTTCGGCCGATATGATGACGATAACAGGGGGCCAATCGCGCTAATTTTAAAAGTTTAGGTCCGCTTTCAATTCGTTTCCAATTCAGTTTTGGTTATGATCTAGTTTCGATTCATCTGTAAGGAATTTGGTATCGCGCTAAAGTTTAAACTTCAACCAAAGTTGCGTTGACAAAATTTTACAAATATTTTCGTATTTTCGTTCAAAATCTAAACAACACAACGCGAACGATTGAGAAAAAGTAGCACTGTTTCAACTTTTTGTTTGACAGCGGTAACGTTACAGTTGTGATGCAGTTGCGTTCCAAGTTTCTGTCAAACGTTTAGCGCGATACGGAATGTTTAAAAAAGGTGTGAAATGGCGACAGTTCAGTTGCGTTCCAGCCGAATTTTATTAGCGCGATTGCCCTCCAGAAAATTAAGGCCGTACCCTGACCAAATAACCTTGAGCATTTTTTCACTCAATAACAGCGCAAGAGATAAAATAGCGAATACGCTCAGAATGTTGAATGGAATCGTTATAAAATCTAATTTTGGTCGTTTGAAAAAAATGTTTCTACCAAAATGTTCATAATTAAATTGTCTATCCATTAGAGTAAGTAAAAAATTAAAATAATCGTTAGTTTTCGAGAAGATGCATGTTTTCAATAATTATTTTTCATTTCTGTAGTTTCGGTGTGAGGAGATTAATTAAGCATTATACTTAGTAATAAAAAATAAAAAACTACCATTTTGAAGCCAAAATTAAGTAGAAATTTAATGTATTTTTTTTAAGTTGATATTTCTTTTGGATAAAGAGTAATATAGCTCCAAAAAACTGCACAAAAAACGGCTAGCGCTGCGTTTTGCACGGAGACGAGCCTTAACAGAAATTATTGTATATTTTTTGGAAATGTTGTCGTTGAAGTAATGCCAGGATGGTGACATGCTTCGAAAGTAAAGTGAACTTTTTAAGTTCAAAACTGCCTAATTTATGAATAATCATCAAACATTACTTATTCGATTAATATATTCTCATATAAAAAAACCAGTAGCGTCAAATCGGCTGACGGGGCGATATTTTATTACTTGAGCATTTCCATGTTAAGTCGCAGATACGGCTCAGCGGGTCTAAAATAAACTCGTAGCAAAACAAAAATGGGTTTTAAGAGAAAGAGTAGTTCTAAAGGATTCTGTAGTTAGAAATGACCATACAAAATGTCTGTCCGCAAAAAAATACTTTAAATATCGCCAAAACCGTGTTTCGAGTACTTTGGCATCGTTGATACCAAACGTATTGTCCGCCGCTGACTGTGAGCACGTGTTACGAAGTTTATCGCTTTTAAATATATATTTAAGTTCTTGTTCACACCGAACCGAACGTAGTGCGTTGTCGCTGACTACAGCACAGTGAGCATATACTCAGTCAGCGGCAGATTATACGTTTGTTGTGAACAATGCCTTGGAGATTGGTATGTCTCAAAAGTCTGAGTTACTAGAGCAATTCTGTGTCCGGATTTAGTTTCAGCGTCAAAAAATCTACATGAAATTATGCGTCTCATCCTAAGGGCAAACATGTTGTAGACTAGTGTTATGAGTTACGTCTCCGTCTTTTCTGCATTTTTGTTGTAATATGAGTTTCAACGTGAAAAGCCTGGTTCTCAAACAGCACGCGATTTCAACGACGTACCTACACGGACTTAGCACTGTTCGATATCGAGTCGCATCTCTTCTCAACGACAATGCAAACAATGTCAAGTTATTAATATGTACGTAAATTACCGGTATTGATACTGGATCAGAAATACTACACATCTCCAGTAAAAATCCAAGTTCTCATTTATAAAAAACCTCATGAAAAATGTAAGCCGAAAAGGGCTCTTACCAAAGTGATCCAGGGCCCCGTCCTCAGCCTATATAGAGTGGCTTAGACTCACCTCTGCAGGCGGAGCAGTTTCCTTACAGACAATGATAGCGTTTTCCACAGCCTTGGCCGCGTGGAAGAACGCGTTGTTCTTCTGGTAGCACTCCGAAGCCTTCAGGTGACAATCCTTCGCGTTGGCCAGGTCTCTGGCAATACGGTAGCATTGAGCTGAAAATGTATAACCATGTAGGAACAGAAAACAGTGGAAAGACGGAAGGGAGGCCTTTGCCCTGCAGTGGAACTCAACAGGCTCATAAAAAAATACCGCTGTTAGGAATGGAGGGAGACTTTTATCCAGCAGAGGGACAGTGCAGGCTAGTCGTAATAATAATGTAGAAAATGCTATTTTTAATAAAAAGAGCTGCATATACCATCAGAAAGTTGAATGCCAAGTTAAAACCGTGTTATACAGAGTTTATTTTAAAGTGTGCATGGATGGTCAAATCCAAAACAGTAAAAGAAGTCTCGAGCCCGATTTTCATGAAAACTAAAACTGCATCATTAGATTTTTGAAAAATCGGAAGTCCTGCCAGGTCAGGAAATCTTAGCCAGTAATCGAACCGGTTGATTAAGATGAAAAAAAAAATCAACTCCGAAAATATCGCTAGTAAAGAACTATTTCTTGAAAACACACGGAAAACTATAGGAAAGTGCACATATTTACCAAATACTCACGACAGATTCTTTGAGTTGTCACTGATGTACCTTAAATTTGTGACAAAGAATCTGTCAGTTTGTGATTTGAGTGGAGCAAAGATCTTAGATATTGATGCTATGAGTTGGCAGACTTAACACAAATAACTATATAATATTAGTGATACTATACAATCAATATCACTAAATCAAAGTTTCTTATCGTGATTTTGTGTTCGTCCTCATGAATAAATACAGTATCGTCCAAGAGACTTTTTATTGTTAGGGTTCCGTAGCCAAATGGCAAAAAATGGAACCCTCACAGATTCGTCATGTCTGTCTGTCTGTCCGTCCGTATGTCACAGCCCCTTTTTTTCCGAAACTATAAGAACTATGCTGTTGAAACTTAGTAACTAGATGTATTCAAAAAAGAAAAAAAAACTATAAATTCTGGGGGTCCATACTAAGTATATGTAAAAAAAAAAAATTAGTTTCAGTTCTAAGTCTTAGAACTGAAACTCATTTTTTTTTTAAACCTTTACGTGTGGTGGTCTTCAAAAATGATATTGATGCTTCTAATATATATTTTTTCAAAACTGAAACGTTTGCGCGGGAGACACTTCCAAAGTGGTAAAATGTGTGCCCCAGGCTAGATCAGAGATGACAGAGACAAAGTCTACGATGGAGCGAGCTTACCCAGAAGGAGCCTGTTAATATTATTTTATTTGAGATGGGTTTGCTCTTGACTCTAATTTATTTTAATTATTTCTTTGAATTGTTCCTTTCTTATTCCGGACGTTTTTATCATGCTCGTCACATCGTTCTCATGTTTGTATAATTTCAACACGATGTCAACAAAACTTTGTAACAATTTATTATTTTTAAAAGAGTGTCCGCGGAGTTTCTTGCACGTTCTTCTCCATAGAGATCTACGCTTTGGAACGTGCAAATAGCTTCATCGGTTTGGACCGACCGACCTTGACAATTCAAAAGTGCCTGTAAATGGTTTAATTGAAATAAATGTCTTAACTTTGACTTTGACTCTAGTCTTGGTCGGAGATGACAGATAAAGTCTACGATGGCGCGAGCTTACCCAGAAGGAGCCTGTTATTATTATTTTATTTGAGACTAGCTGACCCGCGCAACTTCGTCTGCCTCACATTTTCCATTACTGCTCCGCTCCTATTTGTCTTAGCGTGATGATATAGCCTATAACCATCCTCGATAAATGGGCTATCTAACACTGAAAGAATTTTTCAAATCGGAGCAGTAGTTCCTGAGATTAGCGCGTTCAACCAAACAAACAAACAAACAAACTCTTCTGCTTTATAATATTATATAGTACTAGCTGACCCGCGCAGCTTCGTCTGCGTCACATTTTCCATTACTGCACCGCTCCTATTTGTCTTAGCGTGATGATATATAGCCTATAACCTTCCTCGATAAATGGGCTATCGAACACTGAAAGAATTTTTCAAATCCGACCAGTAGTTCCTGAGATTAGCGCGTTCAACCAAACAAACAAACTCTTCTGCTTTATAATATTAGTATAGATAGATGGGTTTGCTCTTGACTCAATTTATTTTAATTATTTCTTTGAATTGTTCCTTTCTTATTCCGGACGTCTTTATCATGCTCGTCACATCGTTCTCACATGTTTGTATAATTTCAACACGATGTCAACAAAACTTTGTAACAATTTATTATTTTTAAAAGAGTGTCCGTGGAGTTTCTTGCACGTTCTTCTCCATAGAGATCTACGCTTTGGAACGTGCAAATAGCTTCATCGGTTTGGACCGACCGACCTTGACAATTCAAAAGTGCCTGTAAATGGTTTAATTGAAATAAATGTCTTAACATTGACTTTGACTTTAGTCTTGGTCGGAGATGACAGATAAAGTCTACGATGGCGCGAGCTTACCCAGAAGGAGCCTGTTATTATTATTTTATTTGAGACTAGCTGACCCGTGCAACGTCGTCTGCGTAAAATTTTGCATTACTGCTCCGCTCCTATTGGTCTTAGCGTGATGATATATAGCCTATAGCCTTCCTCGATAAATGGGCTATCTAACGCTGAAAGAATTTTTCAAATCGGACCAGTAGTTCCTGAGATTAGCGCGTTCAACCAAACAAACAAACAAACTCTTCTGCTTTATAATATTAGTATAGACTAGCTTCTGCCAGCGGCTTCGCCCGCGTGATCCCTAGGGAACATATTCCCGGGATGAAAAGTAGCTTATGTGCTATTCCAGACTATAATCTATCTTTGCTCTAAATTTCATTAAGATCCGTTAAGCCGTTCTGGCGTGATTGAGTAACAAAAAACCAAACTTTAACATTTAAATATTACTCGTTTGGTCTAAACCGAAATTATAACCATCTTCCCCTCGACATTATAATTATTAAAGGATATTGCAAACTGTCGTAAGTCGTTTTACGAAGCTACTCGATAGCCTCTAGGCGCCAAGCTAGCCGCCTGCCTGTGCGTTCGCGACCTTATACAAAAATAATCCTCATAGCATGATTCAGTATTCACGCGCGATGGCTTATAATAGCGTATTTTCATGTATAACTTTGGTGTTTCTATACCGATCTTTGATTATTTTTTATGGAATAGTTAATAATGTTAACTTTTTTAATTAGGGATGACTGAGAGTGTTATAAACGTAAGAGTAGACAAATATAATCAGAAAGCTTCGAACTGCTAAGCTATCGGGAGTTACTCGTTTTATTGTGAGTCAATCATAAAAGATAGACATTTGCTGTCGTGGGATATTTTTTATATAATTTTAAGGAGTACATTTCCGTCACACATGATTTCTGTGTAGCTTTCACCATTAAGGTTGCACACGCGACGGAAGCTTAAAAAATGGAGTAACTTCTCCCGTTTTCCCAACATTTCCCTTCACTGCTCTGCTCCTATTGATTGTAGCGTGATGAAAAGTATACTATAACTAGCTCAGGAGTATGAATAATAATTGTACCAAGTTTCGTTAAAATCCGTCGAGTAGTTTTTGTTTCTATAACGGTTATACAGACAGACAAAAATTTTACTGATTGCATTTTTGGCATCAGTATCGATCCTTAATCACCCCTGATAGTTATTTTGGCATCAGTATCGATCCTTAATCACCCCCTGATAGTTATTTTGGAAATATATTTCATGTACAGAATTGATATACATAGATGGGTTTGCTCTTGAATGTAGTCTAGATCAGAGATGACAGAGACAAAGTCTACGATGATTGAGCGAGCTTAACCAGAAGGAGCCTGTTCACTCTAACTTATATTATTATATTATGTTTTCGTATTATGAAGAACAAAAAATTACATTAATTTCGCGAAAATTTTTCAACGGGAAACTGGCGATAAACCAGTCGACATTTAGATGAAGAGAGGGTATTAAGACTTACCGGCCTGGCTATATTCGTCAGCAGCTGAGTCGTAGTCCACTTTCCACCGAAACATAGTAGTCTTCACGCTGTAAACGATATATTGATTAGCATCACAAATAATAATGAATCCCCATTTCTCTTGGTCACGGCGTCACTCGTGAACCGCTGACGCGCTGGGCGGATTTCGCTTATTTTTTGTTGTTGTTTTTGCTACTGTCAGGCGAAGGTTCTTATGAGATATAGAAAGAAAGATGCAGCTGACGGGAGCAAAGCTGCGAGGGATAGCTAGATAAAATAATATAAAAGGCACTATTTTATAACAGCGGCAAAACGTACAAAGTAAATAATAGCTTTAATTTCGGAAGTCGGTGTCAAAATACGATGAAACTAACAAAAACACCGACTTCCGAAATTAAAGTTATTTTTTACTTTGTAGTGTTTTTCTTTTATTTGGAAGTCGGTTGTATTTTTTTTTTGTAAAAAGTATTTTTTTACACTTTTTAGTAGTGCAACCTCCTCCCTTTTGGAATGTTGGTAGCCCTCGACCCGGCGAAACGCGTACCATTGAAAAAGAAAAAATGTGATGAAGCAAAATAGTACAAAGCTTAACTGCATAGCGACGCAAAAATATTATCTGAAATATAGATGATGAAAAATGTAACGTCGCATGCGCATAGCTCACGAAAATAAAATTAACAGATTCTTAATTCTAATTATAAACAGATTTTTTACATAAATAAAAATCTGCTTATGAATATTGAAACTTACCACATGGCTACATTTTTTATACTTCAAGCAGATCAGTTATAAAATAATAATTAATAACTTTCAATTCAGAACTTATTAAATTGGTTGAGGGTATACCCATGTTATTAAGTTGTTGGTATTAATCATTAGTTTTCTATACTTTTCCACATCGCTAAGAAACGCCAAAAAATTAAGTACTTATTTCGCAAGCATAAAATCATACAAGGTGATTGACAATTGAATGCGTTCCTCAAAAAACTTTTTACAAAAAAATACAACCGACTTCCAAAAAAAAAACACTACAAAGTATAAAATAACTTCAATTTCGGAAGTCGGTATCAAAATACGAAGAAACTAACAAAAACACCAAGACAAGTCGGTTGTATTTTTTTGTAAAAAGTTTTTTATTTTTCACTTTTTAGTGGTACCCCATACCTAACAACCTCCTTTTTGAAGTCGGTTAATAATTATACAGAAGAAAAAGACACACACACACTTGTTTTTATAAACGTTTTTCCTGTACTTGTTATGAGGTGTACAATAAAGTATATAATAAATAATAAATAAAAAGTCGCCAAAGAAGCTCACTCTATGAAGTATTTATTAGTTTTTAGACTAGATGCTGAGTATCCAGGCTGCAGCATCAGGCCAGACTTGTGCCAACATTGCATTGAACTTAAAATTTAGTCCTGTTTAAAATGAGCCCAAACACGACTAGGGTGCTGTAATATCAAGGTTTGTACTTTTTCTGATGCTCCTGGCTTCAGCATTAGGTCTCTATGTACTTCGGTGTTCCTCATTAACAGTACGTTTATTAACACATCGAGCCCTTTTCAATGAGCCTAAACACGATATATCTGCTGTTAGCTGTAGAGGAGTTAGGTACTCTGCAGCATCAGGTCATGACTTGATGATCATGAGACCAAATGTGGCAAGTGCCCTATTAAACATCAAAACAATTTACTAAAACAATCCTTGCCTTTTCGAGTAACTTCTAACTGTTAAGGAGTTGTACCTTCCATCATCAGCCCAGCTACCTGAGATGGTGACAAACATACGCAAATACACAAGATACTTAATAAAATATGCGAAAAATAATAAGTAAGCCTATAAAATTTGAGGGTTGCCCTCGATTTCTCTAAGATCCCATCATCAGATCCTAACTTGGTGACAGTGGGACCACCTCAGAACTATCTACTTTCGAACAAAAAAAATTTTGAAAATCCGTCGACAATTGGCGGAGTATTCGATGAACAAACATACAAAAAAAAAGAAAAAATATACAATCATCCGAACATAGTATCTCCTCCTTTTTGTGAAGTCGGTAAAAATGGGATGTTCTGCAGCTAATTTGCAACGGGTGGTTTTCTACCTTGTCGGCAACGATTTACTTTATAAAAACAACTCGTGCTAAAAGATTTTACTATTATGCCATTTTAAAAAGCTTATTAAACAAGATAGTTTTCCCAGTTATTGTTACATGAGCCATTTATATATTTTGACTCAACTGCGTCAATAACTAAGAGCGGACCCCACCAATGAAATTGATCGCGATCAGTATATCTAAAGTGTTTACAAGAAAGAAAGCAAGCCGATCATCGCAGGCCCTTTTTTTTAGGGATGGGAATCATCAAATGACTTCTCCCGCTTTGGGCGGAGCGGGAGGGAGTGTCAGACTTTTATTGACTAAAACCCATCCATGTTCCTTCATTGCCCTTTGTGTTCCGGAGCCGCGGTATCTCTTTCGAATAGTCCCGCAACTGCGGCAGGCGTAGCTTTCGGGCCCCTCTATGTGCTGACTCTCTTTGATCAGAGCAGGCCCTGGGGAGCTAATTTTTAAGCCCGAAGTCCGTAGGTGCGGGCGTTCTACTCCGTATCACCGACTTATGATTAGCCCGAACTAAGTATGAAGGACAAGATCGACGATTCAATCGAAGTCGATTTGACAGTAACTGTTAAACCTTGCGTCATTAACTAAGGCCGAAACTACGGACTTCGGGCTTAGAGAGTAGCCCTCTTGGAACACGAAGGTCATTTGAAAGAACATGGGTGGGTTTAGTGAATCTGACACTCCCTCCAGAGCTGGGAAAGTCATTTGATAACTACTGGTGTTTATTACTCATGAAATGACATGGAAATGATAAAATTAACTTTAAACTGAAGGCATAACATTTCTTTTTCGAAATCAGTTAGTAACTCTAGAAAAAAACCGGCCAAGTGCGAATCTGCACCCGGGAATCTCTATACTACTAAATAAAAAAACCGAGAATAATCAGGAATCTTTTGAATTTCCGTCCATGTTTGGGTCACAGAAGTTTATACGTGAGAAGTTAGTATTTCAACATAATCGTTCTAGTGGGTTTGGAGCAAATTAGCTGTAACATACGGATAGACACAGATGTAAACCTATATGTGTTATCTTACAGACTTGAGGGAAACCCTTTGCCTACGAAAATGCTACTCTAAAATTGAAAAAAAAAGTGTATAAAGTCCCCGCCACGAGAAGGTATAAGTTTTGTAAATACACATTCAATTGTTTGTTCCATGAGTCAGACTCGTTCCAGTACCACAAAACATTAGACGACAGCGCTTTATATCGATCAAATATAACCCGACCAAGTGAAATTGCTTGTTAGTTTCGTATAACACGTATGTTACTTTGAGTAGATTTAATTTGGGATTATTTTCTGTCGCTACGTAATTTAGTAGAAGTTCTTTGTTTACAAAATTTATAGCTTCTCATGACGGTTACTTTAGATGAACAGGAAAATGCGTTAGAACTCTTGAACTATGTCTCCGGGCGGAACCCTTTGCACGTGAGGCCGACTCGCACTTGGTCAGTTTTATATGGTGCCAGTCAAAAGATAAATAGCTGGGTGACGAGAATACCTATCGATGAATATGTTTCCGTTGCTTTCATTTGAAACTGATCCACTTGAGTGTCCAATTATTGTGATTATTTTAAGCAAGCACCAGCTATTATTATCAGTTATATCTGTGATTGGACGGCGGTGGGTGACGTCACAGCCAATTAGCTTATTTTGCTTAATTAGTGGCCTAGCTTAGTAACTGTGTGAAGAAAATGTATGAAATATTTAATTTTGGCAGTTCCTTGTTCGACACAAATAATTAAAATTTTCTTTAAAATATTCGTTCAAATTGTCTAAGCCATATTGTAAAGTTTGCCATTTCATGAAATGGCCACCTCAAAACATAACCTTGATGCGTCATACATATCTCAAACAGGAACAAGATCCCGCAGTCTATAGAAAGAAGACAGGAACAGC
The DNA here is from genome assembly GCA_963859965.1 of Ceramica pisi. Classification (NCBI taxonomy): domain Eukaryota; kingdom Metazoa; phylum Arthropoda; class Insecta; order Lepidoptera; family Noctuidae; genus Ceramica; species Ceramica pisi. The sequence goes on along the minus strand of OY982527.1, from coordinate 37,627,364 downwards.
CGGTCGATTCTGTTGACTTCTCACCGTCATCACTTGGGTGCAGTGAACGACAAGTGAGCTGTCAAACAATACAAACAAGATGGAATGACAGCACTGCCGGTTGATTCTGTAAACATGTCGAAATGAAGACTTGGGTGAAGTGATCACGATGTGATCTGTCATTCCATCTGGATTACAGGGATTTACAGCCGGTTGATTCTGTTGACATCTCACCGTGATCACTTAGGTGGAGTGAACGACAAGTTAGCTGTCATGCCATCTTGTTTGTGTAGTTTGACAGCTCACTTTTCGTTCACTTCGCCTAAGTACTCACTTCGACATGTCAACAGATTCAACCGGCAGCTCACTATGTGATCAGTTCACTCAAGCTTTCACTTCGACATGTTCACAGAATCGCACTGCAGATCTAATTGATGGCAGTACTTGGGACTTTAATCTAACTGCATGAATAAAGAGACTCTGACATTTGACCAGAGTCGTGAGTATATGTACTCTCCATTGGTCGGTTTCTCGGACAGCTCTGACGATATACATTATTGGTTCGTCAGTCAATGCTCATCTACTATTGCGCTGGCAAGTTTCGTTCGCCCACCGTACATTGGCGAGATCACCCTGCTGCATATTCCGTGTTCTTGACTCGTGAGTGACTATATCAGCCTGCCTCTTTGGGTTAAACAGTCATGGTACTATGCATACCATCCCTCCCCTCTCCCTCCTCAGTGCAGATCTATCACATTCCAATACAATTTTTAAAGTGAAACTTTTATTACATCGTCTCAAACTTTTTCGTCTGTGTGTTGCATGTCGCGTGACGGTCGGCCGCGGAGTAGGGATACAGTAAAAGGCGCTCGTCAGAGCAGCCGAGGCCAGTATGGCGGCGATTATAGTTCGCATAAGTTGACCTTTTTTAATGAAAAGTTTCACTTTTACCGTGCCATCCTTTTTATATAGGTAATTGTTATTTAGTGTTTTTCTTGTTTTTTTGGTATGTCATACTTGGCGCAAATTAACTCTTTTTTTTTCTTCGTTTTTCTCTTTTTTCATATCTTGTCACAAACAAAATAATTGTGTCTGGCATATCAAGCTACGAATAGCATCATCATTCAGAAGTTGGAATATTTTATTCTTAAGGGACAGGACACTAATATACGCTAGGCCAAACTTTACCTTTAAGACCTGTTTCCACCAGAAATGTGCAAGGATTCGTAGCGAGGGATGTGTTTATTAAGAACCAAAAGAATCGCTACATTTACCTAGCCTCGCTCAGCGCAAGCGATTTAATTGGTTCTTTACCAACGTATCCCTGGCTTCCTCGCATATCTCTGCTAGAAACGCACCCTAAAGTCGTCACTCAATAGTAAACTGTTGCAGTTGATATGAAACAATTGAAGATTTCACCACTATCAATAACCTTAAAAGTACATGAAGGCATCAGAAATAGAAAATTCGCTTAGGCTGAAATATGAAGTAGTGACATAGACAAGACATCATCCCTTACAGTGGCTCCTGGTGCTTGTGCACGGTGCATGTAGCTTGCGTATGTTGAGGCACTAGCGCAGATTATACGCTCCGTGGAATGGTGTCCAGTAACCTCGATGCACGCTTGCTATCCGCACAAGTTTAACTGTTGTTTTTTTTTTGTGAAGAGAGACGCAAGTTGCCCGCTCCTTGCTTGCCGCTACTTACACCGTGTACAAGCGATTAACTGGTGCATGCATAGTGCTCGCGCAAATAAACCACGCCTTCTCTTGCACCAGTTACTAGCACCATGAGACTGATTGACTAACAAAAAACGCACAGCCGAAACTATAATAGGTTAATTTCCGTCATCCACAAATTGCAAAACTATTTATTTATTTATTTATTTATTATTGAGAACATAAGAGCACTTATGTTCTCAAAATATTTTTGAACCATTTTGTTTATCCTCTCCAATGTTGTGATCTTGATTTTTTCGTCATTATGGTCCCAGCTAAATTCGTACCGCCTCAGAATTAATTTTGGCGTGTTTTTGTCATGTATCAGAAACGGCATTGTATTCGAATTACTTCACGTTTCGTCACATTCTCCTTTTGTCACTATGTCAAAACTTTTCAAAACAACTGAACGAGAGTGGCGTTTGGTCACGATTTTGATTTTCATACATTCTTTCCCGATTTGTCACCTTTTTTTTAAACTAGTTTTCGTGTGGTACAGTCAGCTCCTTTTTACCATCCTTTCCCAGAGTTGGGTATAATGTTTTCCTAGTGGATGTAAAAGCTTTAAATTACTTGCGTCACATGCGCCGCCCTGTTCTAAAGGTATCGAAATATTAGTCTTAATATCCTTATTACCAAAAAGTGTGCAGGTAGGTACTGTGACGGTTGTGTCTTGTATGTTCATGGCTTTATGAGAATTGGCATTGGCCATTTGTAAAGCTTTGGAGCGGTCAGATAAAAAGTATACTTAGCATAGTTTTTGAATTTTGAAGGATAAAGAATTTAAGTGTTTTTTTATGAGGTTTACTGGTATTGATGTGAATTCGGGCGAAAGTACGCCAATATACTTATTTCTAAACCTCCGTCCCTCTTTGATTTATCAAAGCCCCTCAACATCCCTCATTCCGGCACCACAGTACTGATTTTGAAAACAAGGTGTACGTCTTGTTTTTTTTTTTCAATATTGATTTTATTGTACTTCACGGCAAGCTTTTAGGCTCTTCTTAGATCAGAAAGAAACTATTGATGAAATAGTCCATTCTTCGGAAAGATAGATATTGTTAGAGGTCTTTCAAGTTTTGTTTTAAAACATAAGTACATTAATTAAGCCTTTACTTAACATCAAATATGTTAGACTGGGACCCCAAGTATTAGCATAAATAGTAAAAAAAAATATTGTCGTCAATTGGCTCTAATATAAACCAACTGGGGCGTTAAAAACGTGAAAACCTCGGACCTGAAACCCTAAAAACTGATCTACTCGGGCAGTTTGATAAATTAGTGACTTTTTCAATAAAACATAATTTTATCGGCAAAAAAAACGTGTTGACCTCTTCGCTCGGTCCAAATCTCTTACCACTTGCAATTTTCTCGGGTTCGGAAAGAGAAAATAGTCGCTGGGGGCTAAATCTGTAGAATATGCTAGATGGGGTAGCAGTTCGTAGCCCAATTTATGAATTTGCCATGGTGACTAACTAAACACGTGTGCACCCGTGCATTTTTGTGATAGAACAACACTTTTTACTTCGTCAAATGTGGTAATTATTACTTCAAATTAATATCAAATCTGTCCCAAAGCTCTAAATAATATTTGCCAGTGATTGTTTTACCCTATCCAAGGTAATTGATATGAATGACACCGTGTGGAACCCAAAAAATAGTGGCCATGACTTTGTTACCCGACAAACACAATTTGGGCTTCTTTGGTGTTCGTTCACCTCGAGAAACCCACTGTTTTGATTGTTAATTGGTATCTGGTGAATTGTGATGTATTCATGTTTCATCAACAGTTATCAAACGGCGCAAAAACTCGTTTGGATTACGGCTGAACATCGCCAAACAACCCTTTCAAGGGGTCAAATGGTTACGCTTATGGTCGAGTGTCAGAAATCGCGGCAGCCATCCCGCGGATAGCTTTTTCATATCCAATTATTCATGTAAGATGTGATGCACCTAATGAAAACACTTTTCTCGCGAACAAAGCCGCGGGCGGAAGCTAGTAATTAGATATAACATGATCGGTGGCATTTCTAATTACTTCTGACTGTACTTTCAAAACAAAATCGTGACCAAACGAGAATGTATACAGGCATTCTTAAATGGTGAAAAATCGAGAAAGAATGTATGAAGATCAAAATCGTGACCAAACGCCACTCGCGTTCAGTTGTTTTGAAAAGTTTTGACATAGTGACAAAAGGGGAATGTGACGAAACGGGAAGTAGCCGAATTAATGTAGGAGAAAATGATTTTTGTAACTTTTATTTTCCCAACAATGTGGTTGTGGAGAGAAAGAGGCAGACTCCGTAATATATCTTGATTAAGTTGTTATTTCTCGAATTATTATGAAAAAATCGTTTGGTATATTATTGTAATATATCCAATCTAAATTCAATAGTTTCCAATACATTTGTGTCTTATTTAGAAAAAAAAGTTTACAATTTCACGCGAAAATTTACAATCTTACGAAGTTTGCCATTTTATGGAGACATAATATATGTAAGTATATAAGGTAGAAGAATCTGCTGCTAGTATTTAAAACTAAGCATCTATTTTAAATATTTTATGCAAAAAGCCTGCAAATTGTTGCTAAAGAGTCCAAACAAACTACTTGAAACTAGAATTATGTGCATTTTGAGTTTTAGACTATGCTGCATTTGCAATAGTTTCCAAACATGTTAACAATTTAAGAGTTTTTGAAAATATAGCTTTGAAAATCTGTTATAAAGTTCAGTTTAAATATAACTACAATATTTCATGGCTTTTGTTGTAAAGCTCATTGTAGTTTTTCTTCAAATTTCCAATCCTGATACTGGCCATGAATATATTTTTAACAATATTAATAGCTTTTATATTCTTATTATGTCTAATTAGCTGTTGCCCACAACTTCGTATTTGTGTAAAAACATATTTTTTTTTAATATATAGTATTATATGTTACTTATAATACCTCCAAGAATATGTGTACATGTTTCATGATGATTGGTTAAGTAGTTTTTGTGTGAAAGCGTAACAAACTTTCATTCACATTTATCATATTATAAGTAGGGATTTGCTCAAAGCATCTTATTCCAGGCGTTCCAAAAACAAATATTAGTATTATGTTTTCAGGGTTCTTTTAGTATATGTGGGAATTGTTTTAGTATAACTCAACTTTAAACTTGCTATTTTGTCGGACCACAAGTTTGTACTTATTCGAATGCAAACAATTATTTAACTGAATTAGTATCAATTCTATATTCTTTTAGTTTCATATTGTCATGTTTTACTTATTCAAGTGATTTATTTTTGAGTTCATTATTTACATTTGATGGCAGGGTTGGTGGAGTGATTGAGCAATTGACTGCTGCGCTGGGTGTCACGGGTTCCATTCTCAAACGGAACAAATATTTGTATGGCCTACAGATGGTTGTTCCGGGTCTGGATGTTTGTGTATGTGTATTGTAAACGCACCCACAACACAGGAGAAATTCATAGTGTGGAGGCAATGTTTAAAAAAAACTCAGCCAACTGGCTTATTCAGACGTTTAATTAAGAAGCCAAGTCTTAACTTTGAATGGCACTGTTTAATTTACAGCTACATTGATATCTTGGCATTTAATAGAACAGCTAGGCAAATGTCTTGGTTCAATTTAATTTAATGACTTGCCTAGCCAAGTCTTACTTTCCAGTATCCCATTCATGTTAGGGTCTTTCAACACTGCAAGCAGAAATAGGAGAACTGTGCTACATGAATTTGTTCAATTGAGGTGGCCATTTCATAATATGACCAACTTTATATTCTTTAGCATTTTACTTGAATATCATCACATATTAACACCGTATTCTATGAAAGGCCTGATGTCAAACAGGCCACTGATAACTACATTGAATTAAATAGATGGGCCGTTAATTAAACGGGTGATTAAGCCTGCAACATAAAAATAAAAGCAAACGTCAATTCACTAAACCAGATGTCGAAAATTCCAACTTATTTGCTACATGAATGACATGAGCTTAATCAGATAGTACTAGCAAACCAAGCACTTAAAACTTGTTCATAAAAAGCACGTCGCGCAATCATTGATTGTCTATCACAAGTTAGACTGATACACAATTTATAAAGTTAAGAAATAAATAAACATCAATTCTAACAAAATAACAGAGTCAATCAGAACAAAAAAAAATTAGGTAGATTTCAACTTACGCTTTTTCAGCCGCCTTGCAGTGCTCCCTCGCCTCGAATATTTTGGCACTAGCCGCCATTGTGAATTAAGATTAGCGAAACACGAGATATTTAGTTAATTTGGATGTATTTGGTTTAGTGAAATGAGAAATCAATACAGACTGGACAATAAGTTAGCACAAGCAACCATCTTTCATTCGCTAATGATTTGCATTTGACCGTTTGACGTTTTACTGACAGCTTAAACAATGTTACAAAGTAATGCAGAAAACTTTCTACTATTTCCTACCATTTTCGTGTCTTCGGACGCGTCCATCAGCCGCAGCCTATGGTTAAATTTAACGATTTAGAGGTAAATGTGTAATGAATTTGGGGTAAACTTTAGTTACCGGTAGCACGAAAAGGGGGTTGAGAGGGGGAGGGGGGGGAGGCGGCCCCCCTCAATCCCCCCCGGTACCACTCCCATGAAAAGGAAATGCACCATTCTTGAGAAAAACGAATTATTGTAACCTAACCTCAAAACACCTTTGGTCAACAAAGTCGCTTCTGGAACGTCTCCGGCGCTGCGGGAAGTGCAGCCCCTTCGCCCTTGCGTAACAAAGGATAGGCGCCCGTGCGAGCCGGAGCGGCTGAGGCTGGTCGCCGGAGGCGACCAATAAGCCGAAGCTGCGTAGGTGAGCATGGGTGCCTATACTTTGTTACAGCGGGCGGGGGCTGCTCTCCCTCCGCGCCTCCGGATTTTATAAACACTCTAGGGGTAGCAGCCAAAAGACTAGGTGGAGTCGGGGTGCCCTGATTCGGTTTTGGGACAGATTCGACCTATTTTAACCAACTGAACTGAATACAATGACAACAACGAAAACAACACACACACATTAACACAGATACACGCAGTAATGACAGTGTCACTGTCATTTGTTGATGCAAAATTGACGTAAAATTGCGTTTTTACTTTTTTATTTTTACGTTCCTTTTCACCGATTTTCCACGACATTTTATACCACAGACAATATACTGGTACAGTTTTGGTTGTCAATCGCCCAAAATTACGTTTCGTTTTTCATTTTTGTCAGATTTGAGGTTAAAACTATTTTTTGTAATTTCTCGAAAAATATCCATTTCCTTTTAATAAGAGTGATACCGTTATAATCAGGGACCCAAACCGAACCACCTTTAACCCCTCTTGGTGCTCACTTCGTGCTACCGGTAACTAAAGTCCACCCTGAATTTGCATTGATTGAACTATCGGACATCTTCCGCGGACGAGACCTTGACCTCGTGGGCCTGTGGACGGCGAGCTATGGGTGGCTCGCCGTCCGTCCGTCTTGGTCCGTCTAGTGACGACAGGCCGTGTCGACGGCGCGTTAGTGTTCCACGCGCGCCTCAAAGAGACTCAGCACACAGAGGGGCCCGAAAGGGCCAACGCCTGCCGGAGTCGCGGGATTATTCGCAAGAGACACCGTGGCTACGGAACACAAAGGGCAATGAAGGAACATGGATGTGTTTTAGTCAGTAGAAGTCTAACACTCCCTCCCGCTACACCCAGAGCGGGAGGATGGATTGGATGATTTCCCATCCCTAAAAAAAAATAAAAAAGGGCTGTCCTTGAGCGTTCGGACGTCCGAAAGAAATCAGGCTCGCTGGATGTTTTTGTCGCCTACGAAAACGTCCGCGAACAGCGTGCACGGGGTGCGGGACGCGTCCGTACGTCAGAAGGACAATAAGGACATGGATTACCATGGATTACTACCTACGTAGTACTACCTACCTTCCTACTACGTAGGAGGTTGCACGTGCATGCGAGATAAATATCATAGGTACACAAATTTGAAGAAAAATTTCGCAGTAAAGAATTGCTCTATAAATCACTTATATAAAAACAGTAGTCAATGTTTCATACCCAATTAGCCGAAAAAAAAATACCTAACCTTTTGTTTATCATTAACACTAGTTTTTTAGTAATTTTACATTACCAACAATTTATGAAATTATTATGAGCTTATCTTTTATTTCTAAACCACAGTATAGGTATGCCGCAAAAATCGTAGGTACATTTCGATACAGAAGGGAATCAAAATTTGTGGAATATGTATAGTTTTCAGTTATTCCCTATGATTACTTGCAAAATTTCATTGTTCTAGGTCAACGGAACTATAAAATTTGGCAATACCTTCTTAAACTACAAGCAAAGGGAAAAATCTGAAAACTAAACAATTGTATTATTTTTTTTACTAGTATTGATAGGCATAAGTTTGACCGCTATATTTCACCTGATGTTAAGCGATGATGCGGTCTAAGGTGGAGCTCACTTGCCTAGAAGTAACCTATTCACTCTTGACTTCAAGACTCCCAGGTTGGAAATACAGACTCAGGCAGGGAATTCCACTCCTTAGCTGTACGCACAATGAATGTATTCCCAAAACGTTTTGTGCGTATCAGGTGGGATGTCCACCATGTACCGGTGGCATTTAAATCATACAAACGTTTTGTCTGTTTCTAAATTAATATGTACCTGTAAATTTGTACGGAACCCTCAGTGGGCGAGTCTGATTCGCACTTGTCCGTTTTTTTTATAGGTAGGTACTGTGTTTGATATTATAACTTATACCTAATATCAAAATTTTCTTCCTATGCTGGTCTAAGACGATTTAGCTTTGCTAATAAAGGTTTCAGCTTCATTTTGTAACCTCGAAAACTTTTTTGTTAAAGCTTTGCAAAAGCTAATTTTAGTTGTAATTATTATTTTACCTCCATTTATTTTTTCTTTGTACATATTTTCTACATTTTTAAATATTTGTATAAAACTAAAAAAAAATAACATTTATAAATATAAAAAATAGTAGCCCACCGGCATCGGAAACAGGGTCCAAGCTACCGGTCGTCAGGGCTCTCGAGAGAGGAACCTCCTCACAATACGCGCCGTGTCCAGGAGTACTGCTTTCTGGATCAAGCCCTTGATCCAGCTGCCCAACGAGAGCCTCTTGAGGTGTTGGTCGAGGCTCTTGGCAATTATGCCATTGGCCGTCACGACTATCGGCACAATGACTGCCGTGTTCACATCCCACATGTCGACAACCTCGCGAGCCAAGGCAAGATACTTACTTTGTTTCTCTTTCTCAGACTTCACGAGGTTCTCGTCATGAGGGACTGCTATATCAACAATCATTGCGCGACGCGCTAGTTGGTCTATCACCACTATGTCAGGCTTATTGACAACAATAGTCCTGTCAGTGATGATAGACCGATCCCAGTACAACGTGCAATTGCCATTTTCGAGAACTGGGTCGGGCACATACCTATAGTACGGTACTTCCGATTCCACAAGATTGTACTTCAAAGCAAGTTGCTGGTGGATGATCCTGGCTACAAGGTTGTGCCTGTGCAAATAGTCTCCGTTAGCCAAACTAGAACAACCGGAAATAATGTGGCGGATGGATTTCCCGGGTCGGTGACATGCCCGACATATGTCAACCGTACCGTCCTTCACAATGTATTTTCGGTAGTTGTTCGTCATCATAACTTCGTCCATGATCGCACAGACAAAAAAAACCTTCGGTTTCCCCAAAGAGGTCACCAAAACGCAGTCAGGCTACGGACGCCAAAAAGTCTACATCGGGCCCATGTAGGACCCGATAAAAGCGTCCGTGAAGCTCCTTGCTCTGCCATACTTCCCTGCGGTCGTTAGTATCCACAGGTTTGCGCCAGTTCTCGTTAGCCAAGGAGAGCGCGGTAAGGCCTTTATCCACCGCTACCACATCTCGATGCATACCCACGTCGGCCTCTAAGAAGTATTCCCTAAGGCTGCATATCTCGCGGTTGTGCAGGGTCTTAGCATTTAAGAAGCCACGACGCCCGCACTTCCGCGGGATATACAGCCTCATTACCGATGACCGTGGGTGATGCATCCGATATGCGGTTATTTTACCTTATTGTTAAATTAAGTATGTGCATATGAGTTTTGTGATGATACTATTTCACACATTATCTTTCACACCCACACAAGCACCACAATGACTCCATATCTATAACACTAGATTCACCTAAGCATCATTCTCGTAAAATTTTAGCTTACCACATTCAGTAAAGAATTTTTACGTTTAAATTATGATTTGCCTGTTTTTCAATATGAAGCTAGTCCAAACTCACATCCCCATAGGCATAGGGAAGAGTGCAATATACTGAAATTCAGGTCCTTACTTAAATAGTTCGGCAGAGTTGTTTCAGCAAATAGGTATTTGAGGCAAAATTTCTAGCCTTGTTTTGTAAACATGCTGTGAACAAATGTTTCTGAAAACTGATTATTATGGTTTGCTTTGCTTTAATTATATAATAAGGCTCTGAAATTTTGACTCACGGCGACGTTTTTCTGGATTGTCCTGATAACTTAAGTGGAACCCTTAAGCCTCTCAGACCGACACGATATCCAAAGAGGTAGCAAAAGCCGAATAACCCTACTATTCGAACCTAGGAGGATATCGCTACGACTATCGGTTGTAAACACTGCCAGGTCTGAATTTGTCAAGCCTGAGAAAGAAATACCTACTCTTTTACCACTCACTATTGCCTAGTTAAAACTTTTATATAATAGGTCTTAAATTATTATCTTCATGTTTTTTCACACTATCTGCACGAAAATGTCAAATTATTGGACATGCAAACCTAACCTTAATTATGTCATTCTAACCCGTGAGCGGCTTCCGTCCACCTCCGCTGCTAGGTGCAGCGAGCGCAGTCGAAGTGTGTTATACCTAAATTCAAATCACATTATTGCCCGGCGGGTTATAATGAAATTCAGTACCATATTATTACGGCGGTGAGCTGGAGCCACAGCTTCGGAAGCGTGACCTACTCCGCCGACGCGTGCCACCTACTTTCATTTTTCTCGCAGTAAGTCTGAAAAGTAGAGTATGTCCCTCAGGGATAAAGGTGTCTTTGACTTGGGCTAGCTTGAATTTCTCGCTGCATTCAGGATTCTTGTATTAACTCCCTCGCTTCGCTCGTGAGTTAAACTATAAACTTCCTCGCTTCGCTCGGGACTCTTTACTACTACTTTACTCTCGAATCCTTCATTGTGTTCGGGACGAATATGACGCCCGTGTCACAAGACACTGCTTGTACCCCTCGTTTCATAATCTATGAGTACTAATATTATAAAGCAGAATAGTTTGTTTGTTTGGTTGAACGCGCTAATCTCAGGAACTGCTTTCCGATTTGAAAAATTATTTCTGTGTTAGATAGCCCATTTATTAAGAAAGGCTATAGGCTATATATCATCACGCTAAAACCAATAGGAGCGGAGCAGTAATGACTATATATAATAACTCTATTTCTACAATACGTATTTTGTATGAAATCTCATTCAAAAATTTCTGATGGATTAAATGATGAGAACTGGAAGTTATGAAAGTGGTTAGTTAATCCAATAAAATGTTTAACTCGCGTCAGGACACGTGACCTGATCGAAAATTCGTAAGACGGATGATTCAAAAATGCACAACGTTAATGTTCAAGTTTTCACTTCTGTCGGCACTCCCTGAGTGCAACCTATTGTTTTTTTAATTAATACAAAGTTTTTTTCAGTTACGCAAATAAAATACACCAATCAGAATCTTATTCATTAGTGCACCTTGAATGATTTGAACAAAATAACAACAGAAAAAGGTTTTCGACGAAATTATCGTGATATTATCACAAACAGTATCGTTATCGTAGTGCCCAGCAGACGGATAGGCATGCGACGTTTATGTTTAGATCTGCCGCAGACGCTATTATAAGTGCAAAAAGTGTTTTACGTTTAGGGTTGCAGCATTTGTAGCACGAAGTTATTACCCAATGTTTTAATTTACCTACTTTATTGTATACCGTATTTGATTACTATTATATATTTAAGTGAAAGTTTGGATGGATATTTGCTAGTATTTAAACACGCCAGAATGGTTGAAATTTCTACCGCTGTCTGGAATATAATATCACACAGGCTAGCACAAGATTGCTACATATGTAACTATACATGTCACTGGAAAATGGCAAACTCCGTAAGATTGTAAAATGTCGCGTGAAATTGTAAACTTTTTTTCTAAATAAGACACGAATATATTAGAAGCTAATGATTTTTGAAGGGATTTATTATAGGTATATATTTAGATTTTTTCATAATCAAGATTTATTACAATGTGACGGAAGATACAATGGGCGGCTTTATAACATTCCACAAGCTTTTACAGTCCACCAGGAATGAACTGAAGGTAATTATTGTTCTGTTATCGTCATATCTAATTTTAGTTCTTTCAGTCCATCCTGAGACTGCCTGGTTACAACTCACTCAAAGCACTATAAAATTACTTACTTATTGTAGTACATATAGTTATGTCAAGAATGTATTGTAAAGTTAATAAAACCTTCTGTGAACCCTAAATGCAACGGCGGCAGTTAAAAGGACGAAATAGACTGGTGTTTATAATCGCACTGTGTGGGTGGAATGAAGATTGCAATGTGCATGTGTAGGTATCTATAATACTGTGTCATTAACATGCAGGCAATTAATTCTGAAAATTGCAGAGAAATCACTTATCAGAACATGACGAAAGGAATCCTTAGTTTTTTTTTATGTAGGTACCTATATTGTGAAAGAGATTTCAATGGGAAAAAAATGGAAACATTGCTATATTTATCCGTCTGGTCAATTCTTATCCACCAATCGGTTTTTAACAGACATCAAAAAGGAGGATGTTCTCAATTCGGTTGTATTTTTTATGTACATCATTATGTTACATAATAACCCCGTCTTTTACGAACCGCTTTGACAGAATCTTCTTCCAAGTGACAGGAAATACTTTCCGATAGCTCCCGTTTAATTTTTTTTCAAAACTAGTTAGTCAGTTCGGCTTTTAAATTAAAATAGCTGGAATTCGTTTACTTAGCTGATGTATTTGGGTTTATCATCCAAGTAAACGAAATTGCGTTTTTTTGCTTTCATGCGACTTTCCAGCGTCAAAAAATAAAAATTTAATTTTACAAAAAAACTTTTTACAAAAATATACAACCGACTTCCAAAAAAAAAACACTACAAAGTAAAAAATAACTTTAATTTCGGAAGTCGGTGTTTTTGTTAGTTTCTTCGTATTTTGACACCGACTTCCGAAATTAAAGTTATTTTTTACTTTGTAGTGTTTTTTTTTTGGAAGTCGGTTGTATATTTTTGTAAAAAGTTTTTTATTTTTCACTTTTTAGTGGTGCCCTACACCTAACAACACCACTCCAAAATCGCAGAAAAGCAAAATACGCAATTTCGATCATCAAAGAATCATCTAAATAGTCAAATTCCAGCTATTTCGATTTAAAATCCAAAGTTCGAAACCGATTTTGATATGATTTAAATGGGACCAATCTGCAAGTATATCCTTTCAGATAAAACAAAAATTTTTCAAATCGGTTCATAATTGTCGGAGATATGAGGTAACAAACATAAAAAAAAAAAAAAAAAAAAAAAAACATACAACCGAATTGATAACCTCCTCCTTTTTGGGAAGTCGGTTAAAAAATAAATAGTAAGAACAAATTAAAAAATCACTAAGTAGGTACAAAGTATAAAATAACTTTAATTTCGAAATTCGGTGTTAAAATAAGACCAGGCAACCAAAAACACCGATTTCTAGTTTTTTTTTTTAATGTAGGTATATTTCCAATATTACTTGAAGATGCCTATACCGAATTTGGAAAAATCTTTTCCCGTTCGAAAGGGTAGACTTCCGAGGTAGTCCCACTCCCATGATCATATCCCATGATCATCAGGTCAGGATCTGATGATGAGATCAAGTAGAAATTCAGGGAACTATTTTAATTTTATAGGCAAACTTGAAGCAATTTGGGTAGTTTTTGGTAGAGTATTTCCTCGGAGTGGTCCCATTTCAATTTGGTGTCACCAGTTCATAATATAAAATCACGCCAGTATGCTGTGGAGGGGAACGCACATGTGAATTTAAAATTAGTTGTACCTAAAGAGAATCATCACTGAAAAGTGAAAAATAAAAAACATTTTTCAAAAAATCCATCCAACTTCCTATTGCTGTAGTGTTTTTGTTTGGAAGTCGATCGTAGTTTTTTGTAAAAACTAAAACAAAGGTTTTTACTGTAGTTTTCCCTCGAATCGTGACAGATTTCAATCATCATCATCATCATTATAATTATAAGCTGAAAGACGTCTAGTGCCGGATATAGGCCCCTCCCAAGTGTCGCCATAACAACCGGTCCTGTGCGTTTACATCTATACTAATATTATAAAGAGGTAAAATTTGTTTGTAAGTTTGTAAGTTTGTATGTTTGTATGTTTGTAAGTTTGTATGTAGGGGGTAATCTCAGGAACTACTGGTCCGATTTGAAAAATTCTTTCAGTGTTAGATAGCCCATTTATCGAGGAATGCTATAGGCATTTTTAAATAGCATATATAAATACCATCACGCTAAGACAAATAGGAGCGGAGCAATAATGGAAAATGTGGCGCAGACGAAGTTGCGCGGGTCAGCTAGTTCAATTAATAAAAAAAAATTATAGTGAAAAAACATAACATTATACTTAAAATTACAAAGCACAAAGAATGACTCATCTCTTCTTTGCTACAATAAAATGAAAGAGAAACACTCTCACTATCGTTTCTTTGATCTGAAACACCCGCAAAAACTAATAATACAGCGTACTCCAACTACTGTTACGTGCAGGTGTATCGGACGGGCGCGGGCGGGCAACGCGTGGTAGAAAATTTAATGGTAATAATTTTGTAATAACAATAGTAACACTGTCGTGTGATTGCGCTAGGTTGCGCGCGCACCCTAATCGGCTTATTTTAACCCCCGCAGAGAAAACGAGGGGGACTGGATGGAAGCTAAAGCTATTGAAATAACGGTTTCTTTATTTTTACTCATTCTTCGAAGACTCCGTTGCCCTTGGAAGTTCTACAATACTATTACAAAACTAGATTTTTGCAACATGATGAAAGATTTATCCTTATTGTACAGTTTAAAATAAAATGACATTAAGTAACAAATACCTACTCAAAAGCACAAATACAAGCGCAATTTGCATTCAAAAGTAACAAATAACACCTACTAGGTAACATCTTAGGTAAAAAAAACCCGGCTAAGTGCGAGTCGGACTCGCACACGAAGGGTTCCGTTCCATAAACCTTAATCTTATTTGTTATAGCGGCAATAGAAGTACCCATGCAATTTGTGAAAATTTCAACTGTCTACCTATTACGGTTCTTGAGATACAGCCCGTTGACAGACAGACGGACGGAAGGACAGCTTAGGCATAGTAATAGGGTTCCGTTAGTAACACTTTGGGTACGGAACCCTAAAAAGCAGTAGGATAATAGGCTCCGAAACTACTGGACCGATTTGAAAAATTCTTAGACTTTTAGAATCCTACATAAAATGTGCGCTGAGGAAACTAATGTTTTAATGCATAAAAATACTATTCATTATACCTTTATAAAGTCCGCGAGGGTCATTTATGTCTTACTATTAGGGGTTAAAGTATGAAATTGATTGAACGATTTGTACTGAAAAATTGAAACTGTTTTTTTTTTAATTTATCATATTCCTTTAATCAAAATAATTACCATTGTTATCTACACATTGCTGCCATCTAATAGGAAGGTCATTTACGTCTTTGCGATAGAACTCTGGTGATCGAGATTCGACAAACTGTGTGAAAGCATTTTGTATTGCCTCCTGAGAAGAAGACTTTTTATCACGTAGAAAATTGTCCAAATCACGAAAAAAATGCATATAGGTACGAATGGTTTCTAATTGCAGTTCCTGTAGAGTTAAAACGGTTTCTCGTGCTGTATGAGGCCTCGCGTTATCATGGAGCAATAATGGTGAAGATCGATTCATGAGTCGGGGCTGTTTCACTGCTAGTTTTGCTATCATTGTTCGGAGTTCGGCACAGTAGACATCTGCCGTTATTGCTTAACCAGATCGGAGAAAGCTTTAGTGAATAACACCATGCTGAGACCACCAAACAGTTACCATTAGGTACCTTTTAATGGTAAGCTTTGTTTTAGGACACTGTTGCGGCGTTTGACCTGGGGTCTAAGTATGGCTAGATAACATAAAACAGAAATTACAATTTAATTGTGCACAAGCAAACAAGGAATTTTACTTATTATAAATTAGGAACTTAGATTAAATACACTAGACAACTGTCTAGTTTATTTATTCTTTGCATTCAATGCCTATATCTATTTATTTTATAGAACTATGAGATCACTACCTATATCACAATAATAATATAAAATTGTGTAAAATACTTGGTGCTGTCGTACGTCCCATCTAATATTTCTTTGGTAATTATATTCTTTGTTTCACGAAGCGATAAGTTTCTTAAGTTACAAAGTTTGGTGAGTTTATTGTAAACAAGGGTTTTCATGTGGGAGCTGCAGTGCTATTCTGTAACAACATTTTCGTGTCTCGACAGCGGAATCCGAGGTGAGTTTCAAATTCGTATAAATATAAGACCTTATGATGTGTGAAATAAAGTTCACTTTGTAAGCTTAGTCACTCAGGTGAAGTCGATATCGAAATGGTTATTTACAGAATAGACTAGCTGAACCTTTTGGCAAATTCTGTTTGGGTAACTTGAAAACACGTCTCCTAAACATGTCTTCGTAGTCGAGTGAGTAAAATTACTTTTTTATGGGTAAAGAGGGAGTTTTAGGAGATCGCCATCTCCTTCGTGGATTTCCTACTAAACCCGCGCGAACGACGTCGCGGGCGGAGTGCTACGTACGTATACCGCGTGTATCTGACATCGACGCACAAACGATTTCCATGGGTCCAGGGCATGATTCTGGACACCCCAGTGTTGGAATTTTTCGTCGGTTCTTTTCTGATTTTTTTTAAGAGTACTACAAAGTATCCGCTCAGCTGAGCTGATATTATTTGTGGCTTTATTCAGATTGGTCTTTTTAGTGAAAGTAGTTATTTAATTATTTTTTTATTAAAAATCTCATTGGGTTAGGTCAGAATAACGATTATGAGCAGTCTAAAGTAAAAAAACCCTTGAAAAAAATAAAAAAATGAGAAAAAAGCCGACGAAAAATTCTAAGTCTAGGGTGTCCAGAATCATGCCCCGGACCCATGGAAATCGTTTGTGCGTCGATGTCAGATACACGCGGTATAGACGCTGAAAACACGACACTCCTTCTTTAGCCCAGTCGTGTAAAAAAGTGCCACCGCGCACCGATCCTATTAACACAGACATCAAATTGACATAGCGTTATCAAATTCAGTATGTTTAGTACAATTAAGTTGACAGCTGTTTACCCGTACAACACCGATATAATATGTTTAACAGTATTATATAAAACTACTATTTACTGCCTACCTACTTCATTTTGTTTGCACAGCCAACTTTTTTCCCACGGAGCATGGCGCTAAGCTCGGCCCTTGGTGCAGATAAGCGAAACTGAAAAATTTATTCTAACAAATTAAACCCGTCATTTCGAAAAGGTCGCATGTCCATGAAGTGACATAAAAATAAAAACGTTTAGTTGATATTGCAGGTAGATGTTAAGGCCTGTGGAGCTATGGGTAGCTCGCCAGCCCGTGTTGACGGCGCGTTCGTTCCACGCGCGCCTCAAAGAGAGTCAGCATATAGAGGGGCCCGAAAGGGTCGACGGCTGCCGGAGTTGCGGGACTATTCGAAAGAGATACCGCGGCTCCGGAACACAAAGGGCAATGAAGGAACATGGATGGGTTTTAGTCAGTAGAAGTCTGACACTCCCTCGCGCTCCGCCCAGAGCGGGAGAAGTCATTGGATGATTTCCCATCCCTAAAAAAAGGGTACATGTTAGCAACCAATTGTATGAATTGATTCCAAAGTTGTAGTTTATCTGATGCTAACCACCAAACTAGGCGAGCCGATCTATTCTGTCGACGCCTCATCACACTTCGGCGAAGTGAACGACAAGTACCTAAGCATAATTCCATATTGTTTGTATGGATTGACAGCTCGATTTTTGTTCACTTCCCCTTAGTTTTCACTTCGACATGTTTACAGAATCGCACTGCAAGACCAGCAGTGCTATTCTGTAACAACATTTTCGTGTCTCGTCAGGATCCGAGATGTCTGAGTATCAAAATCTTATTTTTGTAAGACCTTATCACAGTATAAATATGGATCCATATTTATACTGTGACCTTATATTGTATGTGATAAAGCTCGCGTAATGAGCTCTGTCACTCAGGTGAAGTTCCATATAGAAATAGTTTTTACAGAATAGCGCTACACACACATGTTGGTGGTTAGGAATTCAGCCAAAATATTAGGTACCTACTTACATGCAAAGAAATATAAGTGAGGGGTGCCGCTACATTGCCACTACAGGTTTATTCTCATTTTCTGATCCTACCTATTTGTTGCAACATTTTTAATCTTCAATTGCTTAGTACAATGGCGATTCAAATAAGAATAGGATCGACTTAGCGCCATATTGTGACATCATTAGCTGTCAATTCAAACCAATTAGGTAGGGTGAGCAAAACATTTAAAAAAATATTATTTACAAATTTTGAGTGAAAAAAGTGTTATGGTATAGTTTAAAATAACTAAAATAATGACTTTAAATAATTAAATATTACATGTAGCTAATTTTCTTCTATTTAACGTTTTTATTTAAATTTAATTTAGGACTAAAGTAAAATAAACCATTGATTATTCATATGCAACTAAGTTTTATTTGCAAACCGTACTTTTCAAGAGACATTTGACAGATAGAGGTCATTGACGTTCCTATTTTTATTTGAATCGCATTGTTTAAGTTTTACGTATCAGTTGGTTTATGTAATTTGAAGATGTACCTACCATTTTTATAGGGAACATGTAAAACCTTTTTTTTTGTAAAATGAGGCCAATAAAATATTTTTTTTTAAAAAACTGTGTAGATTTGAATTCCGAATGTCTTTGGGAATTGAAGAAGCAAGCAAGCTTATCTGATGAATATTCATGGTCATGAAACCTAATTAAAATTAATAAAAAAAAAGAAAAGTAAAATTAATTAATAGGTATATTTTTTGACGCCATAGTTTAGCCAAGAGTTTTTTTTTCTATTTTGAATGTATATGGTTTGTCCTTTAAATTAATTTTGAAAAAATCCATTAAAATTAGAAGATAAACTAATCTGAACTTAGTTCATGTACTCTAATCATGTACTCGTACTGAGGCTAACCTACACGATTCAGGAAAATAAATCTCCAAGAAATAAGGAAAAATTTTTTAACGTTCTGAGTTCCTTAATCTTAGTATTAGTTGTAATAGTATTACTTACTTCTTCTAATATATGAAAATCTCGTGTCACGGTGTTTGTTTTTGAACTCGAACTCCGTAAGTAGTGGCTTGACTGATCGTAATTATTTTTTTTTTTTGTTTTTTTGATAGGTAGGACCTATATCTGAAAATAGATCATAGGCTATTTATTTTTTATAAGACAAAACAACGTTTGCCAATTCAGCTTTGTATTAGTAAAGACAGATGTTAAAATTACCATCTACTTACACGTCATACAGCTACATACTGACTTACTATAAACAACAAATTAACAAACAAACTAAACAATAGTTAAACATTTCAACAAAAATAAATAAAAGAAATGTCTACATTTTCACGTCCGCCACTTTTTTTTACAGGTGCTGGTCATAATCTTTATCGTGGTTACTGGCTGCAAATATTTGCGCGTACGAACGCAATGCTCGCAAAAACGATAGATACTTACAACAAAGTTCGACGAACTTCGACCCCTTGCTGTAATTCTGACAGAAGCTGATTAGTTACATGTATATAGCGTTGTCTTGTATTAACCATAGACATACCTATAATTATATGGTTTAATAAAACTGTTATTATTCTACTACTATTTTTGCACCTACGATCATTAACACCTACTGAGGAGCTCGCAGCTAAATAATAACAGCCACACAGGTCGATCTTCAAGGTTAAGCAACGCTTGCCGAGGTTGGTCTGTGGATGGGTGACCATCTGAACATACCGAGTTTCCTCCGTGCCTCGGAAAGCACGTTAAGATGTTGGTCCCGGCTGTCATTTGGAGATCTTTGACAGTCGTTACGGATAGTCAGAAGCCAGGAAATCTTGCAGTCTTGCCAAGGAGTACAGTGTTACCCAGTTAATGGGTCTGGTAGGCAGCCGCTCCACGTAAAATACTGAAGCCGACTCCAATATAGTTGGGAAAAGGCTAGGCAGATGTGATCATTTACACTTGCCTAGCTTTTGTACACTTGTATTGAGATTTTTTTTACTATTGATAGGCATACGTTTGACCACTATCTCATCTGATCATAGTAAGCGATAATGCGGTCTAAGATGGAGTACGCTTGACCAGAAGTAACCTATTCAATCTTGACTTAAAGACTCCCAGGTTGTAGCTATCAGGAAACACAGACTCAGGCAGGGAATTCCACTCCTTAGCTGAAAACGTTTTATGCGTGTAGGTGGGATGTCCACCATGTAACGTACCGGTGGCGCATCGCCGTACGTCTTGTGGTCCGATGATGGAACGGGTTTGGCGGAATTAAATTATGCAATTCCGTCGCACACTCCCCAAAATGCAACCGGTAGACAACCGACAACTCGGCGTCGATGCTCAAGACTTTGGAGCTTCGGCTAGACGAGCCTATCATTGCCGATGATCCTCTTGGCTCATTTCTCAATTGACTCGAGGACATCAAGCTGGTATCTGGCAGATCCGTCCCAAAGATGAGAGCAGTACTCCGTACACGATCGAACTTGCCTTTGATACAGTTTATGCACATAAGCCTGTCGGCCTTCAAAACGGAATTAGCTGAATACCAATATTTTACCTTCACAATGCAGTAACTGAGTCACATAAGTATACTACCGGGACGATAAATCTCCCATATCCTAATCGAGGCCATTATCCCATTTTCTCACCCAATGACATTTAAAGCTGATGAGACGTGATGGTTCAAACAAAAAAAAACAGTCAAGTGCGAGTCGGAATCGTGCGCAAAGGGTTAAGTACCATTATCCATAAAAAACACGTTTACTGTATGGGTGCCCCCCTTATTTACCCCCTTACTTACTATCTGTTTAATTTTAATTTAATTAGTTTTTAAACTATCACCGGAAAATGTCAGAATCCAGATTATAATAAATCTAGAATAGATTATATTTTCTTGGTATATTATGAAACAATCGTTTTGTATGTAATAAATCCCATCCAAATTCAATAGTTTCCAATTTATCCGTGTCTTATTTTACAATTTCACGCGATATTTCACAATGTTACGGCGTTTGCCAAATTCCGGTTTTTTTTTAGTATATTTATTTTATAAATATTTATTTTAGTCTGTTTTTTTAGTATTTGTTATTATAGCGGCAAGGTATAAGTCATCTGTGAAAATTTCAACTGTGTAACTATCACGGGTCATTAGTTACAGCCTGGTGACAGACGGTCATGCAGACGGACGGACAACGGAGTCATAGCAATAGGGTCCTGTTTTACCCTTTGGGTACGGAACCCTAAAAAAACTAATTATAAATAATATTTATACTTTGACTTCCGTGACTTTCTGACTCTTTGTAATAATCAAGTAGGAAGTAACAACACGTAATAGATACACTTTCTCATTTATCATCTATGTTGGTATGTAAATAAAACATACCTACATAGATGGTAAGGCATAAAAAAATAAAAATATCAATTCAAATAAATTCAACAAACAAAATTGATCCAACAAACAATATTCAGATTACAATATCTGTATCATATTTCCAATAGTTAAAATATCCATTTGAAAAACTGCAATTTTACTCAGTTTAAAAATACGTTTCATATTTTTCTCTAGTTGAATTCAAACCAATTTGTTTCAATAAATCTGCATAGAATTTTATGTTCGTTGCAAACTGAATCCAATGATTACAGTTATTTTTAGGGTTCCGTAGCCAAACGGAACCCCTATAGATACGTCATGTCTGACTGTCTGTCTGTCCGTCCGTATGTCACAGCCACTTTATTTTTTTCCTAATTTTACAAATTTTTAAACAATATTCGCACTCGCATGTCAATCCCAAACTGTCAAAAATCCTTTTGATACATTTTTGACAGATTGCGGTTGAGATGCGAATGTGACAATTAGTAGAATTGGCACACAAAGTATTTACTTAAATGTTGTATACAAACTAACACAACTTCGTCTGCATCACTTTTTTCATGATTATATAGCATCAATTTAAATTGAACATCCCCCCCCCCCACACTTAATGGAGCACTGGGTTTTAACCAACAAGAACTAACTAACAGTGATTTTTTGGATTTGGAACGTTCGTATGGAAAAACGCAACCCCTATAAGATTATTCGTGCGACGGTCTGTTAACTTATACGTTTGACATTTAACTAGAGAGGCAGGTGCATAATGTATGAAATAAATACGAAGCTATGTACAAAAATATTCTGCGTTACAAAATACATTTCGCTATCCGAACCGAAGTTTGCCGATGCAGCCCGAACTATGCCGACGCAGCCCGAAGTTCATGCCCTTTTAAACTAGGTCGTACCGTATCGATTCTAGTAAAAATAGTTCGATATTAATTGCGTAGCGGCGTAGCAACGAGCTCGTAGCTAAATGCTACAGGACTACGCCTACGCCGTCTACGGGCGCTACGGAAAATTGAATGTGATTGTTTTTACCTATGGGGCCCAGGTCAAACCTGATAACCACATTACATTTTACACTTCTATTTCGCACTAGCTGTGTCCGCAACTTCGTTTGCGTGGTAATGTATGTCTGAAATAAAACAACAAATTTTAGCCATCTGGCTTTTTCTGTGGGAATAGCTAAAAAAAGTGCGCTCTTACAGAGAAATATTGAAATTCTTCAACATTCCACACCTTGAAAGAACGAAGGTGTTTGAACGACGCGATGTTTGCTTGCAAACTCTTGAAAGGAAACATCGACACACCGCCACTGCTTGCACTCATCAACTTTCGTGCTCCGTCGAGGATTTCGCGCAAACCCATTTCTCCATTTCGTCCTCCAATGAGAAGAACTGTGTTGGGATCTAACTCCCCGTGTGCTAGGTTTTGTAGGGTTTTGAGTAGTTGCAGTGATATGGTTGATTTTCACTTTGATTCTCTAAATAAGCAAAAATGTAAATTTCCAAAACGTTTATCAGATTTGATGTAGAATTGTTGGGGCTGTGTTTACGGAACTTAAAGAAATTATTTTTGGGCGGGTCCATATTGGCTCACCTAAAGTTCGTTACCCGAAATTGTTCTTCCTAATGATTTGTAATCCGAATGATCACTCTTCCTAAAATTTTTCATCCTAAAGTTTTCATTCATAATATTTGTAGTGCTACCGGCGATGTTCATAACAATCATGTTTCCGAAAATTGTAATTACTAAATATCATTAATATAAATATATTTACTCCTACTGTTTTTATCATAACGCTTTTATCCCTAAACATAATTATCATAATATAGAAAAATTGCACGACCAATTTCGAGGTAGCGCTCGCCGGGCGCTGCCGCGGCACCGCTCGCTTCGCTCGCTCGGCTCGCGCGTAGCTGGTCACAGTTCTAACCTAACCTAACCTATGGATATCTTTGCAGGTACACACCGCTATTAATAAAATAAAAAGAAATGTAAACAAAAAAGATATGACTTTGAATAATAGTGTAAAAGATGGTTATGTTGAGTAAATATAGGAAAACAAATAAAAGTATAATAGATGTTTATTGCTACTGACATTATGAAGTTGAATGCTTCGGAATTATGAACATTAGAGACAGAGTAGTTAGGAATGGTGATTGTTAGGATGAAAAATGTTAGGAAGAACATTTTCGGATTTCCAATTATCGGAGTTGAAAATTTAGGTGAACTTTGGCGCACTCCTTTTGGGCTCACTCCCAGCGATGCGAATGAATTTTTCGACGCCATATTTTAGTAGCAGGTTTTATTTGAAGCGTACCTACATAAACACAGTAAGATTAGTATTTACATATAAAATACCTACCTACATGATGCTACAAAATAAAGAAGATCTTAATAATAATTTAACATTTGTTTCCAAATGCGGCTTTACTTTGGTACACCGCTGCCTAACCCTTAGGCGATCTGTGGCGTGATGTTATGTTGTTTCACTGTAAAGTAACAACTTACTCAGACGAACTTGTCACGTGTTCTCACGATTCTAAATAGAATCAAACAAGTGTAACTTGAACATAGCGCTGAATTCTATTTAGACAAATGACCTGTAACAATTAAAGTAAAATCAACTTTAAACAGCATGAAATAGGGTTATAAGGGTCTTGCAACATAGTGAATGTTCGCTACCTATCAAAATAATATGATTTGTTGTATAATATTCCTGTTAAACGACGGGGGTACGCACAATACGCACGTGTTTTGCAAAACTCCCTTACATTTGTAACCCTTTTTTCTGCTATTAGGTACAGTTAATTGTTGAGAAGTATGTAGGGTAGTATGGTGTAAGATTGCGCGGGCGATAAGATTGCGCATACGTGGTTACAAAATATCTGCGAGATACTTGTTACCAACTTCAGTTGTGTTTTGATTGCCTAGCACGCTCTGCAAAAATAAGAGATACGAGGGAAAACGGCACGTCCAGGTGAGTTCAAAGTTTTTACAGCACTTTGATCTAATTTTTTGACATATTGCAAGTAAATCCAATTATTAAAAACTGCGCAAACTTACACCAGCCTACCCTATGTATCAAGTTGTGAGATGGTATTTTACCCGACCGCAGCACAACAGAAATGGTGGGTTTTGTTTTTACGCCTGAAGCAGTCTTCACACTTTAGGCTCTGTTGCGCAGAGTCATCTTTTAACTCAGAGGAATCCCACTCTCACGCAGAAATCGTTTTAGAACACATTCATTGTGCGTACAGCTAAGGATTTAAATTCCCTGCCCGAGTCCTTTCTAACAACAACCTTGGGCTTTAGCTACAACCAGAAATCATCCAATGACTTCTCCCGCTCTGGGCGGAGCGGGAGGGAGTGTCAGACTTTTACTGACTAAAACCCATCCATGTTCCTTCATTGCCCTTTGTGTTCCGGAGCCGCGGTATCTCTTTCGAATAGTCCCGCAACTCCGGCAGTTTAACTACAACCTTGGGTCCAACTCTGTAGAAAAAGAACGTGTTTTTAGGCTCAAAAGCGATGTATTAGATCGCTGTGCAATGTAGGTACCTACACCAAACATATTCATGCAGACCACATTTTAGAAATTGAAGAATATGAACCCTTCCTAGTGAGTATATATATGAAACTGTTTAATAATATTTATATATCAAATCCAAACTTGTTTGAATTTTGCACCAGGGCCACGTATCTTTAATAATCTTCCACTTTCTTTCTGAATTAATAGCGATATAAATATCCTTAAAAATACTACACGAATTTACTGATAAGTAAACGATATTACTCTTTAACAGAATTTCTAAATGACAAGATACTTCATCCAGTTTATTAAATCTTAATAATGGGTACAAAATAATGAATGAAAAACTAATAAGACTTTTAATTACTCATGAATTATGACGCACTGTGAAATTATTTTATTGAATACATATTTTGTTGATTGATTTGACTTTTCCAGACGATAGCGATGGGGACGATTTTTTGACACCATATTTTAGTAAGGAGTTTTATTTTTATTACAAGAACTTAAAATATAAAGATATATAAGAGAAATAACCCCGTGGTGGTTAAGAGATGACCAGTCTCAACTGACGGCGCCCGTTCATGACCCTGACGCATGTATCGGCACCATTTCAGCTCAACCATTTTGAAGGGAACCGGATGATCCAACACACGCGCGCGAAACATTTGAGTGAGCATGACATGCTCTCTATCACCATGCTCGTTCATGTCAAACAAGTAAAATTATAACTAATCACATATAATTTATACGGATTTTAATTCAGAAAACGCTGATTTGGAATGACGCTGGTGTGAAGGAATAGCAATACGTATGCAATTTTTTTAATGCAAAATGAAATAGTTAGCATAGAATAAGCCAATAAAACTGAGTCCAGTCTTGCCAAGAAGTACCGCGTTACCCAGTGCAATATAACCCCGTAATGGATTGTGGACATCTGGTAGGCAGCCGCTCTACGTAAAACGCAGGTATTCAGCTGAATCCGGTTTGACCCAAACATGGGCTAGTAAAAATTAGCTCTGGTAAAAAATCATGAAATTTATATTTTAAATACCTTTATTGTCGATGAAGTTATAAAGCTTCAAGGATTACAATTAGAAAGAGAAGTCCGATATGGAATTTGACGTCAAAGTCCATGACCTCTATACAGCTTCCATAGAAAACAGCATTTTCGCGAGAGGGACAGATACGTTTGTTTAATATATCTCGTTTGTTTTTCGAGAAATTTTAATTCTATTTTCACTGTTAGTATTATATTTTTGTATATTTTTAGATAAACTGCGGGTCGATTCTGTTAACAAGTCGAAGTGAAAGCTTAGGTGAAGTGATTACGAAGTGAGCTGTCAACCCATGTAATCAAAATTAAATGACAGCTCACTACGTGATCACTTCACCCAAGCCTTCACTTCGACCTTAATCGACCGGCTGTCATACCATCTTGTTTGTACGGTTTGACAGCTCACTTATCGTTCACCTCGCCTAAGTGTTCACTTGGACATGTTTACAGAATCGCACTGCTGTAGATAATAAAAAAAACGTGCGTATTCCCTATTACCTTCTGCTAAATTGTTTCATACAGTTGCCAGTAGCCAATTAGCTTATCATAATCCTTTATTCAATACTAGCTGACCCGCGCAACTTCGTCTGAGTCACATTTTCCTTTAATGCTCCGCTCCTAATTGTCTTAGCGTGATGGTATATAGCCTATAGCCTTCCTCGATAAATGGGCTATCTAAAACTGAAAGATTTTTTCAAATCGGTCCTGTAGTTCCTGAGATTAGCGCGTTCAACCAAACAAACAAACTCTTCTGCTTTATAATATTAGTATAGATTTATAGTATAGATATGTCATACAACTGCATCGAAACGATCAATACAGCCGCCAATTTAAGAAACTCGCTATCAATTATCCTCTATCGATAATAACAAGTAACGGTACGAGTAGGTGACCACTTTACAAAGCGACCCCTCAGTCTGAAGCTAAACAATAGCGTACCTTGACTTAAGCTACCGAGTGCCGATAGCTAACGGCGCGGCGTGGGAATCGAACCCACTCCCTCGGCTAGGGGAGTGCGTTCTCACGTGAAGCAACACCTGCGTTGGGGCACTCCGCCCCGGTAAATAATATGCGAGTTACTGCTTGAGGGGTGGTTGCGACGTTGGCGGAGAAATTGCGTAAGAATTACATTTATTATTATTTTTTATTTAAGCTGTTGGTCCCGGCTGTTATTTGATGATCTTTGGCAGTCGTTACGGATAGTCAGAAGCCAGAAAATCTGACACCATTCTTGCCAAGGAGTACCGTGTTACCAAGTTAATGGGTTGTGGAGGTCTGGTAGGCAGCTGCTCCACGTAAAATACGGGTATTCAGCTGATTCCGGTTTGACTGGAAGCCGACCGTAATACAGTTGGGAAATGGCTAGGCAGATGATTATAATGAAGAAGTAATCTCTCAAGTTCACACTTCACATTACCTAAAGGTTAGCTTTTACTTTATTAGTCGCGGATTACAGGGCCAAGTACTTCGGTAACCCAGGTACCCTCTGTGAGATAGTTGGTAACACCATGGCGTTGCTGCCCTTCCTTGGGGAGCTGGGGTGGATCGAATGACAAATTTGTCCCACCTTCACGCAAAATACGCGCTTAGTCGTGGAGTTGCGGACACCAACCCTAATTATTTACATTCATAGCTTTTACTTTGAACAAATCAATCATTAAAAATTATTTATTTCTCCTCACAATTATAAGCTTATTCTAAGTGTTTCACACAATATTTAATATTTGTCTAATTAGCAGCCGGTTTGACTGGAAGCCGACCCCAATATAGTTGGGATAAGGCTAGGCAGATGATGATCATTTTTTTATTTGAGTTGGGTTTGCTCTGGAGTCTAGTGTAGGTCAGAGATGACAGAGACAAAGTCTGCGATGGAGCGAGATTACCCAGAAGTAGCCTGTTCATTCTAATTCTAAAAGATTTAAGCGTTCGGAAACACAGACGCAGTCAGAGAGTTCCTCTCATTTGCTGTGCGCATTATGAAAGACGCTTGGAAACAACTTGGAAACGCTTAGTGCAAATTTGCCTAAATAATAATAATGAATGGAGCAAGTGTTCTGAAATATTCCCCTTGCTATTATTATTACTTGATAGGTTACCGTTTGACCACAGTCTCATCTCAGGGAAAGCAATGATATGGTTATGGACGGTAAGCTTTTCACTCTTGACTTGGCCCCAAGGTTGTAGCTGTCACTGGAAAATGGCAGACTCCGTAAGATTGTAATAAAACTTGATTAGATTATAATTTCTCGATATAGTATGAAAAAATCGTTTTGTACATAGGCAGTATTTATTTAGTCCATAATTATTAAATCTTTGATAGTCGCCACAGATGGTCAGCAGAAGCTAGAAAACCTGACGCCAATGTTACTCGTGTTACCTATTTGTGGTTGTAGAAGTCAGATGGTATAAAAATAGTCGCTCCACGTTAAAAACCTGCTAGTACAGCAGAGGCTGCAGCCAATTAGGATGGCAGCGTGTGTGTTTGGGTGGCTTAGCTCTTGACTCTAGTCTAGGTTATAGATGGCAGAGACAAAGTCGACGTTGCACGATGGAGCGAGCTTACGCAGAAGAAGCCTGTGCACTCGAGATTAGGGTCGATGCGATCGGAATGCTTCTTTCTTTCTTCTCTGTGCTATTTAAAACAATGAAACTATAAGGCGCAGGAAACGGCTTCAGGGCTTCGAACTTATGGACTCACACCGTCACACCTCAGGGAGAGTAACCTCGTAACAGTTTATTCCTACATTTTATTCAGTTCAACTTTGTAGAGTTTCTTGCAAACGAAGCTCTAGAAACTAAACTCGAAGTCAGACTTTGAGTTTCTATTTCTACAGCCAGGGTTTTTTTTTACAATACAATTTATTTCTCAAACTTCAGTTGTACATTACGTTATGAAGCCTTATATATGTATTTTGTTTGTAGGATTTATAAAATGCTCGGCTATATGATTTTGAACTTTGGCAATGTAGCCAGTCTTTTGGGCTCACTCCCAGTCTATAGCGATAGGGACGAATTTTTGACGCAATTTTTGAGTGTATATATTAGGAGTTATTTATGGATTCTATCGTCATAACTGTATTTGAATTATATCGTATCTTTAGTAACTACACTTCCCTCCCCACTCGTGCGCTGTGCGGTGTCAATTATATCGCTCCGTTTTTATAAATTCGGAAATTGCGTTGCGTGTTTGTTTTGTAAGTTTTTAAAGGTGTTTGTTTATTCATTTGTTAGTAATTAGTCAATTTCTCCAGCCATCGGTAAGTTCATTTATTTTCTCTGTGTGTGGGTAACGCGAAATAACTTAGTCGATCGTTATTTATTTGTTTCGTTTTTGTTTTATTTCATTCAGTCGCGTTCTAATACGGTTTTTTTCTCCGTTAATGATGATGTCAACAAATAATGATCCGCCGGATCGAGGCGGAGAAATATTTCGTAGAAACACAAAAATCCAAAGGTCAGGACCCCCTAGTTCTAAACGCTTGTTCAGTGAACTGTCTCCAACGTACAGTTCACCCGATGACAGCTCAAAACGGCTTCACCAAACATCCGAAACCGTGGAAAAATCCCCGCCGTTTTTAAATATTAGTAATGCGAGCAATACTGATTATTGCGACCTCAATTGCGACTTTGTTTCCGAGGCGTCGGCATACCTGTCTAAAATTAAGAGTGTGTATTCCGTCCACTAGCGCCGCCAATCGTTTTTTATTAATTGTGGTAAATTTAAGACACGTAGATAAAAAACCGCTCTGTAGTGCACTAAAGAAATGTATCTATTATTTTTTGACAGCTATTTTCAATACATAACTCATGGCTAAATAGCCAAAACGGCAATTATTGCTAAAAGTGGCCACTTTTAGCAAAAATATCGACTTTGGCAACTATTTATGTTCTAAAGTACAAAACATAACTCTCGAAACATAATAAATACATTTCTTCAGTGCACTACAGAGCGGTTTTTTATCTACTTGTCTTAAATTTACCACAAATAATAAAAAACGATTGGCGGCGCTAGTGGACGGAATACACGCTCTTAACGACTTGGGCAATGATCAGGGGTGGCGCATTAACGTTGCAAATAAATCTGCCGTCATGGACATGACGCAGCGAATTACTGGCATTGTTTCTATGCTAGCAATAAAATCATCGTACAAGGAACGAAGTTAGCGAGAACGGAACGCGAATTAGAAAAGGTTAGGTCGATTAACGCTATCAATCTTAATCCTGTCGGTAACAAAAATTGACAAATTTCATATGCGGACTCGTTGAAACTACGTTTGCCAAAAGTGGCTCCAGCCATTATGGAATCTCGCCCACCGTTACCTTGTGTGGTGGCTTATCCGACCGCGGATCGATCAGCACCTCGTCCGCGACAAAACAAGAAAGAAAAAAAGAATCAAGGCCGCTGATTTACGTCTAGAAAAACCAAAAGGTAGACGCCCTCGAGTGTTGGTTAAGGATGTATCATCTTCAATGGAAGATGGCGCTTTTCTGATTGCGTTATACCGTCAAAATATCAAAGATGAGCTTCAAATAAAAGAGGATGACTTTATAAAATCTACAAAAATTATCCGTAGCGCACGTTAGATAACGGTCGTAAATGGATCGGAATTGAAATAGAGCCTGCCGTACGTAAGCACTTAGTGTCTACAAAGGATAAATTATTTATTGATTGGGCTACCTGCCGTTTTATTGATGATTTCGAAGTTGTTCGTTGTTCACATTGTCAACAGTTTGGTCACGTTAAAAAACACTGCGTTAATAAAGAACCTACCTGTGCCAATTGTTCAGAGGCACATGAAACAAAAGATTGCCCGCACAATGACGACTTAAATTTTAAACCAACTTGCGTGGCGTGTAAACGCTTTAAAAAACCGTGTGATCATCGCTGCGGATCTCAAGAGTGTACTACCTACAAACTCAAACTCGAACAATTAATCCTAAACACTAATTATTCATAATGGATAGTTTAACCATAGGACAATTAAACCTTCATAACGATAGGGTGGCGACATCTGAGCTGGATAAATTGATTGTGGATTATAATCAAGATATAGTACTTGTTCAGGAACAGTATCAAAACGCGCGCTTAGGTCACAAGATAGTCCAGCTGGACAGCAGGTTACGTGCCGGAATTTATGTTGCGCGATCTTCGAGCTTTACTGTAACAGCTATACGTAATCTCATGACGCCCCATTGCGCCGTGGCGGAAGTGTCATCGCCTACCTTTAAGGTTTACCTACGTTGTGAGCTGCTACTTTCAGTATTCTGACCCTGTCACTCCTCATATACATAATCTCCGTCACGTCTTGCGGTCGCTCGCGGGCTGACGTAAAATGCATCTTCTTCCCTGTGGTATGGCAAAGTTCGGGCCACTGATTCCGAACGACGTTGTGCTGTTGAGGATTTTATTGCTGAGATGAACTTATCAATTCATAACACCCCAGACGCACCACCTACTTTTTGTAGCCAAATGGGCGATTCTTGTATTGACGTCACACTTTCTAGTGCAGACGTACGTTAGGTGGCGGGTTCTTCCTGACGCGTCTTGTAGTGATCATCGCCTGATCGTGTATGATTTTGTTCCTATTCTTTCTCAAGGTTCTTCACACTTAATTGGAAATTTTAGATATAAGAGTAAGGGCGCGAACTGGGAATTCTTTAGCTCACTTTTTGCTTGTCATGCCAAAGACTTCACTCGCGATGTACTGTCATCTGAGGAAAGTGCTGAGATAATGTCAGACACTTTTACTTACTGTGCTGACATTGCTATTGGTCGTGCATCTGTGACCAATATTCGTAGATGTGATTGGTGGAGTGACTACCTTGCTGAACAACGTAAAAGTTGATAAACTTGATAAGGAGGGTCCGTGGTCTCCTTTGTATCACGAGTTTAAGGCTAATAGATCGGTCGACCTTTATACGTTCAGAACATTAAAGTAAATAATACACATTACCACCGGCATTGAAGAAACAACTGATTTTCTACTTGATTCTCTTATACCAGACGATTCATCAGTAAATGATAATGAATACCATCAGCAGATCAGGGCGTGGGCCGCGGTACCACCTGAATCACCAGAGTCAGACCTTCCGTCCACTGACGAATTCATAAACGTTATCAAGAGACTACCTCTCAACAAATCATCCGGTGAAGATAAAATATCTAATAGAATGATTATAGAAGCGTGTAAAACGTCGAGCGATGCGATTTTATCAGTATATAACCGATGCATTGCGGAAGGTATTTTTTCTCGAATATGGCGACAAGGCTTTATACGCATTATTCCGAAGAGTGGCGACAAGCCCCCGGACGACCCTAAGTCTTACCGGCCCATAACACTACTCCCATCCCTGGGGAAACTTTTAGAGCGACTGATCGTTCCGCGCTTGCTACCGAACGGACCTAAATTTCATAATAATCAATTCGGGTTTACTATTGGAAAGTCTACCACCGACGCGGCTATCTCTGTCCGTAAAATCGTCAACTTATCTCATCATAAAAACGTGGTTGGAATCTTTCTCGACATTTCTGGCGCTTTTGATAATCGCTTGGTGGCCGATGTTACTACTTAAAATGAAAACCCGTGGTTGCTACAAAAAAATCTATAATCTGATCTTTTCGTACTTTCTAAACGGCTCCGCGAAACTCAAACTTGGACATCATTCCATTACTAAATCTCTAACCATGGGATGTCCTCAGGGCTCAGTTATCGGTCCATATATATGGAATTTTGGCTATGATGATTTTCTCGCGCTTCCACTCCCATGCGGCTGTTCATTAACCGGTTACGCGGACGATGGCTTGCTGCTCATTCAGGCAAGTACTCGGGCTGGACTCGATAACTTGGCTGACACATGCCTACGTTTAATATCTCAGTGGGGTGATCGAAACCGTCTGACCTTTGCACCGCATAAAACCTATCAACTTCTTTTAAACGGAAACCTTAAATCCTGGCCTAGAATTAAATTATAATAGCGTACCCGTTAAAAGGAAAGAATCCGTGTGCTACCTCGGTATGCTACTAGAAAGAAACTTTTCATTTATTGATCATATAAAAACAGTAGGAGAAAAAGCAAAAAAGAACTTCTACGCCTTGACGATAATATCAAAGGCTACTTGGGGTCTATCATTTCAAACCTTAAAAACGCAGCGGCGTACTGCAATGTACTACTACGCTAGAAAGATCACGAACCCAGAGTTTTTACCGCAACGCGACCGTGCTAAGATCTCTAGATTACTAAAACCCCAGACTGACGTCTGGGAGGAACTTTTATGCGAATGGCAATGTAGGTGGGAAAATTCCATCAAGGGCCGACACCTCCACCAGTTTTGTCCATGCGTTCGTGAGCGGCTGGAGAAGACATGGCTGGAGGTGGATCACTGTGTTGCCCAATTTCTCACAGGTCATGGCAACTTTAAGAGTAAATTATTTTCCTTTAGGCTTGTGGCCTCACCTTTATGTCAATTGCTCTACAGCTGACCTTGAATACGAACAATCCGCACCTCACATCTTGTGGGAGTGTATTTTTTGGCAGACTAAACGTAATATTATGTTAGATAGTATTCAGGTTACATCTGGAGTAGTTTACTATACGGACCTTGTAGAAACCAGAACAAATTTCCGTGCGTTCAGGCGATTTTGGCATACCTGTTACTGGAATCAAAAGTAGCTCACAATTTAGGACCCATTAGTTTAAATGTTAATTATAATCCGTGGTGCTTGGCAACTGGGCTTAACCCAGTTGTATATGTCCCTTGGTGCCTAATGGCCTAGCTCTAATCTGTCTCCTGCTTGATATGGAGGGAAGTGGAAATTATATTTATTTTTCCTACTCCTCCGCTGTATTCTTCTGATTAATTTCGTTGCGGGATCCAAGACAGTTAATTGAATCGTTTTTCCGGGACTCGTCGGGTTTCATTAACTCGGCGTTATTCTGGTGGTCGCCACTGTTGATTCTGGCTTTCAGGAGTTGCAGTGGTTGGGAATGAGTGGCGGGCTTGTCCCAAAAAAAAATTATCTTTAATAACATAAAGCCATGTTCAATAATAATTGTTATTTATTTTATGTATTGATTGTAAATAATACTTATACGCGTCAGTTTAATTAGATAAAGCAGGTTTCCTAACTGACTACACTGAGAAGAAACAAAGTCTCTTTTAAAATCCAGTAAATTATTCAATTTTAAAGCCAGTAGGTACCTAAATCTGATTCCAGTCTCGCCAAGAAGTATGGTCTGGTAGGCAGCCGCTCCACGTAAAATACTGATATTCAGCTGAATCCGGTTTGACTGGTTACTGGAAGCTGACTCCAATATAGTTGGGAAAAGGCTAGGTATATGAATTATTACAATTTTTATCATGTCCGAGATTGTATTTTAAGGAAAGAACCACATGAATTGAAGAGCTCTAGTCGATGCGAGTATTTTTCAACAATCGTCCATTCAACTTTTTTTTAATAACAAAAAATATTTCTTAAACCTCGATTCAGGTCGAAATTAACATTGTTTACACAAAAAAACAAGGCTCGGGGAATCAGGAAGAAAGGAAAAGTGAACAAAAAAAGGTCGGGTTCGGCTTGTGCCGGCTCACTCCGGATAGCATTCGACGATGAGCGGCGATCGATACACATTACCTGCACCTGCGTACAGCTAGTTTGTGTTCATTTACTTACATATCTGTATCTCTACGTACTAGATACTGATGAGGAGACCGTTAGCTAGAACTTCGGCCAAGTCAGGACTCGCGAAGGGTTCTTAATTTGATTATTGAACACCATCACAACTAGTATTATTTACAGCGACATTAAAGTACATGTATAAAGGCGAGTTCTCTTTCACTAAACCTGTGAATGATAGCCAGAGATCATAACAGAAATACACAGACTTATGAGATAGGAAAGCGGATGTTTAGTAATAGGGTTTGTTTGGTGGCCTTTCGAACGGCGAACCATATAATTTGTGTTCTCTTCTACTGCATCTTATATAGATACCTACACGTTGACCGACACGCCATGCTACACCATCGTACTGTAGGGCAAGACAACTATCCTCCTGGATAGACGAGAAGTTACATTATAATGAAGACGGCTAAGTACAAGTCGAACGCATACACAAAGGAAGAAGGCCTCTGTATGGGGATACAGAGGCTGTAATTTTAAATACCCCATTTTAATTTCAATTTAAATATTTGCTGTAACAGTGGCAATAGAAGTACATACTATGTGAAAATCTGTGTCTACCTCTAACGGTTCATGAGATACTGACGGGCAGTGAAGGCCGAGAGATTTATAGAGTTCCGTTAATGTAATAATACTACCGTAGGTTACTATTAATTAAATCCGAACCACCCTCGAACACCCTCCACGCAGAATCAACACAATAACAGTACCTTTCAAGACGCTAACAGTAAACACAAAGCCGTAAGAAAATAATAATACAAATAAAATAATGGTGACTGATTGTTCGCCACCCGCCGCAACCGTGTGTCCCCCACGACTCGAAGTTCTCACGACATGCGCTCACGCACCTGGCCTTAGCTCCGCCGCCGCCACCCCTTACAGTTAAAGTTAAACTGAACTTCATTTTTATTTCCCTAAAGTTGGTTTTTAAATAACGGTGAACAGTTCTATAGGTGTATAGGTGTCGCTAATTTCATCTCTATAGAATATGACGTAGGATACGTGACGTCATGATGTTTTGATGTTTTTTTGACAGCGCGTGGCGGCTCCCGTTAGAATGAGTGGAAGTGTAGGAATGTAGTGCGAAGCTGCGTAGGTACGGTGGGTCGAAGATTTTTTTCTTTTACCCCCAGTTTCTTTAACAACTAGGTACACACACACACACACAAAGTTCTTTAAAGTTTATTTAGCTATTCAACCAGTGGAATGCCTGGGGCGTAAAAACGTGAAAACCTCGCACAATTGGGTTACAGTGAACCGACTTGGACTTGGCCAGTTTTTTTAATGAAAGGTACAATTTTATAATAGGTAAACTTATATTAGCTAACCATTTCATTTTTAGGGTTCCGTTGCCAAATGGCAAAAAACGGAATCCTTATAGATTCGTCATGTCTGTCTGTCTGTCCGTCCGTATGTCACAGCCACTTTTTTCCGAAACTATAAGAACTATGCTGTTGAAACTTGGTAAGTAGATGTATTCTGTGAACCGCAGTAAGATTTTCACACAAAAATAGAAAAAAAAACAATAAATTTTGGGGTCCCCATAGTAGAACAGAAACTCAAAAAAAATATTTTCATCAAACCCGTGTGGGGTATCTATAGCGTGTGTACGTGTGGGGTCTTCAAAACTGATATTGAGGTTTCTAATATCATTTTTTTCTAAACTGAATAGTTTGCGCGAGAGACAGTTCCAAAGTGGTAAAATGTGTCCCCCCCTGTAACTTCTAAAATAAGAGAATGATAACAAAAAAAAAATATATGATGTACCTACATTACCATATAAACTTCCACCGAAAATTGGTTCGAACGAGATCTAGTAAGTAGTTTTTTTAACACGTCATAAAGGTTGACTGGAAGAGAATACATTGTTGCATTATGTAATAAATAAATAAATAAATCGTTAACCGCAACTGTTGCTTATTATATAATACCTACAGATTTGTACGGAACCCTCGGTGCGCGAGTCCGACTTGCACTTGTTTACTTTTCAATTTCTCTCTCTCAACTTAAGTCCGAGGTAAAAACCCCCAGGCATTCCACTAAAAGAGTTTCAAACGTTCTGAATCTACCGCCTGGAGTGGAGACAGCGTTAGAAAGCTTTCCTCAAGGAGGACAGATACCCTGGTGAACGTAGGAAGGCGCTCGTGGATGCGTATACTTAAGAGTACTTTAGAACATAAATAGTTGCCAAAGTCGATATTTTTGCAATAATTGCCGTTTTGGCTATTTAGCCATGAGTTATGTATTAAAAATAGCTGTCAAGAAATAATAGATACATTTCTTCAGTGCACTACAGAGCGGTTTTTTATCTACGTGTCTTAAATTTACCACAATTAATAAAAAACGATTGGCGGCGCTAGTGGACGGAATACACACTCTTAACACGACAAAATTTACTGAAAAGAAGAATTTATTTTGCGCGATGTTTGGTGTTTGGTCATATGATTGTGATGAAAAATTTATGAAAGATGCGGTTTTTTTTCACAGAATGTGATTGGCATGCAAATTAGGACGTTGCTTGAAAATCAGTACAATTGGCAGTCAGGTGAGTTAGCGCTATCACGCGATCTTACCTCTTCGCTTCTCTAAACTTTTTATTATAGACTAGCTGACCCGCGCAGCTTCGTCTGCGTCACATTTTCCATTACTGCTCCGCTCCTATTTGTCTTAGCATGATGATATATAGCCTATAACCTTCCTCGATAAATGGGCTAGTTTATTGTTATGTATAAAAGTTACGTGAAAGTGCACATAACCCTAATTTTACTTCTGGAAAACTTTAAATTTAAATATCTTTTGATAGACTGAACCGATTGCAATGAAACAAAAACTAAATGTTACTCCAAGTTACGCTCAATCTTTTTGTGTAAAAGTTATTTACATTGCTTTCGCAGATTTTACGTGATGCCCGAACAAATAAACAGACAAACAGACAAACAGACACAAATTCTAAAAATGCTGGAAATGGGTTCTATTGGTTGTTCTTTAACACCCTAGCTGTTTTTTTTGGATTTTATTTTCATGTACAAAAACCACTTTTCTACAGTTTTATTATATGTATAGATTTACTTTAAGATTTTTACTTATAGTGAGAACGACACGTAGCTGCCCCCGCAGCTTCTTTCCCGTCAATTGGCAACTTTCTTATTTTTTTTTTCTCACCGTTCATTCGTGATGCGATGACCAAAGGAAATAGGGATTTATTTTTATATACAAGGTTATTTGTAAAACACCGACAACCTCTCAGGACTATGTTTCTAACAACATAATCAACAACTTTTGTTCTATGACTTTTAAAAAATAATCATATTTTATTTAGTTGTTCAGATTTTCATACAATTTTTTTTTTGGGTCGCTAAGGTAGCATTCCAGTATTACGTAACGAATTTGAGGGGTGCGTTACAGGGCCGGGAGGGGGTTTTTGAACTACGCGTTACGTAACATTGTTGTTCATTGCTTTTTTTAACCTTTCAGAAAGGCCGCGTAGAGAGATTCTTTTACGCACTTTTAAAACGTTTTTTCTCTAAAAATTTCATAGATGTAAAACGTTTTATTAGGGGGGAGGGAGGAGTCAGAAAAACGTAACGGCGCGTTGCATAGGGGGGAGGAGGGGTCAAAATCTCCAAAAATTGCGTTACGTAATACTGGAACGCTCCCTAATCACTACATAATATATATTATAATACAAAGTCGTCTTTCTGTCTGTTCGCAATAAACTCAAAACTGACTACATCGATTTTCATGGTGTTTTCACTAATGGATAGAATGGTTCTCGAGGAAGGTATGTAATTTGGCGGTCGAAGCCGCGGGCATCAGCTAGTTAATAATATTTTTTATTTTTATTATATAAATTGTATTCCATTTTCTTCACCAACTGAGGATTGTCATTGAGTATATTTTGATAGTGCACACAGGGATAATCGTTGGTAGGTACACTATGAATGCCCCCTTCGTACACTCCCAAATCCAATTTTTTTTAAGACATATTTCGTAATAAAAACATGCATAAAAATCTAATTACATCTTATGTAGAGCAAGGATCAAAATCGGTACGATAAAAAACCGCAATCCATGCAAAGGGAGAAAAAAATTTGGCTGCTGCGTAGCGGGCGTAGGCCATAACACTCGTAGTTCGTAGCCCGTAGCTCTTCAATACATTCGTAGCATCTCGTAGCTGTCACAGGGCATTCACAGGATTTTTAGGCGATCCAATTTTGTGATCGTAGTTCGTGTTCACCATGTTTCGTTTGCTCGTGCGTACACGGCTGTATCAAACTTGTTTAATTTTAAAATGAATACTATTTTGTTACAGATGGACCGCTGCCCGTTTTTCCTTGATGTTCGTTTTTTATCATCATCATCACCTACAGGTGAGTGATGAAAAACGAACCCATCCCAAAAAACAACCCAAAAACGAGCCCAGCTTTGTCCACAGCTGGGTAGAAGCCCCTATTTTCTTGTGCCAATCACCTCACCTCCATGTTCTACCCGCGATGGCAACAATGTAGACTGCGCCTCTCGCTGCCGGACGGCCCAGCATCTTTAAATCTTCATACAGTCATGCACGTCCCTCGGTCACTGCCTTTGTTTTTGGGATACGAATTTTCTGCTCTGCGGCGGAGTGGAATGGAGAATGCTCTGAGACGAATGGGCCTGGCGCATGCGTCATGTTCGTAAACGGGCGCCGTCGGTTTGGACTGGTCACTCTCTCGTCTCTGCTGCTATGGTTTATTTTAATTATTTCTTTGAATTGATCCTTTTTATTCTTCTATTCCGGACGTATTTATCATGCTCGTCTTTTACATAGTTCTCACATGTATGTATAATCTCAACGCGATGTAACAAAACTTTGTAACAATTTATTATTTTTTAAAGTGTGTCCGTGGAGTTTCTTGCACGTTCTTCTCCATAGAGATCTACGCTTTAGAACGTGCAAATAGCTTCATCTTTTTCGACCGACCGACATTGACAATTCAAAAGTGCCTGTAAAATTTTAATTGAAATAAATTGCTTGAGTTTTTGAGTAAAAACTGAAATCCCCGTGTTCTTCCTAATGCCCTTTGCGTGCCAGAGCCGCGGATTAGGGAATATGCATACAACTTTTTTATTTGCAAAATAAAATACTTATTAGCTCTAGTAAACAATCATGAAATTATTTTTTAAAAACCTTCATCATTTATTAAGTTATAAAGCTTCAAAGACTACAGTTAGAAAGAGAAGTCCGTTAAGTAATGTGACGTCAAATTACACGATGACTACTGCTGCCATAGAAAACAGCGTTTTCGCGAGAGGGACAGATATATTTGTTTAAAATAATTGTATCTCGTTCGTTTTTCGAGCAATTTAGATTTTAATTTCACAGTTATTAATATATTTTCGAATACTTTTTGATAAACTGTTCAGATCATAAATACTTTTTTCATGCATATTCGCTATTCCGCAACCATCACTGCCTTACTGCATCTGTCTTCACGTCGCGTCGTATTGCCAGGTGCAAAATGGTTTACCCTTTTGAAAAATTGTAATTCGTTATCTGCAACACGAATAGGTAGGAGTGTCCCCATAGATATAATGAATCAGTTTTTTATATTTCTGTGCGTGACCCTCATGTCCTTGACGAAAAGCTACAACCTTTACCTTTAGTAATTAGCAATCAATCCGTGGCAAACTTTTAAGTACTCTATTAGGTATTGAAGTAGAATTATTCATTCTTATTTTTAGTGCAATCTTTTTACATGTTTTTATTACTAACATTGCTTTTAGAATTCTTGTTACTAACAACCATGCCTTGTCTATGAACTTTATTGTCTGACATAAATGTTTTTTTTTTTGTTTTGTTTTTTACAACACACTTGCTCAAAAACTGCATTTACGCAGAATGTTCGAAAGAAACAATTACGCGCCATACAACGGAGCTTACGGTAAAGTAGGTACTTAAGTGACGTGCGTATCTTGTATTATATATTTTTTTATTATATGGTTTTTTAATTTCCCAAAACAATACACAGGATTCTACCAAGGAGATTCATAATACGAGAATAAGAAAAAAACAAAAGCTAAGAGGTGAAATAAAGCGCATTATACTTTTTTTTCCTCTTCAGAGGAGCTTGGCTTCGCACATCTTGTGCATTTTCCAGAGTCAAGTTATTTCTGATTCATCTCTAATTTTGAGTTCTTCCTTTCTATATTTTCATTAATCTCTTCATGTGAAAGTCTGCTGTCTCAGGCTTTCAAGTCGAACGTTTCCCGCGTTTTTCCCCTGAAGATGCATTATACTTTTCAATGCTACCTTATATTTTTCAAAATTGAATTCAACTTTTCATGGCGGGAGAATCGCGAATAACACAGATTAAAAATGACCGCCACATAAAACTAAAAATGGAACGTCCGACAACTAATGCTTATTCATTAAGTATCATGAAGTTCAGTTTTAAAAGTAGAATATCAGCAAAATAATCAAAGACAGGGAATAAGCTGAATGATTGAATCTCCTTGGAAGCTGTCTTGAGACCGACGATGTAGTTCTAATTTTAAATTTGCAAATTCGATCCATTTTTATTTTGCACAGATTACCGCGACTTTTCGACTGATATAAAAAAACCGGCCAAGTGCGAGTCGGACTCGCGCACCGAGGGTTCCGTCCGTACAAACCTGTAGGTATTATTAAGCAAAAGTTGCGATTTACGATTTATGACGTATTAAAAAAAAACTACTTACTAGATCTCGTTCAAACTAATTTTCGCTGGTAGTTTATATGGTAATATACAACATATATTTTTTTTAGTTTTATCATTCCTAGACCTATCCATAGATACCCCACACGTATGGGTTTGATGATTTTTTTTTGTCGAGTTTCAGTTCTAAGTATGGGGACCCCCAAACCTACTGTTTTTTTTTTCTATTTTTGTGTGAAAATCATGATGGTTCACAGAATACATCTACTTACCAAGTTTCAACAGCATGGTTCTTATAGTTTCGGAGAAAAGTGGCTGTGACATACGGATGGACAGACAGACATGGCGATTTGCCATTTGGCTACGGAACCCTAAAAAGTATGTCTCATTTTTTCGAAAAATGTGTTGTAAAACGTTGTATGATATACGTGCGCATATTGGTATTTACAAGCTCGGGAACACTGTGCTTTTAATATAGTAAAAATAAAAACACGAATCCGAATCTGATGCACTCATTCGTGTTAGTTAATACAAATCTATACGAAAATATGAACAAAGCTCGAAAGATTGGATTGCAGCTTTCCCGACTATTTTGTTTTTTTTTTTCTGCGATCGGCCAGCTATTACGCCATAACATTTTCATCATTGTTTTTTTTATGATATGACAAACTAAAGGAAAACCTTTAGTTTGTCATATTATTTCCCAGAATTTGATCCCTATTAGCTACATTTTCGGATGGTGTAATAATACAGGTAGTTTTATTTTTCAAAGTCTTGTAATTAAAAACATCAATTTTTCCAAAATCCAATGATGCGACGAGTAGTAGGTATCCATCAAAATTCTTCTTTCAGTGTTTTTTGATATTCCTCACCGTTTCGGATTTGACCATGAAGACACACTTTAGAAATTATATAAGTCCCTGGACTTTAATAGTGTTACTTATGTAAGTATAAAACTCTTAACTAACTACTAATTGCTAAATACTTGCTCCGCATATGCAAGATACTTGGGACATTGCGTATGCGGAGCTAGTTTCATTAAAATCGATTCTTATACTAAGCTCTTCAAAGTTCGTATGAAAACAGTGACTTGAGCAAACGTTCTTAAAAGGTATATCAAACATTTAAAAAACGTTAGTG
This sequence comes from Ceramica pisi, assembly GCA_963859965.1. NCBI lineage: Eukaryota > Metazoa > Arthropoda > Insecta > Lepidoptera > Noctuidae > Ceramica > Ceramica pisi. The sequence continues at coordinate 37,584,734 of OY982527.1, read as the reverse complement.
GGAGGTGTCGGCAGTAAGCAAGGGCGACACCTACTAAGGACGCGGCCGCCGCCGCGCCGGCGCACGCGCACCCCTGCTTTCCCACGAGTCCCACATCTGTCCACTCCCCAACATCTTAAGAATTCATTTTGTTTCTCTCCCTGCACTGATTTCATCGGACCCCAGTCCCATTCGGTGGAAAGTTTTCAAGGGAGTCACATCTCGCTCCACCAGCTTTCGGTGTAGTTCGGGTAAGTTCGAAGCCATACTCGGAACTGCTAGTGTCGTGACTCGTGCGCATGTTCTTGAAATCAGTGCCTGACTTTAATTTAAGAATGTTTTCTTCTGTCAAAATGGAACGGCAGGATTTTGGGAGCTTTGACAAGAGTCCGCCAAGTGAGTTCTAGTATTTATCTAAGTTTTATAAAGTGTTAAAAGTTCTTGTGTGAAAGTGACACTTTTTTTTGCGCATCATTAAAAAAATGTGTACTTAGACTTAACAACTTCGTATTGTTCGCATTGTTAAGTATGTTAATCTTTATTTTTTTTTTTATAAAATAAAGAATACATTCAATCGGTTGAGTGGTTTAGTTGAAAAACAAGTTCCTAGATGCGCACTAAAATTTATAAAATATATTATTGTTTTAAGTAGGTACTGTTAAATTTAATGTTTTCAGTTACCCTCGTTTTCTGAATTGAGAGTGAAGATTGTTTAATTTAGCCAAGCTTTTAAATTCGAATTGATAGTTCTAAAACCGGGAGCCTTTAAACAACAACATTTGGTTGAATTACGTTTAGAAACATGACTTAATGGCTTACTATTTTAGTTGACTTTATTTTGTTAACGAATCCTACTCATGCATAGTACAACATCTAAACATAGACCTCTCCATTGAATTAAGACCTGAATGAAAACAGTAGCCCACCGGTATCGGGAACAGGGTCCAAGCTACCGGCGGTCAGGGCTCCAGAGAGTGGAACCTTCTAACAATGCGAGCCGTGTCAAGAAGTACCGCTTTCTGAATCAAGCCTTAGTGTGCTTCTTATTTTCGAATCGATGGACCACTCCTTAGATTGTTTGGGCCCAGAAGGTGACTACATTAATTGCAGCATCATGGCAGTGGCATTCATTATATCACCTAAAGTGTAGGTGTATGGGACTTGGGGCACTCCCAACTTGTGGCTATTATTCTGGACAGGGGCACAGCACTCACATTGAGTATCCAACGGGTCTATTAAGCCCCATTTCGCCAAGTTATCTCGGCGCGTAATCGGTTTAAAGCTTTCCAAACAGGCCACCGTAATCCACTTCCTAGAGACAAGTGCTCGTAACGAACATTGTTGTAAAATAAAAATCCGTCAAGAAACCTTTTGTGTCGAAGTTTGAACCGTGTTTCACCACCTACTAGAGATCGTAAAGGCTCACGATAGAAGTCGATTCAGGACAATTTATTTCTGCACACTGACTGTCATTGCACATTTATCTGTCGCCTACCATAGTACAAGTTCAATCTTAGGTATAACCATCGTTAGTTGCCTAGCCTTTTCCCAACTATTATATATTGGGGTCGACATCCAGTCAAACCGGATTTAGCTAAGTACCAGTATTTAACGCGGAGCGGCTGCCTTACAGGCCTCCTCAACCCATTAACTGGGTAAACACGGTACTTCATGGAAAGACTGGAGTCGGATTAACTGGCTTCTATCTATCCGTAATGACTGCCAAAGATCTACAAATGACAGCCGGGATCAACGGATAATAAGAATACACCTTCGTCTATGTCATAGACGAAGGCGTCGTCCAAGTATTCTTATATAATATATACTTTAAAGTGAAAAATTATAAACTTTTTTTCCAAAATTTATTGTTTGTGTTTTGTTTGGAAGTCGGTTATATATATTTTTTAAATTAAGTACCTATGTAGTGTACCTACTATTTACTGGTTGTGGGGCTGTAAAAAAGCTGCGAATCCAGTTTCTTTTTCACCGCGTTGATCTGCCACAATCATCACACTACCTTTTGCCTCATAACTCCATTATATGAGTATGAGATGGATAATCAGGGCATAGAGTACTACTATAAGACTGGTAAATCAGGGGCTACATGATGACAGACAACTATAATCTTATCAGCGTCAGTGATTATATTCAGCCAGCTTATTCTAAACATCTCACCGTGAAGGCCTAAATACATTCCACCTAAGTATACCTCTTTACAAAATAGTAGGCGCGCCGGACCGCGCGCGAGTATTTAAACTTAGTTGTAAGTTAGCTTTCTACCGGAACCTACATCACACTACATCATGTCAGTTAGGTAATTGAGCACTTCAAGCTCTAAGATAGGATTACCGTTTGACCCTAGTCTTAGACCTACAGTACCAGCGGTTAACAAATCCATCGCTCACCAAATCCTCACATTCGCCAGCGACGTATAATGTCGTAAATATATTCACGATTAATATGTTTATTAGTTAACGGATGTCGGAACGTACGCGCATGCGTTCGCGTGGATGCATCGCAATGTTTTCGCTGCGCGTGCGCAGGTGTGCGGGGGCGGAGAGGCAGTCGGGACGGCGGTGTGCAGCGAGGCGGCCGACGTGTGTCGCGTCTGAATGCTCGACGATCGCGCGCGGGGGCGGTTGGACCGGTCGCACGACCCGACGACCTTACGTACCGTTCACTCACGCACCTCTTGTGCTAAAACTAAGTGCATCAAAAAAATACACACCTAAGGATTGAATCATTTTGCCCGTTTTGGATAGATGCATCTGATTTTCAACATTGGAAACTGCATTCGAGACATCTTGAGATATGTACGTATATTTTTTTTTTTATTGGACCAGGTATAGGCTAGTAACCGGTAGTAGACATAATAACTGTTTTAATAGATGACTTTGGATATTCCTTCATATTAATGTTGATTCGTATTATAAGCGTTTGAGCAGTACGAAGGTGCTCGGGTTTTGAATGTATTTTCTTGAATATTTGTTAAACAAACAGTGTATTTAAATCAGTCCCAGTATAACTAATGTAGTTGTCAACTCAGATATTCAAAATTATTCTGACATATTAAATAATTTGATAACACTTAATCAATTTTCGAAAGTAGCAGAATTAGTTATTTTCAAAATTAATTAAAAATACTTAAACAGTTAAAGTACTCCTACCAACTCCAATAAAATAACTACTAAAAAGTGTCTTATTTAATCGTCAAAAACCTGTGTAAAAATACCAAGTTACTGTTCCTTGCCTTGCTTACTTACAATTTAAATACGTACCTATAGAAAGTTTAAAATAATAAATACCTAGTAGGCAAAGTTTAATAATATTACATAGAATGAGTTTCAAATTAAGTACATGTGATTTTCTGACAGCCGGGATGCAAAGAACATGTCACTATTCATTCTAATAGCAATCAGTTGGTAACACTTATGTATATAATGTCGGTAATATAGGCATAAGTAGTACTTGAGATAATTGCAATACTTAATTACTATGCTTGCGAGTGAAAAACATGTTTTTTTTTTCTGTTCCATTTGTACTTATGTTAATAATTACACTCTATAGGTACTTACAAAAAACATTAAATTATTTCCAAGCAACTAAACTCAATGAGAAAAAAAGTTCCAATAAGAATCTAAATTCAAGTTCCGGTAGTACGAAACATACCGGTAAAAAAGTGGTTACCTACAACTCTAGAATTGAAATACATTTTATAAGAAACTAGCTGACCCGCGCAACTTCGTTTGCGTCACATTTTCCATTAATGCTCCGCTCCTATTTGTCTTAGCGTGATGATATATAGCCTATAACCTTCCTCGATAAATGGGCTATCTAACACTGAAAGAATTTTTCAAATCGGACCAGTAGTTCCTGAGATTACCCCCTACATACAAACTTACAAACATACAAACTTACAAACAAATGTTATAATATTAGTATAGATGACAATAATGACTTCGTATGCGTCACTCCTCCAGAGTGTTAGGGTTTCGTCGATTCCATTGTTCATTTTAAAAAAACTTTGACACCAACTTTTTTATTGTGGTTTTAATGATAAAATTAACTGTTTTCACCAACCATTCGCAAAAAAAACCGCGAAAATATCTGAGGATATTTATTAATATTATTAAAACTTTATGCACAAGTAAAGACACTGTACAAAGGCGAACTTAATGCCATAGGAATTTTCTACCAGTCGACCTTAGGGTGGTGCAGAGACAGCATGGTAGGTGCAACATAAAGAAAAAACAAACCGAGAGGAAAAAAAAATACATTCTATAATAAATACATAGATCACACAATATCTCTTTTTCTTCTCAAGGTCAGGCTAAAAACCAAACCAAAGAGTATTTTACTAATACCGAATATAAAATAAGGAACATACATGCCCCATATGTTTTAGGATTTTCAAAAGAATACATACGATAATCTGTCCAAGTTCTAACTTTTACCCGCGACATCGTTCGCAAATATCTCGTTTTACCCGCGACTTCGTTCGCAAATATCTCGATTTACCCGCGACTTCGTTCGCAAATATCTCATTTTACCCGCAACTTCGTTCGCAAATATCTCGTTTTACCCGCGACTTCGTTCGCAAATATCCCATTTTACCCGCGACTTCGTTCGCAAATATCTCGTTTTACCCGCAACTTCGTTCGCAAATATCTCGTTTTACCCGCGACTTCGTTCGCTAATATCTCGTTTTACCCGCGACTTCGTTCGCAAATATCTCATTTTACCCGCAACTTTGTTCGCAAATATCTCGTTTTACCCGCGACTTCGTTCGCAAATATCCCATTTTACCCGCGACTTCGTTCGCAAATATCTCGTTTTACCCGCGACTTCGTTCGCAAATATCTCGTTTTACCCGCGACTTCGTTCGCTAATATCTCGTTTTACCCGCGACTTCGTTCGCTAATATCCCGATTTATCCCGTTCCCGTTAGCATTTCAAGAAATCCTCACTTAGTGCTGTCCTTCACTCCCCAAGGAACCTACATGCCAAATAACAGCTTTCTACGACCAGTTAGTTTCGGCTGTGCGTTGTCTCTGTCAGTCAGTAAAGGAAGAATCTTAGCTCTTTCTTTTTCTTTTGCTTCGCATAGACTTCGTAAAATTTAGAGCGTTCAATTTAAATATATTTTTTATTTTTGTATGAAAACCTGATGAACTAAAATATGATGAGAACAAAAGTTGTTGACCCGCGCAAATTCGTCTGCGTCACATTTTCATTAATGCTCAGCTCCTATTTGTCTTAGCGTGATGATATATAGCCTAAAGCCTTTCTCGTTAAATGGGCTATGTACCACTGAAATAATTTTTCAAATCGGACCAGTAGTTCCTGAGATTAGCGCTTTCAACCAAACAAACAAACCCTTCTGCTTTATAATATTATAAGTATAGATTTTGCTAAATTGATGACTCTGCCATCGATAGTGATTCGCGGGTTCGTCCTAATGTTGTTTTTTTTTTTCAACATATCCGGTATCATATTTCAACCAACGGGCAAAATTGAAAAGAGGCTAAAAATTTACTTAGTGTTGCTTTTTAATACTAATTGATACATTCCGATAACCAATGGCAGACAGCACTATAAAAAATGTAAAAAGTGCACTCGTTAATCGAGTAGCTTGTTCTTTAAAGACGCAAAATTTACTTTAAAAGTTTAAAAATAAAAATAAAATCAACTCGGTATCCAACAAGATAAACATTCTCTTTGTCTACAAGTACTTATTATAAACAGTGAACCAATTTTTAGGGTTCCGTAGCCAAATGGCAAAAAACGGAACCCTTATGGATTCGTCATGTCTGTCTGTCTGTCCGTCCGTATGTCACAGCCACTTTTTTCCGAAACTATAAGGACTATGCTGTTGAAACTTGATACCGCATTAAGATTTACACACAAAAATAGAAATAAAACAGTAAATTTTGGGGGTTCCCCATAATTAGAATAGAAACTCAATTTTTTTTTTCATCAAACCCGTGTGTTTCGTTTGGGGTACTTATCTATGGCTAGGTCTTCAAAAATGATATTGATGTTTCTAATATCATTTTTCTCTAAACTGAAAAGTTTGCGCGACAGACACTTCCAAAGTGGTAAAATGTGTAACTTCGAAAATAAGAGAATAATAAAACTAAAAAAAAAATAAGATGTGTACATTACCATGTAAACTTCCACCTAAAATTGGTCTGAACAAGATCTAGTATTTTTTTTTCATACGTTATAAATCTATACTAATATTATAAAGAGATAAAATTTGTTTGTAAGTTTGTATGTAGGGGGTAATCTCAGGAACTACTGGTCCGATTTGAAAAATTCTTTCAGTGTTAGATAGCCCATTTATTGAGGAAGGTTATAGGCTATATATCATCACGCTAAGACAAATAGGAACGGAGCAGTAATGGAAAATGTGACGCAAACGAAGTTGCGCGGATCAGCTAGTCTTAGATATAATACGATAATGGTACGGAACCCTTCGTGCGCGAGTCCGACTCGCACTTGGCCAGTTTATTTTCATTGAAATGTCACGTACCTAAGTCAGAGCTTCAAACTCAACAAAATTTATAAGAAACTAGCTGTACCCCGCGGCTTCGCTCCCGTCAACTGTCTACCTGTCTACCTACCTACCCCAGTACTCTCTTACTCTTACTCACAGACAATTTGTATTTGACTAACGATACAAACGTCACTCAATTGTTTTGCCTTCCCGAAACCTCTCCACTAACACTTAAACTTTATGGAATGGTATTAAAGTTCAAATTGACTTTTAAGTATAATTACGAAACTTTTGTATGGGAGTATAGAAAAGTGTTGTTTTTAGTCTTTTTCAGGCAATTTTTAAATTTTTTGTCTCCGTAAGAACCATCCTCGTACTTCAAGGAATATTCTAAAAAAAGAATTGGCCAAATTGGTCCAGGCGTTGTTGAGTTATGCGCTTACCAACATATTTAGCTATTCATTTTTATATTATAAGACTATAAATACTTACAGTCCAGTCTCTGCTAAAAGCCCTCTGGAATAAAATACATAAGTACAGGCGCACATCGCTACAACAATCTTTCAAAATAATTTAATAGATTTCCATCTTTATCGCTAAAGCATTAGGTTCAAGGTTGATTGGGAAAATTTTTCAGTTTCGGGTAACTTGATGTGCTGGCAACTACCTAAAAATGAGTACCTACCTATGAAAATTGCGTATTCGACTAGTAATGGTTTTAATGCGGGCCATACTTCAAGTAATTTGATCAGACTGGTTCACCAGGTTTGTGTATCAAATTCGCGAATCTATACTATCACTACATAGTATAAAACAAAGTCGCTATTTTTGTCTGTTTGTTTGTCTGTATGCTTAAATCTTTAAAATTACGCAACGGATTTTGATGCGGTTTTTTGTAATAGGTAGAGTGATTCAAGAGGAAGGTTTTAGTATATAATTTGTCAAGCGTGCGAAGCCGCGGGCATCAGCTAGTATATATCTATACTAATATTATAAAGCAGAAGAGTTTGTTTGTTTGTTTGTTTGGTTGAACGCGCTAATCTCAGGAACTACTGGTCCGATTTGTAAAATTCTTTCAGTGTTAGATAGCCCATTTATCGAGGAAGGTTATAGGCTATATATCATCACGCTAAGACCAATAGGAGCGGAGCAGTAATGAAAAATGTGACGCAAACGAAGTTGCGCGGGTCAGCTAGTACATTATAATATAAAATTCAGTCAGCTAGTATTTGATAAACATTCCTAGCCTTTTTCCCAACTATTTTTGGGTCGGCTCCAGTCAAACCAGAGTCAGCTGAATACCAATAAAGTTTGATAAAAAATGTTGTGTCAATAATGTTGTGAAGAAATATGAAATATCCTATTGATATTTGATCAAACAGTTTGATCGTACTTGTTTTATCAAATTACTTGAACGTCTATAGCCTGCCTAAGTCGACATTTTAAAGGAAAACTTACTATAGGTGGTCTTAGGCTATGCACGCACCATGACAGTATATTTCTCTCTGTTGCACTTCACAATTGCGAAAGAGAGAAATGTAATGTCACGGAGACAGACTCACTCGTGCACGCCTATTCTTAGGCATAGACAAGTGACATTCTGTCAGCGCCATAGCGGTAATTGATAACAGCCACACAGGTCGATCTTCAAGGTTAAGCATCGCTTGCCAAGGTTGGTCTGTGGATGGGTGACCATCTTAACATACCGAGTTTTCACCTCGGAAAGCATGTTAAGCTGTTGGTCCCTGCTGTCATTTGGAGATCTTTAGCAGTAATTACGAATAGTCAGAAACCAGAAAATGTGACACGGTCTTACCAATGAGTACCGTGTTACCCAGTTAATGGGTTTGTGGAGGTCTGGTAGGCAGTCACTCCACGTAAAATACTGGTATTCAGCGGAATCTGATTTCACTGGAAGCCGACCCCAATATAGTTGGGAAAAGGCTAGGCAGATGATGACACTTTTACTAAAAATATAGATAAACCAGCTGATGCACGCAGCTTCGCCCGGTTGACCAATTATATACCAAAACTTTCCTCGATAACCACTTTAGCCATTGGTGAAAACAGCATGAAAATTGGTGCAGTAGTTCTTGAGTTTATTGCGAACAGACAGACAGACAGACAGTAGGTACGCGGCGGAGGACTTTGTTTTATAATAATGTAGTGATATAAGTAATACTAACAATGAAAACATAATCAAATTGCTCGAAAAACAAAAGAGATCTAATTTATTTTAGACAAACATATCTGCCCCTCTCGCGAAAACACTGGCAGCTGTATAGGCGTCGTGGACTTTGACGTCAAAGTTCATATCGGATTTCTCTTTCTAATTGTAATCTTTGAAGCTTTATAACTTCATCGCTGATCAAGGTATCTAATAAATAGTTATATGGTTGTTTACTAGAACTAATAAATATTTCATTTTGCAAATAAAAAAATCGCATGCATATTCCGTATTGCTGCCATGCCAATCTATAAGCGCTAACAGATTAGCACATTGGCTAGAGTACTCGAACCTCTTGTCAGTTTACGATGCAAGCTTTAAATACGAGAGAATAGGGAATATGCACGCGATTTTTTTATTTATAAAATGAATTACTTATAAGCTCCAGTAAACACTCTAGAAAATATTTTATAAATATCTTCATCAGCAATGAAGTTATAACGCTTCAAAGATTACTTTTAGAACGAGAAGTCCGACATGGAATTTGACGTCACATTACGTGACGTCTATACATCTGTCATAGAAAACAGCGTTTTCGTGAGAGGGACAGATATATTTGTTTAAAATAATTATATCTCGTTTGTTTTTGGAGCAATTTTGATTCTATTTCCACTGTTAGTAATATATTTTTGTATATTTTTAGATAAAGTGTTTAGATAACAAATATTTTTTATGCATATTCCCTATTGCCATTCTGATGACAATCCTACGTTGGTAGATACTGCAATATCCAGAGACACGTGGACTTTCCAATCGGCCGGACAAATACACGAGCTGTCAAACACATGCATCCATCCAGTTAGGATTGCGACCTGAAAATTGAAAACCTGTCCTCTCATGTTAATACTGTATCTGACAGAAGCTTTTACAGAGTTCAGAGCCAATCACGTTTCATGCTGGTATATGGAACATTACTTTGTCGCAGTTTACCAAGTTATTGGTTTATCTCTTCTCTAAATAGTATAAAACAGAATCGCTGTATTTCCAGACCACCACCGGGCACTGCTCACAGAATAAACATTTCCGCACGATAGGTATAATGGACAGACCTGTGCAGACTATGCATGGAAGAGGAGGAAACGGTATCGCACTTGCTCCTTGAATGCAACGGCGTCGCCAAAATACGGACGCAAACAATAGGGACATCGAATTCACGAAACTCACAGAAGTCCTGAGCACACCGGAAGGACAAATCTATTTCTGGCTGGAGATTGGCTGGTTGACGGCCGCCATGACTCACACACAATGGTCCAACATTAGGAGGACTAACAGTACGGAAACCAAACCCAATAGATTGATAGATAGATCGCTGTATTTCGTCCCTTTTTCATAAACTCTCAATGGATTTTGATATTTATCTTGATTAGGATCACTAATTACATAAGTGTAAGAAAAAGCAATAAAAGAGGATGCATATCCTACTTAAATTGTACCGTTGCTACTTTTATACTCAATAACAACAGTGCGATTCTGTAAACATGTCGATGTGAACACTTAGGCGAAGTGAACGACAAGTGAGCTGTCATACCATCAAACAAGATTGCATGACAGCTTATTTGTCGTTCACTACACCTAAGTGATCAGCAGTGCGATTCTGTAAAAATGTCGAAGTGAACACTTAGGCGAAGTGAAAGAAAGTGAGCTGTCAAACCATACAAACAAGATGGCATGACAGCTCACTTGTCGTTCACTCCACTTAAGTGATCACGGTGAGATGTCGACAGAATCGATCGGCTGGATCACGTTGAGATGTCGACAGAATCGACCGGCTGGACTGTTCAAGAAGGAATTGGACTAGCTAGAGAACCTCAGATTTTTATGTAATTGTTTCAAAAGAAATTTAAATTGGTATGATTAGAACAATGGATGCAAAAGGCATTAGTATATTATATGTCTATATTAATGCCGTTCGAATACATTGTTCTAATCGATATGAATCGATTCTGTAAGCATGTCGAAGCGAAGGCTTGGGTGAAGTGAACACGAAGTGAGCTGTCATTACATCTTGATTACTTGTAGTCGTGATCACTTCACACAAGCCTTAAAGTTCGACATATTTAATTATACGGAATCGCCCTGCAGACTTAGGCTTACAGTTCAGAAGATGTTGCGGATTTTGTTCTAAACAGTCACCGCGGCCCTGGAACGCAAAGGGCATTAGGAGGAACACGGATGGGTTTTAGTCAGTAGGAGTCTGACACTCTCTCCTGCTTTACCGGGAGGAGTAATTTGATGATTTCCCAACATAAAAAAGTATTCAGATAGATATAGAAAAAAAACAACTCTAGCATTTAATTGTTTCCAAAATCCCCCTTGTTCTCACGCTAATCCGATTTTAAACAAACGGAAAATATCCGTTTGATAATCTCCTTAAACATTTTCCCCATCAATTAAAATAAAGTAAATACTTATAAGAGCGTTACTTCGTCTAACCGCCAAAATTTTCAATACAGCTCCACCCCATTCGGGTATCTTGAACGCCTCTTAGACAAAAAAACTATAACAAAAAAATCTGTTGTACCCGTGTTCGTTCCCTCTATTCGGGGTTCCTTTATAACCATTCTAAGACACGTGATTGGTCCAAAGTTTCTTACCTAGTGCCAATAGAAGGGCCGGGATAAGCTGGGAACATTTGTATAACGACAGATGCGTTAAACCTGCATATGGTGTACTGTATTTGCGTGACTTTAAATTACGCTTAAAAATATCACCTGCCCTTTGGCGAGACGTCGCGAAGCTTGTTATTAGGGGATTAATTTTATTTTTTTCTTAATTGTTTTAATGTCTAGTGTGCCGAGTGATGGGAAAGAATGGGTACAGCTACCGTCATGCTTTTCATCTTTAAACATGGCGCCAATAGTGCAAGGATATGTGAATGAATACTCGTATTTTTATGTTTTGTTATTATTATGTTATATTATATAAAGTAAAGATTTTAGTATAGGATACTAGTTAGGTATGTAGGTACTACAAATATAAGGCCATTTATTAAAATTCTCTTATATTGTCGAAGTTTATCCGTTAAACCAACTCTGCTTAAACCAATTCTCATCCCTTCGGCACTTCTGTACCTACGCCTGCAGATTAGGTTCCCACACCAACCACGACAGGAAGTACCCAGCGCTCAGCGAGACATAATGCGGTTACGTGGTCAACTTGACACTAACATATCCGCTAATGAGCCATCAGTACACAATGCAAGAAACGTCATAATTATACCCTTCACGGCAGAGACATACGACAATCTGAATACTGTATCATGGTACCTAGTTCGTGAAATTGCTGCCATGCACTAACCAAGTAGCTACTCTTTGTAACCGTTGAAGTAGAATTTTTCATAAAGGAAAAAGGAGTTATGAAATAACAAACATAAAAAAACAACCGAATGGAGAACCTCCTCCTTTTTTAGAAATTCATTACATTAACAGTGTGTTGCTATAGCAATAAAATCTACTTATAAGAAATAAGTTTCCATCCGTTCTTAAGATATTTGAACTGCTGGTCTCATCCATTCAAAATAGTTTTTTTTATTAACATAATTATGTTATGTTGTCGTCAGGTTGGCGAGCAGCCCCATTCGGGGTGGCGGGCGCGGGCCCCAGCGAGCCGGCGATGCGTGCAGGTAGCATGGAGCCGCTGCCGCCCGCGCACACCCCCATCTACGAGCACAAGAAGCACCGGCTGTCGCGCCTGCTCGACAAGCTGGCCGTCCAGCTCAACAACAACAACAACTACCCCACGCCGTCCTGGCTCGTCCACGACACGCCGCAGCCCGGCGACGACGACGCCCCCCTGGACCTCAGCGTCAAGTCTCCCCGCGAGACCACAGGGCTCTTCAGCTGCCACGCCTGCGGGCAAGAATTCTCGATCTACGACCGGCTGGTGAAGCACATCGCGTCGCGGCACCGCAGCAAGCCGGAGGGCGTCCGCGCCTACGAGTGCGAGGTGTGCTACCGCAAGTTCGCACGCTCCGACATGCTGACGCGGCACGCGCGCCTGCACAGCGGCGTCAAGCCGTACTCGTGCGCGGCGTGCGGCCAGGTGTTCTCGCGCTCCGACCACCTGGCCACGCACCAGCGCACACACACGGGCGAGAAGCCCTACCGCTGCCCGGCGTGCCCCTACGCCGCGTGCCGCCGCGACATGATCACGCGCCACATGCGCACGCACAACCGTCGCCCGCAGCCTGCCTGAACCCCGCGACCTCTCACTAATCGTAACTCTACATTATTTGAGACTGATTTTTTCATTCCAAAGTTTAACTATTGTTTTAATTGGTGTTTCGTTAGTAAGAGCCCTCCAGAGGCGGCTTTCGTTAGACATATCTCATTGCTGCGCAGAGTTGACTTGACTGCGATTGTGTGTTGCCAGTTTGCGATTTTATCTTTTGTCTATGCCGCAGCGATGTCAAATTAATCTGCTATGCGCAATGCGATGTGTCAATAGAATTTTGAAATGTTTGGCGGTATTTTTGTTTGTTTTTAGTTTTTACTTGTTTATTCCAATGTGCAGAGATAAGATTGAATGTATGTCGGAATTATTATTGTACAATGATGGTGTAATGTTTAGTTTTGTGCCATTGATATTACCGCTTTGTAATATTTGCGCTGTTAATATTTATCTTTTAGACTAGTTTATGGTACGCTTTTGTCAACTTATGTTTTAATGAGCAGGAACACAAAAGTTTTCAGTTATTTTTAGACACCAACACCACAATTACCTTGCCTACACTACTGGTTGAATACCACTATTGGGTTGGGACAACTCTTCGCTTTAAATTGTTATAAAAAATTTGAAAGACTATAAAACGTTTTGAAGAGATGCGACGCAGGCTCGTAGCGATATCTTCACCAGTGTAATCAAAACTTTTTGATTACGAATTGGTCACAAGATTTTTTAAATATTTAATTAAACCATTGAAAGTTAATGTTTCATTCTAGTTATAGGATTGTTGTGAGCCACTGGTTCTATTTAGACTAAGTATTTAATCTACTTTATATTAGTGACCATTTAAGAAGGCGGATTTGACAGTTGAATAGAGAGAGATAGAAGATCGCTTTCCCACTAAGTGCGAAAGAGAATTATTTTCATGTTTACTAGTAGGTAGGTAAAGCAATGTTATAGGTATCCTGCTATCAAATCCGACGTCTTAGATTGCCACAAATATAAATACTATTTTATTCCATTAATACTTAAAGATAAAACTTAAGGGCTTAGGTAGGTAAGTACCTACAGGACAAAAAAAATATATTTTGAAAACACAACACTCATTGCCTGATTCTGCTGTCACACAGACAAAAATGTATGAAATGATATAGGTAAGGCACAGCTGTGCGATTCTGTAAAAATTTCGTGGTGAAAGCTTGGGTGAAGTGATCTCGAACTCGAAGTGAGCTGTCGGTCCATATAATCAAGATTTAATGATAGCTGACATGATCACTTCACCCAAGCCTTCACTTTGACATGTTTACAGAATCGACCGGCAGAAACTTGGGGTGCTACTCATCCAAAACTTGCTAAACGCTCCATATCAACCACCTAAACTCCCTACTTCTCAAAAATACATGGCTAGACAGGCAACCTACTATGTTAAACCCGATTATTGAGTTCAAACTTACCCATTTGCCGGGTGTAAACCCGGGCGATGTTAAATAAATGTAAACAATGTTGATTTGACTTTTTATATCTACTAACACATTTCAAACAAAACCAGCGGCCAAGTGCGAGTCGGACTCGCGCACGAAGGGTTCCGTACCATTATCTATCAAAACGGCAAAAAAATCAAGTATGACGTATGGGAGCCCCCTTAAATATTAATTATATTCTGTTTTTTAGTATTTGCTGTTATAGCGGCAACAGAAATACATCATCTGTGAAAATTTCAACTGTCTAGCTATCGCGGTTCTTGAGATACAGCCTGGTGACAGACAGACAGACAGCGAAGTCTTAGTAATAGGGTCCCGTTTTTACCCTTTGGGTACGGAACCCCAAGAACTACTGCTCAAACGAATGTTTCAATTGATTTGGTAATCGTTATTGTTCTATTTGCATTGGTTTTCGTTGCATTTTATTTTTAAAACTAAATATTTTATTATAAGAATTAAAAAGACACCAAGATTTTTTACCTAAGTATATTTAACTCCTAAACGTTTCTAGTATAGGTAAATAACTGTTTCGTTTATTTATAATTACGGTTTGATAAATTATAGTGTGTTTTCTCTCGTGTTATTACTTATTATGTAGGTGTCTAACCTCAGTGTATATAATACACATTAGATTATTTATTTATACAACTAATTGTATCATTGCCTATCCCTAATGTTTCAGTAAAGTTTTAGAGTGTTCTTTTTTTGGGTTTTGCAGTCCGTGTTAGCATGGGAGGGACCATTCGTAAAAAAATGATAATTTGATGAATTTAGCCGTCAATATAAAAAGGGCGTATTGTACCTATCTATTGTATTGCATCTAAGTATATATTTATTATTTTTCTGTGACTGAAAACTGTTCAGCATTTAAAATCACTTTTTATTTATTTTTGTTTTCTTTCTCGGGTCCCTGGAGACTCGGTCCTTTGGAAGGCGTACGAGGGGCCGAAACCAACTCGCAGAGGCCCCGTTAGACATTTGAAATGTAATGGGGTTATCTAAATTATTAGATAGATAATATATTATAAAATATTATTATTATTTTTTGTACATTTTGTTCTTTTTCTTATGACGGCAGAATTTTACTGTATGTTTTAGTAATATGGGCCTTTTAGAAAAAGAGATGGGTTAACAAATGAATTTAAATGCGGTTGATTGCCTATGTTTAGAGATGTGCTAGAGACTGACCCAATAAACAGGTTTACCTAAACCCATCACTTATTAGAATACCCGTTAAAACAAGCTTTCATTTAATAATGTAGGTACCTACCTATGGAATACCTAGAAACCGACTTTAGCAAAATTAAAATACAAAAACTGGAAACGATTTACTATGAGGCTTCTATTTAGACAGTAGAACATTTTCTGAAAACCCTGGTTTCCCAGTAGGTAATTCTTCTCCGCCATTTTGTTTTTTTTTTCAAAGTCGCGACGCACAATCTAAAATGCATTTATGGTAGAGTCACGGGGTAGAGGCCGACAACTATTATTTGAATACAATTTACTGCATATAGGCACGTGACTAATACATTTTTAATGATTTTCATTGTAATCACATGTATTCGGGGTCTAAGTTTAGGTATAACTTCATAATAATATTCTACTTAACTGTTATTTCTGTCTGTGTTTTAGCTATTCAGAATTTTTTGAATATCTAGGCTATTCATTGCTATTTTTGTATTTTTTATTAATTATTGCCTTTTATAGCTATTCGTGGTTGTAAAAAAATGTAAGTACCCAAGTATTAGCAACTGGGACCATGCAACTGTGTTCCCGTCCACATATAACCCGTCTGCCTTCAAAGCAAGAGTGAACAGGCATCTTCTGGGCAAGCTCGCTCCATCATGGACCTCATCCATCGTTTTCCATCAGGCGTGATTGTGTTCACAAGAGCAAGCCAATCATATAAAAAAAACAAAGCCTAGCTACGACTTCTTTGTATTATACCAACTGAGTGTTGTACCATTAGGTTGGTATACTAAAAACATCTAATTAGTCCGTCAGATAGATTGTCAAAAAAATATTGGACGCGTAGGTACCTACCTATTTAAAAAAATAACTTTTTTCATATATCCATAGATCAACAATAATAAGCACGATAAAAAGTATTAAAGATCAGGAGTGGGGGCTAGTGACTTCACTTTCCGATAAAAAAGTATGCCTATAGGAAAGTGACGCCACAGGAGCGTCCAACGCACTGTATCGTACATTTCTGATTAACTAGCTGACCCGCGCAACTTCGTCTGCGTCACATCTTCCATTACTGCTCCGCTCCTATTTGCCTTAGCGTGATGATTTATCTAGGATGATATGCCTTCCTCGATAAATGGGCTATCTAACACTGAAAGAATTTTTCAAATCGGACTAATAGTTCCTGAGATTAGCGCGTTCAACCAAACAAACAAACTCTTCTGCTTTATAATATTAGTATAGATTTCGTTGCGGGATCCAAGAACCGAGAAAATCGTTTCTCCGTGACTCGTCGGGCTTCATAGTCTTGGCGTTTTTCTGGTGGTCGCCACTGTTGATTTTGGCTTTCAGGAGTTGCAGTTGTGGGGAATGTGTGGCGGGCTTGGCCCAAAAAAATATTTTTTACATCTGTCTGTTGGACTAATTAGATTTTTTTATTATAATACCCTGTTGCAACAATTCAATTTTGCCCTTAAATACACCGTTCATACCTATTTGAATGTTAGGTTTGAACCTGGTTTAGATGAAAATAAGAAAACGCAGCGTTTTGTTTAGGTTCTAAATCTACTGGACTTTTAGTACGTTGGCATAAATTTGAAAAGTACCTACGAACAATTTTTGAATGCACAATACATCATTTTACTCTTAAATATGCAATGGATCAGGGGCGTAGCACGAATGTTTTTGACGTAAATACTTATAATATCGTAACGTAAAATTTTATTAACGATAATAGGTACATATTTGAAAATATTATATTTATTTGAATTGATAGGTACAGACGCTAGCACATCAAGCTACAACAATCTGTCAAATTTCTTGAATAGATTTTCAACTTTATCCCTACAACATAAGATTCAAGGTTGATTGGGAAAATTTGACAGTTAGGGTGTGCTGACGACTGTACTTACTATATTCATAATTTTGTATGATATAAGTTGTGTACCTACATCGGTCGCATAAAATTAAACCAATAAGTATTCACTTAGGTAAGAATTTACGTCAAAAAATTCATGCTTGGCTGTATTTCATAGGTACCTACATACCTCATATTAATACTGTTTGCTATTTTTGTTTGCAACTTTCCCATGCATGCTTTGTTATAATATTTAATTTTCTTAATATCGTTATAACTTTTTTTGTTTCATGCTTCGGATGCAGGTTTAAAATAATTTGATGATGAGCATAACTTTCCTTATAAGGAATTAAAAATAATGGTTTTCTAAAGACTTTTCAGTTATTTTTTATTCTATTATATTGACTTTAGGTAAGGTTGGCAGATATTTTAAATGTAAGTTTTAGACTTTTAGGGAATCGGTTTGGTGAGTCTTAGTTAGGTATGAGAAAATGTTTAAAGGAATTAATACTGAAGAGGATTGGTTCTACATGCACAGACGACGCGCCATTAATGGGAGAAAAAAAGCACTTGGCGCGAATGCCGATCACATTCCATTTGCGCGGTTAAAGATGCTGGGTGTAGACACTCAGTTTTGCAAGCAATCGAAAGCGTGTAGTGGGTACACTGCTTTGTATTTTTTGGACCAGTTCTCTCTAATAATAAGTTGAACCTTCAGTGCGCGCTTTTTGATTTTCTGATCCCCCTAAGTAGGTAAGCTTTGCGCCAGTGTACACACTGACCCTAAATTGGTCTTAAAAACGTAGCCTAAAAAAAATAAAACCCCTTGGTTATCTGTTTCTACCTAGGTATTTGCAGTTTGTTTTGAGGAATTATTTGGAAAGATAAAGATTTTAGAAATTGAAACAGTTACGAACTTATTTAACTAAATAACTTTTAATGATGAAAAAATAATAATATGTTATTACGTACCTACTTTTTTTAGTTCGTACCAAGCAATTACTTTGTTTATTTGTAAAGAAACGTTTTGTACACCAACGTATTGCAAGCGTTGACAATAAAATGCAATTTTTTGTTGCAAACGTAAATAAAATCGATCAAACGGTAACTCCTATAGAGTCAGTGTGTAACTGTTTGAATTATACTTTACGCCAGATAAACGTGGATTAAAGTACATTGACCCACATACATTTATTGACTTTCTTAAGATTAAAATCAGAAATAATGACATAAAGCTGTCCTGAATCGACTTCTATCGTGATCCTTTACGTTTGTTTTCTAATAATGAAAATCAGTTCTTAATTTATGGTTCTAGTATTACGAATTTACGAAGAGATATTAGGGAAAGGTCAATGTACTTTATTCCACGTTTATCTGGCGTAAACTAAGTATAGTTGTTATTAGAATTATTTAAAAATAAGTTTTACTGTGATAAAAAAATATTTTTGTTTTCAATCTGCTGTGTTTGGCAATATTTATTGTCGTAGGATTTAAAAAAAATAAATAGATGTAGAAAAGGTGTTGTTTCATTTTCTGAGTTAGCCCATGAAATAAAAGTTATCCCTTCTGGCAATAGGTCCGTATGAATGGTCCCTGGGTAAAAAAAAAAACTATATTTTAGTCCGTCAGTTAGATTCTCAAAAAATATTGGATTCGATATTTTTTTTGGTTTTATCATAGCAATAAAGATTGGCGAAGATAAAACGCATTCAATAGCAGGAGTGGGGGCTTGTGACGTCACTTTCCGATAAAGAGTCTATCGGAATGTGACGTCACGCGAAATTTTAGCACACTATATCCTACGTGAAAAAATAAAAAACACGTGTCCAATTTTTTTTTGGAAATCTATCTGACTAAGACTTTTTCAGTCAACATCCCCATTGAGCGTATCTGTTTCACATGGCTAAGTTGGGCTCTTTTTCAGTGAACGGATTTGACAATGAGCAAATTAGCCTATTAAGGAAGCGAAGAAAGCATTAGATAAACTTAGATACATATATTACACTAGCTGACCCCGCGGCTTCGCTCCCGTCAGGCTACCCTACCTACCCATTTTTGCTTAAAACCTTCCCTGTATTCTGGCGAACTAAACAAAAAAAGAATTATCGAAATCGGCCCAGCCGTTCTTGAGTTATAAAATTAAAACGAAAAGTGGCATTGAAGTTTATAAATATTGATTACTTATATGAACGAATAATCGCATTTTTCTTCTTTTCTTGTCGATTGACTCCTCAAATATTCTTCGAACAGTTTGTGGCCACTTGGACCACCGTATCATTAGGCTGCGGCTTTATTACGTACCTATAGAATCAATTAATTGACCAAGCCTCGCCCATAACAATTTTTCATCCCTCACTACACAGCCTCAGTGGCGTAGCTAGGCGTGGGCGAAATGGGCCCTTGCCTACGGCCTCGTACTTAAAAATAAAGGGGGCTCGCGAGGCCTCTTCAATACGATACCTCGCGAGGCTTCTTTAGATATGACGTCACTAGGGGTTCTAAAAAGGCCATTTTAGTTTTTTTTTTAGTAGAATAGGAAAGCACATCACGCTACCCGTCACTGTCAAATTTTCTCAATCAACTTTGAACCTAATGCATAAGCGATAAAGATGAAAATGTTGTCATATGATGAAAAAGTTTGACAGATTAATACATATTACTATTCTAATATGATTCTGCTAAACTTGAACTTGAAATAAAAACAAAACATAACTCCTAGTTTTCACAATTTGCGCAATTTTCTTGTAAATCCACTCGGGAAACAGGCTTCAATTAATGTAAGTAAGTACTGCAAAAGCCTACGAATTCATAGAAAAGAGCAGTTGTGAGATTCCAACGAGAAAATGTTTAAGTATGAAGCTATTGATTCCGCTGAAAGTAAATTCAGAATTGCTTTTTTTAACACAATGGTTGACGCCGTGATAGGTACAAGACATTGACACGATATTTACTGCACTCACTGAATAGGTATTAGGTACAACAATTGTGGATTCTTGTACGACATACATAATTAAAAATCTTTGCCAAATAATGTTTTTGAAGCACTGTAATGATTTGGTGTGGTGCGTCAAGATGGAGAAAGCAAGGACATAGAATATTATGAGCTTTAAGAAGAATTACTTACAATTTAACTCTCTCGTGGTATACCTCTCCACTCCTCTAGCACCTCAGGCCATGTTGCCTCCTTGGCGCTACGTCACTTTGTGCTAGCGACCGTTTTCGGGGGCCCATTCATTGAGTGTGCAAGTCACCCCCTGCCATTTAAAAGCCGTGTATATTGTTAGTGGTCAGGCAGGGGCCAATAGTTCTTCTATAATAAACGATTATCAGTCCACTAAAACACCCAAACCCATAGCGTTTCATTTTGTTTCCATGATTATTCTGCAATAGTACTGCTCCAACCGGGGATTGTCCTTGGGAATACTTTCAGTGCATACAGGGATAATCATTGGTTGGTGCCCCATTACATTTGAAATGTCTAACGGGGCCTCTGCGAGCTGGTTTTGGCCCCACGTACGCCTACCAAAGGACCGGGTCTCCAGGGACCCGAGAAAGTAAAAAAAAAAAAAAAAAAAATATACCTCTATACCTATATACCTCTCCACTCCTCTAGTACCTCAGGCCATGTTGCCTCCTTGGCGCTACGTCACTTGGTGCTAGCGACCGTTTTCGGGGGCCCATTCATTGAGTGTGCAAGTCACCCCCTGCCATTTAAAAGCCGTGTTGTATAATGTTAGTGGTCAGGCAGGGGCCAATAGTTCTATAATAAACGATTATCAGTCCACTAAACCGCCCAAACCCATAGCGTTTCATCTTTTTTTTCCATATTCTGCAATAGTCTTGCTCCAACCGGGGATTGTCCTTGGGAATACTATCACAGTGCATACAGGGATAATCGCCGGTTGGTGCCCCATTACATTTGAAATTTCTAACGGGGCCTCTGCGAGTTGGTTTCGGCCCCTCGTACGCCTACCAAAGGACCGGGTCTCCAGAGACCCGAGAAAGAAAACAAATAATAATATTGATTGTCCTTGGGAATACTTTCAGCGCATTGCCGGTTGGTGCCCCATTACATTTGAAATGTCTAACGGGGCCTCTGCGAGTTGGTTTCGGCCCCTCGTACGCCTACCAAAGGACCGGGTCTCCAGGGACCCGAGAAAGTAAAAAAGAAATAAATAATAATAATAATATCCTTGGACATTTCACACAACGCCATATAGTCCCAAGCTAAGCAACCTAATGTGTTATGGTAACGAGATGGCTGATAAACTACTTATATACTTTTTTTTTTTGTAAATACATACATATTATAGATAAAAAAACACTCAGACTCGGAACAAATACATGTAGGTCGTACAAATATTTGTTCCGTGCGGGAATCGAACCCGCGACATGCTGCGCAGCAGTCAATTGCTCAACCACTGCGCCAACCGTGTCGTCACAACACTGCGGTGTATATTAGTTTTAGATCAGCGCCATCTCTTGACCGATAGCGGAACTAACTTAATATTTGTTGATTTCTGAAAAGTATGCTTTTTAGAGCCCTTGTTTTATTTTTCCCGTAATCTTTACATTAACTGCTATCACATCACATAGAATAATTTCAGGTTTTTACTCTATGCAAACTTCGGAGATAAGGAGGGAACAGTCAAAATCAATTGTTACATTTTTCGTCAAACGTCGAAAACCATGCGGCCTTAAAAAAAAAGAAAAGACGTTTGAGAATGTGATGTGCAAATAGCGTTCTTTGATATGATACCCCACATGCCCTAGTAAACAGTAGTAACCCCACTTCGAATTTTTAAGAAAACTCTTTCAGTCGTTGATGCAAAAAAAAAAATGCATTTATATGTCTTGCTTATTTGCAAAATTGTTGAAAAAACGTCATCTAAAACGCATTAGATAAGAATAGTAAGTATTTTAAATTACAATAGATAAGATTAGTAGTTGGACAGACAAAGGCGGTCATCACACTGCCACACATCAACGCAAACAACGCAGTCACGCGCGTAGGTGCGTTTTGTGAATTCACGGTGGCTATGACTCATTTCATTCAAAGCCGTTCGCTGTGGTGATAGTGCAATGCAGAGCGTCGCGTCTGTTTTGATATTCAATTTGGGCTATGTGTGTTTTCTATACAAACGGAGATACTTAGGCAAGCAACGTTAGAACACGCATTCACGCGCTACACTGCGTGGTGCGTGGCACCACAGCAGCGCTGGGTCCATTATCCGCGCCGCCCGCACCGAACGCGCTATGTATGGGCTTCCATGCCATCATCAGGAAAAAGGTGGCATCGCTTGTGAGGAGGATTCGAGGGAGTAGCAATAGCATCCTGAAAGTCGTGGCTGAGGACCCGAAAGCTCCTGTGCTGAGGCATTTCATGAGAAGTCATTGTCCGCATGAAGTGCCTCGTAAGTACATGACTCATTAGTTATTTTTAACTTGTTTTACTAACCTTAGTGTGTAAATTGTACTAACAGAATTGGTTCCTTATGTTGTTCCCAATAAAAATAATTTGTATTTGTAATATTTATTATTATACCTTCCTACTAAAGCTAACTGTTGCACTAGTGGCCAATAGATCTCTTTAGGTTCTGGAAGATATTACCGAATCCAGGGAATCCATCTTCGACCACAATCACAGTCATCATCGCTTACCATCAGGTGGGATAAGGTCAAACGCGTGCCTCAGTAGCCGCTCCAGAGATGAAAGCGGAGCCAGCACCCACTTCCACTTTCGCTTTTTAAAACTGTAAGTCTTAAGGATATAAATAAAAGCTGATGGTTCTTCCATACACTGTTTATTGAAACACCAAAACACCAATTACAATAGCGGAAGTAGCCCATGTACCACTTTTGCACATAGGTACTTTTTAAATAAATAAATACATATTGATTATAATGTTTAAAAGCAAAATACTAGCAATGATGTTTACACAAACATTACTAATATATTTGTAAACTTAGGCAATAGTTCAATGTATAAGATGGTTGAACGATACTTCATCCACCCCAATCAAACATTGAACTATTGCTGCATCAAGCTGCTACACATATTAACATTCAAATGTTTGCTCTAATAGCAACATACAATATCAAGTGTAATTAAATCTTAAGTTCAATGACTTCAGGCTATTCCTGTATCTGATATTTATTAACCATACTAGCTGCCCCCGCGGCTTCGCTTCCGTTTTACCCGGCATAGTTCCCGTTATCGTGGATTTCCGGGATAAAAACTATCCTATCTCCGTCTCCTGGTTCAAGCTACCTCCCAACCAATTTTCAGCCAAATCGGTTTACCTGTTTTTGAGTTATAAATAGTGTAACTAACACGACTTTCTTTTATATATATAAGATTATATTAAAGTAATTTCCATTAATAAAACTGTTTGCCCTAATGGCCTACATATAATGACAAGAAATTATGTGATATCTTATAATAAAAACACGTACACAATAGCCCAACACGGTCTTAAGGGCTATTCTTTCCGTAAAAGTTAATAATTACTGATTAGGTAAGTACCTATATTATATCATTAAAATGTGTACCCTATTGGCAACATACTTACAATGTAATTATAATGGTTATTTATAATACTAGAGTAAATTCGAGATCCCCCAAAAAATTCGGATATTTAAGGGCTCGTACACAAAACTGCGATGCGACGTCGCATCGCAAAAATGTGCGAGCTCCCTCTAGGTTAATGTGCGGCCTCCCTCTTTTCTGCGTTGCGAATTCGCATCGCATCGCAGTTTTGTGTACGAGCCCTAAAACCTTATTAGCAATATAGTGATATATATTTAATTGTTTATTTTTAAAGCTGGCATCTAGAAACAATGGAGCAGATACAATCCTTATATTTCCATTGGTAAAAGTATGCCAGTATTCGGAAATCGCGCAGTGCTATAATTTTTGTACAGTGTGTAAATACTACTCACCAATATTAAAAACGTTTTATAAAAAAACCAGCCAGCAGTTTCTTTCCGCAAAACAACGATTTTTATTAACTTAATAGTTCAACAAACAACGTTTAACCAAATCAGTTTTTGTGTCTTTCACAAGAAAAGGTACCTTATTATTCTTAGTTTTAAAGATTATAATATAATTAGTTTTAAGTTGTAGTCCTAGTCATACTATGATATTCGTAATGGATTCTTAAGTTATAGTTACATTAAATACCCTTGATTCCCGTGTATAATTTTTAAAGGTTTTATAAAAAAAAATTAAAATCATTGTTATAAAAAAACCGGCCAAGTGCGAGTCGGACTCGCGCACTGAGGGTTCCGTAAGCAGAAGTTGCGATTTACGATTTATGACGTATTAAATAAAAACTACTCACTAGATCTCGTTCAAACCAATTTTCGCTGGTAGTTTACATGGTAATGTACATCATATATATTTTTTAGTTTTATCATTCTCTTATTTCCGAGTGACGTCACGTACGCCTTACGGTGCATATCAGCTGTTCGTGTTTTCACTCAGATAAAAATAGTAAACAAAAGTAAATTGAGTAAAGTTCATATTCACAACTTTGCGACAGTGGGACTTACGTGCTAGTTCGTTTACAAGTCAAACAATAGTGATTCGGCAGTGTTAATCCTAAAAAACTTATTCACATTTTCAAACTTTTTCCAAAATTGAAGCTACTCGTACATTTTGTGTTGTGACCGGTACCTCCAAATAGTGTAACTTTACAAAAAAGTGTTGCTATTATTGATCCATAGATCTTTCTTTGGGATCAATATTTTTGGTGAAGTACACGCCATCTAGTGTAACCAAGTTGATTGCTGCGCAGGCGCGCCATCTATCCGCTAATAGACGTACCACGTGGAACCATGGTCAAGTGTGCAGCTTGTGGAAAGTTCCTCTCCGCAAAGGGGGGCGCTTCGTGTGGCAATGTCGCTTGTCAAAACAGATTCCACACAGCCTGTTTACCCGATGCATCGCAAATAAACAGCAACTGGTTGTGCCCCGAGTGCAAAAATAAAGTGCCTAAGGGGGACAATAGCGACACACCAGTCAGGAGCCTGGGAAGTGGTACGGTTGCCATGCGAGTAACTGCAGTAGGCTCAGCAGCGTCAGCGGCCGTGATTGCTGCACCAGATCAGGGCGCTACGAACAGGTCGCCGACAAAAGTAGCCATGGTTCCGGGTTCCCTGGCTAAGCCTCCCATTGCAGGTCCTAAGGGAATATCCCGGGCTGTAAGCGAGCAGGGGACTGATGGGGAACCTTCACCTGACACGCAGCTCACCCTTCGTGAGGAAATCAAGCTTTTCAGGTCTGAATTGCGGGAGGTGCGGGATGAGGTGCGGGAGTTTCGTCGGGAGATGGCTGGCCTGCACTCAGCGATGGGAGTCTGCGCTCAGCGAGTGGATAGCCTCGAGGCCAGAATTGAAGCTCTAGAAAGCAAGCAAAGTGTGGCTCTGCCTGACAACAAAGTCAGCCAACTAGAGCATGTTGTTGGGCAGCTCCAACTAGAGCTAAATGACCGTGAGCAGGATTTGCTAGGGGCTGATTTGGAGATATCCAATATCCCGGACATACCTGGCGAAAATGTGTTGCACACCGTCGGGCTGGTGGCGGCAAAGCTTGGAGTGCAACTAGAAGAGCGAGATATCGTGTTTGCTCAGCGCGTGGGTCTGCGAGTGGAACGCGAGCAAATTGCGGGCGCAACGATTCCAGCGGGAGCAGTGCCGGCGGCAGCGCGCGGGCGGCGCATCGTGGTGCGTCTGACGCGCCGCGCTGTGCGCGATGAGCTGCTGCAGGGCGCGCGTGTGCGTCGAGGAGCCACCACGGCGGACTTTGGTCTATCTTCGCCCCCGCGTCGCTTCTTTCTGAACGAGAGGCTCACGCGGACTAACAAGCACCTGTTTTATCGTGTGCGTGAGGCTGGCGGCCGTCTCGGGTGGCGATACACCTGGACGAAGAACGGCCGTATCCTTGCCAAGCAAGGTGACGGCAAGCCGACGCACTGCATCCGCACGATGGAGGATCTCACTCGTGTTTTTGGCCAGGATGTGTCTGCAGAGAAGGATATCTAGGTTTTTGGTCAATTGTGTGCTTCGTGTAGGCTTAATTCTAGGTTCTTATATTTGTCAACAAGTTTTACGTTTTTTTTAATATTTTTATGTATGCTCTGTGCGAGGTCAGAAAATTTCTTGCCTCAATATTTAATTATTTAATTCTTGGACCAGCTACCCGAGCATTAGTTATAAACACATACACACTTCATTTATTAGTAAAACTAATAAATTTATGCTATACTATATTTATAACTACTATTTACTATTTACACCATATTTTACTAACTAAATTACATAACATATCATATCACCATCACACGCTATTTACTTTAAAATATATACCTATATACATTACCCAACATGACAATGACTAAGACCAAAAACCTTAAAGTTGGTTTGTTTAATGCGGGGTCGCTTGGTTCTCGCCATGACGAGTTTCTTGTTGCCATGGAGAACATTGCGGTGGATATCATGGCGATAAACGAGACCTGGCTGCGCGCGGGGGAGGAGGGTCGTGCGCCCACGGTGCCGGGCTACCGGCTGCGGCACGTGCCGCGCGCGCGCTCCGTGCGCGGCGGCCGCGGCGGCGGCGTGGGCTTCTATGTGCGCCGTGGAGTGCGCGCGCGCGCCGTGCCGCACCCGCCCGCGCCGCAGGTCGAGCAGATGTGGCTGCGACTGAACGTCAACTCGCAGTCGGTTATCGTTGGCACTGCGTACAGACCACCGTGGCTCGATGTCAATGTCTTCCTGGATGCCATTACCGACTCTCTATTTTCTTTCACAGCAGACAAAGTTATTTTGTTGGGTGACTTCAACATTAACATGTTAAGCCAATTAGAGAACAAAACTAAGTTACTTAACAACTTCTTAGTCTCCTGTAAATTAAACCAAATTGTTACGGAGCCAACACATTTCACAGACCACAGTGAGACATTAATTGACATTGTATGTACTGATGCCCGTGTACGTAAAGTCTCTGTATCTCACATACCCGAGCTCGGTCAACATGCAGTTATATCAGTTGAGCTTAATTTAAAAATTGTGAAGCCTTCTCCGCACTGGATCACCTACAGGCCTCTTAAGGATATACTGCTTGACCAATTTAATAAGGACTTGAAAAGGATGGATTGGAAGTACATTGAAAGCCTGGAGGATGTTAATACCATGGTAGAAACTTTTAATAGCTATTTAATAAATTTATACAATTTACATGCGCCCCTTAAAAGAAGTCTTATTAAAGATAAGTCTTTGCCATGGATTACAGACACTGTGAGAGAAATGATGAAGCTGCGAGACAGAAGCCATAGTAGGGCAAAAGCTACTAAAGCATCACGGCATTTAGAATCATATAAGGAGCTCAAATACCTTGTTAGGGCTGCTGTAGAAAGTGAAAAGCGTGCTTATTTCAAGACCCATATAACCCAAAACATTAAACAGCCTAAGAAATTATGGAGTCACATAAAATCCTCCATAGCCATCTCAAAAAAACCAGAGCCCACCTTGCCACACTTTTGTGGTGATCCGGAAAATATTAATGAGCACTTTTTGGATGTGCCGGGTACTGGTATGGTCACTACCGCCGACTTATCATACTTTGAACACCATAGATTCAGCAATTGCCATTTCCAACTTGAGCCGGTCCGGGAGGACATGGTGCTGAGGCTTCTGCATGGTCTGAAGTCCAATGCTCAGGGGTCTGACTCCATCTCGCTTGAGATGCTGATGATGACTCTTCCTTGCTCTCTTGCAGCTATAACAGCCATCATAAATCGTTCCATCACCACCTCCTCGTTCCCTGATCTGTGGAAATTGGCTATAGTTAGACCTATTCCTAAGGTACTTAACCCTACCAGTGTAAAAGAGCTTCGCCCTATTAGTCTTCTGCCATGCCTCTCCAAGGTCCTGGAGAAGGTTGTCTCCAACCAGTTACGAGCATACCTTGAGGAGCATAATATATTGCCGCTTGTTCAGTCAGGTTTTCGCAAGGGGCACAGCACAGCCACGGCCCTCCTTGATGTGGTCGGTAATATCCTCGAAGCCAGAGACAAGGGCATGGGTACCATGCTTGTCCTACTGGATTTTTCACGTGCTTTTGACTCTATCAATACTTCACTTCTCCTCTCCAAGCTGTCTTACTATGGATGCCAGCCTGAGACTGTAAAATGGTTTCAAAGTTACTTAACTCACCGATCTCAAATAGTCCGGGTTACAGGTGATGTTGATGGAACCGTAAAGTCCTCTGATCCTAAGTGTGTGAACAGGGGTGTGCCACAGGGATCAATCCTTGGTCCGCTGCTTTTCATCCTGTACAGTGCTGACATTACAAACTGCCTGCTCAACGCTAAGTACCACCTATATGCTGATGATCTGCAGATGTATTTGCCATTTCATCCTCAGCAGATTGCTGACACTGTAAAAAGAATGAACGAGGATTTGAATGCGGTCTCAGCCTGGTCGAGGAGAAATTCCCTGGTTTTGAACCCAAATAAATCTAAATTTATGCTTTTGGGAACTAGGAATTTTCTAAGTAAAATGAGTAATTTCAGCTTGGACTTGAAGATTGACGGGTGTTCCATTGAAAGGGTGCAGGAAGCCCGTAATCTTGGGGTGGTATTTGATGAGCAACTGCATTTTGAGACTCACATCATGGAGGCTGTACGCAGCTGCTTCTACCGTCTCAAACTCTTATACCATGTTCGTCCCTACATTAGTGTGGATATGCGTGTCATGCTCTGTGAGTCACTTATTTTATCCAAGCTGAACTACGCTGACACTGTGTATGGGGCATGCATTCTTGGGAGGAGTGAAAGACTGATCCAGCGGGTACAGAATGCTTGTGCCAGATTTTGTTTTATTGTGCCTCCTAGATCTCACATAACTCCATTTTTAATTAAGGGTAATTTGATGAGAATGTCAGACCGGAGAAAGCTTCATCTGGCTACCCTGCTATTTGGCATAATTCTCACAAAAAAACCAAGCTATCTGTATGATAAGTTAACTTGGTCCAGAGATGTGAACAAAGTTAAAACAAGAGCATCTGCTTACCTCTTGTTGACTATGCCCCATCGAACTGCTGCATTCCGTGGAAGTTTTAAATTCGCAGCTTCTCGTTGCTGGAACGACCTGCCACCGCCGTTTCGGGCTATAAAAACAGTTGGTACGTTTAGTTCTAATTTCAAGCAACACTTACTACGGAATCAAAAGGAAAATGCGTGAACTTACCCAGGGTCTGCACGCTTAGGTATTTGCGTTTTATGTTCAATGTTCTCAGCATAACATAGCGTCTTCTTGCGACGAAACAACACAACTCAGACCACAACGATCTAATTACATTAATTTAATTAGCGTATTATCTAAGTTTAGATGTTAAAAGCGTGAAATTTATAGCTATTTATATGGTTTTATTTATTGTTTTCCAGTTTCTACATTTTGACAACACTCAAAGTCACTGACGCTGACGCTCATAGTGCGCTCGCGCGTTCCGTCATTTGTGACATTTGTCATTCATAAATGATATTGGAGCATTGGGCCTTTGAGCGTTGGTTGCAATTTACATTATTTTATTGTATGTGTGTATGTATTTTATGTTATAATGTTTCATTTTTCAATTCTTATTTTATATTAATAATTTTATTTATTTTTATCTATTAATATATATCTATTTAGATGCGTTACGTAAGTGCGTCCGTGGCATCACAGGCCCTATCATAATACCAGCGCTGCGTTATTTAGTTATATTAAATATCGCAGCATATGCTGAGATAGGGACCTTTTTGGCCTCGCACAGATCCATTGAATTTTGTAATTGTTAATAATAATTAACTAATTATTATGTACGTTTCGTTTGTTTTAATGTATTTTGCTTCTATCTGTTTTGTGCGAGTCCCAAATAAACATTTTCTTTCTTTCTTTCTTTCTTTCTTATTTTAGAAGTTAAGGGGGGGGGGACACACATTTTTCCACTTTGGAAGTGTCTGTCGCGCAAACTGCTCAGTTTAGGAAAAAATGATCTTACAAACCTTAATATCATTTTTAAAGACCTATCCATAGATACCCACACGTATGGGTAACATGAAAAACAAAATTTTGAGATTCAGTTCTAAGTATGGGGACCCCCAAAATTTATTGTTTTGTTTTCTATTTTTATGTGAAAATCTTTATGCGGTTCACAAAATACATCTACTTACCAAATTTCAACAGCGTAGTTCTTATAGTTTCGGAGAAAAATGGCTGTGACATACGGACGGACGGACAGACAGGCAGACATGACGAATCTATAAGGGTTCCGTTTTTGACATTTGGCTACGGAACCCTAAAAAGCATTGTTGAATGGAAAGGTAAATATTTCAATCCCTTTATGTCAATTTCTAGTAGTGTTTTTTGAAGAAAAGTATCCCTAAAAATAATAATACTTGATCTAAGTTACTTGTTTTCCGGGACACTAAATAATTTTAACTTATATTTTTTTATAAATATCTTTGTAACTACACCTCTCCTGAAGCTTTTTAGAGATCAATAGTAAATTGATTGCAGATTCCAGGCATTTGTATAGCTCCACCAGGCATAAGGTACCTTTGCATTGTTTCAGAGTTATCCTAGACAGAGTATTACATAAGAACCATTTAAAATGATTACTCTCCGAGACTACTATCACCCGATTGCTGGCCTTTTTATAAAAATCCAGATAAGACTTATTTGCAATTTGCACTAAATTATAATTAATATAAAATATAGACATTTATAATCTTAAAAATTCAGATTTTTAGGTATACACAAATGTTAGAATGATTATGTGACCTTCCGACTCAGCTAAATACATAATGAGAAATTGAAAGGGACAGGAATCACATCAATAGTACAATGAGTTCAATGAAAGAACTTGTTGAATGCTTAAGTACATAATAAATAGTTCTAAAATCTATGTTAAACAGTCTTTCATTTCCGATAGGCCATCCAGGCCGAAATGTAATCACAATCTGTATTATCAGTCCACACTTTTCACATAATTATCACTCTTAGAAAACACCATACAAGATGGTATTCTCAAACAATATTGGGTTAATTCCGACTCTGTTATTGTCATGAACAAGCTTCCTTTTCTCAACCATCACAAATGGCACTATTGAAGCAGGTGTGCCATTTAAGGCCCTACCCTAGAATCTCCGTTGCTTGACCCGTTTCCGAATGTAACGCTCAGTGTTATCTTCAAGTACTTTGCCAGCACTGGGCAGTGGAATCCAAAAGTTCAATTTCAGAGTTTGGGCAAGTCCAGGGGGCAGGTTCTTAAAGAAGCGTTGGCCAGAAACAGATGCTGCAAGTACTTTTGCAGCATTGATCAGGAGAGAGTTGGTCCATGAGGATGCATAAGTCAGCCGCATTGAGGACTGAGCAGCCGTGGAGCACACCATGGGAAACAATTTGCGGTGACGTCGGAGATCAGTAAAAGATATTCCTTGTGGCTCACGGTTCAGATAAAATTCCAGTGTACCATGAAACATATCCACCATAACACCAATGATGGTGCCCTTGCAGAATCCAGGGCAGTCATCAACTACCACTGCATTTTGGCAAATAGCTCCAGTGTATGACAACCCATATGAGTTTGCATTACCTCCAAGGCAGGTTGTGTATGCACGTACTGACTCCACTACATCCTTGGTGCCCAAGCCGACCATTATGTCAGTGCCATATGGCTGGGTAAGCATCTTGATCTCCCAATAATAATGGACATTGTGCTTAATGGCAATATTTCCCTTGGCTATGGCAGTACCAGAGCTATAGAATGGGTGAAAGACTACTTGCTTTTTGCCTTGGTATAAGTCCACCCACCTCGGAGCAAGCCGGGGAACCTCCCAGCGCCATTTCACGATGTCCAACTCCTCTCCGCAGCCACAGTCTGGATCGCCTGGCTCCGTCTCATCATCGCCGTTCCAACAGCGGCAAAATGGTTCCGGCATCGTCTCGTTCACCCACGTTTGTTTTTTAGATTGGTTTTCAGTCATTTTGATAAAATATTAGATACAATTTATAAATCGCCTCGGGCAGGAGTGCACCGGGCCCAAATACTCAGTCGACTGAGCTGAGCTACAACTTGTACAGACGCGTCGGGCGGGGTCGCCGGGTGCCGGGCACGGCCGCACGGGGTAGCGGACAGCGGAAGAGTGCGTGGGGCTAGGGGAAAGACCCGGTGCATGAAAGGGTGCAGGGGTGCAAGGTACAAAAATCAATAACCGAGTCCACCAATATAACTGTTAACGTATGTATAAACAGTTTTGGGGTTCACATTTCACATTGGAATCAATCAATATTACTGCCTTATGTTAGCCGTCAAACTGGTCATATCTGTCCAAACCTGGTCCATACAAAAGTGTTTTGTATGTGTACTATACTATACTTTTACCCATAGACTTTTTCCGCCACTTTTCCGCGACTTTTTCTCGAAACCAAAACAACAGTTACCGTTGGTTACTGTGTTTTGTTGATTGTGGACTAGAAATGATTTTGATAATAATACTTATTTTGAATAGAGCGCGGGCGGTGGAATGGGGACACCGGGACAGTAGTACTCTATGGAATGGGGTTTGCACGGTTGTGCCAGTTTAGTTAGCCCGCGAAAATCAAATTTACTTGAATATTTTCGTATCACTACAATTGGGTCTGTTGTGTGTTATACAAAGTATTTCCACTGTAGCAGTAATATGTATTTACCAAAGCTTTAGCATCGAAATCATCAATACAATTCTCATAGAAAATAATATTAAATTTGAAATATGTATGTATATTTTTTTCAACGAAAATTATTTTTTTAATAATTTTTTTTTAATAACGAAAATTAAATTCTGTTTGGGCTGCCACAATAGAAATCATGAATGAAATCTCTTGTGGCAACCCTTTCGAATAATGTATCATGTGTCGTTCAATCACAATAAAGCTGTGGCTACACATGTATCGTCGTGTACCTAACTGACCCGACTTTGTTCTGTTCTAAATAAAGATGACAGATAATAAATTGATTATACACAATGTACGACATACCCTCTAAGTTCATAGAACTCGATTGAATGTTACTTCGTGAAAAAGTCATTCAATCGAGTTGTATGTACTTAGAGGTTTATATTGATAATTGAAATGGTTATAATCCTTTAGATAAATGTTCTTTACGATCACGAACCGTATTCTGTTCAACATACAGCTTCACACTGACCGGCAAATTGCAAAAAACATAAAAATATTTGAATTTCGCGGGCTACCCTGGAGCTACCAAATGATCAATTTTTAAAATGTTTAATCTTTGACCTTAGTGCAAACAAAACTGTGTAACTTTTCAACTAAATGATCTATTGCATTAACTAACTCTATAATGATCGGAAGTACACAATTTATTAGTCATCCATAAAAAATAAAAATAGTGTTAACAAACTACCCTCAATTGAAAATAAACATGTTTTTTTTAGCAAGAATCTGTCTTCCTTTTATCAATCTTTACAGTAATCGTAAAATGGCTCAAAAATACTACCTTTTTTATTACTTCAGGATTTTCTTGATCGTATGAGCTACAAAATAGTAAAAATAGCATGTATAGAACTCATACAGAACATTTTCTATCAAGGGTCAAAATATAAAGTCTGTTATTGGTGGAAAAGATTTCCAAATCGTACGCCTGAACCTGAACACAAGCAAAGGTTCAAGCTTCGCGTGCCTGCGTCTTACGAAGAAGTTTCATAACTAGATTTGAAAGAGGTTAGCATTCATTGGCTAGCTCCGCGTCTGTGAGACTTCTTTCAAGACCAGTGTTCAAGACGGACTCTACACTTTTGGGTTTGCGTCTTAGAATAATAACGCATAGAAGCTGCGTCTAGAACAAAACCCGAGCAAAATCGTGTGTCCACTTCATTTTCTTTGTGTGCGTGAGCCGAATGTGTCTAACACAACAAACTGTCATTTTCAATTATTTACTCGCGAGCTGTGTTCGACGGAACGTGACATTGAGTACTGACGGCCTGACGGCTAAGTTTGACGGATTAGGCTAAGTTTTAGTTGCCTCACTTTTTGCACTCGTACTAGGTTTCTATGCGTTATTATTCTAAGGTTTGCGTATTCCTGTCAATGTGAGTGACAGTGTTAAGAATAAATAAAAAGGGCACATCAAGTTTTCCACCGCATGCATCGGTACGATGTTGATAAATTTTATGAATATACAGAGAAAGTTCGTATGTTTAAATCGTTGCTGTTTCATCCTGTGTGTTACTTTCTACATGCAAACGTGTGGAACTTCTGGCAAAAACGAACAGTATTGAAATAAAAAAGATGTACCTTCTAATTGAAATAGTAGAAGTAACGAAAAGGGTAGATCTAGGATGGTCGTTTGGGATGGCTTGACCCCGCTAAGAGACCGCTAAGAGATCTCCATTGAAACGCGGCGTGTTGTGGTTTTATCCTTTGATTATAATAATATTATATTATGTATACCTACAATCTAAGGTTTTTTCATCGAATCGCCGCGATAATGTCGCCGTGTAGAGACACGTTCATAGAGTTGTTATGAAATACGTGGCAGACGTATGAACTTTTACTTTTACGTGGTTTTTATGTTACTCACAGAACACAATTATCCTAGCGGATGTTACTCTATGTTTGAAAGCTTGCTCATTAAGGTGGAAACACACTATCGGACGCGTCCAATGGTCACGACTGACAGCCCTGGCTTAGTAGTTTAATTATACCGTCGGCGGACATCCAAAGAGCAAGATTTCTAGCGGAAGTCCGACCACTCAAGGAGAGCCCACACTAATAAATTCCAAGCTATCCACACTAATTTATTAACACAGTTCTTGATTGTTTCATGTATGTACACGATCGTAACAGGATCAGGAGTTGACCACATAATGTGCCGAAAGTCAAATGCTGTTCAATGTGAAATTGCTTCTCTCACACAAATATCCTGTCTGGCTGTAATAAAATATTCCAATAACAACAATTTTCTTCCATTGACGACATCGCGGACCTCCTGGTACCAGAGTAATGAGCAAGTCGAGCCGAATGAGCCGCATACTATTTCCATGCAATATTTGGGTCTGGGCAGGAAGTGTCGATAAAGTTACCGATTGCCTACCAACCAAAATTCGGAAAGGCCACCCATATGACGACACGGTTGGCGCAGTGGTTGAGCGATTGACTGCTGTGCAGCATGTCGCGGGTTCGATTCCCGCACGGAACAAATATTTGTACGACCTAGTATTTGTCCCGAGTCTGGGTGTTTTTCTATCTAGTATGTATTTACAAAAAAAAATGTATATAAGTAGTTTATCAGCCATCTCGTTACCATAACACAAGCATTAAGTTGCTTAGCTTGGGACTATATGGCGTTGTGTGAAATGTCCAAGGATATATTATTATGTCCAAGGATATATTTTAATATTATATACAGTCAATCTCTAACGCGATCCACCTATCAGATATTTTTCATCGTGGATCGCGTTCGATTTGACTGTGTATGGGTGGCCTTACCTTATAGTGACTCACTTATAGATAGGTACCCTAACGGTAGCAACTGTTCGACGATTTCTTGGACTAGATAGATTTCTTGAGAATTTATTAATCAAACCGTATTAGAATAGCTATTTAACTAGTTTTCCCCGTTATCTATACGGTGTTGAAATGGTATTTTAATTTTCCGAGTAATTAAACTAGGTGGCAGGTACTAGTTTAATTACTCGGAAGAAGAGAAAGAGAGCCAGAAATGAGACACGTTGTTGAGTTTCTACTGTATCTAATACACAAGGTCCAGGTTCGAGTGTCCGTAATAAAATTTCGTTTTACCAAAGGTAGGCTTTTACTAACGTACTATAAGTTGGCCAACTTGTGGTATTGCTAACATAAATTCGGACAAATTAGTATGTTTTATAAAGCAAACAATATGATATAACCACGATATATAACGATAGTAGAAAACGTTCACGCGGTCTTTTTTTTAGAACAATTCTAAATTGCTAGTAACAAAAATATTTTGTATTCTCGATTTACCGCCACCTAGTTAAGTGGTTGCACAATTATAATTTTAGCACAGCAACACTAAGCGCTAGTTTCCTTGTATTTCAGATTTTGTTCGCAGTTTGTAGTTCTCGTCGCCGCCATTTTGGCGTCACTATCGCACCGTGATAGTCAAATTGATTGAAACGCCCTCATTGAGAAAATATAGAAGCTCCATCAAGATACAGGTATATAGTGTGCTGTTTCCTTTATATAATATGATGACAATGAGTAATGATAGAATTACATTTCCACGGGATTAATAATCAGTCTGATAAATTATGAAAATGACCAAGTTCCTTCGTTGCCTTGTGGAATCAAATCTTGTATCTTGAGTATTGACTGACGCTAGCGCCGTCTACATCACGGTTAAAACTTGGTTTACAATCTGTTTGTGGCGGTCTTTACATCTAACTGCATATTTTGTTATTTTTTATCGTTGGATTGGATTACTAAAATCAACATAGGACAAGTGAATATAGTGGAAAGTGTTGAACACGTTAATAAAATGGCGGACATAATACTCTGAAGATGATAATAAGTACTCCAGGTCGGTGTAGGTTTTGTATGTGGTAGAAAGCAATGTTTGAGCTATGCTGTGTTATATTTTCTAAGTGAATTTAGAACTCTTTTTATTTTGTGTAAACCTATGTTGCATAAATTTTCACTGAAACACAAAACTAGTCTATTGTACTTATCGTAAATAAAATAACAACAAATATCAGTGATAAGTTTAGTATTCCTGAAATAAAACCATTTACTGGTTGGCCTGTGGGAGTGGTCTCAAGATGACAAATTTCGGAGTAAATTTTCAGCAAAAAAGGACATATTAGGTACCTATTTTTTCTTTTATTTATTGTTTTTTCTTCCTACAAGTACTATAGTAAAATATCCATCGTTATTGACATAATGTTACTATGGAGGAAAGCATTGGATGAAACAAGGACTGGCCACATAATTCTGATATAACCAAGTGCATTGACAGGCAAATGCCTCTAAGCTATATTGGGCAAAAACCAGATGGAAAAACTTTCAATAAAAGCGTTTATATTCGATCAGTGTCCAAGACTGTCATCTGCAAAGATTTATGTAGTGACTTACTAGTTAGATCCCTGGTTACCTTTACAAAACAGATTGACAAATATCTTGCTATTCTTCTAAGGGCTGATTTTTCCAACACCAGATAACTTTTATTCATAGCATAAATTTAACATTTCACAGTTTTTGTATGGAAGAACTGTCAAAACATTCAAAATTATTGCTCCAATAGTTACCTGGCGTTGGAAAAATCAGCCCTTAGGTAGGCACCAGTTCAATGTACAATAAAGGTCATTGACCCATATATTGACTCTTAACTGGTTAGACCCGGAGGTGGAACCATTGACGCAATTGATTTTATACTTTATTTTTTATGACATTATGATTTATAATCAGTGACGCGCAACCGGTTAATATCAAAAACAGAAATAAAGATGAAAAGCTAAATCAACTCCTATCGTCTTCCTATACATTCTCAAGTAATGATGAAATTGTAACTAAGGGATATTTGGTAAAGGTCTAATGTATTTTATTGCAAGTTTATGTAGGGCCAACTAAAGTGTTCATAAGACAATTATGTATAGATATGTAGCAAAAACTGGTCAGTGGGTCGTCTTAGGGACTGCTTATACTGCCTGTAGTCAGCTGAAATATGAGATATTCTTAAAATCAAAAAATTATTGGCATTCTCAGAGTGGATTTCACCAATGAAACTGATCGCGATCAGTACGTCTAAACTGCGTTCAAGAGTTTTTTATTTTTATTTATAGCAACTGAGCCGGTTCCAAGTATTCTGCCAATGTCACGTTGTGACGGTAGCACAGAGAGGCAGACCGTCAAACTTTTTCCGGTTTACTTCGTGGTAGGTTTTAGTATAGCTGAAACGAACACATGGGTTGTCAATATTCCATAGAAAATAATGACACTGACAGCTTGTAAATGTTGTTTATATGCTGATCGCATAAAGTTTCATTAATGAAATCCTCCCTAAGTATGCCAAATATACTATTTTAAAATTACAATCATGTTAGGTGAAGATGTAAGTAGGTACTATGGGACTGGGAATTAATAATAATTAAGGTTAGGGTAAGTTCATTGTAGTTGGTTCAAAAACCATAAAAAAAAGGTTGATCATGTGAAATTAAATTAACCCAAAAGTGGTTGCTTATCAGTTTTGGTTAAGTTCTTTTTGCACATCTTAAAACAACAAGTTCTCTTTATCTGCTTGATCTTTTTCATGTGCAAAAGAAATAGACTCAACAATAGTATTAGTAGGAATTACAGGAAATCCTACTAATAATATTAGTAGGAATTACGGGAAATCCTCTCTTAGCGCTCACCAATGGAGTATAGGGAAGCTACATGCTAAATTTCACCTTTCTTAAGATCAGTAGTTTCGGCTGTGTGTTGTCTGTCAGTGAAATCTCTCATAATGAAAGATTTTTATGTATTAGGATTGATTTAGTAAAATAAACATAATACCAAATGGACTAGGTAGGATACTAAAATCGTTATTATTAGTAAAATGAAATAGATGTAGTTAAATCTGTGTAAAGGTTTCCAGATTTTAACTAAAATAGCCATGAACTGCCTAGCTTTCTTCAACTGGACTAGAACAATGAGTAGCTCCTGTGATGTTGAACAGAGCTTGGCAGGCTATGTTATCCAGGAATACCTCACAACGCAGACCGATTGGAAATTTGGACTGTGTTTGAGCAGCATCAAAATATGAGCATAGCTCAGGTGAACTGAAATCGAAGTGGGAAGTGTGGAGGTTAGTTTGTATTACCCCCCTTCGAAGTAACAGCCTGGACCACATTGTTTCCCAAATCCCCTTATACTTATTGTGACAAGTTTAATTGTGTTTTGTGACATCAATATGCAAAACATTCTTCTATAACTTAGTGGCTGACAGACAACGCACATTCGAAAATATACAGAAAGCTGAAATTTGGCATGGAGGTTCCTTGGAGAGTAGGGTATGAGGTTGCAGGAAAAATGTTGTTGTATAAACAAAGAGGACAGAGTTACACAGATATTCTGTGTAATCTTGTTGAGACAGTGTTGTTAATTCTGCTAAAAAAAAGTGTGAAAGACACTTTAAAAACTATAATTTTTGGTCAAGTGTGGTTTTTCATGTGTGTTACTGAGTGTCGTCAAAAGAGGTATACACCTGACTAATAGTTCTAAACATGAGTAGTGTAATTCATGATAAATCAACATTCAGCATAAACCACTGAGATTCTAAAATCAATTTCAAATTATCTTACAATTTATATAACTGATCTGCAGACAGCACAGGGATATATTTCAAAACAAAACAAGAGATTATGAGACATGCAGTGTAATAATATTTGACAAACTTTTTAAAGGTGGGCCTTACTATGTATAATTTCTGAACACAAATCTGTTGTTCAGTTTCTGAACTAGAATGATTAAAATTAGTGTTCACTTGACCAATTTTAAGCATACTATATTAACATACCACACATATCGATTTTTATAATTAGTCTCACATATTTGTCTCATTTATTTGCATGTATTTTGTAACGTAATCAAAGTGGGGAGTCAAAATTAAGATAAATAGTAAAGCAATAGTGGTATCATCTCATCATCTGTAGCTATTAGTTTATGTAATTTCAATCTCAATACATATCTTTATAAGCTTGAACACTTCAACCTGAAACAATAGGTCAAAACAAAATATATTTAATTTGGCCACACAGTTTTTAATATAACATCAAACTTGTATTACCTGAATGTGTATGGCACTGTTATAAATAAAGCCAGAAATTCTAGACTAAAGATTTCTTTACGTAGACCATTAACTGGGTAAAAGCACACAGGTACAGCTAAATTGGAACTGTAGTGTTCCACTCTGTTTCTATATTATCATTAAAATTTAGGAATGGACAAATAGAGAAAAACTTAGACAAAATTATTTGCAAAGCAATGCTCCTTAAAGTCCTTATAGGGACAGTAATCTTATCTAAGTTCTGACTAATTACTTTTACTTGAAACAAATTATACATCCTAGCAAACAATTTCATTAAAATTATTTTTTATAGATATAAGTATATTACAATTTTTTCATTTGAGATGGGTTTGTTTGCTCTTGACTCTAGTCTAGGTCATCAGAGATAACAAAGACAAAGTCTATGATGGAGCGAGCTTACCCAGAAGTAGCCTGTTCACACCAACTTTGAAAAGATTAAGGTTGTGCGTTTTTGAACACAGACACAGGCAGAGAGTGCCACCACTACTTTCCTTCTCTTTCTGAATATAGAATAATACATATACTTCATAAATATTATCAATCTATAAATAAAATAAATTGTAAACTGGGGCTGCAATTCAAAATGAGATCTTGTTTGCAAACAAACCAATATGCAAATTTTGCCGCGTCGCTGCATGCTTGCCAGACTGTTGCATAGTAGGCCTGCATTATTGTACATTGGTTGTTGATAACCTTGAATCACCCTCCTGTCCAGTATTGATCCATTGGCTCCGTGACACGGTGGCCGCCAATCAAGAGTTAAGATTTAAATCTGTGTCGCAAATACATCGCAAAAATTCAACCCGTTAAGATGAGTTACTAAGAGCCGGCTGTCTCCTCATGTTTGTTAAACACCTGTATCGTTCTACCATTAAACGTTATTGCTCAGTTACACCGCAGCCGCGGGCACGCTAGTTGACGCCCGTCCCAGTATGGATTTTATCGACTTAGGTATGCAATTACGTTTCAATTAGATTATTACGTTATTCGTCTTTTTTTTGTGTATTTACGTCGGACATGTGTCGTCTAACTACGTCTAAATGTTCGTCTACTTTCATCAAACTGCGTCTAACGACACCATAGACGCCGCTCTATTGTTTCCGAGGACAGGAGTACTAAACTTTATTTTTACTTAATGTTTCCCTACTTTGAACCCATCTCGTACTCAGTCAGCATAATTTTCGTAATCGAAAGTAATGGTAAATAGCGAGTGGAGATACTCGTAACATTTTGATTTTAGCAAAACTATTATTTTCGTTTCGTTGATTCTAATCCAATCCGTCGCACTGATTATTTATTTTTGTAATAGAAATAAAAGCAATTACTTAATTTATAATTTTCTTGTTTTAGCCCGGCCGACAGGCCGAAGTGTTCGAGTGAAGTTAGAACCTTCAGCACAGCAGGAAGACTCGGAAAGCTTAGACTGCGAGGAGGTGTTTCCCCCAGCAACCAGCTTACAGGGGGAAGTGGTTCTGTACAGGCAAGCGAGCCAGGCAAGCCCAGCCCGAAACAAAGAAGGGACGTTAAATACTTGTTTGATTATTTCCCCCGAGGGGAAAATAATTAAGAAGAATCTAGAGAACTCACTCACTCATGATAAGAACAACATACAAATCAAAGAGCATATCGTGATTCCTCCCAAAAAGGAGCCTTCAAGCCTTCACTCTGGTCAAAGTAATCAACAAGGTTTGACAAAAAAAGCCATCATGCCGCCTCCTTCGAAAAAGGAGAAAAATAAGCAAGCGCTCATCCAATCATATTTGAACCAAGGAGCAGTCATTGCAGGTGAGAACATTAAATTCAGATAGCAACGACACGGTTGGCGCAGTGGTTGAGCGATCAGCTGCTGCGCTGCGTGTCGCGGGTTCGATTCCCGCACGGAATAAATATTTGTTTTTGTGTATGTGAGTTGGTATGTTTGCGAATGCACCTGCGATACTGGAGATTCCTAGAGTGGGGCGGGCATGTTGCCCCACCGTGTTTATAAAAAAAGAAAGGTTAATTTTAACTGACATTTAGACAGCAGATTTAATTCCTTGAATCTCTACATTGAATAGAGCTTTCCTACTCAAACGGTTACTCATTTTCAGAGCAGGTTATTAAAGTATTATTTTTTCTTTTCTAAAGTCAATGCTGCAACGGATGACAAAGGCTTGCCCACAGGCATGGTAGAGTATTTTGTGGATGAAGATGGCAAGTACTACTACCAGTCAGCCATTGAAGGACCGGCCTTGGTCATGAACGAAGATGACAATGATGAAACTGAGGTAGGTGGCATAGTACTTTGTTTTAATATTGGTTACAGCCATTGGTTGGATCCAAGTCTAAAATATTGCAATAAGAATTCTAAGTATGCCCCAGTGCGAGTCAAATTTGTTAGTATCTTGTTCAACTTCAAATGCTTCCATGAATTCAGACTTGACTTTTACTCTAAACAGAAAATTAGTTTAGGTTTTAATCTATTACACTATGAAGAACTTCAAAGTGAGAAGCTGGAACTGGGAAATCACGATAAACATTTAGAACATCTAAATCAGATCTTGGAGATACAACGCCAGTTCCATTCTGGATGAGAAGATCTACCACCACACCATCCTTGGTAAGCATGGTGTGGTGGTATATCTTCAAGTTTGGAATAACCGCAACAATAAAGTCCGAAGATTATGATGGATAGAGTTGAAACAAAGAGCAAAGTAACCGAATGTAAATGCTATGAGTAGTATAACTAGAAGGGATACAATATTCTAACTCAATATGTATTGGTCACTATTGATTCATCATGTGCCTAGCCTTTTCCCAACTATATTCCCAGCTAGTAATAATATAATAAAGCTGAAGAGTTTGTTTGTTTGAACATGCTAATCTCTGGAACTATCACTTGGATTTGGAAAATATTTTTTGTATAAGGATGGTAGCCACGTTCATTAGGAAGGCTAAAGGCTACGGGAATGGAAAAAACCGGGATATGAGCGTACGAAGTCGCAGGCAAAAGCTAGTTTATAAATAAACAAACAATGAATTTCTGCTTTTTATAATATTAGTTAAGATAATCTCTTATAAGATACAATGACTTCCCAGTGCAAGTATTATTTAAAATTGACAGGAGGCAGCTGAATCATCGGATGCTATAATGACTGACCAAGACGGTCAATACCAGACGGTCACCTTTGTCCCTTCTGAGAGCAATGGGGAAGTCAGCTACGTACTAGTGGTCCAAGATGAGTCCAAGGGTGTGGTCAACATTGACCTGAAGATGGACCAGGTACGCGGGCAGATCAAGGTGTGTATCATTCATATTATTTACTTTTTTAATGTTCTCTATCCTAAGCTTTTTGCTTCAAAACCAAAGATAACCTGATATAGGTTCTTATAAAACGGCTACATAACTCTAATGCTGTAAGAGTGTAATATTCTAGGAAACTCAAGAAGCTGAGTTATAAGTGCTTCAAGAAAATTAGCAACAAGCTGGTCAAATGATGATTTTAGTTTTTTATACAACAGATAGCCGAAGTTGGCTTATTAAAATAATGACCAGTGGGTCTAAAGAGGCCACTTT
This sequence comes from Ceramica pisi, assembly GCA_963859965.1. NCBI lineage: Eukaryota > Metazoa > Arthropoda > Insecta > Lepidoptera > Noctuidae > Ceramica > Ceramica pisi. Next base: position 37,540,912 of record OY982527.1, on the reverse strand, counting down.
AGTAGGAGGATCATGTTAGGGTCATAATATTAACCATACATCAATCTGTCAAAGGACCAAAACCAGTCTAGAAAAGTTGCATGTATGAAAACCAAAGTAATATACAAATTATTTGCTTATTTTTTACAAGCTTTTCACTTCAGGAATTTTGTTTTCGTATCCGGAATTATGATTTTAAGATAAACAGTAAATTAACGATTGCTAGGTATATTTCCGTATAGTCATGATGGACGTTTCGTTCTCTTCATTTGTATGAGTCACGTAAGTATGAGCCTTTACATAAAAACATCACGAAAATGATATTAAACTCATAAATAGTTAAATAATTAGTAATATCATAATCATATCGTCGGTACTGTATATGTATTTCATAGTTCCGTTGTGAAAATATTTATTTTTGTGTTTCGTCTCACGCAAATGCAACTGTCAAGGCAGATGACAGACGTACCGGTAGGGATGGCGATTATTCCTAAACAAGATCGATTTTTAAATCTATCCAAATCGCAGGAAAGAATCGATTGAGCAATAAATTGACCTCTGATACATCGATTTCCTAGAGAAAATTCGCTGGTTACCCTCGAAGTACCGAATCCTAAAAAGAACGGTAGGTTGAAAAAAAAGTTGTTTTATTTCGATAATGTCACATCAACGCTGCGAGGCCATAAAAAGCACGTTATACACGATTATTAACGTTTTTTTTTTCAATTAGCAGCTATTCTCTTATTTTGTTTTTAACTAACTTTGTTGTTTTGCACATCTGTGGTCATTTTATAAGTTGCGAGTAGTTTAGACACAATTTTTAGGTTATCTCCGAATTTGTTTAATTACTTTAAAACTCGGATACTTGTATGAAAATGAACACTTTTATTTAATAGTATAAATAGCATAGTCTATAATAAATAAAGATTTATTGTGTTTCAACTTTAGACGGATTTCCATACATCGTTGGTCATGATCCTTTCATCTTCATCTTTATTGCTAAAGCATTAGGTTCAAGATTGATTGAGAAAACTTGATAGTTTCTGGTAGCTTGATGTGCTGGCTGATTTTGCTAAACTGGCCCTTTTATACCTGCAGAAAATATGCAAAATAAATTAGCGCGGGTCAGCTAGTTATTGATAAAGACACTGTTCATTGCTTTCGGCTCTCCCAAGAAATAGTTGCATCGCTGTAAGAACCAAAAGGTTTCGTGTTCTGTCAAAATTGACAAAACGACAAGCTCAGCTTTATATTTGAGACAGTAATTTCTAGTTTCCTTGAAGTACTTGAGTATTCGGTGGCATTTTAGTCTGAGGCTGAGGAGAAAGGCAACGATGACGTGTACAACTTTGATGATGAGGAAGGCGGGGAAGAGGAAGAGGAAGAAGAGGAAGAGGTGCCTGTCATCGACGGCATCAAGGCTTCCAAGACTCCGCAGAAGCCTCGAAGCAAGCACGTGCGCCCACACTTCAACTGCAACTTTTGTGACTACACAAGTCATCGCAGGTAACTCAACCCTAAACCTTTTATTGATTTATTTGGTTTCAATTACAATTTGCACTTACAGTTGCTACCAACACGTGTCGAATCATCAATAACAACTAAAAATTATTATTCGTTTATTTATTTTACAATACATTTTAAATAAAAATTAAAAAAAAACTTAAAAAAAAATACAACCGGCTTCCAAATAAAAAAAGAACACTACAAAGTTAAAAACTTAAATTTCGGTGTATTTGTTAGTTTATTCGTAAGTTTTTTTATTTTTCACTTAGTGGTACACTCAGACCCTACAACACCACTGCAAAATCGCAGGAAAGTAAAATACGCAATTTCGTTAACTTGGATGCAATCATCCAAGTAAACGAATTCCAGCTATTTTGATTAAAAAGCCAAACTTCCTAACCGATTTTGATCAAACTTAAATGGGACCAATCGACAAGAAGTATATCCTTTCTGGTAAGACAAATAATTTTCAAATCGGTTCATAAATGACTAGTTATGAGGTACCAAACATAAAAAAAACGAATTGAGAACCTTCTCCTTTTTGGGAAGTCGGTTGAAAACACATTTAAAAATATAAAAAATAGTAGTTCGCCGGTATCGGGAACAAGGGCTCCAGAGAAAGGAACCTCCTCACAAAACGAGCCGTATCGAGGAGTTAATGCCTTCTATATCAGACCCTTTGCGTAACGCCAGCTTGGACAGGTGGTCGTCGAAGCTTTTGGCCATTGGCCGTAACGACAATCGGCGCAATGACAGCCGCGTCCACATTCCACATGTCGACAACCTCGTGTCGTGTCGTCGAGATACTTATTTTGTTTCTCCTTTTCAGCTTTCACGGAATTCTAGTCATGTGGGATGGTTAAATTATTATTACATAAACCTTTCACGGGCAATTTTGAATGAGGGTTTCTTGACATTTCAAGAAACCCTCATTCAAAACCGTCCTCGTCATTACGAGGAGCAGGTTTCAGCACTGAGGCGTCAGCAGGCCTAGACAAAAAACACCCGAACGTGTTTCCGTTCACGCTACAGACTGAACGTTAGCGTCAGTAAAATGGTAGACAAAATAACAAGTTCACGCTTAACGCTTATTCCGCAGCGTGTGAAGGAAAAGTAATAGATTTTCTATGGAAGTTAGCGTGAGGACAAAAAAAACAAACGTCAGTGTCAAAGTGATGTCAAAAGTCAAACTCTTAGGCGCTCATTTGAAACCATTTCAAAAAGGTAACAAGTTATATTTATGATTAATTATTGGTGTTAATATTAATTGCATGAAAACAGTTATTAAAAAGTGTTTCATTTTGTATCAAAGATTAATTAAAAGTTCTTTAAATTATTTCAAGAAAAGTTATCGAATTGCTTGTGTATTATGTGCATTTTAAAATTTTAGATGGAATTTAGACTACGTGCGAGCCCAGAACAATTTACAATAATGTTAGATTTTATGGAAAGGTAAGGAGAAATTTGCTATAATCACATAATATTTCGTTTGTAGGAGTTGAGTTAATTTGTTTACGCAAGAAATATTTGTTCAAGTGTCTCAAAGCTCCAATTTTATAAGTGGCTGTCGTGTTCTAAAACAGCGTATATCGCATTTTTGACCTTATATCTTAAACAACAGCGGCAAGCAGGAATTATGACCTCATTCTTAAGAGCCCCAGTGCTTAAAATGTTTATCTTTATGGTAACAAAGAGTTCTTATGCTTTTAAAATAGAATGCAAATAAATAATATTATTTTTAGGCATGGTGATCTTTCGAGACCACTGCCAGGAGCTCAAGGGCGACTAAGAGCTGAACATCAGTGGAATGAGCTCACTGAACTTTTGAATTCAGTCGGTGGGAGCGGTGTTCAAAAGCAAGCAGACAAATGGAAAAGAGTATGAAGTGTAGAAATATTTATGTATTTAAATTCAGAACCACATCTCACACATGAACTGTGAGATGTAATTTTTTGTTTTGTTTCAGGTATGGTCAGATTGGAAGACAAAAACAAAAAAGAAGGCTACCCTAATTAATAGAGATACTCAAGGCACTGGTGGAGGACATTTCGGCGATAACCTCTACACTTCGCCGATTTAGTCTTATACGACGCCTAATCCACGCTTCTTCATTATTTGCCGCCCATAACATCCTCAGAGAATGCATTTCAACCAAAATAAACACTTCTTTTAAATTAAAACACCACAACACCTCAAACAAATACTTTTTGACAACACTTATCGTCTTAGCAGCAGGGTCCGAGCCTCCGCTAGCGAGCGTGAACGGAAAACGCTTAGATTTTCCTTTGCGTTTGTCAAAAATACCACTTGTCTACCATTTTGTATGAGAGACACCACGCTAACGCTGCGGTAGCGTTAGCGTTTTGTTACAAGTATTTTTTTGTCTACGAACTTAGCGTGACGTTTCGTTTCCTTTCCGCACCTAATGTCATTCCCATACATTTTGTCGTTAGCGTCTGGCGTTTATCGCTACAGAAAGTTGTTTTGTCTAGGCCTGCAGGTCAGGCACCTGTCAAAAGCTAATGTTTTCTGAGATTTGTTAAATAGACACCAGTGTCATGTAACATTAAAGTCATATTTTCAATGAAGAAGACCTCTCCTAAGTGGCGCTAACTGATGGCGTAAATTTTCCTGAAACCCTCATTGTCATGGTCGTTCAGTCAGTCAAAGAGATGCAGCTATTTGCACGTTCCAAAGCATTATTCTCAATTCTTATTTGTTTATTGTACACCGAAACAACTTTTATGATACAGTCATAATAAAGTACATGTACAAAGGCGAGCTTAACTCAAGTTGAGTTTTCTCCCAGCAAACCTTTGAGTGATAGAGAGAGTTCATCATAGAGGGTAGCATTATTATTATTCTTCCTCCTCTGCTGTCTTTTTCTGACTAGTTACGTTGCGGGATTCAAATCGTCGAGCTTCTTTGGCTCCGCGTTTTCTGGTGTTCGCTGATATTGATTTTGGCGTTCACGAGTTGCAGTGGTTTGGAATAGTGTGGCGGGTTCTTAATCGGGCTTAACGTTGTTATAATCTATGTTTTGTTTGTCCAGATACCTTCTCTTGCGTCACATGAAGTCCCACTCGGAGGACAGGCCGCACAAATGCAGCGTATGCGAGCGCGGTTTCAAGACCATGGCGTCGCTTCAGAACCACGTGAACATGCACAACGGCATCAAGCCGCATGTCTGCAAATATTGCAGCTGTCCTTTTACCACCTCGGGTGAGTTAGCAGACAGTTATCATCGATACATGGCTTAAGTATCGCCTCAACTAGGCCTGAGATGTTCGCCATCTAACTGAATGTATCTTGGCAACGCACCAGATGAAAAACATGTAGAAACTTTTTTTGCCGACGCGGCACACCATCACAGGAAATCGTAGTTGCTGTGTCCTGTAACATCTGCGCAGGGAGTGACTGATTCCATACTGGTTATATAGAGATAAAATATTCATTGGTAGCTTGCATCCGACACAAGACACAAAAGTGCTTACAGCTTCAACCTACAGCTTTCAAAAACATAGTGTGGAGTAAAGATGCAGTACAACCATCCAGTCCATCCACCATTTTGATTTTGCCACTGAGGTTCTCTTTACTAGGATAGGTTGAGGTAGTTAAATAAAGGTAAACAATCTTGATGTGACTTTACACAAACACATAATAAACTAATGGTTCAATGGATTTAGTAATCGTTATTCTTGTATTTACATTGATTTGTAGTTGCATTTTATTAGTAACCTGAGTTTTTAAATAAAAAAAATAAGAAGACTCATCAAGATTGTTTACCTTTATTTAACTAACTAAACCTTTCTAGTACGAGCCTTTTGAGGTACTCGGACATACATTGGAGATTTCTGAAGGAGGCTGATTTATGAAGGTGTTTGTTGTTAGGCGAGCTGGTGCGTCACGTCCGCTACAAGCACACGCACGAGAAGCCGCACAAGTGCTCGGAGTGCGACTACGCCTCTGTCGAGCTGTCCAAGCTGCGTCGTCATGTCCGCTGCCACACCGGCGAGAGGCCTTACCAGGTATTATTATAAAACTGAAAATTAAATTTTTTGAAAAAATAAGTTTGTATATGGTTGAGTAGTATAAATTAAATCTTGGCCTGTAATAGGATTATAATAAACTAGATATAAACTATGGTATGACAAAATATGAGATTACAGCTAAAAATAGTAATAAAAATATTACTAGTTTAATGCTCAAACAGCACATTGTTTTGGTCCTTCGAGCCGGTTGAACGTGTAGAGCAGAGTAGGAACTCCATTATTCGAGTTTCATACGATTTATAGATTTACCGTTTCTCTATCGAATCTAGGATCTGGTTCCATAGCCACAAATCAATTAATAATTTGAATCAAACTATAAAAACCGGTTTTATAAAATATCTTAGCTTAAAAAGTTCTCATTAGCAAGCAGTCAAAGATGCAAAATGTGATGTTATAACCTAAATAGTGATTAGTGATATGTAGTTCAAACTCGCCTTACTGTGTTTTTACGGCCTTTACTGTGTTCTTACTTATACCTATTGTGTTAAGTTGTATCACTGACCCGTGTCCCCCCCCAGTGCCCGCACTGCACGTACGCGTCTCCGGACACGTTCAAGCTGAAGCGTCACCTGCGCACGCACACCGGCGAGAAGCCGTACAAATGCGACAGCTGCAACATGTGCTTCACGCAGTCCAACTCGCTGAAGGCGCATCGGCTTATCCACAATGGTGAGTAGCTATGCTATGAATTTGATAGGCATACGTTTGTCCACTATCTCATCTCGTCAGGTGAGATACGACATGTTATGCTGTCTACTGCAATAAGTAGGTCTCACGTAAGCAGTTATTTTTTAAATTACGAGATGCGAGAATTCTTTCCTTGTTTGAAGTGTCTATTGGTATAGCTAAGCTACGAAAATGTGTACTACCAGTGATTTAACGATATGTGTAGATATTATTGTTAGATTGCGCGTAACAATAATAAAACTACGCTTTGTTCATTCATGTAGGTTTGCAAACCCATCACAAACATAGATTAAAAAAAAACGGAATTTTTTTAACAAAGATTATCGCTTGTTCTAACGTAGTTGCTGAGAAGCCGGTTTATGCATGCGAGCTGTGCCCGGCGAAGTGCGGCCGCAAGACTGATCTGCGCATTCATGTGCAGAAGCTGCATACCTCCGACAAGCCGCTCAAGTGCCGCCGCTGTGGCAAGTCCTTCCCCGATCGCTACTCCTGCAAGGTCCACAACAAGGTATGAAACTTGAGGATGTATATCGTTAAGACCTTCAGTTGACTAAGATTTTGAATCGGGCACTCTAGTTAAGTAATAATAAGGGGTCGTTCAAGTATTACGTAAGCACCAGTGGGGTGGATGTCTTTACTATGCTTATTTTTGATTACATGGGGGATGAGGGGGTTTAAAGTTGTGATTACATCATCAGCAATACTTAACTTACTTTTTTAATCTTAGTAGATTTTGATTTGACATAATTATCGCTAGTTATTTAGTTTCAATCTCAGTCAATGTTTCATAGTTAGTCAAAAGTAACAGAAGTGCTGAAATAGGTCTCTTGCTAGAACTATACCAACGCTTATGTAAGCATAGAAGGGAGGGGTAAGTGCTTTGCTTACGATATAATATACATAAGATAATAAAAATGGCTAAAATTCTGTTGACGTAATTCTTGAACGGCCCTTAAATTTGATAAGTACCAATTTTATAAAGATAATTTATGATTAAAAGCAACGTCCTTTTAGTTTAGGTCGGCCGCATACGTACGGTTTCTTGATTAGGTTTTCCGATGAGGAATCCAGATCCGGAATTCCGTGAGACTGACGGATTTTGAGTTCCTCTGAAAACCGAACCAAATGCACAGCTTGTTTTCGAAAGGAAACGTCATGTTTTTTTTTCCATTCGGAAATTTAACGAATGTGTGCGCCTTGTTGAAAATCATCGAATGTTTGTCGATGGAGCCATAACCTTATAAAAAAATTGAATTGAAAAACCTTGAATCAATGCTTTTGCAATAAGGATGAAAATGAATTTTGACGTGACCTTTTTAAGCTGCCAGGTCTCCGAATCGCAATTCCAATTTCCATGTCAAGAAACAGTTTGTATGTAGCCAGTCCTATTCGTCTGTTTGTAACCTGTATATTTAAACAGAGTCATGACTGCATGATTCAAAGCAGCATCTTTTTAGTTCTGTTGCTAACTTGTATATTGTGCACACAGACCCACGAGGGCGAGAAGTGCTTCAAGTGCGACCTGTGCCCGTACGCGTCCACTACTCAGCGTCACCTCAAGACGCACATGCTCAAGCATACTGACGAGAAGCCGTTCCTCTGCGACTTGTGCGATCAGTCATTCAGGTGGGTACTTACAACATAGTCAGACTTCAATGTTCCCACTGCCTAACTTAAGGATTGTCCGAAAACCCCATGTGCTCAAGAAGAAGACTACTATTTACCGTCACATCAAGAAATTATAGGGAACTACGACCTCATTACTAAACTCCAATTCTGTTCCAGGCAAAAGCAATTGCTCCGTCGCCACCAGAACTTGTACCACAACCCCAACTACGTACCAAAGCCGCCGAAGGAGAAGACCCACTCGTGCCACGAGTGCCAGCGCATGTTCGCGCACAAGGGCAACCTGATCCGCCACTTGGCTGTGCACGACCCCGAGTCCGGCCACCAGGAGCGTGCGCTGGCCCTCAAGATTGGGCGCCAGAGGAAGGTGCAATTTATCGATGGAAAGCCGATGAGGGTGAGTACTTTTCTCTAGGGTTGGTAGTCTGGACGTATTTACAACGCAACTTAAGATTTAAGTGATTATTTCCATACTACTAATTTGTTGACGGCTTTTTATTATACTTAGACTTCGTAATACATTTGTTACGCGTGCACTGGACCTTCCACATGATATAAACTTCGATAAATTTCTGCAGAATTTTGTCTGTGCAACTAAGCCTATGCAGACAAATGTGGGTGTGACAGTTTTTTTTTTATTCAGATTTCAAAGTCTGTATCGCGTGCAATGTTGCTTCGTTACGGGGTATGGTTTTTGCCGATATCGTAATCGCTTTTCTTGCAAACTTACAACTTTATTGTCATTTTACATTGTTCTCAAAGTTATTTTTAAATTGGTTCTTGTTACTTAAAAACAACATGCGATAAAAGTGTATATGAATGACAGATCTCTAGAATGACGTCAGAAATTTAAGTGTTCAAATAAGCATTTCGTCATCCCTCAGGATAGACTAGCAATTTGTCGGAAACTGAACTCGACAGACAGGCAGTTCGGCAGACGCACAACACGACAGATACGCATATTTAAAACCAGAATGACGTAAACAAAAGAAATATCAAACATTTAATTATAAAATACGAAATAGTACATTAGTTTGTTTGACTAATTGCGTATTTATATGACTACAAGTGTTTAAATCCTATTTATTTATCAAATGACTGTCGAGTTGCGTACTCAAGATGCGTCTTTGTCGTGATGGCTTTCTGTCAACATGCGTTTTCTGACGAATACGTATTTGACCACTTGCATTTCTGACGACATGCTAGAGATCCAAAGTGGCGCCTTGCGACAGTGCGCGCATTTAAACTTTTTTATTTGTATGTCCTTCTGCTTTGTAATCTTTGATGAGTGTATGAGTGAATGGATAGATGGTTGAGTGAATGGATGGATGAATGTTTATTTGTTAATCTTTCAGTCAAAAATCGTTGAGCTCTATTTTATCAATAAAAAAAAATGCTTTTGCGTTTGGTCTCAATCGTTTACCCATAGCGAAATCAACATTGGCAGAATTTTCGAAATTTGTACTAATTGCCATAAATTAAGTCTATTACAAAAGCACTTTGGGAGAGACCAACATAATTATGTTCAGCAGAGCGATGGTTTACGACTAGGCTACGGCCGGGCAGTGTGAGCCTTATTTTAATAGGTTTTTGAACAATCATTTCAATAGTTACCAGAAGTCATCTTAATGCTGATGTTGAATTTATTTTGTGTTGTGTATTCATTTTGTGGCAAAAAATCTAATAGCTAGCTTTGCGCTGCGCAAGTTAATCATAGCGATATTTAATTGTATGAATTTACTAAACCTGCCAAATTATCTAACTATCATTATAAATGCAAAAGCGAGTTTCGGAAGAATGTACTATTTATTCTATAATATATAGCTTTTTATCTTCAATGCATACGAACATATAAATAACACCACAAGGTTGTCCTGGTGGCGGTCGCAAGTAGCCGGTGGATGTGAGACGCACAGGACTGGTTGTTGTGGAGAAACTTAGGGGATGCCTATGTCCAGCATTGAACGTCTTTTTAAATAACTTCTAATAAAAAAAAAATCTAGGACCAAGATAATCCGACAGCTCACTTAGCATAATTTTTTTTTATTATTTTCTCTCATTACCTGGTTTAAGTTTATGACTGTTGCTCTTTAATTTTAAAAATTAATTAGTAGTAAGCAAAATCGCAATCGCACAATATTGCTTGCGCTATATTGTATTGTTTTGACAATTTTTATTATCATTCTATGATTAGTGCTTTGTGTGTGTAAATAGATGTTAACTATTCTAACATGTATTATAATTATCAAATCAAAATTTTGATCAGGATCTTCGCGTGGTGGATTCAGCGGACGCCGAGAGCATGATGAAGCTGGGTCTGAGTAACAATGAGCTGAAGCGCGGCGAGCTGGTGACCGTGGCTGATGGAGACGGCCAGCAGTACGTGGTGCTGGAGGTCATCCAGCTTGAGGATGGCACCGAGCAGCAAGTGGCAGTCGTGGCTCCTGATTTTATGGATGAAGATGAGGCTGGTGAGCATACATTGTGATTCCAGTTGAAAATATTTGTAAGGTACTAGCTGTCCTCCACGACTTCGCTCCCGTCATCTGCAACTTTTTTTTTTTTTTCTTCCATAAGAACCTTCTCTTGACACTAACAAACAACAAAAAAAAGAATTAGCGAAATCTGCCTAGCCGTTCACGCGTGATGCGATGACCAAGGGAAATAGGAATTATTTTTTATATATGTATAGACTAGTACTTGAATAACTCGAAAAGTAACTGTAACCATTGAATGCAGTTTTCTCCTGAAACACATTTCCTGCGGGTCTAAAAAGGCCACTTTAGTAGAATCATAAGATCATAATATTAATCACACAACAATCTGTCAAATCATTTGCATCTTTATTGCTAAAGCATTAGGTTCAAGGTTGATTCGGAAAATTTGACAGTTTTTTACTAAAATTTTGTTTTTTCTACTAAAGTGGTCGTTTTAGATCCACAGAAGCGTAAGTATTTATAGCGTAAAAAATTGCAAGCCTTCGTTCTGGACATACATACAAATACACGGTGGCATTGCCAGTCATACAACGGCAGCCCACTTCCTCTATCCAATGACAACACATTAATTTAAAAAAGAAACGTGCTTATGTCGGATAAATTAAGTGGGCCGCCTTTGTAAGACTACTCAAATGGCACTGTACATTGATATTGTTACAGCAAAGTCTTTCTTGTCGAATATTCTATTTGTAAAATCCTATTCAACAGAAGAAGAAGAAGATGAGGAAGAAGAAGAGGAAGAGGAGGATGAAGAGGAGGAGGGAGAGGACAGGAGTTTCGTAGTCAAGCAGACGCCAGTCGCTTCTCAGAGCATTAAGCTCGAGAAGGAGGTAGACACGTGCTTCGGATTTGACGTGAGTACCCCTCCATATTTGCCCTTCTATACAACCTATAACCTATAACACAACGCGAAAGAAAAATCTACGGCCGCATACATTTATGTGCGAATAAATAATGTACTGGATAGCGCCCATAGTGAAAGTTATTCATAATGATGAGTGCAATGACCCCTGAAGAGGTATTGCGTTATTCTTTTGTATATAATAGCATTGGTCAATGCTATTCTGACAAATCTACTCCATATCCCAGCATCAGAGCATAACGATAGCTGACACTTCATTGCGGTATGTTTTTATTTCTTATTCAGTTGTCGTTTCCTCACAGCTGAGAATCGCGACGACACAACGCACTACACTTCAAAATTCCAAAAAATTCAAGTCTTTTATTCAAATTAGGCTGAGGGCCAGCACTTTTTGAACGTCAAGTTTTACAAAAGACAGTCCCCCAAAACGCCCGCCCGTCACCACTTCCTAGTGTTTTAGCTGTGGAGAAGAAGTGGCCAACAAACTCCCCAGCAACACAACTGTCTGTTACGTTTTAGGAACTAGAATATTACAATAATTAATATGCAATGTAATCCAAAAATTCAAAATTCCTTCTAAAATTTACATTACACAAAAATAAATATGTAGGTCTTAGAATAATAACGCATAGAAGCCGCGTCTAGAACAAAACCCGAGCAAAATCGTGTGTCCACTTTTTTTCTTTGTGTGCGTGAGCCGAATGTGTCTACGTTCCTCTAACGCACACAGATATAGCTTTCAGTGATACCATTACTAAGCCGTTACCCACAAAATATGGGAAGACGCATTACTATTTTGCTATCAAGGCAAGTATTTTATGTTGTTGGGAACTGGAAAAGGTAAACATGATTTTTCATGTAATATGACATATTTTTTCGGAAGGTATAATTCAATTTATTTCAAAATAAAAGGAAATAAATCGCATAAAGAATGAGATATTGTTCAATGCGTTTAGAATGCTTGATGGGTTATAATTATAAACAATGTTAAAACATCGGGTTTGATATGAATTAACAGTAAGTATTGTATTTTAAAATTACTAAAATGAAAAACATGAATGAAAGCAATGTGGGTATTTTTTCCTCACAAATAGCAACACTGTGTTATGACAAGTTAGGTTATTAGAATTTTGTTTTATTTATCGATTTACGTAAAAATAGTGCATAGAATGTGAGTACTTATTAGTGAAACGTTATTTTATCACATTTTTTTTGTTTTCCTGATGTGCTATAACGTCTTTTCACGCAACAAACTGTCATTTTCAATTATTTACTCGCGAGCTGTGTTCGACGGAACGTGACATTGAGTACTGACGGCCTGATGGCTAAGTTTGACGGATTAGGCTAAGTTTCAGTTGCCTCACTTTTTGCACTCGTACTAGGTTTCTATGCGTTATTATTCTAAGATGTAGGTACATTATTTATCACTTAAGCAACACACTTAAGCAAGTGTTGACGTACGTGGATTTAAATAAGTATAAAAAATGACCTACAGACAGTCCGACAAATAAATAAATAAAAAAAAACAAATAAAATAAAATAAAATTATATGAACACATATAACCTGTCATAAAACTACTATACTATCTACTTATACACAAGGAACATGATAATTTGTCTTGCGTTCAACACAGCGACCAATTATTTTCGAAAATGTTCTCTACTAATTATTTAGACCAGGCTTTGAAGCGTATCCATACCAAGTTTCATTAAAATCGGTTCAGAAACATCGAAGAATAAGGACTTGAAAATTTGTATGAAATACCGACACGCGTAAACCCTCTTAAAACACATGGGCCAAACCAAGTTATTCAATAGAAATTAGTTTCGATTCCTATATAAGAGCTCGCTTGTAAGAATCCTGGTTTGGGTAAGAGTTTTTGCATTCCCTTATCTCCAATTCAGTCCACAAAGAATAATCCTAAGGATATGAATCAAGGCTCGACGGCAGCCAATCTTCACTCCTAATAAAGACTTAGCTTTATGGGAGGCTACAGAGTCCCGTTGGGAATACCCAGTATTTTCCGGCGAACAGCATAATTATCACGCTTCCAATATGCCATTTTGGCAATTCTGTGCCTTCCCGTGACGTCTTTCTGGAAAAAATTAATTGAAGTTACCCCCCTCGAATGAAACACCCCACCTAACCGTCTTACTTGCAGTTGATGATGATACGTACAGAGGGCTGGACGCCCTACAAACTTTTGGCGTTTACCTTATTGGTTTGCTGGTTAAAATTATCTTCCACCGTGAACTTCGAATCGAAATTCCTATTGAAAAGCTTCGTGCCGCCATAGGTGTATAAAGGCCTGCATTGCAAACATGGGTGGCCATTTTGAATGACTATTTTATATTGATAACTAGATGTCACTAGTTATAATAAAAATAGTAGTAGTAAAGTAAAGAAATTAATATTTTAACATGGCTTATGTTTAACTTACCACCAGATATAGTAACATTTAGCAGTCAAAAATAGTAAATGATCACCAAAATTAAACCCGCATTTTAATGTAAACTTATAACCAAAGTTATAACATCTTGCTATCCTATTTAAGCAAACCAACTCCAAAAAAAATATTCTAATCCAAAAATAGTTAAAACGATACGCAAAAAAATAACATCTCGTTATCCGATTAAACAAAATAATCCACCAACAATAGAAGGGATCTGGCGCTCGGCGGCCGCTACCTCGGCACGCTCGCTTCGCTCGCTCGACTTCGCGCGCTAATCTAACCTAACCCACATGTTTCACCAGCCATAGAGGGGATCTGACGCAGACACGTTACTATAGAATTTGAATATTATACTAAGGGCCTCTTTCACCATCTCCAAGTAAAGCGTTGATTAGTTACTTCCCAATTAAAGTTAATCGGCAAGTAAAACTTAGGAGTATCTTCTGTCAATTTCACAAGCGAAAATAAAGCTTCGAGTAACAACTTACCGGTTAAGTGAATGACTTAACAAATTAGACGTTGCATTCGTTCAATATTACGTCAACGTTACTCGTCAAATGTCATTGTTAGGTTAGCTGTCATTTGTCATTTCATTTTGTGTATTGTTTGTTGTGTTTTTGCTTAGGAAATTATTGCGTGTGGATTTATTTTTTTTATAAATTATCATGAATTAAGTTAAAAGAGATAGAAGTGCAAACTTTTCACTTGTACAGAAATACCAAACTGTGTTATTGTCGGTGATAAGACCCCGTCCGCGTCCATAGGCGCAAGTAATGGTGGACGCGACCGTATCAAACAAGGAAAACTAATTAGAATTATAATTGAATCAGATTAGATTAGGTTTAGCATTCTCTAATTAGTGTTATAAGGATATTTTCGCATCATAGGTTTAGTTAGATTCTAGTTTAAATGCGAATTTAGATGTAAGGTTTTTGTATTGTGAATAATTACGTAGATTGAAAATGTGATTTTTTGTTTTAAGTGATAGGGTTTTGAAATTAGTTTTAAAATAAAGGTCTTGACCCAAAACCACTTTTACAAAAAGAATTGAGTTGATAGGACTTATGGTTTTCGAGATATTTCCAAATATGTATAGTGAAAATTTGTTAACCGTCAAGTAAACACGCTAATTGGCAGACGATGTGGCAAGTAAGTTACTGGTCAGTTTAATCATTGATTAGTGCTACTCGAACGTCGTGAAATTGACACGTGCAGTTACGTATGACTTTAACTGGCGATTAGTCTACTCGATACTTTACTCAAGGGTGGTGAAAGAGGCCCTAACTGAATATTAATTTGCTCGCTAAGATTTGGTGATCATTTACTAAATTTGGTGGTCGAATACAATTTACAGTGAAGTCGTGACTAAAATAGCTGGTACTATTGTATTTTTAGACTTTATTTTTCTGGTGTTAAGTAGATATTTTTGGTTACAAAACTAAGGGTATCAAAGCATTTTATGGTGGTCATTATATTTATCCCCTTTTAACATTGCTACTAAAATATTTTAGTTTTAGTTCGTCTCAAGACTTATGAACACAAGTGTTTATCTACACTTGTTTTAGCATGCATTCGATACTTATTTTTTAATATTCGTAATCCACGTGGATTGGCCACCAATTGGCAATCGAGAATAAAAATCCCAGTTATCACTGGGTAGCGACTGGGAGGTTATTGCGCTCGCGCCCACTTCTATTCGCTACACAACCCCGCAACTATAATGAAGAAAGTTTTGTTTGTATGTCGTTTATAATATCACTTACCCCGGTTGGCGATGCATGCCGCAGTGTACAGCGAATTGAAGTGAGGTCAATAACTTTCCAGTCGCCGGAATTTTATTTATTTATTTATTCATCAACAAATTTACATTTGTGTCGAACATGGTTTAAACAATGGATGTCTCACAAAAATCTTAAATATTAATTCAAAATAAATATAAATTCAATTCAATAATTTCATGACAATCCATGAAGGGGCAACTGGGAATATTCGTTATTTTTCATATAAATTACACGTTTCCGTTGGATTTCCCCTGTTGATAGTTTATAACTAAACTTTGTTATGTTTCGTTCTGATTACCCCCTTTTTATTTTTATTTCCATTTACATATTTCAGGAGGAGGATGAGGAGGAAGAGGAAACCCACGACGTTAATATAACTGACACTTGCGTTTTACGTTTAGTTTAAACGATGTAAATGTCGTAATGGCTATCGGCATGGATGGGACTGTTGTCCACTGAAACAAAATAATTAAAACAAATAAAATAAAATTAAATTAGTTAATGTTCCACGCGGGCTGGCCGCCTCTATTCTGGCTATTGGTTAACAGGAGGCGAGATGACGGTACATAGCTCATAGGATCTTCTCATATTAAATATTCGAGTGCATGTTCGTGTTTATGTGTCTTTCACTTACTTTTTTACATACTTTGTATACTTTATTATTGTTCTAGTACTACTCCCTAGGTCGGCCTAGCATACAGTCGTTTTACTATTTTTCATATAATTAAGTAACTTGAATAGGGGATAACGGGGCTGGTTGTTTTCACTCAGATTGCGCGTGCACTAAAAAGCCTAACTCGGTTTGCTATCTCGAGTTTGGTCAACGACGCAGTGCCCCATTTGCGGTCGGTTCGTAAAGATGGCGACAAATGTGCCGTGCATTTCCTAGTGTTAGCTTCGACGAACTTCAGCTGCCATGTTTTACGTTTATCAGTTTTTACTTCGTCCGATCATTGTCTTGCAAATGAATGAAAAAAAAAAAAACAGTCACTGCATATTATAAAACAAAGTCCTCTGCCGCGTCTCTACGTCTGTTCGCCTGTTCGCGATAAACTCAAAATCTACTGCACCGATTTTCATGCTTTATTTTTTTATTATACAATTTCTCAAGTGAGGGAATTCGCGGGCATCAGCTAGTATTTTATAATGTTTACCAATTTTTTTTTTTTTAGAGTGAACATGTTCCTTCTCGGTAAGCTCGCTCCATCGTAGGCTTTGTCTCTGCCATCTCTGACCAAGAGTAGCGTCAAGAGCAAACCCATCAAAAATAAAAATAAAATACGTATGCAACCAGGCCGTATCTCCTAAAATAGATAAATTCTCATATTTTTTATTGTAGTTTTCTAGATTAGTTGACTGCTAATTAAACAATTTATTGATTAAAACTGCAAATTAATACAAACAGTTTATTCAATAAATTAAATACCGAATGATACTGTCGGTGATGTAGTATGTGTATAACCTAATAGTAGTATAGCTGTATCGTTTCGTGGTATATGACTGTCCGAAATAATGATAAATTTTGGGACACGCTTAGCTTTATAGTATTATATACTTTCTCACAACCTTTCTCTTGCATTACGTGTCCGCAAGGCTCGTCTCCTGTCTCTGACGCGAGAGTCCTTACCCAGGGGCTCGATTTAGGTGGGTCACCTGACCTCACACTAAACCCTCATAATAAGTCATTCTCAATCGATTCCTAGCTCAATAGCCATGCCGATAGATCGGTTAACGCGTCGATTGTACCAAATAATTTAGATCACAATCGATTTTAAAATTGAGACAACGAAAGTACTTAACTAGCGTTATGAATAATTTATTTGATAGCTTTATTAGAACCCAGTATGAGGAAAGAATTGCGAGGTACCTACGTACATGTTTATATTTTGCCTGTGTGTCCATGTGACGTCTGTGTTGGTAACAACAACACAGAGTGTTGTTGCGTGCTCCGCCTGCTCACGTAATTGCCCCGCAATCCATAGGCGTGGTTATGCACTTTCGTTGTCTCATCGGTGTACAGTTATTTAAACAAAATCATGAACATTACATTCCGTTTGAATACGGAAATAAAATTATGTAGTAAAGAACTCGAAGCTAGCGGCTCTCTGAACTATTATTTGTGTTATTTAAGAGTTAGCAGCGATGAGGTTGAGAGATGGTAATCGTGTACACTAGTACACGATTATAGTGTGTCGCTAGATATTAACTTCGTTGTACAGACATTCTCAAACGTTCTAGATGAGTTGTCGTCAGGTGGTGCACAAATTGATGGATTTCGAACAAAAATGGTAACGCACAGCCGCTAGCTTCCTGCAATACTATTGTTATAAGCAGTGAATGTTTGAGTATATTGGAGCTGCCGCAGTTGTAAAGATTACCTGGTCTGCTGCATCTGTCCGGTCCACCTCGCAATATGCCCCGATATTCAATGTCATCGTCATAATTATGAAGGAAACACTTTAAGATTATTAACTGTGTCTGTAAAGTATCTTGTGTTATTGATAGTTTCGATTTAAAGAAATCTATATAAATAAATTAAGTCGTTAGTCGTTTAATCAATTATATTATTATTATATATTCCTCACAGTTTTTTTGCAACTTAAATGACCAAACATTGATTTTGAACGTGGTTTCTTTATAATTTATGAAGGAGTAGAAAGTGAGTTGCTCTGATAAATATTTAATAATGTTATTAGTTTAATTAACGATAGTTTTAGGTAGTGTAAGATGTAAAGAAGAATAACTCCGTTATGATGGGTATTAAAAACTGAGGTTCCTCGTGAGGGGCGCGGTGCGAGGTTGCCTCGATGGCTGCCGCGCCGCACAGTGGATCGACGCTATACAACCAAAGGAACAAAGGCAACTTAGGACGGATTTTTTTTTTTTTTTTTGTTCAAAACGGGAAAACTCTTGGCCCAAATCTCACCTGATGGAAAGTGATGATTAGGCTGAAGATGGAAGCGAGTTTCACCCGGAATCCTCTAACATAGAGGAACTGGCTATCATACCTCTAATTGCCGGAACACAACAATGCTGTTAACATTGTTGTTATGGCGACAGACTTAGACATGATGGTGGTAGCTTGCCAGGCGGACTTAGAAGTCCTACCACCAACCAAACCAAGCAAAAAATTTGCCCCCCCTGGGAATCGAACCCGGGACCTCTGGGTCTGAATCGGGTGGTATAACCACTAGACCACGGAGGCGGTTAGTGTCACCTGTTTAGCACCACCCGGGGACCACGTGTAGGGATTCGCTGAAGGGTATTCTCCTACGGACGCGGGTGACTCGGCCCCCTAAAACGGATTTCATCAATCTGAAACTGAACGCGATCAACATATAAACCACGTTTACGAGCTGTCAGTGTCATTATTTTCTATGGAATATTGACACTGACAACTCTTGAATGTAGCTTGATTGCGATCAGTTTCATTGGCTAAATCCGCCCTTAAATATACATGTGTCAGTTTTTGATGTTTGCAATCAAATCATTCCATCATATACGTCTACTTAAAAGCTGTAAAAACAAATGAAGCATTTTCTTATTGGAATCTTAGATTTTTTAGTATGGGAAATGGCATAAAAATAGTACACTATTTTATGCCATTTCCCTTAGTAAAAAAAATTAGTATGGGATGTTTTCTTCTTGTTTCGACTTGAATTTTTTATATGGTAAAAAGACATATGCTATGTCCCCCCAGTTACTTCTAACATAAGATAATGAAAGAACTAAAAAATATATATGATGTACATTACCATGTAAGGTAATGTACATCATATATATTTTTTAGTTTACTTCCACCGAAAATTTGTTTGAACGAGATCTATTATGTAGTTTAATTTAATACGTCATAAATCGTAAACAGCAACTTTTGCTTATAATATATACCTACAGGTTTGTACGGAACCCTCGGTGCGCGAGTCCGACTCGCACTTGGCCGGTTTTTTCAAAACTGACACATGTATATTTAAGTTGCCTATGTCCCTTTGCTTGTATGGCGTCGATCCACTGTGCGCCGCCCGCTGCTGCCATCCGAAACATGATCAACTTTCAATCTTGTGTATTATTACTTTGCTTATTATCATAAGATTTATGCCTAAATGTTGTACCATACCTTCTATTTAGTCTCATCAAGAATCTAAAGTCAGATGTTAAAACTAAGTTGTAAAACTGTAAAAATCACTGCATAAAGTAAAATCGCAACTTATTTTATTGTTTTATTTATTTTTTAAGTAAACTCTTGAATCGCTGGTTTTGCTTTGTATGTCTGCTATGCAAGCATACGTGTTAAAAGTAACGGTAGGGCTGGCGAATTTGTGAAGCCGGAGAAACATCCTCTCTTTACAAAAAATGACAATCTTTGCAAGACTGAAATTATTCCACACATTGTCTATGTTCCCGGGAAAATGACAATTGTTTTGGTGTTACGCGAATATATTATGTTAAACTCCCAACACTCATACTTAATCCTAAAAACAGTGTTATTTTTAATTGATTGTTCGGGGGTGATACAACTATTCGGGGATCAAATCTAAAAATACGTAAATACAATGTTTTCTTGAGTTGATTGTCCTCTATAATTATCAGGGAATTAGAAATGACCCTGTACCTATGACCTTAAAAATCTAGACTAGTGGTCAAATGCAATATATATGTATATCCATAATTGAAAAAAGTAACTGAATGATTCATCAAATTGCAACAGCACTTAATAAATGGATTGTCAAAAGTTTATAACGAAAGAGCGTATTTGTAAGGGTATAGGTTACGGGAGCAGTCAAGACGACGCGCGCATGTTTTAACATGTTTTTGTGTCTACGACAGTGCCTTGAGGCATGTTCGCTACGCCGCCGCGCCGCCGCCGCCGCTCCTCGAGTTCCGCCCGCTCCATACTTGTGCGGAAATAACTAATTGCATTTTAACCAGTGACTAAGACAGCACTGCGAAGGGTAAGAATACGACTTTTGTATAGTCTATACATACAGAAACTATCGATATTTGGTAGTATCTACATTCCACACTACATTCAAAGTCAGCAAATGTCAACGCTAGCAAGTGACATGAACTCTTAACTGAAATTTTGGCGATTTTAGTTTCTCCTAATGTTTCACTTATTTTTACAATAAGATTGTTTTAGCCAGCTCACGCAAACTATACCTACATAATCTAAACTCTTTTTACGTAAAAAAACTGAAACCGC
This sequence comes from Ceramica pisi, assembly GCA_963859965.1. Classification (NCBI taxonomy): domain Eukaryota; kingdom Metazoa; phylum Arthropoda; class Insecta; order Lepidoptera; family Noctuidae; genus Ceramica; species Ceramica pisi. The sequence continues at coordinate 37,520,268 of OY982527.1, read as the reverse complement.
CAAAATGTCATATAGGAGTTCATGTCACTTCATCGTCGATGACAAATGACTGAACTTTGACGTAAACTTTCGGGTCCTAGCACCGAATTTTGATCGATATTATTCGGCAGGCAGGACAACATTATTATTCGGTAGAAACTACCGAAATCGATATGTCAAGACTGCGGATATGTGAAATTCTATTGGGGACTAGCTGCTTCTCCAAGCCGCGGTCTTCTGCAATGTGGACCGCTAGAACGTTTAACCTCAGAGCCTCGAGTTTTTTCTGCTGCGCAACTTGGCGCCGCCGAACGCATCCCGATTTAGCATCGCTGCGTCGTCGCGCCGCAACTCGAAGCGAGCGGTACGCGGGGAATTTCTAATTCTCGTTCTGAAATGGTGTCCCAGTAGAAAAACGTATTTTTTATATTTTAAATTTCAATTTAGCAGATATTTAGTGTATGACGTATAAATAAAAATAAATGTTAGGTAGCTACATACATGTCAGTTTTAACATGTGCACTGGTGTGAGACTCTTAGGTACCTACTTGTTTTTTGTTGTCACGGGGTGAATAAAACAAGTACCCATTTAGCTTTACTTCATATCATCAACCTCTCTTGAAGTTGGTGTGAAATGGAGGGAAGCGACCAATCTCCGGTTACTAAATAAGCTGACAACGGAGTTCCTCTTTGTTAGCAAAAAAGCTTATGTCATAATAAGTGCTTTGGACCCTCGTCAAATAAAAAGAGTATTTTTTCAGTCTTTTTCTAGATATTTGATTGTTTTTTGAACGTTCAGTATAATTTTCGTCACTATGGCCCTAGCGAACTTAGTCGAATAACGTCTATGAAAGTAGACTTTGACCTTTAAACTCAGTCAGTCATCAGTTCAGAAATTGGGTATTAGCTTGAGGGGGATGCAAATGTTGTCGGGAGGATGTCTTGACGAGATGGTCGACTGCCCCCTTATTTCACCCAAAGATTGATCAATTTAATAAGCTTTGAATTACCTGCCTATTTTTGACTGTACATAAATAGAATACCTACTCCCGAGTAGGTATTCTATTTATGTACAGTCAAAAATAGGCAGGTAATTCAAAGCTTAGTCAAAAATATGTAAAAATATTTATGTACAGTAAAAAAACACTGAAATCATGGCCTTTGGGGCCGGGGCCCCAAAGGCCATGATTTCAGTGTTTTTACATTTGTAAAAAATTTCCCATCCCAAAAAAAAAAAAAAAAAAAGGTCGTGTGAGTTGGTCGTACTCTACGCAAATGGTCACAAGCTTTCTGAGGCCACAATCAGACAGAAGTGCTAGCCTCTTTCGGAGCTGCGGCCATTGACGTGGAACCTCGCGGCTGCTCAGCAACCAGGCCTGCGGTGGTGAAGCGAGAGGCGATTATATATCCACTCCGATCCCGGCGGTACGTATCTTTGCGGCACATATCATCGTGCGTCCTGCCGCTCTTACGCACTTTATACTGGTCAATCAATCAATGACACTAACTTACCCTTCTATTGAAGTTATTCTTACTGAAATCTGTATGCGCCAGCAAATTAAAAGAACAATAGTGAGACAATACAAATTTGGCCCATGGGCGTTGACAGTAAGAATACTAAGTTAAAGGGAAGAGTAGGGAAGAGGGGCTAGGAGTGTTAAAAGTAACCCTAAATCTTCGGAGCAGTTCTGTACCTAGTGTCCGACCTATCTTCGGTTTCTGTAACGGTTTCGGCCTAGTTTCTGAATCTTCGACAATCGTGAGGTCGCGTAATGATTTTTGAATGATTTGAATCCCAAAAAATATTGACGTAGGATCCCAAATGCTTAAAAGAAATCGGAACTTTCAACAACAAAACTGTTTATAATGAAATGGGGGTTTTATATTAACTGATAAGTTATACCTAGGCTACTATTGCTATCCTCTTGGTCGTTGCGTCGCGTATAAAGTGCATTTTTTTTTATATTTCGTGTAAAACAGCAATCTTTCCATTAATTTTTACTATTAGAAGTACGCGTTTGACCACTATATCACCTGATATTTAATTAAAATGTTGTTTTTGTTATTAATCGAAAGCGATTTGGAAATAAGCAAATAAATTGGAAATTGAAATCAAAAGTCGCATTAATAGTCGTCGTACTTTGTGGACTGTTACCATTGTTGCCAAGAGATGCAATTGCGGAGGGGTGGTGTTACTTACGTAGTCTGAAATTCGGTGGACCAAACCCGCTGCTTTAAAATGTTTGATACAGGTAAATCACTTTTCTTCTGAAAAGTACACATGTTCTTAGAACATGAGATATAATGGATATAGCAAATGGGACCCCATAGTTAATACCTAAAAAGTGGGATCTAAAACTGACTATCCGTAACGACTGTCAAACCTCGGACCTTGGTTTGCAGGAGATACAGGCGCGGCGTCAAATGTAGTTGCTTATTTAATCAGTGTTTAACCGACTTCATAAAAAAGAGCATGTTCTAAATTTGGTGGTATTTTTTTTCAGATTCTGCCCAAAAACTTAAGGAAAAATATATTCCTAAAAACAAGGGAGTACACACAGTAATTCTAGTTAAATGCGATTGCGTCGACTGAGGTGCATATAAAAATATATTTATTTATACATTTAATATTATAAAGGTACCTTATAACCCGCTGCGTATCCAGTATAATAATATTTTTAGGATGATGTTGGCTGCCTCGTTTCTGTAGTGCATCAGGGATGTTCGCGCTGTATCACACTGGTGGCTTTCATGCAGTCATTCGCAAAAATCGGCATCCCTGATCCGCAGAGTGCGTGGCAGCCACAATAAAATCCTGATGACTGTAGCGGACAGGATCTCATCCCCATTGTGGAGGTCCTTAGTTCGGAGAGTGATTTAATTTATTTTTTTTGTTTAATTTTCCGTTTTTGTTACATTTCCCATGTGAGTACTATGGATTTTTGTTATCCGAAATAAAGAATATTTTTTTTTATTTTTTATTTTATGAAATTAATTTTTTGTTTGAGGCTGTGAAGTGTTTTTTTTAAAACTGATTCAGTAATTTGTAAAGCAGCGCAAAATCAGTGATTTGGAGTTTTTATAATTAAAACGAGAATGTCTCAACTTGAATTTGATTTCTGTTTACAATTGGTTAATATTGCCAAAACCGAAACTCGATCAGTATATCTAAATTGTGATCAAGAGCTGCCAGTATCAATATTCCACAGAAAAAAATGACACTGATACCTTGTAAACGGGGTTCACATGCTGATCGCGTTAGTTTAAAAAAGTTTGAAATCCGCCCTAATAATGAATATCATTAATTCTTAGGGGTGGGGCGGTAGTAAAAAACAAACATACATTATGAAAGTTGGCACAAATGTTTTATAAAAGCTGGTATAATAAACAAGAACTGTGCAATTCTGCCAATATTCGGATCGAATTGACTAGGTACCTCTTTTTTTGAAGTAGGGTGAAAATTCGATTCTTTTCGAAAGACGATACTTGACTAACGTTCTAGAATACGGACCTAAATTATTATTATTTATAAAAACATGTTTATTTATTTTTATTTATTTATATGTACTTTATTGTACATCAAATGAAAAATACATAAAAGAAACCTTAAACTAACAAAACATAGGTACAATTGGCGGCCTTAGGTATCGCATTTCGCGAGGTTTAAGATACATAAATACAGATTGTAGTTGTTCGTATTTATAGGTGTCTTTTCTCAATATCTGGATGTTCAGTGTGTGTCCGTAAGTCAAGACAAGTGACACTTTGTCAGCGGTAACGTGGCGAAGACGATTGTCAAAAATGTATGGGATTGACAAACGCTGCGCTGTCGTAATGTCACGTCAACAATCCCTTATGTTATTATTCGCATCATAGAGTAGGTACTACTTATAAGACTGGCATCACTCATGATCTCATCATCATCATCATCCTCACTCAGGATCGAATGGCCCTTTGTCGAGAGCCTCAAAACAATTTACCCTTTCAAATGCTTAATATAATATATTTCAAAAATAGCGGTAGTGTTATGTAAAACATACTTGATTGTCAAAATGTTTAGTTTATATTGCAAAAACATTATATGTTTATGATCTCTTAATGTGTTAGGAACCTAAGAGCCTGCGCGCACTGGCCGATAGTTTGATCGGTCAGAGGATCAGTAATAGAGTTATATGGCAGTGTGCGCACTTCAAGTGCGCACACTGCCATATATCCATAATCGTTATACGATTGTGACTGAACTATCGGCCAACTTTAATCGCTAGTGCGCGCAGGCTCTTAGTGTATTTCATTGATGTAATCAATTACAGGTATAAATGATAATTATTAATGTAGTTAGAGTGGCTCTTTCCGGTTGGGCCATTTAGTCGGGGCTTTGAGGGATCGTCCATTGATAACGTCAGGTTCGAAAGGCGGGACCGGAAAAATTTAAAGTCGTAGGGTCGAGGGGGCAGTAGTAAAATACCTACAAAAGAAGCTAAGCTGAAACTTTTTATCAAAACAATACACGTGATTTTTGGTAGGGGGAGATTAGTCTATAATATCACATCGTATCACCAGGAGGAGAAGGGGGTTAAAGTTGGAAAAACAACATAGGTGACGTGATTTGTGGCGAAAAATGTAATATCAGAACACAATTTGGAATCGTCACAGTAATCAGAAAGAGCCACAAAATTAGTAGGTACCTATTAGTGTTTTAAAAATAGAATAGTTTTGAATTAGTAGATAGTTTGGCCTTAAAAAAAAACTTAGTTGTAAGAAAGTTTAACTTATAAAATAATGTAAACAAAAACCAAAATTTTGGTCAGAACTTCATTTCTTACAACTTGTCCAGCATATTGATTCGAGGTTAATATTAACGTGTACCTACTTGCTTATGGGGAAGTGTAACTAAGGTCCAATGCTGTATAATTTACTTTGATGTTTTCTTATAATGTAACAAAACTGTGTGGATTTTCTCTGAATAAATTGATAACTGTATGTTTTGTTGCTTATTTCCCTGCTGAGATACTCAAGGTTGAGTAGCCTACTCCGTGCTGAGGACTGCCATTACACACAAACACACGAAAGCAATCACAGTAAAGGTACGATTGCCTTGTTTTAAGACTTGACTAGACTGACAGAACCTGACATTAAACTCAAAGTACAAACTTGGTTTTTATACCAAGGCTGCGAAGTTTCGCTAACGAATGTAACTAGATCCCGAGGGGTTCCAATTTTCATAGTTCAGAGACAGCTAATCTGCAAAATGTGGCCTTCAAGGCCTGGGTACGCACACCAGGACGGAATGGCAGGGATTGGCCACCGCTTAGCGCACACTAGCCGCATAGATCCCTGCTATTTGACGACACCCCGGTTGGCGCAGTGGTTGAGCCTTTGACTGCTGCGCTGCGTGACGCGGTTTAGAATTTCGCGGTTTTGTAAAAAACTCACCGTGTACAGACGCCAGCACATCAACAACAATCTGTCAAATTTCTTCAACAGATTTTCAACTTTATGACTTAACAAGGTAAGGTTCAAAGTTTATTGGGAAAATTTGTCAGTTTCGGGTAGCTCATGCTGGCGACTGTACCTAAGTTTAGGTGAAGTGAATTGTCAATCCATACAAACAAGATGGAATGACCGCTCACTTCGTGCACACTCTTCCTGAGTTTACTCGGTGAGACGAGATATTCAATACTTACTAGTTTTTGTACGCGCGTATCCCGTTCCCGTACAGCCTTCCTCATGAATGTGGCTATCATATCTACAATTATATATAAAAAATAATCCCTGTTTCCCTTGGTCAAAGTTAGAGTGAACAGTCTACTTCTGGGTAAGCTCGCTCCATCTTAGAGTTTGTCTCTGTCATCTCTGACCAAGACTAGAGTCGAGAGCAACCCATATCAAGTAAAAAAAATAAAAAGTCATGGCATCATACGTGAACCCTTGTTTTTGTTGTGTTTGTTAATGTCAGGAGAAGGTTATAATGAAAGAAAAAAAAAATACGGGAGCGAAGCCTCGAGGGACAGCTAGTTTTACAATAAGGCTTGTGTCCTGAAAAAATCTAATAAGCCCGTCAGCTAGATTTTCAAAAAATATTTTTTCTTTTGTTACGGGATCCAAAATTGACGAAGTTACGACGCTTTTAAAATACTTAATACGTCACACCGTGGTATAATTTTTAGCAGGTTGTGACGTCACGAGCCCCCACTCCCGAGTTTTGATGCGTTTTATCTTTGTCAATATTCATTGATATACAAAAACAAAAAATACGTGTCCATTATTTTTCAATACTCTAACTGAAGGATTAAATAGTTTTGCAATTTGTGGTTGATGGAAACTGCCCATTATTTAAATCATACCGGTACCTAGTTCCAGAGATTAACGCGTTCAAAAAACAAACTCTTCAGATTTATTATATTAGTATAGATCTCTCTATACTATATCTATACTAATATTATAAAACAGAAGAGTTTGTTTGTTTGGTTGAACGCGCAAATCTCAGGAACTACTGGTCCGATTTGAAAAATTCTTTCAGTGTTAGATAGCCCATTTATCGAGGAAGGTTATAGGCTATAATATATATAATCATCACGCTAAGAAAAATAGGAGCGGAGCATTCATGGGAAATGTGATGCAGACGAAGTTGCGCGGGTCAGCTAGTTATATCTATACTTTAAAAAAGCCATATTAAATTTGAGTGGCCTACATTGGCTATAATTCTATCAACCCGAAAAATACCGCCCAACGAAAGTGAACACGGGTCAGCTAGGTATAATATTAGGGGTTAAAGTATGAAATTGCCTTTGTACTGAAAAATTGAAATTGTTATTAACCGACTTCCCAAAAAGGAGGAGGTTCTCAATTCGGTTGTACTTTTTTATGATTGTTACCTCATAACTCCGTCAATTATGGACCGATTTGAAAAACTTCTTGTTTTGTCTGAAAGAATACCTACCTATATACTTGCCGATTGGTCCCATTTCAATTTTATCAAAATCGCTTATGAAGTTTGGATTTTAAATCGAAATAGCTCGAATTCGTTTATTTGGATGATAGTTTTTTGTCATCCAAGTAATCAAAATTGCGTATTTTGCTTTTCTGCGATTTCGCATAGTATTGCCGTCTTCTTCCTAGCCTGCCATGACAGTCTTTAACTAGTAGGGTCTACTTTGTTTAAAAAAATACGCTTACAAAAATATTTGATACCTACACCCCCCTTTGATTCTAGCTACGCCACTGCCTGAGGGGCTACCTCCGTCCCAGAGCTGTCAGACCTCTCTTATTTTCTCACTAGAAGAGTAGTGTTAGTTTGTACTCTCAACACAAGCATACTTGCTAGACCGATGGGTGATTTTCAGGTATCAGGTGCCAAACCAATAGGATCACTTTTTTAAGTCTATTCTTGAATAATTTGTAATTAAATAATATTTTAACGGCTGATAAGACATTGAAATAGTGTAAGTGCTGGTCGCCACCTCGAGTGTGATCCTATTCACAAGGCTGAAATAGTGTAGGTAAGTACTGGTCGCCATCTCAAGTGAGATCTTATTCACAAGGCTGATATAGTGTAAGTGCTGGTCGCCACCTCGAGTGCGATCCTATTCTCAAGGCTGATATAGTGTAAGTGCTGGTCGCCACCTCGAGTGTGATCCTATTCACAAGGCTGAAATAGTGTAGGTAAGTACTGGTCGCCACCTCAGGTGAGATCCTATGCACAAGGCTGAAATAGTGTAGGTAAGTACTGGTCGCCACCTCAAGTGAGATCTTATTCACAAGGCTGAAATGGCGTAAGTGCTGGTTGGTCGCCACCTCGAGTGCGATTCTATTCACAAAGCTGAAGTAGTGTAAGTGCTGGTCGCCACCTTGAGTGAGATCCTATTCACAAGGCTGAAATAGTGTTGGTAAGTACTGGTCGCCACCTCAAGTGAGATCTAATTTACAAGGCTGAAATGGTGTAAGTGCTGGTCGCCACCTCGAGTACGATCCTATTCACAAAGCTGAAGTAGTGTAAGTGCTGGTCGCCACCTCCTTATTCACAAGGCTGAAATGGTGTAAGTGCTGGTCGCCACCTCGAGTGCGATCCTATTCACAAAGCTGAAGTAGTGCAAGTGCTGGTCGCCACCTCGAGCGAGATCCTATTCACAAGGCTGAAATAGTGTAAGTGCTGGTTGCCACCTCGAGTGAGATCCTATTCACAAGGCTGGGCATAATTTATTTAGTAGCTGCATATAACGAAAACTTTATTCTGCCAGGATTGAGAGGATGCAAACTATCTGATTGACTACTAAAATATAGATTGACGGAGGTCGCACTTAGTAGAATGGTATATTGGCTTGTCCATAAGCGATTTCAGCATTCAGGAACATCGATCTGATGTTTGTGTGTTTGTGTTCTTGGATAATCAAGTGTATTTACCACTTTTTGTGTTAATATTATCGATAGGTGTGGTGTGAAGTATTGCCTTAGTATGATTAGCACTGAGGATTAGGTATCTAACTACTGAATTAAAAAAAGGGAAGACAATTTTTCAATCGATTTTATTTATTTTAAATATTACACACCAATTTGAGAAACATTAATATAGAAAAAAATGTGCCGCAGGTTAATTTTGAAAACAATATTGTCCAAAAGTTTTTAGTTTTTTTTTAAATAATAATTATAGGTACATAAAATGACAAATAAATTCACTTAACTAGATGAGATTTTGCAAAAACCTCAGATCTTAAAAAAGGACATTGCGAAAATAGTGGGCCCTAATTGGTTATCATGCCTCTTCGGACTGACAGAAGGTTAAATGTTAGTTTTCGAAACAGATGCACACATTGGGTTACCGTAGGAGGAAGAAGGAATAGGAAAGATTTTGAAGGATATCACTAATCGCCATATTCACTGCATTTAAAACATCGCCACCGCACTCCTAAACCCGTTAAGTTTGAAGTCCGTAGACAACGGTCACAGCACGATGCATCCCGTCTTGTGTAAAGTTGTAACACGGTAAAGATATCTCTATACTGTGGTTGTAATATGATGCGACTTGACGCCCAAAGCCGGACGGATCGCGCGGTGACGTTATGTTGGGCGATACACGATGTTGTGGGCAGGAGTTACGGACGCTTAAAGATGTTCGATCCTCAAATTGCAATTTTTCTTTTGCTACAAGGTTTATGATACTGGATCAATCTCACGGCGACTATGTTTGATTGAAGATGCTTAGGTTCAGCAGTGAACATCTTTGAGGCGAAATGCACTAGGCTCGCCTAGGTTGGACCTAATGCAACGGGCGAAAAGTAGGTCCATTACATCCTCTGGGGGAGAATAAGGTGGTGTTTGATATTTTAGCTCCTTTCTCGCATTCTTTTGAACCGAAAACCAAAGAATCCATGACACGAGAGGAGTGGAAAAGAGCAGGACTTAGAGAAAAGAGTTCTCTTTTCTCCAAATGCTGATCTGTTCCTCTACTTATGGGTAGGAAACAAGAAAGGTAAGAAACGAGCGTCTGTTCTGAACACCGTTGTTTAAAGAAGATGGCATGACAACAGGATGGCATGAATGTGATGCTATAGAATGACCTTCTCTTTGATGTTAAAGTTTTCTCGCAAAATTATAACTTACGTAGAAGTGAAAATCTCGATAAAAACAACATTAGACATGGGTACTGAAAATTGCCACTAGTGACAGGTCCAGCCTTGATAGTCGAGGGCCGGTGATGCGTACTACCCAGAAATATTTTAAATTAACAATAATTACAAGTAAGTTTAAAACGACCTACGACACATACAATGATTAACTTCTAAATGGCAAGCAGAGAGGACGGGGCGCGCGGGGCAGTGTTTTGAGGTCCCGCTGGTTTGCTTTTATTCAGGGTATCCACTTTAGACAGAAATCATTATCTTGAACTCTTTGTGCAAGTACTAGTAGTTTTTTTTCCAAAATCCGCGGTGCAATTTTCTTTATGCACCTTTTAATCAAAGTTTCAATTTGATTAAGGTCTTTTTTTCAGAATTTCGAAAAGCGGGTACCCCGATTATATTAGACTACTGCGTTCCTTACGGAACAATCTAAAAAATTATAAAAATTCGTTGTTTTTCCGTTGGGACTTAGTTTTTGAGAGGACGACATTGAAAACCCCGTCATCTGCTTGCCGGTTAAAGGACAAAAACCACACTATGGCTACGTAATTAACATTAACATTTACTTAAAACTATTGATTAATGTAGGTCTTTTAAATTTAGGTAACCTCTCACCAATCACAACTAGTTGTAAAATACACCGAGCCAGCAATGGATACGTTGTTTCATAAATTCAAGAGAATAGACAAGTAAACGGAAGCTACTTCGTGCTTCGAAAACGACAATATTTTAATGCCTAAAAAGGCGATTAAATAAAGTGGAACCTCGTTTAAGCTCCATCTTATTGGCTAGTGTCTGTTGCGATGGTGAACAGGTTATGAAAATGAGAAGTACCAAGAAACAAACAGTTAAAGTTTTCGAATCCCACCTGCAACGTTTGAAACAGATCGTGAAGTCGTAAGCGACCAGTTCTCGCATCCCCAGTTTAATGAACACGTAAGGCGTGGTATTCAGAAGCTTTGTATTGGTACTGTTTCAGTTTTTAAGTTTCAGCATACGCCTTCACTTCACCGTGAATACCGAGTTTAGATGATGTTTCCATTATACAAGCATGGCTAAAGATCTCTCGACGTACTCGTCCCGATAGCGTTAAGTAAGAATGACAGTTGATATCAAGTTTCTCATTGAGAATAATTTTACGAGTTCTCAATATTTAGCAATTGCAGACCGCTGTTGAGAGATGCGCTTGCGCATCGATTATTCCTATGATTTTATATTTAGAATTTATGTTTAGAATATATTTTTAGTTTAATTGAATACCCCGCTATTAGGAGATGCGCTTGCGCATCGATTATTCCTATGATTTTATATTTAGAATTTATGTTTAGAATATATTTTTATTTTAATTGAATAGCCCGCTATTAAGAGATGCACTTGCGCATCGATTATTCCTATGATTTTATATTTAGAATATATTTTTAGAATTATTGTTATTGAGACAAAATCCCCAAGTTGAGAGATGTTTACCTGATGATAAAATCAAAATGTCAAGTGTATAACAGGTGGGATAAGATGTAGTTACAGTAGAAAAGAAGATGTTTTTTAAGGAAAAATTGTCCAATATTGGTGTAGCCTAAATACAATTGTATAAAAATGAGTCATCATAGCTCGATGTTTCGAAGTAAATAAATACTTTGACCCGAAGGCCCCTATACTATTGCAAGTCATAGAGCAACTTGCAGCAAACTATCAGTGTAAAATTTTATATAAAATTATCCAAAGTTCGACTATAAGTATAACAATTAAAACCTTGTTTTGTCAGTTTCGTAAAAACAGATGTGTTCAAATTACACTTAATTGTAAGTAGGTATCGTATATTGAGTTTTTTGGGTACACTGATAGCCTCCAATCATGTTAAAACTAAGCACGAAGGTTTCACCGCTTAACTTACGGTTTTTGAGGTGCGCTATAGGCGCGCCTCTTTCGATCCCGTCTTATTCCAATTTTTTTTAACAATCAATACGTCTTGTAAATCACAGTGACTTACGTCTACCTCATCATCCGTGACCGCCGCGTCCTTTAATTTGTCACTCATATGCAAATTGGTAACCTATTCCATGATCTCTATTATTCTCTTATTAAAGAGAAATAGAGTAGTCCCATTTAAATCTTAAACTTTTTGGCACCTTGGTGACTAAAAGTTAACTTTTCAGAGTTCGATCAAGACTTCCCTCGATGCTGTTTTCTCTAACGTGATTCTTCGCAATAATTACGCCGCTAGCCCTCTCATCTGATTTCACCTACATCTTCATCGGAGTCATTTCATCACCTACTCTTAAAATATGTTATGTTCGTCTTCCCTTATCGTTCTGGTTTGTTTTTCATCCCCTAACTTCTAATAAGTATAAAGTACATTGTTTTTTTTCGAACAGATTTTTTTATCCGATTTCCTCCACATTCTAGTCATGATGATAAATTTGTTGAAGAATTTCGCTAAATGTTATTTACCAAAATACACGTGATAAATTCTAAACAAAATATTGAAACGAATATAAGATAAATATGGCTTCTGGAACTCGTCACTCGCAGCACGAGACGCAGCCACACAAGGTCGCTACTTGACGCCCGTCGTCGGTGAGAGCGTGGAACTTCCCCCGACGAGCCAGCCTAGTTACGAGTTATTGTCTGAAACTGACAGCTTCTAGGCTCTCCACGAAAAGACTGAGAGTCAAGACTGAATCGGTAAAAATTACGTTTTTGAAGAACGTAACTAGAAATAGAAATAGAAGTGACGTCGTAATTGAGACCCGTTCTCGCATTCTCAGTTTAATGAACGCGTAAAGCGTGTTATTCAGAAGCTATGTATTGCTTCTGTTGGTCTGTCATGTTCTGACCAATAAGTTTTAGCATATGCCTTCACTCTACCGTGAATACTGAGTGTATTGAGATGACGTTTTCAATACTTATGCTCAACATGAACGCCTCAAAAGTGGTGAGGAAGAAAGGTATTCTGTAGACATCGAAGTTTGTTAAAAACTCTTTTAAGGAAGAAGTCTTTCGTGAAGGAACAGCGAAAAAGTGTGGTACAGGTGAGAAGTGAAGTTTGTGGTTTATTGATTCTTTAGGGTGGAGTAGGTGAAAGCTTGCGATGGTTGTTAGATGTCAGCTAGTGGCAACCGCAAGGCACCCACTGTAAGACTTAGACTTTGAAAAGCAAGAAGAAAGTGAATAGTCAGGGAGGTGCGGGAAATTGTGCTTTCGAAGAAGTGAATTATCGATGAGAATAAATATGATAAGGGAGAAGGGGTGAAGGAAGACTTGGGCCTAAATTAACAATGGAAATTAGTATAACAAGGGTGAAAGGAGGGTGAAGGAAGACTTGGGCTTCCGGCACTCGTCACTCACCGCACGAAACGCAGCAACACAAGGTCGCTACCTGACGCCGGTCTTCTGTGAGAGCGTGGTACTTCCCCGGTTGAGCCAGCCCGTTACGAGCTGTTGTCAGAAAGTGACAACAGCTAGGCTCTACCACGATTACACTTGTGAGTGTTTGTAGGGAAAAAACAAAGAGAAGGATAGGTAGTTAGGCTTAAAGAAAATATTATATCTTGAGTTATAAAGGTAGAAAGTTCTAACGTCGAAAATGAGAGTCAAACTCAAACGTCCAGTTCTCGTATCCGCAGATGAATGAACGTGTATTGCGTGGCATTCAGGAGCTGTTTGCTTTTGAAAGTTTGTCAAGTTCCAAGCATTATGTTTCAGCTTACGCCTTCACTCCGCCGTGGATACTGAGTAGTTTTGATTGATGTTATCGTTATAAAACATGGCTCAAGATAACTCCCTGAAAGGAGGAAGTAAAAAATATTATTTTCTTAGTTAATTCGTGTCTGCAGCAAGGCTCTCCCACGAATTATTTTGAAGGAAGACGAAATGCCGAGGAAGAGTTGAAGAAGTGAGAAGATGGATTAGTCGAAAGTTGGATAAGTTAAGTGGAATCGATCAATTAATTGGAAGGGGAAGCAGGAAGACTTAAACTGGAGACTTTAGTGGAAAATAAGAGAAACAGAAGTAAATGGGATGAAGAGTGGCTTCCGAAGAAGCAATTTGAAGATGAAAAGTATAATAATACAGATGAAAGGAGGTGGACAAAAAGTGAGAGATAATTTAGGTGAGGGTTGAAGGAAGACTTGGGCTTCCGGCACTCGTCACTCACCGCACGAAACGCAGCAACACAAGGTCGCTACTTGACGCCGGTCTTCTGTGAGAGCGTGGTACTTCCCCGGTCGAGCCAGCCCGTTACGAGCTGTTGTCAGGAAGTGACAACAGCTAGGCTCTCCCACGATAAGACTGAGGGAAAATTCTCGGAGTCTGCGAAAATTTGGGATTCCGAAGAAAATAATTGACAAGAAATAGTACCTAAATCGTAAAGTAAGTACATGAGACTTGTACCAGCCGACCAGTTCTCGCATCCTCAGTGTAATAAACGCATAAGGCGTGTTATTCAGAAGCTATGTATTGCTTCTGTTGGTCTGTCATGTTCTGACTAATAAGTTTCAGCAAACGCCTTCACTCCACCGAGAATACTGAGTGTTTTAAATTGATGTTATCATCATTAAGGCATGGTACATTCATATACCAAAAGGAACGGAGAACAAAGATCGAACTTGGAAGATAATGGATGTAGGTAAAAGGAAGTGGACAAATAATGGGGAATGAATGAAGGAAGCGGGTGAAGGAAGACTTGGGCTTCCGGAACTCGTCACTCACCGAACGAAACGCAGCAACACAAGGTCGCTACCTGACGACGGTCTTCTGTGAGAGCGTGGTACTTCCCCGGTCGAGCCAGCCCGTTACGAGCTGTTGTCAGAAAGTGACAACAGCTAGGCTCTACCACTGTAGGACTTTGAAAATCAAGAAGAGAATAGGGAAGGAGGTGCAGGAATTGGGGCTTCCGAAGAAGCTACATATCGATGAGAATGCATGAGTTAAGGGTGTATGGAGGTAGAGGGGGTGAAGGAAGACTTGGATTTCAGGCAATCGTCACTCACTACACGAAACGCAGCAACACAAGGTCGCTACTTGACGCTGGTCTTCTGTGAGTGCGTGTTACTTCCCCAGTCGACTGAGCCCGTTAACGAGCTTTTGTCAGAAAGTTGTTACAGCTAGGCGCTTCCATTGTAACACTGAAGTTCTTTATTGGGGATAAGAGAAACAGGAAGTTGAAGGAAGACGAAAGGCCGAGGAAGAGTTAAGAAGTGAGAAGATGGATTAGTCGAAAGATGGATAAGTTAAGTGGAATCGATCAATAATAGGAAGGGGAAGCAGGTAGGAAGACTTAAACTGGAGACTTTAGTGGAAAATAAGAGAAACAGGAAGTGTTAGATAGAGGCTAAAGAAGCGAATTAACGATGAAAATTATTATTACAAGGGTAAAAGGAGGTATACAAAGCACGAGGGACAATTTAGGCGAGGTTTGAAGGAAGACTCGGGCTTCCGGAACTCGTCACTCACCGCACGAAACGCAGCAACACAAGGTCGCTACTTGACGTCGGTCTTCTGTGAGAGCGTGGTACTTCCCCGGTCGAGCCAGCCCGTTACGAGCTGTTGTCAGGAAGTGACAACAGCTAGGCTCTCCCACGATAAGACTGAGGGAAAAGTCTCGGAGTCTGCGAAAAGTTGGGATTCCGAAGAAAATAATTGACAAGAAATAGTACCTAAATCGTAACGTAAGTACATGAGACTTGTACCAGCCGACCAGTTCTCGCATCTTCAGTGTAATGAACGCATAAGGCGTGTTATTCAGAAGCTATGTATTGCTTCTGTTGGTCTGTCATGGTCTGACTAATAAGTTTCAGCAAACGCCTTCACTCCACCGAGAATACTGAGTGTTTTAAATTGATGTTATCATCATTAAGGCATGGTAAATTCATATACAGAAAGGAACGGAGAACAAAGATCGAACTTGGAAGATAATGGATGTAGGTAAAAGGAAGTGGACAAATAATGGGGAATGAATGAAGGAAGCGGGTGAAGGAAGACTTGGGCTTCCGGAACTCGTCACTCACCGAACGAAACGCAGCAACACAAGGTCGCTACTTGACGTCGGTCTTCTGTGAGAGCGTGGTACTTCCCCGGTCGAGCCAGCCCGTTACGAGCTGTTGTCAGGAAGTGACAACAGCTAGGCTCTACCACTGTAGGACTTAGAAAGCCAGAAATGATAAAGAAGGACGTGAGAGAATTTGGGCTTCCGAAGTAGCGAATCATTGATGAGAATTAATGTGTTATGTGTGGGAGGGAGGTGGAAGAAGTGTCAGGGATGAACAAGGGGAGGAGGTGCAGGAAATAAGCTTCACGATACGAGTAGAGTTTTGGAGCATTTGTGAAGGAAGAAGTGAAACCTCTGAAAGAAGGGAGACAAGCTAGTGAGGGAGAAGTTCTTGAAAGAATGCTGTTTCATAAAGCAGCAGGAATTATCATGAAGTTTTTGAAGTATTAAAATTTTGTTAAATTAGAAAGAAATTAAAGAGTTTGAATTTATCACGGAGTACTTGGCTTGAAATCTTGGAGGATATTTTTGTTAATTGAGAAATACTTTTATTTAAATTTTAATCAGAGGAGGCATAAAGTTTGATCGAAATTTCTATGGGCAAATTTTCATACTTTGATGTTGCTGTCACCTCAAAATGATTAAAAGCATAAGATCATCCAGATAACTACATAATGGTTTTTTCCCATCGAGACCATATTGTTACACTTGTTCTTCGCTGTCACACAAATTTGCAACCCTGAAGCTAGTATGTTGTTATTACCCAATCGCAATTCTAATCATGATGACCCAAATAACTCCATTTCCTACCCAGCGAGACTAAATAGTTAACACCATACGGACCAAAAAATGTCACTCAGAAACTGCTCTGTTAGTACGTTGTTTACACTCAAATTTGTCACCCGATTGAGATAGTATGTTGTCAAGCAAGCGCTATTCAAATGAAATGATCATCCAGATAACTTCATCTTTTTACCCAGCGAGACTTTGTGGTGTTAACTATATCAAAGTTAATACCACAAGATAGATAAGGTTGAATGTTGATACTCTTGATGAGATGTTGATGATTGTCATTCTATTCAACTTATTTGTTGTTATCGATTGTAATAAAATAAAAAAATGTAATTATGTAGTTATCTAGGTGAGGTCACTACTGTTATTGCCCATCGAACTATGTAAACACTTCATGCCTCCTATACTAGTCCAAACTGATTTTTGTTTGCCAGATATTTAATGAAATTTTGAAGCCGATGGAAATTTGGACTTTATCACCGGTTTCGCGAATGCTCTGGTGATCGCAGTGAGGTGTTGATAATATACAAGGGGACGCTGCTGCCCATCCCCCTAGAGTTTCCTTAGTCGCCTCATACGACACCCGCGGATGGGATGGGTTGGTCCTATTCTTGGCCGGGGACCACACGGGCAAATGCATTGCCCAGTATAGCAAAACGTACATTCAGCGAGGTCGTGGTGTGAACCGAACGTTTTGCTAGGAACGATTGATTGACAATCTATGTCGCAAGCAACATCTTGTCACTCAAACTTTCCTCGCGCTCCTAAGAGCGCATCAACCACATTTTAATTAGTGATTGTCAAAAAGTAATTTTTTTTAAGTATCTACACACCGAAATTTCTGGGATCTTTTGTCCCTATATATACACGTAACTCGTAATTGTAATCTTTGAAAATAAATCACACGTATGCAGTACTCAAAAGCGAAGATAGATCTAATAATTGTAGAAAAGTTCTTAAAATTCTAATGAAAAGCCGTATTTTTTTTTTACAATTTCGCGTCTTTTAAACAGTTTGCCGAAACCGACGGTCAATGGTGTCAAAAAGAAAAATATAATATCGTTTAACAATAATTTTCGTAGAAATGAACTTACCAAATTCTCGAACTCTTTCGAGTACTGCCTTGTTAACCTAAAACCTCTAAAAATGCCACACCCTGTGGACTCACGCATATTAACACAATCTTTTTTTAAAAGTTCATTCTGACACTTCGCGTGCACGTGCAAGGCCTGGAATACACATGCTACGGAAGTTTTTACATTGTTCGTTGTTGTTGGTTTATTTATATTGCACGTTTTTGTAAGATGCTGTAGTTTGTCCATTCCAGGCCTGGAGGCAGCGCCCCCTTACAAAAACGTGCATAAAGTCTGCTAGATAATATTCAAGCACTGCAGGCGGCCGTTGAAGCACTCGGGGTGGTCGTGGAAACGCGGCCCGGCCAGCATATTTTCCAAGACCTCCTCGTTGTCTTTGAGCGCCTTGTACATCGGCTGCCAGGTGCCGAAGTTGAGCTCCATCAGCTGGTTAGCCGTCCTGGCTATCTTCAGAGTCTCGCGGATCCAGTCCTTGATTGGTATCGGTTGGCGCTCACTACGAAGGAAAAATTACTGTCAGAATGTACCGACGAAAGATGGGGTCCCTAAGCAGGGCTCTCTAAGGCCGAAGTCCGTAGTTTCGGCCTTAGTGATGGGCGATTTTTACTCCGTATCACCTAACCACTAAGAATTAGGTCCTAACCACTAAGAATGACAACACGATCTATAATCCTGTTGTCATTAATTCTTTGGTCGGGTTCGGGACTAATCACAAGTCCGTAGGTGTTACGAACACCCCCAGATTGGCTATATCAGTCGGCTGTCTAGACCGTTCTGTTGAGGGTTGCTCTGGTGATGATGCTTTGCTCTAAACCGCTTACGTTGAGGACATAGAAATATATAAAAAAAACAGGAGATGTAGCAAATATTATAGGCAAATGGTCGTCTCGGCGAACTAGTGCGCTTTCGACCACCCGCTGTGGTTGAGGACAATTTTACTCTTTGCAATATATAAATACATTTGTGCAAATTTGATCAGCCGTAAGGAGTCTGGCCAATAAAGTGCAATGCTTCAACAATCCCTCAGCATATTGTCTAATCTAGCGCGCGCAGGAAATGTTCAATAAATCAATCATGTAAAATTACAGCGAGACAGCCTGGCTCCCGCTGTGGGGACTAACAAGTAACTCGGAGCTAACTATAGGACCTACGTACGAATGAAAGCAAAAGAAACACAGAGACTTTTTTAATGTTAGAATTTTTACTTACTCCAATTCTGGATTGTCCAAATATTTCATGATGCGACCCAGCATCAGGTTGGCCATCTTTCGGACTTCGTTCGTTACCTGTTACAAAACAAATATATAATAAAAATTAATCCCTATTTCTCTTGGTCATCGCATCATACGTGAATGTCTGGGCCGATTTCGCGAATTCATTTTTGTTGTGTTTGTTACTGTCAGAAGGTTCTTATCAAGAATAGCTGACCCGCGCAACTTCGTCTGCACCACATTTTCCATTATTGCTCCGCTCCTGTTTGTCTTAGCGTGATGATATATAGCCTATATCATTCCTCGATAAATGGGCTATCTAACACTGAAAGAATTTTTCAAATCGGACCAGTAGTTCCTGAGATTACCCCCTACATACAAACAAATTTACCTCTTTATAATATTAGTATAGATATAGATAAGAATGTTGCAGTTGACAGGAGTGAAGTCGCGGGAGATAGCTAGTTCTTATATGATAAACGAAATACTTCTTAAAGGATTATTGTATTATGAACAACTTTTACTACGGGACCAAAGCTGAAACGCGAAAAAAAAAAATATCGACTGGCCCATAAATTTATGTGCGCACAACTCGACAAGATGTACTGGCAGCTGAGTTTTTTTTCGCGATTTTAAGGTCGGTTATGTACGCGTAATCTATACTAATATTATAAAGAGGTATAGTTTGCGAGTTTTTGTAAACTCTAGATCTACTGAACCAATAGGGAATATGCATGCAATTTTTTTATTTGCAAAATAAAATACTTATTAACTCTAGTAAACAATCATTAAATTATTTTTTAAATACCTTCATCATTTATTAAGTTATAAAGCTTCAAAGACTACAGTTAGAAAGAGAAGTCCGATACGTAATGTGACGTCAAATTACACGACGACTATACAGCTGCCATAGAAAACAGCGTTTTCGCGAGAGGGACAGATATATTTGTTTAAAATAATTGCATCTCGTTCGTTTTTCGAGCAATTTAGATTCTAATTTCACAGTTATTATTATATTTTCGAATACTTTAAGATAAACTGTTCAGATCATAAATACTTTTTTCATGCATATTCCCTATTGTGAAAAATATTTTACCAGTTGAAAGCCACGTTATTTGTGAGTGTCATAGGCTATATCATAATATATATTTTTTATTTTAGATGGGTTTGCTCTTGACCTTAGTCTTGGTCAGAAATGACAGAGACAAAGTCTACGATGGAGCGAGCTTACACAGAAGGAGCCTGTTTACTCTAACTTTGAAGAGATTAGGGTTGTAAGCGTTCGGAAACAGACGCAGGCAGAGAGTTCCACTCCTTTGCTGTCCGCATTATAAAAGACGTTTGGAAACGCTTAGTGCGAATTCTTGGAATAGCAACAAGGTAGGGATGGTAAGTTGCAGTGCGTCTGGATGTCCGATGGTAGAAGGGGGCCGGTAGAATGAGGTCGTATATATTAAACCGAAAAATACCGCCCAACGAAGTCGGCACGGGTCAGCTAGTGTGCTAAATGAAGGCTTTGAGAAGACTTACCTCGACGCTGAACGACCCGTACTGGTACTCGAAGCTCTGGATATTCTGCTTGATCAGGTCGATGCTCTTTGAGTACTCGCCTGAGGAAAATTATGAGCCGTGATTGGGAACTGAGTGCGTTCCTTTAAAATGGAGTGTTTTACGGCTAATTTGCAACGATAACGACCCTCATACCATGGTTACCAAATTTATATGTCACCGGAAACTGGAAAACTCCGTAATATTGTAAAAATCGCGTTAAATTGTAAACTCTTGTTTCTAAATAAGACACGGATACATCGGAAACCATTACATTTGGACATTTACCTTAAAAAAACAGTGTTGGCTATGTACAATTGAAAATTATACATGAGGTAGAAAAAGTGGAGTGTAGGATATGGGAAGCAAAAACTACAGGTGGCCGTGATGAAGATACGACAAGAAGGTGTGTCGACGTTGAACAAAGCATCCTTTTACAGTAGCGGGAATACACCAATCAACCAAATGAGACGAAAACCACATGCGCTGGTTCAATCACGTAATGCGCTGTAGTGAAGGGTACATCAACATGGTTTTGGTTAATAAGGAAGGCAAAAGAGGTTTCCCAGTGAATACCTGGACAAGGCAATCCACAACGAAGGCTTTAACGCCGGAAATTATGCAAAATTGTAAAAGTTTGTCGAAAATAGGGAAAAATCCAGGGGAGCGATTGATTGAGAAGAGGCAGAAAAAAATATAACACAATTTGGACCCCACGATACTGGTGTCGACATAATTATATTAGCTTAGAACATACCATTTTGAAGGAACGCACTCAGTAACCAATCACATGTAGGTGAAGCCCTGTTTTCATGGTTCAGTGTCAAATTGCTGGATACAACAGTGTAAATATTCCGTTCAGTTATTATACCATTGATCTGTTTACTCTTCAGCGTCGATTTAATCACCAGGATAATAAGGCTTGGTTTTATTTCTTTCTTTTTTTCGGACCTACCTATGGCAGCATATAGCATGGCCTGGTCATCGGAGGCCTTGCGCAATATATTATGATGGCGATACAAGACCTGTTGCATCAAGCGATACGCTCGCACCATCCGATCGCAACGCTCTTCTTTGGACTTTGCGCGCATGGCTGCAAAATTAATTGCTAGTTAATGACTTGTCTAGGCGTAGGCGGTATGAAAACAAAAATCTTGCTTTAAATATACTAGAAATGTCTAAGTGGTTAAATAGAGGTAAACAATCTTGATGTGTCTTTTTTTCAAACCTTGTCCCACACTAGGAATTTCTCCTTTATCGTGGGTGCGTTTACAAACATATAAATGCACATACACAAACAGCCAGATCCGGTACAACTATCTGTAGGCATACAAATATTTGTTCCGTGCGGGAATCGAACCCGCGACACGCAGCGCAGCAGTCAATCGCTCAACCACTGCGCCAACCGTGCCGTCAATTTTAAAATAAAATGTCTCTAAAAACCAATGTAAATACAACATTAACGATTACTAAATCAATTGAACCATTCACTTAACGGTAGTTTATTTTTTCAATATGTGTTTATGTAAAAAGTCACATCAAGATTGTTTACCTTTATTTAACTGCTTAAACTTTTCTAGTATAGCTGAATAGGGACCTATTTTATTTTGACCATTTAAACTTTAATTTAAAAATTATGTATATATTTCAACTTAAAAAAAATGTAAGTTAGCTTGAAATAACTTAACGCCAATTCGTTCCACAGATTTAAATTTTGTTGAAACAAGAAGTGGGATTTTCGACTTTAATTTTAAAACATTTTTCACACAAAACATTTTTGTTGTGCCTAAAGACAGCACGCACGAACAGGCACGATTTTAGGTACAGCCGGTTGATTCTGTAAAAATGTCGAAGTGAAGGCTTGGGTGAAGTGATCACGAAGTGAGTTGCCATTCATTCTTGATCAGATGGATTGATAGCTCACTTCATGATCACTTCTCCGTTCACTTCGACATGTTTTTAGAATCGACCTGCAGGATTGTACCAAGATTGTAACGCGACTGTCTGTAGGCACCTCAATCCAACACAACATAAAATAGGACAGTAGATAGGTGTTCACATCTACAAGCTATGCGCGGGCGCAGCTCAAATTACAAATCATAGACTTACAAGTAGGTATGATCTAAAAAATAGCACATTATTTTTCATAAAAAAACATATACACACAATTTAAAATAAATTTTTAACAAAACGCAAATCAGTATTAAAATTTTACTAAAAAATATAACTTAAAAATAAATAAACTAAAATAATATAATTAAGCTGGTTGTCGTAAGATACCGGTTAATTACTATAATGACGAAGGAAAAGATACCAAAGAACTGCGTGACATTGTACTTACATGTCATACCATAGAGAACGTACATGAACTTATGGGTGTCAGCACGGAAGTGTCTATGAACAGTGTTTGTATTTAGAAGAAGTTTCTGCACGCGTGGCCCTAATGGCAGTGTCAAGTATATGAGGTAAAAGTTCTGAATTTGCAACACTAGATAGCACAGTCTACGCCAAGCATGTTCCCCATGATGCTCAGTTCGTGGTACCTTTCCCTCTGTACCTTGGTAGCTTCGTGCGCAATCAACAGCAGTTGCAACAGGAAAAAGGAAGACATTCACGAATACATAATACCTCTATATGATACCATACCTTCGTGCACGCACTCGTGAACACGGAGGAAGAGGTTAACTAATTCTTGTATCAGGACCAGCTTATGGCACCGCTTGCAGACTAACACAGAACGTATAAGAGAGAGAGTAGTAATTGTTTTAAGACTCAAGACTGGGCAATGCTTAACACGATGATTGCAGAGCGCCGCGACGTGTCGGCCCTCTGGTCGCGTCTCTCGTGTGCGGCATAGTTACAACTCATTTGCACAAAATGGCGGACTGGCACCACAGCTTCAGCAATAATAATGCGCGATATTGCACATAAAGAATTGCCCGTTTAAAAAATATCCGATGCGTTGCGGTGCCAGATTGTCCCTACTCATGCCAATCGATGTTCCTTTTGAGTTCAAAAAATCCTTTCTATATAATTTTGTTTCCCTGTTGTCCGCAGTAACAAATGAGCCCTTTCCGCAGTCAACGTGTTTAATAAGGATTTTCTATTTCAGTTTCGGGATCAAATCCTGAAACTGAACTAGGTAGTTCATATTGTTAGAGCATTTTTATAAACACAGTATAAGAGCACAGTATTTTTCATCAGGCGCATTTTTTTGCAAACACACCTTACATTTGGTTTTGCGATTTGGTTTTTGTTCAAACCTATAAGTTAACCTACATACGATTATTTTCTACTACGAAACCCACTAGTTCATCAAAAGTTAGCCTCACACAGACATAGCCTCGACTCAGGAAAGAACTGCGTTCTTCTGGTCTTTCGTTTAAAATCTAGGTATTAGTGATCACCTACCTCTCTTATATGTCCCGAAACAATATATCTTATGTTAAATCTAAAGAGTAAGTATAATATTATATCGCTATACCTAAAAGCCTTTTCCCTGCAATGGGATAATACTTACACAAGGTGCCATTTAAGTTGTCCTACAAATGCGGTCCACTTAATTTATCCGACTTAAACTACCTGCGGGTGCTATTCTACTATTTACGTAATAAAACAATATCGACGTTCCATTCCTCGCCATCCTTGGAACACAAGGCTCGGAGTCCCGGACTGCGTTCGCTCCTGGATGTTTCTAATAACGCCACGCGTCATGTTAATATATATTTATATATTTTTTAAATATTTTAAATTTTAATGATTTTTTTTTTCAAAGGAATGTGTAGTAGTCGTTGGATAGATGAAGTGGACCCTTTTAAAACAGCTAAAATGTCACTTTGTATTTATAATAATTTAAGAAAAATATTATCAGAAAGCGGCCACAGGGTGTGGCGGCTTAATGATAATGTGTTTTGGATGACCAGTAGCTATGATTCTTTATGACCAGAAGTATTAGTTCATAGAATTCATATAAAAATGGCAGTACAAAACCTCAATTTAATTGATGTTACATTGACCGAACTGGGACCGAGGCATTGACGGGTTGCCAGGTTGACCAAGTAACAAAATGTATCAAAAAATTTAAAAAAGGCGCCCAGGCTCTAATTAAAAAACGCGTAACAGACCGAAATTAAATTAAAATGCTTTTTTTACAGCGTAATAATATGAAAGCTATAGATAAAGATAAGTATAAAACCTACATTGCTCAGGCAACTGTTAGCTGCCCCTGAAAATTAATGATTAATTTCGCGACTTCTATCAGTGCCTGTCTTTAATCTAACACCGACACACGATAGCATCCGCTATGGTAGGCGCCAGAAAAACTAGCAATAGAGTACATTGACCTTTCCCTAATACCACTACGTTGATACCCAAAAATAGATAATGACGTTTTTCATTACTAGAGAATGAAAAGGACCACGATAGAAGTCGATTCAGGACAGTTTTATGTCTTTACTTCTGTTTTTGATATTAAGAAAGTCAGTAAATAAATGTATGTGTTATTGCACGTGTATCTGGCGCCTATCATAGGTGTATAATGGGGCGCGCTACTACAAAAATAAAAACGTTACCTAGTGTGTGCATCGCTTCGGCCGTTTCTGCGGCGTTCTGGGCCTTTTGCAGCGGGAACTCATTGGGACATTGGTGGCAAGACATGCGGGTCCCCACCCAGGTAACGGGGCCCTTGCATGACGAGCATGCATACGCCGAAAACAGCGACTGGTCAGGGTTTCAAAACAACATAGGTACATAAGGGATGTGCGTCGATTATTGGGACTCTAGACACGCTTACATTGGACTTCAATCAAAATATATTCTTATGACACCACTTTAGACGAAGACACAACGATTGGTTCGTTGTGTCTCTGTCTAGCATGTTGACTTTACTTACTAACTTAAGAGTAGTTACGTCTCTTTTTAGTCCCGCTCAACGTGTCTAGAGGCTGGATAGTTGATGGGGCTGTGTGTCTCTAAAAACTGTCTAGCTTACTCCAACTTCTTATTACTTACAGTGGCCAACAAATCTAGTCTATGCAGGATGTTCGTGGTCGTTTTCAAGAGAGATGTTGGGTAGTTGAAACACAGTTCGCGTCACGCAAGTTTACCTCTCCGAAGTACGTCGCAATTGATTGAGCAGGATATCAATTTGGCAAAAACATAAGACAGCGCACACGCGGGGCCCAAGATGGTGCGTGTAATGGCATCTTAGTCGCTCGTATACGGTCGATGCATTGTGTCCCACTTGCTCAATGCAATACGACTGTTGATGCGAAAAGTGTTACATGTTGTTTTTAATTAGTTATTTGTTACTGTTTGACTTATGTTTTGTGTGTTTTTTTGTAGTGTTATTTTGTGATCTTGTTGTTGTTACTGTTTGTGTTTGAGAAAAAATATTCTATGTACGTAACACTTTTTACGCGATTGCACCTGCGCGGTCGTCACTAAAACTTAACTTCAGACCGGCAAAGAATCGTGAAGCGAACTGTGCATTAAGGGAAAAATATCAAAACATAAAAATGTTATAAAATACTTCTTTAAACGCCAAAAAGTTCGAAAAAAAACATCCTTTCAGGCAGTCTGATGCATTTGGACATCAAATCTGTGATTGAATTCAAGTAAATAACACCAACTAACAAATTGCTTGAAAAGTAATTTCTGTCAGAAACTAGTAGTTTTTGCTGTTCGAAGTTTTTGTAAAGATGTTTTTTTTTTGTTTTGTTAATTTTCCCTTGATCTATATCAGCTACCCAATATCACCCTTGAATATGATCACGCACTACTGGAACAGCCTGTAGAAGTCGGCACGAGTCGTGAGCACAAATAAATGCAGCGGGTGATCTCGCTGATGTACGGTGGGCGAACGAAACTTACACAATAGTTAAAGAGCATTGACTGACGAACCAATAACATGAAGCGTAGAGCTGTCGTTATCAAACCGACCAATGGATATGCTCACGACTTGTGTCAGTTCTTATAAAAGTGCCACCAATAATATAAATTGCCAACTAAATAAATGTTTTAGAGTACAAGTTACTGTTTGTTACTCAAGCTACCTACTAGATAGCTATATATTTGTATCAGAAGATCACGTGAAGTGCGATTCAAATTAATAAATGTGACACGAACCGGATTCGGCGCACCATGCCACATTCGCAAAACATTTTTCGAAATTCCAATCGACTTTCGCAAAATTCTCAAATTGTCATAATCTGAAAAACTATAAGTACTGTAAGTACTACAAAAAAATACGACGAAACTAACAAAAAATCCGATTTCCGAAAGTTATTTTTTACTTTGCAGTGTTTTTTAAGAAGTCGGTTGTGTTTTTTTTGTAAAAAGTTTTTTTATTCATAAATATCGGCCTACTGCAAGAAGTTAGTCTAAGTGATTTTATCAATCTTTTACTGCCATAGGTACATTAAATCGCAAAATGTGACATATATGACTTTTTGAGATAATTGTGTCATTTTGCTGGCATTTTGAGAATGCCATGATGAAAAATGCCTTAATTTTGCATCAATATGTCATTTTGCGAATATGCCATTGCGTTCCGAATTCAATGAACGCTGCGCAGTAGCAGTTTAAGTGCTAGCCGGGTGGGTGGTGAAGTACTTCCCGCCCTAAAACTTTAGCTCTTACTCTACTGACACTTACCACAAACTCCTTCCTGGTTTCGTCGAGGCAAGCCGGGCACTTGCAGTAGAACCCGTACTGGCTGCACAAAATTTCGCGGCGCTCTTCAGTGGTTTGACGCGCATAGTGCGGTCCATAGCAGTTCAGTATCTCACCCCCCTTCGGGAGCTCGCGAATCACTTTCACGAATAGGAGGTTTTTGTAAAACCTGGACACCAGAAAGCAGTGTTTTTGAATGTTGTCATAATTACAGAAGTTTTTAAAGAAACCGAGAACCACCGCGCCGGCAAACGAGTAGAGAGGCCAATACCCTTGCATTCTTTCATAGTAGTCAAATGACTACGGAAAATATACATGAAAGAATTATTTTGATAAATGTTATTTTAAAACAGTTCGATTGGTGTGAAATAAATAAAATTGGTAGAAAACTCGAGGAAGTTATACTTTTAAAGTTATTCTATTCTATAACATACACTGACAAGGATACACCTTATCAGAAAAAAATGTGGTTTGTAACTGAGGGCTTCAAGTCAAAATGGTGGGACTTGTTAGTAACACGCCATTAAAGCTGTTTATCACATATTTTAAAACGCTGATAACACACCATTTTTTTGTGATTTTAAGCGGTATTTTTAACTGCGTCTTGTTTGATGGTTTTGAGAAACGTACTAAAAAAACCTGTCAAATGCCCTATGCTTTTAAAGATTTATCTTTGGCACACAAGACGTCGTTTGAACCGAAATACCGAATGACATGAAGTAAATGTCGGTTAGGCTGCGGACACGAACTCAGCGGGGGCGGCGCGGGCAGTTCATGTAAATGTATGCATTGGACGCGACCAGCGGCGCGTTCAAATGCATATATTTATATAGAACTTCCCACGCCACTGCCGCCGTTGCTCCTTGCTCGCTGAATTCGTGTCCGCGGTCCTACACTCACTGGTTTTTTTATGAAAAGTGTCGACAGTGCCATTTCTAGCAGAGTAGCCGCCGCGGCGATTCTCAGGGCCGTTTTTAAACGCGCCGAGGACGCGCAGGTGACGCGCTTCAGACGCAGACAGCACTGCTTTTTGTTTGTCATCTACAACGTCGTGAGCGCGCGTTCAGAAAACGCGCGTCGTCGGCGCGTTAAAAATACGCCGGTTGCATAGACTATTAGCTGTTTCTGTGTTATTTCTGTAAAAAACTACTTACACATTGGTGATGTTGGGTTCGCAGGAGTGGTTCATCATGGACACGGTGGGGTACACACCAGTGCCTACCCTGCGCCAGGGGCTGGCGATGCCCTCGGGGCTAGCTAGAACACAAACTTGCGAAGATCATGGTTATGAGAACGTGTTCTAACTCTCACTATAATTTTAGTTTAGCTTCTAATTGATGTTTGGTACTTAATTTTTTGAGTTATTTTTTTTCGACATAAAAACTGTTTTTAAAGACGATGGCTAAGTGACTGCCCCAAGCATGTATCTAATAGGAATCTCACATTAACTCAGAATATTTAAATATTCATTAATGGATTGTTTAGTGTTTAATAATCTCCTAGAACTTTCGGGAACTGTTTAACATTTAAAAAATATCTCAATTGATTTCAAGCATTTTCTGTTTGACATGACAAGATAGTACTGCAAGCTAGGAATGGGTCATATCGCATTTTCAGAATGTCGAATTGAAACTGTGCTTCAATCGATTTTAGATAACATTATTGTTAGCAAATCGAGTTTCTGTAACTACATAATAAGGGCTGGATTACTAATACTTCGGGCAACTTCGGATCGATTTGGGCCTCATTGTCATGTTTGGCTTAACTTCAGGAGCCTTGGCTCAAAACGGTGGCGATCATAAGATGATATTGTCAAAATAAATGTCACGATCTTCGAATCCACTTCGTGAGGATTTGGATCAATTCATTCGTCAGATACCGTCAAGTGATGACCATCATAATGACGTCCTTAGTACCTTGTTCATTTTGACCTCGTTAGTTCATGATTAAGTTTTTGCTGTTGTCAAAATAGTTCAAACATAAAACAAAACATTCGTTCGATTTTTGCCAAGGGTGAAAAGATGCTTAGAGCATTCTGCGTTTTTGTGTTAGTATTTTCGCCACTGAAATGTCGAAATAAAAGAGAAAATAACATTTCAATGGCGGCAAGTATAAAGAGAAAAGTACGGACATAGTAGACGGTTAGGTATCAGGAATTATAAAATTATGACAGAACATCATAAAACGTTTTACGAAAAATACTAACAATAATTAACCCACGACTATAGATTTGTGTAAACCAGTATAAACAGTGTTTAAATATGAATATAAACAATTAGCACTTTGCCCGCGACTTCTTTTCTTAAGGATACCTACTTTTTCTAATAATAATTATTTATCATATTTGTTGGTCAAACAGTTTTTGAAACCGGTCCGATCGGTTGATTTTAAGTAAAGGAACTTAAGAAAGAAATTGAATTCTTCTTTGAACCCATTCGATAATTTTATCGATTCTGTTACACTTGAAGTTCAATCCCATCTCTATGAAAAAAAAACAAACCTCAGACAACGTTTACTGTCATGTCATCATGACAGTGTCATGCGTAAAAAAATTGTTTACCAACGTTGCCAAGGTGTGGGAAATTCTCCAAACTGCGGGGAATCTCAAGTTGATTTGGGATTTATTGGGGATTGGCAAAATGTGGAGAAAATGCGGGGATTTTAAATATCGTAAGTCTGGACCCAGTCATAACGTGTGTGCTATGATCCCTTGTTGATCGAAATAAACGTTATTTAAATAATGTTTAATTAATGACACTTTTTCGGTAAATATTAATACTTTTTTTTATGTATGGAAAATCATCAAATCGTTGCCCTAGTGCTTGAATGGCCAACCGACCAATTTTAGCAAAATATACTTTTTTATTTAAAAGTATAGCTACCCTGATTACGGACTTTACAATAACTATTTTATGAATTTTTTTTTAATGTAACTTGCAATATAGCAAAAATAAAATATTCCAATCTCCCATATAAAAACTGTTTTAAGTGCTTAAGTACTCTAACTCCATATTTTGCTCAAATGAACACATCTAAATATCAGTCTCCGTTCTTGTTTGTCCAATCTCCATCGACTGACCAATCACAATCAAGCATTTCGAACCCGCGTAACGCCATTTTGTTTTTTTATTGTTTGCTTCGTTTTTGTGTTAGCGGCATTGTCGATAATTTTAATGATTTAAATTGTTTCTGAACAGTTCCAAGTGCTTTAAAATGTCAGTAACAACGAAGAAAACGATTATAAATTAGGCGAATTGGATTTAGAAAGGTACATTGACATTTTATTGATAATATTTTGTTTTAGTGCTCGTTGTTACTTGTGTGTTACATATAGGATGATTGTTATCTACTCGCATCTAATTCGTGACTCGATCTTACTCCTTCACGTGCTACTTTTTAACCGACTTAAAAAAGTAAGAGGTTCTGTGTTCGGCTAATTGTTTTTATAATGTTCGCCGATTTTTCGGGCAATTTTGAACCGTTTTTGTTTTTTTTTTGTTTGATAGAAGCTACTCCCGAATTGGTTGGATCAAGGAAAAAGACTTGCGCTCATGGACTTGTCATGATGAGCCCTTTAATTTGATACCCATAATGCAATAAACTAGAAGAATAATATATAGTAATTTTTTAGTAGGTAGGTACCAGCTTTTGTATAAACATGTAAGTAGTCAATAAAACATTTTATTATTATTAGTATTTTTATTTGATTATCTAAAGCCTTAGGTACCTACTCTCCTAACACATTTTGAAGTCAAGTTGTATTCAAACACACAGAAAATCTTGTGTAAAATTGTACATACTGTATAGCGTTTATGGTGGTAGTTTGGACAAACAAGCACTAAATTTGCACGTCATTTTAGAGCACTAACTCCATGTCATTGTGCTCTAAATCCATAAACATAATTTTGTTAGAACCATTTTGGCCAACCTCCATCGTTAAAATGAAAAATAATAATTAAAAAAGTTAATTATTTTCAATTGTTATTTAAATATATATAAAGCAATACTACATGTTTCTAATGTATGAAAGATTTTAATAAACTTCTGATAATATTCGTTAGTAACTTAAAAAAAATGTC
The DNA here is from genome assembly GCA_963859965.1 of Ceramica pisi. Taxonomy (NCBI): domain Eukaryota; kingdom Metazoa; phylum Arthropoda; class Insecta; order Lepidoptera; family Noctuidae; genus Ceramica; species Ceramica pisi. The sequence continues at coordinate 37,489,293 of OY982527.1, read as the reverse complement.
TCCTGTAAAATTTGCTCACTGGTCGATTGGCCATTCAAGCACTAAGGCGGCGAAATGACGTTTTTCGCTCTGGGCGAAGCAGAAGGGAGTGTCAGACTCTTACTGACTAAAACCTATCGATGTTCCCTTTGCGTTCCAGGGCCACGGTGACTCTTTCGAACAAATCACTGACCCTAGCGGGCCCTGCCTACTTTGCTGACCTCTTTGAGGCACGCGTGGAACACAACGCACCGTCGAACCGGGCCTGGTTCTGATCGGACAGCGAGCCACCCAACGATCGCTGTCCGCAGGCCCGCGCCTACGGTTGCCGGGAATTGCTCTGCGACTCCCGACGCCCGGGGCGTCTTCTTTTATTGCGGTGGCTAGGGCGTGAGCTTTTCTCTCTCTCATGCGTTCGGCCTCCTCCTTCGCTAACACTAATGCTTTGCAGAAGGTGTCCGTTTCCCATGCCTCCAAGACAGGATATCAAATGACTCCCGTTTTTTAATAATTCCCGGATTTATTTCGGCATCTTTTGTCACCAATGGTAGGATCATTTTGTGTGTGCATTGTTGTGCGTGTTCGATTCAAAGTACATTATTCCAATAAGCAATGATTATTCATTTTAATATTAAAAGTTTTTTTATTTCGTATTCTTTTCGAACTTTTTCCGGTCTATTATTTAAATCCATGTATAATGTAGTACTTTAAAATGTCAAGTTCACTCCATCGAGCAAACGTTTGTAAGTGTGAAAAAAGGCAAAAAAGAACTAATGAAATCACTTGAAACTTATTTAATTTCTTTTAAAAAATTGAGGGGACTTTGTGGGGAATCAGTGGATTTTTGTCCTCCAATCGCGGAATACGACTTACATTTTCGGGGAATTTGATAAATAGGTGTTGGCAACGCTGTAGTTTACCTACCATAAAATCCAAATCGGTTATTTGGGTCACTTAATAATATAATATATCTTTTTCTTTTGAAATACCATAATTTCTACCATTTATTAACATTGACTGTGAAAACTATACAAATGATTTGAAATAAAGTTCAACTCATTTAGATAAGTAGTTTAGGTTTTACGAGAATTTAAAACTCGCGGATTGTTGGAAGTTCGTTTTATCACGTATAAATTTAGTGCAAGTCCCGTTTGTAGATATTTAGTCTAGTACCATCGTGCAATATTGGGGTAGATCGCCAATCAAAAATGTAATATTTCAATAAATCAGCGTTGATTCATTTAAACGCCTTGTGATAAATTCATAGCAATTTCATTTGGTTTTTAGTTTTCTATATCTATTTTAGTAGGATTTATACGATTTTATTTTCAGGATTGTAAAGATATGAAAAGTTCCTGAAACTATTTATTTACAAAATAATAATATTCAGCTATACAGCATTACATATTGCTTAGTACCATGTTTATACATTGGTGGGGCAGTGGTCCATACTTCAAATTAGCCATCTCTTTTTGAAGAAAATGTTATCTGTGTTAAGGGTTGGAGTATGGTGAGTCACAACTAGTTTACTTTTAATTATAATTGAATTCTTAAAAACTGTAGTTGCATTTCAGTTTAGCTTTTTTGATCGCAACTTCAAATATTACTTCTAAATCATTTAATTTAATTTAATCTATTTATAAAAATTAATCCCTATTTCCCTTGGTCATCGCATCACGAGTGAACGGCTGGGCGGATTCCGGAAAAAAAAATTTGTTGTGTTTTTTACTGTCAGGAGAAGGTTCTTATGAAAGAAAAAATAAGAAAGTTGTAGTTGACGGGAGCGAAGCGGACAGGTAGTAATCAATAAAAAAAGAAACTTACTCGGTATTTCCCGTTTCGGGCCAGTATTAAGTTCCATTACGGTATGGGCATTGGTAACTAGCTGGCCTAAAGTGCGGAATATTAGTCCGGCACACAGTAGCTTCATTTCGCTCATGGGGAGGGGATAGCCCACGCGCTCGGGGAAGTACTCGAAGAAATTTGTATAGTTCTCCAGATAAAGAGTCAGCATTGTGGATGACTGGAATGGAAAGCCAGTATGTAGGGAATACTCTAACTACACGTTTTCAGTGTAGTGCTATTGTAGGCGCCAGTTCAACTTGCAATAAAGTACATTGAACTTTCCCTAGATACTCGAAAAATGTATTGTGAACCGTTGTTCTTTACTAGAGAGAGTTAAGGATCGCGATAGAATATCGATATTTGACAGCTTTATTTCTGTTTTTGATAATTATAATTAGTATGTGGGGTCAATCACCGTTTTTGCACATTTATCTGGCGCCTACCACTGTATACATGGCAAAAGTAAAAGAATAAAACAATTAAATTATTAGGAATTGTGAGTGTAGGTATATTTTTTTACCACACCTACTAAAAAAAAATGAGTTCTTCCATCAACAATTACAATTAATTTCAAAACATTTTATTTAATGGGACTATAAACAGCAACAATATCCATATTTGCAAAAAAAATACGGGTTCAAACGAACCCTTTTATGTTTCTTCTACCAAAACTACAAATTAAAACCACTCAAACTACTATCATGCCACATAAAAAATAAATCCTCACCAGAGCATACTGTATATTGTCAGTGTTAGCGGAACTGTCAAAGTTCGATGACAGATTAAACATTCTGTAGAAGGACTCGTACTCCGTCCCGTAGATGCGTACATTATCGACAGTGGCGTATGCGGTCATGAGCGCGGCCGCCGTTGTGGGCTCACCGAAGTTCGGAGGCAAGCGAGGGAACCCCTTATGAGCGTATTTAAGCATCACCCTGAAAATACCCTACTGTCAATTTTGGAACAAAAACAAAGCTTACAGCCGTGTTCGAAGTCTTTTGGTTGGGTTGAATCGGCCTCGATTTTTTTTTAAAGTTGCATTTGTTTTATATTGGCTTCAACATCAAGGGCGGATCCAAGCTCCTCCCCTTTTTTTTTAGAAATGGGAAATCATCCAATGTCTTCTCCCGCCCTGGGCGGAGCGAGAGGGAGTGTCAGACTTCTACTGACTAAATCCGATCCATTTTCTACCTAAGGAGGCTTGCATTGCGTTAAGCAAAACAAAATGTTTTTTTTTTAGTTTCATCACCCACCCAAATGATATTTTTCGATCCGCCCCTGATCAGTCGAGTGAAGTGGAGAAAGATATCGAAAAGGACTTAGAATACGGCTGTCATCAAGTCTCATCATTCTTTTTTTATTCAAGCTCTTCTTCATCCTTTACCTCATCATCAGGGTTTCAGAAGCAAGCTTTAAAAGAAACCTTACCTGAAAGCTAGGTGCGCGATCCCTATGATTGGGAAAATGTTAGATCTTACTCCGCCGCACTCCCAGCGATGGTAAATGCTCTTGCTGAGATGGAAGCACGCCTCGTCGCAGAATACTACGCGAGAGCAATCGGTGCACCTGTTCGAATAACATATATATGAAAGTGACAGGAAAATGTGAGTGTATGTGTGTTTGTTTATGTGCTAGAGTGCTAGAGTCTACGTTGCTTGGATGCCAGCACATCCAGCTACCTAAACCTGACACATTGTCCCCTTCAACCTTGATGATGATCAACCTTGAACCTAATGCATTAGCGATAAAATTGAAAATCTTTTAAATAATTTTACTGATTTTTAACCGACTTCCCAAAAAGGAGGAGGTTATCAATTCGGTTGTATGTTTTTTTTTTTTTGTAGCTGATGTCTGTACTTTGTAATGGCTAGAGTTTGAATAAAGTATTTGATTAAATACAAAAATGTACTCGAATGAATGCTTATTTGATAAATTTTAGTAAAATAATAACTATTGACAAAATTTTAATAAATTCAGTCCAAAATATTGAGAATTTACACGCTGTTGAGGTTTATATATTACATATTCCTGTCACGCAAAACGTCGTTAGGATGACGCAAATTGACTATGGCGTTACTTTTGTCACATTATTAGTACTGTATTTTTATATTATCTATACTAATATTATAAAGCAGAAGAGTTTGTTTGTTTGGTTGAACGCGCTAATCTCAGGAACTACTGGTCCGATTTGAAAAATTCTTTTAGTGTTAGATAGCCCATTTATTGAGGAAGGTTATAGGCTATATATCATCACGCTAAGACAAATAGGAGCGGAGCAGTAATGGAAAATGTGAGGCAGACGAAGTTGCGCGGGTCAGCTAGTAGTTTTATAAAAATGACAACTGTAATCCGATTTAATTTCTTATTTTAAAACCTGTTTTAAATCCGTCTTAACCTAGGTTTTGAGATATGTAATAATAAAATTAATAATCTATTGCCACGTAATTTTAAAGTAAACGGTGAGGCTGCGGACACGAAAACTGCGGGCGCGGTGCGGCTGCGGTAACATAGACCTGGTCACGAAGCAAGCGGACAACGTGCGGCGCTAGAGCGGCGTGGTGTTGTATTAAGAGAAATTAGTGTCTTTGTTCGCGAACGAATTATCTAAACAGCGACGAAAACATTTTTTAAACGTATTTTGAAACGTTGGTCATCAAAAAAAAAAAAATCTACAACACTACGTCAATGCAGAAGCGCGGGCACCGCTAGACTGCTAGTCCCCGTGCCGCTGCCTTTCAGGCCCGAATCGCGACCCTCGCCGCGCCGCAGCCAACGCCAAGCGCCCGCTGACTTCGTGTCCGTAGCCTGACAGTAGTACTAAGTAGTAATCTATGGAGGCGTCTAATGCTCTATGGTTTAAATACTTACCCAACCATAGCAGGGTCGCTGCCGCAGCAAAAATCACAATAGTAGGGGTGGGGCAGGTCCTTATCCGGTAGCTTGACGGAAGCGAATGGCTCCTCAGCGAAAATGACATCCCCCCTGTTCACTGGGTCCTTGACGATAACATGGCGTCCGAATTCCTCGTTACGGCTGTAAAATAACTTGGATTCAAGATCTAGTTTTTTAGCCCACCGTTGAACTGAAGGAGATGTTCCAAAATGTATGGAGCCTGGGCCAGGTCTTTGTACACTATAATAAAGAATAGGGAAATACATTTAAAACAGTACTCAACTGTCCAATTTCTTTGAAATAGCTTTGTTTGCTGGCAAAGCATAAGAAATTACACTTGAAATTGCAACACACAACAAAAACCCGTAATGGCGGTTAGCTGTCATTTTGATTGATTAATGACGTTTGACATTTATTGTTGACATGTTTATGTACCGACAACGAGAGGAAAGTGAAATTGTTGTGACAGCTGACAGTTATCTTTCTATGATCTATGCTTTACTGTCATTGTTTTAAACCACAGAGTAACTAAATCTGTGCGACGCCATGTTGAAAATCGATAAAAGTAATTTTTGAACATCAATTAAATACAACAACTGTAAAACTTAAATGAGTTATCTGTATTTTTTCCCGAATTCTGCGGATTTTTCGCTTTTTTAATGAGATAGTGTACATAGATCTGGCCCATTTTGAAAAACCTCCTTTAGTAACATACTTGTCCTCAGATGTATCCAATTAGACTGGATGCCCCAATATAAGGTCTCATTAAACCAGATGGACTAACATAGCGTTCAGTACGTCTAACCAAATATATCCAAGGGAAAAAAGCACTAATTAAAGCGATTTTATTTTGCCTTAAAATATAAATCGCCCAAAATTTTTAGTGTATTTTCGTTTTCTGTTCTTTTTTCTTGGAATTATTTAATGAGTTTTTCTTATTACTTTTTTATGGTCTGAACGATTTGTTAAAAGTTTGTCTATCTATTTTAATGGGACCTCTTATTGTTGTGAAAAGGCTTGACAGATTGTTGGCTTTAACTTGAAATATTTGCTAACTATCTTTTTATTTAACCAAACTATGGTATGGTTATTTGGTTAGGTTAGGATAAGCAACCACACTTAAACATTCGACCCTACTGATATCTGAATCAGCTAACAAGAGCTTGTACAGATATAGGTGCCCTAAAAAAGAGTTGGTTTTGACCAGTTATTTCGTACAATATAAGAGGGAGATAATAAGCGTTGCCAAACTTAATACATAGATGAAGACCACATAACAAAAAATTGGCTACCTTTGAAGGTTTTGTTGAGGGATGCAACCTCAATAATTATGAGTTTCTCTTTCCTCTTTTTTTTTAAATTTGGGACGAAAAAACTGGTCCTGTTGAACTAAAACCCTTTAGTAGGCTTTATAAAATTAAAAAGCCATCTCTTGCTTTTCAAATAGAGCTCTTGTTTTTATTAAAAGAGTGAAACACTTTCAAAAGAATACTTCATTTCTCATTGAAGAAACTACTACCTAGATGGTACCCAATCCAATAGGAAGATGAAAGGTACAAAGAAAGAAATCATCAAATGACTCCTCCCGCTCTGGGCGAAGCAGAAGGGAGTGTCAGACTCTTACTGACTAAACCCAACCGTGTTCCTCTTAATGCCCTTTGCGTTCCAGTACCTTTGCATTCCACAACCCTGTGTGAGCCCCTGTCGGCTAAAGTACTACTTAAAGACTATCTGCAGACCTAAAATCCGTCTTAATTATAAATGGTATTGCACTTACACTAGCTCAACGGCATTGCAAGCATTCCTGAATTGAGGATTCTCTCCCTGGTACAGCCTCGGTAAGTTTAGGTCTTCAGGTGGGTCATCATAGCGGATATGGACCAATTTCTCTTCGAGCAATGCGTATGATTTGTCAAATTCAGCTGAAAATATTTGCTTGTATGAATATTCACTGACTATCTAAGAAATGTAGTTCATTTAATTTAATTTTAAAAGGTTTTTTTATTATTTTAGGTTAAAAAGTACAAAACCTTTGGATATTCCCCGCAGTCGCACGCTTTCATTGTGCCTGACCGCCTGCCTCATGGCTTCAATACAATTTTGTCTCTGCCCCATTTCAAGGTAACACTCAGCACGACGTAGATACAGCTTGTGCTGGAGATCTGGTGGGTACTTGTGGTTAAGGGCGCGTTGCACATCGCGTAAACTCTCCTGGAAAAGCATTAAATGTGAGTGAAGGAAATAATGTGCAATTAAATTCGACCATGGATCTACTTCGCCGGTAGCTTCTAGAGACAACAGCCTTAAACATGATGAGCTCACAACATGTAGTCATGAGTTTATATTATATAAAGTGTCATTGTCTAAGTAAAAGATGTCACGTAAATTGCTGCCATCGCCGCCTCTAGTATCGGCTGTCGAAGCATCTCCAAGTTTTGTGAGGAAAGTATTTGAATAGGGAACATGCTTCAAAAAAAAAAAAATATTATCTATACATACAGTTTATCTAAAAATATACAAAAATATAATAGTAAATATATAGTAATAGATAAAAAATTACTCGAAAAACAAACGAGATATAAATATTTTAATCAAATATATCTGTCCGTCTCGTGACGCCTATTCAGCTGCCATAGGCTGGTTTCTATGGCAGTTGTATAGGCGTCATGAACGTTGACGTCAAAGTCTATATCGAACTTCTCGCTCTAAGGGCCTCTTTCACCATCTCTAAGTAAAGCGTTGATTAGTTACTTCCCAATTAAAGTTAATCGGCAAGTAAAACTTACGAGTATCTTCTGTCAATTTCACAAGCGAAAAGAAAGCTTCGAGTAACAACTTACCGGTTAAGTGAATGACTTAACAAATCATACGTTGCATTCGTTCAATATTACGTCAACGTTACTCGTCAAACGTCATTGGCAGGTTAGCTGTCATTTGTCATTTCATTTTGTGTATTGTTTGTTGTGTTTTTGGTTAGGAAATTATTGCGTGTGGATTTTTTTTAAAATAAATTATCATGGATAAAGTTAAAAGAGATAGAAGTGCAAAATTTTCACTTGTACAGAAATACCAAACTGTGTTAGTGTCGGCGATAAGACCCCATCCGCGTCCATAGGCGCAAGTAATGGTGGACGCGACCGTATCAAACAAGGAAATTGTAAGGAAAACTAATTAGAATTATAATTGAATCAGATTAGATTAGGTTTAGCATTCTCTAATTAGTGTTATAAGGATATTTTCGTATCATAGGTTTAGTTAGATTCTAGTTTAAATGCGATTTTAGATGTAAGGTTTTTGTATTGTGAATAATTACGTAGATTGAAAATGTGATTTTTTGTTTTAAGTGATAGGGTTTTGAAATTAGTTTTAAAATAAAGGTCTTGAACCAAAACCACTTTTACAAAAAGAATTGAGTTGATAGGACTTATGGTTTTCGAGATATTTCCAAAAATGTATAGTGAAAATTTGTTAACCGTCAAGTAAACACTATAATTGGCAGACGACGTGGCAAGTAAGTTACTGGTCAGTTTAATCATTGATTAGTGCTACTCGAACGTCGTGAAATTGACACGTGCAGTTACGGGTGACTTTAATTGGCGATTAGTCTACTCAATACTTTACTCAAGGGTGGTGAAAGAGGCCCTTATTGTAATATTTAAAGCTTTATAACTTCATCGCTGATGAAGATAATTAAAAATTATTTTATGATTGTTTACTAGAGCTTATAAGTATTTCATTTTCCAAATAAAAAATCGCGTGCATATTCCCTATTAAAAAGAATAAAAGCTGACCTACCTTATAACGCTTCAATCTCAACGAAGCCGCTGACCTATTAGCGAGAGCCACAGAGTAGAGAGGGCTATCTTTGTCAGCGTACAGCACACTCTTAGTGTAATGCTTGTGGCTCTCGTCGAATAGCTCAGCTTTGAACTTCACGTTGCCTCGCTGGCGCCATATCAGCGCGATCGCATCGTTCTTGCGCGGGGTATCATCATCGGTCAGTTGTTTATCGTAGCATAATGTCATTTGACGTATCCATTCCGTGAAGATGTGTCTAAAGGAAAGAAAGATAGGTTGAATAAATTGTTTTTTCGGCTACGGTGGTGTTAACTGTCTAAGTAAAACTAAGATTAAGATTAAAACGAAATATCTAACAAAAAGCAAAAAGATTGATTTCGCAATGGCTTGAACACTGTCGCATAATTTTGTGATATGCGTATGACATACTGTCATATAAATGTGCATGTGGTGTATCTCCACTGTGCATGTAGTATCTCCACTGTGCATGTAGTATCTCCACTTTGCATGTGGTCTCTCGAATGTGCATTGTGTATCCCCACTGTGCATGTGGTGTATCTCTACTGTGCATGTGGTGTATCTCCACTGTGCATTTGGTATATCCACTGTGCATGTGGTATCTCCACTGTGCATGTGGTATCTCCACAGTACATGTGGTATCTCCACTGTGCATGTAGTATCGCCGCTGTGCATGTGGTAACTCCACTGTTCATTTGGTAACTCCACTGTTCATTTGGTATCTCCACTATGCATGTAGTATCTCCACTATGCATGTAGTATCTCCACTGTGCATGTGGTATCTCCACTGTGCGTGCAGTATCTACACTATGCATGTAGTATCTCCACTGTGCATGTGGTATCTCTACTGTGCATGTGGTAACTTCACTATGCATGTAGTATCTCCACTGTGCATGTGGTATCTCCACTATGCATATAGTATCGTTACTATGCATGTAGTATCTCCACAGTGCATGTGTTATCTCCACTATGCATGTAGTATCTCCACTGTGCATGTGGTATCGCCACTATGCATGTAGTATCTTCACTGTGCATGTGGTCTATCTCCACTGAGCATGTGCTGTATCTCCACTGAGCATGTGCTGTATCTCCACTGTGCATGTGGTATCTCCACCGTGCATGTGGTATCTGCACTATGCGTGTAGTATCTACACTATGCATGTAGTATCTACACTATGCATGTAGTATCTCCACATTGCATGTGGTCTCTCGAATGTGCGTTGTGTATCCCCACTGTGCATGTGGTGTACCTCCACTGTGCATTTGGTATATCCACTGTGCATGTGGTATCTCCACTGTGCATGTGGTATCTCCACAGTACTTGTGGTATCTCCACTGTGCATATAGTATCGCTGCTGTGCATGTAGTATCTCCACTTTGCATGTGGTCTCTCGAATGTGCATGTGGTATCGCCACTATGCATGTAGTATCTCCACTGTGCATGTGGTCTATCTCCACTGAGCATGTGCTGTATCTCCACTGAGCATGTGCTGTATCTCCATTGTGCATGTGGTATCTCCACCGTGCATGTGGTATCTGCACTATGCGTGTAGTATCTACACTATGCATGTAGTATCTACACTATGCATGTAGTATCTCCACATTGCATGTGGTCTCTCGAATGTGCATTGTATATCCCCACTGTGCATGTGGTGTACCTCCACTGTGCATTTGGTATATCCACTGTGCATGTGGTATCTCCACTGTGCATGTGGTATCTCCACAGTACATGTGGTATCTCCACTGTGCATATAGTATCGCTGCTGTGCATGTAGTATCTCCACTTTGCATGTGGTCTCTCGAATGTGCATTGCGTATCCCCACTGTGCATGTGGTGTATCTCTACTGTGCATGCGGTGTATCTCCACTGTGCATTTGGTATCTCCACTGTGCATGTGGTATCTCCACTGTGCATGTGGTATCTCCACAGTACATGTGGTATCTCCACTGTGCATGTCGTATCGCCGCTGTGCATGTGGTATCTCCAAAATGCATGTGGTATCTCCACTGTTCATTTGGTATCTCCACTATGCATGTTGTATCTCCAATATGCATGTAGTATCTCCACTGTGCATGTGGTATCTTCACTGTGCGTGTAGTATCTACACTATGCATGTAGTATCTCCACTGTGCATGTGGTATCTCTACTGTGCATGTGGTAACTTCACTATGCATGTAGTATCTCCACTGTGCATGTGGTATCTCAACTATGCATGTAGTATCGTTACTATGCATGTAGTATCTCCACAGTGCATGTGGTATCTCCACAGTGCATGTGGTATCTCCACAGTGCATGTGGTATCTCCACTATGCATGTAGTATCTCCACTGTGCATGTGGTATCGCCACTATGCATGTAGTATCTCCACTGTGCATGTGGTCTATCTCCACTGAGCATGTGCTGTATCTACACTGAGCATGTGCTGTATCTCCACTGTGCATGTGGTATCTCCACCGTGCATGTGGTATCTGCACTATGCGTGTAGTATCTACACTATGAATGTAGTATCTACACTATGCATGTAGTATCTCCACTTTGCATGTGGTCTCTCGAATGTGCATTGTGTATCCCCACTGTGCATGTGGTGTATCTCCACTGAGCATTTGGTATATCCACTGTGCATGTGGTATCTCCACTGTGTATGTGAAATCTCCACAGTACATGTGGTATCTCCACTGTGCATTGTGTATCCCCACTGTGCATGTGGTGTATCTCTACTGTGCATGTGGTGTATCTCCACTGTGCATTTGGTATCTCCACTGTGCATATTATATCTCCACTGTGCATGTGGTATCTTCACAGTACATGTGGTATCTCCACTGTGCATGTCGTATCGCCGCAGTGCATGTGGTATCTCCAAAATGCATGTGGTATCTCCACTGTTCATTTGGTATCTCCACTATGCATGTAGTATCTCCACTGTGCATGTGGTATCTCCACTGTGCGTGTAGTGTCTACACTATGCATGTAGTATCTCCACTGTGCATGTGGTATCTCTACTGTGCATGTGGTAACTTCACTATGCATGTAGTATCTCCACTGTGCATGTGGTATCTCAACTATGCATGTAGTATCGTTACTATGCATGTAGTATCTCCACAGTGCATGTGGTATCTCCACTATGCATGTAGTATCTACACTATGCATGTAGTATCTCCACTAAGCATGTGGTCTCTCGAATGTGCATTGTGTATCCCCACTGTGCATGTGGTGTATCTCCACTGTGCATTTGGTATATTCACTGTGCATGTGGTATCTCCACTGTGCATTTGGTATCTCCACAATACATGTGGTATCTCCACTGTGCATGTAGTATCGCCGCTGTGCATGTGGTATCTCAAAAATGCATGTGGTATCTCCACTGTGCATTTGGTATCTATACTATGCATGTAGTATCTCCAATATGCATGTAGTATCTCCACTGTGCATGTGGTATCTCCACTGTGCGTGTAGTATCTACACTATGCATGTAGTATCTCCACTGTGCATGTGGTATCTCTACTGTGCATGTGGTATCTCCACTATGCATGTAGTATCTCCACTGTGCATGTGGTATCGCCACTATGCATGTAGTATCTCCACTGTGCATGTGGTCTATCTCCACTGAGCATGTGCTGTATCTCCACTGAGCAAGTGTAATTGTATTATTGTTGCATTGTTTTATTAACAACCTGCATGGATCTTTCATTGGAATTCACCTGCATGGAACATTCTCTCATAATAAATTTACACGTTGCACTTTCATGTAAATGTGTATGTTATATCGAACACTGCACATGTGATAGTTTCTCATATTAAATGTTAGGTACTAATATAATTGTGCTGCAGAAATTAATTTGCACAGGCGCTATTGTCATGTTATACAAATATTAGCAAGCAGTATCATATTCAGAACAAGTATGTGCTAGTCATACATAGCACATGTGGAGTTGTCATAACTGATTAATAATGTGCATGTATATTTTCATAATTGATTAATAATGCACATGTGTATTGTCATAATTGATTAATAATGCACATGTGTATTGTCATTTGTATGCGCACTTGACATGTACATGTCATACTGTCATATTCTAATAATAATGAGGATATAATAGTATCAGAGGAAGCTGTATGTTATGTTATCATGATATCATGCGTAAATCCTAAGTTGCGTGTCACATTTTGAGCATGTGATATTTTGGATTCCAATTTCTAACAAGTAATGACAATCTTCAAAACGTTGTAATTTGACATAAATACAAAACAAATAATTGTTTAGTCATAATTTTTAATATTTTAGTGAGTGCAGGAATCATACCTGCAACCCATCTAGCAGAAGCCCTTTCGCAATGGCGCAGCAAAGCTATTAATTATAATATTTTTTTTTTATTACTCTCAAAACTCAAAAGAAAACGCTGTCTCACTAGATGAACGGGATAGGCGGAATGAAATTATGCAATTCCGTCACACATACCCCAAAATGCAACCAGTATCATTTCTGTAAGCCTGATACAATTTTTTTTTCCTTTTTTAATCAAACCTCCTTATTGCCCAGTACCTAACTTAATGTATCCTGAACACAGAACAAAAGACTCTCCATTCCAGTATGAAATAAGCAAGTCGGACATATCTTAAGACTAATACTAAACTATACAACTAAGTCCTCGCAGTAACTTATAATCTAAACTATGTTAACTTATAATAACTTAACTTATTATTAATTACAAACTTGCAAAAGAGTTACAAAATCAAACGCAACATCGCCCATTGTCATCTCTCTCCCTCGCACCATCATTCTTGATATATGCACAAGGTAGATAGCCTAGGTCCTTACTGACCTGCGCGAGCTGTATCGATCGCCACACTAAGTACTACGCCGAATTTATAACTAGTCCTGCAATTACAATATGTACTCACCGGATTCCTTGGTGATTGAAGATGTAAGTCAGCGTTTCGATCGCACCATCTGGTCTGCGATCAATTTTCTTCTCCTCGAAGGCGATGATGCACAGAAGAACCTCCCATTGTTTTGCGGGATCTTCTGGCAGACCATCGCGGTCCATCGTTGATCAGGTTCTCATAATATGCGCCAACCGATAGTAGTACAGGGCTGAAGCCATCTTCCTAACCAGTCACTTGAATTAAACACTTAGTTAAGAACTGAGAGCTGGGAGCTCACGGGAGCTTCAAGAGAACACGACCAGCTAGCTGGAGCGCCGAACGAAGAGTGAAGCTCGAAGTCGGGGCGACGCTGCGGCAAAATACCGCAGCCGGCTATACAATTTTATTTATAGGCAAAACCAAAATATTGATCTCTCTCTGACAGCTGCGCGTTTCGTGACCGCTCCGTTCTACGCATAGGTTATTCATTGTGCGCATGCTCAGTAAGGGGAGGGGCAGATATCTAGTAACATAAAGTACCTGTAGAACACTAGTTATAAGTCCTATAGCTATTCTATCATGGCCGCGCCCCCACGGACCGCGCCCACTGGATTATCGTTATATTTTTTTTTGCATTATATTATAAAAGTGATTGATAGTATGACAGTAGGTGAGAGCTGATGAAGCAATGGATAACGAACATAAGCCAGCATGGTCCAGTGTGTATATGGCCAAAGACCAGTAAAAGTCTGTCTGTCTTAGGTCCATATGACAGAGAAATAGGCGGAAAAACTTGAAGATGGTGTTCTTCTGTTTCAACACTTTCCGTTTCATGGTATCTAAAATAGAAATCTCTAAGTATCAACACATTTTTTTTATCTTACACTAAAAGCGAATAATTTGTAGTTAAAAGAAGACAAGAAGAGATTTAAAGTGTAAGAAAATTGGTTAGAATAAATGTAACATCCGGAACCAATCTCCGAAAAATAAAATAAGTAGGTACAAATATTAAATCCTAGTACCTACTGTACCTAGGTAAATGAATGATCAGAGTGTCAATTCCACTAATTTTCACATTCGCATCGCATTCGCATCTCAATCGCTATCTGTCAGAAATGTATGAAAAACACTGACGTATGAAAAATAAGGATTCCTTGACAGTTTGCGATTGACATTTAAGTTGTATGTTGGGGACAGACGGGACAGTAGGTAGGTACTCTGTAACATTTCTTTCTTTGAGTCCCCAGACTGCGATGAAATACTTAGTTGTTTTTCAGTTTTGAATTTTTGGGCGAATGCTTGTTTTTAATTTTTTAGTTCATCTTTTGACATGGCAGAAGTGTTTTTCTATTTTTTTATTTGATTTTTTTTTTCATACATTTTAGTGACTAATGTTTTTGGGAATAATAATTTCAACGAAATAAGTAGGTAGGTAGATGATATCTGCAATCTGAACCTACAAAAAAAAAGTAGGTACCTACTGTTCATAAAAGCACACCAGTACTACATAGGTTACTGCTATTATATAGGTAAGTAGGTAACTTGATAAAATGTTGGTACTAATAATAACATACCTAACATCCAGAAAATATAATTATCTTTTAAATAAGAGATTAAATTTAACTAAAATGAAATACAATGACCACTTGACCAGCGCATCCTTACCTAGTAGGTAGGTAGCTAGGTATCTGAACAAAAAAAAAACAGAGCAACTAGCCATAGAAAGTAAGTATGGGTTTTTTCCTACCACAGGTCATCGACACAGCACCCAAATACCTAAAGAGCGAAAGACGTCTTTGAATAAAAAATATTAGGTATCCTATAAAAAAATGACTACATGTAGATATACCTAATTAAATAATTAAAATACGATAACCAATAGGACTAGTTACCACAAAATAAAACAATATTGACGGCGAAAAGCAAAGAAATACAGATCGCTCTGTACCATGGTATTAATTCCAAAAATAAGACAATAGATGGCGCTCATTGAGTCATTGGTATGTTTAACATCTAGCCTTTATGCAACAAAACCGCGGTTTCGCTTGGCTAAAGCAAAACCCCACGAATGACAAAGATATGGTTGAGCAAAGGATTCCGAACGAATCTCATTTTTGTAATATGTTACCTACTTTCAAACTACGAACGACGCAAAATTCTATTCTCTTCCTAACAGGATACCTACTTAGTTAAAAAATAATAATAATAAAATATTTATTTACTCAAAAACAGTAGGTAGGTACAGTTGACTTACCCTATCGTAGCATTTTCTTACAGAAATGGCTAATTCAAGAAAAAAATTACAGCTAACAGCATCAACGAATTCCTAAAAAAATACTCTTCGGAATCCTACCTACCATTTTAGAAAATGCATTGTGAGTTTTCAGTCTGTTGGTCTCTTGTGTTCGTGTTTTACAAATTTCATTCCTGTTATTTTTCGTTTTTAAATTTTAATTCGTAAATACGTTAGATTTTGTTTTATTAAAAGTACTAATTGATAATGTGTGCAGACATCATTACAAACATTGTTTGTGATGTACCTACCTATAAATATTGGCATGCTATCATAGTGTGGTGAGAATAGAATAGAATATAATAGAATAGAATAGAATACTCTTTATTATGTACACCATATAAGTTACAGAAAAAATAAATTAAGTAAACATTACATAGGGTGGCACAATGGGCAGCCTTATCGCTAAGAGCGATCTTTTCAAGACAACCTTTGGATGGATTTTAAAGATAAAGGAAATACAGTACCTACTGTAGGTAGTCTTAGGTGTACGACTTAAATTACTAAATACATGATAGATAAATAAATACAATTAAAATTATGAATCAAAAAGCATAGAACCCAAGTAAAAACGATCATAGAGATAGGTAGTGATGTTTGACCATTGTTTTAAAACTGGACAAAGATTGAGCACGTCTTACTGACTCGGGCAATGCATTCCATAGCCGCACCGCTTGAACCGTAAAAGATTTGTCGTAGAAGCTGGTGGAATGCATCGGCGCATCTCTAATCTCAGATGTGTCTTGCACCAAAAAATTATGTTACTTACACCTTTTTATCGCATTTGTTTTGCGAATAAAAAACTTAAACCATATAGGTACTTCATAAAGGTTTTCCTGCAATCTACATGCAAAGACAATTTACCTGCATTTATAAAAAAAAAAAATACTGAGTTGTTTTGGAGATAAGTGAGAGTTTTTTTTACTTTTCTACTAGTTTTTCCCCACAAAAAGTGACCTCATTTTACATTATTTTTAAATACATTTATTACACGTTCTTGTTTGAGTCATAGAAGATTTTGTACCTCTGCAATTTCAACTGGATCTGTCCAATAGAATCGGAAAAGAAGAGCAACAGACGGACAACTGAGTGATCCTCGGTTCCATTTTATACCGCGTGTAGGTATCTGACATCGACGCACAAACGATTTCCATGGGTCCAGGGCATGATTCTGGACACCCCAGTGTTGGAATTTTTCGTCGCTTCTTTTCTCATTTTTTTCAAGATTACCACAAAGTATTAGCTCAGCCGAGCTGATATCTATTTGTGGTTTTATTCAGATTGCTCTTTTTAGTGAAAGTAGTTAATTAATTATTTTTTTATTAAAAATCTCATTGGGTTAGGTCAGAGTAACGATTATGAGCAGTCTAAAGTAAAAAAACCCTTGAAAAAAATTAAAAAATGAGAAAAAAGCCGACGAAAAATTCTAAGTCTAGGGTGTCCAGAATCATGCCCCGGACCCATGGAAATCGTTTGTGCGTCGATGTCAGATACACGCGGTATATCTATAAAGATTATATCTCTTATTTTAGAGTAGAGTTAAGGGGGGGTGGGCTCACATTTTACCACTTTGGAAGTGTCTGTCGCGCAAACTATTCAGTTTAGAAAAAAAATGATCTTAGAAACCTCAAAATCATTTTTGATGACCTATCTATAGATACCCCACACGTATGGGTACGACGAAAAAAAAAAATTGAGTTTCAGCAGTGCTATTCTGTAACAACATTTTCGTGTCTCGACAGCGGAATCCGAGGTGAGTTTCAAATTCGTAGAAATGTAAGACCTTATGATGTGTGAAATAAAGTTCACTTTGTAAGCTTAGTCACTCAGGTGAAGTCGATATCGAAATGGTTATTTACAAAATAGACTAGCAGTTCTAAGTATGGGGACCCCCAAATTTGATTGTTTTTTTTTCTATTTTTGTGTTAAAATTTTTATGCGGTTCACGAAATACATCTACTTACCACATTACCAACAGCATAGTTCTTATAGTTTCGGAGAAAAGTAGCTGTGACATACGGACGGACGGACAGGCAGACAGACAGACAGACAGACATGACGAATCTATAAGGGTTCCGTTTTTGCCATTTGGCTACGAAACTCTAAAAACGCTCTGCAGTGTTTTAAAGAAATGTATAAATTATTGTTTTTTGAGAGTTATGTTTTGTACTTTAGAACATAAATAGTTGGCAAAGTCGATATTTTTGCTAAAACTGGCCACTTTTAGCAATAATTGCCGTTTTGGCTATTTAGCCATGAGTTATGTATTAAAAATAGCTCTCAAAAATAATAGATACATTTCTTTAGTGCACTACAGAGCGGTTTTTTATCTACGTGTCAAAATTTACCACAAATAATAAAAAAACGATTGGCTGCGCTAGTGGACGGAATACACGCTCTTAAATGAGATTAATTAAAAAAAAAACTACTAAGAATAAACTACTTATATTTATTTGTATAATTGTGTAAGCATACCGAAACTTTTTATTATAAACTAGCTGACCCGCGCAACTTCGTCTGCGTCACATTTTCCATTAATGTTCCGCTCCTATTTGTTTTAGCGTGATGATATATAGCCTATAGCCTTCCGCGATAAATGGGCTATCTAACACTGATAGAATTTGTCAAATCGGACCAGTATAGTTCCTGAGATTAGCGCGTTCAACCAAACAAACAAACAAACAAACAAACTCTTCTGCTTTATAATATTAGTATAGATTATAGTATAGATAGTTTAGATATAGGTAGTATAGACTGTGAAAGCATACCGAAACTTTTTATTACAAGACCGACTTAATTATAAAACGTTTTTAAAATGTCATAGCACCAATTCTTATCTTAAATGATTTGCCAACAGTGACGAAGAATAAGTGCGTGTTGTTTGCAGACGATATCTCATTAATATTAAATAAAGATAATAAAAATGAACAATTTGAGGATAAAATAAATGCTGCCGTAAAAGCTATAATAGAGTGGCTTGAACAAAATAATTTATCTGTAAATTTAACCAAAACAAAATATATTAATTTCTCTAATTACAAAATGACTAATGAAGTAATGAAAATTATTGGATGTGATAATGACATTGAAGAAGTTGACCATACGAAGTTTTTAGGCATAGTAATTGATAAAAATTGTAATTGGAAAAAAAATAATGAAAGTTTATGTAATAAGTGAAATAGTTTTGCATTTGCCTTAAGTAATCTCAGGAAAACTGTTGGACGTAATGCTGCTCTATTGGCTTATCATGGATATGTCTCATCTGTGCTAAGTTACGGCTTAATCATATGGGGTAATTCCACTGACAGTAATAAGGCTTTTACTGTTCAAAAAAAATGTTTAGGAGCTGTGTTTGGTGCAGACCCATTAGAATCATGCAGACCAATTTAAAAAAAAACATAAATTACTAACACTGGCATGCTTATACATACTGGAAATGGGAACGTTTGTAAAAAAACATCCTGAACTATTCAGGAAAGCCGATAGCGAAAATGTTTATAAGGTGGGCAAAGTCTCAAGGGATCCAACAAAATTGGCAATGTCAAGATGTAGAACAGCGTACTGCCATAAAAACACTAGTCGAATGGCAGTAGAGATATATAATAATTTACCAAAGGTTATTAGAGAACTGCGAACCAGCTTATATCAAAAGCATAGAAAACTGTTTTTATACTATTAACGAATTTATGAATACTAGGACTAATGGGAAAGTTGCAGGACTTGAAAAGTAAATTGGGCATTTGTAAGCTACCTAATTGACATATTTTGTAATTTTAGTAATATATTTGATTGACATTTTATGTTTGGACAATATGTTTTTTTTTTTATTATTTATCTTTGACATTTTAAAGTTAATAATTATGTAAACAATAAGTAATCTTTTTTTTTTATTTTGTGACATTCTAATTTGATAATATTAGACCATTTGTAATTTAATTATTGCTCTTTGACATTTATAAGTTGATAACAAGTATGTAGAAAAGTCTTAGAAAAAATTTATTATTTTATTTGAAGTAATTGTATTTAGAAGCATTATTATTACAAAATTTGCATGCCGAACTGAGTGGGCGGAAATATGTTGAACTTATGTGTATCTGTGATAAAATCTGTATAATACCATATTTCGGGCAAATAAATGAATCTATCTATCTATCTATCAAGACTACAGGTTTTTTTTTCGATTTCTATGACTTTATTACGTCTTAAGCGGGAAATCGTCTGTCACTGCTGCGCGTGAGCACCTGCCTTAACGAAGAGAACAATGGTAATATCGTCCTTCTGGGTTGATTCTATACGACCTTGATAATGATAGGTACATTACTTCCAAAAATGTTTAAAATATCGCGCGCACAGTCCACTTCTATTTTTTCAAGGCTAAAGTATTGCAATAAATATAACAATAAGAATAAAATTGACTTTAGATAAAAACAAAACTAATACTTATACATAAAATTAGTAATTTCTATTAGGTGAACTACTGTAGTTTTGTCTAAGCAGTGGTAATTCCCAGAAAAATAAAGCAGCTATAAATAAAATAAAGTTTATTTTTCGGAAAAATAACACAAGATAAGTACCTACAACAAGTCAAACGATGGTAGCTGCAAAATTTATTGTGGACGCGCCACCAAACTTAGAATTAGCTAAACTAGCTGAGCCACGCAACTTCGTCTGCGTCACATTTTCCATTAATGTTCGGTTCCTTTTATTCTTAGCGTGATGATATAAGCCTATAGCCTTCCTTGATAAATGGGCTATCTAATACTGAAAGATTTTTTCAAATCGGACCAGTAGTTCCTGAGATTACCCCCTACATACAAACTTACAAACAAATGTTACCTCTTTATAGTATTAGTATAGATAGGTAACTATTTTTTACTCATACTACTAACATGGTATCATTGTTATCTACCAAAATATTTAGTGCCTGAGCAAGATATGTTCGTCTTAATTCTGTAAAAAAAGTTTGGTTTAAGGCGCGTCCCCGAGCAAAACGTAGCGCTAGCCGTTTTTTGTGCTGTTTTTTGGAGCTATCTACTCTTTATCCAAAAGAAATATCAACTAATAAAAAATACATTAAATTTTTACATAATCTTGGCTTCAAAATGGTAGATTTATTTTTTTATTACTAAGTATAATGTTTAAGTAATCTCCTCACAACGAAACCAAAGAAATGAGAAAAAATTACTGAAAACATGCATCTTCTCGAAAACTAACGATTATTTTGATTTTGTACTTACACTAATGGATAGGCAATTTAATTATGAACATTTTGGTAGAAGTATTTTTTTCAAACGACCAAATTTAGATTTTATAACGATTTTATTCAACATTCTGAGCGTATTCGCTATTGTATCTCTTGCGCTGTTCTTGAGGGAAAAAATGCTCAAGGTTATTTGCGCAGGGTACGGCCTTAAGACATGAATTTCAGCGACTCAAGCGACTCAAGTATAAGTAGGTACAGTCAGGGGTCAACTAAGAGATACTACTCTAGCCGGTCGATTCTGTTGACATCTCACCGTGGTCAATTAGGTGGAGTGACGAATGGAATGGTGGAGTGGAATGACGAAAAAACGAAAAAAGAAAAAAAAAAGACACAAACGACAAGTGAGCTGTCATGCCATCTTGTTTGTGTGGTTTGACAGCTCATTTCTCGTTCACTTCGTCTAAGTGTTCACTTCGATATTGTTTACAGCAGTGCGATTCTGTAAACATGTCGAAGTAAATACTTAGGCGGAGTGAACGATAAGTGAGCTGACCATTCAAACAATCAAGATGGAATGACAGCTCACTTGTCGTTCACTCCACCTAAGTGATCACGGTGAGATGTCGACAGAATCGACCGGCAGAATCGCACTGCAGTTATAGGTAGGTACAGTTGCCAGAACATCAAGTTATCCGAAACTGTCAAATTTTCCCAATCAACCTTGAACCTAAAACTTCTGCGATAAAGTTGAAAATCTATTAAAGAAATTTGACAGATTGTTGTAGCTTCTGTACTTACTACAGTTAGACAAAAACAATTTCAACCAAGAAGGTGCTTATGTAAGTTGTTTTTCTTCACTTAACGCGGAGTTGCAGTACTTTTTAAGATTTTTGAACGTCTGAAAATCTAATTAATTATGAGTTTTTTAATAAATAAAAATCATTACATAAAATTGAACATACCCTCAAGTAAATCGTAAAGATTGAAACGCGATTTAGAATTATGGGCTCGATACTTTTTTTTATCAAACATGACACTAAATTACAATTTTAAACGTGTACTGCTAAGAGATTTCATCACGAATATATATAAAAGTTATATATCAGTAGATAGAGCTTTTTATTTTGAAGTAAATGTTGAAACCATATTGTATAATTTCTTTATCAGTTTTCGCCAAGAAGAAAAAACAATCAAAATTTAGGCATTATTTCGCTCGCCGGACAGTCGCTGTTGTTCGTCAAAACACACAGTACTCCAACCTCGCCTTAAGACGTAAACACGTTTTATAATAAACTACTACACACAACTTTCTTCTTTGCTATTCCTATTTTTATAACACCAGACCTTGTAGTCACATTAGCAGGGGGTACTTAGGTACACAAGAATAGCAAATGCGTCATAAGACTTATTTTCAACATTTTCTCAAAAGGAAAAGTATATCAAGCACGAAATATTTTTGGAATCTTCGCGATATATACAGTGCCACCTACGTCAGAGGGTAGTGCTACAAGAAAAGCACTGACGTCATTCCAGTCATATAAATTCACAAGAAAAATATAATCAGCCTTCGACAAATGTTTGGATTTTAGGGTTCCGAACGTCTGTAAGAAAAGAAACCACTTCATAGGATCACTCCGGGTGTCTGTTTGTCTGGCTGTCCGTCTGCCCATCTGTCACAGTTAATTTTCTCCGAATCAACAGCCGGTCGATTCTGCAGTGCGATTCTGTAAACATGTCGAAGGTTGAACTTAAGCGAAATTAACGACAAGTGAGCTGTTAAACCACGCAAACAAGATGGACACTGATGGACAGAGACAGCTTTTTTTTACTTGAAATGGGCTTGCTCTTGACTCTAGTCTTGGTCAAAGATAACATGATGAAATTTTATTTTAAAATATGGGAAAAAAATATAATTAAACTTTTCACAGTTAGCCCCTCTTTTTGATGTCATACGATACAGTGTGAAAAACTTTGTTTTTATTTTCTAATTTGATCGCCAACAGTGGCATTAATACAAAAAAAAATATTTATTGTACGCGTCCATTTTTGGGTCACAGAAGTCATGTGTACCTAATTTCAACAGAATCGGTCCAGTAGATCCGGAGAAAACTGGCTGTGACAGACGAACAGACAGATAGACACCCGAGTAATCCTATAAGGGTTCCGTATATTTTTACGGATGTTTGGAACCCTAAAAAGTAAAAAAGATTCCGACGAACTGAGAACCTCCTGTTTTTTTTTAAGTCGATTTTCTTGTCGGTTAAAATAAAAAAAAACTGAAATTCGTTTTTTTTAATATTAATAGGCATACGTTTGACCGCTATCCCACCTGATGTTAAGCGATGATGCGGGCTAAGGTGGCGCACGCTTGCCTAGAAGTAACCTATTCACTCTTGACTTAAAGACTCCCAGGTTGTAGCTATCAGGAAACACAGACTCAGACAGGGAATTCCACTCCTTAGCTGTACGCACAATGAATGTATTCTCCAAACGTTTTGTGTGTATAGGTGGGATGCCCACCACATACCGGTGGCGCATCGCCTTACGTCTTGTGGTCCGATGGTGGAACGGGCTTGGCGGAATTAAATTATTAAATTCCGTCGCACACTCCCCAAAATGTAACCGATACAAAACCGAAAGGCCAGCAACTCGGCGTCGATGCTCAAGACTTTGAAGCTTCGATTTGACGAGCTTTAAATCATTGCCGATGATCCTCTTGGATCGTTTTTCAATTGACTCGAGGGCATCAAGCTGGTATCTGGCAGATCCGTCCCAAAGATGAGAGCAGTTGGTACTCCATAGACGATCGAACTTGCGCTTGATACAGTTTAAGAAGCTGTTCCGGCGTGAAGTACCGTCTCACCTTTGCCAGGATCCTCAACTTTCTAGCAGCCACTTGAGCCTTGGCCTCTTTGATAGGGCCAAAATTAAGGGTAGATGTTAATGTAACACCAAAAAGCTCAAGTCTGTCGGTTATCGGCAGGGTTAAACCGCGGAGAGATGGAGCAGGGTGGAATTGGCTCTTTTTAGCGGAAAAGAGACACGCTTGGGTCTTCGCAGCATTGAACTTGACCAGATTGGCATCGCCCCATTCGGAGACAGCCTGTAAGGACACGTTCAAGCGCTCAAGCATAGCATCCCGGAGAGACCGGGTCTGTGACTCACCAGCTCGTGCGTCGGACACGTATCTCTCAGTTGCTGTCGTCTGCATACCCAAAGGTACCGGGTTTTAGCAGATCATTAATATGCAGCAGGAACAATGTTGCCGAGAGTACTGACCCCTGAGGAACCCCAGCATTAATATCCACCACTCCGGACGAGCAGCCATCAATCACCACTCGGACAGACCGATCCCTCAGGAAATGTGCAATCCAATCACACAATCCGGCGGGCAGACCGAAGGAAGGAAGCTTACTAATATGGCCATCGTGCTCGTGCCAGACCCTGTCGAAGGCCTTCGAGATGAACGAGACGTATGAGGGTTTTAAATATATTTTATTCATAATTTTAAAATATTTTTCTTTTTATTTGAGGTGGCTTTGCTCTTGACTTTAGTCTAGGTCAGAAATGACAGAAACAAAGTCTATAATGGAACGAGCTTACCCAGAAAGAGCCTGTTCACTGTAACAGTCTTATAGCTTTGACAAAAAATTAGACGATGAATAACCATCACCCCCTCCCCCTTATCTCCGAAACTACTGAGCCTAAAATGTTAAAAAAACAATGCAGATAATAGTTATTTAACTATAGGGTCTACAGCGTTTGAATTTAATTTGTAACATGTTATTTTAAATAACTCTTTCACGACCACGTTCGGAACTCTTTGCACGCTAGTCCGACTCGCACTTGGCCAGTTTTATATTAGGCCTTCATAAGCCCAGGGGTGGCACAATAATAGAAATGTCGATATAGGAAAAAGTAATAGCTACAAAATAAATGGAAAGTTCTGATCCCTTTTATGGCATCGAATGACACTACCTATGGACACCCTATGGACACCATGAACCAAAACAGACCCATCCCATAACAAGGATAATGGAAAGTGCTTCTTGCATTCCAGCGCCTTAATTCACGATAGGAAACTATTAACCCACAATTTTACGTCCATAGTTAGAACACACAACTAAGAACTTTAAACCACTCACATAAGAGTCCAAAATACTACTGTATTTAAATAAGCTAGGTTGTAGTCAAGCTGTATTAAAACAAACAAAAAAGAACTCTACTAAATTGTAATAAGAGTAATTTATAAATGCAGCAGTTACTTAGTTCAGGGATTCTAGGATATATCGCAATGTCCTGTAAGTAAATTAAGCAAAAATAAGTCTTGTCTAGAACTTTCAAGGTTCATGTGAGACGTAACTGTAAGTTGGTTAAGTGATACTGGAATGGTTTATGGTCCCTAATGGTTTGATGGACAATTGTTAGCCTTTAACGTTTTTTAGTAGGTAGCTATGTTTGAAGCCTGGCTTTGCCTTCTCTTTAGGTATGAAGTATTATAAAATGAAAGCTGAAGTTCGTGTGGCAGTCTGCCAGCGCGAACTAGCACTTTCCGAGGTGACACCAAAGAAATCACAGTAAATCAAATCGAAATTTGCATTGTGTTTTCTTACGAAAGTATAATTACCAGCGTTGACCAGCGTGGACAACCGGCCCAAGTAGGCGGTTTTAAATGCTGGTACAACGGCAGCAGTATAACCCTGCGACACATCAACACAGGCCAAGATATTTCAGATAGCAGAGCATTTTCCTTTTTAATCATCGAAATTCTCCTCTCGCTCTGCGCGGAGCAGAAGGGAGTGTCACTCGCTTACTAAAACCCATCCATGTCCCTCCTTTTGGCCTTTGCGTTCCAGGGCCGCAGTGATTCTTTCGAAAAAATTCCGCAACTCAGGCAGAGCAGAGCCCCCGCTTGGGCGGCGCACCGCCGAGTCCTCGAAACGGCAATCGGCGGCGACCTCTCGCTTCCGGCCCTGGTCCAAGCCATGGTCCGGAGCGAGACGGAATGGGACGCCGTCACTTCCTTCTGCGAAGCAGTTATGCTAGCGAAGGAGGTAGCGGAGTGGGAGAGGGAGAGAACCTCTCGTCCCGGCCGCCGTGGTAGACGCCGCGGGCGTCGGAGGCCACCACCCGGTGACCTCCGACCACCGTAGGCGGCCTGGGCGAGCTATGGGTGGCTCGCCGTCCGTCCGTCTTCCGATGACAGGCCGTGTCAAAGGGCGCGTTAGTGTTCCACGCGCGCCTCAAAGAGAGTCAGCACGCAGAGGGGCCCGAAAAGGCCGACGCCTGCCGGAACCGCGGAACTGTTCGAAAGAGATACCGTGGCTCCGGAACACAAAGGGCAATGAAGGAACATGGATGGGTTTTAGTCAGTAGAAGTCTGACACTCCCTCCCGCTACACCCAGAGCGGGAGGAGTCATTGGATGATTTCCCATCCCTAAAAAAAAAAAGGCAGAGCAGAGCACTTACATCGGACATCGGAAGAGACAGTTGTAATACTGTCTCTTCCTTTTTTGTATAGACATGCTTTTATTATAAAATGTTTCAATTATTCCTAATTTCAACTAGTTCTGTTGATGTGGGTGGCTACCCTTGTCCGACCCAAAATCATTAAGGCTTAGCGGCTTTTTGGTTAACCTCCATGTTTTTGGTTTTGGCGCGCAGCCTATACAATGCTAGTGGAGATGACATTGCGACAGACCAAGGCGAAGCTGGCGGGACGTCTTCGATTCCTACACAAAAGAGTAACCTGTTCTAAAAATGGACAGAGTTTTGTGGAAAAGGAAGACATACTGTGGGACGAAATAGGTAGGCTAGATTTCCATAAAATTGGAAAAAATAAAGCTCTCAGAGGACGCCCGGCAGATGTGAAACTTCTATGTTAGTATTAGAAATCGTACAAAAATCTTATAAATTAGTACCGAATCTCGCCCTCCGTTACAGGCGGCGAAGTGCGGGCCATCACGACATGACAGCGTCATTTCCGTCACGGCATACGATTTGGTTTGAAAGCCAAGACGCGCCAATGGATGTTTCACACAAAAAAAAAATTAAAGTCGAACAAAAGGACGAACGATATTTTTTTTACTATTTAACGACTCCTACTTAAAAATGGGTGAGTGAAACACTTCTAAACCTTTCAGGGCCGGATGTCATTGACTTTTACTCGCATCATTTTTGGTGCGTATTGCCATGATAGTGCCAGGATAGGCGCCGTGACTGGAATGCCATGAGGTGGCACTCCGCTATTTCAGGCTTGAGTGGCATTATCTTAATGAAAGGGAGCATTTAAAGAGGTTCGATGATAGTGAAGTGGATGGACTTGTGGGCAGCGTCGGACGCTTTTATTGTGCACGTCTTTCTAAACCGTGAATAATTTCAACAAGAACAATACAATGTAACCACAACTTTGTAATAATTTATTGATTAAAAAGAGTGTCCGTGGAGTTTCTTGCACGTTCTTCTACATAAAGATCTACGCTTTGGAACGTGCAAATAGCTTCGCTTATTTGACTGACCGACCTAGATAATTCATAAGCTCCTGTTAATAGTTTAAGAGCCCTATTACATTTTTTACGGAAATTCATAATTTTTGACGCTGTAGTTTTCAGCAGCAGTAAGATATTTTAATTATTTGATCCTGAATAACGATAGTGCCAGTCTCTTTATTGTAAGTTGGAGTTACACATTTTCATTTTTCTTTTCGTGTAATTTACTATAATTATTTTACGAACTCAGTTTGCAAGAAAAAATGTCGGCGATGGAACTTTGAAGGTCTAATTCACATTGTTACAATCAATTCTTTTAAAAGCTGAATTTACTAAAAGGTAAGTTGAATGTTTTACTTGTTTATTGGAGTTCTAGAATTTCTTTAAATTCCTTGAGTTTTCACGGAAAAAAACGTAAAGAAATCCTAATTTAAGCCAGAAATGTCTTGATTCAGCGTCCATTATATTCCAAATAAAAACAATTTTTTCAAATAAATTAATATGATATAAAATTTCAATCTACAATGAATACGTTTCATAAGTTTTCGTTTGTCAATATAATTAAACAAAATTACAATAAATAAAATTAAAGTACTATAAATTCTGCGTCAATTCAGCGCGCGCGCTTCTCAGTCTCGCGCGAGCGCCCAAATAAACTATAATCCTATTCAGACTAGTAATTATCAAATAGTTTCGCCGACTATAGATGTACCCCCAATGCAGACCAACGTAACTTGATCTATTGCAAACGAGCATTTACGATTCGTAATAGGACTCTTAAGGGGATAAATATAATGACCACCATAAAATGCTTTGATACCCTTAGTTTTGTAACCAAAAATATCTACTTAACACCAGAAAAATAGTCACGACTTTAAATTCTATTCGACCACCAAATTTAGTAAATGATCACCAAATCTTAGCGAGCAAATTAATATTCAGTTAGTATGATATTCAAATTCTATAGTAACGTGTCTGCGTCAGATCCCCTCTATGGCTGGTGAAACATGTGGGTTAGGTTAGGTTAGAACCATGACCATTAGCGCGCGAAGGCGAGCGAGCGAAGCGAGCGTGCCGCGGTAGCGGCCGCCGAGCGCCAGATTGGTTTAATTTTGGTGACCATTTACTATTTTTGGGTTATTCATGATTTACTTGGAGTCATTTTACTTAAATAGGATAGCAAAGTGTTAAAACTTTGGTTATAATTTTACATTAAAATGCGAGTTTCATTTTGGTGATAATTTACTACTTTTGTCTGCTATTTGTTACTATATCTGGTGGTAAGTTATACATAAGCCATAGTTTAATTGACATATGCATTGACTTTGACTATCAAGAAGTGTTCTGATGAAGGTCTACGAGCTACGAGCTCCACAACTACTTAGTTTCTGCTACTTTTATATAGTTCGTATTTTAAACCACCATCGGACATCGATAGATATCATCATCAATCAGCAGTACGATTCTGTTAAGAGCGCGTATTCCATCCACTAGCGCCGCCAATCGTTTTTTATTATTTGTGGTAAATTTAAGACACGTAGATAAAAAACCGCTCTGTAGTGCACTGAAGAAATGTATTTATTATGTTTTGAGAGTTATGTTTTGTACTTTAGAACATAAATAGTTGCCAAAGTCGATATTTTTGCTAAAAGTGGCCACTTTTAGCAATAATTGCCGTTTTGGCTATTTAGCCATGAGATGTATTAAAAATAGCTGTCAAAAAATAATAGATACATTTCTTCAGTGCACTACAGAGCGGTTTTTTATCTACGTGTCTTAAATTTACCACAATTAATAAAAAACGATTGGCGGCGCTAGTGGACGGAATACACACTCTTAACATGTCGAAGTGAACACATAGGCGAAGTGAACGACAAGTGAGCTTTCAAACCATACAAACAAGAAGACATGACAGCTCACTTGTCGTTCACTCCACCTAAGTGATCACGGTGAGACGTCGACAGAATCGACCGGCCTGTTTCGGTGTCGCCAATCAATTATTCATCACCTAATTTTACTATTATTCGTGCGCGAAATCTGAACTAAATATTCATTGAATGAACGTAAACTTGCCGAGTCCACAATTTTTTTAATGATTACCGTAAAGGAACTCGGATGTTAGTTAGTGTCAAGGTGAAATCTACGGGCCTACATTTAATCTGATCGGACGCAGTGCCAAGAGATAAGGGATACTGCTAGTCTATTCTGTAAATAACCATTTCGATATCGACTTCACCTGAGTGACTAAGCTTACAAAGTGAGCTTTATTTCACACATCATAAGGTCGTATATTTATACGAATTTGAAACTCACCTCGGATTCCGCTGTCGAGACACGAAAATGTTGTTACAGAATAGCACTGCTGGACTGCAACAGATCGAATAAAATCGATGACATCGATCCTGCAGATTGGTTTAATAAGTGGTGCATGGTAGCCGGACGCTCATCGATCGATTACGTTTTGAGGCCATCAATATCGTGTGGTAATTTAGTTGGCTTGTATAGGATCCGACGTTACGCTCAGAAGAAGCTAAATATAGATAGTCAAAACATTTTAAAGAATTGACAAGCAGGATTTGAATGAAGTACTTGATGAACATGGATTTATTGAAAGCTCGTTAGAAAAATACAATCTGCCTAGACTTTTTAGGGTTACGTTCATAAAGGGTAACCAACGGAACCCTATTACTAAGCCTCCGCTGTCATTCCGTCCGTCAGTCCGTCTGTCAGCGGGCTGTATCTCAAGAGCCGTAATAGGTACAACAAATAATAAGAATGTGTTGTTTTTTTTTCAATTATTTTGAGTAGGTATACCAGCATTTTAAATGGAACGACTACCTATCCCACTTCTGCAACCAAGTAACTGTACAAGACAGAAGACTGACTAAACAACAATTGCGTATAGTCACAGCTGTCACAACTGGTCACGGGTCTATTAATAAATTAATACCTCTAAGACCACCTCACTTCAACTCACCTCAAAGGTTGTCTTGAAAAGATCGCTCTTTCTGTAACTTATATGGTGTACATAATAAAGAGTATTCTATTATATTCTATTCTATTCTAAGAGCGGATTTCAGATAGAACTGGTCGTGATCAAGCTGCGTTCAAAAGTTGTCAGTGTCAATATTCCATAGAAAATTTTCCAAAGGAAATTGATGAAATCCGCCCTTAGTCATAGGAGTCACTGACAACCCACTTTGCAGAACCTGCATGGAGGAGGCCGTACAGCGTCACATCTACTTCTAAGCTGCCCGGTAGTCGCTGATTATAGGGCTTAGTAGGTACTTCGGAAACCCAGGTACCCTCTGTGAGGTTGTAGTCTAAAGATTATTTTTCTTTTTTAATTGTTTTTACTTGTGTACCTATTTTATAATACTGAAATGTTTATCTGTTTGGGAGGAATAAAATATTTCCTTTTCTTTCTTTCTTCGTGCTAGATAGTAGTAGTCAATAAAATAGGAAGCAAAATATGATGCCAAGCCTGCATGGTGGTTAAATGACTTGGGCTTTCTAGACATTTATGTTCAGAAATACCCACATTTGAAACATGAGTTCTAGATCCTTGAAAGGGATATGCGACTTGCGTGCTTGGCATACAAGAACACTGTAATTATTTAGTTAGATTACATACATGCTATATGAGATAGTCATCATACATATAATTTAGAGAGGGCTAGCAGAATGGAATAAGGCTTTGGTACTAGTATATGATCGAGGAAACTGGAACAAAGGAAGGGCGGCGTTAATAAGCTCAAAATCTATCTATATCATAATCTATATATATAAAAATAAATCACTATTTTCCTTGGTCATCGCATCACGCGTGAACGGCTGGGCCGATTTCGCTAATTCGCGTTTTTTATGAATAGATAGTAAATGATACGATCTTTAGGTATTATTTTAATTGGTTTGATTTCACCATCAATAGTGATCATAATGACCCCCACACATCTTGGGTTTGGTTTGCACCATGGGTTCATGAACGTCATAAAAATTCTACGTATATACATAAATTCAACACTCTTCCACCCTCTTTGAAATGTAGTTAAACATTATAATCTTTATTATTTACTTAGATAAGTATTATTTCTAAGTTCCATGATTTAAAATTGATCGAATGAGATTTTACATAGAAACCGTTTTACCCTTTTTAACCCTGTTGGGGGTTGACTATAAAAAAATCGTAGGATCCGTTTTAAGTTATCCCACTTTTGGATTGTTTTAAACCAATTCCCAAGTAAAATGAAGCAAGCAGTAACTAATATCCTCCCCTATAAACAACATACATTTACACCCTTCAGAGGTTGATTTTAGAAAAATACAAAAACGTTTATTTCGTATTATTGTATCAAGATTGTTAATGCCAAGTTTAAACTTCATCGATCTTCAAAGCTAACCCCACAGGGGAGGTAGCTTTGAAAAAAAAATTACAAATGAACAAAAATGATGATTATAATCATCATTGTTTAGGCTCTGCGTTGATAAATCAGTCAAGACAAGCAATTGCATATATTTATATATACATACTAGCTGACCCACGCAACTTCGTCTGCGTCACATTTTCCATTAATGCTCGGCTCCTTTTAGTCTTAGCGTGATGATATGTATGCCTATAGCATTCCTCGATACATGGGCTATCTTATACTGAAAGAATTTTTCAAATCAGACCAGTAGTTCCTGAGATTACCCCCTACATACAAACTAACAAACAAATGTTACTTCTTTATAATATTAAATTAGTATAGTATAGACTATCTGACCCGCGCAACTTCGTCAACGTCTGCGTCACATTTTCCGCTCCTAAATAATATTGCAACAAAAAATTGAGATGTAAGCTATCCTATCTTTCAAGTTGGATCAAACTGCACACGGTGTGCATATTTGATTAAAATCTGTCAAGTAGTTTAGGAGTCCATCGCGGACAAACAACGTGACACGTGATTTATATATAAGAAAAGTTTAATTTAGTAACTTTTAAGTATCTGTAAATAAAATAGCACAGCCTTTTGAAAAAAGTGATTTGTGCCCTAAAAACTGCCAACTGAAATTCAACCAAACATTGGCACCAAGCATCATCATCTGCCTAGCCTTTTCCCAGTTATATCGGAGTCTGCTTCCAGTCAAGCCGGATTCAGCACCATACCAGCTATTATTTTTCGTGGAGCAGCAGGAAGCATTGGCGCCAATTTAAGCGTTACCGAAAACAAGTATTCGTTGCTTTTTCAATTTCATGGTGGGAGTTGGTATACTGAAGGTTGCGGAATTAGTTCGAAAGAGTCACCGCGGCCCTGGAACGCAAAGGGCATTAGGTGGAATACGGATGGGTTTTAGTCAGTAAGAGAGTCTGACACACGCTTCTGCTCCGCCCAGAGCGGGAGGAGTCGTTAGATGATGTACCATTCTTAAAAAAAGTGGTATCCTGAAAAGCTTGCTGCCTAACTAATACATATTTTATTGTATCACGACAGTTTTGTCTATCCGACAACCCGCGCTACTGGGCTTGAGGACAGCTCGCTTCCTCTCACGGAGACGAGGTATGTGTCCAACAGTGGGAACATTCTAAGCCGATGATGTGTGTGCTGCTATCCACAAGGACGATAGCGTGACGGTCCTCTACTTGTAGAGAATGGGAACAATCGACTGCCATCACGATCTCTAGGTTACGCAACCCTGTCGAATTGATTCTCTCGAGAAAGTGAATTAATATCGATTCTCGTTTCAATTTGGTTTCTATTTTAAAGAAATTTCTTTGATACACTTTGTGGGTTAATGAGAAAACTTGTTTTGTGAAAATAAATTATTTTGACTTTTGATTTCAAAACTGTCTTATTAATCTGACACTAGTCTAGCCAGCAGTTGCTGGGTTTTGGAAGTCAGACAGTGTTCACTATAATACACATCTAAAATACTTGTTCTAAGCAGCATCATGTTATACAGGAATTCGACCTCAATATATTGTGAAAAGGCTAGGTAAAAGGAAGTTATTAAATGGTTATGGTTCAATTTTAATGTATACTTTGAAAGTATAGTCTCAGGGATTAGGTGATCTTCAAGGCTGGTACTACTGCCTAAGCAGACGATGCGTTGTCATCCCAGGGATATTATAGCAGAAATGCCTCACACGTCAAAAATGTGGTACACTTATTGATATCGAACAGCGCAATCATACAGCAGTTCATGGTCAATGTTGGTTATGGATGTAGTTCTTGCTTCACATACATAAGAGCTCCACAACTACTATTCTGATTGATTTACCAAACATAATAAAACTCGTAGAACTACTTTCGTAGCACTAAGAGTTCGTAGGCTCGTAGCTTCTTATAAAAGACATCAACGCTAAAATGTTTAGAAATGTATCATGTCAATATTTTTAAAGGAATTTATTGAAGAAAATAACAGGATATTTTTTTTGTATTGAAATACGGTTACAATATTAATAACAACATCGAAATAGTATTTAGTGATAACAAAAACGAACATGACTGAACAAAATAAATCGAACACACTGAATAGTACCTATCATAATAATCAGCACCTATTGAAACGTTGTGATACGCTGTAGAGGTCCGAATTTCCTGACGTCATCAATAGCCTACTAACCAATAATTGCCGATACAGCTAGGAAGGTACGCCGTATAATCGGGCTTAAGCCGGTGTAATTAGAATACCAAGTTACGCCTACTAACCCAATTATTTGTCTTTCAAAACACGTATGGAATACCCTGGAGCGCCAGAAATTGGTTATTCAGCGCGCGAAAGCTCAGCGGGACGAGCGTGAGGGGAAGGGGGAAGAAAGTACCTGCGTGCGCACGCGCACCTGTTGTGCGACGCCCGCTCAGTCGCTCTTTGATAGCCGGCCACGCTGCACGCGCCATGACCGCGCGCCCCACGAAAACGTCGCGAGTGTTTAATATTATTACAGTGTGAATTATCAAAATGGATGTTCTGTATATCTGTGTTATCCTGTCCCTCCTTCAAGGTTGGTTTTTTTTTTCATCCTATACGTATCGATAGTGTTCACTGTTCACTGTACTACTTTCTTGAGAAGAGTTGTGTTGTGATGTGATTTCTCTACTTTTTGTATGTTTTTTTTAGTTATACTATTGTTTGTATTTGGTTGTTATTTGCAATGGTTTTCCGCTCAGTTGATGGTGAATGTGGGGTAATTTCCTATGGGTATTGAGGTCGCCATGATGCCTGTCACAGGTGACTGTCTGCGGTTTGTGTCTCAAACTTCATGGGACGTGGGTTCGATGATTGCGCTAGGCTCAGTTTTCATATCGCGTTTTCTTACTGTTATTCCAATCGGATTGACAATTTATATTGCTTATTGAGTGGCGAAAATAACCTCTTAGTTTATTATTGTCCCAGATTTGGAGATAGAAAATCGTCCGATAGTACATGATCTTGCTGTTGTCCAAACGTACCTACTTGGGACTGCATCACGATTTCAAAAAGCATGTAAAGCCATCCTATGACTAATAACAACGTTAAGGACACCTACAGTGTAGAACTTAAGTACTAAGATCATCGGTAGGCTTTAAAATCTTTGCTACTTCAAAAAAAATCTTCTCTTCCCTTAATCTATAGGACCCTATAATGATCCTCTCAAGCTTCACAAGACTATCATCTAAGTTCAAACGATTCTTTACTTATTGGCGGAGTCTGCTTTCTTTCCGTCTTTCGTTTCCGAGTAATGTAGGTCAAATATTGTTTCGCGTCTCTCTTTTTAAATTGCTGAGTTTGTATCTGAGAGAAATGAGAATATCGCGTTTGTGTTTCAATTGCTTTGAATTAACGGTTTTTGTTAATAAAAATATGTAACATAATATATATAATAATAAGTCTTTGTCAAATCGTAAAAGTGTACGGTCGCATTTGTTAACGAGTAAACATATCTACCTTCATTTCCGAACATGGTAATTAAAAGGTGTTTTAAATGCAAAAAAAAATGTAACCAAGAAAGTGCCCGGGCTGGAGTGCAGTAGGTGTAACAAAATTGTACATGCTGATCCCGTGTGCTCGAAGCTTTCAAACAAACAGCTGAACACCCTCTAGATCTCGCCCGGTATCGAATGGTTGTGAGGATTGTCTAAATAATCTCTCACGAAGATCTTCCTTCGTAATCCCTGAAGAGGACGACGATGAGAACGACTCCAACAATCCTACATGCAAGGAGATGGCTCCGGTCGTCGATGCGAATAAACTGGTGCAAGATATCAGTCGAGAAGTAAAGAAGACTTTCCGTGAGGAAATTAGAAGTCTTGAGAACTCGCTCGATTTCTTCAGTGAGCAACTGACATCAATGGAGCAGGCTATTAAAAAACAAGACGGCCAAATCAAGGATCTTGAAAACAAAAACTACGACCTCCAAAATAAAAACAAGAACTTAGAACTATGCATTAATATCTTGGAGCAAGGGTTCCAAGAGGTTGAGCAGCAGTCCCTCGCAGCAGCTCTGGAAGTAGCTGGGTTACCTGAGATGTCCTCAAATGACGTAGAGAAGGTGATAGAGACCGAGGCCGTTAAATTGAATGTGGCAGATAGAGAAATCCACTCAACGCGGCGATTACCAGGAACAAAGACAAGCCAGGACCCATCCTCGTGGAGCTAAAGTCGAAGATGCACCAACAGCAATGGATAGGCGCTAGCAAAGGAAAACGTATCACCGTTGGTGAACTTGTGCCGGACGTCCCGAAGGAAAAAGCTGACAATCGCGTCTACGTAAGGGAGGCTCTCACCAAGTACCAAAAAACACTACTATATAACGTGAAAACCCAGTTGTTAAATAAATCATGTCAATACGTATGGTGTCAGAGTGGCAAAGTGTACGCTAGGAAGCTCAATAATAGCAAAATTTATTATATTCGTACATTGCAGCATATAAAGCAAATCGAAAAGCTATGTTCAACTCAATCCGATAAACGACCAGAAGGGTCAACTCCATTATAACTTCTTTATATTATTTTGTGTCCCTTGAGTAGCACTTTATTTGGTTCTGTTTACAAGATTAATTATAACTATGGACATAAATGTACAAGAAATCTTTCATTGCAATTCAACTAATCACTTTTTCGAACAAATACCTCCAAAAACCAATATAAATTTATCATGTAGGTATACATTTTAATATCAGATCACTCATTAAAAACTTTACTAAATTGCAACAAACCATTATCTCGTCTAAGTATCCACTAGATCTTATAATTTTAACAGAAGTGGCTATCTCAGACAGTATAATTAACTTGTATAACTTGCCCGGCTATAAGTTGTACTCACAATTGCGTACGAGCCAAAAAGGCGGCGGCATTATCATGTACGTCCGGAATCATATTAAGTTTACATTAATTGAACAAAAAACTAAGATCTTTGAAAATCTAACAGGCTATTTAAAACTAAATGCACTTAAACACGCAATTGTCTCTGCAATCTATAGGCCACCGTCTACAAATAAAAGTCTATTTGTCAAAGAGCTTGCTAATCACATTACTAAGTTTGATTTGAATCAAAATTTACTCCTTATTGGTGATACGAACATTGATCTGAAAGTGAGCTCAGCATACAAGGATTCATATCTAAGAACACTTAGCGAACATGGATTGTTGTGTGGAATAACAGATTACACCCGAATTGAAACTAGAAAAGATTTGATTACTAAGTCCTGTATTGACCACATATCTGCACGTTTTCCCACACTACATCCATTCGCGGCAGTGCTCGATGTCGTACTAGCTGATCATCGAGGCACTATCTTTACCTGCGTTGACCAGTTGTTGGGAGTTCCGAAGTGTATACAGGGTGTTACAAAAAAATCCTTTAATTACGATACTTTTTACAAAGATCTTAAAAATGTTGAATGGACAAAAACAAAAAGTATGAGTTCTCCTAGTGACATTTTAAGTTTTATTTATGAATCTATTGATAATGCAGACAAGTCTGCAAGTAATATTAAAAAAAGTGAATTGACTAGTAAGTACTCGAAACGTTTTACTGTACCTTGGATTGTTAATGACATGAGAAACTGCATAAAACACAGTAAGTGCTATCAATTTGCCGACGACACTTGCCTTGTTATTGCTAACAAAAATCCGCAAATAGCATGTGAACGCTTACAACTTGACCTGGATGCTCTAACAAGGTGGTGTCACGATGCTGGCCTAGTGCTTAATGCAAGCAAAACTAAACTTTTGAACTTCCCTTACGGAACTTAATAGCCCATGACCATGACTGCTTGCATGCGGTGAATGTGAACAATTGTAACTGTCCTCAAATAGATATTGTCAATAAGCAAACATATCTTGGAGTAGTTATAGACGAAAAGTTTACCTGGAGTCATCATTTAGAACGTGTTTGCGATAAACTTAGGCAATTTCTTGCTAATATTACAATATTAAAGAAACGTTTGCCTTTCAAAGTGAAGATTATGCTATATTACGCACTGGCTGAGTCATACATCCAATATGCACTTAGTAGTTATGGTCGTACCTACAAAACCTATCTTGATAAGATTTACAAAATTCAAGTAAAAATTTTAAAAACGGTAGTATCACCCAAAATCAAAAATCAATTTGACGACGATATAAATGGCCTCTTTAAACACTGTAAAGTCTTACCAGTTCATACACTAGTTAACTTTTTATTATTAAAAAAACTTTTTACAAAAAAAATACAACCGACATAACATTAATTTCGGAAGTCGGTGTTTTTATTAGTTTCTTCGTATTTTAACACCGACTTATTGTTATTTTTTACTTTGTAGTGTTTTTTTTTGGAAGTCGGTTGTATTTTTTTTGTAAAAAGTTTTTTATTTTTCACTTTTTAGTGGTACACCTAACAACAACACTGCAAAACCGTAGAAAAGCAAAATACGCAATTTCGATTACTTGGATGACATAAAACTATCATATAAGTAGACGAATTCCAGCTATTTCGATTTAAAATCCAAGTTCGTAACCGATTTTCATAAAATTTTAATGGGACCAATCTGCAAGTATATCCTTTCAGATAAAACAAGAATTTTTCAAATCGGTTCATAATTGTCGGAGTTATGAGGTAACAAACATAAATAAAATAAAATAAACATACAACCGAATTGATAACCTCCTCCTTTTTGGGAAGTCGGTTAAAAAAAACAATTTTTCAATGATTCTTTAATAAACAAAATCGAACATCCTGTACGCACGCGGGCAATATCTGAGAATAGACTTCGTACACAGCGCGCCAACAGTACGTATGGCGAGCGAACTACAGGTTACATCGTACCGAGACTTATTAACAATCTACCCTCAGAACTAATTGATTGTATAACAGTTAACAATATTAAACATAAGCTTAAACAATATTGTTTAAGTATTATCTAGATAATTTAGAGAAGTTTGTTAACTCATTTAAGACCTAAATATTGTGTGTTAATGATGTTATTAATTGTTATCAACAATAATTTATAATTGTAGTTTTATAGTTTTACGTTGTAATGACAGTAAGCATTTTGTTTTTAGCGTTTTTTTTAAATAAATACCTATATACATATTGATAGACTTAGAATAGCACAAGTTTAAACCTTAGTGGTTTTTGGTTGCTTTGTAGTACTAATAATCCTGTACTCTATTGTTTAATTGATAAAAATGTGATGAAAAAGAAAAAAACGGAATATTTGGGATCCTAGTGAAAACCAATGAGTTTTGCTAAAACAAGTACTATAATGTGTAAAAAATCAGAATTATTGGAATTTTTCATTCAAAATTCCCAACACATAAAACATCACAATAAAATTAATTCAAATTCTTCACTATTAACGTGAGTTTAGCATTCAATTTTTTTATTTATAAGTCAAACTCGTCTATGGTTGTGCTTTCTCTTTAGAGTTCTCAAGATAAATTGCCAGTCACAACTGGGCTCAGAAGTGTCCCCTGCACCAAACTTCGTCGATCGCACCAAAGATACTCAATAACCTGAGGGCTAATTTTATTCTACTAATTATCACATTCGCATCTTAATCGCAAACTGATAAAAATGTATGAAACTTAGAAACTTAAGGCTTTTTTGGCAGTTTGCGATAGACATGCGAATGCGCAAGTTGTTTAAAATAAGTAGCATTGGCACTCTGATTTCCACAATCATCATCATTTGTTAAGCTCTTTCTAAACTATGTTGGGGCATGCAGTCTAACCAAACGGAGCTGAATTACCCAAAAAAACCGCAAATCCTCGGATTTCTTCACACCTCAAAATCTGCTACCATTTGAATTCACTGGTTGTTCGAATTTTGGGCTTTTTACCATTCGTTGAAAATATCACATCGTAGTTACGAGAGACTGAATCAAAGTTTCTCGAAAAGTACGTTGTGATTGTCCGACTCAAACTTGATCTACATTGCTTATTTCAAGCTTTCTTCTACGAACGATGCTCTTATCCACAACATTGCATAAAATCATGCAAGCACAGAACTAACCTAGTTCCCTTCTTCCATGTGATGTTGTTTTGCCCCATTATGTAGATGCGACAAGAAATCTCCCGCTATCGGCGCACGCGTCACCGAGCTGGCGGGCTTACAAGACGCCAACGATAACCGTTTATTAGAACGCTTTGAGCCGTGACAAAATGGATGCGTAATCCGCATGAATACAGGATTGACGGCAAACTGTCAATTGTTGCGTAAACCTTGATGAATTATTCGTGGAGTATGAAAGTGATGTGTAGACCTGATCCTGACCCTTTAGGGGCGATTGAATCTTCTAAATCAGATCTACTTGGAAATTAATAAAAGGTGGATCGTTCGGGCATTAGCCACGATTTTTGATAGTGCATTTAGTGCATTCAGCAAACGAGGACTTACAATTTAGAGGTTCATATTATTATAATTTGAAACTCTCAATAGAAAATTTCAAGTCAGCGCTAAGGCCACCGTGACCAGTATATATGTATGTAACTCTGTATATAGAATGATATACAGAGTTACATACATATGAGTACGCTTAGCAAAAGCAAAGCTCAAACATTTTCCCACTCGGGCTCAATTCTTCATCGGTTGCAAATGTTTCAATGAAAAAGAGAACTACCCCAGTATGTAGTTTGTTGTGGGTACTCCCTTCGTTTACTTTTCCATTATTAACAAGTGGTTTGATTGCGACTGTGACCTTTTCTGGAGGATTAATATTGATTATTTGAACATAAAAGAAATATACATGCATACTAATTCGGAAAATACTAAATAAAAATATACACACAAACAAAACCTTCACTAAAAACGTAGGAAACACAAAATGAAACTCAGACGTGGACAAAACTTTTTACAACTACAACCAACCCGAACAAGCTACGGAAGAAAAACGATTCTGTATGAAGGATCTAAGCTATTTAATAAATTACCGAGAGACCTCATAGAATCTAAATCTAAAACTACATTTAAAAAATTACTTAAACGCTTTATAATAAAAAACTCACTTTCCCTACAATAGTGTCGAGCCACATCCAGTAACTGTCACTGTAGTTCATCTGTATTGTTACTGTACGGAATACGTATTTTGTGTATCGAACTAACACTTGTTCATATTTATTTGTAACCTACCCTCAAAATATTATAATTAACGCCTAGTTTTGTAATACGTCCAACATTTAGTCTTTTTTATGATATGTCCAGTTATATTCTCATGTAAGTGAATTGTAATTCTTATGAGAATAAATGATCTCAAACCAGATTATTTGACATGTCTTCCTTATTCTAGATTAGTCTTCCGAATATTTTTCCTAAACATTCATTTTTGATATCTTCAGAGCATTCCATGCCTGCTTTTCGAGACTGGCAGGGTTATCAGCATGTTCTATTGTGACTGCTATCTTCCAACCTTACCTCCGCGGTAACTGGAGCGTGAAGCTGCTAGCGTGTGTGTAAGTAACTGTGGACATGTCAGCCCATCATCGTTTAGCACCACGCTAACTAATATTTCCCGGTTGACAGTTAACTTGAAGAAAGATTCATCGCATACTCCTATTAGCTGTTGCGTACTGACTATAACTAGGCTGTGTTTCTCAATATTTTTGCTGTCTTAATATTTAGTTCAGTGATTCTAACAATGGTGTTGTCTGTCATAAAATTTTGTTTTCTATATATACGAGTACATTGATTTTGTTTTTTTGTACCGTATTTTTTTTAATCGATACCACTACTACTTCTTTCTATTTAAATTTTGAGAACGTTGTCAACTTTAAGGAATATTTATTTCTCTTCGTTTTGAATTCACATCCCTACTGCACACCGTATTAAAAATGTGAATAATATCATATTGTTATATGAAACACTTGCATAATTCAGTGACATAACTGTCGTCCTCCCCAAGTTTCTTGCGCCCGTACCGGAAGTGCGCTACACCCTCGCTTCCGGTGCAGGCAACTGACCCTTTGTAACCGAACAATTTCGAGAGCTCAAATATTGGGATAGCATGACGAGAAGTTCGTTTGTTATTTAATTGAAATAATTCAACTTTAGACATTGCAAATCAATATACCGCAATAAATCGAGGAAAATGAGGAAATCACTCGAAGAATTTATGGTATATAATAACAGCCGCACGGGTCGATCTTCCAGGTGCCTATCTTAACATACTGAGTTTCCTCCGAGCCTCGAAAAATACGTTAAGCCGTTGGTCCCGACTGTCATGTGTAGATCTTTGGCAGTCATTACGGATAGTCAGAAGCCCTACCTATTATTAACTGGGTAACACGGTAGTGTTACCCAGTTAATAATAGGTTGTGGAGGTCCGGTAGGCAGCCACTCCACGTAAAATACTGGAGCTCAGCTAAATACGGTTTGACTGGAAGCCAACCCCAATATAGTTGGGAACAGGCTAGGCAGATGATGATGACTCCAAGAAATTATGGTCTAGAACGAAGAAGAGACTGCAAAATCGATACAATAAACTTGATGCACTGGCACGAAGTAACAACGGACAAGGAAGAAAGATATAAACAATGCTATGCGGTTCAAGTAGCTTAGTTGAAGAAGCTATACTGTTAATACATTTTTCCCAGTTGGGCAAACAGCGTGCGCGATGAAATTTTACATTCGTCATATCTTATGCCAACATGAAACACCTC
Source organism: Ceramica pisi (assembly GCA_963859965.1). Lineage (NCBI taxonomy): Eukaryota > Metazoa > Arthropoda > Insecta > Lepidoptera > Noctuidae > Ceramica > Ceramica pisi. The sequence goes on along the minus strand of OY982527.1, from coordinate 37,446,818 downwards.
TGTGCGTAGTCACATCTCAATATTAACCGTAAAAAAGTGTCGCATCTCAGTGTCGCATACAAGGGTGGTAGACCCCAACAAAATTCCTTTTAAAACGTAACATTTCTGACATATTTCTATACAAAAAACGATGGAGCGTTCATGATAAAGGATCGATTATCGTAAGCTAGTGTGTCTGAGAAAGAATGTAGTTTTTTCTCTCCTCGTCCCCGGATACCTTTGTGTTGATGGCTACAAAAAATGATGCGGTGTTGGCGTTCCGTTTCCTATTTCGATGGCGATGTGATGGTGTAATATTTATAGAAATTAGAGAATTCCTTTTGCATATGGTGGAGTATGTTATGTGTGATATAAGATATGCTTTGCTTCGATTGCAATGAAATGATGTGGGACTGAATATTTATGAGGAATTATTCGTCTTTATATTTAACAAGTTCACCATCATTTTACTTTACTGATTTTAATATCTCGATGTTTGAGTCGTCACAGCGAGTCTCTTTCTTTATGTCTTTATGTCTCTGTTCGCCATCATCTTATAAGTACTTCCCTTTTCTAAACCCATGGTCTCTCACTTTTGGTGGCTGTTCACTCTTAATTTTACGGACCTTGAAATCAAGAGTGAACAGGCACCTTGTGGGCACGCTTGCTCCATCGTAGACCTCATCCAACTCTTTCCTTCAGGCGTTATCGAGGTCAAGAGCAAGCCCATTCCTCAATAAAAAAGACCATCCATTAGTTGTTTGGTCTTCCAATGCTCTTTTACTCATTATACCTAAATCTCTATTTATACAGTATTTTCCATCCGCTGCATGACAATTCTGTCGTCATATCACCGTATACACTTAGGTAGAGTGAACGACAAGTGAGCTGTCATTCCATCTTGTTTGTATGATTCGACATGTTAACTGAATTGCACTGCTGGTTTCTTCATCGTCACTTGAATACTGACAGCACAATTAATGTAGGTCACTCTTCATATACAGACAGAGTTAGGTAAACGAGTTAAATCGATAGTTTCAATCTACTGGCTTCGCTGTCTTTGAATTTTTAAATATAGCGCGACTTGGGTTAAACGACACACCATATAATAATGTGGTGTGTAGTATGTTATAGTATCTTGGAACTTTCTGGCGTTATTGTCTACAAATCTCGTTGTGATATGACGTATATCTGTATAGATTCGTTTCTTGCCGAAAAAACTAGTATTAAGCCAGTCAGGTGATAAAAGGGTTTTGTTCCCAGGATCCACCAGACTGATAGTAGTCTGAATGTGATGAAATAAGTTGAAAAAAAATATGGTACCCCCCCCCCCCCAATGGATAAAGTGGATGTGAATTTCATTGACCTATCCCATGGTGTGGGGTGTCGTTGAATAGGTCGTTTAAAAATATTGAGAGTGTGCGAAAACCACACACGACACGCACTTGGCCGATATTTTAATACAGCTAACGACTGTAGGCAAATATTTTCGTTTCCATCACACTCGCAGACTGACCCGGTACGTGGTAGCCCCACCACTACTTTCACTATCTCAATAGAGAACTAGACGAAGTATAATGGCATGTTTTGATACACTTTGCGGGCACGTAAACAGCCAAGTGGAAGTTCGGAAGGTCATTGGGGTAACGACGCGACTGCCCGTTTTACTAGCGAGTTCATATTATAGCGCCTTTATTTTTACAACGTGTTGCAGACATTAGTCTGCATGAAAGTGTGAAATAAGTAAATATAGTACTTAGGATAAGACTGGGTTAACCAGCGAAGAAGTTATCTTTTTTGCGCTGTAACCTAACTGCGTAAGCAAAATTTGTTCCAAAGAGTAGGTATAGTCATCCGACTATTACAATTGCCACAGATGTTTGTGGAAGGAATATCTATTAGCGATGTGGTTTGGTAGGTATAAACAAATTGTAAAATAATGAAAGCAATATCGGAAAAGGGGTCAATAAACTCATAATTGCGAACAACTTTAACTGTAGGACCCGCACTGAAATCACTAAATAGCTGTAGTTATTTTTTTCGAGTTATCAATAACTGGCAGATGACGCACAGCGGAGACAACAGGTCGTCGAAAGCTTATATTTGGCATCAAGGTTCCTTGGGGTTTGTAGGGGAGCACTAAGGAGCTCGGCGGTTTTGATCCGATAGTCGTTTTTATGTCCGTATTAGACATAAGTTTACAAATTAATTACATTATGTTGAGCGAATAAGGAGGAGCTTGTGGCTAAATAACAAAAGACGTACGGGTAGATCTTCAAGGTTAAGCAACGCTTGCCAAGGTTGGTCTGTGGATGGGTGACCATCTTAACATACTTACCGAGTTTCCTCCGTGCCTCGGAAAGCACGTTAAGCCGTTGGTCCCGGCTGTCATTTGTAGATCTTTGGCAGTCGTTACGGATTGTCAGAAGCCAGTAAATCTGACCCCAGTCTTGCCAAGAATTACCTTGTTACCCAGTTAATGGGTTGTGGAGGTCTGGTAGGCAGCCGCTCCACGTAAAATACTGGTAATCAGCTGAATCCGGTTTGACTGGAAGCCGACCCCAATGTAGTTGGGAAAAGGCTAGGCAGATGAAGATGATGTTACTTGAAGATAATGATGATGAAACTTAAAAAAAAACTGAAATCAAATTATTAAGAAAATAGTCTTATGTAACATGATAAAAAAAAAGATTTGCCGTTTAGACGTGATACTCATTTTAAAATCAGCTACTCAGCCGTATCAGCGCCTTAAGGAAGGTTAAGGCACGCGCCAACCCTTCTGACAAAAACACACATATAGCGCAATTACGTCATGGTATGGGGTTTTCTTGTTACAGTAGGGTTTTTCCACTATATTGCTAGTAAGACTACACTTATAAAGGAAGTGGTCGTGCTCTGATTAGCAATTATAGCTGCGATATGTTTTGATTGGCAGTCGAATGACTAGGACATGCTGCAAATTGTACACCACTTCCCGAGTGGGCTTACGTGAGTGATGTAAAATATGACGCGATTAGGTATGAAGTGAAATTGCTTTAAAATGATAGGTGTATCATTTTACAAAGACAGGTGATTGTATTTGTTCTTCTCAGAGGCGATTTTCAACTGTCGGAAAACTTTTGTCAGGTGGATTTAAATGATAATTTCATGGTTTTTGGTTGTAATTATGTTCAACCGCCATACTTAATTACTAATTTTTACCCTTCCCATTTTTGGACTTCGTACGCATGTATCTCGATTTTTCCCATTCCGGTAGGAATTTCGGGAATCCTCTTTTAGTGCTGGGCAGCAATGCCCAAGAAACCTACATACATGCCAAAAGTTCAGCTTTCTACGACAGTCAGTAACTCACTTACTCAGTAACAGATGAATAATATATATATTAGGCCATTGATTTATTATTGATTGATTTATTCGGGACTATTCGAAAGAGATACCGCGGCTCCGGAACACAAAGGGCAATGAAGGAACATGGATGGGTTTTAGTCAGTAAAAGTCTGACACTCCCTTCGACTCCGCCCAGAGCGGGAGAAATCATTTGATGATTTCCAATCCTGCAAAAAAGGCCATTGCTTTCCATAAAAGTTATCTGACTGTTGAAAAATCAACCTTTATCGAATTTTAGCCGCTTAGCCACAGTGAAAACGATCAAGCGACAGCAATTTCCGAGAAAGAAAGAAGATGTTTTGAGTGTGCGACGTGTCAGCGCCGGTTTGGCGCGAACCCGCGACGAAAACTGACAGAAAACGAGACGACTGTTGCTTACGTTAGCAACCAAATAATTACAATAGAAATTAAAAAAAGGTATTTCTCAGAAAAAAAAAATCAAGCGAAGTTTTGACCCAACCGTGCGTGGTGCACTTACCCAGTACTTGTGCCTATCACAAATTATAATAGGAGCGTATCCACAATCGAGCCGCGATCGAATGTCAGCCGCCGCCGAACTTAGGCAACTTCCCTTAGAAAACGGTAGCTGATGAAACTTAGTAACGTACTGTAATTAAAACTGATGCCAAGGCACTGTTGCACGCTTCACGAAGGTCCCTGAAATACCTAACGTAACCTATGTTTGTTGATTCTTTTTTAATAGATGTGTCCGCGATTAATCGACGTGCGAGACCAGTTTTTTATGAGGGGATAGATTTACCCGAGTAATTTTGTAAAGGCTCGTAACTGTTTGTATATAAAAAAACACTGTTATAAAAATTACTGGTACACCTGTAAATATGGCAACTTTTCGGCTTAAATACTAAAACATGAACAAAATCAACACCCCGAAACTAAACCGGAGATGATCAGATAGTGGGAAAAACTACGAACGGTAAGATATAGGAACTGGCCACAGCATGCAAGCGAAAACGCAATCTGTAGCATATTACATCCTTCATGGAACTTTTATGGTATACTTCAATAGTATTACAAAGTACAACAATTATTTTTAATGAAAATCATATGCAAAGTAATACCTCTTTATGCAAGTTATTTTTGAAGTCACGGCCCATTAATCAGTATTGAAATACTCCATTTTAAACCACCCCATTTTACCTACATAACAACCCCATGAACAAAAATTACAATCTAGAACAAAATTATATGAGGTCCCATTAAAATAAATGGACTTTTATCACAACGTTCAGTACGTTTTACCAAAAATATTTATGTAAAAAAAAAACTCTGACTAAAGTGATTTTATTTTGAACTAAAATAATAAAGTTTTAGTGTATTTTTAACCGACTTCCCAAAAAGGAGGAGGTTATCAATTCGGTTGTATGTTTTTTTTTTTTTTTTTTTTTTTTTTATGTTTGTTACCTCATATCTCCGACAATTATGAACCGATTTGAAAAAATTTTGTTTTATCTGAAAGGATATACTTGCAGATTGGTCCCATTTAAATCATATCAAAATCGGTTACGAACTTTGGATTTTAAATCGAAATAGCTGGAATTTGACTATTTAGATGATTCTTTGATGATCGAAATTGCGTATTTTGCTTTTCTGCGATTTTGGAGTGGTGTTGTTAGGTGTAGGGAACCACTAAAAAGTGAAAAATAAAAAACTTTTTACAAAAAAATACAACCGACTTCCAAAAAAAAACACTACAAAGTAAAAAATAACTTTAATTTCGGAAGTCGGTGTCAAAATACGAAGAAACTAACAAAAACACCGACTTCCGAAATTAAAGTTATTTTTTACTTTGTAGTGTTTTTTTTTGGAAGTCGGTTGTATTTTTTTGTAAAAAGTTTTTTTCGTTAGCAGATTTTTTCCTTGTAATCAATAAATGCGATTTTCTTTTTTTTTACCATTGTACTTATTTTTATGGTCTGAATGTGTTCTTAAAGTTTTTACATGATCTATTTTAATGGAACTCTGTATAAGAGTAAAATTTTCCGCTCACCTTTTATCCGGAAACTGCTCCGGCCCAGCTCGGATCACAGGACTCAGGACTCCGGTCTTATCGATCGTTCGCCAAAGCCCTAGTGCGCATGACGGTGCCTAGTTTCGTCTAGGACCTGGCCTTGCAGCCTGCACCCAGTGCGCAGTTGCAAACGCTATCGATTAAATATTTAAGGACGACCTCGCTAGCCACCCCAACCCCAGTTCTAGGAATTTCTTTGTTCTCAAAACTAGGGTTTTTAGTAAGTTTTTGACCAAAATTAGTACTGAAACTGTCTCATAGACCGCCTTAGATATCGTTAGAGCAAAAAAATTGATTCTGAAAGGCTACATTGAAAAGTTACAGGTCATGAAAGCTTTGGGGGTTTTCCTTTGTTCTCGACCATGTTGAAGGAAGATGGTCTAGGAAGACAGTCAGTCAGTCAGACCAAATCTTTTCTTGCTAGAAAGGGGGCGAAACGAGGTTTAGTGTTGAAATCGAGTTTTAATAAGTGACACATTATTTTTCTCACATTTTCTTTGTCTGAAATTTTTTTGGGTTTTTCAATTACTTTAAAGGAGAAATTAGGTCTAGGTGTTTTTGTTCCCTCCTATGATGTGGTGTAGACTAAACGTTATCCGAAACGCCTTCAAACAATGCGGGTTTGTGCAGTTTCTTTGTTTTTAAACTGCCTAATTAAATGTTTAGAAATATACTTTGAGTTCTGAAGGACTTTTTGGCTATGATATTCTCCCCTCATATGCTTTAGTAAAATTGGCAACGAACTCACTGTAACCGCAGTTCCTAACAAGGATACCTGTTGCGGGCGTGGTTTTTTTGTTCTAAAAAGTACAAGTTTCAGTATACGTATTTTTGGTAAAAAAGTAGTAAATTCCCTCATTTGTCTTACCAAATTACAAAAAGACTAAAAGTTTGTATTTAAATCCTCTATAACCCGAAACTTTAAAACTATTGGCAGGTTCTTTGTTCTCATAACTTTTACAATACGTTAGTTTGTGAAAAAGTTTTGACTTACTTGCATTATTTCTAACTGTCAGACACTTCATATTGCACTGATCAAGGATTGAACAATTTTCCGAGCTTTTATGAAGCATTACCTGTTGCGGGTTGGGATTCTTTGTCTTTGAAAATACGAGTTTGTTTTTATAGAGTTTTAGGGTAAACCACGGAGTAAGCTCATCTGGTTGGTCCGTTTAAAAGATGTCAAACATTTAAAAGAAAATTCGTGTATTTGGTTTGAACAGTTTTCTTTGTTCTCAAAACTAATGTTTGTTGATATTTAGTTAATAAAAGCAGGTGCATTATGAATGACAAGATTAAGCACCTCTAAGACAGTTGTAGTACAGTCGTCAGCACATCATACCTATCCGAAACTCTCAAATTTTCCCAATCAAATGTGAACCCAATCCCTTTAGCAACAAAGTTGAAAATCTAACAAAGACATTGACAGATTGTTGTAGCTTGACCTCCTCAAGTTCATTTGTTGTTGGGCGGCGTTTTCTTTGTTTCTAAACATAGGAGAAGCTTTTTTCGGGGATACCTAGGGTCACTCCAGGGCAATGGTTTGCTTGGCTGCCTTTTAGAAGGGTAATTTTGTCATTTAAATCGCGTATTTGGGCTTTCGATTTTTTATTTGTCTTCTGGTTTCCATGATAATTAATGATACTTATTCTGTAAGTAGGTTGTAAATAACACTTTTACACGTCAATCAATGTTATCGTCAATGATATTAAGATTTCTTATCTAAGTACCTAGTAGGGATTTGTGTTATTATGAGACTTGTGCCTTTGTTGGGAGATAACTTTGATACTTACTGATTTTCAATACTTACTTAAATACAGAATGACAATGACGAATGTTAAAGAAAACGGTGTGCCTAAAATTATTTTTGGTTCGTGACGTGACCGAAATAAGAAATGAGCAGATAATGGACTTGTTTTTTTCCCAAACGTTGATTTTTTTACGCTCAATCTTGTTAATGGCAAATTTTGTTCTTATAACAATAATACCCAATCATGTTTCCAAGACAACATAGGTGATTATGATTATGGACGCACGGTACGGTGTTTTTTTATTGGGGGCGCAAAGATCGGATTCTACGGGGAGCAGCCCCAGTTGCCAATAACAACAAACAGAGATAACAAGTCTGTTTTATAAATATGTTTACGGCAATTATTACCTATAAAATAATTGCCAATTAATTTCGGATCACTGGCGTAGCAGCTACATTTCGCAAGGCTTTAGAAAAAATGTATTTTGTTGAAAATTCTAGACCTATCTGAGTATCTATGCAGTTTTTTTACTATTATTATCTGTTTATTTTACTATTATTATCTGTTTATTTTACTATTATTATCTGTTTATTTTCTCTTCATCTTATACTTATTTTTGAATTGAGCTCTCACAAAGCAAACATCCATGAGAGGTTTTGCACATGAAGATTACTTACCTACAATGCAAAGCAATAAAATCACATAAATTAAATCTAAAACAAACAAAATCGTGTAATTACAAGACATAGTTTATAAAAATAAAAAATAAAATATTATTTAGGATCTATAAAATTGTAAACACTTATATTCCTCACATCATTTAAAATAAAATTCAACTTGAGTTCTGGCTTATTACCGATGGAAAAATCTATTAATATTTTTGCCGACCTAAGGTTTAAAAAGAGGACGCGGCTAACAAAGGCTTAACATTTTACCACCTGTTTACCAAAGAGGTAGTCTTTTATCTAAACATACTGATGGTTTAAAATACCTGCGACATATCCATCGGAGCGTGTCGTAAATATCCTGGCAACCTGCTTGTTATTTGCTATAAATTTATCACCCAAAGGTACTGCTTTCCGCTCAGCTGGCGCTGCAGTGAGCGAACTGCCTGCGGAAGACACTTTAATTAGCTGTATCTGCAATGCTATTCTTGTTATACGTTTCCGTTGTTTACTCTCAGAGTAGTTTTACTTACTAAAAGGTCTTTTCAAGTTGTAACATAATATTCCTTTTTTATTGATCTTTTAAAAGTATTGCAGTACATGGGTATATACTTTATCATCATCTTCCTGCCCTTATCCCATGTTACTTGGGGTCGGCGCAACACGTTTTTTTCTTCCAATCTGCCCTATCAGCCGTCAAACTTTCACTAACTCCCTTTTCTTTCATATCGCTTCTTACACAATCCATCCATCTTTTCTTTGGCCTTATATGTAGTAAAAATGACTGCAAAGTGGGTGCAGTTCCGATCTCCTATCTAGGTTAGTGTATAAATAAAACCTGTATGAAGGAGTGACAGTTCCGAACCCCTATTGCTTAAAAAATAATTTACAATATACGTGCAAAATTTTTATAAAAAAAGAATAAAGAACACTTCCGGACTATTCTTTTCGTGTCGATTAGTTTTTTGGGTCCAGAAGGTCTTTTGGCTTTGAAATCAAAATAGCTGGAATTTGTTTACTTGAACAAATTAAACGAAATTGCGTGTTTTGCTATCCTGCGATTTTCCAATGGTGTTGTTAGTTGTAGAGTACCACTAAAAAGTAAAAAATAAAACTGACTTCCAAGTAACGTTTGAATTTTTTTGTAAAAAGTTTTTTTCGTATATAATATTAGATATTTCGATATTTAGTTTAAAGTGAAGCAAGAGTCAGTCAGCTGTTCTATTTTTCTTATAACAGTAGGAACTAGTACCTATAACAAAATAAAATCCAGGCGCTTTATGATTACCTAAAAGCTGAAAATTAATATGTATGTTATATTAATATGTCTGAAGCATTAAGTCCGCTTCTGAACATTTGGGTGCGTGAAGTATTATAAATAATTACATAACTATTTAAACTTAATTAATAATTCAGCCAGTGTAGTATTATTCAGTAATTTTTAGTGGTATTTGATGAATAAACAGCTAGACCAAAACTCTATACAAGTATCAACCTAGTTCTTGCAAAAAGCTACCTAATGTTACTTACGCCATTTCAATACCGGGTCGCTTTGACCGCGAGCGGCACATGGAAGTAAAAGTCATTTTTGTTAAGACGCCAAGTGAAAGTATCATAATTAAGTTTAGTTATCTGTTATTTTGTAACTCGTGACGCCACCTACAGTCCGTTATGAGAAACTCATTGTTTGAACTTCAGACTTAACATTTTTTAGGTAATGTACGCGAATTCAAATCAACGAAAGTATTTGCCCACGGGTTCTGAATTACGCGAATGAAAGTGTTTTTTACTTTTTTGATGTGCTAAGTATAGTTGATTATTTTTTGTTTTTCTTTTAATGGGAGGGCCAATCCTATTAATTTTAAAACGACTTTCGCATTCGCATGTCAATCGGAAACTGTCAAACTTGTATGAAAATTAAGGCTTTTTGACAGTATTTTTATTGACAAATTAGTAGAATTGCCCTCTGTTCATTCATTTGTTATTGATTCAATTGTTCACTATATTTTATTAGATTAATTTACTAATTTAGTTTTACAATATGGGTTCCTAACGAAAACTTTAGGCACACGTAGATAACTATTTGAATAATATTTTTGATGAACTATAAAAATACATGTACAGAAACACATAGTATATAATAATGTCACCGGAATGTGGCAGACTCCGTAAGATTGTAATAAGTCTTGATTAAATAATAATTTCTCGAAATATTATGAAAAAATCGTTTTGTAAAAATATATCACATCCAAAAATATATCACATCCAAAAATATATCACACCCAAAAAATAAAAGTTTCCAATACATCCTTGTCTTATTTAGAAAAACAGTTTACAATTTCACGCGATATTTTACAATGTTAAGGCATTTGCCATTTTCTGGTGACATATTATATACTTTTTATTTATTTCATTCAATTGTTAAGTTATTCAATTTAACTCACTCGGTTCCTCAAATCTCATCATCTGCCTAGCCTTTTCCCAAGCATATTGAGGTCAGCTCCCAGTCAAACCGGATTAAGCTGAAGACCGTCACAACCCATTAACTGGGTAGCACGGTAATGTTCAGGAAATAATTATTTTTATTATTATTTTACGTACCTACTTAAATGAAAAAATATTCAAAATAAAAAATATCAGACCTTATTAAAATATAAATTGCTTCAATGTTTTTATACTGTACTAGCTTTTACCCGCGACTTCGTCCGCAGATATACCATTTCTTCCCGTTCCCGTAGGAATTTTGGGAAATTCTCTCTTAGTGTTCCCCTACGCTCTCCAAGGAACCTACACGCCAAATTTCACCTTCTACGACCAGTAGTTTTGGCTATGCGTAGTCTGTCAAGCTGCTTTTAGACTACGCTATAATATAATATAATGGAATCTATACTAATATTATAAAGCAGAAGAGTTTGTTTGTTTGATTGTTTGTTTGTTTGTTGGTTGAACGCGCATATCTCAGGAACTACTGGTCCGATTTGAAAAATTCTTTCAGTGTTAGATAGCCCATTTATCGAGGAAGGCTATAGGCTATGTATCATCACGCTAATACCAATAGGAGCGGAGCAGTAATGAAAAATGTTACGCAGACGACGTTGCACGGGTCAGCTAGTCTAGTATATAGCTCATAGCACAACAATATCGCGCACCATACATTGTTATGGACACGTTCACACTGTACTGTACTATACAACCTATAACAGAATAAACGCAATACCTCTTTAGGGGTCATTGAACTCGTCAATAGGAACAACTTTTACTATGGGACCATCTCCGAAATCGCGAAAAAAAAATCAGCTGTTCAGTACATTTTATCGAGTTATGCGTACTAAAATGTATGGGACAGTCGATTTTTTTTTGCGATTTCAGTATTCGTCCCATAATAAACAAGTGTTACACGTTGTATATTATTGAACATGTATGGTGCGCGATATTGTTGTGCTATGAGCTATGTACTCTAAGCTATATAATTATTATAGCGTAGTCTGAAAGCAGCTTAAGTCAGTCCCTCAGTAACGAAAGATTTATTTTTTATAGAGAACGTTGCCCCACACTAGGAATTTCTTCTGTATCGTGGGTACCTTTACAAACATATAAAGTCACATACACAAACAGCCAGACCCGGAACAACTATCTGTAGGCCATACAAATGTTTTCTCCGTGCGGGAATCGAACCCAGGACACGCGGCGCAGCAGCTGATCGCTCAACCATTGCGCCAACCGTGCCGTCAAATATTAAAATAATATATTAGGATTATAATATTCTGTCATAACATAACTACCTCTAGTTCCGGGGTATTATGGCAAAGTTTAAGGTAGGCAGTTCTCGTAAGTGCAGTGATTGCAGGCTGCAACATCCCGTCGGCCAAAGACAATGATTTCCGCACACAACACATAACGCGAATGAAAACTAAGGTATTTCCGACTACCGAATACTATATTATATGGATTATTTTCATATTTTGAAAATCATTCCTTTTCGAAAGAGTTCAACTCTGTGGACAAAGGTATAAATTTTTATTTAATCATAGTTTATATTTTTCGCTGAAGTCTCAAAGTACCAGATATTTCAGTCCAAAAATACCTGATCCGGCAGACGTGTACCAAAACATTGTTTTTGTCACGATCGGAATCTATTTTTTTAGCTCTCTTTTCTGCTTGCTTCCCAACAATACTGGGGTCGGCTTTCAGTCAAGCCGGATCTAGTTGAATACCAGTATTTTGCGTGGAGCGGCTGCCTACTAGACGTCCACAACCCATTAAATGTACCTACAGTATCTAATGTTCTTGGCTAGACTTGTGTCAGATTTTCTAGCTTCTGACAATCCGTAACAACGGCCAAATAATTAAAAATGGCAGCCGAGACCAACAGTTTTACGTGCTTTTTGAGGCACGGAGGATGTTAAGATGATTACCCATCCACAGACGAACCTCTGAAGCGTTGCTTTACCCTGAAGATCGACCCGACCGGCTGGTATTAATTAGCCACGAGCTTCTCCAAGCCTTATTTTAACGTCTCTCAAAACCGAATGTAGAACTACAGCCACGCATCAATCTATAACATAACATTCATAGTACCGGAATCAATACATTCGATACCCCGGTAACACCTGTCTCATCGTCGTCCACGTAACACGATTCTATCGCGTGGCTCGCTCTCCACCGCCGCACAACTTCGCCGGCGACCTGATTACGACCCAACTAACTGCGCATTGGACGTATAACGGTCCAAGAATGCGGCCCCGCCCGCTAACCAACACCTCACATATTACGGATTTCGGAATTTATTTAAATGGGACGACTTATATTACTAGTAAGAACTGTTGTTAGATTCTACGGATGTTTCTTCTCGGAAAGGCCTTTTATGTAACGATCGAGAAAATTTATCAGCATCGATAGGTTTTCTCAAAAGATATGTTAAATGTGTGAGAAATCTTTTATTTTTTAGCAGGTTTTATGAATACCATGCTTTAAGCAAAATAATTGCTTAAAAACCCGTCCCCCTTAGATTGATTTTTTTTTGTCTCTTTATTATGTAGTTGTTACCGGAAAATGGCAGACTTCGTAAGATTGTAATAAATCTTGATAACATTATAATTTCTCGATATGTCTAAGCTAATTGAGCTCCATAAAGTTCTAAGTTTGAGCTACACGATAACTGGCAAATGCTTGCACTGTCTGGACATGTCCACTCAAATCTGTATGGTACTTTCCTCAAAATACCACTTCAGACATTAACCTACATCGTTCTCATATGATTTGACCAGTAGGTACGATTGTATGGACTTTAAAAGAGACTTTGACCTTTGAGATTGTTTCGGCATTTCTTCTCAGATCAGTCAGCTAGGAAACGCCGGCCTCATCTAGTTTAAAATGACCAAAAACGATTGACGTGTAAAAGTGTTATTTACAACCTACTTACAGAATAAATATCATTTTATGTTTTATCATTTATGAAAAAATCAAATTGAATAGTTTCCAAAATATTCGTCATACTTAGAAAAAAAGTTTACAATTTTACGTGATATTTTACAATCTTACGAACTTTGCCATTTTCCGGTGACATAGTCACACCATTTTAAATGCGAAAAATACAAAAATATTCTATGAACACTGGGAAGATGCTCCCGAATTTATCGCATTTTTTTACAAACAACGGAAAAAAAAACAGTGCATTAGGTAACGTAATGTTCTAATTCAAACTAAACCTCGAAAAATATGATTTTTGAAGACAGTCGATAACTTGCTTATTACAACGTGGAATAAACGCAAGACCTCTTAAGCGGTCATTGTACTCATCTTTATGAAAACTTTGAATTGTGGACCAAACCCAAAATCACAATAAATACCGGAAATCGCTGACCGAGGGTTCTGTGCGTAGATACATTAAATTACTCTAAATAAAGACTATATTTCTTTATGATTCCTCTAAAAATGTGTGCTTTTCAAACTTTTCCCTATATTTGTAGTATAAGACGATATTACTTGGTTCTAAGTCAATGGAAAATACCTACCCTATTAATTTTGATTCACTTGAGTGTGTCGAAATAAACATTTTTTGTGGCATTAATGGCCATATCTTTTTTTTTACGCTGACTTCTTAATTAATAGAAGTTTAATCTTTACTCATCTTCAAGGGAATGTGATCTGAGTATGTATATAGTTTTATTTTCAACAAGATAACTCCACGCGTTCCCTTGATAAAGAATCTTGACAGGCAGACGGGCGGGCGGTCAACAAAGTGATCCTATAAGGGTTTCTCGTATAGAGGTACGGAACCCGAAAAATCAGCTGTTAAGTCGGTCTACTGTTGAAATCTCACCGTGTGCATTAAGATAAGATAAGTCTTTATTTGCATTAAACATGGTATATAGTTGTTATAGTCAGGTATTAATCTAAGGTCCACATGTTGAACATGTTGTTTGTGTTGTATCATCTTAGGTGGAGTGAACGACAAGTGAGCTGTCATTACATCTTGTTTGTATGGTTTAACAGCTCACTTCGTGATCACATCACCGGCCTTCACTTCGACATGTTTTTCAGTGTTAGATAGCCCATTTATCGAGGAAGGCTATAAGCTATATTTCAATAGAATAAAGAGAGAAGAGAAGAGAATAGAATAAAGAGCAATAATGGAAAATGTGACGCAGACGAAGTTGCGCGGGTCAGTTTGTTGTTCATAATGGTGACAAGAATGACCTCTTAAGAGATTTGTGTTTATTCTTTTACACGTTGTATAAAACTTGCTAGTATTTAAAGACACAGTCCCTAGCCGGACATAGGCTCGTCTCAAGCTCCGCATAATTGCTGCATCACCCCATTGCGTCGTTGACACGGAACTTTTAATTCACTTTCGCCGAATGAATCACGTCGGTATCATACACAGAAAAAACTGTCTCATAAAGTAATGAATCACGCGTTTCCGTCTTTCTCTGACGGTAGTAAACTTTTTTATTTATGGTCAGTTACGAGTAGGTCAATACAAAAAAACATGGCGGACCACAGAGATTAAAATTTGAACATTCTCTGGAATGGGTCTACCTGTAAAGGTTTTTTTTTTTTTTAAGAAAGGTCCCTTGCGCTTGGTTATTTGGGACAAGCCCAACACACATTCGAATCCGGACCACTGCAACTCCTCAGTCAGTGTGTTGAGCCAAAAACAACATGGCCGACCACCAGAAAAACGCACGAACCAATGAAGCTCTACGAGTTCCGGAGAAACGATTCAATTGTCTTGGATCCCGCAGCCAAATTAATCAGAGAAGTACAGCTAAGCTTGCATGCATTAGTAGATACTGAATAATATCAAAATCCTAGGCCTGCTCTTATAGAAAGAAATATCTGCGTGTATCTGACATCGACGCACAAACGATTTCCATGGGTCCAGGGCATGATTCTGGACACCCTAGACTTAGAATTTTTCGTCGGCTTTTTTCTCATTTTTTCATTTTTTTCAAGGGTTTTTTTACTTTCTACTGCTCATAATCGTTATTCTGACCTAACCCAATGAGATTTTTAATAAAAAAATGATTAATTAACTACTTTCACTAAAAAGAGCAACCTGAATAAAACCACAAATAGGTATCAGCTCAGCTGAGCTGATACCTATTTGTGGTACTCTTGAAAAAAAATGAAAAAACTAGAAAAGAACCGACGAAAAATTCCAACACTGGGGTGTCCAATCATGCCCTGGACTCATGGAAATCGTTTGTGCGTCGATGTCAGATACACGCGGTATTACCAAGTTTCAAAATGGAGTTTAAAAATAGTATAGCGTGCACCAATGGTAGGTCGTATCGCTAAAATCTATGTTTTAAATACATCTTTGGATGGATTTGACCAAAGAGGAGAAAATTTAATATATAACCTTAATTTACCAATTTATGGGAAGACGACGCAGCATGTCTTCTGTCTCATTCCGTCATCATCTAACTCTAAGTAGACAATTGACCCCCGTCCCCCCGCCCCTGACCAGCCAGATCATTTGTCATAATTATCTTTCACTATATGGTTGTACTATAGTACATTCGTAAAAGCTTCCATTAAGAAATCGCAAGCGATTGACCAAAGTACCTAACTAAAAGCCCTAGTGAGACTTAGAAAAATATAGCTAAACACTAACTACTGACTAATCAACCACAACAAACCACCTTTTTTAACCGACTTCCCAAAAAGGAGGAGGTTATCAATTCGGTTGTGTTTTTTTTTTTTTATGTTTGTTACCTCATAACTCCGACAATTTTATGAACCGATTTGAAAAATTCTTGTTTTATCTGAAAGGATATACTTGCAGATTGGTCCCATTTAAATCATATCAAAATCGGTTACGAACTTTGGATTTTAAATCGAAATAGCTGGAATTTGACTATTTAGATGATTCTTTGATAATCGAAATTGCGTATTTTGCTTTTCTGAGATTTTGTAGTGGTGTTGTTAGGTGTGGGGCACCACTAAAAAGTGAAAAATAAAAAACTTTTTACAAAAAAATACAACCGACTTCCAAAAAAAAAAACACTACAAAGTAAAAAATAACTTTAATTTCGGAAGTCGGTGTCAAAATACGAAGAAACTAACAAAAACACAAGAAGTCGGTTGTATTTTTTTGTAAAAAGTTTTTAAGTATGGGAAATCACCAAATGACTCCTCCCGCTCTGGGCGGAGCAGAAGGGAGTGTCAGACTCTTACTGACTAAAACTCATCCGTGTTCCTCCTAATTCCCAGTGCGTCCCAGGGTCGCAGTGACACTTTCGAACGAATTCTGCAACACCACAAACCAAATGCAGACCAATAATTGGACTAAGTAAAAAAGTTATCTAAGAAGACTCCTTAAACTAAGTTTAGAAGCCAACAATCAACCCTATCTCTGCTAATCGGCAAAACCCGGCCGAGCCGACCCGAATGACTTCATTGGGAAAATCTAAAGTTTCTCATAATACCGCGCAACCACCACAGAGAACAAATATCAACTCTAACAGTTTTGTCGTAAGGTGGCGATTGCTGTGCGGTTGTGCAAGCTTTCACATCGCTGATGGGATTGCGTCAAGAGATTATCTTACTCATGCTATGAAAGTTTTCTCAGAAGGCGTGCGGAAGCGCTCGCGGCTGTTTAGTTTTCATGCCGGCACAAGCAGGTGGTGACTTCGCGTGACCCGCGAGCCGCTTGCGCAGACTATTTCGTCATACGGTATCAAATTTTGAGCTTTGTTAAGATGTTACATGGCAGTATTATGATGTTGAAAGCATATAGGCACAAAGTAAATAGGCCCCACAAACCTAATGATATATCTAATCGTTCAATTTTACTCAAACGAAATATGCTGGATTTTTTGCTTCTTTTTCTTCGCATTTTCACTTCAAAAAATTGTGTCGTTACCATACAAATTTAAATATAAACCGTACATTTGAATTCAACCTAAAAGCATATTAATATTAACTGTGCATATAACCGGGTCACGGCAACCGGTCCGCAAGGGCAGGGTTACGTCGGCGGTCAAGTTGTCGGCCTGAACCCTGAGAGAAACCACTACAATGATTAAAAGCACTAAAACTGTGTTTATGTCTAGAAATAAAATTATGCCCATGCACCTAGATCACAATCCGGGAGAAACTAGACACTCAGCTTCAAAGATATTTGAATAACTTAAGTTTTATGGTTCTGCATAAATTAAACATGGGAAAGTTTGTATTTACTATTTTATTACTGGGTAGTTAGAATACTCACCCAGGAAAGGTCATGACCTTGTTTGGTTTTTACTGAAAGCTGGGACTATCGCACACATAGACATATATCGTCGCCTGTGTCTCTCATCTTGGCACTTCCCATGAAATACACCAAACGGCTTCTCGTCACTCGTTTTGACTTTACCACCCTCTTTCAGGACAGCATTAGTCGAAGATCGAGGTGATTTTGTCCCATTTTCTTCATAGCTACTGTCACCATGATCGGCCCTCCCCTTACTCTCCTTTTTTTCAAATCGGTGGTTAACTTTTGGCCCAGTAGACGGCCATGTCACTAGCAGCGTCACTGAGCCTATAAGGGCATAGGTTTGGGCATTGGTAATGTTTTGGACATGACCACATTTGAAAAGATAAATTCCAAATGTGCTAAGTTGCGGCTTCCCTGAAGACTATTTTTTTTTGTTTTTTTTTTTTTTTGTCGATGGCTCTCGCAGCTAACGACTCTATAAAGCCTTAGCTACTTAACCGGACTTTCCTGTGGCGGCCTAGGTGAATTTAAGGCCCCCAGCCAGGGCTACATACTAGTAAACTAAAACTCCGCTCGCTGAGGGCACCCCCTGTGGGGTACGGACCTCGACTCAGCGGCATCGTTTGGGGGAGGGCAGCAAGGGACTGGCTGGGTCATGTTTCCATTATTTGGGGAGTTTAATGCTATTGGCTCAGCTTCGCGGGCTGGCTCGTTTGGCAAAAGACGGGGGGGAGATTTACAGGGTCGTCGCGAGGGACGTCGGCGGAATGTAATCATCATATTATATAAAATTCTTCCGTTACTGAGTGAATGACAGATATAAGGCACAGCCGAAAAAACAGGTCGTAGAAAGCTGAAATTTGGCATACAGGTTCCTTGGACAGTGTAAGGGAGCAGGATTTCCCGAAATTCCTACGGGAACGGGGATAAAACGGGATATGCGAGTACGAAGTCGCGGGAAAAAGAAGTAGGACATATTTATCTAGTTACCAAAGAAGGTGCCACTTGTTACTTACTTTGCTCACTCTCGACACTCTGCCAGCGTTTCGCTTGACAGCTCGAAGCAGCATTAAATTGGCACGATATGACAACGTTGGCACTGCAATAAACGTGCTGTGTTGAATGCTGATGTGCGGTTCATGCAAATTAAACGGTTGGAGTTCAACGCTGCCGTTTGCGGTGAGATCCTCAATAGAGGGCTACTCTACGACCGCTGCCACGTACGACTGCCAGATATGTTTACAACTACAGATCCGTCTGATCTGACTTTTGTCTTTGGCGGTCGATTTCATGTAGATCGTATGACTCTCGGAACTATGATTGTCAGAAGCAAATCGTAATTTTTGTTTACAGTAGAAGAAGACCGTGATCGGTCTAACATTCATCAGAACTGTATTTCAGATTAATCTCTCCATGTATATTTTCCATGTGTGATTCCTAGGCAGTTGATCCTGAATTCCTGATATTAGAAAGTTGCTGCCTGACTATAGTAATATAGGCATATTAACTAATCCTGCAGATCTGTATTCTCGGGGACCGAACCTCTTCCGCTTCAACCCTTAACCGTCCTGGGGCTCACTAAAATATGGGGCAGCAACACGATCATTTTCGGGACAGTGTAATTCAAATCAGCAGTACGATTCTGTAAACATGTCGAGGTGAAGGCGTTGGTGAAGTGATCACGAAGTGATCTGTCAAACCATACAAAATAGATGGAATGACAGCTCACTTGTCGTTCACTACACCTAAGTTGTGTACACGTTGAGACGTCGACAGAATAGACCGGCAGATCACTTTTTTTTCCTTTTTTTTACTATTGATAGGCATACGTTTGACCGCTATCTCACCTGATGTTAAGCGATGATGCGGTCTAAGGTGGAGCACGCTTACCTAGAAGTAACCTATTCACTCTTGACTTAAAGACTCCCAAGGTACCAAGTTTCTTCACCACATGCATCCTCGATAAGAGTGAATGAACGATAGCACTGTAAACATTACATCCTACTGATAAGTTTCACAAGAGGAGCTTTAAGATAATTATTGTCTGCTGGAGTCCTGTTTGACGATGGATAACATTGTTTGATGGTTTAGTTGTACTTGTTCGAGATTAAAAACAATTAGTTGGTTGATCCACCTTAAGTATCAAATATCTAAACAACTGTGTTTTTATTCAAAACAATATGAATAAACAAACATACATGTATTATCACAAGAGGCTTTTCTCTTATTAGCTGTAAAATTAAGTTGCCTTACATATTGATATTAATATTCTATTTTTCGGGAAACCTGCCATCACCTCCGTTGATATGTGCGTTATAAAATCATGACCATCTGAAACCTGAAGATTAGATTGGTACCTATGGTAGGCGCCAGATAAATGCGCAATAACGGTCATTGACCCACATACATTTTGACTTTCTTAATATCTAAAAGCTGTCCTGAAGTCCTGAATCAACTTCTATCGTGATCCTTTACGTTCTCAAGTACTGAAAAAATATTGCAAGTTCATCTGGCTCCTAACACTTTGCTCCGCGTTTATTTACAAGGAGGCTAAAGGTAAGATTTCCATAAAAATCTTAAAAAGAATGCATTTCACGTGCCCTTATCAAGTCTCGGGGAAATCTTCGCCACACGAACGCTCCCCCGCCGAGACGCGAATGATCTAATCTCAATGAATCACAGACGTCACAGTGTCATCGACCCCACCTGCGGTGTGACCCACTAAGGTTTTGTTCCACGGCCGCGGGGTAGAAAGTTTTTTGAGAAAGGCGCCGCGATGACCTTGTCGCGAGGAATGCTGTAGGTGTGTTTATTCATTTAAATAAATATTTTATTTCCATACCTACTTCTTTTTAAATGTACGGAATTAAAATGTTTTCTTTCGAGTGATATTTTCTTTTGCATAGTTAGGAGAAAGGGGCATCGATTCATTAGGAGCACTGATTAAAGAATAAATAATAGTATATAATAAATAGATGACGATGTTTGTTTTGACCCTATATCGTTTTGCCCCACATAAAGCTGCTATCAGACTACGCTGTAATACATATATACCATAGAGTATATAGCTCATAGCACAACAATATCGCGCACCATACATTGTCAATAATATATAGTACAGTACAGTGTGAACGTGTCCATAACAATGTATGGTGCGCGATATTTTTGTGCTATACCTATGCTATAATATAATATAGCTTAGTCTGAAAGCAGCTTTAGCATCCAGTCTTTTATACGCTATTTTCCTCTGTCGTTGAGTAATCTCGCTATCTAAAAACTTTGATTTTGAGTTCTATCTGTCATATCATTAGGTACCATTTGCCTAGTTTCTTCCAAACTATATTTGGGTCGGTTTCCAGTCAATCCGGATTCAGCTAAATACCAGTATTTTACGCGCAACTGCTTCCTAAAGTCCTCATACTGAATGAAGACGTAACCCTCCTCATATTAAAAAAGTACAAACTACGTAAAAAAAATCGCTTATCTGAACCGGGAAACGAACCCACTAAAAATGAAAAAAAACCTTTGTAATTTTACTGTACGTATCGAAAGGCTCGATCATACACATTGATTTCTTCAAAATAACATAGCATCTGCCTTACATTATACCAAATAATATCAAGGTTTGTTTTGTAATAAAAAAAAAACAACGGGTTGCACTCCGGGAGCGCCGGCAGAAGCTAAAACTTGAACATTAACATTGCATTGTGTTGTGCAGTTTTTAATCATCCGTCTTACGAATTTTCGATCAGGTCACGTGTCCTGACGCGAATTTAAAATTTTATACCCATCCCAAGAAAAGTGCTCAACGCCGCTAAAGAAGTTTTCACTTCAAAAAACACGCTTCATAGGATTACGTTTCAACTCAGAAAAACACGCTTCATAGGATTACGTTTCAACTCAGAAAAACACGCTTCATAGGATTACGTTTCAACTCAGAAAAACACGCTTCATAGGATTACGTTTCAACTCAGAAAAACACGCTTCATAGGATTACGTTTCAACTCAGAAAAACACGCTTCATAGGATTACGTTTCAACTCAGAAAAACACGCTTCATAGGATTACGTTTCAACTCAGAAAAACACGCTTCATAGGATTACGTTTCAACTCAGAAAATTCGCGACACGAATCTGTAACACAAATGTGCGTGTGGGGTGATAAAGATGGCTATTTTCTCGGTGATGCTGCCGGTGCCGGCCGCAGCGCGACTGTGCCGGGTCAGGCACGCTTTCTTAATCTAGCTAATAGTTTCGGAGACAACTGTCTCGTATTATCATGATCAGCCGTTAATTTTCCACTTCCTGATCTTGCGTTACAACGCCGTCGCCACGCTATTTTTGATATCAGTGTAGGTTGTTGAATTTTTTATACTGATTTTATATGCTCGCTTTTTATAACCAGTTTCTGACCGCTATAATTTTGTTAAGGATCTCTAATTTTTTTATTATAAACAAGCTGATGCCAAATTATATACACCTTCCTCGAGAACCACTTTATCCATTAGTGAAAACAGCATGAAAATCGGTGCAGTGCTATTTGAGTTTATCGCGAACAGACAGACAGATCTAAACGCGGCGGAGGACTTTGTAACTAGTGATTATAGCCTGTGTTACTTCCGGACAATTTAGCTTTCTATTGGTGAAAATGCTTAAAATTGGTTCAGTTGTTTCCGAGCCTATTCGGAACAAACGAACAAAGATTCTTGCCTCCTTTACCAAATCCGACTGTTAGCGCTAGTTCTATGCAAACAAAACAAGGCTGATGCGCAGATGCAAGCCATTAAATACCATGATAAATGGTTCATATTATGAACTTTACAACCAACAACTCTCATATTTTAATTTTAAAAGCTCATTTTCCACGAACATAATTTAATTTCCACTCGCACGTAGGTAGCATCAAAGCTTTGCAGTGGAAAATAATTGCAAAGGCTTCTAGGAAATGTAGCCGAGGCGGGGGCAGTGGGGGCTTGTGAACCAATACCAGCCTCCCTTCCAGCTTCCATCTCCCCATTTCCATGGAAACCTTTCAGGTCCGGGGTGAACAGCGGTGGCAATACGAGCGGCAGCGGAGGTAACGTAATACGAGCGGTAGCGGGAGCAATTTGCTGCATAACGAGTAGTAGATGCTAGGACTGTTTCCTCAGAGAAAAACAATAGACGATCGCTCGCTGACTAGGCCGTCCCATCATGCCACTCAAGGCGGACCACTAGTCACTTCAGTATAGACGCAAACGGTGGTCCCAACTCAATCCTGTCCGCTTCAGTACCCGCGCTCGCTCCTCACTCAGACCGAGGCCTTATTTAGCTCGCTAGATAGGTACAAATTATAGACGTGCGTGGCCCGGGCCCCCTGTTTCCATGGTTACTGATATCCGCCATTACTGTCTGGCTGCATTGTATTGATTTATTAGGTGGGGCTGGGCGCGGTCCTCGCAGCTTCTACGAATTTAATTATTGCGTTATGTTCTTGCAAGCTTATACTTTTTTTTTGTAACTCCTTATTATATTGTATGTATGCTGTGTAGACACCTACCTGTATGCCTCCATTTATGCCAATTCCACATTATTTTTATCCGAAGACTTGGTGGTGGCACCGAGATGTTCCGTTCCGCATAGACAAGCGCTATTATCAAATGATTTATTTCAAGTAACAATGACTTATATAGTGTTAAAACTATGTTAGTGACACAATTAGAACAACTAAATAAATAATAATGAACACACACAACAAAATAATCAATGCCGCGGCATCCCAGCTGACGGCTTCATTTAGTCATTTTTTTATCGACATTATTTAAGGTACTTTCCCTCAATGCAATGTGGCAAAGTCTCGGGACACCCTGGATATATTAGTAACTAACGCGTGCCTTTCTATATTAATATATATCTTCTTCTTATAAATAAAAATGAATCCCTATTTCTCTTGGCCACAGCATCACGCGTGAACGGCTACACTAATTCTTTTTTTGTTGCGTGTGTTATTCTCAGGAGAAGGTTCTAATGAAAAAAAAAAACATTGCAGGAGCGAAGCCGCTGGTGAAAGCTAGTATAATAGGGAATATGCATGAAAAAAATAATTACTATCTATAGTCTATCTAAAAAAATACAAAAATATAATACTAACAGTGAAAATATAATCAATATTACTCGAAAAACAAACGAGATATAATTATTTTAAGAAAATATATCTGTCGCTCTCGCGAAAACGCTGTTTTCTATGGCAGCTTTAAAGTCGTCGTGTAATTTGACGTCACAGTACGTATTGGACATCTCTTTCTAACTGTAGTCTTTGAAGCTTTATAACTTCATAAATGATGAAGGTATTTAAAAAAATATTTCATGATTGTTTACAAGAGCTAATAAGTATATTAGGTTTTGCAAATAAAAAATCGCATGCATATTCCCTATTATATATATATATATTCTAGGCCGATACGATGATGTTGGTGGGGAAGCCGATGCCACACGACATTGTAGTTCGGGCCGCAAAAATTGAATTAGTCCGCTTTCGCCGACTTCGGACCACTCTATTCGTGATGCTTCACGGACAAACACAATTCGTCTCAACGTACCATCAAACGGCTTTCCAATGTTTCACAATGTAAACAAACAAATGTAGCTCACTATTATATTAGAAGACTAGTTATCGCCCGCGACTTCGTACGCTCATTTCCCGTTTTTCCCATTCCCGTAAGAATTTCGGAAAATCCTCTCTTAGTGCACCCCTATGGAGTGTAAGGAAGCTACATGCCCAATTTCAACTTTCTACGATCAGTAGATTCGGCTGTGCGTTGATATATAAGTGAGTGAGTCAGGTTTACCTTTTATTTCTAACAGATAGTGGTGGAGCGTGTATTCCGTCCACTAGCGCCGCCAATCGTTTTTTATTAATTGTGGTAAATTTAAGACACGTAGATAAAAAACCGCTCTGTAGTGCACTGAAGAATTGTATTTATTATGTTTTGAGAGTTATGTTTTGTACTTTAGAACATAAATAGTTGCCATAGTCGATATTTTTGCTAAAAGTGTCCACTTTTAGCAATAATTGCCGTTTTGGCTATTTAGCCACGAGTTATGTATTAAAAATTGCTGTCAAAAAATAATAGATACATTTCTTCAGTGCACTACAGAGCGGTTTTTTATCTACGTGTCTTAAATTTACCACAATTAATAAAAAACGATTGGCGGCGCTAGTGGACGGAATACACACTCTTAAATCACTGTGTTGTAATTTCACGTCTCATGAGACGTGAATAGGCTTGTGTCCTGAAAAAATCTAATTAAGTAGTCCGTCAGTTAGATTATCATACCGCGTGTATCTAACATCGACGCACAAACGATTTCCCTGGGTCCAGGGCATGATTCTGGACACCCGAGTGTTGGAATTTTTCGTCGGTTCTTTTCTCATTTTTTCATTTTTTTTCAAGAGTACCACAAATAGGTATCAGCTCAGCTGAACTGATGTCTATTTGTGGTTTTATTCAGATTGCTCTTTTTAGTGAAAGTAGTTAATTAAATATTTTTTAATTAAAAATTTCATTGGGTTAGGTCAGAATAACGATTATGAGCAGTCTAAAGTAAAAAAAACCCTTGAAAAAAATTAAAAAATGAGAAAAAAGCCGACGAAAATTCTAAGTCTAGGGTGTCCAGAATCATGCCCCATGGAAATCATTTGTGCGTCGATGTCAGATACACGCGGTATGTATGTCATATTTGACCCGTGTTTTTTCTTCTGTTACGGGAACCAAAATTGACGAAGTTACGACGCTTTTAAAAATTCTCAATACGTCACACCTTCGCATAATTTTTAGTGAGTCGTGACGTCACGAGCGCCCACTCCCGAGTTTTGATGCGTTTTGTCTTTGTCAATATTCATTGATTTACAAAAACAAAAAGTACGTGTCCATTACTTTTCAATACTCTAACTGACGGACTAAATAGTTTTGCAATTTGTGGATGATGGAATCTAGCCTATTATATCATGTCAGTAGAAAAAATATATCTAAGGCTGCATCAACATATTAGCTTAGAGACGTTTACTGCTGCGCGAAGGCCTTGACCGTGTATCTAGAACGACGGGTCCTGTGCGTCTCGCATCCATCGGTTACCTGCGACCCTCGCCAGGTCATCAGTCCAACTTGTGGGTACAGCAACGCTGCGTCTTCCGATACGCGCTCGTCACTCCAGAACTTTTCGGCCGCATCGACCATAAGCGAGTCTAAAAAGGCAACTTTAGAAGAATCATATTAGGCTCATAATATTAACTATACAATAATCTGACAAATTGAATTTTCATCTTTAAGGTGAATGCTCCAACCAGCACGCGAAATTCAAATTTTCTTACGTTTTTTGCGATTTGCCGGCCAGTGCTGGGTTGTATATTGATTAAAATATTATTCGCGGCTGTAAGACATTAGTTACAGAATTATAATCATCAAAATCATTAATACAACGCTCTAAGTTCATAAAGCCCTAGGGATGGCTTTTTCTGTTTTTTTTGTTCCTAGGCCTTTATGATCTTGGAGGGTTGTATTGGTGATATTTTTTTTTTTTTATGCGAAACGGGGAAACTCTTGGCCCAAATCTCACCTCATGGATGATGACTTTTGATGATTATAATTCTGTAACTACGTACGTCTTACAGCCGCGAATAATATTTTAATTAATATACAACCTAACTGGCCTGCAAATTGTAAGAATTTTCGAATTTCGCGGGCTGATTGAGTTCAAGGTTGATTGGGAAAATTTTACAGTGACGGGTAACTTGATGTGCTTTCTGATTCTGCTAAATTGGCCTTTTTAGACACGCTGTTCTGTGAGCAATGTGTCCTACCCACTGCCACTCCAATTCAGACTGCTATTATGAATCGCTTCGTATTTCAAATATTGCTTGATTTCTGTCATTTATTTAAAGAATACAGGCAGAATATTATTTTCAGTAAATATATTGAGTTATTAATGCAATTAGTGCTATCTGTGGTGCAAGAGCACTTAATGTTTCAAAGCGATCAGGTATCAGGAAAATTTACTCCACCAGTTGACGCAACATAGCCGAGAGGTCCTTTTCATTGAAATAGTGACTTTGACATTAACATGACGTCAACGTCAACTTAATAATGTCAGAAAACAAGCGATTTGATAGGTGTTTAGGACTGACGCCTCACTGCTGCCACCTGGTGCTCGAAATTTCATAAAACCCTCATAAGCTCTGTATTTTCACCACGAGAAACGAATCTAGAAAAAAAAATGAAACACGATATGCTGTAACAGAAATTTTAGATGTATCCCTTTCTATATAAAGCTGTGAAAAGAGGAACCGTGCATAGGTCCAGCAACATGGCTAAGCCAGCAGCTGTGGACAGGATCACCTTCGCCTTGAGCTGGCGTTTGAGCGGCAAGCCCAGGAAGACGAGCAGCTCGGCTATCGCTTGCGTCGCCTCACTAGAGTGCTTCCAGCGATGCCAGATTGCGCCGGCGTTGACCAGGAGAAACGTTGCACCCGTGCTGCATAGGTACGCCTGGAAGGACATGAGGAACTTTGGCAAGAAGATGGTGTGGGTGCAGTTAAAGATTATGCATTTTAGGGGGCCAAGTCACCCGCGTCCGTGGAGAATACCCTTCAGCGAATCCCTACACGTGGTCCCCGGGTTGTGCTAAACAGGTGACACTAATCGCCTCCGTGGTCTAGTGGTTAAACCACCTGATTCAGACCCAGAGGTCCCGGGTTCGATTCCCAGCGGGGGCAAATTTTTCGCTCGGTTTGGTTGGTGGTAGGACTTGTTCTAAGTCCGCTTGGCAAGCTACCACCATCATGTCTAAGTCTGTCGCCATAACAACAATGTTAACAGCATTGTTGTGTTCCGGCAGTTAGAGGTATGATAGCCAGTTCCTCTGTGTAAGAGGATTCCGGGTGAAACTCGCTACCATCTTCGGCCTAATCATAACTTTCCATCAGGTGAGATTTGGGCCAAGAGTTACCCCGTTTTGAATTTTAAAAAAATGCAGTTCACGAGCGTGCTTCATGTCATCATGCCATGTCACGTGTGTCATGTACCCGCAACCCTCACCAGCTCATCGGTCCACGTTGTGGGAGCCGTGCCAACGCTGAGGCTTCCAGTACGCGGTCGGCATATGCCTCTTAGGAAAGGTAAACAGATAGCGATCGTCGCACAAATATACGCGATGGCCACACATCATCTCGACGCCTTAGGTTATTGCAAACAATAGACATTGGAATTATTGACGAATCTTTTAATTCAATAAAATTGGGATTGACTATCATTTCTTGTCCAAAGTGTAATAAACATGCAAGTAGCTTGAAGTTTATTTACATTAAGGAGGGCTGTAAGTAATAAGCGATCAAGGCCGTCTAAGAGCTCTGCGCACTGCATCCAACCGGAATCTGAATGTTTGTTCCGAGTTCTATCCGAATAGGAAATATTCAAAGTTCAGAAAGATGTATATTGGATCTAGTGCGCATTATCTCTGCTACAACGGTTACCTACTACAGAAGAACTAAAAAAAACGGTTCAGTAGTTTAGGTGCTACGGTGGAACAAATAAACAAACATACATAGCTAAAATCATAACCCTTCCTTTGCTTTTAACCCGGCTTTGCTGATGTCAAGTAAAAAGATGTCTGCGACGGACTCAAGATTCTGTTTTAAAAATATCAAAGAACAGCACTACTTGGCGTGGACTGTTCATCGTGGGAGATGAGAAGTAGCCAGGGACCAGTCACGAACGCAAAACTCATACCTGCAAAGCTGTACCGTTACAGCTGTCGACTCCCGCACAAAGCGCCAGACCAATGTCAGCTATCAAGTACGTGACCAGTACTCCCCCGGTCACTGACTGCTCCCATTTGAAGACCCTGAGCGAGCGGACGTGCAGCGTCAGAACAGCAACCAGCAACATCATGACGATCAGGCGCAGGCTTAGGATTGAGATCCTCTCTACGTTATATGGAGATTGCTGTGCAGGCCATGGAGTAGTAGTATGAATAGGAGTCATCTGTTAGGAACAAAATTGTAAGGCTTTTTTAAAAATGTTTTTTTTTATACTACGCCCCTAACACGACCCACTGGCCTACTTAATCGAATGTTTCACCCATATCATAATATTATCTCCTTAAAATACCTTTGTTTTGATCGATAACCGCACGCAAACATTTTTTCTTGTATTCCCTTATACGTGCTCGTGGCTAAATAATAACAGCTGCACAGGTCGATCTTCAAGGTTAAGCTTGCTTGCCGAGGTTGGTCTGTGGATGGGTGACCATCTTAACATACCGAGTTTCCTCCGTGCCTCGGAAAGCAATCTAAGCTGTTGGTCCCAGATGTCATTTGGAGTCTTTGGCAGTCGTTACGGATAGTCAGGAGCCAGAAAATCTGACACAAGTCTTGCTTGAGAACCGTGTTACCCAAGTTAATGGGTTGTGGAGGTCTGGTAGGCAGCCGCTCCACGTAAAATACTGGTTTTCAGCTAATTCTGGTTTGGCTGGAAGCCGACCCCAATATAGTCGGGAAAAGGCTAGGCAGATGATGAGGATCCGTAATACCCCGCCACCAACCGTGAGTAGTCGTTGGGTGTACTTGCAGTGTTTAGTTCGGTTGGTGCCCCATAACAGGCCTCTGCGTGTTAGTTTTGGCCTCAAGAACACCATAGAGTACTACTTTAATAAAGAACACCTTTTAAAGGTCCGGAAGAAATGTCAAAGAGGCATAAACAAGACAGACTAACCAGGTCTTTCAAACCTTCGTCCATTTTTTAGTAGTTCGGTTCTCACGATCATATATAGACGGTGCCGGCAGTGATTGATCCGCTCATTTCTATTATCTAATAATATTGGCAATTTCGCGCGTGTGGCACGTGTCGCATGGCCAGTGAACATGACAGATACGTGACTGTACGTGACAGACAGAAAGGTAATAGAGCCAGGCGTAGATTGTAGAGTCATTTGACTCTTTGGTTCGAGTTGAGAGAATGATATGGCGCCTTTTTTAAGTAGACTTAAAATGAGATGTCAAGACTTCGAAAATAAAACTTATGCATGTCTCTCGAATGACTCTTTTGATATATGTAGGTTGATTTACACGGAGTGATTCGGTTCTTTTGAAATTAATGGACTGCTGGTTCATTTCAATGATAAAAAGTTATGATCTTAGTTGCTTCTGATTTGTTTATATTTTCTACAGATAGAGCCTTTTCCAATGATATTATAAGTAAAAAGGTGTAGATAGGTTATAAGCGCTCAGCAAGCGATACGTTAAAATGTGGCTAACTAGCCACACTTTACCTCAGTGTCGCGTTGCGCCGTCAACGGACACACGTCACGTAGGTTTCACGTTTTTGAAGATCGAATGTTGTATAGGTAACCTATCTACACCTTTTTACTTATAATATCATTGGCCTTTTCATACAGATTTTGTTCTGTTATGTGTGAGATATTTTATGTCTTCTTCATAAATTCATTCACAGTCAAATTTTACATTGGCTTTGTTATCCATTTTAGCGATAAAATGTTCAAAGATATTATAGTCCAGCACAAACTACAGTGAATACTATGGAGAACGTGCACAGCGTTGACTATGCCATCTAGTGTTGCATATTTGAAACTTTAAGGTTAAGAATACTTGAC
The DNA here is from genome assembly GCA_963859965.1 of Ceramica pisi. Lineage (NCBI taxonomy): Eukaryota > Metazoa > Arthropoda > Insecta > Lepidoptera > Noctuidae > Ceramica > Ceramica pisi. The sequence continues at coordinate 37,416,658 of OY982527.1, read as the reverse complement.
ATTGACAGTTCTATGCTGCCACCTTTTTTTTTGGGACCAGCCCGCCACACATTCCCAACCACGCCTAAAAGCCAGAATCAACAGTGGCGACCACCAGTAAAAAGCCGAGCTTATGAAGCCCGACGAGTCCCGGAGAAACGATTCAACTGTCTTGGATCCCGCATCGAAATGAATTAGAAGAGTACAGCGGAGGAGTAGGAGAAAATAAATGTAATTTCCACTTATCAACCAGGAGACAAAATAGAGCTAGGCCAATAGGCACCAAGGGACGTATACAACGAAATTAATCAGAAGAGTACAGCTGAGGAGTAGGAAAAAATAAATGTAATTTCCACTACCAGGACACAAAATAGAGCTAGGCCAATAGGCACCAAGGGACATATACAACGAAATTAATCAGAAGAGTACAGCGGAGGAGTAGAAAAAATAAATGTAATTTCCACTACCAGGATACAAAATAGAGCTAGGCCAATAGGCACCAAGGGACATATACAACGAAATTAATCAGAAGAGTACAGCGGAGGAAAAAAATAAATGTAATTTCCACTACCAGGAGACAAAATAGAGCTAGGCCAATAGGCACCAAGGGACATAATATACAACGAAATTAATCAGAAGATTACAGCTGAGGAGTAGGCAAAATCTATGCTGCCATCTATAGTTCCTGCACGTTATCTATTCTTCATATTCAACGAGAGAAAGAAAAGAAAAGAAAAAGTTTTTATTTGGGACTCGCACAATACACATAATGTAAAATATACACAACAAAACAATACACAATATCTCCCGCGCCTGTGGCTAGTCTCCCATGCGATATGACGTCATGGCTGAAATCGGTCAGAAGGACGATATTACTTCTACCATCTTTAACCATATTTCTCCTTCTTTCAGGGTTATTAGCTACAACATGTCACTTCCCCGGCGCGCCGGCACACTCTAGAGTGACGTTCTCAGAGGAGGCCCTGACTGAGGGCACCGTGGCCTCCTACGAATGTGAGCGGGGCTTCGAACTGCTGGGGCCCACTCGCAGGATCTGTGGAGCCAACGGGAAGTGGACGCCTGATGGCATTCCTTTTTGTGGTAAGTACTTGTTGATTTATTACGATTTGCATATTGGCTGGCTTGTGATAGAAAACAATGAGAGCAGCTAAACAACATACAGAAAAAAAATGTGTGTTAAAAGGGCTTATAAACAAATATATTGACAGGGTTTTTGTATGATTTAGTCTTTTTCTTAAAAAAAGCTCACGCCAATAAAAAAAACCAGTCCGCAAAAAAAAGGCCTCACTCCTCATGCCCTCTGTTTTTGTTTTTGTGTTTCTTCTCAGGTTAGTCAGCTAGGAAACATCGGTCGCACCTAGAATAATATGACCAAAAATATTGACGTGTAAAATATGCAAGACCTATTTGCAAAATAAATATGATTTATGAGATTTATGCCACCTAAAGGGATCAAGCAATCACAAGAGTTAGCCATTGACTAGAAAAGAAAAAGACGGACTGACTGGCCAGTTCCAGTGCCAGGCTAGTTTAAGCCCTCCTACGCAGTACGCACTAGCGGTTGAACGGCCTAGCGGTTCGTTTGAGTGGCTGACCGCTTTTTCAATTTAATATGCAACCGCTACTGATTGTACAGTACGATTATTTTATCTTTGCCTATGCGAAGTACGTCGCAATCGATTGCGCAGAATGTCAATTTGACAAGAAACATAGAACAGCGCATGCGCGCGTACGTCGGTCGGTCAGTAGGAATTTCTTACTGTTTCATTTGTGTTTTGTGGTGTATATGTTTGTTATGATACTTTGTGACCTTGTTATTGTTACTGGTTGTGTTTCTTACTTGTTAATAATACAAAACGTATTTAAAATCAGAAAAATATTCTACATACGTAACACTTTTTTACGCAATGGGACCTCCGCGGTCGTAACTAAAAGCTAAGTTTGGAGCGGCAAAGAAAAAATAATCATACTGTACGCACTTAACCGCCATTAAATGACAAACGGTTGGAACCGCGCGGTTGGACGCCCCCGCGGCTGACCGCTAGTCCGTACGTAGGCTTAGTGAAGTACAATTAGATTGTATTCAATCAGTCAGCATCGAGTATGCTTACGATATCAACACATAAAATCCATTGAAAAATCCGTTGTGTGAAATGTCCAAGGATATTATTTATTTATTATTTATTTATTATTTATTATTGCCGCTCGATGACGCAAGTTATCCGATGGCCGTGTACCACAGTGGATGATTTTAACGATCAATGCTATCGATCTACCGCAATAAAGTAGAGCAAAATAGACTGGCACTACAACGTAAATAAAAAAGTAATTAATACTAATCTAGGAACATTAACAAGTCACGAAGTAAGCTAAACAATGATGCCACACAATGAACGAGCAGTGGCGCGGACATTTAAATTAATCATAATCAACAGAAAAACGTGACGAAATCATATATGTTTCAATGGAATAATAGAATATACTTACAAAGGGCATAGAGTGTACTTTCTTTGCGACTCTGAGAGCTGTGGGACCATATGACAAAGAATCTTCCGCTTTTTACACGCCATTCACAGGCATGTGAAGTGTTTTCACGGAGAAAGTAAAAGTCGGTCATGGGTATCGCGCAGGGGTGTGCGGTATTGTAATTGAATTTAACGTATTGTGCATTGTTGAGATCAGTTTATTAACATTTTGCTACAAGAAATGTAGCAGAGGAGAAATTATGACGTCGGCGTCGTTGTGTTTTGTGTTGTCATTTTAGAACATTAACATATTGTGTTAATGCTGCATTTTTTTAACATACGAGTAATCTGACTAAAAATGGTGTAAGTCAACTTATAAAAAAAATTCGTCGAATCTGAATCTCAATAATAAATTAATATAAATTATTGGGTCATTCCTGACGGATTCGCCAAAGATGGAGCAGATAAAGTCATCTAGAAAAAACATGGGGATGCCTATGCCCAGCAGGCTGTAGGACAGCTCACAGCATAGGCTAACCTGGAAATCTTAATAATAAGCAAAAACCAGCGAGCTAGCTAGCTAGCTTGGCTAGCTTTATCCAGGTATAAAGATAGCCAAAAAAAAAATTCAATTATAAGATCAAATTGCGAATAATAGGTAAAGCAAGTAACACGTAGAAATATTTTTAGACCAAATTGAGGAATAAAATACTAGTATCACCATTCATCAGTTAGCACTGACGCAACATTAAAATAATATGTAGCTTAAAAAGCTGGCAGCCCTATAGTCGCAGTCGACCGCGGGCGGTTGCACCGGCGCGTGCTCCGAAGATCAGGGTTGCTGTACCTGCATAATGATAATATTTAGTAATATTTTTAAGGACCGCCTTTTAATAAGATACCGAGAGATAGACAGTTCCAGACCGCGGTAACATTATTTGTATTTTAGAAATACTGTTTCGATTAATATGTTTATTCTAAAAAAAAATAGTTCCTGTGATTACATAGAGTGCGAAGTCGCTGAATACAGTTTTGATGTTATTTCCTCGTCGTCTCTTGCACATTAGTTTTTTTTTTGTGATCGATGATTTCAATCCTAATTATAAAAAAATTCTTTCTTTACTGAGTGACTAACAGACGTCGCACAGCCGAAACTGTTGGTCGCAGAAAGCTGATATTTGGCATATAGGTTCCTCAGGAAGGGTAGTGGAACACTAAGAGACAATTTCCCGAAATCCCTATGGGACCGGGAAAAACGGGATACCTAAGCGCGTAAGGAGTCGAATCACTTCTAAACAATATAATTATACTAAAATTAAAAAAAAGAAATATTATAAAAACCCACCCATACTCAAAATTGATTTAGTTACAGTGTTTGGGTCACAGAAGTCCATAAAATGTACCTAACTATACCGAATTGCAACAGAATCGGTCCACTAGATCCGAAGAAACCTGTCTGTGACAGACAGACACCAGAGTGCTCCTATGAGGGTTCCGTTTTTACGGATGCCCGGAACCCAAAAATTATTAGATACTAGCTGACCCGCGCAACTTCGTTTGCGTCACATTTTCCATTACTGCTCCGCTCCTATTTGTCTTAGCGTGATGATGTATAGCCTATAACCTTCCTCAATAAATGGGCTATCTAACGCTGAAAGAATTTTTCAAATCGAACCAGTAGTTCCTGAGATTAACCCCCTACATACAAACTTACAACCAAATTTTACCTCTTTATAATATTAGTATAGAAGTATAGATTTGCAAATTGATCCCAACGTACTATCTTCCACGCCGATCTCTCATAGAAGAACTTTACTACAACAGTCAATCACTGACTGACATTCTCGACTGGCATTCCGCACCTCGGGCTCAGCGCGAAGGTACGTCGCTGCTCCACTAACGGTCTCACCTGCAGTGATAGTTATTAGTTATTAAGTACTTCGGGTCCCGCTACGTTATGCTCATCTGTACCATTCAATTATACCGCCTATGGCTTGGAGATCAATGAGCTGGCGGCCGAGTCATTATAGTTCTTTTTTTATTTGTTTTTTATTTTATTTTAGGTGGGTTTGCTCTTGACTCTAGTCTAGGCCAGAGATCACTGAGACAAAGTCTACGATGGACTGAGCTTACCCAGATGAAGCCTGTCAAATCTAACTTTGAAAAATTTAGGGTTGTAAGCGTTCGGAAACACAGAAGCAGGCAGAGCGTTCGACTCCTTTGCTGTGCGCATTTATAAAAGACTTTTGAGTAGCTGTGGCCTGGGTTTGTTCATCACCAAAAAGTTTTGAATAGTTGGCCCCGATAAATTGTAATGGCTCACTGGTGGGCGTGGTCAACGATAAATTATAAAATATCACATCATCGCTTTTCGCCACTTGTGAATTGGTAAGTATGTAAGTTTTTAATTTGCAAAAAAAATTGGTAAAAGGATGTTACATAAGTTTTTAGTGCAAGACACATCTCGCCATACTATGATAGCATACAAATATTTATACATCACCAAACAAAGTTCGTAATGATGTTTACACAAATGTTTATAACATGTATACAACTATATATTTTTTGAACTCGTTCAATGAAAAAGATGGTAATCGATTGCAAGCTCAATAGACTGAAATATAAAAATACAATCGACTTCAAATTCAAAAAACACTACAAAGTAAAAAATAACTTTAATTTCGGAAGTCACTGTTTTTGTTAGTTTCTTCTTATTTTGACACCGACTTCCGAAATTAAAGTTATTTTTTACTTGTAGTATTTTTTTTATTTGGAAGTCGGTTGTATTTTTTTGGTAAAAAGTTTTTTATTTTTCACTTTTTAGTGGTACCCCACACCTAACAACACCACTGCAAAATCGAAGAAAGCAAAATACGCAATTTCGATTACTTGGATGACAATAAACCATCATCCAAGTAAACGAATTCCAACTATTTCGATTTAAAATCCAAACTACCTAACCGATTCTGATAAAATTTAAATGGGTGGTCTCATTCAAATTCATTCATGCAAGTATATCCTTTCAGATAAAACAAGAATTTTTCAAATCGGTTCAAAAGTGAGAGAGAGTTATGAGGTAACAAACATAAGAAAAAAAAACCGAATTGAGAACCTCCTCCTTTTTGGGAAGTGGGTTAAAAAAGGACGATTAATGGCCGATAGAAAATTAAAAGATGTCACAGGACACACGCCCCGCTGCAGCTCTGGCAACAGTAGTAACTCTAGTAATACTAACGTGTACTAACTACCTTGTGATGTACTTTCACTAATTTTTAACTGACTTCCCAAAAAGGAGGAGGTTCTCAATCGGTTGTCTGTTTTTTTTTTTGATGATGGTTTTATGCCATCCAAGTAATCGAAATTGCGTAAAAAAAACCACTACAAAGTAAAAATTAACTTTAATTTTGGAAGTCGGTGTAAAATACGAAGAAACTAACAAAAACACCGACTTCCGAAATTAAAGTAATTTTTTACTTTGTAGGTAATGTTTTTTTTTGGAAGTCAGTTGTATTTTTTTGTAAAGTTTTTTTAGAGTTATTTATGGACTCGTTTATGCACAAGTTTAACCACTATCTCACCTGAATGCCTTATTGACATATACATAAATCATTTCTTTATAGACTAAACACAACATATTGTTTACCTTATAAGTGAAATAGGTCAAACACAATCAAACTCGCACAGCACTAAAACTATAGAATAATACCTCACGATAGTCAAATAAAAATTTATATGCGAATCGCACCATGACTCAACTCAGTGACCCCCATGCAATGCAATGGGGTCGACAACCTACAAACAAATGACATGTCATCAATATTCGATGGTGTTGGCAGGAAAAAAAAATGCGTATTTTTTTTCGTGGCAACGGAATTTTCGTGCTAACTAATGAGAGACGGAACTCGTTTAATTATCGTGTGGGTGTATGATACAAGTGGTAGGTAACTGTAATAGTGTTATTTTTTATTTGAGACTAGCTGACCCGTGCAACGTCGTCTGCGTAACATTTTTCATTACTGCTCCGCTCCTATTGGTCTTACCGTGATGATATATAGCATATAGCCTTCCTCGATAAATGGGCTATCTAACACTGAAATAATTTTTCAAATCGGACCAGTAGTTCCTGAGATTAGCGCGTTCAACCAAACAAACAAACAAACAAACAAACAAACAAACTCTTCTGCTTTATAATATTAGTATAGATGAGTTTGCTCTTGACTCTAGTCTAGGTTACACTGTCGTTGTTACAGTGACAATGTCGATGATGGGAGTGAGCTTACACAGAAGAAGCTTGTTCACTCTAACTTTGAAGAGATTAGGACTGCGCTGAATATTTCAATTGTCTACCTATTTCGTATCTTGAGATGCAGCCCACCGAGACAGACCGACGGACGGACGGCGGGGTCTTAGTAATAGAGTTTCGTTGGTTACCTTCCGAGTACGGAACCCAAAGAAATGTTCTAATTATAACCATGGTCGATTCGTGTCCCGAGGCGTGATTGATTTAGTGTATCCAAATAAACATACTTTCACATTAGTAGATAGCTTTGTCATCACAACTTGTGATCATAACAGGCCAACGTTCGCTGCTGAACTTGACCTCCAAAAACTCGCTCGTCACATACACGAAGGCAGCGGATTTCAAACTAGACAAGAGTGCGAATTCTACTCATATTTAAACAATTTTTGTATTCGCATTTCAGTCGTAAACTGTCTAGGCTATGCGCGCACTGGTGACTTTTGTCACCGTGACAGTTCAATATCTCTCTGTTGCTCTTCACAGTTGTGAAAGAGAGAAATGTACGGCCACGGTGAAAAAAGTCACCAGTGCGCGCATAACAGGGGCGTAGCTACCGTACCGCATCAAAGATATGGGGCCCCGGAATACAAGGGCCCCAACGTGTGGACGCCAAGCTAAACTTATAGTCCCGCCGTCACCTTCGTGGCCTGTCAAGACACTTCTTAGCTAGACGGGCCTATTTAAAAAAGAAAAACAATACCCCTGAAAACTGGGCCCCAAAAATGTTTGATACCAGGCCGCTTTGAGACCAGATACGCCACTGGCGCATAGGCTTAGTTTTCATACATTTTTTGTCAAATTGCAATTGAGATTTAAATGTGAAAGTTGCTTGAAAATTAGTAGAATTGGCACTCAGAAGTGGATTCATATCCATTTTGATCTTAATTATTCTACTTAATGTTAAGTGTGGGAGGAGAATATCGGATAGGCAGGTATATATATAAAATAAAATAACGGCAATTTAAGATAGTTTTAAACAGTCATAAATTGTGGTTTTTGGTTAAAATTAGTTTTTCGATCTATTGTTAGTTATAAAATAAGAATTTTAACTAACGGTTATTTATTTGACGTTTGATCAATCTAATAGTTGATAGGATACCTAATGCATTTTAGCGTAATCAACCAAATTTTTTGCATACTTAATATAAACACAGTACTTAGCTACAAAACTTTTTACAAAAAAATAAAACAGCCTTCAAAAAAAAAATTAACTTCGGAAATCGGTGTTTTTGGTTATTTCTTCGTATTTAAAAGACCAACTTCCGAAATTAAAGTTTAATTAACCCTTGTTGTGGTACCCTACACCTAACAATACCACTGGAAAGTCGCAAGAAAGCAAATTATGCAATTTTGTTTACTTGGAGGTTTCTCATCCAAGTTACACACTAAATTACAATTTTAAACGTGTACTGCTAAGAGATTTTATCAAGAATATTTATAAAAATTATATCAATAGATAGAGCTTTTTATTTTGAAGTAAATGTTGAAACCATATTGTATAATTTCTTTATCAGTTTTCGCCAAGAAGAAAAAACAATCAAAATTTAGGCATTATTTCGCTCGCCGGATAGTCGCTGTTTTTCGTCAAAACACACAGTACTGCAACCTCGCCTTAAATGACAGAGTTTTGAGGTTATAAACAAAAAAGCGGTTTTTTTTAGATGGGATTGCTCTGGACTCTAATCTACGTCCACACACATCCGGGTTCCTGTCCGTCACGGGACAGAGAACGGGACCGACCAAAATGCTAGTTAGGACAAATCGTATGTAACTGTTTTTTCCGTCCCGTTCTCTGTCCCGTCAGGGTCGGGAACCCGGGTGTGTGTGGACAGCGCTTATAACGTTTAGAACCTCCTCCTTTTTTTGGAGTCCATTTGTAAAATAGGACGTGACGAACATGATGAAGTTTCAAGCTTTCGAATTTCTTGAAGCACTCGGACTCGCGCACCGAGTTTTCCGTACAAACCTGTAGGTATTATAATATATTATTATAATCAAAAGTTGCGGTTTAAGATTTATGACGTATTAAAAAAAACTGCTAACTAGATCTCGTTCAAACCAATTTTCGGTGGAAGTTTACATGGTGATGTATATATATACTTACAGTAGTACATCATATATTTTTTTTAGATTTATTACTCTCTTATTTTAGAAGTTACAGGGGGGAGACACATTTTACCACTTTGGAAGTGTCTCTCGCGCAAACTAATCAGTCTAGAAAAAATAAGAAACCTCAATATCATTTTTGAAGACCGATCCATAGCCGTATCCCACACGAATGGGTTTAATACAAAAAAATAATGTGGGGACCCCCAATTTTTTTTTTATTTCTATTTTTGTGTGATAATCTTAATGCGGTTCACAGAATACATATACTTATCAAGTTTCATCAGCATAGTTCTTATAGTTTCGGAATAAAGTGGCTGTGACAGTCGACGGACAGACAGACAGACATGACGAATCTATAAGGGTTCCGTTTTTTGCCATTTTGCTACGGAACCCTAAAAACTAACAGTGTTCCTAAACCGTCTAAAGAGGCCCCTCTCTATATTAATAACTTCCAATTCCCGCCAATTAAACTGAGTGCACTATCAAAGCAAGCCTTATAGACTCTTGACAAAAGAGTTCCGGCGCAGGTATGGCCACAATTAGCATTGAATGGCACATGTCGCCGTGTATATGTCACTATGGTAGGCACCAGATAAACTTGCAATAAAGTAAATTGACCTTTCCTTAATATCCCTTCGTAGATACCCGAACAATATATTAATATTAAACCGTTTTTTATTACCAAAGATCGTAAGGGATCACGATGAAGTCGATTCAGGACAGCTTTAGTTTTTATTTCTGTTTTTAACCGAGTTCCCAAAGAGGAGGAGGTTCTCATTCGGTTGTATTTTTTTATGTTTGTTACCCATGTCATTTATGAAACGATTTGAAAAATTCTTGTTTTATATGAAAGGATATCTGTACTTGTCGATTGATCCCATTTAAATTTTATCAATTTCGTATGTCAGTCTCAAAATACGAAGAAACTAACAAATAAGTTATTTTTTACTTTATTAGTGTTTTTTTTTTTATTTGGTAGTCGGTTATATTTTTTTGTAAAAGTTTTTCGATATTAAGAAAGTCAATAAATGTATGTGTGTCAATGTCCGTTATAGCACATTTAGCTGGCGCCTACCATATATGTCATCGTGTATATGTCACCACAAGTCATTGTAACCGAATCGAATGCTGGTGTCACTGGGCGGCGACTATTGTCCCGACGGTATGGTGGTTAGCGGGTCGATCTTTGTATGGTGGTCACGTAATGGACGATATATCACGGCGAAGTGGAGTAGTTTGTCAAGTGGTTACATAACTTTTTCTTTTGTTGTTCTATCATACTGTACAGATGAAAGACTTGAGTACTTGTTGAGGGGAAATACTCGGGTAGGTAGGGAAGATCCAAGAGGATCATCGGCAATGGTAAGCTCGTCGAACCGAAGCTCCAAAGTCTTGAGCATCGACGCGGAGTTGCTGGCCTGTCGGTTTTCTATCGGTTACATTTTGGGGAGTGTGCGACGGAATTGCATAATTTAATTCCGCCAAGTCCGTTCCACCATCGGACCATAAGACGTACGGCGATGTACCACCGGTACATGGTGGACATTCGACCTGTACGCACAAAACGTTTTGGGAAAACATTCATTGTGCGTACAGCTAAGGAGTGGAATTCCCTGCCTGAGTCTGTGTTTCCTGATAGCTACAACCAGGGGGTCTTTAAGTCAAGAGTGATTAGGTTACTTCTAGGCAAGCGTGCTCCACCTTAGACCGCCTCATCGCTTAACATCAGATGAGATAGCGGTCAAATGTTTGCCTAGCAATAGTAAAAAAAATAGATAGAGATGCGTTATGGGCATTTTTCATGTTTCTGGAGCATTTCATGATTATGTGATTTGGATTTCTGAACCACTGGATCTGAGGTTCCTTTGAATTGTGAAAAAAATGCGATTGTATAGTCCTCCATTATCTTCCAGTCCGTCTCAAGCTTACTTTTTGAGGACTTAGGTCCACCTATTTAGAGACGTTCCAAGCTCACTCCAAGGATTACTGTCGAGAAAGATAAAAATAAAGAGAGTAGATAAAACAAATAAATCTTGACTCTGCTGGCGAGGTTGTCGAAATGTGGGATGTGAAATCCGAATCATTGCACCGATAGTCGTGTCAGCCAACGGCTTAATAGTCACGAGTCCCGACCCACACCTGAGCAGGCTCTCGCTAGCTGCCTAACAGCTGGATCAAGGGCTTCATTCAGAAAGCGGTACTTCTGGACACGGCTCGCATTGAAAGGAGGTTCCTCTCTCTGGAGTCATGACCGCCGGTAGCGTGGTTCCTATTCCCGACACCGGCAGGCTACTACTTTTCTATCTTCTTGTACAGTTGGTACCGTACCAGTACGGCGACCTGGTAGGCCCAGGAGGAGATGGCGGGACGAATTAGACTCCTACCTAAAGTCTTGGCCGAGTGTGGCAACGGACAGAAAACAGTGGAATGAAGGAAGGGAGGCCTTTGTCCTGCAATGGGACTCAACAGGCTCATAATAATAATGTTCCAACCGGGGATTGTCCTTGGGAATACTTTCACAAAGTGCATACAGGGAAAAGCGCCGGTTGGTGCCCCATTACATTTCAAATGTCTAACGGGGCCACTGCGAGTTGGTTTCGGCCCCTCGTACGCCTACCAAAAGACCGGGTCTCCAGGGACCCGAGAAAGAAAACAATAATGCACAGTACCAAGTTGTGACCTACATGACAATTCAAGAAACACGAAGGCAACTGCAAGCTAATTTACACAATAAATTCCCCAAGCTGGTGCCGCATTGTTTAAAAATGCATGCACGACGGCGCCATCGATTGAGACGTATCGATCTCTTTTACCTAAGACTGCTGTGATGACCTGAATTCATGTTTGCAGTCTTATTCATTAAAATTATATTCCATGAATATTCTGGGCTGGTCACCTTGCAGCAGTGAAGTACCAACCTGCCAGTCTATTCTGTTGACATCTCACCGTGTTCACTTAGGTAGAGTGAACGAGAAGTAAGCTGTCATTTCATCTTGTTTGTATGGTTTGACAGCTCACTTCGTGATCACTTCACCCACGCCTTCAATTCGACATGTTTATAGAATCGACCGGCTGTTTTGGTTTTTGTATAGGTGTGTGTGTTGTTAATGTTTTACTAACATTTTTAGTAAGTACTAGCGGGAGACACCCCCCGGCTTCGCTCCCGTCAATCGGCTACCCTACCTACCCATTTTCTTTTTGCTTTTAATCCTTCCCTGTATTCTGGCGAACTAAACAAAAAAAAACCGAAATCGGCCCACCCGTTCTCGAGTTTTAGCGAGACTAACGAACAGCAATTCATTTTTAAATATAAGAGAAGAAGATAAGAAGATATTGTTAACACTGTGAGTCTTGGTATCTACTTGAAATAAATGTGTATTATTTTTTTTTTTTATTTTTTTTTTTTTTTTTTTTAATATTTATAGGCGTACGTTTGACCGCTATCTCACCTGATGTTAAGCGATGATGCGGTCTAAGGTGGAGCACGCTTGCCTAGAAGTAACCTATTCACTCTTGACTTAAAGACTCCCAGGTTGTAGCTATCAGGAAACACAGACTCAGGCAGGGAATTCCACTCCTTAGCTGTACGCACAATGAATGTATTCCCAAAACGTTTTGTGCGTATAGGTGGGATGTCCACCATGTACCGGTGGTACATCGCCGTACGTCTTGTGGTCCGATGGTGGAACGGGCTTGGCGGAATTAAGTTATGCAATTCCGTCGCACACTCCCCAAAATGTAAACGATAGAAAACCGACAGGCCAGCAACTCGGCGTCGATGCTCAAGACTTTGGAGCTTCGATTCGACGAGCTTATCATCACCGATGATCCTCTTGGCTCGTTTTTCAATTGACTCGAGGGCATCAAGCTGGTATCTGGCAGATCCGTCCCAAAGATGAGAGCAGTATTCCATACACGATCGAACTTGCGCTTGATACAGTTTAAGAAGCTGTTCCGGCGTGAAGTACCGTCTCACCTTTGCCAGGATCCCCAACTTTCTAGCAGCCACTTGAGCCTTGGCCTCTATGAAGGGGCCAAAATTGAGGGTGGATGTTAATGTAACACCAAGAAGCTCAAGTCTGTCGGTTATGGGCAGATTATTATTTTGCTCCTGTGCTGTGTGTGGTGGTCCTCCATCTTCATCCAGTCTGTGCCAAGCTACTTTTAAAGATCCTCGGTTCAGCTTTCAGGGTCTGGCCGGAGTTGCCTGCCGGAGTCGCGGGATTATTCGCAAGAGACACACACATGGATGGGTTTTAGTCAGTAGAAGTCTGACACTCCCTCCCGCTACATCCAGAGCGGGAGGAGTCATTGGATGATTTCCCATCCCTAAAAAAAAAAAAAAAAAGTGTCTGGCCGGAGTTACGCTTCCTCCAAAGACAGTAGTAGGTATATTATAATAGCTGTTTCCCGCGACTTCGTACACGCTCATCCCGTTTTCCCGTTCCCGTAGGAATTTCGGGAAATCCTCTCTTAGTGCCCCCCTACATTCCCCAAGGAACCTAAATGCCAAATTGCAGCTTTCTACGACCAGTACTTTCGGTTGTGCGTTGTCTGCCAGACATTCAGTCAATAACCAGTTACGGAAGAATTTTTATATACCTATTAGGATGATACCACGTTGTTACCGTAGATCTGAGGGCCAATTCTACTATTTTTAAACGACTTTGGATTCGCATGTCAAACTGTCAAAAAGGCCTTAAATTTCATAATTTTTTGACAGTTTGCGACTGTGATGCGAATGCGATGCGAATGTGAAAATGAGTAGAATAGGCACTCTGTTTTTTTTTTAATTTCTATGGTTGTGACCTAAATAATATTTCAAGGAAAACGAAGACAACTGCAAGGTAATTTACATAATAAATTCCCCGAGCTGGTACCGGCATCGTTTAAAAATGCATGGACAATGGCGCCATCGATTGCGACGTTATCGATCTACCTGTTTTACCTGAGTCTATGACTGATGCGTAACCCGAATTCATGTTTGCAGTTTTAGTTTATTAATTTACTGAAGTGAACGCCGTATACAGTAGTTAGGGGACATGTACCTGCCAACAATCGTTGATTTTCACGATCTAGTGGCAAACGAGTTTGCCTATGTTACTTATAAAAAAACTGGCCAAGTTCGAGTCGGACTCGCGCACGAAGGGTTCCGTACCATCATCGTATTATACGATTTATGATGTTTTAAAATAAAACTACTTACTAGATCTCGTAAAAAACAATTTTCGGTGGAAGTTTACATAGTAATGTACCTAAATCATATTTTTTTTTAGTTTTATTATTCTCTTATTTTAGAAGTTAGGGGGGGGGACATTTTACCATTTTGGAAGTGTCTAAATTATATTAGAAACCTCAATATCATTTTGAAGACCTATCCATGGATACCCCACACGTATTGGTTTGATGAAAAGAAAATGTTTGAGTTTCATTTCCAAGTATGGGGACCCCCAAAATGTATTGTTTTTTTTTCTATTTTTGTGTGAAAATCTTAATGCGGTGCACAGAGTACATCTACTTACCAAGTTTCAACAGCATAGTTCTTACAGTTACGGAAAAAAGTGGCTGTGAAATACGGACGGACAGACAGTCATGACGAATCTATAAGGGTTCCTTTTTTTGCCATTTGGCTACGGAACCCTAAAATGAGTTACTAGCTTTTGTCCGCGACTTCGTGCGCGCATATCCCGCTTTACCCATTCCCGTAGGAATTTTGGGAAACCCTCTCTTAGTGCTCCCCTTCGGAGTGTAGGGATGTTGCATGCCAAATTTCAGCTTAGCTTTGCTTTGCTTTGCTTTGCTTTGCTTTCAGATGTGCGTTGTCTGTCAGTCATTCACTCAGTAACGAAAGAATTTTATATCAAGGATTTCAGACCAAATGGCGTTATTGTAGTAAATAATGTATGGGAAAAGAATCACCGTCCTCCTCTTCCTTTCTCATTTTCTTTCAACATTTTAGTTATAATACTTTTTTGTCCTGAAAACTGGTTGAGCGCTAAGTTTGGATTAAATGCATTTTCTTTTTTCTTCAATCATATACTCCCGATTTATGTGGATTCGGTGTAACACGTCCATTTATTGCATTCATTTATTTTTTGCCATCACATAGAAGATGGAAGAATAATCATTCTTCAACTTTTTTCAAATCAAATCA
Source organism: Ceramica pisi (assembly GCA_963859965.1). NCBI lineage: Eukaryota > Metazoa > Arthropoda > Insecta > Lepidoptera > Noctuidae > Ceramica > Ceramica pisi. Next base: position 37,401,630 of record OY982527.1, on the reverse strand, counting down.
AGCATTTATTTCAATTAAACGATTTACAGGCACTTTTGAATTGTCAAGGTCGGTCGGTCCACAAATTTGAAGCTATTTGCACGTTCCAAAGCGTAGATCTCTATGGAGAAGAACGCGCAATTTTTTTACAAAGATTTATTTACATCGGGTTGAAATTATACATACATGTGAGAACGATGTAAAAGACGAGCAGGATAAAAGCGTCCGGAACAAAAGAGGAACCGAAAGAGTCCCGACTGACGGCACCCGTTCACGAACATGACGCATGCGCCAGCACCATTCGGCTCAACCATTTTGAAGGGAGCCAAATGATCAAACGCATACGCCACCATCAGCTAGACTTTTGAGTGAGCATGACACTCCCAACCGCCAGGGTACATTCAAGTCAAAAACATACCTAAAATTGATAATTAAAGTGTAAGTTAAAGGTACACAGTACAACTTTCGTGTTGATTGACTCTTACTAACTTGTTCGACAAGTATTGAGCAAACTGTACAGCTCTATCAAAGGCCTCGTTCAAATCTTGGATGGTGCAGATGGTTGTGCATGACGAGCAATTGAGGAGGTGATGCATGTCCTGTGGAGGCTCCGCACTGACAGTGCGTTTGGGATGGGTGCATGACAGGAGCTCCCCCAAGCGGCATTAAAAATATCGTATTGCGATTTTAAACGCCCGGCACGCCCTGCTAGTCTATTCTGTAAATAACAATTTCGATATCGACTTCACCTGAGTGACTAAGCTTACAAAGTAAACTTTATTTCACACATCATACGGTCTTATATTTATCCGAATTTGAAACTCACCTCGGATTCCGCTGTCGAGACACGAAAATGTTGTTACAGAATAGCACTGCTGTACAGCTAGCACTCGGTAAAGTAAAGTCTAGCTGACTAATCCTTTCACCAAAATGACTAAAACTCAACCAGAGCATAATAAAGCTCGAAATGTATCAGCCCTAGCATCAGGCTGGTTGCCCCACTTCTGGTTACCTGAACCGCGCGTTACGTGTGACGTTCGGTTGTTTTAACCGTTGTGTCTACCAGTGGCGAAGGGTGAATTTTCTTAAAAGGGAAGCCGGACCAAAAAATGCTTACCTTGCTCAAGTGTGATGCGTAAATTCCAGCTGTGGCCCTGTTTCGTCAATCATGACTATTCATGACCGATACAAACTGAGCTTTATTTATTTCAAATTTAATTTGGTCGCGTAAAACGAATGCGATACTTTGTATTAAATCATTTTGTATACCTATCACTCGAAAGGCCAGAGAATGTGGGATTGTGTTGAGGAACATTGTTCCAAATGCGAATTGATTACAGTATCATACTTGCTTAAATATAACAACGTTTCGATATAGGTAGTTACCGCGGTTATCGGATTTTCGTGGTGGCCGCGAAAAGCTAATTCTTGTTTACCTAGCAAAATTACTGTGTCGTTGAACCGTTTCATTAAACTTCTATTCCGATCTACTTTTCTATTATGAACTTCATACGTTTTAGCAAAAAATGTTTCTATCCTACGATTTCCGAAATCATGCAAAGATAAACAACTTCGAATAATTTAATTATAACTTCCCGTAAGCCGCGGGTATTTGTCGTACAAAGAACTGTTAAAATGTTTGAAAAAACCATCGCGTCGTTTATAATTTATAATCATGTCAGGGCGAGCACGGCCTATCTGAATTACATGTTTTTTTATTTCCAAAACTCTACTTTGAAAAGGATGTTTCCTCAGTCAACAAATAATCTGTCAGGCAGCATTCTACGTTCACTAATGCCGCCATGCTATCGAACTTAATAACAACAAAATCATTACTTATATAACTTCTTTCTAATAACACTATAAACTAAAAAAACTATCTTACTCCTTACTTACCTAAATACCTATTTATATAGCCGATCACCAAACAATACAACGCTACTAACCATGTTTTCACTACGCAAAACTATCACTAGTTTACACAAATAACTCAATTTCAACAATAATACACGAATAATGCTATTAGATTCTAATTTATGATACGAATATATCAAATCAAATGAAAATGAACAATGATATCAATAAACATGACACTTAAATTCGCGCGAAAGAAATCTGTTGTGGATCTGTCATGACTGTCATTCAAATATTACTATCCGAACAAATTCGATTTACAACTTCAGTATCGTTCCATCTCGTTCTGGCGTACACATTTCCTAGATCTCTGTCCTGATCGTAACTCGATGATTAACGGCTTGCTAACTGCCTAAATCTAGCAGTGTTATATTGTGGCCTCAAGGTCATGATCGCTACAAGAGACTATGAATTAAATGTACTGAATTCCTGTTCGAGCGGCCGGCTTATTCTAGGCACTGATTTTATTTCTTTGATTGTTACTTTTATAAGCAAATTTTATACCTGTAATGTAACTTCGTAAATAGTTATTTGTTTAAATGATGATTGAAAACAATATAATTTGATTCTAGTATTTGCCATATTTCGAAAGGGAAGCCGATAGGAATCGAGTTGTATGGACCCTTCGCCACTGGTGTCTACAACTACACCTATTTGTACACTTGTACACCGCTGTTAAAGTGTGCTAACAACTCAAATTGCTCAGTTCATCACCATTTTCTAGATCTTATGTCTATTTAGGGCTTCGTACCGTAAAAGGTAACCAACGGAACCCTATTAGCCTCCGCTGTCCGTCTGTCTGCCAGCAGGCTCTATCTCAAGAATCAAATGAGGTAGACTGAGTGTATTTCTATTGCCTCTATGTCAACAAATCATAAAATTAAGAATAAAAATCGAATAAACACGTTATTCTTCTAAGGGAGCCCCATAAAAGAAAAGCGTTTTTTTTTGCAGTTTATGCTACGGAACCCTTCATGTGAGTCCGATTCGCTCTTGGCTGGTTTTTATTAAAAAAAAAATATTATTTGAGATGGGTTTGCTCTTGACTTTAGTCTTGGTCAGAGATGATAGAGACAAAGTCTACGATGGAGCAAAAGGCAGTAGAAATACACACTCGGTAATAATTTCAACTGTCTTGAATGGCAATGCTCATTCTTTTGACGTAGAAAAACCCGGCTCTGCGTTCACGTGAAGATTGGCTAGCTTTTTGCTGACGTAAACAATAAATAAAATAAAATAATCAGTAGATAATACGAATACCACCGGACCTATAAAATAAAAATACCACCTCTATAAAAAGCGAGCGATAGCTTTCGACTCGTCGATGTAACGGTAGCCATGCTTTTGTAAAGCTCTCCGTTGGGATCAAGGGTCACAATCACCTCTAACATTGATGTCATTAATAAAAACGAACGGTGCTTAATTAACACGTTATATACCTAAAGCTAGCCTCAGCCACACACGGTCAAGTTATAAAATTAAATTAAACAATACTGGCTGATGCCCACGGGTTCGCTCGCTTGACAAATTATATACTAAAATCTCCTCGAGAACCACTATATCCATTGGTGAAAACAGCATCAAAATCGGTGCAATCGTTTTTGAGGTTATCGCAAACAGACAGACAGACGCGGCGGAGGACTTTGTTTTATAATATGTAGTGAAGGGACACCTTTCTTAAAAGGGAGCCTCCTTTAATTATTTTTTTCAACTGTGTATCTATTACGTTTCTTGAGATACAGTCTGCTGACAGACAGACAGACAGACAGATGGATGGACGTACGGGCGGATGGACGAATGGACATGGAAGCTGAGCAATAGGTTTCCGTTGGTTATCCGTCGCGTACGATAACTTCAAATGTTCATAGTGCCTATTAACTCAAGTGAAACTGCATCATCTATACCGGCCACATGTATATTGAAGATCCGGCGTTAAACAAATCTGACATCGCGGTATGAACATTCTCTAAGTCATTGGTTCCCAACACAGATATTTATTATATATATGGTTCCCAACCAGTGGTCCGCGGACCACTGGTGATCCATAAGAGATTTAATTAATATGGTCCGCGGCTTTATAATATCAAAGTTACCAATTGTAAAGTAAACATTGAAGCGAACTGATGTTTAGTTCTATCAGGAATATTGTATTGTCTATGTTCTATGCTCGTTACTTTTGAGTTAGAATAAGTTTGCCTACATAAGTTTTTTTTTTTAGATTAAACTAAAACTTTCTTCAGGATTTGTGGTCCCTGCTAACAATAAGGAACAAAAATGGTCCTAGATCAAAATAAGGTTGGGAACCACTACTCTAAGCGATTCAAACATATACCTACTACCTCCACCTAAAAACATTTATCGGGCAGTTGCTCACTAAATATTATGATTAGTATTATGACATCAAGAAAAAAAATATTGACACACATTTATTGAATTGAATTTATATTTATTTTGAATTAATATTAAGTTAAGTTATTAGATTTTTGTGATACTTCCATTGTTAAAACCATGTTCGACACAAATGTAAATTAGTTGATGAAAAAATAAATAAAAAATAGTGTTCGGAGGATCTTCCCTTTTCAATTGAGGTTTGGGGGACTTTACATACTGTGCCGCATTTAAAACATCTACAGTTCATTATTATAAGTTTATTAGTACATAACAAAAAAAAACAATAACACAGTACATAGCATATGGAAACAGTGGGTTGTACTACCAATTCTAAAATTAACTGTCAGGTTTCCGGGCTCCTAAACTAGGTACGCAGACCTGTATCTTAGGAGTCGGAGATTTTTCGGCTTCAATCTATATAATACAACCGTGACTTTCTGTTTGTTTACCACTTTTTTTTTTTAACACAGCAGGTGGAATTTCGACTTAGACCTCTTTCAAATTCAGTCATAATCACCTATTTTCGAGTTGGCCTGATCCTATTCACCCTAGGTATCATAAACCAGTACACCTATCCGTGTTCAATTTCAAATTCAAACAGAATAACAAACAACGTCATACGACTTGACTCACTAAAAAACCCATTGGAAAATACACAAAGCAAATTGCATTGAAAGTGAATTCCTAGAAAATTTCCACCCCCTTATTAGCAGTAGTTTCAGCTGCTGAAGTCTCAGGGAATGTCCGAGTATGGTAGCTACGCCCACTGCGCCGCAAACACGGCACACATTTACACACACACAGACATATGCAAAACGGTGTGGGTGTGCTTTCCACAAAATAACATGATCTGTTTAATAGGGATTATGCATGAAAAAAATATTTACTATTTATACATTTAAATTTAATATACAAAAATATAATACTAACCGTGAAAAAAGAAACGAAATTGCTCGAAAAACAAACGAGATATAACAAACGAAACAAACCACGATCGATCGATTTTAAACAAATTATATTTATCCCTCTCGCCGAAACGCTGTTTTATATGGGAGCTGTATAGGCTTCATGGACTTTGACGTCAAAGTTATATATCGTACTTTTCTTTCTAATTGTATCTAATCTTTGATGCTTTGTAACTTCATCGCTGGTGAAGGTATTTAAAAAACAATTTCATGATTGTTTACCAGAGCTAGTAAGTATTTCATTTAGCAATTAAAAAAATTGCATTTATATTCCATATTCCTAGGATGTAATTGCAATGTGTGAATAGCGCTGACCAATGACAGCCCACCACGTTTATAGAACACTGTGTATGTGTGAGTAGGTAAATATTGATCCATGTTCGCGGAATGACAGGGCAGGTGAATCTTCCAACTGGGAGGTTCACACGTTATTATGTAACGAGCGGTTTATTTGCCTTTGTTTTCGATGTTATATTTCGCAAGTGGACCTCGCAATACGGGGATGCTCAACGTATAGTTCCGGGCTCCCGAGAGATTCTTTTTTTGAACTAGGAGATCGAAATCAAACCCCAATTTTCTATCGTTACTTTCTATTTTCCATACTTTACTCTCTAAGCCCGAAGTCCACGTTTTCTACTTCGTATCACCTTCGGACAACGCGAAATGAATTCGCGAATGTGAAACATATGTCATTTCTAATACCAATGTTGTTTTTTTGTCATGGCTTTGAAGAGCGCGCTAGGAGATCCCGTGGCGGATAGCATTCCGGCGGCCTTCCAAGACATCCCGAGAAGTGCCGCAGCATCCCGCCGCGGTATCTAAGCGAATAGCGTGCATAGGCTGGCAGCAAAATTCTCTGCCATTCCGTCCCGGTGTGCGTAGTCAATTTACCCTCTCCTTTACCGCGTAGGCTAACGATGCTCAAGGCAATCGTAGATACCAACCCTTGATTGGTCTTGCTTGCTGATAGATGGAATGACAGACGTGTTGTTGGAATCTTTTCGGTTCCGCGAGAACCGAGGCCACCCTCTGGCTGTTAGCCAGTAAATACTCCTTCTACCATCTCTCAACAACCATTCAGATCACTTCTACATCTACCATCAAGTATTGGCAAGTGCATGTCCATCGCAATTTCAAAGCCACTGCCTGTGTCCACCTTGAACCCTAGTCCTACGTCAGATTTTGATTAGTTAATCCAACGTCCAATCACAATAATAGAGTTGTGGTCACGCACATTGGGGCAGATGGTCGGATAGTGACGCGACCCGCGACTCGCGCGTGGCGAGAGTGCACAAGACAAGTGTAAAGTGGACCAACACGAGCCACCGCCATTGACGCGGACCGTTCATAGTAAACACTGCGTTGGCGCATAGGGCTGGCGAAAGTACTCGGGCAGTGGAAAACCATAGTTGAAGTTTGTGCGAGAAAAATTTGGCGTGGGAAGATCTCTCGCGATGTAGCAAGCTACGTATAGGCTCATCTCGTTTTGTTGCGCCAGAGTTTTGTCAGAAGTTACTGAGGAAAGCTTAGACAAAACTGTGTTTTACATTAAAACCGTATATAAGTATATTTGGTTACTACTCTATATACTAATACGTATATAAATTGTATGATTTGGAGGCACAATGCCTGTTATATTCAACATGTATCTATTTTGGTATATTGTATTACACTTTTTCTGTGCAACAAATTGCTCAACTTTATATTTGCACCAAATGCAAACCCCATTTTCGTGTCCAGGCTATCTCTATCCATTCCAGGTTGCCAGAAAGAGATCACGGAATGCGATAAGGCCGCCAATTGTATGTTTTATACTTTAAAAAAATATTTTATGTATTTTTAATTTGGTGTACAATAAAGAACCTTTAATTAAATAAATAAATTCAATTAACAATCAATGAATCAGTTGCCAATAACTATACGTTAGAAACAATAGTCAGTGCTGCAGCCCTGCAAGTAACGGCGAACTGAAGTGTGCCGCAAGATGTCGTTAACGGTGTCGGCAGAGAGCCGGGCTGCGCATGCGCAGGACCCGCGTCGCTACCACTACTGCAGTGCCTTATAGCAGATCTATATTTGACCAAAACTATAGTGTCAACGTCAAGCTTCAAACCAAATGCATGCGCTGGAAAGAAAGAATATTGGATTATTTCAGTCAAGCAAAATTGCATGACAAACATTTGATGGAAATATTAAAATACCAGCCAAGTCCGACGAAGTGTACCATAAACCCAAAAAAATACGTTTCTTGTATATATATCCCTTTAATTTTTACTAAAGGGGGCGTAATAACATAAACACAACACTTAAATGGTGTACATAATAAAGAGTATTCTATCCTATTCTATATACACTTTAATTGAAATTGTGCCGCCCTCCGAGTTGAAAGTGCAAACGTCTTGACACATTTGTCACCACTGTCGCTTTCCGCCGACAATTTAAACTGCATTAGCCCGAATATGTCGTGTTCTCTCATGATCTTATCTCAGGTGTGCGGAGCATGCTCGCTTTCATTTGTTAAACTGCCGATCGATTCTGTCAACATCTCAGTGTAAACTTGGGTGAAGTGAGCGTGAAGTGAACTGTCACTATCAGCCGGTCGATTCTGTCGACATCTCACCGTGATCACTTAGGTGGTGTGAACGACAAGTAAGCTATCATTCCATCTTGTTTGTATGGTTTGACAGCTCACTTGTCGTTCACTTCGCCTAAGCGTTCACTTCGACATTTTTACGGAATCGCAGTGCAGGTTTCGTTTCTATGGAGTGACAGCTCACATCACGCTTAGCCGCTTAGGTGAAGTGAACTGTCACTGTCAGGTATCGTTTCTATGGACTGACAGCTCACATCACGCTTAGGTGAAGTGAACTGTCACAGTTTGGTCTCGTTTCTATGGACTGACAGCTCACATCACGCTTATGGCATGACAGCTCACTTGACGTTCACTTCACCTAAGCGTACACGGTGAGATGTCAACAGAATCGACCGCAGTACAGCTAATGACGAGATCAACGCCCTCATCATAAGGCACTTTTTAATTTTTAGACACCGAAGCCTGTGAAGTTCCAATAGCTAACTTAAAACCGGCCATATGCGGGTTGGACTCTCACAATGACATGAAGGGTTCCTTACTATAATCCGGAATAAACACGTATTTTGTATGAGAGCCCGAGCCCCCTTTAATTTTTAATTTAATTTAAAACTGTCTACTTATTACGGTTATTGTGACGGACGGTCGGCGGAAGCTAGTAAAAATATCCTTTGGGTACAGAACCCTAAACATAAATAATCTTATCATGTAGATTTTCCTCACAGATCCAAAATATTGGGTTTCCCCTACATTCCTCCAGCGGAATGCGGTCTACATTGCGTCTATAATAAAGTTAAATTTGCCTAAAAAAACCAACCGTAAAATCTTGAACTTGATTGTCTGAGTACGACCGCGGACTCCGTGGACTTAATCGCACGCCATTTAAGTGCTAACGCGAAGAAAATTGCCGTAAATAAGGTTGAGTTTTGCACGGCGAACTTCTTTTTTATTATTTCAGTTCATATGGGTCTACTAGTATCAAAATCGTATCTGTTGCTACGATTTAGGCTGTGTTTCCACCAGAGATGTGCGAGAATATGTAGCCAGGGATGTGTTTGTTAAGATCCAATAGAATAGCTTACGCTGAGCGAAGCTATCGATTCTTATACTGGCTTTTAAAAACACATTCCTCGCCACGCAACTTCGCTCATCTCTGGTGGAAATAGCCTAAAACGCAGCCTTAGGCTGAACTGTTGCGACGCTTTTGATCAATAATTACGTCGACTAATCAAGAGAAAACAGCAAATTATAGAGAGAGAGAGTCAAGGTAACCTAGGCTCATTTGATTCAACGAATTGAACAATTTTGGTCTTGTTGAAAATCGCTATCAAACTAATACAAAGCTGAAGACTTTGTTTGTTCGTTTGGTTGAACGCGCTAATCTCAGGAAATCCTGATTTAAATTGAAAAACCATTTTTGTTGGATATCCCATTTATCGAAGAAGGCTACAGAGGGACATATATCTAAAATTACGCTGCGACCAACAGTAGCGGAACATTACTGAAAAATGAGATGCAAACGAAGTTACGCGGATCAGCTGGTCGGTAATCAATGTATATGTCACGGGAAAGTGGCAAACGCCGTTAGATTGCAAAATATCGCGTGAAATTGTAAACCTTTTTTTTTCTAAATAAGATTCGGATAGGTTGAAACTATTTAATTTGGATGAAATTTATTATAAACAAAACTATTTCTCCTTATATATCGAGAAAATATAATCTAAAAAAGATTTATTACAATCTGACGATTCTACCATTTTCCGGTGATATTTATTGTATATAGAAATAAATCCTTATTTCCCTTGGTTAAGACATCACGTATGCACGGCGGGGCCGATTTCGCTAAATATTTTGTAGGGTTCCGTTGGTACCTAAAGGCTACTCAACGGAACCATATTATTAAACCTCTGATGTCTGTCTGTCTATCAGCGTTCTGTATCTCAAGAATCGTAATAGGTAGACACTTGAAATTTTCACAGATTATAAGATAAGATTAGATAAGGTTTCTTTATTTGTTTAAACATTGTATACATACAAGAGCCTGCATGCAAGATATTACACAGTCATGTTTAGCTGTAAGTATCAGCGTACAAACATTTCCATGCCATTTATAGTAATAACAATCGGAGAAAATCGAAAAATTTCCTAGAACTTACAAGGATTACAATTATTCTTTCAAAAAATATTATGTAACAATGTCAAAATAGGAATAAGTTGTAATGTCAAAATAGTAATCAGTTTTAATGTCAAGATAGCCGCTTTGACAACAAAAATAATACAAACCAGCTGTCCCCCGCGGCTTCGCTCCCGTCAATTAAGTATTCATTGCACATATCGAGCTTTCATTGTTTTTAAGATATTGTATTCTGCTATTCGTGTCGGAGACAAATCCAACGAATCAATAACCACGAAAATTGGTTCAGCAGATCTCGAGTTATAAGTGTTGTAACAAATCCGTCTTCGTTTTCTATACATATAATAAAATCGTAGAGTTGCCGTGTCTGTACATTGAATATTTTCGCATAAAAAATACATAGAAATGTCAGAAAAATGACATAGAACACAAAAAGGCAGTTTTTGAAATTCTTTTCTGTTTGTCTGTTTGTCTGTGCGTCTGTTTGTCTGTGCGCTTGGAGGAGCATCACGCATAAACCACTGATTGGATTCAAAATTTAGGTACTTCGAAATATTAAGTGATAATCGGAGCAACATTTAGTCTTTATTTCATCAAAATCGACCCACAAAATCAAAAGATATCGAATTTTAAAGTTTACGAAGAAACTTCATCGAGCGCTAAAATAGGTTGTTTTCATTGAGACTTCAGATACTTGCAATGCCATCTATTGAGAAATTTTTTAATAAGAAATGTGTGAAAAGACCCCGAAACAATGTATTTTTGAGTTATTTTTAAACTTAAAATGTGGCAAAAAAAGTGACCATTATTATAGTATCATTATTTATCGTAACGTGTAAGCTTCTAAGTTTGAACTTATGAGTAGTGAGTATAAAGACAGTTCAGTTACGTTGTAGATCGATAGATGGCGTTGTACTTATGACGCGTTTTTCTGAATCGCGGTGTTAAGATTCTCCGCAGTAGCATAAGGTCAGCCCCATGTGTTATGTTATTTAACTTGAAGTCGGATAATATTGATTTATTAATATAATATAATATTAAAAAAGCTATGGACTATGGAAGTATGGATTTTATTGAATGACTAGATTGTTTTTCGATTTACTGATTTACTGGGAGGAGAGGAGAGTCTCCTCCGGAGAGTTACCTGTATCCAAAAGTAAACTGTTTTACTAACAGAAGAGGTGAATATTTGGTATTATGTTTCAATGTGGCTAAACTATATCAGCCAAACACGTCGATCTTCAAGGTTAAGCAACGCTTGCCGAGGTCGGTCTGTGAATGGGTGACCATTATAACAACCTAGCCTTTTCCTTACTATATTGGCTCGGCTTCCAGACAAACCGGATTCAGCTGAATACCGGTATTTTACGTGGCGCGGCTGCCTACCAGACCTCCACAACTCATTCAATGCAAGATTTCAGTCAGATTTTACTGGCTTTTGACTATCCGTAACGACTGCCAAAGATCTACAAATGACAGCCGGGACCAAAGGCTTAACGTGCTTTCTGAGGCACGAAGGAAACTCGGTATGTCAAGATGGTCACCCATCCACAGACCAACCTTCGCAAGCGTTGCTTAACCTTGAAGATTGATGCGTTCGTCTGTTATAGTTTAGCCTTGAAGATCGGCCCGTGCGGCTGTTTCAATTTAGCCACGAGCTGCTCCTCTATAATAAAACGATTCTATGAACCCAGTAAAACTTTTTTGATATTATTATTATAAAATGTTAAAACAAAATAAATTAATCAGTGGTCTACAATCAGCAATATTGTCAGTAAAAATCGGAGAAAATGTGTTTCTTTTTGGACTGTTCTGGACGAAATTAAGAATCCACTTAATTCAGCACCATTCGTTCGATACTTACTTGGTTTTGTTGATTTTGATTCAAGATTAGTTTGTACCAGGAGATTAGGTACCTGGGCTGGTCGGCATTTAAACCGATAGAGATGATACAGTGCCCTGCATTAGGTACCCTCTTCATAATTATATTCTTAATTCGAGAGAGAGATCAGGATACGTAACTGAACGTAGATTTTGTATATTATGCAATCTATACTAATAAAGCAGAAGAGTTTGTTTGTTTGGTTGAACGCGCTAATCTCAGGAACTTCTGGTCCGATTTGAAAAAATCTTTCAGTGTTAGATAGCCCATTTATTGAGGAAGGTTATAAGCGTATATATATATATATATAATCACGCTAAGAGAAATAGGAGCGGAGCAGTAATGGAAAATGTGACGCAGACGAAGTTGCACGGGTCAGCTAGTATATATATATAAGATTAAGGTTTACGTGTGACAGACCGATTCTTGGCCGGTTTTTTGTTTTGTTTGATATTGTTAGGAGAAGGTTCTAATAAAATAAAAAAAAATACAACCGACTTCCAAAAAAAAAACACTACAAAGTAAAAAATAACTTTAATTTCGAAAGTCGGTGTCAAAATACGAAGATACTAACAAAAACACCTTTTTTTTGTAATAAGTTTTTTATTTTTCACTTTTTAGTGGTATCCCACACCGCCACACCTAACAACACCACTGCAAAATCGCAGAAAAGCAAAATACGCAATTTCGATTACTTGGATGTCATAAAGCTATCATCTAAGTAAACGAATTCCAGCTATTTCGATTTAAAATCCAAAGTTCATAACCGATTTTCATAAAATTTAAATGAGACCAATCTGCAAGTATATCCTTTCAAATAAAACAAGAATTTTTCAAATCGGTTCATAATTATCGGAGTTATGAGGTAACAAACATAAAAAACAAACATACTTGACAACCGAATTGATAACCTCCTCCTTTTTGGGAAGTCGGTTAAAAATAACAAGAAAGTTGCAGTTGACGGGAGCGAAGCCGCGGGGGACAGCTAGTCTTATATAAAAAATCTTGTACCACGGTGTTTGCTATCGAACTCTTCCGAAATGGCTCGACCGAATGTTGTGAATTTTTTTGTGTATACTTGGTAGGTCTGAGAATTGTTCTAAGAGGCTATTTTTTATATAGCACAACAACGTTTGCCGGATCAGCTCATAAAATATAAATATGCCTAGAGCCCCTTTGCAACGCCATAGATTACGATATATTATACGCTTGAAATACTCCGAAGTCCGAAGTTTAAGTGTTAAGTATAAAACGTTTTTCGTTGCGTTCCGGTCGTGCGGGCACTTTCCATCTCTAACGCGCGGGGATTATGCTTTTGCCCCAGTGCCGTGACTCACATCGCAGTGCCGTGAATATACGCCAAAATCAAGATTTGTAGTTAAGGACCATAAGCTTTTTGTTTAACTCCCTGAGGGACAGCAGCCAAAAATCAAAGAGATCTGGGTGTAATTCAATTTTTACGAAAATCAAATGTTGCTGACACTGTCATTTTTATTTCTAAAATTGTTAATTAGTCAACGAATCTTCGCAGGCAGGATACGTAGGTATCGATTTCTAATATCAAGAAAAATCTTTCTTTGATATCAAGAGGTCACTGCAGTTCACGCAACTCGCGGTCCTTGACCCCGCAATCAGTTGTGTTTAGATACCTTTAAACATATGATATAAAATTATAGAGGTTTTTCACACCCAATATACAGCGTGTCTTCATAATGTGTTGTATTCGAAAATGAGGGAAACTATACCTAATATTGTCGAAGGTAAAAGTATTAAAAAAATTGATTTAAAAAAGTTTGTTCACAACTGTGACCCCAGTGCAAAAATAATGATCCATAATGATCGGAAGTAATTAGCCATCTTTATAAAATGTGAAAAAAAGTGTTTACTACCCTCAATTGAAAATGAACTTGTTTTTCAACAAGAATCTGTTTTCATCGATTTTTACAGTAATCGATAAATTTCTCAAAAAGACGCTCCGGTTACCTACCTGTTTTATTACTATAAGTTATTCTTCATAATGTTCGCACCCAATAGTAAAAATTGCGTGTTTTCCGTGTAAGCCCAAACCCCTACCCAAAAAATAATATACTCCAAGTTTTATTTTACCACTTTGTCGGCGTGCTTAATTATGCCAAATTCGTTCTAGTGCTAAGCGTCTCTGAGCTAAACCGCAGACTAACAGACAGACGGAGGCATATGGCAAAACTATAAGAGTTCCTTGTTGGCTACGGAACCCTTAAGCTAGGTATTCAAACCAGAGACACTGAAACGGTCTAGCAACAGCGTAAATAAAAAAAAACCCATGCCAATCACGAATATTTTCAGCTCCATTGCTTTCGTATAACGTTCAACTTTGCGAAGATTTTTTTCAGTCCTAACCTTGAAAATTTAAAAAGTTTACTAAAGCATTACAATCATCATTTTGTTCGTGAGAGAAGAATGACGCCAACATCTTGATCCATATTTCTATCACTGGAACAAGGACAAAAATTTCACCAATGATTTAAATCATCACCCCACTGCTAGGCAAAACTCTCTCTCATTTTCAAGCTTTGCTGTGACCTGCCTCGGCTACGTCACCCGACCTCAGGCATCCTAGCCCATCGCTCTTGATGCATACCAGCTTGATGCCCTTGAGTCAATTGAGAAACAAGCCAAGAGGATCATCGGCAATGATAGGCTCGTCGAATCGAAGCTCCAAACTCTTGAGCATCGACGCCGAGTTGCTGGCCTTTTGGTTTTCTATCGGTTGCATTTTGGGGAGGCATTATTGGACCACAAGACGTACGGCGACGTGCCACCGGTACATGGTGGACATCCCACTATACGCACAAAACGTTTTGGGAATACATTCACTGCGCGTACAGCTAAGTAGTGGAATTCCCTGCTTGAGTCTGTGTTTCCTGATAGCTACAACCTGGGAGTCTTTAAGTCAAGAGTGAATAGGTTAGGTACTTCTAGGCAAGCGTGCTCCATCTTAAACCGCATCATCGCTTAATATCAGGTGAGATAGCTGTCAAATGTATAACGTACCTATCAATAGTAAAATATAAAAGTCAGACCCGCCCAGTCCCATTTTACCCTCGCAGACTTCTCACCAACGTTGGCGATGCCTTTCCTAGTTATTATGATTGTGAAGCGGATTCAATTAGTAGGTTTGGTTTTTAAAACGCTACTCTACATCCTCACCTTTATTTATTTAAAAAAAATTGTAAGTACTGTGGTGGGGTAACTCAGAAGGTACGGGAAATTAAAGATAAATGGAGGTTCAATAAATCATTATATTGGCGAGGTCCGCCCGAATTCACATTAATACCTACAAGTTCTCTTAAAAAAGCAATCAAATTCTTTATCCTTCAGTTTTCAAACCTAAGCTATACTTTTTAATGCACCGTTCCAAAGTATTTACGAATGGCCAACGCGAATCAAATAAACCCGGAACATACAAGAGCATTCCAAGCCAAGGACACACTTGAGCGTCACAGTACACACAAATTGTTTCATAATGTTACTTGTGGTCGCTTTTCTGCTTTTATTATTCCGTGTGAATAGGGAATATGCATGCGATTTTTTATTTGCAAAATAAAATACTTATTAGCTCTAGTAAACAGTCATGAATATATTTTTTAAATATCTTCATCATTTTATTAAGTTATAAATCTTCAAAGACTACAGTTAGAAAGAGAAGTCCGATACGTACTGTGACGTCACAGTACATATGTACTGTGACGTCAAATTACACGACGACTATTATAGCTGCCATAGAAAACAGCGTTTTCGCGAGAGGGACAGATATATTTGTTTAAAATAATTGTATCTCGTTCGTTTATCGAGCAATTTAGATTCTAATTTCACAGTTAGCACTATATTTTCCAATACTTTTAGATAAACTGTTCAGATCATAAATACTTTTTTCATGCATATCCTCTATTGTCACACTGTCGTTTACTCCGGTTTCTTTCACATCATTCCTAAAACCATCCACTAAATTTCTCCTGGCTCTGCAGTTATCCACCCATTCCCATTTTAAAATGCTTCAGTACACATTACAATGATTACTTCTAAGATTTATTACACTTCGGTCCACAATTATGCAATTTAAGCGTGAATGTTAAGTTAAATATTCAGATTCTGAGATCGCATCGTGAGAAGCCTCGCACGTTTAAAAGTAAATTAACCCGTGGGTATCCTTATCCACAAGTCAGTGGTGTAATTGGTAGCGCCTTTATTTTGTTGACGTAAGTGCAATTATCATAGATGATGGGCGGTTGACTCTACAACGACTGCCTTGATCGACAGTAGAGGCTGATGTGCACAGAACGTGCATGTGTAATGCCCGAACAACACAGCTTTTCCTCCATGTGTGAAAGAAAAGTTGTATAGTAGGAAATCATGCAGGTACAACACATACAACAGTCTGAATATCAACTATCGGGCAGTTTCTCACCAGACAATAACCGTCTGGTTGGAGTCCTTTTTCAAATAACTCCATGTGAGAAGGGGCCCGTCTCTGCGATCGAGTTAAGCAATGCGATTCTGTAGTGAACGCCAATAGGGAAAATGCATGAAATATATATTTATTGTCCATACAGTTTATCTAAAAATGTACTACTAACAGTGAAATTAGAATCAAAATTGCTTTGAAAGCAAACAATATAGCACACATAACAATAGTATAATTATTTTAAACTTAATATATCCATCCCTTTCGCGCGAAAACACTGTTTTATATGCAGCTGTGAAGATGTTATGGACTTTGACGACAATGTCCATATCGGACTTCTCTTTCTAATTGTAATATTTGTAGTTTGATAACTTGATCGCTGAAGTATTTGAAATTTAATTTCATGATTGTTTGCTCATATGTACGTATTTCATTTTGCAAATAAAAATCGCATGCATTTTCCCTATAGTATGATGAGTCGCGTTTAGAATCTGTAAACCAGGCTAGGCCTCTAATATATCAAGGCTGTAAATAAACATTTATCACTACATAATATATTATAAAACAGAGTATTCCGCCGCGTCTGTCTGTCTATCTGTTCGCTATAAACTCAAAAACTGCTGTACCGATTTTCATCTATGGATAGAGTGGTTCTCAAGGAACGTATTAGTATATAATTTGTCAAGCGGGCGAAGCCGCGTGCATCAGCTAATGCTGCATATAACTGATGTGGGAATGACACCCACCACCTACCAAAATGACGCATCATTTCGTCTCAAAGCTCCAACAAAAAAACTAGACACTAAAATAATATAATATCGTTCAAGCGAACACCGTTAGGACAGCGTGAGTAGATGGTTTGCGCAATTATCGACAGTTATCGGCAACGCTTCGCCACACCTAGATGTGTTAATTTAATGCGCACAGCCCTAGTTCCGTTACCTGTCACTTTGACAGGTGTCACCTAATGAGGTTTTTGGCGGGATTTTTTCGGATGAAGCTCACAAATTGATTCCTAGTGTATGTAGAGATGTAAAAATGATTCAGTTTTGTGATGCCTACACAAAAGGCAGTCGGACAGCGAAGTCTTATTGCTAATAGGGTTACATGTTTTCCTTTTGTCGGGTAAAAAAGACGACGTTAGTACTTGACAGGCAGAACGGCTAAAGGTGACGGAAACATTAATTATTATTATATGAAAGAGCTAAACAAGGAAGCATTGTGCGTATAATTTGCAGCAGTTCAAAGCCGGGGCGGATTACTCGTATAAAATAAATCATCGCCGCACACGAGAGATAAAACTAAACAGTAGATGGCAATCATCAGAAAGGCGCAAATTTACAGCTAGCTCGATAATTACTACAACTTAATTTAACAACAGGGCGCCAACAACCGCTGTCTGTAAGTCACACCCACCGGGACTTAAACCTGGGACAGTAATAGCGGCTACTAACAACGCTATGAATGTACCAATCAATTTTAACGATCGATATGCTAACGGTGCTTAGACCTACTAGCTCGTCGACATATTAATAGGTGTCTGTTTCCTTGGAAATCATAGAATTGACAGTTAGACATTACGACTCCGTGCCTCGGAAAGCATGTTAAGCTGTAAGTTCCGGTAGACCCGGTGTCACCTGTAAAGTAAGCATAGTCGTTAACCAGAAAACCTGACACCAGTCTTACCAACGGCTACAGTAGGAGCCAGCTACTCAGTGCTGGAAGTCAGTACGGTATTCGCTCAATGTTTTACTCGGCTGCAACCAATGATATATAAAACTATAGATACTTTGTCCGCACTCTAAAATGACAACATGAAATGAAGCTAATTGGCCACATCGCGCTTAGTTACGCACCAACCTGTCGCGCGACACTACGTTTGTTTGGTTGTCAATTTGACTATTAATTATCCTGTGACGTAACTGAAGATGTATATTTATCTCGCTCTAGCAACAGGCATCCCGCAGTACGGTGACAATTTTCTTTCCCTTTCTTCATGCGTATTAGTAGCTATTTAATATTTTCGCCGTTTTTAAGCGCCGCGATGTTGGTTTATGACGTGTCTATATATAATACGTCATTGGCTGCAACCGATTAGATTGAAAGAAACACCAACAAAATAATTAGGGAAAAGGCTAGGCACATTGATTGTAGGGACAGTTAATACAAGACAAATAGCTATTAATTCTACGGTCACGAAGGATAATATAATTTAATAGCTTTTTCCCGCGAGTTTGTAAGCGCAAATACTCTCTTAGTGTTCTCTTACACTCCCCATGGAACCTACACGCCAAATTTCAGCTTTCTGCGACCAGCTTGTCTATTCTGTAAATAACCATTTCGATATCGACTTCACCTGAGTGACTAAGCTTACAAAGTGAACTTTATTTCACACGGCATAAGGTCTTATATTTATACGAATTTGAAACTCACCTCGGATTCCGCTGTCGAGACACGAAAATGTTACAGAATAGCACTGCTGTAGTTTCGGCTGTGCGTTGTCTATCAGTCCCTCACTCAGTAACGGAAGAATTTTATATAGTAGGAAGGATTAATTTTATATCTATAATATTTTTATTTATATAGGGGAGCTCGTGGCTAAATAATAACAGCCGCACAGGTCGATCTTCAAGGTTAAGCAACGCTTGCCGAGGTTGGTCTGTGGATGGGTGACCATCTTAACATACCGAGTTTCCTCCGTGCCTCGGAAAGAACGTTAAGCTGTTGGTCCCGGCTGTTATTTGGAGATCTTTGGCAGTCGTTACGGATAGTCAGAAGCCAGAACATCTGACACCAATCTTGCCAAGGAGTACCGTGTTACCCAGTTAATGGGTTGTGGAGGTCTGGTAGGCAGCCGCTCCACGTAAAATATGGTATTCAGCTGAATCCGGTTTGACTGGGAAGCCAACCCCAATATAGTTGGGAAAAGGCTAGGCAGATGAGGAAGGATTATGCTTATGTTGCTACAGAAGAATATGGTACTGCAAACCGCTAATCAACTTTAACTTTATCCTAGGATAGCTGACCCGTGCGACGTCGTCTGCGAAACATTTTTCATTACTGCTCCGCTCCTATTGGTCTTAGCGTGATGATATATAGCCTATAGCCTTCCTCATTAAATGGGCTATCTAACACCGAAAGAATTTTACAAATCGGACAATTAGCGCGTTCAAACAAACAAACTCTTCTGCTTTATAATATTAGTATAGATTTGGTTATAAAACTGATAGTAATGATGACTAAAATCTAAAGTATACTAAAAATTTGATGGTCCAATTAATTTGTTTGAAAATTCCAGGAAGTCCAAAAATGTATGTTGCTAAGTTGCTTTCTTTTAGAAATAAAATCTAATTAACCCCACCTTTTCTCCCGCAGTTCTCAACGTGGCCGCTGGCAAGGCCCCGATGCAGGCGTCCACGGAAGACGGCGGGGTTCCCCAGCGGGCCCTGGACGGCAGCACGGCCGCCTCCTTCAACGCAGAGACCTGCACGCTCACGAAGGCCGAGAGAGTGCCGTGGTGGTACGTGAACCTACTGGAGCCCTACATGGTGCAGCTCGTGAGGCTGGACTTCGGGAAGCAGTGCTGTGGTAAGAAATTTGAAGTTATTATTTTCCGTGATTCGGAGTTCAAATTATAGGGAACCATAAGTCTTTTCTATATAGCATTTTGAAACAGCGTAAAGAAATGTGGCTATCGGTTGATAATTTTGTAATTTGTGCAATTCGTTGTGGAACTTGAATTTTAAACGCGTGGATGGTTGCTATCATGATTTAATGATTATCCAATGAATTCACTGTTTTATTTTAAAAACGCTTGTGCTTTTCGTGTTTCCTGTGAGTTTTACATCAACAGATACCGAAATGATTAAACTAACAGGCCTGTCAATTTAAACTTTTCTGATTTTAATCACAGTTTTCTTGGAAATATAAACTATACTTCAAAATTGAACGCTAGCTTCACCCGGGAGTCTAATCCCCAGATTTTAAATAAATGAATCCGTTTTATATTCATAAAAAAGGAAACATAACATAATCTAAAAAGAAGATCATAAAGGTTGTTATCATTATTATTGTTCATTTCAGAATAGACTTCAGTTGCGAAACGCCTTTCCTTTGAATTCTCTTTGAAATCATGAAAACCTAGGGAACGCAAAAAAAAAACAGAAGAAATCGAAAAACTTTTCGATAAAGTTGGTAGTGTCATTGGCCTATGACGTCTGAAGTTTACAGATTTCTTCAAACTTATAAACGTCATAGGAGGGTTTGAAAGTTTCGCAACTCAACCCGACTCGCACGTGGCCCGTTCTTCTCTGAAATCAGAAAACTTTTTACAAGAAATAAAAAAACTTCGGAAATCAGAAAACTTGTTACAAGGGTTGATTTTGGTTATGTCGTAACAGTTGTCTACTACATCATGGTGAACCTCTGGAAAAGTTTTCTGATAATTTTAGGATTCAGCTACGTAAAGGAGCTATTATGAACGTCAAAGGAGGTTGAAGCGTGGCGCAACTCAACCCGAGTTCATGGCATGTCTCTCATAAAGTTGGATTGTGCAGCACTCTTAACCTCCAGTTTAATTGCGAACGTTTCTTAGTAAACATAGATGTTGCCCAAAATAATCTCAAATAATAAAAAGCTTTTCAAGAGAGTAGATATTGGCATGACTGTTGTAACAGTTGGATATTACGTCAAGTTGAATCAAACCTCCCCCTGAAGTTTCGATATTTCTTCAGACTTTGATAAATAAGCCTTGGCTATTTTCGGAAGCTTCCATGAACGTTAATTTTCCTTTTCAGTGAGTACTATTTTAGTTTAGTTTAGTTTAGAAGCTTTCATTGAACGTCAGAAGAGGGTAGGAATGTTTCGTAAGCCAACTTTTATTGAAACCAGTCATGAGCGAGTCGAGTTGAGTTGCGCAACGCTCCAACCCTCCTTTCTCTTGTTAAGTTTTAAAATAGTTTGAAACAATGAAAAAGACGTTTCCTGGGGTTGATTCAGAATCAGCCAGCGATTGCGATATAACCCACATCAACCCCTGTGAAAGTTTTAGATTTCAACAGACTTTCATTTGCTTCAGCTAAGTTTACTAAGAATCCTGCGTCATTACTGTAGCGTAGGAGCGTTGCCCCACACAACTCTAATAAAAACCCTGCCAAGTGAGAGTCGGGTTGTGTTGCGCAACCCTGTTCTTATAGAAACCGGCCAAGTCTGAGTCGGGTTGAGTTGCACTACCCTGTTCTTATAGAAACCGGCCAAGTCTGAGTCGGGTTGAGTTGCGCAAACCTGTTCTTATAGAAACCGGTCAAGTCTGAGTCGGGTTGAGTTGCACTACCCTGTTCTTATAGAAACCGGCCAAGTCTGAGTCGGGTTGAGTTGCGCAAACCTGTTCTTAAAGAAACCGGCCAAGTCTGAGTCAGGTTGAGTTGCGCAATGGTCTAACCCTGCTTTGACGTTGATGAAAACTTCTTAACTTAGTTGAAGCTTTTCAGTCATAAGAAAAACGGTAAATTTTCCGTTGGTTGACGTTTATGTTATGTATATAATATTCTAAAATCTTACCAACTGAGAAGGAAAACTGCTGTAAATATTTATTTTCATCAAAATGATGTCATTCATAACTTTGAGAGGAAAATTTTATATTTTCCATGTTCTTCGGTAAAGATTTGGGGTTGACCTTATGAATGCCCCTAAACTTAGCTGAACTACATTTAAATGAGGCTTATCTATGTTGGTGATAAACATTACATCTTGCTATTACGTCATTGACAACATCAGCCCTCCTGCAAAGTATTCCCATTGCTTCACATTCACACTCACACTCAGCATCACCCAAGTTGAGGAGTTTTCGAAGAACTTCAGAGTAGAATAGGAGTTTTTTTACAAATGAAACCGACCGTTTATTTGCCGGTTTTAAATAGAATCGGGCTCTGTTACGCTCTTAACCTAGGTTCTTTGACTTTTATGAAAGCTTTTAAACTTAGAAGAAGCATGATAAAGTCTGACGAAATAGGGAAACATTCAAAAAGGGTTGCGGAAGGCAAGTTACGTGATCATGACTTTTTTCCTTAGGTTTTGTTAAACTTCAGCCAGGTTTAGAAACTTATTATAATTTTTTTATACGTGAAAATCGTCAAGTTATGTTGCGTAACGCTACAACTCAAATGCTATTATTAATTAATATTAATTAATTAATTATTTTTAATTTTATTTTTGTGAATATCCAGCCGAGAGCCTGTTGGGTTGACTGAAAACTTTCGAGGAGGGTTGACGCTGGTAACTGATGGTCATGTTATGCACACTTTAGGTACTTTATCGGTCGTTTGACGTTTAACAGTCCGGTAACGCCATTGGTTGGTTAGTGGTTATCGGACAGATAAACGACCGATAAAGTACCTCAAAAACCGGGCATGAGTAAAAATTTCTGTCATAACATACCTACCCCTGATTTCTGAATGAAAGGTTTGAAGTTGAGTACTTAAACCTGAAAACCTGTTTTATACCCGGCATTAAATTATGGCGGGCGAAATTCACGTGTGTTCGTAATTTCCGGTAAGAGGAAAAATGTTTATTACACTATAATTATTAACACACTTAATTGGGATGTTGATAAGAAAACATAAAAACTATTTCATTATTATTTAAATTACTATAATTAAATAAGTTTAATTGTTGGCTAACTAAATAAATAGTAGGTACCTACATTCCTAATTAATCTAAAAGTAAAAAAAAACAATTTTTACTTTTGGGTACCATTCTAAAACATTTTTTATTCCGTATTTTCTTTTTGAAAGCGAGGCTAAAAGTCAAAATTGCGAAGATTTACTCGTCCCGCTGCAATCTAACATTCTGTTTACCCTCAAATCCACCACACACTGAACATCCTATAGAACTTTTCCTCCTCAAATCCTAATTTATAAAATTCTTCTGCTACTGAAGAGTGAAAATTGAAATTGGCATGTAGGTTTCTTGGGCAGTGTCATTATCTGCCCAGCCTTTTCCCAACTATATTGGGGTCGGCTTCCAGTCAAACCGGATTCAGTTGAATACCAGTATTTTCTCCTTCCCCTCAACCCATTAACTTGGTATCACGGTACTCCTTGGCAAGACTGGTGTCAGATTTTCTGGCTTCTGACTATCCGTAACGATTGTCTAAGATTTACAAATGACAGCCGGGACCAACTTACAGCTTAACGTACTTTCCGAGGCACGGAGGAAACCCGGTAAGTTAAGATGGTCACCCATTTACAGACCAAACTCGTCAAGCGTTGCTTAACCTTGAAGATCGACCTGTGTGGCTGTTGTTATTTAGCCACTAGCTCCTCTTCTATCTGCATCCTTTGGCAGTGTATAGGACCACCCGAAATTCCCACGGAGACGTGGACGAAAAAACCAGACTTGCACGTTTGAAGCCGAGCGCAAAAGCTAGAACACGTATACATATATCTCTGAGTGCGAGTCACCGCGCTGGTTCGTGCTCGCATCAAGATCTGGCGGCGGCTGGCCCACTTGCCTCCAAACCGTGGCGAGGTGCTAAACGCTCATAATCGACCATCTGTCTGCGAAAGATAACCTCCTTGTTTATGTACATAGTGACGTACTCCCCAGTTATTATCCGTGGTGTTTTGGAACCGGACGGACTGGACTGGACGTCGGAATTGAAAGCCAAATTCTCGTAAATACTTAAAAAGCGTACAAATTCCAATTGAAATATTATCAACTTCAGCCTCGACTTTTGATAAGTGGCTTTCTGGAAGTGTCAAGTCGCTACGTCTACTGTACTGTACTATCCAGTCAAATTAGCGTATCAACTCGAAATAAGAGATAATAAGTTGGAAACTCGTTTCGTTTGTCAAAAGTCTTATAGAATATCGTGTCTGCGTCATCGATAAATTAATGTCTTATGTCATGGGCCTCACAATGAATCCTGAACCTAATTCTAAAGTTAACACCCAAGTGCAGCGAGCTTCGCTAGCGAGTTAGTCACCTCCCGGTAAGACTAACTCACGAGCGAAGCGAGGGAGTTAACACAAGAATCGTGATAGCAATGCTGCGAGGAATTCAAGCTAGCCCATGACAGAAACACCTTAAATTTCTGAGGAGCATACTCTACTTTTCACACCTACTGCGACAATGAGAAGAGGTAGAGCTCCAGAATCACATCACATTATTGACCTCCAGGCAATAATATTGTACTGATTTTCATTATATCCCGCCGAGCAATAATGACTTACTTTAGGTTGAGATTGCATGATTATAATCTGAAGTTCTCGTGCTGGTGGTGTGATTATTTGATTAAATAATTATTTTTTGCGATTATCTCGGTTTCTACTCCACTGATGTACTTTTCGGCGCCATCGACTGTTGTCGATGGCGCCGAAAAGTGCTGGAAAAGCGGCCGCGTACCAAAGACGTAGCATTGGAAGGCCTCCTACAAGGTGGAACGATGGTAGCCGATGGCAGCTGCGAGACGCACAGGACCGCGACCGGTAGCTGAGGCGACACGTGCGGAGAGGCCGCCGTCCATCATTAGACGTCTTTCGGCTGATATGATAATTATGAGTTAGTTTAGTTTGTCTACCTTTCTGTACCGCCATAGTTGCAAGTATGTAAAATAAAAAAAAAGATGCAAAATAATGTTATCGTAAAATAATATTTATCAGCTGTTTCATACATTTTCATTGGCTAAATACTGCATTTTGTATGAAACAGCTGATATTTTTTTCGAGATTTCGGAGTTTTACCAAAACAAAAGTTGCTTATAATCATGTGTACTTTCACTGCCTAAGAGGTTTCGGGTATTTTTTCAATTTCCCTGTATATTAGCGTCATATTTATTTTAGTATTATTTATGTATTGTATGTTATATTTAAAGTTTATTTTTCACTTTGACACACTGTGTCTACATCTCTTTTATTTGGCTCTCCTTTCGCCTCTATATGCTGGAAGAGATTTCTTTAGAAATAAGCATCGCCTTTGTACCTATTTAACTGTTTCCTATTTTTTTCATCTACTTGTGTGTGTGTACATAAATTGTTAAAGAAACAAATAAATAAATATACCTACGTCTAGTTGTTTTTGCTCAATTAATGCAGATAGAATCAATTGCTTCAGGCTCCATTGGGTACAAACTCGTTGTACTGTTGTTGTACAAACTCGGTGAAGTGATCACGAAGCTGAAGTGATCACGAAGCTTCGTGATCACTTCACCCACGCCTTCACTTCTACATGTTTACAGAATCGACCTACGGAAAAGTCAAATCCACAAACGCTTAAAGCAAATACTTGAGCTTTCATTTTTTTCCTCGTTTTCTCTCACAATAGCTGATCACAAAGCCGACAGAACAAAAAAATAATGAACTTGTATAATGAAACACTACAATGGATCTTATGATCTCTCACAATCGTAGGTAGTGTAGGCACAGTCTGGCACAACTTTCCCTCATTGACTTGTAAGTACGAGAGACAAGCAGCTGTCGAGATACAGCTGCTTGTCTGTCTTGCCCCTTGCCTCGTCAGGCAGTGATGCCTTCATTCTTTATTCATATGTCACCGGAAAATTGCAGACTTCGTAAAATTGTAATAAATCTTTAATACATTGTCATGGTAGGTATATAATTTCATTGTACCTAGGTAAGAATAGATAGGTGAAAAGATCGTATCTATTATGAAAAAATATTTTTACAATTTCACGCGATGTTTTACAATCTCACGGCTTTTGCAATTTCCCGCGGGCATATGTCAATATAAGATAAATAATTTCTTTCAATTAAAAAAAAAATGATTAAAGATTTTTTTTTCAAATTCTTTATCTTATATTGTATTATGTCACCGGAAAATGGCAAACTCTGTCATATTGTAGTAAATCTATATTAGATTGTAATATTTCGGTAGGTACATCATAAACAAATAATTTTCAATATAATATTTCCTATCCAAATTCAAAAGTTTCCAATATGTATGAGGTTTTTAAGAAAAAATATTTTAGTATTTCTCGCGATAATTTACTATCTTACGACGTTTGCAATTTTCCGGTGGCAAATACATTGGAAAACAAAAAAAAAATATGCACAATAACTAATCGTTTTCTCATAAATGAATTCGAAAACATCAACATTTCTGATACATGGCAGAAAATAATTCTGAAGCGGTACCAACGAAGTAGTAGTAGTTGAGAATAAAAAATCTGTATTTAAACAACTTTTTTTTTTAATTATTTTTTTACTTAACTTCCTTTTTTATAAATAAAAAAAACTAACCATAAAAAAGTTAGAAATCTACTAGATGCAAATGCAAAAAAAAATATTTATGCTATATAGAGAGTATATAGAGTAGAAAATTATGTACTTACATTCAGATATAACATAACCAGTATCGCCAGAATTATAACCAGTGAAATGTGTGAAACATAGCAAGTGCTGCCATCTATCGACGAAACAGATTTTGAGCTTGCTTCTGTAGAAAAGCCCGCAAAATGTACGAGGTAAGGAAGATGAAATTTTTAATAGGTCTGTAGGTAGTAATTAGCAATTTATTCATTGAAAATAAATTTTATCTGAAATCACAATTGATACATAAAAAACAGACCAATTTTATTTTAATTTATTATTGAGACTTTTTCTTCTCTGTCATCTCTGACCAAGACTAAAGTCAAAAGCAAACCCATCTCAAATAAAAATAAAAAAAATATTGAGACTTGTTGGCTTATTTACTAACAAACAATTTATTGTACGGCCTCTGGCATAACATAGCGCGCTCTTTATTACCACGACTTACCTACAACTATTACTGTAGGTACCTATGTTAAACAAATAAATAAATGACTTTAAGAAAATTATATTACATAACAAAAAAATACAACACATGGTATAGCATAATCACAACAAGTTTAGGACTTTCGTTTTAGATCATCCACAGCATAAAGACACTTACCTACTCAACAGAAAACTCTCAAGTTGCTTTTTGAAAGAGCCTGAGAAAATAGCGCTTTTAATTTCTAGACGCAACTTATTAAAAAATATAACCGATTGATATCTGGGACTGGGCCTCACAATATTCAAATAAGCCTGTACCTTGTAAAGTATAATGTCTTGACTACCTACAAGTGCCTTCTTGAATGAGACATTCTTCTGCTGTCTCATATAACTGTATATGTTTAGCCAAGTTACTTAGAAGTACATATACATAAATGCTCGGCACTGTAAGTATACTAAAGGATATATATTAGAATAAGGGATAAGTATACCTACATAGGTACTTACCTATGTACCCGAAGAAAAAGAAACTTACCCTTTATAGACATATAAAAAACATAGGACCTACATCTTTTTTTCTTTTTTTTTTTCTTGTCGATGGCCTCTCGCAGCTATTGACTCTATAAAGCCATAGCTACTTAACCGTCATGGGACCTACAGTAGACGTCATGTTATATATCATTTACTTATGCTATAACACTTTTTATATTTATGTTCTCTAATTTTATTGATGACAAATTGATTGCAGTGTTGATTTTCAGTTGTTTAGTTATTTATATCTTCACACTATTTGTTTGTACGGTAGAATTTCATTTGTTAAAACAAAATAAATTCTACTTAGAAGTAAAAAGAGAAACTTTTATTTAATTATTAGCGGACTTACCCGGTATTGAATATTGTGTGTTTTCAACTAAAATTAATGGCCATAAACAAAATACTCCATAAAAGGTATTGTATTCCACATTCATCAAAACGCTTGAAAAATCAATCAAATGCGCAATGAGTGCGACTAATCGGTTTATCGCCAACAAAGGGATTATCGACAAAGCACTTTCTCTTATCTTAGGTGTAATATAACAGCAAACTTCGTCAACGTAGGTACCTACACATATTGATTTTAATTTGTGACAATTTATATTTTTGGGCGCCAGAATTGTGCAGGTAAATGCGTAGTTCTACCAAATAACTGCAAATGAATTTGTATGTACTGTATCAATACAGAAATGTATTTAAAGAACAAACTATATACACTTAAAATAGAAAAAAAAAACTCTTAACTAAAAAATGGCATCAAAAAATTCGTCCCCATCGCTATCGACTGGAAGTGAGCCCAAAAGACTGGCTGCATTGCCACGTTGTATGGCAATGCTTATCCTCTGTCCAAGGTAAAAGCCAGCTCTAGGGTATCAATACTAGGTAATATTATAAAGCTGATGAATTTGTTTGGTTGAACGCGCTAATCTCGGGAACTAGTACTGCTTCGAATTGAACAATTATTTTAGCGTTGGATAGCCTATTTATCGAGGAAGGCTACAACCAATAGCATAGTATCTTCTTCTTCTCATATAAAAATGAATTGCTGTTCGTTAGTCTCGCTAAAACTCGAGAACGGCTGGGCCGATTTCGGTAATTCTTTTTTTGTTTAGTTTGCCAGAATACAGGGAAGGTTTAAAAGTAAATAAAAATGGGTAGGTAGGGTAGCCAGTTGATGGGAGCGAAGCCGCGGGGTACAGCTAGTTATTGATAAATATGACGCAGACGAAGTTGCGCGGGTCAGCTAGTTTAGCAATACAGATATCATTTGATTACTTTAATGCTTAATTCCTACATACAAAAACTAGGAAGTGTCATAAGACATGTCTGCTTAATTTAGGTACGTACAATGTAATTTGTAATTCATCACGGATATAATAAAGAATAGTTGAGAAGACAATGCACTTCCGAAGTCGCACGGAACTCGCCTGCAATGAAAAGGACGTGAGGTTATCTCTTGATCTTCGCTAAAATAACCTTGTGTTAACTTTAAACGGAGATACGGTTATCAGATGCTAAGACTGTGATTGTTTCAAAATAAGTTAAATATTGGCCCCCTTCTACCATCGGACAACTAACCATCCCTACGTTGTTGCTATTCCACCAACTCACACTAAGCGCTTCCAAGCGTCTTTCATAATGCGCACAGCAAAGGAGTAGAACTCTCTGCGTGCGTCTGTGTTTCCGAACGCTTACAACACTAATATTTTCAAAGTTAGAGTGAACAGGCTACTTCTGGGTAAGCTCGCTCCATCGTAGACTTTGTCTCTGTCATCTCTGACCTAGACAAGTCAAGAGCAAATCCATGTCAACAAAAATAAAAAATATCGGTGGGTAATGGCTTCTTACTGCGGCTTTGCTTACTATCCCACGGTTGATAGTTACTTACGACTTAAAAAGAAATACAAGAGATTTCCAAATTGTAATAAAAAACCACTACAAAGTATGTTTTTTTACTATTGATAGGCATACGTTTGACCACTATCTCACCTGCCGGTCGATTCTGTCGACATCTCACCGTGATCACTTAGGTGGAGTGAACGACAAGTGAGCTGTCATTCCATCTTGTTTGTAAGGTTTGACAGCTCAATTCGTGATCACTTCACCCACGCCTTCACTCCGACATGTTTGCAGAATCGACCGGCTGATGTTTAGCGATGATGCGGTCTAAGATAGAGTACGCTTGCCTAGAAGTAACCTATTCACTCTTGACTTAAAGACTCCCTGGTTGTAGCTATCAGGAAACACAGACTCAGGCAGGGAATTCCACTCCTTAGCTGTACGCACAATGAATGTATCCCCAAAACGTTTTGTGCGTATAGGTGGGATGTCGAACTAGGTTACTTACTAAGGCACGAAGAATTAGGTATCGAGTTTTGAAAAAAAAAAATCGCTTTTTATTGCTACTTACCACCAAAAATTCCAAGCAGTTGTAATCTATTTAGCCGTTTATCTCCGAAGTTCTTCATCAAATCAATTAAAATGGGACCATTTGGGAAATAACTTATTTACAATAAAAAAATACATTTTGCAAATCCGTGTAGGTACATGAAGGAGTTATCCCCGGAAATAAATAATTTGAAACTCTGTTTATTTTATTTTTTACAGCCCTAACCTAACCGGATAGACCTACTATACCTACTATCCATTGCGCAATTTTATAATTTAAGGGTAATTCAATGATAGCTAGAAAGCGTTGCGGAACTCCTTTGGGCAATCATCTGGTAAATTATCAACGGAAAATTGCTGGTAATTGGAAAATTGAAATTCACTTTAAGGCGGAAAATTTGGTTAAATATTTTCTTTTTACTATAACATAACAGCAATTAGTTATTTTATTTATTCAAGTTTCTCAAATAACTTCCGGGATGTTTATTTGTTTTACATAATAAATAACAGCCAATTCTACTATTTTTTAAGCAAAGTTCGCACTCGAATCTCTGGCGCATCCTGTCAAAAAGCCATAATTTCCACACATTTTGGACACAAAAAAATTAAAAATGTTATTATTTTTTTGGTTTAGTGGCAATGGAAATACCTGCACATGTTAATTTATATTTGAGCAAGATATTTATTTTTTTCACGACGAGTAACAGATAAATGTGAAATTTTTTTCGGGCTGGAATTGTAGATTCACAGGAGAGCAGAAAAATGTCGAAGTTTTTCGGGGCTAAAATTACGAGCGCTATATATTCATTCACAAGTACCAGGATACCAAAAACATGGCAAGATATTTTTTTACCAGTAGTTTTATTTAACAACAAAAGAAATGTATTTAAAGAACAAACTATATACACTTAAAATAGAAAAAAAAAACTCCTAACTAAAAAATGGCATCAAACAATTCGTCCCCATCGCTATCGACTGGAAGTGAGCCCAAAAGACTGGCTGCATTGCCACGTTGTATGGCAATGCTTATCTTCTGTCCAAGGTAAAAGCCAGCTCTTGGGTCACGCGAAGCGTCAACTAAGCGTTACCAGTTACATTTGGATAATTTATTTTTGTATATATATGATAGCCACATTCATCAGGAAGGCTAGTGCGTACGTATGAAGTCGCAGGCAAAAACTATAGTAGTACCTTATAAGTTAAAAGTAGGCACTGTTTAAAACTTTAAACTCAAACTATCTTGTTAAATTGCCACTTATTGTCAAATCATCATTCCGCAATATCTTAACTTTCTTGCAATTTCGTCGGATAACTTTCACTTGAGACTAGTGATTTGCGCCCGACGGTGCCTGTCGACGGTTCTCGTCGTACCGTAATGACAGTGTGAAGGGTCGTCTTTTATTATTAAGTGATTGTTAGAAAGCGCTAGACCGCACACTGCGCGGTCTGTAGAATCCTCTCGAGTTTATGGCAGCGACATAGAATTATTCTGCCTCGATGCTCTATGTTTGCTAAGAAGCTCGTGGCTAAACAATAACAGGAGTAAGAGTCGATCTTCAAGGTTAAGCAACACTTGCCAAGGTTGGTCTGTGGATGGGTGACCATCTCAACATACCGAGTTTCCTCCGTGCCTTGGAATTAAGCCTTCGGTCCAGGCTGTCATTTCTAAATCTTTGGCAGTCTTTACGGATAGTCAGAAACCAGTAAATCTAACTCCAGTCTTACCAAGAAGTAGGTAGCGTGTTAATGGGTTGTGGAGGTCTGGTAGGCAGCCGCCACGTAAAATACTGGTATTCCGCTAAATGTGGTTTGATTGAATGGAAGCCGACCACAATTTAGTTGGGTAACGCAGATGATGAATGTTCTATGGGTGGCTTTAAGGAGTTCGCTTTCCTGGTCACAATTCTTTAGAGAAAAGCTGTTTTTTAGGATTCCGTACCCAAAGGGTAACAAACGGAACCCTAAGACTAAGCCTCTATCCGTCTGTCCGTCCGTCTGTCAGCGGCCACTGTATTTTAAGAACCGTAATAGGTACATAGTTGAAATTTTCACATTACGTTTAAGTTTTTACGTACATTTACGTTTTAAATGAAAGTGTTTTCTTTTTCGGATTACGGAATCCTTCGTGTGAGAGTACTACTCTCGCTTGGCTGGTTTTTTAAACTACGAATATAGCAGTGGAATATATTTAGCTTAGAGAAAATCCCGTACAATTTCAAATAAAAGTAGAAATACTTTATTAAATGCAATAGTCAGCACTATCTTGTAACTTGCAACACTACACAAAATAAGGAAAAAGACTCGTTCTATTTGAAAACCAAAGACAATTCATCAGTTTGTGCAACTGTGGCCCATTTCTGAGATGTGTAACTTTAAAGCACAAGTGCGATAATGCAATTATTGTGCAACTCAAGATGCATGGGTCGCACGTCGCGACTTGTGCAATACCGCTGCACAGAAGCGCTGGCTTTGAAATAAATTATCATGAATTTTGCTGTTAGCTTTGAATAGTGAATGGCTTTATTATGTAATAAACCTTACCTTATCATGCGCGTTTTCGCCCGCGAACGTATCTGGTTCTAACTCGTATGCGGGCAGCCCGCATCCTATAATTTCATACACGTTTTTCCTGTGATACGGGGGTCGCACGGATGGGTATAGACTATTACGATGCGTGCGGCCCGCGTCACTGGCGACACGCACGACACTGCAGCAGCAGACCAAATCTTTTTCCTGTGTGTTATCACCCGCATGCGGACCAGATCCGCGCGCAGGCGAAAACTCGCATGACATGAAAAGGACCCTAATAAAATCCTTGGGCGGATGGATGCAGTTTCTCTTTCAAGCAAAAAGTACTAAGCGTAAATGGATAATACTTAATTAAATGGATAATAATAGGTAGGCTTCAATACGGGATATAGTATTATCTGTAGTAACAGTGAATTCTATATCCCGTATTGAAGCCCACCTAGACAAAGTCACGGGCAGAAAGCTAATGAGATTGGCCTAAAATAAAGAATTTTTAACGTTACAATAAAATCTTTGTACCAAGTCACTGCTGTCGTTAAGCTGTCTCTTATAGTTTGATTTAACCCTGCACCAATAACCGAGTAGAAAACTGGATGGCGACAATATGAAACAACTGAACAGCTGTTACAACTGAACTCTGTTACATGAAAAAAGAAATCCTCCAGTTTGGATCGTCGAATATTTAGAAAACAACTTTTTTTTCATTATTTCATCATATTAGAATTGTTACAATAAGCATTTTATTCATAATTTTCATCCTGTAAAAGATTTCCAAATACATTATAAGTGAACCTGTAAAATCCGCATAAACCTAAACCTCATCTCTCTCTTTGCAGGAGCTAACAAGCCCGTGATAGTCGTCCGCGTGGGCAACAACCGTCCTGACCTGGGCACCAACCCGGTCTGCAACCGGTTCAGCGGCTACATCGAGGAGGGACAGCCACTATTCCTGCCCTGCAACCCCCCCATGCCAGGGGCCTTCGTTAGCGTGCACCTGGAGTCCTCCGCACCCTCGCAGCTGTCGATATGTGAAGCTTTCGTGTACACAGACCAGGCGCTGCCGATTGAAAGGTACATTTGGGATAAATACATTTAATCCTAGTCTCTTCAAAATAAGAAGTAAAGAAGAAGGCTGTTCACTCTATGAGCAGGCTTCTCCTGGGTCAGCCCGCTCCATTGGCCATCACAGAAAGTATCTATTTGTAATACGATAGTGTAAAAGCAAATAATGATGAAAACGTCATTTTTTTGACCCACTTTCATTATACATCGATATCCAGTTTCATTTGCCCATCCCTATCGCAAGGTGCCCGCAGTTCCGGGATCAGCCGCCCGGCAGCACGGCGACGTACAACGGCAAATGCTACATCTTCTACGACCGTCAGCCGGCGTCGTTCCGGGACGCGCTCGGCTTCTGTCGCGCCCGCGGAGGCACCTTGGTCGACGAGAGCAACCCCGCGCTGCAGGGCTTCATCAGCTGGGAACTGTGGCGGCGTCACCGGTGAGTCAGCTCTTGTGTACTTCTGGCAATGCTTTAGGCTGTTGTATTTTCGTGTGCTGTGCTTTTACAATATCTTTATTTTTTTTGTACATGCCTAATGCCTACCACAATTGTGTTTCAATACCTATCTGGAAAATCACATGAATGTCTACTGAAATTGCCTTTCACAGTAGTAGACGGAAGTTGAGGCTTTTTTTACAAATTTTGACTGACAAACGTTGATAAAAAAATTGCAGAAATGCACTGTAGGCAAGAGATATTCCGCCACCGCTAGAGTGGCCAAGATATACAAAAAGTCAAAAATACCTATAGTCTGTTTTTCAATCTCGGAGACTAAATTGACAGTGTCAAAACTGGCTTAAATGCTATTGCAAACTATAAGTTTGTCATTAGCTCTTGTCCATTTAGTTTAAGGGGACTAAAAAACACACTGTATACGGGATTGACAAACGCTGTCATAATACCATGCGATCAATGCCTTTTTTTCGGCATGGTGGCAATCGCTATCGCTGACGGAATGGCACATTCTCTGAGCCTCTAGCCACGCCATAACGAATTTGGTGCCTTTACAGTTTTCATAGCTTCGACAGGACATGTTACAATGAATTTGGTGCCTATACGGTTTTCATAGCATCGACAAGATATGGTACAATAAATTTGGTGCCTATACAGTTTTCATAGATAAATTTGGTGCCTATATAGTTTTCATAGCATCGACAAGACATGGTACAATGAATTTGGTGCCTATACGGTTTTCATAGCTTCGACAAGACATGTTACAATGAATTTGGTGCCTATACAGTTTTCATAGCTTCGACAAGACATGTTACAATGAATTTGGTGCCTATACGGTTTTCATAGCTTCGTAAGACATGGTGAAACGGATTTGGTGCCTATACGGTTTTCATAGCTTTGACATATATGGCACAACGAATTTGGTGCCTATACAGTTTTTATAGCTTCGACAAGACATGTTACAATGAATTTGGTGCCTATACGGTTTTCATAGCTTCGTAAGACATGGTGAAACGGATTTGGTGCCTATACGGTTTTCATAGCTTTGACATATATGGCACAACGAATTTGGTGCCTATACAGTTTTTATAGCTTCGACAAGACATGGTACAATGAATTTGGTGCCTGTACAGTTTTCATAGCTTCGACAACACATGGTACAATAAATTTGGTGCCTATACAGTTTTCATAGCTTCGACAAGACATGGTACAATAATTTGGTGCCTACACAGTTCTCATAGCTTCGACAAGACTACAATGAATTTGGTGCCTGTACAGTTTTCATAGCTTCGACAACACATGGTACAATAAATTTGGTGCCTATACAGTTTTCATAGCTTCGACAAGACATGGTACAATAATTTGGCGCCTACACAGTTCTCATAGCTTCGACAAGACTACAATGAATTTGGTGCCTGTACAGTTTTCATAGCTTCGACAACACATGGTGCAATAAATTTGGTGCCTATACAGTTTTTAGAGCTTCGACAAGATATGGTACAATGAATTTGGTGCCTATACAGTTGTCATAGCTTCGACAAGACATGGTACAACGAATTTGGTGTCTATACAGTTTTCAAAGCTTCGACAAGACGTGGTACAACGAATTTTGTGTCTATAATGATTATATTGAGCTACGACAAAACATGGTACATCACTCTATCCACTTTCACGGTTGTTTCGTCATCCTACAAAACACTTTAACGGTCTCAGACCATACACGGCGGCTGCGTCATCTGTCACCGTCTCTCGAACAATCATGATGTCATCAAATATATAATTGGATGTCATGAGGTTTCCATTAAATGTACAACTTAATTTCACAACGGATTCAAGTACGTTCAGTTAGAAGGTGGATAATATGTTCTTACGACTATAGTAGGCGCCAGATAAACTTGCAGTAAAGTACCTTGGCCTTAGGGAATCATTATCCCTTCGTGGATACCCGAACAATTAATTATGAACTGAACGGTGGTCCGCCAGCAAGCGTAGTGAGTGGACGTGCCTACTGATTTCTTTAATGATTACTTAATACGATCGTTCCAAGTTAGAACCTTATAACCATTTAAATACAGTTGATTTTACAAAGTGCTCAGAAAGTAAACCCATTTAACTAATAATCACCGACAACTATGTGCAAAAGAAATAGTTCGCGTAACGCGCAGCGGGGGTGTGATTATAAAGGTCTGCACAGTGCATAAGCGGAGCGATAAGCGGAGGTATTGTCTTTTCTTTTTAACAACAACATGAAGGCTTTCCGCTCACCTTCTAAAAATCCTATTGCGACGAAACTACATTTTCGGGGGAAACCAGTACTTCTCAACCTGATTTGTCAAAAATTAATGAGCAATACTCAGAGAATGTGTCTTACCGGAAGAGAAAACCGCCTGACAGCGACTTTGAAAATCAGTTAACTAAATTTAAAAATGACATTATGAAAGAAATTGTTGGGATACTACAGGATTCTTGTACAAAGCAGAACGAAAATATAGCCACTATATGTGAAAATATTTCTTCTATTAAGGAAACGTTGCAAAACTTGAAGATTACAACGGAAGAGTTGATAGCAGAAAATAAAAGTCTTAAGACGCAAATTAATGCACTATCGGACACCGTTAAGGATCACAACGAAAACTTAATATCCCTCCAAACTGACGTACAGCAGTTAAAATCAGTTCCTCCAGCGCCTGAACACCAGCAGGCAACAACACAGACTACTTATGAAGATCTCTTTGAGGAATTTCAAGATCGAGCTGAGCGTAGTAAGAACATTATTATTGTAGGCGTTCCTGAGAGAAATATAAGTAACAGCGAAGAGAGACGTGGTGCAGAAAGGAATGAAGTAGCGAGAATTATCAACACTATATACCCGGATTGTCCTGGAGCAGTGAAAGTGTTACGAGTTGGAAAATATGATGGCCAGAAAATGCGACCACTAAAATTACCTTTTTTATCCCAGGAAATTGCGAAGACCATACTGCAAAATAAGGCTAACCTGAAAGTAGATGGTATGCGAATTTACTCTGATCAGACTCCTCGACAGCAAGTTCATGAAAAACCTTAGAGTCGAATTACAACAGAGAAAAGATAACGGAGAAAATGATTTAATAATAAAAGTTTCAAAAGGAACACCAAAGATAGTTAAGGAACAGTCAAAAAACTAAGTTTAAGAAAACTGGTAACAAAGCAAAACTCAATTACGTACGAACTAACAAATAACTATGCAAATATCACAACTACAACTAAATCAATAAGATTCTTTTATGCAAATGTACGCAGTCTTGTTGCGCCAGAGAAACTTGATGAAATACAGTGTATCATACAAACGTTTAAGTGCACTATACATGTAATATTACTTGTCGAAACTTGGATAAAGAATGAAAATGAAGCCTTAAGGCAGAAATTACCAAACTATACACATTACTTCAACTATAGAACATCTTCAAGAGGCGGTGGAGTATCAATATATGTGCATAACGACCTAAAACATGAATTAAAGGACGAGCATTGCGAAGATAACAATCACTTTTTATGGGTATCCATTTAAAGTGATTGATGTGACCTGGACAAACTTTCTTTAGATATTGGAGTGACCTACAAACAGCCTGCAGCAAATGTTCAAAAGTTTCTTGAAACATATACAAATAACTTAACCAAAAGGAAAAGAATTATAATTTTTGGGGATTTTAACTTGAATCTACTTATTAAAGAAACATCGATTAAAGAATATAAAACAGTGCTATAAGAAAATGGACTTAGAATACTAAATAAAATTGATAAAAAGTACTGCACTCGTATTACTAAAACTACTCAAACAATATTAGACCATGTCTGTACGACTCTAAAAGATAATACTTTTCATATGGCTGTAGTAGAAGTGCTATGTCAGATCACAAACAAATTTACTTCGAGGTAAACAGAATCACACCGGAAAGACCCAAAAAAGTAATATACGAAGCTGTTTATTATGAAAATCTTTATAAACCTTTAACAGATAATACTCTATCCAACATACATAATAATTTCACAACGTTGGAAAAATATCTTCTGGATGCTATTTCTAAAAAAAAAAAAAAAAGACCAAAATACTAAACAGGCCAAAATAAGACTGGATCAACAAGCACCTTATAACCTCCATAAACAAAAGAAATATTCTGGGGCGTAAATTAAAGCATTCCTCACCTGAAAACATAGAAATAGAAGACGAGTTCCTACAACAGAAAAATAATGTATATAAAGAAATTCAATCAACAAAGAATCATTACAATTACAAAGCCTTTAAAGATTGTGAAAATAATCCTCTTAAAATGTGGCAACTTATTAATAGTCTATCTAGCAACAAAACAAAACATAACTCTAATCTTGTAAAACTAAACACGCCAACAGGCCAAATCACCGACACAAAGGATATCTGTGAATGTTTTAACGTATTTTTCTCAAATATAGGTGCAGAGCTGGCTAGTAACATCCCAAAATCGTATCATAATAATCAATCTTTACAAATTCCCAATAGCAGAATAGACAGTACGATCAGTCTAACACAGTTTGAACCTGCTACAATGGCAGAGGTACTTAAAATAATTGAAACTTTAGATGCAAACACAAGCTCTGGTATCAACGGAGTTAGTACAAAAATTATAAAATGTATTAAAGATCGAATAGCGGAAATCTTAACTCTTTGTATAAATAGGTACCTGACAGAAGGATATTTTCCAGAATCATTGAAAGTGTTGCAAAAGTCAGCCCTGTATATAAGTCTGGAAACAAATCAGATCCGGATAATTACCGGCCGATATCTGTGTTACCATTATTATCAAAGGTGTTTGAAAAAGTATTACACAACCGGCTTAGTATGTTTTTAATATCCAAAAAGTTCTTATATGAAAAACAACATGGATTTCGACCAAAGTCAAACACGGTTACAGCTGCAACCGATCTGGTGACAATAATCAAATCCAATACAGATGGTAAGAATGTTACACTGGGAGTGTTTAAGAGATTAAAAAAAAAGCTTTGGATACTGTTAGTCACGATATACTTCTGTTAAAACTAAATCATCTAGGTATCTCGGGATGCGCTTTTGAAATGTTAAAATCTTACCTTAGTAACGATATCAAATTGTGAAAATCGGCGAAGTCCAAAGAAGACCTCGACAAATCACCTTCGGAGTGCCCCAGGGTTCGATCCTCGGGCCTTTATCTATACTAATATTATAAAGCAGAAGAGTTTGTTTGTTTGGTTGAACGCGCTAATCTCAGGAACTACTGGTCCGATTAGAAAAAATCTTTCAGTGTTAGATAGCCCATTTATCGAGGAAGGCTATAGGCGATATATCATCACGCTAAGACCAATAGGAGAGGAACAGTAATTAAAAATGTTACGCATACGACGTTGCACGGGTCAGCTAGTTATTTCTAATTTATATCAATAGCATCCATGAAATCGGTCTAAAGGGTGACGTAGCACTGTACGCTGACGACACGAGTTTATTTTACTCAGATACCTCAATATGCTCAATTATAGAACAAGCTCAACATGATCTGAACCTCCTACATACTTGGCTTAAATCAAACTCACTGACAATAAACATATCTAAAACTAATTAGTTATATTATATTCGCAGCAAAGAACAAAAAGATTAGTCGGTACAGTAACTTACATCAGGAAAAATATCTTGGTCTTATTCTTGATGACCCATTAACGTGGAAACCACACATAGAGAGTATATAAAAAAAGCTCACATCTCTAACAAGTGCGCTCCGTGGTATAGTCAGTGTACCAATTCTACTAATTTTTCACATTTGCATCGCATTCGCATCTCAATCACAAACTGTCAAAAATGTATGAAAATTAAGGCTTTTTTGACAGTTTGAGATTGACATGCGAATGCGAAAGTTGTTTAAAACTTAGTAGAATTGGCCCTCTCATGTCTTCCTAGACATGTGCGTTATACTATTTATAACTCCATGGTTAAATCTCATTTGGACTACTTGATTACTACAAAGAAACACAGCTAATGAATATCCATCAAATATATAAGTACAACACATGCATACTCGTAAGAAAAATTAAAATAATATGTATAAATACAAATATAAACCATAAATAAAACACATACAAGCAAATATAATCATAAATAAATAATTATAGTCTACATAAACAAAAATAAATTAACACATTATTATGCGTACAAATAATAACCGGAATAATAACAGAAAACAGGCAAATATGCAAAAATAAATAAACACATACATGTATACAGTACAAATATTAACCAAAACCAATTTTATAAATCGCTCATGTTCTGCACTGTGTCGTAGGCCTTAGTAAACACGCAGCAACTCTTAAATTGCACCCTACCCTCATCGCTCAAAATTGTTCCTGTTGTGCTGATTATGTGTAACCTACCTTCTTTTGGTCTGTTTATTTTGAACTTGTTATGCTAAAACGATGTGTATTAAGTTAAGTATTGTTCGGATGTTAGTTTTAAAGATAATTATGTATTTGCTTTTGTTTTTATCTGCGCTTACTGGCAGATCATTGTTATAAACATAAAGTTTTCTCTATAAGTGAATTTGTGATTCTTTTGAGAAATAAAAATATCTTTAACCGTAACTGTTAGTTGTTTCTAGAGAACGTAAAGGATTGCGAGAGAAGTCGATTCAGAACAGCTTAAAGTCTTTATTTTGGTTTTTGGTATTATGAAAGTCAATAAATGTATGTGGGGTCAATGACCGTTATTGCACATTTATCTGGTGCCTACCATAGTATACGATGGCGGTGTTTCTTGTTAGTTATTACTAACAAGTTAACAACCATCACGTATTGTATCAATAAATATGCAACTTTGAATCTACAGAAATTCAAAGTTGGGAAGATTTGACAGTTTCGGATAGCGTGACGGCTGGCTGATTCTTCTAAAGTGACCTTTTGAGACTATTTTTAAACAAATGTCGCATTCGCATGTCATTCGCAAACTGTCAAAATTGCCATTTTCATACATTTTTGACAGATTCCGATCGAGATGCGAATGCGATGCGAATGTAAAAATTAGTAGACAATTCTACTAATTTTAACACTAAAAAAAAAAGAGTATCAATATACTCATTTTTTTTTGTATTTTAATGTTTTTAGTTTATTTAATGGACTAACCGATTAATGGAATAGGTCTGGAAAATATTTTTTTTTACTACTTTATTTACCAACAGAACGTACCTGTCTCTGCAATCAGTGTACAGTACCCAAAGCCACTAGAAATCATTCTCGAAGCGAGGTAACGGTTCAAAACGAGTATATTTAAGACAACGGGCCGGGTCCCGTACGGCTCCGATCCGATGCGGTCCGTATGTCGAACGTTACGGCGGCGTCGGTTCGTCTACATTTAAGATCAATTTCGAATAACGGCCAGGTTTGTGGTGTCTTTGGGTGTACCGTAGACCGAAGTCGGACTGTGTATTGTGTAGAACTCTTCGTTAGTAAACTGGGATATAAAATCGCATTAAAATAGATGGACTTTAAACACAGCATTCAGCATGTCTAAGCATAAAAAACACTCTTTAAGGTGATTTTATTTTGACCTAAAATAATAAATTGCTAACACTTATAGTGTATTTACGTTACATGCTTTTTTTTGTACGTATGTAATACGTACTTCTTATTGTTTTTAAATAGTAGTAGGTAGTACCGTTTAGTATGACGAAAAGGTAGGTACATTTGTTGCTAAATTATTATTTAAGCACATGGTTACTCCGAAATAGAACCGCAAAATGTGCGAGTCCCGTTCTTAGTTTTATAATATCGTCACAACAACACATTTAATACTTACCAAAATTCCTGAAACTGAATTGCTAAATGTTCCGCTAGACGAAAATGGGTAAACTTTTCTAAGTATTTTTAACGTTTATATATTTTTGTTCCTAGTACGCGCATAACTTCGTAACGTCACGTGGCTAAATAACAACAGCCGCACGGGTCGATCTTCAAGGTTAAGCAAAGCTTGCCAAGGTTGGTCTGTGGATGGGTGACCATCTTAACTTATCGAGTTTCCTTCGTGCCTCGGAAACCTAAGCCGTTGGTCCCAGCTGTGATTTGGAGATCTTTGGCAGTCGTTACGGATTGTAAGAAGCCAGTAAATCAGACTCCAGTCTTGCCAAGAAATGCCGTGTTACTCAGTTAATTGGTTGTGGAGGTCTGGTAGGCAGGCGCTCCACGTAAAACACTGGTATTCAGCTGAATCCGGTTTGACTGGGAGCCGACCCGAATGTAGCACCACTTTCTCACCATGATGGTAAGCGATGATGCGGTCTAAGATGAAACACGCTTGCCCAGAAGTAACCTATTCACTCTTGACTTAAAGACTCTCAGGTTGTAGCTATCAGGAAACACAGACTCCGGCAGGGAATTCCACTCCTTTGCTGTACGCACTATGACTGTTTTACAAAAACAGCAACATTATTTGGACCACAGAAATATTATATCTATGATTTGGACAAATACTGCTACAAATATGCATAATGCTTAAAAGTAATCTGAGTTCAGAGTCGCATAGGACAACTCTGCCGAGCTTGATAAAATTTGGCGAGATAATTTACCTACATATCGACCATCAGGATACTTAGACATAGATACATCTCTAAATATCCTGCTGGTCGGTTCTGAAAACATTTTGAAATGAAGGCTTGGGTGAAGTGATCACGAAGTGAGCTGTCAAACCATACAAACGAGATGAAATGACAGCTCACTTCTCGTTCACTACACCTTCACTTCTACATGTTTACAGCAGTGCGATTCTGTAAACATGACGAAGTGAACACTTAGGCGAAGTGAACGGCAAGTGAGCTGTCAAACCATACAAACAAGATGGCATGACAGCTCACTTGTCGTTCACTCCACCTAAGTGATCACGGTGAGATGTCGACAGAATCAGCCGGCAGAATCGATTGGTAGTATTGCACTGCTACGATAAGAGACTTGAACGCCCCGCCGTGACTCTTAAATATCATTTTAGCCTTACCTTAACTAAAACCAAAAATCCAGCCAAGTGCGAGTCGGACTCGTACACGAAGGGTTCCTTACCATAAACCAAACCTTGTATGGGAGCTCCCTTAAATTATTAATTTTATTTGTTGTTCTAGCAGCAACACAATCTTTGTGAAAATTTAATGGTCTACCGATTACGGTTCTTGATATACAGACCGCAGGCAGACAGACGGATGGACAGCAGAGGCTTAGTAATAGGGTTCCATTGGTGTACGGAACCCTAAAATTAATCAGTTATCACCATAATAGAGGCAGTCACACATGAGTGACACCCACTAGCATCACCTGCATAATGATGCATTTTTTAGAGCTGAGGAAGTCACTGACGATTGCAGGGCGTGTGCTCACT
Organism: Ceramica pisi; assembly: GCA_963859965.1. Taxonomy (NCBI): domain Eukaryota; kingdom Metazoa; phylum Arthropoda; class Insecta; order Lepidoptera; family Noctuidae; genus Ceramica; species Ceramica pisi. Next base: position 37,358,225 of record OY982527.1, on the reverse strand, counting down.
CACTGTGAACTAACGATGTGCGTCCGTGAGTACTAGCTCATTAATGCCTTAAGGCCCGGATTACATAGCTTATATAACGCAATTAATGCCTGACTGTCCAATAGAAGATGTATTTTCCACGCGACCGCAAACACTAGTGGCTAGCTTGCGGACGCGTCAACAGGCACAAATGATACTGGTATATAACTGCCCCACTACAAGCCAAGTAATCCTATAAGAGATCAAGTCCGAGCATAAATAACCATGCTTAAACGCTGGACTGGCTAGTATTTACTTATTATTTAAATTAAACTGTCAACAGCAAAATAGTCTATGCTATATAACATATTATGCTAAAAAACAATAGCACAAAAAATAATGCTCCTACATTAAATTATCTACATTTTATTAAGCTGCAATAACTCAATGCAAAAATGTAGGTACATTTAATTTTTTATCACGTCACAGATTGAAACTATCGACCCGTTTTAGTTTCAACTACCCACAAGTTTGTTCCGAAATTCTAATCTATTTCTATACTAATTTTATAAAGAGGTAACATTTGTTTGTAAGTTTGTATGTTTGTAAGTTTGTATGTAGGGGGTAATCTCAGGAACTACTGGTCCGATTTGAAAAAATCTTTCAGTGTTAGATAGCTCATTTATCGAGGAAGGTTATAGGCTATATATCATCACGCTACGACAAATAGGAGCGGAGCAGTAATGGAAAATGTGACGCAAACGAAGTTGCGCGGGTCAGCTAGTACATTATAATTTCTTCCGTTACTGAATGACTAACAGACAACGCACAGCTGAAACTACTGGTCGTTGATAGCTCAAATTCCGCATGAAGGTTCCTTGGACGAGGATTTCCCGATATTCCTACGGGATCGGGAAAAAACGGGATAGGTATGCGCGCACGAAGTCGCGGACAAAGCCATTCTGACCGTTTTTGGTGAACGTATAGTAAGTATATCTAAGAAAGAATATTCCATAAATAAAACAGTGTTTAGTGAAAGAATGTAGAAGAACGCTAAGCTACTGGACTGCAAGTGCTAATAGATGTTGATATTTTGTTAGAAAATGATAAATTCAATCAATTAAAAAATCAGATTCATCAAACTACCCTTTGAGGCTTATAGCCCCCTCACCCCTCAATCAATAGGTAGCTATATCTAGTGGCAATACGAGCCGTGTGTACAGTCGGCATAAAAATAAACTAGCCAAACCGTGAGCGTATTAATTGGTCCCCGAGGGCTATTGCTGAAAATCAGCGTTAGGTAGTTTTGCGTTTTTTTTTGCGTTACATTTGCGTTCAGGGCAGGTTTAAGTCAGTAACAGACCGACACTTCCTCCCGCTCTTGACAGAGAGAAGTCAATTTATAATTGCCCATCCACAAAAAAGGTCGAAACACCTAGCATTACCACCTGACTCTTAACTTGCCAATACTGCAAGAGGTGATCAACTGCTATTGTGCCACCTACAAGTCGTATCTACAGTCTACAGAAATACCAAAAACAGCTGGTAGGACTGCTTACGGTACGGGACTACACTTGAAAAAAGCGGGGCGTCGCAGCAGACAGCAGCACCATAAAACTCCTTATAACGACATCCCAACTGCTTATCAATTGAATGGATTGCATTATAGAGAAACGAATAAAAATCAGCAAAGTGTTCATTTCTCTTGAGTATTATATACCATTAAACACTATTTTAAGCTAAAATTAATCCTGCTTCCTCCGGTCAATCCGACCGTAATGAGTCGAAATGGTCACGCTAGCCATCTTAACATACCAAGTTTCCTCCGTGCCTCGGAAAGCACGTTAAGCTGTTGGTCCCGGCTGTCATTTGAAGATCTTTGACAGTCGTTACGGATTATAAGAAGCCAGAAAATCTGACACCAGTCTTGCCAAGGAGTACCGTGTTACCCAGTTAATGGGTTGTGGAGGTCTGGTAGGCAGCCGCTCCACGTAAAATACTGGTATTCGGCTGAATCCGGTTTGACTGGAAGCCGACCCCAATATAATTGGAAAAAGGCTAGGCAGATGAGATGGTTGTTACGATGTCTATCTTCAGGTACCCACCAAACGCGGTGGGTGCCACATTTACTTGGTAACACTGTACCAAGACAATGTGCCTTAATAAAGTAAGGTCCCATTCAAATAGATGGACGAATTTCAAAACAGTGTTCAGTACGTCGAACCAAAGATTTCCAAGCAAAAAAAATACACCGATAAAAACGTCGATCAACAATTGATCGAAGGATAAATGTGATTTATATATGAATACTTAGTTTGATTCGTCATTTTAGAAGTGTAAAATTTTATTGGCTTAGGTACATGCCGAAGGTATACCTTCTGTTGACTGTACCGTCTGTCTAGGGTGCGCTACCAAAGGACTCGATATTAATTCCCGTGTACATAGGTAGTTATGTACTTGCCTTATGTGTCTGGCATGGGGGCGCCAGCCTCTGCGCTTTGATTGGGATTCAAATTCAAATGGATACTATTATGCACTTCCGGCAAGTCAATTTTAGCTTTTAATTTTCTCGCTGAGATGGTAGAAATCTCTCAGTGCCACCATAAGTTTCATGAAACCTGTTTTGCCATACAGAGATTTTTTGGAGAATTCATGTTTTTCGTACTGTTAACAGAAATGGTAAGGTTTATTGTTAGGTACTGCAAGTTTTGCTTAGAAATTTAAATACTCATTCACAGAATTTCTCGTGTGCAATTCGGTTTTGAGTCCGGTTAATAACAATAAGACCACCTCACACTGGTCTCAAATATTACTGGCAAACTATGGGTTCTATAGGTACATCCCTGTCTAACCCTTCGGAGAACACTGTCATGATTTTGTTATGTACTAGCTATTGCCCGCGACTTCGTCTGTGCAGATTTAGTACAATCTATTTCCACCCTACTTCACCCTTATATGGGGGAGTTTTCTAAAATCCTTTTATTGCCTGTTGTCTTCTGCTCATAATCTACCTCCATGCCAGATTTTATCTCCATAGTAGCAGCAGTTTTCGAGTTTGAAGTCTTAAGGCTCGACCGCACTGTGCGACACTGCGCGGCAGCGGAGCGACGCGACACGTAACAATGTTCGCACTTGAAGTGTCGCGGCGCGTAGTTACGCTGCTGCATAGTGCGTTATACCTCATACAATTTCTTACAAAGAATATTTTGCCGTTGCGTGCCGCGTCGTTCCGCTGCCGCGCAGTGTCGCCAAGTGCGGTCAAGCCTTTACTCGCGTTCTTCCATGATGAATTCCCGTTTTTCCATGATTCCATAGGAATTTCGGGAAATACTCTTAGTGCTTTCCTACTCTCCCCAAGAAAGCTACACGCCAAATTTCTGCTTTCGACGACCAGTAGTTTCGGCTGTGCGTTGTCTCTCAGTCACTCAGTAACGGATTTTTATGAATAAGGATTTCTGTAGATCATTCTAAGTATCGTTCAACGTTCTATCCTCTTGTCACCTTCAACCACTACTGCAATATGGCATAACATCTGTTCTCTAACCAAAACACTGCAGCGTAATAATCCCTTGCCGGAGTACTGAATAATTGCATCGGCTGGACCCACCCTAGCCTCAGGCACCCCCTGTCTGTGTTGGTACTCGTATTCAATCAAATCACTACTGTGCATATTGCTATGAATGTACCCCCTCGCTCAGGGTTGGAAAACATTTTTGATTATGTAAATTATACTAAGTATCTAGAAGGCTTTTAAATAGGTGAAAATTTGACGGCTGATAGGGCAGAGTGGAAGAAAAAAACGTGTTGCGCCGACCCCAAGTAACATGGGATAAGGGCAGTTGCCTTTCTTACTTAAAACTCTTGCCTGGCTTCACTTTGGAAAACCGATATTTTCTTTGAAAGTTTTTTTTTCCATTCTTATTTACGTAAGTCAGGTCATGTTTATTGGCGCGAGGGTAGCAAGCAGTTTGTTCTGCGAAATAATTTATTTTTGTAATACAACAAAAACTTCATAACGTGAAATTCCAAAAAATATCTTGTAACCTCACCGACCGTTTTAGTTCTTACAAGTTATTTTCTTCCATATAACTCTGAAAAAACGAAGACTTTTTCTTCTAAAATAAATATTTTTATATTTCCAGCTTTACGTAAGTCGTTGCGCGTTATAACCAAACTGCGTAGGACAACCGAACGGACGTTAAAGCGTACATTACATTTTCGCACCGACAAAGTTATTGTGCAACATCTGTGAAAGCATGTTCCTACGCAGGCTAGTGTGTCCCACGCTGGAAAAATATAAAATGAAAAGATATTAATTTATTTTGTTGATGCTTCAATATTTAACCCAGTTTGTATGGATAGTAGTTTATTATAATAACTAGCTTTCTATATATATATATCTCCAAATACTATCTAATATAATAAATCTGTAAGTCTTATAAGCATACGTATAACTGTTTCAAAATTACTGGCAAAATTGCTTCTAATTACCTATTTATTTTATAAACTAAAATAATTATCCGGAAAATGTTGAGCACACCTGGCTGTTTTCCCGTTTGATTCCTAATTCTAGCATTCCAGACAGGTAGCGGGGTGCGGGGCAGGGGGCGCGGAACGCGGTGGTGAGCGGGAATTTAATATTGTTCCATTAGGTTCACGGGACACGCCACCCGTCTGGTGGGGGTGCTGTGTCCTGCAGCCACCCCACTGCCATGTTTGTAGTTGAAAGCAATCCTATGAGATATACGTCTAAACGTTGGTTCATTACTGTGCGAAACCCTCTCATGTTCATAATTATGTACTTTGTCTGGTTCAATTAACGACGGTATGTTATGACTACACCTCGAACCTTGCGCTGCGAATCTGCTAAAAGCTTTGCGATGTTTGCGATTTTCTCGCTGATTGTTTTTGTTTTACAGGGTTATCCAATCTGCTTGCGTTCGTAAGAGGCAATACTGCGAAAGTTTTCGAGAAATGTTATGAATATGATGACATCGTATTTTTTTTATTTTTATCCCTACTTAATTTATAAGAATTTATCAAAAGTTAGTTACTAAGGTAATTTACTTTGATTATTGGCTAGTTACTGTGCTTATGGAAGACGTTATTTTTACCTACCTACCTAAGATATTTGGATCGACGTTTTATTATTAAGCTAACGTTTAGAAAATTAACATAGGTAGGTACCTAATGATATTATCCTCCACACTCCTCAAGAAACCTACATTACATACCCAGCTTTTTTCGACCAGTAGTTTAGGCTCTACGTTTTCTGTCAGTCCCTCAGTAACGGAAGATTTTTATATAGATTGATGAACATAAATGCATTTACTATCCGAAAACAAGGGCTTTACTTTTTTACAGAGTTATAGGGTTTATATATAGATTTCGCCTTCTAGAATTATTTATCATCGTTTGAATCGAGTCATGATAACTTTTTAAAGAGCGAAAGCTTATGAGTTAAATTGTTTTCTAATACAAACAGTAATGGCTTACGATTTTCTAAATAAAGGTGGGATGTTTAAAAGCAAAATATGGTAGGTAAGCTCTAACAGAAACAGTAATGCAATTATGTAAACATTTCGAAGTGAAGGCTTCGGTGAAGTGATCACGAAGTGAGCTGCCAATCCAAGTTATCAAGGTGGAATGATGGCTCACTTCGTTTCTCGATCGCTCACTGCATATTCAAGTGAAGGAATAGTCCTATAATCATATAAATAGGCATCATATTGGTGAAGAACTCCAAAGATGGTAGTCTAAAGCTGACTGCGTTTGCACCAGAGATGTGTGAGAATGCGTAGCGAGGGATGTGTTTATTAAGAGCCAATAGAACAGTTTGCGCTGAGCGAAGCTAGAAAATGAAGCGACTCTAAAGGTTCTTGACAAGCATTTCCCTCGCTACGCATCCTCTCGTACATATCTGGTGGATACCCAGCCTAATGGTCCGATTGTCGTCATCCTCTCCTGATCCCATAATTTACACGGGAACCGCGCAGCTGGTCATTCCAATTCAAAATGAGCACCCATCTTCAAACTAGCCCTTCTTTTGTGCAGAAGCGACAGCAGCAGCCAATACTGGATTGGGGCAGTACGCGACCCCCAGGACCCTGCCAACTGGAAGTGGGTGAACGGAAATGACGTCACCGTCTCCTTCTGGAACGCGCCCGGAGGCGGCGAGGGATGCGCCCGCTTCGACGGCAGTAAAGGCTGGCTGTGGGCAGACACTGACTGCCAAGCCAGACTCAACTATATCTGTCAACACCGTAAGTTCTTTTTTGTTTAAACTTTGACGACTTATACGTGAGAAGTCGGGCCTTGTTTTTCAAGGGCTTTTCTTTTCAATAGAGTTTCTACTGTTGCCAAGCGTTTTTACTGTTGGTTACCTTTTAAGTATCTTTGTCTTTAGCGATTGTGAATTTGTGGTTTTATGTGTTCAATTTGATGCAATGCCCCTAGCGAACCTAACGTAGCTAATGTAGCTATTGCGAAAATTTAATGCTAGCTGTTTTTTTTATTAGGTTTCATGTATTTTTTGCATAGGTACCTACATATCAATCCGAATACTGCTAACTCAGTTAGGCTAATACAGTTTAATTACGTCTGTATTTTTATGTTAGATATTTAACACTTTTTAACTACTCAAGACAATAGACAAACAATTTTAAAACCGGTGTAAAATATTAGTGATTTCCTTCACGAAGACATGAAGCACACCTGTTTTCTCATCAAATCTCGTACTTGCCACTGGCGTCATCTAGTGGTTCGGGCGTCACTTAATATAATGTAGCTACCAGAGAAGTTTTAGAAAATTATTTTCTTGTACTTCTAAGTACCTATCGCTAACCTTTAGTTTTTAATTTGTAATAAATGCCCTATATTTGTTTTGTAGTATTAGTTCCTACATTTCTCAGATCTACTTTCCCTTTTGGAAGTTTATAGTTTTTTTTGAGACCGCGACTTTTTTTCTGTACACAGCTGAAAGTACTGGTAGAAGCTGATATTTTGGCGTGTGGGTTTCTTGGGGAGTGTAGGGGGACTAAGAGAGGATTTCTCGAAATTTCTACGAGAACGGAAAAAAACGGGATATGCGATTACGAAATTCCCGGCAAAAGCTTCGTAAATGGGGTAGGAGGCTGTAGTGTAGATTTGCTACCAAGGTGAGAGCTAACTTATTTCCAAATATTTTACTCGAAAAATCGTTGTCATGACAAGAATTGATATGGATGTGAGTGATGATTTGGTCATGTTGAGATAATATATGAAAGGAGTCTAACAAAAGGTGAAACAAAAGAGACGAAGTAGGGCTTTATAGGTGATGAGCTTATAGGCCACAGTAATAGGATTCATAAAGAGCGCGCGAGTAGGTATCACCGTATGTTTTACGTCTACCCCCACAAAAAGGCATGAATGCATTAACCATGTACGTTCTCTTAACATAACATGCAATTGCATGTTATATATAAAGACATGAATTAAAAATAGTAACTGCTGTTTTCCGGCAGAAACGGTTTGATACTATGGGTTATAGGAGAACCTAGGAGGAACTTCGGATCTTTCTTAGTACTTAACTATCAAGATCATAATAATATCAGGCGAAAAACATCCACTACTAGACAAAAGCCTCCTCCAAGTGTCGCCACAACAAGCAGTCCTGTGCGTCTCGCATCCATCGGCTACCCGCAACCCTCACCAGGACATCGGTCTAACTTGTGGGAGGCCAAGGCCTTGTATTATAACTACCTACATCTCAAATATTTTATCAACGAAACCTCACTACTATTTACAAATTATAATTTATTTTCGCCACCAGAAAAATTGAAAATCAAAGCGACTGTGCTAGCGACTTTAGACTAAAGAATCGGTTGCATGACACCCTTAAATCCATGACTCACGTTCCGTCTCTTTTTTGCAGAGCCGAAAGCGTGCGGTCGTCCTGAGCAGCCACCGAACTCCACCATGTCGGCCGACAGCTTCGAGGTGGGTGCCTCCGTGGAGTACTCCTGCGATGATGGCCACCTGCTCGTGGGGCCCACCGTCAGAACCTGTCTCGATACCGGCTTCTACGATGAGTTCCCGCCAGTTTGCAAACGTAAGTAGAGAGTCTTCTACCAGAGTTGCGGAATTCTTTTTACCGCTGCCCTGGAACGCATAAGGCATTAGGAGGAATACGGATGGGTTATAGTCAGAAAGAGTGTGACACTCGGATTCTGCTGCGCCTAGTACAGGAAGAGTCATTTGATGATTTCCCAACCATAAATAATTAGAGAGTCTTGTGCTTATTCTCAGGGTATTTTGATTACTTCCAAGATTAAGGTTACCGCTACATTGACAAAACCGAGTCGAAAATTATTTTAGGTATCCCTATGCTATTTTGGTTACCGTTTTATTGTCGGTATACTTTCACTGGCGATTGCGGTAGCGGTACTCTTTCTTTGAATTGGGTCGGAGGCAAGTGTTAGACACAGGTTATTTTTAATTTGGCTACCTATTTTACTAGTTGTAGGTAGATACCTACTAGGAATAAGAGATAACCAAGAAAGATAATATAAATACGTGTTTTGTACCTGTTTCGGTCTCTAGTTTTTCTTGTTGGTAAGTATTAAAAATACTAAATCCTTTATTTCAAATATACCTACCAGTTACAGGCGCTTTTGAATAGTCAAGGTCTGTCAGTCAAATAGATGAAGCTAATCCTGCCGCGCTAGCGACAAGAGCAGCAGGTTGTTCTGTAACATAACACGCTGGAGATAGGGACGGTGGGTTCCCTATCTCCAGCGCGGCAGTTGCACGTTCCAAAGAGTAGATCCTATGGAGAAGAACGTGCAAGAAACTCCATTTTATTTTCATACTGGGCTCGTTTAATAGGATATTTGTCGCTGCCGCATCCTCTCAAAAAAGGTAGGATGTGTCACAGCAGGGAGATATTTATAGGTTGACTATGAAAGTAAATATCAAAAATAAATTTGTTGTTTTATCCATAATGATAGACTAGCTGACCCACGCAACTTCGTCTGCGTCACATTTTCCATTTATGCTCGGCTCCTTTTAGTCTTAGCGTGATGATATGTAGCCTGTATCCTTCCTCGATACATGGGCTATCTAGTACTGAAAGAATTTTTTAAATCGGACTAGTACCTAGTTCCTGAGATTATCCCCTACATACAAACTTACAAACAAATGTTACCTCTTTATATAATATTAGTATAGATAACTTAGGGGAACAACGTACCAAAACAAAAGTAGTTAATTTTTTTTTACGTGTTTCATTTTTATTTGTATTAAACATGCTTCTTAAATTTCTTGCAGCACTTTATTTTTGAACACTTTATATACCTAAGGCCCAAGCTAACAGGAATACATACTTACGTACGAAAATACGGGGTAAGGAACTCAAGCCAACCGAAAGAACCAGTTTTCTTGGGTAGTCTACAACCTAACGAAGTCACTGAAGAATATAGGAAAATCAAAATAAAATTAACTGTGCTGTGTTAGTGTTCACCTTTCTAATGCCCTAAGCGAGGTCAAGACCCAAATGACAATCTTTCAAATGCCCCTGGTACCTACACATATGTCCAACCAACCATCCAACCATCTCGTTGTCCCCAGGTATCGAGTGCGGCTTTCCCGCGGAGATCACGCACGGATCGTACGAGCTCATCAACGGCTCGGTGTCGTATCTCTCGCACGTGCAGTACGCTTGCAAGGCAGGGTACGAGATGGTGGGCCGCTCCCGCCTCGTGTGCGACATCGACGAGCGCTGGAATGGACCCCCGCCGAGATGTGACGGTGAGTTATTGCTTGAATTACCTAAGTCGGGCTTCTCTAAAACCACTGACATTCCCTGCCTGACAGTCTGTGTTTCCTGACACCTACAACCTGGAAGTTTTTAAGTCAAGAGCGAATAGGTTACTTCTACGCAGCCGTGCTCCATCTTCGAACACCTCATCGCTTACCATCAGGCGAGCCTAACAAAAGTAAAAAAGAACTTATGGAAGGAATGGGGCGCGCCAGACGTCTTTACCCAGGAATGGGACAGATCATGCTTATAAAAAAACAGCTTCGTAACTGAAGGTTGGCAATGCTTGTCGAGGCCGGCATGGATGGGTGGACATCTATAAACTGAGAGCTTTCTTCTTCAAAGAGCGCGGTAAGCAGTTGGTCCTGACAAACATTCAAACATTTTTGACAGTCGTAACTTTTTGCCATTAGTTTCAATGTTAATATATAAAATCCGTGGTGCTTGGCAACTGGGCTTAACCCAGTTGTATATGATCCTTGATGCCTACTGGCTCTATTCTGTCTCCTGCTTGATAAGGAGCGAAGTTGAAATTATATTTATATTTTTCCTACTCCTCCGCTGTACTTTTCTGATTAATTTCGTTGCGGACAAGACAGTTGAAGCGTTTCTTCGGGACTCGTCGGGCTTCATTAGCTCGGCGTTTTCCTGGTGGTCGCCACTGTTGATTTTGGCTTTCAGGAGTTGCAGTGGTTGGGAAAGTGAGGCGGGCTTGTCCCAAAAAAAAAGTCGGTACTTTTTTACTATTAATAGGCACGTGTTTGAACACTATCTCATCTGACTGATGCGGTCGAAGATGGAGCACGCTTGCCTAGAAGTAACCTATTCACTCTTGACTTAAAGACTCCCAGGTTGTCGCTATCAGGAAACATTCTGGCAGTTAAAATCCATAAGTATAACCACCAGTTGTAATGAGGTGTATCGTGTGTCCTACTAACTTGTCGTGAAGACAGATAAGCACTGGTATTCAGCTGCAGTCAGACTGTAAGACGGCCACAACATAGTTGGGATAAGGGTAGGCTGATGATGATAGGGATTAGGTATTCATGGAGGAGAGAGGAAGTGGGCTCGGGAAGATAAATATTAGGTACCTACCTATGTCAAATATTAATGCTGACAAGTTTTACTCGAAAAACACATATTGATATAACACACCATACAAATATTGATGATAGAAAGAAAAAAAAAAGAAAGGAAGAAAAAGAGTTTATTTGCGGTTTGTTTTTTTGTTTATTTGTTTTTGTTTTTTACTAGTGTATTCTTTGTATCATTTGAGTTGGTTTGATTGCTATATTGTATGCTACTTTCAAATGTTTTAATTAAATACTAGAATATTTTAGAATAGCTTGACATATAAATGAGTTCTAGTAAAATAAGTCACATCAATGTTGAACGTACTTACATAGGTAAGTACGTGCAGCTTTCCCCTCGATGACCGTTTCATCTTTCAACCCTTTGCACTATTAGGGATTCATGCCTCGCTTCAAATTAAAAGTTCAGAAAAGTTTTTCAAACTTGGTCCCTTGGAAAAGTAGAGCTTCATATTTATAACTTTACACATTGCTGATCTATTTTAATGTAATTTTAGGGTATCTGCACAAGAAACACTCACAGTTAGCATTTGTGGTAAGCAACAGCCACTTTAGTTGATAGGAAATGTGACCATCACAAAACAATACGATCAAGTTTTTGGTTCCACTTCAATAGTATGTTTAAATAGTACATTTTGATCCCAATGGGCTTAGTTTGCTACGGCAGCCGACTCGGACAAAGCTGTATTTCCACCAGCACGATGAAGTGAGTGCAGCTATTTTATTGGTTCCTAACAAACACATCCCTCGCAACGCTATTTCGAACATATCCGGTGGAAACGCAGGAAAGGCCGTTATAACTCTATTCTAAAAATGGGTTGAGCAGGATAAACCCAGCCCACACTAAAGAAGCGGATGCAAACAAAATAATAAAACGACTTAAAACAAACATAACAAAGTTAAAAGTAGACATAAGTACTACCTACTGAATATAATAATAAAAACTTAAGAAACATGTTGAAAGAGTGAGGTATTCCTATTACTGTTGATAACGACATTGAGCTTACGTCAATAGCTAGTTTAATGAAAAATGTCAGCGGATGTTTAATATCACATGTGTCGTACCTACAGCTAAGTGCTTACGTGAGGTGATCAAAGATGAGACAAGAAACAAATCACCAGGCCATAACGGCACCAGTATTAAACATCTCCAGTTTGATGAAGCTCATATACCTAGACATCTTTCTATGCTTCTTAGTTCTTGTATTACCACTCTTACCTTACATACACTCGGTGAAAGCTATACTTTTACCGAAAATAGAAATAAAACTGGTGATAGTTCTGATAGAAATAACAATAGACCCATCTCGTTGGACACAACAATGATGTGTGATTCTCTGCTTGAGAGATACTTCAAACTTCAAAAAATTCCATGAGGTTAGTTTAGCTTCCGGGCGGGTCTATACCCTTCAGAATACTATAAGTATTGTCAATCGAGCACCCTGTCAGGAACAACACCGGTACAGATATGTACATCAGCCGTTCGACTCTGTAATACATATAAAGCCCAAGGTATGTCAGCTCACTTCAAACTTCACCCAGGTTTTCACAATGAGTTTTTTACACAACAACATACTGTTTATGCTGATTTCCTTGACTTCTCCAAGGCGTTTGACTTGGTTCAGTATTCTGTTTTGGGACAATTAAAACCGGTTCAAAACTTTTTAAGGTTTTGCAGTTGCTTTCTTCGCTTTGTTGATGAGATGAGATGTGTGTGGCATGAGACAGGGGGACTACCTTCTTCGTAATGTACACAAACGAACTGATTGTCAGCGGATATTATGTAACTACTACATGTGAGCAACATAAGTTATGCAGACGATATGTTCTTGCTAAGCCTCTCGATACTTGCTCTAAGACTTACTTTGCTGCGAAATGTATGCTGGTAAGGGACACACAGTATTTTGTATAACATCAAAAAGTTGCCAAAAGTAATTCCTCTTTGTGGTTCCTGCCGTGTTTCTATGAGGTTCTACTAGTCAGTAGGGACGGAAAAGGGACTGACAGGAAGATGCTGACATGAAGAGAGAGAGAGAGAAGGTAATAAGCAATCAGGTGAAATATGCAGGCCGGAAGTTTTGTACGTTGTACAGAAATAGAAGGTACTCTTTACCAGTCCATGCGGCCTGAAGGTCAAATATACCCGGAGAAACTATGTTATTCTTCGTGGGCAATATAATAGTGCCTTCAGAATGTTATTGCGACTACCTCATTTCTGTAGTGAATCAGTCATGTTTGCTGAGGCGCATACAGATGGCAATACTTTGCAATTTTGCGTAATGGTGGGTCTACAGAATACAGACTTCCATAATAATTATACTTCTATAGAATTTTGCCTGACCAAAAAAGCAATGTAGACTTTCGATGTGATTTTTTTCTTCATAGTTCAGAGCTGTATCATGTAGGCCCACCATAAGAGAGCTGCCTCCCTCGTGCAGTGTCTGTGAACGTTGCAATGACATTCTGAAGGCAATAAATTATTATTTATTGGTTCACCAACTTTCATCAATCATTCATTCATCAATTGTTCACACTACTTTTATATTAAAAATAGAATGCAATAAACTTGTAAAGGTACATTAGTGCAACAACCACTTATAATAGGTGAACACCGCATGCAATTAAAGTGTTGATAGTCAAATATGAAATCACTAGGGGTCCTCGCATGTAGGTAGTGTTAGTTTCGGTGCTTTGGAATAGACTATGTGAAGTTATAATTTTTTCTTCTTCTATATGATCGTGAAATAAGACTAATAATTGTACCTAGTTTAAATTAGTTTCGTCTTCTAAGAGTTTTATTTAAAAAACTATGCATACATTTTAACTGCAATAAATGATTGTAAGTATCAATAGTATAAAGCCGACCTCAACGACAAAATAAACGCTCACGTCTATCTCTCGCTCGCTCACTCGGAAAAACAACATAATTTCATGAAATTAATATTTGCATGCAAATATTTTCGAGGCTTCACGGCTCGCAGATTTTATTTTTAATCAATTTAATTACTCAGTCCACTTAATAGAAATATTTACAAAACTGTAGAGCATGAAATGCGTTGCAAATAAAAAAATACTTTTGAGGCCCTGACAATAAGCCTTTTGATTTGACGTCACACGGTACAGTTGGAAAAACTTTTGTTTTTGCTAATTTCCCCGCTAAAAAGTGGTTTTCAAATATTTCTTTTATTTCATTAAGCATATAATATGTTTGGGTCACAAGAGGCTGTAAGTGTACCGTAGTGTAATTTCAACTGAATCAGTCTTTTCGGAGAAAATTGGCTGTAACAGACAGACAACCTAGTGGACCTATAAGGGTTCCGTTTTTGCATACAGAGTTTTGGACCCCTAAAAAGAACTTGGAGTAACCGAAACGAGTCAGGTTTCGAGTAAGGTTTATTGAAATGCCTTTGAATGCCATTGGAATTATTGGAAAACTAATCGAGCGGACAGCCGCTGTACTATCCTATAAAAGCTGACAAATCTGTTTAGTTTTGCCTGGATTTGTCCAATATTCTGGAAAACCGTTTGGGATTTTCCTTTCAGTATAAACTTATTATGTCACGAGTGTGTGTTAGAAAATACCGACAGTAACTGTCGGAATCCTTTCTCGGTTATTTAGAGGATAATAACATCAAGGAAGGTGGAAAAATAATTTCCAACCAACTATAATATCCCGGGACGAGCGCAGTGTAACTAGCGATCGACCGGCCCTTACAGAGGCTATTATTAGCCATCATACTCACGAGAATGTCTATATTGGGACTTTGTTTTTTCAGTGGTGCACTGCGAGGAGCCTCCCACGACGCCCAACGGCCGCGTCTCCGTCACCCACAATTCCTCGGTGTTCGGCTCGGTCGCGGAGTACTTCTGCACGCCAGGGTTCAGGCTGCAGGGAGCCAAGAGGATCGCCTGCCTAGCCAACGGACTCTGGGATAAGCCAGCGCCAAACTGTCAGCGTAAGTAACTGATAGAGACGGTTTTACAGAATGTTTCAAGGTTGGAGAGTGCCGGAGAATAAAACGCACACCCTTAGGCCTGCTTGCATTAAAATTCACTTAACGAACGATTTAATATTGTTTTTCCACTGATCTGGTGTTTCTATAACTAAATTTATAATAACATGCAGTCACACTTTAACCAGTTCACACCACTAAGATAAATAATATAGTCCTGGTCATGTCTCGGTCTTCTTCGATAGAAGCGTGTTCATTGGTGAGAAAATCTTCTGCGACGACGGATTAGGGCAGGATGCAGGGTGGGACGCCCTCTGGCTAGGTGGAGCGACGACGACGGTGGCTGGTAGCAGCCCTGGAGGTGAGGTTCGAGGAAAGCGACTTGATTGTAGAAGCCAGTGTCCAGCAGCGTGCTGCTGTAGGCTAAGGATTGTAGGAGATTCGCCCTCTCACCAATTTTGAGCACATCACCGAGATATAACGAAACAGTTTAATCTGGAACGTACACATTTTTCTCGTTGACTTCTAGAGAAGAAGGTTCCGTAGCAGCTAAATCTTGTTGCATGGCGAGGAAATTTTCGTTGGCGCCAGTTTTCCCACCGGACGTTCCAGGGACAGGATCTCTGTCTAGCCACCGCTCCGTCTCCAGCGACGGCGACGGTTCATCGTCATCGTCGGAGTCATCGTCGGAGTCATCGTCGGAGTCATCGTCGGAGTCATCATCGGATTCATCGTCAGACATGGCGGCCACCTCAGCGGCTGAGGCGCGGTGAAAAAGTATAGTTTCTCGCACTAAGAGGTCTACTTCAGCGTCGGCTCGGATAGCGTGCTGGACATCGCGTGCAGTGATGCGGCCGAGTCCATGGTCATGGGAGATGTCACCACCCACTTCGATCACCTCTGCCGTCAGGTACTCGAGCACAGCTGCCAAGAATACCGCCGATATTTTGGTAGGACACTTTCCAAATGGTAACATGTTATAGAAGAGGTGATGAATGCGGCCAACGGGGAAGCAGAGGCCGGCCCGAACGGTGGGCGAGCGCGGGCGGCGGCGCAGGCTGGGTGGAGTGCCTGGGATCTTGAAGATGCCACAGGGGCTGACGCGTGTCGGACTACGGCCTGACATGCTGAATGGCTGTCAGTAACGGTACACAATACTCTTGGAGTATGAGAGAGCCTTCGCCCTTGAGTGGAGGTGCACTTGTGAAGGGAGCGAGTCGCTCTGAGCGGAGGTCAGTGGCGACTGATGCTGAGCCACGTCTAGCGCATGCGCGGGAAAAACGCGCAGGCGGCGCGGGTCACTGGGACACGCCGTCGCTCCCCACCCGGTGACCTCCGGCCGTCAGCATGGCTTACCTATTTCTGGAAATTTCTAATTGCCAACGTATCAATGTCTATAAATAAGCGAGAAGCCGGATAAAATACAGAACTTATTTTTATTGGTCCTACACTTCTGCCTTCGTTCTGACCTACATTAGTTAACGTAGGTTAGGTACATTAGTTAACTCTTTATCTAAGCATGATCTGTGACTGAAACGCATGATTTTCCCACGTCAATAATGTAAAATTTCTTAAGTTATGTACGCGTTTATACCTGTGTTTTGTGCTTATTGCTCGAGCTTATTTGATCGTGACTTAGTTGCTTCGTATGAAAGCAGCCTAAATTTTACTTTTCGAGATCGAACTCACCACAAAAGAAGGAAGCAGGAAAAATATTCAAATAAAGTTTCTCCCATCCAAATCAGGGACCACCGCTTTAGGGAGCGAGCGGATCGAGCTATGTCCCGCAATTTTAGTGGCCCGACTGCTTTAGACTGCACAAACTTACTGAAGTCAAGTAGGTAGGGCTAAGTAGGTTACAAAATATTGTTTTGAAATTGCACTGTAACAGAACAATAATTTACGTTATTGAACTCAATAAAAGTGTAAGGAAACCTATCCTTGAAAGAAGAGTTGTCATTATGGAATTTCAATGACGGCGACCGTTTTCGTGCTCACCAGGTGGCACCACTGGCGAGTAGGGCCTTAATATAAACATATAATAATATAGTAATAAAAGATGTTAATACGCGCACGTGAGAAAAGTTAAAAGTAAGATATTTACGTATAATACCGTAAACGCGCAATTGAATACAACTTAGATAAAATAGTACCGCAGTGTTCCTAACTGATTTTTAACGAAAAAAAAAAGGAGAATACAATAATATGTAGGTTTCCGTCAGAAAAAAAAAACTCAAAGCAGTGGTAAGAGAACCATATCTTAATCTGCTATAGCTAGGATGTTTAAGTAAAATATTCCCAAAAACCAAAACGAATAAGAACTTACATAAACTCGTGTTAAAAGCCAGTCAATATGAAATTTAACACTTCGAAGACCTCATGGTACACTCACGCTTCTTGCGGCGAATGCAAGCACGATAGCCATCATTGAGTTAAAAATTCCAGTGTCTAAGTGCCTACCATTAGCCATCGCTTCTTGCAAATCCAGTACACGTATCTGCCTAGGTAAACTGGTTTACTAACTTCAGTCTATCTCTACCAAGTTCCACTCTGAAAACTTTTTCGAAGTTGTAATATTCGATGAAGTTCCTACCTTTTTAATTGATCACCAAATACTGAATGAGTTAATTAATCTGCACTACCTACACCAATATTATAAATGGGAAAGATTTGTTTGTATTGAATATGCTCCGAAACTGCTGGACTAATTTGATAAATTATTTCACAATTGTATGGATACTTGTGTCCGAAATAGCTATTGTTTTTGATTGCATTGTAGTAGAATCCTACATTATCCCTGATGCACATAGGCTACATTATATTTTTTTTTAAATAGAGATCAGTAAGTAAATTGCTAAAATGTAACCCAAAGTAGTAAATTTTTGTCCATAAAATTCATTATTTGGCGTGCTCTGAGAAAACTTTTGATGATACATAAAAATAATGCACCACGCAATTGAAGTTCTCATTATTACCTAAAAGAAAAAAGTCGCAAGAAAAAAGTTCGCTAAAAGTTCGTGAAGTTGTCTAACTATTATATTTAAATCGCGATTACCGCCTTTTGTTCAATTTAATTCAATCATAACCCGGGCGGAATGGAATAGTGGTGATTTTAAATGGTGATTTTGGTTTCATTATATTAATCCATAAGGATTTAAAAAAAAAAACACTATTTAAATGGTTTGATAATTAATTTTACACTTTTATGTAAATTACACTAAACTTGAAATTACACATTTATGTAAATTACACTAAACTTGAAATTATTAAAATCTGACCTTTTGCTTAAAAGTTACAACGAGTATCTATAAATTGCTCTAAGTAAGAAAAATATTACGGTTAGAGCGAACTGCCCTACGGTTACGTTGAGTTTATTACTCAGTAATTAACACATTACCCTATAAAGAGGGAGGTATAAGGGGATGAAGTACGTGGAGTACCTACCTACTAAACCCGCGGGTAAAAAAAATACAGAATTATAATATGTTTCTATCCATAGAAAGAACTCAGACGTGGCTTTTTCATTGCATTTTGCATCTGTAAAACCGAGTCCAACAAAAATTTTAAAACTAAAAAGATCCAAATGTCCTGATAGTTTCTAAAGGGGCAAAATTATTTGACCCTCTAAAAACTAATTGACCTATTTTACATGAGCGCTGTTAAAAATAAATTATGTGTTGTTTTTTACTGTAGGTATAATCTTTATTTAATTATTGCGTCTATATCAGTTGATCTACGGATAAACTTCATTTAAGGTAACATAATAATTATATTTAAATAGAGTACTCTTTATTATGTACACCATTTAAGTTACACAAAAAATAGATAAAGAAAACATTACATAGGGTGACACAATGGGCGGCCTTTCCGCTAAGAGCGATCTTTTCAAGACAAGCTTTGGATGGATTTTAAAGAGAAAGGAAATACAGTACCTACTGTAGGTAGTCTTAGGTGTACGATCTATATGAATAAATACATGATAGATTAATCAATACAATTATAATTATAAAACAAAAAGCATAGGTAGAACCCAAGTAAAATGGACAAAGATTGAGCACTCTTACTGACTCGGGCAATGCATTCCATAGCCGCACCGCTTGAGCCGTAAAAGATTTGTCGTAAAAGTTTAAACATAGGTACTCTTTAAATATTTGGAGATAGAGAGAGGATCAATCATTAAAATTGATGACCATTTAGATTTTTTTCTTTGCTGTTTTTGCAAAATTAAAACGATCATTTAAATACATGCCGTTTCTAAATTGTTTCCGATAGTTATTTCATTAGAAGCCTTAGAATAATTACATAGAAGCGTTCCCCGTGAACCGGGCCGTATTCGCAAATTCTATTTTTTATTGTGATTGCTACTGTCAGGAGAAGGTTCTTATGAAAGTAAAGAATAAGAAAGTTGCAGTTGACGGGAGCGAAGCCGCGGGGGATAGTAATAAATAAATAAGAAAGGAAAGAGTGGATTTTCAGAGATTGATAAAGTAAAAGACACAACAAGCAGTGACATCTAGCGGAGTGCAACGAACTAACTGCCGGTCGCTCAGGCAAGAATAATATCAAGCTAGTGACGAGTTCGTTCATCACGCCTTGCAATACAACTCATCTATAAATCTATAAAATACTAACTGTCCCCCGCGGCTTCGCTCTCGTCAACTTTTTTATTTTTTTCTTTCATAAGAAAACGTTTAACGAAACGTTTTGGGAATACATTCATTGTGCGTATTGCTAAGGAGTGGAATTCCCTGCCTGAGTCTGCGTTTTTTGATAGTTACAACCTGGGACTTGGGAGTCTTTAAGTCAAGAGTGAATAGGTTCTAGGCAAGCGTGCTCCACTTTAGACCGCATCATCGCTTAACATCAGGTGAGATAACGGTCAAACGTATGCCTACCAATAGAAACAATAATAATAGGTAATAATAATTGGCGAAATCGGTCCAGCCGTTCACGCGTGATGCTTGGACCAAGGGAAAAAGGGATTCATTTTTTATATTACAGATAGATTATAAAGAGGTAAAGTTTGTGAGTTTGTGAAGTTGCAGGGGATAATCTTTGGACCTACTGATCGGATTTTGAAAATTATTTTACCAATAGAAAGCTACGTTATTTGTGAGTGTATAATATTATCAAAGAAGTGGGCACGAGTCAGCTAGTACCCTATAAAATATTGTAGATATATTATACTTATACTTATAGATTAAGTCATTATTAATGAACTAAACTTCTATTGGCGAAATGAAACTGTGGTTGGTATTGTAACGCACGGATTGCCAACCTGGTATTTATTATGTTATTCAGAAGGTACTTATCTTTGATTATGTTTTACTCCTAATGTTTAGAAAAAAATATAGAGCTCTTAGACCAAATACCTACGTATGACTCATACCTACATTATTTTTTACGTTTTATGTTCCCAACTATCCAACTATAAAGTGACTAAGTAAATATCGTCATTATATCTGACTAAATGAGAGTAGAATCGTAGAATTCGTATCAAGTATAGTGAATACTTAAAAAAATGTATTTTACATCAACTCGTCCTCGCTTGCTGGCTTGTTTTCCCTTGAATAAATGACTAAAACGGTCGGTGCGGATTTGCAGACTTTATACCATTACACTTTCAATATTCCTTTTGAAATAAAATTATATTTATCATTACGCATGTTTAACCCAAAAGAATAGACGGGCAACGTGTTCCAGGAACCTCAGCCAATTTTTTTTCCTAGAGAAACCATTTTGTGACCTAGCTAAAACATTTTTTCTGTAATTCCAGTGGAAGAACGTCCAAGCACGACAACGCCATCGACGACCACCAACCCGCCGGCGCCCACCACTGCGGCGCCCCTGCCGTCGCCGACCAGCCCCCGGCTCGTGCTGCCGACGCGGCCGCGCACCTCCCCTCGTCCCCTGTCATCCCCTACGCCCTTCGCGACCGTGACGGCTGAGCCACCCCGCAGACTGCGGCCCAAGCCGACAACAGAACGACCCACCACCAGGACGTACGAGCGCCCGCCTGAAAGGAAAACGACAGTGCCTGATAACCAGGATTCGCCGACTAGCCATATACCGCATATTATTGTTGCGAGTCATCCGAGGGAGAACCAGGTAAGTTACTTTGATTGTTAACTGTCATTACTTAGACAACTAATTCATTCATTCATTCATTCATTTATTCATCAAACAATTTACATTGTGTTCGAATTTTACAATAATTACATTTAAATCATAATAGCTAAGCAATAATCAAACATAATATAGCAAACAAAAATAAAAACAGTACCATGTCATCAATCAAAAACCTTTACCTAATGTCAAACCATAAAAGCATAAAAACCACCTTAATTATTCAATTTTAATTAAATCAACTGAGCATTAAATGTTATTAAAATTACTGTTTGTATGTCCAATCATAATGCCTCTTGCATGAAGACAGTACCAAACCGATGCCTCTTACAGATCCTCGGCAGCGGCAACAATATCAGGGCGGAGCAGACTCCCCGCGTGAACGTGCCGCAGTCTGTAGACGGAGAACGCCGCGACCCCGTGGGCGCCAGGCTGAACATAGGCGCCGTGGTCGCCCTGGGCGCCTTCGGGGCGCTGGTGTTCCTCATCGCCATCATCACCACCATCGTGATCCTCGTCCGGAGGTGAGCGCACGCAGATTTGACTTGTTTGAAGTATTTAGAAGTAGGCAGGGTGACGAGGACGCTTGATAATTAGTTAGAACCAAATAGGTAGTAACCGGTCTAACTTTCTTTTGAAATTGGTTGATAGGGAGACCCCTGTCAGGTAGTACCTTAAAGGATAAGTAGATTTTATTCGATAGTTGTATAGTAGATTCAAGTTCTTGGTAGATATATTATTAGGTAGGCACTATGTAAACACTGAAGCCTGCTGAGGCTGCCCGAGTGTCCGTGAAGTTTCTTGCATGTTCATCTCCATAGGAGCTACTCTTTGGAATGTGCAACTGTCGTGCTGGAGATAAGGTCGGTGAGTGTGTTTTGCTGCAGAACAACTTGCTGATTTTGTCACTAGCGTGGCAGTTAGCTTCATCTATATGACTGACAGACCTTGACTATTCAAACGTGCCGGAAACTGGTCTATTTGAAATAAAGGATTTTGTATTTGTACTGACTTTCAGACCTTTACAGACATTCAGAGAGTTTTATATTTTTACTTAAAACTCGTCACTTAGATACTTGATACGTAGGGATAAAATCAGCCAAAGAATCCCTATTAGAGCTTCAAACAACACCTAACTCAACCTCATCATCAACATACTTTAGTCCTCGCTTACCATCAGGCGAGACAAAAGCGAGGTAAAAGCGACACACTACATGAGTGATTGGTACGGCAGCGGCGGTCCCAAGCGACCCCCGCCGGCCGCGCGCGAGCTGCCGTCGCGCTGGTACACGCTCTTGGCCCTCCCGTTCCCCGACCAGCAAGTCGGCAGGCGCGAGTTCGCCCGAACACACCGCCACACGCATCGGGCCGGACACTTCTCCAACCCCTTATAGCCAGTGCGTTGTTTTAAGGTACTACGTTGACATGGTGGTTGACCACCCGCGCTTACAAAACAAAATGGCGGTTGGCGCCAAAAAAGACGAATAAAGTTGCCAGTTTAGATTTTTGTCATAACTGTTTATATTTAAAGTGTTATTAATTGTGTTTGTGTTCGACCAACCACCATGTCATCGCTACACGCACCGGGATTTGGAAAGCACGCGCCGAAATCACTGAACAAACCGAATTTTGATCGTGAACTTCGTTTACATGTCTTAATCAATACACAGCTTCCCACCTGGCAAGATGGGGCATCTTGAAAGAACACACTGTCACAAACAATGCTTTACAAACATGTCACGTGTTTCACCGGCTCGGCCCTGTACCACCGTCACGCACACAGAACGCTTCGCGCCAAACGAACAGACTTTATTTTTAATAGTATCACTTCTTTATTACATACACCAAGCACAAATTGTAATCCTGTTGTACATAAGATTTTGTTTTTACATTTGAGTAACACTGCGAGTAATCAAAAACGATAAATTACTTATGGCGGGTTGTATCGAACAGTTGGTTAACGTAACATACGTACGTCAAAAAGTTACGATTACGGACGATGTTTGACGTTCGTTAAATTAGAAGCGTTGTTTCAAAACATTATTTTATAAATTCCTGCTCATCCCAATAGCTAAGTTATTGACACGGGTTCTACCTAAAAAGCTTTTTTGCATTCCACCACTAATTTGTGTCATCAGAAGAACTGGTATTGAGGAATTCAAAAGAAATTTCACAATATTGTTCTATTTGACGCAACTAAAGTTACGTTAATCAGTGCTCAGACCATCTGTTAACGTAAACGTTATATTTTACGTGCGTTAACGCTGACATTTTGTGAAACAACCCAATTTTTTGATTTGACGATAGGTAGCACCATTTTTAACGTTTACGCGTGCGTTAAGTGTAGTTGAAACAACCCGCCCTTAATGTTTTAGTCGGTCTATTAGCTATATCTCGATGCTCCAGTTCTTTCTTCCATGAGCGAGTATTCAGAAACGCATAGATATAGAATAAAAACCTCATCTATACTATAGGTATAATCCGCGTGCAATCAGAATGGGATGGAACATTGTCAAAGTAAAAATTCTTTAAGTAGCGTTAGCAAAAATGTTCTGAATATTGATAGTAAATTAGTTATTTCTACGATCTATCATATAAACTAATTTATTATCAATATTCGGAACATTTTAAGAAAAAACTGTAATTTTCGATTACTTTGACAAAGTTCCATCCCATTCTGATTGCGCGCGGATTATAACGCGAAAACCGGCACAGGTACCTTGGTACCCAAGTTCCGGAATCCCTTAATACTCATCTGATGGATTAGATAACTCTTGTACCTATAATACAACTCAGATAAAACGTAGAACAGCGTAGATAGTAACCGAGCTCCAACATTAGCAGGAAGCACAACGACGGCAAGCGCTACCGGCACCACGTGTCGCCTGACTGCAACACCGTGGGCTCGCTGGACTCGTCGTCGTCGGAGTCACGCAGCGGCCTCAACCGCTACTACCGACAGGCGTGGGAGGAGCTGCACGAGGCGGCGGGCGCCAAGCACGCGCCGCGCCGCGCCCCGCCGCCCGACCGCGAGGCGCCCAAGGACGGCTCCGAGCTCGTGGTGTCCGACGTGTACCCCGCGCCGCGCGACAAGCGCCGCCACCACCACCACCACCACCACCGCGAGCCCCGCCACACCGACTGGCACGCGTCGCACTCCCCGCACCGCCCCCACCACAACCATAAGCCTAGGTATTAGAGACTGCCGTCGTCGGAAATTGTAATTGGACTTTCCCTATTTGAGTGCAAGTGTACGACCGTCCTTAAACACGGATGTTTGAACAGGGTACATGCCCGCAGCGGAGGCATAACTGTGATTCGTAGACAAAAGCAGATGCAGTTATAACCGTCACATATTTTGAAGAAAGACTCGGAAACATGAACAGTAATCATAGTTATGACATCATTTGTTATTCCATTTTCTTTTTATGAAGTTATCCATTTGGCATTAAAACGTGCACTTAATATTATTCGAATATTTCATGAGGAGAAGTAGAGTGGCACTGAAAGGTATCACCTTTTCAGTTGATATTAACAAAATGTACCAAATAGCTTTACTTGTAATTTCTTATAATTATTTTAATTTTATTTATATGTTCACCAATATATTGGGCATAGGTAGATGTATTAGTGATGCTGGGATTTCCACTACCTATGACGAAAAAACCTAACTTTCACAATTAGCTCTTCATTTGTTTTCAAAATTTTACAGGAACTATTAAATCTTGTTTAACAAAAACAGAAGTAGCTTTTGGGGTGGCTGTTTAATAAACTGGTCGAGTACCATAATATTACAAAGAATATATTTGCATACACTCCAAATAAAATAATACTACATAGATATGAAGTAGGTATATACATTATTTTATCGTATAATCTTTCCTGCTTGGACTATGATTACCTTGATCTTTTCTTAATATAATCATAAAATATATTATATTATTTCGTATTTCAAATTCATAATTAGTTGGTAAGCAGTTATAAAGATTTGTACATAATTATATTAGTTGTAAGTAAATAAGATAAGATTGAAGTTAATCATTGTTAGCTGCTCTAATTTCCCGTCTGTTTATATTAATGTTTGTCAGTAAATTATTTAAGTAGGTAGGTGAGAACTTGTGTGGATGTGTCAGTTAGTAGTATCGATACACTAAGCATTTTAATAGAGATTGAATGACGCGTCTTTGACTGTGTGAAGCAGTTCCTGTTACCTACTGTAAACTAATTTACAATGCGTTTCAAATGAGAACAGGATCGATGACCTCTATCTGTCAAATGTCTCTTAAAAAGTACGGTTTGCATAGAAAACTTAGTTGCATATCAATAACGGTTTATTTTACTTTGTTTAAATAAATATTAAATCAAATATAAATAAAAACTTTAAATAGTAGTAAATTAGCTAAATATCATATTCATTTATTTAGTCATTATTAGTTATTTTAAACCATACCAAAAAAAATTTTTTCACTCAATATTCATAAGTAATAATACTATAAAAATAATAATCTTGCGTTGCTCACCCTACCGAATTGGTTTGAATTGACAGCTATGACGTCACAATATGGCGATAAGTCGATCCTATTCTTATTTGAAACGAACTTTATATCTTGCTACCTACCCATATCTGAGTTCTGTAACATTTTCTCAGTTTTCACAGACGAGTCATTATTCTCTCCTTCTAAACTTTCTCCTATACAAAATCTACTATGTATGGTACAAAGTAATTTAAAAATACGACAACGCTAATATGTCAGTAGGTACATGTCGATATCGACGGGTCCTTCAAATGGAAAAGTAATCCAATGTGCCATCACAGAGGCAGACATAAGGTAAGAAGTTCACAGCTCGGTTATTATTTTAATTTATTATATATACGAGTAAATAAAATAGTTTTATAATATATGTAAATATAATCTAACAAAACATTGACAAACGATTGCTCAATACAACGAATTTTAACGATTTAACAGAAAAATAATGTCTGACTGAATGAAAAACGAATTAGAACTTTATTCAGAAATTAATGTAGCATTGTGTGAGTAAGAATTTATTAGCATTGTATACCATCAATATTAGAGGTCAAAGTTGTATCAATCCCGAATCATGCTAGTATTAAACTTTGTGATAATTTGAAACAGCTCGTTTTATTTTATATCCTTGAACGATTGAAGACACCAGATAAATATGCAAAGGTCATAAAAGGAACCAAATACAATTATTGACTTATATCAAAAAAAAATATAAAGACATTACATCGTAAATCGACTTCATTCGTTATCCTTTACGTTATCGTTTGCGGGTTCGATTCCCGCACGGAACAAATATTTGTAAGACCTACATGTATTTGTTCTGAGTCTGGGTGTTTTTCTATCTATAATATGTATGTATTTACAAAAAAAAATGTATATAAGTAGTTTATCAGCCATATCGTTACCATAACACAAGCATTACGTTGCTTAGCTTGGGACTATATGGCGTTGTGTGAAATGTCCAAGGATATTATTATTATTATTATTATTATTATTATTATTATCTAGTAAAATAAAACGGTGTAAAATGTATTGTTCGGGTATCTACGAATATATATTAGGGAAAGGTCAATGTGTACTTTATTGCAAGATTATCTGGCGCCTACTATACCTCTTGCTTACAAAACGTGTAAAAGGTCTTTCCAATACGTGCAGATCTAGACCATTAATGTCGCAGTAGACAAAGTTGGAAGGTACCCTTATGTTGTCCAGCTTCAGTGGTTATCACCGTCCCCCGAATATATTCGCCTTGATCTTCATGTGACTCAATAAAGAGACTCTGTCTGTCTGTCTCTTCTTACTCACGCCTAAACCACTGCTGAACCGATTTGGATAAAATTTTTAACAAAGATAGTTTGAGACTCGAGAAAGGACATAGGATAGTTTTTATCGCGAAAATCTCACGGGAAAGGGAACTATGCGGGTAAATAGGTTATATATATTGCGGGAGTATGCTCCCTGGATGCACTGGATCACGCGGGCGAAGCTGCTGGCACACTCCAGTAATAAATAAAACAATACGTTCATATATTACTTTTTTATTAGTTTTTCAAATTAACTACGCATACAAAAGGAGGTACATTGCTTTGTGTTTAATCCTTGCATTGGATATAATCTCAACTTCAAAATATCTATGTAAATATAACAATATTAGAGGAATATTATGTTCTAGTTGGTGTCACGCTACAACTATCCGAACGTAAGGCATCTTGCTATTGCTATTAGAATATACTCCATTCCGACTTACTACAATAAATCTTTGCAATTGGTGTTTTGTTTTTGTGTTTTCATCTAGTTTTTCTTTTATTATTATTTCATTTGTAACAAAGGATGAGTGACTATTTAAAAAAGTAAAAATAAAATAAATTTCTTACATAAAGCGTTTAATTTGGGCGCGCTGCAGTCGATCTTAGTTTTGGCTTGTTAACATAGCTATGCTAAAACACTATAACTTGGTAGCTGAGCAAAACGTAGCTGGGGGACAAGCCATTGCCGTTACTATCTCGTAATTCAGATTAGCAGTTTTCGATTAGTAAGCGTGGTAACGGACGGACAGAAAAAGAGATGTTGCGTTTGTAGTAAATTATACACTTGCTTCGTTCGACCGCAGCTTATCCCTAATTCAAATAATCCAAAAGTCCTAGACACATTACAAGTGCGTTTGCCGTAATACAATACAAAATTAAAGCTTAACAATATTGCGAACACAGCTCAGTAGGTATACAAGATTTAATAAAGTGAAGTCTTTATTAAATCTTGTATAATGAGCCGTGTCCTAAACAAGCGATACAATAAGATTGCGGAAAACTATTTTAGAATCACGGCACTTCTTTCTGCATGATTATTAGTTAAAAGTAATAGTAGTGAAAATTATTTGCAAGTTGTAAAATATATCAAAATGTTAAATAATAGTATAAATAATATTAGACCATAATTTTAAAAGCCTGTGTTTTAGCTCTGTTTGTAGGCCACCGAGGGTAGATGGAATTTAAGGTGTGTTTCCACTAGATATTTGCGAGGAGTAGCGCCACACATTCCCAACCACTGCAACTCCTGAAAGCCAGAATCAACAGTGGCGACCACCAGAAAAACGCCGAGCTAATGAAGCCCGACGAGTCCCGGAGAAACGATTCAACCGTCTTGGATCCCGCAACGAAATTAATCAGAAGGGCACAGCGGAGTAGGAAAAAAAAAATATAATTTCCACTTCCCTCCTTATCAAGCAGGAGACAGATAGGCACCAAGGGACATATATACAACTGAGTTAAGCCCAGTTGCCAAGCACCACGGATTATAATATTAACACTGAAACTAATGGGTCCTAAATTGTGAGCTACTTTTGATTCCAGTAATAGGTATGGCAAAATCGCCTGAACGCACGGAAATTTGTTCTGGTTTCTACAAGGTCCGTATAGTAAACTACTCCAGATGTAAACTGAATACTATCTAATATAATATTACGTTCAGTAGCGAGAGATGTGTTTGTTATGAACCAATCAAACCGCTTGCGCTGAGCGAGATTAAGTGAAGGAAGCGATTCTATTGGTTCTTAATAAAAACGTTCCTCGCTTCGCATCCTCGCACATATCTGTTGGAAACGCAGCCTTAAGGTCTCATATTATACAAGATTTCGAACATAATGGATGGATGCTTCTTGCACCATACAATAACGTAAAATATCCGAATCATTTAAAAAGTAGCATCATATCAAATCTCCCAAGTCCCAGGCACTGTGCGGCGAGCATTTAAAAGTAATGTATATTCAAACGGGGACTAGTTAATACAATGATGATTTTAATTGCGTGTGATTTTACTTTAAAAATATCAAAAACAAGTCAAGATAATTCTATTCTAAACAGTATAAGTTCGATCTATAGCTAAAGTTAGATTCTTCGGGCCCTTAGATCGAGATATCTCCGGGGCCGTTTAAGTGATTACGTCAGCAGTATTTTATTATTTTTTTGTTAACCTCAGTAGACTTTGATTGAGCTATGGCTAGTTAGTTCGTGTTACTCTCAAACGATTTTTCATAGTAAAGTAAGAAATAACTGAAGTGGGGGAAATAAATGGGTCCCGCAAGAGTAAAACTTACCAGTGCTTACGTAAGCATAGGTGGAAGAACAAGAAAGCGCTTTGGAAGAGCTTTGTTTACTTTCTCTGACAGACGCAATAAACGTTTTGACTTTAAATCAAATTTTGCTTACGAGTACGTAATACTTGAACGGTCCCTCCGTATGAATAACTGATTATATATCAAGAAACAAGATAAAACGAGTTTATTGTTTTAGTATTCTATACAAAAAAAAAACAAGGGAGTTATATAAAAAGAAAGTCGCACCAATAAATAAAATATCTCGTTTATAAAAACAATGATTATGACATGAATACCACTATTCTATAATGACGTATGTATCGAGAATTCAGTCGCGCGATGTATTCTCATAACAATGTGAAGCTGTCCTTTGCGAGACAGGGACGTGCTATCGGTTACACATGGCTCCGTCTCGCTCTTGCATTGAACAATTATGCTAGGTATATTGCTATAGTTTTATGACTGTGGTTATCTAATTGACTGAATAATTGGATTGGTTCAGCATATTATTATTTGCCACTACTAATATATATCTGTTGAATATTCTTTTATAGATAGGCATTTCATATATATCTGATATTGTCCTATGCTTATTATTGCGCTATTCATCTGCTTATTATCGGTATAAAATAGAACAACAATGTAAGAACATTCTTTGTAAACTTGTCTACTAAATTCTACTGAAACCAATACAGATGATATAGAATACGATCACGGTTGGTAATCGCGCGACTGCACAGATGCGTAGATCAAACTATCTAAAACCATAGCAAAGCATATAATATTATGTACACCATCTAGTACTGTAAACCTCGTTCTTTATTTAAGAGGCCAAATCAATTGTCGACTTGGCGTTCCGAATTAAACTAAATTTTACAATAAATAAAAAACTTTGTAAAGAAGACTAATTTACTAACTAATACGTAAAAAAATATTTTGATCTTTTTTTTGGGATGTATCGAACGACCTGGCGATGTGGTACGAGTGACATATTATGGTATTTTAGTAATAAAATATATGATAAATATAATTTCTATATTTAATGCTTGTCTAAGGGCTAGAAGCACCACCATAATGGCACCGAAACAGTGCCAAGTCGACGCCATCTCATATAATACTTATAGATATTCTGTCCCATCACATACAAATATATATTATAATATATTCGCAACTACTTATAGTTATTATAAGATACAATACACATAAAGTACTGCTGGTACTGTTCGCATAGCTACAGACGAAGCTGACGAGATTTCAATGAACTCAGCGATTGCCATATTTTTCATACATCAATATAATTATGTTCTGGAAAAGTATAAAAACACCAAAATTGAAGTTCTAAAAAAAAACAAAAAACAATGATTTTATACAATAATAGTGTATAAAAACCAGATAAACGTGTAAAGTTCTCAGTGTATATTACTATTATTGCTTTATATTCTGGTCGCTCGTTTATTTTCTAGATTGCCAGCTATCGGGCAATGGTTAAAACTCTTACAGAAGATAAACATGACAATACACCGATTCACATTAAATCGCCGTTCGCAGACATCCGGGTTCCCATCCCTGACGGGACGGAGAGCGGGACGGAGAGGAATCGGTTACCTACGATTTGTACGAACTTGCTTTATCTCCGTCCCGTTCTGTCCCGTCAGGGACGGGAACCCGGATGTGTGCGAACGGCGCCTAAAGCTGCGCACTTATAAGTCTTATACGTATATTTAGAATCAAGAGAATTTGAACTTGCATCTTACATTAGAAGCGATACAATTGTATTATTGCGATAACATCACGAACGACATTGAGC
Organism: Ceramica pisi; assembly: GCA_963859965.1. NCBI lineage: Eukaryota > Metazoa > Arthropoda > Insecta > Lepidoptera > Noctuidae > Ceramica > Ceramica pisi. Next base: position 37,327,373 of record OY982527.1, on the reverse strand, counting down.
TCGCATGAGAGGGGCCAAGACGGAGACATTGAGCGAGTGTGCAGGATCAAAGGTTTCCTAATACCCGAGCGATACTATGACAAAATCAAATTGCAGAAAGTGACGGCCACATAGACAACGCTCTACTTATGCCCGGTGTGTGAGGTACTTATTGCTGGTTTATGTGTCCGCTAACCACTAACCAACTAATAGCGTTATGACAAATAGCGATAACGAACAGATAAACGACCGACAAAGTACCTCAGAAACCAGTCATAAGACGTACTTTTCAGAACATGAAACCTCGTGTTAACGGTCGAGTTTTGTAACTTTCTAGATGAGGCTACTTCATAATATCACGTATTGCAAAATATGATATTTTATTTTTAGTAACACATATTTAGCTACCTTTAATCCTACACACTGAAATAAGATTCGCGCGGGGATTAGAATACAATATTTGAACGTAACTGTCAAATGTGTCACTATGACAGCATTTTGACAGCTCGCAAGATAGCAAGTCCTTAAGACAGCTCTGTTACAAAGAATTTTAATACTACATTTATAAACGCTTGTTTATAGATTACAGTTCATATTCTAACATTTTGTGATGTTTTTTAATAGACAGAAGCAATCAACCAGATTTAAACTAATTATGAGAAAGCATTCTATGTGATTTACTGCCAGATCTCACACAACATATTTGTAGATAGTACAAAACAAAGTTGCGCCTTTCTATTAAAGTACGCAACAAATTTTAACATGGTATCAAAAATATTTACAATAACTTGCAAAAACAAACATTAAACAGCGTTCATAAATGCTTCTAACTACACCTACGGATACTTACTCGTAACTATACAATAAAAAAATATCTCCATGTACCTAACACATTTGGCATATCTAGCACACTGTTTATACCCAGTTTTGGGTCATATTATACTCGAATTACATCCATTTTACCAACAATATGAACATGCACAAGTGTAACTAAAATCTGTGCTTGCTTTTCATATGTAAGTCTTTGCTATTCGCATTCTTGGCAAAATAAAACGTAAACGTGTACATGGTATTTTGTGACCGTGTCTGCCACCGACCCCAAGTAAGGTACCTGACCTTAGGTTAATGTTCTACTAATATTAAAAATAAAGCTCTGAATACAAGTGTCAATTATTACGCGAAGATACCCCGTGTCGGTCAATCAAACGCGAACAATCCTCGAAAAAGGAAGTAAAGATAGGTTGCATATAATTTTCTTAAAACATTTTCTCCGAAACTAGAGAAAAATTTAAAGAATATAATTATTATTTTAACATAATAATAGACGAGTAAGTTTTCTGATTTATTTTCCTACCTGCACAGTCTTAGTATTTTCATGATTGATTGCTTTTTCATTTTGATTCATGTTTGATTGATCAACACTGTCTCCCAGAAACGGACGTAGTGTCAGCAACCGCGCCAATTTTGCCGACAGTACAATTATGTTAAACTTAAGCTACAGCGAATTGGTACTAAATGTAACGTGATTATTTTGTCCCTAAAATAGCAGCAATGTCCAGTCACAACATTTTTTTTGTTCTAATTAAAATTAAAATAATGAACTAACGGTGTTTTAGATTGATACGTCATTTGATATACACAAAAAAAAAAAGAAAGGATTGTCTATACACTGATATACATTTTAAGTTTATTTCTTTTTATCGAATAATGAATAATTCATTGTATCTATGCAAATGATCGTAGCAAGGAATTCTGCTTAAAAACACGAAGTTACGGTATCTTTCACCATCTCTGCAAATTTAATTTTAGTCTATCATAGCTTGGTAAGGATCCAGAATATCGCACTGAATATGATGTGCCAAACTGTCTTTTAAAATAAGCCAGCGTCAAAGGTCCACGTAATGTTAATTCCCAAGATTTATTGCACGACTTCAATATGGTCAGTCTCTGACAAACAACAGAGACACATTATTCAGCCAATCAAAAGTCCTTGGAAAATCTTCAAATAAAATGTATCAACCTACACAACCTACCTAGAGCTCTGTTCATTTACCTCTTGAAACAGCTGTTCTTAGGGCGATACAGTAACTTCTTGTCTAATAGGCAGTGTGTCGTGACTACAAGTGACGAGTTCGAGGGTCCACGCGGAGTGACACCGGCTCGGCTCGAGCTTCAACCACGGATTATTCGGCGACGCTGCTGCCCGCACTCCGTCTTCTGAAAACCAGAAAAGACCATTGTTAAAAAGTTTTATTTTTGTTCCTACGCCTTTATGAACTTGAAGGGTTGCATTGGTGATTTTGATGATTATAATTCTGTAACTACATACGTCTTACAGCCGCGAATGATATTTTAATCAACATACAACCCAGCACTGGCCTGCAAATTGCAAAAAAACGCAAGAAATTTTAAATTTCGCGGGCTGGTTGGAGCATTCCTCTTAATAAGGAATATGCATGCGATTTTTTTTATTTGCCAAATGAAATACCTATTAGCCCTATAGTAAACAAATTAAAACATTTTTTTTAATACCTTCATGAGCCATGAAGTTAGCTTCAAAGCTTATTAGAAAAAGAAGTCCGATATGGACTTTGACGTCAAAGTCCATGACGCCTTTACAGCTGCCATATAGTTAAACAGCGTTTTCGCGAGAGGGACAGATACATAATTTGTTTAAAATAGTATGTCGTTTATTTTTCGAGCAATTTTGATACTGTTTTCACTGTTAGTATTATATTTTTGTATATTTTTAGAAAAACTGTATAGGTAGTTAATAAACATTTTTTTCATGCATATTCCCTATTGTGCAGAATTGCATTTCGACTTAAGGCGGCTTTGTGTCCTTATAGCTAAAACCTGGATGTCTTAAAGCCAAGTCCTGGTCATGGGACATGGTCCAGGTTTATGGGCACTTACATAAGGCACTCTGAGTCGCTCATGTTTTGGAAACACCGCACACACATTTGATGTTAGATTTGAATTCATCAATCTGTCTAGCCTTTTCCTATGCTAGGGTCTAATTCCAGCATGACCGGATGCAGCCGAATACCAGCATTTTACATGGAACGACTACCCATCTGTATTCCAGAACCCCGTAACTGGGTAACACAAACTATAAGATTATTTTGATTTTTAAATTGAATTTTTGTGATTATCCCTTTGTAACGTTCATCGTAAAAGTTATTCATAATAATGATGACTAAGATGTCCCCTTTACGAGGTATTGCGTTTATTCTTTTACACGTCGTTTAAGTTACGCGTTGGAATGGAATAGGCTAGATTCCATCATCCACAAATTGCAAAACTATTTAGTCCGTCAGTAAGAGTATTGAAAAATAACGGACACGTATTTTTTGTTTTTGTAAATCAATGAATATTGACAAAGATAAAACGTATCAAAACTCGGGGCTCGTGACGTCACGACTCACTAAAAATTATGCGAAGGTGTGACGTATTGAGAATTTTAAAAGCGTAGTAACTTCGTCAATTTTGGTTCCCGTAACAAAACGCACTGTATGCACAGTCAAGTGGTTGTACAGTCCTTGCTGAAGACGGACGTCGCAACCGAGGCAGGTCTAAGAAGCGCTGGCGTGATGTTTTGGACTCGTTCCTCACGGTTGGGCCGGAAGAGGCATCACATAAGATTGGCTGGAAAAATATGGGGGAGGCCTTTTACCCAGCAGAAAAAAAAAATGTTACGCACCTATCAGCCAACAACATGGCTCGGTGCGCGTCGCGCTGCGCGGTCACCTGCACTAGCTCCGCCACCGTCGCCGCCTGCTGCTCCGCTGGAACATTCACATAGCACATCACGCTCATACACAAACATTGCACAAGGGAGGCTACTCTCTAAGCCCGAATTACGTAATTTTGGGCTTAGTTACGGGCGTATTCTACTCCGTATCACCTACGGATTTACGATTAGTCCCGAAGTCGAACGAAGAACCAATGACAAAACGATTTGACAGTTACTGTCAAACCGTGTCGTAATTAATCTTAGTGGTTAGGTGATACGGAGTAGAATACGCTTGCAACTAAGCCCGAAACTACGGACTTCCGGCTTAGAGAGTAGCCCCCAGGTTCCAGAAATGCGTAGTCATATTATGGGTGACGTGTGTATAGTGTGGGCACTATAAATACTGTGCGGGACAGGCAATAGTGTATATAGTGAATAGTGTTTAGTTTTGAAACCGAACTGATAGGACAGTACATAGTGTTAGTGATAGCGTAATGTTTACATAAATATAATAGTATATAAGGTTTTTTATGTTTGAATGTTTGTTTAGGATAATCGTATGATAGATTTAAGCCTTTTTTACTAAGAATTGTATCGTTTGTATAACATAATTCATAGATTTAAGCTAGTGATCGTATTGTTTACGTAACATTTTATGTCTCGTTTTTGTTTATTTTATATTTTTGTCATATAGTTTATGTTACGTAGAATCTAAAAACATATAGTTTATAATATGTTGTAATAGAAAAACTTTGCGAAAAACGCAAATATTGTAAAAATGCTCTCGTTACGGTAACGTAGCGTCGTACATTAGCTAACTGCACCGATGCCGACTTCGCTCTCATTGGTTGAAAATTCCTGTGTTCTGATTGGCTGACCAATCACAGGGCTTACATTTTCTTAGCAAATTTTGTATAAATTACGGAGCGTTTGCCGGGCCCGGATCGATTCAGTCGGCGGGCAACAAGACAAGAAGAAAGAACACTAGAAGAAATAAAGGAAGATCAACAAGGAAAATGGTTTTATTCTTCACCAACCCCAGCACACAAATGCGCATCCTGCACAAATACGTTACCCTTAAGAGGAAATGTGGGCTTGTAGACTTCGTAAAAAGTTATATTTCGAGGTTTGGCTCTCGCCTGTTTCCTCCTCCAATATGAAATCGATTCAATAGATATTACACAAGCTGGATAAGAAGGATATAAACTGCATGTGCCCCTATGTTTTTCTCTATTCATTAATAGTTGCCAAACTTGTTCAGTAAGGCTCTTTTGACAGCAGTTTATTGGACAATTTTGAGCATGTTTTGAGGGTCCTAGTGCTTTCACGTTTAAAACATAGCGGCACAAAATATATTCTTCTTATTCAGTTCATGAAATATCTGTTAAATCTATCCAATATTGAAGAAGGAAACAGGCGAGAGCCAAACCTCGAATTAGGACTATTTACATACAAAGTCTCTCCGCCCGCGTTTCCTCTTAAACGGGTCAATTACTGGGGTTAAGCCCGCACCTCCCGAACGACAATCTTGGATCCGCCACTTTGTTAAAGGAAGCTCGACCCGAAGAGGATGAAGGGATTTGCCAGTTTTGCTCGCTCACTCTAGCCTCCCGTATCCCTTTCAAGACCACACTTTCCGTATCGACCCAGTGGGTACCTGATATACAGATGCCAGCACATTAAAACTACAACATACTTTAATTTTTTTTTAATAGATTTTCAACTTTATCACTTAAGCGATTAGATTCAAGTTGATTGGAAAAAATTGTCAGTTTCGGGTAGCTCGATGTGCTGGCATCTATTCAGTAAAGAGCATCATATCTGTGACTTAACTTAAATAAATACCAAATGTACCAGACGCTATGAAAAGACATTTGTTTGTAACATTTTAGTAGTTTTTGCGGTCGGGTTTTGTCCATGTTTTTTTTTGCAATTGTTTCTTCCTGTACTACTACTGATTATGCACTTCTAAGAAAATCTGTATTGTATAAATACTTTATTCAACACGATAAAACATTTACACGATTTTTTAAGGAAATCGACAATGTAGTGATTGCTGCGCGGTGCGTCTAATGTGAAATGGGCAGGCGAATGTTTATATGAGTGAGTGTTAATACATACATAAGGCACTATTAGTACTTTTGAAGTTATGAAGACAATCTAGATCTTTATGGGATGATGACTCTTTTCTGTTTCCAATTTATCTGGAGTCGCCTCAGTATGGCTTCTTCCATATTTCCATTACATCTGCTTAGAAAAATTCTAAGTCTAGGGTATCCAGAATCATACCCTGGACCCATGGAAATCGTTTGTGCGTCGATTTCAGATACAAGCGGTATATTCAACAACGGTCACAGATCTACAAATGACAGCCAGGACCAACAGCTTTTTTTAAGGATGGTACCTAATTCATCAAATGACTCCTCCCGCTCTAGGCGATGCAGTAGGGAGTCTCTGACTCTTACTGACTAAAACCAATCCTTGTTCCTTTTAGTAGCCCCGGGGTGAATCTTTCGAACAAATTCCGCAATAGGACCAACAGCTGCACTTGCTTTCCGAGCCACGGAAGAATCTCGGTGTGTTAAAACGGGCACCCATCCATAGATCTTCCTTCGATTCATTCTGGCGTCACTTCGTCATTCGACACCAGCGCCACCTAGCGGCTATTAACGAAACAAGTCAAGTTACCAGAGAGCGGTCGTGTCAAGCGGCGCTCGAGGCGTGCGAGGCGGCGCGCGACGGGCTCGTCGTCCTCCTCGCGTGCGCGCCGCTGCGCCACAAGGCGTGCCCATCGAGCCTCGAACCAAAGCTGCATGGCGTCGCGGTGTTCCATGTCCGCCGCGCCGCCTGCCTCGTAGGCTGCTGTTAGTGTGTTTACATGAGGTAAGCCGGTTATGAGGGTGTTAGCTACGACACATACATTGAGATCCGTTTTATGAGAAACTTATTGTTTACCACGAGTTTTAACCACAATCTTTTCACAACTTATGGATGGAAATTTCACCAAGCTAAACTTAGTTAATCTATAATTAGGGATAATTTCTCAATAGTCAGACATTTTTTTACAAAAATATGGCTTTTTGACATATTTTCTACACTAAATTGTCACGATTTTTCCCGACATTTTCAACCGACATCGTCATATTTCAAAAATATGCACAAAGCCTGAATGAATGAATTAATTCACCTAAACTTTCTTCATGCAATAATCACCCCAACCATTAGTGAACACCGTATGAAAATGCATTCGGCAGTTCTTGAGTTTACTTCGGCTACCTACAGACAGAGACTCTGTTTTTAACCGACATTTTCAAGGAGGAGGTTCATGTTGGACAGTGTGTTCTTAGTGTTTTTGTTGTTATTATAATTTGTAGTGAAGAAAGTTATCTGACAACTGAAAAATCATCCCGCAAAAAAATTAACTCCGTCGTTTTGCGGCGTGAAAGTGAACATGATAAACAATTATTTTTCCCTGACTCTACAATGAAATTGTTACATTGATGTACCAAACATCAAATTGAATGAAGATGTGATCAGACTAACGCAGATGCTAAATGCTTTTCGAGTTGTTAAGCTGGCGTTGACATACTACCACTAAGCAGTTGATATTTTAAATGGTTGCTATATTAGGACTAATTCAAGCTCTATTCTTTGCAGTTAATAAAATCTTACCAGTGATATTAGCTTATTATTTAATGTAATGTTAACACATTTGGACCACAGTTTTTTTTGACGTTGCAAGCAGCATGAGGTTTACGCTTTCGACAAAATCGACCTTTCTGGTGTTAAGTATTTATAATTTTGTCGTGTTCCAATTGATGTGGCCAGAGCCACAGGCAAAACCTATGGTTCCTATTGGTTATACTTATGACGGGTATTATAAAAAAACAACTGTTCTAAAAAGGTCGATAAAGCGGAATCAGAATGCACATCACGCTACCCGTCAGTGTCAAATTTTTTCAAACAACCTTGAACTTAATGCGTTAGCGCTAATGATGAAAATTTTGATCCTTTTTAGACGCGCAGTTCAGTAAAGAGACATAAACATCAAGAATCAAGTGCCAAGCCTTGAACTGCATTGGCACTTCAGGCTGGCGTAGCTATAAAAATAATTTGCACAGTACTGACCTGGCCTCCGTCGTAGTCTGGGCTCGCGGGGGGGTGGAGGTATGTAGAGCACGGGCGGCGGGGGCACGGGGGGAGGCTCCTGGAGCGCGCTCGTGGACTTGTGAGCGCCGGAAGCGGGCTGCGGCTCCTGCGAACACAGACATAGTCAGCCCAGGATAGAAGGAACCTAGGCCACAATCACAGAGAGACTCATTCATGGGCAATGTTTCAGACTGAGAAAGTACCCGTACATATGAATAGCTTTTACTAGGGTACCATAATGTCAACGAAAAACTGTTCCATTCATTTTTTACAAACATAGATGTACGGAACAGCAATTTAAAAGGGACTCTATGATAAAAGATGTCTATACTATTGATACTTTCACTGGTTTGAGAGATTGTCAATGAATAATTCAACCATGTTTCCAAACGAATTTTGGTCGTTTTTACAATCTATAGAAGGTGCTATTTTGGTTTCGTGTTTTGTTAGGCTACATAATAAATTATACATTAAATTGTGTTCGGTAGATGTATTTGCCCCGTCTCTAAGAAAAGATGAAGTTAATAGGCGCGTTTTAAAGATGTTAAAGACGGATTGGAAAATTATTTAAACAAGGGAGCTTTCGATTTGTTAACAGTAGAATATTGCTGTTAATTACTTGTATAAGGGACTATTCACGCTTATTCAGTTCGATTTAAACGATTTTGGTCTCACTTACAACAGTTCTGCTTCTATCAGCCGCGTACAGCATCGCTAGAATGACAAGGCGGCAGCGGCAGAACAGTGCTGAACTCTATGTATAGCAGTCGCATGATAATAACACATTTGTCCTCATTTCATACTTGTTTGCCGCGAAAGCTGAATAGACACGGGACGGATGCGTACGCATCTCCATACAAAATCGTCGTTTTTAAAGGTTTAAGCTGAAGATCTGAATAAGTGTGAGTAGTCCCTAACTCAGTAAATTATTAATTAATCAAGATTTTTTACATCACATAGTTTTTATAAAAAAAACAGGATAAAAAAAGAACTACTGTAAATTTTCTTCGTTCTAAATGGGATTTGAAAAAATAATTAATTTACGCACCTTCTGATACCCTTCAAAACGTTATAATTAAGCCATTTCAATTCTTTACTTCTAGAAATAAAGATCAAAATAGCTTATAACATTTGGACAGGAACTTTTTATACATAGTTACAAAATGTATTTTCAAAGAAGATTTCTATGAAAATATATTTTATGGGTAGGTATAGCGCCAGGCATGTACAGGCCATTCCATCAAGCTTTGCGGCACTGCAGCTCTGTAGCTTAACATTAAGATGTAACTTTGGCTTTTAATTAATGGCAAGTTTTCTACTGAATAATTAAAAACCCTATGTCAGACAAAAATTAATGGCTTAGTCCAAACTCTTCCCAAATTGTTTATATGAAAAAAAAAAATATCTATATCTATAGCATAGGCATAGGGAAACAGATAGTTAGGGCAAGGGACGGGACTAAGCCAAATTAATGTAAAACGACTCTGAAAACTTTTACAAGTTAGATTTTGATTTTTTTTACTTTCAAAGCCAAAATTACGAGAAATTATGCACAAGAAGCGATTATCGTGCACTTTCATTTACATACAAAATTCACATATATACCACTAAATGCCCATATGACGAAATTGATCGCTCCGATAGGCTCCGATGGTACAATATTTAGTAAAGAGTATGATACCTACATGAAAGAGGTGACTGGGTGTAAGCGGTTGAATGCCAGGTTCATTACTGTTTCCCTTATGAGGAACTGTGTGAACTATTGTTCAGTATAATCCTATATAATGCATTTTAGAATAATTGGTAAAATTTTGGGGCAGATTTAATTTAAAATGATGCTAATATTAATCTCAATAATTAGATTCACAAGTTTTTTTTTTTATAATTTCTAGAAGCAGAAGGGTCCTACACTTCTACTTCTAGAAATTATTTTAAAAAAAACGGGATTAGTTGAAAATGGGGGCAAGTTGGGCAATCGAAATATCTCGCAAACTATTCACCGTATACATAGGCATCCTATGGCGGACAGAAAGGGTCGGGATAGTCACCGCACGACCGCTACAGACGGCTCGAGGAGCGAGTGAAGCACAGAAAATTACTTTAAGTTTTGTTGTTCTTTCACTTAAAGACTATAAATAAAGAGCTGACTGTTAAACAGATATTTTATTTCATTTCTAGTTAAAATTGAACCCATGGTTTGGCTTGACATTCTTAGTGCTCAACTCTAGCCTCATATCCCTGCTCAACTTACCTCATCTATGAGGTACGTTGAGCTGTAAACAGCTGTAGCTCTTAGATCTGACTTATTAACAATACATTACTACAGTAGTTTTTGAAAGGGATAAATTACTATTCCATCAGGTCGCATAACAACTCATTGAGACTTATCACTGAGGAGCAATATCAGCTCAGTGAAAAATTGCTCAACCCCACTCGACCTCAAACTAAAAGACTGCTTTCAATCAGCCACACTTAAACTGTCAGAAGTCGTAATATGAAGCTAATTACTGATCCGACCAGAAAAATTATATCACTAATAAAAAAAGAAAGCTACATTTTATTTCATGTTTAAAAAATAATTCACGCGAATTCAGTCAAGGGAAGCTAGTTAATAATTTTGCCACTTACTAGAGGTAATATTTGTGAAAAAATATTACAATAAATGGCTTTCAGAAGACCCGCCTAATAACTAAGGTAGGTAATGCCGTATATTGTACCATCGAAACTCAGTGTAGGGCGACAGGTGAAGCGAAGACATTCCCGTAGGACAGATGCACAGAACGAATCGTTGACGTTGGATCAAAGTCATTCGTTTAATTGCATTATGTTTGAACGCAAACGAACTTCACATGAGCGAATCGAGAATTCTGTTGCTCAACTCAGATTTATGTATATAGTGTAAATCAGCTTACTTTCAAACATAATACTTCAAGACTCTCACACTACGACAACAATATAAATTGCTTTCGTATGACAGTCCAAAAAAAACTCCGAAAGAGACTTGAACTAAGCCCAAATTACTCCCGATACAGACGTAATAATCCTTGACACAAACCCTGATCATGCATCAACGTGAACAACATCCCGATCCAACGTCACACATAAGGGCGGGCGCACACAACGCGACCGAGCGGTGCGACAGACGTACACGGCATGCGACTCACGACACTTTACTGATATTGGCTTACGTGCAACTGCAGCTCCGGATCCGAGAATGACTGAAAATTTAACGTGTGTTAGTCTACTCAGGTGTCCGCTACAATGTTGAAATTTTGATAAATTAATCTATGTGGGTCGGATTAATGTGGGCCAAAGCGTTTTGGATTTTGATGGTAGAATTTAAGACTCAATTTGTTTTGGAAACTCTTTCATCGCAACATTTGACAGACAAAAGGTTATAAATGTTATCAATGTCATTATAGTCTCGAAAGACATTTACCCCGGTTTTAGACTTAATAATTTTAAGTAGAGAGGGTAGGGTCAAATACTATTTTACGATGAAAACCTTTCTAAGCAGTATTCCTGTAGAGTCTGACACGTTCGTAACCTTAAATTCTAAATTCAGATTTTGCCCTTTTCTCACTTTAATCCGCCACGAATAAAACACAGTGCCCAAAACAAGTTATTAATTCCTCTTCCGTGTCTCATGTTATATTGCCAAATGTGGACACCCTTTCTAAACATGTTACGACCAACCCCGGACTGTATCACTACTTTATTTTTACAATATTCACATTTTCGTGAGATGACATGGTTTTGTGATGATATATAGGATTGACTTGATGAATTTTGAGCGCACTGAGAGTCTTTTGTTGTACGAAAGAAATATGAAGGTATTTTTACATTTTAAGGATATTTTGTAGCGTAAAACTAAGTAATCAATCCAGAAATTAAATGGAAATAAATTAATAGTTGATTCATTAATAATACAAGACAAAACTATTTATTTTTATAAACAAAAACTCGAAAGAACATATTAATTACGTATTTATATTACAACGTTTTTATAAAGATAAGAGTGAGTTCTGACTAATATACTTTTTCGTACAACCAAAACCCAAGTGCGGAGATGATCTAAAATCGAATAATATATGGAATCGATTCAAAGAGTTTATATTCTTTGATGTGGTGCTCTAAAGGCTTACAAGTCTTACATTGTTCAAAATGCAATTTTATGCGATTGTCAGCCGTGTATCATGAGTGTGTTGATACTGGCTCTAGACCTTGAGTGAGATGGATCTGATGGACGGCATGAAATGAAGAGCCGAAGCCACTGCGCTTCACTAGATATTCAGTGAATTTAATTGATTCTGATGAGTTCATCGTGCTTCAAATTTATCAGTAAAACTTATTTCATGAGAGTCCTACCAGTGGCCACGACTGATATACACTCTGTGTATCAAATATGCAACAACAGAACGTCGAACTAGTGTGTGCCTACCTTGGCTCGAGGTCCCAGCCGGCGGTTCAGGTAACTAGAAATGCTTTTCATAATGCTCTTGCTTCGCCTCTCGCGAGCCAGCTCGGGGTCGGAGAAGGAGGGTTTGACGGGGAGCGGGGGGTGTACAGGAAGCGCGGGGAGCACAGGCCGGGGTGGCGGCGGGGGCGGGGGCAGGTCGGGCGGCGGCGGCACTGGCGGCGGCACGCTGCCGGGCGACGCACGCGAGCGCTTCACCGACTTGCGCGCGGCTTTGGGCGCACCGCCCAGCCTCTCCAGCACCAGCCGCCGCACCACCTCGGTCTGCTCCTCCCGCTCGCGCTGAATCTCCTGCACCTTGTGCGTGGTGTCGCGCGGGGGTGGGCTGCCGGGCGACAGCGAGCCCGAGCTCAAGTTGATGGAGAGCGACAGCTCGAAGCTGCGCGAGGGCGATTCGGTGCTGCGCGACGAGCGGCGGAACGTGTCGCTGGCGGAGCGGCAGATGGCGGGCGAGTACAGGCGCAGCGAGCAGGCGCCGAGCGGGCCGGGGGCGAAGCGCGCGCGCGCCGCCGACACCTCGCTGCTCTCCACCTCCACCTTCTCTAGCGGCGGGGAAATCTCTGACAGACTCAATGTTTCTATCTTATTCACTATCTTCGGCTCGGGATTTTCTATTCGTGTGCTGTCATTGCGGATGCTCTCACTTCTCTGGACGCTTGCAGTGTCGGTCTTAAATATGCTATCTGTCTTCAGCATGCTCTCGGTTTTCATGAAACTGTCGCTTTTCTGTAGGCTATCACTTTTTTGCGTGCTGTCACTTTTCTGCGTGCTGTCACTTTTCGGTAAGCTGTCGCTTTTGTTCAGACTGTTACTATTGTGCAGACTGTCGTTACCGTTTAGACTATTACTTTTGTTCAAACTGTTGCTTCTATGCAGACTCTCACTTTTATGCACACCGTCACTCTTGTGCAAACTGTCACTTTTATGCAAACTGTCACTCTTGTGCAAACTGTCACTTTTCTGCAAACTACCACTTGTAGATTTCTCACTAGTGTCATTATCAATGGATTTTAAAAGTTGAGGCGACTTCAAATCTAAAGGTTCTGTATCTGCGTCTATGTCTTCTATGTCATCCAAGTCGATGGGACACAAGTTCTGTCTGTAGCTGTTCTCCTGGCTGGCCGGCTTGAACACGGTTTCGGAGAAGCTCCTCTCGATGAAGTTCATGGAGCGGTCGTTGCCGGGCGAGTAGGGGTCGTAGTCGTTGTCCACGAGCTCCATGTAGCCGTCGTTGCGGGGGGTGGCGGGGGTCTCCAGCGAGGGGTCCTGCTCGCCCTCGTCGGCGAACTCGAAGTGCTCGAGCGCGTTGGAGTACATGACGGGCTGCGGCGAGCTGGCGCGGCCGCACACGTGCGACGCCACGGCGGCGATGTTCTTGGCGTCGTGCACGAGCTTGGGCCCGCTGAGCGCGCGCGTGGTGCCGCGCCGCCGCTCGTGCTTGTCGTCGAAGGCGTCGTCGAGCACGGCGCTCTCGGCCGCCCAGTCCGACAGCTCGGTCTCGGTGAGCGCCAGCGTGGTGGCGTCGCGGCCCGACTCCGACGACTCGGACGACGCGCCCGCCACCACCGTGGTGCCCGTGGCCGTGCCCGACGCCTTCTCCTCCTCCGCGCTGCTGATCAGCATGAGGCTGTCCAGCTGGATGAGCTCGCCGCCCTCGTCGTGCACCTCCACGCGCGGCACCGACTGGTTGGGAGCCGTCTCCGTGTTGGACGACTCGTCTTCGGACAACGAGTCTGAATCTAAGTCTGGGTCCTTTTCTTCCTTCGCATTTTCCAAACTCCAGTCCTTTATGAGAGGAGAGTCCACTTTGGTGAGCAAGTCGACGGGCGCGTCGCCGACGAGGTTCTTGATGATGTCGGGCATGGGCTGCGCTTTCTTCTCGTCAGTGGAGAGCTGGAAGGTGACGATGGGCTTCTGCGGTTGCTGCGTGGCCACGGGGGCGGGGTGTAGCATCTTCTGGAACTCTGTTATAGTAGACCTGAAGGCTTCGAATTTGGTGTCTATTTGCGAGGTGGAGTCAGACTTGCGGACGGCGGGGGGAGAGGGTTCGCCCAGGAGGTATCGTCGCTTGAGCTCGAGCGCACGCTTGGTGGCGAGCCCGCCGGCCGAGCGCGTGCGGCTGAGCGGGTAGTCATGCGGGGGCGCGGCGTGAGGCGCGGGGGGCGCAGGCGCGGGCGGGGGCGCGGGGGGCGTGGCCTCCGTGACGAGGATGGCAGGCGGGGAGGGCGGGGGCGCGGCCTCCTCACGCGCGAACTCGCTGTCAGTGGACACCTCGGTAGCAGACGACACCTCCTCGTCGCTTGACTCGCTCTCCTCCTCAGATTCCACCTGTGTTCAAGCTTATTATAGTACAGTTGGGGAAGATAATTGCCTATCACTTTAAGGTTGATTTTCATTTGAACTTGATTAAATGACAGAGTATCAATAAAATTGTCTATATAACAGTTATGTTCAACCTTTGTAAAAAGTGGTAGACAATGAAGTGTCGGAGCCTGGTTAGAGCGTTACAAGCGAGCCCCGCGGCTGTAGGAAGGTGCACACACACACCACACTAACTTACCGTCGAAGATGGCGGTGTCCGCGAGGACAGGGCACTATACATAATTATATGTATACACAATGTGGGTTACCGTTGGGATGTACGTGACATTCAGAAACTCTTACCAATCTTTTAAGGCAGCGAAAGTCATTATATAACTTATAGTCAATGATTCCGATAGCAGCGTTCCTCTTTCGGACTGGCATTAATACTTCAAACTATAGATTGAAAACATAATGTGTTCAATAATTTTACTAAACAGCGAGATTCGATACATACTTAAACAAGACATTTTTTTTAAATTATCAGCAGGATCAGGAACGGAGTAAATCCAATCCGTTTTGTTTACCAGGGGCTGGTAGTATAGTTCCAAGCGAGACACTCACACAGTACACTTAGGTACACGCGTAATGGTCCCGCTCCGAGGGCTCGAAGGACCAATGTTCGGGGTTGGGGTGAGTTTAAGATAAACTAGGATTAAAGATAATAAAGATAACTATATTTCAGTAATACGAATAATACAAATGGGATAACGATTAAAACTAATGAGGTGAATGAGATGGGATTGAGTCGCGCCCGATATGCGCGGTGTCGCAATTACGCTGACATGTTTATAATTGTTCGGTGATTGACCCGAACAGTTACAAATTTATTCTTATCGATTGCCATGATTTCTAAATGCCAGATAGGTAACCATCCAAACGATACATAAACCAAAAAAAAAAAAATAATATGAAAAAATAAACTCAAAAACAACAGACATTATTTACATATGCTATAAATATTATATGTACATATAGTGCGCTATAATACATAACTATAAAGCGAATAAACACATACGATAATATGGTTATTTAAATATAACAAATTAATATATTAATGATACCTACATACATGTAAAACAAACAAAAGCGCCATCGATTGAACGGACTTAGTGTTTCATTTTCTGACGGATCACGGATTAGGGGTTCCTCCGTGATCCGTAATTCGTTTACGGATTTACTGTTTACTTTAGCTTTCTGATTATTATAAAAAGGAAATCCTGAGGAAGTTCAGTTTTTAAACAGTTGCCTTTATACTAACTGTATAAAGTCAGTTGTACAGACGCGGCGTGAAAGCCGTGAAACAGGAGTATGAAACGTTTCGCGGTGACATTTTTAATTCGTTTATTGAACAAGTTATACAACATTTTCAAATTCAAATTATACAGAAGAATGAAGTTAAGAAGCAACGAAATTCGCTTCATAGATCAAATGGAACAGTAAGCCGTTGACGGAAGTTAGTGTGGACAAACTAACGCTTACCGCGCCTCGGCCGCCGCCCCGGTTATCTAGCGATGATATGACGCATGCATGCGCCTACCGAACGTACCTACACTAACACTGGCTTGAGCTCCTCAAACTTCTAAGTTGAGCTCCTCAAGGTTCTAATTCAAGTTCCTTAAAGTTCTAATTTGAACTCTACAAAGTTCTAAGTTGAGTTCGTTTAGGTTCTAATTTGCGCTCCTCAAAGTTCTAAGTTGAGCTCCTTAAAAATCTATGTTGAGCTCCTCAAAGTTCTAAGTTGAGCTCCTCAAGGTTCTAATTCGAGTTCCTTAAAGTTTTAATTTGAACTCTACAAAGTTGTAAGTTGAGCTCGTTTAGGTTCTAATTTGCGCTCCTTAAAAACCTAAGTTGAGCTCCTTTTTATTTAATATCGTTTATCCGGTCTTTTTTCTACTTATTTTAAGAACCGTTTTCTTTTTTTAAATTTCACTTAAGACGACACCTATATAAAAATCTTTTAACCCTTACCGCCGACGTTGCCACGTTTTCATAATAATTTAACGTAACAAAAGGTATGGGCACGCGCAGGAATATTTTCAGGGGGGTGCATCTTCGAATAGAATAGGTTTTCATGTACCATTTTTTGACGATTTATGCAGAAAAGCTTGAAATCTAAAGAAGATGGTGCAAGGCGGTGCTTCGAGGGAGCTCGAAGTACCTACTTAGGATTTGCTACCTCTATTTTACTAAATTCCACTTGCCTTAAATATTTATAAATACCTTCGTATGTTTTGCCAAGGGGATGCAAGTGCACCCCCTTGCAACCCCTCCCGGCGCCCATTACAAAAGGGTATTGATAGGCGGTAAGGGCTCGTCCTAATATTCGGCTACAATTGGCCCTACGCTGAATGTTAGAGTTAAGAATGCGTGGGTGTCGCGATGGGGCGGCGGTGTCGCTACCGCACCTCCCTACGCCTAGGCGACTGCGCAGCGCGGTACCTCGCTGCTGTCGGTGGGCGCGCGCGCCGGCGCCGGCACCTCGCGCCGGCGCGCCTCCCGGGCCGCGCGCATGCGCGAGCACGACTCCCCGCCCGACGACTCGGCGCCTAGAACACGGTCGAAAGGGTACGATTTAAAAAAGAAACACAATTTATTCAACGAGAAGATAGACGTACAGAGAGTAAAGCCCCGCAAACCTCCATTGAAAAGGGAGTATCAACTTCGGGAGAGGCAACTGCCCGATAGTTGATATTCGGACTGTATATATGTCCGAATCGCAAGGTAAACTTTGATACCGCGATGCAGGATTTAGTCGTAGTAGTTCGCTGCTTGTTGGATGAATGGCGTTGCGGTTCTTTTTGTTGCGATGTAGATTTACTCCATTGGTTCTTGTGGTAACATTGATGCCGCTACAGTCCGGGTACATATGGGCAACAAGCGAATAAATAAAATAAATAACTGCAATGCGGGACCTGACCAGCCAATTTTCCGCACTCGCGCGAAATGCACTTCATTTTGTGACAGGTTATTGTAGTTTGATGTGCAGGGGTCCGTTCGTAAAAGCCTATTTCTTTTTTAACCGACTTCCCGAAAAGGAGGAGGTTCCCAATTCGGATGTTTGTATTTTTTTAGTACAGAAAAAAGATATCTGCTACGACCTCTACAACGATTGCAAGCCCACTCACCGTCGTCCGAGTAGTCGTCATAGCCGAAGGAGTCGTCGGAGAAGTAGAGCTCGTTGTGCGGGGGCCGCGGGGCCCGGGGCGCCTCCGGGGGCCCGGGCGACGCCGCCGCCTCCACGTCGCTATCCGCTGCGTCCGTGTACTCGTCCGAGCTCGACTCTTCTTCGTCACTGCAAGTAGACACGCACACATTTGCACAAATGACGAACGAACAAGTGTTTTCGTATCAAAGAAAGAAAAGAAAAACTGTTTTATCCTCCCAATCAGACCCACACCTAACAAAAACAAAACAAAGCAGATAAAATGTAAATATATATATACTACAGGCTCCTTCTGGGTAAGCTCGCTCCATCGTAGACTTTGTCTCTGTCATCTCTGACCAAGACTAGAGTCAAGAGCAAACCCATACCAAGTAAAAAAAAAAAAATATATATATATATAAATATTTCTGTATGTATGACCGCGATGTTTTCCTAAAATAAGCAACTAGTATAGATGTAGTTTTCGACATCATTTAGGGAATTTAATCCTGAAGGTTTCTGCGTTTCTGCTACAATAATTTCTTCAGTTAATACTTTCACATATCATTAATTTTGGCCGTAATTATGAAAGTCCCGATGCCAAACAAACAATGGTCATATTCGAAAAGAATACTTTTATTTTTAATTGCGAACACAAAGACAAAGTCGACAAGTCAGATGGGTCAATTTTATTAATTTTAAAGTATGGGATCAAATCCATTAAATTCCATTCCCTGTACTGTTCTACAAGTTTTAAAATTGCTATGTTCATCACGTTTAAGGAAATCGATACTAACGAATTTAATCATAAGTAGTAATAGTTTTCACGCTTGTAAGCATCGCAGTTATCGTGTGTCAAATAAGTACTAAAAGAGTTTTTTTTTTTAATTTCTTTAACTTGCTTCACTCTGTTGAGTGAAAAATTAAGAGAAGGACGTAACGTGGCTGAGCATAACCAGTTTTTTGTTCGAGCGGCTCTTCGAATTTAGCTGTAAAATTCAAAATTGAAAAGTCATTTATTCAAATTAGGCTGAGAGCCATAGCACTTTTTGAACGTCAAGTTTCACAAAAGAGAGTCCCCCAAAACCCCGCCCGTCACCACTTCCTAGTGTTTTAGCTGTAGAGAAGAAGTGGCCAACAAACTCCCCAGCAACACATCTGTCTGTTACGTTTTAGGAACTAGAATTTTACAAAAATTAGTATGCAAAGTAATTTATACATGACACAAAAAAAATATATTATTATTTGTCACTTGTCAGCTAGCTATTATTATTTGTAAGTTTCAGTTTTAGTGTCATAGTGTTATGACACTAAAACAAAAACAAAAAACATACTTAATTAAGCAAGTGTTGACGTATGTGGATTAAATAAGTATAAAAAAAATATTGTATGGACGCCGAAGCTGTACGATGTCCTTCCTGACCTGAGTCCGCCGGCACACGAGGTCTCGGAGGCGAGGAAGTTGCGGTCGGTCCACTCGTCCTCGTCGATCTCGCGCGCGCCGCTGTCCGACAGCTCCAGGCTGATGCGCTCGGGCGTGGGCGGCGGGGGCGCGCGCGTCTGTGTCAGCGCGCCCGCCGCCGCCACCGCGTCCGGCACGCTCACGCCCGAGTGGCGCAGGCACACCAGGCGGCTGCCGTACCGCTCCATCGTGTAGTTGCTGCGAACACACGATGACGATCATCTATATATCGACCATTATTTCGCTTCGCTCGCCCACTCTAGCTCCCGGTTTCCCATTCGAACCTATACGAGTCGGGGTGCTACTTAGTTCCCTTAAATCTTACCTAACAGGTGGATCAGGTGGGATGTGGGAGTAGCAGGGTGGGAACACCCATGGGACACATCAATGACATTGACCTTGACCTCGTGTTCATTGGGTAGTTTGATGTGCAGGCTGATTCTGCTAAAGTGGCTTTTTAGATCCGCTGGCATTCAGGTGAATCCGGTTTGAGTTGAAGCCGAGCCCAGGCTAGGCGACTGTGAGGGGTGTCGTACTCACCCCGGTCGGAGCACGGTCTTGCAGACGGCACAGCGGAAGCAGGCGCGATGCAGATGCAGACCGTCGGCGGTCACGCCTTCCGCCGCGAACACGCGCGTCCCGCACGCCGCGCATTGCATGCCTGTGAACGCGGGACCGCGCCAGCTCTTTTTGGCCTGGTAAGAAAGCGGGATATTAGGGACTACTCACACTCTTATTCAGCTCTTAAGCCTATAGAAAACATCGAATTTTGTATGAAAACGCCTTCGAAGCTTTCGCCGCAAACAATTATAAAATGAGGTCAAATGTGTTATTACCATAAGAGTGCTATAGATAGAGCTCCGCACTGTTCTGCCGCTGATGCCTTCTCCTTTTTACGACGCTGTACGCGGCTGATAGAAGCAGAACTTTTTAAGTATGACCAAAATCGTTCAGCGAAACGCGAATAGAGCTGAATGAGTGTGACTAGTCCCTTAACATACATCTACAGGATGACTAGGATAGCTGTGGCGCAATACTCGAGCGAGACATGTCATGTAGTTCCTTGGCTTGCCTTTCAGAGAGTTTAATTAGATCCTAATAAATTCTTCCAATATGGGACTAACACAGAAATACATAAAAACAGCTTTTCCCTTAATTTTGTAGAGGTATAGAAACTGAAAAATGCAATGTAGGACTTAACAGTGTTTTATTTGTATTAGAATATGACACGCCAGTGAAACATTTTGCAGTACTAATCTGCCAAAAAAGTGATCATTGTTTTCATTAGACTTGAACCTGGAAGTCGCTTGTCGATTTCAATATGGTAAATTGGACAATGCAAGAAGTATTTAGAGCCACGCAAAACTAAGAGTATAATAGTAAGTATAGTATACATACATCTTCCTTCGGTGTTTCTTTCGGCGGCGTTTTCGATTGTTCGGCTTCGGGTTCTTTCGTCACGAATTTCGTCGCTAAATTGGCAACCTAAACCAAAGAAAGGCAAACGTTAACAGTAAAATCTATGCCAATACTAGCTGAAGAGACAAACGTTGTTTGTCACATAAAAAAATAGCCTACGACCTGTTCCCAGACCTAAAGAAAAAACACAAAAAAAAAAAACATAAAAATCGGTCGAGACATTTCGGAGGAGTTGGATAACAAACACCGTGACACGAGATTTTTATATATTAGAATCTCGCGTCACGGTTGGTTACACGCGTTAATCTCAGGAACTACTGGTTTTAATTGAACAAATATTTTAGTGTTGTATAGCACATTTATCGAGGTAAGCTACAGGCTATAAAACATCACTCAACGACCAAAAGGAGCGGAGCATTAATGAAAAATGTAACGTCGACGAAGTTGCGTGCGTCAGCTAGTTTGGAAATAAGTCGTCGCTAACGTCAACTATTACCATGGACAAAACTACAAAACTTTGAAGAGATTAGGGTTGTCGGGGCTTTTTTTTGGTTTGCTCTTGACTCTAATCTTGGTCAGAGATGACAGAGACAAAGTCTACAATGGAGCGAGCTTACCCAGAAGTAGCCTGTTCACTCTAACTTTGAAGAGATTAAGGTTGTAAGCGTTCGGAAACACAGACGCTTATAAAAGACGTTTGAAAACGCTTAGTGCGAATTGGTGGAATAGCAACAATGTAGGGATGGTATTTTGTGATGGACTAAAAATTCCCTTCGAACCTTCTTAGTGCCCTGGTCCGGTCTGCCGGAGTCCTTCAGCTTCTGGTCGAGCTTGTGCAAGGTCTCGTCGATTTCAACCCATTTCTCCTCGTTGCCCTCTCCCTCTTTCAGTTTGCGCTGACGACCCAGAAACTGAAACAAAATCACAGTTGTATTGGTAATCCCGGGGAGGGGGGGGGGGGCAAGGAATACTGCAACATGACTGCTATTGCCCAAAGGTAGGTAAAGGACCCAAATCACTATTGTAAATTGATACACCTTTAACCACCGGAGCGGAGAAATATTAACCATTGGAATTGTATAAAATCTCCGCTACACGCCAGCCACTGAGATTTTATGCAATTCCATTGGTTAATATTTTTCTACTCCTTACCTTCAGTGGACAGTCAGCCTTAAGCTGACGAAATCACTAATTAACTAAAGCACTAAACTAACACCAAGGTACCACAGACCCTTTAGAACAAGAATCTTTACAAAAACTAAGATTGAACTCACTTGTTCTCGATCCCACTTCGGCACACGCTCGGCTGTCTTCGGCTCGGGCCTGCCGAGTCTATTCTCCATGATCTTGCGTTCGATCTCCTTCATATTCCAGTCATCTCTCTCTATCTTGCCGACGGAGCGCATGAGGTCCTTGGGTTTGGACGATGGTCGTGGTGGGGCGACGTTTGAAGAGTTGGTGGTGCTGCCGCTGAGTTCGGCGGCGAGCCTGGCCACTCGGGCGCCTCCGCCGGCAGTTCGGCCGCCACCGCCTACGATTCGGCCCTCTTCCTATTGGTCAGATGTTTAAGCTGTAGTATTGGGATTGGTTGGTTTGGATGTGAGTGGATTGAGAGTAACGGTTACTACTTTTAACAAAACTGCTTCTCTCACTAGTTTTCGATTTGTAAATAATTTGACGATTATTAGCTTTTGTGATCTTTATGTCTATGTATTCCTTGTAAAAGACAGGGCGTCGATTTTAAGCGAAAATTCAAATGTTTACTTATAATTTATTGCTTGGCTTGACTTTAATCAAGTAGTTTGTAAAAACATAGAATCATTAGTCTTACGACAACACACTTCAGTCAGTTAGTTCAACACAGTGTAAACTTAAAACACAAGTGAAACGTTAATATATAACTCTTTGGGCACTATTTCACTAGCACTGGCTTGTTCCCTGGTCATAAAAGCAAGAACTTCCTTACCTGTCAAAAGGCGAGAACGTAACACTTGCCAGACGATTATCACACTTATTTGTATGCAACAAATGCTAGCGTTATAGTACCCTTAACATGCACACACAATTTGCTAGAGGTAATTATTATCTTTTATTCTTTGTCAGTATAAAACGTTATATTTCATCACCATCGATGTGTTGTTTCAAAACGTGCGTGTTATCTGTTGGTTGTTGAGTAGGGCTGAGAGCGGTTGAGAGTGGCTTCCTATTTGTATTAGTTTTGTATTTTGATCCAAAAGTAAGACTAAAGCGGATTTTTCAGTAGTCGCTCTAGTAATTTTTTGTTAGAACTGCTGTCTACAATCATTGATAAAAATATTTAACTACTTTAATATGTTACCAAACAAAAAAAACCCTAACATATCGTTGCAATGACTTCGACACGAGCAGTCTCAACCGCTCCGGCCGCCACACGACACCCTCAGCGGATCATTCCATGCGACACACGACGGCAATCGCCTCACATAGTGCTGCAGCTTCTTCTCCAGCTTCTTCACTCGCTCGTCGAAGTCGGGCGCGCTGGCGCGGTACTGCTGCAGCCCGTAGTCGTTCTCCAGGTCTGCCGACGGCGCAAAGTCCAGCCGAGGCTCCGCCGCCAGCATCTGAAGACTCTTCTCAAACCGCAACTTCATTATCTCTCTGGCCGCTTTCCGACGTCCCGTTTTAGGTCGCTTGGACTCTGCAGTTCTCTTCTGCATCATGTCTGATACTCGCTGCATGCGGAACGTCATCGCATCGTCGCTGTTCCGCCGCTGAGGCACCTCGGGCAGGCGCAGCTTGCTGTCGTGGGCCAGGCCCTGGCCCTGCTTGATGAGCTCTACGACCTTCTGGCGCCGCACCGCTATCTCGGGGTTGCCTGTAATTTCCCTCTTGGATCGGTCCGGACTTGGCGTGTTTCGTCGCTTACCCTCAATGATCTCCGTCATCCGCTGTAGACGTAGAGCCATTTCGGGATTGCTGATGGACCCAGAGCGTACGGACCTGGACTCAGGGCTCGGAGTGTGGCGACGTTTGTGACCTTCGAACAGCTGGGCGATGCGCTTCGTATTGGCAATTTCAGACGATCCTATCGAGTTCGACCTCTTGTACGGCAGCTTCGATTCAGGACTCTGCGAGTGTCGCAGCCGTTGGCTGTCGATGACATCTGACAGGCGCCTGCCTTTCTGTGGTAGCGGGCTCTCCGATGACCTAGTAAGCTTCTTCCCGTTTCCCACAGATGCAAGAATTTTCGCCCCCTCGGTGGAGGGCGACCTGCTGGATGTTTTCTTGGGCTCCAGTTTGACGACAGTGACGTCAGTGTCGGCCGAGTCGTCGAACACATCGGAGTAGTCCGGCACGCGCATGCTGCTGAGGTCGAGCCCCTTCAGCCGGCGCGGAGGTTTCACAGGTTTCGCGGTTTCTTCTTGGACGAAGTAACTACCTATCTTGTCGGGCTGTTGAACGGTGGTTTTAGAGGATCCTTGGAGGAGATGTGCTAGGGAGTGTCGCAGGACCTGAGGGTCCGGGGACTCACCCGGGTCGAGGAGCGCGAGGATCTGTTCCTGTAAGTCTTTCTGTTTGTCTGTGTGCGTGTCGGCGGCGGCGTCATGGCCTTCAATGAGGCGCGCGAGCTGCGTGATGTCGTTAAGGTCTAGTTTGCCGATTTTTTTTCGTATGTACTCGGCGGGGTCGTTACTTACTTGTGGCGGACGCACTGAGCGGCGTTTCTTTCTGTAGCTCGAGTGGGATTTGTCGGCGTCGGCCGCGTCTGCAGAACGACACAATCAAATGTATTATTTATATTTATTAGTGTTTATATTTCAAGCTCTCGGTAAACACAAAAGACTTGAAAAATTGCACAGCTACATTGAAATTAAACACTATTACCAACTATTTTCAATGGCACCTTGACATTACAAAAATCGACATAGAAGTCATGTCAAAAGCTCGTAAAGGTATGTACACCTTTAGATTTTGTTTATACTTGTTATGAAACAAGTATAAACAAAATCTAAAGGTAGCAAACACGACACTTTTAGAATCGGCGAGTGAATAGCAACTGCCATAATGATAAAATGATGTCTATTTTGTAAGTGGGTTGTAAATTTATAACACTTTTACACGTCAATATTTATTGGTCATTTTAAACTAGATGAGGCCGGTGTTTCCTAGCTTACTACCCTAAGAAGAAGCACTGAAACAAACTCACTGGTACTGGTCAAATCATATGAGAATCATGTAGAGGTCAATGTCTGAAGTGGTATTTTGATGAAAGTAGGTACCACACACATTTCAGTGGACCTGTCCAGACAGTGCAAGCATTTGCCAGTCATCATGTACCTCAAACTTAGAACTTTAAGGAGCTCATTGCGTGCTATTGCGTAATGCGTGTTACTTCCTCTGCAGCCGAAAAGCGACCAAGTCTCCGGTTTATAAAGCGAAGATCAACCTGGTAGGTTTCATCGTAGTAGTTATCACACGCTTGAAATTGTTAGGGTTCCATACCCAAAGAGTAACCAACGGAAATTACTAAGCCTCCGCTGTCCGTCCGTCTGTCTGTCCGTCAACGGGCTGCACCTCAGGAACCGTAATAGGTTAACAGTTAAAATTTACAGTTTGTGTATTTCTATTGCCGCTATAACAACAAATTATAAAAATTACTGTTTAGGGTACGGAACCCTTCGAGTGCGAGTCTGACTCGCACTTGGCCGAGCTTATGTTCTTATGTGTTATGATTTGTAGGACTGACGAGAAGAGAATGTATCTTTTAAAAGTCATAGGCGCTTCAAAAAGTCAAAAGATAATGTAAATTTCAAATAGCCGAATATAAAAGTACCGTGTGTCTGACACCGGAAAATGGCAGACTCCGTAAGATTATAATAAATCTTGATTAGATTATAATTTCTCGATATGTTAAGAAAAAATGGTTTTTTTATAATAATTTCATCCCATACAATATCAATAGTTTTTCGTGTCTTATTTAGAAAAAAATAGTTTGCAATTTCACGCGATATTTTACAATCTTACGATGTTAGTCATTTTCCGGTGACATGGCCATTAAAAGTAACTTACTTGTGTATACAGAGACGGGATGTTCGATGTTGCGAACGTGTTTCTCTTTCTGCATGCTCTGTTTGATCTAGTAACATACAGCGCGATATTACATAACTTTTTTTCAATTCAAATGAGGTTAGGGCTCGTACACAAAACTGCGATGCGACGTCGCATCGCAAAAATGTGCGAGCTCCCTCTACGTTAATGTGCGACCTCCCTCTTTTCTGCGTTGCGAATTCGCATCGCATCGCAGTTTTGTGTACGAGCCCTTAATCAGCCTTTTGTAAGGCTACAAAATATTTAGACTTGACAATTGTTGCCTCTGACAGAATGTCACATTATCTAGACACTATGTTTAGAACAGGGGGTCAAAAGTAAAAAGTCCTTTACTGTAGCAGAATCATAATATTAACCACACAACAATCTGTCAAATTTCAATTTCATCTTTATCGCTTAGGTTGAAGGTTGATTGGGAAAATGTGACAGTGACGGATAAAGCGATATGCTTTACTGATTCTGCTAAAGTGGCCTTTTTACGTTTTACCTCCTCTTCTAAACATGGTTTCTAGACCATGTGGCATTATATCAGAGGGAAAGATTGTCAAGTTTAAATATTTAGGATTGAATTGAGGGCCTAGCACGAATGTTTCGACGTATTGTAATGTGACGAACCGACGAGAAGTTTAAATATAAAAAACTACAACTATACGTCAAAACATTCGTCCGGGCCCTATTGTGAGCTTTGAGTAAGGCCTGTGTTATGTCAATCTCATACATTTGAACTTTTATGTCAATCGAACGCGGTCAAGGCGTGAATGTGTGATCGTTGCGTTTTGTGTGGAGCGGCTGCCTACCAGACCTCCACAACCCATAAACTGGGTAACTGGGTAAACTAGCCTATTGTATATTGTATTTAAAAAAAAAGTTGGGCAAGAGTAACAGTATCTGTCCTGCTGAAATGTCTATGCACTATGTACAAAACTGTAAAAATGTACCTGTGTTTTAACAATCGTGTCATATTTACAGAGATAAGAGAATAAAATAAAAAATTATAGAAAAATATTTTATTTTGCATCTTTCATA
Organism: Ceramica pisi; assembly: GCA_963859965.1. Taxonomy (NCBI): domain Eukaryota; kingdom Metazoa; phylum Arthropoda; class Insecta; order Lepidoptera; family Noctuidae; genus Ceramica; species Ceramica pisi. The sequence continues at coordinate 37,300,531 of OY982527.1, read as the reverse complement.
TTCTTCTTAGTATAAGTTATACTGAACTATAATAAAATATGGCAGTGACTTAGATAGATAAAAGTTTAAAGGAACACAGCTTAATGCTAAGGCGGATAGTTAAGTTCTGAGTTTGATGCCCATGTCAGCTCAACTCGCTTCAAAATTGTGGAACAAATTATACTAGTACTGTTTGCGGCTTTTATCAACGTGTGACAGAATAAACGCAATACCTCTCATCATATGAACTAATTAGCTGAACCGCGCAACTTCGTCTGCGTCACATTTTCCATTAATACTCCACTCCTATTTGTCTTAGCGTGATGACATAATATAGCTAATGGCCTTCGTCAATAAATGGGCTATCTAACACTGAAATAATTTTTCAAATCGGACCAGTAGTTCCTGAGATTAGCGCGTTCAAACAAACAAACTCTTTAGCTTTACAATATTAGTATAGATTTTACTCAGCTGGTTAGAAGGTCATGAGAATGTTGGAAGAGGCCATTTTATTAAAACTATATTAGGATTACAATAATAATCACACAACAATCTGTCAAATTTCATTTACGTCTTTATCGCTAAAGCATTAGGTTCAAGGTTGATTGGGAAAATTTGAGAGTTTCGGGTAGCTTGATGTGCTGGATGATTCTGTTATAGTGGCCTTTTTAGACCCGCTAACCAGCTGATTTTTTTTCGCGATTTCGGGGTTCGGTCCCGTTCAAATATTACGTCAACACCAATGAGGGGTGGGATTTTTAACTATGCTTATTTTTTATGACGTTGGGGACGGGGGTGTTTTAATGGTGATTACGTTCAGCAAAATTTACTTACTTTTTTGTTTGCAAGTATAAGAAGATATTTATTTGGCATTACTATAGCTATTTAATTGATATTACTCTGAGGCGATGCTTCACAAGTTAAGTAAGAAATAACAAAAAGTGGGGGAAATAAGTCCCGTGCGAATAAAAACTATTCCAATGCTTACGTAAGAATTAAGCATAGGAGGGAGGGGTAAGAGCTTTGGCTACTAAAAATTACTAAAATTCTGCTTACGTACGTAATACTTGAAAGCCCCATAGTGAAAGTTGTTCATCATGTTGAGTAAAATGACTCCTAAAGATATTTGCGTTTATTCTGTTAAACGTAGTAAATTAGCTACGACGGTATAGTAGCACCGTCAGAAAACGATTACCTGATCGAAGACGTCGGTCTCGTGCACCACATGAGGCACCTCGCCCTTGAACGCGTTGTACACGCGCGTCAGGTACGAGCGCAGCTTGGCGTCTGGCACGTCGCGTAGCGTGCCCCCGGACGAGAACGGGACTATGCCTGCGGGGGACCAATGGAAGGGTTTTTGCTGTCACGGTGTAATAACACAGCAAAAAAAAAAGAGTTCATTTTTAACAAAATATTTTTCACACTCGTGTGTCTGTCTGTCTGTCAATCTGTCACAGCCAGTTTTCTCCGGAACTACTGGGCTGATTCTGTTTAAATTTGGTATACATATGGACTTCTGTGTAAAAAAACTTACTGTGAGTGTTTTTTTTTTTTCATTATTTATTTAAAAATAAATACATATTTTAGTTATTCAAGATATTAGACCAAGAATGACCATTCCATTGATTTATAACACCGATGCTGCAAGTAACTTAGCCACCTACTACCTAGCGTTTCGTTTTCCAGCCCGATGCACCTGTACCCCCCCCCCCCCCCCCACACAGTTTTATATTATTTTCTGAAATAATAATGACATGCCCCAGCCTGTCTCTTGCTGCCCCCCCTAAACGATGTCGCTGAGCCGAGGTCCGCACCCAACAGGGTGTTCCCTCAGTAAGCGGAGTTTAAGTTTATAAGTTATACTATCTGACCCAGCGATCTTCGTTCCGCCTGACAGTCGATTTCTTGATTTTTTTTTTCTAAAATAAACGTAGCCTAAGTTACTACTTATTACATCAGCTACCTGCCAAGAAAAGTCCCGTCAAAGTCGGTAAAGCCATTTCAGAGATTAGCCGGAACAAACAGACAGACAAAAAATGTTATTTTGGTGTAAAAAACGGTTATTTCAATATTACAAAGAGACACTCTAATTTTATTGATATGTATGTATGTATAGATTAGCCCTGGCTTGAGGCCTAAAATTCATTTGAGGTCTACATAGGCAAGTGCGGGTTGAGTAGTTACAACCGTCGAAGGATTGGAAATGCGAATGGTCGCATTAAAAAAAAATGCTGACCGAACTCCTGGTGCAGGATGTGGTAGACGGCGCGCGGCACGGTGGCGGCCGGCAGCAGGTCGGGCCGGTAGCGGCGCAGCAGCTGCGTGAGCGCGCCCGGCGCCGCCGCCGCGCGCAGCCCCCCCTCCCCCTCGCCGCACGCCACCCACGCCACCAGCGTCTCATCCGGCACCTCCGCCTCTGCAGTAATTTAATACATTCTTTATTTCAAACGGCATAGGATCCACTGAGTTATATTTTTTTTTACAGTAAAATGTTAGTTCTCTTTTTTTAATATTTTATGAAAAAAAGGGTAGTATTTACCTACAACTGTAAATCCAATTTCTTTCTATTCAAATATTCGAAGTTACCACCAAAAATACTAAATTGCACACTAAGCTCATCAAATAAATCAAATCTATTATAATGTTTAATCTATAAAACTAAACTGTTTTACTGAATGACTATCTGTTAACTAAAAATTATCTAACTCCTCGTGACGTCGACCGTCTAGGGTTAGCGTTTCCGTCAGTAGGTCGACGGAGTGGGGCTCCTATTTTTGTCTGCAGGGTTTAAAGGAACCTAACTAACCGAACCTTGGGGTGCCCCTGTCGTTGACCGTCATTATTTAGTGTCGTCGTAATTTAGTGTGCAAATCAGTATTTTTGTAATACAGTGGGTAATTACTTGGGAGATTTAGGGCCAGTTTCACCGGTTACGGATAAAGTGTCGGTTACTTATCTGATGGATAACTAACCGACACTTTAATACTATAATACTTTATAATACTCAAATACTTAATAAATCTGCCAGATATCGCTATCCGACACCTGTGAAACCAAAAGTTTTAGTTCATCTGCCAGATAAGTTCCTAATAGGCTAACCGACACTTTATCCGTAACCGGTGAAACTGGCCCTTAGTTTGCTTGTATTTTAAATAGAGGTGCAATTAAAAACTCCCTAAAAAAAAAACCTTTTGGCTTTGAAAATCTTTAAGTGTCTTATATGAACCTCTCAGTTAAGGCTTGCTTATTCGGGGCTTTTGGCATTGAAAACGCTACCTCCGCCCGCGACCCCTCATGTTTAACACGACGATGTTTTACGATGTCCTGCCGATGACCGCCGACTTCTTCGCAGAATAAATACGCCACAGTGTAAAATATTTGTAGTTGATCTACTGAACTTGTTACATTTTATCAAAACACATTGCAAACATGGCGGGAGATTTAGTTTTATAATATGTAGGGCCAGTTTCACCGGTTACGGATAAAGTGTCGGTTAGCCTATTAGGAACTTATCTGGCAGATGAACTAAAACTTTTGGTTTCACAGGTGTCGGATAGCGATATCTGGCAGATTTATTAAGTACTAGCTGTACCCCGCGGCTTCGCTCCCGTCAACTGGCTACCTGTCTACCTACCTACCTACCCCGCTACTCTCTTACTCTTACTCACAGACAATTTGTATTTGACTAATGTCAATATTTATACGATACAAACGTCACTCAATTGTTTTGCCTTCCCGAAACCTCTCCACTAACACTTAAACTTTATGGAATGGTATTAAAGTTCAAATTGACTTTTAAGTATTATTACGAATCTTTTGTATGGGAGCATAGAAAAGTGTTGTTTTGAGTCTTTTTCAGGCAATTTTTATATTTTTTCTCTCCGTAAGAACCATCCTCGTACTTCAAGGAATATTCTAAAAAAAGAATTGGCCAAATTGGTCCAGGCGTTGTTGAGTTATGCGCTTACCAACACATTTAGCAATTCATTTTTATATTATAGATTTGAGTATTATAAGTGTCGGTTAGTTATCCATCAGATAACTAAGCGACACTTTATCCGTAACCGGTGAAACTGGCCCGTAGTGTTCTTGTTTTTTTTAACACAATTATAGCTGTATGAAAAAAGTAAATTAACATGGTAGTAACAGAAAAAAAAAACCGAAAGTTTCGATAAAATCTTGAAATCAAAGCATTTATTACAACCACACCGTTTACTTTGTGCCATTAGGTTTTTTTTTTCTTTTTTTGTGAGCCATTATTAGTTTTAAAAGTCTTTTGTTTGACAATATAAACATATAATTAAAACCTACCTACGTTAATAACCTAAATTAACAGACACATTTACGTAAATAACTTAACAATAGCAAATTATGTACGTGATAACCACCTATAAAAATTAAATATGACTCATTGTCATAACGAATGACGTAGTTTGAATCATCCAGGAGCGATATATTTGCATTGTACCCATTATCTTGATGAATTATTATAAAACAAAAATCGCGCTTAGAGGTATTTTATATCCGGTACATTAAGTGAGCCGCCTTTGTAAGATGACTAGAATGGCACCGTGAAGGTTGGTTGTTTTTGATATTTGTCCGTCAATCACGCAAAAATGGGTGAAGGGATTTCGATTGAATTTGGCACACATATAGTTCACATCCTGGAATAACACATAGGCTACTTTCTATCCCGATAAAAGGCGTGGCTTAGTGGCGGAGGAGGAAGAGGAAATCCGAAGCCGCTGCTGCCTTAGTACTTCAGATTCACAAGTACCAGGAAAGCAGAAACATGTCGAAGTATTTTCGGGGCTTTATTTGCAAGCGGTTTGCATTCAAAAGTACCAAGGAACCAGAAATATTTGTGACGCTGTAATTGTGAGCAATTAGGATTCAAAAGTAACAGGAGAACAGAAACATGTTGAAGTAATTTTGAAGCAAAATATGAGAACCAAAGATTCACAAGAAATATGTCAAAGTATTTTGAGCAAGAATTTTGTTTACCTAGGAGAACAGAAACGTGTCTAAGTTTTTTCTGGGCTGGAATTGTCAACACTAATTTTCGAAGTATCGGGAGACCAGAAACATGATAAAACTTTTGTCGGGGCTGGAATTATGAGCGCTACAGATTTACAAGAAGACCAAAAACATGTCGAAGTAATTTCGGACTGAATATTACTTTCAGCCGCACCGCAAAGACTCACACTATCTGGATACCAGAATCATGAAGATGCACTTCCAAGGATGAGAATATGACGCATAAAAGTTGCGAGCCAGTTCTAACGTCTACGCAGACAAAGTCGCGGGAAGAAGCTAGTTTTTAATAAATATGTAAATGAGCTATATGATTCTACTGTAACGCTTATACTGTAATCATATTCTGTTGTTTTTTTTGGCTACTAGAGTCGTGCTGCTCTAGCTTCAGTAAAAATTTATCGAATAAAATATTCTTAAGCATATTTAGAATTGTCTCCTCGAGTACTTTAATTTGATACCTAACATAACTATGTCACGAAAAATTTAAGGTGAATATGGTTGCAAATAAACTTTTTAAATCGGTTATCATCATATCAGCCGAAAGACATCCACTACTGAGGGGCTACTCTCTAATCCCGATGTTCATAGTTTCGGGCTTAGTTGCGGGCGTATTTTAGTCCGTATCTCCTAACCACCAAGAATTAATGACAACCCGATTTGACAGTTAGGTACTATCAAATCGTGTTGTCATTAATTCTTAGTTCGGGTTCGGGGCTAATCATTAGTCTGTAGTTGATACGGAGTAGAATACCGCCGCAACTAAGCCCGAAACGACGGACTACGGGCTTAGAGAGTAGCCCCCCTGGACATAGTCGTGTCGCCTCACCAACCTGACCTGTGCGGTTACATCCATCGGCTGCACGCGACCTGGTGGGGGTCGCCTAGTGGGAAGCCTTCAAAAGCTACGTCTACCGATACGCGGTCACCACTACAGATCTTTTCGGCCTCATCGAACATCTGTTCGCGAGTAATGTGCCCTTCACACAACTTTAGTTTGGCAATATTTTGGGCAATGTCGGTAACTTTGGTTTTCTAGCGGATATCAACATCCCTGATTCCATCACGCAAGGAGACTGCTAGACCCTTGCAATTACTCTCTCCTCTCTACAATTACCCTTTCCATTGGAAAAAAAAAACATAAGTTTTGGAGAAAAAACGGATTCTCTAATATGCTACTTCGCAGGTCCTGATCCTGTGATGATTACAGGTCATGGCACATTATTTTGGCACCGCAATGGCACAGCAACAGCACGGCGTCTCTTCGAATTTAGGCTACGGTTAGCATCCAGCGCGATAGCTACGCGTCGTCTGCGAGGTGAAAGCTCGCCATCCGCGCAAGGCGAGGAGCGAGGGGCGATGGTGGCGCACGTTGCCTGCCACCATCGCTCCTCGCTTAGATTATAGTCTGGAAGTTATTTATATTCTATGCAAACGCATAGGCCATAATTACATATATTTTTTTTTTTGTATATCCCGGTAGTATGTTCCCTAGGTATCACGCGGGTGAAGCCGCTGGCAGAAGCTAGTTATGAATAAATTAAAGAGGTATTGAAACTTCTTTATGGTAGCTACATTATTTATCGATAAAAATTTGAAATGTGTCGAACCCTATTGTCACGATGCCTAAATTGTCAACAAAACAAATTAAAATATTTTCATCTTCCATTACAATTATGTGAATTAAAACAATAATATACTATCAACATATTTTGCCCAACCTTCGGAATTTTCGTGAGTGTCATTATTTTCCTGTTGTTTCTTTTAGTGGCTATTGATATTTTAAACAACAGTTCCGCGATTTTTTTCAAAAAAAGTGTCGCAGGTCTGGCTCCGAACACGTCCCGTAGGACTGTGCGGTCTTCAAAGGTAAGCTTTTCTGCACAAATTCGATGTTTATAAAAAAAATTATTAGAAAACTCAAAAATCTAGCCGCTTTCGTCCTTCCAAAATACGATTACCTTTCAGTTCGTAGAATTTTTAAATTGTTTTGTGCTGTAATTAGGAAATGAGATTGAAAATGGTTTTTTGAAATCGACCCTTTTTAAAAAAAAAAAAAATATCGAGAAAATTATACTATTTCGTGTTTTCACTTCCTCTTGCCTCTAGAACAAGGATGTATCCTTCACATATATTTTTTTCCAGGCTTAAATTCAATATTTTGAGCATTTCCGATTGAGTCTCAAACAGCCAAAATTCGAATAACAGGCCGTTAAGTATCGTATCGCATTTTGATAACTTTTCTATTTGAAGTTGATAGTCGAAGACCAATTTGGTTGCTACCAGCGATCACCAGTGGTCCGCGGACTACCGAAACTGAAAAGTTTGTTTTGTTAAACGCGCTAATCCCAGGAGCCAGTGATTCGATTTGAAAAATTATTTCATTGTTGGATAGCCCATTTTTCGAAGAAAGCTATGGGCTACTAAGAAAAATAAGACGCAGACGAAGGCGCGCGGTTCAGCTAGTTTGTTATACTACTGGTAGACTAACCCCTCCGCCTCTTCCTAGCCGTGGGCGCGGCGTCCAGCGGCAGCGGCTCATCGGAGTCGTAGAACGAGGTGACGCGGTGCGGCGTGACGGCGGCGCGGTTCAGGTTGGGGTAGCGCGTGCCCGGGTCCAGCGTGTACGCGCCGAAGTCGCGGTGCAGGTTCTCCGGCGTCGTTTGAGCTGTAACCATAACAAAAAGTTCGTGTTAAACCACATAAACATATTCCACCAGGTGGCGTAGCTATCATCATTGGGGCCCTGTATCAAACATTTTTGGTACCCGTTTTTAGGGGTATTTTCTTTCTTTTAAGGGTTCCTTAGCCAAATGGCAAAAAGGGAACCCTTATAGATTCGTCATATCTGTCTGTTTGTCCATCCGTATGTTACAGCCACTTTTCTCCGAAACTATGAGAACTATGCTGTTGAAATTTGGTTAATAGATGTATTCCGTAAACCGCATAAAGATTTTCACACAAAAATAGAAAAAAAAAAAACAAGAAATTTTGGAGGTCACCATACTTAGAACTGAAACTCAATTTTTTTTTTACATTTTATCAGCCAATTTTGTACGAGCATCAAGTACGTGCAAGGCGAAGATAACCCGGTGGCAGACGCATTATCACGCATAGAAGACATACAATGCCCATCCATCATCGACTACGCAACCTTAGCCAGCAAACAAGGAAAAGATCCAGTATTGAAACAGCTCAGAAGTCAACCAAACTTCAAGTTTATCGACGTCACAATGCCCGGGATAAACCAGCCAATCACGTGCGAGACGTCTACCGGCACACCTCGAACGTACTTACCCACTACGTATCGTTTTGATGCATTCAAAGCTCAACACGATTTTTGTCATCCCGGCGTAAAATCATCTAGAAAACAAATGTGCTCAAAATATTTCTGGCCCAGCATGAACAAAGAAGTTAGCAACTGGACCAGATTATGTATCAGCTGTCAGCGAGCGAAGATTCATCGTCATGTCGTAACCCCACTGAACATCTCAAGCAACTCCTTTCCCCATATATCTAAGTAGCCATTGATAATAATAATCAATTTTTGCATTGAAAAACGTTCGCAATCCCGAATCTCAACTGCGACAAACTAAGTTCCAAAACGTAAACAAACCGGCTTCCCCCAAATTTTAAAATCTGAATACCAATCAAATTCATAAAGCTCACTCGGACGGATGAAAACTGCGCAGTAAATTAATACGACGTCTCGTCAAGGGGGAGATCACAATCAACGTATTTAGTTTATATACTCATTTGTATTGTAAGTAGATACATAACAAATCTCCCCCGGTACATAAGGGAGAGGGATCGACAATACATAAAATCGATAATTGAAATTCGAAGCTCGTGTAAGGTGTGTGTGCACGCTACTAATGAATGTATATGCAAATAATCTCCTCGAATCAAAGCAGGGGGGCAGGTGGGGTGGTAAGTCATATTAGCGGCAACATCAAAGTACTTAGTTACATCGGGGGCGGACGGGGGTCCATCAGAACCATACTCTTTGTAATAAATTCGTTACGGCGAATTTTGGAAAGCTTTTATGAAATTGTGAGGGTGGTGGTGGATGGTGAGTCATGTTGTTTGATTTTTTGATGGTCTGCAACATCAGTTTATAAAAGATTGCCATTTTTTTATTATTTGAGATTTGTTTGCTTTTGACTCAAGTCTAGGTCTGAGATGACAAAGATAAAGTCTACGATGGAGCGAGCTTACTCAGTAGTCTGTTCACTCTATGAAAAGATTAGGGTTTTAAGCGTTCGGAATCACAGACGCAGGCAGAGAGTTCCATTCCTGTGCTGTGCGCATTATGAAAGAAGCTTGGAAGCGCTTAGTGCGAATAGGGAATATGCATGAAAAAAGTATTTATGATTTGAACAGTTTATCTAAAAGTATTGGAAAATATAGTACTATCTGTGAAATTAGAATCTAAATTGCTCGAAAAACGAACGAGATACAATTATTTTAAACAAATATATCTGTCCCTCTCGCGAAAACGCTGTTTTCTATGGCAGCTGTATAGTCGTCGTGTAATATGACGTCACACTACGTTTCGGACTTCTCTTTCTAACTGTAGTCTTTGAAGCTTTATAACTTAATAAATGATGAAGGTATTTAAAAAATAATTTTATGATTGTTTACTAGAGCTAATAAGGATTTTATTTTGCAAATAAAAAAATCGCATGCATATTCCCTATTGGTGGAATAGCAATATTATTTCATTTTTACTACAGCGAGTTCTGAAAGGATTTATCAACAAAAACTATGAATGAATAGGTTACTTCTAGGCGAGTGTGCTCCACCTTCGACCAAATCATCGCTTACCATAAGGTGAGATAGTGGTCAAACGAGTGCTTCTCATTGGTAAAAAAAAAATTACATTAGATGACCAACTGTCAGCGACTATGTCAAATAACTTGGTTGTTAATTACAATTTCTATCAATCAATAGCAGCAGTGATCATGACTTTGACATTTTTTTTTGTAGGTATTGAACAGCTTGTATGTAAATCGGGCTCGTTTCCGCAACTCCACGACTAGGCGCGTATTTTGCGTGTAGTATTGAATAGCTTTTAAGTTGTCCGAATCAAAATTGTTTCAATTTGACATGATCTCAATATCTCAAACTGTCTAGCGTTAAGTTACAAACGAAAATGACTCTTATTTCGATTAAAAACTGATCTTCAACTATTACTATTCATACAGGTAATAACCACCTAGTATAAAACGAAAACCATTGATGACTTCAATGTAATGCAACAGGGCAGCTGCAAAGCAGACCGGTAACTTCACATTTTTAGCTCACCAACTGTGACTCGGTCATTCAGTAATTTAAATTCCCACTAGACAACTACTAACTTTTTTGCCAGTCTGTACTACATACTGCAGATGAAAGGCGACTGCTCTGCTGATAGGGGAGTAACACAAAGGGTCAGTTCCATGCAGATTTAATTTGAAACCCTGCAGCTGCGTATTCTAGATTTTAATCCTGACATAATTGGTTACTGGTCTTTGTGAAAACACTACAATGGCCACGTGTTTCATTTCACATAATAAGAGCCCTTCGCAAAGCAGGATTTACAAAAGTACGTACCTACTCGTCATATTAATTCGATATGCTTGTCAAAAGGGTCGTCCAAGCGACGGGTTTTATTTGCAAAAATGATTGAGATGAAAGAGTGACCGTGGAATTAAACCGGCTTGGATCAAATGGGGATCTAGAAAACAAAATACGCGAACAACAATTTCAATAGAATAGAATAGATTCGCAAAAAACTGTTTTCTTTTGATGTAGACTTGTAAAGCATGGGACATGCTTTGTGTAATGGTTCACAAGAGAAACAAACTCCTGGCCGTCTGTGCTGGCTGATATTGCTAGTATTTTTCTTTTATCACAAAGCTATCAAGTTTCCGCAGCTGGACATAACGGCTGCTCTAGAATTATTATTGAGTAGGCAACGGTTTTGCATAATGTGGGTAACAGACTGATCGTTCCAAGTGTGGGAACGGGTTGATTTAAACGTTTTGTTATAGCAATGATTACTTTCTGTTGTGTTAACATGTATGTAGGTATGTACAGATTGAGACGTGTCGCTGAGGTGTTTATTTCGTTATGTATTCTTCATAAACACTAGAAAAGAAGCGGTGAAGTGCATTTTGGGGATCATTCTCACTAGTTCCACCAGCAATTATAGTTCCATGGAACTAGTGAGACATTTTTTTCTCACTAGTTCCATGCACTTTGATAATGGGACAAATGAAACAAAACTTAGTCGAACTCATCTTACTAGTTTCACCGTAGTTGTTCCATGGAACTAGTGAGATTTTTTTTTCTCGTTAGTTCCATGGTTCTTCTGAGTGGGACAAGTGAAACTAAAGTTAATCAACATCATTCTCATTAGTTCCAATTTCTACAAAAATATCATCAAATATGTATAAAGGAATAAACCGCACAAAAAATATAAAATATCAAGTAGTACAAAAACACTGACTGTTTTATAAAAAAGATTTTTATTTAACATAGATTATATTACTTGATATTTTATATTTTGTGTGCGTTTTATTCCTTTATTCATATTTGATGATATTTTTTAAGAAATTGGAACTAATGAGAATGATGTTGCTAACTTTAGTTCACTTGTTTGACTAAGAAGAACCATGGAACTACTGAGAAAAAACATCTCACTGTTTCCATAGAACAACTACGTTGGAACTAGTGAAACGAGTTCGATTAAGTTTTGTTTCATTTCCCATTTTCAAAGTGCATGGAACTACTGAGAAAAAAATGTCTCACTAGTTCCATGGAACTAATTGCTGGTGGAACTAGTGAGAATGATCCCATTTTGGGAGCTGCCTTCTGTAACTTTAACGTAATTAAAAGTGCTGATCGTAAGTCAAAATTGGCAAAAGGAGTAGAAGTAAACTCAGAAAAATGGTTGTTATGATGCATGTGATGAGGAAGTTTAGGAAGTTTAAGAGTATATGGATGACTAGGAATAGAATTAGACCGAGCCAACCGTAGGCCCAGGAAGACTCCTACATATAGGATGCAGTGCTGCCTCCGTGGTCGCGTGGTTTTAAGCGTTTGCCTTGTGACCCGGTGGTCGTGGGTTCGATTCCCACGGGAAGCATACTTTGTAAAGTTGTTACCAGTTTCGCTAGGACATTGCAGGCTTGAATCACCTGATTGTCTGATAAATAGATAATTCCATGCTTCGATAAGCCATACCAAATAATAATAAAAATTGTTCTGAATTTTGAAAACTAGATGGCGAGAGACGAGAGACTCACCTAACAGCCTATAGATGGACTCGCGCTCTGCGATAACTTCGAGCGGGTGCGGCGCAGGGCTCTGCCCCCAGGCACGCACGGCCCAGGCGGCGTCGAGCGCGGACAGGAAACCGCGCGCGCAGCCCGAGCCCGTGGGCCAGAAGGGCTCCAGCAGACTGTCGCCCACCAGCTGGCAGAGCAGGCGCCGCCCGTGACGCTCGTATACCTGTGAATACAGAAACGGGTTTATAAAATCCTAGTAAATAAAATTCTTCTGTTACTGAATGAGCGAGTGACTGACAGACAACGCCGAAACTTCTGGTTGTAGAAAGCTGAAATTTGTCATGTAGCGTCCTTAGGGAAAGGAAGGAAAAAAACGTGATATGTGCGTACGAAGTCGCAGGCAAACGCTAGTATAGCACAAAAGCTCTGCCCTAACCAAAGGGAACCCCATGCTAGTGGGGTATAAAATACGCTCGCGCTAATTGTAAACGTTTCTTGCAAGTACTTCTCCATAGATATCTACGCTTCGGAACGTGCAAATAGCTATATGTTTTTGAGGGATCGAGCATGACAAATCTGAAATTAATGCTTTGAATCGTGAACGAGCAATACATGCAGAGTCGTCACATGAGTTTCTTTAAGATCGCTAAAGGTATCATACATTTTTATAAAAAAGGCTTTTCTCTTGTTTGGTGTGCAATAGAAAAACCGTCGATTTCATCAGACGTCGGTGTTAAAATCGTAGAGTATTTTTTTACAGAGCTGTGTATGTTTCAAAGAAACCAGACCAGTGTGTTTACGACAACAGTTTTTTTTTATAATTTTCCGGCGCGTCGATCCTAACAATACTCCTTTTAATAATTTTCCTTCTTTCTGTATTGATTCGACGGCATTACTGCCTACTTTACGCGTTACACAAACCATAGTTATCATTTACCTCGGAGTTAGTTGCTAACCCGGGGCCATTTTGTATGTTTTTTTTTTTCTTGTCAGTAACTCACCAAGCTAGCATTCTCCGCGGCATACATGGAGGTGAAGTCAAAGAGCGCGACGTCAGGCTCTCCATAGTGGTTGAGCGCGAAGTCCCGCAGCGGTAGGCGGCCGTCCGTGGAGAACCGCGCCGCCTCCTGAGCGTAGCGCATCAGCGCAGCGCGGTCTACGTTCTCCACGCTCAGGAGACGGGACACCTCGTTGAAGTCCTGGCAAGTACAACCAGAATTCACAAAAAAAATATACAAACAGCCGAACTAAGAACCTCAAAGAACTCTGTCAATAAGTGTAATCATGGTTTGTCCACATGATAGACTTCCCATAAACTTCTTTGTGAAATATTGTCTGTACAACAAAGCAATGCAGATGGCCTATAGTGTCAGTGTGAATGTTATTAGAGTTCATGTCAGTCTGTATGGTGTGGTCCCTAGTTCGCCGGTAGTAGTTTCGAAATATACCAACAGTATCCCAAGCTTGATGCTGGGGACTTTGCGAAACAGAATTGTTGCAGCAATGATCCACTCTAACTGAATGCTACTGAACACCAGCACTGAACATTAGCAGAATCAGAAAGCTCATCACGTTACCAGTCACGGTCAAATTTTCCCAATCAACTATGAACCTAATGCGTTAGCGATAAAGATGAAAAGGAAATGCGACAGATTGTTTTGTGATTAATATTAATAATGATACTAATATGATTCTACTAAATTAGACAATAATATAAAATCAGCTAAGACCATATGTGGTTCATGGGACTTTGAACTGGTTAACATAAAGAGACAGCCTATCTGATCAGCGCCACTCAGTAACTGGGTAATAGTTTGACGACTTTAAATATTTAGCAACTTTGCGAGTTCTATAAAGTAACGCCATCTATCGCGCCAACAGCTAACTACAAACAAAATCCTGAATCGTGCTATCAAAGTTTTCCGTCGATTTGAAAATAAACAGCCCCTTTATAATTTTTTTGTCAGTTCTTTATAATAGGGGACCAGTTTATTTTCATTCATTAGGCTCAATAAAATACAACAACTTTCTTTACTGTTTATTTTATAAATATACAGTTTAAAAAAGTCCCATTTTTTTGTCTCTTTTTACAACACACAGCTGTCATGTCAACCTCGAGTCGCCGGTCAGCGTACGTACTAATCTAGGAGACGGTGGAATATCGACCTTCACCCGCGTGATAACCAGATGAGACATATTTTTATCTAAATTTGTTGATTTATAAACACGCCTATGATAGCTTGCCAATCGAAAATTGTTCTGGATATTTTTGTTTTTATTAGTTTTTTTGCAGGCAAACCTTTAATATTCGTTTCGTTAAATTAATTAAATTATCTTGCTTTCTATACCAATTTTTATTGGTTACGATCGATGTAAACGATATAGTGCCCTATATTGGCTTACCTTTCCATACCTGCTTGCCAGTTACCATGAACAGGAATTAGTAGGCACGCCTACCAAGGCATATTCTCCATGCTAAATACTATCAGTTGAAACTTAAGTTGTTCGGTTACCAAAACAGTGAAAAAAAAATAGGTAAAATGATTTTAATTAATTTTATATATATAGATTTAAAAATACTCATGAACAATTCGATAGGCAAACCATCATAGGCGTGTATAAGAATCAATAAAGTTTATTAAAACATATATCTCATTTGATTATCACGTGGCTGAAGGTTTGTGTACACATGCCTCCACCACAAGACTTACATTGAGCAGCACGCCCTTGTCAAGCAAGCTGTGCTTCTTGGCCGTCATGACGAAGTAATGCGTGTCGTCCTTGTAGTAGACAATGTTCTCCAGGTCGATGCCTGTCACCTCGTACAGTTCTTTGAAGAACTTTTGGTTGAATATGAACGCCACGCCGCTTATTTCTGGCACCTGGACGAGAGAATAGACAAGTTCGGTGATTAGATAGAATACAATGTGAAATCAATGGATGGACTTTTTTTGTTATCGTTTCACGCAAAAGGCTATGGCAACATAACATCACGCCTAGCCTCCCCGAAGCAATAGGCAGATGTATACACATAGATATATCCCATAGATGTATTACTGTTCCTTGTTTTCATGTGCTGCAACGAAATCGGCAAGCATGGTGGCAGAAAATCTTCACACTGCATTTGAAGTTTGAAATAGGTTTAAAAAAATCTAAAAATAAAATCTTTCTTCTATGATCTAGTTAAGTTATGAATAACTGAATATGTAATTTATATTTGGCTACGAGACTCGCACTGTTTTTACATGGGTGCAACACAGATAGTAACAACGCAAAAGTTTCCAATTTGCGAATGGGCTTGTGTCCTGAAAAAATCTAATTAGTCCCTCCGTCAGTTATTATCAAAAAATATTTGACCCGTGTTTTTTCTTTTGTTACGGGAACCAAAATTGACGCAGTTACGACGCTTTTAAAATTCTCAATACGTCACACCTTCGCATAATTTTTAGTGAGTCGTGACGTCCCGAGCCCCCACTCGCGAGTTTTGATGCGTTTTATCTTTGTCAATATTCATTGTTTTACAAAAACAAAAAATACGTGTCCATTATTTTTCAATACTCTAACTGACGGACTAATAATAGTTTTGCAATCTGTGGATGATGGAATCTAGCCTATTAGATGGCATGTTCTACGGCGTACGCGTTCCCTATCAAGCCTATATTATATTACGTGTAACAGAAAATACGCAATACCTCTTAACGGGTCATTGTACTCATCACTAACCACTTTCACGGGACCAACAGTGAAATCATGGAAGAGAGATAGAATTTTTAAGTTTTTCAAACTTTAAATACATTCTGAAGATTTTCCGCCATCTTACTTTCTGCACATTTCGTTGCAGCACATGAAAACAAGGAACAGTAATATGTCTAATAGGTGATATGCCCATGTGTGTACATCTGCCTAGGCTTTGGGGAGTGTATTAGTATCCGTGGGGCTTGGCAGCACTCACCGACGCCTCCTGCTCCGAGTGGCGGTTGATGAAGTTGGCGGTGATGGCCATGGCCAGCTTGCCGCGGAACTCCTTGCGCTTGAAGCCGTGCAGCGTGTTGCGCTTGCCGTCGGCGCCCAGAAGAGCGTCGAACTCGTACTGCGCCACCACGTGGTCCGCAGGCAGTACGCGCGCGCGCCAGCCCAGCGCTGGGGGAATACACACGGGGTTAGTAAATTATCAATGACATTTGCAGACACAATGTCCAAAAAGACACTTTAATTTCAGTATTTTTTTCACTGACTATTCGGACACCGTCAAATTATTGAAGCTGTTTTGTACAGTCAAATATTTTCTTTTTTTTTTTCAATACATATATTAAAGTGGAAAAAAAGAGTTACTAATATTATTTTAGGGTGGCTTTAAAGCGGTATTTTTCGATAATTAATTGCTTTGTGTATGTGTATAGCCATGCACACAATGAAAGCGTCGCCTTTTGTGCATACGTGTGCGATCCTCGTCTTGATTATGTCAAACTAGCTTTTGCCCGCGACTTCGTACGCGCATATCCCGATTTTTCCCGTTCCCGTAGGAATTTCAGAAAATTCTCCCTTAAACTCCCCAAGGACTCTATTAGGATAGTTTCCCGACCCGGCTCCGCCCGGAAGAACCTTCTTTTTTTCAAATTTTTTTACACAACTATAAAAGAATTATCCAATTTGGATCAGTCGATACGAAGTTATGCGCGTACGTACGTACGTACGAACATACATACATTTCGGCGATTCGTTTTTATTTATATAGATAGATTGGTGTTGGTACGAGACTCAGGAAAGCTTATGAAATATCTCAAATGGAAACACCTGCCAAGCATACCTTTCTTATAGTTTTACCGAAGCTGGCGAGGCCCCAGTATAGTTTAGGGGCTCCTTTGGTGTTACTGCATAGTGAATGTGTGTTTTAAGCGCAAATATGTTGCGCTCCAAATTCATATCCCTCATATCGTTACCCCAACCACAGATAGATAAAATTATCGACTATAAGCTAATAGATATAATTATGTCCACTAGTAACCACTTACTTTCTGAATTTTCGGCAACCGTAGGCTCTAACAATTCTTCGAAACTTACTCCTTCATGTAACTCTACTCCTAATAGTAACGCCACCTGAAACAATAAATTGAAAATTTATAGTTGAACTGTATTTAGTCGTTGCTAAATAATAACGTAGCCTATGGGTTAGTAACTAAGGTCAACATTCAACGTTAGGCAACGCTTGCCGAGCCGCATCTTAACATACCGAAACTCCTCCGCGTGTCTCGGAAAGCTCGTTAAGAGTCCTATTACATTTTTTACGGAAATTCATGTTTTTTGACGCTGTAATTTTCAGCAGCAGTAAGATATTTTAATTATTTGATCCTGAATAACGATAGTGCCAGTCTCTTTATTGTAAGTTGGAGTTACACATTTTCATTTTTCTTTTCGTGTAATTTACTATAAATATTTTACGAACTCAGTTTGCAAGAAAAAATGTCGGCGATGGAACTTTGACGGTCTAATTCACATTGCTACAATCAATTCTTTTAAAAGCTGAAATTACTAAAAGGTAAGTTGAATGTTTTACTTGTTTATTGGAGTTCTAGAATTTCTTTAAATTCCTTGAGTTTTCACGGAAAAAAACGTAAAGAAATCCTAATTTAAGCCAGAAATGTCTTGATTCAGCATCCATTATATTCCAAATAAAAACCATTTTATCAAATAAATTAATATGATATAAAATTTCAATCTACAATGAATACGTTTCATAAGTTTTCGTTTGTCAATATAATAAAACAAAATTACAATAAATAAAATTAAAGTACTATATATTCTGCGTCAATTCAGCGCGCGCGCTCCTCAGTCTCGCGCGAGCGCCCAAATAAACTATAATCCTATTCAGACTAGTAAGTATCAAAATTGTTTCGCGGACTAAAGATGTACTCCCAACGCAGACCAACGTAACTTCGTCTATTGCAAACGAGCATTTACGATTCGTAATAGGACTCTTAAGCTGTTGGTCCCGGTTGTCATTTATAGATCTTTGATGGGAAGGAGCAGGTGGAAGTACAGAAGTCATCATCAGCCCAGCCTTTTCCCAACTACATTGAGGTCGGCTTCCAGTCAAACTGGATTCAGCTGAATACCAGTATTTTACGTGGAGCGGCTGCCTACCAGACCTTCACAACCCATTAACTGGGCAACACGGTACTGCTTGGCAAGACTGGTGTCAGATTTTCTGGCTTCTGATTATCCGTAACGACTGCCAAAGATCTACAAATGACTGCCAACCAGCCGGGACCAACGGCTTAACGTGCTTTCCGAGGCACGGAGGAAACTCGGTAATATTAATCACACAGCAATCTGTCAAATTTCCTTTTCATCTTTATCGCTAACGCATTAGGTTCAAAGTTGATTGAGAAAATTTGACAGTGACGGGTAGTTGGATTTGCTTTCTGATTCAGCTGAAGTGGCCTTTTTAGACCCGCAGAAAGAATTCGCTAAATTGAATTTCGGTTAGACTGGAAGCCGACCCAAATTTAATTGAGAAAAGACCAGACATGATTTTCAATGCAAATTGAATCTTGACTATGTTGATTATGCAGCGAGCGTGCAAACTAAGTTGCGGGCGCACTACTCAAACTGAACCCTACCCAGTGGACTTATGGGTCAAACTCCCACCTTCATGAGTATACACTGTAGCTGCCGGATGCAGATGTGGTCGATGGAGCCGGCGCAGAACTTGCCGAAGAACTTCTTGGCACCTAGCGCGCGCAGGTCCTGGATCACGAAGGGCCACAGATGCAGCACGTTGTTGCGGGACATGCGGTCGCGCTTCTCGATCACCACCTGGCGAAGGGAAATATGGAGTTAGAAAACAAATCTATAGGTACTTCCAATTTTTTTACTATCGATTAGCATGCGTTTGACCACTATCTCACTTGATGGTAAGCGGTGATGCGGTCGAATGCATAAAAAGTTTAGTAAAAAGTATGTTGTGTAATATTTATCAGTGTCGTTCTAACTACATCATTTTCAGCTTGTTCTGTCGAACTGCAGGTCAAAGGCCTCACTTTCCTCCCGGCTTAAGACTAGTATGTACCAATATCCTGTCGCTATGCGTCAAGCTCGTTCCGCCATCTCCGCCTGGGTTTTTTTCTGATTTGGTCCATGAATAAATAATGTTTTACTGGAATTTATATGAAATGCCAAACTGGACACCATGACTTAACCCTAATTGGCACATTGTATAGTTTTATATTACTAAACTCACTTTGGTACTCACATCACAGACTAAATGTAACAACCACGGAAATATGTTTTCGAGTTGTCGCATTTAACATTAAATTAATGAAAAGATAAATAAAAGCTTCTATTAATGCATTTAAAACTAAAAATACTTGGTCTATATAAGACAGGAAGTACATTATTAGTTGTTTGATCAATTCGCTTGCTGAAACTCGACTGCGTACTGACTGGTTCTGATCCAATACCCAAAACAATAAAAGCTATTGTTTAAGTAATTTTCATTTGTTTTACGTGGTTGCATCAGTCAATTGTTCAACACTTATTTCGATTCTATAAACTATGAGTATAGGATGAGTTTTGAAGTGAAAACTTCTTTAGCGGCGTTGAGCATTTTTCTTAGGCGTGACCACACGTGACCTGATCGAGAAATCGTAAGATGGATGACGCGTCAGGACACGTGACCTGATCGAAAATTCGTAAGACAATGATTCAAAAATGCACAACGTTAATGTTCAAGTTTTTACTTCTGCCGGCACTCCCGGAGTGCGACCCATTGTTTTTTTTTAAACAACATTAGTGACTTTTCAAAATATTGCAAAAAGAGTAAAACGCAACGAACATAAATGACGAGTGAGATCATTTATAACATTATCAACGTTAAGTAGATGCAAGTTTTTACCCAAAAAACATCAGTTCGTGTTTACAAGTACTAGTCGACATCTAAGCGTCTGCCTGCATTGTTGGATTCAACTCTTGGTGGTGAGTCGAGCGCAGAAAATCAACAGCGCATTTCTGGAAAGGCTTGTTTAGAATTCACCCTGTGTCAGCAATAAGTAGCATAAGAATTAAATATTACCTACACATCAAGAGGTTATTTGGACAATGTTCGAAACATTACTTGTTGAAACAATAGAGATCACCCTAAGCTACATTCAGTGATTATTTTGACATACCTAGCCGAAGACAGAAGAAATCGAAGACCGAGTTAAGTTACTTCCTTTACTTGTTATTGCTGTAGTTTTAAAACAACGCATTGACAAACTACGACGAGCCCGAGGCAGACCAGCCTGGTAGGTAAGGAGGGAAGTGGAGAAACAACTCACTTACAATGAGGGCTATCGCGTTTGAATTCGCCACTAGAGGCGCTCGTGTAGCGTGGGGTCTTCGAAATTGACCCGAGTTTATTTACTCATTTGTTGTGATTTTTGTGAATATTTATCTAAATCCGCCTAACTATGGCAGATTAAGTTGCGGTTCTACCGAAACTTCGCACATGTGCGCGTAATAACAATACTGATATGCGTGATAACCTTACTCGCCAGTGGCTCTAAACTGGTGAGAAAACGGTAGCCCTCACCTCATTACAAGCGGTATAGAGAAGCGAGGAGCAGCGAGTGTGAGATACTTACAACTTTGGCCCCAAGAAGTTGGCATTCTATAGCTGCCCGGAGGCCACAGGGACCCGCGCCGATGATCAGAACCTTCCCGGAGGCGCAGGACCTGCCCTTGGCGTAGACCTTGTGGTTGGCGCGTGCGTCGAACTTCTTGAACAGGGCTTGCGCTTTCCATGAACTCGACAGCTTCGCCTGTAAAGATTTCACACACATCTCATTTCATTTAAAGTTATTTAAAAATCAGCTTCTTTAAACTGTTCCCGAAGATGGACAGCGCCGCTGAGGCCGGCTCGTAAAGAGACGGCGAGATGACCTGGAGCCCTATTATGACGTGCTCATGCAATCATGATTAAGCTGTGAAAAAGGGCTAGTGTCCGTCTACCTCCCAAACTGCAATAATTATCGTTTTAAGACGTCATAGTAAGTACCCTGGACGCGTACAGTGAGGGTTTGTACGAGGTAGCGAAGAAGCGGGAAAAGAAGCCTTGGAAACACTTGGGGCCTTTGTCCAGCCGTGGGACAATATGGACGAATTAAAACAGTAAATACATAATTCCTAGGGTCCTAATGTCCTATCAATTTCAGAACTACAACATGATTGCCCTTAATAAGTTCATAACACTTTCTAATGCAATTAGCATTTCCGAACCCTTCTTATGTACTTTACACTTTCGAAATAATAACGTTGCTAATAAATTCAGCAATTTCGGCCAAGGTCGAGCAATGAGCTCAGTGTTCAAAGTAGAACGGATACCGATACGAGTCGGTCTCAAAACTAAGACAGTAGATATGTTTACATTATATTGCCCTTGCGCAACTCGTAAGGAAAAGGAGTTCTGATGGGCAGTCAAGTGTGTAACCTTAGTGAACGTCCGGAGGCGTATCTCATGTCACCCACTGTTACAAATACGAACAAGTAGATGACAGAGCTGGGTTAAGCCAGCGCGAGGCCTATAGCAAATTTTACCAAGGCCCCCTAACCTAAAACCTTCGTAAAGTGAAAACCAAAATATCCCATTAAAACAATTATAACCCACCCATCCATATTTTTCACGGAACCCGGAGCCTTTATTTTGCGCCAGAGCCCATATTATCTCGCAAATTGCGAATCGGACTCTGACACGAAAGGTTCCATACAATAAATCGAAGAAAAAAAAACACTTTTCTTTTATGGAAATCGTTTTTTTTATTATTATTCTTATTTTTTGTTACAGCGGCATTAGAAATACACACTGTAAGATTTTAACTATCTACCTATTTCAGTTCTAGAGATACAGACCGCTGACAGACAGACGTACGGACAGCAGAGGCTTAGTAATAGGTTTCCACCGTTTGGGTACGGTAGCCTTTTTTTTTTTAGTGATGGGAAATCATCCAATGACTCCTCCCGCTCTGGGAGGAGCGAGAGGGAGTGTCAGACTTTTACTGACTAAAACCCATCCATGTTCCTTCATTGCCCTTTGTGTTCCGGAGCCCCGGTATCTCTTTCGAATAGTCCCGCGACTCCGGCAGGCGTCGGCCCTTTCGGGCCCCTCTGCTGGGTACGCTACCCTTAAAAGGAGATGCATCATCATCATAATGGGCTTGTGTCCTGAAAAAATCTTAAAAGTCCGTCAGTTAGATTATCAAAAAATATTTGACCCGTGTTTTTTCTTTTGTTACGGGAACCAACATTGACGAAGTTACGACGCTTTTAAAATTCTCAATACGTCACACCTTCGCATAATTTTTAGTGAGTCGTGACGTCACGAGCCCCCCACTCCCGAGTTTTTTTTTCGTCTGATGCGTTTTATCTTTGTCAATATTCATTGATTTACAAAAACAAAAAATACGTGTGTCGACATCGACCAAACAAAACACTCAAGGCCCTAATAGAAAATTCAGGATAGGTTGGATAGTGTCTTATTATTTACTGATAAGAAATTCAAGGCATGCGTATTTATAAACTCAGTATAAATAAGCGCTATCTGATCTCAAATAAATTACAGCATAAGTGTAATACTGCATTCATACACCCGGTGTTACCACACTACGAGTAATAGACGGGGTGGTATGAAGAGAGGAAAGGCATACTTATTGGTTTTTCCTGAAATAGCCAGACCATTTTCAATCGATGGGCATACGAAATTACGCGCGCTGGCGTCGTTTTCTTATGCATGATGGTTAACGCATTGGACGCGAGCTACTACATGACTCCATTTTTAATTCAAACATTATTTATATTTTTAACCGACTTCCCAAAAAGGAGGAGGTTGTCAATTCGGCTCGACAATTATGAACCGATTTGAAAAAATTTTGTTTTATCTGAAAGGATATACTTGCAGATTGGTCCCATTTAAATCATATCAAAATCGGTTACGATCTTTGGATTTTAAATCGAAATCGCTGGAATTAGACTATTTATATGATTCTTTGATAATCGAAATTTCGTATTTTGCTTTTCTGCGATTTTGTAGTGGTGATGTTAGGTGTGGGGCACCACTAAAAAGTGAAAAATAAAAAACTTTTTACAAAAAAATACAACCGACTTCTAAAAAAAAAAAACACTACAAAGTAAAAAATAACTTTAAATTCGGAAGTCGGTGTCAAAATACGAAGAAACTAACAAAAACACCGACTTCCGAATTTAAAGTTATTTTTTACTTTGTAGTGTTTGTCCGACTTCCCAAAAAGGAGGAGGTTCTCAATTCGGATGTTTGTATTTTTTTTTTTTTTTTTAGTAGTCGGTTGTATTTTTTTGTAAAAAGTTTTTAGCTAGAAACTGCCATAGTGCCAACGACTCACTTGTCTGGCAGCAAGTGCAGCCAAGGAGGTTCATAACTTCATAGTACATCCCCCCTCTGGTACTCGCCTTATGCATACCGTACCCCACAAGACTACAAGTTATCCCTACTAATTATATAAATGCGAAAGTAACTCTGTCTGTCTGTCTCTTCTTCACGCCTATACCACTGAACCGTTTCGATGAAATTTTGTACAAAAATAGTTTGAGACCCGAGAAAGGACATAAGATAGTTTTTATCCCGGAAATCCCAGGGACGACAATTATTTGGGTAAATAGGTTACATGTATTCCGGGAGTACGATCACGCGGGCGAAGCCGCTGGGACACGCTAGTGCTAAATAATGTGCAAGAAAGAACTTATTTATGTACTTGTTGTCTCAAAGCATCTTTGTTTCTTGGAACGATGAGTAGGTAAGTTTAATATCAGCAGCAAATTTTTGTCAAGTGCTACCTATAAGTAATTATTGCTAATTATGATGACTATTAGTTGTCTAGTTTCAATCAGAAATGATGATAGCTGTGATAGATTAGCGGAAAGCAGGAGCCAAAACATAACTTCCATTATTCATACGTATTGTGCCACCGTCAGACCGGAAGTCTTTGATACAATTCAAATTGAATTGATCATATTTGGATGGACCGGTTTTCTTCCGCTCCTATCCAAATATGAGCAATTGAGTGGAACACCTGACAGCGAACACAAAGTCGCTTTTCATTAATTCCACAGTGACTGGTAAATATTACGCAAGCTAGAATAGTTTTAATTTAATTAAAGTAATTGCCGACACGCCTTCCCTCACTGAAGGGCAAACGTCTAATTCATCCATTCGCGCAATTAATTTAAATAAACCTAAAACAGCGAAGGGCGAACCCAAAATAACAACTATTGTTTAATTACATATTGTTGTTAATCAGCGGTCAGTTTCGAGAACAATGCCAATGGCACGAAATAATTTTTCGAATACACAATAATATCAACATTGTGATATCATAAACATCTTGTTTATAAACAGTACGATAAAAGAGCATAGTTGTGGAACTATATAAAAGTAATTACTTAAGGATTTATGCGCAATTATGCAGTTTTACGACTATCGCAGCTACGACGATGACGATGGACGTTCAGCGGTAGTTGAGTCATGAGGCATGCAGCTTGCCAGGACACAGTGACCAGTCAATGTACTGTTTTCCGTTATTCCCTGATTTGCATCATAATTATTTTCTCAACGGTCATGTCTAGACAGGGGTTATGCTGAGCAGACGTGACCCAAAAGCACAATACCCTGACGGTATTTTCTACCCCAAAGTTATAGTAAACGTTCCAGCCGCCCAATTTTAAATAATGAGACCAAACCAAGCATATAAAGCATTACATTTTAATCCCAATACATGATCTTTGCTACAGAGAAACGAGATCTGAGCCATTCAATGGAGGGACAAAAGAGATATTCATTATTATTCATGCGTTATTAATAAAACGGGATCTTTACAATGCAACTGGCAAATTATATTTTATTTCAATTGCAAAATAGCGATATTGTGTTTCGCACAGCTACAAAAAATAAAAAAAGAATACGTTAATACATCACACAATCGCCCTCCCATAGATATAATATCTATACTAATATTATAAAGCAGAAGAGTTTGTTTGTTTGTTTGGTTGAACGCGCTAATCTCAGGAACTACTGGTCCGATTTGAAAAAATTCTTTCAGTATTAGATAGCCCATTTATCGAGGAAGGCTATATATATCATCACGCTAAGACCAATAGGAGCGGAGCAGTAATGAAAAATGTTACGCAGACGACGTTGCACGGGTCAGCTACATATTATATTTCAACGGATCTACGCAGTTTGAACTGGATAGGCGTCGACGTGAGGTTTCATCAAAACTAAACTGATTGTTTAGGACATTGTTCTAACAGAGAATGACTTTCAAAATTATTTCAATTCACCATTTAATTAGTGTATTTCTGGAAGAGTCACCACCATAGACAATGACATCACCACGCCAGCACATACGTCAGAACTTGCGCCCTTATTTGCGAGCCCAATCTACCAACGCGTATCAGACAATTATCTCGCAGATAAGCCAGTAATTAGCGATAGCATTACAATAACATTGGTACACAGACGGTAATTAAGAAATTCGCAATGTGATTATGATAATAGATAAGCATAAAACAAACGCACAGTGTAGAAAAGAAATAAAAACAATTGCATACGTATCCTACTACGGCAAAGCAAAGACATGATTTCCCTATTAGTTGCATGTTTGAGTCTTTGCTGGGAGGATGATTTATTTTTATTTATTTGTAGACTAGCTTTTGCCCGCGACTTCATACGCGCATATCCCGTTCATTCCCCTTCCCGTAGGAATTACGAAATATCCTCTCTTAGTGCACCCCTACGGAGTGTAAGGAAGCTACATGCCAATTTCAGCTTTCTACGAGCAGTACCTATGCGTTGATCGATCAGTCAGTCAGTTTCTGCTTTTATATAGATATTGTGGGCACGCGCAAGCTGAATTTAACAAACACTTCACAAAGTATCACGACGCCTGTGTTCCGTCGGGGCAGGCAGATCTGTCCCAATAAACCTACATTTCGTTAGGTTTGTAATAGCAGACAAACCTCTAATAGCAACAACCTGGCAAAAATTGAGAATGTAGGCTAACGCCAAAACCTTGCTACACCTGGGAGTCGAACCCACGCTCAACTGCACTTGCGGCTGTATTCAACGAGGCCGTCAAACTAGCTGATTTAAAATCCAAATAATTGATGTAGTGTGCCGTGATTAACATTTGTCAATGTCTACACGTTAACGCATACTAACTTCATTAATACCGGAATTGATTATAAGATTAGCCAACGCAGATTTTCTTACTTTACTTAAACTTGTACAATGCTTATTGTACAAGTGCATACGAAAATAAAAGATATTCGCATAGCAATTGGTATCCATACAAACACACATGGTCAGGCGGCGGCAGAATCATTTGAATATAATAAGCTAAGTGACGCTGGCAAAGTAGCATTGCATGTTCGCATAATTATGTATGGGCCGTGATCCGCTATCTTTAAGAGGCTAAAGCATGAACCTTAATCCTTCGAAATAAAGACTGCTTTTAAATAATTCGTTCCAGTACACGAAATAATTATTTAAGAGCCAGTCATAAGTATTGAAATAAATAATCGTTATCCAAATGAAGGAAACGTAGAAACACATTCTTGTTAAATAGAATTGAGGGCAGTTGATAGAAAATCCTGTCATGGAATATTTTAAAACAACTGAAGAAAATGGCGGTTGATAAAGAAGATAACTCTCTGAATAAGCTGAGTTTCTCAGGTGTGACGAGCTCGTGACTAATAAATGGATGGCGTTCATACTCTCTTAGCATTTGATGCAAGTGTCATCGGACTATGGATGAGCGATGGTGCATTGGTGTACTATCAATCATCCGAGCATACCCAGCTCTTGCGACAGTCATGTATCATACCCAGAGACAAGTGTATTTCATGTAAGTACATAACACATGCCGACTACAAATCATCGTGAGCTGTACTTAGACACTGGTCAGTAACGACTGTCCGTGTTTTAGTACCTACCTAGTTTCAAGCCATACATTATAATTTTGCATACATTTTCATACAAATCGGTCGCGCGCTAAAACAGGCAGACCTTCGATTGGAGTTGTTTGAAGATTTAACTACTTGACGTGGTTGTGAACCAATTTTCTATGATGCACAGCTGCACCAATTTCGCTAAACTATGCATTGAAATAACGAAGCTGAATTTGATACATAGTGTTAATTCCTATCGTCTATATAAAACATTTTACAAAAAAATACAACCGACATCCAAATAAAAAAAAAAACTTCAAAGTAAAAAAAACTTTAATTTCGGAAGTCGGTGTTTTTGTAAGTTTCTTCGTATTTTGACACCGATTTCCGAAATTAAAGAACTTTTTTATTTTTCGCTTTTTAGTGGTACCCCACACCTAACAACACCACTGCAAAATCGCAGAAAAGCAAAATACGCAATTTCGATTACTTGGATGACAAAAAACCATAATCCAAGTAAACGAATTCCAGCTATTTCCATTTAAAATCCAGAAGAATTTTTCAAATCGGTTCATAATTGACGGAGTTATGAGGTAAAAAAAAATACAACCGAATTGAGAACCTCCTCCTTTTTGGGAAGTCAGTTAAAAATGTATATTTATATATATTTTTCTAACTTGACAGACCGGCGGCGTGTAGCAGGGGCAAGGGAATTTATTGCGCCACTTCTTCCCAGCTAAAAAACTAGGCTGTGGTGACGAGCAGGCCTTTTAGGGGACTGTCTTCATATAAAAGTTGACGATCAAAAAGTTCTGGTAGTCAGTCTGATTTGAATCCATGACTTCTGTTTTTGATTATAAGTTTTACGCTGCCCAGCTACGTCGGACTTTTTGTAGGACCGATATCGGGCCGACTAGTGACTTTTTCTTGCTTGGTAAAACTACTGAATTGTTGGAGGACGTGTGCGTGACACTATTGCAATCAGTCCGATCCTATTTAACCTACAAAAAATCGGTGGCCGATTATCGGACGTGGGCGGGGACATCCTCAGCGATTTTGTATCGATTCTTCTTCTAAATTAATTGCTTCACATCCGCCTCAGCAGACTTGAGAGATATTTCTAAACGCGTGGATGTACTGAACGCTATTGTTCACGCAACACGTATTTCTAGATTTCTATAAAATACATTTACAAGAGCAATCGTACCGAAAATAAATTCGATTCTGACGTATGTTCGTACTTTACATATTATATCGAAACGAATAGAACATGTTATTGCTGGTTTTTTATAATTATGTGTAACGTGTATTGGAATTTACTGGTGAGGGTTGCGGGTAGCCGGGGGATGCGAGGCGCACAGGATCGGTTATTGTGCCGACACGCACGGGGAGGCTCACGACTAGCGGTGAACGTCTCGTCGGCTGATAGATGATAATTATGATGATATAGATCTTATTTTCTAGAAACAGAAGGACACAGTTCGGGAATAGGGCTTCCTTGTAAAGGGTCTACAGCCTCCCCAATTACTGTAGGGTTTTCAATAATTGACCAGTGATCTCCGGACACTGCCTTTCATGCAAATTTTTGCCACTTTTAATCTAAGTAGAAATATATCAAATTCCTATTCCTTAGATTGTAAAAGTTTCCATTCGACACTATTAAGATGAGAATAGCTCAAGGTGTGTTCAAAGTTTACCCAGAGAACAGAGAGCTGAGTGAAGCGCTCCTATTTGAGTTCTACGTATAATAAACTGCTGGATATACACTTGCGCGCAATTAAATCAGCCCATGCAGTTAAATAGCCTTGATTTTAATGCTGTTGAACATTTATGGGATGAGCTTAACACTCCAGAAACTAAAGGTCTGAAGCAAGTGGGTATGTAAACAACAAGAAATCGTATTAAAACATGAATAAGGTCGATAAAAACAAGATGAAAGCTGCAATAAGGGAAAGGCGTGGCAATACACTATGAATGAAGCTCTTTTGACGAAATACGATCTTTTTGTGCACAACCCGCTTAAACAAAAAACCTGGTTTGTGAACCATTATTTAAATAACAAACTATATTCACTTAAAATTAAAATAAAACTCCTAACTAATATGTCCTCCAACTGACTTTGTTTTAAAGTCGGTAAAATCAATAAAACCAAACTTAATCACTATTAAAAGAAACCTTACTTTCCCGTCGATCAGAAGTACTGAACCTAGCACATTAGTCATTATCTTCAAGTCGTAAACCAGCCTCACGGGGTGGCTCGATTTTTTGGCACGCAAGTGTAGATTCCCAAGTACAAACTATATTTGCAGAGTTATGTAGAAGTCAGGCATGACGGTGAGTAACTCTTAACCGCTCGCTACCCGACTAACTTCCTCACTAAGATAAGCATTTGACATTGTTCGTGTTATCGTACTCATCTTATCTTCACGCTCTCTTACGCTGTGAGGTTGGGCACACATACGGTATCAACGGTAATCAGCTGAATATTTACTTACGACTAATATTATGATGGAGAAAAGTTCTGGAGTTGCACGTTCCGGAAGACGCAGTGTTGGCCTCCCACAAGGTGGACCAATGACCTGATGAGGGTCGCGGGTAGCCGAGATAGATACGAGACCCACAGAACCGGTTGTCGTGGCGACACTTGGGAGGTTAAGTCAGAAAAATGGAAGAGAGGTGTCAGATGTCCATCACTCTGCAGATAGATGACAAAACGACCTCATACGCAGAAACGTGGTGACTGCTATGATTCCAGATATTGTGGTTATGGAATTATACTAATTGAAGATGGTAATAATTACATTCCCAAGGTAACCATGTTATCGAAATTATTTTTGTCTTGTCTTTCATTTTTTCTCCATCCAATAAACGTGATTACAGATCCCAGCAAACCCCTTTGTTTACACTAAACATTTTACAATGGGTTTAAAGTTTTGGTGTCAGCACATTGCACCCACGCACGATGACGCAAATAACATCTTTTGTTTGTTTTTATTTTCATTCTTTCTGTACCCGAGTGTTGGTCGGTTTTAAGACGCAGACCCACCGCTGCGCAAGGAGAGGCAAGTGTGTTAGGCCGCGGACACGAACTCAGCGGCGGCGGCAGCAACGCGGGCATGCATGCATTTGACGCGACCTCCTTGCCCGCTGAGTTCATGCCCGCGACCTTAATAAGCTTCACCTTGCGAGAAAAATGTATGTGATTGTGTCTACTGCAACCCACAGAGACGCTACGCTAATAATAATCCGCTAATTGTAATCATTGGCTACACGCGTGGCTTGCTCGAATATGGCGCATATTCGAGCAAGCCACGCGTATGCATGCGGTACATACATATAGTGTACCGCATGCGGTACACACTAGACATGAATATATTGACCCACGACTAAGTCAAAACGATATCGGAGCACAGTTTTGAGATACCGCCTTGAAGAATGTAGCCGTGGTGTGAACTGCAGTGAAAACGTAGACCCACGTTGTCAAAATAAAATGAATCCACGCAGACTAAATGCCGTGCGCCCGAGCACAGCATGCGTAGCTGTGGGTTTGCGCCTTTATTGTGATTACAGGTCATTTTATTTGGCTGCAGGTTCGTGTCATTGGATTAAGATGTTTGACCTGTGGAGCAGACTCGAGTCGGCAATGACATACTTCTAATTCCAACGCGTCGATATTAAATGGAGATGGAGACATCTACTAAGCCAACGGCATTTGTAGTGAAGCATATACATTCTAGTTTTCTTGTCACACTTGCCCACAAAAGCAAAGGACAGAAGTGTGTGGAAAGGGAAGAGATAGGTGATTTCCCTGTAGTTAAAAAACAAAATTCATGACATACTTATACCTAGTTTACTTTTCGGTTATAAAGAGTTTCGTTATTGCTGAAATTTTCTTCCGCTGCTTCACTTCAGGGTCTGATTACCACTTAATGCATTTGACGGCGCTACATTGAAATTATGTTCAATAAACTTTCCGAAATGTCTTCGTTTCCTCGCTCCACCGCGTTGAGTGTTGAAAAGTAGCATCGGGAGCTGCCTTCGTAAATGTGTTGAGAGCTTCTTACGTCGGTTGGCAATTCTATTACCGTCATTTCCATACCTTTGGCGTAGCTTCTTCTTCCACGCATCCTGTTATCATTTCCTTCGTCCGGGGTGGTGAAGGAAATGACGGCAGGATAGGCGGCTACATTATCCTTCACAAAACCCATCCATAGCTGTTTTGGCCTTTAAATCTAACGCCACGTGCACCAGCAACCAGCTGGCATGCAAGTTGCATTACTTTGCGGGCTACCGAGGCTATAATGTGATGTGTATATTGTGATATGCCCCGCAATGTAGTTGAACTTGCATGCGAGTTGCCAGTACGCGAAAACGCGGACCCACGTACAGTCACCAGCACATCAAGATACCCGAAACTGTAAAATTTTCCCAATCAACCTTGAACCTAGCGCTTTAGTGTTTAAGTTAATTTATTGAAGAAGTTTTACAGATAGTTGTAGCTTGATGCGCTGGCGTCTGTACGTTTTTACTCAGAAACTTTTTATTCATTTCGTTATTTTGTGCATAAACAACGCATGAAAAAGATGGAATCCATGCTGGAGTCCGAGTTATATCATGAACGTGGAGTGGCCGCGTACTAAACTAGCGAAGAAGTCAGTGGCCGTAAGTTTTATTCTGTGCCGTTTTTCTCGGTTTCCCGGTACAATATCCGAATTCCTCGGTGGAAAGAGTAATAAACGGGGAACGGTGAATTGCATACGTTTTGGCTCCGTGCCACTGAAACACGGACGTTCTAGATAAAATTCTACGTACTAAGTGTTAAATTGGTGTGTCACGTGGAGTTAGGTTGTTTTGACAGTTTGAGGGTGAGCCCGATTCCCGTCTAGCGATAATATGTTCTATTAGCAACAACATTCTTGTTTTACTTTTCAGGAAGGTCTTTGCTTTCGGGACAATTGATTGTACTGGTGATATTTCGACGTGCATTTAAATGAATAAATTAATTATTGGTTAAACTAAATAATGTAAGCTTTGAAAACGCATAGTAGGTACCTATTATTTTATGCAAGTAATGTTTATTCATCTACGCAGCCACTTGCAACATTATGCGGTCATTTTATCTCATCAAAATACACAAGAAACACTATCTCTGGCCCATAAGCTCGTCTATACCGCAGTGGAAAGCAGTGTGACCGGTACCTACCTACGCTAGAGCAAGTAAAACCACGCTGCGCAAACGTCGCGGTCTGCTAAACTTTCGTCTACAATATTATTAAAATATCACTTTCTAAGTTAAAAGTGCATTGCGAAATTTTAACGTCTATAAACAAATATAAACTTTAATCCTTAAGTTTAAGGTTGAATTTTGCTCAGCATTTGTATTTCATTTTCAGAACTGCTATGATATATTGAAATTCAGAGTAGTAGGTATACGACAGAATTCCGTTGGAATTAAAATAGCATTTCCTTTAGAGCGGCGAGCTAAGTACCGAAGTACGGATCAATACGTTTACACAAATAGTACATCTGTCCTAAGGGGATTGCTACAATATTGAAAGTAAAAAAAGTGTGTTGGGAAATAGAACGGCATAATCTGACCACTAGGTACTGATATCAACAGCTTTTAGCTATACTTGTAGTTGCAAGTTTTCGCCCGTTTCTCCCCGATTCCATAGGAATTAAGGAATTTCTTAGTGCTGAACGCGATCAACATAATTATGAACCACGTTTACGAGCTGTCAGTGTCATTATTGTCTATGGAATATTGACACTGACAACTCTTGAACGCAGCTTGAAAGCGATCAGTTTCATTGGTGAAATCCGCCCTTAGTCAGTCACCAGTTACGAAAGAGTTTTATATAATAATAGCTGACCCACGCAGCTTCGTATGCGTCACATTTTCCATTAATGCTCGGCTCCTTTTAGTCTTAGCGTCCTTTTAGCCTTCCTCGATAAATGGGCTATCTAATACTGAAATAATTTTTAAAATCGGATCAGTAGTTCCTGAGATTACCCCCTACATACAAACTTACAAACAAATGTTACCTCTTTATAATACTAGTATAGATTGATTGATGGTACCACTCATTCTCTTAATTTCAGCCGAAAGATGTCCACTGCTGGACATAGGCAACTAATCTCGAGAAAACCAGTCCTGTGCGTCTCGCTTCCAACGGATTCGCGGGTCTATTGGTCCACCTTAAGAGGCCTTTTTCCAACGCTGCGTCTTCTGGTACGCAGTCACCTCTACAGAACCTTTTGACTCCATCAACTATATGGTCTGCGAGCAATGCGTTCTACCCACAGAGTCCCAATACCACTTAACCGCCCAAACTTGTAGGGCAGTTGAGTATTTGGATGTTCCCAAATACTCAGAAATTATATCATAAATGCCGCGGTTTCCGCAACCCTAATCATGGCTGCAGTGATTTTGATTGACCAATTTACGAGGAACCGATATCACCAAACATGAGATACATTTGAATATTATTCTGAGAACCAGGATTGCAGTGAATGATAAAAGGTTTGTTGGTAAATAAATTGGTGAGACAGCATTTCCTTACTATTTTCCTTGAGAAACTCAGAAACAATCTCAGCCGTCAAAGTTTCTTTTAAACACCGTAGGTACCTTTGACCATATAGACCAACATGTTTAACAATAAGCATGTTGCACCACAAAGATTTGAGTGGACCTGTCCAGAAAGTGCAAGCATTTATCAGTTTTCGCGTAGCTCAACGTAGGAGTTTCAATTTGACGAATAAAACCAAAATATTATTATATGCCACAAATTCGTTCCACACGTTGTTGTTTTAGTAGTCCATCTAAAGAAAAAAAAATCTTGTCTTGAATACTTTGGGTGATATTATCAATTGTATTCTTTGTAGAGAAGGCAGAGCCAAATAGTACACCCACATTTCGGCAGTTTATGAGTAAGGCTGCTTTTCCACCAGAGATGTGCGAAAATGCTTAGCGAGGGATGTGCCTGTTAAGAACCAATAGAATCGCTTGGGCTGAGCGAGGCTATAGCTAAATGAAGCTACGCATCATCACGAATCTCTGAAGGAAACGCAGCCTAAGTCTCAAATAATAGGTGACGAGTCTTACGCATGGTGGTTTTCCTCAAAGGCTTACCTTGAGCTTAGGGTAGAAGTCGGGAAGTCTGTTGGGCTTGAGGTTGAGCGTGTTGCAGATCTCCCGGTGTAAAGCCAGGATCTGCTTCATGGTGCCGGCGGAGCAGAAGTGGTCGAACATCTCGGCCGCCAGCGCGCACTCCGGCGGAGTGGGCTCCACCACGCGAGCACCCCTATTCATTGTGATGGGGGCTGGGAACAAGGAAACGTTCAATTAGTTTGAAACTCTCATGGCATCGTTGACTGGAAATGTTCTTGTCTTTATTTATTCATAATACACTTCAAGTATACATGATACTTATTCATAGAAACATATTTAATCATTATACTTCTTTAAATTAATTTCTTCATTGGGTCCTGATATAATAGCCTTGTGAAGAAAAACAGAACCTTAAAAATACGTCTGTGTTTCCTGATAGCTCTACAACCTGGGAGTATTTAAGTCAAGAGTGAATAGGTTACTTCTAGGCAAGCGTGCTCCATCTTAGACCGCATCATCGCTTACCATCAGTTGAGATAGTGGTCAAACGCGTGCCTATCAAAAGTAAAAAAATATATACTTTATTCACAATGCATATTCTCCAAATTTTGACCATCAGTATTAGGGAATGCAATCTCGATCTCGCGAGATCTCGAAAACACGAGATCTCGACCATTTTTTCGATATTCAATGTCGAAAATAAGCAATCTTGTTTTCTTAATCTCGTTCGAGATCTCGAGAATATCGATCGCGATTTTGTGACCGAGATTTTGTGTGCGCGAATCATACGTGTTCATCCGTGCGATTCCAATTGACTGTCAAGAGCGGCATAAGGCAATATATCCTTAAGGCCGTACCTTGACCAAATAACCTTGAGCATTTTTCCCTCAATAACAGCGCAAGAGATACAATAGCGAATACGCTCAGAATGTTGAATAAAATCGTTATAAAATCTAATTTTGGTCGTTTGAAAAAAATATTTCTACCAAAATACTCATAATTAAATTGCCTATCCATTAATGTAAGTACAAAATCAAAATAATCGTTAGTTTTCGAAAAGATGCATGTTTTCAGTATTTTTTTCTCATTTCTGTAGTTTCGTTGTGAGGAGATTAATTAAACATTATACTTAGTAATAAAAAATAAAAATCAATCATTTTGAAGCCAAGATTATGTAGAAATTTAATGTAATTTTTATAAGTTGATACTTCTTTTAGATAACGAGTAGATAGCTCCAAAAATATGCACTAAAAACGGCTTGCGCTGCGTTTTGCTCGGGGACGCGCCTTAACTTAGTCAAATGATGACACTTTGAGCACTCTGTGCTTTCTAAGAAGCTATTTTCAAAATCACAATTAATGTGTGTTTGTTTACTGTGTACCTACCTACATAATTACTTTTTTAAATAATTCAAAGATGCGCGCCATAATGCCGTATTTTTTTGCTTTGTCAATTATAATTTTGTTGACTATTTTAAATAAATAGATTTCATTTCCATTGTTTTGTATTATTCATAAGATATTACAGCGATATCCTATCTAGTATTACGAGTATTCTAATTAATGTAGTATTCTAATCTAATAGCATTCCTCGAGTTTTGTATCGATTTAAGGGTGTTTGAGTTTAAAAACCTAAATCTCGATAATCTCAAAATCTCGCCAGATCCCGACTTGTTTTGCACAAGATCTCGAAACTGCCAATCTCGACACCAGGTTCAACAGGCGAGATCACGATTTGCTAATCTCGGCTCGAGATTGCATTCCTTAATCCTGTGAGGATATTGTAGCAATAGTCATTTTTATTTAGCGTGCACAAAGGGCCCGTTGCGAGAACTCAATTTAAAAGATCTTTGTGAATAACTATATCTCACTAAGAAACCCATGGTTTTTTGTTTTTGTTACGAATTACTTATCTATAAACCTACCTAATTATATTAACTCCGGACCACTTCTTTTCTGAATATGTAAGTACATTTCCAGACAGTTTTGCACACAGCCACAATGATCTCATTACAAGGATTTTAAAAAGGGTGGCTAAATTATTATTCTATTTGAATAAAGAGGATCCTTGAAAGACCCCCGATACACGTAATTTCAATAGCTATTTACATTGAGAACCGTGAGATGTACCAGGTTCTTTTGTGACCGGCTGTTTCCTTACAAAGTCGGTAATAATATAGATTATCTTAAATGTAGGGACGAAACCGGCTCAAGGTTTTGTCTGAGCGAGAAATCAAAAAACCCTGCAAAACTTTTATGAACGAAAACTGTTTACTAATCGAATTTAAACA
Organism: Ceramica pisi; assembly: GCA_963859965.1. NCBI lineage: Eukaryota > Metazoa > Arthropoda > Insecta > Lepidoptera > Noctuidae > Ceramica > Ceramica pisi. The sequence goes on along the minus strand of OY982527.1, from coordinate 37,263,888 downwards.
TGTGGCTCACATTTAGTTTTGTAACCTCCATTTAATTTCCACCATTTTGATATCCTCCTCGACAGTTTTGGTTAAAAAAAATGATAACGAGTTACAATTTAGTGGCAAAAATCCGCCATACTGCTTTTTTTAAACTTATCTAAGAACACTGGGGTATTTGAAATTAATCTAACGGCATCTCAATGGTCGAAATCAATCGAACCGTTTCAAAGGTACGACGTAATAAATAAATTTACTAACAAACAAACAAACGAATATACATATATTATATACAAAATACGCGCGAAAAACATAACCTTTCCTTGGCACTCCGGTAAAAAGAAGTTAGAAGGTAATTTTCTAGTGGTAAGCAGTAGAATAAATTGCGATTTCGAAAGATTCTCTTATTTTAGAAGTTAAGGGGTGGGGGGGACACATTTTTCCACTTTGGAAGTGTCTGTCGCGCAAACTCTTCAGTTTAGGAAAAAATGATCTTAGAAACCTCAATACCATTTTTAAAGACCTATCCATAGATACACGTATGGGGACGATGAAAAAAAATTTTTTGAGATTCAGTTCTAAGTATGGGGACCCCCAAAATTTATTGTTTTTTTTTCTATTTTTATGTGAAAATCTTTATGCGGTTCACAAAATACATCTACTTACCAAATTTCAACAGCGTAGTTCTTATAGTTTCGGAGAAAAATGGCTGTGACATACGGACGGACATACGGACGGACATACAGACAGACAGACAGACATGACGAATCTATAAGGGTTCCGTTTTTGCCATTTGGCTACGGAACCCTAAAAAGTCAACTGTCAATGTAGGAATATAGGTTTAGGTTATAACAACAAACCCATACAACAAACTTGTTTTTTTTTGCCGTTTTTATAGATAATGGTACGGAACCCTTCGTGCGCGAGTCCGACTAGCACTTGGCTAGTTTTTTCATTTTTAAATTTAGCTATTAGGTAATCATTTGAAAGCTGCCTGACTTTTGTATCGAATACGTTCATTAAGCAGTCTATGACAGGAAACCAATTTCGTCAAAGAAAACGTACGGGCTAATCTAATGGCGAAAATGAAATTGCAAATTTCATCTGAAATATTAATTACAGGAGTAGCAGGAAATGCTATTACGTTTTCGTCCAGTTAATTTTTTAGAATCCACTGAAAACTGACGCACGATTTGACGTGAATTCTCTGAACCGCTACTTATCCAATGAGCAGATAAGATACGCTAGACGCTTCACGCTACATTGTCTCATTAGAAACGTCATCGACATCAACGAACCGTCAGAGCAAATACAAACTTGCGACACTGATGATATCCAGCAGAAATGTGTTAAAACAACATCAAGGAACTATCCCAAGCACAATGAACTCACGAGCTCAACACACAACCTTGATAACGCATGCACTAGTTCATCAACACAAGACATTTCCGTCCGGACAGACACCCGTTGGCGACCAAGTACATTGACGAAGTACCCACTCACCCTTACGGTTCAGAGGCAACGCGGCGATAACGTAAAGCTGCTTTCAGACTACGCTATAATATATAGCATAGAGTATATAGCTCATAGAACAACAATATCGCGCACCATACATTGTCAATAATATATAGTACAGTACAGTGTGAAGCTGCTTTCAGAAATTCAGACTACATTGTCAATAATATACATATGTATAGTACAGTACAGTGTAAACGTGTCTATAACAATGTATGGTGCGCGATATTGGTGTGCTATGAGCTCTATACTATATGCTATTATATTATAGCGTACTACTACTGCAGCTTCTTTATAAGGATAAAAAGAAAAATATTAGTAAATCAATTTGTTTATTTTGTTAACGTTAATAATTATTACAGACATCGAGATCCTTAACTGAAATTAGTCGTAATGAGAAGTCTTATATATTTAACCACTTTTTAACTATTATTGTGATTATATTTACTGAAATATGCCTCTAAAATCATAAAAAAACAAACAATAAATATTTTAATCTAAATAAAATCTGCTCTAAAATAATCAACTTCAAAGAACCTATTAGCACTAAAAAAATAAACGTTGTTTTAACAAAAGAATCAGTCTTAACAACAGGTCTGTTAAATATATAACCACCTTTTTTCCGTTAAGAACAGTGATTTTACTTACATAAGTATGCCTGTAAAAGAAAAAACTGGAGATTGAGGAAAAAAACTCTTGAATGGTCCAGTTGCTTGAAGGTACCGATGCCCCATCTGATGGCTCATCAATTAAATTGCTTTCCGTTTCAATATTGTATCCACGTCCCCTCCCCCTTCCCCTTCTTACTCCTCTCGGTTGTCCAGTTCCACGGCTCCGACCTCGCCTAGCACCACGTCCTCTCACAGCACGGCGTCCACGACCTTGACCACGTCCAACCAGCCTCTCTTTCGCCTCTGATTCCGTGTCACTCGATTCGGAATTATTATGTGCCCTATTTTCTGGGGAATCTAGAACTGGCATGAATTCCGGATCCCCTACATCTTCGCCTGAAGGAATAAAGTCATAAATTTCTGAATCTACCAGTAAACGTTCAATATCGAACTCCTCCAGACCTAGAGAGTAAAATAAAACCAAACCATTAATTACACAATAACCCACCCACTGTACATTAGAATGTACATATTATTTAGTAGGTTAAATTGAAGTAACGCTCAATGTGCAATAAAATGTAGGTACATAATATTTTAAAAGCGATTTAAAAAAAAAAATTGTATCTGTGTATTAAAATAATAATATTAAAACAATATATCATATAATATATATATTAATAATTCTTTCACTAAGATCAAAATCTCACACAAAAAGCTGTAAAATTAAAAAGATAAAAGTGGATCAAACTTACGTGGTATCTGCCGGCGCGCCATCTTGCCACGTATGTGCAATTTTGACGGACAACCAATGCCTTTTATAAAATTGACAGACGTCAAAACGTTGACAACACTAAACACAAATCAAATAATAGTCACCAGAAATACATATACTGGCGGGGAATTTAAACTAAACACAAAATTTATTTTGTTCATCATAATGTACGCTGGGCGTTTACGGGTACTTTTTAAAACTATGTTTGGGCTTTAATGATTTCTAATATTATGTACATTATTTATTTATTTAGGATCTCCAACAAAGGATATACACAACACTTGACACATAAAAACACTTAAATAAGTACTTAGTAGGTGTACTCCTTCACTTACAGAAGACCACAGCATGCACAGAAAGATAAACAACTAAGCTAACAAAGTTAAGAAAAAATAAAAATTAAATTAAATTAAATGCAGAACAATATGAACTAATGAACATTTAAAAAAGAAAAACAATGACCATTAGGTACAAATAATTACATAACATTACACTAACCTATTCAAACACTTTTTAAATTTTGACAAAGACCTACAGATGTCTAAGTCCGTAGTTTTAGCTAGCTTATTATATTGCCTACACAGTCTTGGTACAGCGGCGTAATGACCAAGGTTGGTTTTTGAGCCAGGGATGCAAAATAATTCGAAAGTATTATGCCTGGGCATCCGAGTTGGAATTTTGATAATTAATGAGCTCAAAAGTTCATTGCAGTCTATCGTTCCACTAAATATTTTATGAAGGATAAACTAAATGTTTTATAATGTACATGGGGCGGTACGAGGCTATATTATAATATATAATAGCGTAGTCTGAAAGCAGCTTAACGCTGGATGCAGTAACGCAGTCTATCACGTAGATATCGAACCCATATAATTGTATCATGAGTAATACGCTGGCGGGCGTATGGGCTATAATTAGTTATTATAAGCGTATTACATGCTCATAATAGTGCAAAGTGCACTGGTAATATATTGAGTTCATTCACATATCAACGACCCGTGCGTTACTATACTGCACGCAGATGAGATCGAACGTCGCGTTTGTGAGTGATTCTGAAAATTACGACGTTAAAAACTTAGTAGAAGACGAAGTTACAAATGTTACAACCGATGCCCTGGTGGTGAAGGTCGACCGGATCACAAACAGGTGGAATAATGATGTAAGTTCTACATCATTAAATCATATTGCTAAAATAATCAGTGTAAGTAAACAAAACATTATGATAAATAGAAAAGAAATGCGCGGTATCCGGATATCATTCCAATCTCATACGTAAGCATTTCTTGTAAATATCGCAAGTGCCGAGTGATTAGGTATAATGGACACGTGATAACTATCATCAGTTGGATAAAGCAGCGGCTTCTGCCTGCACATTGGTAACCTGACACATTACCGAGGGTTGTATAACAATACACTGAAATGAGACCACGCTGACAATCTTACGATTGAATCATTTATTCTTTGTTACACAAAATTAAAAAATACTAGCTGACCCACGCAACTTCGTCTGCATCACATTTTCCATTAATGCTCGGCTCCTTTTAGTCTTAGCGTGATGATATGTAGCCTATATCCTTCCTCGATACATGGGCTATCTAATACTGAAAGAATTTTTCAAATCGGACCAGGAGTTCCTGAGATTACCCCCTACACACAAACTTACAAACAAATGTTACCTCTTTATAATATTATAGTATAGATATAGATAATCCTCCCGACCGAATTTCGATCGCGAATTCGCGATGGCAAATTTCAACGATGATTAGAAGTACGCACGAGTTCTTATGGGGCTCAAGTGATGAGATAACACAGGTGCACTCTCTGTTCCCTCACCCTCATAGTCCGATGGGACTGCAATCGGACACGACCAAAAAAACCTGAAAAAATCGTCTATACTATACTAATCCATACTAATATTATAAAGAGGTAAAATTTGTTTGTAAGTTTGTATGTAGGGGGTAATCTCAGGAACTCCTGGTCCGATTTGAAAAATTCTTTCAGTATTAGATAGCCCATTTATCGAGGAAGGCTATAGGCTACATATCATCACGCTAAGACTAAAAGAAGCCGAGCATTCATGGAAAATGTGACGCAGACGAAGTTGCGTGGGTCAGCTAGTGATGTATAAAATGAATGCGCGAGCATTATTGAGTGAGGCGTCTATTAAGCAAATTAGTCTGGTTGACTTGAGATATGACGGGGAGGCCCACTATACGTCACCATGCAGTCAAGATAGATTTACAAGTAGAGAAAAATGAGTATCATCCCTCAAGGTTTCCGTCCCAGTTAAAACGGCAGGTGGTTGATGGACTACCCTAGCCTTGTACGAACGAGAGCTTTTTCTCGTTATAGTTATGCCCTACTCGTAAATAGAAAATGTTGCTAGTAGCTCTATGCGTCTTTGAGCCCGTTTCGTTCCATATCAGCGGCTTAATCTTATTAGTTTACAGGATCAAAGGTTTAAGATATCAGTAGTCATGGTGACAATCACCATAACATTGCTGATCCATTATTTATTATGTTTACATTTAGGTTTGTCATCAAGCGTTAGACGTGCGTTATAGACGATCATCATCTTCCTGCCCTTATCCCATGTTACTTCGGGTCGGTGCAACACGTTTTTTCCTTCCATTCTGTCCTGTCAAGCGTCTCGCTGTCACTAACTCCCATTTCTTTCATATCACTCCTCACACAGTTCATCTAACTTTCTCTGGCCTCCCTCTCCCTCTCCGTCCATTCAGGCCAAGAAAATTAAAAGCCTGAGGAGGAAACAAAGAAGGGCAACAACTTGCCTAAAATTCTCAGCATTGGCTTCCTGTACTGAAAATTCGCAATGAAAGTAGCACCTATCGAAAATTTTCCGGGCTGAAAACGCAACGAAATTCCTGACACCGTTACTATTAATACCTGTACAACTTCAAAACATCTACGTAACATCTAAATTAAGGCGTGTAAATCTAAACTACGTCTGAAATCAGTGAACCCGAGCCCCACTGAGCTGAGAAATTCACCCTTTCTATTTTTGATAGCTAGAACATTACGTGCCAAAGCCCCGCGGCTAAGATGCACATTACAGCCAATTAAGATTTGCTTACACTTTGACCAACATAAAAAGGTACCTGTATGTACCTGTAGGGTTTAGTAGCCAAATGTGCACGTCCGACTCCAAAGAACTTTACTGTGTCTGGTAATGTAAATAACTTTGAACGACCTTTGAACAAGACAAAATGTCTTTGTATCCGTCATCTCTGAACTAGACTAGAGTCAAGAGCAAACCAGTCAAAAAAAATAAAATAAAAAAATACTGGAGTCTTATTGCGTGACCCTCGCAATCGTGGGCCCAGCGCACACCGCTGGAGGCGCGGCGGAGAGCAATTGAAGATAACAATTTAATATAAACCTTAACTACCTTGACATACGGTCAATATAAGAATAAACTCGCACGCGGTGCTCGGAGCGCCCTCAAGCTACTACAAGAGCATGCGCGCGACTGCTCTAGTCGCCGCCGTGCTGCTCTGCGCTCCGCCGCACTACCCCGCGCCCGGCTGGCTGGCGGTCACATGCCTGGCGAGTTTGAACTAGCGTGGTTGTGTGTTGAGCAAGATCATGGACGAGGAAAAGTTAATTAGCTTAGTGCAAACATATGTATGTTTATACGATGTATCGTCACGTCATTACAGTGATAAAGTAATGAAAACGAATGAGCGCGCTCGGAGTAGCTGCGCGCCGCCGCGCGTCTCTCTGCTCGAGGGCTCTCAAGGGCTCTTGGCGCCGCTCGGGGCCCGCGGAATCCGCCAGCGCTTTTCAAGGAAATGCGCTCCGCTGCGCCTCCAGCGGTGTGCGCTGGGCCTAAACGAAACGCGTTGTGGTTGTGGTCAAGAGGACACTTTTATAAAGGAAGTCTATATCTGTCATTGACATTCTGACCTCAGTCCTGCCACAATTGAGACATTACACATTACAGCCCTGTGCAACATTTATAAGCACTGTAAGATGATGCATTCAAGGGACATTATCTGCAATTCAGTGCAACGAACTCCTTCGCAAGACTACTTGCGGACAGGGCTTGTTAACGTTACCAACTAACAAAATAATAACCGTTACGTAACGTTAATTCCAATGTGATACCTAATTAACGTTACAAAAATATAACGTTATTTGATAACATTACCAGTAATTTAACGTTATTTAACACTAACGTAAAATACGGTAATAACGTTAATTTTACCGTTAATTCTGTTACAACCCGGTCTAAACATCGGTATGACTCGTGCTGGGCGAGCGCAGCGTTGTGAAGGCTGAGTGGTAAGGGGCATCGTAATCCAGCGACGTACAGTACAGAGATATTGCGAATTTGTGGCCGCGCGTTGCCGTTCCGCGTAGGTAAACATTTTTGTGCGCTCATGGCCTCGTGCAACTCGCTTAGATGTATATAAGTATTTTATCAGCCATTTCGTTACCATAACACAAGCATTAAGTTGCTTAGCTTGGGACTGTATATGGCGTTGTGTGAAATGTCCAAGGATATTATTATTCTTTCCATTTATTTATTTTCTGTACATATTTTTTAAATTTTTAAATATTTATTTATTATTTATTATATACTTGTATTTGTATAATACTAATTAAAAAACATTTAAAAATATAAAAAATAGTAGCCCACCGGCATCGGGAACAGGGTCCAAGCTACCGGTGGTCAGGGCTCCCGAGAGAGGAACCGCCTCACAATACGCGCCGTGTCCAGGAGTACTGCTTTCTGCTTTATTATTATTAGATCTTTATATGCACTGTTGCCGCTATCGCCGCCACGCCGCCGTGCCTCAGTCGTGTGTAATACCTACAGTGAGTTGGTTTGTGCGAGACGCTTACAAGATGGGACGTAAAAAAACAAAATAATGTTATAGATATTTTGAATTGAAAGTATTTTATTTTGTTATCGTTTTTTATTTAAATTGACCTTGGAGTCCAAGATTGTGATTTTATATTATTTAAGTAATGGATGTTGATTAATTTTTGTTTTTACTTTCTCTGGTCTCTGGAGTCCCGGTCCTTTGGTAGGCGTACGAGGGGCCGAAACCAACTCGCAGAGGCCCCGTTAGACATTTCAAATGTAATGGGGCACCAACCGGCGATTATCCCTGTATTCCCAAGGACAATCCCCGGTTGGAGCAGTAATATTACAGAATATGGAAACAAAAGATGAAACGCTATGGGTTTGTGTGGTTTAGTGGACTGATAATCGTTTATTATAGAAGAACTATTGGCTCCTGCCTGACCACTAACAATATACACGGCTTTTAAATGGCAGGGGGTGACTTGCACTCTCAATGAATGGGCCCCCGAAAACGGTCGCTAGCACAAAGTGACGTAGCGCCAAGGAGGCAACATAGCCAGAGGGCTAATTCACGTAATTTTATGACGAAACGATTATGTTTTAGTGCAGTTAAGTTTAAGTTTGAGTGATAAACGGTATTCTTTTAATCATTGAACTGCGCGTAAACTGCGCGTGAACTACACGTCAACTGCACGACAGCAAACTTATTGACGGTGGAGAGAAAAAATATTACTCACTAAATAATAGAATAGAATCGATTAAATTTCAATCAATATGACGTTATTATAATATTAAAACTTAAACTTAAAGGTATAAGCTGTCATTTTGGGACGTCAAACAAATAGTAGAATACCGATCATATTGCGTTCCGAAGCACGCACCAAGGACGCGCAACAGTAGAATGCCGTTATTGCGCTCGCGTGACGCAAACTTGACGCGAGCGTGTCTGACAGCGGTAGAGAATACGAAAAGCGTTGTTTTGATCGAAACTTAACTTCAATTGCACTGCAACAGCACTTATTTAGTTACGTGAATTAGCCTACTGAAGTGTTAGAGGAGTGGAGAGGTATACCACGGCTATGAGGACAATCCCGGAAGTACGGTCAAGATCCCTACCAGCATCTTACTGGTTTATACATCCTTCTCCCGAGCACGTGTGCTCTAGCGAATCTCCACTCAGACCGGCCAATTAAGGCAAGCCGTAGATGAGGAACAAGACTTCTCTCGGGATATAAGGTTCGTGGGTTCGCTACTGCCCAACAGTTCGCCACAAAACTGCCTTGCGGATTGTATCTCTCTTTGTCTGGCCCCTCACAATCGCACTGCAGAACAGATGGACGATGGGGCTGGAAGGTTCTAGAAAGGCGATCGTGTACTGGAAGATTCGGCGTTGGATAGCCTTCCACAAGGTGGACCGATGACTTCGTGAGGGTTGCAGGTAGCCAATGGATGCAAGACGCAGGGGACCAGTTGTTGTGACCACACTTGGGGGCCTATGTCTCCTATATTTATCAGTGGACGTCTTTCAGCTAATATGATGAATCGGATTTTGTGTCTGCTATTCAACATCCTTCACAACCCTAAAACGCCTTCCTACCTGCGAGAATGCTTCTCCTATTCCCGTCCTTCGAATGCGCCTTGCAGGTCACATCTTAAAAATCTCCTTAAATCCCCTCCCCACTCTACCGATTTTTACTCCTACTCATTCACTGTGCATGCGGTACTGTTATGGAATTCGCTACCGCCTGACATTAGGGAGTGCCAAACTCTTGCTATTTTTAAAAGAAGATTGAAAGAACACTATCTTTCCTAGTTGCATATAAGTATATATTAATATCTATATTTTATTAAAACTATATATACTTACTATATTTATACTATTTTAATTTTAGCTTTAAAGTTTGCACACAATGTCTACGTGCAAACGTTATAAATAGCTATCTCTTTTTACTCTACTCTCCTTTCGCAGGTGTGCTGGAAGAGATTTCTTTAAAAATAAGCATCATCTTTGTACCTATTTTTCTGTTTCCTTCTTCTCATGTTCTTATTAAATGTGTGTACATAAATGGTTAAATAAATAAAATAACAAATAAATAGAAGATGATGAAAATGACCCCAATTAATTTAGATAACGCAACATGTCTTCTCACGTAAGTAAAAGTCGTAATTTCGGTAGTCACTCCCTTTCTAGCTATAATCTTTCACACAGTCCATTCTTAGTATTTGTTGGCTTCTTCTAATCATTCAAAGTTCACAAAAAAAGGACACACATTAATGTCCCCAATTTTAATTGTAATAATCTGCATTTTTATTATTTCGCTCCAAGATTTTCCTGCTTCGAAGCATCGCGTGTATTTACCCGTTCAAATACCGAAGCGAGAAAAATCAATGACCATTACCTTTTTATTGGTAAACTTTGCTTTAGAACACTGTTTCAGCGTTTGACCTGGGGTCATTGCAATTTTCGCTTACGGTTAATGTAAAGAATCCACTTTTCATCACATGTCACAATTCGATTCAATATTTCTTCATATCTGTATCGATTCAACTAGGCAACACAACTTTCAACACGCGTTTCTTTCTGCAGATCAGTCAAATCATGAAGTACCCATTTTTCATATTTTTATTTTATTGATTTGACGCAAATAAGTCAATATTATTGGTAAGATAACGTTAAACCATGCCGCTAATTCATGGGTAGTTTGACTCGGATCGGCTTCCAACATCTCGTTCAATTCATTGTTATTCACCTGTGTGGGTGGTCTTCCACGTGGTTCGTTTTTCAAATCAAAGTTTCCATTACGAAAGAGTTTAAACCAAAATCGTACGGTGCGTTCATTAGCAGTCCCTTCTCAAAACGCAACATTGATATTGCGAGCCGTTTCTGCCGCGTTAGTTCCGCGTCGGACTCGGAACTCGTATTCAAAAATTACTCGAATTTCTGAAGTATCCATCTTTCTTGTCTAAGCTGAATAAAAAAACAACTGAAAGTCGATAATCGATTGTCGACTTTCAGTTGTGCACATTTTTTTAAAGAAAAACTTAATAGGTACCATGTGAAAAAAGTTTCACTGGTTTCAAGGTTCTATGTGAATTCGAAGTACCTATTACAATAAAACGGCAATTTCATACTTTAACTCCTATTACTATCAGAGGCGGCTCGTGACATTTATTTATAGGGGATCACAAAAAAAAAAAAAGTGAAACTAGAGCTTACCATTTAATACATAAAAGATGTAGTTTTCGTACCACATTTTTGAGTAAAAGCAATTTTAGGACGTGGTGGACTGGTGGCCCCTTAGCTGTAAGTTCGAGACGCATTTCAAGAGTCTTTTCACAATTTTTGTCAGACAAATTTCGCGCAAAATTATTTTTAATCCATAATTAAAAGAAAAACTGCGAAGAATCTACATTCTACCCTAAAGTAACTGACTCCGTCTCTTGAACGACTCTCTCTCCGCCTTGCACGATTTGGCAATGCCGCGCGTAAGCGGCGCTCCAGATTAGGCTAATTTCCCATACAAAATCTTCTGTTTCACGCGTCGGACTGTGTCGATGTTCTTCTTTCACACTCATTGAATACAGTGCTAGAAATCGTACTGACATAATTATCACTATTATTATATCGAAAATTGTAACTATGAAAACTACCCGTTATTGATCTCAAGCAACTAACAAAAGAAAATAAATAATTGGACAAAATAACTAAATCAGCTAACTGTAGGTACTACCAGTACGTCTCACACGTAAGAATCTGGCAACGTTTTGGTCGAGCGAGACGGCACGACGCAACGGCGTATAAGGTGGCTTTGCTTAGCTTTGGCGGCCCGCCGATCGCCTCTCTGCCCCCACGCTTATTCCACCTCACAAGCTTAACCGTTACAAAATAACGATAAAATTAACGTTATAAAACAATTAACGGTAAAAAAGATTAACGATAAAATGTTTCAAAAATAACGTTAAATCGGCTAACGTTATTTTCAAATTAACGGTAACTCTGTCAAATACAGGTAACGTTACGAAATTTTTACCGGTATTTAAAGCCCTGCTTGCGGAGAGACGTTTGATTCGTCGTTTTAATTGTCAATTATTTCGCTTACGAAAAGTGATAATTAGTAAAAAAACAGTTTATGTTCACGATCACAACTGTTAAGACAAGTTCCACTCAGACGCTCCTGTTCCGTCCATTGTACAAGAATATTTTAAGCAACTCCAGAAAATCGAAATACTAAGATAAATCTGAACACTTTGTAACAGTAGCTAAACTTTTTGTGTGTCAAACTCGTACCTAACAAGACACACAAATAACGTTTCTAGGTATATTAAAGTAAAATTATAATAGCGATGGGTGGCCGGCCAATAAGGACCCAGGCCCGGATCGACGGCGCGCTGTGTCGCACGCGCGCCTCAAAGAGATGTCAGCATAAAAGACAATGCCCGCTAAGGCTAGCGCCTGCTAGGGTTACGGAATTATTCGAAGGAGTTATCGCGGGGCCCTGGAATGCAAAGGGCATTTGGAGGGCCACGGGTGAAATTTAGTCAGCAAGAGTCTGACACTCCCTTCCGCTACGGCCAGAACGAGAGGAGTCATTTGATTATCATCCATACCAAAAAAAGTGCTTACCGCAAAATGGGGTGAATATAAAAAAAAACTTTGAGGGGGTTTTCACTAAATTAAATGAATTATAATATTTTGATTGTAATTTAATTTTTTTTAAATATTACTTTTTTGAAGTGAAAACTTCTTTAGCGGCGTTGAGCACTTTTCTTGGGATGGGTATAAAATGTTAAACTCACGTCATGGCACGTGACCTGGTCGAAAATTCGTAAAACGGATGACGCACACACGCGACCTAATCGAAGATAAAGATAAAGATATATTTATTGCTTAACTGTGTACCTACATTAAGATCTTATAAAAAAAAAAAAAAACGTAAAATTCGTAAGACGGATGATTCAAAAATGCACAACGTTATGTTCAAGTTTTCACTTCTGCCGGCACTCCCGGAGTGCAACCCTTTTTTTTTTTAACCAATTATGAGGCATTAAATTAAAAATACCATTCAGAGTTTTGGTACTATTCACTGCGTTTTACCGATACATTACAGTAATTCTTATGTATGCATGTAAGTTATAGTGATGGTGGCATCTAATGTTAATTTTGTGCACAATAGTGAACTAAGTCTTGCCCGTGACTGCCACATCATGACCGGCAATGAGCCCTGAGCTATTCTATTCTATTTTGAGTGTGTTAAGAGGTTTGCGTTTAGCTGTATATCAAGAATAACATATTGACCAATCTTTAGACGCATCTGGAGAAAAAATGTATTGCGATGTTAGAGAAATTGAATCGTTATATTAATGTGATTAATATGATTATGCAAAACGCAGTAATTAACCGTATAACGTGCGCCGACCGTTACACTGGGCTTATTAGTCGAACACATTACATTCTAAATTATGCCCTCGTTTGGATGTAATTAGTACGATTTTAGTTTGAAGTGCTCTACGTTAGGTGCAATATGCTATTTGCATTCAAAAACTTCTAATTAGAGTTTTTTGAGTCCAATTAACATGTGCACATTATTATTACGGAGTGTTAATTTTAAGAAAGTATTGTAAAAGGAAATGGCGAAAGTTTCATCATTCGTTGCATAAGATTTGTAAGTACATAATACACATCCTGTTCACTAATTCCTTCCTGTAAGGAAAGTTTGAACGTCCTATAATGTACATATTCTGCAAGAATACATTTCAAAAGGCAAAGTCAAAACGTTTATAGCGAACTGAATGTACAATTTTGGTGTTAACTTTTACCTACCATAAACAACTGAGCGCTAATCAAGACAATACCTTGTCACATGTATGTATATTAAATTAAAAAACAAGAAAATACATCATCCCAACGAGTCATAAAGTCAACCATTGCCAGCCCCGCACCGCTATCGAGAACGAATACGTATCCTACAGTATAGTGAGGTGGTAGTATCGCCAATTTATATTGTATTACAATAAATAATTGTAATACAATTTGTAGAACAATAGATGATAGGGCGATCGATCACTACGAGACTCGAGCGGTTTGTTACACATTCTGTGATGATGACGTGCCCGCCAACCAGTGCGTATGCTTTGGTTGTGAAATGGCGTTAGGGATGCCCACTATCTTCAAGATTTTGCATCCCAGCTCCTGTACAGTTTTGCGATCTCTTGTAAATTATTAACAAGGCCTAACAATACAAGGTTTATTTGAGTGTTATTGGAGTTTTTGCATCTTGTATCAGATTGGTTGATACTGATACTACCTACTATCAATTAATTTGCATAGCCTTTTTCCAACTACTTTGGAATCGGCTTCCAGTTTAACCAGATTTAGCTGAATGTCAGTATATGACGGAGATTTCTTTTCTTTTGAAAACGCTGCCCCACACTAGGATTTTTTCCTGTATCGCGTGTGCGTTACATCAATCAAACATATAAATTAACATACACAAACGTATAAGATCGACCCGTGAGTCTATTATTATTTAGCCAAGTATCAAAATAATCAAATGTCAAGAAGACGCCCTGATGACACAGTATATCAGTGGCCGCCTACTCGCAATCGGTGACCGGAGAGACACGGCGTCTCGACGCGCGCCTCTACTGATGGGCGACACACTGAGTGGGCGATATCCCTTATGCATCGTCATAAATGAAGTCAGCTATATTAGATCAAGCTGATAAAAATAACTGTAGCGTCAATTAAATGGCACCATTGTTCTCAATCGTGATGATAGACTTGACAGTACTTACGCAGCTTTGTGATAAAAATAATTAGATCGTTAATCACACTGATTTTTCATGACGATCTTGATTTATTTTATGCCATCATGATCAGTCAAGTATCATATATTTCGTATAAGCTCCGTCTCTCTTTCGCATTGAAATCAAAATGACATTAGAACGTTATAGCACCGATCAAGGTATCTTTTAACTATTCCTTAACAGGTTCGTAAATGATATCATTATCATAAAAATAATCATTATTCAATGCAATGAATGCACAGGATGTTGAATGACACTTCTGATAATTATCTATATAAATACTAGCTGACCCGCGCAACTTCGTCTGCGTCATATTTTCCTTTAATACTCCGCTCCTATTTGACTTAGCGTAATGATATATAGCCTATAGCCTTCCTCGATAAATGGGCTATCTAACATTGAAATAATTTTTCAAATCGGTCCAGTAGTTCCTGAGATTAGCGCGTTCAACCAAACAAACAAACAAACTCTTCTGCTTTATAATATTATATAGTAGGTACCTATAGATATATAAATGAATCCCTAATTCCCTTGATCATCGCAACACGCGTGAGCGGCTGGGCCTATTTCGCTAATTATAGTTATACTAGCTGACCCGCGCAACTTCGTCTGCGTCACATTATTCATGAATAATATTGCCAAAAAATTTAAAAAAAATTTAGGGGTGGACTACCCCTAACATTTAGGGGGATGAAAAATAGATGTTGGCCGATTCTCATAGATACCGGATAAGCACAAAAAAATTCATCAAAATCGGTCAAGCCGTTTCGGAGGAGTATGGCAACGAAAACTGTGACACGAGAATTTTATATATTAGACTAGCTGACCCGCGCAACTTCGTCTGCGTCACATTTTCCATTACTGCTCCGCTCCTTTTTGTCTTAGCGTGATTATATATAGAGCCTGTAGCCTTCCTCGATATATGGGCTATCTGACACTGAAAGATTTTTTCAAATCGGACCAGTAGTTCCTGAGATTAGCGCATTAAACCAAACAAACAAACAAACTCTTCTGCTTTATAATATTAGTATAAGTAAGTAGATTTATAGACACACAGCATATTTTAGTATGAGTGATATATAATTGAATAATATACTTCACAAATAAGTAATCGCTCTCATCATCCAAAATACGGCCAAGCTAAAATGAGACTGGGCCTGACAAATCTGCCGCAAGTCGAATGGTTCATGGCGAAATCGACCACAAAATGGGTCCCAGAAAACGTCCGGTGACATCGCAGCAAGCTGAGGCGATGATGGCGGAACACCTATCGACAGAAATACGGAGGAAAGAAGTTAAGAAGGCCTTTGCCTAACAGTGGAACAGAATCATATTTAAAATAAATAATCTCTTTGGCTCCTAAACAAGAACAATATGACCAACGATTGAAAGAAAACAGTGTACAAAACACATACATAGAATCACGCCCTCTTCTCATGATAACAATCTCAATCCTCGACAATTCTTTCACTGTCGGAATGCTGTACGATACCATAGGCAACTTTTATCCCGGAAAATTCACGGACCCTATGGGAGGAATCCACGGAAGCGAAGCCGCGGGAAAAAGCTAGTCATGAAAAAAGCAGGAGATGAAACTGTACGATCTAAATTGTTCATAGCTGATGAATACAAAGAGAAGACGGAGAAGGTGGCCGCTGACAGGGTTAACCTTGAGACGAGAACTGGGCTCAATGCAGGCAAGAAAAAAATCTGTATATAGTCCAAAGTCACAGCAATAAAACTACTCATGACTTGTAAACACACGCGTTGCACTTTATGTGCACCGGGTGAGCTTCTGACTCAGCATCTTCATTTATAAAACCCACGAGAACAACCCAACTATTTATGGAGGTAAGACTCATTCCAGGTAGATTAAATGATGAAAAATTAAATATATAACACTTCGTAGAACATAATTAGAAATCTACCTCCGAACAACCGAAAAATATCGCATGGTTGATGTACTCAAAGGCTTGAGACAATTCTGTACAGAACAGCGCAATGCAATATTTTTAAGTAAGCTCCTAAACGCGAGCTTTGTTGTCGAAACCCTATGATTACTCTACGGTACTCTCGGGTCATTTAAACTAGCCATAATGGAATAAGGCGAGCTTCTCAAATGTGTCCTTAATTGGACAGGAAATATTCTTGTTTACAGTCTTGCCAAGTTGCCACTTATACCATGGCTTCTGTCATACACAAGAAACTAGATAATAAGTCACGATCAGCACTCATGACAGGTCATTAATGCTCTTGGGTCTGAACCTGTAGTGTTGAGTGCAAAAACACAGGTTCACGACAAAGAATGGAGAATAAGGCGCAGAAGCAGGACAGTATAATATACACATACATTTTCGGGATTGATCCACGCATGCTCAATCTATACTTATGTTATAAAGCTGAAGAGATTGTTTTTTTGGTTCAAGTACTGGTTATAATTGAAAAAATATTTTAGTGTTGGATAGCCCATTTATCGAGGAAGGATATCACTACGCTACGACCAAAAGGAGCGGAACTTTAATGAAAGTGTGAAGTAGACGAAGTTGCAAGGGTAACTTTACTAGCTGCTTAGTAAGAACATTGTCGATAATTACTATCAGCTCAGTTCTTAGAAACACTTCAGTATTTCTCATTTAACCTAACGACCCAGAAACCAGCATTTGATTAGAACATCGTGTTGCATTTCACACATTTTAATTCAAATATAGCATGTTGGGCGCGGATTACAAGTACGTATTTACAAGCCAATCGTATAAAATTATAAATCAATGCGTTGCTTTCACCAAGGCTGATGTATAAATGATCATCTCTTTGAAGATCCATACTAAAATATTTTACTTACATACGGTGCTGGGTCTTACCTCAGCATTAATTACATTTTAAAAAGCAATAACGAGCAAGAACAATAGTTCCGTCAATTTGCTTACGATTTTTGTGAACCCTGGTTATAATAGTAGTGATAGTAGTAGTAATAGTTAATTAATTTTGCAACTGTATAACAATACCTACTCTTTTGTTAACTGTGGAGGCTTGTAAATGGCTTGTTGTGAATTAGCTTACTATTACCCCCGCATTAACAGCTGTAAGCCACCCTAACATAATAAAATAAATAAATAATAATCCTTTTTTGCGACTGGAGACAGAAAGTAAGAGTAAAGAATACTGGATAAACCAATAATAAAATACGACCTTTATAAACAAATACAAGAGTAAACCATAAAAGAAGATGTCGGACAATTTTCTTGGCCTTCTTAATCCGCCTGATAGAAACGCTTCGCCAAAACTGCTGACATATCCCAGCATGCCAGGGGTATGTCATACATAACCAGTAGAAAGTATTAGCAGTTCTTTTTTACCCGTCTGTGCAGGGTAAAGGAGTGTTTTCCAGGTGATTATTCACACTTTTTACTTTTCAGCGAGTGACTGGATTAGTGCGAAAATATAAGGAGCGAGAGACAGCTCATTGGTTTATGTCTTTTATGTGATCGTTGAAATTGGAATTATGCTCTCGTTGTAAAATGAGGAAAAGGGTCATAAAGCTCAATATGAAAAATGACCGGCACAACTTCACCGCGGTTGAAGGATTAAGCTTTTCGAAGTGTAATTTAAAAAAAAAAGTCAAACTACTCCTTGTTGAAAAGTTTAAAACAGGTCTTCTCGTTTAGGACAGATTAACAATCATAGAAATTAAAAAAAAAATACCTGTTGGTTTTAAAAACAAAGTTATATGGAGCACTGTCACAAAATGTAACGCAATCACTTCGTAGTGTGGATTGTCGCGGTATTTAACACTTCCACTCAGTTACACTCGCGTGGGGTCACCAAACTATGATCTATTTATATTTTCTTAGCGGAGTTACACTTTTAGTATTATTTAATGGTAAGAAAAAATCTAAATTATTACTCCAAATTACGAAAATTCGAAATCAAGTGGCAGGAAGCGTGAAGTGTATTAGAATAATATTATTATATCTGTTTCATTTGCTAAATATAAATTAAGTACTACGACGGCCGATAGCGAGTCACACTAATATGCGTGTAAATGATTCACGCGTTTTCGCGTCGCGCACTTGGTCGTCATTACACGCACCCACGTGTTACTTACTATCCGTGTTGTATGTATGCTATCTCCTAATAGCGAAAAGGCCACTAATAACTTTAATATTCATGTATTACTAACAATCCAGTACTGAAAAGCTTTATTTATATTCAGCTACTACTTTTTCCGTGTTGTTTATTCGGACATTTATTTTTTACGTTTCATAAAAGTCCTAACTAATATTATACATGCGAATCTGTCTTAATTTGTAGGTTACGCTTTCACGCCTAAATCGCCGAACTGATTTTCATGTAAGTAGACGTTTCAAAATGGGCTAGGTCTATGTAAATGTAAACTACCTCAAAAAAACTTTTTACAAAAAAAAATACATCTATCTATACCTACTAATCTATACTAATATTATAAAGAGGTAAAATTTGTTTGTAATTTTGTATGTAGGGGGTAATCTCAGCAACTACTGGTCCGATTTGAAACCAAAACCACCTTATTTGACCAAAATAATAATATGCTGTGTGTCTATAAATCTATACTAATATTATAAAGCAGAAGAGTTTGTTTGTTTGTTTGGTTGAACGCGCTAATCTCAGGAACTACTGGTCCGATTTGAAAAATTCTTTCAGTATTAGATAGCCCATTTATCCGGGAAGGTTATAGGCTATATATCATCACGCTAAGACTAAAAGGAGCCGAGCATTAATGGAAAATGTGACGCAGACGAAGTTGCGTGGGTCAGCAAGTATGCAATTAAATAATCTTGTTTTATCTGAAAGGATATACTTGTCTTGCAGATTGGTCCCATTGAAATTTTGTCAGAATCGGTTACGAAGTTTGGTTTTTAAATCGAAATAGCTGGAGTTCGTTTACTTGGATGATGGTTTTTTGTCATCCAAGTAATCGAAATTGCGTATTTTGCTTTTCAGCGATTTTGCTGTGGTGTTGTTAGGTTACCACTGAAAAGTGAAAAATTAAATAACTTTTTACAAAAAAATACAACCGACTTCCAAATAAAAAGAAAAATACTACAAAGTAAAAAAATACTATAATTTCGGAAGTCGGTGTTTTTGTTAGTTTCTTCGTATTTTGACACAGACTTCCGTTTCGTTTTTGTTGCCATTTTATAGTAGGTTAACGCATTTATAGTTCATAATATGTTTGAAATATAAATCTGTAATTTTTATTATCACACACTTCTCTATCTCATTAGTAATATGTATACTAGCCGTTGGCCACGACTTCGATCGCGAGTGAGTAAGAAAAAAAAGTCGCTAAATAAGATCGCTAAGATTAGAATGATATACGATCAGTCATGATATCCAGCAATGTCTTACACTTGATAGAATTGTGAAGTTGGAAGAGTGCAACTCAAGGCAATAGTCTGAACTGCATTCTGGAACTACCCCGTTGGTCTGCGTGGGGTCCTGGGGTTCGATTCCCAGGTCGGGCAAAATATTTATTTGGGGTTTTCCGTTACGCATTTCTCAGGTCACAACCTCAAAGTTTTAGAGGGATTCTGATCAGGACAAAGCCTTCTATACCGCGTGTATCTGACATCGACGCACAAACGATTTCCATGGGTCCAGGGCATGATTCTGGACACCCCAGTGTTGGAATTTTTCGTCGGTTCTTTTCTCATTTTTTTCAAGAGTACCACAAGTAGGTATCAGCTCAGCTGAGCTGATATCTATTTGTGGTTTTATTCAGATTGCTCTTTTAAGTGAAAGTAGTTAAATAATTATTTTTTTATAAAAAATCTCATTGGGTTAGGTCAAAATAACGATTATGAGCAGTCTAAAGTAAAAAAACCCTTGAAAAAAATGAAAAAATGAGAAAAAAGTCGACGAAAAATGCTAAGTCTAGGGTGTCCAGAATCATGCCCTGGACCCATGAAATCGTTTGTGCGTCGATGTCAGATACACGCGGTATAAGTATGTAGATTAGGTATTAATAGGAAACAATAACAAATATAGAAAAAAAAATTGGCTCGAATCCAAAAGTTCATATCGGCGGATATTAATTTCTTCTTCATTTCTATCTTCAAAACATACTTGACCGATGTTATTGTATGATTCCTCACGCTTTAAGTGCGCTTCTTTTAAAATACCACAAACTTCATCCAGCTATTTGCAAGTCTTGAAATCCTTATATTATGTTTTTTATTTAGGAACAAGACCAACCATAGAGATTTACTACATTCAAACTTAGGGTGAGGGTGCACAGCAAAAAGTACGCTTCACAGCCGCTATTAAGTTTGAATCAACCTAAACGGGCTGCCTCAGAGCAACTGCTTACTTTAATCTACGCTGGTTATGGTGAATCATCTCATCATTGACAATAATTAGGACGACATGAGATCACATAGAGGCATGTGGGTCAAGTGTGCGCAGCGTCTAAGTGTGCGCATTCAAAATATCTCGAAAACTATTAAAAGCTAAGGAACGGCAACCCCCTTCTCCAGTACCCCGCAGAACGTCCTGCGAAGCGCTGGTAGCACAGCGGCTGCTCGCGCGCCATTTTGATTTGACAGGTAAATGAAGTTTTTTGCTAAAATATTTACGATATTTTGTCACATTTGACGCGTAATCTTTTGTAGTCATTTAAACTTTTTGAAAATATGCTATTTGCTATCGAGTGCAACATAATATCTAGTTTGTTATTTGCCAATGTTTAAGTTGATACAATGACGCAATAATCAACGACATTCATACAATTCTGTTTCTAAGGTTTGGGTTAAGTGTGCGCAGAAGCCTGTCGTGTAAGTTTGCGCAATGCGCACACTTATCCCGCTTGCATATTTTTGTACATTTAATGCTATGTTTTGTTTCAGAGTAAGAATATAAATTCAAAATGCCTCGAGATTATCTGAGGAAAGCTTTAATTAAAATTATCTGAGGAAAGGTAGGAGAAAAAAAAAGAAACCAAAGAATGACGAAAATGATTATTACTGCCCCTTATGTGGCAAAAAGTATTCTGAGCCACTGACTGAAGACTGGATTGAATGTGGCCTTTGTGAAGCCTGGTGGCACGAACAGTGCACCAGCTTCGAACACGGCACTTTTATTTGTGATACATGTATGACCAAGTAACTAAGGATTTCTAAGCTCAAGTTGATCTCATATTTTGATTTATGAAGATAATTATGTTGATTACTTCAAGTACCTATGATGAAAATTTTAATAATTATATAATACTTATGTGTTGTTTATGTTCTAAAAATATAGCTCAATATTTCTTTTTTTTGTTGTTGCGTACACTTACCCTCAGTGCTGCGCACACGTACCCCTATACTGGGGTAAGTGTGCGCGTATGGAACGGTTTTTGTTTTCTATAGTTTCTTAAAATATAAGCTACTGACAATACTATTGTTGTGTCTAAGTTGATTACAAATAAACAGTCTTACTAATTAACACAGTTTTGTTTCATTCTACAAATAATTTTGGAGTTTTTGAAGCGTCAAAGTTTAAATGCGCACACTTGACCCACATGACTCTAATGGCTTAGTTCACAGTCGCACATCCAAGAAAGATGATCCTAATTCAGTTTTACTTTTGACCTACTTAAATACCAACTTAATCGGGTCGTGTGTCTCGTTATATGATATCGAGATAAGATTAATATGATATAGTCTTATACTTAAGGCGAGGTTGCAGTACTGTGTGTTTTGACGAACAACAGCGACTGTCCGGCGAGCGAAATAAAGCCTAAATTTTGATTGTTTTTTCTTCTTGGCGAAAACTGATAAAGAAATAATACAATATGGTTTCAACATTTACTTAAAAATAAAAAGCTCTATCTATTGATATAACTTTTATATATATTCGTGATAAAATCTCTTAGCAGTACACGTTTAAAATTGTAATTTAGTGTCATGTTTGATAAAAAAAGTATCGAGCCAATCATTCTAAATCGCGTTTCTATCTTTACGATTTACTTGAGGGAATGTTCAATTTTTATGTAATGATTTTTATTTATTGAAAAAACTCATAATGAATTAGATTTTCAGACGTTCAAAAATCTTAAAAAGTACTGCAACCCCGCCTTAAGCTGTGAGCATGTTTTTCAGAAGACATAACAATTTCCGTAGATCAAGATAGAACGTATGTTTCGAAGAGCCGAGAGTTCTTTGTATACTTCCCTATATTTTCACATTATGCAATGCCACTCTCGTGCTGTAAGCTGGGAACGTACATAATTATTAATTATACGGTGGCGGTGTTGCGAAACTTCCTATATGAGCGGTTCGACAGTACCTAATCGGCAGGTTTGTATCGATGCCGGATCATTGAGTTTTTCTTACAGCGGTTTGCTGTTTAGCACACGCGCATACCTCCGATCAGTCCCACCGTGTTTCATAAGGACTATGATATTTATCTAGGTTCTCCGTTTCTGCTTTGAAACATAGGTTCTATTATGTCAATGTATGTGGATCAATGCTTTGGTAAGGAATAGGTACTGTGATGATGGGAATGGGGGCGTAAGGAAATTAAACAAGAAAATGCAGCAATAATCGAATTATATTGGCGACATGCGCCCGGCTTCCAATCAATACAAGGAATCCCTAAAAAACACTTCAATTCTTTTTCATTCATAATTCAAAAGTGACCGTTCCAATCCTTTTGCAATTCTTATAAAGCTTTGAACCAATAAGTATTTACCCCCTGGACACAACCTTCACAGTACTTACAAGTGTGTTGAAATACTAACGTTTTTTATTACTTTTTATATCAGAATGGGCGAACAAGGCAGTTACATCGCTCCACCCAGAACTACTCGTAAAAAATATTGATTTGATATTTTTTGGGCACAAAGACACATGGCTTAACATGAAACTCTATGAACTCAGCTCTAGGAACATCCAGATTCTCTAACATCGAGAATCAAACCCCCCCAGAGCGCAGACATTCTAGCCTCTGCGCTATCGGGGTCAGCGAGCGAGCCAAATGAGCCAGTGCGAGCGAATTGTGGCACACTGCATGTTGCCACCGCGAGAATAACCTTTAACCAAGAGAAATAGGTCCACTCGGTGATGAGCAGGCGGCGTCATTGCTGCGGCGTAGTTATGACGTCACTTGCTCAATGGGGTATTTTACTAGAAAGAAAAATACTGGTGAACTGCGAGTCGGACTCGCGTGCAAAAGGTTCCGAACCAACTTATTTTTTTGAACACTGCAGGCTTCTTATATGTTTTCCTGTTTTTTATATGTCTTTTAAAAATATTAGAATCATTAGATTCGGAGATAAAGAAACCCTCTCCTTATCTCCGAATCTAATGATTCTAATTAACACTCGTCACGCGTTTATGATGAACTTAGGGCGGGTTGTTTCAACTACACTTAACGCACGCGTAAACGTTAAAAATGGTGCTAACTATCGTCAAATCAAAAATATGGGTTGTTTCACAAAATGTCAGCGTTAACGCACGTAAAATATAACGTTTACGTTAACAGATGGTCTGAGCACTGGTTAACGTAACTTTAGTTGCGTCAAATGGAACAATATTGTGAATTTATTTTTTAATTCCTCAATACCAGTTCTTCTGATGACACAAGTAAGTGGTGGAATGCAAAAATAGCTATTTAGGTAGGACCCGTGTCAATAACTTAGCTATTGGGATGAGCAGGAATTTATACCAGAATGTTTTGAACGTTCGTTAAATAAGAAGCGTTGTTCTTATTTAACGAACGTCAAACATCATCCGTAATCGTAACTTTTTGACGTACGTATGTTACGTTAACCAACTGTTTGATACAACCCGCCCTTAGCCAGGGGCGTAGCTACCGCCGCCGTATCCCCCCGGGCCACGGGGGCCCCCAACGTGCGTAAGTAAAAATTAATAAAAACTTCCCAAATTACCTAAGAACTTCGACGGGACATGAACGCCTGTTAGAACTGTCGCTATTGTCCATAGAGGCAGAAACTTTAGAAAAACTTAAGTAATCCATCATCAGCTATAAATGATTTAAGTAATAAATCAGTTTGCCGAAAAAGAGGCAAAGAGAGTGTATATTTAATTTGAATTGTTTGTAAAAATTTTGGAAATACAAGTGCTTATTATTTAACCCAAGATAAAGATAATATTCACACGGCTCTTTATAAACAAACAAAGAATGCGTTCATATTATAATCGCGCTATTATGCGGAAGGCCGGCCGGGCGGCGCGGGTGGTTACTGCCATATGCGGACAATATAGCCAGCGTGTCATAATCTGGCTTTAATGAACTGGTACTAAGTTCCGTGAATGAGTAAGGCTAGGTTCCCATCCAACGACGAAAACCTGAAGCCAATTAACGCGCGCTCTTTGAACTGTTCGGTATGATTGGCTGGAGGATCGAAGATCTTCATCTGACAACCATGAAGAATTGTTCATCTGGTAAATATATGAACCATTCAGAAGCAAGCCTCAGCGAGTCAAGGGCCCAAACGAAGCGATTGGTAAATATCGCACCGTGTTTATATAGATCGATGCGTTCGTCAAATACTCTGTTCCAAGCTCAACGACTAACACAGACCTAAGTATCTCTCGCCAGGAACTCAGAACGGCATGATTACACATGATTTAATAAAGCGTTAACGCTGAAAGTGTGTCGCCAATTTTCTTGTTAACTTGACGCTCTAACACTCGTCAGGATTCAATAAGGAGGAAGTGTGCAATCTCCAGTGCACCCCGACTAATGCCAGGTGCGTCTTGTACGCACATTTTCTTTGTCCTTTAAAGCTTCTTTGACCTCTACGAACATTTAGCGGGGCCTACTACTTATAGGTCATCAACAAAAGTGGCCTCTGAACTCTTAGGTCGGAATAGAACTATGGTCGAAGCACAAAAAGAAGTTTTAGATAATAAAAGGTGAATACCAGGCCCTCGACTCACGGCGGTTATCTCGGATTTACCGAAGTCCGAGATAACCGTCCGTTCTCTCAAGTCTCAAGACAGGGCAAAAAAGGACGCCTAAAAGCGGATATTACAAAAGAATGAAGGTGGCGGTACCATTCTACAACAAGCATTCGTATACTCCACCAGTCCGGAAACCCAGGTACCGTCTGTGCTATAGTAAGTAACATCAAGGCGTTGCTGGCCTTCCTTGAGGAGCTGTGGTGTATCGAAAGACACATTTGTCCAACCTGCACGCAAAATACGCTCTTAGAGGGAGGTGTTGTGGAATCCAGCCCGATTTACAATTACAATACCCTACCAGTACAGTGTATTAGTAAATTTAAAAGAAAATGTGTTTAGTGACCTTCTTTGGGCTGGAATGTATTTGTCCTCGGGCCGAGCCTATAGCTAACAGTAGTACGCAGTGAAAACACCACATTATGTTTGACGTTGAACAGACATTGGGCGTCAAGGTTGCCCATATTGAGTCATGGTCGGGATTATCGAACTCTAAAACTGAAACAACTTTTTGATAGATTTACGAGCAACAATAAAATATACCAACGGAAGGGCATGGACAAAGGTGGCAAGGGTCCATGCTATAAAAATATACCAACGGAAGGGCATGGACAAAGGTGGCAAGGGTCCATGCTATAAAAATATACCAACGGAAGGGCATGGACAAAGGTGGCAAGGGTCCATGCTATAAAAATATACCAACGGAAGGGCATGGACAAAGGTGGCAAGGGTCCATGCTATAAAAATATACCAACGGAAGGGCATGGACAAAGGTGGCAAGGGTCCATGCTATAAAAATATACCAACGGAAGGGCATGGACAAAGGTGGCAAGGGTCCATGCTATAAAAATATACCAACGGAAGGGCATGGACAAAGGTGGCAAGGGTCCATGCTATAAAAAATACTGCACAAGTGCGAGTCGAACTCTCGTACAAAGGGTACCAAACCAATTTAAATTTGTAACATATTATTTTAACAATAAAGACTTCTTATAGGTTTTCCTGTAGGTTAAGAATTATTATCTACATTTATTTATTCAACATCTTAGGCTCAGTAGTTTCGGAGTTACGGGGATCATTTATGGTCTATTTTTTTCTGGTTCGTCTTGTTGTGTTGGCGCTGCCGCTGCGGCTGCGAAAACCTCAAGCGGCGTAAATATAGTACCCTTATTGATAACTATATTTTCGAGCCGTATGGGGTTGAGACCTTTGTGCTCACAGCCTTTTCAAAGAATTTTCGAAACGGCTGGTTGACACTTCCCGAGACCCACGAGCCGGCTTTTAATTTCGGCAGAGACTGAGTATTGCCATTCAACGTGTCAATGCCGCCAGACTCTTGGGGACATTACAGCGTTGAGGACGAATTTTTTTATGCTTTATTTTAGTTTGTTGTTAGTTTAAGGTATTTGATAATTTTAGTTTTTATTATTGTTAATTAATTACCTACTTGATTAAATGATCTTATTTTTTTTAATCTTCAAAACTATTAATTTTAAAATATGAAAAACTTATTATGTAAGTTCTTTCACACGATACAGTTTGAAAAATTTTTTTTGAAATTTTCAGTTAGACCCCCAAAATACCCTCAATCTCAAAATTTTTCTATTTACGTTACGCGTCCGCGTTGTGTTTGGGTCACAGAACTCCATATATGTACCTACCTACCAAAAGTCAACAGAATCAGTCCAGTAGATCCGGAGAAAACTGGCTGTGACAGACGGACAGACAGACAGACACCGAAATGATCATATAAGGGTTCCGTTTCATACGGATGTCCGGAACACTAAAATAGGATGACATTCGAGTAATATTGAGTTAATTAAATAAGTTTCGTAGATGATCGTTTTTTATGTGAGTCGAGTATATAACGACTAAACGAAACTGTATAACCTACTACTGTACTACCTACAGCCTTCTCAAGTTGTAAATAATCCGAAATAATAAGTGCGGCGCGAAGTTTAATGGTAGCAAACACTGCTAATTTCCAGAACTTGCACCTGGACTAAGACACTTGGATTAACTTCATATTAAAATGAACGAAGTGTCTCCATTGTGTGAACAAAAACACAGGTTAACAGACATTGCGTCGTGTCTATGTACATGACATGTATACATTGTCACTAACATGCATAATTGCATAATATATGTCACCGGAGAATGGCAGACTCCGTAAGAATCCAATAAACCTTTATTAGATTATAATTTCTCAGTATATAATGAAAAAATCGTTTTGTTTATAATTTATCCCGTCCAAATTCAATAGTTTCCAATACATTCGTGTCTTGTTTAGAATAAATAGATTACAATGTCACGCGATATTTTACAATCTTACGGTGTTTGCCATTTTCCAGTGACATTATAATGATGATAGTAATAAATCCACCAGTACATGTTATTGGTGACTTCATTTTAATCGTGCATGCTGGTTTCCGGAATTCACTAAAGCCGCGTTTCCACCTGCAAGCTACTTGCATGCAAATTTAATTACACTGCGGGGCACAATGGAGCGGTTGATCACATGATCCCTTGGTAGACCGCAGTGTAATTAAACTTGCATGCAAGTTGCTTGCAGGTGGAAACGCGGCCTTATTCATACTAGTCTAAGGATGGAGCAAGAGATCGCTTGCTTACATAGATCCCACTGCGGACTGCGCTGACTAGAGACTACTCACCCACCCAGCCTCGAAATCCTAGCAGTCGACAAAAAAAAAACATCTAAACATGTCTAAAGCGCCGTCCACCGAATGTAACCGATTTTTAACCGTCTTTCCAAAAAGGAGGAGATTCTCAATTCGGTTGTTTTTTTTTTTGTTTGTTCCTCATAACTCCGTCATTTATGAGCCGATTTGAAAAAAAACATTTTTATCTGAAAGAATATACTTCTCGATTGGTTCCATTTAAATTTTATCAAAATCGGTATGTAAGGAAGTTTGGATTTTAAATAGAAAAAACTGGAAATAAATTGCGCATTTTGCTTTCCTGCGATTTTGCAGTGGTATTGTTATGTCTGGGTGTGGGGTACCACTAAAAAGTGAAAAATAAAAAACTTTTTACAAGAAAATACAACAAAATACACCAACTTCTGAAAAGTTATTTTTACTTTGCAGTATTTTTTTTATTTTTTTCGAAGTCAGTTGTATTTTATGTAAAAAGGTTTTTCTCCATCCCGTTCTCTGTCCCGTTATAGGGACGGGAACCCGGATGTGTGTGGACGGCGCTCACCCATCAGAGGGCCTAGCACGATGTTTCGTATAGTAACGTTACAATCGTTAACGAAAGTGATTTTTGGATACAAAATCATACAAAAATATGAGTACCTGCAGTATACAACTCAAATACATATTATGTGCTATACGCGAGTATTATAATTAGTTGCTAACCCGGGGAGTAACTAAGAAGAGTCCACCAACTGAGTTTTGAATGTGACTTCTGATTGGTCGTTAAACTCCCATCTAGTAGACATTGGCTACAGTCCACGCGAGCGCGCAAGAGCACATCCGTACTTAGCACGGTTCCGGTCGCTATTATTGATTTGTCTTTTAGGTTAGAAATTGTTAGTTTATACTAAAATAAATAAAGAATAAATCTTATCGATTGATTTAGAAATAGAGCGAAGATCTGGCAATGCAAGCCAGCCGATTGAATCAGCCAAGACCACTTCATAAGCAGAACAATTCTTTTTGCACTTCAGTAAATATTGTGTCTTTTCTATTCAGACAAGACTGAAAACTGTATTAAATGTTACAACAAAATACCTTGTGACATATTAGAATTAAATTAAAGAAAATTTAAAAATTATGTTAAAAGCACACTATGTAAACAAGCATATTATTACAAATTAGATGATTATATTCAAGATAAGAATGCTTGGAAACATGCTGGTCCTGCTCCATAGGACAATCTAGGGTGTAGTAAACAAAGTCAAACTTGTTGATAATGTTTGTATTAATATACATATTTAGTATATAGATAGATGACTTTAATGACTTTTATATTTAATTTAACTAACACACTGATCTATTGCTGTTAATTAGATAAATCAATAGTAAACATTTATAAATTTGTGTGTGTTTGTAATGTTTAGACTCGAGTACCCTGGCGGTTGGGAGGGTCATGCTCACTCAAAAGCCTAGCTGATGGTGGCGTATGCGTTAAATTATTTGACTCCATTCAAAATAGTTGAGACGAATGGGCCTGGCGCATGTCATGGCGCCGTCGGTTGGGACTGGTAATTTCTCAGCTGCCATGGTTTATTTTATTTTAATTATTTCTTTGAATTGTTCCTTTTTTTTCCAGACGTTTTTATCATGCTTGTCACATCGTTCTCACATGTATGTATAATTTCAACATGATGTCAACAAAACTTTGTAACAATTTATAATTTGTAAAAGAGTGTCCATGGAGTTTCTTGCACGTTCGTGCGAGCATTGAATGTTCAGACTTGAGATGGACGAACACACGCACAGGGGCCCGAGTCTGCTATTTTTATATATTTGTCATTCCGACACGATCCCATTGTCATGCCATTGTCATTTTGCTAAAAGTTCGTAATCTGCTAAATTTATAATCGCACGGTCACTGGCACGTCAGTGGCCGGTCACTGGAACGTCAATGGTCTCGTAATAGAATTGCGTTAGGAATGCCGTATAGCTATTATTATAAAACCGAGCAAAATTTGAGCATTTATTCATGCCAGATTTTATTTATATTTAGTTTTACATATTATTTATTAGTGTTAAATGCAATCTGAAGTAGTGAGAAGTTCGTAAATACTAAATCTGTCATTATGTACGAGATTACCATTCATATGGCTTTCTTTCAATGGCGTGTCAGTGATTGATCATTGGAATGTCATAATGACGCCATTATGACGCCATTATGTTAGTAGATTACCAAACTTGTCAAAATCAACCATTTTGAAATCAGTGATCGACCATTCTGACACTATTGTAATAGCAGACTCGGGCCCCAGTTTACCGGATAATTAATTAGGCCTACCGCGTTGCGATCCGTTTAGGACCCAAACAGTGGCTAATTTCACCCAATTCTCTTAAGGTATGCGGCAGAGACATGGCCAGCAGAGTTCCATTTTAATTTGGCCGCCGTGATACCAACGTCTGCGATAGCTTTGCTCTTGTTCTATAATTCGCAGGCAGACCACGAGCGCGGACTTATTATTCTTCGTTAATGGGCACTCCGTAGGTGAGGCTAGGGAAGATGTACAAGTACATATATTTAATTTTGAGAGAATTCATCTTCCATTAGGTATTTTCTCGACCGCTAGTTCGTCCAGGCATTTTCTACTAACTAATTGGCCCTCGAGGTCTTCATTTCGAGTTCGACCTCATACTAGCGTGGCTCAGATGTTTGAGCAAAAGCCCTAATTCTGCCGCCGAAGAAACGAAAACTATTATAATTGTAGATTAATTAATTTACTTTCCCCAACCACATTGGTCTTATCTAGCCAGTGTGCATCTACTTTTTTGAAGACTTCTTCGAGCGTGCGAGCCAAACAAGGAGTTCCTTGTTTGGTTCATGTTCTGTTCGTATTGGAAAGGAAGGGGTAGTGGTGTCCAACCATAAGGCAGCTGTATTGTTGAGCTAAATTCTCTGTATTAAAATGACACAAACAGCTTTTATTCTATTACATTAAAAAAAAAAAAAACAAGATTTGCTATCATCTTTTTGTTTTGTTTTGCAAGTGTAGTTTTATAAGAAGTGATTTTTGTATAAAGTTTTTTTTTATTTATTTTCGGAACATACAATGAACTTTATTGAAAATAGCACAATAGCAAACATCTCAAAAATATGATATTTTATGTGCAACTGCGCGAACTGTGAACGAGCTACTTGGCTCTCTGCCAACCCCCAGCGATATTGAGAACAATACGGAGCTATAGTCGGAATTATAATTCGATTCCACATTTGACATTAGCTACTGTCATTTTGTAAAATAATGACACCACATATAATAGTGTAGTGATGAACACAAAAATCGATAAATAATCGCGATTTATGTTTATGTAATCATAATATTGGTGTGCCAATTAAAGACTAAATTATTGATTTTTATTTAAATAAATACATAATTATTCATAATAATTATTTATTAATTAGTAACCACTGCTTTATTTAATAAAAAGTTAATATTTTTGTTTTTTATATTAAAAACAAAACTTATTTATAAGTACTTACTTACTTGAGGAAGGCATTTAAAAAAATTACGGCTACCGAATGGTCTAAATGCGTATACCATGTTGTCAAAGAAGAGGAAAAAATGAGTGGGCTAGATATGTTAATTGACAATATCACAGACACATTTATAATAAATGTTACAGACAGTGACAGCGATAGCGATGACGGCGACGATTTATAAAATAAAATATTACCATAATACATCTATTTGTTTTATTTCTCATGTTCTCTCATGATCACATTTTTTTATTTATTTCACACACAATTATTAAAGAAAACTCTCAGATCCTTAATAAAATTAATCGTCTTAACTAAATTATCCGTTCAGAGATATTTAATTTCCTGATATACCTACTTAGTTTCTATTAAAGTAGTAGTTGTTTAAGTATACTACTATAAACGAGGGGAATCGATCCGGAAATATTCCATTTCCGTATCGAATAATTTCGTATCGTCACTATTTAGTACTTGTCATAACGCTTGCAACACTGAAATTGTCAAATCTGGAATCGAATTAAAATTCCGAGTATACTACTCCAGCGCCTGTATACCACCTCACCTGTAAAACGTGCTTGTGAGGCTTAAAAAATGTTGAATAGCTGATTGGTTATGTGGGTGACAAGCTTATTTGAGTTATCGATCTAATTGTAACTTGCTTGGTCAGATTATTTGCATGCCAAACGAACAGCAATGGGCTTAACTAACGAGAGTCCCAAACAGCAGCAAACCGAAACCTGGCAAGACGAGGACACGGCGTGACGGAAGAATTCAATTTTTTCTGAAACATCTGCTGCATAAAGTATAGCATATCTATATTTATCTATAATAATATTATAAAGAGGTAACATTTGTTTGTAAGTTTGTATGTAGGGGGTAATCTCAGGAACTACTGGTCCGATTTGAAAAATTCTTTCAGTATTAGATAGCCCATGTATCGAGGAAGGATATAGGCTACATATCATCACGCTAAGACTAAAAGGAGCCGAGCATTCATGGAAAATGTGACGCAGACGAAGTTACGTGGGTCAGCTAGTTATATTATAAAGCTGAAGAGTTTGTTTGAACGTGCTAATCTCAGGAACTACTGGTCGGATTTGAAAAATTATTTCAGTGTTAGATAGCCTATTTATCGAGGAAGGCTATAGGCTATTTCTCATTACGCAAAGACAAATAGAAGCGGAGCATTAATGCAAAATGTGACAAACTAAAAAATCAAGAAGTTTTTAACGTCTTTGCAGGATGATACCTACTCTCCAAAGGTATCTAAAGGTCTCTTGGTCTCTACATCACCCAAAGGTTGACTGGTAGACAATGCTTATGGCATTAAGTCTGCCTCTATACATTTGTGCTATAAATAGTAAATAAATAAAGAGGCCTTGATCTGCAGTGGGTCCACAAAGGCTTTTAAGGAATTCATCTAAACTGATTACTTATGTATAATGAACATTTTAAATTAAAAGCTATCCACAAATGTTATAGGCTAAAATAATTATGACGGTGATGAAATTATGTATTAGATTAGATGTATTGAATATGCCAGCTCTTGATTTTGTCCCTGTGAGTACCTATCCATTACGGTACTTAACAACAAATTTTTTGAACAGTACTTTTCAAACAGGTTTTTTTTGAGTCAAACTCAAAATCAAATTTTATTACAAGAAAAAAATTAGGGATCCTTAACAAAATTGCAGGGCAGACAAAGTTGCGTGTGAAGAGCTAGTAATCCTACTTTCTACCAATATTATAAATTATAAAGTTTGAGAGGATGGATGGATGTTTGTTACTCTTTAACATCAGAACGCCTGAAAGGATCTTCATGAAATTTGGGGCAGAGATAGAAAACCGTCTGGAATAACACATAGGATACTTTCTATCCCGGAACTATGTTCTCTTGGGAAAGTTATCGAAGGCGGAGCCGCAGGTGGCATCTAATATACAGAAACCAAATAACTTTCTAAACTGGCAGCATAGTAATATTGTGGTTTTGTTAGTATGTGAATAAACCACTTCAAGCATGCAGCAGAAAAACATGACCACTATGAGAAACTAAAGCTAAAAGTAACACCTGTACATGAAATTAAACACCTGTACAAAGTTATTACAAATGACTAAGTTCCTCATTTCTCTTTGGTTATGTTAAGTCATTTAAATGATTAATGTATTTTCAACAAGCTATAAAACTTACTTAAACTGTTTGTTTTCAAATGGTTTAATGTGCATTTCTTTCTTTTCATTGCATTGCAGGAAGTAGTTATTCTAATAAGCATTAAGAGCCTACAGAATTATTTTATTTTAAGAAAATTAAAGGCAACTCAACATTTCAATCTAAATTAAATATAACTATTTGTATAAAGTTCACACAAATTTAGAATGGGAGAATGTTTAACAATTACATACCATAAAGTCACAATGTATTTAATCTATGTTACATATAAATAGTGTTCTCTTTTTTTTATGGATCTATTATGTGTTTTGAAAGGTATAATTGCGTAGAAATAAGAGCTTATATATTTTCCAACAATATCATCAAACATGTAAATAAAGTGAAATTAGTATCATTTACCCTGACAAATAAGCTACTGAAGAGATTTAATCGAACTTATGTATCTAAATTTGTATTCAGGACAACCGAATCAGAGTACAGAAAGTGTTACACATTCGTTATGTGTATGTACGCGGAGGGTAAAATTAGAAAATAATAAAATCTACAACATTGAACTGCTTATATTGAACTTATTAAAAACTGATTATTTAAATCCCCAAATAAATACTTATTACAAAGAAACTTACCTGAATAAAGGTCTTCAAAATGAGTAATTCGTTTTCGGTACCAGACACTATTTCTAAAAATCCGATCAGAAATAAATTTACACTGTCCATTGTCGTTACCAAATTATCGTTACACTTTTCGTATACTTGTAGCACATATTGTATTGTTAAAATAATACACGATTTTATCAAACCGTGGTATATTACAACTATACTGACCTGAAAATCGCTAGAAATTAAAAACACTCCCCTTCTCTAGCGACCACGACCACTGTCACCACTCACCACAGATCCGATATATACCGATACCAATAGATATAAATTACTTTCCTCTATGCCACAGATCATAGATTGCCACTGACTGACGTTAGTTTTACGTTTTATAGGCTTTAGGCTAGCCACATACAAATAGTTTTTCCGGTTACTAGGAGTACAGATAAAATAGCATACGAAAAACCGAAATCCATGAATAATTAAAATTAACACAATAATGCAAGAAATCCGGTTTGCCATTCCATCGCACTAAAAACCGGCCACGGTTGTGTTAGGCCACGGGCTTTATAGGGTTCCTTAGTTACAATAACCGGCACGAATCGTGACTTTCGCTCGCCGGCCTTCATTGGTCGGGTTGATGTTGACAGTCCTGAGTCCTGACGCTTCACGTTATTGGTTCGTCAGTCAATGCTCATAGACTATTGGGCTTGTAAGATTTTTTCGCTCGCCGTACATTGGCGAGATCACCCTGCTGCATTCATCTATGCTCTCGAATTGTAGCGGCTACTATACAGTATACACGACACAATACTGTAATATTTTATAAGTTAGGCGAATATTAATCGTTTACTTGAAAAGCCTACTTAGTGCTCGTTTCCAGAGACGCGGGGCGTCGGGCGGGCCTTACTGCGTGCGTAAATCGCTTCTCCGTAAACGCTCACGTACAACGTCTTAATAATGTTTGAATTTAGTGCAGGTCCGCAGCGAGAGACGCCGCGTGTGTAAATCGCTCGTTCGTAAACGGACGCGTAACGTCCTGCGTCTACATAAACGAGCACCTAAGTGTGATTGTTTTCCTTTTAAATTCGTTATTTATATGCTACCTACTACCATGAATTTTATCACGTCTCCAAAAACAACCGCTTGGCTAGGAGAGGGGGGCACTAGACTCTAACAAAAATTAGCACTTTATTAGGTACTAGCTAACACGCGCAACTTCGTTTGCGTCACATTTTCCATTAATGCTCCGATCCTATTTGTCTTAGCGTGATGATATATAGCCATTAACCTTCCTCGATAAATGGGCTATCCAACACTGAAAGAATTTTCAAATCGGACCAGTAGTTCCTGAGATTACCCCCTACATACAAACTTACAAACAAATGTTACCTCTTTATAATATTAGTATAGAGTATAGATAATATACTTTATTGTACACCTCATAAAAAGTACAGGAAAATCGATTATAAAAACAAGTGTACAATGGGCGGTCTTATCGCACAAGGCAATCTCTTACAGGCAATAGGGAATATTCATGCAATTTTTTTATTTGCAAAATAAAATACTTATTAGCTCTAGTAAACAATCATGAAATTATTTTTTAAATACCTGCATCATTTATGAAGTTATAAAGCTTCAAAGACTACAGTTAGAAAGAGAAGTCCGATACGTAATGTGACGTCAAATTACACGATGACTATACAGCTGCCATAGAAAACAGCGTTTTCGCGAGAGGGACAGATATATTTGTTTAAAATAATTGTATCTCGTTCGTTTTTCGAACAATTTAGATTCTAGTTTCACAGTTAGTATTATATTTTCGAATACTTTTAGAAAAACTGTTCAGATCATAAATACTTTTTTCATGCATATTCCCTATTTGCCGGTCAGTGTGAAGCTGTATGTTGAACAAAATACAATTCGCGGCCGTAACGTACATCGGTACATTTATCTAAAGAATTATACCCTATAGCGGATGTATCCAAACGTCTCCCTGGTCGCATGGGTAGAGGTAAGGCTCCTGAACGATACTCACCCTAGTGCGTATCCGAACGCACTTTGGCTCATGCGTTTTGCGCCGACCTATGACAGCCGAGCTGTCACAATGGGGTTGGCAACTGTCAAAGTGGCGCTAGCGTAGTTTGTTCCCAAAACATTGCCTTTTCACATGGTCAAATACAGAAAATAATTTCAAACAGTTACAATGACGCGCTGTATTGTCTATAAATGCTCTGAAATGGGGTTGGCCGGTGCAAGCTAAGAGCAGATGGCGCTAGCATAGTTTGTTCCCTTGTGAAACGTCTAAATTCTTTACTTTGTAACTTAAAGGCAGCTGTAAAACAATTAAAATAAGTGGAGCACATAATTATACGTCATGTTTTCTAACTGGCGAGTCAAGGAACTTAAAGAAAAACTTAAAAAACGTGGAGCTCCCTTACGAGGAAAGAAAGCGGATCTTATTGAAAGATTTTGGTGTTTTGTTTTTAAATTCAACAAACAAACCATAATCATAGTATAGAATCCTTGTAGAACGACCTCCGTGAGAACGACGGGCGATAGATTGGCAAGATATCGATTGATCGGGCAAGTGATTTTTAACATTGATATCACACAAGGAGGTACGAAATAGGATGAGGAGTGTAGGGATGGACCATGTCTGAAGTAAATAAATGAATTGAATTAAATATTCACTATCTACAAAGTGTTTAGCTACCCCATAACCTCGTACTTTTCGTATGAATCACTTTTTCACGACGGATAGCTTCTAAACCAAAGCGTTCGTATTTTTATATCCTTCGGTATTTGATGCGTTCCAATTTCAGAGCATTTAGAGACAATACAGCGCGTCATTTTAAATGTTTGAAATTATTTTCTGTATTTGACCATATGAAAAGGCAATGTTTTGGGAACAAACTACGCTAGCGCCACTTTGACAGTTGCCAACCCCATTGGAACGAATCAAATACCGAAGGATATAAAAATACGAAGACTTTGGTTTAAAAGCTATCCGTCTAGGAAAAAATATTTACGAAAAGTACGAGGTTAAGGGGTAGCTAAACACTTTGTAGAAAGTGATTATGAAATAACACGTAATACACAGACAAGCTGATCATAAATAAAGGCTTGACTATTACTTTTTTCAATTATCCCTACACTCCTCATCCTATAATATTTCGTACCTGCCTGTGTGATTTCAATGTTATAAATCACTTGTCCGATCAATCGAAATCTTGCCAATCAATCGCCCGTCGTTCTACAAGGATTCTATACTATGATTATGGCTTGTTTGTTGAATTTAAAAACAAAACTCCAAAATCCTTCGATAAGATCCGCTTTCTTTCCTCGTAAGGGAGCTCCACGTATTTTAAGTTTTTCTTTCAGTTCCTTGACTCGCCAGTTAGAAAACATGATGTATAATTATGTGCTCCACTTATTTTAATTGTTTTACAGCTGCCTTTCAGTTAGAAAGTAAATAATTTAGACGTTAAACTGCAACTAACACAACAAAAATAACAAGGGAACAAACTATGCTAGCGCATCTGCTTTCAGCTTGCAGTCTTGCACCGGCCAACCCCATTGTTTGTAGCCACTGATTGGCTGTTTGTTATGTTGGCAGATTCTTATTAGTTTTTAGTGTGTGTGGCAGTGTTGCCGTTTCAGTGACTTTGTCGCTAGATCTAGTGAGTTTTTGATGTTTACGGTGACTTTTTTTCTCGATTCAGGGACAAAAAATAGTCTGGTGACTTCTAGTGACTTTTTCATGATCATCTATAATTTTGTCAAATGGAACGTAATTCCAAATGACGATACAATAAAATTCTGTGAACAAATACAAAAATGCTGCAGGTATCAACGCATACCAAGATTTAGCAGATTTAGCCATTGCATTTTTGTCGCTGCCACACTCGAACGCAAAAGTAAAGCGGACGAACAGTATAATGAACATTGTTAAATCGAAACTACGAAATAGATCAGCAACAACAACTCTGAATTAAATACTGTGGATACGGAATCAGCTAAAATGCTTAAAAGAAACCTGCAAAAGTTATGTTTTACCCAGTGAAGTCTTGTCCCAAATGATGAAAACCGTTAAAACATAAATAAGAATACTGTTCCATCTACTTCCATATTACAATCGCAAGCTTCGACTTCCACGGCAACTACAGAGCAACCTTCCACTTCCACCATGCTGGACGAAAATGATACATTGATAATAGATGAAGATTTAATACAACTAATTAATTTTTAAACAGTGTTAGGTTTTTGGTTAATTCAAATTATTATTTGTTGATTTTTCATATAGTTTTTTAATTACTTTTAATCAGAAAATTTAGTGATTTCTAGTGACTTTTTTAATTTAATTTTTCACCCAATCTAGTGACATTTTGGTAGAAGTTTGGTGACTTTATTTGTCCCTAAGCGGCAACACTGGTGTGTGGTCATACAGAGTATGGCGGAATTGTAATTCTGGATTGAACGTGTATCAGTTATATTTTACAAAACAATTAAAGTTTATGCCAATAATAAAACCCTTTTACTCAAACTGACTCACCCCGACAACATCTTGGCACCCAACGTGTGTTTCGGTGGTTTTTGTTATGTGGATCAAACTTTTCGTTAGTTGCAAAAAGTTCGTCAAGTGAAAACTGTAGGTACTTGTGTTTTGCAAAATGCCGCGGGCTCGCAAGTCGCTTCCCGCCGACAGAGAATCAAATTCAGAAGAATCTGAACAATATAACTATGACACAAGACTTCCTTACGACTTTGTTAACATCGATTCAACAGTCGCAAGCAGAATTTTATTTTACAATCAAGTCCGTCAAGAGTTTCGTTCGTCGACGCCACAAACATCGATAGATGTAGGTATGTCTGCCGCCGCCGGCGCTGCCGAGGCCCTCGTGAAGTCAACAGCAAACTTTTCGAAATGTTCATCCAAGTTCAGCGGTAATCCTGAGATTCCTCGGTAATCCTGAGATTCCGTGGAAAACTTCATCGATGCCATAGAAGTTTACAAGTCATGCCTAAACATAAGCGACTCGAACGCTCTCTTAGGTATGTCGATGCTGCTTACTTCTTCAGCGGGAACATGGTGGCAGGGCGTCAAGGGCACTACGAACACATGGAATGAAGCTGTAACTAGGCTCCGAAGTGCATATGGCGAACGTCGCCCGCCTTTTCGAATATACCTAGAGTTGTACTCCCTAGTGCAAGGCAATGAAAATACGGATTTATTCATAGCTAAAGTCCGAGCCTTGTTTGCCAAGCTGCCTCAAGAAGATTTATGCGAACGTGTCGAGTTGGATATGACCTTCGGATTGCTGGATCGCCGCATCCGCAAGCGTATCGACAGAGCTGCAGTTTCAACATTCGACGAGTTGCTAAAAAAGGCGCGAGCTGTAGAAGACTCGCTAAATGAGTTACAACATGGCCGCCTATCGCAAAAATCGTCGTCTGACCGCGAAGAAGGATCACGCGCCGCTGCTCAGCGCTCTTCTGCTTCCGGTAGTCGCACGGGCGACACAACCGCGAATAAGGTAGGGAATGTGAAGTCGTTCTGTGTTTACTGCAAACGTAGCGGTCACACAAAAGATATGTGCGAAAAATTAGTGAACAGTAACAAAAATAACTCAAAGAGTGAGAACAAGACATTAAATGTTACGGTTGTGGTGCCGCGAATGTCATGTCGAAGTGTGGCTCCACTTCGTATTACAAACTCTCGGTTTGGAGCTTGATTATTTTTTTGGGTAGAGTACTCTTCTTGTAGAACACTATCACAAAGTCACATAGCGCGCAAACACATAGTTTCAGAGAAAAAAATTCCTAAACATTCAAATTATTTCTAACCTATTTACGAAAAAATGACATATTTTGCCACAGATAACTTAAAAAAATCGGTCCAAGGTCGTTTCGTTTTACGGTCAGACTAAGTGACCACTCATTTAAAAGTTTTTTTTTTATTGAATATTATAGTTTTTGACTTTATTTTATTCTTAAATAGTTGCGCAAGTATTATGTTTTCAAATAAAAAGCGAATAATAGACTTAATTAAATTAAAAAAAAAGTATTTTAGCGATTGTGGGTAACGAAACGTAATTTCAAAATATTATGATGTATACGACGTTTACGTTTGACAGTTGTCATTCATCGTTTGTACAGTACGAATAATCTAAGTTTACCCATGCGAAGTACGTCGCAATCGATTGCGCAGGATGTCAATTTGACAAGAAACATAGAAAAGCGCATGCGCGGGTACGTCGCGTATGCCGTCTCAGTCACTCGTATACGTTTGATGCATACTTGTGCCTCGCTTCCTCAATGCAATACGACTGTTGGTGCGAAAAGTGTTAAACGTTGTTATTGTTTTAATTAATTATTCTGGTTTTTTCTTACTGTTTGACTTGTATTTTGTGTTTTCTTGTAGTGTATGTGTTTGTTGTGTTACTTTGTGATCGATTTATTGTTATTGCATGCATTTTTTCAAAATTCAAATATAACACGTACACAAAAAAAAACATAATCTACGAACGTAACACTTTTCTACGCGATGGACCCTGCGCGGTCGTCACTAACAGCCAACTTCGCATGGGTAAAGTTAGAATATTCGTACTGTACTCACGGTCGAGAGCGTCTATCGTACTCCTGTTTGTTTCAACGATTGAGTGACACCATGGCGTCTCCGAAGTCCCCGACTCGCAGAATGCAAGAGCAAGCGGAACGAGGTCTGGACTTGGGGGCACCCCGACTCGGATAGGTTAGGTTAGAAGGGGATGGCGGGGTCGAGTGAGCGAGCGAAGCGAGCGAATAGACCCCGTCATCCCCTTCGAGGTTATTTTTTTATAAACCACTCAGAAGTAGGAGCCCCGCGCAGCGGGGCTCCTTTGACATTTTCTTTCAAATTAACATTTATGAGAGGTTCGAGTATGACCTTGAGTATATTCTTGACGTTGGAGTTTGATAGAGAACAATATTCTAAAATTTTTGGGATATTTTGACCTTGAAGTGTTTGACCTTGACTTTTACGAGTTTGACCTTGACCTTGAAGATGCCCCTGACCTTAATTTGGATTAAAAGCTTATATAGAGTCGCCATATAATCTACCCCACCCTTAATACTCCCACTATCCCACCAATCCCGAAAGAAAGTTTTGGCGATTTTTTTTTTCAGCCCCTATGGTTTTGCGCGTTTTGGTAATTTCAAATTTACTATAGAAAAGGTACATTCTACCGAAAAAAAAAATACCTACAATAAAAAACCGAGAGTTTGTAATACGAAGTGCTTCCCGAAGTGTTCAAAGTGTAACGCTAATAACGTGAAAAGTAAAGAACATTCGTCGTTCTATTCGTTATCATCGACTCGTGAATCTCGTGTACCGACCGGTCACATTGAGTCGCATCGCACGCGCCCCCGCCCTGTGCATGTGCATGGCGACAACCGCTGCGTGGTCAACGCGCCGCCACCGCAAGCGCCCACCCCGCCGCCGCCGCCGCCGCCGCGAGGTAGCTTGGTGTTTTCCGATGCGGGCGCGACTGCGCCTCCTAGCGTCGACTTGTGCAAGTCTTGTCCTTATCAAGAAGCTCGAGGTAACCCTGCGCATGTCGCAGGGGATTCTGTTATTGAAAGTAGTTGTGTTACTTATGTTCCTAATTCTAATGTCGCTGTAGGTACTAACTGTTCCGATAATAGTGTACCTAAATTTTCAAATGTTAAAGTTACTAGTAAAAATTGTGTTTTACCGTGTAGTAGTTTTAAGAATAATAATTTTAATTCACAAAGGTTTTCTTGCGTTAATGATAACGCTCTTTCTGTGTTTTTAAATGATAATTTCGATAATAATTGTGTTAGTGTTAAAAATCGTTATTCTTGTGTTCGTGAGAAACCTGTCGTATGTTTATGTACTGATTCAAATGTGTGTGTTTGTACTACTAGCGATCAGGGGGAGTACGCATCACCGTTACAGATTAATGATAGTACGTCGCGGTCGGTAATGTTTAATGGTTGTCAATCTTTATCTGGTAATTCCGACGGATCAAAATCTTGCACTGTTCGCGATTTTATGCTTATTTCCAGTGATTATAAGCCATTTTGTGACATTACCAGTGACTCTCAACATTTTTCCGATATTGCAAGTTCTTGTCAACATTTTTTCGGTTCTCAGTTTCTCTCTAAAAACATACTCGATTTTAAAAACACTAACGGTTGTCAACACTTGTGCGGAATTGCCAGTGGTTCGCAACCTTTTTTCAGCGATCGTAATAAAGTTCGATCTTATCTTAGGCCCGTGCTACAGATTAGTATTTTAGGCGAAAACGGTACTGCGTTGGTAGATTCGGCAGCTAAAAGCT
Source organism: Ceramica pisi (assembly GCA_963859965.1). Lineage (NCBI taxonomy): Eukaryota > Metazoa > Arthropoda > Insecta > Lepidoptera > Noctuidae > Ceramica > Ceramica pisi. The sequence goes on along the minus strand of OY982527.1, from coordinate 37,221,124 downwards.
GCGTTGCTGGTCATACGCTATACGCTCTCCTAAAGGCCAAAGATCATCCAATGTCCTCGCGTATGGAAAATGTAAAACTAGCAGATGGTGTCAGTAGGTTATTGAATGTACTAACTACCGAGGTAAATGTGACTCTTGAAGGTAGAACCAGGCTTATAAGTTTTTTAATTTTTCCTGACTCGGACAGTAATGAAAGTCTTTTAGGTATAGATTTTTTAATACGATTTAATATTAGTATTGATTTCGGTACTGCTAAATGGCACTTTGCTGACCATGTTGAGCAGTTCGATCTACTCTTTGAAAAAGCACATCACGTTGAAAGTGTGCCTATTAATAGTATGCTTAGGGACGAGGAAGCGTCACGTCTTAGCGACGAGCAGCGTCAGGTTCTTGCTCAATTCCTTTCTGAAAATAAGGACGTATTCGAGTTAAAAGGTGAACCGACGACTTTCGCAGAACACGTCATTGACACCGGCGATCACGCTCCTATCGCGGTTCCTCCATATAGGCTCACCCCTGCAAAAAAAGAGATTATGCAGGCGGAATTAGAAACGATGTTGGCTGATGATATCATAGAAGAGTGCGAATCGGCATGGGGCTCACCAGCATTAAAAATAATCGTCAAATTCGTTTTTGTGTAAATTATCGAAAACTTAACGCGGTTACAAAAACCGATGTGTACCCGATGCCGCTTATAGACGAATTAGTTCAATCTACCAAGCGCAATTGCATCATGAGTACTTTAGATATGAGAAGTGGATTTTGGAATGTGTCAGTCAAGGAGTGCGACAGAGACAAAACGGCCTTTTTTACTCCTTTTGGTACATACCGGTTTAAAAGGATGCCGTTTGGCCTGAAAAACGCTCCATCCACTTTTCAACGGCTTATAGATAGACTGCGCTCTGGCGCCTCACTTAAGAATGTCACTCTATTAGCTTACCAAGATGATCTGCTCGTGATATCCGAGGGATTCGATCAGCACGTAGCTGACCTACGTGCAGTTTTTGAGAGGTTGCGCATGTTTAATCTTCGCGCCAATCGCGAAAAATGTGTTTTCGCGCGTGAAGAATAGTGAAATACTTGGGTCATGTCATCACTCAGGATGGGGTTTCGCCTGATCATGACAAAGTTCGCGCTGTGGCGGACATGAAAGCACCAAGTTCGCTACGTCACCTCGGAACGTTTCTTCAGACCTGTTCGTGGTTCAGAAAGTTCATATTGAACTTTTCAGATGTTGCTGAACCGCTAACACGTCTGTTAAAAAAGAATCAGACTTGGGTATGGGGCCCTGAGCAACATCAGGCGTTTGTCTTGTTCTTGTCCAAGCTGATTATAGCAAACCGTTTATCTTGCGTACAGATGCAAGCAATTACGCTCTCGGTGCAGTATTGTTACAGGGTGAAGGTAAAGACGAACGGCCGATTGAATATGCAAGCCGCCTTCTGAACCCTGCCGAGCGTAATTACAGCACTACCGAAAGGGAAGCTCTCGCGGTAGTATGGTCCGTTGAAAGATTTAGAGGTTATATTGAAGGTCAACAAATTATTGTAGGCAGCGACCATCAACCTCTAAAATGGTTGTTGAGCTTGAAGTCACCGTCAGGCAGATTAGTTCGGTGGGCACTGAAGTTACAGGTGTTCAATATTCAGTTCGAGTACACTCCAGGCAAGGCCAACGTGGTCGCCGACACACTTAGTCGTCCCATTTGTGAGAAAAATTGTAAAGATCAGTGTGGTGTTTGTTCCGTCGTCGTTGACTTACCCACTAGAAGTCCTACTGATCTCCGACTTGCTCAGTCAGAAGACCCTGAATTAAAAAAAATAATTATATAATTAGTGGTCTTGAAAGTAATGATGCAGTAGAAGAAAAACGCTGGTCCGAAAGAGGATACTTCATGCAGCAAGGAGTCCTTTATAGGTACAACCCCGATGTCGACGTTGAGGAACCACAGCTTGTACTTCCTGTGAGTTTACGGCTTGACGTCTTGAGGGAATGCCATGACACTCCCATTGCTGGGCATCAAGGTATTGATCGGACCTTGCACAAGCTGTCACAGCGATTTTTCTTCCCTGGCATGAGACGATTTGTTGCCGACTTTATTAAGTCTTGCGCGACATGCCAACGATACAAGTCATCAAACCTTAAGCCTTCAGGTCTTTTACAGACTCCAGTCTTAAAATCAAAGGGGAGAAGTCTTGGCGATTGACTTGTTTGGCCCGCTCCCACCTGGAGAGAAGGGGGAGAGGTACGTGTTGCTAGTAGAAGATACAGCTACTCGATGGATCGAGCTTTTTGCTCTTATTGACGCCACCTCAGTAGTCTGTGCTCGCACATTGATAGAGGAATACTTTTTAAGATATCGCTTACCTCGCCGCATTATTTCCGATAATGGCGTACAATTTGTGTCTTCTGTCATGCAACAGTGTATGTATATTTTGGGAATTACACAGGACTTGTTACCTTTATATCACCCTGAGGCGAATCCGGCCGAGCGGAAAAATAGAGATCTAAAGGTGCAGCTAGCCCAGTTGGTGGACACACAGCATTCGTCGTGGCCAAACCACTTACCTTCAGTTCGGTTTGCAATGAACTCGGCATTATGCCAAACAACTGGTGTGTCTCCGGCTTTTCTCACTTTAGCAAGAGAGCTCCGTTCACCCGTCAACGCGCATTTTGATATCAGAGTCGTCCTGGAAAAAGATAATTTTGTTCCCCAAATCACGCCCTATCTTAAGAGGTTCTTACATTCATTAGTTTTTATTAGAGATAAAGTAGAGAAAAAACAGGACAGACGTAAAGATTACGCAGACAAAGGTCGTAAACCTGAGGAATTTGATGTTGGTGATCAAGTTTTGGTAAAGTCGTATTTGACGACGTTTGAGACGTATTGAGTAACGCTGCTAAGGGATTATCAGCTAAGTTTGTACCAAAGAGGGACGGTCCCTATACGGTCGTTAAAAAAGCTAGTCCTACTACTTACCTTGTGTCGCATGTTAGTGATCCCAACGAGATCCTAGGCAGGTTCCACGCGTCCCAACTTACGCCTTTCGTTAATAGAGACGATGCACCTCTCAGTTCAGTTATGCCAAAGCGTAACCGAGGTCGCCCTCGTCATATTCAGCCTGTTTCTGTCGTCAATGAGCGGGTTCCTGAGCGAGGACGTCTTCACGAACCCGAGGGGGAGTGTATAGCGGATGTATCCAAACGTCTCCCTGGTCGCATGGGTAGAGGTAAGGCTCCTGAACGATACTCACCCTAGTGCGTATCCGAACGCACTTTGGCTCATGCGTTTTGCGCCGACCTATGACAGCCGAGCTGTCACAATTGTAGCCACTGATTGGCTGTTTGTTATGTTGGCAGATTCTTATTAGTTTTTAGTGTGTGGTCATACAGAGTATGGCGGAATTATTGTAATTCTGGATTGAACGTGTATCAGTTATATTTTACAAAACAATTAAAGTTTATGCCAATAATAAAAACCTTTTACTCAAACTGACTCACCCCGATTACAACCCATTATTATCAATATAACCCTCTAAGTTCATAAAACTCGATTGAATGACTTTTTCACGAAATAACATTCAATCGAGTTTTCAATGTATTATAACCAGGCAGGATACTTGTATGAGAGAAGCAATTTCGCATTGAATGACAGTTGACTTTAACCGGTAACTTGAATTTTCGCGGGCTACCCTGGAGCTTCCACCTTAAATAGCAAGAGATTACCAGGAAATATAAAGCAATGAACAAAGACGGTTCTAGATAATATCCTTTGTAATCAGTGGGTGATAGACGGGCGAACTTATAGTAAGTACACGGTTTTTAAGATCGCGAACTTACTTGGCTCGACGTCGGTGACACACGTGGAAGCTTGCATTACTCTAGTACCAGAGGGACCGCGATGTTTTCAATGTATTATAGCCAGGCAGGATACTTGTATGAGAGAAGCAATTTCACATTGAATGACAGTTGACTTTAACCGGTAAATTGCCATAATTTTTTCACATAACATCTGATCGACTATTGAACCTGTTAACATCGTATTCCTGAAAAAATCAAGAATTCTGTTACTAACAGCTTCGAATATCAGTCATTTTGCTACAAAATAGCACTCAACGTGTCACAAAACAAAAGGTTGGCTTGCAGCGTTGACAGACGTGCGAGCCGAGGCGAGCTAATAGATAGCAAAAAAATGAAACTTGTTGGATCACAACTTAGATTATATACCTAAGGTATATAATCTAAGGATCACAACGAAACTCACTCGTCGAACCACAAGTCGACGACCTTTTTCACTTGTGTGTTGATAATGTAAGTACGCGTACTATTGGCTCGACGAGTAAGTTCGTTGGCGATCCAACAGGTTTGAAGTTTTGCTCGTAGCTCGCACGTCTATCAAATCCGGAGGCGCAAGCCGAGACCCATTACTTTGTTTTGTGACACGTCGAAAACTGCGTATTTTAAGTTCGTATGTCTATAGACGTACGAACGTATAGTTCGTGGTCTTCAAGTTAACTTACTCGATGCTTACTCGGCTCGATGTCGCCGTCGGTGACACACGTGAAAGCTTGCTCAATACTCAGGTATAACTCGCGCGCGATCAGAATGGGATGCGCGACCTTTTGGAACTGAGACGCGCGCGGTCCGCCGGCCAGCCGTAGCGTCAGCAAAAGTTGCCAGCGGGTTTCAAAAGGCCACTTTAGCAGAATCAACCAGCAATGGGGTTGGCAACTGTCAAAGTGGCGCTAGCGTAGTTTGTTCCCAAAACATTGCCTTTTCATATGGTCAAATACAGAAAATAATTTCTAACAGTTACAATGACGCGCTGTATTGTCTCTAAATGCTCTGAAATTGGAACGCATCAAATACCGAAGGATATAAAAATACGAACGCGTTGGTTTAGAAGCTATCCGTCGTGAAAAAGTGATTCATACGAAAAGTACGAGGTTATGGGGTAGCTTTGTAGAAAGTGATTATGAAATAACACGTAAATACACAGGCAAGCTGTAAAAAAAGGCTTGACTATATATATTTCTTAATAATCCGCACACTCATCCTATAATATTTCGTACCTGCCTGTGTGATATCAATGTTAAAAATCACTAGCCCGATCAATCGAAATCTTGACAATCTATCGCCCGTCGTTCTCATGGAGGTCGTTCTACAAGGATTCTATACTATGATTATGGTTTGTTTGTTGAATTTAAAAACAAAACACCAAAATCTTTCATTAAGATCCGCTTTCTTTTCTCGTAAGGGAGCTCCACGTTTTTTAAGTTTTTCTTTGAGTTCCTTGACTCGCCAGTTAGAAAACATGACGTATAATTATGTGCTCCACTTATTTTAATTGTTTTACAGCTGCCTTTAAGTTACAAAGTAAAGAATTTAGAAGTTTCACTGCAATTAACACAACATAAAAAAATAACAAGGGAACAAACTATGCTAGCGCCATCTGCTTTTAGCTTGCACCGGCCAACCCCATTCATACCTACTATCCGAAACTATCAAAGGATTTGTCCATTCTCGGCTTCGCGCGGACACGATGCTCGAAAAGATACAAATAAATCAAAGATCATGTTTTGTTTTTAAATGCATATTTATTCAATACTTTTGTATCAACTTGCCTACGATGTGTATTAATAAATAATTGTTTTATTCTTCGAAATATTTACATTACTCGTCCTTCAGTGTTGCCAATTTCCAACAATTAATCGTACCTATATTTTGTCAATAATTATTTACAAATCGATTCAAATTTATTTAAATTGTCATTTTTGAAGTTGAACTTAGTCCTCCATATTCTTAAAATCAAATTGTTTTTATTGTTTTAGTATAGCAGCTGTTATTTGTAATCACTTACATTCATTCAAACATGTTTTATCCATATAATTGGAAAACAAAAGTATCGAAGATGGTCAATGAATTTCGATTTATAATGTACTTACCTACTCGTATATCAATCTTTAATATACTCGTATATCTAAACATTATCATTAATAAGATTGCAACCATGAAACTGTATATTTACACAACCGATAGCTATCGTAGAAATAACTAATTTATAATTAATTCAGAGTTTTTTCGCTAACGCTACTTGTCTTGAGAACTGTCATTTTCTCTTTACTTTGATAAGGTTCCATCCCTTTTTGATTGCGCACGGGAGGATACCTTTTGTTAATCAGGAATAATATTTTATTATACCCAGACCGGATACTTGTATGAAAGAAGCAATTTCATTCAAAAGCAGCATGGCATTGGCATTTCGTCATCGGCACATTAAGCTGACTTTAATGCCATAATTTCGGCTCATAATATTTGGTCTACTCCAGTAAACAATCAAGAATTCTAATAATTAGTGTATATAACTTCGAAAATCAGTCATTTTTGTAACAGTAATGGCGGCTTGCGGCTCACGGCGTTGACAGACGTGCGAGCCGAGGCGAGTTACGAGCAAAATTTCAAACCTGTTGGATCTCCAACGAATTTACTCATCGAGCCATAAGTCTGCGTACTTACGGACACACGAGCGACAAGGTTACACGCACTTAACCGGTTCACAGTCAAACAGACCACATGTGGTCTGCGCTGATTGTTTTACTATTGTGTCTACTTTGCGGACAGTGAACCTATTAAGTTCGTAGTAGTGTTGAGTAGGACATACAAGAGGCAGTACATTTGTCCCGTACATGACGTCAAAATGTAAGAGCGGCTCGGCACTCTAAAGTGTACCACCTCAAATTTTTTGTCGCGGCAATCGTGAATGTCACTCAACGTAAGAGTGAGAGAGACAGGAAGCTAGGCACGTGCTACACATTCCTCAATGTACCGATGGACGAAACAAGACCGCAACCCGAGACGTAATGATATATTTTATTCACTCTTATGCTAAAGCTTGTAGGTACTTCGTTGAGGTGGAACTTGAAACGTAATACGCGATATTTTGAATGCAGTTAAACAGTGACCAGTTCAAAAGTGTTGGTAAAATTATCGTTCTTGCTTTATAAGTTAATTATTATTCTACAGAAGTGACAAATATTCATGTAAGTATATATAATTATAATATGCTTGTTCAGACTTGTTCTAGTTTGTGTTTTTGGTTTGGGTGTGGTTTGATAATTTTATATTGGTTTGAATTATACTTTTGTTAGGTAATTTGAATAATACCTATTGACACAATTATGGGTAAAAGTATAAATAAGCAAAAAATTTTATGAATGACGGAATGTCGATTATCGGACGGACCGCCAGCAGCAGGCGGTGATTCGTTGGTGGTTAGTACCTACGGACCTAACCTATGTATTTTTCTAGTATGTAATCCAATTCATATTTTGAATGTTGTGTTATAATATGATATTTTTTTCTTTTTGTTTTATGCATGCGTAGTATGTCGGGTGACAGAAAATCTTCTAAAGCTTGGCAGTTTTTTACGGATTTATCAGATAATAAAGCAAAATGCAATTTTTGCCAAAAAGAATTTTCATATAAAGGTGGTGGTGCTTATAATTTAATAAGGCATACTAAAAGCAAGCATCCACATGTGTTTGTTGCTATACGCGAATGTCCGTTGCTTGAAAGTATAGCTTCTGCAACAGAAATCCAGCACCCATCTACTTCCACTGCTTCAATTGCTCGAGACCTGGAGATACCTACAGCTTCCACATCTACTGCTTCAACTGCTTTTGTAACCGAAAAACCTGATACCTTACCAGTCACCGCTGCAACCTTTAAAGCTCCAGTCACTAACACAAAATTAACACAATACTTCTGTAAGCCACTTTCTGCAAAAAAAAATGATCAACTAAACAAAATGTTGGTCAAAGTATTCACAAAAAATTATTTAGCTTTTCATCTAGTCGAATCACCAGAGTTTAAGGAATTTCTGAAAGAATTGAATCCAGCATACCAGTTACCGAGTCGCAAGACATTGTCCAATGCACTCATGACAAATCTTTATAATATAACCAAAGAATCTGTTAAGTCAGAACTCAACCAGGCTGAGTATGTTTGTATAACGACTGATGGGTGGACCTCTAGTCCCAACGACAATTATATAGCCGTAACTGTCCATTTCTTGAATCATCAGGCACATCTGAAAACATTTTTATTAGAATGCATCCAGTTTTCGGAGCGACACACTGCTGAAAACTTAGCCCAAGAATTAAAACGAATTACGGATGTATGGGAGATAACAGAAAAGATTGTGGCAGCTACAAGCGATAACGCTTTCAATATCAAAGCTGCTATACGTCTCAACAATTGGAGACATGTAGCTTGTTTTGCCCATACCCTTAACCTCATTGTCCAGACATCTCTCAAAGAAATTAAAAACATCACAATTAAAATTAAACATATTGTAGAAGTATTTAGAAGAAGTCCACTTGCATCAGAAAGGCTCAAAAACATGCAGAAAAAGCTGGATGAACCTCAATTAAAATTGAAACAAGACGTTTCCACACGTTGGAATTCGACGTGTGATATGTTCGAAAGGGTGCTAAAAATTAAAAATAGTGTCATGTCTACGATAGCAATAGACTATCCAGAAACTGAGAACATGACACCTGAAGACATTGAGGTCCTAGATTCGGCAATACAAATTCTTAGCCTCTTCAAGGACGTTACTGAGGAGATGAGCTCTGAAAAGAATGTAACCATTTCAGAGGTACAATAATATTGCAAATATTTATTGTATTTTTAGTTTTATTATCCTATTTTTGTAGTGAATACATATTTCTTTCATTACTTTCAGGTGATACTAATATCAAATGCACTTAAGAAGAACTGCCTTAAATTTTTGTCTACATCACATCCAGACTGTGTTCTGCGAATGGCTCAAGTGCTGTTAAACGAAATTACCACAAGATTTTCAGGTATTGAGGAAAATAATATTTTTGCCGAGAGCACAATTTTAGATCCCAGGTTTAAAAAATACGGATTTGAAAATAAGTACGCTTGTGACAGAGCGTGTACTAATTTAAAAGCCATGGCCGGGCGAATCGAAATCCAAAGCGCTCACACAGAGCTTGCAGAGCCGCCTTCTTCGTCACCGCCCCATAAGCGCAAACGAAGCATATGGGACGAATTTGATGAGCAAGTCGGAATAATAATGAAAAACACCAATCCAACTGCAGGAGGTATTATCGAAGTTGACAAATATCTTGAAGAACCCCTATTGCCAAGGTCCCAAGATCCTGCCAAATGGTGGTATTGTAAAAAAGACGCCTATCCGCGGCTTTATAAACTATTTTTGAGACGGCTTTGCATTGTGGCTACGTCTGTGCCTTCGGAGCGTACTTTTTCCAAAGCGGGCCAAGTTCTTACAGAGCGAAGGAACAGGCTTAGTGGCAACAAAGTTGCCAAAATATTATTCTTAAATTGTAATCTATAATTTTTTTCCGTACCTAACCTATTCTATATTTTGTCTATTACATATTATAAAATGTTTTTTTTTTTTTTTTTACCTAAAAAACCCCTTTTTATCAGATTAATCGATTCTTCTTACTTTACGCAATACATTATTATGTCATGTCAACAAAATTAAACAGAGTGTAATAACACATACATTAGGTATGACAAACTAACACAGTAACATCAAATGTCATATTCGTACTAGTTTCTTCAAATGTATCGCCGAGTTTCAGCACGGAGCACGCCTCGCCTCATTTGAAGTGGGACATTGTACTGGCTCGGTACAAAAAAGAGGCTACTCTTACAAACTCATTTTGAAGTCGTGTCCTACCCAACACTAGTTCGTAGTCTCTCACTCACTTTTTGCACGGAAATAGTTTATGCGTTCTGTATACTAATGGCATGTTGCCATCTCAAATAATACTACACCCAATGAAGGAAAAATAGGGAAAATATTCGTATTTATAATAACAGTAATACATTACACGGTATTCAGGGCCCTAAGTCCCGATTTATGGTGGTTTAATTACAGTTACAGTTACCCTATTACACTGCTCGGTAGTAAATGAGTTATTGGGCTACGTTTTCCGGGCCACTCCGGTCACGCTTATAAGGGTCCCTGACTCGGGACTTAGGGTCCTGAAAACCGTGTAGTGTAAAAAGCGCTTACGACCGGACCCCGAATTTAGTTCGCTTTCGAACCAAATGCAACGGTCTGTAGAGTAGTCCGGCAAACATGATTATTATTAATTGAGTCCACCTCGGCCCGCTAGTCAGCATAGTGGATTTGGTTTGCTCCGTACCGAATCCGGACGTGTGGATGGTTGTTCAGACCAACTACGACTACGCGTGTTCGCTAATGTGTAACCAACTAAAACCCTATTACTCCTGTCCTATTGCTGCAAAAACGGAACTACAGACGACGCAAGTGGAGATGCTGATCCAGTCATGGAAGCAGTTGCTGAATTATTATTATTATATATATTTTTTAAATAAATGTTTTTCTAATTACGGGGGGTTTTTTCTCAAAACACTAACATTTTGGGGGGATTTCTGGTGAGATTTGGGGAGAATGCTAGATCACCATCTGGCAACACTGCTAATAAGACTGACTCAGTCCTATTATTATTAGTGTTATTGGCAGGACGTGTTGGGCGCGATCTCAGCGGTACCAGTTCTGGAACTTCGTATTTCCATGTAATTATTGACTCATCAAAAGACGAAATTACAGAAAAGATGCGTCCGTAAGTATTAATATTGTAGTTCCTATTTAGTTGTTAATAATTTACAACAATCATTAACAAGATGCTTACTGATTTGCGCGCGCCCAATCGCGCGCCTTTAAAGACGCCACCGCCATTTTGAATTTTAATTTGAAATATTGTTATGCTAAAAGTTCGTGTTATTCCAATACCATCACACATTTATGATATTTGTGTATACTAGCGATAGTCGTTATTAATTTTGTACTGGTATTATGATATTGTTGCTGGTAATCCAATGATTATCATTGTCCATTGCCATGCATCATAAACAAAGATTTCGTATACCTACAACATTTCGTACATTTTTTTTGTACCTATTGTTTTTCCAAAGGCTTAATTAATTCAACACAATTACACAAAGTCTCAACGATGATGAATTGCTACGCTTAGTTCGACTAACTTTAGTCAAATACAATATTAGTATTTACTTAAAATATATCTGTTAAAGAAGCCGGTACCTATTACAAGTATTGTTATTAAACACCTATATATAAGGTTTTTCACTAAAAATAATGTATGGTAGGTAACCAAGAATCCTTTATTTATGCTAAAATGTGTAGGTATATTTCAAACAACATGGCGTTCCTCTACAAACAACATGGCTTCCAAAAATCAATAGGAATTCAATGGAGGCTATTGTACTTGTGTATTAGATATTGCTGCGGAGATGCGGCCTGTTTCGGGGTTAAATTAACACTTTTTCATAATTTGTTTGTAACCTACCTTCAAAATATTATAATTAACGCCTAGTTTTTGTAATACGTCCAACGTTTAGTCTATAATGTGAAATGTCTAGAATATTCTCATGTATTGTAGTTAAAGTGATTAGTAATTTAAAAGTACTGTACAAAAGATGAAAGTACTGTTAGGATTTTAGCTGCTGCTAAAGTTTAGATGTGTCTTTTTATGTTTGATGTGTTTTTATTTTCCTTTAGATAATATTACGTCGTTTTAAATACTAAAAAATTAGCTGTGATTTTAGTGTTTTCTTGTTGTGAATACAGATAAGGAATTGTTGGGTTTATTTTGTTGACAAAGAGTAACCCTGAGAAGTAATAGAAACAATGGGGTCAGTGGGGTAGGTATGAAATAAAAGAAAACTTGAAAATAAATTAAAAACCAAAGTGCATAGACAAATAAAAAGTTCTTAGATAGTAGAAAGTTTACTTTTCAAGGAGTCAGTGCACCAGTGCAGTGGCCTCATGCACTGCACAAAATAGCCTTACTTCACTTCTGGAAGAATTTACAATGCCCACTTGTTCGAGCGCCCCTAGTGCCGAACCATTGAAAATAAATTTTCCAAAAATCTATACTAGAAAGGCTTTTTAGTTAGATAAATAAAAGTTAAAAATTGCACAATAGAATTTAGGATAGATCAGGATCTCTGATTCTTGTTGTAACTAACGTAAGCCAACCAAAGTTTTAAAATAACTGTACCTAATAGATTTGTCTGCAAAATAGTTGGTTTTTATGAAACGTTTTATAAAATGTTGCACAATTACTCTCCCCTATTTTTTGTTCCACCCCTCGTTCATATATATAATGGATGCTTGTATCCCCTTGGGTGTTAGTCTTGCTTTATCCACGTCAGTGTTCAGTTTTGGCTAGTGTGGGTTGGGGGTGTGTAGTGTAGGATCAGTGAGAAATTTTTAAAATATAAGGAGTTCAAGATGTACCATAGGCAGAGAAAAAGGTAAGTAAAAATGAATTTGTACTGAATAAAACTCCTTGTTTTAGGTCCCAGAAAAATAAATGACAGAAATCTGTTGGAGTGTAGCCTTGGGGCAATTTGGGGGACTTAGAAAAATCATCGTTTTTTTTTCCGAAATTTTCCATCTTTATTGCAGTTTCGGGTTAACATTGACCATAAAAAAAAACCGTTTAGGTTCTGAAAAGCATAGCCCTGCGACGCACCGTTTCTGAATTATGGGCCTCTTAATTTGATTTATTTTGTATAAAATGGTCTATATTTCCAAAATGGTAGCTCGGATCAAATCAAATCTTTTCAGGTAGGAAATTGTTGCTCTAGTCAATAACTATGAGATGATGTAAGAAAAGCCGCGAAATGTAAAAAAAGTCTTCTGCCCCAAGGCTATGCAAGGTGTAAGATTACACTACACTTTTTATTTTTTTTTAAATATTTCGCCAGTTTTGCATGCAAATGCATAATTGTTTGTCACTAAAAATAACTGACTTAAGTGGTGGTGAGCGGGCATAAATATCAACTAATAATTTTAATAAGTACGACATCAAAAAATACTAAATATAAAAATTAGAATGATTATGAAATATTGAAGACCATTGATTTTACCTGTCCCCTCCCCTACTAGGGTCAGGAAATCTTTGATTACAAAAATTGCCATGTGTTGAGAGTGGTTTAAAATTATCTATCATTTATATATATATATATATTATTTATCAGTTAAGTTTCAATAATATTTTTTTCACATATTTTCTCTTCAAAATCAATTTTAATTATAATCGAAAATTGAACATTCCGTTTTGTGACTGCTTTTTTTGCAAAAAATATTCTAATCATGGAAAGTATTCGGCACGAAATGGCAGCCCAACATAATATCCTTCATTGAGAGATGCCATTTTGCTTTAATTATCTAAATAATTTTTGACCAGCGCGGATTTGTCGAAGTGTTCTGTGTTTCAATTTTTTTGCTCAGATATGTGACTAAGTTTTACTATTTATAAATCACTTTTCTTTAATTATTGTTATTGTTGATACATTGCATAGTATTTGATACTAAAAAGTTAATAGTGCTAAGTACTATGGGTTATTTATAAAAAAATAAAACTTCAAGAAAGTAGCATTAAGCCTCCGTTTTGTGACTTATACTACGGTCACATTTATTGGAACGACAAGTCACAACAGGTTGGAATGCATAAAGCTTAGTACACAATGCATATCCATACTGGGATAATATTTGAAATAATTTGTTTAATTTGTTACGTATGCTCTGTTCTTCGTATTTTTTAGGAATTTTATTCTTTTAAGAAACAAACCAAGTTCCAATTTGAGAATTAGGGCGAATAATGTTTAAATTATCATTATATGTAACAATTGAAACCTAGTATAATTTACTAGGCAATTTATAAATCATGCGAACAAAGCTTTAGGATTTTAGGACTTCCATTTTGTCACTGTCCATTCCAAATGATGGAGTTAAATCTATGAAATTAGATGAATTTTTACCTTTTAAATCTGTGCGGCCAACCCATCGTGCCCATCTCTGGAAAAATATTTTTACAGAGATGTATTATTTTTCGAAAAAGCTACACTTATTAGGTAAATAATTTGATTTTTGGAGTAAAATTAAAGAATCTTTATAAATCTTTAATCTTTATAAATCTTTACTGTCACAAATTATACAAACTAAAGAATAACCAAGTAAAAAGCTAAAGAGTCGCAAAACCGAATGAAAAACAGTAATTTTGTGTTAATCCTTGAGGCTAAGGCTGTTTTCTTTGATTTATCATTTAATTACATGTATTATTAGTTTACATAAATTTAAAAAAGGCTTTTACATTTCATACTTTCCTTTATTTTTACTTTTAAAACTAGTCACACAACGGAACCAGTTTCGCCACAAAGTCTGTTTTGTTTCGATATAATCGGCAAAATGCCTCGAATACCGCGTTCTTTTTTGTTTTTCTGTATAATAAACTATATTTCCTATTTTATTATAGAAAAAATAAAAAAAAATAAAAATCATTAAAAAAAAAACGGATTTTACAGGGGTACACTTTATTTTGATATTGTTCAGCTACCGGTCTGAATATATTTAATTGTGAATTAATCACCCTTTTGGTGGTGTGCACTGTGAATATTTTTATATTAAAGTAACACGACAATACCTCATGATGCAATAGCTCCTCAAAAAGTAAGAAAATAAGTCCCCAGCGGCATGCCTATATTATTATGATTGACTCACAAATTGAGAATGTTGAGCTCTGAAGTGGCCAAATTCAACTTTATTGTACAGTTTAGTCAAGTAAAGTAGAGTTTAGTCAAGTAAAGTAGAGTTTAGTCAAATGCTTCAATTCAGAAAGATGGTTAGGATAGGTTTTTTATTGATAGTTAGCTTGTCTTGTTTTTCAAATTGATGCCTAGTTAAGTTGTTCAACTAAGCATCAATTTGTCATTACCATTGATTTAATTTAACCAGCTTTAATTCAGTCTAGCTTTTGCCCGCAACTTATATCCCGTATTCTCCCAATGTTTTAAGTGGTCTGAAAACATCTTGGCATTATTTAGCTTTTCTAATGGGGCACATTGGGAGGATAGTTTCAAAGTCTAGAACGGACATAGGTAGAGACAATTTTTGTGTTTTATACTGTACTTGATTACTTTTAACCAGAATATGATAAACCAGAATATGGGCAACGCTCAGCTTGCATTAGGCACATGCATTCCAAATACAAATATCGTTGGATTTTTGAAAAATTGTAGCTCCTATCCAGGAATTGAACTGGTGGGGTTTTGAATTAAATAAAACACACCCTGTATTATTGCACCATCCGAAACTGTAGCTAATAAGGATCAAATTCTGGGAAGTAATAACAAAGGAAAACTGTTAGTAGTTTTACAATTTCTGACTATAGCTATCTAAACCGTAACTGATTTTTTTTCAAAAATCCAATGATGCAGGTGTAGATTCTCGGGCCCGATGTTGATGAAAACTAAAACTTCTAAATTGATTTTTGAAAAAAAAAAAAAAACGATTTGATATATTTTTTTATTACTTTCCAAAACTTGCTCCACAATTGTTACACTCTCGGATGGTGTAATAATACAGGGTGTTTTTTTTTTTGTTCAAAACCCCACCAGATCAATTCCTGGGTAGCAACAACGATTTTTCAAAAATTCAATGATGCTGTTTTGCTTTTCATCAAAATCAAGCTCGAGACAGACTCCTTTCAGTTCAGTGGTTTTATATATTCCTAAACTCTGGCCCTATGATATTGTAAAATCATTACTAAAGTCTCAGCTTTTTATGAGTCGGATTTAATCACTAGTTAAACCTAAATAGCTATTTTCTATTTCGCGTTTTTTCAATTAAGTTAGAAAATAAACAACTCGATTAATCAAATAAACAATTATTTTATTAAAATTGAAACAAGCTTAAAAAATCAGACTTTAATTACCATTTACCTATTTAAATAATTTTAATATCTATTTAATTCTCAAAGAACTATATAGTCTTCTAAATAAGTATTCAATTAATCGGTGTATTTAGGTAGAAAGAGCGCAATAATTTGCTAATTTAAATTGGTCCTTTAGTTTGCCTTCGTAATATAAGGCAAACAAAGGGCGAAACTAAAAGGCGCAAACTAAACTAATAACCGGGGTATGTTTTTCAAAATCAGCCGGTTCGCTTCTCGGGAAGGTTGTCTTGAAAAGATCGCTCTTGCCGATAAGGCCGCCTATTGTGTCACCCTATGTAATGTTTTCTTCGTTTTTTTTTTCTGTAACTTTTATGGTGTACATAAGAGTATTCTATTCTATTCTAGGAACAACAATTTGCAAAACTTCAATGATGCAGTTTTATTTAGATCGGGCTCGAGACTCCTTTCAGTGTTTTTCGATATTGTTCATAGTTTGGGATTTGGCACATTTTAAAAATGTACCCTGTATATTTTAGGGTTCCGTAGCCAAATGGCAAAAAACGGAACCCTTATAGATTCGTCATGTCTGTCTGTCTGTCCGTCCGTCCGTATGTCACAGCCACTTTTTCCGAAACTATAAGAACTATGCTGTTGAAACTTGGTAAATAGATGTATTCTGTGAACTGCATTAAGATTTTCACACAAAATTAGAAAAAGAACAATAAATTTTGGAATCATACTTGAAACTGAAACTCAATTTTTTCCATAAATCCCATACGTCTGGGGGGTATCTATGGATAGGTCTTCAAAAATGAAATTAAGGTTTCTAATATCATTTTTTCTAAACAGCATAGTTTGTGCGAGAGACACTTCCAAATTGGTAAAATGAGTCCCCCCCCTGTAACTTCTAAAATAAGGGAATGATAAAACTAAAAAAAAAATATATATGTATACATTACCATGTAAACTTCCACCGAAAATGGGTTCGAACGAGATCTAGTTCGTAGTTTTTTTTTTAATACGTCATAAATCGTAAACCGCAACTTTTGCTTATAAAATATACCTACAGGTTTGTACGGAACACAGAACCCTCGGTGCGTGAGTCCGACTCGCACTTGGCCGCTGTTTTTAGGTCTTAGGTAGTAGAGGTTTCAGCACACTGAGGGGCCCGAAAGGGCCGACGCCTGCCGGAGTCGCGGGTCTATTCGAAAGAGATACCGTGGCTCCGGAACACAAAGGGCAATGAAGGAACATTGATGGGTTTTAGTCAGTAGAAGTCTGACACTCCCTCCCGCTCCACCCAGAGCGGGAGGAGTCATTGGATGATTTCCCATCCCCAAAAAAAATAAAAAAACCGGCCAAGTGTGAGTCGTTTCGCGCACTGAGGGTTCCGTAAGCAGAAGTTGCGATTTACGATTTATGACTTATTAAAAAAAAACTACTTACTAGATCTCGTTCAAACCAATTTTCGCTGGTAGTTTACATGGTAATGTACATCATATATTTTTTTAGTTTTATCATTCTCTTATTTTAGAAGTTAAGGGGGGGGGGGGGGACACATTTTACCACTTTGGAAGTGTCTGTCGCGCAAACTATTCAGTTTAGAAAAAAAAATATCTTAGAAACCTCAATATCATTTTTGAAGACCTATCCATAGATACCCCACACGTATGGGTACGATGAAAAAAAATATTTTGAGTTTCAGTTCTATGTATGGGGAGTATGGGGACCCCCTAAATTTATTGTTTTTTTTTTTCTATTTTTGTGTGAAAATCTTTATGCGGTTCACGAAATACATCTACATACCAAATTTCAACAGCATAGCTCTTAAGGTTTCGGAGAAAAGTGGCTGTGACATACGGACGGACGGACAGACAGACAGACATGACGAATCTATAAGGGTTCCGTTTTTTGCCATTTGGCTACGGAACCCTAAAAAGGTAGTAGAGGTTATGGTCATGAAGTTCTTTTTGGTGGTCATTATATATGTATCGCCTTTATTTGAAGGAGTTCCTAAAAAAAAATGTCTCTTGTACAGTATTTAGTAATCAGCAATTTGGCAACAAAAATTAAAATTGCCGTATAATGTGTGTGTAGAACTTGTCAACCTGTAATTCTGTCCCGGCTGTCGGTTTTAAAGTAATCTATTTTAAAGATCTATCCCTCCCCCTGCCACCATACCTCCGCCTTAAGAGGAAACGCGGGCGGACTTTGTATGTAAATAGTCATAATTCGAGGTTTGGCTCTCGCCTGTTTCCTTCTTCAATATTGGACAGATTTAAGAGATATTTCATGAACTGAATAAGAAGAATATATTTTGTGCCGCTATGTTTTCTTTTTTGATGATAATTTAAACGTAAAAGCACTAGGACCCTCAAAACATGCTCAAAATTGTCCAATAAACTGCTGTCAAAAGAGCCTTACTGAACAAGTTTGGCAACTATTAATGAATAAAGAAAAACATAGGGGCACAGTTTATATCCTTCTTATTCAGCTTGTGTAATATGTATTGAATCGATTTAATATTGGAGGAGGAAACAGGCGAGAGCCAAACCTCGAAATATAACTTTTTATATACGAAGTCTACAAGCCCACATTTCCTCTTAATCATTTATATCACGATGATTAGTCTATTAGCTGTATGCGTGTTTGCTTGCGACCCCCTGGTTTAATCTGTAGACATCAATGCAATGCGTACGTAAACCAGGTAGAATTCCTCTCGTCGAGGTATTTTAATTGTAGGGACGCGACGTTTCCTATTTATGAAGTTTCGTAGCGCTTAATGAGATGCGCCAATTGAGTCGATTGGATTGTCCTAATCCTAATATTTTAAATTCTTCCGTTACTGAGTGTCCGAAGACAACGCACAGTCGGAAACTACTAACTGGTCGTGGAAGGCTGAATGTAGTTTTCCTTCACTCAGTAGGGGAGCACTAAGAGAGGATTCCCCGAAATCGTTATTCGCTGGGTGCGAAGTACTAGGTGGGGGTAATATAATCTATCGCAGCGCTCATGGTGGCCAAAAGTAGAAATAATGTAAGCTCTGTCATCTGTTGTGTCATGTCATGTAATCGCTTTATTCCGCCAACAAAAATTATTCACAGTAGTTGTTGTAAACTGCAAGAATATTGCCAGAAATAGTAAATGCTAGTTTTACCGATTCACAAGAGCTACATGGAAACTTGAACAATGCAAGAAATGGATAGCAGCTGTCAAGAGAAAAAAGTAGAATGGTTGTCTTATGATGCGAGCTTGAATTATTGAACTGTCCTTGTTTCGTTCTTAATTCTTCTATATCCCGGACATGTCCAGCCAATACCAACAACTTTCCTTTAGTGACGGTTTGTGGTTGAAATTTTACATTGTGAGTGATACTCACAAACCCGGTCTTCAAAACAATACTCATTTTGATCTGAAAACAAAATTTAATTTATTACTAGCAATACAAGAACAATTTATATACTTACTATTATTTAATGAAACCATTCAATTAGCTTTATCTTCTTGTTTTTCTGTTACTAAAAATGAAGTAAACAAATCCTGACATAATAAATAAATAATATCCTCCACACAACGCCATATAGTCCCAAGCTAAGCAACCTAATGCCACCTAATTTGAATGACCAAAATTATTTCAAAACCCTTTGTCCATCCAAATCATGGTATCACAGAAATTGTGTTATCTAAATTAAATGTTATTTTTTTATTTTAATATTCTTTTACAATTTTATGATCTTAATGTCTACAAAGTTGTGGACGCTAATTGGCGCTGTAATCGTGCACAGAGCGAATAGCAACGGGAACAAACGGGGTATGCGCGTCGCAGACGAAGTCGCGGGCAAAAGAAAGTAACTTATAAGTTCGAAGAATCCTTGTCTATAATTATTTAAATTGCCTGCCCCCTACTTAATCTATACCCGCAATTGAGCATGCTACAAGCAGTAGAAAGCGTTGCTGTTTTGGGGAATTCTCATGGGACATGGTCAGAGGGTCATCTTTATTTTTACCGACTTCACAAAAAGGAGGAGGTACTATGTTCGGATATTTGTATGTTATTTTTTTTCTATGTTTGTTCATCGAATACTCCGCCAATTGTCGACGGATTTTCAAAATTCTTTATTTGTTCGAAAGTAGATAGTTCTGAGGTGGTCCCACTGTCACCAAGTTAGGATCTGATGATGGGATCTTAGAGAAATCGAGGGCAAACCTCAAATTTTATAGGCTTACTCATTATTTTTCGCATATATTATGAAGTATCTTGTGTATTTGCGTATGGTTGTCACCATCTCAGGTTGCTGGGCTGATGATGGAAGGTACAACTCCTTAACAGTAGGTAAGAAGTTACTCGAACAGGCAAGGATTGTTTTAGTAAATTGTTTTGATGTTTGATAGGGCATTTGCCACATATGGTCTCATGATCATCAAGTCATGACCTGATGCTGCAGAGTACCTAACTCCTCGACAACTAACAGCAGATATATCGTGTTTAGGGTCATTGAAATGGGCTCGATGTGTGGATAAACGTACTGTTAATGAGGAACACCGAAGTACATAGAGACCTGATGCTGAAGCCAGGAGCATCAGAAAAAGTACAAACCTTGAAATTACAGCACCATAGTCGTGTTTGGGCTCATTTTAAACAGGACTAAATTTTTGGTTCAATGCAATGTTGACATAAGTCTGGCCTGATGCTGCAGCCTGGATTATCAGCATCTAGTCTAAAAACTAATAAAGACTTCTTAAAGTGAGCTTCTTTTGCGAATTTTCTTCTGTATAATTATTAACCGACTTCAAAAAGGAGGTTGTTAGGTATGGGGTACCACTAAAAAGTGAAAAATAAAAAACTTTTAAACAAAAAAAAACACTACAAAGTAAAAAATAACTTTAATTTCGGAAGTCGGTGTTTTTGTTAGTTTCTTCGTATTTTGACACCGTAGTACTTTGTAGTGTTTTTTTTTTTGAAAGTCGGTTGTATTTTTTTGTAAAAAGTTTTAAAAACTAGCTGACCCGGCGAACTCTTTATTTTTTTTAAAATAAATGTAGCCTAAGTTACTCCTTATTACATCAGCTACCTGCCAATAAAAGTCCCGTCAAAATCGTTCCAGCCATTTCAGAGATTAGCCGGAACAAACAGACAGACAGACTAAAATTGTACAACATGTTATTTTGGTGTATGTACCCTATACATGAGGCTATCAGCGCAAAAGTGGTGTAAGCCACTATTTGTGTTGGTCGCAGTTTTGGTGTAAACTACATTCCTTATATTATCAACTTTGAATACAAAAGTGGAGTAAGCCACCTTTTGTTATCAAAACAACAGATGGCGCTAAAACATAGTTTTTGCACAGAACATAATCTATCATATTATTAGAGCAAAACTGGTGTAAGCTGAATACACCACTTTAGCTCTATGGCAAAACAGGTTTGTCTGTGGCTTACGTCTAACGTCATTCGTCAGTGTCAAATGCAAAACGTTAAAATTGAGACAAAACAAACTGAATTTCATTGTATCTTACTGAATAACAATATTTTTGTAATTAACCATGGACAGAGAAGATGATATTACTTCAGGTAAGTTATAAAAATAGTCTGATTGACTGCAAATTATAAGTAAACTTGTCACGTTGTATTTTTCATATTGTTAACCTAGTTAATGTTTTGGTTACAGTTGGAGACTTTGAAGATTCTGGTTCTGAATATCTCCCATCACCTACGCCTTCATCAGGCAATGACGACTCGGAAGAAGCCCAACAGCGTAGTACTAGTTCAACCATAACAAGTTTACCACAGCCCTCGCGAACCACATCTGGGTCGATACCAACAGCAGAGCTTCAATTAAGCTTGTCTGAACAAGTATCAGCTGAAACCACCAATGAAACCCCTGTCCTCAAAAGCAAGAAACGTGTTAAAAAGCCTGAGACTTGGCAGCGAAATGTGCTTAAATTAAAACGAGCAAAAGGCGAAGAATACGAAAATCACAAAAAGAACGTTATTCCTGCGAAGACACCCAAAATAGGGGAATGTCTAAGTCCAAAAAAATGTCATCTAAAGATAAATGAAGAACGCCAGCTGCAAATATTCCAAACCTTTTATGCATTAGCTAATTTCGATATACAAAATGCATTACTGTTCTCGTTAGTTAGAGTGACAAATAAATGCAGAAGCTACACAGGAAGAGAGGAGTCAAGAAGACAGAAAACATATATCTATCATTTACTGAATAAAGATGGTGTTGAAGTTCTGGTGTGTAAAAAATGTTTCCTGAGAACTTTTCAAGTTTCTGACGGACGTGTAACCAGGGTAATGAAGCGAAAAAGTATACACAATGTCCCACCTATTGATCAGAGAGTTCGACAAAGTATACACAATGTCCCACCTATTGATCAGAGAGGTCGACAAAGTATACACAATGTCCCACCTATTGATCAGAGAGGTCGACAAAGTATACACAATGTCCCACCTATTGATCAGAGAGGTCGACAAAGTATACACAATGTCCCACCTATTGATCAGAGAGGTCGACAAAGCTCTGTAAACAAAACACCAGATAATAAGATAGCAGAATTAAAAGAATTCATTGCCAAGTTTCCTGCTTATGAGTCTCATTACACCAGACATAAAAGTGAGAATAGGAGATTTCTATCACCAGATCTAAGTCTTGGACGCATGTATACTCTATAGTTTTTTACTACATGTATAATTATGAATATTTAATATTCATAATTATACATGTAGTAAAAAACTGTTATTTCAATATTACAAACATACACTCCAATTTTATTTATATGTATAGAATGTATAGAAATACTGCTACATCACATACATCAAACACTTAAAAAAAAAGCGCTGAACAATATTGGTTGCTGCCTTGAATTCACAAGTTTCATAACTAATTTTAAACAAAAGTATAATATTACAGTAAAATAAATTACACAAATTAAAAAAAAAAGCTTGAGCGTCGTTATTCTTTTTTAATGATTTCTGATTTTTCTCTTATTCTAGGATATTCTTGCGGAGGAAGGTGCTGACCAGGGCTAATGGTGTATAAAAAAAACATGGTATTACAAAGTTAAAATCTTGTTAGATGCATTAAATCTTCTCAAGTGTTTTTTTTAAACTATTCTGGCTGGCATTTCCATTAAAAACCTTGAAAAGACAAATTTAAAAATCCTTAATTGAGCTATATAAAGTTTCAAGTTTCTAAACCCAACGGTTTTAGATGTACGTTGTCGAAAAATATCGTTACAACTTACTTAAAACTCAATGTACCAGGTATCAGGGTTCCGTCTTTATGACTGACGAAATTCAATTTCATCAATCTTTATGGAGATTTAAAAAAAAAAAAAACTTTTTTGAAATATCTCCTGCTTTGCGCTTCAGGCTGTGCGACCCATGCCAGTTAATTGCGACGTAATAGTGAAGAACTGATAAACTGCGACTACTTTGTAATACTTTGCGAATAGTTATACAATTTGCAATTGCGAATATTCTGCTTATGCCAATTGGAAACCCCACAAAAGTTTTTCAATATCCTAATAATAATCTCACCGCCAACTAAATTATTGAGAACGAACTTCATCGTATGACAATACGATGAAGTTCGTTCTCAATAATTTAGTTCACACCTAGGGCCAGACAAAGAGAGATAGGGCAGTTTTTTGGTGAATTGTCAACAATTTGCCACAAAACTGCCAATGGAAA
Source organism: Ceramica pisi (assembly GCA_963859965.1). Lineage (NCBI taxonomy): Eukaryota > Metazoa > Arthropoda > Insecta > Lepidoptera > Noctuidae > Ceramica > Ceramica pisi. The sequence goes on along the minus strand of OY982527.1, from coordinate 37,197,635 downwards.
CGCCCAAGCATTAGCGACCCCATGGACCTGATCTCCCAGGAGAAGTCTTGTTCCTCGTCTCCGTCTTTCATCAACAACATTGCGTGATTTCTAAAAAGTTTAATGACTGCTATTTTTTCATGTCTTCTTCAAAAAGTGTTTGCGAAATTTACGTGATCTCAAAATATTGTAACTCAATGATTTCTAAATACTGTCATTGTTGCGATTGTTGTTTGATTATTTGTTTTTGCTCGTGCATCTTAGTCATGTTATGGCGGCCATACCAGGTTTTGCTTGATGGCAAACCCTAGCGTGTATATTATAAAACTGTACAGTTATTCTTTTTATGAAACTCGGTTATGTCTGTCAGTCATGCCCGAAAGGGTAAAAACCATCATTCATACCTACCATGCATGCCACCTTTAGTTTTAACTGGATATTTACAATGCATGAGGTTTCAGGTCTCGTTCACGTCGCGTTCAGGCGCAGCGCAAGTTCGCGCAAGGCGCCTACGTGCCACCCAACGCAGTCCCAGTCGTTGCCGCCGAAAATCGACGCGACGCCACACAAGATGCCAGAAACGTTACGATAAACTCCATGACGGCTACAAGCTTATTGGACGTCGTGTCCCTGCAGAGTAAGTTCATTTTTTCAAGTTGTTAAAATTGTAGACAAGACCTACCATATCCAGTAGGAAATGTTAACAACTGAGAAGCTGCTGTTTGCTGAGAGAACAGATATCGTAATGACACGAGCCTGTAGTCAAGGTCCACTTACAAAATTCTAAAAAGTACAAAACATCACATGATTTTCTCAGCCATTGATTTTTTTATCGATCATTTTCTCCAGCATAGCGCAAGCAAAAAGAAAATAGTCAGTACTAAAAATATATCTTAAGATCAATTTACCATGTTTTTTTTTCAATGGCATTAAAACAATACTTCTAAGTAATTTTTTATTTACTTACAGGTGCAGCTAGTACACCAGAGAGATTAGGTACTTATAATGTTTAATTAAATTCAAGTAGATTAGCCGTGTAGTTTCGGGCAATAATCCGTGAGTGTTATAAACGGCGACTAAAGCGTTTTCCACCCAATTCAGTGTCCTGTCAGGGACACGGCATCCGTTACTTGTGTTCATGCTGCATTAGCATCAGAAATCGGGCAGCAATTACGGAGCGTATGTAACGCTCCGTAATTGTTTCCCGATTGCTGTTCGTCAGAGCACGCTCCGAGACACGGATGGTCCGAATGAGCCTAAATATGTAGTATGCAACCTTTTTTGGTGACTTGATGGGGCAGAAATGTAGATAGCCCTAAGGCACTTAACTCACCGGCGGCTAGGAAGCCATTAGCTGTCGACTATTTTTTCTCTGAGGATACAGGTGTGTAAAAGAGACACATACATTTATAGTCGATAGCTGGCTGTCCACACTAGAGGCGAGAACTCTTTTATCAAAGACTAGCTGACCCGCGCAACTTCGTCTGCGTCACATTTTCCATTACTGCTCCGCTCCTATTTGTCTTAGCGTGATGATATATAGCCTATAACCTTCCTCGATAAATGGGCTATCTAACACTGAAATAATTTTTCAAATCGAACCAGTAGTTCCTGAGATTAGCGCGTTCAACCAAACATACAATCAAACAAACTCTTCTGCTTTATAATATTAGTATTGATAATACTTACCGATTATTTGCTCTAGCTTTACTAGCTTCTCGCTGATCGTCGGCGGTGAAACAAGTGCCATAAGGACGTGTCATGCAAAATTTACTCACATTACATGCATAATATGCAGGCTTAGAATAATAACGCATAGAAACCTAGTACGAGTGCAAAAAGTGAGGCAACTAAAACTTAGCCTAATCCGTCAATCCGTCAAACTTAGCCGTCAGTACTCAAGGTCATGTTCCGTCGAACACAGCTCGCGAGTTAATAATTGAAAATGACAGTTTGTTGCGTGAAAGGATGTTATAGCACATCAGGATAACAAAAAAAATGTGATAAAATAACATTTCACAAATTAGTACTCACATTCTATGCACTATTTTTACGTAAATCTATAAATAAAACAAAATTCTAATAACCTAACTTGTCATAACACAGTGTTGCTATTTGTGAGGAAAAAAATACCCACATTGCTTTCGTTCATGTTTTTCATTTTAGTAATTTTAAAATACAATACTTACTGTTAATTCATATCAAACCCGATGTTTTAACATTGATTATAACTATAACCCATCAAGCATTGTAAACGCATTGAACAATATCTCATTCTTTATGCTATTTATTTCCTTTTATTTTGAAATAAATTGAATTAAACCTTCCGAATAAATATGTCATATTACATGAAAAATCATGTTTACCTTTTCCAGTTCCCAACAACATAAAATACTTGCCTTGATAGCAAAATAGTAATGCGTCTTCCCATATTTTGTGGGTAACGGCTTGGTAATGGTATCACTGAAAGCTATATCTGTTTGGGTTAGAGGAACGTAGACACATTCGTCTTACGCACACAAAGAAAATGAAGTGGACACACGATTTTGCTCGGGTTTTGTTCTAGACGCGGCTTCTATGCGTTATTATTCTAAGTATGCAGGCCAATTTGCCGTATTTCGGAAATGTAACCATCGAATATCTCTTATATAAAAATCTTGTTTTTGTTATCCTCCGATTTTTTTTGTGTATACTCAGTAATAGAGCATGCAGTACCGCATGTAATACCGCAAAATTCGCGGTATTGCGAAATTAGAAAATCTTTAAAAGGGGTTTTAAAATAAAACTACCATAAGTTATACTTAATCCAATACAACTCATCTTTTTTATTATTTGAAAATGTTTACGTAAACAGCATAAAATGTTAATTGTATAATCATTTAAAATACTTCTTATTTTATTACAAAAGTAGCCAGCAGCCGAAAATGCTCAAAATGCCAGATAGTTATGTACAGTCTGCAGAAATTTTCCTCTTGTGCCTCCAGTTTCATATAAAGCCATTTCCTTTTTCAAGATCAAATCGAACCTAGGATTGGAAATGATATTTCAGTGAATGAGTATGTAGTCCGCTTGTTGATCGTCCACTAGTTTTAATAATAACTGGACAGAGTTTACACTTCGCTGATTGACGATATAAAGATCGCTAAAAAATATGAATTCAAAACCATTACCATTAAATTGTAGTATTCATTTTTACAAAAAAATAATAATAACCCGGCTTACGAGTGAGACTGAGTAAGACTAAACAAAGGTTAGTTCGCTGTAGCCCTTTCTGTAAATATTATTTTTGATATCAAGCTTCATCTGAGGGACAGAATAATCAAACACAATAATTATAAGATCTTACATAAATACAAATTTCATACTCACCTTGGATTTCGCTGTTGAGACACGAAAATGTTGATACAGAATAGCACTACAGGACAAACATGCGACGATTCGTAGCGGGGATTTTATCTAAAAGGTTCGTTTCAAATACCGCGAAATTCGCATTTCTAATCTCGCTTTTGCGGTACTGAAAAACAGCGCGAATTTCGCGAAATTGCGATAACGATATAACGGTATTGCATGCTCTACTCAGTAAGCCTGAGAATTGGTCGTATGGTACATATTTTTTTTGGCATAAAATCGTTTGTAGTTTAGCTATTTGAATATAATACTGTCGCATAACAATAAAGAAGGTCAACCTCGAGTGCGTGAATAAATCCGCATGACTCTTGATGAGCAGGATTAGTGATGGGCGGAGGATAAATACTCTAAAAGATAAACGGGGATTGAATGAAAATATTATGTGAATAAAGTAACGTAAAATCTATTTACATACTTAAATCAATAACTATCCAATGCTTCTGTTTGTATATAATTACTAGCTGGCCCGCGCAACTTCGTCTGCGTCACATTATTAATAATGTGACAATTAAGGGTAAAAAGTTTTAGGGCCAGTTTCACCGGTTACGGGTAAAGTGTCGGTTACTTATCTGATGGATAACTAACCGACACTTAGGGCCAGTTGCACCGGTTACGGATAAAGTGTCGGTTAGCCTATTAGGAACTTATCTGGCAGATGAACTAAAACTTTTGGTTTCACAGGTGTCGGATAGCGATATCTGGCAGATTTATTAAGTATTTGAGTATTATAAAGTATTATAGTATTATAAGTGTCGGTTAGTTATCCATCACATAACTAACCGACACTTTATCCGTAACCGGTGAAACTGGCCCTTACAATACTAAAATACTTAATAAATCTGCCAGATATCGCTATCCGACACCTGTGAAACCAAAAGTTTTAGTTCATCTGCCAGATAAGTTCCTAATAGGCTAACCGACACTTTATCCGTAACCGAAGAATCTGGCCCTTAGGGTTGTATTTTTTAATGCCACATTATAGAAATATTAAAATTAAAATTTTTGTCCAAAAATTAAAAAGAAAAATGTTAGGGGTGGACATCCCTTATCACTTAGGGGTATGAAAAATAGATTGTCTCAGACCTACTGAATATGCATATAAAATTTGGTAATAATCGGTAAAGCCGTTTGGGAGGAGTAGGTAACTAACATTGTGACACGAGAATTTTATATACAAGATGACAAAATGTACGTTAACATTTTTATTTCTTTCTTATTTGCAAAATGTATGTAATCTAATGCTATTCCAAATTTCAAGTTGATAGTGTTGTGCGTGTTATGTAAAATGGTCCGGAATAAATGATATACACTTGGATTTGTACTGAATATTATTAAGGTTTATTTTTGGTTCACAATTACTCAGTTATACTAATACTTATAGGCAATCGTGACGTGGCTGAACGGAGGTATGTAAGCGACTGGCGAGCTCGGCTCTGACGTTCCTGTACTATATCAAAAATGCAACTGGCCTCGCTAGGGTCGCGGATAAAAAATTTGAAATACACTGGTTACAATTAATCTTACGTTACTACACAATACAACCTGTAGCGTACTGTTTCTTATATACTATCTTATTCAGTATATTTGCGGTCTCTCGTTATCTGGACCGTCTTTAAAATAAATATATATATATGCGTTATTCTTCTAAGGGTAGCTGTCATAACGTCCGCTCTGCAATAATTAATAACACCACTAAGGCCGGCAGCTTCCGTTATGACTACGCCAGTCTACTAAATACAAATAATCACTATACTTTAACCATAATACAGGGTTCTATAACCGATGTAACAGCACAAAGTGTACAATAACAAATACATTGTTCGCTTGTTCAGTTGTTCGTCAGCGAAATAATAAAAAAACTTTCTGGATAACACATGAAATACCTCAACTGACTCTTGCACAATTCACTTTTTCGCACGCCGTTTATGCGTAACCTGTAACGGTTGCCGCGTTTCCCGGGTTTCCGGGTACTGCAGCTGTCCCGGTCAGCGTCGTCACCTCCTGTCTTAACTAACTCCTCAGTTGTCCCATGCACCCCCTTTTTATTGCGTAACATAGTATGATTCCCAATAAAACTGCGTGGTTTTATTCAGATTGCTCTTTTTAGTGAAAGTAGTTAATTAATTGTTTTTTTTTATTAAAAATCTCATTGGGTTAGGTCAGAATAACGATTATGAGCAGTCTAAAGTAAAAAAACCCTTGAAAAAAATGAGAAAAAAGCTGACGAAAAATTCTAAGTCTAGGGTGTCGAGAATCATGCCCTGGACCCATGGAAATCGTTTGTGCGTCGATGTCAGATACACGCGGTATTTCTATCTGTCTTTACTCGAGGTGCCCTTTAGTGCTGTTATTAGTGAATTGTGTAAGGTTTTCTTACAATTGCAATATGCTAAACTACTTTTTTGCTAGTTGATCAAAAAGGGTTGCCTGACCGTTCGGCCCGAGCGCATGGTTTTAGTCAGCGTAGTGGTTTTAGTGGTAGCGAGTTTTGCTCAACCGCGTGTTGTGGTCACTCATTGTTGATTATTTTCTACACTTTCTGGTATTGAATCATCATTTATGATATATGCTGGTTTTAATCTATCGATGGTCACGGTTGATTGACGATCGCCTGTATGTGAAAAGTTTTTTCGCTTCTGCTAATTACTTGATATGGACCACTATACGATGGTGTCTATAGCTTTTTTACCATGTCATTCCTAATGAATACGTGTGTGCAAGTGTTCAAATCCTTATGAACGAATATTCTTCGCGAATCGCTATCCGCTCGTGACTGTGGGCGCATGTCGTTAATAATATTCCTGAGCTTGCTTACGAATGTCGGTAAATGTCCTACTTGCGTTTTCTCTGCCTCGTGATAAAAATCGCCCGGTAGCCGCAACGTGTGTGCTAAAACTAATTCTGCTGAACTTACATTTTGATTTCTTTTGCTGAATGCACGAAGTCCCAACAGTACCGTAGGTAATTCGTCAATCCACGACCTATTTCCTATTAGCCTTGCCTTTAATGCCGCCTTGAGGGAGCGATGCATTCTTTCTACCATACCGTTCCCCTGTGGATGGTATGCTGTCGTTCGGATTTTCTTTATCCCTAACATGTTCATTAAACTGCTGAAAATATCGCTCTCGAACTGCCTGCCCTGATCGCTGGTTAAGGTTTTGGGGCACCCAAATCTACATATCCATCCCTCGTAGATCGCTTTCGCTACCGTGTCGGCTGTAATGTCTTAGACCGGAATTGCCTCCGGCCACCGAGTAAATCTATCTATGATGGTGACGCAATATCGATAACCTTCCTGTGTAGTCGGCCTATTATATCTACGTGTATGTGTTCAAATCGTTCCGTTATAGGAAATGTGCCTAATTTTGAAACAGTGTGTCTATGTACCTTTTCTTTCTGACTTTGGATACACGATCTCGCCCATTTTGCGATGTCTTTTATTCATATCCGGCCAAAAATAACGGCTTGTGATCATCTTTCGCGTAGCCTTAACGCCTGGGTGACTTATGTTATGGACCTTGTTGAAAACTGCCTCTCGGAACTGTACTGGAATGTATGGTCTTACTTTGTCTTTTATTATATTACAATAAATCTTTCTTTTACACAATGGTGATTGTATTTGTTTTAAAACAATGTTGCCTCGTGGGTTTGCTAACATGTGTGACATCTGAGAATCTGTTTCCTGTGCCTGTGCGATTTCGTCGTAATCGATGTTTGTGTTATAGACTATGGACTCTACCCGTGATAGCGCGTCAGCAGCCGCATTCTCGGCGCCGGTGACCGTTGAGGCTCAGAATGTCAACTTCCCAAAATGTCTCCTGGTACCAAAATGTCAACTTCCCATAATGTCCCTTTCCCAAAATGTCTCTTTCCCAAAATGTCTTTTTCCCAAAATGTCCCTTTCCCAAAATGCCGCTTTCCCAAAATGTCCCCCATTCTTAGAATTAAGCGTTATAACCCAACTAAAAAATAAAAAACAATAATTATAATCGTCCTCGCTTGTGATTGGATGTAAAGAAATGTAACTACCAACATCATAACTGTTAGAATGTATTTTGTTGGTCACATTTAGACGATCTTGTTCGTCCAGAAATTAATTGAACTAATTGACATTAACTTAACTAAATTAATTGAACTAGATTATTATCTATTCGTTCTTGACCATTTCCTCCGACATATTATGTAATTAAATTTTATATTTTCAAGTTAAAAAGAAATTTAAATAAATTAAAGAAAGCCTCTAAAAATCATTTTCTTTGAAACATGTTGCATGAACTAAACGAAACTCAAGAAAAATATTTATCTCACAAAAGTGGGTACTTTTGAAAAAATATGTATTTCATTGACATTTTATTCTATTCAATGGTATTGTGTATACTTACGTGAGACAGTTTAATTTTGTTGTTTGTGACGTGTTTTTATTAATAACTTGAAAATGAGTGAGGAAGTAGACTTTATATGTAACCAAAAAGGAAATCAAACACTAATATGGAAGGGATTTCAGTACAACAATAACAAAACAAACAAAGACCGTACGTCATGGCGATGTATTAATAGAACCGTATGTAATGCATCATTGACATTAGATAAAAGCAGGAAAATAGTTTTAAGAGAATCAACGCATACTTGTGAACTTAATATTGTTGCCATCAATATTAAAAAAGAAAAAATCAGGTTGAAGAAGGAAGTGTGTGATAATTTAGGGCCGATTCAAAAAAATTGCGAATCTACTTTGGCAGACCTAAGCAATGAGAATCGTGATGATCGAGACTTGATACCAACATTTCGTTGCGCGAAAAAAATATTTGAATACAGACTTGCTAGTACATAATAATACTGAAACAGTTCAAATACCACAAAGTTTAGCAAAAAAGTTTTTAGTATGTGAAGATGGCAGTACGGAAAAAATTATAATTTTTGCCAGCACCATCGTTAAAAAAATAATGAGAACGCCAGGTTCATACTATGCCGATGGGACGTTTAAATCAGCTCCAAAACCTTTTTATCAAATGTTTGTATTGCACAGGGATTTAGCATCGGATGAAAATACTACAAACATAGTACCGGTTATATACGCCTTCTTACCAAACAAATCGGAACAAACATAATATGCGCCTATTTAGTCTCATAAAAGAGAATTTACCGATCCAAATTAAAACTTTAAATTCGGATTATGAAATTGCCATCATGAACGCAGTTTCGGCGGTTTTTCCGCAGGCTAGAGTGACTGGTTGTTACCATCACTTCAATGCAGCGATTTGGAAATATTAAAAAAAAACTAAATTGAATAAATCAAGAGCTGGTCGTAACGTGACTAGAATGAGTGCCATTCTTCCTTTGGTGCCAAATCATATACCAGGCGCATGGAATTATATTTTGGAAACGGCGCCAAATACATCAGAGATGAGGCGTTTTCGCAGTTATTTCGAGTCTACCTGGTATCCCAGAAAATCACCGTTAATATTAAGCTGCGCTGGCCAACGCCATAGAACCACCAATGCTCTAGAAGGATGGCACCGACGTGTAAATAGCCTTATACCAAAGAATCCAAATTTGTATATAAGATAAAAAAAGGAAGCAAATACTGGGATGGCCGTATACAGGATTCACTATTTAAGCAGACCAACCGCAGAAAAAGGCTCAGAGATATTGAGTTCGATAGAAAATATGCAAGATATTTAAAAAAAATACAAGGAAATCATCTCACAATTCAACAATTTTTAAAGAAATTGATATTTTTGAGACTTGCTTTATTTAATTGAATTTCTTTCTAAATTTGATAATAGTTTAACGATTTAGTATCAGTCTGTATCTGACTATTGAAATCATATTGAATTACTGTGTACTTGAACGTATTAGTTCTAATTAAAGTTATTTTTTATTGTTTTTGATAATATGTTGATAATATGTAACTATATTTCATTTCAAATTCCTTTTCTAATAAAAAATTGACGAAAGAGTTGATACCACAAAGTAATTAAAATAAAAAAATTGATTATTATATTGTTTTTTATTTTTTAGTTGGGTTATAACGCTTAATTCTAAGACTGGGGGACATTTTGGGAAAGCGGCATTTTGGGAAAGGGACATTTTGGGAAAAAGACATTTTGGGAAAGGGACATTATGGGAAGTTGACATTTTGGTACCAGGAGACATTTTGGGAAGTTGACATTCTGAGCCTCAACGCCGGTGACGTATTGTATGTCGCTCGTAAATTCGCTGATATACAATAGTTGCCGTGTACGCATTGGTGTTTCTCGGTCCGTTCCTATTTTTGTAAACGCTTATGTTAATGGTCTATGATCGGTAAAAATGGTTAATTCGCGACCTTCTACCATGTTTCTGAAATGTACGATTGCCAAATAAACTGCTGTTAGCTCGCGGTCGTATGTGCTGTACTTTTGTTGTGCCGCTGATAGTCTTTTTGAGAAATATCCTAGAGGTTTCCATGTACCGTTTGTTTCCTGCTGTAATGTTGCGCCCACGCATTTGTTGGACGCATCGCACATTAATGCTAATTTTCCTGTTTCCCCCGGGTGAGCTAAAGTAATGGCGCTTTTTAGGCTTGCCTTACACTGCTCAAAATCGGCTATCGCTGTTTCGTTCCACCCTATTTTTGACTTGTCTTTCTTTTTGGCTCCGTGCAATGTTTCTGAAATGTACGATTGCCAAATAAACTGCTGTTAGCTCGCGGTCGTATGTGCTGTACTTTTGTTGTGCCGCTGATAGTCTTTTTGAGAAATATCCTAGAGGTTTCCATGTACCGTTTGTTTCTTGCTGTAATGTTGCGCCCACGCATGTGTTGGACGCATCGCACATTAATGCTAATTTTCCTGTTTCCCCCTTTCCTCTGGGTGAGCTAAAGTAATGGTGCTTTTTAGGCTTGCCTTACACTGCTCAAAAGCGGCTATCGCTGTTTCGTTCCACCCTATTTTTGACTTGTCGTTCTTTTTGGCTCCGTGCAAATATTTATTTAGCTCCGCCTGACTTTCGGCCGCCCCTTTTAAATGTGACCTATAAAAATTTACCATTCCTAGAAATCGTTGCAACTGTTCGATCGTTTCTGGCCGCGGGTAATTTTGTATGGTCCCTATTTACGCTGTATCCTAAAAATTCTATTTCCGTTTTTCCTAATTTACATTTTGCTAAGTTGATTGTTATGCCGTACTGTTCGAACCTACTGAAAATTAGTTTTAGGTGTTTTTTGAAAAGTTGGTCGTTGGTGCTGGCTATAATGAGGTCATCTATATAACAGAATAAATAGGAGCTTTCTCTGCCGTTCTTGAGGTGTTCTATATCTTTCAACAATGTATTATTCATAAACCTTTGAAATGTTTGCGCTGCGTTTCGCAAACCGAATGACATTCGCGGAAACTCGAATAGCCCGAAAGGAGTAATGATTGCCGTTTTCTCAATTTCTTGCGGTGCTACACAGATATTATGATAGGCCCTGTTTATATCTATCTTTCCGAAAATGGTCTTACCTGCTAAACCATATGTGAAATCCCGCACAGTGCAGCGCATGATCACGTAAACAAATCAGTTCTCTTAAGACGTCATCGGTGTGTTGTTGTTACGAGTGTCCTTGTCGCGCGAACGTAATGGCGTCTCGTAATTACGTGTAGAGTTCGTTGCCATGGTGCAATTGTACGCGATCGCGGGTTTTGATGCGCAAGCGACTCGTCGTCATCTACAGCGAACCAAAACACTTGCAATCTTTGTGTCTGCGTGGTATACCCAACTCCCAAGTGCCGTCTGGTCAGACAATTGTGGCGGCTACGCAGCTTTTGTTAGATCACGGACAATTCCCTACACACGCTCTGGGCGACGGCGGCGGCCGACAACCAGTGTACACACCTGAAATAGACGAAAAAATCCTGGAGTACATTAAACGAGATCCCAGGCGTGGGTCAATACTACGTTTGGAAGCTCTTAAATACAGAAGGACTCTATCCGTATGACCGTATCACTTCAAAAAAGTACATGCCCTCCACGAGAACGGACGGCCAGTGTCGTGTTTCTTCCGTGGCTATTAAACAATCGCGAAGCTAATATCCTGTGGACGAACGAATCTTCTTGGACATACGATGAACATTTTTGGGCATTTGACAATCCACACATGATTAGTGAGTGTAATGACCAAGTGCGTTTTAGTATTAATGTGTGGGCCTTTTCAATCGTAAATAATTTTGATTCCACATTTTTATGAACAATTATAACGTATCGCAAAGTGTCCGGAAGTGTTAAATAAATCAGAGTTGATTTAGGTATGTAACATAACTTTTTTAAATTGTGTAATGAGAACTTTTTGTCTTTTCCAATCATTGTACATAATTTTGATTCTACATTTTTAAATGCGACATAACTAGCAGGGCTGTAGAGACTTATTTTTTTATTTTACAGCGTTTAGCATTTAGCGTTTAGCTTCTTTTAATTTAGTTTGGTATGTCCCGAAACTTAGGCACAAAGCAATTATGACGGTAAACCCTAAGCCCGTAAAAGTATGAAGGAAAATTTGAAATAATTTAATTTGTTTAGGTACGTGAACATCAGCTGAGCAAGAGTCAATAACCTTAGTTGATCGGGCGGAGAGTAGGTAGTTAGGTACGCACCGACGACAACGCGACGAACGCACGCGTAGGTAACTAAACCGAGGCGCTACTACTGGTTTCATGCATTTTGCGAATATTACGTTATCACTTCCTATTTTTTTTATTTTAAAAGAGATATCATGCTATGCAAACTTTTGATGAATAGTATTTTGTGAGTAAAACCACCCGTCCAAGGGATTAAAACGATTAAAATGTAACTTTGTATACATATAATAAAACTGTAGAAAAGTGGTTTTTGTACATGAAAAAAAAAATAGCTAGGGTGTTAAAGAACAAGCAATAGAACCCATTTCCAGCATTTTTCGAATTTTTGCCTGTTTGTCTGTTTATTTGTTCGGGCATCACGTCAAATGTGCGAAAGCAATGTAGATAACTTTTTTATACACAAGGATTGAGCGTAACTTGAAGTAATATTTAGTTTTTGTTTCATTGCAATCGGTTCAGTCTTTCAAAAGATATTTGAATTTAAAGTTTTCCAGAAGTAAAATTAGGGTTATGTGCACTTGGTCTCATTACTTCACGTAACTTTTATAGTGCGTAAATTGTAGTAATATTAAGTTTTTTGTTCGTAATCAGTTCATACCTTATAATAAAAAATGTAAATTTATCTATATATTATAATCTATACTAATATTATAAAGCAGAATATAATAAATAATCTATACTAATATTATAAAGCAGAAGAGTTTGGTTGGTTGGTTGAACGCGCTAATCTCAGGAACTACTGGTCCGATTTGTAAATTATTTTAGTGTTAGATAGCCCATTTATCGAGGAAGGTTATAGGCTTCAAAATCATCACGCTAAGACAAATAGGAGCGGAGCAGGAAAATTTGACGCAGACGAAGTTGCGCGGGTCAGCTAGTCTTGAATATAATGCGTAACTACACACGACTTAAGAGTGAGTATTCCGTCCACTAGCGCCGCCAATCGTTTTTTATTAATTGTGGTAAATTTAAGACACGTAGATAAAAAACCGCTCTGTAGTGCACTGAAGAAATGTATCTATTATTTTTTGACAGCTATTTTTAATACATAACTCATGGCTAAATGGCCAAAACGGCAATTATTGCTAAAAGTGGCCACTTTTAGCAAAAATATCGACTTTGGCAACTATTTATGTTCTAAAGTACAAAACATAACTCTCAAAACATAATAAATACATTTCTTCAGTGCAGTACAGAGCGGTTTTTTATCTACGTGTCTTAAATTTACCACAAATAATAAAAAACGATTGGCGGCGCTAGTGGACGGAATACACGCTCTTAAAGCCCCAAATATAACGTAATTATGAGTTATTTGCATCGATGGAGCGGTGCTGGGGGGCTACTCTCTAAGCCCGAAGTCTAAAGTTTCGGGCGTATTCTACTCAGTATCACCCATGGACTTATGAAGATTCCCGAACACGAACTAATAATGAATGACAACACGATTTGTCAGTTAGTCTTCGTGGTTTGGTGATACGGATTAGAATACGCCCGAAACTACGGACTACGGGCTTAGAGAGTAGCCCCCCTGTTATGTTACGTTTAAAGGTTGATCCTCACATCAGGGCCGTTATCGGCATACCCCGTGCACGTGTGTAAAGGTGCATCCAGTCCGCAGTTACTGTTTGTGAAGCAACAGAATGCAACACGATAACAATAGGTAACATTCTTCAACTTATATACTAACAACAAATAACTTTTTGCTATCGGATGTTGCCCACTAACACTCGGAAACGTTGCTCCACAAAAAGTAACTGCGTTATGGATGCACCTTTATTTCATAGTCCAGTCATTATACTTCACTTCGATTTTGTGACCTTTGACCCCTGACTTTAAAACTTGCGACCATCCAATTATATGTGAATTTTGAGAACAGTTTTAGGAATGTGCGTCAGCCTGGCCCGGCCACCTGGAATTTGATAATAAGATTGGTATCAATCGATTGTACCCGCTTGTACCAATATTTGTAACACCTTCGTTTTCAATGTAACTCTTTTTATAAGAAATTACAAGCACTTCTTGGTGGCCGGGCCAGCCTGACGTTTTCAGCCCGGCCACGTTGTTTACCACTAATCTACAAAAGGTACTGACAATAAATTGCTACAGATCGAATGTACCCTATAATTAATGCATATTGTAGCGAAATAAAAATCCTGAGGTTCGCCAACGTACACGTTAATTTTTTATTTATGAGTAATATCAAAAACGTAAAAAGAATGAACGTACAAAAGGTATAAAAAGTCAATAGAAGGTAATTTAAATAAAAAAGGCAGTTCTGGTGAATATGAAAAAGGACAAAATTTAATTAAAAAAAACGAAAGGAAACCTGGGCACGGTTCTTTAAGTTTAATGGCCTGAAAATGTGGTTGCAACCAAAAATTGGCCTAGGAGCGACTCCTCAAATTGCTAGATAATGCGGCGCTAGGTAGTCTTTATAACTCCTAGACAATGTGGTCAAATGAAAAATAGGAAACAGGTACTTAAACTAAATATAAAACAACCGTAGAATAATTTAATCTTCGACGAATTAATTTTGGAGCACGACGAGTACGGAACCAAACGGCTCTGGACGGTCTGTCCTGGGACCGATATCGTCGTCTGATCGATATCGGTCCACTGTAAATATTAAATATACACTTTAGGTATAATTAACATTGATTAAACCATATAATTAAGAAAAACTCCACACCAAAATTTTCAACAGATCTGCATACTAATAGTTTTATATAACAAACTATGCTTTCACTAGCATTTTAAATAATTTTTTTCATTATATCAGGTGCAGTCGTCGTCTATCAAAACTTCACCAGCCACTGACAAGCCATAGCTATCAAATTTTTCAAAAGATTTTTCATTGGTCTAAATTTAAACTAAATCTCAAAAAAGGAAACAATTCAGCACAGAGGTAGAATTTGAAAAGGTTGAATGACGCCAGAACTTTAAGCTGCATCTACAATGCTGCAATATGTAACACAAAATCGAATCCTAAAACGCAATAACATTCGAGATATTAGCGGTTGTATTTGGCCGGGCTGAAATTATTTCCTTAGTATAAAACAGTAAAACTGCAACAGCAACACCTAACAATAAATAATACCGGTACATACTGCGGTATGGTGATATAGAATATATGTAACGCTTTCATTTTAGATTATAATATATATTTAGAGAGAAATAAGTACTACTATAACTATAACTCTAATCTTATGCCAATTTTTACAGTAAAAATTTAAATAGAAAAGAAAGTTACATTCGTTTAGTTTTAGTCGCATACCCTTAAGCCTTCTCTTTGGATAGATTACCAAAATCTATAAAAGTTCCCGATGAGGTGACCATCAGTCATCAAAATTCAGGACATTTAGTTTGTTGAATGAAACAAAATTCGTAATTGTAATATTAAAATTGTAAATATATTTTTTTAATATAATTATAGTGAACCTGGAAATACAGGGTGTAAGGGACAGCCCTTCACAAATTAACAGGGTGCAATCAGCTCCTTATTTTGAATCATATTCCAGTGGAAATTTTCTCAGGATTTTTTTTCGTTTTTTCAGTTTTTTTGCTCTATTTCAATGTAAAGTTATATTATCTGTATGCAGAACTCCATTAATGTAAATAACACAGCTAAAACGAAAAAAAAAAAAAACTAATGAACGACGCATGAAATCAGCTGTTAAACACGTGGCGCGAGCACGGCTGTCCTTTCGAAAGCCCGCTGCGCTGCCGTTCGCTGCGTGCGTTTTGTAGGGCTGTCCTTTACACCCTGTATAATATATTTATTTTGTCCGTTTCTGGCTTCGCAACATAATCAGACAAAGATTAGTTCACAGACGCTACCGCCGATTTTTAGACGGCGCCAGTGTCGCATCATAAGTCGTCATAACAAACAGTGTTGTCATATCTACCAACTTGTGATTGGCAACAGTAGTTATTAGCTGTAAGCTTCCTTTAAAATAATAAAAAAAACTTACGGGTAGATCTACAACACTACCTACTTTGCCCTCACTTTATCTGTCTACCACCCTAAGCTTTTAATCTACCTATTTTCCAAAATGTTTTCTTATCGAGTTTGACTGAGAGCAGAAACATGGTACCTATAGCCTTAGGAATGGCCTTGTGACTTGGCTATACGACGAATAAAAAAAAACGGTTACACTGACGTCTGACGTCACTGACTGGCAGTGACAATTTCTGTTTGTTGTCTGTAGTTTGGTTGGTAACATTTTCTTCGAATTTCGACTTGATAATTGATTGATTTTAAATATTTGAGACATTCTCAATATTGTACAGTGTTGTGTTGTGTTAGCCTGCTTTTACTAGATATTTATAGACAATGGATTCAGATAGCAGATACACATTAAAAGGTTCATAGCAAAGAACAACGGGCAGCCTAGCTCAGATCATTTAAAACTTTTTAACAAAAACGTCTAAACATAAGTAATTAATAATTTCAGAACAGTTTATATGCATTTTTAATCTTAAAAATCTACAAATTAGCGTGGTAGGTCTACCGAAATTTTGCACATAATCTACTAAATTTTCTAAAATTAGGGTTGGGGCAACACTGATAACAGATTTTATTTTATCTTATCCTTTCGTGTATAGTATTTTGGTGATTTACTAACAGTACCTAAGTGCGCCATCTTAACTTAAAGCTATCAGTATAAAACTGCAATTTTTGGTGAATCTTAGTGTTGTTTACCTTATGTATTTACTTATTCTTGTGTAGATATTTATTTCGTTAAATCGATAATTAATCAGTTTGTTATGAATTACTGTAGGATTTATTATATTATTATTGAAAACATATTTGGGCGTTAAAATGCGTGAGCGAGTTAAGTAGATATTCACTGTAATCAGGCAGCCGTCTAAAAATCGGTGGTAGCGTCTGTGAACTATTATCTATATCTGATTATGTTGAGAAGCCAGAAACGGAGAAAATGTATTAGTTATATAGGTTCATTATGTATCCTAAAATTATATAAAATTTGCAATTTTAATATTACAATTACGAATTTTGTTTCATTCAAAAAACCAAATGTCCTGAAAGAAGAATGCCCATTTTTGACCTGACTATGTGTAGAAATGAAATAAATCTTAAAATTCAGCTTATGAATTGTATATTAGATACGCTTATCACAATGTTAGAAGAAACGCACGAAAAAAATATTTTTTAGTTTTTCTTTATGCTTATTCTACCTCAAGGGTTTAATGTATTACAATGTTTTGAACGCATCTCAACTAGCCTTTTTACGACGTTCCATTTTACACGCGCAGTCCTTCGTTGTTGCGCTTGCGTCTCGTTGTGTACTGTGCCATTTTGTGTTTCTTCTTTTTATGACCCTGTTTACCGCCCCAGTAGTGCGATTCACTAAGGCAGAACATCTTTACAACCAAGAAATCATCGTTGAAACATCTGATAAATAGATGCCACATCAGATGTTTCAACGATGATTTCTTGGTTGTAAAGATGTTCTGCCTTCGTGAATCGCACTACTGGACCTCGATATCTGACGACCTTTGCTTACCATTTGTTTGTGTCCACCGTTGTGAATCTCTTGACAATTCCGCTTATACCAAAAAGTCGACGTATACTTTGCATAAACTGCAACGTATTTTTTGGAATTCTTGGCGTTTATATCGTAAAAATGACTGTTGAACATTATTTTCTAAACTTAATAGGTAGTCTTTCTACTATACCTTATAACTATACATGTACTTGTATTATCAGGTTTTTAAATGTATGGGAAGTCGGCATTGTTCTTTGTTAATGACTGATGGTCGGCCATCGGTAACTTTCATAGATTTTAATAATCTAGCCAAAGAGAAGGCTTAAGGGTATACGACTAAAACTAAACGAATTTAACTTTCTTTTAATTGCTATATCCATTTTTACTGTACGAATTGGCATAAGATTATATGAGTTATTGAAGCTTTTAGGTGGCCGGCCGGCCTGAAAAAATGCCTCGTATGCTATTGCATTTTAGGATTCGATTTTGTGTTACATGTGCATAAATTATAGGGTACATTCGATCTGAAGCAAAATATTGTCAGTATCTTTTGTAGATAAGTGGTAAAGAAGGTGGCCGGGCTGAAAACGTCAGGCTGGCCCGGCCACCAAGACGTGCTTATAACTTTTTTTTAAAAGAGTTACATTGAAAACGAAGGTGTTACAAATATTGGTACAAGCGGGTACATTCGATTGATACCTATCTCATTATCAAATTCCAGGTGACCGGTCCAGGCTGACGCACATGTAGGATGCCAAAATAAAAGTTTTTACGTGGCAATTATACTGGGTGTGTCGATTTTCCAAGATAATCACCTAATTTGGCCTAAGATGACTGGACTATCATATAAAATGTACGCACCGGTATTATTTTGAGCTCCGAATGGACCACGTCAGAATCAAGACGGCCCCGATATTTGTGTGGATCATTCATAGAGGTTTATAACAGCATCGCCGCGTCAGACTTCTACTGACTAAAACCCATCCATGTTCCTTCATTGCCCTTTGTGTTCCGGAGCCACGGTGTCTCTTGCGAATAATCCCGCGACTCCGGCAGGCGTTCGTGTGCCAGTGCTTACGCTGATTTAGGGAAGCTGCGCCAGGGAGCCCATACTAAGAGTACCTTGGCGCGGGTAAATCCCGTTTTTTCCATGGAACATGATGTTATCAGACAAAATAAGGCTTTTTTTCTTGTTGTTTTTTCCGATGACGTCATGTTCCATAGAACAAATTAGAACTACCGCTTGGCGCTTTCCTTTTGTGGTGTATACAGTGTGAAAATTAAATACATTGTTTCTTTTGTTCATAACTTACTCAATAAGCTTGTTTTCACTTCAAGATCGGTTCGAATTTTTCACCCTGTATAGCAATTGTATCGCAGTAAGACATGGCTACACGCAACGAGTTCGAACAAAAATTAGCGCAAATAAAATGTGTCGCTTCATCGATACACGACACAACAGCAATCATTTGCCATAATTTTTACGTTGTTCTGCCAATTGCAACGTGCAAGTTAGCAAATTAGACCTAGGCCAGCCGAATATATACAAGTTGAAATCGAAAAACAGTTTAATTTTATATCAAAAGTATAGGGGAATTTTATATCAAAAGTATAGGGGAAAACAATGGAGATCCGCATACCGTGAACTAGATAGTTGCTCGACAAAACAAAAAACCACATCGGTCGCTTTTTGGTTAATCAGTCGGAACAACTATCGTCGACCGACTGCTCAATGCGTTGCAGCGCACCAACACTCAAGTTAAAAGGTGATCTGCGACAGAGGTGTCGTTCTAATTGTCTAACGATCGTACGAGTTAACAGAGCGATTTCGTCGCATAATGAAAATGATTCCTATGCTCGCGCCATGATTTGTAAGCTACAATTTGGACAATAAAGAAGTGTGTGTTTTTAGCTCGTCGTGCGACGAAAGCGCATCGTAAACTCGTACGATCGTTTGCCTATTTGGACGTCGCTTCAGTGTTGTATAGAAAATGACGTACATTTAGTAACACTAAGCGCAATCTCGTCGGCTAATCTTTTATAAAATAAAGAAATCTTAATTTTGGACAACATAAGATCCGCCTTGTTCCGTTTAGTCGTCATGAAATCGTCACAAGCTCACAACTCGATTAAACAGTTTGATCTATTTGAAAATTGTATAAATGCGGCTGGCTTGGCTTTAAGCGTGTAGCTGGGCCGTTAGTTAGCGATTTTTAATATATTAGTACTTATACATATTTAGGTTTGCACTCCCATTTGACCTCACAACCTGTAGTGCTCCTTGAGAGGCTGCGCGGCCGGCACCCGGCGCGAGACGTGCCGCCGCCCCTTCAGACGGAAACAAGTCCACCACAACATGTAAGTAGCGGCATTTTAAATTAATTATAGACGTTATTTTTTTACCTAATCTGGCATGTATGTAGTAAAAATATAAGAAACGTACAGCAAAAAAACAGTAGGTACATTTTATTTATTTTGCCCATGTAATAAATGACGTTTTTCAACACAATTCCTCAAAAAAGTAAGAAAAAAATCAATAACTTATTATATTGAATCAGATTTTATGAGATGTTGATTTATTGCTCGCAGATTTTTTTACCGAGCAGGAGCACGTTTTTAGTTTTTTTTTTGAAGGAGACCCCGTCTGCTCAAATTAAAATACTTAAGAGTGTGTATTCCGTCCACTAGCGCCGCCAATCGTTTTTTTATTAATTGTGGTAAATTTAAGACACGCAGATAAAAAACCGCTCTGTAGTGTACTGAAGAAATGTATCTATTATTTTTAGACAGCTATTTTTAATACATCACTCATGTCTAAATAGCCAAAACGGCAATTATTGCTAAAAGTGGCCACTTTTAGCAAAAATATCGAGTTTGGCAACTATTTATGTTCTAAAGTACAAAACATAACTCTCAAAACATAATAAATACATTTCTTCAGTGCAGTACAGAGCGGTTTTTTATCTACGTGTCTTAAATTTACCACAAATAATAAAAAACGATTGGCGGCGCTAGTGGACGGAATACACGCTCTTAAAAACATTTTAAGTTCAATAATACCTTGTAGAAAAAAAATACGGAATTGTTTTGAAGTTTTTTATTAACTCTCTTTGCAATCTGCTGATGCGTCTGCCTCAGCTGTTGTTTCGTAAATCTCGCTGTGAATAACCAACTGACCAACACTTCACGTGTTGTCTCTGCACTAAACAGATGTGCGAAACATGCTGGCTTAAGGTGGAAGCTCCAGGGTAGCCCGCGAAATTCAAATATTTTTATGTTTTTTGCAATTTGCCGGTCAGTGTGAAGCTGTATGTTGAACAAAATACGGTTCGCGATTGTAAAGAGCATTTATCTTAAGGATTATAACCATTTGAATCATCAATATAACCCTCTAATTTCATAGAACTCGATTTAATGTTATTTCGTGAAAAAGTCATTCAATCGAATTGTATGAACTTAGAGGGTTATATTGATAATTAAAATGGGTATAATTCTTAAGATAAGTGCTCTTTACAATCGCGAACCGTATTTTGTTCAACATACAGCTTCACTCTGACCGGCAAATTGCAAAAAACATAAACACATAAATTATTATTTACTAGCTGACCCGTGCAACGTCGTCTGCGTAACATTTTACATTACTGCTCCGATCCTATTGGTCTTAGCGTGATGATATATAGCCTTCCTCGATAAATGGGCTATCTAACACTGAAAGAATTTTTCAAATCGGACCAGTAGTTCTCGAGATTAGCGCGTTCAACCAAACAAACAAACAAACAAACTCTTCTGCTTTATAATATTAGTATAGATTATTACGTGTGGTGAATCTCTCCCACTATTGACATTTAGAAATATTATTGACATTTATGATTATTGTTGACATTTATGATTGGTATTTTTTTTATTTATTATTATTTTTGTTTTATTATTATATTGGCATTAAATAACTTAGTAATACAATTTAAAATTATTTTTTTGATACAATTTCAATGGGGTTTATAATTTGTAATGACTGCACGATTATAATTAATTGAAATAAAATTATAACTTAATTCCGTATATTTGCGCGCCGAAATTAAAGGCAGAATAAGAGAACGATTTTGTACATTTTACCAACCTTCTGTACCTTATTTATGCAAATAAATGATTTTTGATTTTTGTTTTTTTTTTTTTTATTAATTACCAGAATTTGATACCTCGGCGACACTTTCAGATGGTGTAATCACACAGGGTGTTTTGTTTTTTTGCGGCATTTGTTTATTACGTTAGCCTAATTTTTCTAAGTTATGACCCCCGCAGGCTACACATCTGTGTGAGGCTTCGCCTTGCATGAAAATGTAATAGATTGTCTTCACTGCAACCCACGGACACGCTACGTATCAATTGACGTCATTGGTCATCGGCTTGCTCAAAATCCTACTAATATTATAAATGCGAAAGTTTGTGAGGATGGATGTGTGTGCGTATGTATGTTTGTTACTCTTTCACGCAAATACTACTGAACCGATTACGATTAAATTTGGTATGTAGGTAGCTGAAGACCCAGAATAACACATAGGCATACTTTATATCCCGGAGTTCCCGAGGGATCAGGATTTACACAGGAATAACGAGAATTTATACGCGGACGAAGTCGCGGGCGGCCTCTAGTATTATATACACTCACATAGCTCAACGCCATGCACGTGGTACACGCTGTACTCGATTATTAACCCACGACTATGGCAAAACCATATTTTTGCAAAAAACTAGTAATACGTGCGTATCTTCCCCCGTGTGCCGCGGTGGGCCACACATTTGTACAGTCGTACTGCAGTGGAAACGTAGACCCACGATCTCATTTTAGCTGCCTAAGCCACGTAGCTAAAATGCCCGTGCACAGCCTGCACCACAGTGGGCTTGCGCCTTAACTACACGATTAAAATCATCAATGCAATAACGTGTTGTTTACGCAAACATAATCAATATAATCTTAACTATGTGCATTTTTGACTGCTCTCTCTCCTTGCACCACATTGTAAGAAAAATAAGACATGGTCGACCCCCTAAATTGTGTTACGTAATAAATGAATTGCCCACTTAGTTTCAGATTAGGCCATCCATGCTCACTTGAAAAGTTCACCCTGTATAGATTTTCATAAATGTTTTAATGTTACAGAAAACTACTATTAAGAATACGGCTGAGCCACCCAAATGCAAACGTGTTCATGCAATGTCGTTACGGTCACGACGCTTGAGCAAACTGGAATTGAACAAGCACCTGGAAAAAGGTTGTACGCCATTAAGAAAGAGTCCCTCGAAACGTAAAAGAACCTCTTCTGACGAGGATGAACCACTCATTTTCCAAAAAACTCGTAAAAGGAGCCCTGCGCCTGAGCCTATTGAGAGTAGCTCTAAGAAGAAAGCACTCAAAGTGAAAGAGATCAAAACAAAACCGGTATCCTCAAAGCATATTAAGGAGAATAGTGCCAAAAAAAAGAACACTCCTCAGAAAAGGATTTCTAAAGAGTGCTCTCCCAAGAAGCCCACTGTCACCGCCAATAAAAAATTCGTCACGATTGAACGTGATGAACTTGTTAATGTAGCTGCCCGTAATAATCTTCTCAGCCGGAATGATTCTATTGTGGTGTTTAACGTGCCAATAGCCCCAGATGATCCGGTAGTAGCAGCAGATGATCCGGTGGTAGTCTCAGATGATCCGGCAATCGTCCCAGTTGCTACGGCCGTAGTCCCAGATGCTCCGGTAGTAGTCCCGGATACTCCGTTAGTATGCTCAGATGCTCTGGTAGTAGGTACAGATGCTCCGATGGTAGGCACAGATGCTCCAGTAGTAGTTCCAGATCATCCGGTCGCCTTAAGAGATCCAGTTTTCCAATATAAACCCGTTACAGAGGTACACACGGCTGAGGAGAACGCGGCATATTTAGCTAGAATAGATGGAGCTCTATCCGTCTTAGATGACTTACCCGATCTGGACAATCTTTCGGATATCGATGACGAACCGACGGTGCAGGATGAACCGACGGTGCAGGATGAACCGACGGTGCAGGATGAACCGACGGTGCGGGATGAACCGACGGTGCGGGATGTACCGACGGTGCACGACAATGGCTCATTGACTGGTTCTTCAAGTTAGTAAAATCCCTTGCGTTAATTTTGCCTTATATCACAATTGCAATTTTTCTTAGGACACCTACTGATGATCAGCGTCACTACGAATTGTTTCATTACATAAAGTAGAAGGAGAATAGGCTTGTCAACTGAACAAATCAAATTAGTCCGTCAGTTAAGTAAACCAGAATTGAAGAAGATACGACTTTTAAAATTCATTTGTCACGCCGTGGTATATTTTTTAGTGCGTTCTGACGTCACGGGTTTTGATGCGTTTTATCTTTTTCAATATTCATTGATTTACAAAATCAAAAAATACGTGTCCATTATTTTTCAAAACTAACTGATGGACTAAAAAGATTTGCAATTTAATGATGGTAGAAACTAGCCTATTACCCATTCTTGTCTCGCAGGGTACGAATTGTCTAAAAGAGTAACGCACTGGCTGTTTCAGATTTGTCTCTGGTATACCGTTCCTCTGATGATGAGCCGATGGTGAGAGGCGACGCGGCAGCCAAGCAAGTACCTCGACGTATCAACGACTCTCCCGGTTAGTAATAACTAATGTTAACAATTCAGCAGTCATTTTAGAAAACTAGTTTTTAGTTACTAAAATGAAACTAGAAAACTAGTTCTTCATGCTGGGGATAGAATAAATAGTTTCGGAGTTGGAAAAGCTCCCGTCAAAATCGGCAAAATGAAATAATGTGAATGAGACATTCGTTATTTTAAAGCATATTTGAAGCATTTTATTTTAGTTTATTAATTATTTATTTTAACAACTTATTTTTTACATTTTTAAATTATTCTTTAAAAAAAAACATTTAAAAATATAAAAAACAATAGCCCACCGGTATCGGGAACAAGCTGCAAGCTACTGGGGCGGTCAGGGCTCCAGAAAGAGAAACCTAACAATGCGAGCCGTGTCCAGAAGTACAGCTTTCTGAATCAAGCCCTTGATCCAGCTGCCTAACGAGATCCTCCTCCGTTTTCTTTCTCCGTTTTCTTCCTCCAACTCCTAAGGTGTTGGGCGAGGCTCGTGGCTATTAATGACGCGGCAATGTATGAATTGTCCATACAAACGTAATACCAAAATCATTTGCAGTTTGAACATATTCCCACCATATTATAATGCTGATATTCGGATTTAGATTTCACCGGCCAACCTGACGATGACTGATAGCGGCTCACTTTAAAACGATGTTTAAATTCACAAACATTTGAAGGCCGTTACAAGCTACAAAATAACGCTTAAAGCGAGTCTTTAGAGCTGTTATTCAGAGTGTTAGGATCTATTGAAGTGTTTTATATTTAATTGAATAACCTTTAAACGGTGCAATATTTTGTTTTTTTTTTTTATATTGCACAACAAATTAAACTTCTTCTTATGAAGTCGTGTACAAAAGATGATAAGAATCCGCTTAACCGTATCAGAGATCCAGCAAAACCAAAAACGTTACCTATGTTTCATCGAAAATAAATTGACAAATTATCACTTCCCAAGCAATTTTCCGCATAATTTCATTTGCCAAATTATTACTTAGCAAAAAATCTCTTCACAAATAATTGTAACGCAAACATAATGTTTGGCAAGTGAATGTTTAAACAATAACTTTTTTAACAACAAGTACTTTTGCCAATTTTTATGTGGTCAAATGTTTCAGTTGAAATAACACATTTTACGCAAAATAAAATACGGCAAATATTTAGTATCGTCAGTATTCAATTTACCATTTCTATTCAGGTTTTTTTTCCATATTTCTTTCTACATAATCTAGTCGTTTCTGGCACTCGCCGGCCGCTGCTGCGGCACCGCTCGCTTCGCTCGCTCGGCTCGTGCGTAGGAGGTCAATCTTTCCCTTATTTTCGCCTTTATATTTTTTGTCATAACAGACCATTTGACCTAACGTTTGTAGTCTAAAAATTGTTCGCTGTAATAAATCATTTAGACTAAATGCCCATAGTGACATTAGCTTTGGTAATATTCTGCCAAGTATAAATTTGACCAAATGAAAAAGTGCGTACTAAAATCATTCCAAATATTGCATTGGTATAAAAAAGATTGCTAAAATTTGTTTAGATAGTGAAATTTTGTCAAAATCTTTTCGGCAAAACGGCATGCTCTCCGATAGCACTACTAACTATTAGAAACTTATGATAAATTTGGATGTGTTACGTAATACCAAAAATAGGAATGAAAACTTTTTTTCATATATATATATCAGTAACTTGACAATATAAGCTATGTTTCTGTGGAAATAAAATTATAACATTTTATTTACGCTGTAAAAATGTGCGAAATTCAATTCGCCTAAACTTCATTACAGAAAAACGTAGAAAATACTGTCTAAATCCGAATATCAGCA
This sequence comes from Ceramica pisi, assembly GCA_963859965.1. Classification (NCBI taxonomy): domain Eukaryota; kingdom Metazoa; phylum Arthropoda; class Insecta; order Lepidoptera; family Noctuidae; genus Ceramica; species Ceramica pisi. Next base: position 37,171,664 of record OY982527.1, on the reverse strand, counting down.
TGACATGTTCAAACTGCAAATTATTTTTGCATGATGTACGTTTGTAAATTCGTCGTTTGTTTGACATTCATACGTCGCGAGGTCGCGTCCTTAAGATCTGGGGTAGCGAACCAGACTCTAAGCCTGACTGGAATTGAGACGCCAAGGCAGCGTGCGATCTAGTAAATTATTTTATCAAAAAATTGGGCAGCATTGCGGACTGCACCCATTTCTGGAATCGGATCTCACACTCGCTCGACCTCTCAAGTCCAACCACGCTCGGTATGACTGACAGGCACCGACCAGATGCTGCGCCAGAATGAACACATGGCGTCATCATCCGGCAGGCGCATATCAGTCATACCTTGGTCCAATCGTCCCAATTCCTATATTTCGGTATGTGCGATTCTGGATGCCCAATCATACAACTTCTGCTTTAGAAAGTCGATGCACTCTCTGACTCGGGATACAATAATCTCGGGGGTTGTCAGCAGTCCCTGAAATCGCCCCTCTCACAAACCGCATAGGGCGAGTGTTGCCCTCCCTGAAGCAGATCAGCCGGTTTATTCTGCAGACATCTCACCGTGTTTACTTAGGTGTAGTGAACAACAAGTGAACTGTCATTCCATCTCGTTTGTATGGTTTGACAGCTCACTTCGTGATCACTTCGCCTTCACTTCGACATGTTTACAGAATCGACCGGCAGTTTGCCAATTAGCGCTCTTCCTATCAATACGATACTCGATCTTGCACTGCCAAGCTGTTACGGTTACGGCTGCTTTTGGTCGTGTAACTCTGTGATTGATTATTTATAACCGACTTATTCAAAAAGTAGGAGGTTCATATTCGGCTGTATGTTCACCGATTTCTCCACCAATTGGACCGATTTCAAAAATTATTTTTATTCCAACGAGGCATTATGTCTAACTTTTAGCACAGCATCAACCAGTTTAATGAATGTTGGTACAGAGATAGATGGTACCCTAGGTATTCGAAAGCCTATACTCCTGTGGCGGTCCCATTGTCACCAAGTCAGAATGTGATGATGGGATCCCATGAAAATCGAGGGGAACCCTCAAATTATATAGGCACATAAAATGTTTGACGTAAAGTTTCTAATGCAATTCAGTTATTTGTGCCTAGTAATCATCATCTCATGTGGCTGAGCTGATGATGGAAGGTATAAGTTAGGATGTGATGATGGGATCCCATAGAAAATGTATGTTCAGCGATGTTTTCGGGGCTAGATTCCAACATCCACAAATTGCAAAACTATTTAGTCCGTCAGTTAGAGTATTGAAAAATAATGGACACGTATTTTTTGTTTTTGCAAATCAATGAATATTGACAAAGATAAAACGCATCAAAACTCGGGAGTGGTGGCTCGTGACGTCACTACTCACTAAAAATTATGCGAAGGTGTGACGTATTGAGAATTTTAAAATCGTCTTAACTTCGTCAATTTTGGTTCCCGTAACAAAAGAAAAAACACGGGTCAAATATTTTTTGATAATCTAACTGACGGACTAATTAGATTTTTTCAGGACAGCCTTTTGTCAACCGGTTTCTTTTTTGTTGGAAGAAGTTTCCCGACCAGTCCCATTTCAATTTTGCGAAGATCTGATTAAGAGCTTCACAATCAATGATAGCAAAATACGAAATCCTTTATTTCAAATAGACCAGTTTACAGGCACTTTTGAATAGTCAAGGTATGTCAGTCAAATAGATGAAGCTAATTCTGCCGCGCTAGCGACAAGAGTAGCAAGTTATTCTGCAACAAAACAAACTCACCGACCCTATCTCCAGCGCGGCAGTTGCACGTTCCAAAGAGTAGATCCTATGGAGAAGAACGTGCAACTAAACTCCATGGACACTCTTTTAAACACTGCCTTTTTACAAAATCATGGTTAGAATATTTAATGAGTCTATACAATGCAAAGATAATCTTACAATCTTCAGCAGGTCCAACAATGTTTTCACATCTTCATCAAAGTTCGGGCATTTTAGTCGTTGTGGAGCGGACCAGCATTGAGCCAAGCATTTTTGTCGTCAATGTACTCCCCTAATTTATAATATGCTTGTTTGCATAGTGTGCGTTTTACACAGTTTTTAAATTTAGTCTCATTTAGTTCTAGTATATGTGGCGGTATTTTGTTATAAAACTTTAAACAGTATCCCATGAAAGATGTTGCTACTTTAGCAAGTCTGAAACCTGGTTGAACTAACTGATTCCTATTTCTAGTGACATAGTTATGTCTGTCGCCTCGTTTACTGAAAAGATGTAGATTCTTTCTAACGTACCTAATATTTTCATAAATATATTGACAAGGGACCGTCATAATGTTAATTTCTTTAAACAGTTCTCTTAGAGAATCTCTCCGGCGCAGATGGTAAATGGCTCTGATGGCTCTTTTCTGCAAAATGAAAATAGACTCGATGTCAGCAGCCCGTCCCCAAAGTAAAATACCGTAAGACATTATACTGTGAAAATAACTGAAATAGACTAGTCTAGCGGTTTCAACATCTGTAAACTGGCGAATTTTCCTAACAGCATATGCTGCTGAACTTAGCCTTCCTGCAAGAGATGTTTAGTGAGGACCCCATTGTAACCTTGAGTCTAGCCTAATCCCCAGGAAAACTGCTTCTTCGACTAATTCTAGTTTCTCCTTGTTCAATATTATGTCACAATTATTACTTTTGACATTTGGTAAAGTGAATCGAATGCACTTCGTTTTTTTCTCATTTAACACTAGATTATTAGCAGTGAACCAATCATGTACCTTCATTAGAGCGTTATTTACATTGTCAAGATTGTTTGCATGTCTATTTACTTTAAAAATCAAAGATGTATCGTCAGCAAACAACACCATATTGAGTTTATTTTCTAAAATATAGGGCAAATCATTTATATAAACTAGAAATAAGAAAGGGCCCAAAATTGAGCCTTGTGGTACCCCCATTTTCACGATTAATCCTGTTGAATTTTTGCCGTTTATATGAACTAGCTGCTGTCTTTCATTTAAAAACGATTTTACTAAGCTCAAGGCTGTTTTACTTAGTCCGTTATGCTCTAGTTTCAGGAGTAATGTCTCATGACTCACACAATCAAACGCTTTCGATAGGTCGCAGAAGATACCTATGGCATCTTGCGCCTCTTCCCACGCATTAAAGATATGTTTTAATAACGTTACACCAGCGTCAGTTGTACAGCGCCCCTTGGTGAAACCATACTGTTTGTCATGTAAAAATCGAGACGAGATAAGATCGAGAATTTATTCTGAAATCGCATGTCGGTTTGTTGTTAACACCACTTCATACGAGTATCATAACATCACGCCGGTACGCTGTGAATGGGTACGCAGGTACCACTAAATAGTGAAAAATAAAAAACTTTTTTACAAAAAAATAAAGCTGGGTGTTTTTGGTTACTCTCTCGTTTTTTGAAACTGACTTCTGAAATTGAAATTATTTTATGCTTTGTAGTGTTTAATTTTTAGGAGGCGGTTGTATTTTTTGTAAAAAAGTTTTTTTGACATGATCAACACGACATGCCGCTACAGCCGCGCAGTATATTATCGAGTGTGCATCAGTGAGGTCTTCGCTGTCGTCAAAATAATTTGACAACTTCGAATATTTTCAATGCTAGCGTATCGCCTGTTGTTCATTTGATTGCTTTCTTTTTAGCACCTGGGCCAAGTGGCATGCAGCAATTGAGGGAAAACAATTCAGACACAGAAGAAGAGAGTACGAGCAACATACAAAAATACATTGAAAGAATGATACGAACTTCACCTGTCAATTTACAAACACAAAATGGCGAAAAAGATGATGGCTATCTTAGCTTAGACACTTTGAATATTAGTCAAAATATTAACTCCGGGGGTCCAAACGTTACCTCAATTCTTAACGATAATCCAGCAGGTCGAAGGAAAAGCATATCATCCAACAGCACTGAGACAAGCAGTGATAGCAATACAGAGCAAGAAAAGAGGTCTAGTAAGAAAATAAAGTACCAAAAAGTCATTGCTACTAGGAGACGGTTAGCTGAAGCGACAGCGAAACAAGACCGCATCAGACAAGAAAAAGTTATCCGACGTACTGAAAAGAGAAAGAAAGATAATACATCACTTGAGGAGATAGCTCGCCTCAATGAGCGAGTTGAAAATATGCAGAAGGAGAAAGTAAAAGAAATTGCTCGCCTCGAGGAGGTAATCACAGAAAAACTACGTGCACAATTTGAGGCTAAACAGCGTATGAACGCCGAAGTGGACAGATTGGCGAAGACCCTGGATAAAGAAAAAGATGCTAAGAGTATGAGCCCAAGACAATCAGATCTAGATGAGCCTGGCACCAGCGAGTCAGCAGCGGAAGGTGGGACTCTAGTTGACGCGCCGACATACTACCCAACTCTCGAGGAATTCCAAGTAAGTATTTGCTAACCTAACGTAATCTAATCTTGCCCAAACTGAAAAAGTTTACTTCATCGAATAATTGAGATCCTCGAGTTCACACTTGAGCTAAATGCTAACTGAATGATATTATTGCACTATCATTATTTGTCCGTTACCATTTAGTCCACTCAAATATATCTGGCAAGTCACTTTGAGCAAAGTTATTATCTACTAGAGGCCGCCCGCGACTTCGTCCGCGTATAAATTCTCGTTATTCCCGTGTAAATCCCGATCCCTCGGGAACTTCGGGATAAAAAGTAGCCTATGTGTTATTCTGGGTCTTCAGCTACCTACATACCAAATTTCATCGTAATCGGTTTAAAAGTATTTGCGTGAAAGAGTTACAAACATCCATACATACTCACAAACGTTCGCATTTATAATATAAGTAGGATATAATATTACCGTGCTTTGAGTTTGTTTTAGTGTTTCTTTTCAGAAAATGATGTAAGATAATAACTTTATTTCTTACCACAACATACATAAATTATTTTACATTGGTCAGATTCGACAGTGATACATAATTCAGATAAGTATAATTATATTGTGGGAGACTGGTGCCAAAGCTAGGCTCGATGCCTGTGTTTCAGGACACCAGGATCCCTTTACATTTTCATTTTATAAATTACTAGCTGACCCACGCAACTACGTCTGCGTCACATTTTCCATAATTTTCCATAAATGCTCCGCTCCTTTAAATCTTAGCGTGATAATATGTATGCATGCCTATATCCTTCCTGGATACAAGGGCTATCTAATACTGAAAGAATTTTTCAAATCGGACCAGTTGTTCCTGAGATTACCCCCCTACATACAAACTTACAAACAAATGTTACCTCTTTATAATATTAGTATAGATGTACTAAGAGCGATGACAGAAAGTAGTAAGATACATGACAATTTATCGTTTGTTAAAAGGTACACTTGAGAGCAATAAAATCGCACACCACTTGTAATTTGGTTTATTACTGATTATTTTTCTTAAATCTAAAGATATCATTAGGAAAAATTAAAAAATACAAGCTTAGCTTTAAGAGTCCTATTACACTTTTTACGGAAATTCATGATTTTTGACGCTGTAGTTTTCAGCAGCAGTAAGATATTTTAATTATTTGATCCTGAATAACGATAGTGCCAGTCTCTTTCTTGTAAGTTAGAGTTACACATTTTCATTTTTCTTTTCGTGTAATTTACTATAAATATTTTACGAACTCAGTTTGCAAGAAAAATGTCGGCGATGGAACTTTGACGGTCAAATTCACATAGTTACAATAAATTCTTTTAAAAGCTGAAATTACTAAAAGGTAAGTTGAATGTTTTACTTGTTTATCTGAGTTCTAGAATTTCTTTAAATTAAGTGCAATAGAAACAAAGTTGTCACTGTAATAGAGCGCACTTGTCAGGTCTTGTAGTATTTATGAAGCCTGGGTGGCGCTGCCGAAGAGGTGGGTGGAGTTGGGAGGTGGTGGTGGTGGTGGTCACTATTCTTAGCGCCACGAGGTAAGTTTATTAATATCGTGGAATATAAGGTAGTGGGTCGATGTACAGCTGCACTCAGTGCGAGGTCGATAACACAATGGTATTGTACGGGTCGAGGCAAACGTTTTTTTTTCTTCGGATATTGTCTACTTTTTTTTTTACTTTCTCGGGTCCCTGGATACCCTGTCCTTTGGTAGGCGTACGAGGGGCCGAAATGAACTCGCAGAGGCCTCGTTAGACATTTCAAATGTAATGGGGCACCATTATTTATTTATTTATTTATTATGTACTTTATTGTACACCTGATAAGTACAGGAAAAACTTTTATAAGAAGTGTACAATGGGTGGTCTTATCGCACAGGGCAATCTCTTACAGACAATCTTTGGATGGATTATAGCAGTTTAGAGTGGGTTGACTTATTTATGAATAATCATCCACACACCGATGTTGCCCGTTGCCCATTGCTGGGCGTAAGGAATTTTTCTACTAGCTTTTTACAAATTGTTGTTGTTTTTCGCTGGTATTTTTTTATTTCATCAAACGACTTCTTCCGCTCTGGGAAGAGCGGTAGTGTCAGACTCTTACTGAATAAAATACTCCCGTGTTCCTCCAAATGCCTTTTGCGTTCCAGAGCCGCAGGGTCGCGGTAAATCTTTCGAACAAACCTGGCAGTCACTGACCCTAGTGAAGCCCGTCGATTATGCTGACATAACTTTGAGGCGCGCGTGGAACACAACGCGCCGTCGACTCGGGCTTGGTCATTATCGGACGGCGAGCCACTCATCGCTCGCTATCCGCAGACCCGCGCCGACGTATGAAGAAAATGTCGTGATCAAAGCTTTGAATTAGATTGTGGCGGCTATAACATGAGGGCTATATCGTGTGGGCAATAAAGTCTATCGACTCCACACCACACACCCTAGTGTCAGAGTTTTTAAACCGCCTCAGGGCTTATACGTGCCTTCCGAATCACAGAATCATCTTTTTATCAGACAGTCAGGTGATTCAAACCTGCAATATCCTAGCCAAACTAAACAAAGTATGCTTCCCGTGGGAATCGAACTCACAACGTCCGGGTCACAAGGCAAGTGTCTAAACCACTCGACCACTGAGGCAGGGATGACCGAAAAACGTAGTTGGACGGTTGGATGACTGGACGTTGGCTAGAAAGTGAGTCTCACTCAAAATAGCTGCTCGTTTTCGAGCTGAAAAATACCACTTCACTGAACAAGCACTTCTGAATTGTCGAGGTCATTCAGGATTCAGAATTTTGGTTTATCTTATCTATATATGTATATGTAGGATTTTTAATTTAGAACTCATCAAAATTTTAAACGAGTGTTGTATGAACGCAGCGATGGGTGAATGAGAGAGTATGTGAGTGAACGGGAAAGGAGAGAACATGGGAGACGACCTACGAGCGACATTGAGATTTTAAGAAGAGAATCGCTTTTATTTGGGTCTACCGCGGGTATTATATAGAAATTAATGCATTGGTTCTTGGTCATCGCATCACGCTTGAACGGCTGGAAGACTGATTATATTTTATTTTCGGAATTTGAGCAGGAATAGTAGGAACTTCATTAAGATTATTAATTCGAGCTGAATTAGGAAATCCTGGATCTTTAATTGGAGATGATCAAATTTATAATACTATTGTTACAGCTCATGCTTTAAGTATAATTATTTTTATAGTTATACCTATTATAATTGGTGGATTTGGTAATTGACTTGTCCCACTTATATTAGGAGCTCCTGATATAGCTTTCCCACGAATAAATAATATAAGTTTCTGACTTCTTCCCCCCTCTTTAACTTTACTTATTTCAAGTAGAATTGTAGAAAATGGAGCAGGAACAGGATGAACAGTGTACCCCCGACTTTCATCTAAAATTGCACATGGTGGAAGATCTGTAGATTTAGCTATTTTTTCATTACATTTAGCTGGAATTTCTTCAATTCTCGGAGCTATTAATTTTATTACTACAATTATTAATATACGATTAAATAATTTAACTTTTGATCAAATACCTTTATTTATTTGAGCTGTAGGTATTACTGCATTTTTATTATTACTTTCATTACCTGTATTAGCTGGAGCAATTACTATACTTTTAACGGATCGAAATTTAAATACATCTTTTTTTGATCCTGCTGGAAGAGGTGATCCAATTTTTTTATATCAACATTTATTTTGATTTTTTGGTCATCCAGAAGTTTATATTTTAATTTTACCAGGATTTGGAATAATTTCTCATATTATTTCTCAAGAAAGAGGAAAAAAGAAACATTTGGTTGTTTAGGAATAATTTATGCAATATTAGCTATTGTATTATTAGGATTTATTGTTTGAGCTCATCATATATTTACAGTAGGTATAGATATTTGATACTCGAGCTTATTGTACTTCAGCAACTATAATTATTACTGTTCCAACTGGAATTAAAATTTTTAGTTGATTAGCTACATTTCATGGAACTCAAAATAATTATACTCCTTCTATTTTATTAAGATTAGGATTTGTATATTTTTATTTACTGTTGGGGGATTAACAGGAGTAATTTTATCTAATTCATCAATTGATATTACCCTTCATGATACCTATTATGTAGTCGCTCATTTTCATTATGTATTATCATTTTTTATTATATTTATTGGAGTAAATATAACTTTTTTTCCTCAACATTTCTTAGGATTAGCTGGAATACCTCGATGATATTCAGATTATCCTGATTCTTTATTTCATGAAATGTTATTTCATCTTTAGGTTCTTATATTTCTTTACTAGCTATTATATTCATATTAGTTATTATTTGAGAATCTCTAATTAATCAACGAATTGCTTTATTTACTTTAAATATCATCTTCAATTGAATGATATCAAAATTTACCTCCTGCTGAACATTCATATAATGAACTTCCTATTTTAAGAAATTTCTTCTAATATGGCAGATTATATGTAATGGATTTAAACCCCATTTATAAAGACTATCCTTTTTTTAGAAATTGCAACATGATCTAACCTTAATTTACAAAATGGAGCATCTCCTTTAATAGAACAAATTATTATATTTTCATGATCATACTTTAATTATTTTAATTATAATTACAATTTTAGTAGGTTATAATAAAACAAGACTTTTATTTAATAAATATATTAATCGATTTTTATTAGAAGGACAAATAATTGAACTAATTTGAACTATTTTACCAGCAATTACTTTAATTTTTATTGCTCTACCTTCATTATGCTTATTATATTTACTAGATGAATTAAGTAATCCTTTAATTTAAAATCTATTAGACATCAATGATATTGAAGTTATGAATATTCAGATTTTCACAATATTGAATTTGATTCTTATATAATTCTATCTAATGAATTAAATCCTAGAAATTTTCGATTATTAGATGTAGATAATCGAATTATTCTACCTATAAATAATCAAATTCAGAATTATAGTTACAGCTACAGATGTAATTCATTCTTGAACTGTACCTCTCTAGGAGTAAAAGTTGATGCTAATCCAGGTCGTTTAAATCAAACTAATTTTTTTATTAACCGACCTGGTATTTTTTACGGTCAACGTTCCGAAATTTGTGGAGCAAATCATAGTTTTATACCTATTGTAATTGAAAGAATTTCAATTAAAATTTTTATTAATTGAAGTAATAATTATTCCTCATTAGATGACTGAAAGCAAGTATTGGTCTCTTAAACCATTTTATAGTAAACTAGCTTCTTCCCGCGACTTCGTCTGCGTAGACTTTAGAACTGGTGTGCAACTTAATTGCCTCATATTGTCATTCTTGTAATTGCATCTTCATTATTCTGATATCCAGATAGTGAGTCCTATAATTACTTCGACATGTTTGTGGTCCCCTGGAAGGTACTTGTGATTTTTTCGCGCTCACGATTCTGGTCGAAAAATAATAATTGTCTGGTATTCGGGTATCTACTTGTAAATCTGTAGCACTCATAATTCCAGCCTTGGCAATACTTTGACATGTTTTTGGTCTCCCCAGGCACTTTTAAATCCTAACCTCTCACAATTCTAGGCCCAAAAATATTGCGACATGTTTCTGGTCTCCTGGTCATTGTAAATCTTTAGCTCTCATATTTCCAGCCCGGAAAAAACTTCGCCATGTTCCTGTTCTCCTGTTACTTTTGAATCCTAACTGCTCACAATTTCAGCTACGAAAAAATTTCAACATGTTTCTGCTCTCTTAGTACTTGTGAATCTATAGCTTTCACCATTCCAGCTCAGAAAAATTCTTGCAAAATATTTTGAATAACTCCTGGTATTGTGAATCTTTGGTGCTCATATTTTTAGCCTCGATATTACTTCGACATGTTTCTGTTTTCCTGGTATCTTTTAAATCCTAAATTCTAAATACTTCGATATGTTTCTGGTTACCTGGTGCCTTTGAATCCAAACCGCTTGCAATTAAAGCCCCGGAAATACTTTGATGTGTGTGGTCTCCTGGTACTTGTGAAACTTTAGCGCTCACAATACCAGCTCCAAAACTATTTGGATATGTTTCTTCTCTCCTAGTACTTGTGAGTCTAAAGTGTTCACAATTCCAGCACAGTAAAAACTTCGACATGTTTCTGTACTCCTGGTAATTTTTAATAATATTAGTAGGATTGTGGTGAGAAAAATCTCATCTCATCTCATCTCATCTCACAACTCCGGCGCCGAAAATAAATCGACGTGTGTAGCTCCTGGTTATTTTCGGGAATCTATCTATAGCGTTCAGAATTTCCAGCCCAAAAAATACTTCGAGATGTTACTGCTCTCCTGGTACTTCTGAATCTGTAGCGCTCGTAATTCCAGCTACAAAATGCCTCGACATGTTTTTGCCCTCCGGGTCTTGCGAATCTATAGCGTTCACAAACTCTAGCCCAGAGCAGAGCTGCTTAAAAGAAATTCTTGCCCAAAAATAATTTGACATGTTCCTGGTCTCTTTGTACTTGTGAATCTTTTAGCACTCGTAATAAAATTCTAGCCCGGTAAAAAATTTCGACATGTTTCGCTCTCCTGGTACTTGCGAATCTATAGTGTTCACAAATTCCAGCCCAGAAAAAACTTCGACATGTTTCTGCTCTCCTAGTACTTGTGGAAATATAGCGTTCACAATTCCAACGCGGAAAATGCTTCGATATATTTCTGATCTCCTGGTACTTGTGAATCTAAAGCGCTCATAATTCAAGCGCCATAAAAACTTCCAAGATGTTTCAGCTCTCCTGGTAATTGTGAATCTGTAGCGCTCGTAATTCCGGCCCCGGAATACCTCGGTATGTTTCTGCTCTCCTGGTACTTGTGAATCGGTAGCGCTCGGAATTCTAGGCAAGCGTGCTCCACCTTAGACCGCATCATCGCTTAACATCAGGTAAGATAGCAGCCCAACGTTTACCTAACAATAGTAAAAAAAACCAGGCCTGAAAATACTTCGAAAAGCTTCTGCTCTGCTTAAAAAAAAATCTTGCCCTAAAATAATTTGACATGTTCCTGGTCTCTTTGTACTTGTGAATCTTTTAGCACTCGTAATAAAATTCTAGCCCGGAAAAAAATTTCGACATGTTTTGCTCTCCTGGTACTTGCGAATCTATAGTGTTCACAAATTCCAGCCCAGAAAAAACTTCAACATGTTTCTGCTCTCCTAGTACTTGTGAAAATATGGAGTTTACAATTCCAACGCGGAAGATGCTTTGATATATTTCTGATCTCCTGTTACTTGTGAATCTAAAGCGCTCATAATTCAAGCACCATAAAAACTTCCAAGATGTTTCTGCTCTCCTGGTAATTGTGAATCTGTAGCGCTCGTAATTCCGGCCCCGGAATACCTCGGTATGTTTCTGCTCTCCTTGTATTTGTGAATCTGTAGCGCTCAGAATTCTAGGCAAGCGTGCTCCACCTTAGACCGCATCATCGCTTAACATCAGGTAAGATAGCGGCCAAACGTTTACCTAACAATAGCAAAAAAAAAAACCAGGCCTGAAAATATTTCGAAAAGTTTCTCAGCTTAAAAAAAAAATCTTGCCCAAAAATAATTTGACATGTTCCTGGTCTCCTTGTACTTGTGAATCTTTTAGCACTCGTAATAAAATTCTAGCCCGGTAAAAAAATTCGATATGTTTCTGTTCTCCTGGTACTTTTTAATCTGAAGTACTAAGGTAGCAGAAACTTTGTACTTCCACTTTTTCCTCTGTCTCCATTAAGTCATGTATGTTACCGGGATAAAAAGTAGCCTATGTGTTATTTCAGGATGTGACCTACATATGTGCCAAATTTCATCTAAATCCCTTCAGCCGTTCTTGCGTGATTGACGGACAAACATCCAAACATACAAACATGAACGCTTGCAACGAAAGGGAATCTATTTTCCACCAAAAAAAAAACCTGACCAAAAATACTTTGACATAATTATGTCTGCTCTCCTGGTACTCGAGAATCTTTGGCGCTCACAAATTTAGACCCGAAAATATTTCGACATGTTTATGCTCTCCTGGTACTTGTGAATCTGAAGTACTAAGGCAGCAGAAACGTCTGATTTCCACTTCCTCCTCCGCCGTCATTAAGCTATGCCTTTTATCGGGATAAAAAGTAGCCTATGTGTTATTCCAGGATGTGAACTATATGTGTGCCAAATTTCATTCAAATCCCATCAGCCATTTTTGCGTGATTGACGAACAAACATACAAACATACAAACATACAAACATACAAACATACAAACATACAAACATACAAACTTTCACATTTATAATATTAGTAGTTTTTTTTAATAATATTAGTAGGATTGTGGTGACAAAAATCTCATATCTCATCTCTCATCTCATCTCATCTCATCTCATCTCATCTCATCTCATCTCATCTCATCTCATCTCATCTCATCTCATCTCATCTCATCTCATCTCATCTCATCTCATCTCATCTCATCTCATCTCATCTCATCTCATCTCATCTCATCTCATCTCATCTCATCTCATCTCATCTCATCTCATCTCATCTCATCTCATCTCATCTCATCTCATCTCATCTCATCTCATCTCATCTCATCTCATCTCATCTCATCTCATCTCATCTCATCTCATCTCATCTCATCTCATCTCATCTCATCTCATCTCATCTCATCTCATCTCATCTCATCTCATCTCATCTCATCTCATCTCATCTCATCTCATCTCATCTCATCTCATCTCATCTCATCTCATCTCATCTCATAGCATATTACAATTTCCAGCCCTAAAAAAACTTTTTTTTCGTTCGTCATGTTTCTGGTACAATGTATATAATGGAATGTATTGCGCTCATAATTCCTGCAACTTAAAAACTTTCAGATATTTCTCTCCTGGTATTTTAATCTATCTGTAGCGCTCGTAATTTTCTGGCGAAATAAGAATAAGAATAGTTTATTGTTCAAGATGTACATTCAAATTTGTTATGTAATTTAGTATGTACATTGAAATACTTCGACATGTTTCTGCCCTCCTGGTACTTGTGAATGTATAGCGTTGCTTCGACATATTTCTGATCTCCTGGTACTTGTGAATCTAAAGCGCTCATATCAAGCCCCAAAAAAACTTCCGAAATGTTACTGCTCTCCTGGTACTTGTGAATCTGTAGCGCTCGGAATTCCGGCCCCGGAATACCTCGATATGTTTCTGCTCTCCTGGTGAATCTGTAGACTGAGACTGAGATGACGCTCGGAATTCTAGTCCCAAAATACTTCGAAAAGTTTCTGCTCTGCTAATTAAAAAAAACTTGCCCAAAAATAATTTGACATGTTGCTGGTCTCCTGGTACTTTTGAATCTTTTAGCACTCGTAATACAATTCTAGACCGGTAAAAAATTTCGACATGTTTCTTTTCTCCTGGTACTTTTGAATCTGAAGTACTAAGGTAGCAGAAACTTTGTACTTCCACTGCTTCCTCTGTCTCCATTAAGTCATGTATGTTACCGGGATAAAAAGTAGCTTATGTGTTATTTCAGGATGTGACTTACATATGTGCCAAATTACATCTAAATCCCTTCAGCCGTTTTTGCATGATTGACGGACAAACATCCAAACATACAAACATGAACGCTTGCAATGAAAGCCAATCTATTTTCCAGCAAAAAAAAACCTGACCAATAATACTTCGACATATATTATGTCTGCTCTCCTGGTACTCGAGAATCTTTGGCGCTCATAAATTCGGACCAGAAAATATTTCGACATGTTTATGCTCTCCTGGTACTTGTGAATCTGAAGTACTAAGGCAGCAGAAACGTCTGATTTCCACTTCCTCCTCCGCCGCCATTAAGCTATGCCTTTTATCGGGATAAAAAGTAGCCTATGTGTTATTCCAGGATATGAACTATATGTGTGCCAAATTTCATTCAAATCCCATCAGCCATTTTTGCGTGATTGACGAACAAACATACAAACATACAAACATACAAACATACAAACATACAAACTTTCTCATTTATAATATTAGTAGGATTATATTTTTAATAAAAAAATCTTAAATAAAAATAATATTTAATCTATTAAATTAAAAAAATTTAATTGAAAATGATAAGTAACTTATTTTCAATTTTTGATCCTTCAACCAATTTATTTAATATTTCTTTTAATTGAATTAGAACAATTTTACGGATTATATTCATTCCTTATTCATTTTGATTAATTCCAAATCGTCATTTTTACTTATGAAATTTTATTTTATTAAAACTTCATAATGAATTTAAAACTTTATTAAAAAATAATTATTTTCAAGGTTCTACTTTCATTTTTATTTCAATATTCTCATTTATTTTATTTAATATTTTTTTAGGATTATTTCCTTATATTTTTACTAGAACAAGTCATTTAACTTTATCTTTATCTATTTCATTACCATTATGATTAAGATTTATAATTTATGGATGAATTAATAATTTTCAACATATATTTATTCACATAATTCCTCAAGGAACTCCTTCTATTTTAATACCTTTTATAGTTTTAATTGAAACAATTAGAAATATTATTCGTCCAGGAACTTTAGCTGTACGACTAACTGCAAATATAATTGCTGGACATTTATTAATAACCTTATTAAGAGGAACAGGTCCAAATATACCTTATTATTTAATTATTATTTTAGTTGTCATTCAAATTTTATTATTAATTTTAGAATCAGCAGTTGCAATTATTCAATCTTATGTAATTGCAATTTTACGAACATTATATTCTAGAGAAGTAAATTAATGAAAACAAATTTTAATCATCCATTTCATTTAGTAGATTATAGACCTTGACCTCTAACAGGAGCTATTGGAGTTATAGTTCTTGTAACAGGAATAGTAAAATGATTCCATAATTTTAATATAAATTTATTAATCATAGGTTATTTAATTATTATTTTAACAATATATCAATGATGACGAGATATTTGCCGAGAAGGAACCTTACAAGGTAAACATACAATTCTAGTTACCAAAGGACTTCGATGAGGAATAATTTTATTTATTGTATCTGATTTTTTTTTTTTTTTAATTTTTTTGAGCATTTTTTCTTCGAAGTCTTGCTCCTAATATTGAAATTGGAGCAATTTGACCTCCCACTAGAATTATCCCCTTTAATCCATTTCAAATTCAATTATTTTAATTAGATCAGGAGTATCTGTTACTTGAGCTCATCATGCTATTATAGAAAATAATAATTCACAAATAACTCAAGGATTATTTATTACAATTATTTTAGGAATTTATTTTACAATTCTTCAAGCATACGAATATTTAGAAGCACCTTTTACTATTGCAGATAGAATTTACGGATCAACATTTTTTATAGCAACAGAATTTCATGGACTTCATATAATTATTGGAACATTATTTTTATTAATTTGTTTAATTCGACATTTAAATAACCATTTTTCTAGAAATCATCATTTTGGATTTGAAGCAGCAGCTTGATATTGACATTTTGTAGATGTAGTATGATTATTCCTTTATATTTCAATTTATTGATGAGGAAACTAATTATTTATATAATATATTTAGTATATTTGACTGACAATCAAAAAGTTTAATAATTTTAATAGTAAATATTTTTATTGTAATTATATTAATTTCAAACATCATAATATTTTTATCTATTATTTTATAAAAAAAAAAACTTTTTCAGATCGAGAAAAATGTTCACCGTTTGAATGTGGATTTGATCCTAAATCATCAGCTCGAATTCCTTTTTCATTACATTTTTTTTTAATTACTGTAATTTTTTTAATTTTTGTTGTTGAAATTGGACTTATTTTCCCAATTATTTCTTTATTTAAATTAGTAAATTTTATTATTTGAACAAAAATTAGATTTATTTTTATTTTTATTTTGTTAATTGGTTTTTATCACGTATGAAACCAAAATATATTAAATTGAACTAATTAGGATTATAGTTTATTAAAAACATTTGATTTGCATTCAAAAAATATTATTATTATAATTTATCTTAAAAAAGAAGCAATTTTGCATTTAATTTCGACTTAAAAGAAGGAGTAAAAATAACTCCTTATTTATTAATTGAAACCAAAAAGAGGTATATCACTGTTAATGATAAAATTGAATATTTATTCCAATTAAATCTAGAAATATAAAGATTAAAATTAAGCTGCTAACTTAATTTTTAGTGGTTAAATTCCATTAATATTTCTATTTATATAGTTTAACTTAAAAACTTTACATTTTCATTGTAAAAATAAAAAAAAAATATTTTTTATAAATACGTTTAAAGATAAAAATTATCTCCTTAATATCTTCAATATTATACTCTAATTTATAAGCTATTTAAATTAATTATTAAATAATAATATAAATAAAATTATTATTATTCAAATAATATATCTAAATAAATAAATTTTAAAATTTTTTATTTGATAAATATTATAAAAAAACAGAATATTTTTCTAAAATTTTTACTATACCAAAACCTCTATATAATTCTCTTCACCCTAAATCAATATTTTTCAATAAATTATGACCAAAATTTAAAAAATAATATCTTAAACCATAAGTAGATAAATTTGGCATAAATCATATTAAACATAAAAAATTTCTTGAATTATAAATTATAATAAATTTATTAACAGAATAAATATTCATATTTCTAATTAAATAACCTATAAATCCGCCAAATAATCTAACATAAATTACTATTATTTTTAAATTAAATGGTAAATAAATTATACAAGGGTAAGAAAAAATTATTCATCTTAAAAATCTTCCTCTAATAATTCTCATAAATAATAAAACAAATATTCTTTTTAATATAATATAATCTTCATCATATAAATTATAAATTCTTATAAAATTGTAATCATTCACTATTAAATATATTGTTACGCGCCAGAATTAATGCCGGGTTCACAACGTACTACTAACGCCATCTAGTATCGAGTAGTGGAACTAATTGGGTCACGATCTTTCTAGAATTTTCGATGCTAGAACATTCTCGATGTTTCGACACCTAGTCAGTCGGGACCGGTATGTTCCCGAACTTTCTAGATATTTCCTTTATACTGTCGGACTATGTAAGGTGCGAATCGCTCGCGACTGAGTCAGTATTGAATTGGCGATACAAGCGAACATCGGAAGCGATCGATCTTCAACTGCGAATTAAGTGAAGTGAAGTGTTTAATAGTGCGATCGTGTGTTATAATTAGAGCGTTTAAAGTGATAATTAGTGTTGATTATTAAAGTGTCATTTTTGGTTAAATAATCGGCTGTTTTTATTGTCACGAACCCCAAGCTCGTAACAATTGGTGTCAAAAGTAAGGATTATCATGCCGATTCTGCCAAAGGACGACACGGAGGGTATCCGTACCCGTAGTCAACGCCAGCAGGAGACGGATCAGAGGCGTTTTGGTGGTGCAACGCCGCAGCCGTCGGAAAGTCAGCTACCGACCATGGAAGCCGGTCCGTCCACAGCAGCTCCGGCATCAGCAGCACCAGACTTTGCTGCTCTGATGATGATGCTGCAGGAACAGGCTCGCCGACAGGAGGAACAGGCTCGGCGACAGGAGGAACAGGCTCGCCGACAGGAGGAACAGGCCCGTCGGTTGGAAGAACAGCTGCAGCACGACAAGGCGGAGCAGGCCCGACGACAGGAGCAGACCCGCCGACAGGAGGAGCAGGCCCGTAGGTTGGAAGAACAGCTGCAGCACGACAAGGCGGAGCAGGCCCGCCGACAAGAGGAGCAGGCCCGTCGCTTGGAAGAACAGCTCAAGCTTGACAAGGAGGAGCAGACCCGCCGACAGGAGGAGCAGGCCCGTCGCTTGGAAGAACAGCTCAAGCTTGACAAGGAGGAGCAGGCGCGCCGCCAGGAAGAACAGATGCTCCTCATGAAGGAAATTCACGCTTCTTTCGGGAAAGACATTAAGGAAGTGACGGATAAGGTTGCTCAGCATGACAACCGCCTGTCAGATGCTGAAACAACAATGCTGCAACCTTAAACTTGGAGATGGGATTGCAACTCCCGTAACTACTACACCTTCGCTACGTGGATTTAATGTGCCGCCGTTCGATGGGACGTCTTCTTGGTCGGCCTACAAAATTCAGTTTGAGGCCGTCATGAAGGCGAACAGTTGGAGTAAAAATCAAGCCATGACTGCCCTCACCTTAGGCCTGCGCGACCAGGCCTTAACTGTCTTGGAAGCTCTCGGTAAAGAAGTAACTTACGAGCAGCTCCTTGAAGCACTTGAATCCTGGTATGGTGACGCTCATCTGGAGCACGTGTTTCGTGCGCAACTAAGAGATCGCGTACAGCGTAGTGGTGAAAACCTGCAGCAGTGGGCCCTTGAAGTGGAAAAGCTGGTGCGGAAGGCATACCAGTCTGTACCTGCGCTTATTGAAGGGAACCTGGTCCAGGCCTTCATTGACGGCATGACGCGACCTTGAAGTTAGGGCTGCAGTGAGGCTCGGGCACCACGCGACACTTAAGGACGCTTTGGCCCATGCACTGGAGGTGGAAGCTGTGCGGCAAGATCATCGTTCCCAACGCGTCAGGGAGGTCGCAGCGGCTACAGTTTGCGATCGATTAAAAGGATACAGCCCTAGGTGCTACGGCTGTGGTGAAAGGGGCCACCTTCGATCCAGTTGCCCTAAGCGAACTGCAGAAGGGGAAGGTAGCCAATCTCCAGAGGGTAGGGCGGCTAACAGCACCACTCAACAGCAGCAGGGAAACGAGTAAAAGCCAGGACTGCGGGGCGGGTACTGGCTGAGGTTCAAAGAGCCCCAAGGATTTCGATCTCACAAACCCATGACGGGAACAGCCTTATCATCAAGGGCGAGGTCAACGGAACACCATGTAAGCTGACGATAGATACTGGAGCTTCTCGCACGGTCGTCAGTTCACAACTTGCAGGTCGGTTCTTTGGGGACTCTGCATACTACCGAGAGCGCATAAATTTAGTGACAGCCACTGGTCAGCGCATACCCGTCCAAGGAGAGAGAGATAGAGATAGGTAGGATAGGAGAGAGAGAGAGATGGAGTTGAAGCTAGGCAACAGAATCTACCAGCATAACGTTGTTGTGGCCGATATAATGGACCATTGCATCCTGGGCTTAGACTTTGAGGAAGAATCGTTGTGAGATCGACGTTAGTCAAGGAGTTATGAAATGTGGGCAAGAGGAACTTTTCATGGAAGGGGCGTTACCAGGAAATATATACAGCCTGAAGAAGATTGTTCTTCCTCCGAGATCGGAAACGATTGTGCCGGTTAGTCTTCCTCAGAATCCTGGGAAGACTCATCGTTGTGTACTCGTGGAAAAGATAGACAATGACCTTCCTTGGAAAGTTGCACGAACTTTGATCAGAGCTACCAACATCTTAAGGGTACGTGTGCTGAACCTTTGTGATAAGGAACAGGTGATAGATAAAGGCACACTGATGGGTACCTGTGAGGAAGTAGAGTGGTTGCGTCGATGCCAATATCCATCAACTGAGACCCTCAGCAAGAATGCCCAAACGAGAGTGACCGCACTTTTAGAAGACTGTCTCAGCGCTCTGTCTCAAAACGAAATGGTCAAGGCGAAGAGGATGTTACTCAAGTACGCCGATGTTTTCTCTTCGAACGATGCTGATATCGGGAAGACTGGCTTAGTTCAACACAAAATAAACACAGGAGAAGAGTTGCCTATCCGGCAGCGGCCAAGGAGATTACCGGTAGCACGTGAAAAGGAAGTGGAAACCATGATTGAGGGAATGGTGAAGGATGGTGTTATAGAACCTTCATCCAGTCCATGGTGTTCACCTGTAGTGCTGGTTAGAAAGAAGGACGGCAGCATGCGGTTTTGGGTTGACTTTCGTCGTCTGAACGACGTTACGAAGAAGGACAGCTACCCTTTGCCAAGAATTGATGACACGCTGGACATGCTCACTGGAGTTAAGTGCACATTAGATCTAAAAAGTGGCTACTGGCAAGTAGAAATTGACCCAAAGGACAAGGAAAAAACTGCATTCTCGACGGGAAAGGGTCTGTGGCAATTTAAAGTTATGCCGTTTGGATTGTGTAACGCTCCGGCAACGTTTGAAAGGTTAATGGAACTTGTACTAACCGGGTTAATTGGCGATGCCTTTTTTTTTTTGCCTTGTCTATTTGGACGACATCATCATCGTAGGCCGTACGTTTGATGAACACCTTCAAAACCTGGAACGCGTGCTCATGAAGATCCAGAGTGCCAACCTCAAGTTGAGTCCGAAAAAGTGCTCTCTTTTCAAACGGCAAGTTAACTTTTTGGGTTATGTCGTGTCGGAAGAAGGTATCCGCACGGATTCAGAGAAAATCGCCGCTGTCAAAGATTGGCCAATCCCAAAAGACAAGACGCAGGTCAGAGCATTTCTGGGTCTTTGCTCCTATTATCGGCGATTTGTCAAGAACTTTGCAGATGTAGCCAAACCCCTGCACAAGCTAACCGAGGAGAAGCGACATTTCTGTTGGGATGAAAGTTGTGACAGCGCCTTCCGGGAGCTAAAGAACCGTCTGTGCAAAACACCGATTTTGGGGTATCCTAATGCCGACAAGGAATTTATAGTTGACACAGACGCAAGTGATATCGGACTTGGCGGTGTGTTGTCCCAACGGAATGGCGATCAAGAAGTTGTGATTGCGTACTTCAGCAAGTCGTTGTCGAAACCAGAGAGGAATTATTGTGTCACGAGAAGGGAATTGCTTGCTGTGGTAAAGTCAGTACAACATTTTAGCAAGTATCTACTGGGCCGGAAATTCCACTTACGAACTGACCATGCTGCACTGAAATGGCTATTGCAGTTTAAAAACCCAGAAGGACAAGTTGCGAGATGGATTGAACTCTTGCAGGAATACGACTTCGTGGTCGAACATCGCAGTGTGAAATCTCATGGCAACGCAGATGCATTGTCAAGAAGACCTTGCCCTGAAGACTGCAAGCATTGTACTAGGCAAGAGGGTAAATAAGCCGTACCTGTGAGGATGCTTAAGACAGACCTCAGCAACGAGTGGAAGGAAAGTTTACAACGTGCACAGCAGGAAGATTCGGACGTCAAGCCGATTCTGGACTGGATAAGGACCAGTGCTCCTAAGCCTACGTGGAGCGACGTCTCAGCGATGAGTTCGATCACAAAAAGCTATTGGGCACAATGGGACAGCTTAGTGATTCAGGATGGAGTCCTGTGCCGTAAATGGGAGAATGCTCGGGGAGGACAGCAGTCATTTGCAAATGGTTGTCCCTAAAGCGAAAGTATCGGATGTTCTGCAGCTGTACCATGATGGATGTTCAGGAGTATATGATATGGGAGTTAAACGGACTCTACTGAAGATACGGGAACGTTTTTACTGGGTCCACTGTCGTGACGATGTCGAGGATTGGTGTCGCAAATGTACAAGTTGTGCGGCTGTAAAAGGACCCCTCAGACTCGTAGCAGAGGTGCGTTGAAATTGTACAATGTTGGTGCACCTTGGGAAAGGATAGCCCTGGATGTTGCGGGACCGTTTCCGGAAAGTGACAGTGGTAACAAGTATTTCATGGTTGTAATGGATTACTTCACCAAGTGGCCGGAAGTCTTCGCCATTCCAAATCAAGAAGCTTCAACAGTTGCAGATAAACTGGTTCATGAAGTCTTCTGTCGCTTTGGAGTACCATTGGAGATTCACAGCGATCAAGGAAGGAATTTTGAGTCACAAATATTCCAGGAAACTTATGGGTACTCATAAAACGAGAACAACTTCTTACCACCCACAGTCGGATGGAATGGTGGAACGATTTAATCAGACATTGGAGAGATCCCTGGCTAAAGTTGTGGAAAACCGGCAACGTGATTGGGACAAGCACATACAACCGTTTTTGCTGTCATACCGAAGTGCTGTTCACGAAAGCACTTCGGTGACACCAGCCTTCGCAAACTTTGGTAGAGAATTACGGCTGCCTGCAGACCTTATCACCGGAATCCCACCTGACGCTCCACGCAGTTTAACCGATTATGCGAATGACTTGCGGAACAAAATGAACGACATTTATGAGCACATCAGACAATCGGGCCAGCAAATGTCTGAAAAGATGACAACCCGTTATGACCGCAAAATGAACAATAAAGGTTTCGACGAAGGCACACTAGTGTGGTTGCACAATCCAGTTCGTAGTAAAGGGAAATCTCCTAAGCTTCAAGCTAAATGGGACGGGCCGTACCGGATTGTCACAAAAATCAATGACGTGACCTACCGTATCCAGAAAGGTACGAGAAGTGCACCTAAGATCGTCCATGTGGATCGACTGGCGCGTTATTATGGGACCGATGCTCGGGACGAGCATGTCTTAGGAGGGGGCAGTGTTACGCGCCAGAATTAATGCCGGGTTCACAACGTACTACTAACGCCATCTAGTATCGAGTAGTGGAACTAATTGGGTCACGATCTTTCTAGATATTTCCATTCTCGAAGGTTCTGGAAATTACTGTCGGACTATATAGGGTGCGAATCGCTCGCGACTGAGTCAGTATTGAATTGGCGATACAAGCGAACATCGGAAGCGATCTTCAACTGCGAGTTAAGTGAAGTGAAGTGTTTAATAGTGCGATTGTGTGTTATAATTAGTGCGTTTAAAGTGATAATTAGTGTTGATTATTACAGTGTCATTTTTGGTTAAATAATCGGCTGTTTTTATTGTCACGAACCCCAAGCTCGTAACAATATTGTTAATCGAAAAGTATAAAATTTAGTTAAACCAGTAGAAAGATAATATAAAAAAATATATATATATTTAAATTTCTAAATCTTACTATTTCTAAAATTAAATCTTTAGAATAAAACCCAGCTAAAAAAGGAATTTCACATAAAGCTATATTAGAAATATTTATACATAAAGAAGTTAAAGGAATATATAAACTAATACCACCTATAAAACGAATATCTTGAATATCATTTATTATATGAATAATAACTCCAGCACATTTAAATAATAAAGCTTTAAATATAGCATGAGTAATAAAATTTAATTTAATTTTTGTATAACCGCAACTGCTGGCACAAAATTTGTTATTTATTAAAATATTACTAAATCTTAATTTCTTAAATATTTAACATTAATTACTACTTATAAAATAAATTATTATTAAAATAATTTATAATTAACACTAAAATTTATATGTAAAATAAACTTAAAATAAAATTATAAAACTATAAAAAATTTATTTATATACAATTTTTTTTAAATATTTTTTTTTTTTATTAAAATATTTATTATTAGTTATTCAATTTTTAAAAATTTCTTCTTTTTAAATAAGCAATCTCTTGGAAATCAAACAATTAATAATAACATAAATTATATTATATTAATATAATTAATCTTAATTTTTTCAATAATTTATTATACTATATATATATATATATTAATATATTAAATGTTTTAATATATATATATAAGATTAATTTATTATTTAAATCAATTACAAAACCATTTTTAATAAATTTACATATAATAATAATATTAAAAATATTAAAAATAAGCTAAAATTAAGCTTTTGGGTTCATACCCCAAATATAAGGGAAATACCTTTTTTTTAAAAATAAAGTGCCTGATTAAAGGATTATTCTGATAGGTAAATTATTTACCTTTATTAAATTTTATAGAATTACAGTATCTAATAATATCAAAAACTATTGTGCATCTTACACTAAAATATAAAAAAATGAATTTTTAATTCTTCAAAGAAATAAATATCTGGGCAGTTGCCCGTCATCATCAGAATCGGCCATGGCTTCAATAAATAGTAATGTGGATAGGAACCAGCAAAGAATCACTCGAGTCACAATCAACACTTATTTAATAACAAAGTATCTTCCTTAAAGGATCTCACTAATAGTTAATTCACTAGTTGTTAGGAAATCACTTATTTAATCAGTTTTTGAAACAAACAAAGAATTCTCGGAACAAATAGCGATTCGTTGGATGCGTGGTGCGCTGCTGGCCCCTGACGTCCAGAAGAACAACTGACGTTCAAAAATGGCCACGCTGACCATCGCTTCAACGCTCCGCCAGACTGACAGTCGTCAAATCTAGTTCCGACCTATTTTCAATGCCCCGTCACGGCCGGACTTACTATCGACCGTCCTCGGGCGCATCAGATTGCAATCCTGTAACAATCACATAATCGATCGAACAGGTGTCAGTAAATCTACCCGCTCGCCCAACCTGACAAACTATGACTGGTAAACATTTCATTACTCTCATCTCATAGTAACTGTGACTGTGTCAGAACATAAGAAAGCGTGTGTCCTTTCGACCACTCATGGACCGGACGGCACCTTTCTCTAAACAATTAACAAGCATTGCACTCTAAACTCGATCAGCATGTCCTATCGACCAACCCTTAGGTCTGGCCCGGACGATACCGTCGTGTTGCGATCAACTTTCCACACAATATTAACCTGGACCGGACGGGTGTGTCCTTTCGACCAGCCACTAGTGCATGGCCCGGACGACACTGTCCCTTCGACCAGTGAACACTTAAGGTTGGACCGGATGCATGTGTCCTTTCGACCAGCCGCTATCAGCTGCATGGCCCGGACGACATTATCCCTTCGACCACCTTCACAATGCATGTGTCCCTTCGACCAGCCGCTATCAGCTGCATGACCCGGACGACATTATCCCTTCGACCACCCTCACATTATTCAAAATCAAAATCATCTTTATTCGATGACTGCTCCCAACATAGTTAAGTAGACTACATGCAAATAATGCTTACAGATACCAGTTAGTTACGGACTGTCTTGCTCTGCGTGAATTTGGACTTCATGCTCAATGGTTTCATGATCTGAGATGTTACTAAGGGTATCAGATGCTGCTGTAAGTGTGTCTGATCCTGCAGAAAGGGTATCGGAGCTTGCAGTTAATGTATCACAACTATTTAGTCTGTCGGGGTGACCATTATCGAGTTCAACGTTTTCCGGCGCCGTCATGGTCTCCTCCTCAATCATCAACCTAGTAGATATTTCAACTAACCCGTCATGACCCCGAGGTAAACGAGATTATTACGCACAGTATCTGGGAACTTACTAGAGAGGCTTTCTTTTATCAAAGAGCAAGACGATCCGCTATCAAATAAAAAGGAGACTGACTCACCGGATGACGTCTTCAAGGCACCCTCGACAACCGTTGTTCGCAGAGATTGACCTCTTTCCTTGCAGCAACTCCACCACCTTTCCCCTTTTCTTGACAGTTGGGTGCTATATGTCCTGGTTTACCGCAAATGTAGCAGGTTACAGTCGAAGTCTTCTCGGGGGCACGTGTGGCAGTTGAGGGATCTTGTTGTTTAGTCGACGCAGAAGAATCTTCTCGTCGCTTTCTACACTCAGCTTGCCGATGTCCAGGGAGTCCACACCAATGACATTTACCGGGAAATCTTGCGTCCGCAATTATTGGTCGCTTGAAATCAGTTTCTTGGGTTTCAGTGACCTCCAATCTTCGCTTTAGTGAAATGCCGCTTAAGATTCTAAATAGCTGAGCTTTGGTAGTGACTGCATGTGCGTTTAACTCACGGCGTATCAAACCATCCTTCTGACATAAGACCGATATGACGAATCCGGTTATAACATCTTCTGGCATTTGGGTCTTAGGTATACATTCGATCATGTTCCACAAGCGTAGGCCAGTTTCTGTTGCGGTTTCCTTTGCTCCAATTTGAAATCGCAATACTTCATCAAAGTAGTCTTGAAATAATTTCGGTCTACAAAATCTGGCCATTAAACTTTGTTTTACAGCCTCCCATGTAAGCTCATTCAAATTTAACTTGGTTAAACAAGAGGCTGCGCGGCCTTTTAGTGCACCGGTAAGAGCCACAAGCAAATCCACACCCTCTAGATGTTTACTCAAGACAATAAGTTCTGTAATCTTGCACCAACCTTCTATATTCGCGTCGGCATCTTCCGGATTAAACTGTACGAGCTGCACTGCACTGGACGGGGTGCTAGCTCTTGCCACTGGCGGTTGCGACGTTGCTAACATACGAGTCAGTAGGGCTTCCATATTATTCAACAACTTCAAGGCGCTATTTTCGTCGGGCGGTCGTTTTTCCACGGTCGGTGGTAGCACATGGGATCCCACTTCTGATCTGGGCAGTTGCCCGTCATCATCAGAATCGGCCATGGCTTCAATAAATAGTAATGTGGATAGGAACCAGCAAAGAATCACTCGAGTCACAATCAACACTTATTTAATAACAAAGTATCTTCCTTAAAGGATCTCACTAATAGTTAATTCACTAGTTGTTAGGAAATCACTTATTTAATCAGTTTTTGAAACAAACAAAGAATTCTCGGAACAAATAGCGATTCGTTGGATGCGTGGTGCGCTGGCGTCCCTGACGTCCAGAAGAACAACTGACGTTCAAAAATGGCCACGCTGACCATCGCTTCAACGCTCCGCCAGACTGACAGTCGTCAAATCTAGTTCCGACCTATTTTCAATGCGCCGTCAAATATATTTCTTATTTTTATTTTTTTATTTATTTAATTCTAATAAGATATTTTTTTATTTTATTTTATTTTTTACAACTTTAATTTCCATTTCTTCTAATTCATGATTTGGATGTTGAATTGGTTTAGAAATTAATCTTTTAAGATTTATCCCCCTAATTTCTAATTCTAATAACTTATTATCAAATGAAGCATCCTTGAAGTATTTTTTAACTCAATCTATTGCTTCTATTAATTTTTTATTTACAATTTTAATTAAATTAATTTTTACAAAAAATTTTGAAATAAATAATTTTATTTCTATTATAATAACTTCTTCAATACTTATAAAAATAGGAAGAACTCCTATCCACTTTTGATTTCCTAATATTGTAGAAGGTTTATCATGACTAAATAATTTTATTTTAATAACTTGACAAAAAATTACACCTATAATTATTTTATCATATTATTTAAATAACAATTTAATCATTATTATTTCGTTTATTCACTTGTTTATACATTTTTAAATATATCTTAAAAAAAAAACACATTTAAAAATAAAAAAAATAGTAGTCCGCCGGTGTCGGGAGCAGGGTCCAAGCTACCGGTGGTTAGGGCCCCAGAGAAAGGAACCTCCTCACAATACGAGCCGTATCGAGGAGTACTGCCTTCTGTATCAGGCCCTTTACCCAACTGCGTAACGCAAGCTTCGACAGGTGGTCGTCGAAGCTTTTGGCCAACAGGCCATTGGCCGTAACAACAATCGGCACAATGACTGCCGAGTTCACATTCCACATGTCGACAACCTCGTGTGCTAAGTCGAGATACTTAATCTGTTTCTCTTTCTCAGGTTTCACGAGATTCTCGTCATGTGGGATGGTAACATCGATAATCATTGTGCGGCGAGCTAATCGGTCTATCACCACTAGGTCAGGCTTATTCGCAACAATAGTCCTGTCAGTGATGATAGACCGATCCCAGTACAACGTGACATGATCATTTTCGAGAACTGGGTCGGGCACATACTTGTAATACGGTACCTCAGAATCCACTAGATTGTATTTCAAAGCAAGTTGCTGATGGATAATCCTGGCCACTTGGTTATGCTTGTGCAAGTACTCGCCGTTAGCTAGACGAGAACAACCAGAGATAATATGTCTGATGGACTCACCCGGACGGTGGCATGCCCGACACACGTCAACCGTCCCGTCCTTCATAATATGCCTCCGGTAGTTGTTCGTCAAAATAACTTCGTCCATAATTGCACAGACAAAACCTTCGGTTTCCCCGAAGAGATATCCGAAACGCAGCCAGGCCACGAACGCAGAGAAATCAACATCGGATCCATGAAGAGCCCGATAGAAGCGCCCGTGAAGCTCCTTGCCTTTCCATACCTCCTTGCGATCATCTGTTGTAAGTATCACAGGTTTGCGCCAGTTCTCTTTAGCCATAGACAACGGAGTGAGTCCCTTGTCCACTGCGACCACATCTCGGTGCATACCCACATCAGTATTGAGAAAATATTCTCTGAGACTGCACATCTCGCGGTTGTGGAGAGTCTTGGCGTTTAAAAATCCTCGACCTCCACACTTCCGCGGAATGTACAGTCTCATCACCGACGATCGTGGGTGATGCATCCGGTTTGCGGTCAGCAATGTACGGAATCTCCTATCCAGAGCGTCGAGTTCGGTTTGAGTCCATTTGAGTATGCCAAAAGAGTACATTAATACCGGCATGACCCAACCGTTGAAGGCGCGCACCTTATTTCCGCCCGACAAAAGGCTATTAAAAATCTTTTTCAGGCGGCCAAAGAAGCGCTCCTTCAACGATTGCTTCATGTCAGCAACATTAATGCCCAACGTTTCTGACATACCCAAATACTTGTAGGTTTCGGTTGAGCTAAGGAATCTAACCTGTATGGAATCCGAGAGTTGAATTCCCTCAGATTCCATTATCTCCCCTTTCTTTACATGCATGACTGCAAATTTGTCCACACCAAATTCCATCCTGATGGCACTACTGAAGGTTTCAGTGACCTTCAGTAGTTCCATCAGTCGCGAATTGTTGGGGGCAAAGAGTTTCAAATCATCCATGTAAAGAAGGTGAGATATGGTCTGACCACCTCTTCTCAACCGATAGCCTAGACCTGAATCCTCCAGCAATGTGCTTAGAGGATTCAGAGCTAAGCAAAACCAAAGCGGACTCAAACTGTCGCCCTGAAATATTCCCCGTTTAATCCATACAGGCTCGTCATTCCCCTGAATTGGTCGACATCCTGGATAGCGAAGGACTGTTTTCCATTGCCTCATACATGACTCAAGGAAGGTGCGTAGAGTTGCATCTATTTTATACAACTCCAACACCTTCGTGAGCCATGTATGTGGCACAGAATCATAGGCCTTCTTGTAATCTATCCAACATGTCGACAGATCCTTGCGAGATCGACGAACCTGTTGGCCTATGGCCATGAGGAGTAGCTCCTTAGTGCCGCGGGACCCCTTCCTACATCCATTCTGAGAGGCAGACATAATTGAGTTAATCTCAATGTGATCATTAATTTTCACTCTCGGGATGGATGTAAGAAGCTTATAGACCGTCGACAAACAAGTAATCGGTCTATAATTCTTGGGTTCCGCGGGACTACCTGTCTTATGGAGCAAGTGGGTAACGCCAGTTGTTAGAAACTGTGGTAGCGACCCAGACTCTAAGCATGACTGGAATTGAGATGCCAAGAGCGCGTGCGAGCTGCTATACCACTTAAGCCAGAAGTTGTGCAGTCCGTCCGGTCCCGGAGATTTCCAATTCGGTAACGGACGAACTGCTTTGGCTATATCTAATGAAGATATTGTAATTTTTTCCATTTGTGGTATAGCTTCACACACACTCTCGACATTGCGCATCCAGTCACCCTCGGTGTGACAAACGGGCACCGACCAAATGCTGCGCCAGAAAGTACTCGTGGCGACATCCATCCGGGCGGCACACGTCTGACACACTTTGTTCAGGTCGCTCCCAAGCTCTGTATACCCACCTCTCGTCGCTCTGGAACATGCGATTCTGCGAGTATCGATCAACCCGCCGCTTATACCGCCGAATACGGTTTGCCCATGCACAAACTTTCTGCCTCAGGAAGTCGATGCGCTCTGTGACACGGGACGTGTAATCTCGAGGGCTGATACCAGTCCCCGAAAACGCCCGTCTCACAAAGCGTATCACGCGTGGTCGTGTGTTGCCCTCCCTGAAGCAGTATAGTTTGCCGATGAGTGCCCTTGCCTCATCGATACGCCGCTCGATCCTGCACTGCCAAGCTGGTGCAGCAGGTTTTTGTCGTATAGCTTCGTCACAAGTTGGGAACTTGAAGTTGGCTATACGACATGCTGCAACAGCCCCGCAAAACAGAATTGAGTGCGTATCAACGAGGCTCTCGCTGCTTGCAAAGATGTTCTGCAGCAGCGAGTCCAAGGCACACACCAGCGCCCTATTCTTTTTGTGAATGGGTAACCGTGGTAATCGGGGCCTAAGTTCGGTCGGAGTCGATCTATACTCGCGAAGCGCATCCTCCAGTGCGCTCCTCAGTCTATCGTTGCACTGGCTACTTACCGTGACAACCCTATTATCTACCTCATCACTGATGTTATTGGACCGCGGTGTGACTGCGCCACGAGCTGGCGCCTGAGTCGCGGTCTGTATTGGGGTCGAGATAATAAGGTTGTTCAGTACCTCTGAGCGCAGCCTATCAAGTACGGCATCGTCCAACCTGTGATTACTTTGTATGACCCGCACTTGATCCGACAACCGTTGGGCCGAGACGTTCACAGTTGGTTCCAAGTCCTGAAACAAAGACAGCATCCTGACACGGTACGCAGTAAGGCTAGTTCCTCCCTCTGTAGACCCGTAGTATGCGCGCATGACGTTTTCATTCATAGACTGCGTCCATCTCATGCGCTGCACACAACCACCGGTAGCGGGGACCCGGCTCGGGGCCGGTTGGCCCCTAGGTCCCAAGCCCCTCGGTGGCCGGCCTCTCCCCTGCCGACGCACAGGTGTTGGCGACGTCGTCGGGGAAAAATACTCGTCGCTGGAGCTCGACGCGACTGCGGCCGCCGGTGACTGGTAATCCGCTGTCCGGCGGCGGCGAGGCGGAGCTCAGCGACGGGTCCGGGGATGGCGGGCGTGCGCGTCTCATAGCTGCTGCTCTCGTTAACATTGTATCATAATTTCATTTCATTCGTCATAATTACTTTATTTTCATTTGGATTGGTGACATATTATGTCATATTCTGTCCGAGACATATAATTTACTTTTCTTTCGTTGCATTGTTGTGCTGTATGTTTTTGCAGGTTGTTATATATTTATCTTTGTTTGTGGGTGCTTTTGGGTGGAAATCGTGCTTTAATTTGATAGGAAACTATTATTTTAAATTTAAGATAATACGGACGAATAAAAATCAAACTGGGGTTGTCAACGAGAGTTGCCAATTATTATTATTATTATTATAAATGTTATAATTGGTGCTATTGGGGGATTAAATCAAACTTCATTACGAAAACTAATGGCTTTTTCTTCTATTAATAACTTAGGATGAATGTTATCATCTATAATAATTAGTGACTAGTAGTTTCTTATTACTTTTCTACTTCAGTGTACTCAGGCACAACACGTGTGAACCGGTTAGTGAGTAAAGTAAGAAGGTCATCGATATGTATGAATCCGTCGCTTTTTAGTAGTCATTCAAATTTGGTCGGATAACCAGCCGTTGCTTACATATTTTGGTTTAATGTTAATATTTACTTAATGCGAAACATTCCAAGCTGAATATTTTCACCATATATTTTTGACTAAAGGCACAAGATTTTGGTTTACACCTATACATCTGGGATTGAGCCGGTTCCTTGTATTTTACCGTCAAAATTATGACACCATCGTTTTGACTTTTAGCAAGATTATTCAAAAACGCATGCATGAACAGTTTTGAAACTTTGTATGGTTATTACTAGCGTCAAGAAGGACCGAATACAGTTTTCAGCGAACTTATACCTTGTCTCATTTAGGCGCAGCGATGTTTTTTCGGGTTTTCATAAAACCGCGATAACTTGAAAACTATAAATATTTTCTTAAATCTAATTTGGGGCACATAGGGGCACACATTAAGAGCTACTCGTGTATGTTTATTCTACATGGGCACATGCAATGGTTTTAGAGATATACGATTCATCAAAACGTTACTTCAGCAGGAAATGCAATATCTCGTAAATCTGAAGGGGCACAGATTTTATTTTTGGGGGCACATTTTGGCACACATGTAATCTCTCTGGCCATGCACAATTTTTCTCTCTCCGATCATCCGTTTAGAATTTTCCTGCTAGAAAAACGTTACCCCAGCAAGAATCGTTTTTTCCGTTTTTTTCCAAAACGACAGGGGGCACACATTTTTTATGTGGGGGCACATATACACCAGATAAGGCACGAACTATACGTTCCACTCATTTAAACTCTAGGAGATACTTTCTTGCTGGGGTAACGTACACGAATTAGCGTTAGACATTAGAAATAATATTGATAAATATGACACGTTAAAAAGTACCAGGCTGGCCAGTACACTTCGTGCAATACGCCATAGAACGGCTATGTTTGACAAGAGTGCATTTTGTATGGGCCCCAGAATATATTGTTACGAGCTTGCGGTTCGTGACAATAAAAACAGCCGATTATTTAACCAAAAATTACACTTTAATATTCAACACTAATTATCACTTTAAACGCACTAATTATAACACACAATCGCACTATTAAACACTTCACTTCACTGAATTCGCAGTTGAAGATCGCTTCCGATGTTCGCTTGTATCGCCAATTCAATACTGACTCAGTCGCGAGCGATGCGCAGCTTATATAGTCCCACAGTAATTTCCAGAACCTTCGAGAATGGAAATATCTAGAAAGTTCGGGAACATACCGGTCCCGACTGACTAGGTATCGAAACATCGAGAATGTTCTAGCATCGATAAGTCTAGAAAGATCGTGACCCAATTAGTTCCACTACTCGATACTAGATGACGTTAGTAGTACGTTGTGTACCCGGCATTCATTCTAGCGCGTAACAATATAATAAATTACCTATTAATATATAGGATGCTGAGAATTTTATATCATTTAAAAATAAATTAAAGACTTATCTAATTAATAAAGCCTATTATAATGTAAATGACTATTTAAATGAAAGAATGTAATTTAGATGTTTTAATTATTAATGTAAAAAATTGTAATCTATAATTAATTAATTATTAATAATGAACAATATTTGAATTCTGCATGTATTAGATATTTGCACACCTTATGAGGTAGAATATGGCATTAAGAACTATATGTAATTTGAATCACCTTATGTACCCATATTCAAGCAAATAAATTGTTTGTATTTGTTTTGCTATTGACTGGCAGATGGCAAATAAAGAAATGGGCGGAGTCTAACACCCCCTCACCCCGGAGTGTCACACGTTTTTTTAGAGAAATCTAATTACAGCATCTCCTCTTTGTACTTGTTCCGTGCCAGAGCATCATTATATTTTTCCGATAAGAACTGTTTCTTTGATTTTCTCATTTTGGGATCGTATTTCAGAGTTGGCTTATTGATGTATTTTGGGATCTTATATCCTCCAGATGGGTGTTTTCCAATGTGACTACAGGCTAGAAAACACCCATCCACCTTTTGTCAATTAACGATAGCAATTTAAAGAAAATAACTGTTTCAATGTAATGCAATTGAATGAACATGTGTATTTAAAATTTATTTAATTTTCAGGATCCAGTCTCCTTCTTTGAGAAAATCTATCCTGAACATGTGTATTTAAAATTTATTTAATTTTCAGGATCCAGTCTCCTTCTTTGAGAAAATCTATCCTGAACATGTGTATTTAAAATTTATTTAATTTTCAGGATCCTGTCGCCTTCTTTGAGAAAATCTATCCTGAAGCGGTGAAATTTGGACTCTGTAAGGTTGTGCCCCCACTGGGCTGGACCCCTCCCTCAGAGGTCCA
This sequence comes from Ceramica pisi, assembly GCA_963859965.1. Taxonomy (NCBI): domain Eukaryota; kingdom Metazoa; phylum Arthropoda; class Insecta; order Lepidoptera; family Noctuidae; genus Ceramica; species Ceramica pisi. The sequence goes on along the minus strand of OY982527.1, from coordinate 37,137,758 downwards.
CGGCGACATAAGGTTCGATAGCATGAACCAGTACATCTCGCGGCTGTTCAGCCGCTGGGGAGCGGCCGCAAGGGAGCTCGCTGCTATCAAATTGTGTCTTCAACTACATACGAATATTAATTTGGTGCGACAACCACAAGTGAGTATTGATACTGACTAGCAATGCTGTTTGCATTTCTGTGTTTTTCATTTCTTGACGTTCGTTTTACATCACCCGGGAAATCTCGTGCGCACTCAGACCACGATGCGGTGATGAAGGCGTATTTCGACTAGTCTAAACCGATGAAGCAAAACTGGTTTTTAAGTTAAAGTCGCGCGGGCTACTTCAAAAGTGTAAATAACAAAAAGCTAGCAGTTAGTAGTCGCCGTGACTGAAACTTATTGAGTTTATTACGAAACCCTCCAAGACATTAGCAGGTAAAAATAACTTTTTTCTTGCAGTTGGATGGTGTGGAAATAAATTTACCGAAACTATATCACCTAGTACAAAGGCTCGGCGGTCTGGAAACAGTTATTAACAAAAAACGATGGGGCAAGGTCGCAGATGATTTGAAAATTGCTAATAATGGGGTTTCTGAGAAAAGATTGGAAACCATTTACATGAAGTATTTGCTACCATACGACGCGCTTTCACATCGTAAGTATTCCTGCCAGTCCCTTCTCTCAACGTTTCATAGTCTTGTTTTCTCACTTCTGGTTTCTCAACTTTTTAGTTATTATGTTATTACTCAGTATTTCTGTTCTTTTTGTCTGAAGAGGAGCGCCAGGTGATTATGCGGAAAGTAGAGTTGTCGTGGAACAAAAAAAATCAAAAGCTTTTGGACCGCGCCATGAATCCTTTATATCGACAGCAGCGAATGCTCGGCTTGTTGGAATCCTCGGACGAAGAGACAGAAGATGAAAATACTAAGGCTGCTCTCAAACAGGCAGAAGACTGCATCGTCAAAGGTCAAGTCATGGGACACAGGCGATTCAAAAAGGTATGGATGGTTTATAATTTGTTGCAGTATTTTATCATCGACATTTATTTTGATTTTCTCTTTGGATGGAAAATCATCAAATGACTTCACCTGCTCGGGGCGGAGCGAGAGGTAGTGTCAGACTCTCTTAAAACACCCAACTGTGTTCAATCAAATGCCACTTGCGTTCTAACTAGCCCCTAGACCTAGCCCTTGATAACTTGACCCAAATTGGGTAGTTAATAACACTTATTAACTTATTTTATTTAACTTTATTTCTTGTAGATTTTTTGATGCTGAAACTAAAGAAATGACAATAAAAAATTTATGTCCTCAAAAAAATACTTCAAATTTCGCCATAAACCGTGTTTTAAGCACTTTGAGATTGGCATAAATCTCAAAATTCTGAGCTACTAGAGCAATTATTTTTCCGGATTTAGATTCAGCGTCAAAAAATCTACATGAAATGATGCGTCTCATCCATAGATATCTATACTAATATTATAAAGCAGTTTGTTTGTTTGTTTGGTTGAACGCGCTAATCTCAGGAACCACGGGTCCGATTTGAAAAATTCTTTCAGTGTTAGATAGCCCATTTATCGAGGAAGGTTATAGGCTATATATCATCACGCTAAGACAAAAAGGAGCGGAGCATTATTGGAAAATGTGACGCAGACGAAGTTGCGCGGGTCAGCTAGTAATAAATAGGAGATATGCCCACTGGACGAAAATGAATTGGAATCTAGTGTGTCCAGTACACCCCAACGTCAACTACTACACAAGCACTTCAGTAAAAGCAATAGATACACTGTCGCGCAGACATCCGCATTTCTCAAAACAGAACGTACACAATCAATTATAAATCTTATCTTTTCAAACACAGCATGTAGGTATTAACCATGCACACCGTACAACTTACCCAAAAACAAACAGATGACGCTATCATTGCGCTGTAAAAAAAGAAATTTATTTTACATATACGCTAGTGCGCACATCATTACCAGCGGCCGTAATACGCGTTGCACTCGCTTAATAAATTGTCGTTTTGTGCTTTTTACATTGCTTGTCCAGTGGCATAGTGACAAGGCTTGTGTCCTGAAAAAATCTAATTAGTCCGTCAGTTAGATTATCAAAAAATATTTGACCCGTGTCGGGAACCAAAATTGACGAAGTTACGCCGCTTTTAAAATTCTCAATACGTCATACCTTCGCAATAATTTTTAGTTAGTCGTGACGTCACGAGCCCCCACTCCCGAGTTTTGATGCGTTTTATCTTTGTCAATATTCATTGATTTACAAAAAAAAATACGTGTCCATTATTTTTCAATACTCTCTGACGGACTAAACAGTTTTGCAATTTGTGGATGGTGGAATCTAGCCTATTTTGGGTAGTGGTTAAGGAGCAATGTATTTATATTGCAAAAATAGTATAGTCGCTGTGATATTTGAAAACAAGAATAACATAAAAAAATTATGCTGAAAGTGAGAATCAGAATCATTCTGATTCTGAACGTGAGCACGTAGCGCGGGACACCTACTAACACTGCTCCTGTTTTTTTATATTTCTATGGTCTCATCCTAAGGGGAATAAAAAAATTGAATTTTGTAGGTTATTGTAATTAATTAAGTTCAATATTCATGTCGAAGTTTTTTTAAAATTTTTATTTGTCTTGGATTTGCTCTTGACTCTAGTCTTGATCAGAGATGACAGACAAAGTCTACGATGGAGCAAGCTTACCCAGAAGGAGCCTGTTCGCTCAAACTTTAAAGAGATTAGGGTTTGGGGTGTTAGCGTTCGGAAACACAGACAGAGAGTTCCACAATTATCTTGGAACTGATATTCTCCATTCATCATCATCATATCAGCTGAAAGACGTCCACTGCTGGGCATGGCCTCCCCCAAGCGTTCACATCCATCGGGTACCCGCGACCTTAACCAGGTCATCGGTCCACCTTGTGGGGGGCCTTCCAAACGGCAGCGCGACCACAGCGCTGCAGACGCGCTGCCTCCGCGCGGCACTTAGCGGCAAATTTGAAGGCGCCTTCGAAATGTACACTTGGATGCTTGATCCTAGCGATTAAACGTGGATATTAGATGTGCATTTGTGACGAACTTTACAATGAGATTTAGATAAGAACTCTGCCGATACTTTTCGGATAGTTGAATAGAGATTGGATATTCGAATGCAGATTACTAATGCAATTCACTTTTTTTCATGGCAATTATTCGTATATCAAATGGTCTTCCATTCAATTTGTAACTCGATAGAGCGTACATAAGAGCTCGTGAGCTCACACCGAGAGAGAGCAAAGAGACCCATGTTTACTGTCACACGAAAAGTAGAAATTGTAGACCCACTTTGAATTATAAAATAATATATAATGGGTCTTTCAACAAGGACGGGTCGATTTTGAAATGAAATGAAACAAGCTGTATGTGAGATATTAAAGGAATTATTATTTTGTTTGAATGGCCCATTTATGCCATTATTTATGAAATATGACATCGTTTAAATGTCCACCGCGGCTTCGAACGGTGGCACGGATCCGGGAGGTCTTATTTTCAATTACTCTTCTGCTTAGATCCGGCTGAATCTGAGCGATAGCCTGCGTTATGTTGACTTTCAGGGCATCGGTTGATTGCGGATTATTGGCATAGACCGAGACCAAGACTAGAGTGAGAACAAGCCCATATAAAAAAAAAAACCTGCGACTTGAGAAAACCCTCAACAAAAAGTCTAGAGGGGTCAAATCGCACGATCTTGGTGCCAATTCACGTCTCCTCTGCGAGAGATACCCCCTGATATACTGATACTGATACTGAGATACCCTCGAACCGTTCATGCAGAATTTCCATTGTGTCGCTCGCTGTGTGGCACGTAGTGCCGTCTTGTTGAAACCACAAGACATGTTGTCCACGTCCATATCGTTCAATTCAGGCCAAAAATTGTTAATCATTAATCTGTAGCGCTCGCCGTTGACAGTAATGGCCTCGCCATCATCGTTTTCGAAGAAGTACGGACCAATGACGCCGCCAGACCGAAATCCGCATCAAACAGTAACTTTTTGTGGATACATTACCACCTGGTGAACCTCATGTGGGTTGTGGTCGTCCCATATACGGCAATTTTGCTTATTAACATAACCTTCCAAAAATGCGCGTCGTCGCTAAAGATGATTTTTTGGCCAAAATCGAGATCCTCTTCCAAACGTTCTGTAGCCCAGTCAGCGAACAAACGGCGTTGTCTATGGTCATTCACTTTGAGCTCCTGGGTCAGTTGGATCTTGTACGGGTGTATACGTGTATAGGCCCAAGTCCCGACGCAAAATTCTGAAGAAATTACAACGCATTTTACAGATGCCGCCAAAGCAACATGGCCGCCACAAACTGTCAACATCGACCCGCCCTATTTGACCCTTTATAAATATCGTTTTTTTTATTTATTTGCAAAATACTTGGGCAAACGTCATCCAAAGACAAACAAAAAGCCCTATGACAGCGAATTGAAGTGGGGGCTGTAACTTCCCAGTCGCCACCCAGTGGTAACTGGGAATTAAATCCCGATGGCCACCTGGTGTCAATCCATGTGGTACTATTTGTATATCTCAATCATATCTCGCAAGATATTTAAGAATTGCTTAACTCTTGATAAAAGTTCGCAATTGTACACAAGATATCAAGAACATCATCATCTCTGCTCATCTGAAATAGGAAGTAGTTCGATTAAGATTTGCTAGATTCAAACATATCATAAAGAAGAATGACCACGCTCCATACATGCGATGACCTGTCAATCAAATTTTTTATCACATGATGTATAGTGATGTGAATCATATCAAATTATCGAATAAGTCTTAAATACGCCACTGTAAAAACGTAGTTTCATTTGACAATCAGGTAAAAATGTTACAATGAAAACAACATTTGAGGTTATGTAGGTACTACCTACTTAACTGTCAAACGAACATTTGTAGGTACAAACTATCAGTTTTAGAACTATTCCTATCTAAGTATCGACCTTCATGAATAAAGTACTTTTATTATTGGTTGAATAAGTGGTTTTTATTGGTTGTTCTTACTCATTGAAAAACAATAGGAAAAAGTTGGGAAATGAAATAAAAATAAAACAGCACATTTATTAATTTCATTATTTTATTCCAAATCTTGTCGTACTACTACATCATCTAAAAATGCTGCTGGAGGTTCTATATTGTTTTCGTACCTAGCCCATCCAAGGTACCACACCAATGTCATCACATGTGCACAACAACCAACAGTGCGACGTCCTACGATGCAGCTGCAGCAATACTCACTTATGCCTTCTCTTCCATTTAAATTATTTTCAATTAAAATATAGACATAGTATTGCCGCCTGCCAATATGCCTTGACTTAATTTTTCCTCTTATCAATGAATTTACCCCACTACCTCTCAAATTGAACTCGTCCATGTTTAACATTTCTCTGCACACTTCAATTCTGTATCCACCATGAAAACGTACATGCTCGCCATAATAAGATCGAGCTTGACGTATTTGGTACGTTCCCAAGGCGAATAATATCAGATCGTTATATTCTAGACGGGGGAACAAAACATTATAGTCATGAGCTGTGATACTCCTGAAAAAGGATGCCCGTCTATTGAGATTTAATAAGTTAACTGCTCTTGATAAATTATTTTCTAAGGGCATCCTTTCTCGTATCAAACGAACAATTTGGTCAGCATCAACTCTGTCATGTAGGCGAACACCAAACTTATTTATTAATCCTGCTGCAATTTGAAAATAAGTCATCATATTTGGCACTGTTTTATTGAAGTAGTCAAACCGAAATAATCTATAATCTCTTTTAAAATATCCATTGACCACCTCAACCACCCATCTGCAAATTGTTACACAGCGACTTCTGTTAGCTTGGGCAGTAGTTAATTGGTGTTCACCTTCACTTAGAGACTCTGGTACATAAACCTTGTAATTGCAGCTCTCTAATAAGTTGATGCTGTCCCTAAAACCCCTATCTAGAATAAATATATCATTTTCTTGAAAATATTGTCTGATTGGGGAATTTTCATTGATAAATAGAGACTTCATTATGTCTGCATCTGATGTGGTAGCCTTGTAGGGGCCATAACACTCTAAAATATATCCGTCACATGTTACAAGCATAAATGGTTTGATTAGATTTCGGTATTTGTGTAAAGAGTATGACTCTTTTTGGAACATATAGTTACTACTTTTGTTTAAATAAATATATGTTCCATCACAGATTACAATTGTTTGCAAATTGTTTTCATTATATATTCCATTTGGAATCGTTAAATTGTGCTGAAGCAATTCTTCCCTACTTAAATGATCTAACCCTAAGTTTCTTGGAACAAAGTCTTGTAACAAAATATCTCTTACTTTACTCATTAGACGTTCTAATGTTGTGCGTGGTATTTGTAACAGTGTAGAAATTCTTTCATCGGAATCTCCTGTTCGCATCTTTATAAGGATGCATGCTAGTCCTAATATACCTCTGTGCATCTCTATGATTCGGGGTAGCTCTGTTATTAAAGATAATAAATTATCTTTGGTTATACCCATCCAGTACCTACACAAATGATCATCCATTTGTTCTATCGATTCCATGCTGCTAAAATCAAGAAATGGTTTATCTACATTTATAAATGAGAGCATATGTTCTAATTGTTGAACAGTGAAGTTAGATCGGCTGTTCTCTGCATCATACAGGGAATCCCAACTATTTTGTATTAAGTGGTTTGTGCAGACTCTGGCAAGGATGGGTACATAAAATCTATAATTAATTAGAAGTGTTCTTCGTAGTGGATCTGACACTCTGTGAAGATTGGAGATTTGATTGCACCCATAAAAAAGGCAATGAGATGCCGAATTTGGAGCTCTTCTATAATTATGCATAATAGTGTCAGGGACAAGTGGATGGTCACTCGGTTCCTGGTGAATTTGAGCTTCTGGACTTGCCGAATCACTGGATTCTTCTGAAGCCTCATCTGGGTTTGCAGGGGGCACAACGTCCACAGGTGGTTCCAGAGTTTGCGATTGAAGTCCTGAACTCCCAGGTTGCATGTCGTCAAGATTCACAAACACGTTTCTTGATTCGTCATGTGATTCGCTACGAATGGCGTCTCTTTTCACCTTCATAAAACAGGCATGGCACAGGCGATCAGATGGCGATATCTACAAACAAAACAACAATATAAGTGACTAAGTTGTCAATTTCCCAAAATCTTCTCTTTCATCTTTTAAATACTAAAAAAAAACAAAGATTTATTATCCAGTTGTGTAGATTATAATAAAATCTACAGTGTAATATCTACATTTGAATTAATCTGTGGTAGTACTGTAACTTCTAAATTGAAGTGAAAACACTCGATAATATCAGCTGTTCAGTACATTTCATCGAGTTATGCAACTGTAAATGAGTGGATGCAGTTGTTTGTGTTTTTTCTTTACATTTCAGGGTTAATTTCATACTAAACATTGTTTGTTAATGATAAGTATTTATAAACTAAATCTAAAAAAAAGTAACTTGAGTAAACAATAAGTAAAACTGTTGTTTATATTTACCTGACGAGGTGCTATTCTACTCTCAACTATTTGAATAGTTTTATTATGATGCGAAGATGTAGTCACGCTCAGAATCAAGTGGCTTTGCAGTTTGACCAATGATCGTCCACACAGCAAGCAAACTTCTTTGTGACCACGACGAGATGGGCCTGCAGATCGATCATTATTCCCATGAAGCTCATCATTGACACTTTGCATTGCTAAATGAAAGCATGCCTCGCAAACAAAGTCCTCTTCAGTAACCTAAAAAAAAAATTGAATGAAATACTGGAAGGTAGTTTAAATACTTACTTAGTACAGATAAACAAGTATTTCAAATGGCACTTCCTTTCTTAGAAGCTTGGTAATAAGTTTTTCAATACATATTAAACTTACTATGACCGGAGATATCCAGTTGCTGATTAAAGAGATGACTCTTGTGTTTTGATCGAATACGAGATAACGGCTTTGTGTATTTGATGAATTCACACATATATTGCAGTTGATACAATGTATCCGCTGCGACATCAGCGGTCTCGTGCATTCTCTCATGGTGTCCAGTTTTATTGCAAACGAAGACAAGTCCAAAATCACGAAAGCACTAATCAGAATCCGTGTAACACTAGCCGAAGTAAACGTAAGCGTAATCAGTATCCGTGTCACACAAGCCAAAGTAAACATAAGCGCAGGGAATCGGAGTCCGTAGTGAATGCAAATGTCGTCAGAAAGAGGAAATCCGTAAAAGCACACAGAACACATCGACGCGAAAGCAAACGAAGGACTGCAAAGAACATTCATAACAAACCGACGCCATCACGTCAGGGATGTCACACTGACAGCACGAAAAAAACGTTTCATTTTACAAATAAAACTTCACTTAATAACTTCACAACCGCGGATTGACAACCTAGGAATACGCTTACTACTAAGTAACCTTATAAAGAATTTAAATGAAATGAACTGTACAAAAAACTATGAACGAAATACAAAATCAATAAATGTTAACAGTGCTAAAACTGCGTCTAAATGTCAAACTCACCATAAAACGGAACGGTACTTCAATGCATTTGAAATGGCTGCGTTCTATATTAAAAACAACGCTTTATTTGGTGGCCGTTTTAAAATTAACTTTTCTTTTTTTCCACATTACTAATTCTGTTTTAAGTTAGTACTACGTACATAGCAAAAAATTACTTATTTAATACGCTAAATAACATCACTATACACACAATCTTCTGTCAAAGTGTTTGACAGGTCATTATTGGACATGATTCTTTAAAGTTAAAAATAATACAGGCTTTTAACAACAAAACTTTAGTTAGCTGAATGACAGCAGATATTTTTTGTCAGCTAGGCTGTTAAGAGCATTGATGTAGTGAGAGTGCGCTGATAGCGTTGGTGTCGGGCAGGTGGCGTCCATGGCGTACGAGAACACGTTCGGGCCGGGCTCGGAGGCGGCCGAACCGCCGTCGCTGGAGCAAGTCGAGGAGCTGTACTGGCGCATCGTCACGGCGGGCACAGAGCATGTGTGCGTGCACACCGCGGCCATCGACACCGGCAAGGAGGGCCACGGCTTCACGACCAGGGCGGAGCCGTATGCCAGCCATCCGTGGAACCCCAAGGTACCGAGTCGACTGCGCTGTGACACATAGCCGTAATAGGAGCTTAATGATAACTGTGAAACTCGTGAAAATGATGTTTATGTGTAACTAACGCAGTTTGTAAGTTTATTAAATTAAATGATTTATTATCATTTCAGCAACTCATCAATAATCCACGCAACGTTCTGCGCTATTTGGGTCCGGTGGTGGGCGTTACATTGCCCACTCTGCTTCTGGGGATGTTGTACTCCACCTCGTGCTGGCACAAAGATCCACATGGAGTAGCGTGGAACGAGTACCAGAGTCTGGGACCCACCAAAATATGGTAAGTTTTTAATTGTTATTTTAGGAAAATGTTGGTTTGCGAATATGACTAGCATACGAGAAGGCTATCGCGCAGATGTCAGTCTGCAAAATGTTCTAACGTAACATGAGTATAAACTAGAAAGGTAGTTAAATATAGGTAAACAATCTTATGTGACTTTTTCCACTAACACATTAAACTATTACTTTAACGAAAGGTTCAATTGGTTTAGTAATCATTATCGTTAAATTCACACTGGTTTTAAGTCTAAAACCATGTTATATTTAAACGAGTTTTAATAGGGAAATGAAGCGATCCAATGCACTTACTTGCTGGTTTTTAAATGAAGAAGGAGAAGAAGTCTTCAAGAAACAAGGCTCTCATTGGTTTAGTTCAGATCTGACGTCACATGTACGCCATAGACTTTATTACGAATTAAATGGACTTCTCGTTGTCTGATGTTGGTTGGGTTCACTTTGGGTATGTACACCATAATTATGATGAAAAATAACTAAGTCTCACACAGTATTAAAAAAAAAAAACAAAATAAAGTTCACATTTATTTTTACTGTACGTGCAGAATTTCTTTTTTGAAATTTAAAAATAATTTCACCATTAGGCGCCGTCCTATTGCCATCGCTCGCGCGATGATGCGTCCGTCCCACGAAAATGATCATGCTACCGTGCGTTCAAATATACTGATATCTACTGAATGTCCTATTGAAGGTCGGGCGATCATGCGATGCGACCAAATTGTTTAGTTTTCGTCGCGCGACCATCGACACATCGTATTGATCGGGCGAACGTCCGATCAAACATACTGACCGGTACTGTATGTCCAAATGGCGCTCGCGCGACCAATACTGTTTGTGAAATTCACCGCGTTTGTTTCTGTTTTTATATAGTATATATTATATGGTCTACGTTTTCTATTTTAATAATATTTAAATGAAATAAATATTGCTCGACAGCAGAAACTATGCACTCTGTTAAGAGCGTAGACACGGGCTGCATTTTTCCATACATATTTTCTCCCTGGATAATGCCCCTAGAGTAATCGTTTTTATTTATAAAAATCAAGGTCTATTAAAGGCATGCCCCTGACATTTTTTTTTTCAAAAAAATTATTACAAAAATAAATATAACCTTCCAAAAACCTGAAAAAATGCCCCGTTTTTATCTACGTAATCAGACGCCTACCAAAGAAATTTGGAAAGATTTTAAGATAAAAACAATTAATAGGGGCATAGATCTATTCTTCCTTTAAATTTTGATACCAAATATAATTTAATCGGCCTAGGTTTCGAGGAGAAAACAGGGGAATTATACGAAACGTCGATCGCTCATGGTTTTTGTAGGTAAAATCGTTCTGAGCTGCAGTTGTCCCTATCGCACGATACGGGGGGAGACGAGAGGTGAGGGAGGGTTAGACTAATACGTAACGTACACAATTAGGGAAGTGACTAGTGTCGAAGTTTTTATCGATATCATAGTGATGTCAGTCGATATCGACGTTTATCCTATAATACTGATTTACTGAACAGTGAAATTTGGTGCTAATTATGTTTTTTTTTTTAAGAGACATCGAAATTTTTACGGTTTATAATTAAGTATTATTTGAAATGAACTTTAGCGAAGTGTCTCTTGCAAAAATACATACCGTAACCATATAATACGTACCTAAAGTTCGCACTCTACTGCTTAGTGTGATATTCTCCTTTTGACATGACATTATTTGCTGGGGAGTTTATAAAATAATGAATGCTCTTATATAGTAAATCTTTAAATTATATTAAAGGAAGTCGAAAATCGTGTTAGTTACACCATTTATAACTCGAGAACGGCTGGACCGATTTTTATATTTTTTTTGGATTAGCCGTCGTCCGGAATAGGATTATAAGTATTTTTTAAATAATTTTTTTTAGGTATGTAGGGTAGTTAGTAAGTTGACGGGAACGAAGCCGCGGGCAAAAGCTAGTTCTTAATATTTATGCCAAAGAAGCAGTAGCGGTGCTTGTGGGTACTTTAAATAATACAAAAGTTATATAATAATTTAATATGTACATTTAAAAAAAGCCAAAAAGCTTTTATTGCTATCCCCCCCGCCACCCGCACTTGACTACGGATCCAGTGTATTTTGAAAATTCAATTACTGTTTCATCTTCTTTCTCTTTTCCGTAGTTTGTCGCAGGAGTGCCTTTGAATTGCGAATATAACAAAGATCTTAATAAACCCGCAACTGATGTTTTTTTACGCAGTTTACATACTTTGCCAAAATTTGACGACGTGATATGATTGCGCCTTTTTATTGCCCACAATGCATTACCACTCTGGCCAATCGTGCTACGTTCAAGTTCTTCAGCACTCTTTTTCTTTTTCGATAGTTCTAGCCCAGAAATAAATGTTTTTTTTTTTTTCCTCAAATATTTCTGATTGCATATCAGGCTCTAATTCTAGTCGACCGTAATTTTCGTCAGGTCCAGTAACTTTTCGTTTTTTACATGATCTATCGTCGACGATTCTCTTTCGGCATTGTTCATTATTATAGGTATACTTTTGATCGCCTTTGTCTTTCAATGAACTTCTTTGTGTATTTGCCAGGGCTGCAACCCTGGATTTTATTTGACAAGCGTGAATGTATAGCGGTGGTTCCATGATAGAGCCGCACCAAAGCATCGTGCTTGGTAGGGGATCTGGGTATTGACACGTTTACCTCCAATAAATTTTATTTTTAATGTTTCTTTTTAATTTTTGGAAACAAAGCAGCCGACAAGGACCATTTGGGGTAAAATCACGCCATTGAAAATGGACCACCTCACGCCCCTTTGACCATAGTATTATGGTCAAAGGGAAAATTAAATTACTTAGATGGTACTGTACAGTACGAATAATCTAAGTTTACCCATGCGAAGTACGTCGCAATCGATTGCGCAGGATGTCAATTTGACAAGAAACATAGAAAAGCGCATGCGCGGGTACGTCGCGTATGCCGTCTCAGTCACTCGTATACGTTTGATGCATACTTGTGCCTCGCTTCCTCAATGCAATACGACTGTTGGTGCGAAAAGTGTTAAACGTTGTTATTGTTTTAATTAATTATTCTGGTTTTTTCTTACTGTTTGACTTGTATTTTGTGTTTTCTTGTAGTGTATGTGTTTGTTGTGTTACTTTGTGATCGAGTTATTGTTATTGCATGCATTTTTTCAAAATTCAAATATAACACGTACACAAAAAAACATAATCTACGAACGTAACACTTTATTACGCGATGGACCCTGCGCGGTCGTCACTAACAGCCAACTTCGCATGGGTAAAGTTAGAATATTCGTACTGTACACGGTGTAAAATGAATCTTCCGTTTTATACGTAAATGGTGTCTTTTTCTCTTAGCATTCAAGAATAGGTGTTTTTTATTCCCTTTTCTTCCACCCATTATTAAAGAAAAAGGGTTTACCTGAAACAAAAATTATTACGGTATGATTATAACTATTATTAAATTGACATTTTATCAAACCAAATTCAATTATTTAACAAAACACTACTTGTAAAGTACAAGTGGTGTTTTGTTAAATAATTGAATTTTGTTAAAATATTTTTCGATTTGAAGGGGGTAAGTAACAGATGAATGATAAAATTTATTTACAATTAAAATAATACTCACGATTTTTCTACAGTCGTAGACAAATAGGTACTTATTCAAATCCGATGCACAAACCGAGTCAAAACAGTGAAGCAAAGAATCAAGTCCGTAAACAAAAGCAAATGTCTCATAAGTAAGTTTGGCGCGAGTCGGGCGCGCGGGCGCGCTGCAGGTGCGCGCTACTGAGCTACGCACACAAATACAGACTATTCACTCACACATTGACACCGCCCGTTTGCTAGGGCGCAGCGCGACGGCAATAGTTTCTTCAAATACCTATTTTTCAATTCTCGCGCAGCCCGTCTACGCTCTTAAGGGCCATTGCGAGAGTGATCGCATCGCTCCAAAATAAGACAAAAGTTTTCTCATCGCGCGAGCGATGGCAATAGGATGGCGCCTAAATGTAAAAAAAAGTCAGAATCGTATAAGAATAAAAACTCAGTAAACGGAAAAAAAAACAGCTACTTTATAGAATTATCAAAAAATTTAATTTACGACCTACAAAACCATATTTATTTGTATTGATCAGAGAGCCAATTATTTTTTGGACAGATGCGAATGCGAATGTTGTTGAAAAATTAGTAGAATTGGCCCTCTGGTTAATACAAAATAAATATGGATTTGTAGGTAGTAGTTAGGTACTTAATTAAAAATTTGTAAGCAGTTAAGCACATCATTTGTGGCAAAATCTTTGTTGACTTTTGAGTTTGCAAATAGCCAATGATCCGATACAAGCATCAAATTGGCGTCGTCAAACATTGTGTAAGTGACTGGAAGTGGAAGTCTTGTCGGCTCCCACAAATATGTTCGCAAGAAACGATTGAATTTCGTTTTTATTACATGATAATATATTTTCCTTATAATACGTTAAGGTACGGCGTCCCCATGGACCAGGCGGACAACTTCAGGAAGGCTGTAGAAACGTTGTGCCCGACGTCGTGCCAGAACAAGGCACTGTGGCTGTCGTCGGAGATCGCGATGATACCGCCGAGCGTCTTGCGCGAACACAACGTGCGTCTGACGCGCGTGACGCAGAACGAGAACGAGTTCATCATAGCCTTCCCCAACGCCTACAACAGCTGCATCAGCACGGGCTACACAGAGTCCGAGAGCGTATACTTTTCATCGCCAAAATGGTTGCCAAACATGTGGGACGCGTTCAAGGTGAGTCGTCTGCGTGAACCTATGAGGCCTTCTGCTGAAACATTTCATATTGACAGGCAAACCTTCGCCGGCTTGGCACTAGTACCTTAAGAGTAGAAACTAAGAGTCGTGATACTAAATCCGAATGAATTATGGTTGTTTTTGATAAAAATACTTAAATAATCTTATGTATATTTATATTGTGTGTACATAAATAAATACGCCGGCGACAGCTAGTTAAAGATATTATGGAAACGTAAGTTTTCATAGTGAATTTGAAGTCTAAATATTGATATAATTCCTGGATTTCATGACGATAACACACCGTCATCTCATGTGTCATATTATTATGTCAAAATCTTGTCGTGCAGAGTGGATAAATTACTTACAGACAGCATGCCGCAGCTGCGAGCCGACTATGTTCTCAATAGAGAACCTGCTCTACAACATAAGCCTAGACAAGGATGCCGACCCGGAGTTATTGACGAACGTGCTACCGCTCTACGACCAGATGGTGCGCGAAGAGATCATCAACCGGCAGATGCTGCAGGAGAGAGGACTTCCTTGCGAGCACAAGGTATGCTGTTAATACTACTTGCCACAACCACTAAGTAACTATTCGAAAACGTTATTTGTCAATGTAATAACAAAATGCGTTCGAATCGACTCATGTAGGTTTTTGAATATTCCGTCCCTCACAATCGACCACCATCACCAGCGCTACCTAACTGTCTAATCATACTTTGTTTGTAAACATAGCAGCGCGATCAGGATGAGCAACCGTCGCGCACCCGCAGCGCGCGCCTTCTAGATGAGTGCGAGTACTGCAGGTGCACACTGTACCTCTCCAAGGTAAGGGCACTCACCTCCCCATGCTCCATGCAAAATATCCGCAAAACTCTCTTTTCACTACTTCCTGTTGAGAAGAGAAAGTAGGACAACGAACTCCCCAGCAACGCATCTTTCTATTATAAGAAAGGCTAATTATATTTGTCCAATGGTACACAAATGAACAATGAAATGAACATAGGAAAAAATGACACGTGTCAACTAGCGCAAACGGCAGCGCTCAGTCATGCATGTTGCGTGTCATACAGTGATGTTCTGTGCACAGGTGCAGGGGCTGCCCTCGCGGAACTCCGTGCTGTGCCTGGCGCACACGCTGGTTCTACTGGACAGTGAGGTGTACAAAGACACGGACGTGAAGCTGCTGCAGCTGCTGGTGCATGTCAGCGTCAAGGAGCTGCACAAAGCGCACGACGACATGCGCCGCCGCCTGCGCACCAAGTGTTAGGTGCAACCCGACATGCGCCGCCGCCAGCGCACCAAGTGTTTGGTGCACGACGACATGCGCCGCCGCCAGCGCACCAAGTGTTTTGTGCATGACAACATGCGCCGCCGCCAGCGCAACAACCAAGTGTTAGGCGCACTTTTCGCGCACGTATAACTGTAGCCAAAATTTTATCAATCCTAGTCGTTGTAACTGGAAAACGATCGGCTCCTCGTCTTGAGCACGTATTCAGGACACAGCACACATATCAACTCGGAAAGGGATCGTACCCGTATGATTGCCTTTCGCCTCGCCGTCACGTAACCAAAGCGTATCAGCAACTACGGTACGTCAACTCGGCAACGGCTAGGCGATGCCGCGCTTACGGGTAGGCGTCGCCGCGCTTGTCCCGAGGCGAGGCGATTACGATGCCGATTAGTGTGCGTTGCATTAGGAAGTTAAAGAATACTGTATGGCTGGAGTTGATGTATGCTGCAACAGTATGTTGGGTTTGCCCATTTCCACTTTATTGGTCACTGTTAAGGCGCGAACCCACCGCGGTGCACGCACGCACAGCCACGCCGCGCATTTTAGCTGCGTGGGTTCATATTTTGTTGGTATAACATGGTTTGAGGAGCTCAACCAACGCGTACGTTTGTATTTTTTTATCAAGCCGACTGTATTGTTAAGTTGATTATGATATTTATAAATAATGAAATTTATTAAAAAGAACGGAAAATTCTCCGTTTATTTCTTGTCTTCAACTTAACTCGAATTACGTTTCGTACCGCGTATTCGACCAAACTGATTAATCCAGTGAATATAAGACTGGTTTAAAAATTAAGTCTATTTATAATAACACGAACACTATTTCACAAAAAAAATGAATGATGATGAATGGGTGTCAAGAAGTGTGTGGTTATATTTAAAATAATGTTCTGTATCAGCATGTTATTATTTACTAACTTTTTAGAAGTTTTTCGGTCGGTTTTTTTTTGTCAGAGTTATAAAGAAAATAATTTGATTATTTTTTCCTAATTGTATAACCATCACTTCAAGCAGTCTGATGCGATTAGTGGTTTTTATTTTATTACAGTCACAGATTTGGTGCCACAGTCTGCAGCAAACTGCAAGAAAAATTTAGTTTTACTTTTTAGTAGCTTTTCGAGCGCAGGTTTTTTAAAGTCATTATTTTGATAGAGTTTATTTGCTTTATAGCAGCTACAGAACACAACTCTTATGTAATCACGCACTTCTGGAGTAAAATTTCTAAAATATCTTAGCATTAGGCTATAAAGCTTTAATTATTTAAATTAAGCATTTTATTAACCTCCTGAACACCGTAGGTGCACATGTGCACCTAAATTCTAACAATCGCAGTTGAGTCCCGTAGGGTCTCATGAGACCCCGAACACACCGACTGATTAAAACATAATTTTTGAGTCAACTAAGCTTTAGATTCGTTTGTCTATGAATATTCTCTATGGTGTATAAAATTTGCCAACTCTAGAAAAAAAAACATACTAAAAAAATGACACCTGACATTTCAAAAACTTTAGTCAAAAGTTTCTATGTCATAGTGATTGCGCGCGCAAGTGGTGAAGTATTTTAGTGAATTTTGTGTGTTTTTAGTGCAATATTCAAGGGTAAGTGGATAAATAATCATTTATCAGTATTTCCTACAAGTATGTAGCTAGTTTTTTGCATGAAATAACATCACAAAACTTGTTCTGTTGAGCCAACAAAAGTTACGTAGTTCCGAGTGTTCGTCAAGGTCAAAATTGTTATTGTTTGGGTTTCTAGCAATGTTTACAATTAAAGTAAGCATATTGTAACGATTTATAGTTAACAATGCGTTGATGAATATATAGGTAGTATTCTACAAGCTTTTCCAATTGGAATCTGTTTGATATAACTCTGATAATCGTTATCAAAATAGCGCATTGAATTACGCAATAAAAAACAACAAACGGCGCCGCACATTATGAAGTTTGAGCTTGAATATTGCTATAATCGGCTATAGAACTCATATAAAAGGTCATTGTCATTAGATTACTTGTCTTTCCATAAGCTAGTTCCCAAATTTTTGTGTAAATTGATCCAATAGTTTTGTCAGAAATAACATAAACAGCAACATAACTACATTCAGCAAGTTCTCTCATTTCAATAGGATATAAATATTTCTCGAGTACTAATAAGACTTTTGTTTAAGCTTTATTTCATGACGACATAATTTACGAACCCGAAACCGTTTCAATTGTGAGGATACAAACTATACAAACTTTGCGATAACGTTTTGTATGGCTGGTGTCAGATTACCCACTTGAGATAAGCGGTCGCCCGCGGCGCTGCGGGCCGTCAAGGATTTGGTGACGTAATAACGTCTGGGCGCGAGAGGTTAAGACACAAAGTGTCTTGACTGTCTGTTACAAAACAGCAATACCAACCTGGCCGAAAGTAGCAACACGACCCAAGACTCACAGCCACTGCAAACCAAGAAGCCCTTTCCCGGCTTAGCTTCGTCAACAAGTGCTTTTTGTTCAGCTTTTTTCTTGTGCGTGTGAACTGAGGGACCAAACTGAAATGTCGCAAAATAAAAATTGTAGGATTAAGTAGTAGTCTTAAAACAATTGTAGAACAAAACTGGGAATAAAACGAAATATTCAAAAACTAAAGCCCTTATAGTGTGGTTCCTTAGTCCTCACAGACCATCAGCCTGATATCGGGACGTATTTGAAATATTAAGGTACTAGTACTAGTATACACGCGGCTTTGCCCGCTTGACAAATCATAATTATACTGAAACCTTCCTCGAGAAGCACTCCTATCGATTGGTGAAAACAGCATGAAAATCAGTGCAGTAATAATAATAATATAAAGTAGTGCAGAAGTTTTTGAGTTTATGTCGAACAGACAGACAGCCGCGATGGAGGACTTTGTTTTATAATATGTAATGATTGTGACTGCAGACATTTAGTTAAGAATTCATAAAGATATTCACTGAATAACAGGCCAAAAAGTATCGAAAGATAAAAGAGATATAACGACTTCACTGTGGTCTCAATTCACACAAACTATTTTAGTGAATATTACCGAATCAAATAAATAGAATCTTTCTTTTTATTTATCATTAGTAAGACACTTAAAATATTTGTAAAAAAAAATGGAAATAAAATATCGACACAATTTGATGATAGCGATTATTAAAACTGGTCCCTCAATCTTCACCGTCACCGATATATGTATACCTATGTACTAGTTGTTAGACGAGAGGAATGTCAGAGAGTCTAGTGTACTTAAATAGATAATGTGATAAATGTGTATTTTTCTAAGGCGGCCGCCTAATTTAATTGTTGGGTATTTTTTTTTTTCTTATATCACAGCGTAACGTCGTGATTTAAGATAAAAGTGGGTAGATCGTCGCTTACCGACGTAGGTTTCACTTACCTTCAAAAGGAATTATGAATAAAATAGGCGTTATGGTGGCTAAGAACTAAGATCTCATTATAAGCGGATGTCCCCTTATCTCTAGAGGGGTTTAGTATTATAAATGGTGTAGAAGTCTCCCAGAAAGACGCATGGTCTACTGTTACTTTAATATTTATTGTAGTTACTCTTTGCATGAAATGTAATCAATCTACCAGAGCAATTATTCAAAATTTATCAAATTAGTTTAAGCAGTAGTTTTATTTGTTTAATATGAGATTGTGTAAAAAGACAAGTGCAGGTCACCTTTTATACTATAAAACTCATATGACATTGAATTATTGAATAATTACAATTTAGATAAATCAATATATTACAAGGCATTCATAGCAAAATTATGATATTATTAACGAAGCGAAACAGAACGAGTTTATTTAAATGAAATAAGTAGTTTCCATTAATTCCTGTAAATTATTCTTACTTAATTTTCACAATGAAAAGGATTTATTTATACTCATAGATTAAAACTAGTTTTAGGATAATAATGCTATAAACATCACAATGACGCCAAACAGTAAATTATTATTTTTTCTGAAAGCTGTGTTTGACCGAGTTGGAGTAAAGAATATAGTGTACAGTACGAATATTTTATCTTTACCCATGCGAAGTTAGCTTTTAGTGACGACCGCGCAGGTCCCATCGCGTAAAAAAGTGTTACGTTCGTAGAATATTATTAACAAGTAAGAAACAACCAGTAACAATAGCAAGGTCACAAAGTAACACAACAAAAATATACACCACAAAAACACACAAAACACAAATGAAACAGTAAGAAAATCCAAAATAAATATTTTAAAACAATAACACTTTTCGTACCACCAGTCCTATTGCATTGAGTAAGCGAGACACAAGTCGTATGCATCGAACGTATACGAGGGACTGAGACTGCATACGCGACCTACCCGCGCATGCGCTGTTATAAGTTTCTTGTCAAATTGACATTCTGCGCAATCGATTGCGACATACTTCGCATGGGCAAACATAAATTATTCGTACTGTACTTACATTGTGAAATAGTGACACGTGTAAACTAAATTATTTGTTGATTCTATAATGAGTTACCGCCAAGCCGCGAGCGCTCCGAATGTAATGTTGTTCTTGTGTGTTACTCTAATATCAACAAGGTGCCATCTAAGCGTACAGGGGGGCTACTCTCTAAGCACTAAATCGTGTTGTCATTCATTCTTAGTTCGGGTTCGGGACTGATCGTAAGTCTGCTCTGTAGGTGATACGGAGTAGAATACGCCCGCAACTAAGTCCGCAACTACGGACTTCGGGCTTAGAGAATAGACCCCCTGGTGCGGGGCTGAGCTGAGTCATTTGCAATGTACTGGATGCATTAGCAACTCAACTTACAATTTACATTTAAGTGCTGCAGTAGGAGAGATTAACTAATATCTGTGTGTGGTTTAACACAGAAATTATATTTAATTTCTCCTACTTTACACATACATTTAACCCACGCACGCTTTTTGTAAGTAAGTGTAACAAAGTACCGTGTTTATTTTCTCTTTTCGCTTTTATATATTTTGTACTCGTGTTATGTTTTAATACCGCGACACTTTTCGTTTTATTCATTCTCCACGTCTCACATTTATTATATCACTTAATGTTAGTAGTAAGCGATGTTAGTATGTAAGCATATCTTAACGATGTTATGATGTAAGCATAATTATCATAACGATGTTAATAAGTAAGCATAATCTTATCGATGTTAGTATGTAAGCATACTCTTACGCGGTGTCCTGCGTGAGCGACGAATACGACGCAACACGACGCGACTAATGCGACGCGATGCTATACGCGACAAATGTCCTACGTGATTTTACTTCTCGAACCGCTTGGCCACCGGCGAGCATGAGTCACGTGATAACGTCGAGCGCACAGGCGCCAAATAAAAAAGCGCGGGCAGCTGCAAGCCAGATGTTTATGTTTACGTTAACCTTTTTTTAGTGGCCTCCTATTAGAGCTACCACTCAAGTGTATTGTTATTTGTATAGCTGAGAAACGGCTCCTTATAGTTACGTTAAGTGTATGATAACGGTTAGTTTCTATATTTTTTAACTAA
Organism: Ceramica pisi; assembly: GCA_963859965.1. Taxonomy (NCBI): domain Eukaryota; kingdom Metazoa; phylum Arthropoda; class Insecta; order Lepidoptera; family Noctuidae; genus Ceramica; species Ceramica pisi. The sequence continues at coordinate 37,116,722 of OY982527.1, read as the reverse complement.
TTTGTAAACATTGAATATTGGTGAAAAAAACACATTACGTGAACTTTGAACAGGAATAATTTAAAAAGTAAATCGATAACATATATATTTTATGACTTGTATGGGTAGCTGGGTTATATCTAAAAACGATAAATAACAAACAACATACTCCACCGTACAAAAACATATATAAAAAAAAAAAAACTACCACCAAACATTAGCCATTTCCCGCCATTTTGCATTATTTACCTTCCGACCCACGGAACAAAAATTCTAATCATAACGTAAATTTCGTTTGTTTTGTTTATGTTTTGGCTGAAATCTATTGCCCAGTAAACATAAAATGCGATAATAATTACTTTTTAGTCTGAACAAGTAGCTAGACTTAATAATTAATCAATTACGATAGCGTTCTGACAACATGGACGCCTTGTGTAACAAGGGATAGGAAAATCATAAAAAAACATGCTAATACTTACCAACATGTTTATTTTCACTTGCACACACATTAATCACATCACAATGCACCCATAAAACATTACTTAACACTAATTCACTCACAAACAACATAATAAACAAGTTTATTCGACACTACGTCATCGCGCAACTCGCGTCATACCACAGACTGAATAAAACATTTAATTTCTTTCTAAAAATGGACTCGCCTGTGGCGTGTTTCGTATTTTTAGCATGTATGAAATGTCAATAAATCGAGTGGAAAAGAGCAAAAGGATTAAAATACCGTGTGTTTGACAGAAATGGACATAATTTGTGACGGGTCGCGATCAAACGTCAAAGAATACTACAGTCCCTTTGGTATATTTACTCCAAAATTTTTTTTGAATACTATAGTCTCTTTCGTTCCTCAAGCGGCGAATCATGGAGAAGTACAGTACAATTTTGCTTGAAGGTTAAAAATGAACGATTCCTATAATGTTTGTTTTTGTCCCACAACAATCTTAGCTCACACACTGCGGCGATCAACGCTTCTGAATCAACCATTACGTAGTTCGTGGTGTCGCATCTGGTCGCCCTCAAAACAAGTCCGCGTTACGTCGCGTCTCGCCGCAGACTGTCATATAGGCCGCATGTAGGGTATGCCGTTGAGTTGATCGCGTTCGCAGCGTCGCGTCGCGTAGCGTTCGTCGCTCACGCAGGACACCGCGTTATCGATGTTAGTATGTAAGCATAGTCTGAGTTCGTAAGATGTGTAGTTGAAAAGTTCTGACGTCATATTTTTCCAAACAAACCAAAAATGTATTAACTACTAACTGACCACGCTAAGATTGTAATGCCAAAAAAAAAGTTAGTACCCTACGACCAAGTCGTTTCGTAGGATTTCGATAAATAACCTTGACATGAGATTTTATTACATTAGATAGGTAATGTTGGTGTCATATAGTTGTCTATATCACATCATGTAAGTATAATGCGATGTTAGTATGTAAGCATAATCGATGTTAGTATGTACGCATAATCGATGTTAGTATGTAAGTATAATCTTAGTTCATAAGATGTGTAGTTGATAAGTTCTAATGTAATTTTCTTCCCACCGATAAATTTATTCATTATAATGTTGGTGTCATAATACTTGTCTTGTATGAATTACTGTCTACCTTAGCCTTTAAGTCATGCATGATTTGTGCACAAAATTATATTTTGTTGGTTATCCGTACAAGCACAGGGATAAGCATTAATAAAGTCTATAAATTCCTGCCCCAATCACATTGATGCCGTATGAGGGAAAGTATGGTAAATTGGACCGTTTTCTAAATTCTACAAAAAAAAATACTAAACTACAAATTAATACTTCATAAAAATATTAAACAAATATCTAGTACATTTTGAGACAAGAGTTAAGTACAGTATTTTATCAGGTTAGCAGATCAAATTTTCTAATTAATTGACCACGACTTTTTCACCATGGATTTCATTTTTTTTTATGTTTACCATAAAGTTTTCACAATTATTTTTTAAATTTTACCTTGATTTCTTAGAAATATAAAAAACAACTGAAACAAAACTTAACATAAAAAGGAGCTCTCAGTATTCACTCTAGATTATAAGAAAGCGCCCAATACTCCACTGTCGGCTGTCGGCTAGGGCCGTCAAGTTAACGACATCGACATTTTAAAGTACACACAGCAGTCAGGAACTCGCAATAGTACAGTCGGAAACGACAAACAAAGCTTTGACCATTTTACTGTCAATAGGGTGTCCTTTTCTTCGGTTGTTTATTGCTCAAATATAAAATATTCAGAAACTCAATGAATAAACAACGGAACGGAAGGACACCCATCGACAGAGAAGTTACTCAAATCTCTTTGCTTTTTGGCTGCTTTATGCATAACTAGGTCCAATTATTAATGTGGTTTGTGTAAGCTCTAAATCGTCGGCATCTGATCGGAACGCATGGTGCATACAGATCTGAGATCTGTTTGATGAACAGTGACGTCCCACTGGATGGGTTCGTAAGTTTGTAAGGTTCTGTCCGAGCCGCTGGCGAGGTGGACGCGTAAATCGGCACACATTGTAAAAGCCCACGTGTACGCACTAGCAGCGGTCAACCGCGCTGTTGCAGTTTAATATGCAAACGCTTGTCATCGTTTATGGCTATCACAATTTTTCTTGAATTTTAGCGTTTTATTCGAGTTTTGATGTGATTTTGCTTTAGATATAGCCTTAAAAAAAAAAAAAAAAAAATGCCTAAGACAGTTTGATCATTTACCTTGGGAGTGTTCTAAATAAATATTTCAATTTGTTCACGTACATCCGTAAAATCCTTGACTCCGCAAAGGATGTTTCACAAAATGTTGCTCTAGGGAATCTTTTGATGCATCAAAATGCAATCATTTATAAAAATGTCCACGGTACAACTGTATCTTTTTTTTCGTACGAAACTATAATTTTTATCTATGAAATTATAATCCAAATTCAAATAAAAAATATTTAATAATTAAGGTGGCGTTGCTATACTGCTTGAAAAAAAAAATTGGTCTAATTAAAACTAAAGTAAATATTTTTAAATAATTGTTGTATGCAATGCAAAAATCAATATAAATCTTGTGACGCGCGGTATTCAACTTTAGTCAACCTGAGCAATTCGATTTTGTAAAAGCGCTCTTAATGGCGGTTAAGTGCGTAAAATCACCGATCAATGCCGTTGCATATTAAACTGGAAAAGCGTCAAGCTGCTCAAAAGAACCACTGGACGGTTCCAGCGCTAGTGCGTAGGGCTTATAATATTTTTGTGATAAAATTGTACCTATCGAAAGTGAATTAAGTTTTTTTATCTATTCTAAGTGTCTAGGTGTAAGGTATTTATCATATCGGATGCTTATTTGTATTTAGGGATAAAGGAGGGTCGTGTTCGTGTGATAAATAAAAAACTGGCGAATTGCGAGTTGGACTCGCGTGCAAAGGGTTCCGAACAAATTTTATTTTTTTAACATGCTATTTTAATACTACAGACTTATAGGTTTCACTGTAATCTTTAGGCATAGAACTATTATCTGTATTTTATTTTTCAAATTTTTTAGCTCAGTGGTTTCGGAGATAAGGGTGGGGCGAATGGTAATTTTTTTATCGTGTTGGCTAATTTCTTGAATAACTTTAAAACTGTTTATTTCAAAACTATGAAATGAATTTCTTACTATGACCCCTAAAGTAACCCAACCAAAAAAAAAAAATACTCAAAATTTATTTATATAACGCGTCAGTGTTTTGGTTTTCCCAAATTTCAACTGGATCAGTCCAGTAGATCCGGAAAAAGCTTGCTGTTGCAGACGGACAGACAGACGCCCGAGTGATCCTATAAGGGTTCGTTTCTTTCGGATGTTCGGAACCCTAAAAAGAACAAATAAATTTATTATATTATGTAGTTTTTGACGTAAAAGTGTCAAATCGAATTTATTACGGTTCACTGAGTTGCAGCGTTATTCAAGAAAAAAAAAAGTTCCATAGTAGCCAATTTGATGCATCCGAATATCTGATCTCTAGTCATCACTGAATGTTAATCGGTCAAAATGATCTAGCTAAGACTGGTGTTACTCGAAAGAGCATAGAATTATGTAAAGACGAGTAGGTATTTCTATAGAGTAAGTTTTCGTACATCACAAAATATTAAGTCAATAATTTTTGATCTCTTTATCTATAGTGTGATATGTCCTAGACACTATTACGTACATACGAGGGCTCCTATTTATTTATCCCGAATAACAAAGTGAAACGAAATACATTTATTGTATATTGCTTTTCAAAACATTCGCCATGATGATCGATGCACTTTTGCATTCGTTGAACCAATTTTCGTAGCACTTTTGCCATTCAGATTGAGGTAATAATTCCTTTTTTTATACGGTTCTGTAAACTAGCCAGTTCTGGATACTTAAATAGCAGCCCTCGTATAATTAATTATAATCGTGTGACAGAATAGACGTTCTTAGGATCATTTGTACTCATAATTATGGATATTTTTCATTATGAGAATAATACCGAAATCGCGAAAAAAAAATCATTTGTCCAGTACATCTTGAAGAGTTAACGGGGGGTCGATTTTTTTTCGCGATTTCGTTGTTCTTAATGAAGATTCATACAAATTGCCACTTAGCTCAATTCACACTGGCGCAGAGACGAAGCGTCGCGACGCGAAATACTTCGCCCCGTAGACGCGCGAATTCGCGCGTCAGCGCGCAGCCGCATTGCACTCAGTTCGGCACTGTGCTTCGTCCGATGTCGGCGCAGGCTGACGCGCGTCGGAGCGCGAACGCGCATGTCTACGCGCGGTGACGCGCGAACCCGAGTGACCTTCGTGCAGGCGAAGATGCGCGCAAACGCGCGTCGCCGTGCGTTTTCGATCGCAACACAAATTCGTTTAAATAGAGATGATTCATAGAAATATTGAATGAAATACTCTCTGAAAAGAGATGAATTTAGAACAGTTGAAAAACATGACGCTTCGCGACGCCTCGACTCTGCGCCAGTGTGAATTGAGCCTTAGAGGTATTGCTTTTGTTATTATTATACATTGTATATTTCGGCAGCTCTGTGTGAAACATATAATTAAGTACGTAGATATTTAAATAAACGACTTGAATATAATAAGATTTTTATTTTATATAGATTATAGAGCAATAAAGACCCTTTTGTACAGTATGTAAATCTCGATTGCCATTTATTTATTTATTATTTATTTAAAGTTAATTAAAACGATGCAAGTCCAATTACATTAATAAACAGAATTAACAGAACAAAAAGAAGAACATAACAAGATAAAAAATGTGTACTTAGAAATTTTAATAAGAACTTAACATGAAACAGTGGACACCCTCGCATACTGTCTCTCACAAAACACCAGACAAGCTCGCATTATTTTTCTCCATTCATCTGAAAACACATCACATTCAGGATCGGCAGTCAGAAGGGCGTTGAGCATCCTTAGAGTACGACACACTGGAGATTCGGCTCTAGCGACAGTTCTAGACCGCGGTGGTGCGAACAGGTTGTGACATGTGACTCAGGTTGGCTGGACAAATCTTCAAAATAGCTTGCATTTAACTAGGTCAATAGGTCAATTTATGTGACGGCTAAACACCCTTATTTCAGAATTTGTGACGCTACAGAATCTTAGATAATTGATCGAAAACGTGTCCAGCCATCTTGAAAAACCATTTTTCGCTGGTCTCTCAATCTCGGTAACGGAAGTGATTTTGACGACTTTATGCATATCAACGGGCGTCACATAAATTTGTGACGGGCACCGAGCTAAAAGTTTTGTGATAAATACAGTGGTTTAGTAGAAAAATGCAAAAATCTGTGTCCAGCCATCTTGAATTTACGTATAAAACTTATGGCTGGCACTGGCACTTCCGAATCTCAATAACGGGGGCGTTTTCGAATATGGTTCCTTTACTAATACTTGGTGACGCAATGTGTGACAGTAATAACGTTTGATTTATGGTGTCACATGTAAGGGTTTACGAGATATCAATAAAAACTTAATGTCCAGCCAACCTGAGTTCAAGATGGCTGGACACATGTATCTCCACTGCCTGATGATCTACGACCTTCGAAATGTGTTCAAAATTTTGTGACGGGGACGATAATGATAACCTGAAATTGTGACGGTGAAACTTTGCGTAGTTTCAAAGATATTGACCATTTAAATGTTTCCATACAAACATCCATTAATATTGTGAGGTGACCATAATTTTACATAAATAAAGGATTTCTTTTTAATCAATTAATTGGCCGGTAGCATCCACGCCTGCTTTGTATTTGATTTCCCCGTGGGAATAAAAGGTTTTCCTGCAGTGAAAAGATTAAGTATGTGTTAATTCAAAATAATAATTGACCACCAGCGCTGCAAGAGAGAGCCCACTTGTATTTCGCGTTTAGTTCATTATGTAACTGAAAATGAGAACTAAACTCGACAGCCGGCAGTGTATGTACTTACTTTTCGAAGTGTTATCACTAATCAGAGTACTAGTAGGTAACTATTAATTAAACTGCGGTAAGACAACCTAAATAAGAGTTAAGATTCGACCAGTTGTCCTAGTAGTACCAACTTTTAAGCAATAGATGGCGACACCAACATCAGCACCAGCATCATGGCAGTATAGTTTGTCTTGTCCTCCGACGTTTTCATGGTAGCCCGCGAAATTCAATTCTTCTTGAGTTTTTTGCAGTTATTTTTTTCGTCCGCGGAAACAAATAACTTATAGATATGTATGATGATTTTTATGGTTATAATTATGTAAATACATACTTGTTATTGTCGCGAATCATATTTTGATTTCTTATAACGAACGAACGCAAGAAAAATTGAAATTCGCGGACTACTTTCAAATTTTGAAATCGATATTGTTTATTTAATTGTTATTCTGATAATTAAATAAACAATACCTAGCTGCAACTTCATAACATTCAATCACTACTGACTCATTTCTATGAATTAGCAGCATGAGCGATTTTAGCGCTCATGAGTGCGATTCGGAACGCGGCCATGATGATGAGATTTGCTTTGTGTGTAATCTAAGTGTGACTTGTTTGTAACTGATCGTTACAAACTTCCAGTTATTTACTTCGTACAACTATTGTACATTGTTGTGTTTTCATACAACTATTGTTTTGTGTTTTGTTTAAAAACCAATGTGTCCTTGGTAAGTAACGTGAATCACAATGTTTTTTTTGCGAAAGTTGTTAGTTTTTACGATTTGTGTCGTCAGTCGGATGTATGCGCCCTGTTTTATTTATTTAAGTATTAGGTACACGGGGTACACCGGCAGAACATTTTATATCGAACGTTGATTAAAAACTTATTCTAAAGAGAAAAGACATGTGTTCCATTTGGGGTGACACAATAGGTACCTGGAGTTGATCCATAAAACATAAGTACCTACATAAATTTGGTTTTGTTTTTTACTTTTAAGGGAATCTGACGGTATTTCTCCGTAGCTTCGTCGCTTTGACGCCTCACGCCACTGACTGGGGGTCGGTCGTCGCCGGGGCCGGTGGACTGTCATTGGACGTAATGGGAGCTCCCATTACGTCCACTATTCCACACTTTCATGCGCGGCGTGACATCCATCCATAATAATAATTACGCGGCCTTAGGACGGCGGTAAAACAGCGTTGTGGTACAAGGCGGGGGTTACGGAAGTGCAAATGCGAGTTGATCATCGTCATTTTCGCCATTTGAAACGCTGTATAAGTACAAATAAATAAATGTGATTTTATTTACAGCAAACATTATTTTTTCACTAGCTTCTGCCAGCGGCTTCGCCCGCGTGATCCCTAGGGAACATATTCCCGGGATGAAAAGTAGCTTATGTGCTATTCCAGACTATAATCTATCTTTGTTCTAAATTTCATTAAGATCCGCTAAGCCGTTCTGGCGTGATTGAGTAACAAACAACCAAACTTTCACATTTATAATACTACTCGTTTGGTGTAAAGCGAAATTATAACCATCTACCCCTCGACATTATAATTATTAAAGGATATTGCAAACTGTCGTAAGCCGTTTTCCGAAGCTACTCGCTAGCCTCTAGGCGCCAAGCTCCTGTGCGTTCGCGACCTCATACAAAAATTTTCCTTATAGCAGGATTCAATATTCACGCGCGGTGGCTTATTATTAGCGTATTTCATGTATAACTTTGGTGTTTCTATACCGATTTCTATGATTCTTTTTTTATGGAATAGTTAATAATGTTAACTTTTATTAATGTTAATAAGGGACGACTGAGAGTTTTATAAACGTAAGAGTAGACAAATACAATCAGAAAGCTTCGAACTGCTAAGCTATCGGGAGTTACACGTGTTATTGTTCGTCAATCATAAAAGATAGACATATGCTGTTGTTGCATTAACATTAATAAAAGTTAACATTATTAACTATTCCATCAAAAAAGAATCATAGAAATCGGTATAGAAACACCAAAGTTATACATGAAAAACGCTAATAATAAGCCATCGCGCGTGAATACTGAATCATGCTATAAGTATTATTTTTGTGGTCGCGAACGCACAGGCAGGCGGCTAGCTTGGCGCCTAGAGGCTAGCGAGTAGCTTCGGAAAACGGCTTACGACAGTTTGCAATATCCTTTAATAATTATAATATAATGTCGTGGGGAAGATGGTTATAATTTCGCTTTACACCAAACGAGTAATATTATAAATGTGAAAGTTTGGTTGTTTGTTACTCAATCACGCCAGAACGGCTTAACGGATCTTAATGAAATTTAGAACAAAGATAGATTATAGTCTGAGTCTGGAATAGCACATAAGCTACTTTTCATCCCGGGAATATGTTCCCTAGGGATCACGCGGGCGAAGCCGCTGGCAGAAGCTAGTTTTTTATATAATTTTAAGGAGAACATTTCCGTTATACATGATTTCTGTGTCGCTTTCACCCTTAAGGTTGCACACGCGACGGAAGCTTAAAAAATGGAGTAACTTCTCCCGTTTTCCCAAAATTTCCCTTCACTGCTCTGCTCCTATTGATTGTAGCGTGATGAAAAGTATATTATAACCTGCTCAGGAGTATGAATAATAATTGTACCAAGTTTCATTAAAATCCGTCGAGTAGTTTTTGTTTCTATAACGGTAATACAGACAGACAGACAGACAGACAAACCGACAGACAGACAGACAAAAATTGTACTGATTGCATTTTTGGCATCAGTATCGATCCCTAATCACCCCCTGATAGTTATTTTGGAAATATATTTCATGTACAGAATTGACCTCTCTACAGATTTATTATATGTAACATCGCTGACTTCTCTGGAGAGATGCCCGCTTTGTACCCAGGCACGGTTTTTCAAAGGTAAGCGGGGTCTGAATGTGCATATTGGGAAGGTACACAAATCGCCAAATGCACCTTCAGCTCCTACATCCACACCTTCATCAACATCTACATCTACAAGCTCTTTTTGGAAAACCCTTTCAAATTTAAAAAACTCTGTTCCGATTTTGAAGCAAGTTCCCCGCGGCGCTAGACCTCTTGTCGCACAAAACCTAGCTGGTTGCGTGCGCCTTGCTGCCCGGGAGAACTCGCAAAGTGCCTGGGAACAACTGCTCACCTTCCCTTACAGAATACTTCATATTCAAAAGAATTTGGCATCAAAAAAGACTTAAACTGCACAAATAAAAGAAAATTGCAATATTTCGGCTCAAAATTTAGATCCAAATTTTCCCACACAGATATATAATACCTCTTCACGGGCTATATCACATTTGGTGGAAACGAAGTTAGGGGAAGGTGATATTAGTGGAGCTGCCAGGATTCTCTTCAGCAGTGATGTGGTGGCACCGTGTTCTCCAGAAACACTCGCAGCTCTGGAGTCCAAACACCCTGCCCCAGCGGATAATCTTTCGTTTCCCGACCCTCCTGATCCGGACATGCACTCCCTCACCATTTCAGGTCGAGAGTTAATCACAGCCGTTTGCTCATTTCGGAGCGGCTCCGCTGGGGGCCTCGACGGCCTTAGTCCTCAGCATCTAAAGGACCTACTCTGTTCTGGCGCCGGGGCTGCTGGTGAGTTGCTCTTGAAGGAGCTCACGGCTCTGATTAACCTAATGCTCTCCGGCAATGTGAACGATGCCATCATCGACATTCTGTATGGCGCCAATCTATGTGTGTAAAGGATGGCGGCATTCGTCCCATTGCCGTAGGTACCACTTATCGTCGTATGGCAGCCAAGATTTGCTGTAAATTTTATGGTGAGGCTGTTTTTATAAGTATAGATATAGATAGATTTAAATACCTTCAGAGCATTAGTTTAGTTCTCCTGACATAATATATACCTACTAAAAAGAATAGATATCTGCACGTAAATAATCAATAACATTTAAAAAATACACCCCCTCCCCTTCCTCACTTCTACATTTTTGTCTTCTATTGATTTAAATACCGACAGTTGTTCGTATTAGTATCACCAATACACGGATTTTCGTCAATTAAAGAAAACACCTTAAAATATACTTGTCCTACATAAAACCTACAATATTGGTTACCCTACTGTAGTGTTTGTTTGGGGAAATTTAAATGATCAATATCTTTGAAACTACGCAAAGTTTCTCCGTCACAATTTCAGGTTATCATTATCGTCCCCGTCACAACATTTTGAACACATTTCGAAGGTTGTAGATCATCAGGCAGTGGAGATACATGTGTCCAGCCATGTGTACCTACGTTACCCCAGCAAGAAAGTATCTTCTAGAGTTAAATGAGTGGAACGTATAGTTGGTGCCTTGTCTGGTGTAAATGTGCCCCCACATAAAAAATGTGTGCCCCCTGTCGTTTTGGAAAAAAACGGAAAAAACGATTCTTGCTGGGGTAACGTTTTTCTAGCAGGAAAATTCTAAACGAATGATCGGAGACAGAAAAATTGTGCATGGCCAGAGAGCTTACATGTGTGCCAAAATGTGCCCCCAAAAATAAAATCTGTGCCCCTTCAGATTTACGAGATATTGCATTTCCTGCTGGAGTAACGTTTTGATGAATCGTATATCTCTAAAACCATTGCATGTGCCCATGTAGAATAAACATACACGGGTAGCTCTTAATGTGTGCCCATATGTGCCCCAAATTAGATTTATGAAAATATTTATAGTTTTCAAGTTATCGCGGTTTTATGAAAACCCGAAAAAACATCGCAGCGCCTAAATGAGACAAGGTATAAGTTCGCTGAAAACTGTACTCGGTCCTTCTTGACGCTAATAATAACCATACAAAGTTTCAAAACTGTTCATGCATGCGTTTTTGAATAATCTAGCTAAAAGTCAAAACGATGGTGTCATAATTTTGACGGCAAAATACAAGGAATCGGCTCAATCCCAGATGTTTAGGTGTAAACCAAAATCTTGTGCCTTTAGTCAAAAATATATGGTGAAAATATTCAGCTTGGAATGTTTCGCATTATGTAAATATTAACAAAAAACCAAAATATGTAATCAACGGCTGGTTATCCGACCAAATTTGAATGACTACTAAAAAGCGACGGATTCATACATATCGATCACCTTCTTTACTTTACTCACTAACCGGTTCACACGTGTTGTGCCTGAGTACACTGAAGTAGAAAAGTAGGTAATAAGTAATAAAATAAAGTTGTTATTGGATTATGTTCTACTAGCTGTTTCTATGACCTTACACATGATTAAGTTTGTTATAAATAGTAGCCTAAATGCTATTCCAAGGTAAGCTATCTTCTCCATTCTTTTCATTAAAATACATCCAGTAATTTATGTGTGAACGAAAAAAATACATCCAGATATGGGTCATTCTACGTTAAGAGAGCATCTGATGTTAGGAAAGGCGGCGTGATGTAAATGTTTAAAATAATGACTTTTTCCAAAACCGAACTATGTAATCAGGTATTTTGTACATTGGTTTAAGATGGCCAGTCAATTATTCTATTTTTTCAAGAGTTTTTGTCGACCAGGGGAGATAATCTATACAGGGTAGAGACATGAAGGCCAGGGTAGGATACTTAAAAAGAAAACCGTCTTTTTCGTAAGAATCAACTTTAATTAAACACTATTTTGTGATAGTTTGCAACTATCAAATCAGTCTTAAATTTCCATACAGTCTTTTTAATGAACTCTAATTATGATGACATAGAAAACAATAGATTTTATTAACATAAATAGATTTTTTTCCTTGCATTTCGCTTTAATTCTACAAATGTTAGTTTCTCTTTTCTTTTTTTATGCAAATTTCACCGTTTCTTTCTCTAAAACTCTGTATTTTGTCACCAATTTTCCTCTTTCTCGTTTTTTCTTTTCCTTCTTTCCTTTTTGGGTTGAAAGATCCGAAAAATTGTCTTTTAATTGTTGAGTAAGAACTACTTCACATAATATCTTTTTCTTGACAATATCTCTCGATTTTGGCGAATTAAACTCCAACCAAACACCAAAGTTAAGGCATTACGCCTTAACTTTGGTGTTTGGTTGGAGTAAGCTCTTTATTTGTTTTTTTTTTTAATCCTTGAAGTGGTTTTTTATTAAGTTGTTCTGTTGATTTAAGTTTAGCTATTTGAGCAGTCTATTTTTTTTATTATTAAATTTCTTTGTCGCCTGCACGGATCGACCTCTGCTGTCCAGCTTGCGCTCGTCAGTTAATATTTAACTAGGTGGGGTTTCAGGAGCATTGCTGATCTCTTTAAGTGCTAAACGTCGTCTCCGTTGTTTTGTTTTTTATCCATAACTTTCTAGCTTTTCGTTGTTCTCTGGGTGTCATTTGGTTTACTGTCTTAATAGTTCCTTTCTCTTTATTTCTTTCATATTTCTACTTATCCTTTTCCTTTTGTTGGGAATACTTTTCGGGATTATTTATTATGCGTTGATACCGCAATCATACTCGTTCCGCACAAGTTAGTTTTTTTCGGGGAGCCATGATCTAAAAAAATATGAAAATCTTAAGCTGACAGACATTATGTAGGTTTGTTGACGGGTACTTTAATGGCAGACAATTACTTTAAGTCAAACTCTTGCCCAAGAGTTTGACTTAATACCAAATTAAGTTAGCTGTTATAACCAAGCTAACTTAATTTAGGTATTGCAATTTAGTAGTATGTTAGTAAACATTATTTATTATTATATGTGTTTGTTATTTCGTACAAATTTTCAAATAATTTATGATTTTTTTATGTTGCCACCTATTGTACCTCTTAACGTAGAATCACCCATATTTGATATTTGCCAGGTCTTTGAGCCAAAATTTGATGGTACCGATGTTTAAAAAAAAATATAGTTCATGAAATGTGTGATGAATACCAACTACTAAAAAGAGAAAGCTCTTTTTTGTATATAAATAAAAAGCCCGTATTTGTCTTTTTATATGTATTTATATATACCGGGTGTTTTTGACAGCCCTCCACAAAAACACAGGATTGATTCAGCTCCTTATTCTGAATCATATCCCACTGGAAATTTTCTCAGGAAAAAAAAAAAAATTGTCGTTTTTTCTGCTGATATACCTTTATTTCAATGTAAAATTACATTCTCTGTATGCAACACTCCATTTATGTTAGCAAAACAGCTGATTTAAAAAAAAACAGCAATGGATGTCTACGTGCGTTTTGCCACGGTAACGATACATTGCGTGTGAGGTAATAAAACCAATCTGGTTTTTTGGATTCCCTTAATGTTCCTGAAAGAATTTTATGTACCGGTCATCTTAATATGATGTACTGAAGCCATCCTATCAGTTTGCGGAGGGCTGTCAAAAACACCCGATATATATATATATATTGATGAGTAACAGTTTTTCATCATTACGGGAATCCTCCAACCAGCCTGCGTTTTTTGCTATTTGCAGGCCAGTGCTAGGTTGTATGTTGATTACAATATTGTTCGCGGCTGTAAGACGTATGTAGTTACAGAATTATAATCATCAAAATCACCAATACAACCTTCCAAGTCCATAAAGGCGTAGGAGCATTCCCCTCAACCAAATCAATTTTGGTACCTACAGTTTTGAGAGTTGTAATTAGTGTATACCTATAGTCAACCGCACTATGATCAGTGTTGCAACAACGTGTTTCCATTTTGTATGTCGGATTACGTACCTATGAGGGATGAGGTGATAATGTTGTTAAATAAATTTATTTATAGCCCAATACCATCAGATAATTTGTGCACATTCGATGTTTACAGTTATATCTTTATGCGGTTTACTGTACTAACACACTGAACACTAACACATTGAATTTTGAACACACTATATGAATCTATGTTTAAGCAAATTACTCGCGAGTAAGAAAATTATTCTGTGATTTCCAATCCTCTCGCCTCCCAGACGTTATTACGTCACCCAATCCTTGACGGCCGGCAGCGGCGCGGGCGGCCGCTTATCTGAAGTGAAATCTGACACCGGGCGACACCGGCTACAAAAAACGTTATCGCAGCGTTTGTATTGTTTGTATCGTCGTACTTGAAATGGTTTCGGGTTCATAAATTATGTCGTCATGAAATAAAACATAAGCAAGAGTCTTATTAGTACTCGAGAAAGAAATATGTCCTATTGAAATGAGAGAACTTGCTGAATGTAGTTATGTTGCTGTTTATGTTATTTCTGACAAAACTATTGCATCAATTTACACCAATTTTTGGGATCTAGCTTATGAAAAGACTAGTAATCTAATGACAATGATCTTTTATATGAGTTCTATAGCCGATTATAGCAATATTCAAGCTCAAACTTCATAAAGCGCGGCGCCATTTGTTGTTTTTTATTTCGTAATTCAATGCGCTATTTTGATAACGATTATCAGAGTTATATCAAACAGATTCCAATTGGAAAAGCTTGTAGAATACTACCTATATATTCATTAACGCATTGTTAACTATAAATCGTTACAATATGCTTACTTTAATTGTAAAAATAGCCAAAAACCCAAACAATAACAATTTTGACCTTGACGAACACTCGGAACTACGTAACTTTTGTTGGCTCAATAAAACAAGTTTTGTTATGTTATTTCATGCAAAAAACTAGCTACATACTTGTAGGAAATACTGATAAATGATTATTTATCCACTTACCCTAGAATATTGCACTAAAAACACACAAAATTCACTAAAATCACTTCACCACTTGCGCGCGAAATCACCGTGACATAGAAACTTTTGACTAGAGTTTTTGAAATATCAGGTGTCATTTTTTTAGTATGTTTTTTTTTCTAGAGTTGGCAAATTTTATACACCATAGAGAATATTCATAGACAAACGATTCTAAAGCTTCCTATTCACGAAATAAAAGTTTTAATCAGTCGCGGTGTGCCGGTTAACATGTGAACCAGCGGGGCTCAAGTGCGATTTGACATTACTGGTTCACATGTGAACCACACGGTAGCAAAAGGTTAACATTTTTTTTACAAAATATTATACTTACTTAAACTTTAATAAGTACTGATCTGTGATTTTTTGTGATGCGAATTTACTAATTATATGTTAGACTTAGATGAAAAACTGATCTGTAATTTAAATAATAATGTGACTACACAACGTGTAAATAAATTTCTAATATTTATAGGTAGGAAATTTGATCTGTGATTTGATGCAATAATTACTTTAAGAATTAAATCAATAATTTCCACATCAACAAGCTGTTTCATTATAGTCACAAGATCCATTTAATATATTTATTAATTAGCCCCCAAAACTTTTGAACGCGAATGTATGACAACAGCTTAGGTATAATACGTCCAATAAAGAAGGTCATCTATTTGTTTGAATCAGTCGCTTTTTAGTAGTCATTCAAATTTGGTCGGATAACCAGCCGTTGATTACATATTTTGGTTTTTTGTTATTATTTACATAATGCGAAACATTCCAAGCTGAATATTTTCACCATATATTTTTGACTAAAGGCACAAGATTTTGGTTTACACCTACATATCTGGGATTGAGCCGATTCCTTGTATTTTGCCGTCAAAATTATGACACCATCGTTTTGACTTTTAGCAAGATTATTCAAAAACGCATGCATGAACAGTTTTGAAACTTTGTATGGTTATTATTAGCGTCAAGAAGGACCGAATACAGTTTTAAGCGAACTTATACCTTGTCTCATTTAGGCGCTGCGATGTTTTTTCGAGTTTTCATAAAACAGCGATAACTTGAAAACTATAAATATTTTCATAAATCTAATTTGGGGCACATAGGGGCACACATTAAGAGCTACTAGTGTATGTTTATTCTACAGGGGCACATGCAATGGTTATAGAGATATAAGATTCATCAAAACGTTACTCCAGCAGGAAATGCAATATCTCGTAAATCTGAAGGGGCACAGATTTTATTTTTGGGGGCACATTTTGGCACACATGTAAGCTCTCTGGCCATGCACAATTTTTCCGGCTCCGATCATTCGTTAAGAATTTTCCTGCTAGAAAAACGTTACCCCAGCAAGAATAGTTTTTTCCGTTTTATTCCAGAACGACAGGGGGCACACATTTTTTATGTGGGGGCACATTTACACCAGAAAAGGCACCAACTATACGTTTTACTCACATAACTCTAGGAGATACTTTCTTGCTGGGGTATCGTACACTCCAGCCATCTTGAACTCAGGTTGGCTGGACATTAAGTTTTTATTGATTTCTCATAAACCCTTACATGTGACGCCATAAATCAAACGTTACTACTGTCACACATTGCGTCACCAAGTATTAGTAAAGGAACCATATTCGAAAACGCCCCCGTTATTGAGATTCGGAAGTGCCAGTGCCAGCCATAAGTTTTATACGTAAATTCAAGATGGCTGGACACAGATTTTTGCATTTTTCTACTAAACCACTGTATTTATCACAAAACTTTTAGCTCGGTGCCCGTCACAAATTTATGTGACGCCCGTTGATATGCAAAAAGTCGTCAAAATCACTTCCGTTACCGAGATTGAGAGACCAGCGAAAAGTGGTTTTTCAAGATGGCTGGACACGTTTTCGATCGATTATCTAAGATTCTGTAGCGTCACAAATTCTGAAATAAGGGTGTTTAGCCGTCACATAAATTGACCTATTGACCTAGTTAAATGCAAGCTATTTTGAAGATTTGTCCAGCCAACCTGAGTCACATGTTGTGACGGTGGCTCTGACGGTGCCCAATGTATTTGTCGGGCACAAATAATTGGCTGAAAAGGCCGTGGAGCTCAAGGCAGTCCATACGTCCCCCAAGAGTTTTACAGGCAACCGTTAGTTGATCAAAGCCCCTTCTCACTTCTAATGAGTTAAAACCCACCACCCCTAAAAGGTAGTTGGTGGGGTACATGTAGGGGAAGAAATAGTACAGCCTTTGAAATAAAAATCTCAGGAAGGTTTTCTGCACTTTCTCAAGCATCAGTGTCTGAGATGCGGGTTCCCCAGTACACAGGTACTGGACTCAAGTTTACTCCGAACTAAAGTGGTGTGTACAGAAGTTTAATAACACTGGGATGTGTGCGTTCGCGCAGCGGAATGTTGTTGAATTAAAAGATTTTAATTATGCGGATATATTTTAGTGTATGACGTCGTATAATTGTGTATGGTATAAAAAAAATTGTGCACGCAGCCATTGTGGAGAAATTCACCAAAAACTGATTCCGCTGGGCGAACGTTGTCCTGGCGGAACTTTTTTTAATCCATAGACTTTAGAAGAAAAGAGATGTGTCCAAAAATTTGTGTGTAATTATGTATGTATGAATAAAATTAGTGCATGCATAAACTTCGGAGAAATTCAAGTTTCCGCTACGCGAACGTTTGGCCATTACCTAGTTTTCATATAAAGCGCTTACATAGAGAGCTGTAGATTTTTACATAAGTTGTTTTGAATTTGTTTATATTTGTTTAAAAAACAGATTTAGAAAAAATCTTAGGGCTTAAAAGATAAAAATATAAACGTAAAATACGCTTATTAGGTCTTAGTTCTTAAAGTATGCACTTTGGGGTCTAGATTTTCACGTTTATACAAACCTTGTAAATGTCTGCAACATGTTGCCAAGTATCAATGATGTTCCGTTAGTAATTAAAGAGTTATAGGACAATTTACCATGAATTGATCACTGTTTACAAAGCAGTCAAATATCACGACGTTCTAAAGGAATTGCATGGTAAAATGTATGCCAATAATTAGTGTATTCATTCAACTATTCACATGCAAAATTTCATGTCATTAAATTCAGTAATTAAAGAAAAACAATTATAATACTGACGAAGCATCGAAAACCTACATAACCCGACCAAGTTCGAATAGCTACAAAAAAGCGGCCGTGCAATATATTTAGGTAACATCCCAAAATTTACAGTATAATGTCGGTATTGAATTGGTATAGGTGATAACACAATTGTTGTTTCGATATAATAATGTCATTTATTTTTGTACACCTACTTTTTAAATGTATTTGACTATGACAGAAAGTAGGTACTATTTACGTAGGTACTTTATTTAAGTATGCTTTTGAGACTTTAGATATAATCTAGATATACCTATTATTTAAGACAAATAAAATTCATACAGCTAATTTCTATTGAAGATTTCACGGATCAGGATTCTAACTATAGACCCCTTAGGGAAATTAAATAATTACCACATGTAAGTACCTACTACTGTTTAGGTAAATATTTATCATATTGTAGCTTATTACACTATTTAACCAATGGACTAGGCATGCACGAGCGTTCCCCTTTGCAACTTTAGTGGATCAAACAATCTAATAACTTAAAAAAAACTACTTCTTGAATCGATTTTTTAATTGATGTATACCGTTGTACTGGTTGTGACTTATGTAAGTTGAGGTTATTTACTGTATTTGCTACTCATTTAAGAATATTTTCTTGAAAATACCTTTTTTATACCAATGTTTTAGTTTATAAGCACTTTTTTAATGTTGATCAAATTTAAACAACTGAATAGTCTAGTTATGTGATGTGATTTTAATTTTTATTGAAGCTCGAAATATTATACTTACCCTTATATTCATAATCGTTTATTAAACCTATTTTAGTTAAAACACATTGAAGTCTATTGCTGTCGTTGCAAGCGTTTGTTAACGTTATCATAATTACCTACTTACATAATTAAGTATTATATGTAATTAAAAATATTTTTGTACTCGAATATTTAAATGAGAAGTACTTGTTAATTGAAGATTTATTTTTATCGTAGATAGTGGCGTTATTATTAAAAAATAATTTTCTTTCAAGAAATGCAATTGTTTTATTTTTTCCTAACGCTTGTGTACGTAACTGTACTATATTAATAAATACTATATTGCAAGGTTAAGAACGTTTCTAAGATATATGGCACGGCCGCTTTTTTGTAGCCATCTGAACTTGGTCGGGTTATGTAGGTTTTCGATGCTTCGTCAGTATTATAATTGTTTTTCTTTAATTACTGAATTTAATGACATGAAATTTTGCATGTGAATAGTTGAATGAATACAATAATTATTGGCATACATTTTACCATGCAATTCCTTTAGAACGTCGTGATATTTGACTGCTTTGTAAACAGTGATCAATTCATGGTAAATTGTGCTATAACTCTTTAATTACTAACGGAACATCATTGATACTTGGCAACATGTTGCAGACACTTACAAGGTTTGTATAAACGTGAAAATCTAGACCCCAAAGTGCATACTTTAAGAACTAAGACCTAATAAGCGTATTTTACGTTTATATTTTTATCTTGTACCGGATGGTACACTTCTGTTGCTGGGATTGGTGGAGAAGGTGTACTTAAAGACTGCAAGTTTCTTCTGAAGATATTTATTCTGCGACTGTACCGATATGATTTTACTGTACCACCGTACTATACTGTTTACAATTAGAAAGCGTACTATACTGTTACAAATTCAAGAGTAGTGATCGCTATGAGATCTCCAAACGAACTGCGCTGTATGAAGTCTATTATCGAACTGTACTGTATGAGCTCTACTATCGAACTGCTCTGTATGAAGTCTAACAACGAACTGCCCTGTTCGGGAACAAATACGGTCCTTTTATAGTCGACAAATCAAACAGTAGATATTCCCGAACGTTCGAGTCAAAACATGCATGGAACTTATTTCTAAAGTTACACAAAAAAACTATTAGCAAAAAATCCGAACAATAGGCGGTAAGTACTTTACGACGGTCGGCGTGCGGTGGATATTAAAGCGAACAAAGCGCCGGCCGCGTGGCGGTAAAATATCAAACAGATCAAAGGGTCGTGCCGCTTGCAATTATAATGTCGTTTACGAGCGGCGCATCGAGAACATTCTTTGATGCCGAGCGTCGTAAGTACCTACTTACAAATAGGAACTGTCTCGAATATTAATCTAATAATACACGCTATTAAATGTTTAACTATAAATATGTGATCAAAGTTATTTTAACACTTAATTACTATGATAATAATCACTTTTCATGGTTGCTGTCCCGCACATATCTTTTAAGCCCTACGATTTTTTCTAAATCTGTTTTTTAAACAAATATAAACAAATTCAAAACAACTTAAATATGTAAAAATCTACAGCTCTCTATGTAAGCGCTTTATATGAAAACTAGGTAATGGCCAAACGTTCGCGTAACGGAAACTTGAATTTCTCCGAAGTTTATGCATGCACTAATTTTATTCATACATACACAATTACACACAAATACACACAAATTTTTGGACACATCTCTTTTCTTCTAAAGTCTATATGGATTAAAAAAAGTTCCGCCAGGACAACGTTCGCCCAGCGGAATCTTTTTTTGGTGAATTTCTCCACAATGGCTGCGTGCACAATTTTTTTTATACCATACACAATTATACGACGTCATACACTAAATATCTGAATAATTAAAATCTTTAAATTCAACAACATTCCGCTGGGCGAACGCACACCACTGGGATTGCGGAATTCACGTGCGTTCCTCAATACAAATCCCAGGACCTGAAAGATTCCTTCGCAAGGGTAACCACATGTTCTTTAAAATGTCAGGTGTACGTAACCCCAGCAAGAAAGTATCTCCTAGAGTTAAATGACTGTAACGTATAGTTGGTGCCTTATCTGGTGTAAATGTGCCCCCACATAAAAAATGTGTGCCCCCTGTCGTTTTGGAAAAAAACGGAAAAAACGATTCCTGCTGGGGTAACGTTTTTCTAGCAGGAAAATTCTAAACGAATGATCGGAGAGAGAAAAATTGTGCATGGCCAGAGAGCTTACATGTGTGCCAAAATGTGCCCCCAAAAATAAAATCTGTGCCCCTTAAGATTTACGAGATATTGCATTTCCTGCTGGAGTAACGTTTTGATGAATCGTATATCTCTAAAACCATTGCATGTGCCCATGTAGAATAAACATACACGAGTAGCTCTTAATGTGTGCCCCTATGTGCCCCAAATTAGACTTACTATATTTTATACCTAAATCTATTTATTTATTATTTTTGTTTAATATGAAGTGAAACGAACCGAGTTAATGAGTGTTTGTACCTTATACTTGTTGAAATGGTAGCAATGAGTAATAAATAAAATAATATGTTTAATTATAACAATCAAAACTTTAATTGTTCAAAACTTCTTATCAAAATTACAGACAAAATAAACTTAGACTATTTTAAACAATACTTAGAGCCAATTAGGTACCTACTCCTGTACCTATTCCTGAAATATTATAATCAGTCTTGTAATAAAATCTGCAACTATAAATGCTCTTATGGAGTTTTATGTTAATAATTCAAAAAAAAAGTACCAAAAATAGCTAACATATTAGCATTATTTTAAATGCAGAGAGTTAGTATTTAAAAATTACATAATACTAAGTTATGTGAACACAATTTGAGATCAAAGACACATTATTATAAAATCACAAAAGCGTTACACTTATTTTAAGATTTTTGAACAGTTGTACTTACAGTACAATAATTGCGTAAGTAACAGTATATTATAAACACTTTTACAAAAAAAAAAAAAAACTATTCGATGTTAGTGACGTGTTCTGACACCGGCAAGTTTACCCAAAACCTTTTTCTGTTGCGCCCAAAACAAAAATTGGGCTCTTCTCAGTTTCTTGGTGTACATTATCAATAGCCAGCATATAAATGCAATAAAAATTACACTAAAATACTTTGAGCCTGGTCACACTTTCATGTCAGCCGACAGCTTCCACCACCAGGTTGAACAAGCTATGCAAAGGAAACAAAAACTGTATGATTTCTCAGATTTTGTTGATTCTGTACAGCAAGCGAATTCTAAAAAGTGTTTTGTAAAATCAATGGAAGTCGGTGATTTTTCCAATTACACAGACTTATCTTCGCAACACAAGATACGTCGAATTGAACCAAGAGTTTACCTTAAAAATATAATGGTAATAATAGCAAATCGGGGCGAGTATCAGCTCAAATATAAGCTCAATCATGACGCGGAAGAAGAACAATGTTTGGACTTTCTACAAACAAAAATTTTTAAACATCAACAGTTCCCGGAATATAAAAAAAAAATTCTGCTAGAGGAATACCAAAGTCCACCAAAGATGAGAACATAAGCAAACTATTGAGCTTAATGCCAAATAACAGAAAAGGGTTTTGGGTAAACTTGCCGGTGTCAGAACACGTCACTAACATCGAATAGTTTTTTTTTTTTGTAAAAGTGTTTATAATATACTGCTACTTACGCAATTATTGTACTGTAACAATCTACCAGCATAACGTTGTTGTGGCCGATATAATGGACGATTACATCCTGGGCTTAGACTTTATGAGGAAGAATCGTTGTGAGATCGACGTTAGTCAAGGAGTTATGAAATGTGGGCAAGAGGAACTTTTCATGGAAGGGGCGTTACCAGGAAATATATACAGCCTGAAGAAGATTGTTCTTCCTCCGAGATCGGAAATGATTGTGCCGGTTAGTCTTCCTCAGAATCCTGGGAAGACTCATCGTAGTGTACTCGTGGAAAGGATAGACAATGACCTTCCTTGGAAAGTTGCACGAACTTTGGTCAGAGCTACCAACATCTCAAGGGTACGTGTGCTGAACCTATGTGATAAGGAACAGGTGATAGATAAAGGCACACTGATGGGTACCTGTGAGGAAGTGGAGTGGTTGCGTCGATGCCAATATCCATCAACTGAGACCCTCAGCAAGAATGCCCAAACGAGAGTGACCGCACTTTTAGAAGACTGTCTCAGCGCTCTGTCTCAAAACGAAATGGTCAAGGCGAAGAGGATGTTACTCAAGTACGCCGATGTTTTCTCTTCGAACGATGCTGATATCGGGAAGACTGGCTTAGTTCAACACAAAATAAACACAGGAGAAGAGTTGCCTATCCGGCAGCGGCCAAGGAGATTACCGGTAGCACGTGAAAAGGAAGTGGAAACCATGATTGAGGGAATGGTGAAGGATGGTGTTGTAGAACCTTCATCCAGTCCATGGTGTTCACCTGTAGTGCTGGTAAGAAAGGACGGCAGCATGCGGTTTTGTGTTGACTATCGTCGTCTGAACGACGTTACGAAGAAGGACAGCTACCCTTTGCCAAGAATTGATGACACGCTGGACATGCTCACTGGAGTTAAGTGGTTTAGCACATTAGATCTAAAAAGTGGCTACTGGCAAGTAGAAATTGACCCTAAGGACAAGGAAAAAACAGCATTCTCGACGGGAAAGGGTCTGTGGCAATTTAAAGTTATGCCGTTTGGATTGTGTAACGCTCCGGCAACGTTTGAAAGGTTAATGGAACTTGTACTAACCGGGTTAATTGGCGATGCCTGCCTTGTCTATTTGGACGACATCATCATCGTAGGCCGTACGTTTGATGAACACCTTCAAAACCTGGAACGCGTGCTCATGAAGATCCAGAGTGCCAACCTCAAGTTGAGTCTGAAAAAGTGCTCTCTTTTCAAAAGGCAAGTTAACTTTTTGGGTTATGTCGTGTCGGAAGAAGGTATCCGCACGGATCCAGAGAAAATCGCCGCTGTCAAAGATTGGCCAATCCCAAAAGACAAGACGCAGGTCAGAGCATTTCTGGGTCTTTGCTCCTATTATCGGCGATTTGTCAAGAACTTTGCAGATGTAGCCAAACCCCTGCACAAGCTAACCGAGGAGAAGCGACATTTCTGTTGGGATGAAAGTTGTGACAGCGCCTTCCGGGAGCTAAAGGACCGTCTGTGCAAAACACCTATTTTGGGGTATCCTGATACCGACAAAGAATTTATAGTTGACACAGACGCAAGTGATATCGGACTTGACGGTGTGTTATCTCAACGGAATGGCGATCAAGAGGTTGTGATTGCGTACTTCAGCAAGTCGTTGTCAAAACCAGAGAGGAATTATTGTGTCACGAGACGAGAATTGCTTGCGGTGGTAAAATCAGTACAGCATTTTAGCAAATATCTGCTGGGACGGAAATTCCACTTGCGAACTGACCATGCTGCACTGAAATGGCTATTGCAGTTTAAAAACCCAAAAGGACAAGTTGCGAGATGGATTGAACTCTTGCAGGAATACGACTTCGTGGTCGAACATCGCAGCGGGAAATCTCATGGCAACGCAGATGCATTGTCAAGAAGACCTTGCCCTGAAGACTGCAAGCATTGTACTAGGCAAGAGGGTAAAGAAGCCGTACCTGTGAGGATGCTCAAGACAGACCTCAGTAATGAGTGGAAGGAAAGCTTACAACGAGCACAGCAGGAAGATTCGGACGTCAAGCCGATTCTGGACTGGATAAAGACCAGTGCTCCTAAGCCTACGTGGAGCGACGTCTCAGCGATGAGTTCGATCACAAAAAGCTATTGGGCACAATGGGACAGCTTAGTGATTCAAGATGGAGTCCTGTGCCGTAAATGGGAGAATGCTAGGGGAGACAGCAGTCATTTGCAAATGGTTGTCCCTAAAGCTAAAGTACCGGATATTCTACAGCTGTACCATGATGGATGTTCAGGAGGCCATATGGGAGTCAAACGGACTCTACTGAAGATACGGGAACGTTTTTACTGGGTTCACTGTCGTGACGATGTCGAGGATTGGTGTCGCAAATGTACAAGTTGTGCGGCTGTAAAAGGACCTCAGACTCGTAGCAGAGGTGCATTGAAATTGTACAATGTCGGTGCACCTTGGGAAAGGTTAGCCCTGGATGTTGCGGGACCGTTTCCGGAAAGTGACAGTGGTAACAAGTATTTCATGGTTGTAATGGATTACTTCACCAAGTGGCCGGAAGTCTTCGCCATTCCGAATCAAGAAGCTTCAACAGTGGCAGATAAACTCGTTCATGAAGTCTTCTGTCGTTTTGGAGTACCTTTGGAGATTCACAGCGATCAAGGACGGAATTTTGAGTCACAAATATTCCAGGAAACTTGTCGAATTATGGGTACTCATAAAACGAGAACAACTTCTTACCACCCACAGTCGGATGGAATGGTGGAACGATTTAATCAGACATTGGAGAGATACCTGGCTAAAGTTGTGGAAAACCGGCAACGCGATTGGGACAAGCACATACAACCGTTTTTGCTGTCATACCGAAGTGCTGTTCACGAAAGCATATCGGTAACACCAGCTTTCGCAAACTTTGGTAGAGAATTACGGCTGCCTGCAGACCTGATCACCGGAATACCACCTGACGCTCCACGCAGTATAACCGATTATGCGAATGACTTGCGGAACAAGATGAACGACATTTATGAGCACATCAGACAATCGGGCCAGCAAATGTCTGAAAAGATGAAAACTCGTTATGACCGCAAAATGAACAATAAAGGTTTCGACGAAGGCACACTAGTGTGGTTGCACAATCCAGTTCGCAGTAAAGGGAAATCTCCTAAGCTTCAAGCTAAATGGGACGGGCCGGACCGGATTGTCACAAAAATCAATGACGTGACCTACCGTATCCAGAAAGGTACGAGAAGTGCACCTAAGATCGTCCATGTGGATCGACTGGCGCGTTATTATGGGACCGATGCTCGGGACGAGCATGTCTTAGGAGGGGACAGTGTTACGCGCCAGAATTAATGCCGGGTTCACAACGTACTACTAACGCCATCTAGTATCGAGTAGTGGAACTAATTAGGTCACGATCTTTCTAGAATTTTCGATGCTAGAACATTCTCGATGTTTCGACACCTAGTCAGTCGGGACCGGTATGTTCCCGAACTTTCTAGATATTTCCATTCTCGAAGGTTCTGGAAATTACTGTCGGACTATATAAGGTGCGCAAAGCTCGCGACTCAGTCAGTATTGAATTGGCGATACAAGCGAACATTGGAAGCGATCTTCAACTGCGAATTAAGTGAAGTGAAGTGTTTAATAGTGCGATTGTGTGTTTTATTTAGTGCGTTTAAAGTGATAATTAGTGTTGATTATTAAAGTGTCATTTTTGGTTAAATAATCGGCTGTTTTTATTGTCACGAACCCCAAGCTCGTAACATTACGTTATTATTTTCTTAATTTCGTAGTATTGTTTACATACAATTTTTATTCGTCTTAGTTAGTGATGTGCGATGTTCGCATCGCATACGATAAGTATCGATATTATTATATTGATAGTGTGTAAAATACATTGCAATGCTATTAACCCACAGATTTCCTGGAAAGTAAATTTTCAAAAATAAATGGATAGAAGAAAAATATAAACCATAGACATAAAATGTGGCATATCTGCTCCCTGCACTTTGATGAATCTAGTTTTAACAGAACCTTCGATGTGATGAGGTTACATGATGGCGCAGTGCCCACATTGAATATGCTGGTATGTTTTTAAACAAAAATTGTATAGCAATTAGTAGGATGGTATAGATTAGAAGGTATGGATTAGTAGGATAAATTTATAATATTAGTAAGATGTAAATTATATGTATGTAAAAATAAATAAATGGTGTTGTAAATAATTATTGTTGACTTTTAATTAAAACCCAATTTCATCGGTATTAATGGCAATAGATACATATTTTGGGGGGTATGCGGTACAGAGAGACATGTCCCGCAAACCCCCATTGATATAATAATATTAAATATTGAGAACCTCCTCCTTTTTAGAAGTCGGTTAAAAAGATAGTGATTATCTAATTTTAGTTTAGTTATTGAACAAGAGAATCGGCAACAATGTCATCCAAACTAAACATGTACGCAAAGTATTAGCTTAAATCAAAAACCGGGAAGTAGGTCAAAGATAACTTTTCAGATTTGTTCACATAGATAGTTATTTTGTTGTACAGACGCCAGCACATCAAATTACTCGAAACTGTCAAATTATTCCAGTCAAAATTGAACTTAATCTTTTCTCTTATAAAGTTGGAAATCTAGTAGGTACAGAAATGACATGGCCAGTTTCAGCCTAGTTACACTCAGTGGCGTATACATTAATATACACCTAATTACAAATATATTAAAATAGAAATACATTTTCTAAAAGTATTTACGTTTTCGTACAACTTCAGAAAAAGTATTTAAACTTAAATAGTTGTTTTTCGATTCCGGCGTATCGAGTTAACACGCCATTTTAGATAAACGTTCCATTCCCTGTGAAGCTAATATACCTAAGTTCCATCAGAGTAATATTAAAAATTATTCTGACTGTTAAATTATTGTGCACCGTCGTAATCATAATAACATTCATATTTTGTTATTTACTCGAATGCTATGTATACTATGAAATATTTATGATTAATGTTTTTTTTTTTTTTTATAAAAAATAATTATCTTTAAAAACGAAACGAAACGACATGACAGGTTTGACATTCGCCCGCCATTATTTTGTACTCGTTGTGTTGTGTGTGAGTTTGTGTCTTGTTTGTAAACTGTGCTATTATATTATTATCTTTTCTCCATATCGACCATTGCTATTATTTAATATTTCATTCAAAAGTTAATCAATGTTTGTTTTTATTTTAACACTGCAATACTTTATGACACTACCTAACCTTTTATCAAATGTAAAATCAAATGTTTTCTATTCTACTATCAAGAGTCTATCCAGTTATACATATCTTGGGTAACTAATGATTCCATTCCTGTCCTACTACTATCAGAGGGTTTAGATTACACTTGGCACATCTCTTCAGACAAGAGAGTCGAGGCCTGAATTTCTAACAACGTTTTCCTTCACGGTAAAGAAAATTATTAAACATGATTCCTGAAGTCTTGGTAATTGGCTTAATGGTCATCCATTCATTGATCATGACAAGCGTAGCTTACCCATGCAGAATAATCTGGCTACCACTTAGTTATAAGCCCGAGGTGGTTCATGACCAAGACATGTTTTTGTTAATTTCTAAGAAATCTGAAGTTACTGAACTATTTAACTTTAACACTTAATTTTAGAGCATACTAATTTCAAAATAAAGCAAGATTCGTTAATGTACATGAATTTTTAGATGCTAGGCAGAGTGCCCTAAGTAAATTGGCCATCTCCTTTGTCAGATTGTTGTAGCACGATGTGCTGGCGACTGTACAAGTGAAGCTGAGAATGTGCTAAAAATACCCGTTGAAATTGTACCGTGACATTTTGAAAACATTCTAACAATCTTTTATCGATGTTATTGTAAAGAAATATCGACATAGGCTGCCCTATTAGCCGCCATTTTATCATCCCAGCAAAGTGTAGGTAGCTACGTTTTTTTATAGGTATGCCCAGTCCATATGGTTTATACGCATTGAGATAAAAACTTTAACATTGAGTTGAATATCGATATCAGATGCGCATGTTGCTCGCAGTTACAACCCTACGAAAGGCAGCCATTTTAAGTGCCCAAGTCGGTGGTAGGTAAACACGTTTTCTTTGTAGGTATGCCCAGTCCATATGATTTATACGTCAGTGGGGCAACTAAAATGGCGACCGGCCACGCAAAGGCTTGATTTTGACGTCACACAAAATGGTTGCCAAATTTAGTCCTTGGCAAACATATAGATGTCTCTTTTTTCATATGTAGCTCTTGGCTAGAAACAAGTGAGAAAATTGAGACAAAACATAACATGCTCTGTCTCATACGGCGTGCCGGTTTTTTGCTTGGCGAACTTTGGAAAGTTACCCAAACAAAGGCCTGTCACTGTCACTGAGAGGTCGACTCGAGTCAGTTTTTTATGTTTTTAGATAATTTCGGCAATTAAAGTAATAGTTTTAGTGCATTTATGAGAAATAGACTCCAATAGTTAAGTGTTTTGTGCATTTTGTGTGCTATATAATGGGATGGTGCAGTATTTTAGGCTGCAAAAGCCGCACAGAAAGAAAGGAAGATGATAATGTTACTTTTCACTCGTAAGTATGCAAATATTAATAGTTATTGTGCATTGATTGAAGAAATACATTTGTGTTTATGTAATGACATGACTTTCGATGAAAATTAGACGTAATTCTAGCGATATCGTTTATTTTTCTTTCCACATAACCTTTAACTTGATAATTAATTTTTTTTTAATAATTTTATTCTTGACCATGGATACATGTCCTTCAGTCGTCCTTTAACTTGATATTCGTTGTGTTGCCATACCTTGTCATCTTTTTTTCCCTTAACTCTGTAATAAAAAGTGCAAGTAGTTAAATAAATAAAATTCAATAAAATAATAGTTTGTTCACCAGATTATTTTGAATTATATAGTTATCTTCATATTAATCTAATATATAAAATTCTCGTGTCACATTGTGTGATACATAAACTTCAATTCAATGTGCAAACAACGAGGCAAAAATATTTCATAAAATAGACCTCTCGAGTCTCTGCGATTAGTTTGTTCAATCAAATAAACCATCAAAGTTTTAATTCTGCTTTGTAACAATAGTTACGTAAGCATTTAAAGTATCATGTAACATGTTCCAAGATTGTTTTACTAAAATATTACTGTTAATATCATTAGAATTCTGTTGACAATTTTATATGTTGAATAATATAAATAATTTTGCACTCTTCATATGAATGACATTATGCGACTCATATTAGTACATTTATAATAATTTAGTATGTAGTTGTTACAACGAAACACCCTCACGTTTTTGGTCATATTTAGGGAAAAGTTTCCATAATAGCAACATTGAAGTTTTATAGTGCTGTCTCATGTGCGGCCACGAGGTGGCTACATCTAGAGGTATTCTAAGAAAGAAGGTTACAAATTCCATAGAAAAATAAATTTGTTCGGAGTTTCACAGGACTGGCGAATGCGTAAGTTGTAATTTAGTAGAATTGGCCCCACAGTGTACTTTAAATATATAATTATTTGGAAATTGGCCCTCTGCCTGAAAATGGATGTAATGACGTCTGCCTACAGCCCCGCATAGGAGTGAGCCGTATTTATCGAAACAGTTAAAAAAACAGGTATTTCAATGTAACAACATGATACAGGTATCTCAGAACCGAAATAACAGCTCCTACCTATTTCGCCTGTTCCTCAAACAACCGTAGTAGTTCTTGAGCTAGTTAAGATTTTGCAGCGGTAGGTACCTACATAACGTTTTGGAATTTCCCAGATCTCGAAAACGGCTCAAAGCAGAAGTTTGAAAAGAAACCAATAAGAGATCATTTGTTTATACTTACATTAATTTTTTGATTTGGTTGACGTACTTACACCAATTTAATTAAATTGTTTCAAAAATAAGAAAAAATGATTTGCAAGTAAACCAATACACTTGTTACCAAATAAACAGCTGAAAAAAATACTCGTAGTATACGCTTATAACGTCAGGAATTTCGGCTTCAACGTGGTTCCTTGATTGTGTCAGCTCGAGTGGGCTGAGATTTCGTTCGGTAGTTTGTGGAGTTTTTCTTTTTAGGTTTCTGTAGCCAAATGGAAAAAAAAACGGAACCTTTATAGATTCGTTATGTCACTGTATCTGTCTGTCCGTCCATATGTCACAACCACTTTTTTCCGAAACTATAAGTACTAAGCTGTTGAGACTTGGTAAGTAAATATTGTATTCTGTGAACCGCATTAAACTTTCACACAAAAATAGAAAAAAAAACAATAATTTTTGGGGGTTCCCATATGTGTGGGGTATCTATGGATAGGTCTTAAAAAATGATATTGAGGTTTCTAGTATCATTTTTTTTGTGTACGTTACCCCAGCAAGAAAGTATCTCCTAGAGTTATATGAGTAGAACGTATAGTTGTTGGTGCCTTATCTGCTGTAAATGCACATAAAAAATGCGTGCCCCTGTCCTTTTAGAAAAAAAAAAAAACAGAAAAACGGTTCTTGCTGGGGTAACGTTTTTCTAGCAGGAAAATTCTAAACGAATGATCGGAGCGAGAAAAAATATTATCGTTTATTCACTTTTATACACATAAAATTTACATTTTTAAATATAGCTTTAAAAAAATATTATAAAATACATTTTAAAATATAAAAAATAGTAGTCCGCCGGTGTCGGGAGCAGGGTCCAAGCTACCGGTGGTTACGGCTCCAGAGAAAGGAACCTCCTCACAATACGAGCCGTATCAAGGAGTAGGTACTGCCTTCTGTATCAGGCCCTTTACCCAACCGCGTAACGCCAGCTTTGACAGGTGGTCGTCAAAGCTTTTGGCCAACAGGCCATTGGCCGTAACGACAATCGGCCCAATGACTGCCGAGTTCACATTCCACATGTCGACAACCTCGTGTGCTAAGTCGAGATACTTAATCTGTTTCTCTTTCTCAGGTTTCACGAGATTCTCGTCATGTGGAATAGTAACATCGATAATCATTGTGCGGCGCGCTAATCGGTCTATCACCACTATGTCAGGCTTATTGGCAACAATAGTCCTGTCAGTGATGATAGACCGATCCCAGTACAACGTGACATGGTCATTTTCAAGAACTGGGTCGGGCACATACTTGTAATACGGTACCTCAGAGTCCACAAGTTTGTACTTCAAAGCAAGTTGCTGATGGTTGATCCTGGCCACTTGGTTATGTCGGTGCAAGTACTCGCCGTTAGCCAGACGAGAACAACCAGAGATAATATGTCTGATGGACTCACCCGGACGATGGCATGCCCGACACACGTCCACCGTCCCATCCTTCATAATATGTCTCCTGTAGTTATTTGTCAAGATAACTTCGTCCATAATCGCACAGACAAAACCTTCAGTTTCTCCGAAGAGATCACTGAAGCGTAGCCAAGCCACGGACGCTGAAAAATCTACATCAGACCCATGAAGAGCCCGGTAGAAGCGCCCGTGAAGCTCCTTGCCTTTCCATACCTCCCTGCGGTCATCTGTGGTCAGTATCACAGGTTTGCGCCAGTTCTCTTTAGCCATGGACAACGGGGTGAGTCCTTTATCCACTGCGACCACATCTCGGTGCATACCCACATCAGCTTTGAGAAAATATTCTCTGAGACTGCACATCTCGCGGTTGTGGAGAGTTTTGGCGTTTAAAAAGCCTCGACCTCCACACCTCCGTGGGATGTACAGTCTCATCACCGACGAACGTGGGTGATGCATCCGGTTTGCAGTCAGCAGTGTACGGACTCTCCTATCCAGGGCGTCGAGTTCGGTTTGAGACCATTTGAGTATGCCGAGAGTACATTAATACCGGCATGACCCAACCGTTGAAGGCGCGCATCTTATTTCCGCCCGACAAAAGGCTATTCAAAACCTTTTTCAGGCGGCCAAAGAAGCGCTCCTTCAACGATTGCTTCATGTCAGCAACATTAATGCCCAACGTTTCTGACATACCCAAATACTTGTAGGTTTCGGTTGAGCTAAGGAATCTAACCTGTATGGAATCCGAGAGTTGAATTCCCTCAGATTCCATAATCTCCCCTTTCTTTACATGCATGACTGCAAATTTGTCCACACCAAATTCCATCCTGATGGCACTACTGAAGGTTTCAGTGACCTTCAGTAGCTCCATCAGTCGCAAATTGTTGGGGGCAAAGAGTTTCAAATCATCCATGTAAAGAAGGTGGGATATGGTCTGACCACCTCTTCTCAACCGATAGCTTAGACCTGAATCCTCCAGCAATGTGCTTAGAGGATTCAGAGCTAAGCAAAACCAAAGCGGACTCAAACTGTCGCCCTGAAATATTCCCCGTTTAATCCATACAGGCTCATCATTCCCCTGAATTGGTCGACATCCTGGATAGCGAAGGACTGTTTTCCATTGCCTCATACATGACTCAAGGAAGGTGCGTAGAGTTGGATCTATTTTATACAACTCCAACACCTTCGTGAGCCATGTATGTGGCACAGAATCATAGGCCTTCTTGTAATCTATCCAACATGTCGACAGATCCTTGCAGGATCGACGAACCTGTTGGCTTATGGCCATGTCTATGAGGAGTAGCTCCTTAGTGCCGCGGGACCCCTTCCCACATCCATTCTGAGAGGCAGACATAATTGAGTTAATCTCAATGTGATCATTAATTTTCACTCTCAGGATGGATGTAAGAAGCTTATAGACCGTCGACAAACAAGTAATTGGTCTATAATTCTTGGGTTCCGCGGGACTACCTGTCTTATGGAGCAGGTGGGTAACGCCAGTTGTTAGAAACTGTGGTAGCGACCCAGACTCTAAGCATGACTGGAATTGAGATGCCAGGAGCGCGTGTGAGCTGCTATACCACTTAAGCCAGAAGTTATGCAGTCCGTCCGGTCCCGGAGATTTCCAGTTCAGTAACGGACGGACTGCTTTGGCTACATCTAAGGGAGTGATGATAATTTTTCCCATTTCTGGTATAGTTTCACACACGCGCTCGATGTCGCGCATCCAGTCATCTTCGGTATGACAGACGGGCACCGACCAGATGCTTCGCCAGAATGTACTCGTGGCGATATCATCCGGGCGGCACACGTCCGTCACACTTTGTTCAGGTCGCTCCCAAGCTCTATATACCCACCTCTCATCGCTCCGGAACATGCGATTCTGCGAGTTCCGATCAACCCGCCGCTTATACCGCCGAATACGGTTTGCCCATGCACAAACTTTCTGCTTCAGGAAGTCGATGCGCTCTGTGACATGAGACGTGTAATCTCGAGGGCTGATACCAGTCCCCAAAAACGCCCGTCTCACAAAGCGCATTACACGTGGTCGTGTGTTGCCCTCCCTGAAGCAGTTTAGTTTGCCGATGAGTGTCCTTGCCCCATCGATACGCCGCTCAATCCTGCATTGCCAAGCTGGTGCAGCAGGTTTTGGTCGTATAGCTTCATCACAATTTGGGAACTTGACGTTCGCTATACGACATGCCGCAACAGCCCCACAAAACAGGATTGAGTGCGTATCAACGAGACTCTCGCTGCTTTCCAAGATGTTCTGCAGCAGCGAGTCCAAAGCACACACCAGCGCCCTATTTTTTTGTGCATGGGTAACCGTGGTAATCGGGGCCTAAGATCGGTTGGAGTTGATCTGTACTCGCGAAGCGCATCCTCCAGTGCGCTCCTCAGCCTATCGTTGCACTGGCTACTTACCGTGACAACCCTATCATCAACCTCATCACAAACATCAATGGGCCGCGGTATGATTGCGCCACTAGCTGGCGCCTTATTATTATTTTGTTTTATTAAATTTATTTTCTCAGGCTAGTGCCTGGTATTTAAGATTTTGAATTAATTAATTTAAGATTTTGTTTATTAAACTTGTTTGACATGAACGAGCGTGGCAGTTGAGAGCTTGTCATGCTCACACAAACGTCTCGCTGATGGTGGCGCGTGTGTTGGATCATTTGGTCCCTTCAAAATGGTTGAGCTAGATGGTGCTGATACACGCGTCATGTTCGTGAACGGGCGCCGTCAGTTGAGACTGGTCATCTCTTACCTGCCACTGGCTTATTTTATAATCTGTACTTTTTGAATTGTTTTATATACTTTCTTGTTCTTTGCATTGTCCTCACATATAGAAGCGATCAAAGATAATGTTACCATGATTTTTGTATTAAGTACATCAATTGATTTAAAAGAGTGTCCGTGGAGTTTCTTGCGCGTTCTTCTCCATAGAGATCTACGCTTTGGAACGTGCAAATAGCTTCATCTTTTTTTGGACCGACCGACCTTGACAATTCAAAAGTGCCTGTAAATGGTCTAATTGAAATAAATGATTGAGTTTGAGTTTGAGTTTTTGAGTTTATTTGCTAGAATGTCACGGGTGTGAACCAAGGTGAGATCCTAGTTATTAGTTTGTGATGGTAAATTACTTTGTACTGCAGTAAAATTGTTATCCAAGTCTAGTTGTAAAAATTTTCTAACTATTCGGCAAGTATTTAAAATAGCGGCTTTTTGTAGTGTTAAGTATGTGTATTTCGAAAGATTAAGAACATTTAAGTTATTGAATATTTGTTTTGGGATAACACCTGTTGTTGATATTACTATTGGGACAATTGTTCATTTTCCAAACTCTGGTGATTTCCTCTTGCAGTTCTGTGTACTTCCTTATTTTTTCTGTGATAGTCTTTTGTGTGTTATTGGTGTTTGGTACTGCTATATCTATAATGTATGTGTGTTTGTTTTCTTTATCAACAAGTGTTATGTCGGGTCTGTTATTGTATATAGTGTGATCTGTAATTATAGTGCGGTCATAATATATTTTGTAAAAATTATTTTCTAAAACAGCTCTTGGTGTTTAATTGTAATATGGTGTGTATAGGTCCTGCATTAGTTTAAGATTAACGGCGAGTGTTTGGTGAATAATGTTAACGAGTTGATTGTGACGATGAGTGTAGGTCCATTTCATGCGTACTCTGGGCTTTCCCGCTTTGGTGGTCGCAGGCTGAGTAGCTGACGCCGCCTGCGAAACATCCAAGGCGGATGTAACTGCTATACTATCGTCCCTAATGTCTAGTCTGTCCGTCAGTTCGGCTGTAATATTTTTATCGGGGAGAACCCGCCTGCTCAGTCCCCCACCGCCGATGGGTCGTATGCTGTGACACCCAGCATCGGCCCCAGGTGCGCCCCGACGATTGCCCTCGGGTAGCGGTCCTATACATTTACTCTTTGACCTAGTCTCCATGTTAAATGGGTTTCCAGAGCCACGTTAGCCACGCCAGTAATCTCTCATTCGTGTGTCCGCCCCCCACGTGATTAGGTGGTCAATCAGGACGTGTAGTTGTTTAGGGGGTTATTATTATTATTATTATATCTCTAAAACCATTTCATGTGCCCCTGTAGAATAAACATACACGAGTAGCTCTTTATGTGTGCCCCTTAATGCCCCAATTAGATATTTATAGTTTTCAAGTTATCGCGGTTTTATGAAAACCCGAAAAAGCATCGCAGCCCTTAAATGAAACAAGGTATAAGTTCTCTGAAAACTGTATTCGGTCCTTCTTGACGCTAATAATAACCATACAAAGTTTCAAAACTGTTTATTCATGCGTTTTTGAATTATCTTGCTAAAAGTCAAACGATGGTGTCATAATTTTGACGGCAAAATACAAGGAACCGGCTCAATCCCAGATGTGCAGGTGTAAACCAAAATCTTGTGCATTTAGTCAAAAATATATGGTGAAAATATTCAGCTTGGAATTCTTCGCATTAAGTAAATATGAAGAAAATGCGGATATAAAACACGTTATATTTGATTGTGAATCGTTTGCCACTGTTTGCCATGCAAAGACTGTTACTCGTCAGTGAAATTAGTGACATAGCCGAAGAAAACTCTCTATGTGTTCCCCGCCACGTTCAGGAATTACTTTCCAAAACGGTTTATTAAAATCCATTATTTAGATATATTGAATACTGTAGAAAAAATTAAATCGTTTCGGGGTTCATTAGATTTTTTTTTTTTTTTTTTTTTTTTATGTTTTAAGTTAGTTTTTTTTATCACCTTTCAGATGTAGGTACTGTACTCATATATATTGATTTGATGAACTTGTTATTGATTTATGTGTACTTGTAAGATAAGAGTAGTATGTTTAATGATTACGACTGAAGAACATGTATCCATGGTCAAGAATAAAAGTATTAAAAAAAAAAAATATATACCGTGTAAAGTTTACACTTTTTGTGCACAATATTTCAATATTCTATTCATTGAAGAATAAGAATTGAAAAGAATTTGCAATAAGGTACAAACACTTTTCGCACCAACAGTCGTATTGCATTGAGGAAGCGAGGCACAAGTATGCATCAAACGTATACGAGTGATTGAGACGGCATACGCGACGTACCCGCGCATGCGCTTTTCTATGTTTCTTGTCAAATTGACATCCTGCGCAATCGATTGCGACGTACTTCGCATGGGTAAACTTAGATTATTCGTACTGTAGTAGGTTGACAGTTTCAAAGACTAATTTGAGTGGAAGCGTGTGTCTTATAATGGTTCGAGAAACATAAAGTGTTAACGAAGTCGTAGAGTCAAAGAAAAACGAGAACTTGTCCCACAAAAGCTATAAACAACAATACACTCGAGCAACTATAACCAACAATATTCACGTTCACGTACTTTTGCAATGCAAATGTTAAATAAAACCGGATAATCTGACACCAGTCTCGTCATGTGGTATCGCATTTTGAGTTTGAGAGTTTGAACACGGCCTGGATTTGTCAGCGTTATTTGTCCGTTCGGAAAATAAACGAACGTGTGCGCTTAGTCGAACATTTTGTGTATTCAAGACTTCAAATCTGAATTCCGTATCAGGAAATCTAATCAGGTAACTGGAGGTGTCTATATTGTTCACAAACGTGACCTTACTGTTTTCAAAAACAGTATGGTAGCGGATTTGAGCATGTCATAATTAGAATTTGCATTTTTCCATAAGAAACTGTTTGCATGTTCGAGTGTCCACTAACCCAAACATTTTTAATGCTATTTGGCATCGTTCACACCAGACATATTATCTGCCGCTGACTGTGAGTATGTTCACTGTGCTGTAGTCAGTGACAACGCACTACGTTAGGTTCGGTGTGAATAAGAAGTTAAACATATATTGAAAAGCGATAAACTGCGTAACGCGTGCTCACAGTCAGCGGCGGACAATACGTTTAGTGTGAACGATGCCATATTTTCATGTTTGGGTTACTGCGTGAGATGCCTTGTCTATAGGCACTTGTCTGTCCACCAACAAACAGCGTGAAGCGAGTAAAGCTAGAAACTAGATATAAGTTGGCGAGCAGTGAGGAGCGAGTGTGTAGATCCAATAGATTGGTTGCTGGGTTTTTAGATAGTGCTAGTGTGGGATAGGCTATTACTCGCACCGGCCCGCATTACAGGTAGAAATGACTGCTGGTTGGTCTCCCAGCGTGGCTTCTAACTGCCAAGCAAGTAACACTTATCAAGTTTTATCTTTGACTGCTCTTGCTGCTAAGCAACGCTTGCCAGGGTTGGTCTGTGGATGGGGGACCAACTTAACATACCAAATATCCTCCATGCCTCAGAAAGCATGTTAAGCTGTTGGTTCCGGCTGTCATTTGGATATCTTTGGCCGTTACGGATAGTCAGAAGCCAGAAACCCTGACACCAGTCTTGCCAAGGAGTACCGTGGTCCCATGTTAATGGGTTGTGGAGGTCTGGTGGGCAGCTGCTCCACATAAAATACTGGAATGAACTGAATCCTGTTTGACTGGAAGCCAACCCCAAAGTAGTTGGGAAAAGGCTAGGCAGATGATGATGATGTTATTTTAACACTACAGATTCTTATATAGGTTTTCCTGTAATCTTTAGGTATCAAACAATTTTTTTTTTTATGTGATACGGGGAAACTTATTATCTACTATCATTCAAAGTTTTTGGCACCCTAGTTTTGGAATTAATGGGCTGGAAGTGTCATTTTTGGTCTAATTTCTTGAATAACTTCAAAACTATTTATTTTAAAATTATAATTAAAACCCTCACAGTAAGCCCTTTCATTTGATATGCCGATATGCCAGATGATGCTCTTGTTGCTGCAACCAACTAGTGGTGAGAGTGTTCTCACCTGCAGTGTGAACAGCTATCGCCGCAGTTAAAATATCAACAATATTACCCGAGTAGGTGCAGAAACAAAGAAAGAAGGTTTATTTATAAACTAGCGACAGTTGTCTTTTCTAAATTGACTTCCAAAGTAAAGTAATTTTTAATTTGCAATTTATTTTATATTCTGACATTGTATAATTTATATTATTTCTTATTTTCAATTATAATTTAATGTGTTAGTTAATCACACCTCGTCATGCGATACTTGTTTAATGAATGCTGTGATTATCTGTAAGTGTTGCTGATTATGATTTTTGTAAAAAATGCTTGTTATATTTAACTAGCTGACCCGCGCAACTTCGTCTGCGTCACATTTTCCATTAATGCTCCGCTCCTATTTGCCTTAGCGTGATGATATATGTACAAGCCTATAGCCTTCCTCGATAAATGGGCTATCTAACACTGAATGAATTTTTCAAATCGGACCAGTAGTTCCTGAGATTAGCGCGTTCAACCAAACAAACAAACAAACTCTTCTGCTTTATAATATTAGTAATAGATGTGCATGCAATTTCGATGATCCTAATAAATAAATAAATAAAAACCACATAAAAATTAAAATAAATCATTTAGTATCTCGAATGGTTTTGAGTTTCTGCGTCAACTCAGTATGCTTGTGTCAAAATTCAAATTAGGCTGAGGGCCAGCACTTTTTGAACGTCAAGTTTTACAAAAGACAGTCCCCCAAAACGCCCGCCCGTCACCACTTCCTAGTGTTTTAGCTGTGGAGAAGAAGTGGCCAACAAACTCCCCAGCAACACAACAGTAACTGTCTGTTACGTTTTAGGAACTAGAATTTTACAATAATTATAATGCAAAGTGCATGCATGACGACACGGTTGGCGCAGTGGTTGAGCGATTGACTGCTGCGCAGCATGTCGCGGGTTCGATTCCCGCACGGAACAAATATTTGTACGACCTACAAGTATTTGTTCCGAGTCTGGGTGTTTTTCTATCTATAATATGTATGTATTTACAAAAAAAAAAATGTATATAAGTAGTTTATCAGCCATCTCGTTACCATAACACAAGCATTAAGTTGCTTAGCTTGAGACTATATGGCGTTGTGTGAAATGTCCAAGGATATTATTATATTATTTTTTGAAGCGATTATCAGTCCACTAAACCACCCAAACCCATAGCGTTTCATTTTTTGTTTCCATAATCTGCAATAGTACTGCTCCAACCGGGGATTGCCCTTGGGAATACTTTCAGTGTATACAGGGATAATCGCCGGTTGGTGCCCCATTACATTTGAAATTTCAAACGGGGCCTCTGCGAGTTGGTTTCGGCCCCTCGTATTATATTATTATATTATATTATTATTATATTATAAAGTAATCCAAGATTAAAAATTATTTTATAGCTCCTCTACACTACTCGCGAAGTTGAGCGAATACAATAGTGTAGAAGGGTACTTTGCTTCGTGCAACCTCGTCTCGCTTCGGGCGACTTCCAGTCGTAGTCGTTTTTTGTGCCTGAGTCAAAGGACTCGAAGTTCGAACACGAAGCGTCTTACTACACTACTCGGCTCACTTCGGTTCGCGTCGAGCGGTAGTAAATATGCACGTAGTTTTAATACGCGAGAGTACACATTGCAACGGCAGCTGCCACTTGAATGTTATCCACGATGCCAGTCGTGAAGGGACCGGGCGACTGAGCTCGAGAAGTTGCTCGAGTGTGTGGACACGTACTTCGGACTTCGGTCAATTTCGGAGAGTATTTCGTCGAAGTGACTTCGAGAGTAGTGTAGTGGGTTTTAGACAGAAGTTGGATTGCCTTGATGTTGACATGCTAATGTTTCTTTTTTCATTTAAATGTTCCTAAGCTTCGACACTACCTCGAATGGTTTTGATTTTCTGCGTCATTATGCTTGTATGACTAGCTGCGATTCTGCTTTCACTGTATTACTTTATCTTATGTTGTAGATTGCACCAATGTGTTGATGAAACAAGTAGGCTCCGACAGGTTACCGATTACCAGATTAATGGTAAGGATACACGACGACACCAGACACTAAACACTCAGTGTACTTATACATGGAATGTCTGTGTGTGTACACTTCCGCGACACTTAGTAGTTGCAGATGTCGTGACGGTGTCGCTCTAGTGTCTGTGTCGCCCAGTGTTGCCAGGGCCCTTTAGTCGTAAGTTACGTTTCGTTTCCTAAAATGTTACATTTTTGCTACAAAAGTTACATTATTGTATTTTTTTTAAATTACGTATTTTTGGGGTCGACGGTGTGTAATGGTGTATTTAACCTAAGGATAAAATTTTGTCATCTCTCTTTATTGTGCACTAGCTGACCCACGCAAATTCGTCTGCGTCACATTTTCCATTAATGCTCGGCTCCTTTTAGTCTTAGCATGATGATATGCAGCCTATATTCTTCCTCGATACATGGACTATCTAATACTGAAAGAATTTTTCAAATCGGACCAGTAGTTCCTGAGATTACCCCCTATATACAAACTTACAAACAAATGTTTCCTCTTTATAATATTAGTATAGATAGTATAGATTAAATACTGGTGATCTCTTTCTTACGGGCCTTCATTAATTTTTGGTATGTTCTTTTTTCTTCAATCACGAATTTGAGACAAAAAAATCATCGAATTCGCCAACCAGGGGGCCAATCGCGCTAATTTTAAAAGTTTAGGTCCGCTTGCAATTCGTTTCGAATTCAGTTTTGGTTATGATCTAGTTTCGATTCACAATTTGGTATCGCGCTTAAGTTTAAACTTCAACCAAAGTTGCGTTGTCAAAATTTTACAAATATTTTCGTATTTTCGTTCAAAATCCAAACAACACAACGCGAACGATTGAGAAAAAGTCAAGAAAAAGTAG
Organism: Ceramica pisi; assembly: GCA_963859965.1. Classification (NCBI taxonomy): domain Eukaryota; kingdom Metazoa; phylum Arthropoda; class Insecta; order Lepidoptera; family Noctuidae; genus Ceramica; species Ceramica pisi. The sequence goes on along the minus strand of OY982527.1, from coordinate 37,075,103 downwards.
TACTTTTTCAACTTTTTGTTTGACAGCGGTAACGTTACAGTTGTGATGCAGTTGCGTTCCAAGTTTCTGTCAAACGTTTAGCGCGATACGGAATGTTTAAAAAAGTTGTGAAATGGCTACAGTTCAGTTGCGTCCCAGCCGAATTTTATTAGCGCGATTGCCCTCCTGAACCTGGCATCAGATTTTTATTATTGTAATGTAATACTCGTTGAGGTTAAATCACAGTTATCAAAGATCGTTGATTTGTTTCTGTGTAGATATTTTACTTGTTTGCATCTGCAATAAAATAGATGATGTATTTTTATTTTTATTAGTATAAGTTGCAAACTTTGACATTAAGTTTGCCAACAAAATAAAATATTAGTTGGAAATAAATGTATTCATCAGAACTTCACTCACGCACATAATACAAAAAAAAACGCAAGGAAACAAAACAAATCACAATCAGTCACTTCTGTAGCTACGAAACCGCGTACGGCGGGAACTTGCGAAGTACGAAAAGTGCGCGTACACGCTCAAGCAAAATCAAGTTTTAAAGCAAATACTTTACGATTCATTTTGTCGTGGCGCTTTCCATTCAGAGCCATCTGTGAGTGTGATATGGAGTGAAATACTTTTTAGATGCGCAGTTTTAGGTGCGTTAAATTGAAATGCGTTCGTAAACTGTTTGCAATAAAAATCTAGTGTTACAAATCTCGTTGTTCTCAAAAGTTATGAAAATTGCCTTAAATACAAAAATTACTTACATGTTACGCGAGGGGGTCAAAAGTTACGAAAAATGTAAGAAATGTAACCTTCTGGCAACACTGGTGTCGCCGCCGTAGAGACAGGACGTGCGCGCTTTCCGACACAAGTGTCGCTAATTTCAAACGTGCGCGAAATTTTATCTAGACTAATGACGTCACGCACGTGGTCTGCAGAGGAATGATTATAAAAATCGAGTAAAGAAATCTGCAGCGGTAGAAAGTTTGGCCGAACAATTTAATCCAATCTTAATCCATATAGATATCTTTTAACGACGACGCATTTTAATAGAAACACATATCGCGACATTCGCAGTAGCAGCACGTCGATTCATGGCGATGGAATGTACCACACTGAATTGCAATCAGTGTCAGATATGTTTCCATGATTCGTGTAGACGGCAACCCTTGAACCGGTACACTAGATGTTCACCAATGTCGACAGAAAAACATTACCTACCGTGTGGACGCAATTGACACTAGTGTCGACATTTCTGTCGAGTGTCAGTGTCTTCGTGTATACTTACCTTAAGATCCCGTTCAGACACGCGGGAATCGCGCGATTACGTCTGAACAATCTAATATATTTATACATAAACTGTTTTATTATAATTACTAGCTGACCCGTGCCCACTTCGTTGGGCGGTAAACATTTTAACTTGTGATGAAATTATGAATGTGGTTCGGTTAGTACTGACTGCTATGATTTATTTCCTGACGGCCAAAAGGAGGGTTTTGTTTTTATTGCATAATAATATGTATGTAGCTAGGCTAGCGAACCGCTGCGAGCGCTCAGCGTTAGACTCCCTGTCCCTTGTTGCAGAGACATGCTGCTTTAAATCACTGAGACGCTGTGCACGTTCAGCGCTAGATTCCCGAGCACGGACCTGCGATGTTCTCCAGCTTTGGTTAGCAAGCCGCTGTGAACGCTCGGAGTTAGATTTCCCAGCGAGTGCTTGCGAAATATTTTCACTATTCCTCGAGAGGCTCTTCCGTACGGCGTACTCGAGCTGCTCTTGTCTCATGTCTGGGATGTCTGACGGGAAAGTTGTGATATTCTTTAAGGCATGATAAACAATCACTGAAACTGTCCGATATCCCAAAAACAGAAATCTCACAGCTTCGAACTCGAAGAATGAGAACGAAGTACCTAATATTGTAATTGTGTTTTGAGAAACCGAGCAACCAAAACAATTTTAAAGACCAACAACATTCAATCAACTACGTACAACTTACCTACCAAACGACAAAAGTTAAATAATAACTGGAGAGGGTCATTAAACCGCGGAAAATCATAACACCACGTTTAGAAAAATGACGTAATTGCACAACGCCGTCTATGGGTAAATGGATAAAACGTCCGTACAAAGCATGTTCTAATGCGGTTCGTGAATGGACGGCGCGGGCGGCGTTTTGCGATTTAGTAATTTCATATCATCTTCGAAACTATTCAACCAATTGACATACTGTTTAGGGGCAAATCGTATCTCTATGATGTTCTTGTGATCAAAATAACATTTTTTTCGATAAGGTTTAATATTTTGTTGTTAAAAAAAATCGTCCAAAGATAAGTACGTCAAAAAATACTTTTTTTAACACATAAAAGCTACTATATCTGCTAAAATATAAAAGATAGAAATATGGTGCTGCGGACTTTTTTGTAGAACTATTATAGGCGGACCAGGTTGCCATACATTGTTTTCAATTATATACAACTGTTAAGGCAGCGCACGCAAATAACTCTGTTGTAAGAGCTATTTTTTTCCGACTGGATAGACAAAAATTTAGATAGTTCAACTAATATGCATGATATCTTTATAATTTATAGCCTATAGCACTCACGAAGTCACGAATAATGTAGCTTTCTACCAGTGAAACAATTTTTCAAATCGGACCAGTAGTTCCTGAGATTACTCCCTACATACAAATTTACAAACAATTTTACCTCTTTATAATATTAGTATAGATGTATAGATGAGAAGCGCGCGGTACCCATGCGATTCTGTCACCGCGCGGTTGCCGCCGTCTCTGAACTAGAGTTTGGTCATCGGGTATATTAAAAAAAAATCTTCTATGTATACGGGCGTATTTGACATCGTAACGCAAACTTCGGGAAAAGGCTACACCTCATGCCACTAACCAAATTGTGGAAGTCATTAATATCGCTAATGAACGGTTACAGAAATTGAAATTTTCGAGCGCGCAATGTATTGTGAACAACGCGATCTAAACGCGTGAGAGCGTTGCACGCAATACATACCTCACGTCTTGCACACACACACAGAGGTACACAGGTCTGGGACACCGCGGCCGGCGACGCGCATGTATAACTCGCGCGCGATCAGAATGGGATGCGACCTTTTGGAACTGAGACGCGCGCGGTCCGCCGGCCAGCCGTAGCGTCAGCAAAAGTTGCCAGCGGGTTTCAAAAGGCCACTTTAGCAGAATCAACCAGCAATTCATACCTACTATCCGAAACTATCAAAGGATTTGTCCATTCTCGGCTTCGCGCGGACACGATGCTCGAAAAGATACAAATAAATCAAAGATCATGTTTTGTTTTTAAATGCATACCGCGTGTATCTGACATCGACGCACAAACGATTTCCATGGGTCCAGGGCATGATTCTGGACACCCCAGTGTTGGAATTTTTCGTCGGTTCTTTTCTCATTTCTTTCAAGAGTACCACAAAGTATCAGCTCAGCTGTGTTGATATCTATTGTGGTTTTATTCAGATTGCTCTTTTTAGTGAAATTAGTTAATTAATTATTTTTTTATTAAGAATCTCATTGGGTTAGGTCAGAATAACGACTATGAGCAGTCTAAAGTAAAAAAACCCTTGAAAAAAATGAAAAAATGAGAAAAAAAGCCGACGAAAAAATTCCAACACTGGGGCGTCCAGAATCATGCCCCGGACCCATGGAAATCGTTTGTGCGTCGATGTCAGATACACGCGGTATTTATTCAATACTTTTGTATCAACTTGCCTACGATGTGTATTTAATAAATAATTGTTTTATTCTTCGAAATATTTACATTACTCGTCCTTCAGTGTTGCCAGTTTCCAACAATTAATCGTACCTATATTTTGTCAACAATTATTTACAAATCGATTCAAATTGTCATTTTTGAAGTTGAACTTAGTCCACCATATTCTTAAAATAAAATTGTTTTTATTGTTTTAGTATAGCAGCTGTTATTTGTAATCACTTACATTCATTCAAACATGTTTTATCCATATAATTGTAAAACAAAAGTATCGAAGATGGTCAATGAATTTCGATTTATAATGTACTTACCTACATAATATACTCGTATATCTAAACATTATCATTAATAAGATTGCAACCATGAAACTTTTCTGTATATTTACACAACACTATGATAGCTATCGTAGAAATAACTAATTTATAATTAATTCAGAGTTTTTTCGCTAACGCTACTTGTCTTGAGAACTGTCATTTTCTCTTTACTTTGATAAGGTTCCATCCCTTTTTGATTGCGCGCGGATTATACCTACGATATCGCCTACTATCGCCGAAGCCTAATAGGTACCACATAAAATTATTTAATCACTTAGAAATAACTACGGTGCCTACCTGCTGATGGTAGGAACATGTTTATGCAGAATTTAAGAGAAGAAGAAGCAAGGTCACCTTGAATGGAACACTGCATTACATCCTTCTGGATCTTGTTTTTGAAAAGCTTAAGAGAAAAGGAGCCATAAGCTTAGTCTTTTAACATCACGATTCCGATAAGGATTAATTACAAAAAATAAGCTTGTAAGTACCTACATCGAGATCCGGGTACGCAGGTAGCTAATCAACTACGAACTACCTAACTCTCTTTGAATGTACCTACCTAAATACCTACGAATATCAAACCCTCCGCCGACGGCAATACTTTCACATAAAATAATTTTAGTCACTCAAAAATACCTCATGTTTATGCAGAATTCAAGGAGCCATAAGCTTACGTATCCTAAATTCACGAACACAATTCCGATATGGATTGACAACAAACTCAACAAAGCCCGCGATGTGCGAGTCAGACTCTCACACAAAGGGTTCCGTACCATAACCATACACAAAAAACACGTTTCTTGTATGCGAGCTCTCTGTAAATTTTATTTTATTATTTGTTGTTATACCTAGCAGAAATAGGGATACCATGCCTGAGATACAGCCAACTGACAGACAGACGGACAGGCGGCCGGACAGCAGAGGCTTAGTAATAGGGTTCCATTGGTTACTCTTCGGGTACTGAATCCTAAAAAGAAGCTTGGAAGTACTTTGAAATCTGATTATGTAGGTATTAACTAGTAACTACCTAACTTACCTTAAGTTCGCTCACCCCTAACCAGATAGGGTTCGAAGTGGCCGCCGCCAGCATGCTCGCAGGGTTTCAGCGTGGTCAAAGGGCAGAAACGTTGGGTCCTGGGCACACTCCTCACGCAGTGAGGCAAACAAATTCACGATGCGATTCCTCATCTCGGCTGCGGAATCGCACTCGGACACAAACACCTTCTCTTTTGTCTTTGACGTAACCCCAAAGAAAAAACCTAATGGGGTCAAGTCTGGGGGTGGACTTAAGTTACCGGTAGCACGGTGAGCACCAAGAGGGGTCAAAGGTGGTTCGGTTTGGGTCCCTGATTATAAAGGGATCACTCTTATTAAAAGGAAATGGATATTTTTCGAGAAATTACAAAAAATAGTTTTAACCTCAAATCTGACAAAAATGAAAAACGAAACGTAATTTTGGGCGATTGACAACCAAAACTGTACCAGTATATGTATTGTCTGTGGTATAAAATGTCGTGGAAAATCGGTGAAAAGGAACGTAAAAAAAAACGCAATTTTACGTCAATTTTGCATCAACAAAATAAATGACAGTGACACTGTCATTAATTTTGCATCAACAAAATAAATGACAGTGACACTGTCATTACTGTGTGTGTCTGTGTTAATGTGTGTGTTGTTTTCGTTGTTGTCATTAGTATTCAGTTCTTAATGGTTAAAATAGGTCGAATCTGTCCCAAAACCGAATCAGGGCACCCCGACTCCACCTAGTCTTTTGGCTGCTAGGTTTATAAAATCCGGAGGCGCGGAGGGAGAGCTCACCTCCGCAGCTTCGGCTTGTTGGTCGCTTCCGGCGACCAGCCTCAGCCGCTCCGGCTCGCACGGGCGCCTATACTTTGTTACGCAAGGGCGAAGGGGCTGCACTTCCCGCAGCGCCGGAGACGTTCCAGAAGCGACTTTGTTGACAAAAAGTGTTTTGAGGTTCGTTTTTCTCAAGAATGGTGCATTTCCTTTTCATGGGAGTGGTACCGGGGGGGAGTGAGGGCCCCCCTTCCCCTCTCAACCCCCTTTTCGTGCTACCGGTAACTAAAGTTTACCCATAACATTTTTCAATGAAACACAAAGACACACAAAAACACGCATGTTCACAGACAGAAACCAAAACTTGTCTTCTCGAACGTTTCGAAAAACGATTTTTGCAAAAAAAAGCACTCGTTCGCGATCAGCGTCAACAAGGAACTGACAAAAATCCATCAATAAAATGTTCTTTCGATCTATCCTTTGAGGTCGCCGCAAATGCCTACATTGCACTAAAAGTGCCAGGGCCGGGCTTGCGATGATAATAGTATGAAAGTTCCTTTTTTATTTTTATTTATGAATGTTTTTTTTATCGAATAATTTTGGTATTCTAAAACTGAACATTTTATTTAAACCAAACAGAAACAAATTAGGGTCATCAATCGTCATGATTAAGTTTCCACACCCGTGTTGATAGAATTTTGCCGTATTTAAAATTCTATCACATTAATTGTATCAAAGCGTTAATTAAATGGGTATAGCAAGATCCAATTGTAATAAGCATAACATTACTTATTTTAACTTATTTATTTATTTAACAATTTATGTACAAACATTTTATTAGAACATAAGAAGAAGGAAACAGAAAACAAAGCATTATTATGGTTTGCGCAACTATTAATAGTAAGAAAAAAAAAGATTATTTTCTCGGTCGGGTATCATCATGACTCCACAGAAACGCTTATTAAAAAGCGTTTTACCCGTTACACCCAAATACGGTCCTGGCGTTCGTCGGTGCGTCGACAAAGGAAGGTCAAAGAGCGCGCGCTACGTGTTGCCGTCGCAATATGAAAATGGGTCTATCGACACAAAACAAAATAACCGGTTTTCAACCTTAATCTATTACGTTAATGTTGGTAATCGGCTACTTCGTTTTGCTATGATACGTTTCATTTTCTTTTGACGGCAATCTTTAAGGGCGGGTTGTATCAAACAGTTGGTTAACGTAACATACGTACGTCAAAAAGTTACGATTACGGACGATGTTTGACGTTCGTTAAATTAGAAGCGTTGTTTCAAAACATTCTGGTATAAATTCCTGCTCATCCCAATAGCTAAGTTATTGACACGGGTCCTACCTAAATAGCTTTTTTTGCATTCCACCACTAATTTGTGTCATCAGAAGAACTGGTATTGAGGAATTCAAAAGAAATTTCACAATATTGTTCTATTTGACGCAACCAAAGTTACGTTAATCAGTGCTCAGACCATCTGTTAACGTAAACGTTATATTTTACGTGCCAATTTTATGATTTGACGATAGTTAGCACCATTTTTAACGTTTACGCGTGCGTTAAGTGTAGTTGAAACAACCCGCCCTAAGCGGCATGCTTTTGACAAATCATACACGCGTGACACACATGCACACTCGTTAGTGAGGGCAGCTACTATGCATTGCGTTGACCTTTCGTTTGTACTTTAGCACAGCTGAGCTGTTGCCTATTTGTGGTTTTATTTACATTGCGCTTTTTAGTGAAACTAGTTAATTGATTGTTTTTTTTATTAAATCTCATTGCGTTAGGTCAGAATAACGATTATGAGCAGTCAGTAAAAAAAAAACTCTTGAAAAAACTGAAAAAATGAGAAAAAAGCCGATTTAAAATTCCAACTCTGGGGTATCCAGAATCATGCCCTGGACCCATGGAAATCGTTTGTGCGTCGATGTCAGATACACGCGGTATTAGGGCTCGTACACAAAACTGCGATGCGATGCGAATTCACAACGCAGAAAAGAGGGAGGTCGCACATTAACCTAGAGGGAGCTCGCACATTTTTGCGATGCGACGTCGCATCGCAGTTTTGTGTACGAGCCCTTATGACTGATTTAATGATTAATGGTTTTTTATTCTCTAAAACTAATTATAGGGTTAAAAATAGTATAAATTAGGCCCGATTAGGTTTTTTTTCTTACTTGAAATAAACAACACACCAGCACACACGTTTCGTCTTTTCCGTTCAATTGTTTAATTTTATCTGAATTTAGGAACTCTTTCAAAAGCACAACTTTTTACTTTTCTGTTAACACCGAACTGCTCGGTGATAAAATAAAGGGCTCTGAATATGTGATTTATTTATTAAAACTTTATGCACTAGTAAAACACTGTAGAAAAGCGGACTTCAGAGTGTTTGCTCCTCACGGTGTTTCATACAAACTTTCAAGTTTTTATTCTTGGAAATGAGTGAAATGATTGTAATGAAACTTAGTCTGGTCTAAATAGTTAGGAGAGTCAAAAAGAGTTTTGAGGGAGAGAGTTTAAGTTTTCTATAGAAAGTGAAAGATCACATTACATTTCCCTCTGAGCTCTTTTTCAAAAATGTGACTATTTATTTAGACTATCTAACATACGGTAGATAGTCTAGATAAATAGTCACATTTTCACGCCTTCCAAGTACCTATAATTAAAATCAGTCAATTATTTCCAAAGAATAAAGACTAGGACTTGTAAGTTTGTATGAAACAGCGCGAGGAGTACTTTATACAACCTTAACGCCTTAAAGTACAATTCCGATTTTAAGGCACAATTCCGAATCCGTCATGGTCGCGGTCGCGAAGGGAATTGTACCTTTAAGCATTTTCTACCAGACGACCGTAGGGTGGTGCAGGGACAACAAGTCAGGTGCAACTTTTTTTTAAGTTATAGGTATAAGTTTGACCACTATCTCACCTGATGGTAAGCGATAATGCGGTCTAAGATGGAGCACGCTTGACTAGAAGTAACCTATTCACTCGTGACTTAAACTTAAAGGAAAGACAGAACATGTGAGAAGCTTATACTAGTGTGACCTCTATAAGGAGGTCTCGATACTGAAATTATCCATTGAAATACATTAATTGCTCTTCGATGTAACTTACGTCTGCTTTAGGGTTGCTTCACGTTCACTTCAGGCCGTACCCCGACCAAATAACCTTGAGCATTTTTTCCCTCAATAATAACCAAGGGATACAGTAACGTATACGCTCAGAATGTTGAATAAAATAGTTACAAAATCTAATTTTGGTCGTTTGAAAAAAAATATTTCTACCAAAATGCTCATAATTAAATTGCTTGTCCATTAGTGTAAGTACACAATCAAAATAATCGTTAGTTTTCGAGAAGATGCATGTTTTCAGTTATTTATTCTCATTTCTGTAGTTTCATTGTGAGGAGAACATTATACTTAGTAATAAAAAATAAAAATCTACCATTTTGAAGCCAAGATTATGTAGAAATTTAATGTATTTTTTATAAGTTGATATTTCTTTTGGATAACGAGTACTTATACATATAGCTCCAAAAAACTGCACAAAAAACGGCTAGCGCTGCGTTTTCCACGGGGACGCGCCTTAACGCACGCGTAAACGTTAAAAATGGTGCTAACTATCCTTAAATAAAAAACTGTTGTTTCACAATAAGTCAGAGTTAACGCACTTAGGGCGGGCTGTTTCAACTACACTTAACGCACGCGTAAACGTTAAAAATGGTGCTAACTATCGTCAAATAAAAAAATTGGGTTGTTTCACAAAATGTCAGCGTTAACGCACGTAAAAAATAACGTTTACGTTAACAGATGGTCTGAGCACTGGTTAACGTGACTTTAGTTGCGTCAAATAGAACAATATTGTGAAATTTCTTTTGAATTCCTCAATACCAGTTCTTCTGATGACACAAATAACTGGTGGAATGCAAAAAAAGCTATTTAGGTAGGACCCGTGTCAATAACTTAGCTATTGGGATGAGCAGGAATTTATACCAGAATGTTTTGAAACAACGCTTCTAATTTAACGAACGTCAAACATCGTTCGTAATCGTAACTTTTTGACGTACGTATGTTACGTTAACCAACTGTTTGATACAACCCACCCTTACAAAATAACGATCTGAGAACGTTACTTTAGTTGCGTCAAATAGAACAATATTGTATCTTATTTAACGAACGTTAAACATCTTCCGTAATCGTACGTATGTTACGTTAACCAACTGTTTGAAATAACCCACCCTTAAAGACCTTCCCTTTTGTTATTTCAGGCAATTTGGATCGCACGGCACTCCAGTCAGTTCCCGCCATATATTACAGCGGGTAGGCGTTCTATGCACATGTGTAACTCTTCTAAGATGACAGATATAAGGTATACGTCTATTTACTTTTGGTAGGGCTTAGCCTCCTATACATTTCCGAGTTTGACTCCATCGGGACGGAAAATTTTGAACTAAAATCACTCGTGTTGTATTTAAGGGGAATGCTCCAACCAGCCCGCGAAATTCAGAATTATAATCATCAACATTATCAATACAACGCTCTAAGTTCATAAAGCTGTAGGAATGACTTTTTCTGTTTTTTTTTTGTTCCTACGCCTTTATGAACTTGGAGGGTTGTATTGGTGATTTTGATGATTGTTATTCTGTAACTACATACGTCTTACAGCCGCGAATAATAATTTACTCAACATACAACCTAGCACTGGCCTGCAAATTGCAAAAAACGTAAGAAAATTTGAATTTCGCGGGCTGGTTGGAGCATTCACCTTAAGGGCGCGACTACCTATGAATTGTCCATACAAACGTAATACCAAACCATTTGAAGTTTGAACATATTTTCACCATTGATTTTCACCATAATTATAATGCTGATTTCGCACATTTTTACAGCGTAAATGGCATGTTTTGATTTTGTTTGTTCTGTATTTTGAACATCAATATTTCCAATTTTGTTTCCGTAGAAACATAGCTTATATTATCAAGTTACTAATTATGGAAAAAAAAAATTGAAAAGCACTAAGTTTTCATTAATTAATTTTGGTATTACGGAACACATCCAAATTTATCATAAATTTCGAATAGTTAGTAGTGTTATCGCGGCTAGCAAATGTGAATGTGTGCGTGATCGCATTGCTCACATTCGCCTGCGGCACAGTATAAATATGGACAGTACGGAAACTAAGCCTAGTTGAGAATATAATTACCTACGCTCCATTGAAGCAATAGGGTTGTCACTTTTAATGTTTTTGTTTTTTTACATTTTTGTTCTGTAGTGATCAATCAATCGAATTTGAATAACTATCTTACAAATACAATTTAAATAGGTAATCTCATGGCGTTGGTTAATCTCAACAAAACACGATACTTTAAACACGGAAAAAATAATAATATTTACACACAACAACTTGTAGCACTAACTTTGTCATTACGGCGTAACCTTTTACAAGTTTTGGCGGGAGCGTATGCAAGCCGCTGTTGGACGAAATCGTTTCGGGCGCTCGGTACACCCATGACGAAAAAATTGGTACCTATTGCAGCCGCCATGTTGAATTCATGTTTTCATCACTATCGGCTTCAGCACCCTCGAAAACAATAAAAACGACACCCATGACTAAATAATTGATACCTATTGCAGCCGACACCTTGGATTCACGTTTTGACATCACTATCGGCTTCAACACCCTCGAAAACCATGAAAACGACATGCGACACCCATGACGAAAAAATTTATGGTACCTATAGCAGGCGCCATCATGGATTTACGAGAAGTAGTACCTAATAGTTTTGAAGCTTAGACCAATAATTTTGAAGTTCACGAATTCATTTTGATCGATCACACTGACTTATAATTCGATAACGATTAAATAACAAGACCATTAATGATTCTTACCTTTCGAAATCAGCAGGAAGTTTAAAATACGTTAGCTCCGGTTGTGATGAAGCCGAGTTCAAACAGCCGTATACTACGCAATACGTTCGTGGCATTTTTAAAAAGATCGCGGTTCTAAACTCGTCTTGACTCAGCCGGCGGCACTCACTACTGACAGTACCGCGACGGGCACCGAAAAGTCTCGTCGGTGCGCATGTTTGTGTGAGTGTGCCGTTTCGAGCGTTTGTAGGTAGTTTCCGTACTGTCCATATTTATACTGTGCCTGCGGTCCGGTAGCTGCTGTGTGATTTGCTCCGACTGGCTCTCACACTAGCGCAAAGCGGGATCGCGGGCACGGTGTGGAGTGTTTGTTGTCATTGCCAGTGATATGGCGGGTTGTTTCACGTTCACTTAACGCATGCGTAAACGTTAAAAATGGTGCTAACTATCGTTAAATCAAAAAAATGGGTTGTTTCACATAGTGTCAACGTTAACGCACGTAAAGAAACTTACGTTAACAGATGGTCTGAGCACTGGTTAACGTTACATTAGTTGCGGCAAATAGAACAATATTGTGAAATTTCTTTTGAATTCCTCAATACCAGTTCTTCTGATGACACATGGTGGAATGCAAAAAAAGCTATTTAGGTAGGACCCGTGTCAATAACTTAGCTATTGGGATGAGCAGGAATTTATACCCCAATGTTTTGAAACAACGCTTCTTATTTAACGAACGTTGAAGATCTTCGTAATTGTTACTTTTTGACGTACGTATGTTACGTTAACCAACCGTTTGATACAGCCCGCCCTTAGACGATTACCTACATTACTGTGCTTTGCGTGCGTAATTGTTATTGTTTTCTAACTTGTATTTTAGATATTTGCCTTTTGATTTGATATCAAGTTACGTACATTTTTGACATGATTTTACATTTTTTTGTAAGTTTTGGTTTCCTTACCGAGCCAATACTACAAAATATGGAAATGAAAATGAACCCATCGTACTAAGAGATGCTAAGAAACCTTTAGGGCTTCATATTGAACCATTTGGTTTGTTTATTTATGAAAAACGTCCTTTTCTCGGATCAAGCCCAGATGGTTTGATGACGCTATCATATATATAAAGTGTGCTGCGAGTGCAGCTACTTTACACCGGCTGAGCAATAGAGCAAAAAAAAGAACCTACTATAGGGTATAAAATAAAAATAACTATTTAAATCAAATACAAGGACAGTTAAAATAACAAACTGCAAATACTGTATTTTTATAGTGTGAAACGATGGCGAATCTGGAGTACCTACTATAGTCATAAAATTCTGTATCCGTCAGGTCGGCGCCGGCGGGTGTATAACTTCCAAATAGATCAAAAGCAACCAAATAAATAGACGAAAAATGTGCCACGCATACAGAAACGTATATTCATACTTATTTTAGTAAAAAAACATAAATTTTTCGTACATTTAATTAGTTTATTTTTTATCTATTTCGTAGTTATACACCCGCCATCTTGACGGATACGTCACCCTACACGATTATTGCGTTGCTCTTCATTTAATTATCTTTTGAGGATGAATAGATTTATCAATATCCATGAACAAAAGTTTTATTAAATGTTTATTCAAAGTCTTTTTAGGGTTCCGCAGCCAAATGGCAAAAACGGAACCCTTATAGATTCGTCATGTCTGTCCGTCTGTCTGTCTGTCTGTCTGTCTGTCTGTCTGTCTGTCTGTCCGTCCGTCCGTCCATATGTCACAGCCACTTTTCTCCGAAACCATAAGAACTATGCTGTTGATATTTGGTAAGTAGATGTATTTCGTGAACCGCATAAAGATTTTCATACAAAAATAAAAAAAAAACAATAAATTTTGGGGGTCCCCATACTTAGAACTGAAACTCTAAAATCTAAATTTTTTATTGTACCCATACGTGTGGGGTATCTATGGATAGGTCTTCAAAAATGATATTGAGGTTTCTAAGATAATTTTTTTTCTAAACTGAATAGATTGCGTGACAGACACTTCCAAAGTGGTAAAATGTGTCCCCCCCCCCCTTAACTTCTAAAATAAGAGAATGATAAAACTAAAAAAAATATATGATGTACATTACCATGTAAACTATGAGCGAAAATTGGTTTGAACGAAATCTAGTAAGTAGTTTTTTTTTAATACGTCATAAATCGTAAATCGCAACTTCTGCTTACGGAACCCTCAGTGCGCGAGTCCGACTCGCACTTGGCCGGTTTTATTTTTATTATTCTTAGTTCAGAACGCTGTATTTACTGACATCGCGTAGGTAAATGTAAATTACTCATTGGAATATTTTTATTTTACCTAATAATTAAACTTTGCATAACACTTTTACTATTTGTCTTGTTTTCACTACTTAGGGCGGGTTGTATCAAACAGTTGGTTAACGTAACATACGTACGTCAAAAAGTTACGATTACGGACGATGTTTGACGTTCGTTAAATTAGAAGCGTTGTTTCAAAACATTCTGGTATAAATTCCTGCTCATCCCGATAGCTAAGTTATTGACACGGGTCCTACCTAAATAGCTTTTTTTGCATTCCACCACTTATTTGTCTCATCAGAAGAAATGTTATTGAGGAATTCAAAAGAAATTTCCCAATATTGTTCTATTTGACGAAACTAAAGTCACGTTAACCAGTGCTCAGACCATCTGTTAACGTAAACGTTATATTATACGTGCGTTAACGCTGCATTTTGTGAAACAACCCAATTTTTTGATTTGACGATAGTTAGCACCATTTTTAACGTTTACGCGTGCGTTAAGTGTAGTTGAAACAACCCGCCCTGCTAACTATCGTCAAATAAAAAAATTGGGTTGTTTCACAAAATGTCAGCGTTAACGCACGTAAAATATAACGTTTACGTTAACAGATGGTCTGAGCACTCGTTAACGTAACTTTAGTTGCGTCAAATAGAACAATATTGTGAAAATTCTTTTGAATTCCTCAATACCAGTTCTTCTGATGACACAAATAAGTGGTGGAATGCAAAAAAAGCTATTTAGGTAGGACCCGTGTAAATAACTTAGCTATTGGGATGAGCAGGAATTTATACCAGAATGTTTTGAAACAACGCTTCTAATTTAACGAACGTCAAACATTGTCCGTAATCGTAACTTTTTGACGTACGTATGTTACGTTAGCCAACTGTTTGATACAACCCGCCCTAACAGTAAGTATTTGAAGTTTAGTAAAAGGAATATGAAACAAGACAGAAGAAGCCTTAGCTTTTTAAAGTTGAGACCATCCTAAAGGAATTAGGTAGGCATAAACAGGCTTAAATAAATAAAGACATTTTTTTATATTTAGGCACCCGATGCGTGACGTGCGTGTGATAAATAACTCGTGGGCAGGGCCGATTTGCTCCCAAGACCACCTATGTTTGACGTATTTGCTAGGTTTTCTCTACAATGCCTAGATCTCGAAATATTCTAATATGTTGAGATATCGGTAAGGTGAGGAAACGGTCGGACTCGCGCACCGAGGGTTCCGTACAAACCAGTAGGTATTATATTATAAGCAGAAGTTGCGATTTACGATTTATGACGTATTAAAAAAAAACACTTAATACTAGATCTCGTTCAAACCAATTTTCGCTGGTAGTTTACATGATAATATAGGTACATCATATATTATTTTTAGTTTTATCATTCTCTTATTTTAGAAGTTACAGGGGGGGGGGGACATATTTTACCACTTTGGAAGGGTCTCTCGCGCAAACTATTCAGTTTAGAAAAAAATTATATTAGTAACCTCAATATCATTTTCAAATACATATTAAAAAAAAACTTATTGTTTTTTTTTTTTCTATTTTTGTGTGAAAATCTTAATGCGGTTCACAGAATACATCTGCTTACCAAGTTTCAACAGCATAGTTCGTATAGTTTCGGAGAAGACAGACAGACAAACGGACAGACATGACGAAACTATAAGGTTTCCGTTTTTGCCATTTGGCTACGGAACCCTAAAAACGCATAACTAGTCTGTACATTCCCTAACGATTCCCCAAAGTAGTTGATGAAAAATAAAGCAAATAATGAACATACGTAGGTACCTAATTTTAAAAATAAAATTAAATGCCTTCGAGTCGAGTCGTTTTGAATGAATGACAAGAATACAACAATAGCTAAAGTCCAGTCGCGGAGCAGGAAGAATTTCGTACAATGACCTTTTTTACCCACTGACAGTGGTCACAAACATTTTTATATTAAGTGCGGTTTACATGAAATATTTGAAGGAGTACTAACCAACTAAGAAAATAAAAAAAATATTGTTATCATATAAACTAGCTGTTGCCCGCGACTTCGTCCGCGTGTATGTCTAAAAGTAAACATACATAGCGATGTAAGATTGATACGATATGATATTATACAAACAGTCAATATCTGGCATTGCTTGACCCCTCTCAGAATTAGGATTTTGGAAGACTGTAATGCAAGGCACTGGGCTGTATTATCTCTTCTGTTCAAAATGCCGTCCAGCCCTGCTAATTTTTCTTAATGAGAAACTTCTGTGCACAATGTTGAAGAAAGTTGCTAGGGTTGATAACACGCGATAGAGCTTCATAAAGTTGGCCATGGGTATACCATTCCGAATAGAAATCTAACCCCGCAACGGATAGAGTGGAGTAGATTAGAGACTGCGCTATCCGCACTTAGACTCCCATTCGGTCTGTTGACCGTAAGTGTTCTGGCTAAGTTAACCAGCCTACCTCCGCCCAAATGCATAAATTCCTTCTGGGTGATCCACAGTTTTTGCGCTGCGACCTCACCGTTACACGATTTGTTCAGGTCGGGAAGCAACGGCCTCATTTCCAGGAAGTCGGCAACTCCTCGGCGTCGAAGCACCCTCTGCAAATTAGGCTGTCTATGGAAGGCAATGTCTCATGATACCATTATTATTCGAATGGTATTTCTACTTAGGCTGATACGTCGTTAAGTTGGTCGCATGTATAGGTTTGACATTGGCATTTTAGTTGAAACTGAGAAAAATATCAGGAGGAGTGGGTATGTTTGGGTCCAGCACTACTAACTTGGAACCTCTTCGCAAGTTCGTCTGTGGCGTCATGGCCTAGGGATCTACAGTTCCCCTATGATACTCGAGGGTGAAACCCGCTACGGATAATTTCTGGCCCTGAGCTGGTCATAACGTATCATAGGCTTACTGACAATTGTACAGTATTAAAAGCAAATAGAAAATAATTGGGAATGAGGGAGATTCTGGGAATGATCGCAACGTGGCTGGAGCATTACGGCTAGAGCAAATTAGCCGAAATCTTATATCAGCTACTTTAACAGTTTGTTGAATATGTGTGACTTTCAGCCGAGTGCCTTTGCAAAATATAATTGAAATTAAATATGTAAATAAAAAAAAAATTGCATGATGTGTACCTTTTCTTTCACGGCCATCTTAATGAAAATATTTTCCTTATCTTCCCCACAAACATTATATCAATATAATGGGTATTGATGCTTACGTCGTCGGTGGGTTCCCCGTACACAGACGAAATTAATTAATGCTGAAGCAACGGGAGGCTATCTTCTAAAATAAGCTTGGGGGCCGAGTCACCCGCGTCCGTAGAAGAATACCCTTCAGTGACGTGTAGGGAACACGTGGTCTCCGGGTGGTGATAAACAGGTGACACTAACCGCCTCCGTGGTCTAGTGGTTATACCACCTGATTCTGACCCAGAGGTCCAGGGTTCGATTCCCAGCGGGGGCAAAGTTTTTGCTCGGTTTGGTTGGTAGTAGGACTTATTCTAAGTCCGCCTGGCAAGCTACCACCATCTTGTCTAAGTCTGTCGCCATATCAAAAATGTTAACAGCATTGTTGTGTTCCGGCAGTTAGAGGTATGATAGCCAGTTCCTCTGTGTTAGAGGATTCCGGGTAAAGCTCGCTTCCATCTTCGGCCTAATCATCACTTTCTATCAGCTGAGATTTTGGGCCAAGAGTTTATCCGTTTCGTAAAAAAAAAGCTAACCATCCTTTTGATTGTGGTGTATGCCGTCAGTACTATTTATCAGTTTTTGTATAATTATGCCCATTTGAGTGACCTTCATCTTTTTCTTCGTCGTTCGCTCACTGCTGAAGACCGTGACTACATGATATATCGCGTTTCCAAGGCATTCGGTAGTCTGGAGTGTGGAAAGCTCTGAAATGCTATCTCCAATAGCCTACTTTATGGCGTTGCACCATAAAGAAGACCACATGTTTGCATA
The DNA here is from genome assembly GCA_963859965.1 of Ceramica pisi. Lineage (NCBI taxonomy): Eukaryota > Metazoa > Arthropoda > Insecta > Lepidoptera > Noctuidae > Ceramica > Ceramica pisi. The sequence continues at coordinate 37,057,130 of OY982527.1, read as the reverse complement.
TTTGAACTTCGTGTTGACAATAATGTATTGCGCTAAATGAATGGCGCTTTTCTTCAAACTACGAAGTTAACTACTTTTTGAATAAAGTTGTTTCTTAATTTGCTTCGAACCAGGAACGGAAATTATAACTGTGTAGTTAAAAAAAAAATGTTTAACAAAAAATATGATAACCGACTTCCGAAAATAAAGCAATACAAAGTATAAAATAACTTTAATTTCGGAATAATTGTTATTTTTCACTTTAAAGTCGTACCTGCTTATTCATTCACAGAGTACCGATGTGATGTTACGTTGTGAACTGGGCCCGAGTCTGCTATTACAATAGTGTCAGAATGGTCGATCACTGATTTCAAAATGGTTGATTTTGACAAGTTTGGTAATCTACTAACATAATGGTATCATAATGACGTCATTATGACATTCCAATGATCAACCACTGACACGCCATTGAAAGAAAGCCATATGAATGGTAATCTCGTACATAATGACAGATTTAGTATTTACGAACTTCTCACTACTTCAGATTGCTTATAACACTAATAAATAATATGTAAAACTAAATATAAATAAAATCTGGCATCAATAAATGCTCAAATTTAGCTCGGTTTTATAACGTGGCAATCTACCGCAATTCTATTACCAGACCACTGACGTCCCAGTGACCGGCCACTGACGTGCCAGTGACCGTGCGATTATGAATTTAGCAGATTACGAACTTTTAGCAAAATGACAATGGCATGACAATGGGATCGTGTCGGAATGACAAATTTATAAAAATAGCAGACTCGGGCCCCTGGTGTAAACAGTAACAGACATGCCATTTCAGCAATCCCGAACCATTTGCTATCATTTATTGAAGAATTTCCGTTGCCTAACTCCGAAGTTCTTAATCAGATTTTCATTAAATTGAAATGAGACCAATCCGAAAAAATACTCTCTTAAACAAAATCAGAATCATCCAAATCGGTTGAAAATTGGCAAAAATATCGCTGAACAAAAATTTTTCATGAGATCCCATCATCAGATCCTAATTTATACCTTCCATCATTAGCTCAGCAACATAAGATGATTATTACCAGACACAAATATCTGAATTGCGTTCGAAAGTTTTTGTAAAACATTGTATGTTCCTATAAAATTTTAGTATTCTCTCGATTTTCATGGGATTCCATCATCTGATTCTGACTTAGTGACAATAGAGAAATTTGACAGTTGTTGCGTGGTTAATGTCATGATTCTACTGTGATTCTGCTAAAGTGGCCTCTTTAGACCCACAGGTGTTATTGAGCAGCTTTATATCATTGAGCTTCGCAAATCTAAGCTCGCGCCTGTTGACGAATATTGTAATCTTAACACCGCGAAAATGAGATCGAATGCATAACGCCATCTATGTAACATGAAGTTGAACTATGAAAAGATTAGTTAGAGTTCGTTTTATTTGAGTTTAAATAGGAATATTACGTTCATTTGGAACGATATGTTTCTAAGGTATAAAAATAATTACAATCATTTTAAAACGTTATAAATGTACCACTAAAAATGTTTTGGTGTTATGTCATGTTGTCGAAACTCGAAAGTAGTTTTTGAATCAATAGATGGCATTGCAGGTGTTACGTAGTAACTTGATTTCATCTACATTTAATATTTAAGGTGATTAACTACTTTGGTTTCATACTTTTTATCGAAATCAAACATAAAATAATACAGAAAATAGGTTTTGTTAATATATTCTACTAATCCGAAATTTCAGTGCTTCTGAACAACCAGTTCCATACATTTTTAAACATACAGGCAAAAAAAGTCGCGGCCAACGAAAATATTAAAACAGGACATAAAAAATAAGTATCATTCAACAATAATAAAAAAGAATAGTTTCAATTACCGGGGTTCGAACTAAGACAGCCATCTGGAATCAGAATTTGGAAGGCAGCCATCGTACCGCCGGGTATATGTATTGAGTTGACATTAAATTAAATTAGCCGATCTTATAAAATGTTATGGTTATTGACTGCTTAGCTCCTCCAAGATATAGCGTGATGATAACAATTTCTAAGAATGTTTATAAAAAGGCTAGTTTTATGCTAAACTGAACGAATAATTGAAAATTGTACAAAACTTGTCGAAAAACGTTGATACGTAAATTTAAAATCTTTAAATGTCCATAACTTTTTTTCCCGGCCACCGATTGTAATAAAACAAAGCCTATAATTATGTTGCTTATAAATAAGCTGAATCTAATTTTGAAAACCGCAACCAAATCCATTCAGTATTTACAGAGATCATCGCGTACAGACAGACAAAAAACGTAAAAATGTTCTTTTTGTGTTCTATAGCTTTTTTTTGAAAACCTTTAAGTACTCGATTTTTGGTATTTTTCTTTAATGTACAGAATTCATGGCTTCTACTGTTTTATTATATGTATAGATGATGTATTTAGATTTTATATTATAAGTTTTAAAAATCTAGTTATTAATACGGCAAAAATTAAAATAATAAAATTCAAAAATCAGAATCCGATTCCTCTGTATCGGAGTTACTGCTTTCCAAAAACGTGTTATCTACATTATCATCTAGTTTAACTAATTTCGATTCCTTCTTTTTTTACGTGACATACACTTGCATATAAGAAGAAACCTTACACTCTCAGGCAAAGGTTTACAATCCCTGAGGACGGCGGTCATTGCCTCTGTGCGAGCGAGACTCATTCTATTTACGCGGGAGTGACAGAGACAGGTAATAACAGGTCAACGGACGAAATTCTTCCTACTTCTTCTTCTTCTTTTTTCTTTGCGGCCGTACTTTTTCTATTCACGCACACACACACACGGCTGTGCACTGCGGCCGTCCCCGCTTATCTTTTGTCAAACTGACGGCAATATTCCGCATACTCACCTCAACTTACAGTTGCGTCCTCTGCCGCATTCTTAAACAAATTCATATTTGGGTACAGTCAATTTATTGTAATCTTTAAGGTGGAAGCGCCAGGGTAACCCGCGAAATTCAAATATTTTGATGTTTTTTGCAATTTGCCGGTCAGTGTGAAGCTGTATGTTAAATAAAATACGATTCGCGGCCGTAACGCATATTTATCTAAAGAATTATACCCATTTTAATTATCAATATAACCCTCTAAGTTCATACAACTCAATTGAATGACTTTTTCACGAAATTACATTCAATCGAGTTATTTGAACTTAGAGGGTTATATTGATGATTCAAATGGTTATAATCCTTTAGATAAATGCTCTTTACGATCGCGAATCGTATTCTGTTCAACATACAGCTTCACAATGACCTGCAAATTGCAAAAAACATAAAAATATTTGAATTTCGCGGGCTACCCTGGAGCATCCACCTTAATAACAATAATTATTAATATTATATAGAAACAGTCTTATTTAAAAAAAGAAACTCAAAAAAATATGGATAGAAAGTTTGAATTGTGATGTGAAAATCATTATTTTATTTGAACTAATTATGTGGTTAAAATTTAATAAGGCAAGCCTTATTAAATTTTAACTGCGGGTATAAAAATGCCACTTTAGTCAAATAATATTAGATCATAATAATAATCATACAGCAAATTGTAAAATTCCATTTACATCTTTATCGCCAAAGCAAGGTTCAAGGTTGATTGTGAAAATAAGTATATCTGGGAAACTGTGTTTTCTAATTCTACTAAAGTGGCCTTTTTACCATTGACAGTAGTATGGGCATTTCTTTTTTCTTCTTTGATATGAAGAAAAAGACACGCTAAATAACCGTGTATTTTATTTAATTACAGGACAGACAAGATAATATATGATTTCGTAGTTGGTTACAATTATGAAGTAGACGTGACACATATCAATGGCCCTAAAAGCTTTTATGTACGTGCGGCTTACATTGAACAGCTGCTGGAGTGTATCGAACGACCAGGTCCCGCTGTATCTGTTGACGAAATTCACTTAGGTCAAAGAGTCGTATATGAATCTAAAACACAAAAAAAGTGTGTCCGAGGTGAAATACGCTATATAAATGGAGAGGGGAGATGTGATATTTTTGCTATGGATTATGGATGTTGTGACAAGTCGGTGTCAGTGAATGACATATATCATCTAGACAGCAGGGCTGAGCCAAAGAACCGATGCCCGGCACTGGCTACTCATTGTCAACTACATTTATGTGAGGCCAAAGGCGAGACATTTAGTGATGAAGTGATTAGGACCATGAGAGATCTTGTCGGCTCACACACTGCTTGTATTAACGTGCAAAGCAGAAACATTGATCAGCTGGTAGTGGAACTCATAACTGTGGACTGCCCGAGGGATGTTGCTACCATGCTGGGTTTGGTTGGCCTTACTACTTTGACTAAAGGTCCGTACTCCGTGAACAGACTGACTCGTTCAACAGCAACATTGACGTTGACAACGACATTAAAGTACAAACACAAAAAACTCAATGTAGGAGATGTCATAATTGCCAGAGTGCAGAGTGGGACATCAGTAGCTGGCTTCTATGTCGCGGATGTCAATGATTTTCAAATGTTACGTCGAGAAGGACCTTCGTTTTCAGCGTACTGTAAAAACCGACGTATGAAGGATGAGGACTTCGTTCCTGGCAAACCATGCGCTGTCAAACTTGACATTATCGAACAATATGAGCGAGCGATAATAAAGGAAGTCCGGCCAAATTCAACCGCTCTTTTAGAGCTCGTAGACTGGGGCAAAGAGGTTGAAAGTCGTTTGACATCTATAAGATCGATGGATTCAGAGTTTTACTTAGATCGGCCGATCATTGCCATCTACTGTTCAACCACAGAGGATCAAGTCTGGGAATCAAGCTTGCCTTCATTTTTTTTCAAAGGATTTGAACTCGGAATAAAAATAATGGAATTGGGAAACTACTCTGATATACCGCACAAGGTTAACATTTATCCCAAGTGTATGCTTAAATATTAGAGGTTTAATAATTTATGGAGTGGAGGAATAACCAAAAATCAACTGGTAGGTACAGTAGAACAACTTTTAAAGCACTTGAGATGAATGCGTGTATGGTCGTTAGTGCTGGGAATTTTTAAAGTGTGCGTGATACTTCGATTTTTTGAAAAGTCGATCTTCCTAGCCATGAATCGAACCAGTAGAATCGGAAAAATAAACACAACCTGTATTATTACACCATTAAGAAGTGTTTCTAAAATGGATCAAATTCTGGCATCTAAAACATATTATGGCAAACTAAAGTGCTCATTTTTAACAAAATAAGTACTTAGTATTAATGATAAAAAAATATCAGCCGATAAATATTCTTATATGAATATAAATATTCTCGTTCGATTCCTGGCTAGGTGTACCGATTTTTCAAATATCTAATGATGTAGGTAGTTTTAGTTTTCATCAAGTTCAGGCTCGAGACTCCTTTCCTTTCGATACTCCTCATAGTTTCAGATTTGGCCATCCACACAGACTTTAAAAATTCACCCTTTATATTCAGACTTTCAGAGGAGTGCATCTTCCGCACTTCGCCGTTATTATTTGATACTAGCTGACCCGGCGGCGTATTGCCAAACTGTATACTGACCCAGACCGGAGTTGCTCTGAGTTTGATCGCAGTTTGCGTTTGTAGTTGAAGAACAAACTGTATACCTATTCAGAGAGTGTCTGAATCATTATACATCATATTACTATTACTATTACTACTAGAGCAAAATACATAATGATCGTCAGCGTCAGATCCCCTCTATGGTTGGTTAATCATGTGGGTTAGTTTAGGTTAGGTTAGAACCATGACCATTAGCGTGCGAAGGCGAGCGAGTGAAGCGAGCGTGCCGCGGCAGCGGCCGCCGAGCGCAAGATCCCTTCTATTGTTGGTGAATCATTTGGGTTAGATGAGGTTATAACAGTATGATGTTTTCTGATATTTACTTATTCGCTACAGAATTTGGGCAGAAAATTAGGTCAACCGAACGTTATATAAAAATAGCAATATACTAAATGAAAATTATATGAGATGAACGTTATACTAAATGTTATTAGAGCAAAAGAAGTTTATATGAAATGTAATATTAGATCACATGAAATTAGGTCTATATCTGTTTTATAGCATATGAAAATTATATCATGTGAGCGTTATTTCAAGTGATAATATATTATCTGTTATTATGCCATATATTACACACCCGTTTTAAAATTAGTTACAGATATTCGCATGTCACAGTTTGCTTTACATACAAGCGAGCAAAATGCATACATTCTCAGATTGCTCTGAGCTCGTATGCACTTTGCTCCAATTTATTTGTTGTTTTGATGAGCACGATGTAGTTCAGTACAGACTACGGGTGTCTGGGTCAGTATACAGTTTGGCAATACGCGACCCGGCGAACTTCGTTCCGCCTAACAGTCGATTCTTTATATTTTTTTAAATAAACGTAGCCTAAGTTACTCCTTATTACATCAGCTACCTGCCAATAAAAGTCCCGTCAAAATCGGTCAAGCCATTTCAGAGATTAGCCGGAACAAACAGACAGACAGACAGATAAAAATTGGAAAAAAAGGTTATTTTGGTGTATGTACCGTATATATATTCATTTACATGTAGTAAAAGACGGTTATTTCAATATTACAAACAGACACTTCAATTTTATTTATATGTATCGATAGCGGCAACAGAAATACATACTCTATGAAAATGGCTCTTGAGATACAGCACGCTGACAGACAGACAGACTAACGGACGGATGGACGGACAGCGGAGGTTTTTTAATAGGGTTCCGTTGGTTACAATTTGTGTAAGGAACCCCAATAAAGGTAGTTTTCAACTCATGCTAATTAGAGGTTGAACTAACTTAGTTGGCTTGTACAGAAATATTATGTGAGCTCCAAAATATTAGCACCTCGTCTGGGAATGCCAGATTCTCTAAGAGACACGAGACTTTATTGTTACTTAATTTTTATTTTTATAATAATTTTATTGAAAGCTTGGGGTTTCAGGGTCCCGGTGCTCACGTGTGTGAGTCGCTGTTTGAACTTGACATTTTTATAATAATGAATAACAGTTAATTAAAATAAAACAATGCTGTAAATTTACACACACACAAGTCACCTCTAATTACCCCTTTTGGTATAAAAATTCTACTTTTGCAGAATCATATTAGAATCATCATCAAACAACAACTAAGAGTCAATTGCTCCACAGTTGACGCGCATAAAAAACTGATGACTCTTGTCAGAGAACTAAACCTTATAGGCCACACATTTACAAGGATGGAAGACAAGTGCTTCAGAATAGTAATAAAAAATCTCCATCACACCACACCACACGATGCAATTGTTGAAGAAATTGAAAAAACAGGCAACAAAGTACGTGGAGAAATAATAAATGCCAGAATAGGTCCCGAGAAAAGACCTTCAACAACATTCTTCGTAAATATAGAACCAAGCGAAAACAAAAAAGCAGCTAAAAGTATAAAATATATCTACAACACTGCAGTCATCATTGAAGACCCCAGAAAAAGCCACAAAGTTGTGCAATGCACTAAATGTCAACAGTACGGCCATACAAAAAATAATTGTATGCGCCCATACCGCTACGTCAAATGCGCAGGCGCGCACAAAACTACCGACTGCACCAAGAAAGACAGAAATACTCCAGCTAAATGTGCTTTATGTCTAGGCGAACATCCTGCTAACTATAAGGGTTGTGAAGTTTACCAAGAAATTTTGTCCAGGAAGGGTAAGAGAGACATCACTACCAAAAGAACTCATTCGCCGAAATTTTCTCAGACCACAATACCTCAACCACAAAAACCAACCCTAGACAAAAAAACAAATCACAGAAGCTACTCCGAAGTAGCTAGAACGCGAAAACACCCTCAACAAAACCATAGGACTATAGAGCGAGATAATACGGAAGATTCCCTACCAACATCGGAACTAATAAAAAATAACACGCACAACCCAAGATCATCCTTTGATAACTATCGACAACAGCAAGAGCAAGATAACCATATGTCAACACAAGTCACCCAAGACTTAATCTCTAAACAATTAGAAAGAATGGATATGCTTTTCAGCCAAATGAGCACACTGTTGAGGCTCATAACAACCCTCATAGATAAGCTTTCGCGATGATTGCTCTTAACATAGCGACATGGAACATCAATGGGCTAGCCCCAAATGTACACGAAGTCGAGGTACTGTTAAAAATGCATAAAATCGACATTCTACTAATATCAGAAACACATTTCACGCAAAAGAGCCTAGTTAGTATACGGGATTACACGATCTACAGTACCAACCACCCAGATGGCAAAGCCCATGCGGGCACAGCTGTTATAATAAGATCATCCATCAAACATCACGAACTTACCCCATATGAGACGGAACATATCCAAGCCACCACAATTGCGGTAGAAGGAAAGACATGTAGTTTCAATGTATCTGCAATATACTGTCCGCCGAAACACAAAGTTACCGAAGAACAATGGACACATTACTTTAACAGTCTGGGCCCCAGGTTTATAAGTGGAGGCGACTGGAACTCTAAGCATCCACATTGGGGATCTCGTTTAATATCTACCAGAGGACGGCAACTATTATTGACGATTAATAAGAATAAGCTTACAACACTATCGACAACAGAACCAACACACTGGCCAAGTGATATGAATAAATTACCTGACATCATAGACTTCTTCATTTGCAAAGGAATGTCACAATATTACACCATGACAAAATCATGCCTTGATGGCTCCTCAAATCATACTCCGGTTCTTCTGACAGTCAGTACGACACTACTAGAATATCAGACCAATCCTAGACTGTACAATAAACATACTGACTGGGAATCATTCCGCGAAATAATTAACACTAGACTAGACCTGACGACTCCGCTAAAGACACACGAGGATATTGAAACTGCCGCTATAAATTTTACGAATGCAATACAAGTAGCTTGCTGGCTAAGTACTTCAGATAGACCCCGAAACACAATTAGGCACAACCCAGTACCATGGGAGATACGGTCCAAAATACTTGATAAACGAAGATTACGTAGAGTATGGCACTGTAGTAGACTGCCAGATGACAAACGAGCATACAATAAAGCTATTGTTGAGTTGAAGAAACTGATCAGTGATGCTAAAAACGCCACATTGAAATCACAACTAGAGGCAATGACAGCGACTAAGGCAACAAATTACTCACTTTGGAAAGCTACATAAAAGTTAAATCAACCAAAAATGCCTAATCCACCACTTAAACTTGACAACAACAAATGGGCTAGAACAAGACAGCAGAGAGTCGACGCCTTTGCAAATCACCTTGCGGCCGTGTTTAAACCTTATGACGACATAAACTGTGACGAGATAGAAATCAACAAAATATTAAACCAAGACTTTCAACTAGACACCCCTCTGAAGCCAACTAATCCCAGAGAAGTGATCAGACAAATAAATAAACTTGACAATAAGAAGGCGCCTGGCTTTGACCAAATATCAAAAGAGATCTTAGTACAACTACCTAAGAAAGGAATTGTATATCTTACATCACTGTTCAACAGCTTACTTAGAGTTGGACACTACCCCACAATCTGGAAGATATCTCAAATTACCATGATATATAAGGATGGCAAACCTATTAACGAAGTCAGCTCGTATAGACCAATAAGCCTGTTACCGACTATATCTAAGGTTTTTGAAAAGGTATTACTTGCTAGAATGCTTAAGTGTATGAATGAAAAAAGAATAATACCAGATCACCAGTTTGGCTTCCGCAGAGAACATGGTACAGTGGAACAGATACACAGAGTTGTGGACCAGATAAGGCAATCCTTGGAGCGAAAGGAGTACTGCTCGGCGGCTTTCTTGGATATTCAACAGGCCTTCGACAAGGTATGGCACAAAGGACTTCTCTGCAAGATCAAGAACCTCCTGCCTCACACATACTTTGGCTTGTTGCAGTCATATCTATCAGACAGAATATTCCAAGTGGTGGATGGAGAATACACCTCCGGCTTTCAGGACATAGAAGCAGGAGTACCCCAAGGCTCGGTATTAGGACCAGTACTTTATACCATCTACACATCAGACCTGCCACTTACACCGGGAGTAGTCACAGCTACATTTGCAGATGACACTGCAATATTGGCCAGTAGCTCTGAACCTGGAACTGCATCTCAAAACCTCCAAATTGAACTGGACAACATAGCACAATGGCTCACAAAGTGGCGAATCAAGGCCAGCGCCGAAAAATCCTCCCATATCACATTCACCCTACGCAAAAAAGACTGTCCACCAGTAAAACTCGGCGATCATCTACTCCCGCATAAGGAATCGGTCAAATATCTAGGAATGCATCTGGACCGCAGACTCATATGGAAATGTCATCTCCAAAAAAAAAGAGACCAACTGAATCTCAAGTTCCGAGAACTACATTGGCTACTTGGGAGACACTCCGTGTTAAGAACCGACAACAAGCTTTTAATTTATAAAACCATAATAAAACCTATATGGCTATTCGGAATCCAACTGTGGGGATCGACCTGCAGATCAAGTATGGAAATAGTCCAGAGAGCACAGAACGCGATTCTGAAAACTATCGCAAATGCACCGTGGTTCATACGTAACGATGAATTGCATTACGAGCTCCATATCAAAACGGTCAAAGAGGAAGTCAAAGGCTACGCCGAAAAGTACAAAAAGCGACTTCATATACATCCAAACACCTTAGCAACACAGCTGATCAGTATAAACTATCCCAAAAGGCTAAAGCGACATCACATCATTGAACTTTCTGAAGGACCTTGATATTAAAAGAGAGGAAAGAAGCTCACTGGAGCACTCCTTCTTCAAAGCCATATGACACTACAAAGAATCTGTTCATAGTTAATCGACTGATCGCAGATACTCAAAAGAGAAAAAAAAAAAGAAAAAAAAAAATTAGAATCATAATGTTAACCACACAACATTCTGTCAAATTTCATTTTCATCTTTATCGCTTTAGATTCAAGGTTGATTGGGAAAAGAACAATGGCGAGATCTTAGTACTTGTTCACGTTGACTCGCGGGCGCGGTGGCGGGCGCGGTCACGAAATATCAAACATATGGCGTAATATCTAAGTGTTCACGTACGAAACGCACGTGCGGTCTAAGTAGCGGGCAAGCTAGCGACTGGCGCGCGCGCGCCGCTCGCGGCTATATCAAACGCGTGAGATGTTTGTGTGTGTTCACGCCGAACTAGCGGCGGAGCGCGCGATTCACTCGCGACGTCAGGTAAGTTCAACCAGTATGAACTTGTCGATAGAAACGGTAGCATGGAAATTAAATTAATTATGGAAATTAAACTTGGTTATAGTTACAAATAGTCTTTCTTCGTGTTTTACGCTTTTATGAAAATGTGTGTCTTCTTTTGAAATCTCACTCCTTATTGAATCCAATATGTAATCAAAACAGAGCGCGCGATTCACTCGCGACGTCAGGTAAGTTCAACCAGTATGAACTTGTCGATAGAAACGGTAGCATGGAAATTAAATTAATTATGGAAATTAAACTTGGTTATAGTTACAAATAGTCTTTCTTCGTGTTTTACGCTTTTATGAAAATTTGTGTCTTCTTTTGAAATCTCACTCCTTATTGAATCCAATATGTAATCAAAACAGTTGACAGTCATCCTGGTATATCCAAAAAATCTTGAAGGATGTTCTCTCAAATTACTATATAAAGTATGAAATTCTCCATACCGTTCTCTTTCTTTATTAATTTCGTGCACACCAATTCTAATTTTTACCATCTCCCACTTTAGATATGAATTTTCGGTTAAAAAAAACTTTTTACAAAAAAATACAACCGACTTCCAAAAAAAAACACTGCAAAGTAAAAAATAACTTTAATTTCGGAAGTCGGTGTTTTTGTTACTTTCTTCGTATTTTGACACCGACTTCCGAAATTAAAGTTATTTTTTACTTTGCAGTGTTTTTTTTTGGAAGTCGGTTGTATTTTTTTGTAAAAAGTTTTTTATTTTTCACTTTTTAGTGGTGCCCCACACCTAACAACACCACTGCAAAATCGCAGAAAAGCAAAATACGCAATTTCGTTTATCAAAGAGTCATCTAAATAGTCAAATTCCAGGTATTTCGATTTAAAATCCAAAGTTCGTAACCGATTTTGATATGGTTTAAATGGGACCAATCTGCAAGTATATCCTTTCAGATAAAACAAGAATTTTTCAAATCGGTTCATAATTGTCGGAGTTATGAGGTAACAAACATAAAAAAAAAAAAAAAAAAAAAAAAAAAAATACAACCGAATTGATAACCTCCTCCTTTTTGGGAAGTCGGTTAAAAATAAAAGATCGTCGTCCATGTTTACAATCTCTAACAACACGTCACACTCGCGCAAACGCCTGGCGGCCAATGTGAACACGAACTCGCCAAGTCGCCGCGCCCGCACCCGCCGCCGCGCCCGCGCTTTCCTACGTGAACAAGTACTTAGCTAGCGTCTAAAAGTGACTTTGTATACGAAGACAGTTCCATTATTTTTCTACGTTTTTTCAAATTATCACATTAACTAGTTGAAGCCGGATAAAGTAGACGTTTTAAATGAAAAGTAATTTGATTTTTTCATTGACGTTTAGTGTCGCCATTTTATATTTATTCGGCCTAGTAGTAGGTAGGGTAGTTAGTAAGTACAGCATTATTGTTACATAATATAATATATCCTTGGACATTTCACACAACGCCATATAGTCCCAAGCTAAGCAACCTAATGCTTGTGTTATGGTAACGAGATGGCTGATAAACTACTTATATACATTTTTTTTTTTGTAAATACATACGTATTATAGATAGAAAAACACCCAGACTCGGAACAAATACTTGTAGGTCGTACAAATATTTGTTCCGTGCGGGAATCGAACCAGCGACAAGCTGCGCAGCAGTCAATCGCTAAACCACTGCGCCAACCGTGTCGTCAAATTATAAATTGATGGAGAGGGAGAGGAAGGCCAAAGAAAAGATGCATGGATTGTGTGAGGAGCGATATGAGGTAGTGATAGTTTGACGGCTGATAGGGCAGAGTGGATGAAAAAAACGTTGCGCCGACCCCAAGTAATATGGAATAAGGCAAGGAAGATACTGATGACGCGGGCCAAACCGCTGGCAGAACCTATACTATAAAATTATTAAGCTGAAGAGTTCATTTGGTTGAACGCGCTAATCTCAGGAGCTAGTTATAAAGGTGAAGAGTTCGAACGCGCTAATCTCAGGAGCTAGTTCGAATTGAAAATATATTTTTATTTTGGATAGCTCAGCTATCGAGGAAGGATATAGGCTATATTCAATCACGCTACGACCAATAAATAAGTGCGGATCATTAATGAAAAGTGTGACGCAGACGAAGTTGTGTGGTTCAGTTAGTATGCATATATTATACACTAGCTGACCCGCGCAACTTCGTCTGCGTCATATTTTCTATCAATGCTCCGCTCCTATTTGTCTTAGCGTGATGATAGCCTATAGCCTTCCTTGATAAATGGGCTATCTAACTATGAAAGAATTTTTCAAATCGGACCAGTATTTCCTGAGATTAGCGCGTTCAACCAAACAAACAATCAAACAAACTCTTCTATAATATTAGTATAGATGTTATTTTCTTTGTTTTTTCAGAGAGGTGTACTGGGACCACTGTTGTGCCTGAAAATTCTGTGACAATCTGTTCTGGCAGTCTGAAGCAGTCTACCAACTACGCGAACCTATCAAGCCACGACATGCGGTTGCTAGTGACCAAGGCATCCGTGTCCGAATGGATTTAGGAGCATGACTCATATCATCACGCGGTTACTAGTAGTCTGACCGAACTAGTAAAGTTTTCTTAACGTATAACAAGTCACCTTGGATCCCTTTTCGTAAATTCCTTAATGACTTCGTTAGGTTGAAGACAGCCAAAGGATTTTTTTTTGGGGAGGCATGATCCCTTAGGCTTCTTACGCTCTAGCGGTTGAATCACCTAGTCGGTTCGCTTGAGTGGCCAGCGCTTGGAATAGTTTTGTGGCGGTTAAGTGCATACAACCGCTAGTGGTTGCAGATTAAACTGGAAAAGCCCCCGCGCCCAACCGCTTGTGCGTAGAAGGGCTTAGTCTCACCCCTCCTGGAACCTTTGCCCAGCAGTGGGCCCAAATCGAATGGAAAAGCTTAAAATCTCTAAGGTCCAATCATCAACTCAAAGACTAGCATGCATATTTTTGAGAATTAAGTATGATGACGGGCCGATTTTCAATAGTTAGATATCTTAACAATTTCACTGACCGCAAAGCAGACAATCAGCGAATACTACATTACATGTGACTCATGGGACAGTGAAGTAAGTATGTAGTTATCTACCCGAGGAATATATAAAATGGCGGAAAATATATCAACAAAACATGTCTGGCTAATAAGAATCAACCTTTAGTAGTACATATTTATGTTGTTCTGTAGTTTCTATAGATCACATCTATATCTATTCTTATATATAAAAATGAATTGCTGTTCGTTAGTCTCGCTAAAACTCGAGAACGGCTGGGCCCCGATCTCGGTAATTCTTTTTTTATTTCTTTAGCCGGAATACAGGGGAGGTTTAAAAGCAAAAACAATGGGTAGGTAAGGTAGCCAGTTGACGGGAGCGGAGCCGCGGGGGACAGCTAGTAACAAGTAAAATACACATCCTCCTCAATCGATACAGAATTGTACTTAGATGTTTGATTAATGTCATTTATACTTATTTAAGTTTACTAAGAAGGCACACAGATTTATCAACGCAATTAACGTTTAGATGTAAATAATATATGGTTAAACATTAAGAATAATTTTATGAGACATTAGACTGGTGCCAGGGGGACTTGAGCGTGCATAATGATTGCATTCTGCCAACGGATTTCTCATAACAATAGCCCAGAGGATATCGAACTGCTGGTCCAACTTTTTAAGCCGCCTCTCTCTCTTTTTTATATTTGGCTCATTCTTTTGACAGATCCGTTGGCTGAATCTTGCGCCTGCACTACACAATCTTTTTAACAAAACTAACTTTGAAACATACAATTGATTAATATTTAAGTTATAGTTGAATAATATTTTAAGTAAAACATAAAATATGTTAAAGAATTCTATAAGTAAGATATTTTTACAATTTATGCTCTTTTATGTACTAGTGTTGTGTTGTACCTACTTCTTAGCACGACCATGAACGCATTCACTATTAACTTTAGATGGTAATAAAATCCTTTTAATTCATACTATTTTATACCACTAATTAGAAATGTATACCTATCAATTATCGTGAATATACAGGTCATGCTGGGAAGATTGACCAGCATGACCGTTAGGTTTTCCGCGTAACATTGTAGTAAATGAACTAAAAATATTATAATCGAATGATAATACCTACTAGAAGGTAGATTGAGAAAACTTATCTTCTTACGAAAAAAAAATTCATTTATTTGTTGTAAAATGAAAGTTCTCCCAATGATTTTATGTACAACTAGCTTCTGCCCGGGACTTCGTACGCGTTCCCGTAGGATAAAAATAGCCTATGTGTTATTTCAGACCATAATCTATCCCTGTTCCAAATTTCACCCCGATCCCTTCAGCCGTTTTGACGTGATTGAGTAACAAACCTACACACAAACTCATAAACTTTCGCATTTATTATACCGCGTGTATCTGACATCGACGCACAAACGATTTCCATGGGTCCAGTGCATGATTCTGGACACCCTAGACTTAGAATTTATCGTCGGCTTTTTTCACATTTTTTCATTTTTTTTTTCAAGGGTTTTTTACTTTATACTGCTCATAATCGTTATTCTGACCTAACCCAATGAGATTTTTAATAAAAAAATAATTAATTAACTACTTTCACTTAAAAGAGCAATCTGAATAAAACCACAAATAGATATCAGCTCAGCTGAGCTGATACCTATTTGTGGTACTCTTGAAAAAAAATGAAAAAATGAGAAAAGAACCGACGAAAAATTCCAACACTGGGGTGTCCAGAATCATGCCTCCAGGGCATGATTCTGGACACCCCAGTGTTGGAATTTTAGTAGATTAGTGTAGAAAAAAGCCGACGATAAATTCTAAGTCTAGGGTGTCCAGAAACATGCACTGGACCCATGGAAATCGTTTGTGCGTCGAATCGTCGATGTCAGATACACGCGGTATTAAATAACAGCAGAAATCGTAATATTTTAATTTCGCCATAACTTCAAAACCAAACGTCCGATTCTAATCATTCAAAAACCAAATATTATCTACATAAAGTGTACTTAGTGATGAAATACTTTATTTTGATTAGGATTAATAGCATGAGTAAAATAAAACGCGTTCAAAAGTAGTCCAAAAAAATCAAAATTTTTAAATAAAAAAAAAGTTGTTGTGCCTCACTCGACATAGATAGGTATAGTGTGTCGCGGACTTTTTTGTAGATATTTATAAGATCTACAATTAATTAGAACAATTCATGGTTCTATCTTTCATAGTTTAGGCAGCGTACGCAAAATAAGTAACTTTTCTGGTTGATTTTTACACCTTGTGTCCGAAAAACCCAAATATCTTACGGAACCCTATTTTTTTCCAAAATAAAATATAGCCTATGTTACTCGTGGATAATGTAGCTTTCGAATGGTGAAAGAATTTTTAAAATCGGTCCAGTAGTTTTTGAGCCTATTCATTACAAACAAACAAACAAACAAACAAACAAACATACAAACAAAGTTTTCCTCTTTATAGCTTCTGCCCGCGACTTCGTACGCGTTCCCGTAGGATAAAAAGTAGCCTATGTGTTATTTCAGACCATAATCTATCCCTGTTCCAAATTTCACCCCGATCCCTTCAGCCGTTTTGACGTGATTGAGTAACAAACCTACACACAAACTCATAAACTTTCGCATTTATTATACCGCGTGTATCTGACATCGACGCACAAACTATTTCCATGGGTCCAGGGCATGATTCTGGACACCCCAGTGTTGGAATTTTTCGTCGGTTCTTTTCTCATTTTTTCATTTTTTTTCAAGAGTACCACAAATAGGTATCAGCTCAGCTGAGCTGATATCTATTTGTGGTTTTATTCAGATTGCTCTTTTTAGTGAAAGTAGTTAATTCATTATTTTTTTATTAAAAATCTCATTGGGTTAGGTCAGAATAACGATTATGAGCAGTATAAAGTAAAAAACGCTTGAAAAAAAAAAATGAAAAAATGTGAAAAAAGCCGACGATAAATTCTAAGTCTAGGGTGTCCAGAATCATGCACTGGACCCATGGAAATCGTTTGTGCGTCGAATCGTCGATGTCAGATACACGCGGTATTAAATAACAGCAGATATCGTAATATTTTAATTTCGCCATAACTTCAAAACCAAACGTCCGATTCTAATCATTCAAAAACCAAATATTATCTACATAAAGTGTACTTAGTGATGAAATACTTTATTTTGATTAGGATTAATAGCATGAGTAAAATAAACGCGTTCAAAAGTAGTCCAAAAAAAATCAAAATTTTTAAATAAAAAAATGGTTGTTGTGCCTCACTCGACATAGATAGGTATAGTGTGTCGCGGACTTTTTTGTAGATATTTATAAGATCTACAATTAATTAGAACAATTCATGGTTCTATCTTTCATAGTTTAGGCAGCGTACGCAAAATAAGTAACTTTTCTGGTTGATTTTTACACCTTGTGTCCGAAAAACCCAAATATCTTACGGAACCCTATTTTTTCCAAAATAAAATATAGCCTATGTTACTCGTGGATAATGTAGCTTTCGAATGGTGAAAGAATTTTTAAAATCGGTCCAGTAGTTTTTGAGCCTATTCATTACAAACAAACAAACAAACATACAAACAAAGTTTTCCTCTTTATAATATTAGTGTAGATAACTAGTACCTATGTTATTTTGTGTAAGTAATTTTTTTTTTTTGCATTTCACGCCATCTCGTGTCAAGTATAAAAATCATAAACATGCTTACAGGCAGAAAATGTTATTTTTTTTTGCTTTTCTAACAATGTAAGACAATTTACCAGTAATGAAATAAGAGTACATATTGAGTAATAATTTTTAGGCATGCTCCCGTTTCATCAACTATTATTCCAGCTAGAATTTTAACGACCTGTATATTTACGATGATTGATAGGTATAAAATTTCTAAATTAGTGGTATAAAATAGTATAAATTAAAAGGAATTGTTTACCATCTAAAGTTATAATGAATGCGTTCATGGTCTTGCTACGAAATATACGACACCTAATGTTATTTTAACAGACACATATTTTTGAAAATTTAAATTTGTAAAGTAGCAAAACTGGCCAAGTGCGAATCTGACTCGAACACGAAGGGTTCTATATCATAAACTTAAATTTTATTATTTATTGTTTTAGCGGCAATAGAAACACACAATCTGAAAATGTCAACTGCTATGGTACTCTTTTTTTATTTGAGATGGCTAGATGGTTTTGCTCTTGACTTTAGTCTTGGTCACAGATGACAGAGACAAAGTCTACGGTGGAGCGAGCTTACCCAGAAGGAGCCTGTTCACTCTAACCATAATCATAAAAATCGGCCCAGGCGTTTGGTATGTATAGCGCTTGAAAGGAACATACAAACATACATCTATAGACTGATAAAAACATTACCACTCCTTTTCGTCGCGCAGTCGGGTAAAAAATATACTAACCGAATTGAATGCTCCTCCTTTGTTTGAAGTCGGTATAAACGATTATTTTTTGCCTAAGAATTTTTTATCACACTGTACTTATACTTTTTTAGAAAATTTAACTGTGCAGATTATAAATGCCTAAAAATGTTTTATTGGACATATTTATTATCTTACTTCTTACCAAAAATTATATGATAATTATTTAAGAATGTTTTTAAAAATAGGTATAATGAATGAATGTATTTTTTGTTCCTAATAAATAGATACTTTTTAGCGAAAAAACTAATTTTAAACACGAATGATTTAGAATTTAAGTTCGTTAAACTTCTTATAACTAACTAACTTAATATATGAGAAAAAATAACTTCAAAGTACTTACATATTTAGTTCGTATAAGACATTTGTTTTCAGAATTAACTTCTATAAGGAAATTAACTGTGATTATTTATTTAAAACTAGTGGTCGTCCAGTGGTAAATATTCATCAATTTATGTTTGTTAAAGCTGCTTTTTTAATATTAGCCTGCAGCCGCTCCTTGGACACTTAACTATTCTAAACAAACTACACCACCCTAGTAATTTTAGTAGAAAGGGTCAGAAAGTTTTTGCTTCATTTATTAATATAAGCTTAGTAAAATAAAAACTAGTTTTCTAGAGTTCCGAACCATTTTTTTTTGCATGTTTTTTTAACACTACCGTCTTCTTGTAGGTTTTATCTTTAGGTATGTATAGAACTAGAATCTGCATTTTATTCAAAATTGTAGGTTCCTGTGAACCTAAAATTTTGAATAAAAGGGATGTAGGGATGAGGAGATAAAGGGGAAATGGTAATTTTTAGTCTAACTTCTAGAATAACTTCAAAACTGTTTATTTTATAATAATGAAAAAATATAATTATAACTCTCACAGTAAGTCCTTTCATTTGATATGTCACACGATAGGTACCTATAGTCTGAATTTTTAAATTTTCTAGTTTGATCCCTAAAAGTGACCGTTATACAATTTTTTTTAATCGTAACGCGTCCATGTTTGGGTCACAAACGTGTATGTATACCAAATTTCAACAGAATCGGTCCAGCAGATCCGGAGTAAACTGGCTATGACAGACGGACGGACAGACAGACAGGCAGACACCTGAGTGATCCTATAAGGGTTTCGTTTTTTGTTCGGAACCCTAAAAATAGCCTGCGACCTATTCTCAGACCCGAAGTATTTACTCAAAAAAAAATCGGTAAAGCCGTTTCGTAGGTGTTCGATAACAAGCACCGTGACACGAGATTTTAAATATTAGTTATTAGCTTTCTACACTCTATCTCCAAATAAACTTATAGCTTATTGTTTTTGTGCTTTTCATACTCCTCCGTTGAATAAAAGAGGTAGCGGAATTTGTTCGAAAGAGTCTTGAACTGCCAGCGGCCCTGGAACGCAAAGCGCATTTGGAGTAACATAGATGGATTTTAGCCTGTAAAAGTCTAACATGGAGTGCAAAAACTCATTTGATTTGAATTTGATGACTTCCATACTAAAAAAAAGTAGGCAGCCTAGGTATTACACGTACAGAAGTACACTGATTTTTGGCTTGCATATCTATCTTTATAACCATAAGAGGTAATTCAAGAGGAATAATGTAAACAAAGAGAAGTTACAATTGGCTCTCAGGGCTAACCTTCCATCCGTAGGTGCTGCTATCCTTAAGCCCTGTGAGCGTAGACAGAGTATAGAATACTCTGTCTACGCCTGTGAGCAATCCAACTTTTTGTGCGTGCGCCTGTTATAAAAGTAATAGCAACACGCTTTAATATATTATTGTCTGTTGAATTACTGTAGGCGAGCTGCAGCGCTGTGACGCACTTCGGCGTTCAGTCCCCACCCACCGGCGCTAGTTGTGTTGTCTAGAGAAGAACCGACGAGGGACAACCACCAGCGACACGTGTGTACAATGCGTTTCAAACAATGTTTCAAATGAGAATAGGAACGTTAATGACCTCTATCTGTCAAATGTCTCTTGAAAACTACAGTTTGCAAAGAAAACTTATTGCATAGCGATAACGGTGTTTATTTGACTATGTTTGAATAAGTCTTAAATTAAATTGAAATAAAAACGTTCAATAGTACTAAATTAGCTTAATATTTAAATATGTAATTATTTAAAGTCATTATTAGTTATTTTAAACCACACCAAAACACTTTTTTCACTCAAAGTTTATTAATAATAATTAAAAAAAAAAAACTTGTTTTGTTCACCCTACCGCTCCGAATTGGTTTGAATTGACAGCTATGACGTCACAATATGGCGCTGAGTCGATCCTATTCTTATTTGAAACGCATTGTAACCTACGAATTATGTACTATGAAGTAGCAATATTGCATGCTCAAACGCCTCGGGTACGCAAATAAAGTTGACATTAAGGCCATCTATCTTCAGTAAGGTTAATTATTTATTAGCTTCCATCTTTCGGTAAAAGTTTTACATATTGCTGAAAGTAGATGGCGTTTTCCTTAAAAACTGCCGAACGTGTTACCATGACGACACTCAATGGTGACTTGCTTGCAAGACGTTGTTTGTATGTAATACGTATAGGTGGCGCTAGTTACACCAATTTAAAGCCAGTATGCAAGGCATTCATGCAGGTTGAAGGCACATTGGTCGCCTCAATCGTGAACAATCGGGAACCGATAACTTAATGAATCTGAAAATTATATCTTCTTTTTACTTACGCATAAAAGCAGACGAAGGCAAAGTGGATTTTAGACTTGTGTGTGAGGTTTCTTAAAAAAATCTCTAAAGGTACCTATCCTTTTAATTCATATGGATATCTACTTACGATTCAGGGAACTTTGCAAAACTAATTCGCAATAATTTTACTTACTACCACTACACCCATGACCTCATTCGCGCGGGTTTAGTATTGCATTATTCGTAGGGATCACTAGGTATTTATTTAGAAAATAAATTATGGGTTACTCTGGGTTAATGTATCATTCTAAAGCTGCTTTCAGACTACGCTATAATATATAGCATAGAATATACCTATATTATAATCCTAATGAATAATTTGTAATTGCGTTGGAATCCTTAAAGCTTCCCGCGGAACAGGCCTAGCCTAGTGCAGGAAGTCTTTGACAATTCTTTTGCTAATTTTGTAAAGAAAATAAACTCTCTAGTTTAGCACAAGTTTAAAGTAACCATTATATTCTATTTAGTAATTTTTATTCTTTTACTTATAGAAAATTCACCCTACCAGGAGAATACAAAACCTAGCACCTTTCTGAGTGGTTTTCTTGAGTCAGCCGCCCGAACAAGTAACTAACTAATCGATCTAAAGTCTTTTCCGTCGTAATTTATAGCTCGGGTAGTCCTCGGTATACAGACGAGACCGCAGCGAGCCATAGGAGGCCTGTTACAATGTGACTGTGTTTTTTGCGTAGGTAAAATGGCCAACATTGGCTTTCTTATTCTAAGAAACTGAAATAGTTAGACAACTTTGGCTTATTGGGTAGTAGAAAATAGTTAGTGGCCTCACTTTTCGCATTTTTCTCTTAGGTATCTATTTGTGAAAAGCCAAAATTCTGCGAGACAGCGCTTTTTCGAGGTCGTGGATTGAACTACTGTACAAACCAAATGAAATTAAAAATATATCATAATATTCCTTATACCATACCATATAAAGTTGTAAATCTACAATCTGTTATAATGAATAAAAATTATTATATACATATATTCCTTATACCTACATATCTGAGGGCCTAGCACGAATATTTTTGACGTAAGTATTGCGTTACGTAAAATATTACCATAGTTACAATACTCGTTTCGCACATTATATTTATTTGAATTAGATACCATATTCATATTTTTAAATGATATAAACTGTGGATGTCCCATAAAATTAAACCAAAATACTATGGGGTTGTATTGTAGTTTTTCACATTCAAAATTCGCTTACGTTAACGATACTACTTATACGTCAAATTATTTGTGTTAGCCCTTCTGTAGTGGTTTCGTTCACAGCGGCCTCAGAAATTTGAAATAAGAATGAAAAACCGGCCAAGTGCGAGTCGGACTCGCGCACCGAGGGTTCCGTAAAAGTGTAGGTATTTATAAGCAAAAGTGGCGATTTACGATTTATGACGTATTAAAAAAACTACTTACTAGATATCGTTCAAACCAATTTTCGCTGGTAGTGTACATGGTAATATACATTATATATTTTTTTTGTTTTATCATTCTGTTATTTTAGAAGTTAAGGGGGGGGGGACACACTTTTTACCACTTTGGAAGTCTCTCCCGCGCAAACTATTCAGTTTAGAAAAAAATTATATAAGAAACCTCAATATCATTTTCGACGACCTATCCATAGATATCCATAATATCCTATCCCGCACGTATGGGCTTGCTGAAAAAAAAAAATTTGAGTTTCAGTTCGAAGTATGAGAACCCCAAAATTTATTGTTTGTATTTCATTTTTGTGTGAAAATCTTAATGCGGTTCACAGAATACATCTACTTGCCAAGTTTCAACAGCATAGCTCTTATAGTTTCGGAGAAAAGTGGCTGTGACATACGGACGGACAGACAGACAGACATGACGAATCTATAAAAGTTCCGTTTTTGCCATTTGGCTACGGGACCCTAAAAGGGTTATCCATATATTTAGTAAAAATAATCCCATTCAAATCCATAAAAACTACTAAAAACGCTAAGAATGAACAGTTACATTAATATTATTAGGTACGAAAAATTTATACCAAAATAAACCATAGTCATATTTCACAGTCACCGGAAATTAAAATTTAATAAATATTAGATAAATGAATAACTAATCCAAATATAAACGCCTAATTTCTACATAATAAGTAGGTACCGGTTTTCTATCCGCCTTCAGGAATTCGGCTGTACCTAATTAGATAAGTACCAATTTTATCATCAGAAGTCGGAGTACTTACCTACTAGTGGTAACTTAAATGTATTTCAGACCAGAAATAAATTCTAAGATGTCAATCGCTTGAGCTCATGGCTAAATAAAAACTCCTGCGCGGTTACTTCATGGTTAGGTAAGCTACTTCCGTGGATGTGTGGCAATTAAACATTCAGAGTTTCGTACAGAGTTTCCTCCGTGTCTTAGAAAGTAAGTGAAACTGTTGGTCTCGTTAGTCATTTGAAAGTCTTTGACAGTCGTTACGGTCAGCCAGAATGCAGAAAGTCTGAAACCAGTCTTGCCAAGGTTATTTTATAACCAGTTACTGGGTTAAATGTCGCTCCTCCATTGGCTGATGATTCTGGATAGTTGCTCTGATTTGGTCATATTATATCTCCTTCAGGCCGCGGCTATGTGATCTGGAAAATTCGATGCTACACATTTTTTCTTATTATGATTCGGTTGATACTCTTGCCAGTATGCATCCATAATTTCTAACATTCGGCGTATGTAGTCCGAGGTTTTGAAGTTCGTGTAAACTTGATCTAGGGACTGAGTAGTTGCTGTTGTTGGATGAGAAAGTCCTCCATTGAAGACATTTTTTATTTATTTATTTTTACAACAATTGCTTCCTACATGTTGTTGATGGAAATGATAGTAAATGGAACGATTGTCCAAGTCCTACTTGATTGTCCAAGCGGAGCTCTGTCGTTCTCGAAGTGTGGATCCCTGTTGATGCCTATACTGATTGCTGTTGCTGCTGCTATGTACTGTGCTTTCCGCATTAGTGTAAAATACGCTACACGAAATTTATGCGTGCCAGGCAGTGGCTAGGAGCCAGTTTTTTCAAGTCATAATCATCATTTTCCTGCCCTTAGCCCATGTTACTGGGGTCGGCACAACACGTTTTTATCTTCGATTCTGTCCTGACAGCTCATCTGCCTAGCCTTTTCCCAACTATATTGGGGTCGGCTTCCAGTCAAACCGGATTCAGCTGAATACCAGTATTTTACGTGGAGCGGCTGCCTACCAGACCTCCACAACCCATTAACTGGGTAGCACCGTACTCCTTGGCAAGACATGGTGTCATACTTTCTGGCTTCTGACTATCCGTAACGACTGCCAAAGATCTCCAAATGACAGTCGGGACCAACAGCTTAACGTGCTTTCCGAGGCACGGAGGAAACTCGATATGTTAAGATGGTCACCCATCCACAGACCAACCTCGGCAAGCGTTGCTTAACCTTGAAGATCGACCTGTGCGGCTGTTTCTGTTTAGCCACGAGCTCCTCTCTCTGTCCTGACAGCTATTACGCTATTGGGTATCTCTCTTTTCGTTCATATAGCTCGTCACACAATCAATCCATCTTAACTTTGGCCTTCCTTTCACCCTTCATCCACACGTCTAAGTACATGTTTAAAAAAAAATGTTTGCTGATTTATCACGGCATAGCGACGAACCATGTTTAAATAACAGAAGTGGGCAGCGGGAAATTGTTTATACCGACATCGACAGCACATTCTCCCTGATCTTCAGCCCCCATGCAGGCGAAGCCGCTGGCCGGAACTAGTTATAATTTGGCCGCGTAATCAGACTGGCAAAGACATTTCCATCTCACCTCATACCTGCAGTTGAAGAAAGTTGGCTAACGGCCCCCGAGGCGGCTTTAGCCACGTAACTACGGCGAAGTTGCCACCTTCACGGTACGTGGCTCGTTGTCATGTAATAATTAATGCAGCTTTGAGGGTAACTGTCACGAAGCGACTGTGCGTACTTGTGCCCTTAATCACAATAACAATAACACGCAGGTACAGGGTGCGCCCTTTGTCCGGCGTGACGGGTAACGTGGCGCAGCATGGCTCACCGAATTAACTTCTGCGATGGCATGTATTGTTGCTCGATATTGGCCAATAGGAGCTTAAATAGTCCACTAGTCGGTGCCTTAACGACCCACTGGTAAAATGATTAAATGAACTATAAGACGCTGATACAAATCGTGGGTCGGCTTTCCCAACTGATCGGTTAGTAACATAGATAGGAAAGTTTTTATCAACCTAACTACCGCCCTTACGAAACCGCAGGAAGCTAGTACACTAGCTATGTAAGAAAATCAGTTTCAGCAAAATGGTAACGCATACTTTTATATATATACTTTATTGTACACCAAATGAAAAATACATAAAAGAAACCTTAAACTAACAAAACATACAATTGGCGGCCTTATCGCATTTCGCGATCTCTTCCAGGCAACCCTGGAATGGATAGAGAAAGTCTGGGCACTAAATGGGGTTGCACTTGGTGCAAATATACAGAAAGCTATCTGTAGCAAAGACAAAAGTAGGAAATATAACTGAAAAAAACACAGACAGACATATTTAGTATAAATAGGAAAATATGTAACAATTAAAAAATTATAATAATATTAACATCGAAAAGTAATCACAATGACAAGTAGTGCTCCTTGACAAGTCTTTTAAAAACAGGCAGCGATTGCGCGCGCTTAATTGACACTGGCAATGCATTCCGTATTTCCGTAAACGGGCAGCTTGGACGGTAAAAGATTTGTCTAAGAATGTAGTGCTAACTAAATTTGTCTAAGAATGTAACTCTAACTTGAAACTGAAAATGCCAGTTTCAAGTTATCAGATGACCTAAGTAATTTCGTGTGAGAGTCGCAAAGAAACTGAAATCGTTTCTTTAGGTAAAGAGGAGTGGAAGGAGTAAAAAGCACATTATACAATAGGGACAGTATATGAGAATTCCGGCGAAGGCCAGTTGGTAACCACTTGAGTTTAACACTGAATTCGGAAACATGGTCATATTTGCGCAAATCAAATATGAGCCGGATGCAAAAAATTTGAAGGCGTTCAAGTTTATCAAGTTGCACTTCACTAAGGTCAAGATAGCTGACAGCTGCATAATCAAGGATGGGTAGAAGAAGGGATTGTGCAAGCGCAATCTTGGTGGCAGTCGGCAGAAAATTACGCAATCTTCTAAGAGATGCAGCAGATGCGAATAGCTTTCGGCTAACTTCTTGCAGCTGGGCAGTCCAAGAGAAGTTCATGTCAATAAAAATCCCTAAGTTTTTTACTTTTTCACTAAAGGGGATAACAGAGTTGTCAAAAGAAACTTGGGGTACAGT
This sequence comes from Ceramica pisi, assembly GCA_963859965.1. Classification (NCBI taxonomy): domain Eukaryota; kingdom Metazoa; phylum Arthropoda; class Insecta; order Lepidoptera; family Noctuidae; genus Ceramica; species Ceramica pisi. Next base: position 37,030,408 of record OY982527.1, on the reverse strand, counting down.
CGACTTTTCAACCCTTGAGATCGTCCTTGAACTGCCCACTACTATAACCTGGGTCTTAATGGGGTTCACCATAAGTCCGTACCTCTTGCTCCAGTCGCATATACGGGCTAGATCAAGGTTTTGCCTCGGACAGATTTCCAATAGGAGCTCGTGTGTAAATCTGAAGATCATCTGCATAAAGGTGGTAGGAAGAAGATATTTCGTTGGAAATTGAGTTAATAAACACTGCGAAAAGTAAAGGAGACAAAACGCCACCCTGTGGTACCCCGGCTGAAGTACGATGCATACTGTACTATAAATACTTGTAATTAGTAGTTACTGGCTGGTATCCTGCGAGTACTGAAGTCGCTATGAGTCCCAGTAAAATCAACAGAACAGAATGTCAAGTACATTATTTTAACAAACGACTTCCAAAAAAAAACACTACAAAGTAAAAATAACTTTAATTTCGGAAGTTGGTGTTTTTGTTATTTTCTTCGTATTTTGATATCGACTTCCGAAATTGAAGTTATTTTTTACTTTGTAGTGTTTTTTTTTAAGTCAGTTGTATTTTTTTGTAAAAAAAAAATTATTTTCACTTTTTATTGGTACCCCACACCTAACAACACCACTGCAAAATACGCAATTTCGATTACTTGGATGACATAAAACCAGCATCCAAGTAAACGAATTCCAGCTATTTCGATTTAAAATCCAAATTTCGTAACCGATTTTAATAAAATTTATTTAAATGGGACCAATCTGTAAGTATATATATCCATTCAGGTAAGAAATAAATTTTCAAATCGGTTCATAATTGTCGAAGTTATGAGGTAATAAACATAAAAAAACAACCTAATTGAGAACCTCCTCCTTTTTGGGAAGTCGGTTAAAAATTAGTAGATAACAGACCATCTAAATATTTAAGTTAACTGCTATTCTATACTTAAGTTTACGTATCTATTCATTTTCTGCCGTAAAAATTTGAATTTTCACATCTTGCAAAAAGAAAGCATCCTGTAGCTGTGCCTCCGCAACCCTATCCCAAAGGCAATTATGAAGGCGAGTGAACTGCAATCAAAAACGTAACAAAACCAAGTTTAGTCGGCAAACGTTCCTTAATATTTCATAAGCTATCGAATTAGGTGGCATGTTAATCACCAGATATTCAACCCCTTATAATTACGCCAAAAACAATGGGTCCTAAACGAAAAAGCTTAAATGTAATTTTAATTTTAATAATATCAAACCACTAGGGGTGCTTTTCCTTTGTGCCTGGCAGGGAAGCAGAATTATACCAAAGAGTACCGTAAGCCTGGAACGCACAGGGCATCTGAAAAAACACGGCGGGGTTTAAGTCAGTAAGGGTCTGACTCTCGCTCCGTGCCCAGAGTGTCAATTCTACTAATTTTCACATTCGCATCACATTCGTATCTCAATCGCAATCTGTCAAAAATGTATGAAAACTAAGGCTGTTTTGTCAGTTTGCGATTGACATGCGACAGTAGTTTAAGTAGAATTGGCCCTCAAAGCTAGTAGTCATTTGATGATGTGCCATCCAAAATCTTTTTACAAAAAATACAACCGACTTCTAAAAATACAACCGACGTCCTAAAATACAACCGACTTCCAAAAAACAAAACACTGTGGTGGTTGGTGTTTTTGGTTTTGTTTGTTTCGGTTTTTGACACTAACTTCCTAAATTAAAGTTATTTTATGCTTTGTAGTGTTTTGTTCATTGATTGTATTTTTTTGGAAAATCGTTTTTATTTTTCACTAAGTTGTTCTCATACGTGCTTACCCTTTCACAGCGTACCGGTGTGATCTTATGTTATGAACTGGTGTCAACTATAGACAGACATAAGATCGCATATAGCAACATGCTGTAATATATATTTATTATGTAACATTTATCTAAGATAATATATATATATATATATATAGTTAGCATATCACTAAGTTGTTCTCATACGTGCTTACCCTTTCACAGCGTACCGGTGTGATCTTATGTTATGAACTGGTGTAAACTATAGACAGACATAAGATCGCATATAGCAACATGCTGTAATATATATTTATTATGTAACATTTATCTAAGATATATATATATAGTTAGGATATCACTAAGTTGTTTTCATACGTGCTTACCCTTTCACAGCGTACCGGTGTGATCTTATGTTATGAACTGGGTGTAAACTATAGACAGACATAAGATCGCATATAGCAACATGCTGTAATATATATATTTATTATGCGACGACACGGTTGGCGCAGTGGTTGAGCGATTGACTGCTGCGCAGCATATCGCGGGTTCGGTTCCCGTACGGAACAAATATTTGTACGACCTACAAGTATTGTTCCGAGTCTGGGTGTTTTCTATCTATAAATTTTAAGTATATATTTACAAAATAAAATGTACATATGTAGCTTATCAGCCATCTCGTTACCATAACACAAGCATTAGGTTGCTTAGCTTGGGACTATATGGCGTTGTGTGAAATGTCCAAGGATATTATTTCATTTTATTATTATTATGTAACATTTATCTAAGATATATAATATATATCTCCGATCTTCCTATCTATATATATTATATATAGATAGGAAGAGCGGAGTCTCCTTACACGGGCATTGTTTGTCTAAAAGGAGGCTCCAAACACAATTCATTGTTTATGAAGCATTTTGTTTTAAATAAAAGATTTTTTTCATTTTCATGTCAGCAATCGCAACGGAACTCCTCAATAAATAAAGATAGCAAATGGACGGGCCATTTACTGAGGAGTTCCGATGCCTACCTCCGAAGTTCTTCATCAGACCTTCACCAAATTGAAATGAGACCACTCCGAGAAAGTACTCTTCCAAAAACTATCCAAACCACTTCAAGTGTGTCTATAAAATTTGAAAAGTTCCCTCTATTTCTCCAGGATCCCATCATCAGATCCTGAATTGGTGATCATGGAACCACCTGGGAAGTATACACTTTCAAACAAAAATAAAATCCAAATCGGTCCAGCCATCTTCGAGTAATTGGGGACACACATAAAAAATAATTAAAATAAGTTCCGACGAATTGAGAACTCCACCTTTTTGAAGTGGGTTAAAAAAGGGTTCTTTCTTCCCGCTTTTTTGTCGAGGTACTGATTACGAGGGAGTGCCTGCAGACTCTTACTAACTGAAACCCACCCGTGTTTCCTCCTAATGCCCTTTGGGTTTCAGGGTCGCGGTAACTCTTTCGAACAAATTCCGCAGTTCTGGCAGGAGGTATTTTAGTTACTTCTAAATTAATATTGACTAGACAGTATAAAATAAATATGCATATTGTCAATACATTGAACTTTGCAACGAAACGTTGACAACAAATCAGGTTACCTACAGATACTTTTTCATTAGAGTTTCAATATACTTAGGAACAACTGGAATCGATTGAAAGAAATCATTTCCGTACTTACTTTGGGTTTTGTTCGTCAGATCGTTGCCTCCTAAAAGTTCTAAGTTTGAGCTACACGATAACTGGACTGGTCTGGACAGGTCCACTCAAATTGGGTGGTACCTACTTTCCTCAAAATACCAATTCAGACACCTACATGGTTTTCATATGATTTGACCCCGTGATTTGACCAGTACGATTTTATGGACTATAAAAGAGACTTTGACCTCTGAGTTTGGTTCGGCGTTTCTTCTCAGAGAAGTCAGCCAGGAAACACCGGCCTCATCTACTTTAAAATGACCAAAAATGATTGGCGTGTTTATTTATAACCTACTTACAAAATAAATATGAACTTTTTGAAGTATCATAATTCTGTTTATGTTTTTTTTTATTACAATTTCAATTCTTCAATAGTCAGATAACTTTTACCGGAAGAATGAAAATTGACGTCATCAAGCAGCCATAATTAGTCTTTAGTATAAAATTATCCGTGTTATGATTGTTGAAATAGTCTATATATACTACTAGCAGATAAAGCTGAAGAATTTGTTTGGTTGAATGAACGCGCTAATCTCAGGAACTAATGGACCGATTGTTTTTTTTTTACTTTTGATAGGCACGCGTTTGACCGCTATCTCACCTGATGGTAAGCGATGATGCGGTCTAAGATGGAGCACGCTTGCCTAGATGTAACCTTGAATAGGTTACATCTAGGCTTAGATGGCTAGATGTAACCTTGAATAGGTTACATCTAGGCTTAAAGACACCCAGAACTAAAGACACCCAGAACTAATTGACTTAATTTTAGTGATGGATTGGCCATCAAGAAAGGGTATAGGCAATATAACATCACGTTACTAAAAATAAGAGCGGAGAATTACTGAAATATTTAACGCACTGGAAGTAGGTACGCGGATCACCTAGTTAAGTAGTATAAGGGCCTTGGAACAATTAGCTTTAAATCACTTACAAGTAGTCTAATAACGTCATCATCAAAGCGAAGGACTGAGAAAACTTTACCATGGTCATCTAAACAGCATTAAACTCCTGTTCACATAGAACTCACTGCCAACAAAAGAACCGCTCACCCACTCAATTTGTGTGACGTCATTCAATTACCATTACCTCCCACTTAGCTCCGTCCACCATCCATCTCCACTCCAACTTTAAATGAACATAATATTTTAAGAGGAAACAGATCAGTATAACAATTTATCTCTTTTCTCAGCTGCCTAACACACTCTATCGCTGTGGCAATTTGTAAAAGTTAACTCACTGAGTGCCAAACTTAGGGAAAACCGACCATTTTACTTTGAAACCTCAAAGACTATGTTTTTACTCCGGAGTTTATGAACACAAGTCCGGAGAGAGAGGGGTGGAGGGCCAAGGGCTGGTGGCCACAAAGAAATGATGATTAGAACCATTTATCATTTTAATAGGAATCCCGCCCTTGTTAATAGGGTGTTTGGGGGATTAATAGATGTAACATTATTTTCATTGTTAATTTTGCGGGTTTGTTATATGTAATTTCGCTGTGTCGGTCATTCGCCATGAATTAATTATGAAGCTATCTCGCGTAGAAAGGGTTCATTTTAATGTTGCTTTGTTTCTGTTTTGAGAGAAGAGTTTATTAACGACAGTATGTAGGTGTATTGTGGGTATGTGTGATGTTTAGGTACTATATAGTATGTGTGCCTATAAAGAATGTTAGTAGTCGTGCTGAAATTATTAGGTAGTATTACTTCCCTTTATTCGTTTAATCTTAATATATATTATATAAATATATATAAATCACGTGTCACGTTGTTTGTCCTCGATGGACTCTTAAACTACTTAACCGATTTTAATCAAATTTGCACACCGTGTGCAGTTTGATCCAACTTGAATGATAGGGTAGCTTACATCTCAATTTTTCTCTTTTGCTTTTTTATTATATATTTAGACGTTTCGGGAAAAATATACTTATCTTACAGAGGTTTAAGAACTTAGTAAAATCAACGATAACTTATCCAAATGATCTCCACTAGGAGTGAGGCGTATTTATCGAAATAGTAAAAAAAACTAGGTATTTCAAAGTAACAACATGAAACAGGTATCTCAGAACCGAAATAACAGCTCCTACCTATTTCGCCTGTTCCTCAAATAACCGTAGTAGCCGTAACTCGACATACAAAACGAAACGACCTGGAACAGCTATGTGAAACAGTTTCAAATGGAACATGCTCCATTCTCTTCTGACTTATTATAATAGAAAGAGACAACATCAGAATCTGTTCTTTGGAACAAGCTCTTTGCTCCTCTGGTTCATTGTAATAGAAAGATATAGAACCTGTTCCCTGCCTGTCACTGTTTCTGACCTTTTCATTAGCAGGATTATCTATGGTAGCAGGTACTGTTTCTGTATCTGTTGCAATCAATGAGTCTTTAGTTCCAGTGGAACAGGCTGTTTTTTTGGAACTGTTTTCTTCTTGGAACTGAAACAGGCGAAACAGGTTTCTAATTTTATCTGTTCCAACCCACTTCTAACCTCCACTAGCAGATGTTCCGTATTTCATTGTTCCGAGACCCGTCCCTTTAGGCTACTGCCTCTCGGACTGTGTTTAGTTCAGTTGAAAATTATTTCTTGAGAGTTAAACACGTTATTGTAGTTGTTTTCTGCTAATATACTACAGCCAATAACGACTTTATTACCACCAGCACCCGATGATCTACTGAACACCATCTTTTGTAATTGTACGAAAGGTTGTCGCGGCAAATGTGGATGCAAGAAAATTGGATTGAGATGTTCAAAAGTATGTGGACATTGCCGTGGGCAGTCAGAGTCGACAAATGATGAAGATGTAGATGTAAATCTAGAAATGTCTCCACTCGACGTTTTGTCAGCAACTATTACTGATAGAGAAACTGAAGATATCGACAATGAATAAAAAAATATCTAAAATATAAAAAAAAACGCCTTGCATTCTTCCTCGTAGGTGGTGAGGAAACGAGTGCATCGTCATAATAATTATAGTCGCTTTCTCAGCGTTCTTCTCCGAAAACGGTGGATTTTACAGAAAAATGCAAGAGACATTTTTTGTAGATAATTTTACTAGGAACAATTTTTAAAGTGACCGTTAAATTTGCCCTCCGCTGTTGCTCGGAGGACAGTAGCGGACTAACAATAAAAATCAAGGTTTCTGGTACGGAACCCTTCGTGTGCGACTCGCACTTGGCCACTTTTTTGTTCTTGCTCTTTGGATTTTAAATACTGGTTTTAGATTTCACGTTCTGAATATCCATGACTACTGTTTTTTTTTTTTGGGAAAACCCACCACACATTCCCAACCACTGCAACTCCTGAAAGCCAGAATCAACAGTGTCGACCACCAGAAAAACGCCGAGCTAATGAAACTTGGATCCCGCAACGAAATTAATCAGAAGAGTACAGTGGAGGAGTAGGAAAAAACATAATTATCCATAAGGACTGTTAAAGATCTACAAATTACAGCCGAGACGACAGCTTAACATGTTTTTACATGTCCCCGGTATGGAGGACTCTCGGTATGTTAAGACAGTCTCCCATCCACGGACCGATCGTGGCAAGCAATGTTGAACCTGGGATATGAACTAAACCCGTGCTTACTATGAACTTTTACAAGATTTTTTTTTAAGGAAAATCACCATATGACTTCTGTTGCTCTGGGCGGAGCGGATGGGAGTGTCAGAATCTAACTGACTAAAACCCATCCGTGTGTTTAGGATCATTAAGGGCCGATTTCATCAATCTGAAACTGAAAACGATCAACATATGAACCACATTAACGAGGTGTCAGTGTCACTTTTTTCTATGAAATATTGACACTGGCAACAGCTGTTGAACGCAGTTTGATCGCGATCAGTTTTATTGGTGAAATCCACCCTAAGAGGACCTAATGCTCGTCCCTGGACCACGGTGACTCTTTCCAACAAATTCCGCGATGCTCTTACTAGGATACGCTGAATATTTCTATTACGTACTTAACTACTCTGCACTTGTGTTAAAAGAGCGACAATACGAAATGCTAAAGGCGAAACCGTAGCAACACTAAACACATATTTCTGTTGGTTTATGAAACATGCAAAGCGTATCCGTGCCTTAAATTTTATACGACGTTTTGTCATCTGCCCACCCTTGCAAGACGTGGTTTGGGTGCGTAAAACGCAAAACATCTAGTAACTTATGTATTTGTATGAAACTTTTGTGTTTTGTACATTGCTTCTCTTTTTTAGATGCGGCTGGGAGCGAAAATTAAGAATAAAAAGAATGGTTCAGTCTTCTGAGGCAAGTTATCGACGCTTTACAGCGACAATACACTCTTGACAGATTGACGTTCCGTCTGCGGGTCTAAAAAGGCCACTTCAACAGAATCAGAAAGCAAATCACGCTACCAGTCACTGTCAAATTTTTCCATTCAACCTTGAACCTAATTCGTTAGAGGAAAAGATAAGAAGTTTCATTTTTACTTAAATGTGTGTTTTTATTCTTTTGATTTGATATGTCAACAATTTGTTTATTTTATTCAAAACATTCTGTTATTTTCCTTTTTTATAATTTGCACTTTTCAACGCCTTGGATAGCACTATCTATAATGTTGTACATGTTCTTGTAAATAAATGAAAACGGCTTTAAAATGACAGGGCTTTGTTATTTATTGTTACCATATTGGTTAACTGCGGATCAGCCTTTAGCCGAAGTACATAGCCAGCGATGTACATAGTTCAAGTGTTTAACAAAACTGGAGTAGCCAATGATGTATCACTAAGTATAAGATATTCCAAAGCCGTTCGGTTCACCATCTGTGGGTGCGACGACGTCAACGATACTTATTTATACCAATAAATATGTGATATCTGGCTGTAATAAAACAAAATAAAGTCGTATAACCGTGGATGTTTCTAAAATGAATGGGTAACGCCTAAAAGTTAACCACGAAATGAATATGAGTGTATTAACTTTTTAAAGATATTTGCTTGGTATATGGTCAGCAAATTGCTTTGAAGAAATAAGTCAAAACAAAAAAAAAAAAAACAGGTTATCGAGTGACTTAGTGATTGATAGACAACGCACAGCGGAAACTACTGGTCATAAACTGAAATAAGAAAGCTGAAATTTGGCATCGCCAAGCTTATTCCATCATCGGACCACAAGACGAACGGCGATGCGCCACCGGTACATGGTAGACATCCCACCCACACGCACAAATAGTTTTGGGAACACATTCATAGTGCGTACAGCAAAGGAGTGAAATTCCCTGCTGGAGTCTGTGTTTCCTGATAGCTATAACCTGGGAGTCTTTAAGTCCAGAGTGAGTAAGTTACTTCTAGGTAAGTGTGCTCCATCTTAGACCGCATCATCTCTTACCACCAGGTGAGATAGAGGTCAAACGCGAGCCTTTCAAAAGAGAAAGAAAAAAAAACACACATGATTTTGTCTAGAGGCAATTTCAATACCTAATTGGCAAACATTTACATTTTCTTTATTTCTTCTTTTCTTATAGAAAATGTTGCCCCACACTAGGACTTTCTCATGTATCGTGGGTGCGTTTACAAACATACAAAGTCACATACACAAACACCCAGACCCGGAATAACTATCTGTATGCCATACAAATATTTGTTCCGTGCGGGAATCGAACCCACGACACGCGGCGCAGCAGTCGATCGTCGATCGCTCAACCACTGCGCCAACCGTAAACACATGTTTTTGTTATACCTACAACAATCGTATGTATTTTAGTTTTTATTTATTTTCTTACTTAGGTACTAGCTAACCCGTGCAACGTCGTCTGGTCTTAGCGTGATGATATATAGCCTATAGCCTTCCTCGATAAATGGGCTATTTAACACAGATATAATTTTTCAAATCGGACCAGTAGTTCCTGAGATTAGCGCGTTCAAGCAAACAAACAAACATAAACTCTTCAGCTTTATAATTTTAGTGTTGATATACTTGTCATCAGCATTCTACCGGCCTAATATATCCATTTTGGCAATTCTCTGTCAAGAATTGTGAAGATTGTCATGATTCGCCACTTCTACTTTCCAACCCTCCAGCTATCTGTTCTGTGAGCAATCTGCCACTTAAGAGTTGCGGTTCTTCGGCCTATATCGGAAACCTTGGTTCTCTTGCGAGTCTCTTCATTTCAAATTCGATCACGCAAGTAAACTACGAGCATAGCCCTTAACAGTCCTTCTAATCTTGTGAGTAGTAAGGTTTAACGACCTTCATTAATATTATAATTTTAATAGTAGGTAATAGGGAATATGCATGCGATTTTTTTATCTATACTAATATTATAAAGCAGAAGAGTTTGTTTGTTTGTTTGTTTGTTTGGTTGAACGCGCTAATCTCAGGAACTACTGGTCCGATTTGAAAAATTATTTCAGTGTTAGATAGCCCATTTATTGAGGAAGGTTATAGGCTTGTATGTATCATCACGCTAAGACAAATAGGAGCGGAGCAGTAATGGAAAATGTGACGCAGACGAAGTTGCGCGGGTCAGCTAGTTTGCAAAATAAAATACTTATTAGGTCTAGTAAACAATCATGAAATTATTTTTTAAATAACTTCAGCATTTATGAAGTTATAAAGCTTCAAAGACTACGGTTAGAAAGAGAAGTCCGATACGAAATGTGACGTCAAATTACACGACGACTATACAGCTGCCATAGAAAACAGCGCTTTCGCGAGAGGGACAGATATATTTCTTTAAAATAGTTGTATCTCGTTCGTTTTTTGAGCAATTTAGATTCTAATTTCACTGTCAGTATTATATTTTCGAATACTTTTAGATAAACTATTCAGATCATAAATACGTTTTTCATGCATATTCCCTAATATGAAGAGTTCTTAGTAGTTCTTCCAACAACATTGTCGCTTTCTAATCTAACCGGATACAGATGAATACAAGTATAACGCTAGTATTAAATCGGTCAAGAAAGGCCACTTTTGCAGAATCATATTAGAGTCATAATATTATCCACACAACAATCTGTCAAAGGAAATTGAGCAAAGTACTATGGCACTTGGTTGCGCAACTTTTGACACAGTAAAGTAATGAAAATTAGACACAAAAAAAGGGTTGTGTTATACTTTAATACAAGGTTAAATTCAAGATTAATTGTTGTGGGGTTTCTGAAGAAAAACATAAGTTGAGTACCTATTGAGGTTATGTTACATAACTCAAAACAATTCGTTTTGAAACCCTATTAACTGGCAAATATTTTGCATTATTTTGGTACATATTAATTGAGTTTTACCTATGTTCATCATTATTTATTATATTTAAAAACATTGATCTAGAAATCTTCTCAGAAAAACGGTAGGAGAAATCCATGTACGTAAGATTTTTACCATGGAATCCGTTGCTTCTCTGATTTGGCGTCTAGGCAGCGGGTGTGCTAATAAAAGAGAACAATACAATTCATACAGCGCAACATGTTTTCACAGAACAAATCACCGTGGACGTGAAAATGTTCTAACAATAATAATTCACTTCGCAGCACACGCACAAAAAGAGTCAAATTGCTCGATGTAGTAGATAGACGTGGAAGAATCCTAAAACTCAACTCGACACGAATTTATGTTTGTTAGCAGAGAAAAGCTGAAAACAATTTTCTCGGTTTACCGGCAGTTAACACGGTAAACAGAAAATACCAATTTGTTTGACATTTCATCGAATAGTGTTGTGACACAACAATAGACTACGGCGTTGTAACATTATCTATTTTAACTTAATTGTTTTATTTTTGTCTTGAAATTGCTTTTTAACGAAAAAATAGTAGGTAATATTATTAAAGAATAATAATGACAACTTTTAATATTTTTAGTTTCAAATGTAGATTGTTTTGTTGTTCCACGACTTATGTTAATGTTCAATCGATCGATTATAATTGAAAAAGGAGTCGCTTCACTATAATGGAAGAAATGAAATTGTATCGTATTAAATACTAATTAAAATGAAAATAGAAACAAATTATTTCAATGAATTTAAGTCAAAAATCGATAATATTAATAAAATGAATTATACATTAACTCAAATGGCCTTTACGCGTCAAAAAGTGAAACTATAAATGCCCAATCTCCTTTCATTTTTATCTTTATCGTTAACGCATTTGGTTGAAGGTTGATTGGGAAAATTTGACAGTGACGGGTAGCTTGATGTTCTACCTGATTCTGCTAAAGAGGCCTTTTTAAACCCGGTACACCAGTATCTTAAATAGAGCGGCCGCCTACTAGAACTGCACAGCCCAGTAATAAGGTTACGGTACCAGTAATACATAACTAAAATAAAAACTCTGAAAATCAAGAGCATATATTTCAATTAAACCTTTAACAGGCAATTTTAAATTGTCGAGGTCGGTCAGTCAAAAATATGAAGCTAGTTGCAGGTTTTATAGCATAACTAGATTTTTATGGATAAGGAAGAGCAAGAAACTCCACAGACACTCTTTTAAATCATGTTAGCCGTGTAAGGACTTATGTATAGCCACTGTCAAAATGATTGACAGCCGGAGCTACAATAAGAATTTGCATGAAAAATATATTTATTATCTAAACAATTTATCTATAAATATAACATTAACAGTGAAAATAGAATCAAATTTGCTCGAAAAACAAACGAGATTAATAATTTATCTATCTCTCTCGCGAAAACGCTGTAATGTATGGCAGCTGCACAGGCGTCATGGACTTTGACGTCAAAGTTCATATCAGACCTCGTTCTAATTGTAATCTTTGAAGCGTTATAACTTCATCGCTGATGAAGGAATTTAAAAAATAATTTCATGATTGTTTAATAGAGCTTATTAGTATTTCATTTTGCAAATAAAAAAATCACGTGCACATTCCCTATTGTTGAGGTTTGTCAGTCCAAAATATGAAGCTAGTTACAGGTTTTATAGCATAACCAGATTTTTATGGATAAACTCCACGGACACTGTTTTAAATCATGTTTACCGTGTAAGGACTTACGTATAGCCACAGTCAAAACGATTGACAGCCAGAACTACTATTGACAGCTGGGTCTAAAATTGACAGCTGGATTTATCGGTTCATGCATTTTTGCAGACAAGTATGATTAAATTGAAAAATTGCAATACCGAACTACTTAGTACGTTCTTTAGCAACTAAAATATCGTCCACGCTTTGTCCGTGAGAGTAATAAAACTTTCCTATAAGCTTGTTTACAAGCACACGTATTTACTATTTATGTACTGTAAACGGGAGTACAAAGGAAGTAGCCACATAGGAGTGAACCGCTGCTATTCAAACTTGGGTTCGTGCTCCGAACTATGACAATGCTTCAGTGTACGCCAATGTGAATACACCTTTAGGTACGGATGTCGGGCCGCTAAGATGCCGCTCGCGCATCAGTTTGATTTTTGGCTCGTTTTTAGATAAGTTTTGGCTTAGGGCGAATTTTGTCGATAGACCTGACTATCAAAAACACGCCCAATTTCCCTACATTTTGACAATATTTGGTCAGGGATAGTCGTGCAAATGTGGTGATTATGTATTTTCTTCCTAATTTTGTCGTATCGGCGTGACATCGCAATGAAGGTTATGTTATCGTGTTATATACGTTGCTGAGCAGGAATTCTTTTCCAAGACATGGAAGAAATTCATGTCTTCTTCATGTCTTGGAAACTGTTCAGTTCTCCTTCCTTCAAAATCTTTCGGATTTAGAAAAAGTGGAACGCATTTAACCTGGGTCCGCAGGTGTCCTTTGACTTTGGCAGTTTTCTTTAAATTTCCGTTCCGACCATTTCCGTCGTAACAGCTTATAAGTAGTCCCACTAGAGTTTATTAAGACCTTCCTCATCCTGCATCCCACACTTTTTCTGGCTCCCACTGCGTCCATCTGTCTTCTTGCATTCTACAAACTTAATCTACTCTACATCGCCTATAGGAATAGCCATATAGAGTGGATTAAGCATAATTTTGGATTTGTACGTAAATGACTCCAGTCATTTACGTACAAATTATTAACGATTCACAAAGTCTTAATTTCAATGGTAAATACAGATCTGTCATAGAAAGGGAAATATTTACCTTTAGTAGTATTAAAATTCTTATGCACGCACGAGTACCTACAAAATCCTGCCGAGCGGCAGCTCCGTCTTAGCACCACCGACAACCGTTATTGTTCCCTGCGGAGCGGCGCGCGAAATTCAGCGCACTACGGCAACACACCTACACTTCGCAAACTTTATTGCTCACAAATTGTATGCATTATTTATTTAATTTGAAAGCGAAGAAACCCAAGCACGATCATACGCCTCTGCGCGGAATGAGGGCGAGAGAATGCAAAAATATAAATAAGCTCGCTGTAGCGGGGTAGCGCCATCTTCTTTCTTTGTACTGATTTTCAAATGTAATGTGTATCTACAGATACTTGAGTTATGAAAATTGTATAATAAAGCCTTGGACCGATTTCTTAATTGAGGATTTGACGTTGAGAACGTTACTTTAATGCCAAAGTCTCACAGGTATAACATGTTAAGTATTTGGCAAATCACTATCACTACTTACCGCGTCTGTCTGTCTGTTCACGACCAACTCATAAACTACTGCACTGATTTTTCTGCTGTTTTCACCAATGAATAGAGTGGTTCCCGAGGAAGGTTTTAGTATATCTAATTTGTCAAGCGGGGGGAGTCGCGGTCATCAGCTAGTATTTAATGAAATCCTTGGTTTAAAAATCGGGGGTAAATATTCTGACTACAAGGATATTTTTGCCGCCCTTAAAGACATTGGAAGGGTTGTGGCGATAAAAATGCAAAATAGTTAGTGAGTAATTTTTAGTTTAGTTTAGTTTTTTTTCCTTATTAGTTTAGTTTATTTAGAAACGACAACAACAATCAAAATACAGTACACATGTACACAATAAGTAGTACAATCTGGAACGTTCGACAGTATTCGGGCCCCCAAACTAGGTACGTAGACCTGTATCGTAGAGTCGGACATTTTTCAGGTTTTAATTAATATTTATATGATAAAATAAAACCGGACTTCAGTGACATAATTATACACAGTACATATAAGTGAAGTCAGCAGCAAATTTAGAGAGTTTTTGTCTAGAAAGGTGAAGTGTGAAATGCAGAGCATTTTACGATTTCGACTACGTGCGAAAATCCTCACAAAGATTTTTGATTAGACAATGCTGTAGATAAATAAAAACGTAGTCTTGATAAAATATTTTTACTGTTAAGTTCGAAAGTAACAGATACATAACTGTTGAAAGTAAATAATTATCAGGTATAATTACAAAAAAACCGGCTAATTATTTTTTTTCGGAGAAGTTACTTTTCATGCAATTTGTTACAGTTGGTGGATTTACTTGAGTTCAATCACAGATTTGATGTCACCAACTGCATCAAGCTGCCTGAAAAGTGATTTTTTCGAAAGTTTTTGTCGTTTTTTGTTGTTGAATCTCCATACATATATATAAGTATACCTACAAACTCAATATTTTGTAGCATGAAACACGGCGAGCGAACCGCGCCGAAACTTTCAGGCTAAGAACTCACGGAGCGATTTTCACCCGCGACCGCCGCGTTGGTGGAACTGCGGTTTTATTTCTAAACTCACGAGACCGGTTATTTGCGCGGTTACGCAGCCGTCGCGGTTGCGATCATCGCCCGCAGAGCGTTGGATTTCTGTACACCCCGCCCCCCGCCGGCCACCGCGGTCGCCAGCCAACCGATCGCAGAGAGCGCGGGCGCCACCCGCCGAGGCTGCGGGTGACCGCGGCCTGCGCGATTCTACTAGTTGCCCGCCGGTGCAGCGGGAACCGCAAACACAAACAACCGCGCACACCGCGGGCGTAAAACGCGCCGTGAGTTGTACTTTAATATCTTACATATATATCTGCATTCTACAGAAGCTGCGGGCCCGCAACCGCGGCGGGCGCGGGTGAAAATCGCTCCGTGAGTTCTTAGCCTAACTCGTCACCAGCGTACCTACTAGACATAGGTGGTATATGTATATAAATGAATCCCTTTTTCCCGTGGTCATCGCATCACGCTGAACTGATGGCTGGGCCGATTTCACTAATTCTTTTTGTGTTGTGTTTGTTGGTGTCAGGAGAAGGTTCTTATGAAGGAAAAAATAAGAAAGTTACAGTTGATGGGAGCGAAGCCGCGGGGGACAGCTAGTTTTTTGATAAAATCTATTTTTTTAAGTTTTGATATTTTTTCCCTAATGCATATCAGCTACTTAACATCAACCTTAAATATGACCTGGAACTACTGGAACACCCTGTATGTCGCAGAATCGTCAGAAAAGTAGTTTATCGTGGAAATCTTACAGATTTTTCAAAATACGGAATTATAACTGATAACTAAGAAAATAGTTCTGATAACAAGTTTTTGCCAAAACTGGCAATTCCATGAATCTGATTTTACTAAAACTACTTTTTTTTAGCTACATTACATGTAAATTAGTTACCGATTCACGCAATACATTGATCTAAAGTCTATAATAGCTTACTTCTAGGTAAGCGTGTTTCATCTTCGACCACGTCACCATCGCATACCATCAGGTGAAATAATGGTCAAACGCGTGCCTATCAATAGTAAAAAAAAAGAAAATTTCCCAATAAAAAAATCATTGCAAAACTCATTCCGCGCAAAATTCCACTGCTGCTTTCTTCTTTATTTGTGTACCCCAGCGCAGTCTATATTAAGTGAAATGGCGTCGTTACCAACAATAATGAGTTAGTTAACCGCACGATTGTTTAATACAACTTGGAGGCGGTGTAATGAACGCCATTTGTCTCGGTTGCACTGCACGTCGGCCATCTTGGCGGGAAAACCTTGATGGATGTCCAACGTGGAACGTTTGCGCATCATTTTTTTGGCGGGATGATTTTGTAAAATAATGTTATAGGGCTAATAAGGAAGTGCTTAAGTCCCGAAATAGTCCTAATTATGGAAAATAATGAATAAAATTAATAAACAAAACGACTTTATTGTTGATCTTTGTTTAAATAACAAAAGTTTTGTAAGTTTGCCTAATGCCATCTAAACGATGGGAAATTAAGAGATGGGAAGATGATATCAGGAAAATAGCGGGTCCAACTTGGACTCGAACGGCGAGGGATAGAATCGAATGGTGATCCTTAGAGAAGGCCTTTGTCAGAAGACAAGTTGAGGAGTACCTACCTACCGTTTGCCGAATTAAAAAAAGTTAAACATGAATTAAATAGTATAACAGTTTATATAGTTTTGATAGTAGTAATGAGGTCATAAGCAAACTTACAAAACTTTTGTTAAATTTAAACAAAGATCAACAGTAAAGTCGTTTTGTTTATTAATTTTATTCCTTAGTTTGTCTGCCTCTGTTCCCTTTGCGGTCTAGCAGGTATCCTTCTGTTATTATTCTTGTCAATTGTCAAGTCCATCTCTTCCAAAATCAAATTCGAAAATCAAGTCATATTATAGACAAATCAGGCTCAAGGGTAGCCCTTTTTGTCGCCAGTTTTACATAATGACAGCCCTCCAAAAAACTTACTAGGCACCACTTTCTGGTGTAGTGGGAAATAGAGGAAGAGTGGGCACAAAACTCCCAGCTACACATCGTTTGCTGAGTCCAGCCGGTCGATTCTGTAAATATGTCGGAGTGAAGGCTTGGGTGGGCTTGTAAGGAATGATTACATAGACTGACAGGTGGTCTTTTCTGTCAACAACTCATCGTGTACACTAAGGTGAAGTGAATATCAAGTGAACACCCAAACCATCTTGTTTGTATGGATTGACAACTCACTTCGTGTACACTTTTATTTTTTATGACCCGCGCAACTTCGTCTGCGTCACATTTTCCATTACTGCTCCGCTCCTTTTGGTCTTAGCGTATATGATATATAGCCTATAGCCTTCCTCGATAAATGGGCTATCTAACATTGAAAGAATTTTTCAAATCAGACCAGTATTTCTTGAGATTAGCGCGTTCAACCAAACAGTGCGGTTCTGTAAACCGGTCACCGTATAAGTTTGTCAAAGTGAAGGCGTGGGTGAAGTGCACCTTTTTAAAGTTAGAGTTTTAGAATGACAGCTCACTTGTCGTTCAGTCCACCTAAGTGTGCACGTTGAGATGTCGACAGAATAGACCGGCAGCTCACTTCGTGATCACTTCACCCAAGCCTTCACTTCGACATGTTTACAGAATCGCTCTGAAGTTTGGCGTACATTATACAAAACGCCTTGAGGTTTTGTGGTGTTATGGACAAATTAAAAGTATCTTATCATTTGTGTTAAAGCCTACTTATTGAATGAAAAAAACATCTCAAGTCTTGCTAATATACCCGGACAAGTAAATATAACCATTTGCGAAGGCAATTTCACACACAAAGCCTCAGTTTGTAACATCAAGGAATGAATGGGGAGCAGAAAAACTGGGGATTCTTGGCGCGGAATATACACCAATCTACGAATACAAACATTATATTCAATTGTTATTGCAACGGTAACGTAAATCTTCGACCCTCGTACATTAAATTAAATCACGATGGTATATCCTTAAAACAATGAAGGGATTTTGTTAGAATTTTTGTAGCTTGTTAAGTAAAAATGGTCCATGGTTCCTCATGTTCTCGAAAGTAATTTAAGTGCACACAAGCGTAAGAATCGGTACATTATTTATTTGTACTATATTCAGGCTCTCAGACAAACAGATCCATCTGAATTCAGCATTTTACGTGGAGACCTTAACCATTAACTTGGCGACACGGTACTTTTTTCAAGACTGGTTTCTGAAAATCTATAATGACTGCCAAAGAAAGTTCAAATGGCAGCCGAAAACAACGGCTTTTAATGATTTCCGAGGCACGCCACGGAGGAAACTCGTTATGTTAAGATGGTTACCCATCCACTGACGTACCTCGGTAAGCATTGCTTAACGTTGAAGATCGCTCCGTGCGACTGTTAGCCTATGCGCGCATTGGTGACATTTGTCACCGTGACAGTACACTTCTCTCTTTCGCAATAATTGTGAAGTGCAATAGAGAGATATAAACTGTCACGGTGACAAAAGTCACCAGTGCACGCCTAGGTTTAGGTCTAGCCACGACGATGTCTTTTACGTAAAGGATGTACCTGAGTACACTTTTCAGCATCTGAATATTTTTGCAATAATTTTATTAAAACTAAAAAGAGTTGATTAATTGTTTTTGCTATCGTTTCACTTCAAAAAGTTTTTTTTAACATCGCCTTTTTGTGGAAGACATCTTCGCGGTTTTCGTAGTTCAAGAACTTCTAACGCACCGAACATAATACGAGTAATATATAAACCACACTAAAAACAGCAACCACATAAAACAGCAGGAGCTACATAAAAAGTGTTAGGTTCACAGAAGCTTGTGTGTAGAAAAATGCATTTGAATCGGTCTAGGAGTTTCTGAGTGGTGATTGTATGGTGGTGTGACAGACGGACACTCAGAGTTCCATTTCCATACGCCCGCTTGTAACCCTAAAACGGTCATCAAATAACCTTCTGGCGCAGTCGGGTAAAAAGAAACGAGTTTTTAACATAATAGTCGATAACAAAAAACATTCGACGTCAAAAATCAAATCAAATGTTGCACAAAGCCATGAAAATCAACGATGCACATCATAAATATCACACCGGACACTAAACAATAACTCGGTACTTGAGCGAGTAACCCCCGCGTATCAAAAACTCAGAACAAAAAATAATACTCATAATAATACAATACAGCAAAATATGATGGGGAATGCGAACCAAATGAAAATGCAAACACGAAAACAATTGACAAGCGAAATTAGACTTTATCACGTAGTCAAAAAGGCTGTGAGGGACTTAACGAGTGTAGATAGAATTTGGTAAAGCTAAGTGTACATTTCTGAACATATGGATGCATTAAGCAGATTTTTACATCGTTCGCAAATTAATGTAAACAATACTATAGTTAGCCAGATTCAACTGAAAATGAGATTTGATATTGTATTCATGACGTTGCGATGGACATATTCAGTGATTTGTTTTGGATTGTCTAGGGAAGGGTAGTTTACAAGTCTCAACATTGGGTAGTTGATGGCTTAGTCGAAATGATGACTGAGGTTCGCTGCTCTGTGTCCGCAGAGTGACAATTCTGAAATTTTCACATTCGCATCGTATTCGCATCTCAATAGCAAGCTGTAAAAAAATTATGAAAATGAATACTTTTATGACAGTTTGCAATTGACATGCGAATGCGAAAGTTGTTTAAAATTAGTAGAATTGGCCCCAGGTACCTCATGATCATCTTATTATTTTAGCCGAAAGACGTCTACTGCTGACCGTAGACTACTCCAAAGAGTCACCACATCGATGGGTCCTGGGCGTCACGTCATATCCAGCAGGTTCTTGAGATCTTCACCAGGTCAACAGTACACCTTGTGGGACGCCTTCCAGCGTCGTGTTTCGATTTTAACCACATCGACTATCTGAGGGCCAAGCACGAATATATTTGGCGTATAGTAACGAAACATATTTTCCAATAACTATCATATATATTTTATATTTAACTAGCTGATGCCCGCGGCTTCACTCGCTTGACAAATTATATACTAAAACCTTCTTCAAGAACCACTCTATCCATTGGAGAAAACAGCATGAAAATCGCTGCAGTAGTTGTTGAGTTTATCGCGAATAGACATACAGACAGACGCGGTGGAGGACTTTGTTTTATATTATGTAGTGATATTATTATAATTATTTAAATTCGATAGTATATTTTTGTATAAACGTCAAAACATTCGTGATAGCAGGCCCACTGTTCTACGAGCAATGTGCCCACTGCTACTTAAGTTAACAATTCTTCGGGCTGTGTCAGTACCAAGTACGAATACTGACGGATACAATATATCACACACATTCAAAGTGTAGTACGTTCGGGCCGCGCAACAGTCGCATTTTGAACAAGAGTTAATAAGAATAAATGTACATAATGTGTTCATTATTGTACTAAATAAAGAAAAAAATGTACTTGAAAAATTCGCGATATATTTAACAAAATCGGTGGCGGGGCCAAAAAAAATGCTTCTTAACCGTGCCACCGTGTACACTGCAACAAATGGGCTATTTATGTACAAACTCAATGGTAAACAATTTTACAATACGTCTATGGTTTGTTCTATTGAAGATGAGAAATACCGCAAAAAGTTAGAAACTTTAAAATCCGTTGTGCGAATACTAATAATAACAGAAGGTATTTATTTATTCTTAAAAAAGAAATTATTGGGCTTTTCGGAGTACTTTCATATCAATACTGAGTATTTTTTGCAACTACCTACATAGGTACTACTGCATTGGTTAATGTTAGTGCGGATGTGTGTTATCAGTTTTTATAAATACAGTATTTTCGTTTTATAAATAACAAAATCAGTGGCGCGGCCAAAAAGCATGCTTCTTAGCCGCGCCACCGATTTTGTTAAATATAATGAATGAATATAATATGAATAAATGTACATAATAATGATCATATTATGTACATTTATTCATAAATCAACTCTTGTTCAAAACGCGACTGTCGTGCGGCCAGAAAGTACCACACCATTTAAATCAATTACGTACTCCGTAACATTTGACTGCGACAGAATACACTCCAAGAATACTTTGCGTTTGTATGTAAATTATAGATGGCGTTTATGTATGTACCTAATGCGTTTTCCATGTTTTTAGATGCGTTCGACGTTCGGCTTCACTTAAAAGACGTGTCTGTCTTCGCGTCAGGAAAGCCTTTTTAACTAGGTTTTATATGATCGAGGAAAGGGTTTTTTTTTCTGTGTGTACGCCAGGTGTGAAAAGATTACTTCTTTAGGAAATTTATAAATACATAGTTTTTAGAGATAAAGTGTATTTGATAACAGGGTGCACTCTTAGATCATTCAGCCTCTTGGTCCGTTAAAATGGCAATCGGCTCGACTGATAACAACTTCTTAGTGTTAGCAGATAGAACTTAATGTATGCTAGCGAAGACCACACCAAAACTAAATAGCTACATAGAAAAAATATCGTAGCAAACGTACTACGGCGTAGGCTCGTGACGTATCTCGTAGCCACATTTAAAGCAGCGCTTCGTAGCGCGTCATGCTACGGCGTAGCACGTGGTACTTGAAAAATTAGGGTTCCCTAAGCACACAATTCTTCAATCGGTTTAAACAAATCCTCCGCTCATCCGCCTAAAGGCAAAAGCGAAACGTCACACGTCCGCACACAGAGTAATCAGATCAGGGGCACAAGTGAAATTGAATCGGCGCCGACTTGACCCACTGCGAGATAACTGTCGGGTCAAAAATTGCCCTTAATTCTTTTCCTATAGAGTGTAAAGTCCGATAAAAAATTATTGAGTCATGAGCCAAAGGAAATTTAACTTTACACGAGCGGCATTAGGTGGATTTTCGGGTGGACTGGGGAAGATGAGTGCTTAAATAGGGGTGATCGGTAGATCAATGCTTATTTGTGTTTAATAGGAAAAAAACAACAGATGTAGGCATTTCACGGGTATAATAATGTACTTAGTTTGGATTTTTATGGTGCCTTTGATCTGGTGCGGTCTCCGTTGGGTTGCGCGCGAGTGGCTCCCCCCGCCCTGTCCCCTGGTCCCAAGCGAGCGTATTGTTTAGACAAGGTTTCAATGGGCTTCGAGGCACGACATGTGTTTTTTGGATGTTCCAAGTTTTTTGACATTTGATATACCTAACTTAGATGTATTGTATGTATGCGATTTATATAAAAGGCATGGTAATGGTTAATATGATTTAGTAGAACGATTTACACGCGGAATTAGTGCTGTGTCTGTTATTCATATTTTTAAAGCACTAATCCTTATTTTAATTACGTCTTGTAATTTCACTAGGCTTTAGAAACGGAAATAAAAACCAATGGAATATATCAAATTTGTTTAAAACTTTTAATTCACTGTACCACATAAGGACGCTGTCGTGTCAAATTGTTACAAATAATATTCCATTGATTGTACAGATAATTTTACCGTATTAACCGTATGACCGTATTAACCTCAATTTAATTATAAAAAAACAGAAGTTTTTAAATTAAATTTCATATCACTTCTGTGTGTGCCAAATTATCTATTTTATTTCGTTCAACGTTATAAAAATCAGCACAATCAATAAACGAATTCGATTTCAATTCCAGTCTATCATATTGTGCCCTCTAAAAACCGCGAATCTTTTTCAATCTGCCAACATTATCAAAGATGGCTTACGATCGGTTTGACATAACACTGGGTGACGTAAGAGTGTTTAGAAGGATCACTGAGGGGTCCAATGATCCCATTTGAACTCGGATGATGCAATCAAAAACTTTTTGATTCAATTGTTATAAAGGAAATTTATTAATGGTTTTACGATAGTGCTGATGCATACCCGTATTCAAGGTTAAGGAACGATGCCTGAGGTCGATGCACGGATGGGTTTTGCATAGAGGATTCGATCCCGGTCGGTTTTTCTAATCCCGGGATTTCGAGATTTTCTACAGTTAATCTCGGGATCCCGGGATTGTTCTGGTAATGGAAAGTGGTAACAAAAAGACAATAAAACATATCGAAATCAATTTCTTATTTATCTTTTTGTTTTGTGAGGATATAGAATATTAAGTTTTAAATCTGCAAAAAGGAAGTTAAAACAAAAATATATTTTCATCTTTAAAAGAAACGGTTTACGCACAGTTTTATTGACTTATTTAAAAATGTATCAATTCTGGGATTCTATAAATTCCTGGATCCCGAGATTTGGGATCCCGGGATCGAATCCTCATGACAACAATTCCGAGACAGTCGGAAACACGTCAAGCCGTTGGTTCTAGCTGTCATCTAAAGATGAAAGATCCTTGACGTGACGTATGGTAGGCGCCAGATATTATAAACCGTTTTTCTTAACTAGAGAATGATAGCAGTCGATACAGGACTGCTTTATTTCTGCTTTTAAGCAGAAGTGTGGCTTTTAGAAGATATTTGGCTTATTTATTAAAATCTCTGATACTTGTTCAATTTAAGTGTAAAGACGCCAGCACATCAAGCTACAAAAAACTGTCCAAATTCTTTAATAGATTTCAACTTTATCACTGAAGTTGTAAGGTTCAAGGTTGATTAGGAAAATTTGAGTTTCGGGTAGCTTGATTTGCTGGTGACTGTACTTTAATAGGTTTCTAATTTATTTCATCAAAGTGCTGCTAGGTAGGTTTACAAAAAAGGTCGGTTCATATTTTTATTACTATTAATAGGTACGCGTTGGACCGCTATCTCACACGACGGTAAGCGATGATGCGGTCGAAGATGGAACACGCTTGCGCAGAAGTAACCTATTTACTCTTGACTTAAAGACAACCCACCTTTTTTTATACAAAACGGGTTAACTCTTGGCCCAAATCTCACCTGATGGAAAGTGATGATTAGGCCGAAGATGAAAGCGAGTTTCACCCGGAATCCTCTTACACAGAGGAACTGGCTATTATAATACCTCTAACTGCCGGAACACAACAATGCTGTTAACATTGTTGTTATGGCGACAGACTTAGACATGATGGTGGTAGCTTGCCAGGCGGATTTAGAACAAGTCCTACCAACAACCAAACCGAGCAAAAAATTTGCCCCCGCTGGGAATCGAACCCGGGACTTCTGGGTCTGAATCAGGTGGTATAACCACTAGACCACGGAGGCGGTTAGTGTCACCTGTTTGGCATCACCCGGGGACCACGTGTGAGTGAATAGGTTACTTCTGGTAGCTATCAGAAAACACAGACTGTGGCAGGGAATTCCACTCCTTAGCTATATGCACAATGATTATCTTTGAACAAACTTTAATACTGCTTATAGAAAATTAAAAAAGTTTTAAATAAAATTATGATAATTTCAATTACACAAAGCTCGTACTAATAGCCAAATGAACTCGATCAGATAAATTTAAGAGCATAACATTAACGCGATCAAAAGCAAATAATCATGACCTCTCGGCCCTCCCCTCATCATCTAACGAGATATAATAAAACATAATCGATTATACACCCTAAAACTTATTTCTTTGCTAACCCTACCAAATGACATCAAACAATAAGATCGGCTCTAATGTATAAGTCACAGAGTTCAGTTTAGATTGGCGCTTGCTTTTGGAACATTTGATGTGTGACGTGCGAATAGTTGTACGAACTGCATGGCCATTTGTTGGTCCCTTGGATTAGATGAATGTGGATATGAAGTTTATGCTGGAGTTTAAATACTTTTTTTAAGTTAAATTTTAATTACGTCCATGACGTTTTACATAAATTAGTGGTTTTTTATGTTTTCTATAATATATATTTTACAGAAAACATAAAAAACCACTAATATATTATATATTTTAATTTTATCTTTTTTTTTGTCTATTTTCCGTGTGTCCGTGGTGGAATTACGGAATTACACGCTGTCATAGTTATGTAATATGCTCTGCATTCAAAATTCAAAAAATTCAAAATTCAAGCATTTATTTCAATTAAACCATTTACAGGCACTTTTGAATTGTCAAGGTCGGTCGGTCCAAAAAGTTGAAGCTATTTGCACGTTCCAAAGCGTAGATCTCTATGGAGAAGAACGTGCAAGAAACTCCACGGACACTCTTTTAAAAATAATATTTTTTTACAAAGATTTATTTACATCGGGTTGAAATTATACATACATGTGAGAACGATGTAAAAGACGAGCAGGATAAAAGCGTCCGGAATAAAAGAGGAACAATTCAAAGAAATAATTAAAATTAACCATGGCAGCTAAGAAATGACCAGTCCCGACTGACGGCGCCCCTTCACGAACAGTTACGTTACACGTTATTTTTTATATCAGATAGCAGCACTTGATGAGATAGAGGCGGATTTGTCTTTTTTTTTTCCTAATTAGGAACTAGGCTGGGGTTGGCTTCTAACGCCTAACTAGGTGTAATTGATCCGCATTTTAGCATGGAGCGATTTCCTATCTGACCTTCACAAACCAGTAACTGGGTTTGCTTTCGGATTTACTGGTTTCTGACTTCAGTAATGACTGTCAAAGATTTATAAATGACTGCCACGACCAATGGCTTAACGTAGTCTCCGAGGCATGGAGTAATTTCAGTATTTTAAAATGATCACCTATCCTCGGCTCGATCTCGACAAGCATTGCCTAACCATGTAAATCAATCGATCGAATCGAATTAATAGTAAAGTAAAATTATTGATTGTTCCAAACAATTTGTGAGAAGTTTTAAAAGTACATATTGTAATTAATCACAAGACTTGTTTTAAACTTACAATGTACTGTGAAGGTGTAAAATACTTATTGCTTCAGGGCTTTATAAGCATTGTCATTGGCCGTATGTAAAAGGAAGGATTGGAACGGTCACCTGAAAAGTATAACTTTTTTGATTCATGAAAGAAAAGAAGTGAAGTGTTTTTTTATGGAATTCCTGGTATTGATTTGAAGTCGGGCGCATGTCGCCAATATAATTCGATTATTGCTGCATTTTCGTCTATAATTTCCTTACGCCCCCATTCCCATCATCACAGTACCTACATAGTTGTAACAGAATTTTGTCTATTAAAATTCAAGCATTTATTAAACAATTCTATTCCTGCTCTGCGCATCCGCGTGGACCACACAAACCGTCAGGGCGGTGCGCGTCTAATTTCATTGTTATTAGTATTACACATACATTTATTTGGCGAGGGGTGAATTTTTTGCTAATCATCGTCGTTCGCAACACACATTGTGCGTCGCTTACAATTGACATCGACTGACAGCTCGAAACGACGAAAGCAAAATATTTATATTCTATTCTGGAATTTTCCTATTGCATTCTAACGGCTAGTTTACACCGTGCGAGCTAATGTTCGTGTCAGCCTGTCGAGTAACTGTAGTGAAGTAACTCGCATCGTTTGGACGAATGACTGGCACGTGCGAGTTGGATAGTAGCTCGAATCCGAGATCTTCAACATTTTTTCTTTGCACTCGCCTGCCCGCGACAGTAAGGCCGGCCGCATACGTACGGTTTCCTAGTTAGGTTTTCCGATTAGGAACTAAGATTCGGAATCTCGTGAGACATTCTATATTCAATTCTTCTGGTTCAAACACACGGCTTGTTTTCGAAAGGATCGTCAGGTGCTTTTCCCATGCGGAAATTTAACAACTGTGTACGGATCTTCGAATCTGAATTCCTGATCAAGAAATCAAATCAGGAAACCGTGCGTATGCGGCCAGCTTAAGTCGCACATGGCAGCAGGACGGACGTCGCGTCACTCGCATCGTTCGGACGCATTTATTGCACCAATAAAAAGTACTCTAAGATCGGATTTTTTACCAATGAGACTGATCGCAATCAATCTGCGTTCAAGAGTTGTCAGTGTCAATATTCCATAGAAAATAATGACACTGACAGCCCGTAAATGTGGTTCATATGTTGATCGCGTTCAGCTTCAGATTAAAATCCGCCCTAAGTTATCATTTTCTTGACATTATCCCATTTTATGTAGGGTCAGCGCAACATGCCTTCTTCATCCACCATTCTCTATATTTCGTCATTTTTAACCGACTTCCCAAAAAGGAGGAGGTTATCAATTCGGTTGTATATTTTTTTTTATGTTTGTTACCTCATAACTCCGACAATTATGAACCGATTTGAAAAATTCTTGTTTTATCTGAAAGGATATACTTGCAGATTGGTCCCATTTAGATCATATCAAAATCGGTTACGAACTTTGGGTTTTAAATCGAAATACCTGGAATTTGACTATTTTAGATGATTCTTTGATAATCGAAATTGCGTATTTTGCTTTTCTGCGATTTTGCAGTGGTGTTGTTAGGTGTAAAAAGTTTTTTATTTTTCACTTTTTAGTGGTGCCCCACCACTAAAAAGTGAAAAATAAAAAACTTTTTACAAAAACACCGACTTCCGAAATTAAAGTTATTTTTAACCGACTTCCCAAAAAGGAGGAGGTTATCAATTCGGTTGTATGTTTTTTTTTTTTTTTTTTATGTTTGTTACCTCGTAACTCCGACAATTTTATGAACCGATTTGAAAAATTCTTGTTTTATCTGAAAGGATATACTTGCAGATTGGTCCCATTTAAATCATATCAAAATCGGTTACGAACTTTGGATTTTAAATCCAAATACCTGGAATTTGACTATTTAGATGATTCTTTGATAATCGAAATTGCGTATTTTGCTTTTCTGCGATTTTGCAGTGGTGTTGTTAGGTGTGGGGCACCACTAAAAAGTGAAAAATAAAAAACTTTTTACAAAAAAATACAACCGACGTAAAAAGTTTTTTTTTACTTTGACTACAAAGTAGTTTTTTTTTTGGAAGTCGGTTCTAGGTATTTTTTTTATGAGTCAAGATTAAACAATCAAAGCATTAATTTCAAGTTAGCTGACCCCGCGGCTTCGCGCCCGTTTCTGGCTACCCTGCAACTTTCTTATTTTTTTCTTCCATAAGAACCTTCTACTGACAGTAACAAACAAAAAAGAAAAGAATAAGCAAAATCAGTCTTCCAGCCGTTCACGCGTGATGCGATGACCAAGGACCAATGCATTAATTTCTATATAATACCCGCGGGCGATGTGGTAGACCCAAATAAAAGCGATTCTCTTCTTAAAATCTCAATGTCGCCCGTAGGTCGTCTCCCATGTTCTCTCCTTTCCCGTTCACTCACATACTCTCTCATTCACCCATCGCTGCGTTCATACAACACTCGTTTAAAATTTTGATGCGTTCTAAATTAAAAATCCTACATATAAATATATAGATAAGATAAACCAAAATTCAGAATCCTGAATGACCTCGACAATTCAGAAGTGCTTGTTCAGTGAAGTGGTATTTTTCAGCTCGAAAACGAGCAGCTATTTTGAGTGACTCACTTTCTAGTCAACGGCTAGTCGTCCAACCACGTTTTTCGGTCATCTCTGCCTCCGTGGTCGAGTGGTTTAGGCACTTGCCTTGTGACCCGAATGTTGTGGGTTCGATTCCCACGGGAAGCATACTTTGTTTATTTGTTTCCAGTTTAGCTAGGACATTGCAGGTTTGAATCACCTGACCGTCTGATAAAAAGATCATTCTGTGGTTCGGAAGGGACGTATAAGCTGTGGTCACGGCCGCCAAATGACTGTCGTTAAACCATGTCAGAAGCCTTTGAGGCGGTTTAAAAACTCTGACACTAGGGTGTGTGGGGTCGTTGAACTTTATTTCCCACACGATAATAAAAAGTAGGTCATCCCTCCTGTTATAGCCGCCACAATCTAATTCAAAGCTTTGATCACGACATTTTCTTCATACGTCGGCGCGGGTCTGCGGATAGCGAGCAATGAGTGGCTCGCCGTCCGATAATGACCAAGCCCGAGTCGACGGCGCGTTGTGTTCCACGCGCGCCTCAAAGTTATGTCAGCATAATCGACGGGCTTCACTAGGGTCAGTGACTGCCAGGTTTGTTCGAAAGATTTACCGCGACCCTGCGGCTCTGGAACGCAAAGGGCATTTGGAGGAACACGGGAGTATTTTATTCCGTAAGAGTATGACACTACCGCTCTTCCCAAAGCGGAAGAAGTCGTTTGATGAAATTAAAAATACCAGCGAAAAACAACAACAATTTGTAAAAAGCTAGTAGAAAAATTCCTCACGCCCAGCAATGGGCAACATCGGTGTGTTGATGATTATCATAAATAAGTCAACCCACTCTAAACTGCTATAATCCACCCAAAGATTGTCTGTAAGAGATTGCCCTGTGCGATAAGACCACCACACACACACACACACACACACAACACACACACACACACTACCACACACACACACACACACACACACACACACACACACACTTCTTATAAAAGTTTTTCAGGTACTTATCAGGTGTACAATAAAGTACATAATAAATAAATAAATAATGGTGCCCCATTACATTTGAAATGTCTAACGAGGCCTCTGCGAGTTCATTTCGGCCCCTCGTACGCCTACCAAAGGACAGGGTATCCAGGGACCCGAGAAAGTAAAAAAAATAAAAAATAGACAATATCCGAAGAAAAAAAAAAAACGTTTGCCTCGACCCGTACAATACCAATGTGTTATCGACCTCGCACTGAGTGCAGCTGTACATCGACCCACTACCTTATATTCCACGATATTAATGAACTTACCTCGTGGCGCTAAGAATAGTGACCACCACCACCACCACCTCCCAACTCCACCCACCTCTTCGGCAGCGCCACCCAGGCTTCATAAATACTACAAGAATGTGAAAACTTTGTTTCTATTGCACTTAATTTGTTGGATTCTTAGTATATTTCATTACAAGTGCGGAAAGGCTGTCATTGCAAAGAGTTCAGACAAATGTCTACCCGAGCCGAGGCGCAGCCGAAGGCGAGGGTTGACAGTCGGAACAAGTTGCAATGACGGTTCCGCAGGTGTACTGAACGACTATTTTTAATACAGTTGCGAAAAAATTAAGCAATTTAATAAAATAATAAAAACACAATAAACTCTTACCTAATCAGTTATTTCTTATAAAAGTTATAGTACACATGTACATTGAAATTGGTACAGTTTTTAAACTAACTGGGGAAGTTTTAGGTTGCATGTTTACGGTTTGAGACAAACTATTATTAATTTCGTATGATTGTTCATGTTTATATTTGTCACACAATGGCGTTTGCTAGTTGATGGAATTAGATCTGATGAATTATCATTATCAACGAAGGTAGATGGACGAACGTTCTCTTCAACATGTGGAGGCGGACTGGACCTTAAATTTATGGATTGTGTAATTTTTTCCCAGTTTCTAGTTTGTTGTTTAATGAATCACCAACAGGATAGCTTTCTGCAACTTTGTCTGATTTCCAACCTCCTAGTCGCTTTAAGGACGTCAAATTGTCTCCTGAATCTGCCAATAATGTAGCAGAGGTCCTCCTGAAGCTGTGCCCAGTATAATACTCAGCATCCGGCAGACCAAGAAACGTAGCTATTTCTTTTGGCATATTACCAAATTTGTTTATCCCGATTGCTTGAAATGTACATCCCCTTCTTGGTAATTTTGAAAAAAAAAAAACGGTCGGTTTTTCCTTTTTGGGACCGCTGATTCATATATTTTTGCACTATTCTAAGAAAATCTCCTTCAACAACAAAGCTTTTCGATATCTTATTTTTTGTGTTCGGAATCTTGATTAGTAGCATTTTTCCATGGGCTTCAATATCTTTTAAAGTAATATTGGCTAACTTCTCTCTGCGGCAACCTCCAACAACGCCAAAAATCAGAGCTACCTACAAAAAAAGGGATTTGATTAATATTTTTTTAAATAAGTAATGTATTGACTGTATTTTGCGATTTCGTAAACTGAATACTAAAGAAAAATATAAGTACTTATTAATAAATTACCTTTGTGGCTAAATAACGATCATCGGGAGCTTCGTTCAAAAACCTTTCCACTTCATTGGATGTTAATATTTTCGACTTTTTACTTGTAAAACCGTCTGATTGTCGTTTTAAGATAGCATTTAATTTTGGGTATTCACTTATATCGATGTTGTTCCTTATTTTCAGCATACTTTTTATCATCGCAAACCTCGACAATAACGTAGACGGTTTTACTTTTGCTGAGAGTTCGGAGAAGTATGCCAACATAACATTTTCTGAAAAACTATTTGCTTTTCTCTCCACGCAATAAATTCGTCGTATGTAGATATGTAACGACTTTTTGACTTTTCCGGTAAAATGTTCTCCGAAGCATTTTGTGCAATTACCTATACTGAGTTCCGGTGGTGTTCTTTCAAAAAAATAGGGTCGAAATTACTCATTTTGTGCAACAAACAACTAAACTCGCAAAGAAAGTTTCTGGAAAATGGCGCCAACCGTAGAATTTAAGCAGAGTTTTTTTTTTCTTCACCCATTTTGGTAGGCAAAGGGAACTAATCATACAGCTTAGTCTTCAGTAGATTTTTTTTATTGATATGAAATGAAAATGAAATTTATTGAGATGAAATGAATATAAACCTAACCTAACTCATTCAATTAAATCATTATATCTGATATTGATATAAATTAGTAGCTTCTTTTTAGAAATATACGTATTTGTATGAATCACAAAAACTCTTTAACAAAAACTACATGATTGGTTTTTCTTTATAGACATTATTTTGACAGTTGGGAAAGAGAACGCACGAGTTCGGAAAAGGTAAAAAAAGCACTAGTGTGTAAATAGCCCACATCCCGAACGCTATATGTCCCTGCAATACATCACTATTTGAGCAACTGTATTAAAAAATAATTTTCTGCATAATTTTGTAGGTGAGGCAGAGCTGTTGAGTTTTAAATTTGGAATGTTTATGTGGCAGGCTGGAATTTGGATTTGGGCCTGTTTAAAGGATGTTTCACCCTATTTTCATGGGAAGAAGTCGTAATTGGTGAAAGGAGATCCGCAAACAGTCCTAATAAATTAGGCCTCAATACACAAAAAATAAATTAAAAATAATTTGGATTCTCAAGGTGTAATATTAGTCTATAGCCCTGTGCAATTAGTTTTTCGATATAACATGAAATACGAAATTTAAAAAAATTAAAACTTTATTTCAGACCGTAGTCAATGAACCCCCATTTAGATTTGTTAATTGTTCCCACTCTTTTATTAGGTTATGTTTCTCCTCATGCGAGCAGTTGATATGCCACAATTAATACAGCGGAGATTATCCATCGTAAACAACAGGTAACAATATCAAAAGGCAAAATCGGAGTCCAAAATGCGTGCTAAGGTCAATAGGTCTGGAAGAAACGCGGTCTAAGAACGAAATGGGTCGGTCACAAAGGCACAGTTGTCCAAAAACACAGCAACGGTCGGTAGTTAGATGGCTATTGCTGCTCATTCAGGCAAGTACTCGGGCTAGACTCGAGAAATTGGCTGACACATTGGCCTGCCTACGTTTAATATCTCAGTGGGGCGATCGATGTCTGAACTTTGCACCGCATAAAACCTATCAACTTATTTTAAAAGGAAACCTTAAAGCCTGGCCTTGTATTAAATTTAATAACGTACCCGTTAAAAGGAAAGAACCTATCTCAGCATGCAACAAGAAAATAACTTTTAATTTATTGATCTTTTAAAAACAGGAGGAGAAAAAGCAAAACAAACTTCTACGCCTTGACGAGAATATCATCATGTCATGGGGTCTATCATTTCAAAGCTTAAAAACTGTTTATAGGGCTAATTACTTGGGTTGTAAGTGCTACGGGGCACCTGTCTGGGCCGATAGGGCCACCATAGGGGCGGTATGACGTAAATTGCTTCAAAACCAGCGTTTGGCTGTGATATTCTTATGCAAGGCGTATAGGACGGTTAGTACTGAAGCCTTACCGGTACTGGAACGTTCTCCCAGATCACGCAGATCCCAGATTATCGATCAGTAGGTGTAGCGGCGTGCTGAAATGTACTACTACGCTAGAAACATCACAACCCCAGAGTTTTTACCGCAACGCGACCGGGCTAAGATCTCTAGATTACTAAAATCCTAGACTGACGCCTGGGAGGAAGTTTCATCCGAATGGCAATGTAGATAGGAAAATTCCTCCACCAGTTTTTTCCATCCTTTCGTGAGAGGCTGGATAGGACATGGCTGGAGGTAGATCACTGTATTGCCAAATTTCTCACAGGTCATGGCAACTTTAAGAGTAAATTATTTTCCTTTAGGCTCGTGGTCTCACCATTATGGTTCTACAGCCTTCCTTGAATACGAACAATCCACACTTCACATTTTATGGGAGTGTATTCTTTGGCAGATTGAACTTAATATTATGTTAGATAGTATTCAGGTTACATCTGGAGTAGTTTACTATACGGACCTTGCAGAAACCAGAACAAATTTCCGTATGTTCAAGCGATTTTGCCATACCTTCTACTGGAATCAAAAGTAGCTCACAATTTGAGGACCTATTAGTTTCAGTGTTTATACATAATCCGTGGTGCTTGGCAACTGGGCTTAACCCAGTTGTATATGTCCCTTGGTGCCTATTGGCCTAGCTCTATTTTGTCTCCTGGTTGATAAGTGGAAATTACATTTAATTTTTCCTACTCCTCAGCTGTACTTTTCTGATTAATTTCGTTGCGGGATCCAAGACAGATGAATCGTTTCTCCGGGACGCGTCGGACTTCATTGGCCCAGCGTTTATCTGGCGGTCGCCACTGTTTATTCTGGCTTATAGGAGTTGCAGTGGTTGGGATTGTGTGGCGGGCTTGTCCCAATGACCCTACGGGATAGGAGTTTTGTCTTGTTATATACGTAAGCATATCATCTGCATACAGCATCTGCTTACCTCCTATTGACCTTGCCCCATAGAACTGCTGCCTTCCGTGGAAGTTTTAAGTTTGCGGCTTCTCGTTGCTGGAATGACCTGCCGCCACCGTTTCGTGCTATAAAAACAGTTGGTACTTTTAGCACAAAATTCAAGCAACACTTATTAAAGATCCAAAAGGAGACTACATAAGCATATAAGCAACTTACCCAGGGTCTGCACGCAGATAGCATTGATGAATTTGTCCATGTCTTCAGTTCAACGCTTTCTTGCGACAAAGCTCTACTGACAACACCACACACATATTTATTTTATTTATACTTTTTGGAAGCTAAACTCGAGAAGTAGAACTCTTTTTTGTTTATTCAATTCACATAGTAGATTCTATTATTTTGTTATTATCTGGCATCTATGATCTTTGACAACCGACCATAGCCTCCCACAGTGCGCCCGCGCGTTCCGTCATTTGTCTATGACAGAGACAAATGTAACTGGAGCACTGGGCCATTGAGCTTAAATTTTACTTAATATGTAATAATTATTTTATTTTGTAGTTACATCTAATTATTATTTATATCTTATTCTATCTCCCATTTGTTATATTTATATCTTAATAGTCATGTGTTCCGTATGTGTATCCGTGACATCACTTTCAGGCCCTGTCATAATACCAGCGCTGTGATATATATTTATTTATATATCGCAGCATACGCTGAGACAGGGACCTTTTTGGCCTCGCACAGATTTAGTGTTAGTGTTTAGGATTTTTCTATCTGTCAACATATCTTTGTTATAGTTAGTTTTTGTACTTACTACTGTACTTTATGTGTATTGTGCGAGTCCCAATTAAACACATTTCTTTCTTTCTTTCTTTCATATTTATTTAACACACAACACACACCAAACTCACACAGTACAATTTGAACAGTAAACTCTATGGTATCTATGGATGATGTAAAACCTCCTCTACTATTTCCTGCTTTTAGTATAGCGACCTTCAAGATTCACAGAGTTATGATTTCTTGTCATTTCTCTCTCACGCACTTCAACTCCACATTTATTGTGTGCACAGCCAAAATGTTCATCTCCGTTCTTTAAGACCTATGTCAGTGAGTTCAGCAAGAGTTGTTCACTCTTCTTTATCGGCATCTTTTAAAGTTGCTCATTCTAGCGTAAACCTCATTCATAGTTTTTATCAAACAAGATCGAATCTCGAAAATTATTGCTATTTGTTGTTTAAATTGAGAACGGCTTCTCAGACTTCACAAATTTTGATTTAAAAATAGTTCCCGAAACTTGGAATACTCCGTAAAAAACATGAAGTATTTTTGATGGGGTTCTTGTATGACCACATTGGTCGCTTGTGGAGTTAGATAGACAAGTGAAATAGTCATTTACTCGATCAGATTTGGTTGATTACTTACGTTTACAGGTTCTGGTAAAGGTCAAGGAAATTAGCTGTAAGCGGAGAAGAATCAGCCTTCATGCTATCGTCGGTTGACGTTGAGGAAGTCAGCTTGGCCCATCATCAGGTGCTTCTTATAGGACTCTCTTATGACGCTTATATCACGGCACTTTAAGGACAAAGCGCCATGAAACAGCCTTTTTGCATCAAAAAGAGTTCTTAAAGCGCCAGGTTCTTGGACTCTCTTATGACGCTAATACGGCTGTTCCATGGCGCTTCAAGGACTCTTTGTGATGCTTATAAGAAAGCATTCAAGCCGCTTTAAGGACCTTTTTGATGCTTTCCTATTAGCATCAAAACAGCCCTATTAGCGTCATAAGAGAGTCCTATAAGAAGACTCTGAGACAACTTAGTAAGTAGCTGTAATCTGAACCAGTAATCTGTTCGTAATATTGAAAATCAAAGCGAATTTTGCTCACGTAAGGGAGATTTAGTTAGTTGAATGCCTTTATATGAGCCGAAGTAAGTGCATTGGCTTTGTGGTACAAGGTACAGAATCCAGAGGCTTTGGTCGATATAACTGTTTTATTTTTTCGTTTGATGGGTTTTTTCTTGATTCTAGTCTTGGTCAGAGATGACAGAGACACAGTCTACGGTGTAGCAAGCTTACCCAGAAGGAGCCTGTTCACTCTAACTTTTAAGAGATTAGGGTTGTAAGCGTTCGGAAACACAGACGCAGGTAGAAAGTTCCACTTCTTTGCTGTGCGCATTGTAAAAGACGTTTGGAAAAGCTTAGTGTGAATACTGAACCTAAAGTTTGAGAAGTCATTGTGCGAACATCTTAAGAGTGAAATGCTGGAGTCTGTGTTTCTTGATAGCTACAAACTTGTATTATACAAAAGTCAAAAGTGAATAGGTTACTTTTATAGGCAAGGCCCTTTCGGGCCCCTCTGATGATGAAAAGCCTCACGCGTCTTTATGGGGGTTAACGGACATATTTGCCGACACGTTTGGTTGATATACAAAACAAGCTTGACAAAATACAAAAACCATCTTCGAGAACCACTCTATCCATTAGTGAAAACAGCATGAAAATCGGCGCAGCAGTTTTTGAGTTTATCGCGAACAGACAGACAGACGCGGTGGAGGACTTTGTTTTATAATATGTAGTGATTGAAATAGATCAATCAACCTAACCTGTTCACTGCTGGACTGAGGTTTCTCCCAAGCTACGCCACAGTAGTTGCTCCTCTACCTTCCACATCAGTAAATATGTACTAGCTTTATGAAATCGTCGGTCCACCATTTTGGTCTCTCGCTAGACTTGCTCAAACGTGGCCTCACTCTCGAGACTCTACTGATTATGCTTAAACTAGCTGATGATCGCGGCTTGCCCGCTTAACAAATTATATACTCAAACCTTCCTCGAGAACCACTTTATCCATTGGTTAAAACAACATGAAATTCGATGCAGTTTTTGAGTTTTTCGCGAACAGACAGACAAACAGACGCGGCGGAGGACTTTGATTTATAATATGTAGTAATTCTACTATGGATCTCTTCTGCTCATAACTTACGCCACATAATTCTTATAACGCGGCGCGACCAACCACGTGCAACGGTTATTTGTCACTGGCTACCAGACGCTGCAATATTTCACATAAAACATAGCGCCAAGTTAAAATTTAAATAACAGCACTTGTATGCAGCCCTAAGTGGATTAGGTTAAAGTGCAATAAGAGTAAGAAGCTCGTACATGTATGTATGTATGCCGGAACATTTTTGCACAACATGATAGTTCAAATATTTATTCGTGTTAAACGAAAGAAGACGAATTTGCGATTTCTCGGTGTAATAATCGTGATTGGTTGCTGCGGGCGTTGGTACAGACCTGCACTGCGATTCTGTAATCATGTCGAAGTGAAAACTTTGGCGAAGTGAACGACAAGTGAGCTGTCGAACCATACAAACAAGATGGCATGACAGTGCGATTCTGTTAACATCAACATGTTGAAGTGATCACTTGGGCGAAGTGAACGACAATTGAGCTGTCATACAAACTAGATAAGAATGACAGCACGCTTTTCGTTCACTCCACCTAGGTGATCACGGTGAGATGTCAACAGAATCGACCGGCTGCTCACTTGTCGTTCAGTCCACCTAAGTGATCACGGTGAGATGTCAACAGAATCGACCGGCTGCTCACTTGTCGTTCAGTCCACCTAAGTGATCACGGTGAGATGTCAACAGAATCGACCGGTTAGTGTACCAACTGTTATAACCAAGCCCGCTAAAACCAAAATCACTACATGCATTTAATGCTTTATATTTTTGAAATATTTTTCTGTCTCATCTTCGAGCGAATGAAATAAAAATAACGAGGCTATAAATTCGTTTGGTGTTACTAAAAATATTTAGTGTTGAAATTGTTATTGTGACTAAAATTGATTTAAAATGAGAATATACTTACTCACGAAATGCTCATGAGGTCGGATGTAACTCTATAGTTTGTCTAGATTTACAACGAGCAGCAATATAGTATATATCTTTAATAACAAATAATATAATCACAATCGCTTGGTCAAATGAATAAAAAAAAAACATCGATCACATGTATTTTTCTAACAGAAGTTCATCATCTAAACACATTACTCCACCTTCTAACGACTACTCATAATTTCACACTAACGCCTGATTTAACAACTAGCCCAAAAAGTAGTTAAAACAAGCGAACTCCTAAAACGCTTCGCACTTCACCAGCTCATAAGTTACCGACTCCCCAGCGTCCCAGCGTCCCAGCTACCGAACACTCGCACATCATTGGAATTTACAACGAAAACTTTGCCTTCTAATTTGTTAGAAAAAACAAGCTAAGAATGCGTCAACGGTGTGCCTACTGCTACCAGTGCAGAATGGGATCATAAACTGGCATAATGGAGGGTACCGTCTAACGACCAACGGAAAGAGTCTTAATCTCCTAAATAAAATATCAGGAAGAAATCACAGGGCGCGGTGCGAGCAAGCAGCTTTATAGCTTGAAGATTGGACACATATTACCAGGAATTTTCCAGTCGCCTTTGTTTCGTTTTAGCAAGTTTTTCGGCTGTAAAATTTTTCGGACGCTACTCTGTACTTTATTTTAGCCTTTGCGAGGACTCCATGCTTTTATTCTGTATTCAATTCTGTTAGAAAACCTGTCATGTTTTGTGTAAGACAGAATAAGAAATTGCACGTCCGGCTGTCTTAGTTTTATTGAGACTAAACCTTCCTATGTGAACTTAGCGTCATGTGGCGTAATATTGTTTATTAAATCTTTTCAGGCGTGTAATGTGATAGTATTTTTTAGTGAAAAATGTTGTTTAACTGAATGCAAAGCGCTTCTATACGAAAAGGGGAAAATGGTAGGTTTTCGGTTAATTAAACTTTATTTTCATGCATTCATTTGTTACGTTGGCACATTTCCTACCCGTCAACGTTTCGTTGCAATGTTCAATGTATTGACAATATGCATGTTTATTTTATACTGTCCAGTCAATATTAATTTAGAAGTTACTAAAATACCTTCTGCCAGAACTGCGGAATTGGTTTGAAAGAGTCACCACGGTCGTGGAATGCAAAGGGCACTTGGAGGAACACGGATGGGTTTTAGTCAGTAAGAGTCTGACACTTAAAAATTTTAGTTGATTAGCTACATTCTATGGAACTCAAATTAATTATTCCCCTTCCTCGCCTAAAGTAGGAGGAGTCATTTGATGATTTCCCATCCATAAAAAGGTACCAAAATAGAACTGAAAAATATTCATCGTAATATGAGGCTTGAAGATGTACTGAAGCCGGCCGCTGATATTTTCTGGGGGGCTAAAAGGCCTCTTTAGGAGAATCATAATTTTAATCACACATCAATCTGTCAAATTTCATTTTCATCTTTATGTCTAACGTATTAGGTTCACGGTTGACTGGGAAAATTTGACAGTGAGTGGGTAGCGTGATTGGCTTTCTAAGCCTGCTAAAGTGGCCTTTTAGACCCGCTGTATCGTCGTTTCTTCCTAGCTGATTACTATGTAGCTACAATAATATTATTGGTAATTCAACATAAAATAGGATAGTATATGTTAAAAAAAAAGAATAAAAATGCTTCCTTTGCCTAGCCAGCAAGGAGGACGTATCAATCGCCTTTAATATTCAACAGTGCAAAGAACTCCCCCGCGTAATAGCGAGTTTCCCAACTTTTGTACTTATTCAGTTAGCGACCTTCCAGTCATAGCCTTGCCTTTCAGGACCTCCCCGAGGACTATGAAATATTCTTTTTTTCAACCACAAAGACATAATTAAACCCCAAGGATAACAATTCGGAGTCTCGTCCCGTATTCTGTTTTGTGCGCGGATTTTGAATTTTAATGCGCGCGAGTTGCGATACCACGATCCAGAGCCGCTGATCGTGCAGGAAAAATAACCACTAATTTAGTATCCAATTAGAAAGCATAATTTTCATGAAACTTTAATTAATTATGGATTCCTGGATTTTCTAATGGGTTTTCTACGTGATTTGACCACTTTCTTCCCACAAAAGCCTCAGGATATAAAATTACCGACCAACTAATGACTTAATAAGGCAGGAGACATGGATTGCTTCCTATTTGAAATTCAGGTTTCCGGCCGTATTTTTTTCATCGCCAGTTATCCTGTCCAAATTGGTGCTTGAGAACGTTTCATGAGAATATTTTTAATAAATCAGTACGTAATAACCCAATAGAGGTATTTCCTGTGATAAACCATTCAGTTTGAGTAAAAATAATACGGCATTTTGCGGAAAAATACCGCGAAATTGAGAGATATCGCTCAGTTCTGTGGGTAATGACAAGCAGAACATTTTTCATATTAAATTTAATCCGATTACAATTGAAACGAAACATCAGAGCTTATAAAATTGCTATTTTATATCAAATTTGGACGCCCAATCTATAAATTTAACGCCCCATTGCTTTTGAGTGCAACATTGTAGGACCAGTAAAATATTTAAACAAGCGAAGCAAAGTGCGTTTTACCACATGATATTATGTCAAAATAACGCAACTTAATGTCGCATTAATAGAAAAAAAGTACAGTTAAATATGTTCAGCCATTTCCTGAAACAATTTGTAGAGCAATATGTTTTAACGTGCCCATCAAAGTTGGCTATCAACGAAAATTTGTTCATCGCTAAAATGTATGCAGTCTCAAGCACTCAACTGCCCCCGAAAATTACAACAATAAAGAAATAACAGATAAGTGCTCTTACATTAAAGTTCGAGTACAATGTACTAGTATAACTTGATCAACGGGGTCCTACTAGTTTCCGTTTTCACGCCTACGTTTTAATGGCAAGAGGAAAGCGGGGGAGCTCTAAACAACTTGGCTGAGTTGAGTAGGGTAAGAGCCCCAAAATTTGGGCGCGTGGCTTACGCGTGCCTCAGAGTTTCCCCCTCCACTGCCGAAGTTTACATCACAATTAATGTCACCTCACTAATTGGTGATAGCGGTTTGACAGTTAGGCACAACACTAGACCCGTGGTAAAGTTTGTTCGCTTCTAAATTACTGAAATTGTATAATTTTGGACATTTAGGGAATCTTATCAAATTAAGGTATTATTGTTACTGTAAGATTGAAGTTTCCGTCGAAGTTATAAATAGATATTGTCTGACTTCACCTCAGTGACGAATCACTTTTCAGGTAAGAATACGTGAATCGAAATTGAATTAACGTGGAGGTTTTTCTGATCCGCGGAGGAAATAAAATTCAAGGGACAACGACATTATTTTGTGAGTACAATTTCTTGTTCAAAAACTTTTCATTTCGTTTTACATTAAGTCTCGAAATGCTCACAAATCCTTTTACCGCAGGACACCTGTATTTTCAAATTAAAATAAAGTCTCTTTTCGCTAACTAAAAGATTATTGCCACTCTAAAAGCATTCACACCTAAAATAAAACTTATGCTTTCAATTAGATCGATCGAATTTAGTCGTCATTCAAAATGTCCTTTCAGAACAGCAGCTTTTTTTGGTATTGCTCTGATAACTCTGTAAGCCATTTAATGACGAGACTACACCTATCCCCGGAAACTGAAAACTGTACAGAGGCAGGTACGAAGTTAAATAAGAAGAAGAAGCTTCGCGTGACTCAAGGGCTGACTTTTACCTCGGGGAGAGGATAAGCATTGCCATTACAGCACATGTGTGAGTACTGTGTACCTTTAACTTTAATTATCAGTTTTAGGTATGTTTTTGACTTGAATGTACCCTGGCGGTTGGGAGTGTCATGCTCACTCAAAAGTCTAGCTGATGGTGGCGTATGCGTTGGATCATTTGGCTCCCTTCAAAATGTTTGAGCCGAATGGTGCTGGCGCATGCGTCATGTTCGTGAACGGGCGCCGTCAGTCGGGACTGGTCATTTCTTAGCTGCCATGGGTAATTTTAATTATTTCTTTGAATTGTTCCTCTTTTATTCCGGACGCTTTTATTCTGCTCGTCTTTTACATCGTTCTCACATGTATGTATAATTTCAACCCGATGTCAATAAATCTTTGTAAAAAAATATTATTTTTAAAAGAGTGTCCGTGGAGTTTCTTGCACGTTCTTCTCCATAGAGATCTACGCTTTGGAACGTGCAAATAGCTTCAACCTTTTGGACCGACCGACCTTGACAATTCAAAAGTGCCTGTAAATGGTTTAATAGAAATAAATGATTGAATTTTGATTTTTTGAATTTCATAAAACGCTGCAATTCCGCCAATCTTTTGGGCTCGCTTCCAGCCAACAGCGATGCGGACGAAATTTATGACGCCATATTTTAGTTAGGTTTTTTTACCTGAAAAACTAATTTTATTTGAAAAATAAAGTATTACTTTCTATTTTATCAATCAATCGATTTGGACGGTGGCCCCCGAACTAGGTAGATTTTGAAAAAATTGGGAAAATTATAAATCATACTTATTTACATGTAACTCTTTTACACATCACTATTTTTTGGTTTATCAAAGTGAAGTGAAAGTTTTATTACATCGTTGCAAACTTATTCGTCTGTGTGTTGCATGTCGCGTGACGGTGAAAGGCGCTCGTCAGGGCAGCCGAGGCCAATATGGCGGCGCCTATAGTTCGCATCAGCTGACCTTTTTTAGTGAAAAGTTTCACTTTTACCGTGTTTTCATAAAACTACACAGTCCTTTTTTAATATTTATTTGTTTAACACTTTAAGCACAAATGTACAGAGGCGGGCATAATGCCATAGGCTTTCTCTATCAGTCAACCTATGGGTGATGTAGAGACAAATAGTGGTAGGTGCAAGGAGAACAGAAACGCGACTGATATTTATAGTACAAACATGAATCTTAGTCTAGATAAAGGTATCTTACACCGTCTTATCAACTGTATAAAGTTTAACAAAGGCAATCGTTCACATCCTATCGAAGGGTGAAAAATACTAAAACTTGAATGTAGGGTTAAATAAAAAGGTCGTATATAAAAAACCGATATGGAACGTCCGTTCAAAATGCATAATCTAATCTATTTGCTATCGGATCCACGCGTGACTCCAGACACTCGACCTCAAGGGACGCCGCTGACACTCTCGCGTTTTATTATATGAGCTATGTGAGGACCGAAATTTGGTGTTTTCAACTCGATGCTCTTGGAAAGTAACTTTGACCAATATAAAAGAAACTATTTTTTTACTATTTGGTGGTGTATTTCGGGTAGAAACGAGTTAGACCAGTCAGTCTAGTTTAACTTGTTTTTTGATTGAATTATCGAAAAATATTGAACTCGTTTTTTTTTAAATGAGATTTTGACCTTAAATTTTAAGTCGTTAATACTCTTATTTAACCAAACCTTTCGTGTAGGGTATCAAAATGAAGAATTAAAAAGAGGCTACAAAAATATAAGCTATAGGTTTAAAACAGCTTTCGTTCATATAAGTTTTGCAACCGGGTTTTTGATTTTTGTAATTTTTTATTTTTATTTATTTATTTATTTATAGGATCGCCAACAGAGGCTACACAATCACATGCATTATAATAAAGACAGGGACAAATACAAGAGTGCGCTTCCAATTATAGGCGACCACATCATTCACTTAATATCTAGGTAGGTACATAAAGTTTGACAAGGGCGAGAACATTAAAATAAACAATAATACATTACAAAAATTAAAGGGAAAACAAAATGGGATGGATGCGAAATAATCACCCAGAAAACAAAAAATAGTAATCACAAAATAATAATCACAAAATAACAATCACAAAACAAAAAATAAAACTCAAACAAATAATTTCAACAAATGCATATGAGACCATACAACAAACACCAAAACAATAAAAAAAAGCACCAAATAAAATAAAATAAAATACTACATTGTCATGGATACTAGAACTCTTACGTCTTTTTTAAACTTTGCTAATTTACATGTAATATCCAGCTCGTTATGCTTCGATACTTCGTTATACTGCCTACAGAGCCTTGGCAAAACGGCGAAGTGTCCGAGGTTTGTTTTGGATCCCGGCACATAAAAAAGTTTATAGGTACTTTTCCGCGGCAAGCGAGATGGTGCACTTATATGCAGCTTTCCAAGAAGCTCGCTACAGTCAATA
Organism: Ceramica pisi; assembly: GCA_963859965.1. Classification (NCBI taxonomy): domain Eukaryota; kingdom Metazoa; phylum Arthropoda; class Insecta; order Lepidoptera; family Noctuidae; genus Ceramica; species Ceramica pisi. The sequence goes on along the minus strand of OY982527.1, from coordinate 36,986,658 downwards.
ACCCCATTGAATAGTTTGTGAAGAAATGTGAGATCTAGAACTTTTCTTCTATCTACCAACGAGGACATTTTATAATGTTGTAGTCGTAGGTCATAGCTCTTAATTTTTTTTGCCAGACGATCTTTATAGCAAAGATGGTATAGAAAACGTCTTTGTACATTTTCCAAGCGTTTAGTGTAAACATCATAGTGAGGATTCCATACGGTGCTATTGTATTCAAGCAGTGGGCGGACCAATGTGTTATATAATTGAATTCTAGTTGAAGCTTTGCGAATGAATGATGAAGAATTTGCGACTAGTTTGCAATAAGTATCTATCTACCGCGTGTATCTGACATCGACGCACAAACGATTTCCATGGGTCCAGGGCATGATTCTGGACACCCTAGACTCCTGATGTATTACAGTTCATAATGATGAGTAACACTCATCATTATGAACTGTAATACATCAGGAGTGACTTTTCAGAAGGGCTTATTTCTCTTTTTTTTTTAATGCTGCTCAGTTCTAATAGCATGTTCTTAAAATTTTTCAATTAAAGTTTGGCTTTGTTTCTCTAGAAAATCGACTAGAAAAAGAGACATCCGCGTCAAAAGTGCTTATATCCATATCGTATTCGTCCATTGAATCCATTGAAACATTCCTTTTCAAAACTTCTTAATTCTCTAGGTAATTGTTTCTTCTACAATATTTACGGAACAAAAGGGGTAAATATTATAGTAGTCTCACCGCTGTTCTTTTCGATGATTTTTTATCCTTGTAAGTTTTTGAACGAATTCATTGCCTTGGCTGTATGGCATAATAAGCCCTTGCTTACATCTAATCTATACTAATATTAAAAAAGGTAACATTTGTTTGTAAGTTTGTATGTAGTTGGTAATCTCAGGAACTCCTGGTCCGATTTGAAAAATTCTTTCAGTGTTAGATAGCCCATTTATCGAGGAAGGTATAGGCTATAAATCATCACGATTAGACAAATAGGAGTGGAGCAATAATGGAAAATGTCACGCAGACGAAGTTGCGCGGGTCAGCTAGTGTTAAATAAAAAGTCATTGTCATTTTTGACGAGTTGTCAATGACTTTAAAATTTTCTCTCTCGTGTTCGCGATTTTGATAAAAGTTGCTAGTTTTTTAACCGACTTCCCAAAAAGGAGGAGGTTATCAATTCGGTTGTATGTTTTTTTTTATGTTTGTTACCTCATAACTCCGACATTTATGAACCGATTTGAAAAATTCTTGTTTTATCTGAAAGGATATACTTGCAGATTGGTCCCATTTTTTATGAAAGTCTGTTACGAACTTTGGATTTTAAATCGAAATAGCTGGAATTCGTCTACTTGGATAGTTTTATGTCATCCAAGTAATCGAAATTGCGTATTTTGCTTTTCTGCGATTTTGCAGTGGTGTTGTTAGGTATGGGGTACCACTAAAAAGTGAAAAATAAAAAACTTTTTACAAAAAAATACAACCGACTTCCAAAAAAAAAACACTACAAAGTAAAAAATAACTTCAATTTCGGAAGACGGTGTCAAAATACGAAGAAACTAAAAACACCGACTTCCGACATTAAAGTTATTTTTTATTTTGTAGTATTTTTTTCAAAATAAAGTAAAAAGATAAAATAAAGTCAAAAGTTTAAATATGGCAGAAAAAACAGTCTGGGAATTAAATTTGAATTTTATTGGTACAGATCAAAACTCTTACTTAACTTATTTCCTAATCAAAATGGCTTATTTCCAACAAGGAATAATTTAATACGGAACAAAACAGCTTATTTCTAAAAGTCCCTAACAAAAATGTTTTTTTCTAAAATATGGAGTTAAATAGAATAAAATATAAAAAAATGCCATTTAATCATGTCAACATTATGTAAAATAAAATTCAAAATCTATTTAATGATTAAATAATTGTTCAGTGTTTTTTTCCTTTTCTGAAAATATGGTTAACTAGCTGACCCGCGCAACTTCGTTTGCGTCACATTTTCCATTACTGCTCCGCTCCTATTTGGCTTAGCGTGATGATATGCCTATAACCTTCCTCAATAAATGGGCTATCTAACACTGAAAGAATTTTTCAAATCGGACCAGTAGTTCCTGAGATTACCCCCTACATACAAACTTACAAACATTCAAACTTACAAACTTACAAACAAATTTTACCTCTTTATAATATTAGTATAGATGAAGAAATAAGCCCTTTTGAAAAGTCACTCCATTGACTCTTTTTAGGGTTCGGTACCAGAAGGGTAAGCAATGGAACCAAATTACTAAGCCTCCGCTTACCGTCCGTCCGTCTGTCTGTCAGCGGACTCGAAGGGTGTATCTCAAGAACAGTATAGGTCGACAGTTAAAATTTCCCCAGATTGTGTGTTTCTGTAATGAAAATTAAGGTATTTATGGTACGGAACCCTTTGCGTGAGAGTGCGACTCGTTATTGGCCGGGTTTTCAAGTATTGCCTTTAGTCAGTCACACGTTTTATAATCAACTTAAGAATGACAACGGGATTCAATCCCTAAAGCCAAATTTCACTCACCCTGGTTCAGATAAATAAATATAAATTACGCGTAAAATTGGCGTATAATCGTATGAGCGTCAGTGTGCGTGTCCCGCCCGGGCAGTAAAGATCCCCTAAATTTACTTACTTTGCCACGTGACCAGCAATCAGACAAATAGAGACATGCCCGTTTGAACTTAAAAAAATAATAATCAAATGTGAATTTGGACACCCCGCTAAGGGTGTGTCGAATTATAATTATTTCGTAAGTATTCTCTTGATCAAAGCGAGGGTGAGAAATTATTTTAAGCGGTATTGATGCCACGTTTGATCTATTGATGCCACGTTTGATCTATTGATGTTTTCGTTTACCGCAAAATCTCATTAGATTAGATAGGAATAATGAACATCATCATCATCTGCTTAGCCTTTTCCCAACTATATTGGGGTCGGTATCCAGTCAAACCGGATTCAGCTGAATACCAGTGTTTTACATGGAGCGGCTGCCTACCAGACCTCCACAACCCATTAACTGGGTAATACGGTACTTCTTGGTAAGACTGGAGTCAGATTTACTGGCTTCTGACAATCCGTAACGACTGACAAAGATCTACAAATGACAGCCGGGACCAACGGCTTAACGTGCTTTCCGAGGCACGGAGGAAACTCGGTATGTTAAGAGGGTCACCCATCCATAGACCTACCTTGGCAAGTGTTGCTTATCCTTAAAGATTGACCCGTGTGGCTGTTATTATTTGCCACGAGCTCCTCCATAGTACAGATAGGAATAATGAACGAATATATGAAAACTTGGAGTACCTACACTGGGCGAGATGGGCCAAGATCGTCACGCGGTGGGAGCCTGAAGACGTCGTAACCAACATTTGCCTGCATTAAAATTTACAAACTATTTACAATTATATTACAACTATTTTAAATATACGTAATTTACAAAAAATATTTCACAAAACCTTAGTGGCTAATGAATACTGAAGTTCATTTTGTGACGATACTGCAAATAGATGTTTTTATTAGAAATAAAACGATCAATAGTTCTAGAGATCTTTTTACAAACTTATATAAATATAAACAGTTTAGCCTCGTTTAACAAACACAGCTTGTAACATATCCACAGATACAAATAGTTCCTAAAGAACTAGTAGGTATTTCCATGAAACGGTGACCGAAAAAGTCACCCCTAAAAATTAATACATCGTTTAAAACAATTTTGTAGCACAATTGCGGTGTCGGCATGTCGTTACAGCCACGTGCCGGATCCGAATCGTATCCGGGATCGTTCCGGTCGCCGGCTCTAACGGCTGACATTAAGTAGAAGTGTTCCATTTATTGTTACCTACCCCTCGATGTATTTAGAATAGAAACCTACAAAAAAACATGAGAATACCGAAGGGGAAAATGTCCTGCAGTTTCCTTGGGAGAAATATCAATTGCTATCAAATAGAATTTTTTATGGGTAGGTTGAGTTGTTGGAATTTCTTTGTAGTCTAAATAATTTTCTTGGATCAGAGGTTCCAAATCATTGGCGGATCCAGGGACGGAGGCTATCCCCCAAAAGTCCAAGATATCTTTGGCAGTGTACGTACTACCTAAAGAAGTCAGTGAGGAATTTGCGAAAAGTAATCAAAAGTACCTTATGTTATGCGTTAAGAAAAATAAATTTTATGTGAAAATGTAACGTGTTTTTTGGGTTTACTCAGTAACTGGAACACTTGGCAAGTCTGGTGTCAGATTTTCTGGATACGTAACGACTATCAAATATCTATGAATTACTGCCGATACCAACGGTTTAACCGTCTCTCTGAGGCTCGGAGGAGTCTCGAACCCATTCAGAGACTGACTTTGGCAAACGTTGCTTTACCATGAAGATTAACTGTAGTTATTTAGCCAAGAGGTCGACGATCGACGAAGGCGACCCCAAAATTGTTGGCAAAAACCAAGAAAAAACAGGACCGTCTTATCTATCTGTGGTCCTGGGCACATTAGTTTAAAGCGGGCCCTATGACTAGATTTTTTCAAAAGTTTATGAAGTCAAATTAAACGAAAAGACGATTTAAATTTTATACGGAAACGAAACGAAATCATGTTTATGTAAAAGCATTTACACTTCATTGTTTAAAATATATCGAGAATAATAATTAATGAAAAAAAAAAAACTTAAAAACAAGCTTTATTAGTTTCCGTGTGCTTCTTCGCACTATTAAGAGTCCTATTACATTTTTTACGGAAATTCATGATTTTTGACGCTGTAATTATCAGAAGCAGTAAGATATTTTAATTATTTGATCCTGAATAACGATACTGCCAGTCTTTTTCTTGTAAGTTAGAATTACACATTTTCATTTTTCTTTTCGTGTAATTTACTATAAATATTTTACGAACTCAGTTTGCAAGAAAAAATGTCGGCGATGGAACTTTGACGGTCTAATTCACATTGTTACAATCAATTCTTTTAAAAGCTAAAATTACTAAAAGGTAAGTTGAATGTTTTACTTGTTTATTGGAGTTCTAGAATTTCTTTAAATTCCTTGAGTTTTCACGGAAAAAAACGTAAAGAAAGTCTAATTTAAGCCAGAAATGTCTTGATTCAGCGTCCATTATATTCCAAATAAAACAATTTTATCAAATAAATTAATATGATATAAAATTTCAATCTACAATGAATACGTTTCATTAGTTTTCGTTTGTCAATATAATTAAACAAAATTACAATAAATAAAACTAAAGTACTATATATTCTGCGTCAATTCAGCGCGCGCGCTCCTCAGTCTGGCGCGAGCGCCCAAATAAGCTATAATCCTATTCAGACTAGTAAGTATCAAAATTGTTTCGCGGACTATAGATGTACTCTCAACGCAGACCAACGTAACTTCGTCTATTGCAAACGAGCATTTACGATTCGTAATAGGACTCTTAACAAGCCCTTTCATTTGATATCAACACTGCTAATACAGAAAAAATAACTAGTCCGCTATCTTGGATGATCGACTAAATTGGAATTAGAATGACGTCTCATTGTTAATCATGCAGTATCATCCAAAATAAGCGTATACATACCAAATTTCAGTTAAATCGGTTAAAGAAAACTGATTTCAAGTTGCAATATTTCGGACAAACATTCCATAATGAAAGCTTGTTAAAATCCTAATCCAGCCAAATCGTTAGTCACTTGTTTAGTATTTCACGTTTAATTTTCTTAAATGTATAATTTGTTTTTATTATAGAAATGAGAATAGGACCCCCATCAATCGCGGGGCCCAGTGGAAAAGACGGGCCAGCGAAACCCTTCTGAAGCCGGTTGTTTGTTTTGCTGCAATGTTTACTGTTAGCTTAGGTAAATGTAGCATTGCACCGTAAAACCGTAACACAGGTAAAACCAGCGAGCTCTGTAATTGAGATTAGCTCTTGCTTTAATACGGAGTTAATTATGATTTTAATTGGGATACGCGAATAACATATTTTCCCGAGTCCATGCGAGCAAGCGCGGGACGGTAGCGTTGGCAGAAAAGCTCGGTGTTTTTTTTTTTGTAAAATATTAAAATGTTTTTTAACCTTAGAATATTTGTTTATTTTAACTGTCAATAGTGGCCTCTTCAAACAATGATTACTTGGCTAATGTGAAATGTTTTATTTTATTTATTTATTTAAACTTTGAGTACAGTAAAGGTACATAAGTGGATTTCATGCAACAAGGCAATCTCCAGTTATTCCTGAAAGACTGTCGTCAAATAATTTTTTTTCTCATCCACCAGTCCATCTTTTGGTTAAAATACTACAAGGTGTTAGGCGTACAACCAATAATCTTCAATATATCTTCGCCTGATTTTACCAAACAAAAACTCAGCACATTACATCAGCGAAAATATATGAGGTATTGAATGTCACGCGTCTCATATAATATTAGTAAAACGCAACTTTAACTATGTTAAAAAAATGTCACGTTCGCTTATGTCAAATTGTTTAAAAAAAGATTTTCCACTATTGCCACCACGGCGCTTATTCAGTTTCAATAAAATTTGACGTTTACGCTGACGTGATCGAGAACGTAAAAAAAACTCGCACAAAGACCAATGATACATAGTCACACAATTCAATACCCCAAAAAAACTAGAACTTTTTTTTTGCGGACGCTACAAGGTTTTGCGTTTGTCGGAAGGGCTCGGCAGCTTCCGGCGGGAGAGGGGGCGACCCGCCACATCCTGCGGAAGCTACACCCCCCGCCCGCCGCGGCCGCCTGGCAGCCCCACTGTCTTGCTCGTCTCGTTCAAGCCTTTCCTGTTTTAACTTTTTCCGTTATGTAATAAGTACATAATGAAATTTTTGAGGCCAACTTTTTTTCTGAAAATAGTTAAAGGAAATTGACACTATTAAAAGGACGGTTACCCGGAAAAGTTTTATATTTTCTGGGGAACTGTTCTTCTGGATTTGAGACGATTTTACACACAAATGTTGAGCTTCATTGGCTCAGTGTCTTTCTGGTCGCCGCTTGAGGTTCTGGCTCTCAAGAGTTTTAGTGATTGAAAAAAAAAAAGTGACTAGAATTATGTTTCAATTTATCGTGTTCGGAAGCCGATAAACAACCGTAATTTGATAAATAATAAAGCATTATTTGATACCGGTTCAGAATTATTATTTTGCATATTAATCGAGCCAAACAACAACTCGCACATCTAAGTAACATACAACAAAATAATAGAAAATACGCACGAGTACAAAATTAGGGTATTTTGTGTTTCCCTTGGGATTTCTTCAACTCACCCTTTTACTGACCTGGACATGTGGTGTTTTTCCGACATAGTACCTATGTACCTAATGTACATAAAAAACATACGTATGTAATGATAAATGATTTTTATTTTGTAAGTAGGTATGTGTAAATAACACTTTTACACGTCAATCTTTTTTGGTCATTTTAAACTAGATGAGGCCGGTGTTTCCTAGCTGACTGCTCTGAGAAGAAACACCAAAACAAACTTAGAGGTCCTTTTAAAGTCTATGCAATCGTACTGGTCAAATCATATTTGAATCATGTAGGTTAATGTCTGAAGTGGTATTTTGAGGAAAGTACCATACAGATTTGAGTGGACCCGTCCAGACAGTACAAGCATTTGCCAGTTATCGTGTAGCTCAAACTTAGAACTTAAAGGAGCTCAGCTCAGCTAAAGAAGTTTAGTCGTCCAGCGGTGAGATGCAGACTATAATCTGACCCGGAGGTCTACCCAGGAACGTAGGGATTGACACTCAAAAAGAGAGGCCAGTTGTAGACTAAGTCTATGGATGGTATTCCTCGACGAACGCACACTCTTATACCTAGTTGTGTTGATAATGGATACTTATATTCATTATTGTAATTTTATGTTTCTCATCTGCCTAGCCTTTTCCCAACTATATTGGGGTCGGCTTCCAGTCAAACCGGATTTAGCTGAGTACCAGTATTTTACGCGGAGCGGCTGCCTACCAGACCTCCACAACCCATTAACTGGGTAGCATGGTACTTCATGGCAAGAGTGGTGTCAGATTAACTGGCTTCTGACTACCCGTAACGACTGCCAAAGATGTACAAATGACAGCCAGGACCAACGGCTTACCGTGCTTTCCGAGGCACGGAGGAAACTCGGTATGTTAAGATGGTCACCCATCCACAGAACATCCTTGGCAAGCGTTGCTTAACCTTGAAGATTGACCCGTGCGGCTTGTATTATTTAGCCACGAGCTCCTCCTGTAATTTTATGTTTCTAAAGTAAGTAAGGAGGGAAAATTGATTGTCTATTTTCCCAAAAATTGCGACGTTTCTGTAGGGTCACGTGAGCAAGTGAGTGGAATAAGATAGTACTCAGGTACTAAATGAAGCACAAGGTTATTTGTATTAATTAAGGAGACGGAAAATCGGAATGCAAAGAAAAAGTATACATGGGATTTTTCTGTTACTACTTAGTGTATGAAATAGTATATTGTTATCCTAGGGCTGAAATAATTAATTCCCTCGAGCTATTGGCGTCTCGACACTAAATAAATCTTTCACCAGAGGTAAACACTGTGATTTTCATTTCAAATTCAAGGATAGTAAAAATAAAAACCCAAATTAATTATTATTAATTTAGAAAAAATCCATATCTGAATCTGACTAACTCATCGTGCTAATATACTTAAATCTTTGCTTAGATACGAAACTATGAACAAAACTCTAACTCGAATAAACAAATTAAGATCGGATTGCCGCTTTCCCGCCCCTTTTGTTTTTTTTTTTCTGTGACCGGCCAGCTATTATTCAACATTTAATTATTGAAAAAATGGTAAATATTGTGGCCGTTTTATGAGTTCAATGAACTTTGTAATAGGTACCTACATAATGTTAGCACAGCTTTATTCTGCGGTATGTAGTAGGTACCTACTTTAGGTAGGTGGTAGGTACCTAAAGTCTAAGTTATTGTAAATAAATAGTTGAAAGTAAATTAAAATTAAGTCATTAAAAAAAAAATTAATTAATACTCACCTCTATGTTATTTCAATTTCATAGCGCTCTGTAATTGAGTGGCTGTATAGAAAATGGGGACATGGTTCAAAAGAAACGAGAAAAAAAAATGTTTTTTTTATTTGACGGCTGTCATTTGTCTAGGGCTGAAAAGTAATATTTTCAACCCACTCCTCAGGCATCTTCAGGCCTACTTTCTGAGTATTAGTAAATATAATATCAGTAGAAAGATGTCCAGTGCTGGACATAGCTCTCCGCGTCGCTACAACTATCGGTCCTGTGCGTCTCTCATCCATCGGCTACCTGTGGCTCTCACCAGATCATTGGTCCACCTTGTTGAAGGCCTTTCAACGCTGCAAAACAATATGCAATAGAACCGGATCCTGTCAAGCCGAATTCATCTGCATATTTTACGTGGAACTGCCTACCAGAGCTCCTCAATCCATTAACTGGGTGACAGTGTACGAGAACATGTCCAAGTCCACTCTCCCAAAACAGTTCGAACCAGCACTAAACGCAATTAAATTCAGAAAAAGCGGCACTATCCGGAAAATCGGAGTTTGAAGAGAGCTCTAAATGAAGAAAGCTCTAAATTACTCGTCTAATTCGCGATAGAATGGTTAATGGCAGGCTAAGTATGGCACCGACCGGCCGGGTAGCGGCGGCGCTTCCGTGCCTATCTGCGCTGCCCTAAAAAGGGTACATAGTGGATGAATGGGCTGAGTGCAGAGGAGTAGCGACTTTATAAACGTTGCCGTTTTGTTTTTTTTTTAAATTATATTTTTGCTTTACTGTACATCAACTACAGACGTCGACGACTTTTAATTCAAAGGTTGACTGGCAAACAATTCCGTGTTGCTTTTTTCAATTCTACTTATGTTGTTTCTCGGATATCGATCTATCTATTTAATTAATCGCTGAAATGTATATAGTATGTAACATTTATAATTGCATAGCTTCATAACGACTGGCCCAAACTGGGTTTGCTCTTCACTCTAGTCTTGGTTAGATATGACAGAGACAAAGTCTACGATGGAGCGAGCTTACCCAGAAGGAGCCTGTTTACTCTAACTTTGAAGAACCTAGGGTTGTAAACAATTCATAGTTCCTATTAAATTAACCCATATTCGGCGCCAATTTTTTATCAATTTAATAATGTAATGATATTCTTCCTTTACTGACCGATTGAGTCAAGACAAAATTTGGCATTTAGGATCCTTGGGAAGTGTAAGGGAGAAGAGAGGATTTCCATAAATTCCTACGGGAACTGAAAAACGGGGTATGCACGTACGAAAGTCTTGGCCAAAGATAGTACCTCATATAAGTAATTGAGAAATAAAAGCAGAGTAATAATATTGCATTACGATCGCTCAGTCAGCGACAGCCTTTTACGCTGACCAATCAGCATTCTAGAGAAGACAACAGCTAGCTGTGCGATTGCTTCTCTATCAGCTGTCTCTATCTCTTTTGTCGTAGTTCTCTTAACAGACAGCTAGACAGGGAATATGGAATTCATAGAGTCAATTCTACTAATTTGCGATTGTTATGCGAATGTGAACGGTGCTTAAAAATTTGTAGAAATGGCCCTCAGATCCATGATTTACATTTACGGTAAATTCCGCACACATTCTTGCTTGTCCGTTAAAAAGTTCACATTAAATACTAAATCGCTTCCGCTTAACCCTTGAGCCTGAACCCACGAATCCCCGAAGGAGCCGCGGTGGCGATAAAAGCATCATGCATTATACAGGCTGGTCCGAAATCGAAAAATTAAAACTCTCGCCATCTGCCGGGTGGGAGCGTAATTACTGGGGCGTGCGATGCAGCAGCCCTAATTATGAGCATTGTGATCGGATGGGATGAGCAGAAAGAAGGGATAGTATCATGACTGGAGCTATGCTGAAGTAAGTACCAATAAATTGCCAGGGTTACGGCAATGTAGTAGTCAAACGTATGCCTATCAATAGTAAAAAAAAAGTCATTTGATGTTTCGGCAACCCAAAAAAAGGCACATAGAACAATGCACCCTTTATTGATGTCTGCAGTTGGTGGATTTTGTGCTAATCGATGTTTTAGAGTGACGATTTGTGAACGAATGGGAGAAACTTTTGTCAGTATTTGTGTTACGATATGGGGTAGGTCTTGTTTTTTTTTTTTGCAAAATACGCCACGACGTCAATGAAGACCACAAATGGGAAGAAACCTACCTTGTTGGTCGGAAGAAAGTGACTTCATAAAACAGAAAGTAAAATAAATTTCAAACTAGAGGTGAGACGTACTAGGTAAAACGCGTTGTGAGGCTGAGACGTAGGCGTCAGTAGAAATACTTATTCCAAAAACTAGGTCCACGAGTATTTAGGCGTATCAAGATTATTGACGTTTCCAAAAGTAGCGAGTCTTCGTCACTTCGTTCGAGTAAGTAACCGGAGTAATGGAGTATTTTTTGTTTATGGATGATAAACGTTAGATATGTGTTGGTATTTGTGCGTTTTCTACATTTTATGATACGTCAAATTAAATCTTATTGAATACTGCCCGTCATACTTGATAGTCTTAGGACTGTCAGCTTGTTTCTAGCATAGAAAAAATAAATGTTATTAGGTACTTATATCAATGAAAATTTGACGTTTTTAAAAGATAAAGCTTGTACGCTGCTTAGCAAAGTAAAAGTAATTCTATGGCTTTAGGTTTAGAAACGCAAAAAAAAAAAACAACTCGCAAACTTCGATTGCCGAACCAACGTCTCCGGAACCAACCGAGCTTGAGTGACTAGATGTGAGACGTATATACAGGAACAGGTTTTTGTAATAGGTATTTGGCTGGACGCGTAATATCTTTACGCGTCTAAAGTTCCGTGTGCACCACATAATCGCGTATCGAGTATGGCGTATGACACTATATTCGCGTCTATTATGAGTGTTGCGACTTGCAACGTTTAGGATTTAGGGGTTTTCCACATATAGTAGGTACTTAATAATTCTATTTATTCAACTTTTCACAGCCATATTGAGCATAAATGAGGTATATCTATACTATAATATTATAAAGTTTGCATTTGTTTGTAAGTTTGTATGTAGGGGATATCTTAGGAACTACTGGTCCGATTTGAAAAATTCTTTCAGTATTAGATAGCCCTTTTATCGAGGAACATATCATCACGCTAAGACTAAAAGGAACCGAGCATTAATGAAAAATGTGACGCAGACGAAGTTGCGTAGGTCAGCTAGTTTTTTATATTCAAGTTACTTATTTAATACCTATCATGGTTATTCTTATGAAATTCGTAGTAAAAGCACTATCTATTAAGTTGCATAAATAAATCTCTTCGTGGAAACTTTCATTAGTGCTTTTATCCTTGTTATATTTCGCAAAATCCCAAGATGTGTAGGTAAGATCTCGATGCGCTCGTAGGGCGGATTTCATCAATCTAAAACTGAACGCGATCAACATATGACCAACGTTTACGAGCTGTCAGTGTCATAATTATTTATGGAATATTGACACTGAAAACTTTTGAACGCAGCTTGATCGCGCAGTTTCAATGGTGAAATCCGCTCTTAAGACTTAAGTTAAACGGCATTGACGATGACAGCTAAAATTATCTTATGACAGCCCTATAATATATTATATGGGCTGCCATAAGATAATTTGCTTACCACACGGACAAAACCTTTCAAAACCCCGGACTTTTGGGTGAAATTGAGATATTTCCCCGGACAGAATAAAAAAAAATGAACACTATAAAAAACCCTACATTTTTTTTTTAAGGAGATCATGTAACCTTTTTTGCGATATAAACTACAGCGTAACAAATTAAACATAAAAATAACTAGTACCTAGATGAACACTGTTCCTTTGGCACCAAGTTAAAAACAACAAGAGGGAGGTGGGGTGGCAAATATTTGTCTGTGCGGGAAGAGTTTCAGTGTAACAATCAAGTGAACTCGAAACAGAGGGCGGGCGAAGCGAGAAAGAAAGAAATTTCTATTAACTTCTCGGTATCTAGTTCGATAAAAGTTTCTATGTCAAATTATGCCTAATTATGTGAGAAATAATGGTATTTAAAACGTTTTTTTGCCAAGTTATATGATATGCAGCTATGTTTCATGCGGCTTACAATTACAAATTATTTGTTTGCTAAAATTCATATTTATTTAAGGCGATACTTAGCTGAGCCATCCCATAGGTGGCTGCAATACTCCATGCAGGATCAGAATTGTGCTTTATATAGAGTTAAAAGCTGCTCAGGCTTGAAGTATCGCTTCACCCTATTTAGGATGCCCAGCTTTTTATTTGATTCTACCGCTAACGTTTTCCCGGACACAAAACTGTGTCCGGGTTTCATCCGGACCTTTTTTGAAAACCCCGACTGGACACTCCCCGGACGCCCTCCAAACTAGGACAAATCCGGGGAAACCCGGACGGATGGCAGCCCAAGCTTTATTTAATATTTAAGTTTATCAAGTACTAGCTGTGCCCAGCAGTTTCAAATGACATTATTGGTCATTAGCTTTGGCTCCATACTTTCTTGCCAGTCTTCTTTAGTTCAGATGATAGGTCTGGTTTTGTAGAAATACGTTCGTATGGCTGCTCCTGTTAAATAATAACAGCCACACGGGTCGATCTTTAAGGTTAAGCAACGCTTGCCAAAGTTGGTCTGTGGATGGTTGACCCTCTTAACAAACCGAGTTTCCTCCGTGCCTCGAAAGTTCTTGTTGCTCGATTCTTGTTTATTGTCGATTGACTCCTCTAATTCTGTTTGATCAGAACGGGGGTAGTTGGACCGTTAGATCCGCCATTAGTTAGTCCTGGAAGGTAAGCATCAGATTCAGAAGCCAATATAGTAAAAGCCTGATATTGTTTTTGTCAGTGTCCTTAGATTGTAATTGCGCTGAGACACTATGACGTGCGGAGTGCCACTATGTGCTCGCCTCTTGACCGGTATCTCGCTACGACCCTGTCTTAAGCCAGAGTAACATTATTGTGTTGTGTTGTAACGTATCGTTAATTGGGTACAAAACTTGTTTTAATATTACGTAGGGCTGCATGGATTTGTTTGATTGGTGTATCTCTCGTCACAACACAAAACAACACAGTAATGACATTCTAACTTTTTACGCGCTTAAAACAACACGCCAGGGGAGGGGTTAAAAAGGCCACTTTAGGAGAATCATATTAGAATCTTAATGTCACCCAATAATCTTTCTATTTTCAGCTTTATCTCTAACGGATTAGGTTCAAAGTTGATTGGGAAAATTTGACAGTGACGGTTAGCGTGATTGCTTTCTGATTCTGCTAAAGTGGCCTTTTTAGACCCGCTGAACTGGTTTACCAGTAATGCGTCTCTCCTACAGAGTTTGTGAATCCCATACATTTTTTACGTTTTTACGATAATAGGTATATAGGTAGCCCTCGCGACGCTAAAGTCAGTTGTCTAAAGTCGCGGGATGGCATTCAATCGGACAACTGTTAGTCGAACTAGTCTTTTGTCGTCCAAATTAGTGTTGGGATAGCATTCAGTAAACGTAAACACCAGCCGCTAACAGTTCTGTCGGTCTACTGCAGGTCAGAAAAATGATCTGTCGCGATAGCGTTTTGTTTGTCGGACCAATGTAGTTTGATCTTAAAAGTTTCGGCAGCCGCAAACTTTCCGAAAAAATGAAAGACACAGCACACATATCAACTCGGAAAAGGATCGCCTCCGTATCAACTCGAGCTATGCTGTATTCTTTGTATGAAACTCCCTACTGCAACGCACACTAATCGGAATCGTAACGTAATCGCCTCGCCTCGGGACGAATCCTAGCCGTAAGCGAGGCAACGTCTAGCCGTAAGCGATGCGACGCGAACGCCTAGCCGAAGGCGCGGCGACATCTAGCCGAGTCGACGTCCCGGAGCTACTGATGCGCTTTGGTTACGTGCTTACGTAAGGTTGACGCCTGTTCGACGGCGAGACGAAAGGCGATACGGTAACGATCCCTTTCCGAGTTGATATGTGTGCTGTTCTTTAAGCGTGTCAATGAGTGTCATCCTTTACTAGTAATAATTTATTGCCCGTGACAATTCTGACTACAGTTCACAGTGATCCTTGTGGTTTCGAATATTCTTAGCGATAGCTTCTTAAGTCACATGTTCCGTACTCTGTAGTCTCTTCAGGGGCTAGTGTTGGGGCTATCATTACGTCATTAAGAGGGCTTTCACAATTTTTCTTGAATTTTAGCGTTTTATTCGAGTTTTGATGTGTCATTTTGCTTTAGATATAGCCTTAAAAAGAAAACAAAAATATGCCTAAGACAGTTTGATCATTTATCTTGGGAGTATTCTAAATAATTATTTCAATTTGTTCACGTACATCAGTAAAATTCTTGACTCCGCAAAGGATGTTTCACAAAACGTTGCTTTAGGGAATCTTTTGATGCCTTGGTACACCGAAGATATTATAATTTAATCATTTATAAAAATGTCCACGGTACAACTGTATCTTCTACTTTGGAATGTTCAAATCAATTTATTACGATTCATACAGTAATACACCAAAAATAATTCTGTAAAACTGAGAGTTATTGACAATTTTCCGTACGAAACTATAATTTTTATCTATGAAATTATAATCCAAATTCAAATAAAAAATATTTAATAATTAAGGTGGCGTTGCTATATTGCTTGAAAAAAAAATTTGGTCTAATTAAAAGTAAAGTAAATATTTTTAAATAATTGTTGTATGCAATGCAAAAATCAATATAAATCTTGTGACGCGCGGTATTCAACTTTAGTCAACCTAAGCAATTCGATTTTGTCAAAGCGCTCTTAACTAGTTAGGCGAGTAGTTTCTCACTCCAAGTGTTAAGGATAATATTTAGGTTTTGTGGGTACTGCAGCAGGTGACGCAAATTGTCTGTGATTAAAAAGTGTCGTGTTATTGTGTAGGTATTGTATGTCTTGTAGTTGTATTTTTTTTTTGTTGTTGTTGTTTTCATGCTACAATCCTTATGTAAGAATAAATAAGGATTGCTGGTGCTTGTATGGATTCGAAAAGTATTATTTTTTTAATTTTTTATTTGTGATGGGTTTGCTCTTGACTTTATTCTTGGACAGAGAGTTCCACTCCTTTGCTGTGCGCACTATAAAAGACGTTTGGAAACGCTTAGTGAGAATTGATGGAGTAGCAACAAGGTAGCGATGGTAAGTTGCAGTGCGTCTGTATGTCCGATGGTAGAAGGGGTCCGGTGGGAAGAGTATATAGGTAACAGTGTTTTTGATAAAATTCTTAAATATTTTCATTTACAGACATATAACGCGATTAACCGCTCCTCAGGAGGTCCTTGAACAACAAACTTAGGACTTACCCCGGCTTTGCACATATGCATATTATACAGGGTTATTTGTAGAACACCGGCAACCTCTCAGGACTATGTTAGTAACATCATAAACAACAACTTTTGTTCTATGACTTTTTAAAATTCATCATATTTTAGTTCATCAGGATTTAATACAAAAATAAAAAATATATAAATTGAACGCTCTAAATGTTACGAAGTCTATGCGAAGCATACGAGAACTCATTCTTTTTCTTTTTCTTATGCTTCGCATATACTTCGTAACATTAAGAGCGTTCAATTTAAATATTTTTTATTTTTGCATGAAATCCTGATGAATTTTCAAAAGTCTTAGAACAAAAGTTGTTGGCTATGATGTTAGTAACATAGGCCTGAAGAATCACATAAATCAGATCTGAAACCTCGCATTAATCGGTGTACCTACATGTCCTACATACATAAAAAACTCGCCGAATTCCTCTTTTTTGGAAGTCGGTTAAAAATCAGAGTATTCTAAACTTAGTTCGAACTGAAGCAATATTTATATTTCTCACCAGCAAAATGTAGGTGAAAAATATAAATATCGCATAAACAGAGAGCGGTCGTGGTGCGAGACCATAAGCCGATTAAAATATCTAGACTGCCGTGGAAGCTGTAAGCTATATACCAACGATATTCCTACATTGCCTGTTGCTCTACAAAATAAAGTTAACTGTGTCATGTTTTTGTAAAAGTGATGTCAATATTTGTAGCCAATATCTGTTATTCTAGACAGAGTAACCTTTTGCCGGCGATATACCTATAATCCTTGGTACTTGGGTTCTGGGCTTCAATAAGCACTAATGGACATTTACAAATGGGTAGGTTGGGCAGGAGAAAGAATTGGAAATTATATTTTTTGCTATTTTCTGATTAATTTCGTTGAGGGATTTAAGACACAGTTGAATCGTTTCTCCCGGACTCGTCGGGCTTCATTGACTCGTCGTTTTTCAGGTGGTCGCCACTGTTGATTCTGACTTTCAGGAGTTGCAGAGGTTAGGAAAAGCGAACCCAATATCGGGTAAAAGCAAGGTAGATTGTACTTAAAGCTAGCTACGGGTCAAACACCGCTCCTTGAATTTATCCGTTTAGATTTTCTAATTGTATTTATCCTTCCATACAGTCATTACTGCGTGACTACACCTTTTTTTTAAATCTTTATTTATTTAGAGGCTTTTGGTTATCACACATAACCATGTCAGCCCCATCTTAACACATAACAATAAATATAATTTTGCGAACTAAGATACAAGAGACGCTCTATTAGCTAAATAGCTGCATACAAAAGTATACATTTTCTTAGCCTCCTCACTGCAGGGTTTAGACAAAAAACATTGAACAGCACCTAAATCTAACTTACTCATTTTTAAATCTGCCAATAAGGCATCTCTATCTCTGCGATTCCGGACACATTCCACCAACAAGTGATGCACATCCTCCACAGACTTGCAGTATTGACAATTTGGACTACTCACTTTTTTCATTAGGAAGCCTAACTTGTTGAGTGGCATGTGTCCGGTCCTTAACCTAATGGCCAGTTTGCACAGTGCGATCTAGCGAGTGAGTTAGCATGCCGTATAGTTGCAGTGCAGATTAGTCCGGAAATCTCCGGGTTTTACACATTCGAATCACTGGAGTGAGTTTGTGGACAGTGGTACCGGAGATGGTCGTAATAAAAGACTACGAAAGAGGGTAGACCGATATGTCTCCCAATAACATCCCAGCCGCAAGATTTTCAGTTACTCCGTGATCATGGCGCTTGCAACAGCGCCGAAATATCGGAAACTCGCAAATAAAAAGGTACATGGTAGCAATCCCGATATGAACTATTCTAATTTCAGTCGCCTTTTCGCCTTACAGTAACTAGCACTTGATAGCAGCTCGGCCATCACGTGTTTCGTTAGGACGCGTTAGGCAGTAGCTCGCCAGTGTGAGCCAGGCAGTTGCGAGCGGAATCTGAATTTTTGTGCGCTGTGTCTCGCAAAATACTGGGCAGCTACTATCATCGTGAAGACAGCTAAGGCGAGCCGAGCTACTGGCATACGAGAAGGCAATCCGAGTACCTGTCTACTGTCTATTCAGTAGCTTGCACTGTGTAAACTAGCCGTAACACAGCTTCATGTAACTTGAAGTAGCTATTAGAAGTAAGTCAGCATAGTGGCACAGATTAAGGCCATGTCCATGGCGAGGCCGGGCTGACCTTCAAACTTAGGGTTGCGCTAACATTGCGGCGCTCATCGATAAGATTAGCTTGACCTGTCGCTGCTCCGATTATGTTTTACTTACTAGTGTCCGTGACTTTGACGAGTTTAAATCGGACTAGCTGACTTACGCAACTTATTTTTAATCGAGTTCTTCAAAAAAGAGCAGGTTCTTTGTTCGGCTGTATGTGTGTTTTTGAAGTGAAAACTTCTTCAGCGGCGTTGAGCAGTGTTCTTGGGATGGGTATAAAATGTTAAACTCGCGTCAGGACACGTGAATTTATCGAAAATTCGTAAGACAAACTCGCGTCAGGACACGTGACCTGGGGCCCGAGTCTGCTATTACAATAGTGTCAGAATGGTCGATCACTGATTTCAAAATGGTTGATTTTGACAAGTTTGGTAATCTACTAACATAATGGTATCATAATGGCGTCATTATGACATTCCAATGATCAATCACTGACACGCCATTGAAAGAAAGCCATATGAATGGTAATCTCGTACACAATGACAGAT
Source organism: Ceramica pisi (assembly GCA_963859965.1). Lineage (NCBI taxonomy): Eukaryota > Metazoa > Arthropoda > Insecta > Lepidoptera > Noctuidae > Ceramica > Ceramica pisi. The sequence continues at coordinate 36,967,600 of OY982527.1, read as the reverse complement.
TTAGTATTTACGAACTTCTCACTACTTCAGATTGCTTATAACACTAATAAATTATGTAAAACTAAATTTAATAAAATCTGGCATGAATAAATGCTGAATGCTGAATGAATAAATTTAGCTCGTTTTTTTACGAGACCATTGACGTCCCAGTGACCGGCCACTGACGTGCCAGTGACCGTGCAATTATGAATTTAGCAGATTACGAACTTTTAGCAAAATGACAATGGCATGACAATGGGATCGTGTCGGAATGACAAATTTATAAAAATAGCAGACTCGGGCCCCTGATCGAAAATTCGTAAGACGGATGATTCAAAAATGCTTAACGTTAATGTTCAAGTTTTCACTTCTGCCGGCAATCCCGGAGCGCAACCCGTTGTTTTTTTATGTGTGTTCACCGATTTTTCCGCCACTAGTGAATCGATTTTAAAAAAATGTTTTTCTTTCGATTGTTTATACTCCTGAGGTGGTTCCATTGTCACCAAGTCAGAATCTGATGTCCCATGAAAATCGAGGATGACCCTCTTTTAAAGTCACATATACGTACAATGTTTTTCATATAATATGTAGTTTCTAATACAATTCAGATATTTTTGCCTGGTAATCATCATCACATGTTGCTGAGCGATGGTAGAAGGTATAAGTCAGGATCTACCTACGGGATCCCATTAAAAATGGTTCTTCAGGTCCATCGATTTGGATTATACTTTATTTGGTTGGAAGAGTATTTTCTGGGACTGGTCATTTAAATTTTTTGAAGACCTAATGGAGAACTACAGAGGTAGGCAGCGGAAGTCTTCAATGAGTGACAGCAAATGGATCGGGATCGCTGAAATCGCATGTCTGTTTATTGTTTACACCAGTTCATATCGTAAAATCACGCCGGCACGCTGTGAAGGAGTAGATACGCAGACCGTACCAATAAAAAGTGACAAATAAAAAACTTCATTGCGTCGGAGTTTTTGGCAGTTTCTTCGTATTTCCGAAATTAAAGCTATTTTATACTTGGTAGTGTTTTGGTTTTGGAGGTCGGTTGTATTTTTTTGTAAAAAAGTTTATTTGCTGCGTTTCAATGTCCCACAGAGATCAGAGGGCCTAGCACGAATATTTTTGACGTGTAGTATCGTTACGTAAAATTTTAGTATAGCTACAATACTCATAAACAAGTCAGTGTACAAGCTTATACGTATACTTAATCGTATAGCGTACCTCTTTTTTTTTTGGGAAATCTTATCTTATATTCCTCCTTATGACGGTTTGACAACGATTGACGACAAGGTTGGCGCAGTGGTTGAGCGATTGACTGCTGCGCAGCATGTCGCGGGTTCAATTCCCGCACGGAACAAATATTTGTAAGACCTACAAGTATTTGTTCCAAGTCTGGGTGTTTTTCTATCTATAATATGTATGAATTTACAAAAAAAAAATGTATCTAAGTAGTTTATCAGCCATCTCGTTACCATAACACAAGCATTAGGTTGCTTAGCTTGGGACTATATGGCGTTGTGTGAAATGTCCAAGGATATTTTTACACTCAGCAGGGAAACTACATGCTTATCTACTCACGATTAGTAGTTGCGACTGTTTGTTGTCTGTTAGTCGCTCACTCAGTAACGGAAGTATTTTATATATTTCTTTAAGTACCTATAGATTATTTCAGATTGTAACTTTTGATGTCAAGAGGTGTTTTCCAAAGTCAAGATTAGTTATCTTTAATCTCAATTGGATTGTTGGCTCTTCTCGATTGTTGGAGATTAACATGTACCATGTGATGTTTGGTCCGTACCTAAGACCTTACGGGCGCTGACAGGTTTGTATTGTCTTACTATTTGACGGTACGGTTGGCGTAGTGGTTGAGCGATCGACTGCTGCGACGCGTGTCGTGGGTTCAATTCCGTCAGGAAGAAATATTTGTATGGCCTACAGATAGTTGTTCCGGGTGTGGGTGTATGTGACTTTTTAGAAATTCCTAGTGTGGGGAAAAGTTTTTTTTAAGAAAACAACGGAAAGAACAAAAAAAAATTGTTTTAATTTGGCGCTGACAGGGGACCTAAAGCAAAACTCATCCGATAATCAGTCGTATGCCTAACTTTGGTACAAGGAAAGAAAGAAACGTATTTACAAGATTGACCTCGGGAAGACATAATTTTCAACGAATACATGATATGTTACTGTAGGAAAATGTAAGTAGTAGGTAAATCATATCGCATTGTCCTGTCGCAGTTGTAAGTGGCAGGCTTCAATTTGTTTAGAATGAGCAGATAATTATAGCTGCTATTAATTCCGATCGTGAGAATTGGTTAATTGTAAGCGTGTAAGATTGTACAAGTGCGTCACACTCCCAGGGGCTATGTTGTGAACAGAGGGTCAATTCTACTAATTTTTAAACAACTTTCGCATTCGCATGTCAATCGCAAACTGTCAAAAAAGCCTTAATTTTCATACCTTTTGGACAGTTTGCGATTGAGATGCGAATGGGAAAATTAGTAGCATTGGCGCACTGCCTTTATTCTACCGATATTAAATCAGTAACAGAACAAAAGCACCTTTTAATCGGTCACTGTAGTGATTTATTTATTTGTTTATATTATCGCCAACAGAGGCTACACCGTCACATGCATTATAATAAAGACAGCGACAAATACAAGAGTGCGCTTCCAATTATAGGCGACCACAATCATTTACTTAATATCTAGGTAGGTACATAAAGTTTGACAAGGACGAGAACATTAAAATAAACAATAATACATTACAAAAATAAAAGGGAAAACAAAATGGGATGAATGCAAAATAATTACTTAGAAAACACAAAATAGTAATCACAAAATAATAATAAAAAATAACACCCAAACAAATAATTTTAAACAAATGCATATTATGAGACCACACAACAAACACCAAAACAATAAAAAACAAAAAAACATTATAAACAACTTTCACTGTGTGACCAAAACAGAAGTAGCGAAACAAAATCGCTTGCACATTTAAGTGCGCATAACTCAACAAAATGTACTGGACATCTCATTATTTATTCGCGATGTCATTGTCGGTCCCATAGTGCAGATGTTCATAATGAAGAGTTCAACGACCCCTAAGAAGTATTGTTTTTCATCCTGTTCCACGTTGTTTTCTACTGTCAATTGGAGTGAAGGAAGTTTTCTTCAAAGGAACATTTTTTTGAAGGAGACTTCAACCACTACAACCGAGACTCATCACACAATCATGATTTCCAAAATAAAAACTACAATGTATAAAATAACCGTAATTTCGGAAGTCGGTGTTTTTGGTTTTGTATATTTATTTCTGAACACCAACTTCCGAAATTAAGGTTAGTTTATACTTAGTAGTTTTGTTTTTTGGAAGTCGGTTGTGTTTTTTTGTTAAAAAGTTTTTTTAAGTTATACTTAAAAAAACTTTTACTTTTACGTATATACTTTGACGACGTCTTTGTCTCCGCCGAAATTGAAAGAAGCAAAAATGCTCATAAAATAAAAACTAGTAACTAAAATAAGCCATACTGAATTAAATTTTTACGGGACCAAATGTCAAGCATGCCGCATCGAACGAAAAGAGAAGAATAATCACACAAATCGGATCAGATAATTCGGAGTAATCGGTGTACATACATAAAACAAAAAAAATGAGAACCTCCTCTTTTTTGGAAGTCGGTTAAATACTTAGAAATAAATGGGCTCCCATACAACAACCATGATTATTTTGGGCGTTTTTATAGATAGCTAGCTGATGCTCGCGCCTCGTGAACCAGTCTATAAATAAAATAAAATAAAATAAACATTTATTTCAGAACGTCCCTCCATAATTTGTTAGTAACAATGCAAACTTTTAACTAGTGTTAGTAATATTTCCTATCTAATTATATATTAATCTTTTTAATTTCTATCCAATGGTGAAACCAGCATGGATAGAAATTAAAAATACTGGTATTCAACTGAATCCAGTTTGACTGGAAGCCGACCCCAATGTAGTTGGGAAAGGGCTAGGCAAATTATGGTGAAACCAGCATGAAAATATGTGCAGTAGTTTTTGAGTTTATCGCGAACAAACAGGCAGACAGACACGCAGACGCTGTGGAGAACTTTGAATTATAATATGTAGTGATAGTGATGGTACGGAACCCTTTGTGCGCAAGTCCGACTAGCACTTGGCCGGAAAAAAGTACGTTTATAGTAATTTTCCAGAAGGTTTATATAGGTAGGTACATACTAGCTGACCCGCGCAACTTCGTCTGCGTCACATTTTCCTCTAATGCTCCGCTCCTATTTGACTTAGCGTAATGATGTATAGCCTGTAGCCTTCCTCGATAAATGGACTATCTAACATTGAAATAATTTTTCAAATCGGTTCAGTAGTTCCTGAGATTAGCGCGTTCAACCAAACAAACAAGCAAACAAACTCTTCTGCTTTATAATATTAGTACCTATAGATATCACCGGAAAATGTCAGACTGTCCGTCAGTGAATGTCCGTAAGATTGTAATAAATCGTATTTTTTTTTAATATTCTCGATGTGTTATGAAAAATTGTTTTGTATAAAACATATCCCATTCAAATTCAATAGTTATCCGTGTCTTTTCATTTTACAATCTTACGACGACGTTAGCCACTTTCCGGTGACATATTATATACCATTAAAAATCTTCCGAGAAATGACTCTAAATATTAATAAAAACCACATCGTAATCCATTGCAAAAGATAAACAACTCGGTCACGTAGAGTTTATTTAAAAATAGAAACTAATAACAAATAATTATAGATTACCTTGCACCGTGGAGCACCCGCGATCGGTGCGTTAACTTACCGTGACCTTGTTACATAAGGCAATGGACAAGCCACATTCTGCCAACGGTAACGTAGCGGTGGCGATTGCTAAAACCTCAAAAATCGATTTATGTACTTACAAGCTGGTGCCAGCGGCTTCGCGTATTCCCTAGGGAACGTACTCCCGGAAAATATATATACTAGCTGACCTGCGCAACTTCGTCTGCGTCACATTTTCCATTAATGCTCCGCTCCTATTTGTCTTAGCGTGATGATATATAGCCTATAGCCTTCCTCGACAAATGGGCTATCTAACACTGAAATAATTTTTCAAATCGGACCAGTAGTTCCTGAGATTAGCGCGTTCAACCAAACAAACAAACAAATAAACAAACAAACTCTTCTGCTTTATAATATTATATATAAATATATAATATATATATATTATAGTATAGATAACGTGCTCAATACCTTAGATATGGCATTTTGACAATCGTTGATAGCAGAGCACTTTGTATAAAGCCTCAGTGCTGCGCTCGAGGCGCTGTTTATTAAGAAGCTACTTGTGAAAATAAACAGCTATGTCTGCCTTTTTCCACTTGGTTGAGGTGAACAATTTTAAAAACTGATCCTGAGTGGTCAGTATATTTAAGAGTTGGATCATGTAGCCATGATTGAAAGAAATATTTATACCTATGTCACCTTTGACGATAAAAATACAAGTTTAATAATTGTATTTATTTTTCTGGAAAGCCGTAGAATGGAAATTAGATGCAGCTGAATCAACTTTGAAAAGAAGCAAAACGGCACGAAAAAAAATCAGATTTAGGATTTGAAGCCTAGCCCGTACAATGAGCGGCTTCCCTCGCTAGTCGCTAGTCGCTACACACTCGAGCACCTGTGCGACACTACAATGACACCGGCCGCTCGTCAGCAGGCACCCGCGGTGTATTGATTGTCGCGCAATTAGTCGCGTCGATCGTCGCAGCACATCCGTCAACCTTTTTAGAGAAGCGTGAAAAGGTAACAAGCAGGAGAAGTGAATGGACCAATTAAATAATTCAGTAATTCGTGAACCCGCCGCCGGCGACGTAAACATGCGTGAGACGGCAAGCGGGCGGAGGGGGGGAGGGGGTCGAGGTGGGCGGAGAGTAGCGGGGCGAGGGCGTGGCCGTGACGTCAGGGAGCAGCGTTCAGTCGGTCAGCACCCGGCGCAGCGGACGGTCGCGGCACCGCCGCCCTTTATATACCCGAAAGTACGATAAAAAACGCCAAAATTTTCGACCGGCAGTATCACTCACCTTCCAAGGTGTTGAAATTGGAGGACGACCCGTGGGGGTCATGTGCGATGTACTCGCCGGATAAGATGAAGTCCGGCGGGGGTCTCATGGCCCCCCCGGGCTGCTTCCCGGGGCGGTACAGCCCCACGTACCGGGGCGCCGACCCGCGCCGCTGCGTGCCCAACCCGTCCGTGAGTACTCGCTTTATACTACAGCTTACTACTAGAGCTAAGTGTTGCGGCCGCCACAAGGTCTCGCTTGTTGACGTCTACACACGGCCGCGTGGAGCGGACAACAAAACACGACAGATAAAACAATTTTTCCGCGGTTAAAAACTTTTTAAAACCTGTAGGGTCTACTCTAAACACGTATTTTCAGGTCGTTCTAATTTTTTTTTTCCAGCGTATTATGTGTATGTATATTGTTGCTAAGCGATGTGTGTGTCCCCGCTAGCGCGTGCCGTGGCGATTTCATGGAGCTCCATGGGGGGATTGTTGTTCAGCGAAATTGTTCGTGTGTCCATTCTTGTGCAGTTTTCAGTGAACATTATGTTTTTTAAATATAATTCATGACATGACAGGACCGTTCTGTTCAAACGTGGTGAATGTGGGTATTTGATTGATATCAGTGAGAAGTATAATTTTATAGTAGACTAGTAAAATGATCCTCCGGTGATATTTAACTTCCAGTGGATCCACCTTAAAAAACACTTTAAAAAAAAACTTCGTCCTCACAATTTATTAACACAATAAAAAGTCTAATCATTCGAGCCGTTCTTTCCGTATATAAGGAACAAGGATGTCCGCGGCTTGACCCGCTTAACAAATTATAAACAGTAACCTTCCTCGTGAACCACTCTATCCATTGGTGAAAACAGCATGAAAATAGGTGCAGAAGTTTTTTAGTTTATCGTAAACAGACAGACAGACTTAACTAGACTAGAACTAGACTAAAGATGAAAATAAATGAAACGAAGTCAAAGTTATATAACTGAAAACCGTACATTAATAAAAATAATAGATTGTAGTGTGGCTCTATATAAAACTACGTATCTAAAAATAACGTTGAAAACAGTCCAAAATAAAACCACTGCAAAATGAATTTAACAGAAACAAATATGGAAACAGTTTGCTGATGCTGTTGGTATTTTAATCGTCGATTCAAAGAACCATCAAAATTTGTTTTCCGATTTATTCGTGAATAAAGTTCAATATTTTCTGTTTTATTTTTAAGTTATTTATGTAAAGATAGCTAAAATGACTGGGAGAAGTATTAAATTTTTCAGATGGGTGAGCATCTTCAAAATTACAATACTTGGATAAGGAAGATTTTTTAGGACAAAATTGGCTGTAAAACTTTGTTACGAAGATCGTTAACTTTCTCAATGGGAAATTCTGCAAACTACACGGCATGCAACTGAATAACAGTTGCAGTAACATAAATACAGAAAAAGAAAAAAATGATTGGACATTATTAGCGGTCTGCCGTATTGTTTCGAGTTGTGCCGTGACGTGGTCTTCACGGAGGGCCGTAATAAAACGCGGCCGCCACCCTCTGATTATCCTCCGTTGTTAAACAGTTTATTTCCAATTGTCTTGTTATTTTAAACAATGCTAGGGAGCTTTGAAATTACCCGCTCCGTTCAAAGAAAATGTGAAGTAATTTTTCAACTTTCCCGACGGCGGTGGACCGTTTACAAATAAAATTGTTTGCTGTATTAATAGTCTAGCTTGTTTCAAGTTAACCGAAAAGGCAGCTATTCTTAGTAACCTTTTTCAAGGCCTTTGAGTTTCTTTAGATTTCTCACAAATACTCAAAGAAAGTCGAAGCATTAGTCTAATGATTTGAATTGTTTCAGTAAAGAACATCGATTTGCAGCGGTTCTATTATTCTACCTACAATTTAAATAATGAGCTACAATTTTCTTCACAAATTACTGTAATACCGCGCTAGTTAGGTAAGCGGCCGACGGCTACGGCGTAGCCCGTAGCGACGGCCGTAGTCGCGTAGCTCGTAGCTGCGTAGCGCCGTTGACTACCTACAGCCGACGCCATTATGAAGGCGGGGCCCTAAACCTTTTTCTTCCAAATATATGATTCAACCATTTCAAGTAAACGTTTTTTCTTAACTAAGGTTTTTATAAGAATTTTATTTTAAATACTTAACACGTTTTCCAATTAACGCTTTTAAACTTATTGTATTTACAATAAAGTAAAACCTTAATCTTCGTTAAATAATTGAATACCTTTCATCGACACTTAAACAGAACGGCAAAAGTGTTTCAATTTCAATTTTATTTATCGTTTATTCATTATGGATTGTCATGTCATTGATACGTATAATTGCCTGAAAACTATGCAAGTGAACACTTAAAATTATGATTGGCGTGAAATATAATGAAGTTTTTCAGGTTCGAGCTGGATGGCGACGGGATTCGGAAATGACGCGACGCTAATTGCTCGGAAAATAACTTTCAGATACATTTTAATAAGCTCCAGTAATCATTTGATTTTATAACTGCATTCTCATTTGTTTTTAACAAAAATTCAATATTACGGTGCGGTGGAGGAAAATAATTGAATACCAGGAAAATAGATTACTAAACAGTTTTACTTCTAATTAATTATTGACTATTAAAGCTTTCCTTTGAATCTAGCAAACAGAAAATGATTTTAGAATAATTTTCAAAGTTTAGCTTGAAATAACACCTAATGGAAAACACGGGAATTAATACAATATTTAAAAACGATATAATCCTTAAAACTACATTAATTCTTTAATACTGTAATAAACGAAGCTGTTTTATGCAAGCTTTGAAACACTGCTTACGGCCATTTTTCTTTTATGAGAAACAGTTATCTTTTAAGTAATGATAAATGGGTTATGGAGATTTTTTGCTATCGTGAAGGAAGACAAACCATTTATTTAATCGTAATAAGTTTTTACTTTTCTTTTTCAAATTTTGAAATATAATGCATGGTTTTTATAAATTAAATTGTTATACTTTCCTGTTAGGAGTCATCAATTTTTATAAAATATCTTTTTACGATTAATTGCTATAATTTTATGGAGTTTTTTTACTTGAGGATTTGAGTTACCTTCTTGACAAAAGTAATCAAAATTTTTGTAGTTGAAGTAAATAAATTATAGGCTGAAATATAACATATTAAACTATTTAGTACGTAGAATAAGCACTATCATTTTCAGAAAAAAACACGTCTTACGGAACTATCGCAAATATTACAATGAATATGTATCACAATAATATTTGTGACAGTTCCGTGACAATAGGCTAGATTCCATCATCCACAAATTGCAAAACTATTTAGTCCGTCAGTTAGAGTATTGAAAAATAAAACGCATCAAAACTAGGGAGTGAGGGATCGTGACGTCACAACCCGCTAAAAATTATGCGAAGGTAACGTATTGACAATTTTAAAAGCGTCGTAACTTCGTCAATTATGGTTCCCGTAACAAAAGAAAAAACACGGGTCAAATATTTTTTGATAATCTAACTGACGGACTAATTACATTTTTCAGGACACAAGCTCATTGGCTACAAAACTTGTTCTGGTATTATGTAGGGCTGCATGGATTTGTTTGATGGGTGTATCCCACACACATTATTTTTTTTTAGACTTTCTTACTTTTTACGCGCTTATAACAACACGCCTGCTAAAGGGGCCTTTTTAGACAGACATGCAATGCGTCTCTCCTACAGAGTTGGTCAATCCTATAATAATTTTATTACGTTTTTACAATAATATGTAGGTAGCCTTCGCCACGCTAACGTCACTTGTCTAAAGTCGCGGGATGGCATTCAATCGGACAACTGTTAATCGAACTACTCTTTTGTCGTCCAAATTAGTGTCGGGATAGCATTCAGTAAACCTAAACACCATCCGCTAACTGTTCTGTCAGTCTACTGTTAAAGAAGACTATTCTATAATATAATTTTTCAAATAACTTCTTGAACTCTTCTTAGAATTACAAGAAAATTGCCCATATCACTAAAACGTAAAATATGCTATTTTAAAAGCCACTCATTACGACTGACTGTTTCCGGAAACAGATGAATTTTACATACCCAAAGCAATTTATACCAGTTAGATTTTTGCCTTGTAAAAGCTGTGTATTCAATATCACGTCGTCAGTGTGTTTATTTCCAGTGTACTAAAACACAATTTTTTTAGAAAAACAATTTGATGTCTAGTGTCGGGTTTCGAACCAAAAACACTTATTGCTACGTCCACAATATGAACGATGTCCCTAAATAGGTATTGAGAATTAAAAAGTTGCATAAAGTACCATTCCTAATAATTAATAAATAATTCTACAATACACAAAATATAATATTAGAACCTTATTTAGTACGGGAAAGATAAAGAGATAAAGCTAATAATAAATAAAAATGTAGTTATTTAAAACAGAAAGATGATAGATGCATCAAAAGGTTTGTCACATCTGTTAAGTTGTCAATGTTAGGTCGCCCTATTCAAGTTGATGTTCAAAGTCAGCATTAATTATTAAATAGCCGCAATTTGCAGTACCTTACCGAGTGTTGATTAGAATAGGGATGTCCAGACCATACACGATCGCAGGCCAATACAAGTTACTTTATAAACGCCGCGTTTCTTTGATTTTTTTTTAAGGTTAATAAATAACTTTTTTGTTTACCAAAAAGAAACGTTATTCACATTGCAATTTACGTTTGTTTATTTTGTCCCAATAAACAGTTTAAAATGTCATTTGAGAAGTCGTCACCTCGCGGTTTATTATTTAGTGAAAAAATCAAGTTGCAAATAGAACCACAGTTCTTCTGCCATCTTGGTTTTATTTCCACTCTTTCTAGCTCACAAAACATGAACAGGACTTTCGATCATTATTGCTTTAAAATTTCAACAGCTCGCGGAAGTGACGGAAAAAACGCTGGAAAATAATCCTTCATTCGCTTTGTGAAATCCATATGCGATTCAGAAAGGCGTGTGGAACGATTAAATTAATTACAGTGAGGCAAAGTGGATATCATTTTTATTTAAATGAAAAAAGCCTTTGTGGAGCTGGTTCGTTTTAGGATGTAATAGCGGTCTTGACCCTTATGTAATAAACCGGATACAAACTATACACTAGTTTTCGTAAGGCATTAGAGATCATTAAAATGCACTCCAAAATGTGGTCAAAAAATCAAAAAACAGCTGGTTTTTTCTTTTATGGAAGTAGGTTTTTGCATTAATGGTTTCTTCGGGTACCTCATGCTTAAAAAATGGCTGGCCATTGTAAACCTACCCTGTATACCTATCCCTTGTCTTATGTAAAAAGGTTGAGGATCACTATAGTTGTGTCCTGATCCTCGGATTTACGGCTTTATTTCGAATTTTGAAACTATTAATTTCAATAAACGTAGGCAGGCCAGTAACCGCTATCGCCCTGTTAAAATGCAACAGATATAGTTAAAAATGCGACGGCAAAAATGTAGCAATTGTTAATAATTGCCGCATTTTCTTTGTCACATTTAAAATGCAGATTGGCGTGATATCTGATAAGATATTAGAGAAAATAACTTCTCTAATTATTCATACTTCATGTGCAGTAGTGGTATATGGGTGAACTTAATGAAACAAGGATTTCTCCACCTCCCTCCCCTTCTGTGAAAAAATTATAAATAAAATTTAAAATAGAACTTTGTTTCGGAAAGAATATACTCGACTCGATGTGTCACATAAATGGCCGCTTGCAGTTCAGTAATTAGAAATGAAGTAAGCAATTATGTTTGCTGCACCAAGAGTTGTTGTGTTATAGCGGCTCGGGATTTTACATAGCGCGTATGATGTAGTTCTTTAATCTTTTTGTTAAGTCACAATTAAGTTCAAGTGAGTTTATTTTTAGTGATTGTCTTTCGTTTAGATTTTGTTCAGCGAGTCTAAAAAGGCCACTAGAATCATTTATGGATCATAAAATTAATCACACAACAATCTGTTAAATTTTATTTGCATCTTTATCGCTAAAGCATTAGGTTCAAGGTTGATTGGGGAAATTTGACAGTTTTGGGTAGCTTGAATAAGAATAAGAATTATTTATTGCGTAACTGAATTGCTGGCTAATTCTACAAAGGAGGCCTTTTTAGACGCTTTGATGCGGCTCGGGCTCTATTTAAGCTCGCTCCATCGTAGACTTTGTCTCTGCAATCTCTGACCTAGACTAAAGTCAAGAGTCTCAAATAAAAAATAGATACCATGTCTGATCTTCTTGTTCTTTAATTTTTCAGTTACAATTAGGTTCAACTGAGTTTATTTATGATAGCCTTTCTTTTTGATTTTGTTCGTGTCTGATGTAGTTCTATAATCTTTATTGTTCAGTCACAACTTGGTACATTAATCAGTGTTTTTGCGAATTTACGACGGTCATTTCGAGAAGTTAGAAGCTTGAATGTTTAACAGAGGCTCTAGACAGTGTGCCATTCTATTATCGAATGCGATTATCGAAATGCCAAAATACAAAGGATGCATCATATGACATTTCGACAGCGTTTGTCAATCGTTTTGACAATCGCCTTCGCCACGCTATCGTTAATAGAATGTCACTTGTCTTGAGCCTCAGGTAGTATTGCGGGGTGGTGACTGAGTAGTGAAGTTTAAAGATTCTAGACAGTGGCATTCTATTAGCGAATGCAGTTGTCGAAATGCCAAAATGTAAGGGATTGATCACGTGACATTTCGACCGCGTTTGTTGATCTCGTATGTACATTTTTGACGTAATGACAATCGCTTTCGCCACGCTACCGCTGATAGAATGTCACTTGTCTTGGAGCCTCAGGTAGTATTGCGGTGTAGTGACTGAGTTGTGAAGCTCAAATATTCTAGACTAAGTGCCATTCTATTGGCGAATGCGATTATCGAAATGCCAAAATATTAAGGATTCATAATGTGACGTTTCGACAGCGTTTGTCAATCCCATACATTTCTGACGTTTTGACAATCGCCTTCGCCACGCTAACGCTGACGGAGTGTAACTTGTCTAGACGCTCGCCTATTTTACTAATTTTCACATTCGCATCGCAATCGAAATTTGTCAAAAATTTATGAAAACAAAGGCTTTTTTGACAGTTTGCGATTGACATGCGAATACGAATGTTGTTTAAAATTTAGTAGAATTGGCGATCAGGTATGTAAGTAGATCCGTTGAGATTGGGAGCCGATATGCTACTAATCCTATCCTATAAATGCGAAAGTTTGTGAGGGAGGTTGGATGGATGGATGGATGTTTGTTACTCTTTCACGTCAGAACGCCAGACATGATTTACATGATATTTGGCACAGAGATAGATTATAGATTGGAATAGGCTACTTTTTATTCCTTGAGTATGTTCCCTTGGGACACACGGGCGAAGCCGCTGACAGACGCTAGTTTTTTTATAAATCTACATTCCTACATCAGAGCAAAGATCTGACCTACTTATAGCATAACCCTCTTCCCACAAAAACTCTCTGCTTGCCGTGAGCACTGAGTCAATAACCTTAAAGAATAGCATGAAAATAATTTGGAGCTAATCGTTCTCAAAGAAAATCTACATTCATCGAAAATTGGGTAAACAGTTAAGTCGAAATCGATTTGAGCATTAAAACGTGGTTTGATGTAGCGTGACTGCCGCTGACGCAAAATTGATTCACCATTACAGACCGCCGCGGCCTGTTATTGTTCCATAGCTAAGTATCTGGTGCCTAGGTTGTACACGTGTGCCGTGTATAGGGACGAGTTATGTTCTTGTTTTGCGGGAGTAGTTTTAAGGTTATAAAACAATGTTTGTTGTCTCGTTGATAGAATTGAAGCGTCGATTTGAATTTAGACGGCAGAACGGCGCTATCTCTTAATGTTCGATAGATAACGAAGTTTTAGCGTGCATGGGCAGACTAAATGCAATGAGGTATTAAGTTGATGTTTTATTTTTTTTATTAAAAAAGTATTTTGTGGTGACTTACTAGTAAGAAACTACAGAGGTATATAATCACAGTTCCTAGGAACAATGCTGACGTTCTACCCAACGTTTTGCTTACATTGATTGTCGTTATGGTAGGCACTAGATTAACAATGAAATAAATTGACCTATCCCTTATATCCCTTTGTAAATACATCCCATAAAAATTGAACCGTTTCTCATTACTACAGAACGGAGGACCACGATAGGAGTCGATTGGGGACAGCTTTAATGCCTTTCTGTTTTTTATACAAAGAAAGTCAGTAAATTTATGTGGGTCAAAGGCCGTTATTGCACATTTATCTGGTGTCACCCAAAGAAATGTTCTAAAAATAAATTCAAAATATTTTTAGTGTGTAAGTCTTTGACCTATGAAGCCAATTCCAACCGTAGTTGACTCATTTTTAACCAATTAAACTTCAAGGTGGTTTTTTTATTCGTTTTCTTCTTATTTATTGACTTCAAAAGTAGGAGGTTGTCAATTGGTCGGAATCTTTTTTATGAGACGTTTATGCGTTTATGGGTCATTTTGCCGTAGAGTGCGCTTACGTAGGCGAGTAATTCGGAGTAATAGATTTAAAAAAATCCCTACTGCCCGCGTTTTTCTACGAGGCATACCTACATGATTATTTAGCTGACACATTTTTCATAGAAGTTCTCAAGAATTGCAGTTGGCAGTAGGTATTTCTCGATAGGTGGTTTATTGATACTAGATTGCAAAATTAAATTCGTAATGTAAAAGGTAACACTACAAATAGAAAATAAAAATCAGAAAACTTCAAATTGCAAAGTAGTCCAATTTCACAAAATATTTATGCTAAATCTATAAAACATCAATCAAATAACCTGAGAGACAATTCTACAAATTTTCACATTCGCATCTCAATCGCAATATGCCAAAAATGTATGAAAATTAAGGCACTTTTGACAGTTTGCGATTGACATGCGAATGCGTAAGTTGTTTAAAAATTAGTAAAATTGGCCCTCTGGTCTGTGGATCGCGTTCGTAATTGACTGTGTACGGGTGGTCTTCCCAAATTACAGTTGCTAAGCGATCGGTAACGATGTCGAGCTTTCCCGCCTTGTGGCCTAGATTGATAAAGCTGACTAATAAAAAGAAGTGACAAGTGGCCATCTAACAATCTGGACTTCTGACAATTATAACAAATTTAAAATTAAATATTCTTTATTAAGGCACCAAATCCCAATAATATCTAAAATTAAATTAAGACAAACAATAATATATACAAAACCATAAAAAAAAAACAAATTATAACTAACAATTTAATTTATTCAATTTAATATAATTAAAAAAAAATAAGCATTCTAATTGCAATTATCCACTAAAACTAAAAACACAAAATTTTGAATATCTACATCAGAGGGGATTTATGAAAATATAAAACTTTGCAGTTTCTTTATTTTTTAACGAGGAAATTAAGTTGACCAAAAATATAGTTTTTTTGAAGACGCTAGCATAAATATTCCGCACGGCCTTTAAAACATTTAGAACGCATCATTATATAATTACTCACTAATAAGTCATCTAAAATCTCCAAACATAATTCGTAATAGATTTTTAGCAACAGCATCCAAATAAACAACATAATTGTATCAAATTAAATGGAAGTTAACACTTCCAAACGGTTTCTCTTTAAGCAAATAAAACATCCTCGCATGGAGAGAACTGTACCGCTCATAGGCACAAATCTCCCATGTTTCATTTCTCCCCTCACCCACTGTTGATTTCTCTCTCGCACTAGTTCAAAAACCCCACAAAAGAGCGGGACAGATAGCGGCAGTCAGTGTTATTTTATTCATGTTTGGCGACGTAACGTGAGACAGGCATAGCTATTTCACAATGGGGAAGAATGGGACGGCTGATATTTCTGAAGGCTGACTTCGAACAAAACGCGGGCGAGGGAACGCTACCGATTGTTATTCTTATGTACGTCTACGGTCGTAAAGGAAGCATGCTTATAAAAAAAATGCACTTATTGAATCGGAACCTTTGAAGATGTGTTGCGGAATTATTCGACAAAGTTCCACGGCCCTGGAACGCAAAGAACAATTCAAGGAACACGGCTGGGTTTTAGTAAGAGTCTGACCCTACCTTCCGCTCCGCCCAGAGCGGGAGAAGTCATTTGATGATTCCAATCGAAAAAAAAAACCATTGAAGATATTATGTAAACAAGTTATTGTATTTGAGTACTACGGATGCTGTGTGGCTGTATGTACGAGGATAAACATTAATTTTTATTGTTACGTAGTACAACGTTCATTTACCGTGGATGAGTATAGAGAGTTCCTTGACCCGAGGCAAGCCCACTACTAAGCAATAAAAATAAACTATTTTATTTTATTTATCAGTTTAATTGGTCCAATTTATGGAATTTACCATAAAAGTCATGACTGTTGAGCAAGTAACGCATTTGTGTTACGTTTTATTGTTTTTTTTTTTGTGCACGTAGGTACAAACAATATTTTTTTCTTTAGTTGCCTTTTGAAAGTTGTCCTTGACATGTTGATATTGAATTTGATTAGCATCCCGCGGTAAACTTAATCGGGTTTTTATTCTAAATTAGCTGTCCCCCGCGGCTTCGCTCCCATCAAATGTCTACCCTACCTACCCATTTTTTTATTTTGCTTTTAAAAGTTCCCTGCATTCTGGCGAACTAAACGAAAAATAATTATTCAACTCCAGCCGTTCTCGAGTTTTAGCGAGACTAACGAACAGCAATTCATTTTTTTATATAAGAAGAAGATGTTATGGCTCTTTACTGAAAGTTTTACTTTTTTGTTATTGTAGTTAAGTCATAACCAAGGCAAGTGACGATATGGTCGACAATGGAACTCGCTAGAAGTCTTCTTGTTAATGTCAAAATGAAGCTGGAATTCTAAGAAACCGTTAGTAATTGGCTAGGTACCTACTCTAGGTAGACCAGACTGCTAAATACATAGGCACCGTTAGAGATATCGGTAGACTCTACCTACAGTACCCATAGCCCATTTTAATCGATTAATAACCACCTTATTCACTCGAGTATAATTCTCATAATCGATTCCACCAGCGTGTTGAGGAATGACGAAATTGGCTTAACTAGGTAATTTCAAGTTTCGTTCGGTGTTTTAAAAAGGGCTGCGAATAAACTTTTAGTTAGGTTTGTCAAGAAATTGAGAAGCTCTCGTAGTTTTTGTTTTCTTTAAGGTTTTAAGCTGCAATTTTGTTAGCAATATTATTCTTACTAAAAATCGAATAAGTAGGTACCTTCATCAGCTAGACTTCAAAAAAATATTCGACAAGTACTTTTTCTTTTTTCACGTGAACAAAAACGAAAAGGATACAGTGCCTTGAAAACTACACTTTTTGTTGGAAAGTGACGTAACATGTAGGTACAAACTCTTCAAAGAACAATCTCTGATTAGTTTTATCTTCGTCAGTTAGTATTTGTTTTGATTAAGCAAAAAGTACGTGTCCATATATTTTTTGGAAATCTATCTAACAGATTTTTTTTTTAACCCTTGCATTGCTCAACAACATGTAGCGTACGGATCAATCGTGAGCAATAAGAGGAGCAATGTGCAGCGACTCCGATAAAATGCGGCAATTGTTCCGGAAATATTGGTTTTAATTACTCCATCTATACTTCTATGCTAATATTATAAAGAGGTAACATTTGTTTGTAAGTTTGTATGTAGGGGCTAATCTCAGGAACTACGGGTCCGATTAAAATTCTTTCAGTGTTAGATAGCCCATTTATCGAGAAAGGTTATAGGCTATATATCATCACGCTAAGACAAATAGGAGCGGAGCATTAATGGAAAATGTGACGCAAACGAAGTTGCACGGGTCAGCTAGTAATTATATATTCTAATAATATCTATTAAACCTGAAGCTGAAAAGTTTGTTTATTTGTTTGAACGCGGTTATCTCAGAAACTACTGGTTCGGATTGAAAAATAAAAATTTTAGAGTTGGATAGCCCATTTATCGAGGAAGGCTATGTACCAATTATAGGAGCGAAGCATTCATGAAAAATGTTACGCGTACGAAGTTGAATAGTTCAGCTAGTATTAATTATTGCTTTATCTGTTGCTTTTTTTCTTATTTATTTATTTATTTTATTTGTGTACACACAAGAAATTAAAAAAAGAAAATATTGTTATGTTTTAATTTTATTTTTCTGGTTTATTTTCTGTGATTTATTTTTCTGTGTTTTGACGCTTGATGTCGAAAAATATCCCACGTGTGTATAAAGTGGTGAAAAGTAATCATCTAAATAAAATACATAAATAAAAATGCCTTTTTATTTTCTATAAATCTTATAAAACAATTTTATAGTCTAATGTTAGTAAGTAGATACTTACTTACTTCTAATGTTTGTTCCAATTTATAAGTATTATATACACTATGTGTTTTTATGGAAACCCCTTTAAGGTATAGGCCTCTATACATTATGTATGTTTTAACACGGGTCATCGTCTACCCGTAATTCAAATTGCAGTCGAAAATTTCAGTGTGTATTTCTTTTGTCGCTACAACAAGAAATCTACAATAATATATCTCAATATATACCTATAAATCACGTGTCACGTGGATGGATTCCTAAACTACTAAACCGATTTTAATAAAATTTGCACACCGTGTGCAGTTTGATCCAACTTGAAAGATAGCTTACATCTCAATTTTTTGTTGCAATATTATTTAGGAGCGGAAAATGTGACGCAGACGAAGTTGCGCGGGTCATCTATTAATATTATAAAGAGGAAAGATTTGTGTGTATGTTTGAAATGAGTAGGCTCCGAAAGTTAGATCAAGCACAAACATTTGAAGTAATGGACCGATTTGAAAAATACTTACACTTTTTGAATCCTACATTATCTTTGATGAACATAGGCTATATCATTATTTTTTTTAAATTAGAGATCCTTAAGAAAAGAATGTAACCCAAAGTTGCAAAACATTTCCTATAAAATTCATTATTTGGCTTAGAAAACTATTGATGATACATAAAAATAATATACTACATAGTTGAAGTACTAATTATTACCTATAAAAAATTTGTGAGGGTATATTATGTCTAACTATTCTATTATGGTTAAGTCGCAATGACTGCTTCTTGTTCAAATAATTCAATCAAAACCCGAGCGGAACGGAATTGTGGCGATTTTGGTATATTAATCGTCATCCACTTAAATTGATTGATAACTAAAGTTGTTTATGTGCATGTAAATCATACTTTAACTTACTCAAATCTGGCCTTTCGTTTAAAAGTTGCACTATGCACTAAGTAAGAAAATTGTTGCGGTTAGAGCGAACTGCCCTACGTTGAGTCTATTAATAATTAGTAATTTACACATCACACAGAGAGGGAGGTCTAGGAGATGAAGTTCGTGAAGAACCTACTAAACCCGCGCGAACGAAGTCGCGGGCGAAGTGCTGTACTTAATAAAATAAAAAATAAAGCGGGCACAAGAAACATGTCTTTTAGGGTTCCGTAGCCAAATGGCAAAAAACGGAACCCTTATAGATTCGTCATGTCTGTCTGTCTGTCTGTCCGTCCGTATGTCACAGCCACTTTTTTCCGAATCTATAAGAACTATGCTTTTGAAACGTGGTAAGTAGATGTATTCTGTGAACCGCATTAAGATTTTCACACAATAATAGAAAAAAAAAACAATTTTTTTTTTCATACTTAGAACTGAAACTCAAATACTTTTTTTCATCAAACTAATACGTGTGGAGTATCCTATGGATAGGTCTTCCATAATGACATTGAGGTTTCTAATATCAATTTTTTCTAAACTGAATAGTTTGCGCGAGAGACCAAAGTGGTAAAATGTATGCCCCCCCCCCCTGTGAGTTCTAAAATAGGAGAATGAAAACACTAAAAAAATATATATGATGTACCTACATTACCATGTAAACTTCCATCGATAATTGGTTCGAACGAGATCTAGTAAGTAGTTTTTTTTTTAATACGACATAAATCGCAACTTTTGCTTATAATATATTACCTTCAGGTTTGTACGGGACCCCCGGTGTGAGACACACAGACTCCACCAAACGTTTTAAGCTTGTTTGAACTAGGCTAAGAATAATATGTCAATTATTGACTCAATTAATTATCTTCTAATAAACATTCCCCAATATTTCTATTTCTTAAAAAAAATAAGCCCAAGTTACATTTGAATAAAGGTTAAAAGTCAAGTATTTTTTTATACAAACTAAAACCAACTTTGTGTGGCCATTCTAAAGTCTATTAATGTCCTGTAATAATAGTACCACACAAAACCTTTTCATTCGAGGGCTATTGTTTTTGTCTACAAGGTCGATTTTCTTTTGAACAATTTAGTCGTGTTTCCCTTTCTTTGGTGGTGAGTTGGAAATCAGGTTGATTTATAAAATTGAACCTTATAGGTATTACTAAATGAAGAAGTATTTTTGAGAAAGGCGTTTATAAATTATTGATGAGTGTTTATTTCATGGGTAAAAAAAAACCTTTTGTATTTGTTTTTGGAGTTTGTGGGTTAGACTTAAAAGATACAGTTTAGGTTGGGGCAACAATGGTGCAATGCAGATGACCGGTGTCCTTTTTGTAATATAGCTGTTATTTAGGTAACTTTTTGCTCTTAAGGAGTCTTAAAATCGATAGTAGGAGAGTCTCTTCTCTTCTTTAACATTATTTATTTAGTAAGGCACATGAGCTTGACGCTGATACATATTCTAAATATTTGGCTCGCCAGGGTAGATTTAATAATATAATCCATGGGCGTACCCAGCTTCTGGCCTAGGCAAGTCAGATTTTTTAGGTCGGATCGTCCGCGGCTGTTTTGTCATACACACTACACAAACACACATATATTAAGTATATGTAGTGTAGTGTGTAGGGCAAACAGCCGTAAATGATCCTGCTTAATATTTACTTAGTTAAATAAATAAAAGAAAATTTGACTATGCATGAATTTTTATTTTATAGTAATTTTCGAGGAAGTTTTCTTCTGCAAAACGTTTTATAACGTCTTCCGTATAAGAATCACCCATACTATTTACATGTTATTTTATGCACACTGAGCAAAAAAAGTCCATTTAACCTGTCTTCAATCGTTGTTGATCTCAGCCACGTTTTCACGCGTCTAAGTGTACTGAATGATCTTTCAATTGTGGCCGTGGTATAAGGCATTGCCAGTAAAATTTCTAGAGTTATTTTCACTTTCGGATAAAAACATTCTGCTTGTTGGATTTCTATACTTTGATATAGACACTGAGTGAATATGTTTTAGTCACCTACGTTTGATTTAGCTTCTTAAAAACAATTAAATTAATGTCAAATAAAATAAATGCTAGTCGCTCGCAACCTCAGCTTGCAACTCCCTACCGAAGATTACCGAATACAGCCGAGCGTTCGAATGCTCGTCTAGATTCTATAATTTTCGTCCGCCATCGTCGCGCGCGGTTTTTTGGAAATTGTACCGTGCATTTTGCCAGTGTCATTTTGTCTGCGAGGTTTATTTAAAAGTTAGAGCATGAGGCCCCATTTACATTTAAATGTTAAATCGTAGGTACCGATTAATAAAATATTTAATAATAGGTATAAGTTAACATTTATTTTACAAGAAAAGTTATTTAACCTCCTGGATGCCAGCGTCATACCTATACGACATAAAAAATAAAAAAAATGTTCGAAAGTTGTCTGTGATATATTTTCTGAAAAAATCGTTTTATGTTAGTTTTCTAACCTTGGTAAATCAGCAACAATGCACCAAATGTCATTTTTTTTGCATGTTTTTAGATATGTAAAGACCCCTGATATACTTATCAGGAAACCTAATTTTAAATTATATCAAATCATTTTTTTTTTCAGGAGGTTAAAGCGTTCTTCCTCTCTCCTAATTAGTTAAAGTTTTGCTGTGCCCGACAGGGCCCGTAATTGTTTTAGTTTATTCATTTCACCACCTGTTGGTGTAGGTAACACTATGGATTGTAATAAACAATTTGACCTTGACATTGAGATTGAAGTTTTATTTTCACTATAAATATTCCTTCATCAGGTCAGCGTTTTAAGGTTGCGAATTTTGTTCGAAAAATGCCTTAGGAGAAACGCGGATGGGTTTTAGTCAGTAAGAGTCTTCTGGGCACGCTCGCTATAAATAGACCTCATCCATCGTAATTCATCAGGCGTGATTGTGGCCAAGAGAAAGCCTATTCCTCTATAAAAAAAATAGTCTGACGCTCCTTTCCACTCCGCCCAGAACGGTAGGAGTCATTTTGATGATATTCTATCCCTAAAATAAAGAAAAAAAAAAACACCGCTATGACATCATCATATTAATTAAAAAAATAAAAATAAAATTAAACTCTCATCAAGAAAGCTTGGATTGGTTTTGAGTGTTAAAAATTACACAGAAACTACATAAAATTATTAATACAACCATTTAAAATGAACATAAATCTTTAAACCGACTCTTTACTATTAAAATAGTTAAATCAAATACATGCTGCTAAAACTATTTAAGTACATTAAAATCAAAAGCATGCTGCTAAAATTGTTTATATTAAATCGCTTTCCAATCTTAGATTTACTTCCTTACAATATAAGGCCCCAAATATATGTACAAGCACTATATACACCTTGTTTTTTTTTAATCCTCAGGTCAACATGGAAGCGAACATACACACATATGTAAGTACATTATAAACACTCTTCCTTTTATAGTTTCCGAGGATTTAAACACACTAACTCGTCTGTGAGAGGGTTTAGCAAGTAAAATTTAAGAGATATTTTGGTTACATAATCGGAAACAGTAGAAAGAAGATAGTATAGTAACTATACAATACGTCGCGAAAATTTAAATAAAAACAAGTCTTGTCTAAGTCTGTCCCCATAACAACAATTGTTAACAGCATTGTTGTGTTTCGGCAGTTAGAGGTATGATAGCCATCTATCATCTCTGTGTTAGAGGATTCCGGGCAAAGCTCGCTTCCATCTTCGGCCTAATCATCACTTTCCATCAGGTGAGATTTAGGCCAAGAGTTTCCCCGTTTTGTATAAAAAGAAACAATTTCTAAATTTTTAAACTAAATATTTAAATACAATATTTAATAACAAATTAAAATAGACAGCTCTGAATTTTTAGTGTTTAATCGTAACGTTTACCTATTATTCTTACTCGATTAAAACGCACGAGATAAATAATTTAGGAGCATAAGCAAAAATACCACACGGCAAAAACGTTTTAAATGCTCATCGCGTAACACAATCATATTATTATGCTGAGATAGTCACCTAACGCAAACGCACACGTTCGCGTAATTACTCTGACAGCTAATTTGTCAAACCCAATGTATCCGTCAAACTGCAGCACAAATGAATACATAGACACAACATATAGGTATCAATATGTCACGGGCATAATCCCCAAAGCGTAGTAGACAGCTAAATTTAGACGTAGGTAGTGCCGGTTAGGACTCGAATATGATGGGGGAGTCATAACCTCATGAATAAATCAATGCTGGTAAATGTTACCCTAATCTTACCGTTGACTGTAAATGTAAACCAAGGTATGGGCAATGAAGGAACATGGATGGGTTTTAGTCAGTAGAAGTCTGACACTCCCTCCCGCTAACACCCAGAGCGGGAAGAGTCATTGGATGATTTCCCATCCCTAAAAAAAAAAAAAAAAAGGTATCGAAATATATGCACAGAAAAAAAAAAACAGAACTCTAGTACAATCATGGGCAGAACGGATCTAGAATAGTTGTTTGGGGGCTTGATCCTGCTGGATGTGAATTTTAGCAAATTAAACACTAAAAAAGCATATACAATTTTATTTTGCCGTACGAATAACAGGCCCTCTTAGATTACCGTTCCTTAATTCCTGAATGACTTCGTTAGGTTCTAGACTACTCAAAAAAATATTAAATTTTATCGCCCTTCCCCATTATCTCCCAATTGAATGAATCAAAAGAACAGTTTTAGTCGCGCAGTACTTATGTGGCGACTGTACTTTGAATCCTTTTAATCACTTAGCACAAGTACTTAGTGCTTTTGACAATGAAAGCAGTCATCATCTACAAAGTTATATTCTATTTAAAACGAACCTTTCCCTGCACGTGTAACGACACGTGCAAGGCACGTGTCTAATGAGACATGTTGATGATATACGATAAAATGAAGGTTGTAGGTCGGTCTTTCAAATTACACCATGCCATAATTAGTTCGTATTCAGCTCTGGGTCCAAAACGCTTAGTCTCTTTTAATCAAATGTTAGCTTTTGCTTCCTAGGACCAGTAGGTAGTTTTGGCTGTGCGTTGTCTGTCAGTCATTTACTCAGTAACGGAAGGATTTTATATACATATTAGGATAGTGTCCCGACCCGGCTCCGCCAGGATGTATCTATTTTTTCAAAATTTTCTTTCATGCTAACCTCGCCCTGACAATAAAATAACTAGCTGACCCGTGCAACGTCGTTTGCGTAACATTTTTCATGACTGCTCCGCTCCTATTAGTCTTAGCGTGATGATATATAGCCTAAAGCTTTCCTCGATAAATGGGCTATCTAACACTGAAAGAATTTTTCAAATCCGACCAGTAGTTCATGAGATTAGCGCGTTCAACCAAACAAACAAACTCTTCTGCTTTATAACATTAGTATAGATTATCCAATTTGTTACAAGTTACGCGCGTATATACATTTCGGCGATTCATTTTTATTTATATTGATAGATGATTGTAAGTGTTTAGTTTCTAAAATAAACTCTTACAGAGACTCTAAAACGGAGCAAAATCTCTAAAACTCTACTCCCACTCTTCCAAAAGTCCCCACATTAAAAAAAAACCACGGAGTGTTATCTAGTTAGCACGTTCAATTATGTGGTAACAGTAACTGTAGCCAATCACGGGTTAACTGGCGCTGTCCCTGACTGCACTTTAAATATTTAACTAGCCTTTGTTGCGTTAGATTTCCACACTTGGCCACCATTTCTAGCAATACTGCTGTCCTCGATTTTAACAAGTAATGTGTTGAAATCGAGACTTAACTTGTTGAAAACGAGATCGTTTGGTGATAGTCAACTGTTTGTCGAGTTTTCGAATGAGCGCTATCGTGTTTGAATTCGCCGCTAGAGGCGCTAGTGTAGCGTGAGGTCGTCGAAATGTCAAATTTCACTGTTGGTTGGCTTTTGACAAGAGTCTATTTTTACTAATTTGTTTTGTTTTTTTGTGAAATGCATTATTAAAACAGCCTAATGACGGCAGATAAAGTTACGGTTGTCCTAAAAGTTCAATGCCACTTGGTGCATTGAAATTTTTGCTCTCGGAAATACATATTTATAAGTCCTTCTTTTTTTCCATTATGATGGGACAACGTAACACTGCGACGATATCTATGTTTTATTAATCGCATGTTCACGGCATCATAAATGATTTTCCTTCTAACTTCATCTTCACGTTCACATGCGCGTAATAATAACTTTAATGCTACGGTTAAGGACTTCACTCGACAGTGGCGCCAATTATTGGTGAGTACAAAAACGAGTTATTTAGCTTTAGTGTGGCAAAAAAAAATGCCTTGCTGCCCAATGCTCGAGACGATGTTGACAAAATTTTCTGAATAACCAGGGCGGGAAGTAGCGATCGAAATTCGGCAAGGCCGCAGTTAGTAATCAGAGTGCCAATTTTAAAAATTTGCACATCCGTTGCGCATTCGCATCTCAATAGTAATCTTTCAATATTAAGGTTTTTTTGACAATTTGCTAGTGATTTGCGAATGCGAAAGCTGTTTAAAAATTAGTAGAATTGGCTCTCTGAGTGCTTATTCTACAAATTTTCACATTCACATCTCAATCGCGAACTATCTAAAATGTATGAAAATTTTGGCTTTTTTGTCAGTTTGTGATTGATATGCGAAAATTAGTAGAACTGGCCCTCTGATCTGTGGATCGCGTTCGAAATTGACTGTGTACGGGTGGTCTTCCCAAAATTTCAGTTGCTAAGCGATCGGTAACGATGTCGCGCTTTCCAGCCTTGTGGCCTAGGTTGATAAAACTGATTAAATGAAAAGAAGTGACAAGCGGCAATCTGACATTCTGACAGTTATAAAAATAAATATTCTTTATTAAGGCACCAAGTCCCAATATTTTAATTAAATTAAGACAAACAATAATAAATACAAAATCATAAAATACGCAACTTCGATTACTTGGATCACAGAAAACTGTCATCCAAGTAAACTAATTCCAGCTATTTCGATTTAAAATCCAAACTTCGTAACCGATTTTGATAAAATTTTAATGGGACCAATCTGCATGTCCTTTCAGATAAAACAAGATTTTTTCAAATCGGTTCATAATTAACAGAGTTATGAGGTTACAAACATAAAAAAATACATCCGAATTGATAACCTCCTCCTTTTTGGGAAGTAGGTTAAAAATTACAAATTATAACTCTCAAAATTTTTGCTCACGATATTGTGACAATTATGTCAGTATTTCACAACTTTGTCGCATATTATAATGGGGCCAGTGAGTGTGACTCATAGAAATTGACGGACCGTAATAATTATGTTTAAGGCATGCAGAATTTTACACAATATCGTGTTCTCTATGGAAAAAAATTTATGTTGTATAAAATCTGAAAAAGAAAATTTAACGCATATAATTTCACTTCAAAATCGCGTGACTAATTAATTAAAGAACAGACAATTATAATAATTACAAAATGAATGAATACGACGAATCCACCTAAATATAGTCCCGGCTGACCTAACACATGTAACAACTTACCATTAATACCAGCAAACAGGTTCATTAGCCGACTATATAATTCAACAATCGGCCGTGGATACCTCAGTTTGTGACCAGCCTTATCCGCGTTAAATAACCCAGCGTACGTGACGAGATATTTAATCGCTTCTATATTAGGGTGTCTAGACACGATGAGCTAGGGCCATCAGTCAGGGCGGTTAGATAGCAAAGCCAGGTGTCAGACCGACTTTCATGCATTGATGATTTGGGTCGTCACTGTTGGCGGCCTAGTGATGAGCGATTAGCGGAATGAATACTTTAGCGGGTTAGCGTTTGGTGTTACACTAACTTTATATAAAGAAATAGAACAGTTTGGAGATAATATCTAGGATACGTAAAATCAAAATTGTGGACGGAAGAATTTCGGATGGACGGACGGATGGCGTGTCCTAAATAATAGAGTTCCGTTGGAAACCTTAAAAAACATTTAAATGTAACCTTGTCAAAATCCTCACACAGCATAGATAACTTAATTATATCCACAATAATAGTACCCACATAAGCTTATTTCAAGGTTAGTTCAGAGGTCTTTGACATCTCGTCCCGCTTTGATCCCCAAAGACTTGTGGTGTTTCCAAATTTTAATAAAACATTTTCTACTCGTGTAAGGACATTTGCATTTAATTCTCAGTTTTCCTCGTCTGTTTGTTCGTGTTAAATTCAGTGTGTATAATTTTCTTTTACGTTATTAACTTTGTAGAATAAACGTGTATTTAAATTCGTCTCAGGTAATTCTCGAAAATAATGTTGCAATATGAATACGTTCTAAGTATTTATTTTTGAATAAATTGTGATTTTAGTCGTTTGGTAGATGCGAGATATTCTTGCTAGTTGGAAATATATGAAACGGTTATGACAGAATATGTTTTGCATCGTCATTTGAAACCCAGGAATAATTCTGGTCAGACAAATATAAGGTACATATTTTCCCAATTAAAAATAAAACTTGACACCGACACGCTCCCTTGCAACTTCTCCGATTTTTTTATATTTCTATGTGTCGAACTCTTCTTCAGTCAACTTTGAAGAAGTCTTCGCCTTCCTCATCTTCTTATCGTGTAATCGGGCGGTAAGGACCAACGACCCCACACACATTAGTGTCAGAGTTTCTAAACCGTCTCAAGGGCCTCTGTCATGGTTTATTTGACAACCGCAATTTAGAGGCCGGGACTACCCGTTTATACGTGCCTTCTGAAGCACTGAATCATCTTTTTATCAGACAATCGGGTGATTTAAGCCTGCAATGTCCTAGCCAAACTGGAAAACAACTTCACAAAGTATGCTCCCCGTGGGAATCGAATCCACGACCACCGGGTCACAAGGCAAATGTCTGAACCACTCGTGTGGCTATCATATACAAAAATAATTTTCTGAATCCCACACGTACGAACGTAGTTCCAGCGATTATCGCATACAAACTATTCAGCATTATTATATAAGTGTAGATAAGTACATGTTTCATACAGCCATATACTATGAATAAGTTTTTTACATAGTAAAAAAAAAACACATGGAATATGCTTTTATAAAATTGGATATGACATGCGTATTGCTGTCAGTGGGACCTTACCCTCATTAGTGATTCCGAGTGATGTGATGGCGGTGCGCGACGAACAGACTACGGCTGGCTACCGGTTTAGCCTTTGAATTAGACTAGCGGCCCTTATTATTGCGGATAACCTATGTATACAGCTACTGATTATTGCGCACTACCTAATAGCTGATTGGTAGTCTATACAATGCGTTTCAAATAAGAATAGGATCGACCTAGTGCCATATTGTGACGTCATAGCTGTCAATTATTATATTTTGCTCATTTACGAAGGTTTTTATTACAATTTGATTTAAGAATTACTTAAACAAAGTAAAATAAACCGTAAATGATTAGCATATGGGCTCAGTTTTTTTTGCAAACCGTACTTTTCAAGAGACATTTGACAGATAGAGGTCATTGACGTTCTTATTCTTATTTGAATCGCATTGTACGTACATTGCGATTCAAATAAGAATAGAATAGACTTAGCGCCATATTGTGACGTCATAGCTGTCAATTGAAACCAGTTAGGTAGGGTGAGCAAAGCAAGATTATTAATTTTTAATTTATTATTTACATACATTAAGTGAAAAAAGGGTTAAGGTATGGTTTAAAATAACTAATAATGACTTTAAATAATTAAATTTTATACTTAGATTATTTGCCTACTACTATTTAAATGTTGTTCTCCCCTCGAGGGGAGAACAACCGAATGCCGACGATAAAACCTAGATATTTTAAGCCAGCCTTTTGGGCTCATTACCAGTGGCTAGCGATGCGGACGAATTTTTCGACGCCATATGTTAGTTTATTTTTAGTTTTAGTTAGTTAAGAGTTGTTTATTTTATTTTATTGTATATACATGTAAACTGAAATGAATAAATGAATATTCATTAAAAAAAAAAGATATTTTAAGTAAAATAATGATATTTTGTTACCTCTATTAAACTTTAATATGTTTTGTTAATTAAGTTAAAAGTAACAGCAATAAAGGCTTATTTTATTTTATTTATTTATTTTATTATTTATTTCGCATTTAAATTTGATTTAAGACTAAAGTATAATTAGCCGTTATTGATATGCAACTAAGTCTTCTTTGCAAACCGTACTTTTCAAGAGACATTTGACAGATAGAGGTCATTGAGGTTCCTATTCTTGTTTAAATCGCATTGTGTTGGTATTGGTTTTCATGCCATAGATTTTGATTCGGCTGTTACCAACATAAAAATACCAACATTGAAGATAGAAGTCGTGTGCGAAAGACCGCCATGGCCTCAGTCAACCGGCTCCTCTGTACTATCAGCCATCTAGACGCACTGCAAGTTACGTTCCCTACCTTGTTGCTATTCCAACAATTCGCACTAAGCGTTTACAAACGTCTTTTTTAATGCGCACAGCAAAGGAGTGGAACTCTCTACGTGCGTCTGTATTTCCGAATACTGTCTTCAAAGTTTAGAGTTAACGTGGTTCTTCTAAGGTAACTGATCACTATAGATCTCTGTCACCTCTGAGCAGGACTAGAGTCATGAGCATCATCATCTGCCTAGCCTTTTCCCAACTATATTGGGGTCGGCTTCCAGTCTAACCGGATTCAGCTGAACACCAGTATTTTACGTGGAGCGGCTGCCTACCAGACCTCCACAACACACTAACTGGGTAACACGGTACTCCTTGACAAGACTGGTGTCAGATTAACTGGCTTCTGATTATCCGTAGACTGCTAAAGATCTCCAAATGACAGCCGGGACCAACAGCTTAACATGCTTTCCGAGGCACAGAGGAAACTTGGTATGTTGAGATTATCACCCATCCTCAGACCAACCTCGGCAAGCGTTGCTTAACCTTGAAGATTGATCTGTGCGGATGTTATTATTTAGCCACGAGCTCCTAGCGTCATGAGCAATTTTTTTAATTTATTAATTTATATTAAGTAACCCAATCTCTTGACTTTAAGATCGCCAGGTTGTCATCATCATCACCATATCAGTCGAAAGACGTCCACTGCTTCTTCTGGACTTAGACCTCCCCCAATGACCACATCTCCACAATTACCGGCCCTGTATGACGAGAAGATACCACGTAACTTCCCGAACGCCGCCGCCGCCCCGCCGAGTCGGATTAGGCGGTTGACCACTTTCTCAAAGTAAGCCCTACCTAACTGGACCGTTTGTCCCAGGTAGACGCCAGGTTTTAGTTGTCAGGAAACATGGACTCCAGTAGAAAATTATACTCCTTAACTATTCGTACGAATTTTTACAACTCTTGACCACATGGGTGAAATGTCTAGCATGTACTGGTGGTGCAACGTCAGATGTAAACTTAACTCATTTTGTTCTCTTCCACATTGCGGGTACTCCTTTTACTCAACATTACAACCAACAGAACAATAAAACAATGAGTACTTGAGTGTTTAAAACTAAGACGTAGCGTTTCGTAGCGCTACGCGGCTACGTCGTAGGCGTCGTAGAGCGTGGAAAATGAAAATGCTGCGTTCACACAGTAAAATAATTATGATTTAATTTGGTGACCATAACTGTATTCACACTAACACAAACAAATAAAATAGCTACAATGAAGTATCAATAGCTACAATTCATTTTGTTTGGGGCATAACCCAAACTCTAGGAGATGTCGTAGTATTAGTTGAATGATTTCTTCAGCAGTGTAGTTTCAGGAGAGTATTATGTAAAAATTAGGGGTAAATTGAATGACCGTAAGTTCCGATTAAAAAAAAAATACCTTAATCGCTAATTTTCTGAAATAAAATTGATATTCCTGTAAAGTTGATAAAATTGAACACCATTTTACAGGCACTTTTGAATTGTCAATGTCGGTCGGTATAAAAGGATGAAGCTATTTGCACGTTCCAAAGTGTAGATTTCTCTGGAGAATAACGTGCAAGAAACTTCACGGACACTCTTTTAAAAATAATAAATTGTTGCAAAGTTTTGTTACATCGCGTTGAAATTTTACATACATGTGAGAACGACCCCCCACAACCTCAAAAACTCACAAACTTTACCTCTTTATAATACTACTTTACTTAGATTTAACTTTATTTTCATACCACAGTACCTATATTTTTAAACGAATTCAATATTAATATTACTCGAACGAAGTGTGGATGTTGACGTATTTTTTTATTTTATAAATTCATAAAAATATTGACATAGACGGCGAACGAGGACCTCATGGCTAAATATAAACAGCCGCACGAATCCATCTTCAAGGTTAAGCGAAGCTTGCTTGGGCTGGTCTTTGGATGGGTAACCATATTAAAATATTGAAACTCCTTACCTCACAGCCGTTAGTCTCGGCGGTCAATTGCAGATCATTGGCTGGTCTACGGATTGTCAGAAGCCAGAAAATCTAACTAGTCTTACCAGGAAGTACTGAGTTTCCCAGTTACTGGGTTGTAGAGGTTGGATAGGCAATTGCTCCACGTAAAGTGCTGGTCAGCTGAAACCGACCCCAGTATATTAGCGAAAAACAAGCTGGTGGTAAAATACTAACGTCCAGTAATTTCTGTTTTTAGAGCTTCGTTCAAACGGGTCGGCTAAACTTAGAAGACAGAACTACGTTTTGTGTTTTATTTTTATTGAAACTAGTTTTCATGCTCAAGTTTCTCGGAAGTGCTTTAAGTTGCTCTCTTGAACTTGTTGAGAGGACAAGATATTTTACGAATATCGTAGTGTACTTTTTGTACGGATTATTTTGGAGATAAGAGTACCTACTGATTTGGAAGTATATGTTTGGTTGGACTTTCGCTCTATTATAATAAGATAAAGAAATAAACATTTCTATCTACAGTATTTAAGGTACTTTTCCTTCGGGGGTGTCTAAAAAGGCCAATTTTGCAGAATCAGAAAGCACATCACGCTACCCGTCACTGTCAAATTTTCCCAATCAACTTTGAACCTAATTCGTTAGCGATAAAGATGAAAATGAAATTTTACAGATTGTTGTGTGGTTAATATTATGATTCTAATATGATTCTGCTAAAGTGGCCTTTTTCGACCCCCTGGTGGCAAAGTGTTACACGTTTTAGTATTACTTCGCTCCTGTTCGTTGCAGCGTGATGTTGTATAGCTTTCTTTGACAAATGGAAAATACACCCCTAAATTAATCTCTTCGCATTTCTAAAAAACAAGCTCTTCAGCTTTATTATCGACACGAATATTATACAGCTGGAGAGTTTCTTTGCTTGTTTGAACCCCGCTAATCTCAGGAACAACTAATTTGAATTGAAAAATTGTTGTAGTGTTGGATAGCCCATTTATCGAGAAAGCAGACAAAGTTTTTCGTCTGCGTCTACACAACAAAACTAACAAACAAGCTTTATAATATTAGTAAAGATTATTATCAAAAGTTAATCTCAATCGTTATCGCTGTTAAATGCCACTTCCTAACCGCCAGTCCGCTCACAGCCTCAATATTCTAATCTCCGAAACTTCAGTAGAAATTACACCTATTCAGCGGTCATCGCTCACCATCACCACCAAAAACCAACAAGGCTGCGCTACCACAAGGCCACAATGGCGCCGCTAAAACCAAGTTTCGTTGCAACTTCATGAAGTGCCGCTACTGCCTCTAACAATGGCTTCAGAGCATGCCGTACCGTATTCATAGCTTTCATACAAGTCCCAGGGGCGCAAAGTTAATTTCAAGTTGGTAGAATGGCTGTGACGTTCCCTCATTTATTAAAATACTAACATCTTGAACTTAATAGGTTTTGGTAACTGTGAAAGTTGATGGAACGTCAGACCATTGTTCGGCTGGGTATTATACTGTTCAGAGGTTTAGGATTTACTTAATAAAACAAGCATATACGAGCGTTGTAAGACCTTTCTCTGATTATTGTCACTTAATCTTCAAACACATTAAAAGAAAGTATTTGAGATAAGGAACGTGTTCAGCGACGATTAGTATTGCAAAATCGGAACATTTTTCGTATAAATACTTGACATAACGTTTCTGTGGTGCCATTTATAACTCCTGCATGCATCCTTTGGGCTTTGCGTAGGTATGCTGAGAAGCAGGTGACATAGATCCACGCAGTGCAGGGCAGAGCAGATTTTGTAATGTAGGTACGAACGTATTTAGAGCAGTTTATGCTGCGGCGCAGGCAAGTGCGACATAGACGCCTGTTTGCCTCGCTTGCCATGACCTGCAAAATGTGTACTGTGTGTGCTACGTCCCCTGCATTTTAGCCATACGCTTAGCTTTAAAATTCGGTGGAGTAGGTGTGGGCAGAGGTTGCTAGATCATTGGATGAATTTTCAAGAATATTTACAAAGCCGACATTTATCGGCAAGCATTTTTCGCATGCAAGTGCGAAGCACGATCGAGCGATTGCTCTCAATACACTTCGGTAGCCCTCGATGTATTGCATGCAAATAGTTGCAGACGTGGTCTGCGAAAAAAACCTGTTTTCCAAATGAAAGACATAAAAGCTGTGAAATCTTTGTAGTTCCACTGTGGAAAATCCATTGATTTTTAATTGAATATTACTGAAAATGAAACCAAAACAGTGGAAGATTTGTTAAGTAGATTTCAGATTACCACAACTTTACTCGATTTGAATGTATAAATATCACGAAATTGGATGAAAATCTCGTTAAAACGAAACTAAAATAAACAAAATATTTAGAATTATTTATATTGAAATCATGCCCCGACCCGCGCATTAGCATGGCTCCATATTTTTATGACTGTGTTTACGAGTTTTCATTTTTACGAGTTTGCTTCCTCGCCTTGAAGGGCGTGGACGGGGTTTGACCGATTTTTTATGTAATTCCACGGGGTTTATATTTTAAGCATGATTTGCTCGATATTTACATAATATACTTAAGTCTTTGAATATGGGTGGTGGTGGTGTACCTACTCGTTGTTTTGTTTTTAGGGTTCCGTGCCCAAAAGGTAACCAACGGAAAATTAAGCCTCCGGTGTCTGTCCGTCCGTCTGATTGTCTGTCAGCAACAAAAACCGTAATAGATAAATGAAATTTTAACAGTGTGTATTTCTATTGCCGCATAGTAAAAATTCAAATAAATTAAATAAATAGTTATTGATGCCGCAGCTTCGCTTCCGTGGTACATCGATATCTCTCAAGAAACTCGATTTTAGCGAACCTAGAAACAGTTCGCATTAGCTTTCTCTATTATGAAAACAAATGTGACCGAATCGGAGATGACCCTCTAAAAACAAACAACTTTACGTTTATGGGTACAAAATTTAAATTCCTAATCACAAAAAAGAACAGCTATACAAATGTGTAAAATTGTCAAAGAAAAGCAACAAAATCTCAAACTACATATAAGGGCCCGACGTGTAGACGCTATACATAGTTATAGCTATACATTTAGTCCCGCCGTCTCCTTCGTGGCCTGCTATGACAGTCCTTAACGGGGGCCTACTTTCTTCATCTTCTTCTCTGTCTTTCCTTGATCCCCTTATGGGGTCAGGCCTCCTCACATTTCTGCGCCAGAATATTCTATGGGTTGTCGATTCTGGCTATTGGGCTTTTCTGAGTTCTCTCTCAATGTTGGACCACCAGGTGGAGGGCGGCCGGCCTCTATTTCTCTTTTGTTCTGGTAGGTTAAGCGCAATCGCAACTACATGGTTTGTCTTGGTGTATTGCGCCGCTTCACATGTCCATACCACCTAAGACGTTGTTCTGTCATTTTATTAACGATTAGTGCTACTTTTAACTACTACCTCGCAAGGGCCTACTTTGTTTAAAAAAACGGCCCCCCAAAATGTCTGATACAGGGCCCCTTTGAATCTAGCTAAGCTACTGTGTGTAAGATAATCGCCGCAGTCCGACCACCTCTAATGGCGCCGACGTTGAACAGAAATAATTGCTAATACACGTGGCAGTGAAGCGACTACACACTGAAAATGCACAATGTCTCGGTTAGAAGGTCTTTAGCATTTTTAATGGACAGCTAATGTCAAGGTCTTGTAACAGGATTGGAAAGTGGTAAAATGGTCGACTTTTGTACATTGATTGTTTTGTGTAAAGTGGACACCAGATAAATGTGCAATAATGGTCATTGACCCACATACATTTATTTACGAACTTGAACCAAAAACAGAAATAAAGACATTAGGCTGTCCTGAATCGACCACTATTGTGATTCTGAACATTCCCTAGTAATGAAAAACGATTCATAATTTATTGTTCGGGTATCTTCGAAGGGACATTAAGGAAAGGTCACTGCACTTTATTGTAAGTTTATCGCGCTTACCGTAGTGGTGTGATGTTGATTGGGTGACCGAGATCATAGAGGCACCTTAGAAGGAGATAAGTCGTCAAATGTTACAATCTACACTAATATTACAAAGAGGAAAGATTTGTATTTTTTATAATTTTGAGGCAGTCAGTTGTTAGTTTACATTTTTCCTTCGATGATCAGAAGTGTTAACCTGTGTAAGACGACGCACTCCTTACAATACAAGGAACCCCTGAGTTATAGGAGGATTTGTTACCATCCTGACCCTAGAACCTAAAGAAAGAATTGTTCACCACGGTAGACAGTCTTCCAATTCGACATAGACATAGACTCTAGTGGAGGTGAAGAACGATTGACCGCTTGCAGTCCATCCCTAAGACTGGCTGCTCACCTCGCTCTAGAAGGCCGGTGGGGGCAAACAAAGGTAACACACCCAGCGTGACCCCGGCATCGTTCCTTACCCTTCTCCATCGATCGCCATGTGTCGTTGCCTCTGACCGATGCATAAACATTTTCTCACTATCATATCAGCCAATTAGGTCTGACCCAAGACTGCATAAGGTCAATGAGAAAGACCCTGAGAAGAGACACCCTTGAGAACATTATTCCTGTCGTATTTTTCAAAAGGCAAAGGAAAATAGAGATGCAGTGGAATACTTTAGAGGCCAAAACAAAGAGGCTCTCTAGCTGAGAGACATTGAAACACTACATTGATTTAGGCAAGAATCTTAAAAGTTCAGGATGAAAGGCTCACTGATTGATTGGGTAAATATAATGACTATTTAGACAACATTTTTCTTTCGAGTAGTTCTCAATGATTCTACCCACACGAAAAGAGCTTGACCAAAAATTGGGCGTAGCATGTCATATCGATTGCACATACCATGTCTAGTGGCAAATTATCGGTCGAGGTTCTGATTATAATAGTCGGCTTAGTGGCATATGTCGGCTCCCACGTCTGGTCACGCACACCCTGCAATTAGGACTGTTTGCCGAGTTCTGGAGAAGGGTTCACTTCGTGAATGACTATAATTTTATAATTAATTTTCGGTTGTTTTTAGGTTGGATGGGTCGCGCAGTCCTTGCGGGGGGCTTGTTAGGGTGACGTTATTATAAGATACTGATTGGTAGGTGAATCCACCTGCAAAGATTTTAGTATCTACTATGATTACAGTTCTACGCTCCATGTCCTATAAACGACTAAATATTCTGTCTGTGAAACTGCTGAATTCTTCTTCTTCTTAAAAGTAATATTGTCTCGTCTTCCGTTTTTAATTTTGGTTGGCTGCTGTTGCAATTATGGCAGGTTTAGGGTTCCGTACCAAAATGGTAAAAGGAACCCTTATGGTGTGACTAAGTCGGTCCGTCGGTCACAGCTAGCTTGATATCTCAAGAACAACTAATGCTATCAGCTTTAGATGACGTTTGTTCAACTGTTTTGTAAATAAGTACCTAAGCAATATATTTTTTTTTATTGCAAAAGTAACTGAAAGGGATTCTTAAATATTCGAAGGGCGTCTACTAGGGCATGTGGGATATCATTATGAAAGAGTGTTATTTGCACATTCTCAAACACTTTTTCTTTCTTTTAAGGCCATGTAGTTTACGACTTTTGACGAAACGTTAAAATGTTGACCAATCTAAAATCACTGTATTACATGTGATATAAGTTTATATAAAGATTACAGGAAATATAAAAATATGTCTCTAATTAGCACACGTTTTCAGAAATCATCAACAAAACTAACATTAGTTTCATTATCGGCCAAGAGATGGCGCTGATCTAAAACTGCAAAATCGCCTCGCCGATGAAAATTCACGTTTTATTTGGTGAAACGGAACCCTCAGTGCGCGACATCGACTCGCTCTTGACCGATTTTATTCATTACCCGAGCCTACCTGAGCTGGCTACCTACGAAATACGAGTTTTTCGACCACTTTTATAATGACTAGAGCTTCCTGCATTCTTCTCTTTACCTAGGCCTAGGCTTTCCTAGAATTCCGAAATTTAGATATTTTTAAAGTTTTGTGATGTATTTTAACACAAACGGATACCTACCATGGATTCAAGGCTTGATAAATGTCAACGCCGGGCGAATAAATCCGGATCCCCAGCGATTTAACTAATAATAGTACCTATACATATGAGTAAAATAGGCTTGTGTCCTGAAAAAATCTAATTAGTCCGTCAGTTAGATTATCAAAAAATAATTGACCCGTGTTTTTTCTTTTGTTACGGGAACCAAAATTGACGAAGTTACGACGCTTTTAAAATTCTCAATACGTCACACCTTCTCATAATTTTCAGTGAGTCGTGACGTCATGAGCCCCTACTCCCGAGTTCTGATGCGTTTTATCTTTGTCAATATTCATTGATTTACAAAAACAAAAAATACGTGTCCATTATTTTTCAATACTCTAACTGACGGACTAAATAGTTTTGCAATTTTGGATGATGGAATCTAGCCTATTACGAATAGGCTAAAACCATTTGGCCGAGCAGTCGCAAGTCGCTAATGGCGTACTCTATAAGTCTTAAATCAACCAGCAGAGTTTGTCGTCCTCAATGCGGCAACGTCATGAGTGGTTACTCAAATAATGCTGCTATTTACCGTGAGCCGGCCACTGGATTGGACAAACTTTTATTGGTGTGTTGGTACTTTGAAAGTTCCCTTGGCGTGCCTGCCAGCTACAGCTGTTTTCCCTCAAATATAGACCCTGTTATTATCAGAAACAGCGTCCATTTTGTAGTGGTTGTTGTATTTGTTTTTATTGCCTCGTTGAGTGTGAGAGTTAATACACTTAGGTTTTGTGCTTTAAAGATTATTGTGGCGTGTGTTGTTGCGATTACCTGTGCAGTGTGCTCAGGTTCGCTGAAGTATTTTATTTTTCTTGGGCAGTTTAGTTCTGAAACCAATGTCGCAGTTTTCTTGAGTGATGATATTCAATCAATCAAAAAAAAAAAAAAAACTGTCCAAGTGCGTGCGAGTCGGACTCCCGCATGAAGGGTTCCGTACCATTATCGTTTTATAAGATTTATGACGTATTAAAAAAAAACTATTTGCTAGATCTCGTTCAAACCAATTTTCGCTTGTAGTTTACATGACATACATCATATATATTTTTCAGTTTTATAATTCTCCTATTTTAGAAGTTACAGGGGGGGGACACACATTTTACCACTTTGGAAGGGTCTCTCTTGCAAATTATTCAGTTTAGAAAAAAAATATATTAGAAACCTCAATATCATTTTAAGAAGAAGACCTATCTATAGATACCCCACACGTATGGGTTTGATGAAAAAAAAAATGTTTTGAGTTTCAGTTCTAAGTATGGGGACCCCCAAAATTTATTGTTTTTTTTGCTATTTTTGTGTGAAAATCTTAATGCGGTTCACAGAATACCTCTACTTACCAAGTTTCAACGATATAATTCTTATAGTTTCGGAGAAAAGTGGCTGTGACATACGGACGGACAGACAGACAGACAGACAGACATGACGAATCTGTAAGGGTTCCGTTTTTGCCATTTGGCTACGGAACCCTAAAAATAATACCCCTTAATTTTTTTATAAACTGTATACGTGGCAGACAAGTGGCAGACTCCGTAAAATTGTAATAAATCTTGATTAGATTATAATTCCTCGGTATATTGTGGAAAAATCGTTTTTTCAATCATTTCCAATACATACATGACTTAATAAGAAAAAAATAGTTTAAAGTTTCACGCGATATTTCAGTCTTTTGGTGTTTGCCATTTTTCGGTGACATACATATAATGCTGAGCGGTAAAGTACCTAAATCTAGTAAAATTAATTAATTAGCCTGTCGTCTGCAGCGGCTAAAACATCAAGTGCAGCTAAAAGGTAGACCTACTTTGAGCCTTTTATAAATAACACGTGGTCGACACCCACTCATTAATGCATTAATCAAACTCCAGTGGTGCGATATTTCTAATACAGCACATATGTTTGAAGTCACCTCTAAACATTTGGATAGTGTTTTAAAGGTTGCATACCAAGGAAACCCAATTACTAAGCTTCGTCGTTCGTTTGTCTGTCAGCGGTCGGTATCTCATGAACCGTAATGTGTCTACGTATGTAAATTTTCACTGAGAGAGTGTTTATTATATAACAGCTACGAAAATAAAAAATAAGGAAACCCCGATGGAAACTCAAAACTCAAGCATTTATTTCAATTAGACCATTTACAGGCACTTTGGATTGTCAAGGTCGGTCGGTCTTTAAAAAAAAATTGGAAGCTATTTGCACGTTCCAAAGCGTAATTAATCTCTATGGAGAAGAACGTGCACGAAACTCCACGGACACTCTTTTTAAAATAATAAATTATTACAAAGTTTTGTTTAAATCGTGTTAAAATTATACATACATGTGAGAACAATGTAAAAGACGAGCATGGTAAAAGCGTCTGAAATAAAAAATGAACAATTCAAAGAAATGATTCAAATAAACGCAAATAAATGTAAACACACCTATTATAGCTTGCCAATCAAAATTCGTTCCCGTATAGCCTTTCTCATGAACGTGGTACACAAATAGAATGTTCCAAATCCGGCTGGTATTTCCAGAGATTCACAAACAGACAAACTCTTCTATTTTATATTAGACCTAGCTGAGTCGCGCGACTTCGTCTGCGTCACTTTTTTCAATCCTTAGCCTTCCTCAACAAATCTATCCCACAAAAGAATTTTTCAATTCGCACCTTTAGTTCCTAAGATTAGCGCGTTCATTTAACCGAACCAAGTAACTCTCCAGCTTTATTAAATGCGTTACTATATATTGAAAATTTAGTTTATGGTACCTGTCTATTCCACTAAATGTCGAAATCGTACCAGAGTGCAAACTAAGTCATACTAACTTATAACACTTACAACGCTCCTAAGTGTTTGCAAGTCATTTCATTAGAACTTCAACGTTATAGTTCTCGTCTCAACGTCTTATTGAAGTTTGAAACATAATTCCTGATTCCAAGAAACACATATTAGTTATTCGAGTGTGTCTCGACGTAGTTTAAGAGGAACAAACTACAAACTTCATAGCTCATCACGTAATGATAATAAACTTAACCACCAAGCAAGCATCACCTTTGTATCTATTTTTCTGTCTCCTTTTTTGATATCTACTTGTGTGTGTGTGTACATAAATTGTTAAATAAATAAATAAATAAACTTTTAAATGCGATATCAAGAAACGAGGAAAAAGTAATGTAAACAGTTTTCTGTATATAAGTGAGTATCTATGAATAGAATACAATTTTTTATTAGGTACCTAAATCATTTAAGTTTCAGTAAATTTTGAAAAATAAAGCATTACATTGGGACACATAGTTGGCCTTGATTTATAAATAAGTGAGTTTTCTAAAAATCTGTAACCAAACTATTCACAGTATTGGTATGTTAGTAATCACAATAACGTTATATTGTGAACAGTTTGGTTGAAGACATTTTTTTACATGAAAATAGAATTTAGAAAAGACAATATTTGATTCTAAGTACCACAACCAATTGATAGCACGCTTATGAGTGAGCGATATTATTAAGACAACCTTTGGAAAAATTTAAAAGAGGGAAGCAGAGATAGTATGCAAGTAGTCTTGTGTACAGTTTAGATAAATCCTAATATATAAAATTCTTCCGTTAGGTACTGAGTGCACCGTTAATAACGCACAGCCGAAACTACTGATCGTAGAAAGCTGACCCGCGTAAATTCGTCTGCGTCACATTTGCGTTCCTTCTTCGATAAATAGGCTATCTAACACTAAAATAATTTTACATTTTTTTTTAAACGATGCCCCACACTAAGAATTTCTCCTGTATCGCTCAACCACTGCGCCAACCGTGCCGTCATAACATTGAACTAGTTCTGAGATTAGCGCGTTCTCCCGAACAAACTCTTCAGTTTTATTATATTATTATTATAAACTAGCTGTTTTGCAAAATACAAAAAAAAAGTACCCTACGACCTATTTTCAGATCTACTGAGTATACACAAAAAAAAGAAAAAAAAAGAGTGTCCGTGGAGTTTCTTGCACGTTCTTCTCGATATAGATCTACGCTTTGGAACGTGCAAATAGCTTCATCTTTTTGGACCGACCGACCTTGACGATTCAAAAGTGCCTGTAAATGGTTTAATTGAATTTGAGTTTGAAACATAAAAATCGGTAAAGCCGTTTCGCAGGAGTTCGATAACAAATATCGTGACACGAGATTTTTATATATAAGACTAGCGTGTACCAGCGGCTTCGCCTGCGTGACCCCTAGGGAATATACTCCTGGATTTCCAGGATACTAAATACCCTATGTCCTTTCTCGGGTCTCAAAAAATCTTTGTACAAAATTTCATCAAAATTGGTTCAGCGGTTTAGGCATGAAGAAGAGACAGACAGAGTTACTTTTGGATTTATAATATTAAATATTAAGTTAGGATTAGTTAAGAGTTTTAATTATTTTTTATATGTGAACAGCAGCCACAGGTTAGTTGGCCGTTATGTTGACCTTTGGATAGGTATTATACTCGTAGAGTACCTCTTATTGCCACATGTTGGAATAACCAGCGTTAAAGTTCAAAAGTCTTGGAAGAGATACATTTTTAAAGAGACTTTGAACTCACGAGTTTTATTCATTGTTTCTTCTCAACGTTGTCAGATGAACGAAATAGCGGCCATGACAGCCTCGTCCAGTTGTCAAATTGACATGAGAATTGAAATTACTTGTAAGAGTGTTATCTTCTCTTTATATATAAAAATGATTTGCTGTTCGTTAATCTCGCTAAAGCACGAGAACGGCTGGGCCGAGTTGAATAATTATTTTTCGTTTAAAAGCTAAAAAAATGCGTAGGCTAGTTTATAATAATTAACTTACAAAATTAAGGGCCAGTTTCACCGGTTACGGATAAAGTGTCGGTTAGTTATGTGATGGATAACTAACCGACACTTATAATACTATAATACTCAAATACTTAATAAATCTGCCAGATAGGTATCGCTATCCGACACCTGTGAAACCAAAAGTTTTAGTTCATCTGCCAGATAAGTTCCTAATAGGCTAACCGACACTTTATCCGTAACCGGTGAAACTGGCCCTTAGTGTTGGCTTTTATCTTGGAAAAAGGATAAGCATTGCCATACAACGTGGCAATGCTGCCAATCTTTCGGGCACATTTTCCAGTCGACAGCGATGCGGATGAATTTTTAGACGCCATTATTTCGAGCCAACAGACTCTTACTGACTAAAACCCATCCGTGTTCCTCCTAAAGCCCTTTGCGTTCCAGGGCCGTGGTGACTCTTCCGAAAAAATTCCGCTATACTCTAGATACTGCAATAATCGTGTAGTGACTGCTATTTCTTAGTAAATAACCTTCCTTTTACCGGAATCGGAACTCAATATCGGCACTGCAGTGTAAGCCGGACTTTATTCGCAGGTAGCAACAGTCTCGGGGGCGCTATCGATTTTAGGTCGATCAACTTTACTCAAGGTTAAAAATGTACAGCCCTCGGTAAATAAACAAACAATTCGAGTGAATTGACGAGTTGAAGAACAAACACATTACGAAACATTTTATTCGATTAAAGTGTTAAAGTCGGGAAAAATGTTGATGGATGGCTTTGGTTACGTATTTTACACAATTGGAATCGGAGTTGGAGCCTGGGATTTCGGTCTCTTTTCTCGGAGGATCCGGCTCGAAGGACCGATATTGAGGATGTATTTAACGATTACTGCTGATTTTTCAATTCGTAGATAGATTTTATTTGAGAAATAAAAAGAACCGTTTGACAGTTTTTGGATAGAAATTTGTTGAACCGCAATATTAAGGTACTTATCTATACTTATAATAAATCTGTAGAGAGGTCAATTCTGTACATGAAATATATTTCCAAAATAACTATCAGGGGGTGATTAGGGATCGATACTGATGCCAAAAATGCAATCAGTACAATTTTTGTCTGTCTGTCTGTCTGTCTGTATAACCGTTATAGAAACAAAAACTACTCGACGGATTTTAACGAAACTTGGTACAATTATTTTTCATACTCCTGAGCTGGTTAAAGTATACTTTTCATCACGCTACAATCAATAGGAGCAGAGCAGTGAAGGGAAATGTTGGGAAAACGGGAGAAGTTAGGTACTCCATTTTTTAAGCTTCCGTCGCGTGTGCAACCTAAATGGTTAAAGCTACACAGAAATCATATTCGACGGAAATGTTCTCCTTAAAATTATATAAAAAATATCCCACGACAGCATATGTCTATCTTTTATGATTGATTCTTTTTTTCTTCACAACGTTTTCTTTTACTGTTTTGTTTTCAGAGCAGTATCTAGCGATGACGAATAATTGGTATGAATTATCACGTTCAAATAATCGAATACACTTTTATAGGCATGCACTCGTTTCTGAGTCAATTACTAATGATAATCAATAATCACTACATATTTTTTTAAAAATCCTCCGCCGCGTCTGTGTGTCTGTTCGCAATAAACTCATAAACTGCTGCTCCGATTTTCATGCTTTTTTCACCAATAGATAGTGGTTCGCGAGGAAGGTTTTAATATATAATTGGTCAAACGGGAATCAGCTAGTATTGAAATAAACAAAAACTGACATCCTTTACGACCCCGCAAATGACACTGAAAGGATCCTGCTATCTCTTTCTTATAAATGATATTTAAAAATAGAGACAAAAGTAAATAAGACCTTCCAGACTCCTCTCATGCAAGTCTAGACATTT
This sequence comes from Ceramica pisi, assembly GCA_963859965.1. Taxonomy (NCBI): domain Eukaryota; kingdom Metazoa; phylum Arthropoda; class Insecta; order Lepidoptera; family Noctuidae; genus Ceramica; species Ceramica pisi. The sequence goes on along the minus strand of OY982527.1, from coordinate 36,923,251 downwards.
CTAATTATAGATACTGCTGTGCGAACAAACCGCAATTTAACGTCAACTTGACGTATTCAATTGGTTTTGAAAGCTTTTAACTATCAATGTCCTTTTTTACGGCGTGAATTAGTGAGAGATAGCAATCATTTTATTTAAGTTATTGAGCTAAAGAATCCTCATTATTTAATTAATAAATATCAATAATATGCAGATAAATATTTTATGGAGATCAGTCTTCTTAATTGAGCAAGTTTTTGGGAAAATTGAAATGACTGGTGAAATTCTAATTCCTTACAATAGCTGGACAGGCCGGACACCGTTTAATTTGGTCGGACACGCATACTAAAAGCCTAACTATGGCCAGCTTTATCCGGACGCCTGGCAACCCTAATCACATGACGTGTCAAATGTACACATTTTGAAATCGTTGTCACTGACTTAATGTCACTAATTCTAGACCCTAATATATTCCATTCCTAAGCAAGTGAAATAAACTTATTCTAGAAAACAATGAAATCATTCCAAAGCGATTATGACACTACAATATTAGTAGCCCCTACACTTGCGTCATTTGAAGTGCCCTTCAGGCGATAGGATCGCTACCCGCGTGACAATTAGTCGCACGTGTGTGGTAAGCTTTATTTGTGGATGTACCTTCCGGTATAGCGCACGCGATCAGTCGCCTCGCACAAGGATTCCTAACTGCTTTTTATTTTATTATCAAAAAGTAGGGTAAGGGTTATTTTGAGGGCAGTTTTTATAGTATATTCGTATTTTTCGTGGCGTGAACCTCGTGAATTTGACTTGGCTACTGAGGTGGATTCAGCGATCATTGTACCTACAGCCATAACAGCCAATAGCTTAAGGCGACGACATACGCCAGAGACCTTCAGTTTTTTACTTACTTTACCAAAAATAGACTTTATCTAAAAAAAAATGTAAACTAAATTGTATTTAAGATATGGCGGTTTTGTTCCTGTAGACATAACATTACAAATTAATTTTATTATACTATGTATGTTGAACGAATAAAACTCAAAATTTCATTTATCAGTGTCTATTTGTATATATTTTTTTGTATCGTATATTTTAATGTTGTAATTTTTTGGAAAATATATATGATAGATAATATATTTTTTCCAAAAAATTACGACCAGTCGTTTAGACGTGATTCTCATTTTAAAATCAGCTACTCTCAGGTATCTCCGCCTTAATAGTCACGAGCCACTTCCATACACCGTAGAAGGCTCTTGTTCCGTAGTTTCCGAAAGCGGTGCTCTTGGACACAGCTCGTATTGTTAGGAGCTTCACTGTTTGAAGCTAGCTTGGACCCTATTCCCGATGCCGAGTTAGTGTTTATCTGACTAATATGATAAATGCGAAAGTTTCGATGTTTGTTACTCAATCACCCAGAACGGCTGAACGGATCTTGATGAAATTTAGAACAGAGATAGATTATAGTCTGGAATAGCACAAATGCTACTTTCATCCGAGAAATGTTCCTTCGTGACGCGGGCGAAGCCACTGGCAGGAGCTAGAGTTGATAAAAATACTCTGTAGATTGTGCTATTTAAAGAAGGTAAGTATACATAATTTAGTTCGATGCTACTCTTGGCATAGCTTCTAACAAGTACATAGGTAATGCAATCAACAGGTAATGATATTGCCAGCATCATCTGTTACTCATTGAGATGTAATATGTCATCTTCGACTCTGATTTAACCATCCGATTGTACCTAGCGTAAATGAAGCGATTCAATTGGTTCTAAACAAAACACATCCTTCACACACCACACACACACACACACATACTCACATCCCACACATTTCATACATTTCTGGTGGAAACACAATCTTAGAAGTCTGAGTTCTCACCAGATTTCGACAAGATATGGTGAAAGTCATTGTTCTTAATATTGCTTGTGTTAGGAGCGTAGGTACCTCTGATGCCGTTTCATCTCATGAATCTAGTTTCTTATTACGCAGTCCGTCTTATGAAGAAATTTGCGTTGCTCCCGAGCATAGAAATATATATCTTACTAGCTTTTGTCATCGATTTCGTACGTGCATATCCCGTTTTTTCGCATCCCCTAGATAAATATAAATAATATCGGGAAGTCCTCTCTGAATGCACCCCTACACTTCCCAAGGAACTTACATGCCAAATTTCAGCTCTCTAAGACTAGTTTCGGCTGTACGTTGTCTGGCAGACACTCACTCAGTAACAGAAGAATATTGTACCTATGTATTGATTTCGTTTGGACAATTACTAAATTTAATTGATAAAATAAAAATCCGCCAGTTTGCGCAGGCTATTAGAATTCCTAATCGCGACAAGCGTATGCAGACGGCAGTACCTGCTAATCAAAAGTCATGCTAACAAGTCCTTTTACAGACGTCACCAAAACGTCTTCGCGGTCTCAGAGCTCTTACACTTACTTACTACATGACGTGATTCTCCGAACTGACTTGACTGTCGGTAACTTTGGTTTTCCTGCGGATATCTTCATAACTGAACGTGTGACGAAATTTTGATAACAGCATCAAAGATCATTTGTCATTTGGGTGACTTTAGCTTACATACCCGAATTTATCTTAAATGCCGCATAAGATACCTGACAGTTTAGTTTATCATTTGGACTTCGATATTTTCTTTTATTCTAATAAAAAAATTAAAAATCTCGCTATACATTCATTAGCATCAAAATTTTAAATGACACTTAATTAAAGTATTAATTAACAAAATCACAGATCTGCTTCCGTTTTCCATCACATATTTGATTAATCTGTGGGCAATAGTGTGGGTTTCATGTTTAACTACTTACTTATCTTAAGATTCTTATTGCATCGCCTTAAAATGTAACTGTTTTTGTCCCTAATAAAAAAATAATAAATAAATAAAAAAATAAATAAACATATAATATATATAATAATATAATAATATAAATAAATAAATAAATAAATTAATTAATTTCAGCTGAATTACGTCCACTGCTAGGCATAGATTTCGACCAAACATCGCCATTTTTAATTTTTACCGGTAAATTACTTTCCTACCGCGTCTTTTTAAGAAAACAAAACTCCATAATATTTTGATGTGAGTTTAGTTACAGTATTCGACATCAAGCTCTGTATCTGTCACCTCAATTCTGTGGCCACACGTTTAATATATGATGCTTGCCTCCCATGGCATATGTATGACGTCCTGACCACGGATATCGTTCCTACTAGATTATTAGCAGAGCGTGGTCATCGCCGCTACCGTTGTCCCCGTCCGCGTCCGGCCACGCTCAGCACCGGACGGACGCATTAATAAGTCTAGTCGTTCGTGGTCGAAGTGGCATCGGCATCATGCATCTGCAAGCACCATTTGTTTATTCGATATCTATGTGACGTGTTGACTTTTTTATTTAATTTCGTTGTGCGGTTTTAATGTGGCAGAATTGAAAGTTAATTAACTGCTAAATACTGATCTATTTTTTGTTGGTAAATATTTTTTTGCGGTTGATTCTGATTGCTTTGAATAATTGATGCAGGATAGTATGATATTGTTGAATATTTAAAATTCGTTTTTAACTTCAATAGAATAAAACAGCCGGTCGATTCTGTTGACATCTCACCGGGATCACTTAGGTGGAGTGAACAACAAGTGAGCTGTCATGCCATCTTTTTTGTATGGTTTGACAGCTCACTTGTCGTTCACTTCACCTAAGTCTTCACTTCCACATGTTTACAGAATCACACTGCAGTACAAGATGGGAAGTGATAATATCGTCTTGATATTGAGAATACGTTTTATGGTACATTGAGTTGATAGTTAAAAGCCAGACTTATAATATAACACAAACTCTACATTTTATCTTTTTTTTTTTTTACTTTCTGGGTTGTCTGGAGACCCGGTCCTTTGGTAGGCGTACGAGGGGCCGAAACCAACTCGCAGAGGCCCCGTTAGGCATCTCAAATGTCATGGGGCACCAATTTATTTGACAGTTACAATACTCATAAACAAAAGTAAAAGGATCTTAATACATCGCTCAAGATCCTCTAACGGGCTTAACTCGCATCGACAGGGTGTCAATTTAACCAATAAACTTGTCCAAACTTTCTAACTAGCTCCTGAACGAAATATATCGATTTAAGGTATTTGCCACCCCATACATCACTTAGGGGTGATATTGATAGTCGGTGACAAGGCCCGGTTTGACATCCCCTTATACAAGATCACACGCTTACGTCAACCTCTGAAGACATCAAAGACAAGCGACTTTAAGCCTTGAGTCGATGAACGGAGGTTTAGTTTCTTTTAGTCGAGTGCAAACGTAGGGTTGTCACAAAAGTTGTGCGGTATCTAAGAAAATGTTTATCTTTGAAAACGTACCGAGGTTTCCGGTAGGAGGCTTACCGGCTTTTATTTTTTCTGCTCTCAAACGCCGCCTTTTCATAACTGTCGGGACTGGGGATCGATTCGGGCAGGACTTCAGAAGATTTGGTTTCCTAATCCGTTTTCATCCGTTACTAGAGTCGTCCGCTCTGTTATGGTTTAAACCTGTTTAGATGTTTGTAAACTTTCAGTTTTAAGTTTATTTTCTTGTTGCTTTATGGTTTTATAGGGTGATTTTAGGGTGGTCGATGGGATTTGTAGTTTTGGGGAGATACTGAGTGGACTTGCGTTTGGAAGTTTTTTGTGTACACTTCGTGTCTTTTTTGGTCTTTTAGATTTGATCTCTGAAGTAGTTTTTCAGAGGATGATAACTAACCTAACTGTGAGACTTTATCTGGAAATGTATGAAATATTTGTAGAAGGAATAAGCTCTTAAACTGTCCGACCTAACAAACAACTCAAAACTTAAACTTAGGCTTCAGAAAAACTTTCTATCGGCATTAACGATTGTCAAAAAGCTCTTTAATTATAACTGACAAAAAACTAAAAACGACAAGCAACTGTCCATTCAGAAAACAGAGAATCAATAGAGCAGCAATTCAAATGTTAGCAAGCAATGCGACCGCACCGGAAGTCCATAGTTAAGCAAGATGGCCGGCGGGCGGTCACGTGACCGCTAGCCGGATTCACCCCGACTTCCGGTGCTCGAAACATTATGTCAAGTGTATTGCAGGTAGTTATGGCTCTGATAATTATCTCTGCCATTATAAACCCCCTCGGGTTGGATGGCACGCATCTGTTATGATTTTTTGGTGCACAAGTGCTTACTTGTCTGTGTTATCGTATGGTCAAGCAATTCAGTTTTTGTTGGATTGCTGTTTAATTTATTCGAATGGAATTAGGTGTTTGATGAATGGATTTTCTCTCCCAGAAAGGTTTTAATGAGTTGTTTGATTTAGCTTTGATGTCGAGATATTATTGTTAGGTGTACCGCTTCTTGTATGCTTAACTTTCACCGTACCTATAAGGTAAAAGCAACCTCCGAATAATCTTCATTGATTGTTATGGATATGGTATTATTCTCCAGAGAACTGTGCACTAACGGTCAGTGACTCACATACATTTACTGACTTTCTTTATATGAAAAACAACAATTCAAATTCAAATTCAAAAGTCATTTATTCAAATTAGCCAGCACTTTTTGAACGTCAAGTTCTACAAAAGACAGTCCCCCAAAACGCCCGCCCGTCACCACTTCCTAGTGTTTACGGACAATAAAATATAAACTGTCCTGAATCGACTTCTATCGTGATCCTTTACATCATCTGCCTAGCCTTTTCTCAACTATATTGGGGTCGGCTTCCAGTCAAACTGGATTCAGCTGAATCCCAGTATTTTACGTTCGTTTTCGTTCCGTGATCCTTTACGTTCTCTAATAATGAGAAACGGTTCATAATTTATTGTTCGGGTATTTACGGAGGGATATTAAGGGAAGGTCAATGTACTTTATTGCAAGTTTATCTGGCGCCTAACATAGTGAGGTAGTGTAAGCGATTCCCTGATAGGTTTATGGTAATATTTATCTAATAATATAGGAGGTACTTATCTTAGAAGCTAGAGCAAGAGCGAGATAAGACTTGGCGTTTGATTTGTGAGTTTTCTAAATATCTCAGAGGACTTTGTACTCCCTTTGAAAAGAGTTTGAAGTCCGCCCATGTACCACTGTTGTGCATAAAGTCTATATAAATAAATAAATAATAAATTTAAATATTTACTAACACAAACATGTCTAGGTCTTCTAGAAGGTAAATGCACTGCTAAGGTTGACCCATCTGATATTGAGAAATAATACCTACTCACCTTGGTGGTAAAATAATTATATTAGCCACAATTAATATGGTCCTTGTCGCGCACAGCATAGATCAAGTAGGTAGGAGAGGCTTGGAAGAGCACTGGGGGTTCAATGTGATAAATTTAATGATTAGTAGTTAGTAAGTTGTATTATTTTTTGAATACAGAATTAAAATTATGAATAACTAGCTGACCCGCGCAACTTCGTCTGCGTCACATTTTCCAGCTCAGCTCCTATTTGTCTTAGCGTGATGATTTATAACCTAAAGCCTTCCTCGTTAAATGGATCTACCACTGAAAGAATTTTCAAATCGGATCAGTAGTTCCTGAGATTAGCGCGATCAACCAAACAAACAAACAAACTCTTCTGCTTTATAATATTAGTATAGAAGTATAGATAATTAGTGTTTTAAAATTATTTTTATTTATTTAGCAACATGGTATTAGTTATCCTTTTTTTATTATTCATCTATACTAAGTAATATAATAAAGAGGTAACATTTGTTTGTAAGTTTGTATGTAGGGGGTAATCTCAGGAACTACTGGTCCGATTTGAAAAATTCTTTCAGTATTAGATAGCCCATGTATCGAGGAAGGATATAGGCTACATATCATCACGCTAAGACTAAAACGAGCATTTATGGAAAATGTGACGCAGACGAAGTTGCGTGGGTTAGCTAGTGTATTTATATTTTTATTTATTACATTGTTAAAAGTCAAAGTTATTTATTGGGCGATTCATATTAAAAAAAATATTTTTTCATAACTCATGCTCGGAAATAGGCCTGAAGTTACATGGTCTTAACTACGACTAAAACATCAATGTTTCAATAGAATGTCATTACGTTTTCAGTTTTCTGTAGAACAATAAATTGTCCACCGGCTTCGGCACTGATTTCAGTAGATAATTTATTTACAAATTTGTTGCTAGACTAGCAATCAACTTGGCAGACAGGACAGCTAACATGCTGCCCAACAATGTAGGTCGTGTAACCAAACCTCGTGAATGTTGACAATGTTGTTTGAGATGTTAGTTCTCGAAATAGTTGGAAGGTGTTCTTTTAATAATTTAAATGTTTTTTAAAGTTTTCTTATTTATTATTCAATTAATTATGATTTTTACATATATATTTACTTTTTTATTGAAATTTTAATGTACCTATTATAAATTTGCAACATGATTTAAATGAATTGAAATAAATGATTATTTAATTAAATTTAGGATTCAACTAGGGTTGACTTTTTTCATGAGAATAATGGTATTTATTTTCGTTTCGTATTTTTTCAACTTTTACACTTATTTTAAACATTTTTTTTTTTTTTAAATACAGGTTCATTTATTTGTTGCTTATATAATTGGTATACATTTAATAGAGAATAGAGAGAGAATATTTATCTGTGTATAGGTATATATTATGATTTAAATAGTGTTGCGCCGACAAACTATTTTATGTCCAGGCAATTACTGTCCATTCCCGGTTGCCTGGAAGAGATCGAGGAATGCGAAAAGGCCGCTCATTGTACATATATGTGTTTTAGTTTGTAGTTTTAATAAATTTTTTTATCGGTTTACGATGAAGTATATAATAAATAAATAAATAAGATAAAAAAATATATAAAAAAGCAGCCCACCGGTATCGGGAACAGGGTCCAAGCTATCAGCGGTCAGGGCTCCAGAAAGAGGAACCTCCTAACCTCTTATTTATGTTATTGTTAGTAGATATTTTTACAACGAACATGTTTGATGATATTTACTAACACAAACATATGTAGGTCTAGGAGGTCAATGCTCTACCAAGGTTGACCCATCTTATACTGAGAAATAATATCTACTCACCTGTTATAAAATGTACTCCATTATTTACTTAAGTTACTACTGTGAATTTTAATAGGGGAATATTTAATTGCACCTCTATTTAAAATTCAAGCAAACTAAATCTCCTAACTAATTACCCACTGTATAACAAAAATACTGATTTGCACACTAAATTACGACGACACTGAATAATGACCGTCAACGTCAGGGGCACCCAAGGTTTGGTTAGTTAGGTTCCTTTAAACCCTGCAGACATAAATAGGAGCTCCGTGCAGCGGGGCTCCGTCGACCTGCTGACGGAAACGCTAACCCTAGACGGTCGACGTCACGAGGAGTTAGATAATTTTAGTAAGTTATCAGTTATCTTAAGTAGTTATCAGATAGTAATCATTAAAACAGTTTAGCTTTTTAGATCAAACAGTATAATAGATTTGATTTATTTGATGAGAAAATTTAATGTGCAATTCAGTAGTTTTGGTGGTAACTTCGAATATTTGAATAGAAAAAAATTGGATTTACAGTTGTAGGATTAAATACTACCCATTGTAATATGATTACATTGTACTAAAAATTAGGTATTTACTTAAAAAGAGTTTTGATTTATTTACGTAAGAACTCACAGTCTTTATAGTGAGCACTAAGTAAATTATTTTTATGAAAATAACAACAAACACTCTTTAGAGTATGTTGTTATTTTTATAAAAATAACCAAATTTTAAACAAAAAAAGCATAGGTAAGTACTACCTAAAACATTATTATGGTACAATCATTCAATGTGGTAAACCCCCAAACATAAAAAATAGAGAAGCCAATTAAAATACCAAATAAGCAGATCACATTCATAAACTATGGTGATTAAACATTTACAGAACATCAGTCGATCATCTGCGAGCGAGCAATAAAATAACAAAACAAACACACCTGTCTAGGCATTAACCCTAAAAAGTCTGTGTGGAAAATTAAATCCAGTGGGTATGCAATAAAAAGCTGAACGTTGCGTCTGCCCGTCAGTTCGTTTGTGTCAATCAATTATAGCTGGTAGCGCAGATGAAGCACGCAGCGTCCCAAGCCCCGCCTTCTATCGATCGTGCCCGCCCAAATGCGCTGAATAGCTCCGTGCGCCGAACTTACTCTTGTTTCTGTTGGTTATGCTCCGTGGACGTGATTTTTTTCGGGTATTCAGGTTTTTTTATCGTCGTTCGCTTTGTTTTAGGGTTAACTGTCAGGTAATTTAAAAAAAAAACTGTCACAAAACAATCAATTTTTTTTTTTCGAAATATTTATGAAATCGAACAGTTTATTAAATTGGTTGTTAGCAAGCATAGCTTTAATACTGTTACCCAATGTTGTTGTGAGCTCGAGCTACGCTTGTTAGCGTATAACGTTCCTGGATGCGAGTAGTGCTTAAAGTGATTGTTTCAACCTGTCTGCCGCGTCTGCAACCTCGCAGCCACATTTTTACGATTTAATATTTAACTTAGTTCAGTAAGCAGAGGCGCTTGAAAAAGTGCCGTTCTAATGTATAAAAATGAACCCCTATTTCCCTTGGACACCGCATCACGCGTGAAAGGCTGGGCCGATTTCGCTAATTCTTTTTAGTTGTGTTTGTTACTATCAGGAGAAGGTTCTTATGAAAAAAAAAAATAGGAAAGTTGCAGTTGAGGGATAGCTAGTGCCAAATAAAAGATATTGATCACTTTCGACAGCGTTTTTTCAATTCCATTTTTGACGGCGCTAACGGTCACTGAATTTCCCTTGTCTAGAACCTCAGCTTATTTTAAAATCAGTTAATGCATGAAAATGTAAACAATTCTATTAGTTAAACCTCTATTTTCAGCTGTGACCTGTTATTATAAGACATAATTGACACATATCATGCATATCAAGATACACGCGACACATTACAACTCTGGTGCGTCTAATAACATGTTACATGTATAACTAATTGCTACCTGCACTGCCCGTGATATTGACATCGACTGTCTGTAACAGTGGCTCTCAAACTATGGTTCGCGGACCACTGGCGCCAAAATATAGTCCACGAAAGATCTTTTCGCCTCAAAAATTTCATTCATGCAAAATTATTTTAAGTTTCTAACAAAAATTCCTACCTTGTTGCTATTCCATCAATTCGCACTAAGCGTTTCCAAGCGTCTTTCAAAATGCGCACAGCAAAGGAGTGGCCTGCGTCTGTGTTTGCGAACGCGTACAACCCAAATTTTTTCAAAGTTACAGTAAACAAGCTACTTCTGGGTAAGCTCGCTCCATCGTAGACTTTGTCTTTGTCATCTATGACCTAGACTCGAGTCAAGACCAAACCCATAAAATAAAAAATATTGTGTTTATGACAATTCCCTTTACTTATGATTCGAAAGAATGGTACATTTTTTTAATATCTGTGTGATACTTCTAAGTTTTTGTTTCGATTCACGCTGTTATATATTTTCTTCATGATTTCTGGTCACTGCAAGCAACAAATAAATCAAACTCGAAATAAAAATCAGCACTAATTTCAATTAGACAACTTACAGGTACTTTTGAATTATCACGGTCGGTTGGTAAAAAAGATGAAGCTATTTGCACGTTCCAAAGCGTAGATCTCTATGGAGAAGAACGTGCAAGAAACTTCACGGACTCTTTTAAAAATAATAATGAGTCCCGGGTCAACTAAAGGTTGGGAGCCACTGGTATGTTGTTGTGACGTTAATTATACATCTTCGGTAGGTACTAATTGAAAATACTAGCTATTTAGGCGCTTAGGTATGTAAACAGAGTGGTTTTGTCGTTGCGTTATTTCTTGCCGTGAAGCGGTAGTTGGTGTTAAATAAGAATTATTTTTGATGGACGGTTGTTCATGGGTTTTTTGAATAGGGAGTCTAGTTAGTTTCTCTAGTTTTAATATTATTATGGAAAAAAAATTCCCACTGAAGTTATTCAATTTAATTAAATGTAGGCGAATTGCGGTGAAGAACTATAGTTTTAAACAATAACTTGCACTAAACTACACACTTCTACACTTTGTGGAGACTAATAGCCGATTTAAGAGTTTCGTACCCAGAGGGTAACCAACGGAACCCTGTTATTAAGCCTTCGCTGACAGTCCGTTCGTCTGTTGTCAGCGGGTTTTATCTCAAGAACCGTTATAGATAAACAGTTGATATTTATACGGATTGAATATTGCCACTATAACAGTAAATATACGGTACGGAACCCTTTGTGGGCGAGTCCGAGACGCACTTGGCCGATTTTTACATAAAAATTGCGCGGTACATAGGCAAAGGATAAGACAAAATTTGAAAAAAGTAGTATTTCATGTAAACGTACTCAGTAGTAGCACACAAGACATGATTTACAAAAAAAATGTCATAAATCCCGCCAAACAAAGTAATAATATAGGTAGTGTTTAAATTCTCCATCGACACCTATTTAATTACGTTCGTTATAGATTCCTGTCAACCCCTCAAATACCCACGTGGGGTATAATTGCAGCGATTATATACCCAACTACCGAATTAAGTTCTGCGCTTTAATATTGCTTGCATTCAAAATTTAAAAAAAAATAGTGCTTGTCGGAATCGCACACAGAAATATAAAAAACTCATTTATTATATCTATGGACTCGCATGAAAGGTAGACTCCTTATTATCGTTCTAGATTTAATACTGTATTTTTTATTATCTGTTCTTATACCGGCAACAGGGAAAATTTCAACTGTATACCTGATACTTTTTATATTTGTGATCAGTTTGTCCTTGACTTTAGTCTTGGTCAGAGATGACAGAGACAAAGTCTACGATGGAGCGAGCTTACCCAGAAGGAGCCTGTTCACTGTTACTTTGAAGAAATTATGGTTGTTATTCGGAGAGACGCAGACAGAGACTCTTTTGCTGTGCGCATTACAAAAGACGTTTGGAAACGCTTAGTGCGAATTGGTGGAATAGCAACAAGGCAGGGATGGTAAGTTGCAGTGCGTCTGGTTGTCAAGAAGGGTAGAAGGGGGCCGGTGGGATGCGGTCGGTTCATGGGGTACAGCCCACAGACACAGTCAGACGGACGGACAACATCGGAGGCTTAGTAATATCCAGTTGACCTTTGGATACAAAACCCTAATAATACTCGTGTAAATATAAACTGGGAAGGGGGTAATTTAATAGAAGGGTCACAAAAATCGTTAAACAAGTTGAGAAAATTGAAATAAAAAATTGTAAATCAAACGGAAGCAAAGGAAGCAGAATAAGGAGTTACCTACATTGTCAGTGGACATAGGTATAATAGAAGCACTGTATGTATGTATAAGGACGTATTTTAAAACAGACCGTTACAATTACGTTGTCTAATTCTGACTCAGATTAATCAGATGGTTTCTTAATAACGATTATGTCTGTACTTGAAGAAAGTGTGATACCATTAAATATCAAAATCAATATGAAAAGACCTTTTTTTTAATATGATGAGGCCTAAAAAACTCTTTTGTTCTATGCTAGCTGATGTTCAAAGCAGCTACTTTTACGACCTGCCAAGCTAGTAGAGTAACGCTCTACAGCACGTATTCTTAATTCGATGATGCCGAGCCTTCTCTAATTACGCAAAGAAAGTCCATATAGTACCTGCTTACACTAACCTAACAATAATTGGCTGTATACCAAGTACATAGAAGAAAAATCTAAAAGTACAAGGGTGTAGTATAAGTGCCGTAGAGCCGACCACGGCACCCGTAACGGCTTCGGCAATAACAATTACTGTAACATTAACCGTTACTGTTAGCCGCTAATGTAACGTTATCGTGTATCGCAGGACATTCACGGCGCGATTGAGGGTTATCCGACTAAAAGTCGCATTAGGAAGGTGTTGTTTTTGGGGACTGCATTTGTAGGTATTTGAAATGTAGTTAAGTTTGTATAAAAGTGAATAATTTAGAACGCGCTAAATCATATTTTTTTGGTTAGGTAGTTTTACTTAACTCAAAATACCTTTCAAGTAACAAAAAGATAAAACCAAATTCCTTGTGCAGTTTGGCTAACTCGCCACCTGCACATTATAACAACAAGATTTTCTTTATTTTTTCTGAGGATGGTAGATTAGAGTTAGATTTTCTTTAAATGACTAGACGGTACGCGTTCCGATGATGTGGTTGGCAATGAAACGTGCTTGAATCTTCCTGACCGTGTCCTAATTGAAAGAACGTAGTACGAGTAAGTATTCCTACTTGTAGAACAGACACAAGATGCAGCGGTTAGCAAGGGGTGATCCTTTCTAGCCATTGCATCTTCTTACTTTTGGCCAAAGGATTCTTCTTAAGACCAGCATTTTTTTCAATCAAAAACTAATATGGACCACTAGTTGTTTGATCTGTCCAGTTCGTCCCGCCAACTTCACCAGAATAATTATGGCTTGCAAAAGAAATCTTTAAAATACCTTATTTTGTTTTCGGGCTAACTTTCAAAACACGCCTGGACATAAGACCAGGGAGTAAGGTATTCTAACCTCACTCTAGTGGTCACTGTTTTTCCACCTTTCACCTTTTTATAATCCGATGTGTCAGTGTTATTTGTCATGTTAACCGCTTCATTAAATTATCTGATGTCTTCAAATTATTACACGTTACGAAACACGGCTTTGATTGAGCTCAAAGCTGCAATAAGACAGAGTGACAATATCAACTGCGACCCGTAACTCATCGCAAAGCGAATGCATTAAATATTCAACGAGCACATCGGATCCCTCTGTTAGCTATGATTTCTATCTTTATTGATATTCTCGGCCATATGAAATGCTTCTAAACTTTGATCGTGTTTGATGCAAAATATTTCCTTGTCGTGATTTAATTATTGAAGAAGCGTATTTGGGAATAAAGGATAGATTTTTACGGTTTTATAGGCACCCGTCTTCACAAAGCTGAAGCAGGCATAGAACCGGAAATTCGTTGAACATAATATTTACTCATGCGGATACAACTAACCGAAGAAGCGAAGGGAGAAATTTAGTTTCATTAACACTGTTCTCTCCTTAATATTGTATTTAGTTCCAATTATAAAGCTGAAGAGTTTGTTTACAAAAAAAAAAAAAATACAAAATACAAAAAAAACGTTCAGTGTTGGATTTTTAGAGAGCATTTTTATTCAGGAAGGATGTTGACTAAATAACATCACTAGAAGCGGAACATAAATGAAAAATATTACGCAGACGAAATTACGCGAGTTGCAGCTAGTAGGTACTCAATATTTTACAGCAATAACCTCACAGTTTTTCAACGAAGTTATACACAGTTCGCATTCAGTTTTAGTGATGAAACTGGTCCCTAGTCATTTACGCAAAAGGTAAAAAAACAAAACACTTTCAGTCGAACGACTCCAAGTACAACACCGAACTCCATACTACCGTAACGTCATTTTGACGCGGCGAGAATGGCGAGCCTTATCCGCAGAAACCACGGCGATATCGCGGAGTGAATGGCGCGTCTCTAATGAAAGTCGTTAACCGTCATTGTTATAGCTTCCCTGCTGATTACCCGCTCGCATTAACGTGGGGGATATAATAGATATGTACAGCGTAGCTACCTACTCCGCTGTATGCGTTCGATTCGGGTATATGCCCCAGTAAACAGAGAGAGGAGTGGACTTTGTTTATATAAAGTTAGTTACATAGTAAGTTCAGATTAAGATAATTATGTAGACTTCTCGTTGTAGTATTGTATTGAAAAAGTTTGCGTATTTTGATTTACCTACAGGAACGTTTCTAGAATTATTGGTTCATGAGGTAATTAATAAAGGCTAGGCAGATGATGATGTATTAGGTAATTTAGCAGCTTTTAGCTATGTGTAAATAGCGGGACGAGTCAATCATCGAGGTAAAGCAAGGCTCGCTGAGGTTGGTCTGTGGATGGGTGACCATCCATCATATACATACTGTCTTGCCAGTTGCCAGATGTTCCAGGTCAGACTCACTCCATAAAAAGCACTGGTTCTACAATAAACGTTTATATGTCACCGGAAAATGGCAAACGCCGTAAGATTGTAAATTATCGCGTGAAATTGTAAACTTTTTTTCTAAATTAGACACGGATGTATTGGAAAGTATTGAATTTGGATGGGATATATATTATACAGGGTTATTTGTAAAACACCGACAATTTCTCAGGACTATAATGTTACTAACATCATAATCAACAACTTTTGTTCTATGACTTTTAAAAACTTATCATATTTTAGTTTATCAGGTTTTCATACAAAAATAATAATATTTAAATTTAACGCCCGTGTATCGTAATTTAAATATTTTTTATTTTTGTATGAAAACCTGATAATTACATAACCCTGAGATTTTGTCGGTGTACAAATAACACTGTATACAAAACGATTTTTCATAATGAAAAAATCGTATCGATAATCTCATCAAGATATATTACAACCTTACTGAGTCTGCCATTTAAATAAAAATATTCAAATTTAACGCTTTAAATGTTACGAAGTCTATGCGAAGCAAAAGAAATCTCTTTCTTTGTCTTTTGCTTACGAAGTATAGACTTCGTAAGCAAAAGACAAGAAGAAAGAAATAAGAATAAGAAATATTTGAATTACGATAGCGTAATTCAAATATTTTTTTATTTTTGTATGAAAACCTGATGAACTAAAATATGATGAATTTTTAAAAGTCATACAACAAAAGTTGTTGTTTATGTTGTTAGTAACATAGTTCTGAGAGGTTATCGGTGTACAAATCACCCTGTATACAAAACGATTTTTCATAATATATCGAGAAATTATAATTTCATCAAGACTTATTACAATCTTACAGAGTCTGCGATTTAAAATATATAATATATAATTGAAATCAACAAATAACAATTTTTTCATTATTTTGCTTAACTAAAATCTGTACCTACAATCCTTTCAATTTAGGCAACTAAAACTCTACAGTAACTACGTATATACGTTTTAGCCTAGTACTAAAAGCACTACGAGTACTAAAACAAAATTAAAACGCATCCCTATGTAAAACATAAGCAAACACCCTGTACTAAGCACGCCAAACTCCCGTACACACGGAATTCGAAAAATAACCCTTCGGTTCGGCTAAAAGCCTAACTAAGTTCTCACTCGGTACACGAATAGGAAAATCCCTAAAAACCGAAGCGATAGAGTGCACCCCAATTATCAATTCAAATCCCTCTTATTCCCTCCCGAAAACTCCGCTCCGAACATTAAATACATATCTTTAAATTGGTCGTAAGGACTGCCACCCTCATCGGGCATTTTTATCATTATCATAATCTTACAGTCGTCTCCTTCACTCGTATTGGATTTCAACAGCTTAAGTTGAGCCATCTCGCTCTGCCTTCCGTCCGACGAATTTAAGGCTCATTCTATCGTGTCAGATTGAATTCTCTGAGACTATTATGTTTCTGTAATTGTAGAATGAGTTTGGGAGATACTTTTTTATTGTTTCGTGAGAAAGATCGCAGATGTCGCTCAGGTGAAGTGGGCTGCTTTGACAGCGGAAATATTTCATTTTTACTTATCGATTTTTTTGTTTGACGTAGCGATGAAAGTGTCACACGTTTTTATTCGAACGTAGGATTACAGGATCGATCTAGATTAAGGTCATAGAATTATGTCTGTTTATAAAGTCATGGTGTTGTACTTAATTCGATTAGTAATTTAAGTACATTAAACAATGTATATTGAAAATTAGCACTTTACACATGTTTACCGCCAATTCAACCACAAAAATATGATACTATTTCTTTCAAGTTTTCCAATAAAGTGAAGAATATTAATTTTAAGTATCTGAGCCCTGAGGGCCCATTCTACTAGTTTTTAAATATCGTTCTAAGTAAATTAACACAATATATATTGATAATTAGCACGTTACACATGTTTACCGCCAATTCAACCTCAAACATATGAAACTATTTCTTTCAAGCCTTTCAATAAAGCGAAACATATTAATTTTAAGTACCTATCTGAGGACCAATTCTCGTTCACATTCGCAAACTATCAAAAATAATGAAAATGTAAGTGGGGGCTTTTTAGGCAGGTTGCGAATGCAAACGTTGCTGAAAAATTTGTAGAATTGGCACTTTGATACTTTCCCTAATGAAAGTTATGGTCTTCAATAGCAAAACATACAGAAGAATACAAAACGTTCAACAACATCAACATTTTCGCCTCAAAATTTTTCACTCACAAAAAGGCCACTAAGCTAAAAATATCGATGTTCTTTGACCTGCACTCAAAATTGCCCTAAAACAAACGTTCAGTATTAAAAGTTTTCAGGAGGGGTAGCGCGGGAGGGTTGGCCCTCCCTTATTTAGTCACGCCATTACGTAGCCGAGGCAAAGGGCTGGATATTAATTATTAAAGGGGCTTGTACAGAAGGAAGATGTCACTCAAAGTGTTAGATGGTCATATTTCGCGATACGGCCTCCGTTGCTACTTTCACTTGATTGGGAATGAAATCTTTGTAATTCTTGCAGATTCAAATAAACGTTCTGATAACAGGAAATTGGATGATTTAGCTTGGTTTTTTTATTGAGATTTTTTCTGTTATATAATTTCAGCATCCTGAGGGCTAATTCTACAATTTTTTATGCGAATGCGAAATTCGCATGACAGTCGCAATCAGTCAAAAATATATGGTTATTAAGGCTTTTTAGACAATTTGCAACTGAAAAGTTAAAATTATTTTGTAAAATTGGCCCTCAGATTGCTTCAACTGATTAAAAATCGTCTGCTCGACTACGTAGAAAACGCGATAAGTACGGTTACAATGCCAAAATGTAGGTAAATATGTGGCCAGTTACATTAATTCTTCATCATTATCTGCCTAGCCTTTTCCCAAGTATATTGGGGTCGACTTCCAGTCAAACGGATTCAGCTTAATACCAGTATTTTACGTGGAGGGGCTGCCTACCAGATCTCCAACACTATACTCCTTGGCCTCTAGTGTCAGATTTTCTGGCTTCTGACTATCACTATCCTTCTGACGACAACCAAAGATCTACAAATGACAGCCGGGACCAACGGCTTAACGTACTGTCAAAGTTCATTTATTTTGCATTACGCAATTAGGCTGCCGCGTATCAATCTCAAACTTATCATGTAATTAACAGGTATTTTTTCAACCTGTTGAAAATGTTTAAGGAAGTTAATATGGACTGAAAAGGAGTTTGAAAGCCAACTATATTTCATGAAAATGAGCAGAGTAGTTTAATAACGAATAAGTGTTAAATTAATAAGAGAGTTGTTTTATGCAGAAAGCAGCCATTGAAATTAAAATTTTGTAAATTGAACAGTTATTGTATGCAGTTATACATTTTCAGAAATGACTGAAACCAGAATTTTAATTAAAATATAAATGTATTTTTGTATTTAAGTTTAAACAAATAATAAACAGAGTGCTTTGTCTATTGCTATAAGACTATTTTTATAAAGGCACTACGTTTAATGTCAAATGGTATTAAATGAAGTAAAAACAACTCAAGCACGACCATTTTCTTCGACGCTAACGAGCGTGGCAGCTCAGTCGATCAATTTGTTCTTAATTTTAACACAACCTAAGTACATAATATCGATGACAATTTGTCGTTGGCCAGGTAAACTAGCAAAACTAAGTAAATTGACGTGGTAAAGTAATTGCTTGTCTGTCCTTCTTTGCCATTGAGTGCAATCAATCATTTTGCTATATCAGGTCACATTTATCACAAACTATGTTAAACTCTCTCAAAGACCGTAAGGCCCGATTGCAGCCATATCTATAGATTAAACACGTAATTTTTATTAGAACATCATGTATATCATCTGCTTAGCCTTTTCCCAATTACATTGGGGTCAGCTTCCTGTCAAACCGGATTCAGGTGAATACCAGTATTTTACGTAGAGCGGCTGCCTACCAGACCTCCACAACCCATTAACTGGGTAACTCGGTATTTCTTGGCAAGACTGGAGTCATATTTACTGGCTTCTGACAATTCGTAACGACTGCCAATGATCTACAAATGACAGCCGGGACAAACGGCTTAACCATGCTTTCCGAGGCACGAAGGAAACTTGATATGATAAGATGGTCACCCATCCACAGACCAACCTTGGCAAGCGTTGCTTAACCGTGAAGATCGACCCGTGCGGCTGTTGTTATTAGAACATCATATTACTACACCACTATTCAGGAATCGCATAAAGGAAAATATTCCTATTATTGTTCAAAGTTCGGCTACCCTGCAATCAGTTATTTAAGTACCATTTGTTTCTAAGGGGTGGCTAACTGCAAGTGCGCCTTAGTAAACGTATGACCACTCGATCATTAGAATAAACGTTCGTTCGTTCATTTTGTTGAACGTTACGTTGAACGTTACATTGCATTGACATTACTCAAACGGACGTTGCACTAATAATGCATAGTATAATGAGCTCACCGACCCATTAAAGGTTTTCTAATGGCCTGACCATGTAACCATGGTCTCTTTAATGGGTTTCAAGTC
Source organism: Ceramica pisi (assembly GCA_963859965.1). NCBI lineage: Eukaryota > Metazoa > Arthropoda > Insecta > Lepidoptera > Noctuidae > Ceramica > Ceramica pisi. The sequence goes on along the minus strand of OY982527.1, from coordinate 36,903,741 downwards.
CTATAATTTGCTATGTTATTTCTATTCTAGCGCCGAGTAACAAAGAACATTAGTATCATTCAGTAACGTTACCTTTAATATGAAGTCAAACAAGCGAGTCGTTGACTAACAATGTTCTACACGGTAAACTCGTTGATTATTTACTTAGGTGAATAAACAAATATATTGGTCCAACAAATAAATGGTCGCGGTATTAGGTTAACGACGGGTAGCTATTAGTCACGTATCGAATGCAGCCAGCCACGCCTGTTAACCAAATGAAAATTTAAGCAGTGCTTTAAGTTGTTAATTTACTTAGTTGTCTTGTTTTTTGTTTTGTGTGCAACATCGGTGAGGTCGTTGTCGATTAAAATATTCAACATTGCTAGTCAGCCGTTTGATTGTGTGGAATTAGCAGATACATTGTACAGGGTTACATTACAGTTTATGGTGTTAGAAAGTAAAATGTATAGGGCTACTCATGCATATAGTATTTCGCGTGATACGAGTAGGTATTGCGGATTTTAGTAACAGTTAACAGTAATTGTATGAAAAACAGACAGAGAGTCTGTTTGAACGATCTAATAATGTGGTTAGTAGGTATAGCGCATAGCATTGTTTTTGGGGACTTTCTCTGCTGAAAACCGAGTTTCCGTTTATTTATTTTTTAAGATACTTATTGTATTATAATTTACGAACTTCATTAATTTTAACAATGATTTAGTCACAGATCTCGGTTGTTACTAACTGTTATTTTGTGAGGTTTTAGTTTAGAAACAGTAGAATTTAGTTGAATATTCTTAGAAGTCCTGCTCAAACAGATTAACAAAAGGTGTTGTTTGTTTATTAGGTCCCGCGTTTAATCTCGTGCAGAGTGACTCTAATCCCGTGCGACGGCAATAAATTTTCTTTTAGTAGTTGTGTTTCGTGCACGGTTTTATATTTTCTTTGTGGGTAGGACACAAGACAGTAACGTAATCTCATTTTGTACTTATAAGTGTTTACTGAGTTTTGTTACTATCTATAATTTTGTGTGTTTGTGCTTCATTTTTTGATAGTGTTGTAAGCATATTTCTTCACAACTAGCCGTTCCCCGCGGCTTCGCTACCGTCAACTATAATTTTCTTATTTTTTTCTTTCATAAGCACCTTCTCCTGACATTAACAAACACAACAAAAAAAGAATTAGCGAAGTCGTTTCAGCTGCTCTCGAGATTTGCGTTGAGCAACAAATTCAGCGATTCATTTATATATTATTATAGATATACGTTTGGTAATAAATTGACAAATTATGAAAATTATCACAAATAAAAAAGGTCATAACGGTATTCAAAAATTCTACCAAATAATAATACGACGATAACTAAAAATTAAACACTTAAAAAAGCCGTACCTATTATTTTAATCACACATGTCCTGAGAAACGTGATGAAAATATAATTATCTATTGTAGTTTATCCTTTAAATATATTATTACTATTTCAGGACTTATTGTGGTTTCTAACTGTTTGACTAAAAAAAATGCATGAACATATTAGTTTTCTAACTCTGTTTCGGTTTAAAATAATGGTGTTGCATAAATTAAAGCTGCATGCAAAAGGTATGTGTTTGTAAAAGAACAAAGATTTTTCTTTGCAGAGTCGGATATTGGAAGATGCATCGTTGATGTGCAACTCATGGTCACCAAGGCACAACGTAAGTTTCAACATTCCGCCAAAAACAGGATGTTTTTTTTTGTCTAATTTCTAGGATGCATTGTGACATGCCTTGCGAAAACGCTTGCGTTCATCTTTGGCCAAAGATGTTTGAACTTCTCTAATTTTTTCCTGGTTTTGCTAAGCGATGACATTCTTTTGCAGCTCTTGAACCTACTTTGTTATCATCTTGCCTTTTTAGATTTTAATCTGCAATTTAAGACTTATGTTTTTGTAGATCTAGTCTGACTTATACTATATATTTTGTTTTATAGATAGTTAATTAGACTTTGGCGTGAAATTGTCGCGTGTATGACGTCATTTCATCAAGGTAGGTGAGTTTGCTACCACATCGGTTCCATGAATCAATAATATCGATTTTCGTTCAATTATGTAGTGTGGATTAATTACGTGACTAACGATTAAATGTGTGTTGTACCGCGCTCTCCTTGGCTATCAAGGGCTTGATCCAGAAAGCAGTACTCCTGAAAAACCTTTAATATAAAATATTATGGACTCCGTCCCATGTATACATACGTTTATTTTAGTGTACCTATGATCTTAATGAAAAAAAAAAAATTGCGTCTAGAGGTAATTTTTGTCGAGTACATTAAGTGGGCCGCCTTTGTAGGACGACTAAAATGGCAGGCATATTATTAACTAACAAACCATCGCCCCTGATTAAAATGTAATATAGGTAGTTTTCATGGACGAAAAGCTATAATAATTACTTCAATTAATTTCGTCTAAACTGAACTTGCCATTTACTACGGTTATGTCAAAATATTCAAATGCGAAACATGCACTATGAAGTATCGTGGATTTGTGGATATTTGGAATATATAACCGCTCTGAAATTGCAACCAGTGAAATAAACTCAAATGTTTTTCAGATTAGCTTAATATTCAGTGTTATAGCTTCGTATGTGATGTTATTTTATATAAATATACTAGCTGTTGCCCGCGACTTCGTCGGAAAGCCCCGTAGGAATTTCGGAAAATCGTCTCTTAATGCACCCCTACACTTTCCAAGGAACCATAATACCAAATGAAGAATTTTATTTATTAGATTAGAATTAAGATTAACTGCATAAAGTTTGAATTTTATTTATTTATATATATTTTTTAGAGGAACAAAAATAATTGCATTTAATTGACTTGAATTGTAGGGAAGCACTAAGACATGATTTCCCGAAATTACTACGTGACGGGTAAACTTCTGTTACCGAAACACGGATGTGTTACGTAAATAAATTAGTTTTTGGCAAGGGAGAGTTACTTTTGGGGGTCGAACTAGAGAATTAAAATTTTTTTTTTTTTTCAAACATTTTCATGTGACATATCAAATGAAAGGGCTTACTAACTGTGAGAATTTTAATTATATTGTTTTCATAATTCTAAAATAAACAGTTTTAAAGTTACTCAAGAAATTAGACCAAAAACATCTGAGCCTAAAATTTTGAACAAATGTGCAGATAATAATTATGTTCTCCTAAAGATTACAGAAAAACCTATAAGGAAATCTGTAGTGTTAAAATTAAATGTTAAGAAAAATATATCGGAGCCAATGATATATAAAACTATAGATACGTTGTCTGCACTCTAAAATGACAACATGAAATGAAGCCAATTGGCCACATCGCGCTTAGTTACGCACCAACCTGTCGCGCGACACTACGTTTGTTTTGATGTCAATTTGACTATTACTTATCCTGTGACGTAACTGAAGATGTATATTTATCTCCCTCTAGCAACAGGCATCCCGCTGTACGGTGACATATTTTCTTTCCCTTTCTTCATGCGTATGTAGCTATCTAGTATTTTCGCCGTTTAGAAGCGCCGCGATGTTGGTTTATGACGTGTCTTTATATAATACGTCATTGATCGGAGCCCTTTGCACGCGAATCCGAGTCGCACTTGGCCAGTTTTGTAATCTGATAATCAGTCAGGTCACATAGGTGAAACCGAAAAATTAATTTATGGAAACAAATCAGTGTGCCATAGACGTTTCATGGAATTAATTGACCCTCGTATATATCGTGATATGTCAGGTGGAAGGCCATACCTGAGTAACGGCTAATTAGACGATGCGATATTATTTCACGAATCGTCTTTAAAAACTTACATTTGAGTAGGTATGTTATTCATTTATAACTTGTAGAAACCTTACTTTATTACGTTCCAGTAATTAAGGCCGTACCCTGAGCAAATAACCTTGAGCATTTTTTCCCTCAATAACAGCGCAAGAGATACAATAGCGAATACGCTCAGAATGTTGAAAAAAATCGTTATAAAATCTAATTTTGGTCGTTTGAAAAAAATACTTGTACCAAAATGTTCATAATTAAATTGCCTATCCATTAGTGTAAGTACAAAATCAAAATAACCGTTAGTTTTCGAGAAGATGCATTTTTTCAGTATTTTTTTTCTCATTTCTGTGGTTTCGATGTGAGGAGAATGCTTAAACATTATACTTAATAATAAAAAATAAAATCTACCATTTTGAAGCCAAGATTATGTAGAAATTTAATGTATTTTTTATTAGTTGGTATTTCTTTTGGATAAAGAGTAGATAGCTCCAAAAACAGCACAAAAAACGGCTAGCGCTGCGTTTTGCTCGGGGACGCGCCTTAATTTGAGGACTGGCGTTTATTGCACTGTATGGTAGGCGCCAGAAACATTTTATTGACCCATATTTATTTAGTTTCGGAAATAAATACGTCAAGCTGTCCTGAATCAACTGCTATCCTTTAAGTCTTTAAGTTCATCATTATCTGTCTAGTCTAAGTACATAATTATCGATGGCAATTTGTCGTTGGCCAGGTAAACTAGCAAAAAAAAGTCCACTGACGTGGTAAAGTATTTGCTTGTCTGTCCTTCTTTGCTATTGAGTGCAATCAATCATTTTGCTATATCAGGTCACATTTATCACAAACTATGTTAACTCCTCTCAAAGACCGTAAGGCCCGATTGCAGCCACGTATTATCTATAGATTAGACACGTAATTTTTATAAGAACATCATGTTTATCATCTGCTTAGCCTTTTCCCTAATATATTGGGGTCGGCTTCCAGTCAAACCGGATTCAGCTGAATATCAGTATTTTACGTGAACCGGCTGCCTACCAGACCTCCACAACCCATTAACTGGGTAACACAGTTCTCCTTGGCAAGGACTGGTGTTAGATTTTCTGGCTTCAGTCTATCCGTAACGACTATCAAAGATCTCCAAATGACAGCCAGGACCAACAGCTCAACATGCTTTCCGTAGTAAGGAGGAAACTCGGTATGTTAAGATGGTCATCCATCCACAGACCAATCTCGGCAAGCGTTGCTTAACCTTGAAGATCGACCTGTGCGGCTGTTATTATTAAACCACGAGCTCCTTTAACTTCTGTAGTTATTGCAGTCAAATCGGATGCAGCTGAACACCACGTATTTACTTCTTGGCAAGACTATAATCCAGTGGCGAAGCGTGAATTTTCGTAAAAGGGAAGCCGAAACCAAAAAATGCTTACCTTGCTCAAGTGTGATGAGGGTTTTTTAGAAAGCCACAACTTTCTAAAAGATAAATAAAGTGCAACTATAATTTTTACAACTTATACAAACAAAACCATGCATGCATGCAAGTATTAATTATGATTTGATGCGAAAATCGAACTATTTCGCGCAACGGCGAATTGTGACACTCAGGTCGTTAAAATTATAAGAAAAAGAAGAAATAAAATATGTATCTACTTTACTGTTACACACTTCTTGACTAACTACTTTTCTACTTATACTCTAAAACTATTCGTCTATTCTTTTTTACAAAATGTCCTAAATGTAAAAAAATAAAAATCAACCCAGCTTAGATAATGTTATCATAAAGCTGGGTTGATTTTTAATTTTGAAAAGGATATTTCCTCAGTAAACAATAATCTTTCAGACAGCAGTCTACTTTCACTAACGCCGCCATGCTATCGAATTTACTCAATAATAACAAAATCACTACTGAAATAACTACTTTCTTATAAAACAACATACTAAAAAAGCTATCTCAGTAATCCTTACTTACCTAGGTAAACACCTATTTAAATAGACGATCACCAAATAATACAACGCCACTAACCTTGTTTTCACTGCACTATTACTAGTTTACACAAATAAATCAATTTCAACAATAATACATGAATAATGCTATAATATTCTAGATTATGATAGGTACGAATATATCAAATCAAATGAAAATGAACAATTAGTGCAATCAATAAATATGACACATAAATAAGCGCGAAAGAAATCTGTTTTGAATGTGTCAAGTGTCATCCAAATATTACTCTCTGAACAAATTCAATATACAACTTCAGTATCATTCCATCTCGTTCTGGCATACGCATTTCCTATCTCTGTCCGTATTGTAACTCGAAAAATCGCGGCTTGCCACCTTTCTATATCTGGCGGTATGATGTCGCCTCAAGGTCACGATCGCTACAAGAGAAACATGTTCTAGGATTCCTAAAACGCCGGCCGGCTTATTTCAACTTAATGTCGGCGTTGATTTATTTCTTTGATTGTAACTTTCATAAGCAAATGTTATACCTGCAATGTAACTTCGTAAATAATTATTTGTTTAAATGCTAAATTGAAAACAATAGATGCTAGTATTTGCCATATTTCGAAAGGGAAGCCGATAGGAATCGAGTTGTATGGAGCCTTCGCCACTGCTATAATCAGATTTTCTGGTTTCTAACAATCCGTAACGACTGCTCCACAACACTGGTATACAGCTGAATCTTGTTTGCTTGGAAGCCGACCCCAATATAATTGGGAAAAGGCCAGGCAGATGATGATGAATTAGAAACGCAGTAGGTATACAATAACTATATTACAAAATGCAGAACATACACAATAATTATAATGAATAATTCTTGATAATTATCAAAATAATTGGTATGTTTTGCGTTGGAGCGAGTCAGGCAACCCTCGCGCGCCGCCCCCAGTGATTGAAGTACTAAGTGCACAACGCATAATCCCAACGCAACGACTGCTGTACAGTCGCGTGGTAAAGTGCTACTCCTGGAAATAAAATGGACGAATTGTCGTGATATGCTATTAACGAAAATTTGTAGTAGAGTTATGGGCGATTTTTAGTTAGACTTAAATATTTTATTCGTTAAATTATTTAAAGTAGGAATTGTTTGAATTGCATAAATGGTTGTAGAAGAGGGATGAAAAATGCATGTGAATTGTGATACTACTTATTTTCTAAGTTTGATTTAATGAAAAAAATATTTAAGTATTTAAAAAAATACTAAACTTTATAAGTGCTGCCCTTTTTGATAAAGCTTGTTAAACAGATATGAGCTATAAATACTGGTCGAAAAATTATAATAAGTACATATAAGTCAATAGCACAAAAAGCAGACGTTTAGTTTAATTAAATTAATTGAACCAAACTATTATTTGAACTCATTTAAATTATCTAAGAACTACCTAGTATATTTTACTTCTTTTATAAATTTTACTAATTTTATCCCAAAAAATGCCTAAGGTCTGCCAGTCCTTCTTGCGCGTTAATCTCAGTTTCCATATACTTAGCACTTGTGTTGGCGACATTACCCAAGCGGTCTAATCGACCGGTCGCGATGTCTCTGTGACATCTGATACAGTCAGCCGGGATCACTCCGCCTCTTAACCCTAAAATGCGGAGCTGATGAGTAATAATAGCAGGGATTAGACCGGGACTAATGCATTCAGCTTTTAGTGATCACTTCTAGTGGCTCGCATCTGAGGGTTGAGAGAGGGAGCGCTTAGGAATTACGTAGAGAATTAAATAGTACCTCTACTTGGGTGCTGAAATTAAAGAGTACAGTTCTCATCTTCATTTAATTCCGGGTAAGAAATATCTTTCAACGAATGAATTGAGCTGGTTTTGAAAGAAACATCTACCATTTATACATCACTACATATTATAAAACAAAGTCCTCTGCCGCGTCTGTCTGTCTTTTCGTGATTAACTCAAAAATTACTGCACCGATTTTTATGCTGTTTTCACCAATGGATAGAGTGGTTCTCGAGAAAGGTTTTAGTATTTTTTGTCAAGCGGGCGAAAACGAGTGCATCAGCTAGTTATTTATGAAACATGAACTTATCTGGTGAAGGAAAAATTGGCTGTAAAGTGCATGAAAAAAGAATAGACAAATTAAGAGCAGATTTCACCAATGAAATTGATCACTATCAACCGTGTTCAAGAGTTGTCAGTATCAATATTCTAGAGTAAATAATGAAACTACCTAGTTAACATGGTTCATATTATGTTGATCGCGTTCATTTTCATCGGCCGGTCGATTCTGTTGACATCTCGCCGTGATCACTTAGGTGGAGTGAATGACAAGTGAGCTGTCATGCCATCTTGTTTGTATGGTTTGACAGCTCACATGTCGTTCACTTCGCCAGCTCACATGTTTACAGAATCGCACTGCAGTATCTGAAATGACACATAAAAATCGTCGTAATCCTGGTCGTTTGTAAATATCTTCACAAATAAATCACAAAGTTATAATATTTAAATTAGAGGAGGTAGACAATAAATTAAGAATCGTTTTTCATTCCTAAAGAACGTAAAGGATCACAATAGAAGTCGATTCAGAACAGCTTTATGTCATTCGTTCTGTTTAAATTATTATACTAAATGTATGTCGATCAATGACCATTATCGCACATTTATCTGGTGTCTATCATAACGTAGGGTTTGACATACTCCCACTACATCAAATATCTCTATTAAAAAACCTTCCGCTAAACATAAGAAATACAAATAGGTACTTAAAAATATTCATTTCCAAATTAACTACATTTTTTTTTTGAAAAATAACTATATTTTTTTCCGATTTTGGAATAAAAAATGACAAAAATTAGGGGGGTCAATGACTGCTATTAGAAGTTTATTTGGCGCCAACTATAGGTAAGCGTCTACTGTATACTACTTACATATACTAACAGCAAATATACGCAACACGATGTTACTAGGTCTTTTCAATCTATAATGAAATCTATTTCCGGCACACATCATTTTTTGTCTTACCAACTTTCATACAGAACATTCACAACTTCAACTGTGAATTCTGTCGGCATTGTAGAATTAGGCATCGTCATAGAAAATTATATTAATTATAACTTTGCGACTGAGCTACTTTCTAATGACGTTTCATCAATATAGGAGTGTGGGGCAAGTCTGAGTGACTTGCCCCACACTCCTACTATACTTCAGTATAGATATTTTTTTTAAACGTGGGTGCGTTTACCAACGTACAAAGTCACATACACAAACAGCCAGATCCGGAACAGCTATCTGTAGGCCACACAAATATTTGTTCCGTGCGGGAATCGAACCCACGACACGCGGCGCAGCAATCGATCGCTCAACCACTGCGCCAACCGTGCCGTCAAAATTATAAACATATACTTGCCCCAAACTCTTTCGTGCCTAAGTGACTGTCAGACGACACTCAGCCGAAACTACTGGTCGTAGCAAGCTAAAATTTGTCATGTACAGACGCCAGCAAATCAAGATACAACAGTCTGTCTAATTTCTTCAATAAATTCTCAACTTTACCCTTAAAGTTATAAGGTCCAAAGTTGATAGGGAAAATTTGACAGTTTCGGGTACCTTGATGTGCGACTGGCGACTGTACATTCCCTACACTCTGTAGGGGTGCACTAAGAGAGAATTTCTCTAAATTACTATGGGCAAAGGAAAGAACAAGATATGCGCGTACCAAGTCGCTGGCTTTTTACAAAGCTGACGAGTTATTTTGGTTGAACGCGCTAATCTCAGGAAATATTTGTTTGAATTGAAAAAAAAAAAAAAAAATTTAGTGTTGAATAGCCCATTTATCAAGGAAGGCTAAGGGCCAAGCATTACGCCATGACCAATAGGAGCGGAGCAGTAACGAAAAATGTGACGTATACGAAGTTGTGTGGGTCAGCTAGTGTTGTTATAAACTTAAAAAGTTATTTCTGCTCCTTTTAAGGGTGCCTGTCCATTACAGTGGAGCGGAAAACCGGAAAATTTTAACCAAACAATAAAATCTCCGCACCACGTGAGTCAGTGATATTTTGATTGACATGATTGGTTAATATTTCTCCGCTTCTACCTTCTGCTGCCTCACTCCGTGCTGATGGAAAGGCGCCCTAATAACCCGTATTCTACAGTTCAGCTGTGTTATGTATTTCAATGAAAATTTTAATGAAACCTGGAAGTTGACTTCTACAACGTTGATAAAAGGCAGATTTATTCTTTGGCACGGTTAGTACGCCAAAACGATGAATTTGACAAATGAGATCTCATTAAATTCATATTTATTCAACGTTTGTAAACTTAAAACAAATATAACAAAAACATAATAAGAAACAAACGATATTTAATGCCAGATATTTCTGTCTAATCAGAAACAACAAAAAACCAGTTTCCACCATCATTCCCATAGTATCCAGTGTCAAAACAATACAATGATCAAATTCCTATTAACATAATAGGTATCTCAGATTCCGTCTCAATTAAACTTACTATGACAATTACTATGGAGAGTGCGACAGCAATAATTGTTGTTTGACAAGGGCTGCGACTGTACAATTGAATTAATCCTGGACCCCTGCGCACTCCCCTCTCGATGTAATGTCTAATAGATTAACTTATGCTAGTTTATTTTATCATACTTACGAATGAGTGCAGTTACATTCGATTGAATGGTAATAGTAACAATTATCACCATTCAATCGAATGTAACTGCGCTCATTCGCTCAGCCGTTCAATGAACTACAAATAAAGTCATTATTTTTATTGAAAAGTCAAATCAAACAAAATATCCGTGACACTGGCAGAATAGTCGGCTCGGTTGCCATAAATCAATAATTAATAATGATCAATCAATCAATAATGATGAATCAATCATCTGCAAAAGTAAGGTTTGGACTCGTGAAAACCTTAAGAAAAATTTAATTCGCTTTAAAAGTTGTCGTTTAGGTACAACTTAGTACTAGCTGACCCCATTGGCCAACGTCTTGTAAAGATTCTCATGAGTTATTTGAATAATTTCATATTTGAATCCTACAGAAAAAAACATTTCTCCCGATTTTTTTGGTCAATTTCTCTACAAATCATACCGTGGCCATAACCGTGCCTGCCGTTCTCAAACGACACAGTTACAACGAATAGCATTAAACTTCGAACTATAAAGAAAACCTAAAATAAAAATCTCTTATAAATCTGTATCCGTCATTCACAATTTGTAAAGTCCCAAACCATTTTAATTCCGCTGCAGACTCGACAAATCTGAAATAGCAATCCGTCTAGACGAGGTTGTAGGGCAAACGAGTATTTTTACACCAATGGAAATTCAAAATATTCTTGTAGCATTTTGTACTGTGTCTGTTCTTGTGAAGGCTTTTAATATCGATTTTGCTTTATTTAAAATTTATTTGTCTAGGTATAGAAGTAGGTCGGATTTGGCGCTGCTTTGTTAGGTCGAAAACCCGAATAGAAGGTTGAAGGCTATCTATTTTTATTCATCTTTGGATGAGTAGTTTTAAATTTTGGAACTTTGGAACGAATAATTAAATACAGTCATACAATGATGGGTGGTGAATGTAGTATCAAAATTTATCAGTTCAAAATCAGATTAGAAAGACACAAAAAAATAAGAAAGCTATTAGACAGCACAATACTTATGGGATCGTGTTTTCAAATCAAATAGAATTTAAAAAAATTAACATAAAATAATCAAATTCAAAAAACAAACTTGAATTCTAATAATTCAAAACATGATTTTTGACACTAACCCTTCTACGGCCAGTAAGCACCCGGCGACAAATTACGCGACGCTTCGTATATCAAATGGGTACTTGTTAGCAATTACAATGAGGGGTTATGCGAAGTAATGGCTTCACTGAGGGCATGCCAACAACCTCCTATTCCCACGCTCAATTGCTCCGGATTATATTTTCGTTGTCGAATCGTGGACACTTCGCAGTTGAGGGTTGATTACTTTTGTGTGAATAAAAATGTAAAACAGTGTCTGCAGTATATGTTGACTTTTTTTCATAAGTTTACTAGAAATGCAAATAGTTTAGAAACGTAATAAGTGAAATAGTATTTTTTTAATTGAATGTTCGAATTTTAAATCTTTCAATTTCACCCATTGATAAGGTAAGCAGGTTTCTATTTCATAACAACTGGGTTATGTCAAGCTTCTCTTCTTCATTTAAAATCCACAAAAAACTACCAACACAAAACTTGTTCCATCAACCTTTTATTTTTTCCTCAAGAAAACTACCACCCTTCGCCCTACGAAACCTACCACTTCCATTATCGTATCAAAACACGGAGAGCCAACAGAAAACCGAATCGATTTAAACCCACAAAATTCCAATGCAAACAAAATCACCGGGGGCCTGCCAAATAAAACTAGCCGACGTGCTTGCCACTGCCAAACGTGATGGCATTGGCAAAGCGGGAACTGGCGGAGTTTTAAGAGGTCTGGGTCCATAAAACTGCCTGCTTGGAAGTCGGGACGCGAACTGAGCATCTATCGGGACTCAGCCCCACGCCACATTTACACTTGACTTATGGAACAGACTCGGACTTTTTAATGTTAAATGGTTTTAAGGAAAATGGTCTGTGTTTAATTTTGAGGATTGGAGGTTTCACGTTTGGTTTTCTTCTGTCGGGATCGTTAACCGGTCGAAATGTGCGTCCTTGACATTCAATTACTTTAAAACTTTTATATATTTTTTTATTCTTTTCGAATTACTATAATTGATAGGTAACTTACATTATATTTTGGACGCAAAATATTTAAACAAGCACCTGAAACTTATTCGTAAAATGTAGGCACTTCCAGCTATATTTAAAAACCTTCCGCCACAAACAGCGCATAAACGTGATTAAAAACGAAACCTCTTTATTTAAATACGCATATCTGCAATCAGCAAACCATTTAACCCTACAAAACAGCATACGAATTCAACAAATATCAATTACGCTGACCAAATGAATTTTAAGGCCGTAGTACGGGGCCGGGCTCCGGTACACTGTTAACGTGGCGCAAAATAACAAGTCTCGGAGTTACTCATGGGTCACAATTTCTCATAAATTATTTAAAATAATCCGGGAAAAACCCCTGTCCACGGCCGCCTTACGTAGTTGTATTTTATTTATTTATGTGCCACATATTGCCTTCCAAATTAGTGCTGGGGAAGGTCTCTCGGCGTTTTGAGTGTTAACTTTTGTCGTCTCGTGACGAAATTAATTTTCCGTGTAATGTTATTATGTAGGGTCAGCTTCTTTTTAGTGTGTACTAGTACAATATTATTACATTAAATTATGCAGGTGGATTTTACTTAATTTGCCGCAATGTCAAAGGTCGGTATCCTTAATGTGAAAAATAATCTTTTCGAACGATTTGAACACTTGCAATCTATACTATAATAATATTATAAAGAGGTAACATTTGTTTGTAAGTTTGTATGTAGGTGGTAATCTCAGGAACTACTGGTCCGATTTGGAAAATTCTTTCAGTATTAGATAGCCCATGTATCGAGGAAGGATATAGGCTACATATGTAGCCTATATCCTTCCTCGATACATGGATGCTCGGCTCCTTTTAGTCGCTCGTTTTAGTAGCTCGAGCATTAATGGAAATTGTGACGCACACGAAGTTGCGTGGGTCAGCTAGTAAATAATATAATTGAATAACTCGAAATAATTCTTTCTTTTGAATATATAATCTTACTATTAACATCGTTTTTAAATTTGGTATAAAAAGTGATAAAAAAATAGGTCTTAATGTCCAGAGTTAAGGAAAATGTAGGAATCATTCCATATTAATGAACACTTGCATTGGACTAGAGGACAAATTTCTACTATTTTTTAAACAACGCGACGTCGCATTTGCATGTCAGTTAAAAAGCCTTAATTTTCATACATTTTTGATAGATTGAGGTTGAGATGCGAATGCTAACGTTGCTTTAAAATCAGTAGAATTGACACTAAGAAATGATACGGTATTTAATAAATATACGCTAGATCAAGCTAGTTTTGTTTCCGTAAAAACGATAAACATTTTCTAACGTAGGTAAAATAATTCTCGCAGAATGTGTGACGCTTTGCCGACGGTCGTATTAACCTTGTACAGGAAAACGCATGAATTATAAATTACATTACATACAATATTTACGTAGTTGTGCATGTTAGACACGTATTAGCTAAACTAAACGGTTCCACTAGGTAAACGGTGCCTTATTTTTGTACATTGAAACACTAGTAGATTAAAAGAACAGCCTGTAGGTTTCGTATTTTTGTTTCAAAGTTTTTTATTGCTACAATAGGTGTATTTAATGTGTTATCTTTCTTCTTATTATTAAATTAAATAGTGATGTAAATATTATGCTATTTTTTCTATGAGTAGATTATAAATGTTGAATTGTTAAAACGGGTTCGTATTGCTCAACCGCCAAACAGCTTAATTTTAGAAGATTCTGCGCTTTTTTGTTGCTGTAAGTAATGCTTTTTTTTTCAAATTCTTAAAATTTATTTATGAAGATTTCGATAGCTTTTTATTGTTAGCAATGTCTAAGGCTTATTCAAAAAGTGGGATACATCTTGAAATTTTAAGGGGCAATTTACTAATTTAAGTAAAATTTCGGAGCAAATACTCAATGAACATGCCTGTACATATCTTCGTTTAAGTGATTTGCATGACAAAGACACTAATCTTTAACCACCGAATTCTGAGCAAAAACTACCTTGCGTTGTTTAAAATATCTTCAGTTTTTAAATCGCTAAGGCTCAGTTTCTCGAATACTGTTAACGCAAAATAAATGTGTCTAAATTAACTTTAACTGAAGTAAGTTAAACCAACTTCAGGCCTTGAAAATGTTAATAATTAAATTTTAAAAATTGCATACTGAAAAAAATTTACCAATTTTACTTTAACTGAAGTAAGTTCAACCAACTTCAGTTAAGAAAAAATTGCATACTGAATAAATTTTCACAGGCAATCACAGCAATTGACTTGCTTTTAATTTGAGACGGGATATTAATTTATTTTTAGAAATCGAGTCTTAGTTTTTTATGATGTGATAAACAATGAACATCCATTATGAAACTGCTTCCGAAGTGCTATTTTAATATAATGTGCTAATCAGTATTTAAATTAAGAATAAGGCCACTTCTACTATTTTTCAAACTACGTTCGCATTCACATCTCAGCAATCATGCTCAGCAATTTGATATGAAAGCTTCAATTTTTGATATTTCTTATCAGCAATTGATAAGAAAGCTTCTTTTTTGACAGATTTCGACTAAAATCAAAAGCGAAAGTGGCTTAAAAATTAGTAGAATTGACATTCTGTTTGATGTTTATGCCTGAATATACACCGCGTTCCGGACGATACACATAAACTTAGACCGGATGTTCAAACATGAAAATAAACGTTTTTTACTATGGACACATAGATAAATTCTCTTTTTTTTGTTTATTTTCATAAAAACTAAATACCATGTACAAAGTAAATACCTTGACGTAAATCTCTTTATCCGAATTGGCAACGAAAAACAAATGAAATTCAAATAGTATTTGATAGAGTTTTCAATTTGTTTGCACTACAAATAATACAACAAATACAAAATCCTTTATTTCAAATAGACCAGTTTACAGGCACTTTTGAATAGTCAAGGTATGTCAGTCAAATACATGAAGCTAATTCTGCCGCGCTAGCGACAAGAGTAGCAAGTTATTCTGCAACAAAACAAACTCACCGACCCTATCTCCAGCGCGGCAGTTGCACTAAGACCTTTTCATACTACATAGCTCCATTAAATGAAATTACAAAAATCTTTGTAACGAAGCCTTTTAAGTACTACTTCCTTTGATTTATTTTATTTGTTAAAATGCTATAGGAGCGTCTGCAAAAGTTTATAGATAACGTGAAGAACACGGTGTATAAATGCTTCAACATTATTTTAGAATACAATCTTGGGGACTAATCAGCCAGTCTCAATTTGCAACCTCCTTTGTCCAGGGTGACCTATTTGGCGGCCTCAACGATGGTCTCCTCAGCAGGGCCGAGGCGCTGGCTGCGGTGGACATCAGCAAGCACCAATCGGGGCCCCAGCCAGGGCCCCCACTACCGCAGCTCAAGCACGACATGGTGTATCATCATGGGGTCGGTGGCCCTTCACCACACAACGCCAGACCACATCAGGTAAGACCATTCACTTGAAAATTGTTGAAAGTTTAATATGTGTACTGGCCTTAATTAGTTTGGTCCACAAGGGTTGTTTTTCTCAGTACTTGGGCATTCATGTTAGATCTGGAGGCCAATCGCGCTAATTTTAAAAGTTTAGGTCCGCTTGCAATTCGTTTCCAATTCAGTTTTAGTTATGATCTAATTTCGATTCACCTGTAAGGAATTTGGTATCGCGCTAAAGTTTAATTAAACTTCAACCAAACTTGCGTCAAAACTATATCGTAACCTTATTATATTTTCGTATTTTCCTTCAAAATCCAAACAACACAACGCGAACGATTGAGAAAAAGTCACGAAAAAGTAGCACTGTTTCAACTTTTTGTTTGACAGCGGTAACGTTACAGTTGTGATGCAGTTGCGTTCCAAGTTTCTGTCAAACGTTTAGCGCGATACGGAATGTTTAAAAAAGTTGTGAAATGGCTACAGTTCAGTTGCGTTCCAACCGAATTTTATTAGCGCGATTGCCCTCCTGATATGTAAAATTACAATATTTATGTAAGTGTGAGTATATTCACACCTTCTATGATTGTCTCTGGAGAGTTTTGTGAAATGTTGTGCATCAGATGGAGGCGTGGAGCCCTGGAGGGCAATCGCGCTAATAAAATTCGGTTGGAACGCAACTGAACTGTAGCCATTTCACAACTTTTTTAAACATTCCGTATCGCGCTAAACGTTTGACAGAAACTTGGAACGCAACTGCATCACAACTGTAACGTTACCGCTGTCAAACAAAAAGTTGAAACAGTGCTACTTTTTCGTGACTTTCTCAATCGTTCGCGTTGTGTTGTTTGGATTTTGAAGGAAAATACGAAAATATTTGTAAAGGTTACGATATAGTTTTGACGCAACTTTGGTTGAAGTTTAATTAAACTTTAGCGCGATACCAAATTCCTTACAGGTGAATCGAAACTAGATCATAACCAAAACTGAATTGGAAACGAATTGCAAGCGGACCTAAAATTTTAAAATTAGCGCGATTGGCCCCCAGACACTTTTCAAAACGCTTACGATTCAGACACTAGTCCAATTGACGTCAATATCATGATTAAGTTGTAAGTTAATTTTCAAAGTAGAGGATCTCTTGCCTGTGTCGCCAAATGATGGCGTGAATTTTTCCGAAATCTCTCATTTCACTGGTAAAAACTGAAGGCTTGACAGAAGGTTTAAACTGCTGACTGATTTTCTAGGGCAGTCGGGTAAAATTATGATTAAAATTAAATAATAGTCTAACCAGTGGATTAACTAAATACTTCCTATAATTAGCGAACCAAACAATTTGACAGCAGAGCAACAAGTCAAGAAAAGTCGGTAAACTAGAATTAGAATATCAATTTTATAAAAGTAACCGAATTTTGGAACATTGGCGAGTTCAAACCTTTTCGTTTCATGTCTGATCACTGAAACGTTAATGTAACCTTGATCACACTGTATTTTGAGGTCAAAGCTATGAAATGAAATGAAATGAAATAATTTATTTGCTATGAATGTAGGTAAATTGACTTTGTACTTGCAATATTATCGCTGACTGTACTTCCAATAACGCTTTATGATCTCAAGAAAAGATAATGTAGGTAATGTAACTTTGAAACTCACCCTCTCAAACAAACAGAAAGATATAACTTACCTACCCCTTGACGTCATAACCTAACGCCCTCCAAAATCCATACATATCATACAAAATTGAGTTTAACATCAATAAAACTAAGGCGTATAATAAAGTCGATAAAATTCTTCGCGAATTCGACCGCTCGGCGCCTGCCTACCCTTCATAAAACTCCCTAGCATCTAACCTTCATGGTGATTTCGGCAATATGCATCATATTTTAAGGCCTTATCAATGGTTTGAAGTTATGGAGTTAGTGAAACAGGGGGTTTAGTGGGATTTTTAACGCACTCGATCGCGTTAACGTAAACTTTCGCTAACGAAAAAAGAAACGGTATTCCGGTACGACTATTGTCACCAGAGGGTCTAGCACGAGTATTTTTGACGTATATTAACGTAACGTTAAATTTTACCATAAGTAGCTACAATACATGTTTCGCACATAATATTTATTTGAATTAGCTAGAGAAATATGGCTTGAGAAAACACGTTAAAGCTGTTTTAGACTACGCTATAATATAATAGCATATAGTATATAACTCATAGCACAACAATATCGCGCACCATATATTGTTATGGACACGCTCACACTGTACTGTACTATATATTATTGACAATGTATGGTGCGCGATATTGTGGTGCTATGAGCTATGTACTCTATATGCTAATTATATTATAGCGTAGTCTGAAAGCAGCTTTAGGCTTCTACCTACAAGCCCGTAAGTTTAACAATTCTTGCTAGATACTATATTCATATTTTTAAATGGTATAAATTGTGTATATCTCATAAAATTAAACCAAAACACTATATCAAATTCAAAATGCCCTAACGTGAACGTTCTATGCGTCAAAATATTTGTTCTAGTCCTTCTGAAGGCGCTTATTCAGTTTCCATACGAATTGACATTCACGCTAACGCGATCGAGAACGCGCACGAAGGCCACAGATGAATCTCGAATGCTTACATAAGTACTTGATTTGGTTTTAATTAGCCTCCAAATAAGTCAGATTTGACTTGTAAAGAAAAAGGCTGTCAGTCTGAAAATAATGCCAAGTAACATTGAAATGTTGTTTACGCTGATTTGATAATGTATTATCCACTCTTTTGTTAGCAAAGGTATCGTTGTGATCGATGGTTTAAGTCTACAATTTGGTTATACCTACACTCTCCCCTGAATTTCTCCAACCTATCAGAAATTACTGTAAAAACTTACAACTGAGAAGCTCTTCTTTTTGATGACGGTTGTTCATTTCTTATTCCAATTTCAAATTCGCACGCATTTTGTACATTTTATCATTTGTTTTGTTAATCCTATGTTTATTTAATGTATTTGGACTTGTACTGTTTTAAGTAACAATGAACAAAATTAAACATATATATAAGTCTTTTTGATATCAGTTAGTACGATGCATCTTTCATAGAAATCATTTGTAAAGCAAACGCAAACGTCAAACTCGTGCCTGAATGTTATGTCTAATAATAAACTTATAATAAATACCAAATATTTCAAATTAAAAACCTAACATTTGGCAAAAAAAAACTAGACAACAGAAAATTTTAGTACAAGCCATATCCATTGACCGAACCCAAGATCTATCCCCAAAATAAGAAAACAACATAAATAATAATAACAAATGCATCTCTGTAAGCGTGTAGGAAATCTTCGAACCGATGTGGGGCCTACTCCTTTGGGAGCGAAGGGGCTGAGGACGTAAGAAATATGTGCCTGCTGCTATAAAAATGAACTAATATTATGCACTATTCTCTGTAATGGCCAATGGAATTGCTTGTTTTGAGGGTAGGAATAGAGGATTATTGTGACTATAGAAAGGAGAAATTCAGAGAAGGGACCTTTGTGCCTGAGGACTGGTTTATGTTATGCCGTAACGACAGAATATAGTCTGGTTTAAATAGTTGTGGTGTGCCTTAATATTAATGAGATGGTTCCACATAGTAGCACGATTAATTATCTTGATTAGTCAATTTAAAGTCTATTTTGCCTTTATGATATATATTGTAATTCTCAGCTTTCATTCGAATCCGTTTGGCCGTAGAGATGTTATTGATGAACATAAATCTATTTTGTCTTAATATTTTTCAGTATCGATAGATTTTAGTTTAAGTTAATAAACTCAAAGGCCAGTGGATCATTTCTTTACAAATACCACTTCAACACTTCATTGGCTTTACATTCCTGTTAGCGTATATCATCTGCCTAACCTTTCCCAACTATATGGGGGTCGGCTTCCAGTCAAATCGGATTCAGCTGAATATTGTAACAGTATTGTACGTGGAGCGGCTGCCTACCAGACCTCCACAACCCACTAACTGGGTAACACGGTAGTTTTTGGAAAGACTGGAGTAAGATTTATTGTTATTTGTCGTTGTAGCAGCAATAGAAATACATAATCTGTGAAAATTTCAATTGTCTACTTATTACGGTTCTTGAGAGACAGCCCACTGACGGACAGGCGAATGGTCGGACTGCAGAGGCTTAGTGGTAGGGTTCCATGTGTTACCCTTTATGTAGGGAACCCTAAAAACAACAGCAGAAGTCGGTTTTTTATTTCTCGTTTTAAAAGTTTTAGTAGAATGTTTATTTGGCAGCAAGTTTAAAAGCGCGTGGTATAAGATACGTTTACCTTTGCACATTACCACATTCCCAAAACACAGGATTTTTTAATATTTCCATCAAGGGAAACATTTGTAAGTGAAAAAATATAAGTATAGAGAAGATATCGACCTCATAAATTATTTATTACCATTTTCTCGTCAATAAAAAATAGTTTTTTAGTTGCGTTTTGACAGACGGCAATCTGTCAGGATTTAGAAATAAAGTATTTAATAATATTTGATTCCAAAAAGTGTCTTATTGCATTTTTTTTGGTCTAATTCTAAAGTTATCATGTAGGTGAGGTTAGTTATTTAAATGAACAACCGCTAAAGAAATATTTTTTCCTCGTACTGTTTTTTGTTTTGTGGCTAGAGAAAACACGTTAAAGCTGTTTTCAGACTACGCTATAATATAATAGCATATATAACTCATAGCACAACAATATCGCGCACCATACATTGTTATGGACATGTTCACACTGTACTGTACCTACTATATATTATTGGCAATGTATGGTGCGCGATATTTTGATGCTATGAGCTGTATACTCTATGCTAATTATATTATAGCGTAGTCTGAAAGTTTAAGGCTTCTAGCTACAAGCCCGTAAGTTTAACAACAATTCTTGCTAAAGAGTATCGTAACGTCTAAAAACAGGGATGCATTTGTTAAGAACCAATGGAATCGCTTAATTTTTTCTTTCATGCCCAGTTTCTGAGGTTTTTTTTAGTTAGTGATTTTTTTGTTGGTTAGTGGTTAACGGACAGATAAATGACCGATAAAGTAGGTACCACATAAATCGGGCATTAGACTAAGCGTATGCCGAGATGCAAGTGACGCAGATCCACGCGCACAGAGCAGAGCAGGTTTTGTAATGAATTAACGTCTTAAGAGCTGCGTACGCCGCGGTGCAGGCACGTGCGACGCAGACGCCTCTGTTTGTCTCGCCTGCCTGTGCTGTGCTGCCCCGCCTGCATCTTAGCATACGCTTAGTCTTAGCGATGGCGACTGTCGAATTGCCAAAATATAGGTGACATTTCGATAGCATTCGTAAATCCCATACATTTTAGACAAATTCGCCACACCACCACTGAGAGTAATGTCTTGACAGCATGTCACTTGTCTAAAGCCTCTAGTGGCCTACCAACGCTGGGTCTCCCGGTACGCAGTTGCCACTCCAGATAGTCAATTTCACTCATTTTCAAACATTTTTCGCATTCGTATGTCAATCGCAAACTGTCAAAAAAGACTTAATGTTCATACATTTTTGACAGATTGCGATTGAGATGCGAAAGTAAAAATTTGTAGAATAAGCACTCTGAACTCTTCTACCTCACCGACTATCTTTTCTCAATGAGTTCTGCTAAATATTTTGCCACCTAAGATTGCGATTGCGATTTTTCGAGCTATGACAGTATATACCTTGGTTCTCCTGCGGATATCTTCATTTTTTATTCGAAACTCCGAAATACCATTTCCATTGCGCTATGTGGGCCCAGCTTTAATTCCCAGCCAGTACAAATTTGCACCAGTTGCATCACTCATTTGTGCGCCCGGAGCCTGAGAGGTAGCTTTAAAACCTTTCAAAAAGAGTTCTAGAACCTCAATATTGGTAAAACCACCACAGGGCATCATCTTTTCAATTAAAACAAATTAAACATTAAAGATCAAATATTTGCACCACAGTTACAAGAACCCAATTTATAAATAATAGACTTAATATGATAAACTAACACACGACGAATGTATTTGCGATTTTCTCTCTCCCTTCCCAAAGAGGGTCGTAGCCCACGTAATGCGTTCTTTATTACCCACGGAACCCAAACGGCAGCCGTTTGGGGTTCCCTACATGTCGGTAATCTGTAAATGTAGTTGTTTGGGGTAGTTGGGAGCCTGTAAAGTGGTACCCAGTAGTTCTGATGATGTTTTTTGGATGGATATTAGTTTAAAATCGGGGTTGGATTATCTTCAGTTGTTTGTATCATGTTTTTTGGAGGAGATACCAGTTCAACCTGGGAGTCTATTTCAAGAGTTAATAGGATACTAAGGCAAGCGTGCTCCATCTTCGAGCACATCATCGCTTACCATCAGGTGAGATAGTGGTCAAAGTGTGGCAACCAATTAAAAAAAAATAAGCTTCTGCACTTCCTAAGATGTAAAAATTTCTTAGTAAGTGCAGAGGCTTAAGTTTTGTCAATTTGTGCACACTCATTTGTATTTCTGAGATTGAGTTTGTGTTCTTTCTTAGGGTGGTCAGCACACACAGCTTCATTTACCTATTTTAAATTGGTAGAAGCTAAAAAGCCTTTTACAAAGTACCTATGGTGCAGAAGCCACAAGGAAAACTTACTTAGCGTAACTTGTACCGTGAAAAATAGAAACGCAGCGCCATCTACGAGCATCTCACTAGCAGCAAACTACTGAACGCGATCCTGCATCACAGTATCAGTTTTCCGTGCGTTTTTTTTTTAATATACAAAACGGGGAAACTCTTGGCCCAAATCTCACCTGATGGAAAGTAATGATTAGGGCGAAGATGGAAGCGAGTTTCACCCGGAATCCTCTTACACAGAGGAACTATCATACCTCTAACTGCCGGAACACAACAATGCGGTTAACATAGTTGTTATGGCGACAGACTTAGACATGATGGTGGTAGCTTGCCAGGCGGACTTAGAACAAGTCCTACCACCAACCAAACCGAACAAAAACTTTGCCTCCGCTGGGAATCAAACCCGGGACCTCTGGGTCTGAATCAGGTGGTATAACCACTAGACCACGGAGGTGGTTAGTGTCACCTGTTTAGCACCACCCGGGGACCACGTGTAGGGATTCGCTGAAGGGTATTCTCCTACGGACGCGTACAATTTTTGTCTGTATGTTTGTTCCGGCTAATCTCTGAAGCGGCTGGACCGATTTTGACGGGACTTTTACTGGCAGGTAGCTGATGTAATAAGGAGTAACTTAGGCTACGATTATTAAAAAAAAAAAAGAATCGACTGTTAGGCGGAACGAAGTTCGCCGGGTCAGCTAGTATTTTATACATTAGAAGATGAAAATTTTCATATTTTCTCTAAAAACTTTCACCACCGCATTCCACAATACACTTTCGTTTCCACCCCGCTTCGACACGGTTCCAACAATGCCCACCCTCTAAGATACAAACGTGAAGATAACCCTGTTCGTGCTACAAACGTTGTAACTTGTACAAAGGGTAAACAACACAAGGGTACGTTCAGAATTTTAGTGCGCAATTGTCACTGTGGTCACAAGGGACCTTCCTGACAGTTTTTTTTTTACTTTTGTTTAAAAATCGACCGTGTAATGTGAAGGGTTTATTGCTTGGGGTAAGCAAGAGTGGGCCTCGGTGAAATTGTTTTTTTTTTTTAGAATTGGCGTTGTTTGATGAGCAGTGTTGCTTCTTGATCATTTTTTTGAAGCTTTGTTATTTATGACCTCTGACTGAAATCGGGCTGGTTTCCGCAACTCCACGACTAGGTGCGTATTTTGCGTGTAGGTGGGACAAATGTGTCATTCGATCCACCCCAGCTCCCCAAGGAAGGCCAGTAACGCCTTGGTGTTACCAACTATCTCACAGAGGGTACCTGGGTTACCGAAGTACTTGGCCCTGTAATCTGCGACTACCGGGCAGCTTAGACGCAGGTGTGCTGCTGTCTCATCTTCCTGCATACAAGCTCTGCATAGTGGGCTGTCAGTGGCTCCTATGGCATAGAGGTGTTTATTAAAAGTCCCGTGGCCAGTTGTTACGGCTGTGACTGAACGCAACTGTTGTTTTGTTAGTCTTAGGGCTTGTTTTGTGAAACGGCCATTAATAGAGGGAAGCGCCTCTTTGGCCTGCCTACACTCACCATGGTCAGCCCATAGCTTGTGATGTTTGTCTCCGGTGCGTTTCCTTACCAGACTGCGAAGATACCCGAAAGGCACGATGGGCTCAGGTCCAATCGTCGTCATGCTCGAACCCCTTCTGGCTAGCTCGTCTGCTGCATCGTTGCTCGGGATTCGCTGTGTCCTTTGATCCATTGAATGGTTACTTTGTTGTGTCTACCAACCTGGTTGAGACGCTGGTGACACTCGAGAATCAGCCCAGAGTTCGCTGTGTGGCTGTTCAGGGCTTGCAGGACGGCCATGCTGTCCGAAAGTATGCGTATTTAATGGTCCTTAACTTAATGGCCTCTGACATAAAATACCTTCGTTTTAAAGTTTGAAATAAACTCGCTGGAAATATCTGTGGCTCAAGTCCTAACCGCGAATTGAACGAATTAAAGTTATTCCATGTGCCTTTTTAATGCGAATAGGCAATTCATGTCTGTTAAGTTTTAA
The DNA here is from genome assembly GCA_963859965.1 of Ceramica pisi. NCBI lineage: Eukaryota > Metazoa > Arthropoda > Insecta > Lepidoptera > Noctuidae > Ceramica > Ceramica pisi. The sequence continues at coordinate 36,879,220 of OY982527.1, read as the reverse complement.
AATCATCCTGCCCATTTCCCAAGTTACTTGGGTTCGGTGCAACACGGTGACGCTCTCATTCAATTCAGTTTTTTCAGATCATTTCTCACACAATCCACACATATTTTTACGGCATTCCTCTCCGTCCATCCCATAAGTAACGACTTTAGGATATTTGACTGGGTTTTTAAGATTCCACACCTCAAAGAGAAAACGGAACCCTTATAGGATCACTTTGTTGTCCGTCTGTCAGTCAAGACCCTTTATCTCCGGAACGTGTGAAGGTAGCGTATTGAAAGGCCTGAGACCTGTATCCAGTAGTGGACGTCGGCTGATATGACTGGCTGGTCAGGTCCACTCAATTCTGTGTGTACTTTCCTCAAAATACCAATTCAGACATTAACCTGCATGGTTCTCATATGATTTGACCAGTACGATTGTATGGACTTTAACAGAGGCTTTGACCTCTGAGTTTGTTCCGGTGTTTTTTCCCAGAGCAGTCAGCTAGGAAACGCCGGCTTCATCTAGTTTAAAATGAACAAAAAATATTGACGTGTTAAAGTGTTATTTACAACCTACTTACAAAATAAATATCATTTATGAAGATGATGATGACGAGCAGAGGCTGTACACAAGTGACATTCTATCAACAACAGCGTCGCGATTGCGATTAAAAAAGTCTAAACTCGGACAGATAGACAGACTCGGACGGAGTCGGACTCACGGACGAAGGGTTCCGTACCATTATCTAAAAAATCAAGTTTGTTGTATGGGAGTCCCCTTAAATTTTTATTTTATTCTGTTTTTTTTTTAGTATTTGTTGTGATAGTGGCAACAGAAATACATTATCTGTGAAAATTTCAACTGTCTAGCCATCGCGATTCTTGAGATACAGCCTGGTGACAGACAGACAGCGAAGTCTTAGTGATAGGATCCCGTTTTTTTACCCTTTGGGTACGGAACCCTAAAAACGAATGCACCGATTTTCATGCCGTTTCACCAATAGATAGATCGGTTCTCGAGGAAGGTTTTAGTATATAATTTGTCAACGCAAGCATCCGCTAATTGATAATACGGTTGCATATTAGAAAATCAAAACTTTTCTGAGCAAATTTCAAAAGAACAACGTACAAATCAACAAAGTTTAAAATAACGATGGTCATTTGATCAAAAGTTCAGCTGGCCAACGTCTGGGATATAAATGTTTATAATATTATTTATTACACTATTGATCAAATCGTTTAAAGGTCAAAATGGATTACTGGATAAATTATGAATTATCAAATGGATTAACTGTAAAAGGTAAAAATAATATTTATATTAGCGAATAGCGCCTGTCTGATACAGAAAGCCTTTGCCAAAACATGATCGGCACAAATAAATGATTACTTTCTATATAATCTAGTCATTTCTGCCACTCGCCGGCCGCTGCCGCGGCACCGCTCGCTTCGCTCGCGCGGCTCGTGCGTGTCACAGTTCTGACCTAACCTAACCATTTTTCTTTTAATAATAAACCCCGTCTAACTAGTTCGGTTCTTGATGCCATCTATGAGTAATCGCGTGAACGACGTCGCCGCTCTTTGGGATTATAAGAAATCATTTGTGATTATAAAATTTGATTAGTTATGATTTTATATTTTAAAATTACATCTAGCAACTTTTGATCAGTCGTTCATTTGATGTCACATACATTGGGATTCTAAAAATTTTCTAAATAAAACATTTGGTCATTTAAATTTGGTGATATCGTTTATTGTTCTTTTGAAATTTGCTCGAGAAAGTTTTTAATATGCAACCGATAATACTATATGTGTCTAGAGCTTGTACCTACTCCTGCCATCGAATCGCTAACCTACTGTTCCTAGCTGTATAGACTCGGCTTATACTTACCACACGGCTATAATTTTCTTGGACGGGGAGACTTTCCCGTTAACGATGGTTTTATTCATAAATAATCAGTTCTTCGAAGTCCTACTAGCCAGTTTAGTAATAAAGCCTGTTCTGAAATTGTTTTTTAGACATTATTCTATGTAGGTACCTATCTTCTAGAGTGGGCGCCAAATAAACTTGCAATAAAGTAAATTGACTTCCCCTAATATCTCTTTGTACCGTTTTGGATTACAATCACGATAGATGTTGATTCAGGGCAACATTTACCTACTTAATACTACAATACTTACTTGAGTTATATTTTTGAAAACTTCTTTAGCGGCGTCAAACTCAAGATAGACAGACCTGATTGAACATTCTTAAGACGAATGATTCAAAAATGCACAACGTTATGTTCAAGTTTTCACTTCTGCCGGCACTCCCGGAGTGCAACCTGTTGTTTTTGTTTTTTACTAACCTAATTTACTTATTTAAACAGATGTCCCCCAAAGATCAAATGATGGCTAAGTTATTGATTGTGTTTTACCAGTACAATGCAATGAATTTTGCAATGGTATCCCAGAGTTTGGAATTGGGTGGTGAAAAACTCAGTGCAAGGTCAGCCCCTGTGGGAAGCATGACTCGATGTTATGCCTGCGCTTGTGTATACAGTCGCCAGCAGTCGCCAGCACATCAAGCTACCCGAAACTGACAAATTTTCCCAATCAATCTTGAACCTTATAGGGTTTACGATAAAGTTGAAAATTTATTGAAGAAATTTGACAGATTGTTGTAGCTTGACGTGCTGGCGTCTGTACCTATGGTAGGCGCTAGATAAACTTGCAACAAAGTACACTGACTTTTCACTAACATCCCTTCAGAGATGGCGCCGGAAAATGGCAGACTCCTTAAGATTGTAATGAATCTTGATTAGATATAATTTCTCGATAATATAGTATGAAAAAGTTGTTTTGTACATAATAATTCGGATCCCATCCAAATTCAATAGTTTCCAATATATACGGGTCTTGTTTTACAAAAAAAGTTTACAGTTTATTTTACAATCTTACTGAGTTTGTCGATTTCCGTTGATATAGATACAGGAACAATAAGTTATGAAACCTTTTTCTTTATTACTAAAGCACGTAAAGTATCACGATAGAAGTCTATTCAGGACAGCTTTGTCTTTGTTTCTGCTTATGACATCAAGAAACTCAATAAATGTATGTGGGTCAATGACCGTTATAGCACATCTGGCGCCTTTTTTTACGGATGGGAAATCATCCAATGACTCCACCCGCTCTGGGTGTAGCGGGAGGGAGTGTCAAAACTCATCCATGTTCCTTCATTGCCCTTTGTGTTCCGGAGCCACGGTATCTCTTTCGAATAATCCCGCGACTCCGGCAGGCGTCGGCCCTTTCGGGCCCCTCTGTGTGCTGACTCTCTTTGAGGCGCGCGTGGAACACTAACGCGCCGTCGACACGGCCTGTCGTCACTAGACGGACGGACGGCGAGCCACCCATAGCTCGCCGTCCACAGGCCCGCGCCTACGGTGGCCGGAGGTCACCAGGTGGCCCCCGACGCCTTCGGCGTCTACCACGGCGGCCGGGACGAGAGTGTCTCCTCTCCCTCTCCGCCACCTCCTTCGCTAGTATGACTGCTTCGCAGAAAGAGGCAACGGCGTCCCATTCCGTCTCGCTCTGGACCTTGGCTTGGACCAGGGCCGGACGCGAGAGGTCGCCGCCGACATCTGGCGCCTACCATATCGTCTGGTTTTATTGGCGACTCATGGACAGTGAAGCAAAAAGAGTATGTCTGTATATTCTCACACAGTTACGGACTGTACTATTTCGGTTAGATTGTTAGAAAATTCGTTATATTTATTGTTAGGTAGAGTCTAAGTTGCGAAAACATGCCCAAAACATAGTACCTACAGTTCTTGAGGTACCATTACCCGCCTTCATCATTTACATTCTCCGATGCATTTCAAATAGGACCGCCTAGAGCTCTGCCCACCCATTTCCGGAAAAGAAGCCCAAACGTATACCATAACAACGAGTAACCCCAACCAGGACCAGTCAAAACACAAATTCAATAATAATAGCACAGATGTCGAGCGAAATTGAGTCTAATGCGCACAGCAATAAAAGCGGTTGAGCGATGTTTCACGACTGTCAAAGGATATTCAACCTTATTTTTTTTAGACAAAAGAGTGATGTGTATTAAAGTTATCGAATTGTAGGACCGTGTATCAGGTCGAGGGGATTTTGGGACCGGGACCGCGGTCCCGTACCCACCTTTATTATTTTTGAGTGGTACTTTGGAACCACAAGTAAATTGAAGTAAAGTACAATTAACAAAAAAAGCTCTAAATAAGCAGTCAATGAAACTGTCGTAATTTAATTTTAAAATACTCAAGACTTACCATATTGCGTAATCAATATTTTAAGGTTAAATTCTATTAAAAAGCTGTCATTTATGAAATAATAGAAATATTTTATCGTTTCATAAAAATAGTTTTATTTGTATAACGGAATTTTTTGGTTGACCTTTGTTTATTTTATTTGTGGTCCCAAAGTATAAAATATAACATAGGTGGAGACCGTGACCGCGGTCCCGGTCCCGAAATCCCCTCGACCCCGTGTATTACCCGATTGAGTAGGAAATAGTTACGGTGTGGCCATGAAGCGGGTTGAGATTTGGCAACAAAAAATAAATTAAAAAGTTGTAAGATTTTTTTTTTATTAGTTACTACAGTTATATTATTTTTATAGTAAAGATTGACAATCTTAGCATTTGAACTTGCTAAAATATTTTTATTGTTATTGTACACAGTCATCGTACAAGTATGTTCTAAATTACACGATTTTAGCTGAAGTAAAGTTGATCTCTAAAGCTATTTTTTTTTTAATCTTCTATAATGTAAGTACCGGATGAACGTAAAATTAGACTTGTTTTTGCTAGATAGACCAGCGGGTCTGAAAAGGCCACTTTAGCAGAATCAGCCGGTACATCAAACTATCCGTCACTGTAAAATTTTCTCAATCAACCCTGCACCTAATGCTTCAGCTATAAAGATGAAAATGAATAAAAATTTGACAGATTGTTGTATGAATACCTAATATTGACAAAACCGCTGAACAGAAATATGTTCTAAATTTTAGACAACACGTTTTCAAGTTCAAGTTACAAAACTCCCTTCTTTTCCCGCGTGTTTCATAGCCACCCCTCTCGGACAAATTTGGCCACTTGTCCAAATCATAATGTAGTGACACAAATCACTATTAAAGGAATATAATTTATTTAATATCCACTTGCAATCCAATTGCGTAGGGTGGGGGACGCTATCGATAAATTAAAGTTATTTAATTACTATTTGTCGATATTTGTAAGTAGGTATGTATATTTTATGATTCAAAGCAAGCCCATATTGAAATATATTTCGTATTCGCTCGTTTTTTGCTTCCTCTAATTACATGAAATAAAAGCTAAGGATCTAATTATTACGATAACAGAATAGCAAAACCAGGCCATGAATATTATAAATTTAATTACACTTCGTAGAACAATAATGACCAAAATCACAGAAAAAATAACGTGCACTCTTGTTCAGGAAAATGTTCATAAAGGAGGTTCGATTTAATCCTTAAAAATGCATATAATCGTGCCATGAACTGTTTCATTCGTTAATACCCTACGCGACGTCACCGTTACGTAGAAACTTTTTTGTTGTGATTTTTTATTCTTTGTAATGTTGGTATAGTATTTTAATTTCTGTTTTAGTGGGTGTGCCATAGGGTATTAACGGTTGAAACAGTTCAAAATACGGCTATTTGCGGCGGGTGCGAACAGGTTAAACTGTAGGTTGGTCGATAGGCGATGCATGAAGCGCTACCGGTACTTGTTTGACATCCCATTCATTAACATAATACTGTGTTTTCAGACTGTCAAAACCTATTTGTCTTTGAAAACATGAAATCTAAACCTGTTCATTGATTATAATAATAATTATATGATATATCGATAAGTATCTCATGAAATAGAGCATTGGACCAAACAACATAATAAAGAGAAACACGATCGAATTATAAGCACGACATGAAACAATCCTGTCACGAGTAGCATTTTTTATACGCCCTCCAAGTTTCTTCTACATTCATAGATTTTTTGATACAAGCCCGCGTTCGCCTATCACGAATATTACGCTGACCTTTTGGAGTCATCATAACCTGACCTACTTGAAACGCCATAAGTTTTTCATGGGATCCGTCAAAATAGAAGCAACCTTTAGCTTCAATGGGTAAGTCTGAAAATATCGTATTTTACGTCTAGAAAAAGGATAGGTCATTGTACTAGCAGGTTACATTGATTCAATTACTTTGAAAGAAATAAGTTGATAAGTTTGACCTGTTATATAACAAAACAGAATGGAAGCTACAGTTCTAAGGTCAAAGGGCCTGGTAACAAAGATTACTGAGTCTTAACGTTAAGAGCGAGAAAAGCCCGCCAAAAATTAAGAAAAGACAACCCCTAAAAGATATCAATCTGCCTAGCTGTTTTGTTTCCGGCTTCCGGCTTAATCGGAACCTTACCGCCCCAAAACAAATATGTGAAAAGTCACCTTGGCATTCAAATAATCAATTTTATCGATAAAAATAAAGGCGAGCTAGTCCCGTCACTACACATACACAATGACATACGTATGCGTTGTTAGGCGTGTACCAAATATGAGGGGAGATTGAATTATAGTCATATGGTGCACCTGTGAATCTAATGTGGTTAAGAGTTAATTAACATTCTGGAATTCATTTAAAAATAAAGGGAATGAAAGTAAAGGCGTTAAAATATATTTATATTTTTTTTATATATTAATTTAAGAGCTCGTGGCTAAATAATAATAGACGCACGGGTCAATTTTGAAGGTTAAGCAACGCTTGCCGAGGTATTATGATGGATTTTATACTTTTCGCGATCAAAATCAGTAATTAGATAAGAGATTCATGTAGACAACTGCCTCAAAACATCACGTTCAATTGGTACCAATGTAGTGTGACTCCATAGTTCATATTTCTTCAATTTCCACCAATGTTTCCTACCGTATTGAATGCGATCGGCTAGACCAAGTGATGTTTTATCAGCGATAATGATTGTAAAAACACTGTTATTCAGCTGAATTCGGTTTGACTGGGAGCCAACCCCAATATAGTTGGCAAAAAGGCTAGGCACTAGGCAGATGATGAATGATTGTCAAAAGAGAAAAATATTAAAAACGCGGGTTATTTTTGGCGTATAGTAACGTTAACGCATTTTGAATGAGAAAAGCTATGACCCCATAGCATTTTGGTTTAATTTTATGGGACATTCAAAATTTATATCATTTAAAAATAGGAATATAGTATCTACTTCAAATTAATTTTGTTGTGCTAAACGAGTATTGTAGCTATGGTAAAATTTTACGTTACGTTACGTTACTATACGTCAAAAATTTTCGTGCTATATAGTTTACGCCAGATAAACGTGGAATAAAGTACATTGACCCACATACATTTATTGACATTCTTAAGATCAAAATCAGAAATAATGACATAAAGCTGTCCTGAATCGACTTCTATCGTGATCCTTTACTTTCTCTAGTAATGAAAAACAGTTCGTAATTTATTGTTCTAGTATCTACGAAGAGATATTAGGGAAAGGTCAATGTACTTTATTCCACGTTTATCTGGCGTAAACTTTAGTGTAGTAGTGCATGACAATCACGGATTTTATGTTTAATGATTTTATTTTAGGAAACTAAAATTGATCACATTTCTCAAGTATACATTTTATAGGCTGTTTCCTTAAACATCTTAAATATTCTTTACATAACTAACTAGCTGATGCCCGTGGTTTCGCACGCTTGACAAATCATATACCAATACCTTCCTCGAGAACCACTCTATCCATTGGTGAAAACAGCATGAAAATCGGTGCAGTAGTTTTTGAGTTTACGGCAAACAGACAGACAGACGCGGCGGAGGACTTTGTTTTATAATCTGTAGTGATCGTGATAGTGAAATTTATGTAATAACGATGCTTATTATGAAATATATAACACTATAAGCTTCTTGTGAACTGACCTGGTCTTGTAAGTACTGCTATTGTTCGATGGTCAAGGAGCTTAATTCCAATTTGAAACATAATTAGTGACATAATTTATAGGGCATGTGACAAAGCAAATGCCAGGCGTCTATAGTTTATCGAGCCACCATCAAGGCTAGTCGTCGAATTCTATGAATATTTGAGCAGTGTTTCAACTGTCTCTGTGCCGTCCGCACAACTACATGAAGCTACTGTAAATTGCAGATGTCATTGACGGTAGCCACTCTGTAGGACATTGTTTCCCAACCTGTGGTCCGTGGACCACCGGCGGTCCACAAGAGCTTAAATATGGTCCGCGGTTTTATAATATCAAAGTTACCAATTGGAAAGTAACATTGAAGCGAACTGATGTTTAGTATAAATCAGGAAAATTGTATGTTCTTGTTCTATGTTTATGCTCGTTACTTTTGAGTTTATTACTGGAAATTAAGAAAAGCAAAGTTGGCATTACAGCATGCTGGTGATACAGAGACGAGGTATAATTTGCGACGGATCGAGACCCCGATTTGATAATATGAATATTCGCTTTCCAATTATCCCCAACATTATACCAGTCGCTACATTACTAAGATTTTTTTATGGATTTAAAAAAATAAAATTTTCTTCAGGATTTGTGGTCCCTTCTAACAATAATTAAGATCAAAATAAGGTTGGAAACCACTGCTGTAGGATGACCAGACTAATAGGTTTTCTTGCATAGGGTGTGATTGTAGATATATGAATAAGTTTAGGAAACAACAAAAATGTCATCTGAAGGCCAATGCTTTTACTAACAAACTGGCCAAGTGCTAGTCGGACACGAAGGGCTCCATGTTACTGACCAAAAAAAAAAAACACGTTTAACAAAAAATAGTAAAATCCAGATTTAAATAAATATTTAAGGGGGCTCACATACAACGTATACGGGCCTACAATGGATAGGTTTATCAAGCTACATTTCAGACATGGGACTTGATAAATCTTCCTCTATTTTGTGTTTGTTTTTGTACTCATTTGTGGCTAAGTGTTACTACTAACATAGTTTTTAAGTTTTTTTTAGGTAATACTAACTCGCTATGGGCCATCAACGCATGAAATTATTTTTTATTTATTTATAGTAAAAGGCGCTTATATGACTGTTGAGTATTTGGATGAATGCCTATAAAAAGTAATCCTGTTGAAATAAAAATAATATACGGGGCGATTTCACAGACAGAAGGATGAGAAATCATCAAATAACTCCTTCCGCCCTGGGAGGAGCGGAATGGAATGTCAGATTCTTACTGACAATAACCCATCTGCGTTCCTCCAAATGCCCTTTGCATTTTAGGGCGGCGGTGATACTTTCCAAAAAAATCCGCAGAAACTGTAAAATGAAAACCCCTGATCATAAACTTCCAGTTCACCTAAAAATCAAGCAACTAAATAAACTATGGGTGTAACCGAACCGAACCCAAAGCCGAAGTGAGGGCTATAAAAATATATATTTCGTGCAGCAACATTGCAATAACGTTAGGTCTCCTAATTGTGAGTTAGTGCGCCCCTGAGACAGCGCCAGACATGAACCCCGGACCGCGTGTAATAGATAGTGCACTTTTTATTTTTTGGCTCTCGGACTAACGCGACGTTTGTGGAGCAGAAAGATGTAGATATTGACTGTGGAGATGTTAGGGAGTTAGTGGCAAAAATATCACTCGCCAAACCAAAATATTTGAGGTTTAACACAGTTTTATATCATTTTCATCCCAATTTCCGTCTTTCACGTGGCATTTTTAAGTCGTCGTCGTTCAGTTATTTTAGTCAGTTAGTTATTTTATTGGAGGAGTTTATTTGTTCTATTCTTATTTATGCACCAAAAACAATGTTGAGTTTCTCCCAGCAAACCTCCAGTTCTAGAATCTAGTACTACTTAAGATGTTATTAAATATTTATGTTATTTATTTATAGGGATGAACACAATTAGAAATCACTACATACTATAAAACAAAGTCCTCCTCCAGTTACTTATTTATTGACACACCAACGACTTATTCACTAAATCATTACAATCATTTATATAATCTATTTAAAAGTTTTGCGGTGAATTTTTCACTTATAGGTGTGCACAACACTTGTATAACCAAAGATAATAAAAACTAAAATGGAATTATATAATAATAATAAGATAATTTACATTGAATTTTAAATGTCTGTTCGCGATAAACTGAAAAAACCGGCCAAGTGCGAGTCGGACACGCGCACCGAGGGTTTCGTACAAACCAGTAGGTATTATATTATAAGCAAAAGATGCGATTTACGATTTATGACGTATTAAAAAAATCTACTTACTAGATCTCGTTCAAACCAATTTTCGCTGGTAGTTTACATGGTAATATTATATATTATGTATTTTTTTTAGTTTGCCATTATCTTATTTTAGAAGTTACAGGGGGGGGGACATTATACCACTTTGGAAGTGTCTCTCGCGCAAACTATTCAGTTTACAAAAAAAATATATGAGAAACTTCATATCATTTTCAAAGACCTATCCATAGATACCCCACACGAATGGGTTTGATGAAAAAAAAAATGAGTTTCAATTCTAAGTATGGGGTATATACCCCCAAATTTTTTGGTTTTTTTCTATTTTTGTGTGAAAATCTTAATGCGGTTCCTATACCTACTTACCAAGTTTCAACAGCATAGTTCTTATAGTTTCAGAGAAAAGTGGCTGTGACATACGGACGGACAGACAGACAGACAGGCATGACGAATCTATAAGGGTTCCGTTTTTGCCATTTGGCTACGGAACCCTAAAAAGTACTGCACCGATTTTCATGCTGTTTCCACCAATGGATAGAGTGGTTCTCGAGGAAAGTTTTAGTATATAATTTGTCAAGCGGGCGAATTCGCGAGCATCAGCTAGTCCGTAATAAAAGGTTAACTTCTACATACTTTCAGTCAAAAGCTACTATGTATTCACTTTAAGTTTGATTTCATCATTTTTTCCTTCATAGAAAAACTGCTTCTCCGATGCAACGTACAGGTATCTTTTCATTTTATGAAAATCGTTGGTTACTTTACTAAGAAAATAGAAAAGTCCTTCCATCTTTCATAGAATACTAAACAAAAATATTTGATTAGGTGACTAACAAAAGAAGTTTCATCATAAAAATCAAAGCGGCCGCCGCATAGGGGAATATGGCAATATTTATAGCTAGCGCATATGCGACGTCGACACGACAAACATTCATTTCGGCAACAATGCCGGTCAACAACTTAAGCATATTGGCTGAACACTCACTCCCAATCAACGTCACAACACTCGGCCCGTCGCCCCATCTATAAAAAACAAGTGTTTACTCTCATAAAGAATGAGTGCAAATCTGCACAATGATTGTTTATGTTTCCATATCGTCCCGAGCACCATTGTTGCGACGAGCACCCTCCTTTTATTTACAATAAAACGTATGATTTAACATGAATGCAGAAGTTAATACGGCGGACGAGTATAATGGCGACGACGCCCCTCATAATCCTCTTAATCATTAAAATATTGACAGGGAACTAACGTGTGCTTCTGTCCGCAGATGGGCCACCACGGCATGGAGGGGCTGGACATGCTCGACCCGCTGACTTCCTCTTCGATGACCACGCTGGCGCCCATGGGCGAGGCCGCCCCCCCGCACCACCAGCTGCACGGCTACGGCGCCATGAACCACGTCATGAACCACCACCACCACGCCGGTGGGCTGTCGCACGCGCCCCCCGCGCACCTTGGCCACCCCGCCGCCGCCCTGCACCCCGACACCGACACAGATCCCCGCGAGCTCGAGGCCTTCGCCGAACGATTCAAACAACGAAGAATCAAACTAGGGGTCACACAAGCAGACGTTGGTAAAGCCCTCGCAAACCTCAAACTTCCCGGGGTAGGAGCCCTGTCACAAAGCACTATCTGCCGTTTTGAGAGCCTCACACTAAGTCACAATAACATGATAGCACTGAAGCCCATCCTGCAGGCGTGGCTCGAGGAGGCAGAGGCGCAGGCCAAGAACAAGCGGCGGGACCCCGACGCGCCGAGCGTGCTTCCAGCTGGAGAGAAGAAACGTAAGAGAACTTCCATCGCGGCGCCGGAGAAGAGAAGTCTAGAGGCTTACTTCGCGGTGCAGCCGAGGCCGTCCGGGGAGAAAATCACGGCGATCGCGGAGAAGCTGGACCTCAAGAAGAACGTGGTGCGGGTGTGGTTCTGCAACCAGCGACAGAAACAGAAGCGGATGAAGTTCGCGGCGCAGCACTGACCGGCGGGCGGCGGCGCCGCTCTGCTGTATCCCGGTCCCGGGTACGGTTACTGAGCACGCCGCTGCGGCGCGCCGCCGGCACGCCCCTCAGCCCTCACACAGCAATAAGGATCTCATTCCGATCTCATTCTTAAACTCCCTTCGAGTCAAGCAACCTAGTCTCTAGTGTAGATATTATACCGTTCTTAAGTTTTCTATACACGTTCCACGAATTCTTATATATTTTTCGAGACACAGGGTATATAATAATCGATTATATACATATCATTACAGAGAGTAGATGTCGCTTCAATCGTTCAGTTCGTGCGCGCCGTCTTGTCAATGTTTTCGGAGCATCGAATATGTACATGAATAAAAAATTGAAATTCAGGATTTTTAAGAGAATGTGCCTTGCAAATAATCAATATTCTGTGTTTTAATATTAGTAACTTCATAGCTGCGAGTCGCAGGAGTCGCACCGGACAGCCGGACATCCGGCATCGCGTCCGGTCTGTTCCGGCACACGCGGTGCGACGCGCGCCCGGCCGGTAACATGCAACACTGAGGCATCCATTAAATGTAGATTTACGTATTAATTTCCGTGACTTTGCTCATTATTTAGAAGTGGACGGGTCCTCGCTCGTGTTACCGGCCGGTGTCATTGCGGTGCGCAGTCTAATGTTTAAATATTTAATGATAAATTCGTTAGGCGTTTTGTTCTCATAATATTGATACTGTACAAAATAATCGTAAGAAATTATAGTTTCCAAGCCTAAGTTGTAGATAATATTCGATAGGATTTTGTACTATATTAAAATTATTTGTTTTATTTTCTTTTAGTTTGTTCATTTTGTATGGTTATTATAAAATTTTCACGAAATGGCACAATTTCTAGTTTAAGCGGTTATTAGTGACATTTAGCCAAAATAGAATTAACTATTCATTTGTAAATAACTCACTTTTCAATTAACAAGTAGGCGTTAGTTAAAACACATAGTTACTAAAACAAAAGGAATTAGTACAACGCGGTTGGATTCATGCACAACTTGCAGAACGTTTTGTTTGTCCGTCCCTTTTTTAATGTTCTAGATAATTAGAAAAGGCGATGTAACAAAACACTCGATGCCAAACTCTTCATTTGAAGCGTCAATAAATTCTAAAATGAAATGCGGCCAAAGTATTGACGATAATGAAATTAAATAAAAACTAATTTGAGACTACTTTCGGTTGTTCCCTGCATGAATCCAAAATGGTGTTATGCACCACAGCTTAAGTAACAGAAAACCCGAAAAAAAAAAAACAAAAAATTTGCGAATTATAAATAATATTTTTAAAAGATATTTTGTAAATATAGATTTAATAAAAAGACTTAAGTAATGAAACGTGCAATTTAGACTTCGGTAATTATAAAAATAACTGCTAGGAATTTATGGGATCTACCACAGACAGTGAACTACACGTTCTTTATATCAATCTAGTCATAGCTTTATTTGTATTTAAATCTTTATTGTGTTGTTTCCCAAAGACTTGATGATTTTTATAATTTATTGATGTTAAATAATTTTTTACTCCAATGTACAATTTTACCAACTTTTAAGTGTATTTATTAAGGAAAAATGGAAAAAATACCTTTTTTTTGTTGAAATTTAGTACTTATTGGGATTATGAAAAACTGTACGATACCTTACGTCACCACTCAACCTAATATGAACTAAGATTCGTGATATTACAGCGTTAAAATTAGCAATAATTACGCATTTCTTTAGTCAAAATATTTTTTACTGTAGTATAGGAAAAGTGGATTTATGACCTCTGAAATTGGTATAGAAGAAAAAACTACTACTCTAATTGAATAGAAAATTATCTTACTTGTAAATAAATGATTGAATGAAAACTTAAGAAAACAAACCTTACTAAATTGTGACGTAAGCTATGTACAAAATTACGTTATTAATTATTTTAATTTGTAAATAAAATGAGGATAATTAATAATAGACCGAACGTAATTATTATTACTATTAGTTCTGGTAACTAAGTCAGTAATAATTTTAAGTAGACATTAGAAAAAGTTTCTCTTGCAATTATTAATTCTTAATTAATTATTATTATTAATAATAAAAAGAAGACAATCTTATTTCGAAACCAATAAACAATAAATTGAAAATAGAAATATTAGTAAAAATCTTTTTGTTTCATTACGCCATCACACCATCCCAATGTGCATACCACCACTAACATAAGTACATATTTTTTAAATATCAAAGGCAAACCCGACTCACAGCCGAAACTACTGGTCGTAGTAAGCTGAGATTTGGCATGTAGCTTTTTACACTCCATAGGGGTTGCTTTAAGAAATAATTTCCCAATATTCTTGAAGACGCGGGCGAAAGCAAGTATTTTAATAAAAGCGATCTGGGTTCGAATCTCGAAGAAAGCTCGTGGCTAAATAATAACAGCCGCACGGGTCGATCTTCAAGGTTTAGCAACGCTTGCTAAGGTTAGTCTGTGGATGGGTGACCATCTAAACATACCTAATTTCGCAATCCTGCTAAGTATTATATTGTTGTGAATAGGGTATCAGGTACGATGTATTTAGTTACTGAGATGATGGGGATGAAAAGAAATCGAGATGCCTAGTATATAATTTGCTCAGTGGGGTTTGTTCCAAGTTCTATAACATTTGCGTTGTTAGGTACCCGTTGCAAAACATGATAGAGCACACATATTAACAAGCTACACACACGTGCATTATTTTAGGTAGGTACCTAAAGCATTTATTTGTAACGCCTGTCGCGATGCTGTGTGGTTGCAACTTCAATTGATATGGAGCACCAGAACAACGTGGAGTTGCGGCGGAAATGCACGAAAATGAACTTCCGCTTTGTCAGATTCACACGAAGAATCTATTAGGTAAGTGTGTTTACAAAGAAAATGAAATAAAATCCTACCTCATTTTAGATCTCCTAGCGTCTTTATGTACATAGGAGACTAGCTGACCCGCGCAACTTCGTCTGCGTCACATTTTCCATTACTGCTCCGCTACTATTCGTCTTACCTTCCTCGATAAATGGACTATCTAACACTGAAAGAATTTTTCTAATCGGTCCACTAGTTCCTGAGATTAGCGCGTTCAACCAAACAAACAAACAAACTCTTCTGCTTTATAATATTAGTATAGATTAGTATAGATGGATGATATACAGCATGCCTTCCTCTTGTTTCATAAGAAAATTGCATATTCTTGCATTAATTCCAAAATAAATACGGGTAATTGTTTGACGTATACTGTTCCACCGAGAAAATGTCAGTGAGACAGTTATTTGCGTGCGCTAGCGATAGCAACATTTGATTAATTTACGCTACGTTAAAACGTAAACTCGATACGAAGGTAAGTGTCAAAAAGTTGTGCTACCGATTAGTTAGTTCCAAATACGGTCACATAGGCCTGTGTGCCAATTCTACTAATTTTCACATTCGCATCTCAATGGAAAACTGTCAAAAATGTATGGAAATTAAGGCTTTTTTGACAGTTTGAGATTGACATGCGAATGCGAAAGTTGTTTAAAACTGAGTAGAATTGACCCTCTCTGATCAATTTTGCATACAAACATTGTCGCAGGAAATACGTTAATGGTGTCGACGCAATAGGCTATAAGTTTACGCCAGATAAACGTAGAATAAAGAACATTGACCTTTCCCTAATATCTCTTCGTAGATACTAGAACAATAAATTAAGAACTGATTTTCATTATTAGAAAACGTAGAGGATCACGATAGAAGTCGATTCAGGACAGCTTTATGTCATTATTTCTGATTTTGATCTTAAGAAAGGCAATAAATGTATGTGGGTCAATGTACTTATTCCACGTTTATCTGGCGTAAAGTATAGTTTCCATCATCCACAAATTGCAAAACTATTTAGTTCATCTGTTAGAGTATTGAAAAATAATGGACACGTATTTTTTGTTTTTGTAAATCAATTAATATTGACAAAGATAAAACACGTCGAAACTCGGGAGTTCGTGACGTTATAACCTGCTAAAAATTATGTCTCGGCGCGGCGTGACGTATACCATAAAAGCATCGCAACTTCGTCAATTTTGGTTCCCGTAACAAAAGAAAAAATACAGGTCAGATAATTTTTGATAATCCAACTGACGGACTAATTAGATTTTTCAGGAGACATCAGACAAGCCTATTACGCAGAGACTCGTGCTTAGCCCCCTGATCAATTTTGCATACAAAAATTGTCGCAGGCGAAACGTTTACGCTGTCAACGCAATTATGCAGAATCTTGTGCTTAGCCCTTCGTCGTAGAAGGCTGAAATTTGGCATATAGGTTCCTTGGGGAGTGTATGGTAGCACTTAGAGAGGATTTTTCTCAATTCCTACGGGAACGGGAGAAAACGGGATGTGCGCGTACGAAGTCGCGGACAAGAGCTAGTATTACATTTAATAAAGTTGAAGAGTTTGTTGGCTAGTTTTAAGGGCGCTTATCTCTGGAACTACCAGTCAACCAACTCACACTAAGCGCTTCCAAGCGTCTTTCATAATGCGCACAGCAAAGGAGTGGAACTCTTTGCCTGCATCTGTGTTTCCGAATGCTTACAACTCTAATCTTTTCAAAGTTAGAGTGAACGGGCTACTTATGGGTAAGCTCGCTCCATCGTAGACTTTGTCTCTGTCATCTCTGACCAAGACTAGAGTCAAGAGCAAACCCATATCAAGTAAAAAAAAAGAAGTCAGGTTTAGAAAATCTTTTTTGTATATTATATATCCACATTCATGAGGAAGGCCTTAGGCTATGTGGGAACTAGAATAACGGCATATGCGCGTACTATCTCGCGAGAACAAGCTAGTTTTAAGGGCGCTAATCTCTGGGACTACCAGTCAGATTTAGAAAATCCTTTTGTATATTATATATCCACATTCATGAGGAAGGCCTTAGGCTATAGGGGAACTAGAATAACGGCATATGCGCGTACTAACTCGCGAGAACAAGCTAGTTTTAAGGGCGCTAATCTCTGGGAATACCAGTCAGATTTAGAAAATCTTTTTGTGTATTACAGCCACATTCATGAGGAAAGCCTTAGGCAATACGAGAACTAGAAAAACGGGATATGCGCGTAAAAAGTCGCGAGAACAAGCTAGTTAACTAAAAATATAAAAGCTATAAGAAATCGGAGATAAATGTTGTCTTAGCTGTATTTCTCTACAGGAAAACGTGGCCAAGTGCGATTGGGACTCGCGTGCAAAGGGTTCCGAGCTAATTTCATTTTTTAACATGTTATTTTAGTAACACAGACTTCTTATATGTTTTCCTGTTATCATTAGGTATAGAACTACGGTATGGAACGCTGAAAACAACAAAAAACACTGAAATAAAAGTTATTTTGTAGTTGTTTTTTGTAAAAATGTATTCATGTTTCCCCCCGTTGTTCACATGTGCTTACCCCTTCACAGCGTACCGGCGTGCAGTTATGTTATGAATTGGTGTAAACTATAAATAGACATGACATTTCCGCAACCCCGGTCCATTTGCTATCATTTACCTATTGAGGATTTCCGTAAGCTATCTCCAAAGTTCTTCATCAGCTCTTCACCAAATTGAAGTGATACCACTCCGAGAAAGTACTTTTCCAAAATCTACTCAAATCGCTTCTAGTGTGCCTATAAAATTTGAAGAGTTTCTTCTATTTCTCTAGGATCCCCTCATCAGATTCTGATTTGACCATGGTGATCATAGGACCACCTGTGAAGTATATACCTTCAAACAAAAAAAAATCCATCTTCGAGGAATCGGGGAAGATACATAAAAAGTGTTCCGACGAATTGAGATCCTCCACCTTTTTGAAGTCGGTTAATAAAATGCACTCATACTGAAAAATTAACTTACTAAAAATATTCTTCTAAATGTCAGCGGAGCGCGCTAGATTTTAGAAGTCCACTACAAATCTCTTGTCAACTATAAATGCTCTCCGAACATGTGAGACTGGCCCGCGAATAGATATGTAACATACTGTGACGTCAAGGCCACGGCCGACCGCTCTTAGCACGTTTTATTTTGAGATAGACTGAGAAAGCTCTGAACTTTTTGCAGTTTTAATCGGATTTAGGCTTGCCTCTGTCACTATCTCTTTTGATGTGTAATGTGCAATAATTCCATTAATTTAAAGGACAAACTATATACATTTAAAGTAAAAAATAAAATGCCTAACTAAAACTGTGGCGTCAAAAAATTCGTCCCCATAGCTATCGATGCCACGTTGTATGGCAATGCTTATCCTCTGGCCAAGGTAAAAGCCAGCTCTTGGGTCACGCGAAGCGTCAACTAAGCGTTTTGCTAGGTCTTTAAATAGGACGTGAGCACTCGGACCCCACGGTCCAATAGTTTCAACCCCAAACGGCTCAAAAATGTAGATGCCAGTAAGGCTAATATATTTCCGCCGTTTGAGATTTTACTTGATGTTAAATATAAATATGGTGCCAACTGAGGTTCTAGACAAGTGACTCTCTGTTAGCGGTATCGCAACTTCAAAATTGTATGGAATTGACAAACGTTCCTCAAGAAACGTTCCACGACCTCACGACCTCATCCCACCGATCCCTTCTACCATCGGACATCCAAACGCTCTGCAACTTACCATCCCTACCTTGTTGCTTTTCCACCAATTCGCACTAAGCGTTTCCAAACGTCTTTTATAATGCGCACAGCAAAGGAGTGGGACTCTCTGCCTGCGTCTGTGTTTCCGAATGCTTACAACCCTAATCATTTTAAAGCTAGAGTAAAAGGCTCTTTCTTGGTAAGCTTGCTCCAAGAAAGACTTGAGTCAAGAACAAACCAAACACAAATAAAATAAAACACTGTCGAAAAGTCACTTGATTAATCTCTTATATTTTGTTATTTCGTCGACAGTCAGATTCTCTATGGCAGATGTCAGATGCCCGTGCAATAAAGGTCACTGACCCACATACATTTATTTGACTTTTCTATCTTTCAAAACCAGAAATAATTACATAATGCTGTCCTAAATCGACTTTATCGTGATCCTCTACGTTCTCTAGTAAAGAAAAACAGTTAACAATTTATTGTTCGAGTAACTCATCATCATCCTACAATTTTCCTAACTACATTGGGGTCGGCTTCCAGTCAAACCAAATTTAGCTGAAAACCAGTATTTTACGTGGAACGGCCTACCAGACCTCCATAACCCATTAACTGGGGAACACGGTTCTCCTTGGCAAGACTGTTGTCAGATTTTCTGGCTTCTGACTATCCGTAACGACTGCCAAAGATCTCCGAATGACAGCCGGGACCAACAGCTTAACGTGCATTCCGAGGCACGGAAGAAACGATATGTTAATGATAGAAAAGATGGTCACCCATCCACAGACCAGCCTTGGCAAGCGTTGCTTAACCTTGAAGATCGAAACGAGCGGCTATTGTTATTTAGCCACGTGCTCCCCTTATTGTTCGAGAGTACTGTGAAGGGATATTAGAGAAAGGTCAATGCACTTTATTGCACGTTTATCTGGCGCTAACCATAGAATGGCACTTTGTCGTTAGCCTACAGTAGTGCGATTCTGTAATCATGTCGAAGTGAACACTTAGGCGAAGTGAAAGACAAGTGAGCTGTCAAACCATACAAACAAGATAGAATGACAGCTCACTTTTCGTTCACTCCACCTAACGTACAGTCGCTCGATTCTGTTGAAATCACTCCACCTAAGTGATCACGGTGAGATGTCAACAGAATCTACCGGCAGAAGACCAATTCGTAACCTATCGTATTTAAATCGCAATTTTATTTCTGCGAAAACAAAATTAGTAAAAACTAGCTGTCCCACGCGGCTTCGCTCCCGTTTAACCATAGTTCCCGTTCCCGTGGGATTTTTGGGATAAAAACTATCCTATGTCCGTCTCCTGGTTCTAAGCTACCTCCCTACCAATTATCAGCTTAATCGATTCAGCCGTTCTTGAGTTATAAATAGTGTAACTAACACGACTTTCTTTTATATAATATATATAATATAGATGTAGGGAAATGGCTGGTTTTATAGTTTGCGGCTACGATCCAACCGCTCCGTAAAGTAGCAGAACTGTCCCTCCGCTTAGAAGTAGAATCTCCCACTGTTACGCAGAAAACATTGCGGAATACTTTTGTAGTGCGCACAGCTTAGGAGCGGAAGTTTCGACTGATAGGTCTTAAAATTCAGAGTAATTACACAGGTAACGTTGGGTCAAGCGCGCTTTATAGTCCACTAGCTGATGCTCGCGGATTCGCCCGCTTCACAAATTATATACTAAAACCTTCCTCGAGAACCACTTTATCCATTGAAGAAAACAGTATGAAAATAGGTGCAGTAGTTTTTGAATTTATCGCGAACAGACAGACAGACACGGCGGAGGGCTTTGTTTAAAAATATGTAGCGAAAATAGAACAACTTTACCATAGTAGCCGCCACGAGTCGTGAGCACAGATGAATGCAGCAGTTTGGTCTCGCCAATGTACGGTGGGCGAACGAAACTAGCAATATATATAGCACAATAGTCGATGAGCATTGACTTATCAAACCGACCAATGACGAGTGTGTTTACGACTCGTGCTGGTTATCATACGGAGTAATCACTGAATTAACACTTATTGCAGACTACTGCCTTTAACATTTTACGCCAGTGACGTCATAAGCAGTACTAAGTAATGGCTCCCTTCATTTTGCAGTGCTGGTAAGTGATACTATACTTCCGAAATAATAAGCTTTTTTTTTTTTTTTTTAGGGATGGGAAATCATCCAATGACTCCTCCCGCTCTGGGTGTAGCGGGAGGGAGTGTCAGACTTCTACTGACTAAAACCCATCCATGTTCCTTCATTGCCCTTTGTGTTCCGGAGCCACGGTGTCTCTTGCGAATAATCCCGCGACTGCGGCAGGCGTCGGCCCTTTCGGGCCCCTCTGTGTGCTGACTCTCTTTGAGGCGCGCGTGGAACACTAACGCGCCGTCGACACGGCCTGTCGTCACTAGACGGACGGACGGCGAGCCACCCATAGCTCGCCGTCCACAGGCCCGCGCCTACGGTGGCCGGAGGTCACCAGTTGGTGTCCCCCGACGCCCGCGGCGTCCACCACGGCGGCCGGGACGAGAGGGTCTCCTCTCCCTCTCCGCCACCTCCTTCGCTAGCATGACTGCTTCGCAGAAGGAGGCAACGGCGTCCCATTCTGTCTCGCTCCGGACCATGGCTTGGACCAGGGCCGGACGCGAGAGGTTGCCGCCGATCGCCGTTTCGAGGACACGGCGGTGCGCCGCCCAAGCGGGGCACACCTGCACAGTGTGCTCCACCGTGTCCTCCGGTCGATCCTCGCAGTAAATAATAAGCTATCTTGTGGTATCATACAATTATTATAACATACTGGCTAATGCCCGCAGCTTCGTCCGCTTGACAAATTATATACTAAAACTTCCCTCGAGAACCACTATATCCATTGGTGAAAACAGCATGAAAATCAATGCAGTATTTTTTGAGTTTATCGCGAACAGACAGACAGACAGACGCGGCGGTGGACTTTATTGTTTTATAATAGTAGTGATGGTTTTTGAATGTGATGAAAAACGAAACTGACTGACTGACTGAAATGAAAGACATTGAAAGTAAAAAAAAACCAAAGGTTATTCTTGAAGTTAATAAAAATAGGTACCTATTTTTGGTTGAAGCTTTCATGTTTCATTTTGTGAAAGGTTTTGTGAAATCGTCCACTGTCAGACATCGGCAATAAACATAGTTGGGAAAAGTTCAGACTGATATATCGATGCCAATAATGCAGGACGAATAATGCAAGGCTTTTAAATCGCAACAAAAATATTACATTTTTCGAATGTGAAAAGTAAAATTGAAACGAAATACTTTTATAATCTTAAAACATAAAATTCTTCCGTGACTGACTGAGTGAGTGATTGATTGACAGACAACGTACAGACGAAACTACTGGTCATAGAAAGCTGAAATCCCAGCAAAAAACATTAAATGTAAAAAAAAGCCAAGTCTCTCTATGAGATCTGTCAAATGAAAAAGTTTTGAGATCTCATAGAAACCAAGCTCTGTTGAACTTATTTTGTAGTTAAAAGTCAACATTTAGTGACTGTATCAATATTTTTTTAATTATAATAGGGAATATGCACGCGATTTTTTTATTTACAAAATGAATTACTTATAAGCTCCAGTAAACACTCAAGGAAATATTTTTTAAATATCTTCATCAGCGATGAAGTTATAACGCTTCAAAGATTACTATTAGAACGAGAAGTCCGACATGGAATTGGACGTCACATTACGTGGCGTCTATACAGCTGCCATAGAAAACAGCGTTTTCGCGAGAGGGACAGACATATTTGTTTAAACTAATGATATCTCGCTTGTTTTTCGAGCAATTTTGATTCTATTTCCACTATTAGTAATGTATTTTTGTATATTTTTAGATAAACTGTTTAGATAATAAATATTTTTCTATGCATATTCCCTATTGTAGTGACTTGGCTTGTTTCTTCTTGTGCTTATTGCACAAGAAGAAACAAATATAAAACGGCATATTTGGAGGAGTTGAAAGTAGTAGTCAGCTACGGCTTTGCTAAGAGCCCTTTTCTGTTTTTATCTCTTTAATAAATAACAATTTATTTATAATTTAAACCAAAATTTATTACATTTTGTACGTAAACAAAGAACAAAGTTAACAATTGTAGTCGAATTCATACTAAATGTTCCTGCAAATATAAAGTGGTTTTCTATTATTTTTTAAGGTATTTTTTTTTTGTTGTAATTTTTCCTTTACGTCATGTAGCTACGATGTAGGACCTATCCTAGTGCCAAATTTGAACGTTCTAAGTCTACCTTAGAATTTTGATGATCGGTCAATCAGTGAGTGACAAAATGTAATAACTTTGATCGACCGTAACTCGAAAAATGTTTATTAAAATGTCATGTAATTTGGTGGTTAAACTTGTTCTAATACATACTCTTGGTCACTGGAAATCTAAACCCCCAGCTTTCTCCACATCGAAGATATATGGCTTCGAGAAAAGGATGGTACGGCCGTGCCCGCTTTGCTCGAAACTTGGCTGGGACACTGCCGTGCCCCCAGATTTAGCATGTGGCTTCCCTATACTTCGTAGGGAGTGAAGAAAGCTAAGAGCGAATTTTCCGAAATTCTGTCGGGAAAGGAAAAAAAACGGGATATATATGTGCGTACGAATTCGCGGGCAAAAGCTAGTAATTATTAAGATAATTAGTTTAGTGTTGGATATCTTTGTAGGTGTTATAAAAAATAATTACAGTCGGCTTTAAACAAAGGAAATATATTATGTTGTAATGTAAAACATTTCAAAAGTCAGAGAGCTACGAAGCTACGACGTAGAGGTGCTACGGAATTTGTAGCTCGGTCTACGAAGTGCTACTTTGAAGTTCATACCTTGAAGTTGCTATTGATTTGTATTGGTTCACATTGAGATTTTTTATCACGTTACTTTTTAAGTTATTTTATGTATGGGGAAGATTTTTGTCCAGCTATGAAAAATAAATCAGGTCGTTTCCAAATGTATTTACACTAAGGATTTTTTCGTTGCAAAATACTTTTCAGGGTTTCGTACCCCATGGGTAACCAAGAAAAACCTATTACTAAGCCTCCACCTTTCGTCTGGCAGTCAGCGGGCTGTATCTTAAGAATAATAGGTAGACAGTTGAAATGTTCACAGTGTGTATTTCTATTGCCGCTACAAAAACAAATAATAAAAGTTGTAAGGGTTTCCCATTCAAGAAACGTGTTTTTTTTTCGGTTTGTAGTATGGAACCGATCGTGTCCAAGTGCATTTACGTATAAAATATTATAATTCACCAAAGGCCAAAATGTTGTCTGTTAGAGAATGCCTTGTCGCCTTAAGTTCGCCCATGTCTCAATACTCAACCGCAATAGAGTAAAACCAGGATAGTTGCCCCAGGGGTTAGTTGACTCCTCCTTCTGCGAAGCAGTCATGCTAGCGAAGGAGGTGGCGGAGTGGGAGAGGGAGAGATCCTCTCGTCCCGGCCGCCGTGGTAGACGCCGCGGGCGTCGGAGGCCACCTGTTGACCTCCAGCCACCGTAGGTGCGGGCCTGTGGACGGCGAGCTATGGGTGGCTCGCCGTCCGACCGTCTAATGACGACAGGCCGTGTCGACGGCGCGTTAGTGTTCCACGCGCGCCTCAAAGAGAGTCAGCACACAGAGGGGCCCGAAAGGGCCGACGCCTGCCGGAGTCGCGGGACTATTCGAAAGAGACACCGTGGCTCCGGAACACAAAGGGCAATGAAGGAACATGGATGGCTTTTAGTCAGTAGAAGTCTGAGACTCTCTCCCGCTCCACCCAGAGCGGGGGAAGACATTGGATGATTTCCCATCACTAAAAAAAGGGGTTAGTTGACGCGATTTTAATTATTCTTAGTTTTCGAATGAATAACATGTTATTTTATATATCAATCGATAGACTCTACAACCACTTGAATTATCGAAGACAATGTTTTTTCCTGTCACAAATTTGAAGATTATAAACCAAAGTACTTACCAATTTAAAAATAAAGTTTTTGCTTTTTGTACTGAGAGATATAAAGTAACTAGCTGACCCGCGGAACTTCGTCTGCTTCACATTTTCCATTATTGCTCCGCTCCTATTTGTCTTTGCTTGATGATAGCCAATAACCTTTCTCGATAAATGGGCTATCTAACACTGAAAGAATTTTTCAAATCAGACCAGTAGTTCCTGAGATTAGCGCGTTCAACCAAACAAACAAACAAACAACCAAACAAACTCTTCTGCTTTATAATATCAATAATAAGTATAGATTTCAAAATGTGTGGCATCCATCTATCCTGGTTAAAACTGAAGACATCGGCTAATTCGTTTTGTGTCCTTACGCCCTTTGTCTTATAGCGGCAGTACTGTACATTAAGCTTAAATAATTAATTCCCAGTGGACTGTTAAAAAATATCATTAAAAAAAAACCCCTACTCACACTCCGATTTCCTTCGTAGCTCGAAGTCGTCTAATTTCGCCGACCAGGTCGTAAAGACGCGAGTAATCGCTCGCAGACAGTTGATTAGCACAAAGCGCTCCGCTCCCAGTCCGTGGGCATGAGCTCACTGCGTAGGTATAAAGGCTGATGATAGGTAAGTATGTTGCTGGGCTTGTCTTTTTGTTAAAAAAGAGACAACAGAAAGCTAATTCAAGATGTTTAGATTCATGTTTAAGTGACAGTCAATACCAACAACATGTAAGATTTTGCTATAAGGACTAAACTTGTTTAAATTTTAATGTAAACTCCAAGAATTATCACAAAATTGATAGCCGGTGAAAGAGCGACATTTATGTCGTATTCCTACTAGATAAGTTCGAATGTCCTTTGGTAAAAAAAAATAATCGTTTGCCATTGGGCCCTCATAACTGCATATTTAATTATATTTTATTATTTAAATAACAACAGCCACAGGTTGGTCTGTGGATGGGTGACCATCTTAATATACCGGGTTTCCTCCGTGCCTCGGAAAGCACGTTAAGCTGTTGGTACCGGATGTTATTTGAAGATCTTTGGCAGTCGTTACGGATAGTCAGAAGCCAGAAAATCAGACACCAGTCTTGCCAAAGAGTACCGTGTTACCAAGTTAATGGGTTGTGGAGGTCTGGTAGGCAGCCGCTCCACGAAAATACTGGTATTCAGCTGAATCCGGTTTGACTAGAAGCCGACCCCAATATAGTTGGGAAAAGGCTAGGCAGATGATGGTGATGTAAAAATGTTTTTATTCATTTTTTACTTTTAATGGTGATACTTTGACGACGTTATCGTCTACGCAGAAATTGAAATTAGCAAAAATGCTCATAAAATTAAAACTATTGAGCAAAGCTGAATTAAATTATTTACGGGACCAAATGGCAAGTATACCGCATCGAACTAAAAAGAACCACACAAATCGGATCAGAAATCTCGGAGTAATCGGTGTACATGGACCAAACATAAAAAAATATACCCGCTGAATTGAGAACCTCCTACTTTTTTGGAAGTCGGTTAAAACCCAAAACATCTTTATAAAACTCACACAAGAGAAATTCTATTAAATAGTAGCACAGACAATAAATGCTTTTATTAATAGAAGAAACAGGCTAGACGAGACTTAATTTATCAATGGCTCTGATCGGAAAAACTGACTGTAAACCAATCTAATCCGTTTAGTTCATAAGTTATTAGACAGATGGTCCCCGAGCACGGCCGTATTAGAAATGTTAATAATAATTTATATATATCACTTCTTTAATATTCTTCAATCTATGGACGTGAGGCGAGTGTTATGTTGTTATGATAATCTATACTATATACTATAATATTATAAAGAAGAAGAGTTTGTTTGTTTGTTTGTTTGGCTGAACGCGCTAATCTCAGGAACTACTGGCCTGATTTGAAAAATTCTTTCAGTGTTAGATAGCCCATTTATCGAGGAAGGCTATAGGCTATATATCATCACGGTAAGACCAATAAGAGCGGAGCAGTAATGAAAAATGTTACGCAGACGACGTTGCACGGGTCAGCTAGTAATTAATAACATAACATGTAATATAAGCCTATGTTCTTCTTCAATAAATGGGCTATCCAACACTCTAATAATTTTTTAAATCGGAACAGTAGTTCCTGAGATTACTGCGTTCAACCAAACAACAAACTCTTCATCAACAGATTTCATGATTTGCTGTCATGTTTCCTGATGATCAAATGTTTTGATAAGTTAATTTGGCTTGAAAATTGTTCATAAGTAGTTGTTTATTTAATTTACACAACTCCTTTGCTTGGGTTTTTGCTACAGCGGCACTGTAAAAATTATTGCCTCGTTCATGAGATTGCCGTGAGATTTCTATTTATAATAATATTATAAAGCTGAAGAGTTTGTTTGCTTGAAAGCGGTAATCTCAGGAACCACGGGTCCGATTTGAAAAATTATTTCAGTGTCAGATAGCCCATTTACCGAGGAAGGCTATAAGCTATATATCATCACGCTAACACAAAGAGGAGCGGAGAATTAATGGAACGTGTGACGCAGACGAAGTTGCGTGGGTCAGCTACTCTTAAATATACTTACATTTAAGATAACCGCTTGCTAAACTTCAGAGTAATTTATAACAGTTTTAGAAACGAGGCTATTTGCTACTTTTCTTGTTTATGTTGCAATTTTAAGGTCTACCATTCATCATCATCATCTGCCTATCCTTTTCCTAACTAAATTGGGATCGGCTTCCAGTCAAACCGGATTCAGCTGAATACCAGTATTTTACGTGGAACGGTCTACAGGTTTACCATTCGTAATATTTATCTTTAATAAGTATTGTGTCCCTATCGACCTATGACCATTCTGGCATATTATTTTTTTGATTTCCAAAAAATTCGAGTTTTGTTCTGCCGGCTTTAGGTTTTCCTTTTTAGGGTTCCGTAGCCAAATGGCAAAAACGGAACCCTTATACACACACACAGCCACTTTTCTCCGAAACTATAAGAACTATGCTGTTGAAACTCGGTAAGTAGATGTATTCTGTGAACCGTATTATTAAAATTTTCACACAAAAATAGAAAAAAAAAACAATAAATTTGGGGGTCCCCATACTTCAAACTGAATCCCAACATTTTTTTTTTCATCAAACTCATGCTTGTGGGTCTATCTATGGATAGGAAGATGTATATTAGGTACCATGTAAACTACCAGCGAAAATTGGTTTGAACGAGATCTAGCAAGTAGTTTTTTTTTAATACGTCATAAATCGTAAATCGCAACTTTTGCTTATAATTATATATATGATGTCTACTGGTCAGATCACTTCCCGTTAGAGGTGCAATGTAACATGATGAAGGTCAGGACAAAGTCGCCGCCACTAAGACAAAAGTTTTTTATAAATAAAGTAATGTGGGGTGAACGTAATGTAGCTCAAATCGAAAATTATACTGAGGAGTGTAATATGAAGTTAAAGCAAATTGATTTTCCTACTCAATTAAGGCAATGTTGTGACAATGTGTGTAATGAGCCAAATCATAGTGAGATAATAGATAATTTGTACAGAGAAATTATTTTGTCGTTACGGGCGGCGGCTGAATCCACCTATGATAGTCACTGTAGAGGGGGAGTCAGTAGGGGTCGACCTATTCTGGGGTGGAATAAGCATGTGAGGGACGCTCATCGGAATTCTAGGCTTAAGTTTAAAAATTGGGTTTGGCATGGTAAACCATACACGGGGTCTATTTATAATGACATGGTCGAGTCTCGCAAGCTTTTCAAACAAAAACTTAAGTTTTGTCAAAATAAGCAGGACCAAATTAAAATGGATATTCTGGCCTCAAAACACGACAAGAAAGACTTCCGCGGGTTTTGGAAACACACCAAAAAATAAAACCCCAGGCCTGGCATTCCGGTTAGTGTCGATGGTGTAAGCACGCCCGTGGGGATCGCAAACTTGTTTAAGGAACAGTTCAACTTAAAACTACCTTCAAATTCAGATGTTGATTGTGCCGATGCTCGGGCTGTTGTGTTAGAGGTACCTGCTCCGAGTATTACGACTAAGCAGATTAGCTTAATAATCAAAAATATGAGACGGGGCAAATCACCGGGGCATGACAGCCTTAGCATTGAGCATTTTGAAAATGCTGGACCTCATCTCCCAAGACTGCTAGCGCTATTGTTTACGTTCTGTATCCGACACTCCTACCTACCCGCTGAGTTGATGAGAACGGTGGTCGTACCAATATTGAAAAATAAAACTGGTGACGTCAGTGATGGGGGTAACTACAGACCGATCTCACTCGCGACTATTACGGCTAAAGTCCTTGACAGTGTGTTTGAGAGGCAACTTAAAAACCATTTAAAAATACACGATGCTCAATTCGGCTTTAGGCCGCAGCTATCGACCGAATGTGCTATCTTGTCTCTCAAACATACTGTCAGGTACTACACGGAGAGAAGCACGCCGGTATATGCGGCGTTTTTAGACCTTTCCAGGGCATTTGACCTGGTTAGGTATGACATACTGTGGTGTAAGATGAGAGAAGCTGGAGTGCCTGACGCCATAATAAATATGTTTCAGTATTGGTATGGCCACCAAACCAATCAAGTTCGATGGGCCAATGCGCTGTCTGAGGAGTACAGGTTGGAATGCGGGGTGAGACAGGGCGGTTTGACCTCGCCAGTACTTTTTAACCTATATGTCAACCAGCTGATTGTCGATCTCGGTAGCACACAGGTTGGCTGTTCTATTGACGGTCTGTGTGTCAATAGTATCAGTTACGCAGACGACATGGTGCTGCTGAGTCCGTCGATCAGCGCACTCAGGAAGTTGTTGGAGGTTTGTGAGGCTTACGCAGAAGAAAATGGACTTGTTTATAATGTTAAAAAGAGTAAACTTCTTGTATTCAAGGTAAAGCGTAAAAAACCAACACACATCCCACCAGTAATGTTAAAAGGTGTGGCCCTTGAAAGGGTGCTGGATTTTAAATACTTAGGGCATATAGTTACTGAGGACTTGAAAGATGATGCTGATATGGAGAGAGAACGAAGGGCGTTGGCTGTCCGATGTAATATGTTGGCCCGCAGGTTTGCACGGTGTACAATAGAAGTGAAAAAAACTCTTTTTAAGGCTTTTTGCCAGTCTCTGTACACCTGCACCCTGTGGGTTCGATATACGCAAAGGGCATACAACGCCCTAAGGATTCAATATAATAATGCCTTCAGGGTGTTGCTGGGGCTCCCACGTTACTGCAGTGCTTCAGGAATGTTTTCCGAAGCACGTACTGATGGCTTCACCACCATCCTTCGGAAAAGGATGGCCTCCATGATGCGCAGGGTCCGTGGGAGCGTCAACGACATTCTGAGGGTCATTAGTGATAAGCCGTGTTGCGCCATCATGGCGCATTGGGTACATACACATGTGCATGTGCCCGGTGCGTCAGGTGAGCGCAACAAATATATGAATTAATATCTTTTGTATTGTGTCTGTTACTAACATAGTTTTTAAGTAGTGTGTATTACTAACATCATATGGATCAAGATCTGAAATAAAATTATTTTATTTTATTTTATTTATTTATTTTATAATATAATACCTACAGGTTTGTACGGAACCCTCGGTGCACGAGTCCGACTCGCACTTGGCCGGTTTTTTTTTTTTAAGAATGAATTACTTGACAATAGTTAAGTAGAACTTATTCGACCTAAAATGATGTCAAATATCTACAATAACTAGAAATCAGAGTGCCAATAAAATTCTACTAATTTTCACATTTGCATCGCATTAGCATCTCAATCGCTCAAAAATGTATGAAAATTACTTTTTTACAGTTTACGATTGTCTTGCGAATACGAAGGTTCTTTAGAAATTAGTAGAATTGCCCCTCAGATTACATCAATTGAATAAAAAATGGTTCTGCAGCTACCACCGCACTAATGGAAAGGCAGACAGACATAAGCGACAGTGTGTTTTAAAAATGTAAAGAAAATAGTGTAGATATTCTGTTGAAACCGACAGTCTGTAGCACGAGTTTAGTATACTCTCCTAAAGAAAATGTTATCCAATGTATTTCTCGTATATAAATCACCGACTTCAGTTCTTCAGACGTATGACAGACAGACACTGCTTAGAGTGAATGATAACCGTTTTTCCTACATTTAATATTGTTTTAATGTCAAGACTGGCGTATATTCGCCGTCATTCGATTCCCAGGTCTAGCAACAATGGATTTAGGCGAATCCTAACTAATGTATTATAAATGCGAAAGTAACTCTGTCTGTCTGTCTGTCTCTTCTTCATGCCTAAACCACTGAACCGATTTGGATGAAATTTTGTACAAAGATAGTTGGAGACACGAGAAAGGACATAGGATAGTTTTTGTCCCGGAAATCCCACGGGAACTATGAGGGTAAATAGGTTATATTATGTATTCCGGGAGTATGTTCATAAGGGATTACGCGGGCAAAGCCGCTCACACAAGCTAGTACAAAATAAAGTACAAAATCCTTTATTTTAAATAGACCAGTTACGGGCCTGGCCTGTAACACGGCATTCTCTATCAGTCAACTTTTGGGTTAAAAAGACTACACTGTTGTGGTAGGTGTAAAACAAAAAAATAAAAAATATTGAATTTTATCCATACAACACAATATACAAAACATATTTATTACTAACTAGCTGACCCACGCAACTTCGTCTGCGTCACATTTTCCCTGAATTTCGTTCCCTGACTTGCTACAAACCTCACGGAGCCCGAGACCTTTCCAACGAATGCAAAACCGTGGATATCAGTTCGTGCGTTCCGGAGTTATAGCGTCAGGAAGGAAAACCCGACTTATTTTTATATAATAGATAAAATACGTCATAGGTATACATAATTATGTAAATATTTAAAATAGCTAAAATAATCTATACTAATATTCTAAAGCAGAAGAGTATTTTTGTTTGTTTGTTTGGTTGAACGCGCTAATCTCAGGAACTACCGGTCCGATTAGAAAAATTCTTTCAGTATTAGATAGCCCATTTATCGAGGAAGGTAAATATCATCACGCTAAGACAAATAAGAGCGGAGCATAAATGGAACATGTGACGCAGACGAAGTTGCGCGGGTCAGCTAGTAAAGTAATAAGTATGATGTTTTATAATATATTTTCTAATTAAGACAACTTAAAATAATTATGACGAGTTCTCGGATTTACACTTAAAATAATTAATTAATAATAAATAATTTTGACTAAACCTCCTTGATGTCCATGATATGGCATTTGAACTCACCAGCCAAATGCACCCATAAACTGCCTATCTCACCGGGGAACACCAACGATGTTCTGTCAAAATATGAAATTTATTACAGCCATTTCCCTGCAAGCTTACTTTCTCAGAACTGCAGGAGGCTGTACCTGAGAACGTGCAGTTAATTTCGTGTACCGCTAACTTGGGCATAGTGGGCAATCGTGGACGTAGTGGGCATGCGCCTGTAAGCACGTGACTGAGTTAGGGCTGCTCTACGCCATACGTCACCCGTCTCCTGGGAATAGCGCATAGCACGTAACTCGACGTGCTTTGCTCGATTTTGGAAGACGTGAGCTTGAGGATTTGGAGTCCAAATTATTTTTGTTTTTTTTTTGTTTATTTATATTATCGCCAACAGAGGCTACACCATCACATGCATTATAATAAAGACAGGGACAAATACAAGAGTGCGCTTCCAATTATAGGCGACCACAATCATTTACTTAATATCTAGGTAGGTACATAAAGTTTGACAAGGACGAGAACATTAAAATAAACAATAATACATTACAAAAATTAAAGACAAAATAAAATAGGTATAAAATTTTGTTTAATGTGATTGATGAATAAAATTGTTATATAATGCATGGTTTTAATACGGATGGGCTTTGAAAACGTGATGATTTGATTTGTTTGAAAGTCAAAGAATGTTTAAACATGATTGGTAATCATAAATATTAAATACTTAGTTTTAAAGTTATGAAATTAAAATCACGGAAGAGAAAATATTGTTATGAGATGAAAGAAAAAGTTAATACAGACCTAACCTGAGAGAAATCAAAATCAATTTCATACAAAACATCTAACGTAGTATCAATTGGTTTTGACAGTTGTCACTAGCTAACATGTATTTTAAATTACCTAAAAAGGGCTAAGACATTATTGAGAGCTACCTAATATGGCCTAAGATGTTGTTTTGGGCTACCTGAATTGGACTAAAACCGGCCTGTCTGTTCCTGCCTGAACAGTTCTAAGAATCAGGACTATGGCAATACAATACTTACAGCAGACCTGCGCAACTTACTAACGTAGCGCGATGTTATAAAACCTATAACCTTTTTCGATTAATAGGCTATCGAAAAAAAAAAAAACAATTCGAACGAGTAGTTGTTCCTGACATTAGCGCTTTCAACCAAAACAACTCTTTAACGTTATAATCCTTACTATAATAATGTAATCTTTTTTAAATTATTATAATCTACACTAAAATTATAAAGAGGTAAAGTTTGTGAGAATTTAGGAGGTAGGTAATCCCTGGATCCACTGAACACTTTTTGAAAATTCTTTTACAAATAGAAAGCCACGTTATTTGTGAGCGTTATGCTTTATACTAACCTGAAACTGCCCAACGAAGTAGGCACGGGTCAGCTAGTGTTATTATTGAAGCATAGAAATGTTCGAATGGTTTGTCTGTTTGAACATATGACTGGTACAGAAAGCATTGTTGCATTAAGTCCGCCCATGTATTACTATTGTGCGTAAAGTTTATATAAATAAATAAATAAATAAACATATTAATTTTACTTTAACGCTCACTCACTGTACGTTTTCCTTTTCTTCGTATATATCTACTTATCTTATGTGACATGATGATGTTGTTTTACTAAAGTAATATTGATTTTTTCTTTAGATAATTTATAGTGTGTGTATACATCATAACGAAATTTGTTTCGTGATGTATATATAAGTGCATAATTATTATCATAGTATAGCGAGATGTGTCTTACAACAAAAACTTATGTAACATAATTTTTACCACATTTTTTTGCAAGTAAAAACATTCTTACTTACTTTACTTACTGCTTAGGTACTGTATCCTGCTTACTCACAATTTAAATTGACTATTTAATGACAATTAAAAATGTTTAATTGTTCAATGTTCATAATTTAATACGTAATCTATACTTCTATACTAATATTATAAAGAGGTAAAATTTGTTTGTAAGTTTGTATGTTTGTATGTAGGGGGTAATCTCAGGAACTACTGGTCCGATTTGAAAACATCTTTCAGTATTAGATAGCCCATGTATAGAGGAAGGACATAGGCTACATATCATAACGCTAAGACTAAAAGGAGCCGAGCATTAATGAAAAATGTGACGCAGACGAAGTCGCGCGGGTCAGCTAGTTATTTATAAAAATAAGTTTAAAAAAATACGAATTATTAAAATAAACTGTAGATGGAAATACAACTCTCATTCTGGCACACGCCGCGTCGTCGGGTAAAATAAAACACGCTTTTATAGTTGATCTCCTAATCATTATCTTACAGAACAGAGGGAATATTAGTATGTCTAGGGGCTCCGGTCCTTAAAATATAATATCTCTCTAGGCTTTCAGAAATCCAACTAAAAAAATCCTTCAACTGGGTAATCCCTTTTAAATAACACAGTCCGTCTTCTTCGCACTAGTTTACGTCCTACTTCATGGGCCGGGTATCGTGGGCGATACATTTTATTGTCGGACGGCACCGAATTATATAACATAACTATGTGCAGTTATAGCTACAGCGGTCGAGCTGAAGATGGCTTGTTTGTGCCTTAGACAAACACATGCTTGCTTTAGAATATCTATTAGCGTAGGAAACTTTATTTAAGGTTCATCTTCGGTCTTGCTAAAGGGGCATCGGCGGCCTGAGCTTGGGAGTCCTATTGTATAATATATCACCGGAAAATAGCAGACTCCGTTAGATTATAATAAATATTTATTAGTTTAGGTATCATTTCGCAGTATAATATGAAAAAAAAAATGTTTTTAACAATTCCTATCAAAAACCAAGCGTTTCCAATATTTCCGTATGTATTTTTTACAATTTCACGGGGTTCGCAATTTTTCGGTGACTGACCGATATTTTTGTGTAAACTTGTTGTTTCTATTGCGATTTGACTTCTCTTTATAAAATTAATTATCAAATTTAAAAACTCTTTTGAGTTTCGGGATGAGTCCTACAACAGGATATTCTTTCCTAAGATACAGACAGAATTTCTGCCTAGTTTAGGAAAGGGAGTCCTATGACCTACTTTATACTGAATGTACTGTTTTCCATTTTTTAGTGTGTAAGACTACTCTGTGTGCCATGTACATACTTCTTAGTGAATAAATTATTTATTATTATTATTTATTTATAGTTATAACCCTCCGGTTTTATAATGAGGATTGAAGAATTTCATACCGCTAGTCAACAACTGAATTTTTGTTCAACATTTTTAGCAGTCTCGGAAAAGTATGAATGAGGTGTCATTCGATTTGCAAGATTAGCAATGTAATTTATACCTCATATTGTTTTTGTTACTGTACATAATGAAACACCTTTTAAGAATAGCTCAATTAAAGGAAAAAATCTCAGATTTATAGTTTAACACGTCATTTGCAATTCTCATGCTCAAGCAGAATAAAACTGTTAGTTAACTGTCGCAAAACTAATTGAAAAATCACAATTAAACAAATCTGCCGGTGGATAATTGTGCATTCGTCAATCTAGTAAGTTCCTGATTTTTTAATTTTGATATTTAATATTTTTAAATCAATTTTATTGTTAAAGTGGTCGAAGCGGGCATCGCTTGCTAAAGCCTGAGTAGGTACCCGTTTTCAGTGGTATGTTCACCCATCTGAAAAATAAAAAAAAATTTGGTCCTACAGTTCTGGGAGCAACAATTTGTGTTAGGAAATTTTCTCTTCTTTTCGAATCGTTTATTAGATTTCAAAAACCTAATTGGATTTTGAGACATTATCAGTAAATTGCAAAAATCATTTACATGCTCTTCCAAATCGAAAAACACCTCATTCAATCCCGAGACTATTTAGATGTCAGGATTGGTACAATAGAGTTTCACAAGTTCACGACTATGCGAAAAAAGAAAATGCTTCGTCGTTTGTTAGTTCAGTAAGACTTAATTGTTAATCTGGTTTTGCAGACTATGTTTAACAAAAGTTAGTTCTAGTAGTTAGTTAGCATAAATGTCAATTATGTTAATACACTAATACTAATGTTAGCACTAATCTCGACCAACGGATTTCATTATCTAGATTTTGATCGCGTTCGTTTCGTGAAAACCCACTTCAATAGAAGACAGACATACATATAGATAGAAGAGAAGATAGACATAGAAGTTAACACTATCCCCTAAATGCCATGAGTTTTGTGATAATAAAATCGTTTAAAAATTACTTATAATAGTATAGGTAATATAAGTATTTAAGTACTCTTTTTATGAAAGTATTACGAAAGGTGAACAATAGGCATATGGTAGGCGCCAGATAAACTTGAGGAGCTCGTTGCTAAATAATAATAGCCCCACAGATTGATCTTCAGGTTAAGCAAAGCTTGCCGAGGTTGGTCTGTGGATGGGTGACCATCCCAACATGCCGAGTTTCCTCCGTGCCTCGAAAAGCACGTTAAGTTGCCAAAGATCTCCAAATGTCCCGGCTGTCATTTGGAGATCTTTGGCAGTCGTTACGGATAGTCAGAAGCCAGAAAATCTGACACCAGTCTTGCCAAGGAGTAGGTACCGTGTTACCCGGTTAATGGGTTGTGGAGGTGTGGTAGAATGCCGCTCCACGTAAAATACTGTTATTCAGCTGAGCCCGGTTTGACTGGAAGCCGACCCCGATATAGTTGGGAAAGGCTAGGCAGATGTGACGCCAGATAAACTTGCAATAAGGTAAGGTAAGGTATGCATGAATGAATTTTTCTTAATATCCCCTCATAGATACTTAAAAAATATATTATGAACAGTTTTTCATTACTAGAGAACGTAATGGATCACGATAGAAGTCGATTCAGGATATATTTATGTCTTTATTCCTGTTAATAGGTCAATAAATGTATGTAGGTCAGTGACCGTTACTGCATGTTACCTGGCGTTTACCGTAGGACATTCGAAATTTAAGATGGTAATTTAATAATTTCGTTGACAGTATCGGTT
Organism: Ceramica pisi; assembly: GCA_963859965.1. Lineage (NCBI taxonomy): Eukaryota > Metazoa > Arthropoda > Insecta > Lepidoptera > Noctuidae > Ceramica > Ceramica pisi. Next base: position 36,842,235 of record OY982527.1, on the reverse strand, counting down.
GACAGTATCAATTGAGCGGTCACTGCGAATATTGCGTGAATGCTTCTCAGCCTATACCTAATTAACAACAAGGCTTGAATGCCTCTCGATTTGTAATTAACGACAACGCTTGACTTATGTAGATGACCTTCGATCTAAAGCTGACTGTCTACTGAAGCAAAGAGGAGTGGAGCGGAGAGATATTAACCCATGGAATTGCTTAAAACATCCGCTTCGCTTCAGCGGACAGAGTTTTGCGAGCTAGTTTAAAAAAACCTGCAAAATCGCGAAGCGGAGTGAAGCGAATTAGTGAAATTGAGCGGGAAAACGGTGCAAGAACTCCCGGCCGCAACTCCGCAACTCCGCTCCGCACTGCCTCGCCCCACATCAATGGCAGACACAGTCCAAAACTCTGTTCCACATAACTCCGTTGCTCCGCTCCTCTTTCCGTGTCGTCACTTTGCCTCAGGCCACGGACACGAAGTCAGCGGATGCGGGGCGGCGGCGGAGTTAGTAGTGGTGCGGCAATGCAGGACCCGGTCACGAAGCCAGCGGTCAGTTTGCGCGGTGCTAGAGCGACGTAGTGTATATCTTTGTTCGCGAACGAAACGTCTGAACAGCGACGACAACATCTATTTGATATAAATTTTGACCCTTACTTTGTTCAATTGTTAAAAAAAAAAACAACAATAAAATGCCTATCGTCAAGGAACATGCTCGTACGCTGACACCGCGGTGCTTCCACACCGCTGCCTTCGAGGCCAGATCTAAAATATATAAAACATGCATTAAAAAATGCCGCTCGCTGCATCGCCACCCGCCGCCGCCCCGCTCGCTCTCTCGTCTTGTCCGCTGCCTCAATGGAAAGACACAATATGCAACTCCACTCCTCATTATAGTTTCTCTGCTCCGCTGCCTCGATCCGCGTCAATGGACAGGCAGCCTTGGTGAGGTTCAACTAGAGCTCATCAAAAAGCCGAATTGACAAGTGAACACGATTTACAAAAGTACAGGTGGTATCAGTCCAGAACTTTGCAAAAGAGTTTTCACCAATGAGAAGGAAAAATGTTTGCGGCTAGAAGGACGTCATTTGAGTGGTGCAATTTTCAAAAGTGAACTTCGCATTATTGTTTTGTAAGAATATAAATAAATAATTTTGATTTATGTTTCTTTTTTTTATTTAAATGAAGTGTAAAATCTACCGGCGGACATGTATTTACTACGTGATACATTCAATCTTTGGTTCAACCAGTTGTTCGTGATTGACTAGGTATTTGGATGGATAATTGTTACTCAATCGCGTCAGAACGGCTGAAAGGATCTTTATGAAATGTGTCAGAGAGGTAGATTGTAGCCTGGAATAACACATTTTATCCCAGGAGTATGATACTTTGGGATCATTTTCGATGTATACGCAGACGGAGCCGCGAGCGGTAGCTAGTTAAGTATACCTTTATATTCCTATATTCCCAAACAGAATACAAAAGCAGGGGGTTATAATGAAAGGGCATAAATGCGCTATTGGCGTGGACATAAATTGCCCGTTTACTGCCGGTCCGCATTATAAACGAGCATGTAAGTTGTGAAGTCGGCGACCTTTGGCATCGCTTTGGCATCGCTGTTACTGAAACTAGTTATTGTAGCCGACTAAAGGTTGGAGAATGGCATTTGGTAAGTAAACCAACAGTTAGTGCCTTGCATAGTCTGAACTATTCTAAGTGTCTAAACACACAATGCCAAGGATACGCAACCGAAGTTCGGCACGATTGCGCCTCCAATGCTATTTGGATTACTGACGACATATTATGCAGAAATTACGTTGCGTTGTAGCGTACCTATATCGCGGTAGAGTTGCGACCGTGTTTATGGATCAATCATCTGTCTGATTTAATAAGCGCTGTCTGCGCATGAGACACTAAATACCCACAAACTTGAAAACTGAATTTCTGTCGCGTAAGTTCGGCACTTATGGTGTGTCATATCAACCGAAAACGTTGGACCGTAGAATCAGCCGCGGACCTTCCGTCGCCTACCTTCGGCATAGTGTGTTTAGACACTAAGGGCTCATATGAAGGAATGTTAAACTAGTATCGACTTTGTCCTCATTGAAATAATATCTAATATCAATTAACCTAACAATATTATTCCTTAAGAGCATCGAAGCGACTTCATGCGAAAGGTAGCGCGCAGGAACGCGACTGCGCGAGCATGCGCGCTACTTCGCGCGCATCCGCTTCCGGTTGTACACGTTTCACTCAGGTAAATTGCAAATCGAATGCCGACGGTGTGTCGAGTATGTGCAGTCTAGCGCATACTCGCGAATACTCGCCACGCGCATTTTCGGGTAGAAATTGGCTTAATGTGTCACGCGTTTAGAAATCTTCCCAGGCATGCTATGCGTTGCGCTACAAAATAGAAAGACCCATACCTCAAAGCAAAGACTATAATAATAGAATATAGGATCCTCAAAGTACTACCAGAGGGGGAATTTTCGTATATTTAAAAAGCATGCACACCCTTAGTGAAGTTATTTTCTGTAGATTTTGACAGGATTTTGACATTAATTGTCGCTTGAATTTATAAGAAAACGTCTAAATGGTTTATTTTTTTAGTTTGAGCTCGGTTAGTGTTTTTGTTAAATCACACTTTCTAATGCTTTGAAAAACTTTATATTCTACTGTTATACATCTTCTGAGTGCCATTACCTAAATAGGCGATTGTTTAAAATCACAAATCACATGTATGTCCAATATTAGCAATATATGTATAGATAGATCTCCAAAAAATATGGAACACGAATTTTATTTCACGTTAGCAAATACCTGTAAAACCTATTGGACCAAAGTTGTATTATCTTACACTTGGTCTTTTAATTTGCGAGCACTGACAGATTAAAAATCTGAAACTGAACGCGATCAACATAAGAACCACGTTTACGAGCTGTCACTGTCATTATTTTCTATGAAATACTAGCTGACCCGCGCAACTTCGTCTGCGTCACATTTTCCATTACTGCTCCGCTCCTATTTGCCTTAGCGTGATGATATATAGCCTATAACCTTCCTCGATAAATGGGCAAATCAAATCCGACCAGTAGTTCTTGAGATTAGCGCGTTCAAACAAGCAAACTCTTCAGCTTTATAATATTACATTTTTGTTGCGGAGTTATTTTAAAACTATGACATCTCTCAAGATACTCATTAAAATTAAATAAAGTCAATGGCAATTTTGTTCAAAATTAAATACTTATGATGATTAACGTACCTACTTATTTGGATAAGGATTAATACCATGTTAATAAAAACTTCCTCGCAAATAATGCATTATCTTAAAACAAATTTTATTTCCATAAAAAGGGTTGTAGTGAGTTAACCTTAAGGGATAGACATATGCTGTCCAGGACTTTTTTTAGAACTTTTAAAGAGGAATAATTTCATGCTACTTGATTTTTGCGTAACTTAAACCGTTTACGCAGCGCACGCAACGGAAGCTTTTTTCCCGCTAGCAACATTTCTTATTGCTGCTCCGCTCCTATTGGTCATAGCGTGATGTTATATAGCCTATAGCCTTCCTCGATAAATGGACTATCGAGCCCAAAATAATTTTTCAATTCGAGCCGGTAGTTCCTGAGATTAGCGCGTTCAACCAAACAAACAAACAAAGTAACTCTTCTGCTTTGTAATATTATAGTATAGATGGAATATTGACATTCACAACTCTTGAACGCAGCTTGATCGCGATCAGTTTAATTGATGAAATCCGCTCTAAGACTAAACAGTCCGTCCGCGGGCGTCGGGGGCCACCTGGTGACCTCCGGCCACCGTAGGCGCGGGCCTGTGGACGGCGAGCTATGGGTGGCTCGCCGTCCGTCCGTCTAGTGACGACAGGCCGTGTCGACGGCGCGTTAGTGTTCCACGCGCGCCTCAAAGAGAGTCAGCAACACAGAGGGGCCCGAAAGGGCCGACGCCTGCCGGAGTCGCGGGATTATTCGCAAGAGACACCGTGGCTCCGGAACACAAAGGGCAATGAAGGAACATGGATGGGTTTTAGTCAGTAGAAGTCTGACACTCCCTCCCGCTACACCCAGAGCGGGAGGAGTCATTGGATGATTTCCCATCCCTAAAAAAAAAAAAAAAAAGACTAAACAGTCCGTTGATTACTCGATCACGTTACATTTCAGTAAAACTGTTTTTACTCAAATGTGAGGCACAGAGGTCACCAGTCCCCACTCTTGAACTTTGGTGCGTCTTATCTTTATCAAAATTTTATCGTGTTGAAATGACAAAAAACTTGTACAATAGTTTTTCTAAATATTACGTACGGACTAAATAGAATTCAACAAAAGTAACACAGACTTTTTAAACATTGCGTTTCAAAAATCTGTGGTAATTTTTTGTTTTTAAAAGTAGATACTACGCATACCTACACATGACGACACAGGTAAAGTCTAGTCTATCGAAAACAAAACAAAACACAAAAAAGTATCAACAAAAACTCAAACGAAAAGCAAACACCAAAAATCAATTGGCACGTTAATAAAATTTTGTACTAGTACTTATAATACAAAACCAGTTGGTAGCCCGTTTACATTAAAGTTGTAGGGAAAAAGTGCCTCCAGCATTTAGTAAAACATGTTTGTTCCTCTTAATTCCGTACACAACTAGTTTAAATAACGCGCGGCTTTTGTTTGTTCTCATTTATTGGATGCGTTCAGCAACTCGTTGCGGATTTTGTAGTTTCGATACTCTAAATGTTAACTACTGGAAAATTAACTTTTTTAATGTGTGCTTATGTTAATTGGTTGTAATTAGCAGGTTTTAGAGTGCAGAGATAAAACGCATCAAAACTCGGGAGTGGGGGCTCGTGACGTCACGACTCACTAAAAAATATGCGAAGGTGTGACGTATTGCGCATTTTAAAAGCGTCGTAACTTCGTCAATTTTGGTTCCCGTAACAAAAGAAAAAACACGGGTCAAATAATTTTTGATAATCTAACTGACGAACTAATTAGATTTTTTAGGACACAAGCCTCTTGCCGTCCACTGCTGAACGTAAGTCTCCCCCAAAGAGCGCCAATCAAATCAGCCTTGAGTACTTCGCATCCATCCGCTGCCAGCCTTCTTCTTCAAATGACTTGAGCAAACACAATCGGAATGCCGTGGCCTTCATATTCTTGCTTGTTGCTGATAGAATTTAAAACGATATACCGAAACTCCTGCAGTTTACAAAAGCCTAGTCTTTTGGGGCAACCTCGAAGAAAACCGGCCAAGTGCGAGTAAGACTTCTTCTTCTTCATATCGTGTAAGTAGTAAGGTCTGATGACCCCACACACCCTTGTATCGAGAGTTTCTAAGCCGCCTTAGGGGCCTCTGACATGGTCTACTTGACGACCGCCATTTGTTGGCCGGGACCACTGGCTTAAGGTTATGGCACACTATAACAGCATCGCAACGGCACCGCTCCAGCCCAGCAATTATCTTTTCATTCCAATTAGTCCTTATTTCGTGTGTCGTATAATACATTTTATAATGTCAATGTCAAAAAGCCAACGGCAGGCAGTTAGCGTGTTAACCGCTTCAATACAACTTGACTCGCAGCCTGCGTGCTTACAGCGCGCCGTCCGCGTGTTTACTGCGCGCCAATTCCGATTCGCCAGTACTAGGCGTGTTCAATGACAAATGCCATGTAAAATTGTGTTTGCGGTGACAGCAAGCTTGCACCTAGCGGCTGGTGCGCGGACTGCGAGCGGACGACGTGTAGTCGGGTAGCCGTAGCCTAAATACGAGGCGACGCCGTGCTGCAGCTGTGCAGTTGCGGTGCCGGTATAATATGCCATGATCTTTACACGTGCCTTCCGAAGCACGGAATCATGGCAATCAGGTGATTCAAGCCTGCAATATTCTAGCCAACTGGAAACAACTTTTCAAAGTATGCTTCCAGTGGGAATCGAACCCACGACCACCGAGTCACAAGGCAAAAGCCTAAACTACTCGAGGCTTGAGTGAATTAATTAAATTTTGTGACAAGTCACTTTAAAACCTTAGACTTCTAATAGGTTCCTGTAATCTATGTAAAGAACTATCTGTGTGTGTTCGAAATAGAATATTTGTGGGATGAATAGTCTGTGACAATCAAGGATAGCGAAGCTTTCCATCAATGATAGAATTTTAATCATCAGAGAGTAAATTCTACTAATTTGTTCGCATTGCATGATAAACTGTAAAAATGATTGTATGATAAACCGTAAAAAAAGCAATTCAAATTCCACACATTTGACAAAATTCGAATGTCATGCGAATGCGAACGTTGCTTAAAATTAATAGAAATTGGCACTCCATTTTAGCATTTTTTTTTTCATTTTCATCTTTATCGCTGACGCACTGGTTCAAGGTTGATTCGGGAAATTTCGCAGTAACGGGTAGTGCGATGTGCTTTCTGATTCTGCTAAAGTGGCCTTTTTAGACCCGCTGTGCTTACAGACATGACTGCAAACAAACAAAACCTATTTAAAATATCCGTTTGGACTAACTGTTGCATCCACTCGGCTTAGACGGAAACTAGGAACTCTCCTGTTAAAGTTTATCGAAGTTTTCAGATTATTTCAAAGAGTTCTTGGAAAAGCCTCTCATGTTGCAGCGTACCTTAACTCAACAGTCTCCGACAAACTTATGTTCGAAACACGTTAGTTCATAATATGAAAAATTTACACATTAGGTTACCTATTAAAAGCAACTGTTTTACTTAATACTTGGGATACAATCATAAAAAAAAGTATTTATCGTTCGTACAAAATAACAGGCTGTTATTTAATAACAGATATTTGGAATTATGTTATTTTTGTGTAACAGTAACAGCGATAACAGACTTCGGGTTTAACCTGTTACAACAATCCATCTCTAGTTTGGAGATTAAGTAATAAGAATACTATGAGTAAAAAGAAAAATAGGTACCTATAGATTTAGATTAACAGGCTTTTTTTAGCTTTCCCCAACTATGTTGGTATCGACTTCTAATCCGATGCAGCTGAGCACACGAATCGTCTATCTGGCCATCACAGCTTTTCAGCAGTGATTTTTAAGGCAGGGGGAAATGGATGATCATCCATCCACGGAAGGCTGATTAACCTCGAAGATGGAACGTGCGGTTTTTTATTTATTTCATATGAGTTTGCCTTCTTGACTCTAGTCTAGGTCAGAGATGACAGAGACAAAGTCTACGGTGGAGCGAGCTTACCCAGAAGTAGCCTGTTCACTCTAACTTTGAAAAGATAAGGGTTGTAAACGTTCGGAAACACGGACGCAGGCAGAGAGTTCCACTCCTTTTCTGTGCGCATTATGAAAGACGCTTGGAGTGCGTCTGGATGTCCGATGGTCGAAGGGGGCTGGTGGGATGAGGTCTGGAGTTCTTGGGCACCCTCTCCGAAGTACACAGGTTGTTATTACTTAACCAACAGCTCCTCTACAGGTGCCGCATATATATATATATATATATTTCCTTTGATTACGTCAACCACCAACGTAAAACCAAACTTATTTCCCCACATTCAATTACAATATTAACAACACATTCATTCAATCAACAGTATTACCCTTAATGATTAGCCTTAGGCATTCAATCCCCCACAACAGAGCTCGCCAAACAGCGGTTCATCCAATTAGTCGGCAGAGTAAACATCTGGAGATTATCCAAATAATGTTTGTGTTACAATGGTTCCCGAATCACGATACGTTCGATATTAGGGGCTGATCATGGGCAAACACTGCATCGGTCTATTGTTGCTTCGCAGTCCTGGCCCTTGTGGGCTTTACCCACCTACCTAAGTGTACCTATAGGTAGTCTCCAGCCTACAACACAGCTTTTGTTGCCTAGCTTAGCGATGCACGATTCAGTGAGCGATTTTGCGCTGTGTGCTGATTCAGTGAGCTTTGTGCCGAAGTTAGCCTTTGCATATTTGTCTCTGTTGATTATGTCTGTATGAACAAAGCAGTAGCTGCACATAGAATAGAATAGAAAACTCTTTATTATGTACACCATATAAGCACATAATGTTTGCTTTCACAATTTCTATTAATTAGAGAGGTAGGAAAATATAGTGTGTATTTTAATACGTATACTATGATGCTTGAATCATTCGAGCGTTTTGACAGAAGTAAGAAGCTTGATAACATCAAGTTTTCAATCAGAACTTTCTTCCCAACTTATTTCCAACTTATTCAGCGCCTCCTAGTGTTCGTAATTTTGTTGGCTCTGAGTCTTTGTCATTTCATCGTGAAATTCAAAAACTATCCATAAATTTATAATGCAAAATTACTGTGATACCGTGATGTTGGTAGACAAAAGTTGTGAAATTATGATTGATTATGGTTGATGTGAGGTTTTGTTAAAACCTCACATCAACCCTACTAAATAGCTATGAGCAGTCTTGTCCATTCACTGTCCCAAGACAGGGAGCAAGGTAGTCCTGGCCTGGTGGGATCCAGAATTAGAAAGATAACGACACAGGCTGAAAAGGCTGTTCAACAGAATGATGAACATACGGTCACCAGGCGACTGGGACCATTATACTACAACCCGTAAAACCTATAAAAACCTATACGCCGCTAACGTAACCAAGATAACCACGCACAACGGACACCGAATGAGAGTCTAATTGCGGATAATGCTACGCTACTCTACTACTAAATAGGACAAACATCTATGACATTGACTCCTTACAAAAAGTTTTTAAAGATAAGCAACCTTAAGCAAGTTAAGTTGCCTTTTGTACTCATAATAAATTTGATTGAGTTTTCATAGACGTAATATTTAAATATTTATTTGTTTGCAGGTGAATACAGCACGAGAAATCAAACGACTGGCTGACACCGATAAAATGGTACCCGTGGCGATCCATCAGCACTAAAACAAAATTCAATAGTAGATAAAATGTATATTATAAGAATAATATCAACTAAAGAATACCTTCTTCAATTCTTTCTTCTAAACATTTAAGGTTTTCGGAATTTTTCCTTTATATGTACTATAAAACATTGCTTCATGCCAAATTTCATGATTCTAGGTCGACCGGAAGTATCCTTTAGGTTTTGATTCCTTTGCGAGTAGTTGCGAATTTGAAAATATGCCTTAAATTGCTGTTTCTTTTGATTGCGTTGACATAGAAGTTTGGTTTTGTTACAGCTAAAGATATTATAAACTTGAGTATTTGATATGAATTTCAATTTAATACCTTTACGCGTACATGAGGAAAGAGGTAGTAAGTTTAATATTATTAAAAATATTATTATTATACGATGTAACAATAAATTTACGGTTTACGCAATTATTCCTTTATCTGTGCTATAAGACGTTGCTTCGTAACAAAGGACATTGTTCAGTGCCCATACATCGTTCGCCTAAGAACCAACAGAGACGTGAATTTACTATCTGCGTTTTAAATAATGCATATGTTCGACTGCAACTAAATTAAAATCACGGACACTTTTAAGAATTGTAAAATATCCAAAATGATTTCGGATTTTGAGGTTATAAAAAACATAACAAACAATAGAAACATACCAAATGGACTAAGATCCCAGAGCAGCCAGACTTTTTATCTCACCAAAAAATGGTGTAGAGTAGTGTTACTATGTTCTTCTAACATACGAAAGCGTGGTAACTTAGGTCGACGGCCGATTCCCTGATATCAGGTGCAAAATACATTACATCAAAGTGACAACTGTCATTTCATCGACTGTCAGTGTCAATAGTGTTCGTGTCATACAGCGCTTTAATCGCTTTATTCTTTTTGTAGGTAACTAAAAATGTTACAGCGCTGAGACTGCTTTGTTTCATTTTAAAATAATGGCGCCGGGTTATAAAACCCAAGTGAGTTACTTTTTAAAATGGTTTCGTAATTAAAAAGTGTCCGTTCTATTCTAATCATTCAAATGTAATTTAAAAAAAAAACTAGGAATAATGGTAAAGGTTTCGCATGTGTTGATTCATAGGCCACTTTTTACCATGTCCTTTCAAGATTCTGAGTTCACGGGAAGTACCTACCCTGAGTTCACGGGAAGTAGTCGAAAATTTGCGGAAATTTTCGGCATAAACAGCTGTATCTTTTGATTGCTTAGAATGGGACAGTAGACCTAAGTCTCCTAAGTAGGTAGTCTTTTTTTACAATGTTTTTTTTTTTGCTGTGTCTTTGTCGAATAAATGATTTCTATTCTATTCTATATAAATTCCAGCTTGATACCTCCACGCGTTCTTGAGAAAAAGGGTCCTGACAAACTGACAGACGGACGGACGGACAACAAAGTGATCCTATAAAGGTTCCGTATTTTCCCTTCGAGGTAAGGAACCCTAAAAATATAAATAATGACATAAAGTTGTCATGAATCGACTTCTATCGTGATCCTTTAAGTTCTCCTGTAATGAAAAACAGTTCATAATTTATTTTTCGGTTATCTGCGACGGGATATTAGGGAAAGGTCAATGTACTTAATTGCACGGTTATCTGGCGCTCACCATAGTACTATATCTACAAGCAGTCCTATCCGCCTCCTTGGCTAACCCAGCCAGCTATGTGTCATCTATCTGTAATAATAATTCACGCAATGGTTTCACTGCTTGCTCCGCACAAACACGGTAATTCGCCCGTGTATCTACCACTTTATTGCGCTATGAATATTTGAAGGGTGGCCAGAAGTCGATGCGGTTTGATTTAGTGAGCTCCTGTATTTGAAGAGCTAGGGTATTTTTGGTAAAATGTTTAGTTCATTTAAATGTTGGCAAGAATTCACAAAATAGTATGTACTTATAGGTTACCCTAAATTCTACAAAAACACAGCTAACGCATTTAAAACAAAAGAAATCATTGACGTCAAAAAAATATCCGGCATTTAGGTAGATATATAGATAGATGGATAGATTTGTAAAGCAAAGTTGTTCCCGAGTGGCTTTGACAATCAAAGCAACAATAGTCTTTTATTTAGATACAAGAATCTAGGTCTTAATTTTAACTTGTTGAAATAATTTTGTCATTCCAATATTAGGAATGTTATGATTATAATGCTTGTAATGAAATGTGTTGATTTTTTATTTTCATTGTTATTTGATTTTTTTTTTACTTTCTATAATCTATTGCATTATTAATCTGTTAGTTTTATAATTTTAATGAATGTGTTTTTTTTATTATTCATTTATAGATAATGATTTCAAACACAATGTGAATTGTTCGTGAATAAAAATTGAATTGAATTGATATCTCGGAAGCGAGTATAACCTGTAATGTGTACAGTAGGTACAAGTAAACGGACAAATTCAGACTGACCCATTTCGGGCCTGTTTGTGTCGTCAAAAACGACAAGTGAGTGTTAATGATATAAGTACGTTCATACATTACAAAACTTGAGGGCCAACTCTATTAATTTTTAAACAACTTTCGCATTCGCATGCCAATCGCAAACTGTCAAAAAGTCTTAATTTTCATACATTTTTGACAGATTGCGATTGAGATGCGAATGCGATGCGAATGTGAAAATGAGTAGAAAATAGGAGTGAGGCGTATTTATCGAAACAGTAAAAAAAAACAGGTATTTCAAAGTAACTTATTTCGCTTGTTCCAAAAACAACCGTAGTAGCCGTAACTCGACATACAAAACGAAACGACCTGGAACAGCTATGTGAAACTGTTTCAAATGGAATATGCTCCATTTTCTTCTGACTTATTATAATAGAAAGAGACAACATCTGTTCTTTGGAACAAGCTCTTTGCTCCTCTGGTTCATTGTAATAGAAAGAGATAGAACCTGTTCCCTGCTTGTCACAGTCTCTGACCTTTTCAGTAGCAGGTACTGTTTCTGAATCTGTTGCAATCAATGAGTCTTTAGTTCCAGTGGAACAGGCTGTTTTTTGGAACAGGTTTTTGGAACTGTTTTCTTCTTGGAACTGAAACAGGTTTCTAATTTTATCTGTTCCAACCCACCCCAAGTAGAAAATGCGATGCGAATGTGAAAATGAGTAGAATTGGCACTCTGAGTTCACGTCGGACTTCTCCTTCTGATAAACAACTTTAAAGGTTTATTAATTCCTCACTAATCAAGATAGTTAAATAGATATTTCATGATTGTTTGCTAGTAAGCTAATCATCATCTGGCTGTTCTTTTCCCAACTATATTGGGGTCGGCTTCCAGTCAAACCCGATTCAGCTCAATACCAGTATTTTACGTGGAGCGGTTGCCTACCAGACCTCCACAACCCCTTAACTGGGTAACACGGTACGCTCCTTGGCAAGACTGGTGTCAGATTTTCTGGCTTCTGACTATCCGTAACGACTGCCAAAGATCTCCAAATGACAGCCGGAACCAACAGCTTAACGTGCTTTCCGAGGCACGGAGGAAACTCGGTATGTTGGGATGGTCACCCATCCACAGACCAACCTCGGCAAGCTTTGCTTAACCTTGAAGATCGACCTGTGTGGCTGTTATTACTTAGCCACGAGCTAGTAAGCTAATACGATATTTTATTCAGCAGTTAAAATAAAGACTCGCAAATTTCCCTTTTCTGTTTTTTCCACTCTCTAGAATCAAAAAGCTGAAGCGATTGGAAAAATGTATCACACTGAAAAAAGTTCCATTTAGTTACAAATACCTATACAGCAATGAATATTTCATTTTCAAATACTATTCTAAAATAGGTTTTACTCATGTAAAAATACCGGAGTATAACTGTGAGCTGACGTGCAATTTATTGAATAAAAAACGACAAGTTAGAAAACCTTAACTAACAATATATCGAATAAACAAAAAGCTTTATCAACAATATGGTGTTAAAACATTCCTCCGCATCATTCTCCACTGATAAGGCTGCGTTTTCAGTGTGCAAGGATGCCTTGCACATCGTAGCACATCCCTTGATGTGTTTGTTTAGAACCAATAGAATAGGCTAGTTTCCATCATCCACAAATTGCAAAACTATTTAGTCTGTCAGTTAGAGTATTGAAAAATAATGGACAAGTATTTTTGTTTTTGTAAATCAATGAATATTGACAAAGATAAAACGCATCAAAACTCGGGAGTGAGGGATCGTGACGTCACAACCCTCTAAAAATAATTATGGAGAGGCGTAACGTATTGAGAATTTTAAAAGCGTTGTAACTTCGTCAATTTTGGTTCCCGTAACAAAAGAAAAAATACGGGTCTAATATTTTTTGGTAATCTAACTAATGGACTAATTAGATTTTTTCAGGACAAAAGCCTATTGCTTAATTTACCTAGCCTCGCCCAGCGCAAGTGATTCTATTTGTTATTAACTAACAAATCCTTGTCTACGCATCCTCGCCCATCTCTGCAGGTGGAAGCGCAAACTAATGTACCCACAAGACTGGCGGCATTGTCAGAGGGCCAATTCTACTGATGTTTAAACAACTTTCGCATTCGTATGTCAATCGCAAACTGTCAAAAAATCCTTTATTTTCATACAATTTTGACAGATGACGATTGAGATGCGAATGCTATGCGAAAGTGAAACTTAGAATTTGCATTCTGTTCTGGCTTTTGTTGAGGTTTCAACTTTGCACCATGTGTAATTACTAGCCATTTGGGTTTGTTATATTATTTGTGTTCACAGTTTTTGAGAAAACAAATATGAAGGCAAATCTTCTAAACCAATTTCTTCCCCAAAACACAAAACCGTCTTGAAAATCGGCTAAAACAGCGGCACGCTATCAATTCAATTTAGAAAGCTAAGTAGTGTACCTGGTACGGAACCCGTACTCACTACGCTGTAAATAAATCAATTCAAAACCGCTTGGGGTGTCCACCGCGCCTGGGGAACCCTAAATTCTTCGAGGGTGTCACTAAATCACTTGTTATTGTTGAATGTAGGTACATAGTACGTACTCTAGCGAATGGTCAGAGGAATTGCGTTGTTATTTTATCTAGTTCGGGTCGAGGAGAGGATTTTATTCAAACTAGGCTGAAAATCTTTTTGAAGGTCAAAATGTACATGATGACAGATTCCGTTTTAGGTGGGAAGAAGAATTGGCGCAACAAACTCCCCAGCAACACAACTCTCTGTTAAGTTTGAAGAACTTGAACTTATAAGGGTCTAATTCTACATTTTAAGAACGAGTGTGAAGCGACAGATCTGCATGTGTTAAGAAGTATAACTTGCATTAGAGCGTATTACATACTCAAACCTCGTGGATTGATCTTCATTTTAGTGGAATACACAGAATCTGTTTTATGGTTCGGAACAAACGGAACTCATATAAGTCTGTCTGTCTGTTTGTCCGTCTGTCACAGCCAGTTTTCTTCGGATATACTGGACCGATTCTGGTCAAATTTGGTACACATATGGTTTTCTGTGAGCCAAACATGGACGCGTTATGTAAATAAATAAATGCTGAGTATGGGGGTCACTTTTGGGGATCGCACTAGAAAACTAATAAACATAAAATTCTGAAAAAAAAAAACAGAAAATAGTTCATTACAGGAAAATCTATAAGAAGTCTGCTATCTGAAAATAACATGTAAAAAAAGATTCACTGATTCGTAACCCTCTGTAGTCACGAGAAGTGTCAAAGAGTCAATATAAATATTTTTAAATAAACCATTTACTTTTGAATTATCAAGGTTGGTTAGCCAAAAATATGAAGTTGCACGTTCCAAAGCGTAAAATGATATAGAGAAAAACGTGCAAGAAACTCCACGGACACATAGAATCAGAAAAAAGAATAATCACAAAAAAAAAACAGTACTTTAATAATGCCAAAGTATCGTAGTATATTGTAATCTACCAAGCCAATATTATTCTTCAACTGAAAATCTTTTCAGACATTAAACCATATATATCTAAGCAAGTGGGTAGATATGAAAACAAATAAAAGTAGGTATATACAGTAGCTGTATATACAAGGCAGCCGAGTCGCAAGACAATGTGCCGAGAACACAGTCGCCGTACAATGACGGTGGAGGCGAATGAGGAGGTAAGTGCAAAATATGAAAGATAAAGATTTATAATTATAATTGTAATTATGAGATATAATTTATAAGATTATAATTTAATTTATAATTTAAAGATAATTTTATTTGTCAAAATATGCGTATACATGCAAATTAAGCATGCAGGAAAAACAAATGGAAAGAAAGTTAAGTTATTTATTTATTAGTTCAATATCTTCCTGACAGGGTTGCGGATTTTGTTCGAAAGAGTCACCGTGTCCCTGGATCGCAAAGGACTTTAGGCGGAACACGGATGGGTTTTGGTCAGAAAAAGTCTGACACTCCCTTCTGCTCCGATCAGAGCAGGAGGAGTCATTTTATGAAAACAGCTAGTTCTTGATAATTATCCCGTTTTGCTTTTAAAAACGGGCGAGCTTTAAGACCGGGTTATTGTGTATAACCTGGTCTTAAAGCTGCTTGAAAAAAGTAGATCGCCAGGCCCGCCGGGTATGGACGTGCTGGGCGTGCATCGCGCAAGAGCAGCATTTTCAAGGGGGCGGATTATGTTTTTCAGAATCTTAAATCAGACGCTAACCTCTTTAAAGGAAAGATTCGAGGAATTAAAAATCTCGACATATTCGGCTTCTTCTTACAATAACTTATATAATCATTACTGCAGTGATTACTCCATGATACTATTTATCGACGATATTTATTTTGTAAAGTATTTAATTTATTTTCTCATGTCCTCATAAATACACGACTCAATTTCGATTTAATATTCGGAATTCAACGGATTGAGTGACATCGAACCCGTTCCTGTGATTCACCGATACCGAGCTCTGGGTAGAGGCAACGGGCGGCTTAATCGGTATTGCAAGCGGGCAATTTCAGTAACACCTACAAGGAATTTGTTAATATGCTGGGGAATTATCAGTTTGCGGTGCTGAGTGACTGAAAGTTCAGCGATGCGCTTTATTTTGGATTAGTTTAAGATTCATCTAGTGATAGAAAAACGGGAATGTTTGAAACTATTTGTGATTGCTTACAAAAGGCAGTACCTCACTAACACGCCAAAGTTTTTGCGTTGGTCATTTATGTTTGCGCATTTACATACGTACAACTACTTAGTACTAGTGGAGAGCAGTAAAACATATCTAAAAATGTAAAATCCTCGGAACCCGGTTCCACGGTATGGGTTTGCGTGAAACTTTTTTGATTGCATTGTCAAAAGGTTCATTAAAAAAGTTTACCCATTAAAATTTGCCGATCTTGATCACATTTTACTAAAAAATTATATAAATCTGATGAAAACTAATTGTGTGGTAAAGATATCAAATTTAAATATAAAAAAATATGGAGGTATTTTAGCGATACTTTTATATTAATCTAAATATAAGTACATGCATTCATAATCAACCAAAATATTTTTGTAAGCGTAAAACTAATACGTGTTTACTGTTTACGGTCACAAAAAAGCAAAAAAAAAATGATCGGCAAAACTTAACGAATAAACATTTTCGTATTTAGTGTTAAAAACACATTCTAAAGGGTTTTACAAAAATCCGTACTGACGACTCCGGGCAAGCTACGTACCGCTAGCCTTAGGTAAGCTTGTACTTATTGTATTTGGCAACTGCTTTGGATGACACATTGATGTTTCTTCAAAAACAGCTGCCAAAATTAAATACAATCTTAAAGCTGGTGATGTTTATAGTTATATAATATTAACTATCTGACAAGGCAAGGCAAACGTTGTTTTGCCAAAAAAAAATAGCCTTCGACCAATTCTCAAACCTACCGAATCTATACAAAAATAAAAAACATTAAAATAGGTCAAGCCGTTTCGGAGGAGTTCGATAACAAACACCGTGCAACGAGATTTTTATATATTAGACTAGCTGATGCCCGCGGCTTCGGCCACTTGACAAATTTTATACTAAAACCTTCCTCGAGAACCACTCTATCCATTGGTGAAAACAGCATGAAAATCGGTGCAGTAGGTTTTGAGTTTATCGTGAACAGACAGACAGACCGACGCGGTGGATGACTTTGTTTTATGATATTATTATTTTTTCAAAAACTTATATGCAACTTATACAACAAAATAATCTATAGGTTAGTAAAAAAATGCCAGGAATGCAGGAGTGCAGTTAGTCCCCTATGCACGAGGTGTAACACGAACTTGCACGGAGGTGCACTCGGTTTCAAGCTTCGCCGAAGTAGCTAGGGCTGGCAAAAGTTGACACTTGCACCTGACTATCGATAATTATTAATAAATAAGATACTCATTGTTGTATTTTTTTTTTGTTGGAGTATAATTAAGAGACCCCTCGATGATTAATTTTAGTTTTATTCACATAATTTAAGTACTATTACTATCATTATAAAGCACTTCTAACACACTTAATTTATATTTTTGCATTATTGTTCTGTTATAAATGCTCGTCTTTCTTTACTTTTACCTCTAAAATTCATTTTTCATTAATTTATTTGTGTACTAGCTTCTGCCAGTAGCTTCGCCCGCGTGATCCCTAGGGAACATGCTCCCGGGATATATATTATAGCCTTTGTGTTATTCCAGACTAAAATCTACCTGAGTGCCAAATTTCATGAAGATCCTTTCAGGCGTTCCGACGTGAAATAGTAACAAACATCCATCCATCTTCACAAAATCCGAATTTACGAGTATAATATTAGTAGGACTAGTAGGATCAATCGCAAATCAAGTTGTGTATGTTAGCTAAATTGATTAATTAAAGAAATAACTGAAATTGTAAGCAGTATATACTTTATTACTATAACTAAAACCAAACGAAAAAATATATTTTGCGTTATTCTTAGGTAAGTGCTAAGTTCTCAATCGATTTTACAGAAAATCTTAATTGATTATTATCGATATAATTGAGTTATAATCAGTCACGTCCCTATCCGCGTAAAAGTTTGATCAGTCCCCCTCATTACGTTTTTTTCATGTGAATACTTTAGTAGACTGGCCTGTGATTTTACCAAAGCTTTGTAGTCGACGAGCAAGAAACAAAACTACGTTTTACCGTTGATATGACCTCTATTCCTACAAACATAAGGACTATTGAGTACCTAAGTATATCATTGGTTTAAGCAGGCTAGTGTAAACTATCTTCGATCGTAGTGACATGCTCAAGCGAGTCTTTGACTGATTAGTAATTGTTTATTTTTGAAATAACATACATTACAATTATTGTGAAGCCGTGACTCCTGAGCTAGATATGTAATACCTGTATTTCAGGAGACAGTTTTTTCTTCTTATACATGCTTCTTATTGTATGCATTAGGTAATTTATCAGAAGCACATATTGTCCTAGTCTTTTACAACATGAACATTAATATTGAAATTTATAGTTATGCACATTGATTTATTAATTTACTGATCTGTCTCACATTGAATGAATTTCTATTGGTGGTTTTCTCGGAATTTGAAACGATTTTCACTTTTTAGGGTTCCGTACCAAAATGGCAAAAAGGAACCCTTACGGTGTGACTAAGTCTGTCCGTCTGTCACAGCTGGATATCTCAAGAACTAATAATGCTATCAACTTGAAATTTCGAGTGACGTTTGATCAACTATTTTGCAAGAAAGAAATATTTTTATTTTTTTTCAACAGTGACTGAAAGGGATTCGTAGAAAATCTAGGGCATGTGGGGAATCATATGAAAGAGCGCTATTTGCGTTTCGCTGTTTTCGACTTTTGACGAAAAATGTATAATTATGACCATAGCAAAATCTGAAATGATTCTATGTCATAAAAGATTCTGTAAAATAGTACACTTTTTCAGAAATCATCAACAAAAATAACATTAGTTCCACTATCGGTCAAGAGAAAAAAATATACCTATTTCTGACAAATATAGGCCTCGCCAATGAAAAAAAAAACATTTCACGTATTATATGATGGTACGGAACCGTCGTTGCGCCAGTACGACTCGCTCTTGACCGGTTTTTCGGAAGCTTTTCGCGGCTCTGTCAGAATCAGTGAGTTTCAGATTCTAGTGCCAGAAAATGTTGTTCACCCATTAATTAGGTAAATATTTTTAAGGTTCCGTAGCCAAATGGCAAAAACGGAACTCTTATAGATTCGTCATGTCTGTCTGTCTGTCTGTCCGTCCGTATGTCTAAGCCACTTTTCTCCGAAACTATAAGAACTATGCTGTTGTACCTTGGTAAGTAGATGTATTCTGTGAACCGCATTAAGAATTTTCACAAAAAAAAATAGAAAAAAAAACAATACATTTTGGTGGTCCCGATACTTAGAACTGAAACGCAAAAAAAAAAATTTCATCAAACCCATACGTGTGGGGTATCTAACTATCTATGGATAGGTCTTCGAAAATGATATTGAGGTTTCTGGTATCATTTTTTTTTTTAAACTGAATAGTTTGCGCGAGAGACACTTCCAAAGTGGTAAAATGTGTCCCCCCCTCCTTAAGGCGGAGTTGCAGTACTTTTTAAGATTTTTGAACGTCTGAAAATCTAATTAATTATGAGTTTTTTAATAAATAAAAATCATTACATAAAAATTGAACATACCCTCAAGTAAATCGTAAAGATAGAAACGCGATTTAGAATGATTGGCTCGATACTTTTTTTTATAAAACATGACACTAAATTACAATTGTAAACGTGTACTGCTAAGAGATTTTATCACGAATATTTATAAAAGTTATATCAATAGATAGAACTTTTTATTTTGAAGTAAATGTTGAAACCATATTGTATAATTTCTTTATCAGTTTTCGCCAAGAAGAAAAAACAATCAAAATTTAGGCATTATTTCGCTCGCCGGACAGTCGCTGTTGTTCGTCAAAACACACAGTACTGCAAGCTCGCCTTAACTTCTAAAATAAGAGAATGTTAAACTGAAAATATAATATAAAATGTATAAAATTTAATTATGATGTATATTAATTACCATATAAACTACCAGTGATAATTGGTTTGAATGAGATCTAGTTAGTAGTTTTTTTTATACGTCATAAATCGTAAATCGCAACTTTTGCTTATAA
This sequence comes from Ceramica pisi, assembly GCA_963859965.1. Lineage (NCBI taxonomy): Eukaryota > Metazoa > Arthropoda > Insecta > Lepidoptera > Noctuidae > Ceramica > Ceramica pisi. The sequence continues at coordinate 36,822,289 of OY982527.1, read as the reverse complement.
TATAATACCTACAGGTTTTTACGGAACCCTCGATGCGCGAGTCCGACTCGCACTTGGCCGGTTTTTTTTAACTGGTAGATTTTAATGCTTTTATTTTATTTTAACTTCTAGCTTTTGCACGCGACTTCGTACGCGCATTTCTCGTTTTTTTTTTCGTATTATTTTTTTATACTTCGCTGTCATAGGAATTTCTTTTTTTTAATTTGAGATGGGTCTACGCTTGACTCTAGTCTAAGTCAAAGATGACGACGACAATGTCGACGAGTCAGAAGAAGCCAGCCTCTCTAACTTAGAAGAGATTAGTGATAAGAACAAGATAAGAATTCTAATTAGATTAATCCTCTCTTAGTTCTTCCGTTCACTCCCCAGGAAACGTATAAACCCAATTTCGACCAGTAGTTTTGTCAGTCACTCAGTAATGTAATGCCTTTAGATTGTCCCTGTTGTTTCTTTGCGACGATATTTTTAAACTACAGCTTTTTGAAAATCACTATAGTAAGGGTTGATGCAGGGCCTTTTATTATAGATTCCACCGAAGGGTTCAATGAGAGGTCAATCGCATACCTGCCAATCCTTTTATAAGTAGTTACAGTAATTGTTTCTTCGATATTTTACTGAAGGAATATTTTCCAAGGCATCAATAAGAGCCAAATGGAATATCTAATGTGAGTGACGTTTCCGTCGTTACAACGTGTCATTTGCGGTACAAAAGAAATTGCAATAGAACTTTTATCGCTAAATGTTTCTGTTCTGAATGGAAAATAGAGTTGAAAAAACTTTACCTACCATTTTGTTTTCTTTTTTGTTGTTTATGTCATCGGAAACTAGCAGACTCCGTAAGATTATAATAAATCTTGATTAGACTACAATTTCTCGATATATTATTAATAAATCGTTTTGTAAATAATAAATCTGATTCAAATGTAATAGTTTCCAATCGATGCCTTACGGCCAAAAAGGGATAAGCGATTTTTTTTTTGTAAAATCGACGAAAATAGTTTAGACTCGAAATCGACAAACCGATTCAAATCATTTATAAGTCGATTTCGCAAAAAAAATGTCGCTTATCCCTTTTCGGCCGTAAGCCATCGCAATATATACGTGGCTTTTTAGAGAAAATAGTTTACAAATTCACGCGTTATTTTACAATCTTACAGAGTTTGCCATTTTCCGGTGACATAATATAATAATTATTACTTTGAAATAAATGTACCTAAGTAGTTCCTTGAATCCACAGTTACAGTAAGTTGAACTCGTTGTTGACCACTTTATTAATTTATCCACGACATTGCGCACAAAATAAACAAAATAGTTTTTAATAGGGGATGGGGCGCAAACACTCCCCGAAGCCATCGCGTGCCCGCCCAATAAAAAAAACCTCTGTTTATTAAAAAAAAAAAGTTATAACCACAGATTAAAAAGTTCCCCGCGTCTGTAAACTCCAATTAGAAGCAAGTGAAAATAAGTCCACATGGGGACAACGAATTTTTATTTCTGAAGTCGCCCAAGAAAAAAATTCTAATTTCTTTTTACGACATTAAGTTACTTAGAAGTCGGAGGGGCTGGGCGCGAAGGACTAATTAATTTTTTTTGGAAACCTGCCGAATGACGGCCACCGAAGTTCCCGCCATAATTGGAAAATTTACGCGCCGTTTCATTACCCCGGGCTGTTTTTTAATCACCATCTTTTTTTGGCAATTAATTTTAGCAATTTTTTCGAATCGAGTTTAGAACGAGTTTTCATTTTATTCGGTTGGTTGGACTTTTTTAAAAGCTAAGTCAGTTAATAACTGATGATTGAGTTTTGAAAGTTAGCTTACTATGAATAGGTAAATTAGACGTGATTTTGGAGACCCCTAAATAACAGGGTAGGCAGCATCTATAAGTTTGCATAACTTCCTGGGTTCTATACGTAGGTATTTTGACTTTGTCTTGATATTAATTCCTTAAACAATATTTTTTTCTCAACACCCCCATTTATTTATTTATTTATTTAACACTTTCAGCACAAAAAAGTACAGAGGCGGACTAAATGCCATAGGCATTCTCTACCAGTCAACCTTTGGGTGATGCAGAGAATAGTGGTAGGTGCAATACGGAGAATTAAATGCGATTGATAACTATTCAAATGCAAAGTATTAAAATAAAGTAAAGTACATAAAAAATAGTATAAAATCAATTGCGGCAGGTGGAACCAATAGTTCCACCGCCGGATCTCACCAGTTAAAAGTTAATCGACTGGTGGCCATCCTGATCTCCCCATCAAATAAACGAAACGTAATTTCCTATATTTTCACCTAGGTTTCATTTTCATGTAGTTTGTAACAAACGCTCCCCTTTGTGCAGTTTTTAAAACAAAAAGTTGTGCGCGTTCTCCGCCGCACGCCGCCCGGGACCTACATTCATAATCTGATCCAGGATTTCACCCAAATTCAGCTCGCACTTAATTCGTTCAGGGAATTAGTTTTGTACGAACGTAATTAAGGAAAGTTTTCGGATTAACCACCTTGTTTTTCCACTTGTAACGACCAGTGTAAGTTGGTCGTCTGACCCTCTTTGTGCTGTACTAAATGCGGGGGCTTGACGGTTTTTGTTTAGAGATGGAGGGTCTTTGAAAAACGGTGGTTGTCACAACATTTTTCGGCCACTTATTTAGTTTTAGTTTAGTTACGGTGTTTCGGAAACTCCTCGCCCCCTAGACAGTGAGATATTCGCTAATTTCGTTGTTGCAAATTTGTTTTGTTGTCGGCTCCAGTTCCTCCCGCTTGCGGCGACACAGCCTGTTAGCAACTCGATTTTTTTACACAAAACATTGCGGTAGTAATTTGCTGGCAAAAGCACTTTGACTATTAAGCTCTTAGTTTTTAACTGAAAATGGTTCAGCGTGGAATTTGAATGATTATTTTCCTACATAGAGAGTGCACTTTTAATTAGAAGTTGTTGTTCAGCCCGTAAAATCTTTTTTTAGCAGAAATATATGGAAACATACGGGCCATACGGCCTATCTATAAAATAAGTAACATTCTATCAGCGATCATCGGCGAAAAGGTCAAAAATGGACGGGAATGACTTACGCTACCAAATATCACGTGGTCGATCCACTAAAACTCAGGTTTTTGAAAATCTGTATTTGCTAATGGAATGCCGCTTTTTTTGTTATTTTTTTTTTTTTTGGACTCGTATACTACATGTATATGTCAGTCCGATTAATCTTATTCATTACTTATCATTAGGTATCACTAACTAGCTTAACTTAAGATGCCAATAGATTATACAAAAGACAAGCTTCTTCACTGTTAGGTTTTGACAGTAAGGAATTCATGATCCCGACTTGCAATATAGCCAGACCTAATTTTTCCAATAATTCCTTTGTATACGAGTTCTTATATCTGTAGGATCATCAAAGGTTAAGTACAGAGGGCAATGAAAAACTTTTTGAAACACATGATCAAGACAGTAACGTTGTTCTTATCTACCTTGAGTCATCTAAAATAAAAAATATACCCTAAAGTATGTAGTAAACTACAGCAGATCCTTCTGTAGACAAACGTGAATATTATTTCAATCATTTCTACATAACTGGCACCCTAGAGGCTACAGGCAAGGAGTGGCGTTACTTTAGAAAAAAAAAAACAAAAGAAAATTCAAGGGAATGCCCGACATAAATTGTACTGCTCGTGGGAGCTAGCGTTTGCATACCCGCCGAGTAGGGGGCGCTTCATTTGAGACATTCTAGGATTTTATAGAACGAAGAAATCTTAGCAGATGGCGTTTCGCAGATTCTGCTTATAACCGTGGGTTTGAGTTAATAAACGTATAAATCCGATTGTTTATTTCGTCAATGCTAGCCGCGGCATCGGTAATGGCAATCTTGTTCTGCTGGCCGAACAGGCAGCCCAGTACTGTGCATTGTTTTCAGGGAATAGCAAGGCAGTAAAGTTACGCGTGAACTAAACTCTCCTTGACAAATCTAACTCTGCTATTCGGTTTCTACTCAGCAATCTGAGGTTAGAGTGATAAAATAACCTTTACAATGCAGGTCTCCATTGAAGAGCTAATTGAAGAATGTAAGTTCCAGCCGGTCGATTCTGATGACTTCACACCGTGATCACTTAGGTGGAGTGAACGACAAGTGAGCTGTCATGCCATCTTGTTAATATGGTTTGACAGCTCACTTGTCGTTCACTTCGCCTAAGTGTTCACTTCAAAATGTTTACAGAATCGCACTTTGTTTTTTTACTTTTGATAGGCACGCGTTTGACCACTATCTCTCCTGATGGTAAACAATGATGCGGTTTAAGATGGAGCACGCTTGCCTAGACTACGTAACCTATTCACTCTTGACTTAAAGACTCCCAGGTTGTATCTATCAGGAATCACAGACTCCGCAGGGAATTCCACTCCTTTGCTGTACGCACTATGAATGCTGTGTTCCCAAATCATTTTGTGCATGTGGGTGGGATGTTCACCATGTACCGATGACGCAACCGATAGAAATCCCGAAAACATCAAATACGCAGCGGTTCTCGTGTGATCGATGACAATCTTTTTTTATGGATGGGAAATCATCAAATTACTTTTTCTGCTTTAAGTGAAGCAGAAGGGAGTGTCAGACTCTTACTGACTAAAACGACTAAGGCTTGCATAATAATTTTTAGTGATAATGATAAAAAGAAAAAGTTATTAGTCATAATAGGATAGTTTCCATCATCCACAAATTGCAAAACTATTTAGTCCGTCAGTTAGAGTATTGAAAAATAATGGACACTTATTTTTTGTTTTTGTAAATCAATGAATATTGACAAAGATAAAATGCATCAAAACTCGGGAGTGAGGGCTCGTGACGTCACAACCCGCTAAAAGTTTTGGCATGGCGTGACGTATTGAGAATTTGAAAAGCGTCGTAACTTCGTCAATTTTTGTTCCCGTAATAAAAGAAAAAATACGGGTCAAATATAATAATTTTTTTATATTATTCTAACTAAAGGACCAATTATGTTCGGTGAGTAACTTGTAGTCTTTAAACAACACCTATCAACACTAATGTAATTAATGTTGTGCTTACCTGTAAGAAATTGGTACACTAGTCTATAAGTTCCTGTGATGTATTTTTTATACATATGCAAGTAGAGTGAGTGTATTCAATTGTGGATGAGCCAAATAAATAAAATAAAATAAAACCCATCATCCAACTCAGTTCTACTTAGTGCCCTTTGCGTTCTAGAGCCGCGGTAACTCTTTCAAACAAAATTCCGCAACATGGTGTCCACCTGGTCACCCTATTGCCACGCACACAGCCACACATCGCTCACACGTCACACACTCGTCCGCTTAGGGCCGCGCACTATGCTCCCAGCCGGTAGCGCATGATTTCCCGCGTGAACCAACCCTGGATGAGGCCGATGCTTAAGCTTTTATTTTGTGTATGTCTTAGATGTAGCGAAGTTTCTTTAAGGTGTGGGTTGCATTATCAATATCAGCCATATTATGAACAATAACTTACTTTAACTGAATAGCACTTTCAATTCGGCGGATAATTTTTTTATATAATTATGTACTAGGTACACTGCTTACTCCGAGATTTCTGATTCGATTAGTGTGATTTTTTTTTAGTTCGATACTTGCTGATTGGTCCCTTAAGAAATTAATTTATTTTGGATCAGCTAGTCTATTCTGTAAATAACCATTTCGATATCGACTTCACCTGAGTGACTAAGCTTACAAAGTGAACTTTATTTCACACATCATAAGGTCTTATATTTATACGAATTTGAAACTCACCTCGGATTCCGCTGTCGAGACACGAAAATGTTGTTACAGAATAGCACTGCAGTTGTTTTTATTTTAAGAGCATTTTTGCTTGATTGCATCTTCTGCGTAGACGAAGACGTCGTCTAAGTATCACCACTTAAAAGTTAAAAACTAAGAAAACTTTTTAGAAAAATGTATAATCGACTTCTAAACAAAACTTTAATTTCGGAAGATTTGTTTTTGGTTTTATATCTGATTTTTAAACACCAACTTCCTTTATTAATGTTATTTTTTGCTATGTAGTGTATTGTTTGGAAGTCGGTTATACTTTTTGTAAAAAGTTTTTTGGAAGACTATTTTCTCGGAGTGGTCGAATTTCATTTGGTGAAGGTTGATGAAGAACTTCGAAGATAAGCAACGGAACTCGTCAATAAATGATAGCAAATGTGAAATCATATGTCTGTCTATTGTTTACACCAGTTCATAACATCACGACGGTACGCGTTTGTGGAGATACAACGAAAAAATAAAATCTTTTGTACCTACTACAAAATACAACCAACACTACAAAGCATAAAATAACTTTCATATCGGAAGTCGATATCAAAAAACGAAGAAGCAAAACCGAAAACACCGACTACCGAAATTAAAGTTATTTCATACTTTGTAGTGTTTTTATTTGGAAGCCAGAGGGCCAATTCTACTTACTAATTTTTAAACAATTTTTGCATTCGCATTTCAATCGCAAACTGTCAAAAATGCGTTAATTTTCATACATTTTTGACAGTTTGCGATTGAGATGCGAATGCGATGCGAATGTGGAAATTAGTGGAATTGGCCTTTCAGTTATTTATTTATTTATATATTTTTATAAAAAAGTTTTTGGTAGATAAGCAAGATTAGTTCCAAATATTTTTAGAAAGCCCGCAGGTGATCCAAAAACTAATGATTCAATTTTGAATAAAAAAACTAACAATAGTACCTATGTAAAACTAGTTGTCCCCCGCGGCTTCGCTCCCGTCAACTACTCAATTTTTTGCTTTTAAACCTTCCCTGTATTCTGGCGAACTAAACACAAAGAGAATTACCGAAATCGGTACAGCCGTTCTCGAGTTTTAGCGAGACTAACGAACAGCAATTCATTTTTATTTATAAGAAGATTATTATCTAGTAATCTACCGGCGGCGGCGACTTCGGCAGACGAACGAAAACTCACACAGAAACGTGTGGATTTGGATAATAAAAGAGGGACCTGTTTGACAGTGTTAAAGAGTCTACACTATCGCATTATGTTCAACATAATGCGCATGCCCGTTATAAGGACTTGGTTGTAAGGAGATAAAAACTATGTCTGGTCAAAAGGTAATCCATTTTCAATAGAGTTTGCGGGGCACTCTGATCCGCATACCTCCTACCTAAAGTTCGTTGTGATTTTTCTTAAAATTAAATGTAATTAAGTAGTATAAGTACCTACTTAGATACGACTACAGAAAAAGTATTAAATTCGTTAAACTGTTTCCAGATTTGAAATAATGTTGCGCCAGAGAGTATCTTACACTCCACAGAAGCAAAGCTTTGACCTGTCGAAGTGTGAATAAATAGTAAAATGCATATCATCTTTTTTTTTTTTTTTTATTATTATTATTGTGCGATTGTACAGTCGCCAGCACGCCAAGCTACCAGAAACTATAAATTTTCCCCAATCAACCCTGAACCTTATTGCCTGAGCAATAAAGTTGAAAATTTATTGAAGAAATTTGACAGATTCTTACATGGTTGATGATCGCTTTGTGCAAGCGAAAGCGATCATCAACCATGTACCTAAGATTCTGTACAAAACGGCGACACGGTTGTCACAGTGGTTGAGCGATTAGCTGCTGCGCTGCATGTCGCGGGTTCGATTCCCGCACGGAACAAATAATATCCTGAAAAAATCTAATTAGTCCGTCAGTTACATTATCAAAAAATATTTGACCCGTGTTTTTTCTTTTGTTACAGGAACCAAAATTGACGAAATTACGACGCTTTTAAAATTCTCAATACGTCACACCTTCGCATTTTTAGTGAGTCGTGACGTCACGAGCCCCCACTCCCGAGTTTTGATGCGTTTTATCTTTGTCAATATTCATTGATTTACAAAAACAAAAAATGCATGTCCTTTATTTTTCAATACTCTAACTGACGAACTAAATATAGTTAAATTGCAATTTGTGGATGATGGAATCTAGCCTATTGTATGGCCTACAGATAGCTGTTCCGGGTCTGGTTGTTTGTGTATAAATGAACTTGTATGTTTGTAAAACTCACGATATAGGAGAAATTCCTAGTGTGGAACAAAGTTTTAAAAAAAAGAATTAGTTTTATTGGACTGGTTACGGAGTCAAGTCACACTCAATAGGTTATGGACTGGATTTTGTGATTACATTTCTCAAAACCTGGTGTCCGGGTCAATCGCCGAACAATCTATATCTTTAATTAATATTATAAAGCAGAAGAGTTTGTTTGTTTGTTTGGTTGAACACGCTAATCTCAGGAACTACTGGTCCGATTTGAAAAATTCTTTCAATGTTAGATAGTCCATTTATCGAGGAAAGCTATAGGCATATATCATCATGCTAAGACCAATTGGAACGGAGCAGTAATGAAAAATGTTATGCAGAAGACGTTGCACGGGTCAGCTAGTAAAGAATATATTATATCGGGCGCGACTCAATCTCAACTCAACTGCAACTGCCGCTCTGGGTTGGTGAGCGTGTTTTGCTACACAACAACTTGCTGATCTTGTCGCTAGCGCGGCAGAATTAGCTTCATCTGTTTGACTAACAGACCTTGACTATTCAAAAGTGCCTGTTACTGGTCTATTTGAAATAAAGCATTCGTATTTGTATTTCTCATTCAACTCATTACTTTTAATATTTATCTCATTTGTATTATTCGTATATTCATATCTATCTTACTTTATAATCTTTAATCTTCTCATCTCAAATCCGAACACCTGGAGAGCAAACAAGACGCACTTAAAAAAATTGCTTAAAAACCCAAAAATAATGCGATGTTGATAGCGTTTTAGAAACTGCTGTGATCAGAGATAGAACTACCGGCGTGTGACGTCACCTCTAGCCCCTCCATATGGAGTTGAAGCCATCCAGTACAAACGACATTTTGTGTGACGTTCTTCTTTTATCCTTATAAAAGAATAACATCAAAAGCGTAGGTATACCGCTTGTATCTGACATCGACGCAGAAACGATTTCCATGGGTCCAGGGCATGATTCTGGACACCCTAGACTTCGAATTTTTCGTCGGCTTTTTTCTAATTTTTTCATTTTTTTCAAGGGTTTTTTTACTTTAGACTGCTCATAATCGTTATTCTGACCTAACCCAAAGAGATTTTTAATAAAAAAATAATTAATTAACTACTTCCACTAAAAAGAGCAATCTGAATAAAACCACAAATAGATATCAGCTCAGCTGAGCTGATACCTATTTGTGTAATGTATTGGGTAATTTTCGAGTCCCGAATTTTCGCCATTAACTCTTACAGATTTAAATCCACATAGTTGTAATCCATTGCGTTTTTACAGGGTCACCATAGGAAGCGGCAAATTTTAACGGCACCGTGCTTTTAATGTGTATAGCCAATACTATGTTGGAGGAGCTCGTGGCTAAATAATAACAGCCGCACAGGTTGGTCTTCAAGTTTAAGCAGCGCTTGCCGAGGTTGGTCTGTGGATGGGTGACCATATTAACGTACCGAGTTTCCTTCGTGCCTCGGAAAGCTCGTTAGCTGTTGGTCCCGGCTGTCATTTGGAGATCTTTGGCAGTCGTTACGGATAGTCAGAAGCCAGAAAATCTACCACCAGTCTTGCCAAGGAGAACCGTGTTACCCATTTAATGGGTTGTGGAGGTCTGGTAGGCAGCTGCTCCACGTAAAATACTGGTTTTCAGCTAAATCCGGTTGACTGGAAGCCGACCCCAATGTAGTTGGGAAAAGAATAGCCAGATGATGAGCCAACACAATGTTTATGCTAGCTTCTTTCAGCAGTTTCGCCCGTGTGATTGTACTACCTAGGGAACATACTCCCTGTTTAAAATTATATTATAGTAGTTATAGATGCTATTTTAAAGTATTATCAATCTTTATGCCAAATTTTATCCAGATCCGTTCAGCCGTTCCGGTGGGATTAAATCACAAACCATACTTCCGCATTTGTAACATTGTATTGGCTCATTTATAATACGAGGTCGAAGGCTCTACATATTGTTAGCTGCACCATCGAATGACAATGAAACTCGTGGCTACGAACTTCTTAATCAAATGAAGGCGTTTACATAGACTCGCTGGACGACTTCGACTGCTCACCGGAGTCATCATGTGAGTCAGTGTGAGTACACCAAAATTTTGTCCATGTTTTTTTGCACCTTCTTCTCCATAAGATCCACTCTTTGGAATGTGCAACTGCCGCGCTGGAGATAGGGTCGGTGAGTGTGTTTCTGAGGAACATTCTTGCTGCTCTTGTCACTAGCGCAGTAGAACTGGCTTTTCATCTATTTGACTAACAAACCTTGGCAATTCAAAAGTGCCTGTAACTGGTCTATTTGAAATAAGGGAATTTTGATTGAAGAGTTTCGGGTAGCTAGGTAGGTACTTTGTAGAGGAAACATAAAAATAAACAAAACGAATTGGCGGTATTTTGTCCATGTTTTAATACAAATAAATACTATAAACGCTACAATACAAATTATATTACTCACAAAATTATCGCTCAGTAAAGAAACATATAAAAATTATAGTAGAAAAAAAATCTAATTAACACGCACATATCGTCAATTCTTTGGCGAACTTTAAAAAGGAATATTTTTTTTTTATAAAAACCGAATTCAAAAAGACTTAAGGCACTTACAACACAGTACTTATGTTAAATGTTATATTTACAAAGGTACCAATAAAATTATGGCACAATTTTTAAACATAGAAAAGCCTCACATTTTTTTTATTAATATTTCAAGTTATTTAATTATTTCTAAGTACGAAAATGCATATAATAAATGCAGTCTGTAAGTAGAAAAAGGGAATATTTTGATTCACAGACTTAGGAATACGAAATTTGTTAGTACGTGAGTACTCCCATTGAAAATGCCTCATTCGATGGGAACAATTAAAGTAATAAACTAGGTATTTAGTCTTTAAGTACCTACGAAATTGCCATTTTACGGAACAGATCTAAAACAGGGCGATATTATATAAAAAACAACACTTTTTAAAGAAACAAATTAAACAAATTATGTATTTTGAAAGAGGTATAACATGATCATTGGCTGAGCTAATCAATCGTACTCATTCTCTTTTTTTACTATCATTTTTCCATACAGGGCATTTGAATGTACGCGTAATGAACTTTAAATGTATGTATAATGTAGTCATCGCCATACTAGGTTTGTATGGATCAATGTCTGAGTGGCGCACCCTTAAATATAAAGGGGGATAAATATAATGACCACCATAAAATGCTTTGATACCCTTAGTTTTGTAAGCAACAAAAATATCTACTTAACACCAGAAAAATAAAGTCTAAAAATACAATAGTACCAGCTATTTTAGTCACGACTCCACTTTAAACTGTATTCGACCACCAAATTTAGTAAATGATCACCAAATATTAGCGAGCAAATTAATATTCAGTTAGCATAATATTAAAATTCTATAGTAACGTGTCTGCGTCAGATCCCCTCTATGGCTGGTGAAACATGTGGGTTAGGTTAGGTTAGAACCATGACCATTAGCGCCAGATCCCTTCTATTGTTGGTGAATCATTTGGTTTAATCGGATAACGAGATGTAATTTTTTTGCGTATCATTTTAACTATTTTTGGGTTAGAATATTTTTTTTGGATTTAGTTTGCTTAAATAGGATAGCAAGATGTTATAACTTTGGTTATAAGTTTACATTAAAATGCGGGTTTAATTTTGGTGATCATTTACTATTTTTGACTGCTAAATTTTACTATATCTGGTGGTAAGTTAAACATAAGCCAATTTAAAGTCTATAGTGAATTAGATCGAAGTGGCCTGGCATGAAACGGTATAGGTATATACCTTATTACCTAGTTTATTATTTTAAGAAAACACAACGTATTCATTGGGGATTATTATTATTGTACAGGGAGTCTTTTATTAAAAATATAACTACAGTAACTTAAGGCACTTTTAGGTATAGACAAGAAATATTTCAGGCAGAGTTGAGATTATGTTTCAATAATGTATATTTCGAAAAACTTCCCAATGTAGTTAAAAAATCTAAAACTAAGTACTGAAAAATATGGTTATTTTCAAACAATTATGTCGTAATTTTACTTCTGAACTATTTTTTATAGTGGCATCTTACCACAAACTAGCACACCAAATATATTTCCTTGTCTACTCTTTTGTCTCGTCCTGGGCCCTTATGGCCCCTCTACCTAATGTTGGGTGATCGACTGGGCCCCTCAGTGGGCTCTAGAACGATCCTCTTGAAGCACCCCGTAGGCAGCTGTTCGACGATCTCTTTGATGTTTTCCACCTCCAGACTCAGATGGTGGTGCTCATCCTCGTACTGCTTCATCCATCTGTTCGACAAGATAATGATATTTATCGCAGGAAATCTTATTGTCCATATACAATATAATAAAGCTGCCGAGTTTTTTTTTTGAACGCGCTTGTCTCTGGAACTACTACTTTTTGTATGATATCCATACATATAATATACAAAAACTGGCCAATTGCGAGTCGGACTCACGCACGAAGGGTTCCGTACCATTATCTATAAAAACGGCAAAAAAAAAACAAGTTTGTTGTAAGGGAGCCTCTTTACATATTTATTTTATTCTGTTTTTTAGTATTTGTTGTTTTAACAGAAATACCTATATCATCTGTGAAAATTTCAACTGTCTAGCTATCGCGATTCTTAAGATACAGCCTGGTGACAGGCAGACGGACAGACAGACAGTGAAGTCTTAGTAATAGGGTCCCGTTTTTACCCTTTGGGTACGGAACCCTAATAAGTATATCATATATAAAAATCCCTCCTAAAGTAAACATTCCTCATGAATGAGGACATTCATGAGAAATGTATACTTTGAGATAAGCGCGTTCAACCAAACAAACAAACTTTTCAGCTTTATTAGTATAGATTGTGACCAATAGCACAAAGATCAAAAAAAAATTAGGTTAATCGTGATCAACTTAAAAGAACTTAGATATATATGAAGCTTAACCATATTGCTCCACTGCTGGGCAAAGTTCGGAGAGCTTTCTCTGTATTTTACCATCTCTGAAGCTTATTGTGAAATACTTACCTCTGGTGGTTATTTTTCGCTTCAGTCAAGCTCTTGATCTTGCCATCCAGGCCGACTGCTATGAGGTCGTTCTCTGCCCTGTCTAAGCTCTCCTCTGAAATTGTATAATGAAACGTTTATTAATGGCTTCGTACAATTAATCCAATGGAATGGATTAGGAAATATATTACATCTTCATTCGTAAAACGTAACAGACAGATGTGTTGCTGGGGAGTTTGTTGGCCACTTCTTCTCCACAGCTAAAACAATTGGAAGTGGTGACGGGCGGGCGTTATGGGGGACTGTCTTTTTTAAAAACTTGACGTTCAAAAAGTGCTGGCTCTCCGCCTAATTAAAATAAATGAATTTGAGAGAATTTTGAATTTTGAACATCAAAAAACACAGAGTAAGACGAAAGAATATATGACGGATCAATACAAGAAGCTTGCCGACAATGAAACGGTTACCATATCGTTTGCTGGGCGTCAGATAGGTACCCAGCGCCTTTAAAGTTGGTGACACACCGCAATGACGCAATGATACATGGGCGTGCGTAAATAAAACAGCTAGTCTATACTGTCAACGTCTCACGGTGTAAACTTGGCTGTAGTGAAATTATATAATGCAACGTTTATTAATGGCCTCGCACAATTTATCCAATGGAATAGTTTAGGAAATATATAACATCAAAAACACAGAGGAAGACTGGCCGTGTAACCTTGGCTGTAGTAAGCATGAAGTGAACTGTCATTCAATCTTGTTTGTATGGGTTGACAGCTGATTTCATGCTTATCTCACCTAAGCTTACACTGCGAGATGTTTGCAGAATCGCACTGCAGATAGTTTTTTTTTTAATAGAGTCTGAAGCCACAACCGCGAAGGCCTGCTTTTCCCAACAATATTGTGGTCGGCATTGTGATCGGATACAGATTTTACATGGACCGATTTTCTAAGCTAATAGGTATAGTACAACTATATCCTATCCTCGACAATCATCGTATTTCCGAATACAAACGAATAGCCTCCAATTTTTTAAACATATTATCAAATTAAGTTAAAAGAGTATTAAGAGTCCTATTACATTTTTTACGGAAATTCATGATTTTTGACGCTGTAATTATCAGCAGCAGTAAGATATTTTAATTATTTGATCCTGAATAACGATAGTGCCAGTCTCTTTCTTGTAAGTTAGAGTTACACATTTTCATTTTTCTTTTCGTGTAATTTACTATAAATATTTTACGAACTCAGTTTGCAAAAAAAAATGTCGGCGATGGAACTTTGACGGTCTAATTCACATTGTTACAATCAATTCTTTTAAAAGCTAAAATTACTAAAAGGTAAGTTGAATGTTTTACTTGTTTATTGGAGTTCTAGAATTTCTTTAAATTCCTTGAGTTTCCGCGAAAAAAAACGTAAAGAAAGCCTAATTTAAGCCAGAAATGTCTTGATTCAGCGTCCATTATATTCCAAATAAAAACAATTTTATCAAATAAATTAATGTGATATAAAATTTCAATCTACAATGAATACGTTTCATTAGTTTTCGTTTGTCAATATAATTAAACAAAATTACAATAAATAAAATTAAAGTACTATATATTCTGCGTCAATTCAGCGCGCGCGCTCCTCAGTCTCGCGCGAGCGCCCAAATAAACTTTAATCCTATTCAGACTAGTAGGTATCAAAATTGTTTCGCGGACTATAGATGTACTCCCAACGCAGACCAACGTAACTTCGTTTATTGCAAACGAGCATTTACGATTCGTAATAGGGCTCTTAACTACTCTACCTATATGCTTTCAAGTTGATTGATCTTCAAGGTTAAGCAATGCTAGCCGAGGTTGGTCTGTGGATGGGTGACCATCTTAACATACCGAGTTTACTCCGTGTCTCGGAAAGCACGTTAAGCTGTTGGTCCCGGTTGTCATTTAGAGATCTTTGGCAGTCGTTACGGATAATCAGAAACCAGAAAATCTGACTCCAGTCTTACCAAGGAGTACCATGTTACCCAGTTAATGGGTTGTGGAGGTCTGGAAGGCAGCCGCTCCACGTAAAATACTGGTATTCAGCTGAATCCGGTTTGACTGGAAGCTGACCCCGATATAGTTGGGAAAAGGCTAGGCAGATGATATGATGATGATTTCAAGTTGATTGAGAGCACGAAATCGCACACTCCTTGGTCCTTTCTTCCAGGCATCTTTTGAAGAGTAACAAAAAAACAAACACGCAAACGAAATATCCAAGAAATAAGCATTTCAATTTATACTTACGTAATCGGTCGAGAGCCTGGTCATCCAGCGTGGGTAGATTCTGTAGCTCCTCCACGATTACCTTCAAGTCTTCCAGACCTTTGGAGACCTGCTTCTCAGCCTCCCGGGCGTCGGTGTTCGCTTGACCAACCTAATGAAAATATATGAAAGTTAAACAAGCGTCCTTTTATGATTTGCAACCAGTGTATGGTAATATACTGATGAATGCCTGATGATATGTTACCTGATGAATGCCTGAAATAAGCGCGTTCAACCAAAAAGCTGTTAATTAGTATAGAATAGACAAAAATGTACGACTACAAAGTTCCCGGCCTTTTAGATCCAGGTTGGTTAATTTGTGCGCTATTGTGCATATATTAACTTATATTGTGTTTGCCTGTCATGTTTTCTCTTGACTACCGTTGGTTGGCTGCAGAGTATATAACCACTAGAGAGCGTATAGGCCGATTTCTTCTAAGTACGCGGCTCACTACAGCGGGCCGGGGGACGAGGAACAACGCGCGGCTGCAATTGGTCCGTTTAAGGTCAAGTTGCATAGCTAGCCTATGGTTAGTGTTGGCACTACTTGATTAAAGGAAAATAGTCGATATCGATAAAATGGATTTTAACATTATAAAAATACTCAATCCAAACAAACAGCGCTATATCTTGTTTATTAACCTTATCTTTTCACTTTTATTTTAATTCTGAAATCTTCGAAAATCTAAAATGTAAACATGTATGTCAAACACACAGATGAAAAATCTGAGACCCTCCTCCTATTTTTAAAGTCGTTTAAAAGTAGTTAAGTATTTAATGTAAGTATGTTAATTAATTAAAAATTGTATTAAGTGTAATTTTATGATCATCGATAAATCGACTTCAATCATTAAACGTAACAGCACAGATTTTTACGATAAAAATACAAAGGGGAAGAAAGGGATAAAATATAAGTATTTCCTAATGAAAGAAAGAGACTTTTCCAAAAGACATCAACGCGCGCTTCTCACAGTGTGCTCGTTCACCTAACCACCATTTTATATAGACCCCTGCGTTGGCTCATTATCTTTAGCTCATTATCAAAATATTTTGCGTAGTCTTTACTCTCCGATGAACAGTTGAGCCATCCTTTTTGTAACAAGAGGTCTTGGAATGTTTCCCACACAAATTCACCGGGTATGAAGGCATTTTTATGCGTTATAAATTGCATAAAAATTAAAACGATTTGTAAAAACTTAGCGTGCCCACAGGTCTAACACTTGGTCACAACTAAAATGGTTACTAGTGCCGCAGACTAACATAATTATGAGCAAAAACACTAATCGTTTTCGTGCGTCGGGGCACTCTATGCGCAGTCAAGTGGTTTAATAGTCTTTGGTTGGCTGGTACCTAGAGAAAGTACCTTTGTGTATTAAGTAAGTCCCAGTCGACCGCGGTGTCCGCGGTTGTATGTGTGTATGACAGGTTATATGTGTTCATATAATATTTTTTTTTATCTCTTTTTATTATTTATTTATCTGACTATGTACGTCAATCTTTTTTTTTTTGAATACTATTTTTTTATATTTATGGCAACTGAGCCGGTTCCGACTATTCTGCCAGTGTCACGTGGTGACGGTAGCACAGATATACTAATTATTGTAAAATTCTAGTTCCTAAAATGTAATAGACAGATGTGTTGCTGCCATGGGGAGTTTGTTTGCCACTTCTTCTCCACAGCTAAATAAATCACTAGGAAGTGGTGACGGGCTGGCGTTTTGGGGGACTGTCTTTTGTAAAACTTGACGTTCAAAAGGTGCTGTCTCTCAGCGTAATTTGAATAAATGACTTTTGAATTTTGAATTTTGTACCTACCTTCATCTTAGCATCTTTAGTCAGCTGCATGTTTTCTGCTGCCTGTTTCTCCAAGCTTCCGATCTGAGCAGCCGTCTCCTGGACGCGTGCTGTTCAAACAAGTTTCAATTTGTTATGAACTTTAATAAAAAAATACTCTAGGAGAAGCTTTGACAGCACGGTTGGCGCAATGGTTGAGCGATCAGCTGTTGCGTCGCGTGTCGTGGGTCCGATTCCCGCACGGAAAAAAATATTTGTATGGCCTACAGATAGTTGTTCCGGGTCTGGTTGTTTGTGTATGTTTGTAAACGCACCCACGATACAGGAGAAATTCCTAGTGAGGTAATTTTTTTTTTATAAAAAAAAAGAAGAAGCTGACGTGCTGCATCCGACTAATGTTGTGCATGTGCAAAATATTGTGAATATCTATCTATTCTCTATAAGTACTAGAGGCTCCAGCTAGACAAAGATTTTTTTTTATTAGCGACACCGTAGGTACCTAGTTCGAAATACCAGAATGTAGAAAGACGCTGATCACGTGATTTTCGATAGCGCTGGTCAATCCATTAGGTACATGTTTGACTTTTTGTCCATCACATTCGCTGGTATATAATCGGCAATGGTGGTCCCTCACAATGAGCCTCATCAGAAGGCTTAACCCAAAGGGCAATGGAAAGTACAATGATTGGACTTTTCTTGCGTGATCGAATCAGGAATGACGATATCCACAAAAGAAACAAGGTTACATAGCCCAAAAGTTCGCCAAACTGAAGTGGCAGTAGGCAAAGCAAATTGTTTGCTGTACAGATGGTTCATCATCTGCCTAGCCTTTTCCCAACTATATTGGGGTCGGCTTCCAGTCATACCGAATTCAGCTGAATACCAGTATTTTTACGTGGAGCGGCTGCTACCAGACCTCCACAACCCATTAACTGGGTAACACGGTACTCCTTGGCAAGACTGGTGTCAGATTTTCTGGCTTCTGACTATCCGTAACGACTGCCAAAGATCTCCAAATGACAGCCGGGTCCAACAGCTTAACGTGCTTTCCGAGGCACGGAGGAAACTTGGTATGTTAAGATGGTCACCCATCCACAGACCAACCTCGACAAGCGTATCTTAACCTTGAAGATCGACCTGTGCGGCTGTTATTATTTAGCCACAAGCTCCTACAGATGCAGTACAGATGGTTGATAGGGCCAAAAAGTTTTGGAGTGGCGACCGCGTACAGGAAAACGTGGCGTTGGAAGGCCTCCTTCAAAGTGGACCGATGTCCTGGTGAGGGTCACAGGTAGCCAACGGGTGTGAGACGCACAGGATCTGTTGTAGTGGCGGCCCGCGCGGGAGGTCTATGTACAGCATTGAATACTAATATGATGTTCAGTCGCTGATAGAATATTGTCCAGAGCCTGAGGTCATCATAAGAGTTGTTTCTATCAACATCGGTCTGCGCTTTTCTTTCCAAACGTTATCGTCTTGGATGTACTTGTAGTAACAACGTCTTTTAATACATACTAGACAGTTTTTCAGCTTCGAAGCGTAATTTGGAAGCGTCGGCTCTGGATGTCGTCGACTTCTTCCTGACTTCAGAAGCCGCCTGCAAAATAATTACAAATTACTTGATTACGGTTTCTTTACAGTATTTTCCTATAGTTTAAAGAATTAAAACTAGAGTCTGGAGGACTGCCTACACCAGCCAAATTTGCAATAAGTATACATATTATGTATTTATTTTCTATGTATATATTTTCTATCTGGCCTATTTAGCTCCAACGCAGGGCTAAGGGCTCCTGCTCCCTTTTCCACAAAAGATCTTGCCAATGCGGGCCAATATTTTATTTATACTCGAGCTCGTACCTACCATTATTTTCTTTAAGCGATTGCATGTAATAGGACTCATTATTTAGTTCTTTTTGCACATTTCTTCAAATCCAGAAATCAATGCTTTCCTGAAAAGTTTGGTTACCTTGGAGGCCTTATCGGCGTATTCCTTCTGCGCCTGTTGAGCCAAGTCTCGTGCTTCCTTAGCCTTATCGCTGGCGGTGTACAGCTGTTCCGTGATGCTGTTGATGCTGTCTTCAGCGGCGGCGATCTTCTGCTGCACAGAAGGCACATCCAGGGCTGCCTGCTCCGCCAGCTGACGGGATTCTGTCACTTGATCGCTGAACTCTGAAGGATGAATGCATTAATAATCAATTAATAGTCAATTACTGCAGCGGCTATCAAAAGAGGCATTGATGGATGAACGTGTAAATGTGCCACGAGGCGTAGCCGAGGCACACATACTTACGTCCATTGTTGACTTGTGTAGTACTTTTCTCCAAAAAACGTGCAGAAATTAAAACTAAGGCAGATGTTTGACATACAATTACTTTTCAAAATCAAAGACAACAACGAACAACAATATTTTTTCCCGTGTTAAACTGTTCGTTTGTTATTTTTTCAATAAACAGCTTTCTATTGGCAATCCAGTTCGAATTTTAAATAAAACATTTGATAAGTTATCTCCTTAGTTGCGATATTTCGAACTTTTTAATATTTTCCTATCGATAAAATTTCTTCGTATAGTGTATTATTCCTTCAGTTGGAACTTGGAACCTAGATCACATGGCTAAAAAACATAAACCACAATAATCACATTACTTATCAATAGATACGCTAAAACGGAAAACGGCCTTATACCGATTGAATCGCCTTAAAACACGTTCCGATTCACGTAACGTAACTGAAATTAAAATTGGCCCATCTTGTTTTTGTTACATTTTAGTTACTAAATATTATATCTACTTCTTCTCTATTGACCTCCTTCGATTTATAAAGTCTTAGTTCTAGGGGAATTCTTCACAGTTTTCTTAATCTTATAAAATAAGTAAAATGAAATAGAATAGAAACACAGCATCTCGTTTACTGATCAAGTACCTATTCGTCAAAAACAAAATATATTCCTTCGGCCCATACCTTTTAAAGTTTTATATATCTCGTTGGCATCCTTCAGTGTCTGATTTGTGAGGTCCACATCATTTCTGGCTTGTTCCTGAAGTTCGTCCAGTCTTGCTAGGAGGTCGTTCAGATCGTCTTGTCTGTCGTGTCCCTGGTCCAAGAGCCCACGGCCTTGTTTGATGGCGTTCTCTAGCTGCTCAAGAGTGTTGTTGTTGTCCGCCATCAGCTGTTCCAACTCGTAGGATTTTTCATCTATCTGGAATCAATACAAAATTCTTCCGTTATTGAGTGACAGACAGACAACGCACCGCCTTTCTATGACCGTGGAAGGCTGAACCTTGGGGAGTGTAGGAGATCACTAAGAAAGGACTTTCTGAAATTTCTACAGGAACGGGCAAAAACCGGAATTTGCGGGTACAAAGTCGCGAGTAAAAGCTAGTAACTGGATCATCATTATTCTCTTGCCCTAGTCTCAATTTATTTGGAGTCGACGCAATATGTCTTCTTCTTCAATACTTTTCTGTTTTCATATCAGCCAGGTCCTCCCTACCGACCATATCAAATTTCACAAAGTTTGTTCCTGCATCTATTTTTGGTTTGTAGTTGCTAATATAGCCATACACGTTCATACTTAAAGAGAGAGCAAAATAAACAAATACAGTACGTAAATACCTGCTTTTTTTTTTTAGGGATGGGAAATCATCCAATGACTCCTCCCGCTCTGGGTGTAGCGGGAGGGAGTGTCAGACTTACTACACTACTGACTAAAAACCATCCATGTTCCTTCATTGCCCTTTGTGTTCCGGAGCCACGGTGTCTCTTGCGAATAATCCCGCGACTCCGGCAGGCGTCGGCCCTTTCGGGCCCCTCTGTGTACCTAAATACCTGCTGACAAGGTATCTAGAAAACAAGTTTTAAGAAACCATGATGCCACCTTACCGTTTTATTCATTTCCCTCGCTGTTTCCTTGAGTTTGTTCAGCTTGATATCTGGCAGCAGCGTGGTGTTCACCTCAGCATACAATCCCAGTGCTTCTTCATAAACCTCCTTGGCTCTTTTGAGCGCCTGGTCAGCCAGTTCCGTCATGCTGTTCAGTTTTCCGGAAGCTGCGTTTAGCTCGTTCGTCAGGATTTGGACCTCATTGCTAAAAAGATGATGAGTTTTGTAATATAGAGGCTGATAAAGCTTAAGAAATAATTATCTGTACAGTATTTCAAGCTTTGTTAATAGCAAAATATGACCTAATTAACATTTTAAAAAATTACCTAATGTTAGCCTGTTTAGTGATTCCATCTTTAGCAATCGTGTTCGCAGTGAGCGACGTATTGAACGCCTTATCGGCTATTTCACGAATGTTCTTTGCTTCGTTCTCCAGTTTTTCTGCCAACAGTCTGGACTCCTTCGCTAGCGCTGACATGTCGACGGACTGTTTGCCGAACTGGTCTGATCTGTTGCGAGCCTTGGACAATGCTGCCGCTCCTTCCCCATCCATGTATTCTAGAGCGCTCTGGGAAGGTGAAGATAGAAATACAATTAGCGTAAAAGGAAAGACGTGATGTTGTTGACTAAGTATGTTTTGGAAATGGCTTGGAGAGACTGGATTGGCCTCAGTGCTGTGTAATCGAACAAACCTGTGTTCAGTAGAAATCTGTTTCAAGCTAACGTCGACAGCGATAACATTAAAGTCTTGCCCTGGGTCAAGAATCAGAATCAAGGGGTCAGAATGGTAGCATAGGAAAAAGACATTTTTTTCCAAACCTTATTTTTCCAGCAGAATGATTGTTTGCATATGATTTTAGTGGACTTTTCTCACAGCAGTTGTTTCGTAGATTAGTATTTGTAGTTTTTTCCTACCTACTGTTTTTTAATTAGAATTAAAGTTCCTACAATAATAAAGTTCGGGCGGTAACGGTGAGTGAACTGATTTAACTTAAGTGATTCTTATTATTAATTGAAGGTCTTACATTGATCTCCTTCTGTGCAGCTTCTATGGTATCTTCTGCTTTGGAGACGTTGCCCTTGCTCTTCTCCACAGCCTCGTTTCCATCGTAACTCTCGTCTTCGATCTTGAACAGCATATTTCTGTGAAGTAATGTAAAAGTAGGAATATTCTCCCTTTAAAAACGTATAACTTTTTCATTTCAGCATTTTAT
The DNA here is from genome assembly GCA_963859965.1 of Ceramica pisi. NCBI lineage: Eukaryota > Metazoa > Arthropoda > Insecta > Lepidoptera > Noctuidae > Ceramica > Ceramica pisi. The sequence continues at coordinate 36,800,047 of OY982527.1, read as the reverse complement.
TCAGAGACTTGACTATTTGGACGTTTTCATCTGTATAAAGATACAGATGAAAACGTCCAACGGGAATCGATTCCCCGATTCCCGATCAGGGACTACTGACACTAATTCAGCTCTATTCAGCTTATGCCCATAGAAAACAACCATTTTTTATGGAGACGCGTACGCACCCGTTCAGGTTTCCATATTCAGCTTTCGCGGCAAACGAGTATAAAATGAGGACAAATGTGTGATTATCATGCGAGTGCTATAGATTGAGCACTGTTCTTCTCATTCTTACGACGCTGTAAGCGGCTGATAGAAGCAGAACTGTATAAGTGTGACCCAAATCGTTCAGCGAAAGCTGAATAAGTATGAGTTATCCCTAACTCTACGACTCTACAACTCCAGGTAGACTAACAAGAACAATCGATCGATACAGGTAATCCAGGGTGGATCACCTACTCACTGCAAGCCAGGAACGTAAAGAACTTTGGGAGGAACACGAATCATCCTAAAGATAAGATCGAATTATATAAAGAAACGGTACCCACCATCCGAAGACTTTACATAACCCATAGAACACTTGTCACTTTATCGTGAACTATGCGGAGAGCTCTGAATCAATTGCGTACCCAAGTAGGGCGCAACAAACACAATTTGGCGCAATAAGGGATCATTGATATATATCAAGAAAAGTGCTCACTGCTTGAGATTTGTAGTTTAGACTGTCCCAGATGCAGTTGCTAGTACTCGAAATATCCATTAACCTGCTACGCTGGCGTAAATGGGCCACTTTCTGGGCAGAAGAGCGTATAACTTGATGAACCGTCGACACGGTAAGAAGAAATGACCATTTCTCCACTTTCAACCTATGAGCACTATCATCGTGGCTTACTGTTCCATGGTTACGTCCGTTCGAGAGCTATTCTCAAATATTTTGATTAGTCACGAGTAGTACTATCTAGTTGCGGTGTCATATTTTAACCTCTCTGCTCTCTTGGTGGTATCTTACCTTAATTTCTCTCTCAAATTATAACTGGCCCAGTCTTACCAAAGTATCTACATAGTAACTGAGTTTGTGTGGTCTGACAAGCAATTCATCATCATTTGCCTAGCCTTTTCCTAACTATATTGGGGTCGGCTTCCAGTCCAACCAGATTCAGCTGAATACCACTGTTTTACAAGCAGTTATCCTTGTAAAAACTATTCAACTGCGTCCGATTGGACTAGAAGCTGATCCAAACATGATGACGGCTGCGGTATCTTACCTGACGTCAGCGAGTCTATCTTCCAGTTCTGCCAGGTTGTCAGTCAGGCTGGCCCCAGGCCCGTTGCCCAACTCCGCCTGAGCATCTTGAACCAGGCGCTCGATCTCTCCCCTAACTTGTTGCAGCTCATTGTCGAAATCTGCGTTCTCAACGACGGTCGGAGACTTCGAGATCTTAGCTAGAATCTGTGTTCAGAAAAAAATGGTGAAGTCAGATGGAATTTTAAGTTTAAGTAATAGATGTAATAGCATACGATTCCTGTACTTCAGGCTTTTTATCTAAGAAGTATATTTCCTTGAGATAGTTTTCGCAGACAGAAGCTAGTATTTTATATACCGTCACCACACAGTTTCCTGGCGAGCGACCTTTTATAAATTCACATATGAAATTGAGCAGAGAAGGCCGTAAACTGCGTGAAAGGCTTGCAGAAGGCAGTCCAGCAGTAGGATAATACAGGTTGGTGAATATGTTTTTTTTTTCTGTAGCTGGTAGTACTCACATCATCTAGTTCCCTCAACTCTCTCCTGTGCTGGTTGACGGCATCCAGCACCAGGTTGTAGCAAGCAGGACAGTCCTCGCAACCTTGGCCGTCTGCACGACGCTTCTTATTTTCCATACATCTAGAAAGTTATGCGATTTATATAGGCTACGTGTTTTGTGATGTACTAGACTTTCTTCAATTACAATGTCTTGTACAAGACATTGTAATTGAAGAAATCTATCAGGGGTGTGTTTCGTTGACAGATCCCGCGGTAACCTTCACGAGTCCTGAGCGCAATTTCCATTAGTTGGTTTAGCAACAACAGCTCTGACGCTTCACGGGGTTGTAGTTTCTCACTTTCAAAATTCGTTAAAGTTACTATATATACGTCAAAATATTCGTGCTAGCCCCTCAGATCGGAGGCGAGGTACTTCGAGATCTATCGCGTTCGATCTTGTGTCCGTCTACTTGAGGCCCTGGATTGAAGTTGCAGCCCTTGAAAATACTCCTGCCGGCGCCCATTGTCTCAGCTATCATCGTGAGAGGTCACTAGCACTGACCTGTCACAGCGCCTTCCCTCGACGTTCTCCTGGCAGGAGCACTGGCCGGACATGTCACACTGGTAGTTGGTGGAGCCCCATTCGTCACAGTCGCAGTCGCGGCAGCCCTCCGCGGAGAAGCCGTAGTGGTAGGCGCGGCAGACGTCGCAGTGCTTACTGAAACAACACGAAGGTACGATCAATTATAAGTTGACTGTGAAGAGCAGACTATTTATTAAAGAGGAACCTTTATGATGTACAAAATGCAATTACCCGATGATTAGCAATGAAATCTGTACTAATATACCACCACCACCTTAGACCGCATCATCGCTTAACATCAGGTGAGATAGCGGTCAAACGTATACCAATCAATAGTAAAAAAAAAAATTGTCAAAGAACTGATGAAGAGTAAAGTGTAGAATATTCAAATCGTGAAATTCAGTGAATACTCGTGTACCGTACCTCGAGCTAGGGAGTGATACCACCCGGTCTTTTCTGGCAACTACTGACCGTGAAGCCAGCATGAAGTGAACTGCCATTCCAACTTGTTTCTATGAACTGACAGCTCATAATGCCACTGACAACTCTTGAACGCAGATAGATTTACTGATCACGATCAGTTTCATTAGTGAAATCCGCTCTTAGTGACTAAAACCAAAACCCATACGTGTTCTACCAAATCCCTTTGCGTTCGAGGGCCGCGGCTTTTCGAACAAATTTTGTAACCTCGTAATGTCATTGGGATCACCGTTTTCATCTTGAAATTTGTAGACAGAATATATATTTGTATTGTTTATGATGAAAAGCAGTAGCGAGAAACAAGCTTACCCGTCGATACCCGGCTTGCAGTAGCACTGTCCGTTGTATGGGTCGCAAGTATTGTTGTAGGATCCCTCCAGGTTGCAGTCGCAGGTCTCACAGCCTGCGCCGGAGTTGATGTTGAAGTAGCCGTCCTGGTTCATACAAAATTGATGTTAGAGAATAGACAGACGTATCTTCTATCAAAATATACTTTAGACTACTGCTACATTTTTCTTAGGGAGGATTTTATGTAAATAGATGACCATAAGTCATCGTCATCATCATATCAGCCGAAAGAAGTCCACTGCTGGACATAGACCTGCCCCAAGTGTCGCCACAATAACCGGTCCTGTGCGTCTTGCATCCATCAGCTACCCATGACCCTCACCAGGTCATAGTTCAACCTCGTAGGCCTACCAACGCTGGTCGCCACTCCAGAACTTTTCAGCATCTAAGACCTAAGAGATGTGCTGTTAATGTGTGATGTTTTAAAGGCTGTTTTAATATAGGATTCGTAGTCCTAGTGTAGTCTTTTCGGCCACACAATGCGCAGAGGCGACGAAAACCTTGATAAACTGATCGTGGTTGGAAACACCGAAGGCAAAAGATCGCGCGGTCGTTCACCAACAAGATGGACCGATCAAATGAAGAAGTGAAGAAGTCATCGACCTCTAAACTCTACTCAATTGTAAGAAACACGCTGGACAGACACTGGTGGAGACATATCATCCACTCCAGATGCAACCCTGATGCTGACCACGACCCTCAGACATGAGGGGCCGACTCCAGAGAGAGAGTCCTAGAAAAGTATATAAAGGGAAACGTGGCTGAAAAGAACTGTCGCACAGTTTGAATTCCAAGGGTAGGTACCACTTGCTGAGATCCAATACATACGGAGGCTCGTCCGTGCATTTAAAAGAAAGTTTGTTAAACTATTGATCCCGACCGCCATTTGTAGAACTTTGACTGTAGTTACGGGTAGTCAGTAGGTACAGTAGTCCAAATTTCAGCAATAATTGATGAATCAGTAAACTTTCCTTTTTGTATAAGTCATCTTGGCCAATTTTGGCCTTGGCGGCTTCTCTTAACGAGGATTTTTTTTTTTTTTTTTTTTTTTTAATTTAAAACGGGGAAACTCTTGGCCCAAATCTCACCTGATGGAAAGTGATGATTAGGCCGAAGATGGAAGCGAGTTCCACCCGGAATCCTCTAACATAGAGGAACTGGCTATCATATCTCTAATTGCCGGAACACAACATTGCAGTTAACATTGTTGTTATGGCGACAGACTTAAACATGATGGTGGTAGCTTGCCAGGCGGACTTAGAAGTCCTACCACCAACCAAACCGAGCAAAAAATTTGCCCCCACTGGGAATTGAACCCGGGACCTCTGGGTCTGAATCGAGTGGTATAACCACTAGACCACGGAGGCGGTTAGTGTCACCTGTTTAGCACCACCCGGGGACCACGTGTAGGGATTCGCTGAAGGGTATTCACCTACGGACGCGGGTGACTCGGCCCCCAAAGCCATTTAGCCATTGGCATTGGACATAACATTGTGCAAAACTGTGTGCAAACACACAGAAGCACTTCTTCTTCCAGCTCTCTCATAGTCTGATAGGATAGCAATTCAACAAGCACGGAGAGAGAGATCTGGCGCAGAACCAAAGGCGTGCTTTCTGAGGCACGGTGTGGCAAACCACCAACTAATGAAAAACCCCAATGACACTTTTTGCCCGAATTGGGATCGAACCCTGGACCTTGCGCATAGACTTGGAGAAGGCCTTTGCCCAGCAGCAGAACAGAAATGGCTATTCAGAAAATTACAAAATACGTTTTCTCCTATTGTAAAAGTTAAACTTCTCCATATGTCTACACTGTATTGCTTTTATCAAAGCAATAAAGTGCTCCTTCAATAACTCTCTACATTTTTTTCTTTTGCCGTCGAAATGGTTCAGTCAACTCACCTCGCACTTGTCACAGTTCCTGCCGATGACATGCGGATGGCAGGTACAGTAGCCAGTGAGCCCGTCGCACTGAGGAGGACCGTCGGCACTCTCTACCGTGCCCGCTTCATGGCACTGGCACGGCTTGCAATCGCCTTTCTTCTTCGAGTCCAGAGCGTCGCCGAAGTAACCTGGAAGCGGGCAGGTCACAATAATATCCCTAAAAACGTCAATCATTCCAGCCTGTTGCTATCTTAAGGTAGTTCAGAAACTTCTTCACATGCTGAGCAGTAAGAGTTTTTGCTTTTTTTTGTTTATGATGGGTTTCCTCTTGACTTGGTCATAGATGACAAAGTACTTAAACTTTTTTTATAAAGAAAGGATTATGAAAAACTTCTATTTTTCGGTGAGGGTAAAGACGACGACATTTACCTTCCTTCCTATCTAAGAGTTACAATAAACAACTTGACTGTCTTAATATGAAGTTGAGAATAAAGTTTGCTGCCAAACTCTTCTTAAAATTCTTGGTTTTGTATACTGAATTAAGTACTTAGGCCCACGAGTCACTGAATGTAACCCTTTTCACTCAGTGTTCTTCAGCTACATTTGGCCCTGAGCAAAGGTTAAGCATTGCAGACAAAATAAATAGGTTAAACATTGTAATGTTGAATGCATGTAATCACGCGCATGAGGTGCATGTAGCACTAAACAAACTATAATAATCGATGAAGACAGAGACAGATTTCTATTTTCAAATGTGATCTGTGACGCAAGTTTCCCCAACAAACTTACCGCTCAAACACTTGTCACAATGTTCGCCAGCCGTGTTGTAGATACACTTGAGACACTCCCCAGTTGTCCTGTTGCAGTTGCCGACAGCGTTGGGGTCCACGTTGCCATTGCACTGGCAGAGCTCGCACTGCTTCGGGGGTCCGAACTGACCGGTGGGGTCCCCGAAGTAACCGTCGGCGCATACCTCGCATTTTGGTCCTGGAAATGAAGGATGGTGTTATATGAGAAGTACCTAGCATTTTGGAATTTCTAATGTCTGTACATTTGAGCTACCTCCACACCAAAAAGATTTATTTTCATGTCATAGCTTGGTTTAGGTTTCTTGGAAAAGTTTCCAATGAAGAGTCGCGTTAGTAAATCTTCATGTAACACGGGATAAGAGCAGAAAGATAATGATCAAGTACATTTTCATGTTTAGCTGTCAAGATATTCTTTCCCGCTCTGCTATGCCTTAGTTCTATTGGAATTTGACTTAGCTTTTTAGCTTGGGCTCACCACATAGCTACTTCACACACTCCGTTGATAAAGTAGATCTATAGTAACGTTAGCTTACCAGCGTAACCCTCAGGACAGTCGGTACACACGATGTTGCCATCCATGAGCTGAATACAGCCGCTGTCCTTAGGACATGGGCAAGGTTTGCAGTCGTCCGGGGTGCCGGCGATCGCGTTGCCATAGAAACCCTTGGCACAGAGCTCGCAGTTGCTGCCCGACGTGTTGTGCTTGCAGATACAGAAACCTGTAAAAAAAATATATTAAGTGGAGCGTTTAGACAATATAGGAACAGTTATAATTAATGTTTCTGTTATTAAATCACAAGGCAACGCCTGATTGAGAGTATGAATTAATCGATCACAATATGCAATAACTTGAAATATAGTTCTACTTTATACGCGATCAAGTGAATGGCTTGTTTTTCTACGTCGGTATCGTATAATGGGCTGAAAAACTGAGTGTGTGTGTGAAGATAATTCCGAAACTCACCGGTAGCAGTATCACAAATGTGGGCATGTCCGTTACAATCACAAGGTATGCAGGTCGAGTAGGGTCCTCCATTCGCGGGCTCATGCTTAAACCCGGGGGCACACTCTTCACAATAGTCTCCAACATACGCCTTTGGACAGGAACACTTCTCCACCCAGTTTGCTGGAGCAGAACCCTTCTCTCGTCCAATCTTGGCAGTTTCCAGTTTGAAGTTCATCATGTACCCTTCACCAGGCTTGTTGTAAGTACCCCTGATCTTGATGGCAGTCAAGTTTTGGAGGAGGGACATGAATTCGAAGTTGGATAAGGTTGGTGACCAGCCGTAGCGAGAGTCCTCGTGCAGTCTGAAGGTGTACTCTTGTGCCTGCAACAATTCATACGATGAGAGGAGCAAAACCTTGAAATTATATTCGCAACGCTTATGACCACTGTTCTAGATTATGTTGAATAGACTCTAAGTGCTCGTTTATGGAGACGAGCGGTATTGGGCGGGCCCCGCTACGTGCGTAAATCGCGTCTCCGTAAACGATCTCATAAAACGCCACATGATTGAATTTAGTGCAGACCCGCAGCATGTGACGCCATTGCTTCTTCGTTAACGCGACGCGCAACGCTCCGCGTCTCCGTAAACGAACACTTAGCCAATTTGTGAACGTAATCGAATACCTACCGCAATCTCTTTTAAGGTTTTTTTTTTAAGTTGGAAAAACAATACAGCTAAAGCTATATAAGATGTTCACATTGTATAAATAACAAGATCAGTTTAACAATCGCCTTTTGCTTGCAATCGCCGTCAAAAACAAATAAAACCGTTTTACAATCGCAGTTAAAACAAACTGCAGCATAGTTGATACTAACTAAACCACAGGCAACAATGAGCGTAGCCATCGACTGAGTAATTCATAATAATTCATAATTCATAATTCATAATTCATAATATTTATTCATTATAACAGATAATGTAATCAGTAATGATTATAGTAGCATAAGAGAAATCGCACACAACAATGAAGTTATCCTGAAACAAACATACCTGATTAGTAGGCTCCGGGTTGTTTTGTGCGTAGATATTGATGGACACGGAAGCCCGAGGGCCTTCGAGGATGATGTCTTGGGCTGACGGGTAGCCTCGCACTTCTCCGAGTCGTAGCGAGAACTTCAAGTCATGGTTGTATGAAGGTCGCTGGTCTCCCAGGAACTGGCTTGAAGCGATGAAATAGAGCGTCTCGGCGCCTTGTGAGGCAACGGCTGGAAGAAAAAGAAATTTCAGTTAGAGATCGAAAAACATTTAACGCTTGTAAATAGTATTCATTTATTTGAGAACACACGTAAGGCAATTATAATAGAAAGTAACACGCCGAAAGAAGAGCACACAGGTACTGCATTCATCATCTTCCTGCCCATTGCCCATTCAAAACGTGTTGCGCCGACCCCAAGTAACATAGGATATGTTACTTGGGGTATGTTTTTTCTTCCACTCTGCCCGATCAGCCATCAAACTATCACTTAATCCCTTTTCTTTCATATCGCTCCTCACACAATCCATCCATCTATTATATTATATTATATTATATCTTTTCGTACTGCATTGTATGTACAATAATAGAGTTAATCCAAAAGCATTGCTATCTCAGACAATAGGCCTGTAGATAAACTTGTCTGCATAAGATAACCACGTTAGGTACGGGCGCCAATCAGCAGTGCTGTGTTTAAGAACGAAGTATTTGTACGAGAGTGAGGAGACAGTAGATTTCGATCGGTAGTTATAACCTTATCCATCATGTGGATGCCATTTATTTTATCACAAAAATTGGTGTGCCCCATTATATTGTCAAATCTACATTAGTTATTATCCTTACCTATATTCTGTGTGTTAGCATTGAACTGCAGTTTAGCAGTTCTTTCCTGTTCGTCTTCTGCAGTCCACTTCTCAGCGTCCCTAATGAAGTGCGCACTGGTCTCGTGGGCCTGGTATTTGGGAGCTGAGCTACACTGCGAGGAGTGGCCGAAACAGAAGCAGGGAGTACAGCCGAAGTCGTTGCTGATGTCCAGGTTGAAGAAACCTGGCTTGCATCTGAAAAATGAGGAGGGGTTAGAACAGAGTTTAATGTTGGAGAAATTTAAAGATGACTTAATTACTATAGTCTGAATATTGTTCTAGGCTTGGCAAGTTTCTTTTCTTTTATCTCTTTAAGTAGTTGTTTTAATACAAGTTAGTTTGGTTGTATTTTTATTGGGATTGACATAGTTTGTGTAAGTAAAGCTAACATGATAGTCTCCACATGGTTTTAATACAACCAAAGTCTGGAAGGTGTATATCAAACTGAACCTATGAGCCGTAAAATATTCCAGATATAGGTATTTCCAGAGAAGTCATTCAGAAGCTTTTGTTTAGACTAAAATACAGTCGTAACTGACAAGAAGACATACAGAGAGAAAACTAGATAATAGAAATAAGAATAAGTGAATACTAACTCTCTACAACGCCTTCCTTCAACGTTCTGTTTGCACAAGCACACACCAGTCTGCGGGTCGCACTGAGGCGTGTTAGCGTAGGACCCTGACTCGTTACAGCCGCAGTGCTTGCAGCCCTGGGTGGTGAACTCGTAGTGGTTCGGTGCACAGACGTCACACTTGTCGCCAGTCACTCCCGGCTTGCACTGACACTTGCCTTCGGCGTTACATTGAAGGCTGCGGGATCCTGAACAAAGAAAACGATTATGCAAAGGAACTGTTGTTACGATCAACGAAGCCATCTTTTAGACCCAAGTAATTGATGAACGGCGCTAACTTTTTCTCTCTAGTAGGCTTTCATCAATTTATTTACTCTTCCGCTCTGGGCGGAGCGGAAGGGAGTATCTGTCAGACTCTTGATTAAAACCCATCCTTAAACCACCAAATGCCCTATGTGTTCCAGAGCCGCAGTGACTTTCGATCAATTTCTGCAACCCTGGCAGGCCTACGGAGGCTACACGCGTACCACCACCTTTGCTTGCGTTACTGCTTTGCCGAGAGACTGCTTGCGATGCCCCCTCATTTGGACCATGGATTGAACCAAGGCCGGCCGCAAGTGATCGCTGCCGCCGATCGCCTCAAGGAGAACACAGCGATGCTCCGCCCAAAGAAGTTAACTGAATTAAGAGAGAGGATTTTTAAGGTAATAAGCAATAGGATAACTCTTCTTACCAGTAGGATTACAGTTGCATGGCAAGCAGATGTCTCCAGAACCCTGGAAGAAGTTCTCCTTGCACCTCTCGCAGTTGGCTCCGTCCCTGTTCTCTGCACAATCTTTGCAGCGACCTCCGTGGCCAGTCCTCTCGTATAGGTCCTTGTCGAACTCGCACTTGTTCGAGAATCCGTTGCAGTTGCAAGCTGAAAACGGACATCAATCAGGGTGTGGTGGTGTTATTGTTCTATAGTCGCATCGACATGAGTATTTTAAGACTCGAAGTTTATTTACGACAGAACCGTTTTCTACCGTCCAAAAGTGGGCACGGGTCAGCTATCACGTATTATTGTAGGGTTTGACACGTTCAAAATCTAAATTCTCAATTCGAAAACTAGAGTGACAATTCTACAACTTTTTAAACAGCTTTCTACTAATTTTCATATTCGCATCGCATTCGCATCTCAATCGTAAACTGTAAAAAAATTATGAAAATGACATGAGAATGCCATGCGAATATGAAAATTAATAGAATTGGAATTAATGGAATTGGGATCGTCAGCGAAACGAGCGTTTTTGAAGTGACATTCTGTTAGAGTTTTAGATTGTCAAAGATCATCAAAAGAAGCCAGAGAGACATATGACATTCTGTGATTGAGAATGATGTGATTGCGAAAAATCTTTTTGCTTCGTCGCAGTCGGGTAATAAAGATTGGTTGAGCCCAAGGTGGTAGGTGCGACTGTAATTATTGTATTGTGAGTGTGTGCAAAGACCAATCGTCATAACTTTTCGCATAGCTAATATTATTCGTCACATCGCTTGGCCACAAATCTTCATCTAACAAAATTAATTTGTGTTTTTTTTATGATAAATCTACAGTATCTACATTATGTACAAACGTGTATAAAAACAAAATAAATCATTGGGCAAAAAAATAATCCACATCGCTGTCAATGGCAAAAGTGCCCAGAACACTGGCAGCATTGCCACGTTGAATGGCATTTTTTTTTATTAAGGTACGTACTTAGAAATATTTTTAACTTCTTGATAAACATCTCAAATTCTCTGACATACATCGCACAGCCGCAATTACGGGGACTAGAGGCATAAGTTATTGTACAAGAGCTGTTCACATAAATAAGCAGTAGCTGCTAATGCAACTCATACACGTTTGAATAATTCGATCAAACAGGCTGGTTCATACAGTTGTATCAAATTGGCATGAAGAAATACGAAATTTCCTTTTACTATTTGACCAAACAGTTTGAACCAGCCTGTTTGATCAAATTACTTGAACGTGTTTTTTTTTTAATTCAGCCTCTAAAAGAGTTCGGGGCTTTCAGACCTGGGCCCGGGATTTTTCTTGTGGTCTCTAAGTACTACTAATTTTTTTTTTTTATTGGAACTTATTTGGCCACTAGTAACATAGGAGGAAGCCACGTTCCCGGTCCCGAAAGCTTCTCGACCCAAAGGGTTTTGGGTTAAATAGAAAACTAAGGTTTGTATGGTATTTTACGTTGTTGTGTGCACAGGGCTTGTATGAAAATATCACTAGAGTAATCTATACTAATATTATAAAGAGGTAAAATTTGTTTGTAAGTTTGTATGTAGGGGGTAATCTCAGGAACTACTAGTCCGATTTTAAAAATTATATCAGTGTTAGATAGCCCATTTATCGAGGAAGGCTATAGGCTATATATCATCACGCTGAAACAAATAGGAGCGGAGCATTAATGGAAAATGTTACGCAGACGAATTTGCGCGTGTCAGCTAGTGAATAATAATTATGTACTTGTGGGAGCGTAATCTAACGCCACACTGTCAGGAACAGATACACCCACGCCCTTCCAGTGTGTTTGACAATGATTCTACTGTGTTGTAGGTATTGCGATACTTTGTGATTTAAATGGTCATTTACAAGTTTCATATTTATTTTAAAATTTAAAGATTAACTCGTGGCTAAATAATAACAGTCGCACGGGTCGTACTTCAAGGTTAAGCAACGCTTGCTAAGGTTGGTCTGTGGATGAGTGACCATCATAACACGCCAAGTTTCCTCCGTGCCTCGGAAAGCATGTAAAGCCGTTGATCCCGGCTGCCATTTGTAGATTTTTGGCAGTCGTTATGGATTGTCAGAAAAGAAGCCAATAAATCTGAGTCCGGTCTTGCCAAGAAGTACCTTGTTACCCAGTCAATGGGTGGTGGAGGTCTGGTAGGCAGCTGCTCCACGTATAATACTGGTATTCAGCTGAATCTGGTTTGACTGGAAGCCAACTCCAATATACAGTGTAAGTCTTTATAATGTGCACATCCGAAAATGAGGGAAATTATACGTAATTTTATCGACGGAAAACGGTTTTTTTATATAATTTTATACCTACTATCTAATTTTTAAAAAGTTTTTTCACAGTGACCCCAGTGTACCAGTGTATCTTGTCAACTAAATGATTGATTGCAATGAAACTATCAAAAAAATCATCACAGTAATCGTACAATTTCTCAAAAAGACGCCCCGATTACCTACCTTTTTTATTACTTTTAAGTTATTCTTCATCATATTTTGCACTGAAGTCACAGTTGTAAACAAACTTTTTAAAAAATCGATAAAGAATTTAAAAAAAAAAAATACGTTTTCCGTCGATAAAATTAGGTACCTATAGTTTTCCTCATTTTCGTATGTGCACATTGTAAAGACTCACACTGTAGTTCAAACACCAGTAACAGCAGCATTTCCATAGAAATAGGATTGCAGGACTAATTAGCTTGATTGGTGGAGGATCACCAACATCGTCGCAGAGCTGAATCCCGAACGTCAGCAATTAATCTGACGTCATCGTAACAGTCATGGGAATTACAACCCGGATGAGGAAAACATGGCAGAAGAAAGAGGAGGCCTAAACTCAGCAGAGAGTGACATTGAGCTTAAAAAACTGAGCTCAATGATACAGCCTAATGATTTTTATGCTTTCATTGTTCCATAGCCAAAGTTATTCAAATTAATTTGATTTTTTTCTATTAATTTTTTTTATAAATTCCAAAGATTCAGGATGGCTCTATTTTTATCTCAACTATAGACTTTCTAATAGACAAACCTACCGCACTATGAGCCAACCCATGCAACTCCTCAAAGCGTTCATCATTGAAAACCACCGAGTTAATGAACCTCGAGGAGACCCGAAGAAACGATTCATCACATCACGAATTTAATTAACAACAGCGGAGGAGTTAGCCAAACATAATTTCCACAAAGACTTTCGCACAGTAAATAAAACCGCAGTGCTGACAGCAAGCAATGTTGGCACTAACCCTTGCACTCGTGCACATTTGTAGGAGATGCTCTGCCCCAAGGCGCGTCGTTGTAGAAGTCCAGACACCTCTCGCAATCCCTACCGGCTGTGTTGTGTTCACATCTGGAAAGAAATAGGTTCAGTAGTGCGATACCGTAAGTCTCTTCGTGTAAGCTGAGGTGAAGTGAATATGAAGTGAGCAGTTAATCCATAAAAAACCGGCTAAGTGCAATGTATTAAAAAAAAACTACTTACTAGATCTCGCTCAAACCAATTTTCGGTGGAAGTTTACATGGTAATGTACATCATATATTTTTTTTTAGTTTTATCATTCTCTTATTTTAGAAGTTACGGGGGGGGGGACACATTTTACCACTTTGGAAATGTCTCTCGCGCAAAATGTTCAGTTTCTCCGTAGAGATCTACGGTTTGGAACGTGCAAATAGATTCGTGTTTTGACTGACCATGACATTTGACAATTCAAAAGTGAAAATGGTTTATTTGAAATGCCTTGACTGTTGAACCTATAGGTTACTTCTAGACAAACTTGCTCCATCTTCGACCACGATTAGGTGAGATTGTGCTAAACCGAGCCATCAACCAAAGTTAAGAGTAAGTAATTAGATTTAAAAGAAGCTGACCACACTTTGATTGCGATTGAATTTAGTTGAGTTTTGCAGTCATCTTTACAAAAGGTTTTTTTTAATGTGTTAACTTTTGCCAGTTGTTTCTTTGTAGTGGAAGATAATTCCTCGCGCTCAATAGGGTAAATATCCAAGGTGCTATCTCTTCCTGTATTACAATCAAATCTGTTCAGCCGTCAAGTTAATGTTAGTGTTTAACTAACGCGATTTGGACTATTTTTTTTACTCACCTTTTTAGGGTTCTGTAGCAAAAACGGAACCCTTATAGATTCGTCATGTCTGTCTGTCTGTCCGTCCGTATGTCACAGCCACTTTTCTCCGAAACTATAATAACTATGCTGTTGAAACTTGATAAGTAGATGTATTCTGTGAACCACATTAAGATTTTCACACAGAAATAGAAAAAAAACAATAAATTTTGGGGGTTCCCATACTGAGAACTGAAACTCAAAATTTTTTTTTCGTCAAACCTATACGTGTGGGGTATTTATGGATAGGTCTTCGAAAATGATATTTATATGAAGTTTCTAATTTTTTTTTTTCTAAACTGAACAGTTTGCGAGAGAGACACTTCCAAAGTGGTAAAATGTGTCCCTCCCCCCCTGTAACTTCTAAAATCAGAGCATGAAAAAACTAAAAAAAATATATGATGTACGAGTATATTACCATGTAAACTACCAGCGAAGTATTTTATTTAATAAATCGTAAATCGCAACTTTTGTTTATAATATACTACCTACAGGTTTGTACGGAACCCTCGGTACGCGAATCCGACTCGCACTTGGCCGGTTTTTTTTATAATTGATAGGGACGCGTTTGACCACAATCTCGATGCAATGATGCGGTCGAACATGGAGCACGCTTGCCTAGAAGTTACCTATTCACATTCGACTTAAAGACTCCCAATGTTATTTGCACCAGCATAATGACACATTCTTCTGAATACAAATTACATAACACCTAAATGAGTCACTTATATCCAGTACCTGACCACCTCTACCATAATAAAAGACTGTGTCGTGTGCCATAAGTTTGTGCTAAAAATTTAATTTCTTTATTTCATTACCTGCAAGCCCTGGTCCTGGTGCCATCTGGTAGTTCCTGAGTCTCGCAGACGGAAGCGTGGCCGTTACACTTGCACCTGGCCCCGACAGCCACGTCAGCGATGGCATACCAATACGACTGCAGCACCTGGACGTCCCCGAAGATCTCGTCTCCGAAAGTGTTCAGACGGTCCAGCGAGATTCGAAGGTCGGTGGCGGTTACCCATTCCTGGTTGGAAATGTAAGAATGTGAATTTAGGAGGTTTTATCAGCGGGTTTAAAAAGGCCACTTTAGTGGTAAAATATTATTAGTCATACAACCATCCATCTGCCTAGCCTTTTCCCAACGACATTGGGCATCCAGTCATACCGGATTCAGCTGAATGCCACCTGAATGATTAGTTATACAACAATCTGTAAAATTTCATTTTCATCTTT
Source organism: Ceramica pisi (assembly GCA_963859965.1). NCBI lineage: Eukaryota > Metazoa > Arthropoda > Insecta > Lepidoptera > Noctuidae > Ceramica > Ceramica pisi. The sequence continues at coordinate 36,784,674 of OY982527.1, read as the reverse complement.
ATCGCTAAAACATTAAGTTCAAGGTTGCTTGGGAAAGTTTGACAGTTTCGAGTAGCTGGGTGTGCTTTCCACTAAAGTGACCTTTTTAAGTCTGCCTACAGAATATTGAAAGGCAATCTTTGTAGTTCTAGAAGAATAATAAAATGTTTCCTACAGTGTAATTTCGACAGCTTCTGCTTTAGCTCAGCTAAGCTTTCTACTAAACTATAAACAAAAGAAAGCAGAAAGTCAGTGAGGAAAAATGATTGTAAAGTTGTATTATTTATATTGTTATATATACCATTGCTTCAAGATGATAATGGTGATAACAGATCGACATCGTTGGTTGGTTGTTAATTATTCTCCGATTTGGGCTACTCCACTATTTCTACTTTATAAACATTCACAAATTTCCGTTCAATATCGGCGGTGGATCTGCCTAGCCTTTTCCCAACTACATTGCGGTCAGATTTTAGTTCAGCTGAATACCAATATTTCCCGTTCATCATCATATTCCTGCCAAATATTTTGTTGTTGACAGATATTTTCAAATTAAGTATTTTAAATTTAGCAGCCAGTTTATCAGCTTTTTTGTCAACGACCAAATAAGACCACATGTAAGAACCTTCCCTGGGACCGTCTCGTCTAGCGAGAGAATCGCGGCGATATTATTGTCGTGCCACGTATACTATAACAACTCTATGAACATGTCGTCTCCACACGGCGATATTATCACTGCGATTCTGTCGCTCGTGGAGACGGTCCTTAGGGATGTTTGTCTAAATAGCTGTATTACGTTACGACCGGTTTTCCTCCTGATGGCGTCGATGAAAAAAGCACTTATTTACCTGTAACTCAGGGCTGTTGTCAAAAGTGAAAGCCGAGGGTCGTCCTTCTAGAGTAGAGAACAGGACGTTTCCTCCGGTGAGTGGCGAAATATCCGAGTATTCGCTGGTACACAGTGCGCGGGTTTCTGCACCAAGCTCAGCAGCCCTCTGCTCTTGAACACCGTAGGTTTCTCGACAGGAGGCACTAAGAGGAATAAAGTATTGCTATAACTGGTATTAAGAGTTTTGAGCAAAGTGTCGTAAATCGCCTAAATACAATTATAATTTTGTGCAGTGTCTTTAGACAGTCTGAATATTACTAACAATGAAAATAGAATCAAAATTGCTCGTAAAAGTCCATATCGTCTTCTCTTTAAAATTGACATCTTTGAAGCTAACTTCATCGCTAATACTTAAAAAATAATTTCATGATTGTTTACCAAAGCTAATGTATTTCATTTTGTAAATAAAAAGAATCGCATGCATATTCCCTATTTCATTGAAAAATATTGGCTCAACTATGGTTCTAATAACCTACATTGTTATCATAATAACATGCGACGAAAACATGAATGTCATGAACTTTAGAAGATACTTGGACCTGTGGGTTTGTTTTGTAGTGTCTTCATAAATAAGTCGACTCGCTAATTTTCTCATTTAGTTTGAAATTACCAAAAAAGATTGACATGCGTCACCTGGTTTGACGGAGACATCCATGGCCTGTTTGGAAATTTGATGGGAATCCCTCCGGAGAGTGTGACCAAGCCATCGATATATATAAAAGACAACCCTGACTTGTATATTTACTCACAGCTGAAGCTTCTGCTCGTAGAAAGCTGAAATTTTGCATGTATCTTCCTTACACTCCGTAGGGGTGTACTAAGAATTTCCCGAAAAAATTAGATATACGCATAACTAGTCGCAAGCGAATGCTAGTCTCGACATAATTGACGTTTGATATGACGATCGATCGGGACCTCACGGAGTCACGGTATTTCTCTAACAGCTGTAGGTTAGAGATGGTGAGTCACCTTACCAGAATATTTCTCGTAGATCCTCTCCAATACTCGGGACTATTTGCGGCGACATCCAATGTCCATTCAACGTATTAAAAGCCTTTTCGACATCAACATTAGGAGGATAAATGCTCTTTTGACTCTCCTTTGACTTGAGGCTAAATTAGCATATCACATTTCAGCAACTATCAGGTCGATTCCAAGCGTTTTTGCCTGGCTTCAAAGTCACCACCAAAGGACCATTCAGCTTTTTTGGATGCTGACGGTGGGCCCGTCTTAATGTCGAAAGGATGGCGAGGAACTTACCTGCAGCGCCCTAGACTTCAATGTCGCTGAAATCGGAAACTTTCTCAAAGTGTTGGCTCCAGCGAAGTAGCTGCCCTTCTGCCATCACAATGAGTTAATCCTTCTTGGATTTAAGCGACTTCTGTTTTGTCTGCTGTTTCCTACCAAGGTTTATTTTAAAACGCGCACAAAGTCTAAGATAGAGCGAGCTTACCCAGAAGTAGCCTGTTCACTCTGACTTTGAAAAGATTAGGGTTGTAAGCGTTCTGAAAAGACGCAGGCGTCAGAATGCGCCAGGGCACGACACAACACAATCATGTAAACCCGGCTTAAGCATGGGGGAAAAGGTTCGGTATAAAAAAGTTTCACACCGACATAGGACATCCATTTTTTCAAGTGTTCTTAGAAAACGATCATAGAGTGGTACAGCGAGCGTATGTATAACAAGCTGTCACCCGCGACTTCGTAAGCGCATATTCCGTTTATTGCTCTCTTATTGCACCGCTACGGAGTGTAAGAAAGCTACATGACAAAATTTCAGCTTTCTGCGACCAATAATTTCTTTCGGATGAGACAGTCAGTTTCTGCTTCTATCTATACTAATAACTAGCTGACCCACGCAACTTCGTCTGCGTCACATTTTTCATCAATTCTCGGCTCCTTTTAGTCTTAGCGTGATGATATGTAGCCTATAGCCTTCCTCGATACATGGGCTATCTAATACTGAAAGAATTTTTCAAATCGGACCAGTAATTCCTGGGATCACCCCCTACATACAAACTTACAAACAAATGTTACCTCTTTATAATATTAGTATAGATAATATTATAAAAAGGTAACATTTGTTTGCGGCAAAATATGTGCAAATTACATGTTATTGAACGAAAACTATTTAAATGGGTTTAAATGAATTACCTGAAGTATTGGAACGGCTCCCAGACCCTTTCCTCGTCAGTCTTCTTATAGACGGCGAAACTCTGAGGCCTGGGCGAGTAGAACACGATCCTAACGTATGTGATGTCGTATGCCTTGCCTGAAATAGCCAACATTTAGATCTTGATATTATAATATGCAGGTAGAATTCTATTAAATAAAAAAAGCAAAACTAAAAATAAAACTAATGGCGTCGGAAAATTCGTCCGCATCGCTAGCCACTGGTAATGAGCTCAAAAGGCTTATCCTTTGGCCGAGGTAAAACCCAGCCCTTGGGTCATGCGAAGTGTCAACTAAGCGTCTTGACTGATCTTTAAACAAGTTATGGGCACTCGGACCCCACGACCCGAGAGTCTCAACCCCAAACGGCTCGAAAATATAATTTCCAACGAGGTTATTATATTTCCGCCGCTTGAGGTTCTCTGCAGCCGCGGCGGCAGCGCCAGCACAGCACAGAAGAGCTAGGAAGATGGGATGGCGCAAGAGTATCGACGCAGGTAGCGTCCCACACTAAAGGCTTACCCATCTTCCAAGGAAATAGCGAGAGAGGTAGAATTCTTATTTTAATTATCATTCAGCAAAGATATTTGGTATACAGGCAAAATATTACTTTTCCACTGCACTGCCAATATTTATTTCAAGTAAATGCGTGCATTATAACTTTTTAAGCTGAGAATCGATCTACAACATCTAACAGATTGGTTTTATATTTCAGGGTACAAAAAACCGCTATTGTAGATTACCTCAGGGCTCTCAGCTAAACATAAACCACCCCATAGCATCACTACAAAAGCCAGCCTCATGCTTTCGTTTCGAGATGGTCCATCTTGAGTGTGTGTACCAACCAAACAGTCTAAAAAGGATACTTTAGTAGAACCACATAGGATCATTCAGGATCATTATATTAATCGCACAACAATCTGAGGACCAATTCTACTAATTATGAATCAACTTTCGCATTCGTATGTCAATCGCAAACTGTCAAAAAAAGCTTAATTTTCATACATTTTTGACAGATTGCTATTGAGATGCGAATGCGATGCGAATGTGAAAATTAGTAGCATTAGCACTCGTCAAATTTCATTATCATCTTTATCCCTAACTACTTAGCTACTGCCCGCGACTTCATACGCCATTTTCCCGTTCACGTAGGAAGTTCGGGATTAATTTATACATAGTACCTAAAAGATTTAAGCGAACAGACAGCGGAAGCGACTTTATTTATACTATGTAAAAGTATGTAATGTTTACAAGATTGATTGGGAAAAATTGATGTTGTGGTTTCTGATTCTGCTAAAGTGGCCTTTTTAGACCTCGCAGGACGGTGCTAACGTACTATTTAAAGATCTGTCCAGGCACTAAGTTGATATTTCGCATGACCCAATAGTTGGCTTTTACTTTACAGAGGAAAAGCATTGCCAAACAACGTGACAATGCCACCAGTCTTTTGGGCACACTTCTAGTTGACAACGATGCGTATTAACTTTTTGACGCCATAATTTAAGGCTTACTTAGCTCCGAGTTTTATTTCATTTTGAGTGTTTATAGTTGGTTGGCGTCGGATAAACTTACAGTGAAGTACATTGACCTTTTGTTAATTACGAACCATTTTTATTGCTAGAGAACGTCAAAATTATCACGAAAATGTCGATTCAGGACAGCTTCATGTCTTTCAACAAATGTATGTGGGTCAACGACGGTTGTTAAACATTTATCTGAGGCCTACCATAGTTAAGTATTTATTGGAACAGCAGCAGTAGGTACGTATAAAATAAATAAAAAAACGAAGTGTAAGTGATATTATTACTATTATTTATTTATTTTATTTGAGATTGGTTTGATCTTAACTTAGTCTACGTCGGAGATGACAGAAGCAAAGTCAACGACGGAGCAAGTTTACCCAGAAGGAGCCTGTTCAATCTAACTTTAAAGAAATTAGGGTTATTAGTTAGCAATATGAGCTTACCCAAGTGTAGCGTCAAGTTGACCTGGTTGGGGTACTGGATTCCTTCCTTCATGGTCTCCGACTGCCACCAGGTTTGGTTGTCCTGCTCGTAGTGAAGATCTGTGAGGAAGTAGCTCGAGAACTGGCCTGACTGACAGCTGTCGCATGACCTGCAAGGATAAGAAGAGAAGAGACTCATTATTGATTATTTGCCATTGATTTATTAGGTTTTATTGTCTAATCGTGGGTAAATAATAACAGCTAAGCAACCCTTGCCAAGGGTGGTCTGTGGATGGGTGACCATCTTAACATACCGACTTTCCTCCACGCCTCGGAAAACACGTTAAGCTTTTGGTCCCGGCTGTAATTTGTAGATTTTTGTCAGTCGTTACGGACTGTCAGAAGCCAGTAAATCTGTCTCCAGTCTTGCCAAGAAGTACAGTGTTCCCCAGTTAATGGGTTGTGGAGGTCTGGTAGGCAGCCACTCCACGTAAACCACTTGTATTCAGTTGAAGCCGATATGACTGGAAGCCCACCCCAGTATAGTTGGGAAAAGGCTAGGCAGATGATGATTGATTTCCTCGTGGAATCGTGGCTTATGCAACTAGCTCATCTAGATGAGCTACAACATCGACAAGCGTTGCTTAAACCTAGGTTTAAGCAACGCTTGTCGATGTTGGTCTGTGGATGGCTCAACCCTAGAAATGCTTTCGGGTACGTAAACCTGAAACATCTTAGCTACAATACATTAAGCTAACCTAGTCGAAGTGCCAGCTGAAGTCTGAATGCAGAAGACCTTGACGCCGTTGTCTCCGCACGTGTTCGTGGCCTCCATCTGCACCATGAACGCTGCGTTCTCGAACTCCGGTATACATCTCTGTAAACGCAGAAAGAGGGGGATTAGATTTGGGTCAAAGATGAAAAATATGTTTTTTTTTTAATTATAACAATGTGCAAGCAAGGATACAATGGCGGGAAGCAACGAATGCATTTCCCCGTTTCCCTGAGCTTCAACTAAAATTAAAGCTCATTTATTGACTCAAGCTGTGCTTAGTTTTATCCTACAGATAGAGGTATGCGGATGTGGATGCAACGCCTCGGACCCGGCCGGTGCACGGTGTTCGGGGTGTTGCTGATATTTTGGCTGTTATATATGTTCAAATATTTGAAACTGCAATGCAGGGTTTGTGTGACGTCAGGTATTCATTATTTATTTATTTAACACTTTAAGCATAAATGTATATACGCGGAGTTAATGCCATATGATAGGTATTCTCTACCACTCAACCTTTGGGTGATGTAGAGACAAATAGTGTTAGGTGCAATATGAACAACAGAAACGCGATTGATATTTATTATACAAACATTTAAACAGATTACATATATATAATATAAACTATACATATTATGTTAATATCTATACTAATATTATAAAGCAGAAAGGTTTGTTTGTTTGTTTGGTTGAACGCGCTAATCTCAGGAACTACTGGTCCGATTTGAAAAATTCTTTCAGTGTTTACATATCATCACGCTAAGACCAATAGGAGCGGAGCAGTAATGAAAAATGTTACGCAGACGACGTTGCACGTGTCAGCTAGTTATATAATAAAAGTTGAGCTCCTAAGTAGATTAGAGTTGAGCTACACCGACGGTTGACTCAAATCTGCGTGGTTTTTTCTTCTGAAGAGCATCTCAGACACTGCATGATCCACATGGTTCTTAAATAAAGTATTGTAAGTGTGGGGACTACGTATATCGTTTTTTTGTTAGATTAACTTCATGACTGTCTGGCAGTTTGAGTACACTTTGTGGCCTACCCAAATGTCCTTATTTTGGTATTGTTCGTCGGATCGTTGAGCTCCTTGTACTATTGGTTACTGAGAAATGCTTGTACTGTCTGGACAGGTCCACTCAAACCTGTGTGGTACTTTCCTCAAACGGTCACCACAGACGTGAACCTACATGGTTTTTATATATTATTCACGATTGTATGGACTTTAAAAGAGACTATGACCTCTGAGTTTGTTTCGGTGTTTCTCCTCAGTCAGCTAGGAAACATCGGCCTCATCTAGAATAATATTATGACCAAAAATATTGACATGTAAAAGAGTTACATGTAACCTATTTGCAAAATAAATTTGATTTAAGTACCTGACATAAACAATTAGTAGAAATATATTAGACAATTGGGAAATAATTGGATATTTAGTTGTGGCGGTAAATATGCCTACAATCCTGTGTAGTGGTATATTTACGGCCTGTTAAGTAGGTAAGACCTACATGATATTTGTTACCTTCAGCAAAGCTAGCAAATACCTCAGCGTTTGCTAGCAAAAAGCAAACGGTCAAGGATTTTGAGACACTACATAAATAAATCAATATTTTATTACTAGCTTTCGTCCGCGACTTCGTACGCGCATATCCCGTAGGTAATTAGATTTATTTAGTCATCTACCTTATAGCCTGGTAGTTAGCTTTCCGCACGATAAACAATTTCACATGAATCGCATGAACAGAAGTACCTACAACTTGTGTACTTAATATTTTACGAGCGCATGTTATTCGTTAATGAATATTCTCTCATATCTCGTGGCGCGACGAGAGAGATAAACTTCAAAACGTTCGTTCATTCAACAATGGCTCTCTTTATCTTTATACCAACCATCCTGAGTACTGGCGGTCCGAGTGCCATTAAAACTACCGCGTGAATAATATGCCTCATCTGAGCGAGTTCTCAGAATGTCCTATTTACATGTCTAACTGCAACGGGAGTTATGTCCAGTCATCAGAAATGCGATCTGCAACTATCCGTTGCAGCCAATGTAGCGTTATTTAAGTATAATACTTATATGTAGGTTAGGTAACTACCTATAAAGTATACTTACCTACTTACCCAAATGGAGTAGCATGTTTTATTTATTTCTTTTTGCAATTCTATACAAGATATCAAAAGTTTTTCAAAATACAGTATAGTCTCACTTTTTCGACACAATGTTGAAAAAACCATGATGTGCCGGATTACTGGATTGTTTAGAAAAAATAAACAAATCACTTTAGAATATCTATACTAGTCTATACTAATATTTTAAAGAGGTAAAATTTGTTTGTAAGTTTGTATGTTTGTAAGTTTGTATGTTTGTAAGTTTGTATGTAGGGGGTAATCTCAGGAACTACTGGTCCGATTTGAAAAATTCTTTCAGTGTTAGATAGCCCATTTACCGAGGAAGGTTATAGGCTATATGTCATCACGCTAAGACAAATAGGAGCGGAGCAGTAATGGAAAAAGTGACGCAAACGAAGTTGCGTGGGTCAGCTAGTCTATACTAATATTATAAAGAGGTAAAATTGTTTGTAAGTTTGTAAGTTTGTAAGTTTGTAAGTTTGTAAGTTTGTATGTAGGGGGTAATCTCAGGAACTACTGGTCCGATTTGAAAAATTCTTTCAGTGTTAGATAGCCCATTTATTGAGGAATGCTATAGGCTATAAATTATAAAGATATCATGCATATTAGCCAAACTATCTCAATTTTTGTCTATCCAGGCGGAAAAAAATAGCTCTTACAACAGAGTTATTTGCGTGCGCTGCCTTAACAGTTGTATATAATTGAAAACAATGTATGGCAACCTGGTCCGCTTTGAATAGTTCTACAAAAAAGTCCGCGGCACCATATTTCTATATTTTATATTTTAGCAGATATAGTAGCTTTTATGTGTTAAAAAAAGTATTTTTCGATGTACTTATCTTTGAACGATTTTTTAAACAACAAAATATTAAACCTTATCGAAAACAATGTTATAATGATCACAAGAACATCATAGAGATACGATTTGCTCAAAACAGTATGTCAATTGGTTGAATAGTTTCGAAGATAATATAAAATTACTAAATCGCAAAACGCCGCCCGCGCCGTCCATTCACGAACCGCATTAGAACATGCTTTGTGCAATTATGTAATTTTTCTGAATCGTGGTGTTAAGATTTTCCGTGGATTAATGACCCTCTCCAGTTATTATTTAACTTTTGTCGTTAGGTACGTGAGTTGTACGTAGTTGGTTGAATGTTGGTTGAATGTTGTTGGTCTATCGTTTTGGTTGCTCGGTTTCTCAAAACACAATTACAATATTACTTCGTTCTCATTCTTCGAGTTCGAAGCCTGCTGTGATATTTCTGTTTTTGGGATATCGGACAGTTTCAGCGATTGTTTATCATGCCTAAAAGGAAATCTCAACTTTCCCGTCAGACATCCCAGACATGAGACAAGAGCAGCTCGAGTACGCCGTACGACAGAGTCTGCTCTTGATAATCATCTGCGCCTCTCGAGGAATAGAGAAAATATTTCGCAAGCACGCGCTGGGAAATCTAGCTCCGAGCGTTCACAGCGGCTTGCTAACCAAAGCTGGAGAACATCGCAGGTCCGTGCTCGGGAATCTAGCGCTGAACGTGCACAGCGTCTCAGAAATTTAAAGCAGCATGTCTCTGCAACAAGGGATAGGGAGTCTAGCGCTGAGCGCTCGCAGCGGCTCGCTAGCCTAGCTACATACATATATGCAATAAAAACAAAACCCTCCTTTTGGCAGTCAGGCAAAATATATCTATATATCTATATAATAAATCATAGCACTCAGTACTAACCGCACCACACTCATCATTAAATCAGAAGTTAAAATGTTTACCGCCCAACGAAGTGGGCACGGGTCAGCTAGTACTACATAATTTGGTAATATGAAACAAGTGGTTGAGTAGTCGCAGCCTCGCGGGTGAAGAGAGGGTGCCGGATTTCCGGATGTCCCGAAGTACTGAAGTGACGGATTAACGTGACTGTACTGTAGTGATATATTTATAGTAAACTAGCTGACCCAGCACGCAACTTCGTCTGCGTCACATTTTCCATTAATGCACGGCTCCTTTTAGTCTTAGCGTGATGATATGTAGCCTATATCTTTCCTCGATACCGTGGAACCGTGGAAAGGAGTACCGTGTTGCCCAGTTAATGGGTTGTGGAGGTCTGGTAGGCAGCCGCTCCACGTAAAATACTGGTATTCAGCTGAATCCGGTTTGACTGGAAGCCAACCCCAATATAGTTGGGAAAAGGCTAGGCAGATGATGATCCTTCCTCGATACATGGGCTATCTAATACTGAAAGAATTTTTCAAATCGGACCAGTAGTTCCGAGATTACCCCCTACATACAAACTTACAAACAAATGTTACCTCTTTATAATATTAGTATAGATATAGATAAATTACTTATCTGCAGTTTTAATATGCTACATGTATTACTGTACCACATTATGCATGCTGAGAGCTCCATCGTCACTTAAACCCCTGCAAACATAGAACTATATATTCGCAAGGAGTATATAAGTTGTCCTCAATACAAACAAAACGTAAACATACCCTTCAGAAAGGAAAAAAAATACTTCGAAACTAGCATCAGATCGCGACACATGGAAGCAGCCAAAATAGTGCAGCTATATATAGCCGCGGCTCATAGGACATTCACCCATACACCTTTCTTGCACTATACGTAAGGATTTTGCGCTCACTATTACATCAGGGCGACCTAAACGTCAACTTACTGTTGCAGCGCTTTGCGTAAAAGTATTAGTTAACGTTTTTTAGTTTGAGTAGGTACCGAAGTGCAAATCCTAATACTTTAATAAAAACTAGCTGTCCCCCGCGGCTTAGCAAATCCATCTCAAATTAAAAAAAAATACTGGCATCTATTTATTTTTTTAAATAAAAGTTCTCCCGATAATAACAAACACAACAAAAAAAGAATTAGCGAAATTGGTTCAGCTGTTCTCGAGATTTGCGCTAAGCAACACATTCAGCGATTCATAAAATAAACTGTTACTGAGTGAGGGACTGACTAACAACTTACAGCTGAAACTACTGGTCGCAGAAAGCTGAAATTTGTCATGTAGGTTCCTTGGGGAGTGTAGGAGGAGCACAAAGAGGGGGAGGATTTCCCGAAATTCCTAACGGGAACAGGAGAAAACGGGACTGTTGATTTGATTTCTTAAAACTGATTCAGTCACCAGCCCTTTAACTAAAACAGTAATGAACATAAATGTGGATGGATGGACAGGGAGAGGAAGGCCAAAGAAAAAATGGATGGATTGTGTGAGAAGTGATATGAAAGAAAAGGGAGTTAGTGAAAGTTTGACGGCTGATAGGGCAGAGTGGAAGAAAAACACGTGTTGCGCTGACCCCAAGTAACTTGGGATAAGGGCAGGAAGATGATGATTCAGTCACTAGCAAAAAAATCGACGCTAAAAAGACTAAAATCACAAAGCTATATGTAGTTCTGTTTTTTTTTGGTATATTGTATAGACCAGTGTGAATCCAAATTTGCATTCGCAGCAAACACAAGCTTTTCGAAGTTGCAAATTTGGATTAACATCACCCTAAGTGATCTATAGGTACAGCATAATTATCAAAAGTGCAGAACTACATCGTGCGATATTAATGTTAATTTCTACGAGGATACACACCCCTCGTACGTAGATATAGGTAATCGTATCTAAAACTGAGGGGAGTTCAAAGAGTTAGGGTGGTTGGAAGGGGGAGAATAATTAGTAATCAAAAGTAGCTCACAATTGAGGACCCATCTATAATCTATACTTAATATTATATAGCAGAAGAGTTTGTGTGTTTGTTTGTTTCTTTGTTTGTTTGTTTGGTTGAACGCGCTAATCTCAGGAACTACTGGTCCGATTTGAAAAATTCTTTCAGGGTTAGATAGCCCATTTATCGAGGAAGGTTATAGGCTATATATCATCACGCTAAGACAAATAGGAGCGGAGCAACAATGGAAAATGTGACGCAGGCGAAGTTGCGCGGGTCAGCTAGTATAAAAACTAAGTCGGGTTTTCCTTCCTGACGCTATAACTCCAGAACGCACGAACCGATTTCCACGGTTTTGCATTCGTTGGAAAGGTCTCGGGTTCCGTGAGGTTTGTAGCATTAATGGAAAATGTGACGCAAACGAAGTTGCGTGGGTCAGCTAGTTAGTTAATATAATTATGTCACCGGAAAAAATCCGTGTCTTATTTTCTATCTAATAATCTTACGGAGTTTGCCATTTTCTATATAATCTATACTATATAATCCGTGGTGCTTGGCAACTGGGCTTAACCCAGTCGTTTATGTCCCTTGGTGCCTATTGGCCTAGCTCTGTTCTGTCTCCTGCTTGATAAGGAGGGAAGTGGAAAACTATTATCTTTTCCTACTCCTCCAATGTAATTTTCTGATTAATTTCGTTGTGGGGACGTCGTCTACACTATTTTCATGAATACTCCGCTCCTATTGGCGTTAGCGTCATAGCAAGCCTTCCTCAACAAATCGACTATCACACACTACATTTTTTTTTTTTCAATTCGAACTAGTATCTCCTGAGATCGCGATCGCGATGAGAGCGCGTTCAGCCAAACAAACAAACTCTCCAGCGTTATAATATTAGTATAAATATCATTTGCCAAGTTATGAAAGGTCTCAATCATCATTAGACGGTTACGACACAGACCATTCACGTAGAAAGAATACCGCTTTGTATAGAGTCTATACAAAGTGATATTCTTTCTACAAGCGAATGCGATAATTGACATAGCTAACTCTAAGTAAGGGACTAGCTTTTGTCCGCGACTTCGTACGTGCATATCTCGTTTTTCCCGTTCCCGTAGGAATTTCGGGAAATCTTCTCTTAGCCCGCCCCTACACTCCCCAAAGAACCTAGTTACATGTCTTCAGCTTTGTACGATCAAAAGTTTCGGTTATGCGTTGTCTGTCAGTCGCTCACTCAGAAACGGAAGAATTTTATCCTATTGATGATTGACGAATCGGCAGTGGTTGTTTATCCTACATTTTTGACGATTTACCAATCGCTTTTGCCGCGCTACCGCTGACAAAATGTCACATACACAGAGACTAAGAGCCTCAGTAGTCGATTATTGCACATAATATAAATAGCACACATACAACGACGGCCGGATATCAAAAATGCAATATGATTTGGGGGCCGCGTCACCCACGTCCGTAGGAGAATACGCTTCAGCGAATCCCTACACGTGGTCCCCGGGTGGTGCTAAACAGGTGACACTAACCGCCTCCGTGGTCTAGTGGTTATACCACCTGATTCAGACCCAGAGGTCCCGGGTTCGATTCCCAGCGGAGGCAAATTTATTGCTCGGTTTGGTTGGTGGTAGGACTTGTTCTAAGTCCGCCTGGCAAGCTACCACCATCATGTCTAAGTCTGTCGCCATAACAACAATGTTAACAGCATTGTTGTGTTCCGGCAGCTAGAGGTATGATAGCCAGTTCCTCTGTGTAAGAGGATTCCGGGTGAAACTCGCTTCCATCTTCGGCCTAATCATCACTTTCCATCAGGTGAGATTTGGGCCAAGAGTTTCCCCGTTTTTGATAAAAAAAAAAAAAAAAAATGATAAAACACGTGGTATTTTTGCAAGTCAAAATGAATGACAATAAATTACCGCCTTACTGCGCGGGGCACCGCTACGAAATCCGCGCCGTGTGATAATCGCCTTAACCAACTGTTTGATACAACCCGCCCTAAGAGTTGATTTCACCAATGAAACTGATCGCGATAAAGCTGCGTTCTAAAGTTGTCAGTGTCAATATTCCGTAGGAAATAATAACACTGACAGCTCGAAAACGTGGTTCATATTATGTTGATCGCGTTCAGTTTCATATTGATGAAATCCACCCTTAGTGTACAATCCTAGCTATTCTACACAAATATCATATAGAGGTAAGAATCTTTGTAACGAGTACACACAAAGAAAAAGGACGGATTAAAAAAAATCTCTCGCCATTAGAATGCTACATTGTCATAACCATAATCATTTTATTATCAGGCAACTGAGACCCATAGATAAATACACAAAATTAAAATGATGATAAAAAATAAAAACAATAATAAACTAATACATATGGATAAAATAGCTATACACGTTATGTCGTCTGCATCGTGTCCTGTCGTGTCATCGTGTGTCCTTAGTAACACTGGCTATATATAATACTACAAAAAGTTAGTGATCCTTAATAAAATTGGTAGATGATAAATATTGGTAGGTGCAGTGATAAATGCATTGTCTGCTAGCATTATCGATTATTTCCTGCCAGAGATCAATGAGGCGTATAATCACTTCATTGATACAAGTAGTTTCATTACAATTCATTTCTATTATAGAGAGAATTTCACGCCAGATATAAATAAATAAAAAATAAATCAATTTTATTTTAGACCTTGATCCATATGATGTGAGTAATACACACTACTTAAAAACTGTGTTCGTAACACACAATTTAATATTGTAGCGAAATGAAACTTATGTCTTCGCCAACGTTACACGTAAATTTATTTCTCAACACGAAAAGAAATAATGCTTAAAAAAGTATAAACAAGACAACAACAAAAGGGATTTAAAAAAACTACATGAAGGTGAATCTAATATAAATAGGACAGAAATTTAAATAAAAAAGGGAACCTAGGCACAGTTTTTAAATTTAATAACGTAAAAAAGCCTCAAATAATATATGAATTAATATTTCTTGTATTGTGTCTGTTTAAAACAAATATTATTTGTTGCGTTCATGTGTATGTACCTAATGCGCCATGATGGCCGAACACGGCTTATCACTAAGGACCCTCAGAATCGATAAACCGAGCAGGATCTTTTTAGTAGTTGAACCAATCGGATCAATATAAAGGGCTTTTGAATACGACTCATAAGAGTATGAAAATAATTTGAAGACCAGAGAGACTGGGGGTAAAATATCACAACACGAAGATTTTTCTTTGATCTGTACTAATATTGTAAAGCTGAAGAGTTTGTTTGTTTGGTTAATCGTCCTAATCCAGGAACTACTGGTTTGAATTGAAAAAATCTTTTAGTGTTGGGTAGGCCATTTATGGAGAAAGAAGGTAGGTATATACATAAGGCTTGTACACAATCACGGCATAACCATATAGGACCGGGGTATTAATGAAAAATGTGACGCGGCTCAGCTAGTATAATTATAACTAACTTTTCCCCGCGACTTCGTAAGCGCAATTTTCCCGTTCCCGTGGGAATTTCAGGAAAACCTTCCTCATTCCTCAAGCAACCTACATGCAAAGTTACAGCTTTCTCTGACCAGTAGTTTCGGCTGTGCGTTGTCTGTCAGTCAAACAGTAACGGAAGAATTTCAGTTGTTAGATTTTTGTCGCCATAACCGAGTGTAACTTAAATAACAAAAGCTTATTAAATTCACTGAGAGAAGAATCACCATATGGTTGGTACAAAGGCGAGTTTATTAATATGAGCACAGTAAAAGCGCCTGAACTATTCCTAGGCATGTAAGAATCTATAGAATGCAAAACAGATGTATGAATCCTTTGTTTTTGTCCAACAATAGTTGGGGTGGATGGTCAGAAAGCGTCGTTTTGTTCGTTTGGTTATCTTAAAACTTAACGATGCAAGCGCTTTTAGTTGGTGGCCTGTTAAGTTCATTTCGTCATATTACTTGTTAAATTATATCTTATGTGTAACTAAATATAATCGCCTAAAGAATTTGAGCGGATTTCACCAAGAAACCTGAGGCCCGAGTCTGCTATTTTTATAAATTTGTCATTCCGACACGATCCCATTGTCATTTTGCTAAAAGTTCGTAATCTGCTAAATTCATAATTGCACGGTCACTGGCACGTCAGTGGCCGGTCACTGGGACGTCAATGGTCTCGTAATAGAATTGCGGTAGGAATGCCGTATTGCCATTATTATAAAACCGAGCTAAATTTGAGCATTTATCAATGCCAGATTTTATTTATATTTACATATTATTTATTAGTGTTATAAGCAATCTGAAGTAGTGAGAAGTTCGTAAATACTAAATCTGTCATTATGTACGAGATTACCGTTCATATGGCTTTCTTTCAATGGCGTGTCAGTGGTTGATCATTGGAATGTCATAATGACGCCATTATGATGCCATTATGTTAGTAGATTACCAAACTTGTCAAAATCAACCATTTTGAAATCAGTGATCGACCATTCTGACACTATTGTAATAGCAGACTCGGGCCCCTGATCGCGACCACTACATCTAAACTGCGTTCAAGAGCTGTCAGTATAAATATTCCATAGAAAATAAAGACACTAACAGCTCGTAAACTTACGCGGTTCATATGCTGATCGCGTTTAGTTTCATTTATGAAATCCGCCCTTAGAAGCTTTCATAAAATTTGTCCATCAATAATTAATCAGTCAGACATTTGTGCCTGTTGTAATACTGATGTATATTGTCGGCCTATAATAAAGTCTGAATTAACGATATTATATCTTTCGCACAAGGGATTTTTTCTGGTTGTGGTTATTTTGCAACGAATCAGTCAAGCCGTTTAGGAGGAGTTCGATACAGTTCGATTCAAACTTAATGGCGGTTCGGAAGTTAGCTGCGAGTGCAGTTGCGCGCAGGTACAGTCATGTTGACAATAATTTAGGCTCAATTTAATTGGCTGATACCCAAAATTGCATTTTGCGCATCGGAACGTACGATGTTCCGAGCCGCCATTAAGTTTGAATCGTACTGTAACAAACACCGTGACACGAGATGTTTATAAATTAAAAACATTAGATAGGGCCAATTCCACATTATTTTTCTCATTTCAATACTCAGTCGCAATTTGTCAAAAACACAATAGGCTTGTTTACTGAAAAAATCTAATTAGTCCGTCAGTTAGATTTTCAAAAAATATTTGACCCGTATTTTTTCTTTTCTTACGGGAACCAAAATTTACGAATTTACGACACTTTTAAAATTCTCAATATGTCACGCCGTGGCATAATTTTTAGCGGGTAGTAACGTCACGAGCCCCCACTCCCGAGTTTTGATGCGTTTTATCTTTGTCAACATTAATTGATTTACAAAAACAAAAAACATGTGTCCATTATTTTTCAATACTCTAACTGACGGACTAAATAGTTTTGCAATTTGTGGATGATGGAAACTAGCCTATTCCCCTACATTTTCGACAGATTGCTACTGAGATGCGAATATCACGTGGCTATAAAATTCGTAGTAGGTAGGACTGGCCCATAGAGTTCCCACATTACACCCCAAAAAGGGCAGCGCGACAATTACAATAATAATGATACAATTTAAATGTATGTAGACAATAAAATAAGCATGACGGATGCGATAAGTATGTTCCGTTTACACAGATAACGGTACATTAGGCTGAGAGCTAACGAACTCATTACAGAACCCCGACTCCCCCGATAACCTTCGATCTCCCAAATTGTAACTAGCAACTGAGGGTTATTTCTTATATCTGTTTCGTGATAGTTCATTCATATTAGATTCGACGGGATGATCACGGGTGTGAAATATCTGCCCTGGATCTGAATTGAAGTTTGCTCCAAACGCTTTGATAACTTGTGTCATTATCTACTCTACTTTATATAATCCTTAATAAAAGTTAGATACTAAGTCGTTTTAAAGTACATATACTCGAAAAGTTAACGATTTTCTAATTCTCTTCCCAAGGGACAAAAGTAATTTCGAAATATTCATCTTATCCTTCATTTCTTAAGAATAGGCCGCTCGCCGCCTTATCACCTCCAGTATCGTAACATGGCTAAGGGCTTATGTCAGCAAATGGACCACAGCGTCCAACAGTAGATTGATAACAGACTGCCATACTGGTAACACGTTATACTGGGGGATCGTTATCAATTCGGCAGTCATAAGCAAATCTAATATATTTTAGTGATGAGATTTCTGGCAGCATTCTTTGGTAAGAAGTTGTTCTGTCTTTGTATTAGCACCTATATTATTTGGTTGCCAAATAGATTTAAGCACTAAAACTTTGAAACTTGGAATAGGTATTTTGGTCTTCGTAGCTAGAGCACTGCTTATGGTGTGCAGGACGAACCGTTGCAGTAGACATATTGCGGCGTTGGACATCGAATTATGTACTTGGTAAATAATAATTGATCCTAATGTAGCTGTGAACCAAACGTATAAGGAAAGTTACCTTTTACGAGCTTTTGAGCTTAAAATAAAGCTTACTTCCATTTAAGTAAGTCTTTATTGATGTAAAGTGTGATGAACTACTTGAACAACAACTAACATTAAAAGTTTCTATAATGGGTCTCCCTTTTAGCGGTCACAAAGTCACAACTATGTTTAGACTCACTGTACAAAAGCTCTCAGAAACAAAAGCTTATTATTCAAAATACTTCACAATCTCACTACTTTATGAAATCTATGATACAAAATCCCATCGTAAACTCTTCAGGATCGCAACTTAATTAAGAACATCACAACAAACTCTTAAAAGCACTAAAACGAAACATAGGTACAGTTACGCTCGAAAGCCGAACAAATAAGACAAAAAATAAGTGTGTACCAAAAGCTCGACTTACTTGTGGTATTCCTTCACTATTGTAACACGAAGCCAGTTGTTTAGAGCCAATCCGGGGAGTGTGGTAGTGATCCTGTGCGGTTGTGGACAGTATTATGGATAAAAATGTGATGAATAGTGAGGGGACGGCCGCCATTTTGCGCGACGCGACGTGAGCCCGCGCGCTCTCAGCTAGCACTGAGTGACGCACGCCGGTTTCACAACACTCGACCAAAGATTAAGTGGACGAAGACGCGAGATGGAGTTTGCCTCGGAGAGGAAAGAAGCTGGACTTGACCAAGTAATATTTCGGATGTGATGATTTGTTAAGCAGCTTATATCAGTTTGAATTTGGATGATTTGATGTTCTTGTCGTGGCATTTTTGTAATATTCTGAACCTGACCGAAATCATATCCAGACGCGGGTTAGGTTAGGTTAGGTTATAATTCCGAAGTGGTGACGCGTGGTTTTTCCCGAGCGCCCCTCCTTGACGTCGCGTGGGGCCACCTCACTTCCCCCGCTAACCTAAGGTGGCCCCCAGAGACGGGCCACCCGGGGAAGTCGCGTACGCTCCCGCGATTTACAGCATAGGTGGGATGGTTTTAGTCAGTAAGAGTCTGAAAGACCCCATTCGGAACAAAGATTATAATTCAAGTTCCTTAAGAATTTTGGGTCGGGTTTGGAATAATCCGCATTTTTGGGACCTTGTAAGTTACACTATATGAGTTTGTTACTTTGTCAGTTACGATGCTTGTGACTTTGTTAGATTATATGTTTGTGAATTGTGATTTTTGAATTAGACATTTGTGACATTTAAGTATTTTTTGTTATTATTATTTTTATTTGAATGTTGTAAAGTTGAATGTTTGCGAATTGTTAGGTTGGAATGGCTCACCTTTCGTATTGCGCCGTATACCCTATCATTTTCCCTACATGTGAGGACCTTGTGTTCAGCGAGTGGTGTTACTGTTGCTGGGTTCTGCGCCTAACATTTAAAAACTCTTGGACTAAGAGACGACGATCAGACGTACGGAAATATATAAAATCTGGAGGTTTCTCTCTATAAGTCCCTAAAACACGTTTGAAAGATCCCCGAAAATGAAATTTGGATCATGGTACCTTTGGCTGTTTATGTTGGTTTGCCTATTCTGGGCACTAGATAACGTACTCTTGACCTCTTCTAGAGCGATTACGACTTGTAATCGTCTTGTCATGTTTCCCACCAGGGTGTTGATAGTGTCCTGTGGAATTTTTTCCCACTCAGCCGAAATCACGCGTTTAAGCTACCTGATGTGTTGTAGAGGTGGTTGGACAGATCGTAGTTGCCTCTTTTGGCTATGGTCAATCATGTAACTGAGACGTTGTCTCAGGTAGCAGCACGGTGCGGGGGTAATGACGTCAGTCGGCGGGCGAATGACTCACACCCTCTTTGTCTCAGGTATGGCTCCCGTGGACAAATTATGACACGAAGATTATTTAACGCCCCCTTCATACACGCACACACCCCAAATGTCCTATACCAAATCAAATTATGTATAAAAAATATACTAGTTTACTATAATCTGTAAGTTTGCTGAAATATTTTTTTTATTTTATTTATTTATTTTATTTAAATATCAAAATGTTTCTGCACATTTAACGATGTTTAGCACTACTCTATGCTTATGTTAATAATGCACCACTTCTACCCGCTCCTTGATCTTTGCGAGGCCAGCAGAGACAGGGAACATGGCCCCATACCGACAGTTTTTTGTGAACAAACCTGAAAAGGTTCGTCTTTTGTTTTCTGTTAGAATGCCAACATGTGCGGTCAACGGGGAAGGAACCGACCAACCGTGCAAAGGGCATCCTGGTGTTCACAAGTTTAGAGAAACATTCGAGATTCGAGGCACCGTGATTTTGAAAGGTCTGAAGAATTTTAACTTGCGTAGATCAAGTTAGCTAAGCGGTCGTTGTATATTTTTTGTGTAAATTAAGATCACTGAAAATATCTTAAGTAAAAATGGTAGATAGATAGTACCTATATGACAATTATTTTTCTGTTGGCTTGACCGGAATTAATATACCTAAATAATAGCTGTGATTAGCTCTGGCCAAGATTTTCCAGGATTTGAAGTTGACTGATTGTCAAACTTTACTTAAATTATGACTAAAGTTTGGCAACATTTTATGCTAAAGTACTGTATGACTGAGAAACTTATGCGGCAAATCGCTGGACGGCGGATAGAGCTCCTGCGCGGACTGCTCGATTTCCTGACGGCATAATAGGGAAAGCGGCTATCGCCTTCCAGATCTGAGAACTCCACCACGACGCTTTCCGCCTGTTGCAGGTTCTCACCGAACACTGCTGCGTCGGATCTGGGAGGACACGCGAGGAGTCACCATTGTGTCGTGTTTCATTCGGAGGACACGGTAAAGCATCCGCTGGAGGTTTGCCCCGCAGCCCCGCTAGTTCTTGATAAATTTTAAATTGAAAAGTTTAATTCACAGACCGGGAAAAGGTTAATCCACACATAATCCCGGCCATGTCCAGGTTATGTAGGGACCGTTCATCAGGAACGCTAAAAAAATCAGCAAGTATCACGTCGATGAACTTTAATAGTCATTTTAGCATCATTCTGTTAGTAAATAACAAATCTAACCATAATATCCATGTAGTGAACGAATAAAACGTACAAACGCTATAGCTACCGGAAACTGACAAATTTTCCCAATCAACCTTGAACCTAAAGCTTTGGCGATGAAGTTGAAAATCTATTGCAGAAATTTGGCAGACTTTTGTAGCTTGATGTAATGATGTCTGTATATGAAGTGCAATAAACTGACACAGATATTAATCATAAGCGTCCCTTACAAGAGCTTTACAGGCTTTTTCTATGTTTCCTGAGAGCTACAACTTGGGAGTCTTTAAGTCAAGAGTGAATAGGTTACTTCTAGGCAAGCGTGCTCCCCATCTTAGACCGCATCATCGCTTAACATCTTGTTTATTATATCTATGGGTTTGACGTAGATTTTTGCTGAAATGATATTACGACTGGTATTTGAACGCTCTTTAGGGTTCCGCATCCGAAAGGTAACCAACGGAACCCTATTACTAAGCATCCACTGTCCGTCCGTCTGTATGTCAGTGGGAGTCTCATGACCCGTAATATGTAGACAGCTGAAATATCTCTCATTCAAGAAAGCGTTTTTTTTTTTCTAGCTAGCTAGTTATCCGAAACTGTAAAATTTTCTCAATCAAATTTGAACCCAAACTCTTTCGCAATAAAGTTTGTTGTAGCTTGATGCGCTCGCTGGCAGTACCTTTCCTCTTTACCCTTCGTTTGGGAGTCCGACTCGCACTTGACCGGTTTTAAGTATAGGTAAGCATTGGCCTTTGGTTCTTCACTTCAAATTCTCAATGCAGGATCTAGGGCTACTTTTAACTTAGCATTTAAAATCTGCTTGATTTTGTAATGAGAAGTACCTTTTCTGATCGATTTTGTTTATATAATATTGTGATTAAGCTATAAATAACGGCACATGACGCACCGGGCTACTTCTAATGTTCTGGTTTTGTAGTTTACTGTCGAACATTATAATGTCCCTTTAATAACCTTGGCTAGCTTAGTTATTTTCAGCTGTAATTATCATGTGACTTCCTGGGGCTCTGAACAAAATGCCATTCCATCAGTGATAGTATATTTTTTAATATTTTTTTATCAATCATTTTTTTAAAATAAATTAATGTATTAGATTTATCACTCGATACAATGTTAATTTTGTCAATCTAATAAAATTATCAATTTATTACTCTAACTTATTACTTTATTATTTATTAATTTATTTTTTGGTCCGAAATTACAATTTTACTGCAATTCAAAGATTGTGCCTATTACAAATTAAATCTTAATTTTATCTATTAAAAATAACTGTGTTGATTTGCGTTTATTACCATGTAAGTTAGCTTAATACCTATTCGTATTTAATATTCTATGCATGTGGTGTTTACCTTTAAGTAATAATTGTTACTCTGTTAATTTATATTTAAGCATTTGTTCCATACAAGTATTCAGTGTTAATTATTTGTTGGTGAACCTGTTAAATAAATTAGTGATTGTCGAAAAGCCAAATTTTAAGAGATTTATTTGACAGCATTTAATTTGGTCGATCCTATACATTTTTTTACAGTCTAGAGCCTAAAGGTCAAAAAGGTACAATTCTAATAGACGGACGCTATACCAGTTAGATCACCATAAATCTATTATCGGAGTACTGTTTTTTTTACAAAAAGTCTTGCAGAATAACGTCTGTCGATTCTGAGCTTTGGCCAAAGATCTGGTTGGCCAAGTCGAAGTATTTACTGTCGTCCATACTCTCATAACTCATGATCAGTCTATAATGTTATAGCTAGGAAACACAGCCTCCTACTTCTGGGGTGTAGCGGGGCGTTAAGTGAGGTTAATAGGTACTGCGGCAGTGAATAATACTAATTATATAGAAAAAAGGTTGAGGAGCTCGTGGCTAAAGAGTAACAGCCACACGGATCGATCTTTAGGGTTAAGTAATGCTTGCCAAGGTTAGTCTGCGGATGGGTCACCATCTTAACATACCGAGTTTCCTCTTTGCCTCGGAAAGCACGTTAAGCCTTTGGTCCAGCTATCATTTGTAGATCTTTGGCAGTCGTTACGAATTGTCAGAAGCCAGTAAATCTCACTCAAGTCTTGCCAAGAAATACCGTGTTACCCAGTTAATAGGTTGTGGAGGTCTGCAGCCGCTCTACGTAAAATACTAGTATTCAGCTGAATCCGGATTGACTGAAAGCCGACCCCAATATAGTTGGGAAAATGCTTGGCAGATAATGATATCGAAAAAAGGTTATAATATGTTCTTTCAAAATACAGATTTCAGAGCTGAAATAAGCTTATCTATACAACCCACATGAGTGGACTAAATAAAGGGCTTGACTTAAAAAAAAACAAGATATAATGTACAATATTTTTTGGAAATCTACCTGACGGAGTAATTAGATTTTTAGTAAAACACCCTAATGAATCAAACTGCTTCAAAATGTAAGTATAGACTGAGCTTCAAGTGTCTCATCCGCCACAAATAAAATAGTCTATGGCGTTTCCCTAGTCAGCGTATTCCCATTTGAACACATGAGTAGACTTTGCCGGTTTAGCATATGTACCAGTGCATTAGGTCATGCATGTCTCTATGTCGCTCTTTCAAGCAGGTTGTCTCGCTCGCACAAGGCTTGATGTCTAGTTGAAGCCAAATGTCTAGAGTTTGCAAAAAAACATGTTGAATTCAAATTACTGGTTATAAAGGTTGATTGTATAGATAATAAAATGTGTATTTTCAATACCTACTCTGAAACTTGGCCTAGGCTGGCGAAGAGAGAATATTAGAGAACAACAGCAGAGCAAACAGAATAAAAGAAAAATGGAAATAAGTAAGAGTAATTGTATCTATAATAACTGAACTGAAAAATAGAGTCCCTCAGGGGTCTGTTCTCTCTGCAACTCTTTTCCTGCTGCACATTAATGACCTACTCAGCCTGGTCTTGTTGGGTACGCAGATGACGGTACGGTTTTAGAGAGATACATGTCCAGTGCTACAACCAGCGGGGGTGAAGTTCGTTCGTTGAGAGAGGCCATGTGAGAGCGGACAAATTAGAACTTAAGCTTTGTCGCCCAGTGGGGTGGCCACAATCTGGTCATTTTTAACGCCACCAAAACTCAGGCGTGTCTTTTTACCGCAAAAGGAGTCGTTTTGACCAAACTCCTACTTTTTGGGGTATATCTGTTCCTGTGACTGATTGGCTCGAGCTTCTGGGCATGGAGTTGACATCCAGTCTGAACTTTGCGCCACCGTTGTGTACAAAGCCAAAACTGCTGGGCTTCCTGAATAGAGTGAAGCGATACTTCAGGCCTGGCCAGCTTTTAACCTTTTACAAAGCACAAGTCCAATCCTGCATGGAGTATTGCAGCCACCTTTGGGATGGCTCATCTGAGTACCAGCTTGCTGCGCTTGACTCGGTGGAACGCAGAGCTAAGAGGCTCATCGGCGACGAAAAACTGGTGGATGACAAGCTTCATAGCTTGGCTCATCGCCGCAAGGTTGCCTGCTTACGTCGGTCTTATACAGATTGTACTTCGGTGAGTGTGCGCAAGAACTCCACGACCTCATCTCACCGGCCCCCTTCTACCATCGGACATCCAGACGCACTGCAACTTACCATCCCTACCTTGTTGCTATTCCACGAAATCGCGCTAAGCGTTTCCAAACGTCTTTTATAATGCGCACAGCAAAGAAGTGGAACTCTCTGCCTGCGTCTGTGTTTTCGAACGCTTACAACCCTAATTTCTTCAAAGTTAGAGTAAACAGGCTCCTTCTGGGTAATCTCGCTCCATCGTAGACTTTGTCTCTGTCATCTCTGACCAAGACTAAAGTCAAGAGCAAACCCATCTATACTATAATATTATAAAGAGGTAAAATTTGTTTGTAAGTTTGTATGTTTGTAAGTTTGTATGTAGGGGGTAATCTCAGGAACTACTGGTCCGATTTGAAAAATTCTTTCAGTGTTAGATAGCCCATTTATCGAGGAAGGTTATAGGCTATATATCATCACGCTAAGACAAATAGGAGCGGAGCAGTAATGGAAAATGTGACGCAAACGAAGTTGCACGGGTCAGCTAGTCTGAAATAAAAAAATAAATATAATGGACTTCCAATAAAAAAAACACTGCAAAGTATGAAATAACCCTAATTTCGGAAGTCGGTTAAAAAAACAAAGATACAAAACCTGTTATGTATCTTAGTTTTTTCCCCAACTTCCGATATATTTTTTTGTTAAAAAGTTTTTATTTTTCAATTTGAACTTGTGAGACGTCTTCGTCTAAGCAGTAATGGAAATAAGCAAAAAATGGTCATAAAATAAAAACTACTAAGCTAAACCGAATTAAATTTTTACGGGACCAAATGGCAAGTATCACACAAAGAAGAATCACACAAATCAGATCAGGAACCTCGAAGTAATCGGTTTACATACATAAAACAAAAAAAAATACTCCGAATTGAGAACCTCCTCCTTTTTGGAAGTCAATTGGTAAAAAATAAAAAAACCGGACAAGTCCGTATCTAATTTACGTGATTAAACCTTTCTTTATCACTCAACTTCAATCTTGACAATCCCAGTGCGGAGCCCCTTCACAAGACATGCACAACCTCCTTAATTGCCCGTCGTGCACTACCACCTGTACCATCCAAGATTTGAACGAGGCCAATGATAGAGCTGTACATGTTTCTCAATACAGGTTATATGCCGTAACCCTACTGGTAGCGGTAGCGTCCTCCACAGGTTTGAAATCCAAGCGGATGTGGCTTTAAGGCTCGGTAGGAGAAGCCTGTGAGCCTTTAAAAGCTCCCCTCCATCCGTGACCTCTTACATTCATCACGGTCGTCGTATACGATTCACTGAAGAAGCTGTCCTGTATCTTTTGTTTTTGATGCTAGCCAGTAGTGCTATTCTGTAAAAACATTTTCGCGAAATCTGAGGTGGGTTATCACATTAATCTAGGTTAGACTTACATTGTTTGTGATGATAAGGCTCACTTGAGCTTTGTCAGCCAGGTTAAGCTCGATATCGAAATAGATATTTACAGAATAACACTGCTCTTTATGAAGATTTGTAAATATTGACGTCTATGTATGAAGAAACATTTTCAGTAATTTATTTATATCAATAGTGTACCTAGAGTACTACTGGAGCTGCAATTTATCGAGTTAATACTTTAGAACACCTCTGGTTTGAACTTTTTTTATGAAAATAGGCCCAGTCATGTTTTTTTGAAGTGAAAAAAAACTTCTTTAGCAGCGTTGTACACTTTTGTTGGAATGGGTATAAATGGTAAACTCGCGTCAGGACACGTGACCTGATCGAAAATTCGTAAGACGTCAGGACAGGTGACCTGATCGAAAATTATAAGACGGATGATTCAAAAATGCACAACGTTAATGTTCAAGTTTTCACTGACACTGGATTTATTTAAATCACAGATGACCCTAGTGGAAACCCGAAAGTGATCCTCATCGCCGAGGGAAGCATAGAAAATGCTGGCGGGAGGACTTGGAGACGGTTGCATGAGATGATCCGGAGAAGGCGGGAACATCAGGAGTGGAAGGTTATTAATCCCTTTGCTCAGCAGCGGGACAGCATTGGTCGAAAAAAAATATACCCACCTAGAAACATGATTGAGAACAGTAGTTCATTGTAATGATAAAAGATTTAACAATAATATCCCACATTTTTGTGCATTTTATCTTTTTCTAAGCAGATAACTGACCTCCGGTGACCTGTAGGCTCATGTACATTAGAGCTACGTGATAAAATTATGACGTAAAATAGACCGCGTACCTATAAATATTTCTTTATCAAAATTGTCAAGGATTGTTGTAGTATTGTATAGAATCTATGAATCAAATAAAACTGGCGGTTTATTCTGTCGACATCTCACTGTGCATACATTTAGGTGGAGTGAACGACAATGGCAGTGCAAATCTGTTAACAAGTCAAAGTGAAAGCAAGTAATCTATTGATTCACGTACAATGGTCCAACATCAGGACTAAGTGCGGAAACCAAAACCCCCCTAATAGAATAGAATCTATTGATTACATACTTTCACTTCGACTTATTTCTGCCAGTCGATTCTGCCGGTCGATTCTGTTGACATGTCACCGTGTTCACTTAGGTGGAGTGAACGACAAGTGAGCTGTCAAGCCGTCTTGTTTGTATGGTTTGACAGCTCACTTCGTGATCACTTCACCCAAGCCTTCACTTCGACATGTTAACAGAATCGCACTGCTGTAATCATGTCGAAGTGAAAGCTTGGGTGAAGTGAGCGGTCATTCCATCTTGAGTTTAAGGATTGCCAAGCCTTTACTTCGACATGTTTAAAGAATCGAACTGCAGAGCTGTGTGTGTAAACAAGATGGAATATCTTGTTTATATGGTTTGACAGCTCAATTGTCGTTCACCTTGCCTTAGTTTACAGAATTGCACTGCAGGTTCATGATTTGCTTTCAGGCAGAGCACGTTCCTATTGAAAATTTTGTAGCCTCGACGAATGGGACTCGACTTCCAGCCTCCCGAGAAAGCCGGATTCCGAAAAGGCTTCAGCACCGTAGACCACATACATACGCTGCGGCAGGTTATACGGAAGACCGAAGAGTATACTCTGCCCCTCAGCTTAGCGTCTGTGGACTACGAGAAAGCCTTCGATTCGATTAAGACTTAGGCTGTGCTGCAGTCTCTCCAACGGTATCAGATTGATTAAATCGATAAATCGTGGTGCTGAAATGTTTGTACAAAAGCGCTACCATGTCAGTCCGACCTCAGGATTAGACCTCAAAACCTATCCTCCTCCAAGATGTCTTCATGGTTTTGGACTGGAGAATGCTAAGCATTAGTGTAAATGGCGAGTATATCGGCTACGGAGGACCTCAGTACACTGCTCGATGACCTCAGTAGAGCTTCCGAAAGAGTGGGTCTCAACATGAACATGGACAAAGTACCCATGTAGAACCCACTCAAAATCGGAGATTCCTCACTCGAAGTTGTAGACGGTAGTAATAGGTTCCGAAAACATGAGTAAAACTTTCTTAATAATTCCTTATCGCACGGTTCGAAATGTGCGATTGGAGAAGAGAAGCCTATGTCTCGTAGTAGGCTGGTACAGCAGACGACGCTGATGAACTTAATCCTAGATCTTTTAAAAAGCAGGCCAACATAATGAGTACAATAGTTGAGAATATGACCTTCAGACCCTGCATACATGTACAGTCAACAAAGTTATTTGGTAGGCAGGCAGTTAACTGGCAACTACATTTAAACAATGCTGCGAGTGTGCTGAGTAGACAGTTATTGTACACGATGCTTGAAACTTAAACTCTCTCAAACTCAAGCTCAAGCATTTATTTTAATTAAACCATTGACAGGCACTTTTGAATCGGTCGTTCCAAAACGATGAAGCTATTTGCACGTTCCAAAGCGTAGATCTCTATGGAGAAGAACGTGTAAGAAACTGCACGGACACTCTTTTAAAACTAATAAATTGTAACAAAGTTTTCTTTACATCGTGTTGAAATGTAAGTATGACATAAGCCTAAATTGTGAATGAGATAAATATTAGCAGTTCAGTGGACAAACTAATACATACCTAATTGTGCCTTTAGGTATATCAAGTAACTTTGATGACTGTACATAGTGCTGTGTTATGGCGCTTACCTACACGAAATAGTCCCGTATGTCTACCAGATGTCTACCAGATGTCGGCCATTTATGTGATTATGTTGTAGACAAATTAATTACATATTAGAAACCACATCTGGGCGGTTTGTTTGTGCTTTGCAAATCGAAATTCGAGCCTTTGTAAGAATTTCATACTTAGAGGAAAAATACTTTGTAATAATTATCGGATAGACTTTACTTAGCTCTCTCTATTTCCTCCTCCAATATTGAACCGATTTAACAAACTGAATAAGAAGGATGTATACTTTGCCCCTGTTTCTTTTTCCATTAGGTAATAAATTGTATAATTTTACTCATAAAATTATTTCGTAATGAATGTAACCATGATTTTGTAAACACTAACAACTGGTTTAAAAGAATAGTATCCATGGAGTTTCTTGCATGTTCTTCTCCATAGGATCTACTCTTTGGAACGTGAACTGCCGCGCTGGAGATAGGGTCGGTGAGTGTGTTTTGTTGCAGAACAACTTGCTGCTCTTGTCGCTAGCGCGGCAGAATTAGCTTCATCTATTTGACTAACAGACCTTGACTATTAAAAAGTGCCTACAAACTGGCCTATTTGAAATAAAGGATTAAAAATAGTTACCCACAAGTGCTATGTTGACAGCGGTCTATCAGTAAATTTCGAGCATTTTTTGAGGGTTCTAGTACTTATACCGTTACTAAGTATATCATCAAAAAGGAAAAGATAGGGGCACAGTATCTGTCCTTCTTATTCAGTTTGTCAAATATCTTTTAAATCTGTCCAATATTGGAGGAGTCTCTCCGCCGGGATTGACAAATACCTAACAATTTCTCACTTTACTACTTCTGATTGATTTTAAGTTGAGGTCACTGGTTTATCTTTGAAGTTCAACGTCCAATGCAAATTCAATATAAGTACAAAGCTATTACAATACCCAACGTAAAAAGAATCATCAAGATTGGTTTATAAACAACAAAGTTATGCCCGCCCGAACCCAAATAGATAAAGAATAAACGAATAGATTTTTTTGGTTGTGACATGAACATAATATTCATAAGAAGTTGGCAAGATCATCACAGCGTTAATTCGTTAGTTTCGTTTTCTCTAAAATAACGTTGTGAATTTTTCGCTTTTGTACAGTGTTTTTAGGGTTCCGTAGCCAAATGGCAAAAACGGAACCCTAATAAAAAATCGTCATGTCTGTCTGTCCGTCCGTATGTCACAGCCACTTTTCTCCGAAACTATAAGAACTATGCTGTTGAAATCAAATCAAATCAAAAAGGATCCAATCAAACCGGATCGGGTCGTGTGGATCAATCCTATAGGATGAGGAGTGTAGGGATAATTGAAAAAAGTAATAGTCAAGCCTTCATTTATGATCAGCTTGCCTGTGTATTACGTGTTATTTCATAATCACTTTCTACAAAGTGTTTAGCTACCCCATAACCTCGTCCTTTTCGTAAATAAATTTTTCATGACGGATAGCTTACCAAAGCCTTCGTATTTTTATATCCTTCGGTATTTGATGCGTTCCAATTTCAGAGCATTTAGAGACAATACAGCGCGTCATTGTAACTGTTTGAAATTATTTTCTGTATTTGACCATATGAAAAGGCAATGTTTTGGGAACAAACTACGCTAGCACCACTTTGACAGTTGCCAACCCCATTGGCAAAAATATCGGTGAAAACACAAAAAAAACTGTAGTCGAGCTCAGAACTATAATGTCGAATTGAGAACTATTATGTCGAATTGAGAACTACTATGTCAAATTGAGAACTATTATGTCGTATTAAGATCTATTATGTCAAATTGAGAAATATTATATCGAATTGAGAACTACTATGTCGAATTGAGAACTATTATGCCGAATCGAGAACTATGTTAAAATCGTATTCTATTCAGTGTCAACAAAGATCTTGACGTAATCAAGTCACAAAAGAATTTCATTGAGCTGTACCCACCACGCATCTGACGCATCTGACTTATCACGTGAGATAAATCCTGACCGCCTTATTTTAGCCTAACGGAAGCTTTTAAACCGTCACTGATAAGAGGTCGAAGAACTCTCTGACATTATTACAGTTTAATCTCAGTTTTATGAGGATGTGTAGTAAGCAGGAGAGGAGCTCGTGGCTAAATAATAACGGCCACTCAGACCGATCTTAAAGGTTAAGCGATGCTTGCCGAGGTTGGTCTGTGAATGGGTGACCATCCTAACATTACGAGTTTCCTCCGTGCCTCAGAAAGCGCACGCAACAGTACGGCAGTCGTAACGGATTGTCAGAAGCCAGAAAATCTGACACCATTCTCGCCAAGAGTCCGTGTTACCCAGTTAGAGGTCTGGTAGGAAGCCGCTCAACGTAAAATACTAGTAAGCGTGTTCATCGGAATCTAGTTTTACTGGATGCTGACCCCCAAATAATTGGGAAAAAGCAAGGCAGTTTTTGATGTAAGACTGGGTTGACGATTACTGACGTTATGAAACCAGAAGCTTATTTAAACTAGAGTGACCAAAACCTAAGCTTGAGTTGAATAACACCATCTGACAGTTCATTCTGAAATTACGAAGAACACTTCAACTACCCCTAAAGGTCGTTTACAACCCAAAATCACCCCTAATTTCATTAGAAAAGGTAACGTTCAGTTTAGTGTTGTCCATTCCGAATAGATGGCACTATGGTATAATGTGTTTTTATCAATAAAAATATTTTATAAAAATTTACTTAAGTGTACCTATAATTTAACATTATCTCGTAATGAGACAGAAAAATTGGCCAAATGCGAGTAGGACTCGCGTGTAAAGGGTTACGAACCAAGTTTTTTTTTTAACATGATATTGGAACAGTTCACACTTCTTATAGGTTTTCCTGTAATTTTTAGGTACATATCATTTTTGAAGACCTATCCATAGATACCCCACACTTATGGGTTTGATACCTGTACAACTATCATCTGCATTTGTTTCAAAATGTTAGGCTCATTAGTTTTGGAGATAAGGGAGGGGGGATGGTAATTTTTGGTCTAATTTCTTGAATAACTTCCGAAATATTTATTTTATAATTATAAATAAAAAAATATTCAAACCCTCACATAAAGCGCTTTCATTTGATATGTCACACGAATACAGTTTGAATAACTGTTTTTTTTTGTTTTTGACCCACAAAATGTGACCCCCTCACTATTTTTTTTTTATTTACGTAATGCGTCCGTGTTTGGGTCACAGAAGTTCATGTGTATACCGAATTTCAACAAAATCGGTCTTGTAGATCCGGAGAATACTGACTGTGACAGTCGGACCGACATACAGACAGTCAGACAAACAGTCACATAAGGACATACAAACATCCTATAAGGGATCCGTTTTTCACGAATGGTCGGAACCCTAAAAAGCACACTTTATGAATAATGTTTGATTACTATTATAACAAAGTATACTATAGGTACTATAATCTCACCAACTCGTGACCCTTGTGACAGTTTTGCTACCTGGCTTACTTGTACTTTGAAACGATTTTGATCTCCAGGAAAATTGAAGAAAAAAGTATTAAAACTCAAAGCACATATTTCAAATAAACCATTTACAGGCACTTTTGAACTGTCAAGGTCGGTCAGTCAAAAACATGAAGCTATTTGCACGTTCCAAAGCGTAGATTTCTATGGAAAAGAACGTGCAAAATCTCCACGGACACTTTTAAATCATGTGACGCATTACAAAAATCTTGGTAACATTATCTTTGATTGCTTCTATATGTGAGGACAATGCAAAGAACAAGAAAGTATATAAAACAATTAAAAAAGTACAGATTAAAATAAGCCAGTGGCAGGTAAGAGATGACCAGTCTCAACATAAAATCGGCTTTTGTTGTGTAAACTTACTTCTTAGCAATTCAATATTGCAAAGAAAGAATAAATAAATTATAAATAGAACAAAAAAAGGTAAGCATTTCTTACAATTATAAAAAAACACCTAACTCGTAGACACATGCGGCTGTGGCTGTGGAGCAGGACGGGCATTTAGCCAAGCATTTTTATCAGGGATATAATCTTTCAGTTTATAATATGCTTATCTACATAGTGTGCGTTTTATACATGTTTTAAATTTACTCTCATTTAGTTCGAGAATTTCGTGTGTATCAGGTATTATAATATAAAACTTAAAACAAAACCCCTAAAAGAAGTGTTTACTTTAGCAATTGAAGTTTTAAGAACAAAATATTATTCAAATATTTAAAAACTTAGAATGCTGACTGTAATCTTAACACATTCGCGCGCGGTGCTCACTTTTTCGAAACTTGTGATGGAGCACTGTTTTCCCCCATACATTTTTTTTGACGTTTATAAACGTTCATTGGTACCTCTATTTATTTGAGTAATTAACTGTGATTAGAACGACATTATACGTCGACGTATGGTGACGTTCCACTACATATAATCATTTTTTTTATTTTTTATTAAACACAACGTCTCGATACGTCGACGTGTAGTAACGTTCTGCCACATTTTATCGATAAAAACGTATTAAATTATACAAAACGTATGTGTACGTCGACGTACATACACGTTCTGGAACATTATATATTTCCTAATATATTATACTACACGCAACGTCTTACTACGTCGACGTATGAATACGTTGTACCCCTTAACGTCTTTTTTTACCTATTATGGCTCGCGCAACTTCTGATTACGTCGACGTAAAGAAACGTCCCGCTTCATTTTATCTTACCTTACTTGACATATTATTCGCAACGTGTCATTACGTCGATGCATGGATACGTTTTGCTTCATTTTGTCTCATCTAATCTATTATATTACACGCAACGTTGACTGTAATACATTAAAACAAACACTGTCTTGCGTAGGTATGTATTTATTGTTATTGAAATAAAGAAAGAGATAAAAAAAATACAAAGCAACTTCTCTTTTGTACTTACTTATATAACTAGTTATTTAAAAGTAATATCACAATTTTTATAATATTAATCATATTTGTTTAAAATATGAAATAAAGTGTTTTATTTTGACTAAAACAACATAGGTAATTAAAAATATAAACCTTACTGAAACTAACACAACAAATGAAACAAAAAACTTTCTTCTATGGCCTACAAGTTAGGAAAAAATCAGCCTTGTGATGCAATATACGCGTGAAAAAATATGAGTATATGAGTTGCCTTCGGGGTCCTTAGGGTTTGGAATCTGGGGCGAGGGCGGCATCATGAGATGTGGATTACCGTCGGAGTTCTCAGGGTCTATATTTTGAGGCGAGGATGGTGCCCCGCAGTGTGAATTGCCTTCGGGATCTTCAGGGTCTGGATTCTGAGGCGAGGGCGGCACTGTGCAATGTGGGTTACCTTCAGGGTCCTCAGGGTCGGGATTCTGAGACGAGTGTGGCACCGCGCGATATGGGTTGCATTCAGGATCCTCGGGGTCTGGATTCTGAGGCGAGGGCGGCACCTCGCAATGTGGGTTGCCTTCTGCGTCCTCAAGGACTTGATTTGGAGGCGAGGTCGCGCCTCTCCACATGGAACATCTTCAGGGGCCACAAGATTCTCCGGCATCATAGACAAGAGTGGCGCTCCACGATGTTGGCTGCCTTCGCAGCTATTAGAGTTCATCCTGGGTGGTAAGGACGGTGTGAGCAATAAAAAGAAGCTTGAATAGTCACCAATATTCTAGTAATATAAGGGTAGATAATTAATAGAGATTGTGTCAGCATCTTCATCATCGGTAACTTTCCTTTTTTTGTGTTGACTCTTAGCACTCGTGGAACTATTGCACTTTCGCTTATTTTTGTGGGTATTAAAAATGCTTTTATCACTACTTGTATTACTTTCCTCTTGTTCTTCGCTATAGTTTTCATTTTCAGAGTAATCAGACCTGGTTTCATCGCTACTACAGTTCTCAGAGCTCCAATCTTCTTGGTATTTTTGGTCACCCGCTGGATCATAATCTTCATCAGAAACTGAACCATCAGTAGCATAGGGGTCCGGCGAAGTACCACCAGAGGAAGTTGGCTCAAATATTGTTTTATTTTTCTGTTGTTTTGTGCTCTTTTTTCCATCTACAACAAATAGATGAAATTAATTAAAGTAAGTGTAATTATCAGTAAACATATTTAAGCAACCTTATATACCTATATTTGACGGCATAAACTAGCATTGTTATCAAATCTACACACATACGAAATATTATATCGATCGGACAACAGGACGTAGGTCAAATGTAATTTACTAGATTTTATTACAGACACACACAGACAAATTGTCTTAGCGAGACTGAAATAGGTGAACTTAAATAAAATCTAGTAAAACTAACATTACTAGTCAAAAAACGTGTGAATCTTATATAAACAACATTTAGTACAATTACTGATAAGCCCGAAGACATGGTTGTGATGGATCCTTGCTTGTATTTTCACTTTTCTTTCTTCTGGCTCGCTGTGTTTTGTTCATCTAAAACAATGGAATTTCTATAACTAGAACTAAAATAAAACTACTCTTGTTGCTCAAATATGAATATAATTATTGTATTCTATATAATACACACTCTATTATTCAAATCCAGTAAAAAATATGTGATTACTTACGATTTAAAAGTTTCGTAACTCGGGACGGGAGCTCACTTCACACACGTACATGCGTCGGTGCACAGCCCGACTGACAGTATGGCGGCGCATACTCCAGTTGACGACTATGCACGTTCTGCGTTTGTGAGTAGGTGTCTTTGCATGTATGAGAAGCACCCAGAAAACGCTTAAAATAACGATGCTGTGCGACACTAAGAAATCAAGATTTTGATATGTTGTGGCACTGTGACGTCACTATAGGAGCATTATATGAGAAACTGACGTTTCCTTACGTACTGACTGATAGATAAACATAAAATTTGACGTATCGATACGTTGTGCGACATCGTATCTAGATTTTTTTACGTATACATACGTTCTGCACGCGAAAGTGTTAACTTACTAACAGTCGGGGGCGATTTGGGGTATCTAATATTCAAGGGGGCAAGTAGATATAATATAATAAAGGTCGAGAGGAGCCCAAACCGAGAATAAAAATATTTGGGGTCTGAAAATCAGTTGTTTGCTAATATTTCACAAAATATCTATTATACGATTATTAACATTATAGAAGTTTATTCCTATCCTTAGGTTTTTGCATAAAATATTACTCAACAAGATTAACGTAGGACCAACATCTCTTGAAATACACAGGTGAAAAAAGGAGTTAATTCATTTTTACCAGTTTTTGTCTCTCATGTTTTTCTCTTCTCATTACAAGGAAAAATTTCACTAAACGTGTCGAAGTGAAGGATTGGGTGAAGTGATCACGAATTGAGATGTCATTTCATCTCGATTACATGGATTGATAGCTCACTTCATGATCACTTTACATTATCATATGATAGGCTTGGGTAAAGTGATCACGAATGAACATATATATCATAATAATAATGAACACACATGTCGAATTGAACATATGTTCAATTCGACATGTTTGCAAAATGCAGAATCGACCACATGCGGTCATTCACGTACAACTTCCTTCACCTCTATTCCACTTTTCTGTGAAATGTCCAAACAAACTATTCAATTGTATTTTTAAAACATAAAAGCTCCCTTTTTGCACAAAAGGCCAAATAAAGAATTAACACACTGACCTTTTCTATCTGCTTTCCCTTTTAAAGAGCGGGGGGTGACAAGGGGGTGACGGGCTCAAAGAACAACATGTCAAAAGCCATGTCTTTACGAGTGCGCTGACAGCGACGACAAGTGCTACGACAAGGCATAGTCCCCCATCTATTAGAACTATTTACTTCGTCGTTCCAACCGCAATGGGGGAATCTAAGTGAAGGCTCCGTACCCAAAATTTATTATTTAGAGGACACCTGGTGACCTCCGGCCACCGTAGGCGCGGGCCTGTTGACGGTGAGCTATGGGTAGCTCGTCGTCCGTCCGTCTTATGACGACAGGCCGTGTCGACGGCGCCTTTGTGTTCCACAAGCGCCTCAACGAGAGTCAGCATTGGGAGGGGCCCGAAAGGGCCGAAGCCTGCCGGAGTCGCAGGACTATTCGAAAGAGATACCGTGGCTCCGGAACACAAAAGGCACTGAAGGAACATGGATGGGTTAAAAGTAAGAGTCTGACACTCCCTCCCGCTCCGCCCAGAGCGGGGGAAGTCATTTGATAATTTCCCATACCTAAAAAAAGAAGAAGGGGGCTCCATTATTGCTACTTTCTTAAGAATCTCAATTTGTTTTTAATCCTAGCTGACTAGTGCCCATGCTGAAGCAAGGAAAGGCTCTCATTTGGTAATTTCCTGCCATTGATCTTACCGCTGAGGGACTTGTTCGTAGATATGGCCTTGTTTCCTTTGTTTAGGTGCACGGCTTGGGTTTTGTGTTACCCTGTTTACTGACTGTGATGTGCTAAAAAGTTGTCAATCCATGTAAGATATTGGTCATTCAGCTGTACCCGGTTAGACTAAAGCCGACTAAAACCTATAGTGATAGCTGGGAAGATTAATACCGCGTGTATCTGACATCGACGCACAAACGATTTCCATGGGTCCAGGGCATGATTCTGGACACCCTAGACTTAGAATTTTTCGTCGACTTTCTTCTCATTTTTTCATTTTTTTCAAGGGATTTTTTTACTTTAGACTGCTCATAATCGTTATTCTGACCTAACCCAATGGGATTTATTATAAAAATATAATTAATTAACTACTTTCACTAAAAAGAGCAATCTGAATAAAACCACAAATAGATATCAGCTCAGCTGAGCTGATACCTATTTGTGGTACTCTTGAAAAACATGAAAAAATGAGAAAAGAACCGTCGAAAAATTCCAACACTGGGGTGTCTAGAATCATGCCCTGGACCCATGGAAATCGTTTGTGCGTCGATGTCAGATACACGCGGTATAATATGCTGAATGAGATAAAAATGTGTATAAAAGACGCAAGGAGGTAGAGACAATGCTACGCCAAGTCTTATAAAAATTACTTTTTTTTTTTACAAAATTATTGTGACAAATTAACAAAAGGGCGTTATCAAGCTGTATTTAGTTGAATTGGTTTCGTATAGCATCACGCGCCTTGCATTAAATTTTTGACGAGATGACATTTTTACACAGAAACAGTATGCACGCAGCTAACTTGCAACTATTTTTAAACAATGTTGTGAGTATGCTGAGTAGACAAACTATTGTCCACTATACTCGTATAAGTATGACATAAGATTAAAATGTGCACGCTTTAGAAATAAATATTGAAAAATTTATGGTTTTGCCTATTATACCAAATGGCTCTGTTGACCGTACTTCAGCACAGGTCTGAGCCAAAGTTGCCTAAAGCCTAAAAGATTCTGACAGAGGTATTGAATACAGAATTAAGAAATAAACCAGAGGTAGACTTTCAATCCTGAAAACTGTGGCGAAAGTGGTCAGGTAGCTTATTTCTCACTTTATCGTTCTCTGCACATGAACCTGCCTACTGAAGGTATATTCACCTTCAACCAGCCCGCAAAAATGCAAAATTTCTTGCGTTTTTTGCAATTTGCAGGTCAGTGCTAGGTTGTATGTTGATTAAAATATTATTCGCGGCTGTAAGACGTATGTAGTTACAGAATTATAATCATCAAAATCATATAGCACTGGCCTGCAAATTGCAAAAAACGTAAGAAAATTTGAATTTCGTGGGATGGCTTGTTTTAATCATTGTTTCTATACTACTATCCCTATTATAGTTACAGGGTATTTAACACAAAATAGAGTATTTTGCTGTCCGAATTTTTTAAATAAACTAGCTGATGCTCACGGCTTTGCCTGCTTGACAAATTATATTCTAAAACTTTCCTCGAGAACCCCTCTATCCATTCGTGAAAATAGTAATAAATCGGTACATTAGTTTTTGAGTTTATCGCGAACAGACAGATAGACAGAAGCGGCGGAGGACTTTGTTTCATAGTATTTAGTGGTAAATTTACCAAAAACTAGAATTTTTAAATTAGTTGGTCCCAGAGAAAGTCTTTTATGTTCGTGAGTTCTCTAGAGAATTTATTTAAATTTTTAAAGGATGTTTTATTTAATAGCAGTGGATGAGCGATGTCTAGCAACCCGCTCGGTTCACCCCTTTTAACTACCCACCTTGCGCAGTTTTCCACTAATTACAGACAGGCTAGCCGTAAAGTGACATAACCCTAGTTTCGAAAATATTTTAGAGTAGGTACTTTTATTTAGTGCGATTTATTTACGTACAACAAACTTAAAATTCTCAATGCTAGTAAGCATTACACAGGTGTTTCTTTATAGCAAATGAGAATAACAAGAAGACAAATCCGAACAGAAAAGATCTGGTGGCCTAAAATTGAGAGAGACCTCAAGTTAGCTCAATTACAAGAGCCGAGAACCCAGAATATCTTGGTGCAGAGTGAGGAGACCCGAACCAAAACAGGAGAACAAAAAGAAGAAGAAGAAACATCCGTAGACTATGAAACAAATGTTAACCTTGTAACAGCCAAAAAATCGCCGATGTTTTAGTTCCCCGTGACGTATGTAAGTGACATGACATAACGACATATTCGTACACTAGACATTAATCACTTTAACGACTGACGCATCATAACGTTGTTTACATCGACACTTCCAGCACGTGTGTGAAAAAGATATTGCAAAGGTGCTGCTTAGAACATAAATGATAGTTAAAGACTTGCAGGTCGTCCATGTAAACATGATGTGCATCGAATAGACTGCCTGGCAGACGTTTAGACCTTAACCACTAAAAAGTATTGACGGGATTGAAAAGAAAGAGCTTTTCAGCACCCATTGAGAATTAAACAGAGGTGAAGTTTTAATGTAACTGAAATGTCGAGCAAAACCTAGTTATTGAAAAAAATATAAATTTTATGAAAGTACAAAATGTGATCTAAACTAATATGCTACTTGGAAAAGACTGATTTTTTTAAATGGTTTGGTGACGATTCTGAAATCTGGTTTGGATATTTTAAAAGTGGTTCCTGTTAGTTGTGACCTATGTGAACGGGAAATCCTGATTAAAATGTTAAGTAATATCTAAATTATTCATTGATCGATCGATTATTTATCTGTTGTTCGAGCATCCAGCAAGGAGGTTAAGGTTATTTTTTATATTTATTTAACTTATAATATTATTTAAAAATGAATCCCTTTTTCCCTTGATCCAAGCATCACGCGTGAACGGCTGGACCGATTTCGCTAATTCTTTTTTGTTGTGTTTGTGATTATGAGTAGAATGTTCTTATGAAAGAAAAAATGAAAAAGTTGACGGGAGCGGAGCCGTGGGGGAGAGCTAATATTTACATATATTAGAAGGTATATTCACGTCTGAATATTTCATGATATACGAGAACTTATTATCAGTCTCGACTTTGATGTTAAAATCTATCTAAAGTAATACAATAAATTATTAGAAAATATGTTTCAATCTGTTTTTAACTTTAATCTCTGGAATAGGCTCCAAATTAGAAAAACCTTTAGCAATAAAAAACTACAATATCATAGGCAGCTTTACCCGAAAAAACACGTCGTTCTATGGCATAGGTCACGTGTGTGATACCCCGAGTAATAACTAGTACTCGTATGTAAGAGAAAAGCTTGAAAACACGACGTACACCCCTTTTCACAGGCAACCCCATGAACGCACGCCTGAAGCCCGTCACTGCTGTACCGCCACCGCTGTCGGAACCGCGGCCCACGATGGACGCAAAGGTATTAACAACTCTTTTTAATTTAAAACACGTGGCCGATAAACTTTTATCGTAGTCCTCTTTTGTTTGTGATCGACGGGTTACCATTTAATTTTGCTGAGTGTACTTAATTGTGAACGTGCGATACTTTTGTGTCTGCAGTGCGATTCTGTCATGAAAACTTAGGTGAAGTGAATAAAAAGTAAGCTGTCATTACATCGTATTTTTATGGATTGAAAGCTCACTGCTTGTTCACTTCACTTAAGCTTAAACGGAGGGATTTTTATGAAAACGGTTATTTTCAAACTCGGTCACCTAAGTTTTTACGGTGAGGTCCTTTTAAGTTGCTGAAGTTGAATTTGAGCTTTTTACGACCAGGAAATAAATTATATGATAATTTGTTTAGGCAAGCTATACATACTTTTATGCCTCGCTTCCTTCCGCAGCCTCACACATCTCTGGTGGATGTTGGTACTGGTTGTCATTTGCCATGTACATGATCCTGGTTCTCAATTGCTTCGGGTAAGACTAGAAGTCAACCCACCCTAACATAGTTGAGGAAAATACCGAAT
The DNA here is from genome assembly GCA_963859965.1 of Ceramica pisi. Taxonomy (NCBI): domain Eukaryota; kingdom Metazoa; phylum Arthropoda; class Insecta; order Lepidoptera; family Noctuidae; genus Ceramica; species Ceramica pisi. Next base: position 36,743,713 of record OY982527.1, on the reverse strand, counting down.
TCCTAGCTGTTACGGATTTTTTTCGAAAGAGTCACCGCGGCCATGGAACGCAAAGTGCATTAGGAGGAACACAGATGGATTTTAGTTACTTCTTAGCTTACAACCCTAATTTCTTCATAGTTAGAGTGAACAGGCTCCTTCTGAGTAAGCTCTAGATCATCTCTGACCAAGACTAGAGTCAAGAGCAAATTCATCACTACAATAAAGAGTCTGTCATTCCCTTCTGCTCCGAGCTCCGCCCAGTAGAAAGACTCATTTGATAATTTCCTATCCATAAACAAAAGAAAGTTGATTACGGCCATATAGATATGGTTTTGGCATCATGTACTCTTGTAAGTAGAGAAAAAAAAGTAAATGAAGAAAACATTTGTAATCAGTTTTTCTTATCTTTGTTCAGGGTAGAGAACGAGGAATCTTAAAGCTGGAGCCTCGACCGAGAGTGGTCATCGACATCACCAAGTCGGAACTAACTCCGCAAGTATGTATTCTTTCATCCAGATTCGTTCAGCCATTCTGTCGTGATTGAGTAGCGAACATCCTACCATCCATCCAAACTGAGATGCAAATTGGAAATTCATACGACTTGTTTTTGTGAAACGTCAAAAGAGATTGGTAGGTGAGGTGTGTGCATTGCTTTGCTCATATTAGGGGTTAAAGTATGAAATTTTCGATTTGTACTGAACAATTTAATTTTTTTTTTTTTTTAATTTTTCATATTTATTTAATCATATAAACTACCATTATTATCTATAAATTGCTGCCATCTAATTGGAAGGTCATTTATGCCTTTGCGATAGAACTCTGGTGATCTAGATTCGACCAACAGTGTAAAAGCATTTTGTACCTACTGCCTCCTGAGAAGAAATCCTTTTATCAGTGAATTTTGATTCATGAGTCGGGGCTGTTTCACTGCTAGTTTTGCTATCATTGTTCGGAGTTCGGCACAGTTGACATCTGCCGTTATTGCGTGACCAGATCGGAGAAAGCTATAGTGAATAACACCATGCTGAGACCAAAAAACAGTTACCATTACCTTTTTATTGTTAAGCTTTGCTTTAAAACACTGTTGTGGCGTTTGACCTGGAGTCAGCCATTGCAATTTTCGCTTACGGATATCGTAAAGAATCCACTTTTCATCACATGTCACAATTCGATCCATTATTCCTTCATTTCTGTATCGATTCAACAAGGCAACACAAGTTTCAACACGCGTTTCTTTCTGCAGATCAGTTAAATCATGAGTTACCCATTTTTCATTATTTATTTATTTTATTGATTTGACGCAAATGAGTCAATATTGTTGGTAAGGTAACGTTAAACCATGTCGCTAATTCCTGGGTAGTTTGGCTCGTATCGGCTTCCACCATCTCTTTAAATTCATTGTTATTCACCTGTGTGGGCGGTCTTCCACGTCGTTCGTACTTCAAATCAAAGTTTTCACCACGAAAGCGTTTAAACCAAAATCGCACGGTGCGTCCATTAGCAGTCCCCTCCAAACGCAACATTGATATTGCGAGCTGTTCCTGCCGCGTTAGTTCCGCGTCGGAACTCGTATTCAAAAATCACTCGAATTTTCGAAGTATCCATCTTTCTTATCTAAGCTGAATGAAAAAAAAAAACAACTGAAAGTCGATAATCGAATGTTGCACTTTTTTACTTTTTTCATATGGTACCTATGAAGTCCTTCGACTTCATACCATGTGAAAACAGTTTCAATCAAAAATCTCAAACCATGAAGGTTCTATGTCAATTCGAAGTACCTATTACAATAAAAACGGCAATTTCATACTTTAACCCCAATTATTTACCTATATGTAAAAAAATAGGATAGTTTCTATGCACTGAAACTTCACGAAATAGTCAAGAATCAACTGCATCATGAACTCGTCCAGAAAAATCATGCACACGTCAACTCTATCACCTGTGAGAATAGATTCTGTCTAAGGATTTTCGCCCTCACCTTACTCACACAACATGAGATCATATAACAGCCACGCAAATAATGATATCACTAGCTTTTGCCCGGGATTTCGCGAATGCGTTTCTTCCCATCCACTTACGAATTTCGGGAAATCCTCACCTACACGTCTTAGAAACCTACCTACTCGCCAAATTTCAGCTTTCTACGATCAGTAGTTTCGGCTGTGCGATGTCTGTCAGTCATTTACTCAGTAATGGAAGTATTTTTAGATTAAAATTGTACGAGTTGTACCTATATGGGCTACAATAACAGTGTTTCAAATGTAAAACTAGTGGTCGCCCGGGCGTCGCCTGGATGTAATTTTTTTTCAAAAAGTTTCTTTCATACAAACCTCGCCAAACACAACCATAAAGAATTATCCAATTTTGATCAGTCTTTATGGGCGTACATACATTTCGGTTAGTAATTTTTGTTTATATATACTTTATAATTTTAATTTTTTAGCCCCCATGGCTAAATATTTCACTTTAGAAAAATCATATTAGAATCATAATATTAATCACACAACAATCTGTCAAGTTTTATTTAAATCTTTATCTCTAACATATTAGATTCAAGGTTGATTGGGATAATTAGACCCACTGGTAACTCCAAAACCCACAACAGACTTGGCAAAGCTCTATGTTGATAACCAGGAATACTAACGTCTTCCTGCACCTTCGCCTTCCTGGTAAGATCGAGTGTTCTTTTCCAGATCCAGGCTATATTTAGGTACCAAATTTATAAACAGCTCCTTCAGCATTTATAACATTGGTATGGATTTCTAATGAAATGACGTATTATTCCCCCATGTAAGGCATGTTCAAACAGCCAAAATTGTGAATACATTTAGCGCCGTCGCCATTACTTGGAAAGGTACACAAAGTGTAATTACAGACAATCAGGGCACTCCCCGGCCTCTAAACGGAGGCAATTAACGAAATGTAATACCCGCGCAGTCGGAAAGGTGCTGTTGGACTATTAGCCACTGTTGTGATTCGCTATTTGAGTTTTAGTTCATCGTACGTCACTGGTAATGGTACTGCCAGTTCATCACCATCATCAGCCTATAGCAGTCCACTGCTGGACATAGGCCTCTTCTTTTCACCCCATTCGACTCGATTTTCGGTAACTCTCATCCAGCTGCTACCAGCCACGCGCTGGCACTAGTTTGAGGGCGTCCTACCTTACGTTTGCCGATTCGCGGTCTCCACTGCACCAGTCTTTGTTGCAGCACTCGATTGAACGTTATTTCGTGAAAAAGTCATTCAATCGAGTTGTATGAACTTAGAGGGTTATTTGATAATTAAAACAAAAAACACTACAAAGTAAAAAATAACTTTAATTTCGGAAGTCGGTGTTATTGTTAGTTTCTTCGTATTTTGACACTGACTTCCGAAATTAATGTTATTTTTTACTTTGTAGGTTTTTTTTTTGAAGTCGGTTGTATTTTTTTGTAAAAAGTTTTTTATTTTTAACTTTTTAGTGGTACCCCACACCTAACAACACCACTGCAAAATCGCAGAAAAGCAAAATACGCAATTTCGATTACTTGGATGACATAAAACCGTCATCCAAGTAGACGAATTCCAGCTATTTCGATTTAAAATCCAAAGTTCGTAACCGATTTTGATAAAATTTGAATGATTGATGAACATTCAAATTTTATCATCAGATAAAATAAAAAAAAATCGAATCGGTTCATAATTGTCGGAGTTATGACTCATAACTCCGACAATTATGAACCGATTCGAATTACCTAAACCTCATAACTTATGAGGTCACAAACATAAAAAAAATCCTCCTCCTTTTTGGAAAGTTGGTTAAAAATGGTAAGTGTTTACGACCGCGAATCGTGTTTTGTTTAACACACACCTTCACACTGACCGTAAAATTGCAAAAAACATAAAAAACATTTGAATTTCGCGGGCTAGCGGCCTGACGCTTCTACATTGGGCTGATTTTTCGATAGTCCAATAATTTTTACCTGAGGGTCCAAAAGACCATCTGACAGCTTTTGTATGGAAAATATGTATGCCGTATTTATTCTTCCAATAAACGATATCTGACTATTGAAAATTAGCCCTAAATGTTCTCCTATACGTCGATGTACATACGGTTACTGTCAGCTGCGGAAAATTTCCAAGAAAACCCTTATTTACAGAAGTTTTCTTGGAAAACAATCCATACTAATATTATGAGTTATATTTTTTTGCACGGAACCCAATTCCTTTTTAGGGTTCCGTAGTCAACAAGGAACCCTTATAATTTTGCCGTGTCCGTCTGCCTGTCTGTCTGTTCGCGGGTTAGCTCAGAGACGCTTAGGACTAGAAAGTTCGAATATATTTGGAAAAAGGCTAGGCAAACGAATGTTTCAGTTCTATTACACGAGACTTGCTATTAATCAGTGGTACTGCCTGAATAATACAAAAAAAATAAATTTCACTGACCTGGGAATCGAACCTTGAATCTCACGAATCTTACGACCACTGTACCAATGTGGTAGCAATACGATAATAAAATCAGACAATTAAAGTGCGTGTGCCTGCCACATGAATTAATACGACTTCATAAATTATCATAATAGCTCCGAACGTATCAAAAAAGCTTTCGTTTCCATGAATTAGCAGAATTATCGATCGGTCGCTATCTTTGGTGAAAAATCACTTCTTAATTATTATTCGGAGTGATATAAACGACAGGGAGGGCGCAAGATAATGGAATGAACCTTCAGGGGTGTCATACGTTGCCGGAGTCGCGGGACTATTCGAAAGAGATACCGTGGCTCCGGAACACAAAGGGCACTGAAGGAACATGGATGGGTTTTAGTCTGTAAAAGTCTGACAATCCCTCCCGCTCCGCCCAGAGCGGGAGAAGTCATTTGATGATTTGCCATAACTAAAAAAAATAAAAAAACGAAAGGGTGTCATACGTACATATTAGTTTACTAACTTACCAAATACCACGTGTAACAGAATAAACGCAATACCTCTTAGGGGGTCATTTTTCTCGTCATTATGACACATCTAACATCTTTCTATAAGGGACCAACGCTGGAATAGCGGCAACCCTTTCACAAAACCGGATTTTAAGGTGCCACTACGAACTTCTTAAAGACAAAAATATAAAACCAGCTAATCGAACACTCACACGATGTGTTCCTTACCGTAAAAAACACATTTCTTGCATGTAAAAGGGGGCTCCCCTTTAATTGTTACTTAAGTTATTTTTTTATAACCAGAGTGTCAATTCCACTAATTTTCACATTCGGATCTCAATGGCAATCTGTCAAAAATGTATGAAAATTAAGGCTTTTTGGCAGTTTGCGATTGATATGCGAACGCGAAAGTTGTTTAAAAATTAGTAGAATTCGCCCTCTGTTGTTTTAGCGCCAAAAGAAATACACAGTGTTTGAAATTTCCCACTGTCTAATGATTAGGGTTTTGAGATACAGCGGCTGACAGACAGACAGACGGACAGCGGAGGCTTAGTAATAAGGCTCCCTTTTTTTTAGGGATGGGAAATCATCAAATGACTTCCCACGCTCTGGGCGGGAGCGGGAGGGAGTGTCAGACTCTTACTGACTAAAACCCATCCATGTTCCTTCAGTGCCTTTTGTGTTCCGGAGCCACGGTATCTCTTTCGAATAGTCCCGCGACTCCGGTAATAAGGTTCCCTTGGTTGCCCTTCTAGCATGGAGCCACAAAAAGAAACCTATAGAGGAAAATAGTCATTGCTTGACTGCATAGGGTCTACGTCAAACCAAGTGCCCTTGCAGATTGAAGTTCAAGTATACCAACAAAATAGAGTGATGTGTTCTCTTACTCTTTCAACACAAAATAGTGTTCATTTATTGAAGAAAGTATTATCCTCATCATTGGCAACGTCATCAATTCGTTATATTGTTAAAAGAGGTTTCACAGACGTATGTAAAGTACTGATACACCAACTTATTTTTAAGCGACTTCCCAAAAAGGAGGAGGTTCTCAATTCGGTTGTATTTTTTATTGTACTACCTCAAAACTCCGTCATTTATGAACAGATTTGAAAAATTCTTGTTTTATCTGAAAGGATATCTATACTTGTCGATTGGTCCCTTTTAAATTTTATCAAATTCGGTTGGGTAGTTTGGATTTTAATTCGAAATAGCTGGAATTCGTTTACTCGAATGATGGTTTTTTGTCATCCAAGTAATCGAAATTGCGTACGAGTATTTTGCTTTCCCGCGATTTTGCAGTGGTGTTGTTAGGTGTGGGGTACCAGTAGAAAGTGACAAACTTTTTATGTTTGTTAGTTTTTTCGTATTTGACACCGTCTTCCGAATTTAAAGTATTTTTTTGTAAATGTTATAGTGAAAAATAAATAAAAAACAGCTTAAAAATTTTACCAACAAAAAAAAAAAAACTTTAGAAACCAATTGTTTGTGCCAGCCCTGTGTAGTTAATCAGTGCGGGACCGACGGCCGCTCATTGGCACTACAAGATGGACTGCGTTTTGTCACGTCAATGGCCATTCCTGGCCACTGTGGCCTGTAGGCTTGGCCCATGTTTTGCATTCCTATTAATTTGACTAGCGAATTTTTAATAAAATTTGGCCTGGGATGCCCGATTGTGGCATGTCAGTCTTTAGAAAGGTTCGCACTAAGCATTTTCAAGCGTCTTTCATAATGCGCACTTTTAAAATGCAAAGGAGTGCAACTCTCTACCTGCGTCGGTGCTTCCGAACGCTTACAACCCTAATCTTTTCAAAGTAAGAGTGAACAGGCTACTTCTGGGTATGCTCGCTAAAGTCTACGATAGTAGACTTTGTCTCTGTCATCTTTGACCGAGACTAGAGTCAAGAGCAAAACCAACTCAAATAAAAAAATAAAAGGCTGATAAGTTTAGTCCCTAATCTTGGTCTGAACTTATTAACAAGATAAGGGACTACAAAATTGGAACTTCTAACCGTGTCCTATGCATAGTTTCAAGCTATCTGATGACCAATCATGTGAATGCCACAAAGACTCTGGAAACGTTTCTTCAGGTAAAGAGGGGTGGTTGGGGAAAAGAGCAAATCAAACAAACGGAAAGAATTGGTAATTAATTGGTAGGTTGTAGTGTGAACGAATCTGCCGATCGTCGGCCGAAGTTTTCAGTTTAAACAGACATCGGAGTAGGAACAAGCACGCGTCAGCCGCCGTTTTCAGTTTAAACAGACAGTCCATCGGAGTAGGAACAAGCACGCGTCAGCCGCCGTTTTCAGTTTAAACAGACAGTCCATCGGAGTAGGAACAAGCACGCGTCAGCCGCCGTTTTCAGTTTAAACAGACAGTCCATCGGAGTAGGAACAAGCACGCGTCAGCCGCCGTTTTCAGTTTAAACAGACAGTCCATCGGAGTAGGAACAAGCACGCGTCAGCCGCCGTTTTCAGTTTAAACAGACAGTCCATCGGAGTAGGAACAAACACGCGTCAGCCGCCGTTTTCAGTTTAAACAGACAGTCCATCGGAGTAGGAACAAGCACGCGTCAGCCGCCGTTTTCAGTTTAAACAGACAGTCCATCGGAGTAGGAACAAGCACGCGTCAGCCGCCGTTTTCCGTTCAAACAGACGGTACGTTAGAGCAGGAACGAGCCCTTAGAGGTTCCAAGAGCGTGCTGCCTCTCTATCTGCAAGAAGACAATGTTGCAAACATCATCATAATTTTAGTTGAAAGAAGTTCACTGCAGTGCTTTGGCCTGGCGACGCTTCAGGCGCAACACATTATTCACCAATATTGTAATACGGAAAGTTTGTCAAATCAACTACACCTCAACACAGGTGGGACACAGTGTGCACTTTAGTAGAATCAGCCAGCACATCAAGATATCCGAAACTATAGATTTTACCCAATCAACCTGAACTTAATGCTGCCGTGATAAAGATGAAAATTAAATTTTACGGATTGTTGTGTGATTAATTTTATGATCCTAATATGATTCTACTAAAGTGTCCTTTTTAGTCCTGCTGCATAGACCCCATAGCCTCGATTAGGACAAATTTCTACTTTACCCTTATTTTTTTTCTTTCTTGTGGGTTACGCCGCGCCGCAGCAAAAATCTAAGTGTAATATCCCCATGGACACATTAGCCCCAGGTTACTTAAAAATCACCATAATAAATACTGTCTTTAAATTTGCAATTCTGGTTCAATTTGCGATGGAAAGTAGCCTGTGCGTGATGGCCACAACTTTATCATCGAGGACAGTCGCCAACAGTGGCGTTACAAATATGACATTTTAATTAAATTACCCTGGTTCAATGTCGCGGGTGTTTTGTTTGTTTAGTAATCAAGGTGACTAGCATAGTATGTTTTTAAAATGTGAGTCCCTACTGAATCAGTTAGCAAAATAAAGCTCACCACGCATAGTAATTAATGAAAATAAATAGTTTGTTGGCCTAGAGCTAGATACTTAAAGCAATTTTCGATGTCTTTCATTTTGAGATACTTACACATATCAACAACGAGATTGATGTATTTCCAAAGTAACGCTACATAGTTTTACCATCATCAGCTGTTATATTGACATTACTAAAAAGAAGTTTTACTAACCTAATCAGAAGTTAAGAAGATATTTTTATTTTCATCTTAACATACCTAAGAGTTGTGGCCGCGACTATACTTAAGTAGCTTCACCACACCTAACAATAACAGGGCACAGTCTATATTAATTTAGTATCGAGCGGCTCTGCGCACACTGGGATGAAATTCGACTTTTTGTTCTAGAAAATATGGATAAGATTACTCTATTTTTGTATCAACTTAACATCGCCATTAACAGTAGGTAGAGCACTGCTATACAACACAAATGTTGTCTACAGAAAGAAATTGTTCTAAATGCAAAAGTTCAATAACTTAGGGAACCAAGGAATTGAACCCGGTAGCGCTTACAAACACTCTTTGAGACCTTTTTTATCTTCATGTCAATTATTTTCCGTCCAGTATTTAGCAACCTGGACAGCTCTGTCCTTGCCTTCGTTTGAAGATGATTTTATAGGCGTACGCAAATTACGCATGTTCAGAGCCTTTTCCGAATCATGTTGAGCTAAGGTTTTAGTCTAACTGGATGCACTTGAATACCAATACTTTACATAAAGGGACGATCTAATCTATCCAACCCCCACAATTGTGGCTGGGTTGTAACTCTTTTCGAGACAGACGGTCCGAATTTCTGACTTCAAACCTGGGTTGGTTTGAAGTCAGAAATTCGGACCGTCTGTATAAAAGCACTAAACCCAACGGTTTAACGTCATTTACGTACGCTTCTGGTCAATTTCCGATACATTTATAGGTAGAGTGGATACATGAGAATGTGTGTACAATCACCATTCAGTTGGAGAGCCACTCTCACCCACACACACAAGTAAAACTTCCGAAGTGACCATAAATCGCAGGACTTCATGTCATCGGTGTGCGACCAGCCTTGCGTCAGTCGTTTCCCGATAAGCCGCCGCAGTACCTTTCTCCGATTGGTCTAAATAATACATCTGATCTATCTGCTGGAACTTTTTTAATTCTTTTTTTTTTGTGTACGGTAATTTTTTGCATTTTTTAAATAAGTGTTACATTGCATAGAGATTTAAAAAGTTTTGTTAATGCTGCGAAATTTACGATCAATTGCAAGAAAAAAAAAACTTCGATTTACTAATCCAGTGTCCTCGACAGTTAGTTGAAAAGTTATTTTTAAAATTTAAATTAATATTACTACATCGTGTTTTTAATAACTTTGTGGCAATCCAAGAAACAATTAGATTCACTATAAATTAGAAAGGTACAAAATTAAAAACAACGTTAAATTAAAATCTGACATGAACTTAAGTGAAAATAATAGCCGTAGTTTCGCTAAGTAATGAAAACTAAATTACAATAACGACATCACATGAATTACTTTTGTGTTCTAATTTACTAATAGCTTACAAAGTGCTCGTTTTATCACTTTTATTGTATTAATAAAAAAAATCCTATGTACCTTGGCACCAATCAAACTTCAGCGTTTCTTCTCAGAGCAGTCAGCTAGGAAACGCCGGCCTCATCTAGTTTAAAATGACCAAAAAAGATTGACGTGTAAAAGTGTTATTTACAAACTATTTACAAAATAAATATCATTTATTATGGTTCTGGTGACATCGATACATAATATGTACATGGATTACCTACTGATGTATTATTTTATTGCTTAAACTTGACTGTGCCCGGGACTTCGTACGCGCATATGGCGTTTTTTCCCGTTCCCGAAGGAATTTTGGGAAACCCTTTCTGAGTGCTCGCCTACGGAGTGTATAGAAGCCACAGGCTAAATTTCAGCTTCCTACGACCAGTAGTTTCAGCTGTGTTGTCTGTCAGTCACTCAGTAACGGAAGAATTTTATATAGTAGGATAACGAAAGTGGGGAACAAGTAGATGGTTCAGCTGAAGTTCAGTGGTGACTATGACATTAATAAGGCACTTGTCTCACCGCCGATGAAAAGCAATTAGCTTTCGACTATTTTCTCGCTGAGGAAACGGACAAAAGATAATAATCCAGTGTGAGTTAAAGAGACACACACATTTATAGTCGACTAGAAGCCGCCCGCGACTTCGTCCGCTTATAAATTCTCGTTATTCCCGTGTAAATCCCGATCCCTCGGGAACTTCGGGATAAAAAGTAACCTATGTGTTATTCTGACTCTTCAGCTACCTACATACCATAATTTCATCGTAATTGGTTCAGTAGATTTTGCGTGAAAGAGTAACAAACATCCATACATACTCACAAACTTTCGCATTTATAATATTAGTAGGATAGCTGGCGGATCACACCGCTGGCGGGAACTCCCTTACCACTAGATGATCGTAGCGACAAGAGGTATAATAGATAATACTCGCTCAGCGATGCTTGCTTGGCGGTCCGAACTCACGCCGCAAAACCAGCCCGCAGTCATTTCTACCAATAGTGCAGGCTGGAGCGAGTGGTGCTAGCAATTGCCCGTCGCAAAAAAGCACTCGCTTAATAGAGCTAATACTTTCCACAATTCAAAAAATAAACTAATCCTTGTGTTTTGGTGAGTCTGCAATTATAACGGCAGCCGCACCCTTTGATTAAACATAGTAACGCCACTTGGCAGCTGAAGTGTTTTTGGTGTTTTGCTAGAGCACCGCGCCCGCGGTACCTCTTACCAATGCACGACTTAAGTTAGGGTGTCCAAAATGAAAACTTGCCAGCAAAGAATCTCGTTGTTAAGTATCGAAAAGAGTGTCTACGATAACGTTACTTTTTGTTTTAATTCGTTTCTAGTTTTTACGTACTGTCAATGAAAAACCTTGTATATAATATCTTATCTGTCGTACAAAAATCTACTTTCAAACCGGATCTACAAACATTTCCTAGATAGACAGTCGTTCTATGAAAAACTAGCTGTGTGAACTAGTAAAAATAGGTTCTTTGTGCGGTACGAGTGCTCATACGTTATTTAAAGAACTTACTAAACGCTTAGTTAACACTTCACGTTACTCAAGGGCTGGCTTTAACTCGGACAGAGAATAAGCATTGCCATACAACGTGGTAATGCCGCCAGTATTTTTTGCTCACTTCCAGTCGAAAGCGATGCGACGAATTTTTTGGGGCCATATTCTAGATTAATATTTAAATTTATGTACTCACTAAAGTGAATAACAATTCATTAAAACTTTTCCTTTATTTCGTAGGGCTCCTGCGACCCCCCTCCGTCGTCCCCGCAACCGTCTGTCGACCGGCTGTCGGTGACCTGGGCGGACCCTGGCAGCATGTCTTCGTCAGGAGTCAACCTGTTCCACCTGCCTTCGGAGACGCCCGTCAGCAATGAGGTCAAGTTCTCACCTTCTGCTGGAGGTAAGATAGCTAACACATTACGTTTTACTATTCACAATAGGATGTAGCATAAAATAATCTGTCAGCGAAATTGAATATTACTTTTTAAATGCTTTGCGAATTCTAAAAAAAATGCAATGAGTGCACTTATTTAACGACACCTACATGTCGGATTACACTAAATAGCTGTTAAATATTTCAGAAGTGTTTTAAAATTCTGAGGTGACTCGCGAGTTTTGTCGTTAGGTGTACTTATGTAGTTATCTGCTGTGCACAATAATTTGGTCTACAGCATACAATAAATACATACGAAAAACACGCACAAAACATAACCCTTCCTTGACAGTCGGGTAATTACTGAACAAACCTACACAACATCGAAATAAAATTAATTTTTTATCAGCAATACTACTCGATTGTAACTTAGCACCGCGAAATGGAATTTTTAATGTACATAATATTGTCACCTATACCTAAATACTTCCAACAAAATTTAAAAAATGCAATAAGTGTCTATCTTAAAGAGATTTACCTGAAAAGAACACCAAGGTTAGCATTCAGAACAGGTTTTTTTCGTCAAAATTATAATTGCTAAAGTAGGATGGCGGGAATTAATTTGAATTCAACCGGTTCATGGGAACGCCAGTCTTGTCCCTTTTTCCTTGTCTTACGTTTTGTGCATTCTTCGACAAATTGCTATGTTACCGTCCTATATATCATACTAGCTGACCCCCACCCACGGCTTCGTTATCTTCTTCTTAGTTTCATTTACACAAAATTTCATTCAAATAGGGCCAGTGGTTTGGGCATGGAGAAGAGACAGACAGACAGAGTTACTTACGCATTTATAATATTAGTAGAGATTAGACGCCAGATCTGATTTTTTCTGTTCCGTGCGCCAGATAAACTTGAAATAAAGTACATTTATCTGACCCATACATTCCTTCGTAGATACAAAAACAATAAATTACGAACCGTTTTTCATAACTAGAGAACGTAAAGGATCACGATAGAAGACAAATCAGGACGGCTGTATGTCTTTGTGGTCTTTATTAATTCTGTTTTTGATGAAAAATATTTATTTTGTTTGAAATTAAGACAGTCAATTAATTTAAGTGGGTTAATGATCGTAATTGCACATTTGTCTGGATCTTACTTACAAGATCCAGGCGATTTTTTTATTATGAATATGATTGATTTTAATAATATCACATTATTTCCTAGGGTACACAGGGCACATAATTTATGCTGACTGCGGAGGTTTGTTTTATTGTCTATTGATTTGACAGGCTTACATTATTATACAATGTATATCAGTTTAATCCACATAATCTGCCAAAGTAGGAAAACAAAAAAAATGTATATAATCAAAGTTGACAGAATATGTCAACGTCACAGAGGTCATGCTACCTGTAAACATGATGTAAATAACTATCATTTATTTATTTTGATTTATTGAGACATTTGTTTAAACGCTTTCAAACGCGCGTGAACGTTAAAATTCAATAATTACATTGATGTGGTACCAATATACTTACTATACCCTAATCTATACATCTATACTACAAAGAAGTAAAGTTTGTGAGTTAGTGGGGTTTTAGGGACCTACTGAACCGATTTTGAAAACTCTTTTACCAATAGAAAGCCACGTTATTTGTGAGTGTCACAGGCATTATTGAAAGCCCACCATAGTTTGAATGCTGTCTACATGGGTTTTGGTTAGCATTTTGGCTAGCTACCAGCTGCTTCTGTATCGGTAAACTCATGTGGAATGCAAACCCACGGGATGTAATATTCGGGTTCCCCGCGCGTCCTACCCCAAAGTGTGTTAAAGTAAAACACTCTGTTTTTTTTATTCTGTTTAACAGAGGACATAACGGATTGCCTCTGGACAAGTAATCAGATAGGTTTAAGGCGCCTAATTTTAATTTTAATATTCGGGCAACTCACGGGAATTTGCGTGAAATCCTTAAGAAGCTGAACTTTTCTCAGATGGCTCAGAAGACGAAGACTACTCGGCAAGTCTGAGCGCGGTATTACGCCAGCGCCGCGCCAGTGTCCGGAGATCCCGCAAGGGCCGAGCCAGGCGACCGTCTTCGCCCTTCCTCGCTGACGAGAACCGGCCCAGGCGACGATCTTCTGTCTTTACTACTAGCTCTGGAGAGTAAGTAAAGTCCTCTTTCTAAAGGAACCACCGAAAATCACTTTCCAACTGTGTCCGTCGTCCGTCCCATCGATCTATGATTGTGAAGGAAGAGATGCATACGGCCTTTGTAGCAAACACGGATGCTTTGCATCTGTGTTTGCCACAAAGGCAGAAATCATTCAGTAGAACTACTATTATTATTCTTCACCGATCTCTTGATAGCGAGTCAAAATTGGTTTCCTTTATTGAATTAATTGATGTCAATTAATTGATGTCAAGACAATCTTCACTATATTGAATGCTGCAGTGATCTTTAGGGAGACCTGATCCCACCATCGCCCTTTTACTACCGGAGTACCAGACTTACTGCAGGGTATCCCGACTAGTCGTACCTACACTGCACTTCTCCTCCACATTTATTATGCGCACAGGCAAAGTGTGGAACTTTCCGCCAACGTCTGTGTTCTCGTCCACATATATAACCCGTCTGCCTCCAATGCAAGAGTGAACAGGCGTCTTCTGTGTAAACTCGCTCCATCATAACCTTATCGATCGCTTTTTGTTATCGACTTCATCCAAATCCAATCTTCCTTTGTTGAACAGTACCGCAATATCAATGGAAGATGCTCAGCTGGCGGCGGTGGTGACACAGGAGCAGATCTTTGAGAACATCCATCTGCACAAGGAGGTCCTGGGCTCAGTTAAACAGCAACCCCTTGGGATGCGGAGGAAACTCAAGATCGTACATCAGGTTATATAAGAATTATATGTTGATGATTGAAGTGGGTGTTAGTAAATGTTGATGGAGGAGGAAGGCAAAAGAAACGATGTATGGATGGTATAAAACTATAAACGAGTATATAGCTACAAAGTGATGTATGGACCTGCAGCACCAACTCCAATCAACTTGGGGAAGGGCATGAAAAAATATCAAAGAGATGAGTTCTTATAATGAGAAAAGGTAGTCCTTTTCCAGAAGCGATTTCTCGTGGCAAACAGACTAAAAAAAATATCAAACCACACCACAGAGTACTATGATACCAACGCAGTGTCTACTAAAGAACGGCGGCGTTGTTGGTCTTTCTTTACAAAATAACTCTTAAATTGTGGTTATCTATAATAGTCGATGATTTCGTCGCGGCGTATTGTGCTTATATCAACACTATTCGCAGGCGAAAGCGTACATCAAACGACATGAAGGCCAACTTCAAGAGAGACTGGCGCAGTCCAAGAGCACCAGAGATATCTACGCTAGATTCAACATCTTGATGAATACCGTGAGTAATTTTATTATTTTTCTTTGAATATCTGGGATCCCTGGGGTCCCGGACATTTGTTAGATATACAAAAGTCCAAAGCCAACTCGCAGACGCCCAGTTAGACATGTCAAATGGAATGGGGTACCATGTATGTACGAAGTTTCGGGTATAAAAAGCGTGTCTGTTTTACTCCCTAAAGGTCGTTGGCGGCTGTTGTTACCTCAAGTGGCATATTTGTTATTATTTTAAATTACCATCCACATCCAGGTGTACTACACTTCTCTCTAACCTCATAGAGATTATCAGATTACTGTTGTGACCTACGCTCTTTTGCTTATGCCTTCTCCGCAGTATTGGCAGCAAATAAAGCGCGAGGCAGCCAACACCTCCAACCTGCTGATACCCTGGGAGCTGCGCATCAAGGAAATCGAGTCCCACTTTGGGTCCGTCGTCGCCTCCTACTTCACCTTCCTGCGCTGGCTGTTCTGGGTCAACCTTGTCATCGGTTTCATACTGCTCGTTTTTGTTATTGTACCTGAGGTTCGTCACTGTATTCGTAATATCTCTAGTAATTATTAACAAATCATTAGACAAGCAAACTGTTGGAAAATCTTCGCGTAATTTTAGTATTACTTTTTCTGTTAATATTACCACAGCTAAATGCATGCTTTAATTAATCTGATTCAATTATTCCAAGTCAATAAATTTTATTGATTTGGAAAAAATTGTTATAAAAAGAATGGGTTAATGCTATTTCATTTGAACTTTGTCATCTTTAACATAGAGCTCGTTCTTATTCGTAAATGCACACGTATAAACATATAAATAGAAACACAATAAGACAGTTTATTACAAAGGCGTGCTTAGCCTAGAAATGGGTTGAATTAATGAATGTTTGTACACTATTCATCGAACCTATATTGTTTTTAATTAAATAAATTACGGTCCATTTCAGTATCTAACAGCAAACCCACAGCAAGACGGCGAAAGAAAGATCATAATGGACGAAGAAAAGCTAAACGCTTCGAACCTCTTGACTCTCTGGGAGTTCGAGGGGGTCCTCAAATGCTCACCCATCTTCTACGGTTATTACAGCAACCTCGAGAGAGCTCAATACCGAATGCCGCTAGCATATTTCCTCACAGGACTCGCTGTGTATATTTATAGCTTCGTCGCCATTCTGAGAAAGTAAGTTATTTGTCGATTTATTACACTATCTTGTGAGGATTTAAATGGCTCTACTGGATGCACAGGATGAACGTTCAATTCTCATTACTCGTAAAAGCGTTAAAAAACATGTGCAATAATATCATCTCTGCGGTAACCAATGTGAAAACTAGACAAATGGCTGGCAATCAGAGATTTGGCAGTTAGCGAGTACGATGCAAATGCGAACGCTTCATATAAATACAGGAATTACCACTCTGATCGTTGTGACGCAATGATGACGATGATGTAAGCGAGATTTTATGATCGGCAGCTGTTCCGATGAATACAGCGGCATATATTGTTAGGCAAGAACATCTAAACCAAAATATTATAAACATTAATTTTATTACTTGTCAAATTCAGGTTCTTTTGTTTCAAGATATCTTATTTTACAGAATGGCAGAAAACTCTAGAATGTCGAAGTTGTCCGAAAAAGAAGACGAATGTATATTTTCTTGGAAACTATTCACTGGTTGGGATTTCATGATTGGCAATACGGAAACGGCACATAATCGAATCGCCTCCGTTATACTAGGATTCAAAGAAGCTTTGCTCGAGGAGGCTGAGAAGAAAAAGGACTTAAGGAAGTAAGTCCTAGTATTTAAAAAATTGTATTATCTATTATCCGAGACTGTATTTCGTTCAATCCTACTTATATACAAATCTGTATAATCGAATGTTTATTAATCAATCAATTGAAGGGATTTAGCTGAAACAAGCTGTGGGGTCGCCCAAACATATTAAGTGTTTTAATTACCACGTACCTTGTACCACGAGGTATAATTGGATAATTTTCGATTTGAATGCTAAAAATAGCTTTATTTAAAATATTTCGAAAATAACGGCACTATATACCTACATAATTATTATTATTTCCACATTGCCATCCCGGGTCATTCTTCTCCATTGCAGCTGGCGCATCATATCCCTTCGTGCTCTTGTCAACATCTGCGTGATCATCCTGCTGGCAGTGTCTGCTTATGCCGTGGTGACAGTTGTGTCTCGCTCAGACGACAACTTGAAAGTGAGGAGTTGGTGGCGCGAGAATGAGACGACGATAGTTGTCACGGTTATCTCCATCACTTTTCCTGTATTTTTTGAGTTGCTTGGATTTTTGGAGCATTACCATCCGAGAAAGCAGCTACGGTTACAATTAGCAAGGTATTTATTCAAACTTCGAACTATCGTAAATTTATTTTGAAATCAGGTTTAATAAACATTTTTCTGATTGTTGTAGGATCATGTTATTGAATCTGCTCAATCTTTACTCTCTTATCTTTGCATTATTCAGCAAAATTGATGGAATGAGCAAAGAACTTGATTCATTAAAACCAACATTGA
This sequence comes from Ceramica pisi, assembly GCA_963859965.1. Taxonomy (NCBI): domain Eukaryota; kingdom Metazoa; phylum Arthropoda; class Insecta; order Lepidoptera; family Noctuidae; genus Ceramica; species Ceramica pisi. The sequence goes on along the minus strand of OY982527.1, from coordinate 36,725,954 downwards.
GTTTGAATGCGACAATCACACCAAATGAAACTCTAAATCTAAGTGAATCTTTAACTACGACTTTACCCGACTTCTGTGTTGAAAAAGAAATTTCCTGCGGACCTTGTGACATACAAATTAAACCTCCAAAGGCTCTATCAGATATTAGGGCTTTAAAACCAAGGTCAGTGCCATCTCCGATAAAAATCAGCCCTAAAATATTACTAAGACGTCCACGTGACAAACCATTAGTACAAGCGAACAATGCTGGAAATAGTGGTTTCCAAAATATAGAAACCACTACATTGGACAGTATTTTGTTGGGAATAAGAGAATTAGAAAGACTAAGAAACATTCGTATTCAACAACCAGTAAATATATCAAATGAAAATGAAACTACAACAGATTCAGACGATTACGAATATACATCTTATGACACTGCTGAGTTTACTTCTGGATTTAATACAGATACCACGTTTGATAAGACAAATTTTGATTATTCAAGCACTATAACTGATCACTCTACATCGGATTTCATGACTACTGAAAACAGTGCAGGTACAGAAATACCAACCGTTACAGAAAGTTCAGAAACACCATTCACTACTGATGCTTCAAGCAGTAATACAGATACAACTACAGATAGTGAAACAACACTAACTGAAATGACATCATTGGCTGAATTTGGATCTACGTATTTTACCATTTTTGAAACAACAACTGGCATCATGGACCTAACGTCTGAAGAAATAACAGATGCATCACGAAATGAAATGACAGAAACTACAACTTATTCCATTGATACGAGTACCGGTTTAGATGTTACAGATAGAACTGAAAAATACACTTCTAACGACGATGTAATAGAGACTTCTAGTTCATATAATATGTCACCAAAACATGTATCCACAACTACTAATAACGCTAAGATATATGATATAACTACTAAAATATCTATAGAATCAACTATTCCTACAACTTCCAGTTCAAAAACGATTGCAAATATCGATATCTGTCCAGACTTTACATTCAATTGTACAATAAATTGTAATGGGAAGAAGGTGAAACAAGTATTCTTTATGTCAAACTGTACTATCGTGAAAAGAGTTTGCTATGCGAAGGTTTGTCCTGCAAACTTAAGTTCAGTCGTTGACTCTAAGAATGGCACAAATTTTACTACTGCTATAGATTTAGTGTATAAAGATGAAAATAATAGGAGTATGTACAATTTGTCCGTGCCTACCAAGAAGAAGTTACTGAAACTATGCTGGGAAACCATGTTTGGGCAGGAACTTGTCAAATTGACCATGATGGATTTGGTGAGTAAGATATTTTTTATAATAGTTGTTAAAGTGGTATTCATTAATGAGTCTTAACAGGTAGGATACTGGTCAAACACGAGTCTATTATACTACAAAGGCTTTAACTGGTAACAAAATAAAAACCGGCCAAGTGCGAGTCGGACTAAAGCGCAAAGGCAAATTAATCCAGTTTGCAATCCACATGCTACTTATAAACTAAATACTTATAGATTTTCCTGTAATAATTCGAAAAGAACATTTTTTAACCAAATCTTTCACTCGACGGTTTCGCAGATCCATGGTCAATTTGCTTCTATTTTCTGACTAACTTATGAAATATGTATTATAATTATGAAAGAACTAGACCAAGACGTGAAAAACTATTGCACACGTATCGTAACATGAAACGTGTCAAGCTCTAAACGTGCATGGGGTTATGAAATCTCGGCATTTAAACAATTTGGTATACCTATTAGCTTTAAAGAAAATTGAAAACGATTCCCGAAAAATGGCTTTCTTAAAACTATGTAAATCGTATCGTGTGTGATATTCAGTATCTGATTTTTTTTTTAATCTTTCAGCCAAATTCTAACTTTGTGAAACTTCAATTTCCTTCATTTCAGGTTTTCGTTCTCCTCGGCACTCTCTTCATGGACTTCTTTCGCGCACTATTCGTTCGATACATGAATCGCTGCTGGTGCTGGGACCTAGAGAAGAAGTTCCCAGAATACGGAGACTTTAAAATCGCAGAGAATATTCTACACCTCATTAATAATCAGGGCATGGTCTGGATGGGGATGTTCTTCTCACCGGGCCTCGTTGTGTTGAACGTGGTGAAACTAATGATCATGATGTATTTACGGTCATGGGCAGTCATGACTTGTAACGTCCCGCACGAGGTCGTCTTCAGGGTCTCCAAAAGCAACAACTTCTATCTGGCCCTGTTACTAACTATGCTGTTTCTCTGCGTACTTCCTGTCGGCTACACAATCGTTTGGGTCAAACCATCATGGCATTGTGGACCTTTCTCTGAATATGATAAGATCTACTATATATTGACGATCAATATCTACAAAATATTGCCAAATAGCTTGAATTTTGCATTGGAATATATTGCGTCACCCGCTATCGTTATACCCTTGTTGGTGCTGCTGATACTAATCATTTACTACTTGACGTCACTGACAAACTCTTTGCGGGAAGCCAATAATGATTTAAAGGTTAGTACATCATTAAGAAACAGAAATCGGACGATTCAAAATACCTGATAACTGTACACGTGATTACTTTACTTACACTTTTAAAAATCTATGACATATCTACTTGATCAATTCTACCAAAACACACAATGCAGTTGATATTTAACCGACCAGCTAAGTTTAGACTTGCTGAAACCTTTGCTCCTCAAAACTTTCGGATCAAAGATGTGCTGATGTAATGTATACGAGAAACCTCCAGGCTCCGACACGATTTTTAATATATTTTATACTAGCTGTCCCCCGCGGCTTCGCCCCCGTTTTACCCGCATAGTTCCCGTTCCCGGAAATCACCAAATTTCAGCTAAATCGGTTCAGTCGTTCTTGAATTATAAATAGTGTAACTAACACGACTTTCTTTTATATAATATAGATTATATTATTCCGCCAACCTGCATGCTGGAGGTTCCCTTCAACACGCAACCTTCACATTTTCACTCCTCTGCTGTTCTTTCTGATTTTGTTATGAAATCTAAGCCTGTTGAATCGTTTCCTCAGGATTCTTCGAGTTTCATTGATCCGGCGTTTCCGAGTGGTCACCACTGTTTATGACATCTTGATGACTGATCATAAATTAACTTAGGCTAATAAAATTTTCATTTTTAAATTATCCTCACTTTGTTGTAAAAGTCGGTTTCCCTTATTCCTACAAATACACAATATTTACAGTACAAATTCTATATTTTAGATTCAGTTGCGCCGTGAGAGAACTGAAGAGCGAAGGAAGATGTTCCAATTAGCCGACACCAGGAGGAGAGCTGGATCGACGGCTATGGACAACACGCCCTTTGCGAGATGGAAGAAAGCACTGCCATCATTGCCAATGAGCAAGTCTATTGATTCCGATGACCGAAAAACTTTGACAGAAGAGATGAATGAACCGATAAAGATGGCCAAGAAAAAAGGCATGTATAACTATAACAAATGTTTGCCAACTTTTATTTTCTTGCTTTCTTTTCCTTATCAAGTTATAAAGATTGTTTCTGTGACTGTTTCGAATGATCAGCTGAAAGTCTGATTTCCATAGATTTTGATGTCTCCTTGACAAGAAGTCCTTGTGCAAGTCGAAACGGGCATTAGTCTTCTGATTTCGTTTTATTTCTTGTGTGTACCTAAATCGATCAATATTATGTTTACAGGTGGAATTTTTGCCAAAATAGTTGGTATGGCGCTCGATAAAAAAACTGACGTAGAAGCAGTTTCAGAAGTAGACGGTCCATCCCCTTCACCAAATAACATAGACGATGAAACTGATACAGACTTTCACGAAACTCTTCCAAGAGAAGTTTTAAAAATAAAAGATATTTTTATTCTCAAACCTGATAAGAAAATAAGAAATAGTGTTGAATTCAAAACGGATGTGACAAAAAAACAAAAAATTAATGAAATCTTTAATAAAGGCTTAAAAGTAAAGCTGGAGAAAGTCGATGATCGAACTGAAAAGAAAGCTGTAATTGAAAAACAAATACAGGATGCAAAGGAAGCAACAAAACCTAAAATAGTTAAGGAACTGTCTAAAGAAAAAAAAAATGTTAAAAAATTTAATGAAAAGCAAACATCACAATCTAGTACTCAGTCAAAACAGTCGGACTCGATTGGTTCTGTTATACCGGTGATAACTATAAGTACAACAGAAAGTGACGAAGAAATGTTATCTCATAAAGACATTGATGATAAAAATGACCAGAAAGTAAAGAGTGAAGGAAAACCGAGGAAAACTCCAGATCTTAAATCTCTCCGACGACAGAGCAGTGTGGAAAGTATAAGTGAAAATAAACCTTCTCAAGAGAAGAGACATGAGGAAGGTCACAAATATCAATACTCATTGTAAACATTGTTATATCACGTAGTAATAATTTAAATAAATGTTCAACTTTGTAGTTTTATATTGGCTTTTCATTCATGGTAATCCAGACACGGAAGTTATACCAGACAATAAACCAACCACTAGAAGATGCAGCGAGTGTAGGTCGCTGAAATTAGTTGGATGCAAGAACTGCAGGCCCCGTAGATAAAGTAGCGCTTGATAGATACGGAAATGACGAAATTGTTCTTCCTACAGCTGGCCTGTTACGCACCTTATATGGTAGTTGTACGTATCTTGAGTTTGCCTGTATGAACTGACAAACTCTTCTATTTTGGAGCAATAGTAAGAGAAAAGAGAAAACAACCATTTTAATGATTTAATAGAGTTTGGTACTATTAGGTTAGCCCCGAAGTCACTTGTTCGGGTTGTGGAGTCAGTCAAGATAGCACTTCGACTGCGACTTTCAGTCAATCTGTCGAGTCTTCTGTGACAGTTTAACATCATTACTTGTAAAATAGCGGCTAAGAGCGGTCAAATTACGTGCACTAAAGCTTTACCACTAGAACTGCAAACAAACATTCAATTAGATACTGCCATAATAGTTCAAGTTATTAATTTATAACTGAAATTATTTAAAGAGGACCTTCTTATGAAAATAAAATTTCTTTTTGAATACTATATAACCAAATATTTATTACTTATATAAATATGTACAAAACACATAAAACATGACATAAAAGGTATTTCTGATTTCATTGATGAATTATTGCACAATCTAGTGTTACAAACACAGACATGAAATCTAGTAAACAACGATACAGCCCTGTTGAAGGGCACAAGGGAGGCAGCCGGACTGGTGGCACATCCCTCACTTTTAGAATGCAGCACTAACTCAAGCTTTGCAAATCTTCCAGAAGCAAAGCTATGCCCGCGTAACGGTGGCATGTGCCTACATCCTCTCTCGTTGTAAGTATGACCAATATCCAAGAATCTTTTGAAACAGCCACCTATATACGTTTCACCTTTACAATAGAACTTATATTTTCCCTTAAGGTGTCTGCCCACATAATGGGGGTCATCAAAGGTCTCATAACATTTACTTGTACTTAAATCCTTCACACCATATTCACTTATTCCACATTGATAGCATACATCTTTTGTCAATTCCTTTTTTGATTTGGAAGGTCGCCTTGGATGTAAATCCTGTTCATAGTCTGGGTTAACATCATAGGAATTATGTTGAAAAGCTTTTTTCGCCGCATATAGCCCATAATAACTAGTAACTGTGGTCGTTTCCATAAGTTTCCTGAAATCATCCATTCCAGTAGAATATTGTTTTCGAAAATCATTTTCTGTAGGATATTTTGTATGATTTAAAATTTCTGTAGCAGATCCTTCGTATAATTTCCCTGAAGGAAAACTTCTTCTGACCTCATCAATTTCTAAAAAGTAAGGTTTTCTATAAATTTTATTTTCCGTCGGAAATATTCTATCAAGAGTGTTTTTTGTGTGATGTGACATCTCTGTGACAAATCCTTTGTTTCTTTTTTGCGTGTATAAACGAACAGAATGGGGTTTTTCATACTGTGTATTTTCTGTAGAATAAGTTCGCCAATAATTAATCTTATTTTTCCAAGGTTTTTCGTTTAATTTATTTACAAAAAAAAGTCTTCTAAAGTCGTATATTTCTTTAGAATAAAGTTTTGTATTATACGGCGTATTATATGGAGTGTTTTTCGTGTATTGTGTTCCCTCATAAGCTTTTGATATTTCTGTCGCAGGTTCCTTGTTTCCATTTTTTTTAAAATAAAATCTTCTGAAATGAGTCGGCGTTTCAATATAATCTTTTCCATATAACCGCGACGTATTTTCCATATAATCGGTTTCCATAGAATTGGCAAGTTCTATGTTTGCATTTTTTGTAAAATTAAGTCTTCTAATCTCACCTACTTCTTTAGAATAAGGTTTCTTAATAGATTTTGGGATAAGTGGATGTTTTGGGAAAGATTTTCCCTCGTCATTTGTCATTTCTGTTACAGTTACCTTTTTTCCATTGTTTGTAAAAAGAAGTCTTCTGAATGCATCCACTTCCACAGAGTGATTTTCATATGGTGGATAAACTGTAGGATAAGTTTGCCCAAAATGAAAAATTGTGTTGACAGCTTCCTTGTTTTCACTTTTTGTAGCAAAAATTCTTCTAAATTCGTGTATCCGTGAGTTAGATTTGTTATTAAATGTTCTAATTGTTAGTTTTGATGGATAAAAGCTCTCATAATGTGACCCTTCTATCGTAAATTTCTTGTTTTCATTTTTTATAAAATTCGTAGTACTGACCTTATCCATTTCAATGGAATGAGGTTCTTCATACAGTTTTTTTCCTAGATGATCAGATTGCACATCAAATTTTTTTGTCACATGTCCCTTGTTTCCATATGTAGGATAAAAAATTGTTTTGAACTCATCCTTACCTATAAAATAAGGAATTTTGGTAGGTTTGCTTTCTAAGAAACTAGTTCTTCCAAAACTTCTCATTTCTGTAGTGGTATTCTTAAGATAAGGGTCTTCGCTATCAGAAAATTCTGTATAAACTAAATTATCCGATTTCTCAAAATTAGACTTTTCTGAAAAGTTTAGTTTTCTATGCTCTTCGAATTTAAGATGAAGTTTCTTAGATAAGATTTTATTTGTCGGATAAGTCCTGCTAAAGCCTAATAATTCTGAAGCGACTTCCTCTTGATGATACGCTTTTTCTGTAGATCCAAGCCGTTTTAACTCATTCATTTCAGTCAAATAAGGATTTTTATAAAATGATGTTACTGTGTTACGATACATTTTATCATCTGAGCTTTCAATAGTGTATGGTTTCTTATAATGAGGTATTTTTCTAGAAGTGGTTTTCTTAAATTCTTGCAAGTCAGAATAATAAGGATTTCTATGATCTGTTAATTCTAAAAGATATGGTATCCGCGTGTCTAGGTGTCCCCTATTTATAACTTGCTTCGTTTTTTCATTTATTTTTGGTGTCCTAGTTAAAAAGTATATTATTCTGTAGGTTTTCTGGTTCTGTGTATTTACTGCTGGTTCACCTAATCCATTTATTTTTGGTGGACTCGTTGGATAATATATTATTTTATGTACATATTCCTTTTGTGCCCTTGTTGGAAAATAGCTTCTCCATGTCTTCATACTACTGGAACTCGACAGGTAGTCTAGGCTTAGCGTCGTTAGGTATTCTGTACTGCTGCTAGTTAGATCGTGCGGTACGATCAACGGCCACTCTTCACTCACATTTTCTTCTGCAGCCACTGTTATTTCAGGAGTATCGTAACGTGTTTTTGTACTTGCAGAAAGAATGCTGTACTGTTTTGCTATTGGTAAATGCTTAAAGTTGCCTATTCTTTTTTCCGTTAAAAACGGGTTTTCATAGTCTATCTCACTTTTCTCCTTTTCAGATAGGGTTTCGCCAGATAATGTTTCTGTCTGTACATCATATGTAAAGTACTCTACTGGAAAATTTTCTTCAGTTGATATTGATTGATATGCATCTGTTTCATAATCCTCTGGAAGTATAAGCACATCTTTGGTTGCAAAGTACAGGTAAGGGTTCTTTGTACGGGTAGCATGAAAAGATTTCACGAAGCATATACAAATTAGAAAGCCGTTAAAAGCATTAGTCATCATAAATTCAGGACTATGTCAAAATTATCAAAAATAAATTAAACTTTAAAAATACTGGTAATAGTTTGCCAGTTTGACACCTCAGTTGGCAAATTATAATCTGTCATAGCAGGTTGGTGGTAGACAATTAACTTTAAGCATGTAGACCCGAGTCACACATAAGATGGTGATCTATCACCCTTGCTATTAGGCTGTTTACACACTGGCGCAAATGCATTTGATGTCAAAATTCATCTGGATCCCGTCATCGACGCAACTTGCGAACTTCTATAAAAAGGCGTTCATTCTTATCGCTTTCGAGTTGCGACTGTCTGACTGCATCTTTGATAATATCATTTTCTCCGTAAAAATTCACCACGACTGTTGTTTGGTATAAATAAAATTCAAGAAATCAATCAAACGTGTGGAATTAAAGGAAGACGGAGCATACTTGCCTAGAAGTAACCTATTCTCACTTGACTTAGACTCTCAAGTCGTAGCTATCAGGAAACACAGCCTCCGCCAGGGAATATGATTCCTTAGCTGTATTCACTATTCGCTCAGCGAAGCCCGGTTGGCGGTCAGATCTCAGCAACCAGCGATAATTTCTACCTATAGTGCGGACCGGAGCGAGTGGTGCGAGACTGCGAGTTCATCACACAAAAGCACCCGCTTATAGCCAAGCGTCAATACAATCGAAAGTATACTGACTCGCTATTCGCTGGTTGCCAACTCGTTTCAAGTTTCAAGCTTTACTGACTGCCCGCTGATCGCCGGCGGTGAGACAAGTGCCTAAGCTGCCAGGCGGTATAGTAAAATGATGGAGGTTATGCTCAGTGCCATATTTTTTTCTGCCTTGTATTTTTAATAATCTATGGTTACGGAGTTCTGATCTGTGAGCTGCTGTGAGCTGATCATTGTCATCTTTATTATTGTCCTTTACAAAATGTTTTTTACAAATATTTTATACAACACTTATTTAATTTTATTTTATTTACATAATAAATTTACATATACTAAATGCTCATTATTATCACGTGTCAAAAACCCAGTGGAACATATTTTAACTACCACCACGGCAAGGTCGTACGAGCCACCAAAATCTTTTGTTTATGAACCGTTCAGAGGTAGTCGACTATTCTTATAATTTCCTTAGATTGTGTAACAGGATGCACTACCCAACTATGGGTAGGGTAGTGCGTCCTCAAGTCACATCTATCCACAACTACCAAACTAGGAATTAAATATATTGCTTAAACTTCCATGGTCACTAACATTAGAATAGATAAGAAAATAAAAGTAAGGAAAAAAAACACGCACACTTGTACACTGACCACCCTAAATCTAACTTCTTTCGTTAAATCCATCCAAAGGTTGTCTGTAAGTGATTGCCCTGTGCGATAAGACCGCCCATTGTACACTTGTTTGCCACGTTTTTACGTTTGGAAGTACAATAAAGTATATAATAAATAAATAAATAAAAAAAAGATAAGTAGATACTTTTATTGGAAGAGTAGCAAATGTATATCAAAGGGAAATTCAAAGCCATTTGATTAACATTTGATTCGTTGGATCATTATGCCATGACAATCAACAGATGATGTACACGTGTAAGTCCCATTTCCGTTAGGAGACACTTATAGCAAATCTACAAATATGTACAAATATCTACAAATATCGAAAATCTACAACCAATTAATTAATACAGGGCATAGAACATTGTGGAGACCAACGGCAAAAAATACTGATTCATTAGAACAAGCGAGACCATTAGTATCTAAACCAATAGCCAGGGTAATGAATCAACACTACAGGACGCATACAGAAGGCCAGCAAAAAGAGGGGACAACTGTACAGTCTTTTTGGCATCATTTCGATGATGAAGAAGAGGCTTGGCCGAAAGTTGTACTACTTGTGTCAAGCACGGAAAGAACAACAACTTCAAGAAAAACAATAAAGAAAACGTTTGCTAGCTACTTTCCTCATTTGAATCGCAAATACACCACTACAGAAAATACAAAGTCTGAACATCTAAACGACGATGAAGAAGGCGATGAGGTGGCAGCGACTCCTAAAAGCCAAGATTTAACCATCAATTGGATTCCGACCAATTCTGAGAGAATTGGTGATCAATTTATGCACCTAGAAGAAAAAGACGAAATGGATGAATCTGAAAATAATATTGAGATTAATAAAAAGGCGGATGCCCTTACAACAACAACGAAGAATTCATCAAACTTTGAAAGAAATGAAAAGAAAATAACAACGAAACAAACACGAAAAGAGGAGCAGACAGCAAACACGGAGCTAAAAACAACAAAGAAGACAAAAACGAAGCTAACAACAAAAATAGCTCCGTTTTTGTTGGTTGGACCTCGAAAAAATAAAAGAAAACCAAAGAAAAACTCCGGAGTGCGATGCTATCAGTGCGGCTTGAATAGCTTAGAGATCCCCGACGAGCCGACGTGTTCACAAATATTTTCTTCCGATGAGCGCAAGTACGTTTTTATGAGATATAAGTACAAAGTGAGCTGTAAGAAAACTTTTAAAGGTAATTTTTACAGTTATAAGCTCGCATCTGTCTCTAATTCACTGACAAAGATTACACCTACGTTCAGTCACTTTAAAATTCTGCTCCGAATGCCACAAGACTGCAACTATGGTCCGTATAGGTATCATTAAATTAAAATAGTCCTACTATATTGTATTGCAACGTATGATTGTAATGTAAGTAATGTATCATTCGAGGCGAGCTTGTTTACAAAACAGCGATACACAAGACGCAGCGACGCTCACTTCCAGCACATAGCTCAAGCGCGATACATTTTGTGTGAGCCTACACTTAATTGTTTGTAAACACCTCTTCGTCATCATCTCGGCTACGATCCCCGACCAATCCAAAGTGCTGAATAAAATGAATGGCCGCAGAAAAAAAAAACCAAGTAATATCATTGCTATTTTATTAAAATTAGTTCTTCCGTGATTTATCTTGAAACTACGAGCGTCACATACCGTGCTTTGGACAGCCCTGAGTTGAGAGGGTAATAAATAAAAACGAACTTGTATCTTGTATTTCAACGACCCTTAAACAAATTAATTAATAATTCTTTACTCTTACAGGTGGTTGCACCAGACGGTTTCTTGACATTGGTAGCGAATACGACGAAAGGGGCTGCCGGACCATGCCACCGATACAGGGCAAGAGCTTCGTGTCCCGTAGAATGGCGGTGCTAGAGAAATCAATCCACAGCTTAGCAGAGGGTTGCGTCACCAGTCCTCATGCTTCTCTTACTCCCTTCAGTAGAGCTATTTCTTTATTTGCAAGATATCACATCTGTGTTTGTGTAGGACAGTACTGCAACCGTGGAAACATCTTGCATACAAATTCTTTGACCTTTATCATCTGCCTATTCTCAACTTTATTGGCATTGGCTCCCAATCAAACTGCATGCAGCTGAATTCAAGTAATTTAAATGGAGCGACGAGTATCTGACTTCTAATTCTCAGTTTCTGGGTAACATATTACTTGACACCTAAGCTTTCGGGCCAATGGTGACTAAACTCTGGACTAACCTGGGCGAGCGTTGTTTAACCTTCAGGATCGGCCCGTGCGCTGTTATTTCTTACTAATAAGGGTAAGGGTAGATTAAGATCTAAACTGTATATTGTTAAATGCTTTTTCTTAACTTGCGTTGTCTAAATCCCTTAAATTTCCACTAGTTTCTCGGTATGAGTCAAGTTAAATGACAAAATCCGACTCTACACTTAATATAATAATAATCAATCATCATTACAACAGTGATGTTCTTACTTCTCCACTGTACTTTTCTGATTATTTTGTTGCGGGATCAAATGAAGTTGAATCGTTTCTTCCGGGACTCCCCGAGCTTCATTGATTTGGAGGTTCTCTGGTGGTAGACACAGTTGATTCTGGCTCTGAAGATTTGCAGTGATTAGAAATAGTGTGGTTTAAAAGGACGGTAGTGAGTGCCTTATTTGTGCATAAAAATAACTTCCTATTCTGAAGTCGGCTCTCTGTAAGGTATATCTATTAGGTTTCCCAATGTTATATTAGTCTTTTAGTATCCTACCGCAAAATTATTTCAACTGCTAGAATTTTTACCTTTCCGTATGGAATGTTACTGCGGGTCTAAAAAAACACTAGCAGAATCAGAAAGCACCAAGCTACCCGTCACTGTCAAATTTTCCCTATCAATCTTGATCCTAATGCTGATGAAAATGAAATTTGAGGGTTTTTGTATAATGTTATGACCCTAATGTTCTACTAAAGTGGCCCCTTTAGACCTCCTGTCAAGTATAACACGGTATATGTCCCGATAGTTTACATAATGCCAAGTCTCTTAAACAACATAACAAATAATTTTATATCATTTAGTATAAATAGTAAAGAATATAAATATATGAAAATCGTTTTTATGTAGTTGTTCACCTCGGGTGAAAGACTTATTTAGTCCCTCGAACTATTGACGCCCTCGCTGCGCTCGGGTGCCAAACGCGGTCTCGGAACTGAATCAGTTACTTTCACCCCTGCAAACCAATGTAATGGAAACCATGGGTTTGAGACTGAGAAGGCTACAGTAGTACTACTGCCGCTGCCGCTGCTGCTGCTGGCTGCATGGTTTTACTTAGTACTTACTCTTCAGTGTAACAGATAATATAAAGATTTATTGACAACTCACGTTTAAGAATTTTCTGAAAAACTTTAGCAAACTCTCAAATGTTTCGATATGATTATTTAGTTTCTCACTAAACGATAAAAAACTAAGTAATCATAAAACTAATGGATATCAAATCAGTGATCATGAATGAAGTCCTTCGAACCAAGTGCTCTTTTGGCAATGAGTTCCTTCAATATTTTCATTGATCGCCATTTTATGTCGAAGAGGCAGCCATCATAATAGAGTCATTATTTGTGATTGTGTCTACAGGAACGCTGTCGGAACTGCTGATGGTATACCAGGTTTCTAATGTATCCAAAATGATGTTTAGAATATTAAGTACTAAAAACATCATAGATTTGCAGGCACAAACCGTCACAATTCCCATCCCGTCCCATAATAATCAGCCAGCCACCAAACAGACGGTCAAAATAAATCCCTATAGATAATGGGTCCACAAAAAAAACAACGCTACCCTTGCGATGCGCATGCGGCATTCGGGGCCGGGCCGCCGACCGCGCAACATGGCCGGCGCAAACGCATTTATCCCGCTCCTAATACTAGTGTACACGGCCCTCGTACACACAGAAGTTTTGACTCCGAGGTATTTTAACTTAGCGTCTAAAAAGAAGATAACGGCCACAGCTACCTGCGGAGACGAGGGACCTGAACTGTACTGTAAATTGGTCGGCGCGAACGCAGATCATGATGAGCATGTGATCCAAGGACAGGTGAGCATGTTTATATTTTTGTGTGCTTTCATTTACAGATTCTTTTTTGTTTTGGTTTTGGATTTTGTGCGGTTAGTTTAAACTTGTGTTTATAATTTTTCCGGTTTTGTTGTGTCATTGTCATGATTGTTTGTGGAATGAGATAATGACTGGAAACTTACAAAGAGTTTTCACCCGAAATGTTACCTCGTCAATCGGCTGTTGTTTCAATGTTATTAATGATTGATTGGTGACGATGATTTCCTTGTGCTAGGTTTGCGGTACTTTGTGCCTCGCGTAAGTGTTGATGACAGTGTTTATTTGAATTTTATCGTTTGTCTGTAATAATTACTCATATAGCAACCGTTTTACAATATATCATGCAACCTAATCGTCTCTTCCGCTGCCTACGCACAAGATATCATGGTCCACTATTTGCTGATTGACAATGGCCACTTGGTGACGATTTTGTCACCAAGTGGCCATTGTTTCTATTAAATACCCTATTAGAATTAGAACTTTTTGGACACTTACCGGTTCATTAAGATATAACCAGGCACTTTCCACTATAAGCTCTCTTAGATGTTCTTTATTACAGCTATTTTATGTACCGCTTTGCATTTTATAGACCTACGGTATGACGCTTATAAGTAGTCCATTCATAGAGCAACCAGGTCGAATATGACGAAGGTTGTCTAGATTAGAAAAAGCTTGCGTGTGACCAGTATCTCACCTGCAGCAGCCTGTAGCAGTCCGGTCTAAATAGATGCTTAGATCTAAATAGACAAAAGCACACGTTGCCAAGCTAGCCTAAACAATTAAATAATAGAATACCTAAGTTTATAATAAGCTGAATACAGTGTAGAACAATCAGCTACCGTCCGATAAGCGGCTGATAAGCTATCTCCGTTCCGCTGCCCCAGCGTCCGTCTGATAACGGGTTCGATGCTCCGTCAACGCTGAAAGCTCTTAAACTTACGAGTACGTAATCTAGGTTGATATTGTGAAATGGTCCATGTCTTTAGTAACTAAGCTAGCTGTTTCATCAATTTTTATGAAACCATTGAAAAGTGACGAAACAATTATGTAACTAATCACTAAAAAAGTGATATCGGATCGACTAGCAAAAAAGTTAATTGCATCGAGAGATGCATAACTCCAAACACGATCAAAATCAAGGATTGGATCTGTGGATCGCGTTCGAGATTGACTGTGCAGGCGGCCGTAGGACTTAACGACCGTATTCGGTCGGTAGGCGATCGGTAACCATGTTAATATTTCCCGCCCAGTCTCCCGTTATCAATCCTTACTAGCTAAACATCTCACAACGTTAAGTTTTTAGTAGAATTTAGTCAAAGATATAACTTACGCTAGTAGTTAAAATATCTGCGTTATCTTTCAACTTTGAACCCTCTATCTCACAAATGGCTGTTTATTTTTGACTGGGTTATTGTGCTGGTATATTAACTCATTTGAATTCTAACGTTTCGTTATGATCATGTTTTAATTTCTAGAGAATAATTAGCATAATTTGGGTCAAGCCTTTACTGCAGTTTCTATCGCTTAAAAGTCGAAAACTTTACCATGTGAACGCAGTACCGGGACAACACGCCGGCGCCGACTCTCAGACAACACCGGCTGTCGTTGAAAACCAGCGCTGTGGCACCTGAGTCCAGGAAGCATTTTGCTTGGTGACAGCAATTTTGCGCGGATGTGACGCATAATCTTCCTAACTTGCGTAATCCGATCAATTTTTGTACTCGTTTTTGGGGTTCCGTAACCGAAGGGTAATGAACGAACTGACCGACGTCCATTTATCCGCCCTTCCGTCCGTCCGTCTGTCTTGAGAAACACCCCGCAGACAGGCTGCTTCTCAAGAACTGGAATAGGTAGACAGTATTGAAACAGTTTCACAGAGTGTCTATTACCGCTACAACAACAAATACTTAATTAAAATATTTATAATGAAAATGACCGAAATACAACCCCTTTCTTGTATGCATGCCTTCAAGAAAGGGGTTGTATTTCGGTCTATGGTACCCTTATGGTGGCCCTTCGTGAGACACTCAAACTCGCACTTGTTCGGTTTTTTATGCACCATTCTTAGCTGAAGTAAACTCTTTCTAATGTCAATCCGAAACTCTTACGTATTTATCTGAAGTTTAGCTGATTTTTCTTAATGTCTTGAGAACATTGACTTTCCTGACCCTTATTGTGAGTGTCTATCAATACCTAATAATGCTGTCTGATTTTGATTACCAATACAACAATTTATTTATATGAAGTACCTGAACTTGCAACAAACATCTGGGTTGCATTGTAGCACAGGGCTCCGGGCTCACTTCTTCTAAATTACAAATTATTATCTAAAGGCCTCAGCAGTTCGGCGAATTTCGCCAGACATCGGGGACCCTCGTGGCCTTTTTGCAGACATATGGCGGCCAAATGTGTGCGCGCATCCTATTCAAACTAAGCTCTTTTGTTTTTACAAACACAATGGTTTCGGATTTTCGATTGCTGTCAGTTTTTGTTTCAAGTTTTTGGAATTAGAAGTTTCGTGAATGGTGTTGAATACAAATGAAGGAGAATGTGAAAAGTTGGTTTTACAATTTGCTTTGGTTTATCCTTACAAGATGTTTATAACAGTAACAGGGCGTTATACGGAAATGTGATTAAAGGAATCGGGTAGAAGTTTATTCTTTTGAATACTACTGTTGATCACTGTTTAGTCTTCAGTGCGATTCTGTAAACATGTCAAAGTGAACACTCAGGCGAGGTGTACGACAAGTGAGCTGTCAAACCATACAAACAAGATGGCATGACAGCTCACTTGTCGTTCATTCGACCTAAGTGATCACGGTGAGATGTCGACAGAATCGACCGGCAGATGTTACTTGGCAACGTGTATGATGAGATCGACGATAGTATGGATCAATTTGACTAATATATTTCTTCTCATCGCTAGGTTTGTGATATCTGCGATGCCACGAGTGAATCCAAGAAGCATCCTCCGGAATATGCGGTGGACAGCTCCGAGACCTGGTGGCAGAGTCCCCCGCTATCCAGGGGGATGAAGTACAACGAGGTCAACCTCACCATCGACCTTGGACAGGTAAGGAGTAAAGAAACTTAACTTTTATTTTATTTTAGAAGTATTTTATTTTAGAAGTACTCCTGCACAGCTCGGGTCAAACCGAGTTGAATCCAGAGATACGATTGCCCGCGACATCTGTTAACACGTGACTAACGCCAGTTTGAACAAGTTAAACGCGAGTGACTTTCGTCCCATAGATATCACGCGCAGGATTCACAGAGCTTATAACTTTACTATTACACGACCTATTTGATACCTTCAATCACCCCAAAGTGAATGAAAATAATGTAAATTTTCAAACAAAAAAGATATCTATCGTCAACTTAGATTAACACATGTAATTTTTTCTCGCTAAGCTAGATACTACGCCATCGTGTCTGGCCGCATTTTCCTCGACATGTTTAAGCTCCGTTTAAAATGTCGAGTCTGGAAATCAAATCCAAAACCCAATATTCAGAAGGCACGCTGGCTCTTGCTCTCTCTTTAATGGACCAATAAGATTTACATGTAAATTTTCCTGACACTAACATTGATCCTAGGTCAGATTCCACGCAGGAACTCACAGGTCACGACTGCAAAGACAATGGCTTAACAGTTACATTACAAGCTCTAATGTCATCGCTTTCTTAGATAAGAGAGAAAGATGCATGCAGCATTGTTCTTTAGCTTAGGATGATGATCTTGGGAGGTCTAAGAAAACATAAAGTTAGAAATAATGTGAACAACAATGAAGTCTGTTATTGTAATGCGTTCATTTCAAGCACTTAAAAATCGTCCAAAACTAGTGCACGTTTTCAAATAGCATGCCCAAAAAATAAACCGGCCATGTGCATGTCGGACTACAGTTGTAGGGTCCCGTTAACAATAATCAAAGTTTGGAATGAGCCAAGACGCGCTGTATATCTACAGCTTTCATAATAATATATAAAACTAGCTTTTGCAACTTCGTACGTACATTTTCTGTTTTTTTCCCCAAGCTGTGTAGCCTATAGGCCTTCTTCAAGAATGTGGCTATCATACCTACAAAAAGAAGAATTTTCAAATCCGATTGGTAGTTCCAGAGATTAACGCGTTCAAACAAACAAACTAGACACGCTTCAATTTATTACTATTGATTACTCCGACTTTGTTTTATTTGGCCTCGTTTCGTAAATTTTGCTGTGCCAGGAACTACTGACTTCGGGCTTAGAGAGTCGACTTTCACAAGCCATAAAATGTTCAATTTTAGTCTTCACGTTAAGAAAGTCAGTCAGTCAGTCAATCAGTAAATAAACAAATATCTAAAAATAAATAGATGCTTAAAAAATCACCTCGATTAAAACATCGCAGCAACCTTTTTACTGAAACTTTAATGAGCTAATTCAGCTTATTGTATTACCGGTCACCTTTTATCTACATTGATCACGTCATTCCCTTATAACCGAAAACTATACATGTGTAATTGCGTAGGTATACGCAGCAGCAGGACACTTTAGCAGAATCATAACATTCACCACTCAAAAATCTGTCAAATTTCATCTTCGTCTTTAATCGCTAATGCATAGTTCAAGGTTGATTGGGAAAATTTGATAGTGACGGGTAGCTTGATGTGCTTTCTGATTCTGCTAAAGTGGCCATTTAGACCCCCTAGATGGGCAATATTTGTTACCAACATCTCAAAAACGTTTTCCAGACTAATCCGATGATATCGTCAAGTACATGGAGTCATCCTTGTGTCAATGTTTTATTCTATTCCTTGTCTTATCAATGACTTCATTTACTGAACCTTCACATAATGACAGATCCTCTGCTTGTTTATTAAAAAGTGTTTTCCAATACGAGGTGTTATTTTGATATTACGAGATCTTGTGATTTAACACCTTGCGACTTCTTCCTTTGCGGCCACGTTAAAGAAAAGGTCTACGACAACAGCCCAGCGTCGATTCAAGACCTCAAAGAGGGAATTCGTGAGGCTACCGAGGACATAGGGCAGCCTCTTTGCGATTTGGTTAAGGAAAATTTCATGAAAAGGATATGGTCCTGTAAGCGTGGTCGTGGTGGTCATTTGCCTTATGTTATTTTCCACTATTAACGGCATACCTTCCTCTTTATAATGAAATAAACATCCGATCATTTATATTAAAAAATGGCATTTTTCTTTGATTTTTTAAATAACATCTTATTGGAAAACCCTGTATATCTTTACGAGTTTCCTATCGTTCATCTTCCAGTCATGTTCACCCTCTGCTGCGTGTGGTTATCCTCCATTGCACGCCATTACTACGGTCTTGATTTTTATATTATTTCGTAAAATAAGTTATAAATAAAAGTTAATGCAGACATATCAGGGTCTTACTTGCAACGCGGACGGACTGTGGTCCTCATGAACTCTAGGTCCGTCAACGTCCCGTGTACGGCCCTGATAGATATGGATTCACCATAGAGACGATACTAAATTGCAACAGATTATTGCATCAATCGTTCATATCGATATAGTGTCTAGTATATTTTAATAAGATCATATCAACTGGTCGTCTTCGATCACCCGCAATCAAGTCGCACCTTTACTAAGTCTAAGCTGATGACATTCTGAAGGAGTTGCTCACTGACAATCTATCATCTGTATCTGTTGATACTCTAATTATATGAATATAAACCGTCCTACTATAAAGATAGTAAATACATTGTTGTTTGATTCAATTCTTCGACGCCTCAATGAAGCGACACCGAATTTCTCGTCAGTTTTGTTTATTATTGCATGTTACGGCACCGCCAAGTATTTCCAAGTAAATCTCGTGTTGTTTCTAATTCCGTAGACTCTTTCGAGCCATATGTCCAACGGGGACTATTCAGGACACTCCAGGAATAACGTAACGTTTGCGAGGGCATCGACCCCGGTTCCATGCGATGGTGGTGGGACATTAAATAATTATAGAACACATTTACGAGCCTAGCCGAATGTTTTAGCTGGAACGATTCCTTTGAATTTGGAATGCACAATGATTTATTTGGTGTTGGTATTGATTTATTTATTTGTTTTTTATTTAACAATTTATGTACACACACATAAGTTGATAACAATAAAAAGGAGACAGAAAAATAGGTACAAAGGTGATGCTTATTTCTAGTGAAATCTCTTCCAGCATACCTGCGAAAGGAGAGCCAAATAAAAGAGATGTAGACGTGTGTAAAAGTAAAAAAAAAAAGTAAACTTTAATAATATAACATACAATACATAAATATTACAAAAAAATAATGATATATATATATGACGCTAATATATACTAAATAATATTTTAAGATAGGATAGGTATTACTTCCGCGTCAGCGAGTGTGGCTATATGTACGTCTTTAGGGTAGTATTACTTAGTGCCCTGTTCAAACTGCATCATCTTTTCCTGCCCTGAGGCTCTACAAGTCTAGAGTCTAGACATTTTATCAGCGATAGCAACTAGCAAATGACAATGGTCATGACAAAATTACATAAGCGAAATATCCCTAACGTTTTGGTCGTTATCGCTGATAGAATTTCACTTAGGGCGGGTTGTTTCAACTACACTTAACGCACGCGTAAACGCTAAAAATGGTGCTAACTATCGTCAAATCAAAAAATTGGGTTGTTTCACAAAATGTCAGCGTTAACGCACGTAAAATATAACGTTTACGTTAACAGATGGTGTGAGCACTCGTTAACGTAACTTTAGTTGCGTCAAATAGAACAATATTGTGAAAATTCTTTTGAATTCCTCAATACCAGTTCTTCTGATGACACAAATAAGTGGTGGAATGCAAAAAAAGCTATTTAGGTAGGACCCGTGTCAATAACTTAGCTATTGGGATGAGCAGGAATTTATACCAGAATGTTTTGAAACAACGCTTCTAATTTAACGAACGTCAAACATCGTCCGTAATCGTAACTTTTTGACGTACGTATGTTACGTTAACCAACTGTTTGATACAACCCGCCCTTAGTGTGCTGCCTTTTATCCTTTGTTAGATGGAGTCAAAGCAATACAGATGTTTCTTCCAATTCTCGCTAGCCAACCGTGGCAATATTATTCACTTCCTTTTCCTTCACATTATTCTTCTTCTTTACCTCACCCCCTCTCTCACTATCCATTCACATTTACATAATATAACTCTTTAACACAAGCCCAAAACTAACGATTGCCTTTATATTTTTCTGCCACAGCACGCAATATATTCTTGTATTTATTGCAATGACGATTACCTAGTAGAATTATATTATGTAGTAGGGCCCGTGACTAGGTAGAAGTGGATAAATATGCTTAGAGGCATCAAATGATGACATTAATGTTTAAGAACGTTTCGTAATTCAAGCTTAGTAGATTACGAAGGCGCCTGTTTTAAGCATAGTTTACATTAAACTTATCTATTACAATGTATGTATTGCACTCTGCGAATGATGATACCGCGAAATACGACTATCTTGCGAGGCGACGCTCCAGTACCTATTGCTAAGCGAATCATATAATTAAAGCCACTGTACGAGTAGTATAGCTGTTGCCTTTTATAATGGCGATAAGTCATTGAGTTGCGTTCAATAGAACAAAAGGAACTTGAGGTCGACATGATCTGCTACATTAAAAAAAAAAACGAAATGTGATAATAGTTTTTTTTAGATATTAGGGAATGCCCAACTAACAGTCGCCAATGCTATTCTAAAACAAAACTACTACAGTGCATTTTTAATGTGTCTTATGCATAAGGCCGATTTTGTAATTTGAGTATATGCAATGCGAGTTACTGTCAACAATTTGTTTTGATATCGGGGTGGTGATAATGTGCTGAATTGATTCTTAATAAAATCATAAGCTACATCACAATGATGGCCGTGCCGAGTGTTTAATTTTACTACTATTATAACTGCGAAAGTTTGGATGGATGGATGTTTGTTACCTACCCAATCACGAAAGGATCTGAATGAAAGGTACAGAGATAGCTTCTAGTATAGCACATTAGCTATTAATCCAAGGAGTATGTCCACTTGTAAACACTAATTCTAAAATCATTGCCATGCGAAATATATCAAGCAAGTGTAATTAGGAACAGAGGGGCTAGCACGAATATTTTGACATAAGTAACGTTAACGTACTTAAGTAAATTTTGAATGTGAAAAACTACAACCCCATAGTAATTTGGTTTTAATTTTATGGGACATACACAATTAATATAATTTAAAAATATGAATGTAGTATCTAATTCAAAGAAATATTATTTGCGGAACGAGTATTGTAGCTATGGTAAAATTTTACGTTACGTTACTATACGTCAAAAATATTCGTGCTAGGCCCTCAGAATAAGACAACTCTCATATTTTTAGTAATTTTCTTTTGCATTGCTTGCGTTTGATTATACAATGTTTACCAGATTTCTTTATGGTTTTAATATTTCCACTGGTTCCTATGAAGTCAGCATATACCTTACTTCGATACTTCCTCAAAACTTTAATCACGACATTTTCCTCATTCCTGCTCATTACAATGTCCAACCATACTGTCAGTCAACCGATTTCCACCCATACTAGGCAATCATCCTAATATACAGGGAAATTGAAAAAATACCCGAAACCTCTTAGGC
Organism: Ceramica pisi; assembly: GCA_963859965.1. Classification (NCBI taxonomy): domain Eukaryota; kingdom Metazoa; phylum Arthropoda; class Insecta; order Lepidoptera; family Noctuidae; genus Ceramica; species Ceramica pisi. The sequence continues at coordinate 36,703,891 of OY982527.1, read as the reverse complement.
AGTGAAAGTACACATGATTATAAGCAACTTTTGTTTTGGTAAAACTCCGAAATCTCGAAAAAAATATCAGCTGTTTCATACAAAATGCAGTATTTAGCCAATGAAAATGTATGAAACAGCTGATATTTTTTTCGAGATTTCGGAGTTTTACCAAAACAAAAGTTGCTTATAATCATGTGTACTTTCACTGCCTAAGAGGTTTCGGGTATTTTTTCAATTTCCCTGTATAAATTCTTCCGTTACCTACTGAATGACTAACAGAAAACGAACAGCCAACTACTGGAAGTAGAAAGGTGAAATTTGTAGGTTCATTGGAGAATTTAGGGGAGTACTAGGAATGAATTGTTGATAAAACCTTTAAGGGGGTAAAAAAGTTTTGGAGGCCGAGTCACCCGCGTCCGTAGGAGAATACCCTTCAGCGAATCCCTACACGTGGTCCCCGGGTGGTGCTAAGCAGGTGACACTAACCGCCTCCGTGGTCTATTGGTTATACCACCTGATTCAGACCCATAGGTCCCGGGTTCGATTCCCAGCGGGGGCAAATTTTTTGCTCGGTTTGGTTGGTGGTAGGACTTCTTCTAAGTCCGCCTGGCAAGCTACCACCATCATGCCTAAGTCTGTCGCCATAACAACAATGTTAACAGCATTGTTGTGTTCCGGCAGTTACAGGTATGATAGCCAGTTCCTCTGTTTAAGAGGATTCCGGGTGAAACACGCTTCCATCTTCGGCCTAATTATATCATCACTTTCCATCAGGTGAGATTTGGGCCAAGAGTTTCCCTGTTTTATAGAAAAAAAAAAATCTGTTGTACTAAACCTACAAAAAATAACATCAAAGTTGTGTATCGATATCGTGTAATAGGTATTAGGATTGTATCAGTCGCTGTGAGCGTGACCAAGAGGATGCGAGTCGACGTTGGCAACGATAATAATTATGTCGAGATAAAAAACGTTATGTGCCCAAAGGGCGGGGTTATTAGTTCATATCCCGATTGTGACGATGTCATGAATAGATCAGGCAACTCGTAAAATGCGATCACTTTTTATGATAAACTATAATTTAGTTTATTAGCTACATGTATGTTATATTGGGATGAGCGATAAAACTGCGTTGATGCCAAGGATGAGGGCATTGCTGGCGTATACCTACCTTCATTCCTACCGGTTGTAATATAACAGTAATATAAAACCTACTAGTTAGTTATTTAGATGATAAATTGCAAAACCATTTAATCATTTTGTAACATGATAGAGCATCGTACATGCTAAACCTACATGTATAAATACCAATGTGTGTATTAAAATAACTTTTGGGAAATCCCCTTTTAATATTTCCCGATGTTATCTAAGGGCTGAAATAGACGTATTGCATGCGAACTGGGCGCCAGCTACTTACATAAGTACTGAACTTTGAGTGCACTTTTCGTTCACTTGTTGACTGTGCTTTCTGAAACTGCCAACCTGCGTGCAGTTATACTATCCTTCTGCTTAAAACCTTACTTACAGGACAGAAATAAAAATCTTCCGTTACTAGTCTGACTGAGTGACTGACAGACAAGGCGCACAGCCGAAACTACTTGTCGTAGAAAGTTAAAATTTGGCGCGTAGGTTCCTTGGGAAGTTTAGCGGAGTACTTAGAGAGGATCTTCCGAAATTCCTACGGGAGCAGGGAAAAACAGATACACTCGATCGAAGGTCGCGGGCAAAAGCTAGAGTAAATTAAGCCCTGTATCCGAAACTATTAAGAAATATATACGTAACCTATGCCTTTATTGTTTGCTTCAGGAATTCCACGTGGCTTACGTTTTCGTCAAGATGGGCAACTCGCCCCGGCCTGGTCTCTGGATGCTGGAGAAGTCTACGGACTACGGAAAGACCTTCAAGCCTTGGCAGTACTTCTCCGATTCACCTCAGTGAGTACATAACGATACACGATCTACGACGACTAGTCGGCGCAGTGGTTGAGCGATCGGCTGCTGCGCTGCGTGTAGCGGTTTCGATTCCCGCACGGAACAAATACTTTTATCGTCTATGTTCCGGGTCTGGCTTTTTGTGTAGGTATGCGAGTTTTTATGTTTCTGAAACCAAAGGAAAAATTCAGGAGAAATTCTTAGTGTGGGGCAAAGTTTTTTAAATTTATAAAGAGAAAAAAAAAAGAAAAAACACTGATAATACTTCTACACACACGTACTCATAACATCACACTCAGTGGTATTATAAATATATATAGGTATTTATAAATTTGCCGCTCCGGACCTAAAAAGAATTTTTAAAACTACGGATAATGGCTATGATTACTTACATTATGCCCCGATGCCAGGCATGATAACTGTCATGACGGCAGGTACGCTAGTGGTCACGCTTGTAGGTATATACGGAAGGGAATACAAGGCAGACAGGTACATAATATAGGTATTACGCTTTAGAGTTTAGTTACTATTTTCATGGAAGGATATCTATCTCTACAATCGCAATACTAACATTATATGTAAGTTTTCTAGCTGACCGAGCAAACACTGACCAACAAAAGAAAAATAACTACCCTACAACCTATTTATTCCCAGACCTACCAAATACACACAAAAAATTTCATTGCGATTGGTCAAGCCGTTTCGGAGGAGTTTGATAACAAACACCGTGACACGAGATTTTTTTATTAGATATGATAAGAAAAAGAAGAAGATCTTTTACCACTTGTATGCATACACGGAAACCTTCCTCGGGGTCTGACACAATATTACAGCCTAATGAACATTGTATAATAACGTGGAATAAATATATTTTAACTAGCTATCCCCCGCGGCTCAATCCGCGCTCCCGTCAACTGGCTACCCTACCTACCCATTTTAAACCTTCCCTGTATTCTGGCGAACTAAACAAAAAAAGAATTACCGAAATCGGCCCAGCCGTTCTCGAGTTTTAGCGAGACTAACGAACAGCAATTCATTTTCTACACTAATAATATTATAAAGGGGAAATATTTGTTTGTTTGTTTGAAATTAATAGGCTCCGAACTCAGACCAATAATTTATTGGTCTGAGGCTCCGAAACTCCCGGACCAATTTGAAAAATTCTTTCAGTGTTAAGATAGCCCATTTGTCGAGGAAGGCTATAGGCTATCATCACGCGACGACTAAAAGGAGCGGAGCATTAATGGAAAGAGCGCAGACGAAGTTGCGCGGGTCAGCTAGTTTTATATAAGAAGAAGGAGATAGATATTTCTCCTTTGGTGTAACTTGGATCCTTGAGATCCTATGCTAAACCTTGGACGGCGATAGACTGGTCTATCTGGGGTTTCCGCAAAGCAGCTAGCTGGCACCCAAATAGTCGCCGGTACTGTGTAAAGACCAACCAACCCGCGAGGATGCGAAGTGAGGGTAGCGTTTGTTAAGAACCAGTAGAATCACTTCAATTACCTAGTCTAGAGCGAGTCAAATCGTTTATGCCGTAAACTATTCTATAGGTTCATAACAGGCACATCCCTCGCTACGTATCCTCGAACATCTCTGGTGGAAACGCAGTCTTAGACTTGCTTGCTGGACAAATATAAGGCCTTAGTGCAGCACTGCCAGGAGTGACAGGCTGATCATGCCACTCAGTTAAGCTATGTTCTAATGCGGTTACTTTTTTGCAGGGATTGCGAGCGTTACTTCGGTAAGGAGAGTCTGCAGCCCATCACAAGGGATGACTCAGTTATCTGCAGCACCGAATACTCCAAGATTGTGCCGCTAGAAGGCGGTGAGGTCAGTCTGATTGCTTTAGCAGGTTTAAGATGTCGATGATGTCATGAAGTCGTAGATAATAGATTATGTTTACCGTTTATTCATCTGCACGTCAGCAGCAACATTAATTCAAACTAGTACCCGTACCCGTACCCGTAACCTGTGATTGGCTGTGCCATAGGAACCTGATACCACAGTATACCTTCAAGTGGCGTCGCTCCGCGAATCGGTCGCCCTTCCTGTGGCTCATGCCCTACCACCTGCCTGTCTATTTTGCTAAGACCTCACAGTGAAAATTAAATAGAAGTGAGTGTGAAGGGAATTGTAATTCTTCCTAAAGCTGTGGGTTGACAGCTCACTTCAAGCTTACTTACCTTAGTATTCTCAGTATAATCGTAGGCACGACCAAACATACTTGAACATTGACCTGAATAACTTTATTGCTTGCTAAGAGTTTCGCGCCTCGAAAAGCAATAGCAGTTTAAAAGTGAAGACGGGATCTCGTGGACGTATGGCCACCGAACAATTGAGGACCAGGAACGACGACTCCTGCGGCCATATTATGCCTTACCGTGCTCGTCATGGTCGCTGCCCCAAACGTGTGAAGTTCCTAAAACGTTTTCTTCTAGTTTAATAACCTTTTTTTTCTTACCAGATCCCGATATCCCTGCTGAACTACCGTCCGTCTGCAAACACCTACTTCAACTCTTCAGTACTCCAGGAGTGGACTAGAGCGACCAATGTGCGGCTCCGTCTGCTGAGGACCAAGAACTTGCTGGGGCATCTCATGTCCGTGGCTAGACAGGATCCTACTGTTACCAGACGTGTAAGTTGATATTGGACTGTACGAAATGCTCGTCATTAGGAGTTCACTTGAGAAGAAATGTATCGTAAAGTTGGTATAACGCAATATCAGGAGTGGAACTCTCTGCCTGCGTCTGTTTATTTTTTATTTGTGATGGGTTTGCTCTTGACTGGAGTCTTGGTCAGAGATGACAGAGACAAAGTCAACGATTCAGCGAGCTTACCCAGAAGGAGGATTATTAAAATTATCACATTAACCACCCAGTGCTCTTCCTCCTCTCTCCTACTTGATCTATGCTGAGCCCGACAGGGTCCATAATTGTGACTAAAATATTTATTTTTCTACCAACTGTTCACATTATAGTACGCAATAATGAATTGAGTCGATTGAGCCTGTTCACTCTAACTTGGAAGAGATTAGGGTTGTAAGTTGTCTGAGTTTTCGAACGCTTGCAACCCTAATCTTTTCAAATTTAGAGAGAACAGGGTCCTGGGCACTCCTGGGTAAGCTCGCTACATCGTAGACTTTGTCTTTGTCATCTCTGACCAAGACTAGAGTCAAAAAAAACCCATTTCAAATAAAAAATTATTGAAATCTTCATCATTATCACTGAATGGCATACTAAGTTTCTGTCAGCCTCTATCTTTATCTTCTTACTTCTTCTAAGCATGCCAACGATACGAGCAACGGATTTTAATAAGGTTTTCACTAATACTAAGCATGTATATTACTTATGCATTTTTTTTGAGTGGCCTTGCAAGGCCGAGCGTTTCGTAGTCTATTATAAAAAGTACAAAAAATGTAGTGTAGATTCTCGTTTCAACATCCCGTGTTAACGGTTTTTACTCTATATCGTCTTGGATTAAAGCAAGACTGTCTCCCTCTTCTATGTAATGTATTGTTTATGTCAGTCTAAGTAGGTATACTTAAATAATTTACCTGGAGCTAAGTGATTTACCTACCTCATCGTACAGTACCTAAGTACCTACCTACTTACTTATTACAACATAAGAGCCCTGAACCTTAAAGGAGTCCTATGAAAACGTCATAATAAGAATGACCTGCTATTTGAGACGTTCCGCTGCCGATGAATGTCAGTGGCCTGCAAAGTGTTTCAATACTTCTCATGTTAAAAGCATGGCACTTGTAACTGACCTGTTTTTATGGCAAAACAAACAGGACCTTTAACTTTCGATACGTGCTACGTCTGGTTTAGTAATGTAAGGTCAATTTATGCTCACAATTTCAACAACCAGCTTTACTATGGTAGGCGCCAGATAATGTGCAATAACGGTCATTGACCCTCAAATATTCATTGACATTCTTAAAAAAGACCTTTCCCTAATATCCCTGTCTACGAAGGGTTACGTACCTACTTTATTGCAAGATTATCTGGCGCCTACCATCGATCTAAAAACATCTGTAACGCAAGACAAGGTACGAGTAGATTAATACTAGAGCTGTTAGAGTACCTTTTTGTTTTAGCTCCAAAACGGATGGCCCTTAACTACAATTAATCTCACAATTTTCTCCGCAGTACTTCTACAGTATTAAAGATATCAGTATCGGTGGGCGCTGCATGTGCAACGGTCACGCCGACACGTGCGAGCCCTCAGACCCTGCTACCAACACCAACATACTGGAGTGTGTGTGCCAGCATAACACCTGCGGGCAACAGTGCTCCTATTGCTGTAAAGGGTACGAGCAGAAAAAATGGAGGATCTCACAACATTGGGACAGGTTTTCTTGTGAACGTGAGTTTACTCAAATTAATTACTTTATATCCTACAGGTCGAATAGGCCCCGAGACATGGCGTTTTACAAGAGTTGGTATAGACAAGCGACTATACTTAATAGAATAGTTGACATAAGTACATCTCCATATACGCTCGTTGGGAGGAACACCAGCAAACATAATCAATCAATTGTCAAATGCTATGAATCGGCACAGAAGTACCTACAATGTTTTGATAAATAATAGTAGATTATGAACCGAGGGGCTATAGCAGCGTCTCATGACACGAGCGTCATTTTGAATCCCGAACACAATGTAGGATTCGAGAGTTAGGTATCTCACGAGCGAAGCGAGAGAGTTAGGTATGCCCAAGGCAAAGACACCTTAATCCCTGAGGAGCATACCTACTCTACTTTTCACAACTAGGTACTGCGAGAAAATTGTGCTCTAGCCATGAAAACAGATGCAGTGCGTCGAACCCCCGCCGCAAGGAGCAGGTCACACGTCTGATGCTGTGGCTCCAGCCGACCGCAATAATTAAGATTGAATTTCATTATAGCGCCGGGGCCCGCCGGGGAATAATGTGATTTGAAATTGGAACGCATTTTGACAGCGCTCGCTGCACCTAGCAGTGGAGGCCTACGGGGGCCACCCGCGGGTTAGAATGATGTACTTTAAGTTAGGTTTGCATGGCAAATAAATTAACAATTTCGTGCAGGTGGTGTGAAAAATGTATTATCATCCCTTACATCGATTATCTTACTTACTTTGACTACAATACACAAAAAAAAAAACAGCTGATAACAGACATTATATCCCTAATGCTATTCTACCCTCTTGCAGCTTGCAACTGTCACAGCCACTCAACAGAATGCGAGTATGACCCCGAAGTAGACAGGCAGAGGCTTTCGATTGACATCCACGGCAGATACGAGGGTGGTGGCGTCTGCAAGAACTGCCAGCACAACACACAGGGCATCAACTGCAACAAGTGCGTGCCGACCTTCTTCAGGCCCTACGGAAAGAGCTGGAATGAAACCGATGTGTGCCAGCGTGAGTATATAAATACCTACCTATTATAATTATCTTTTTTCTTATCTTTTTTTCATTATATCATCTATTATAATTATACAAATGCTCTATAAGCTCTCAAATGGTGAATTTATCAAACGCATTGGTTATTTTACCGTCGGGATTCGAAGTGATGTTTAAACTTGCTCTTAAATTTTACTTCATTTACTGATTTTTGTTGCAAGAATCATTTCCACAATCTCAAGAAGGTGAATTGAAACACACTTCAAATCATTGCTATGAGCCATGAAGATAAGGTAACAGGAGACAGGTTCTAAATATCGCATTGATAACAACGTTTTTTATTTTATTCTCATATTAATCAAACAAATTCATATTGAATGTCCCGTTGGAAATGTAATAAGGCATACTTTCATTACCTAACGCAATATTATAATAAAACGTTGTGCGAGTTGCTGACTTGGTACACAGTAATAAGTACCAATGTATATTTATTAAAAAAGTGACATCCTGTATCTGTTATCTAAATCCCTTATCTACATACTGCAGCGATATAATAATTTTACCAGTCACGAATCTATATCGCCACTGTTAAAATGATTAAATCGCTGCAAGAATAGTATTTGGTAATTTTGTTCCAATACACGATTTCGGCAAGAATAGTCTTCGGTAAGTAATTTGGTTCCAATACACGATTTCGCAAATGTAAAAGTTTCAGGAACACAATCACTTCAGAAAACCCTCATTGATTCCTAGTAGATATTAAAGTTTAAATTCGGTGTAGTTTTGTGCGAAACACGAAACTAATTTAATGTCTAAGCCCGAAGTCCGTAGTTTCGGGCTTAGTTGCGGACGCCCGCAACTCAATATTCTTCTCCGTATCACCTACAGACATACGATTAGTCCCAAACTCAAACTAAAAATTAATGACAAGTTACGGAGTCATGAAGGTATATTTATCGATACCCTCATGTACGAAGTAGAATACGCTCGCAACTAAACCTGAAACTACGGACATCGCCGCGGGCTTAGAGAGAATTTTATTAGTAGGAGCACTAGGAGCTTGCCGAGTAGGCTGACTCCATATATTATATTGGCAGCCTAATTCCAACACACACTACAAATGTGAAACATCGGCATTCTCATGCCAATGAAGACTTAAAAAAACGCAGAGACCTTACTGAAAAGCCTCGGTAGCCAGTGGGCAGTGCATTCAATCCCAAAAAAAAACTTTGTAAACTAAACTAAATGTCAAATTCCATTGTATGTAAACAAACAAACAAAAATATTAATTGAAATTACTGTTGGTGAAAATAACTGATAACGATTAATACTGCGGCACACAGCTATGTTCTTGTATTCTCGAAAGTAATTTGATACATGAATGTATCTTCAAGTATTGATGATTATTCAGAATATAACCTAATTTTTTTTCCCAACTTCTAACTCTCCCTAAATACCATTCTTATCTAAAATTCTTTCCGGTTTAGCCTGTAACTGCGACCTGCACTATTCGACCGGCAACTGCGAAGAGGAGACAGGGCGTTGCGAGTGCCGGGTCGAGTTCAACCCGCCGAACTGCGACTCATGCGCTTATGGCTACTTCGACTACCCTGACTGCAAGCCTTGCACCTGTAACTTGAACGGAACTGACGGACAGCAGTGCACGCCTGTCGATGGCCTGGTAAGTCAAGTAAGAAAGAGACGGGGGGAGGATCGTGAAACAATCATTCAGTATGGGCATTCCCAAAAGTAAACAATGAAGTTAACTTTGGATGCAGCTGTGTTGGGTCAAACAAAAAGTAAACCCCAAACCCTTTTGAAATAATTTCACAATATTCACACACAACCTGGCCATCCTTTTTTATTATAGCTGTCATTTGTATAATAACAAGACAATAGAAATACAGTTGGTGTCTAGTTTTGTTACTCTGTCATCATATCAGCTGGAAGACATGACTGCTAGATGTAGGCCTCCCCCAAGTGTTGCCACAACAATCGGTCCTGTAGTTACTCCGTGGTTGACAGTTATAACCATATACCAGGACAAAAGAGCACAGCTCTTCTAAGCACAGAGATAAACATCCATGGCCTCCTATACATTAATTATATTAAAATATTAACCGTAGTCAGCTTGCTCCATAGTAGACTCTGTCTCTTCATCTAGCCTAGACTAGACTAGAGTCAAGAGCAAACCCATATCAAATAAAATATAACATACATTTATTGACTTCCTATGAATTAAAACTGTAATAAATACATAAAGCTGTCCTGAATCAACTTCTGTTGTAATCCTTTACATTCTCTAGAAATTATATTCTATAGCTTGGCGCCTACCATACATATTAATACCCTATTATTGAATAAGTCTTATCCTGTTTCAACCAATTCTTTGTTTATTCAAACAATTGTATTATCTTTACTCTATACTAATATTATAAAGAGGTAACATATGTTTGTAAATTTGTATGTAGCGGGTAATCTTAGGAACTACTGGTCCGATTTGAGAAATTCTTTCAGGATTAGACAGCCCATGTATCGAGGAAGGATATAGGCTACTTATTATCACGCTAAGACTAAAAGGAGCCGAGCATTAATGGAAAATGTGACGCAGAGGAAGTTGAGTGGGTCAGATAGTATTATATAAAACTTTTCCGTTGAGTTCCGTTATTTATCTTTATCTTTATCTTTGAGTGACTGAATGATTGTCAGACAATGCACAGCCATAAGTGCTAATCAGAAATTTGGTATGTAAAAGTGTAGGAGAACACTAAGGATTTACCAAAACTGCTATGAGAATGGGATAAATAGAATAAGTCAAAGTTGCAAACAAAAGCTGGTCATTTATATTTTTGCTTTTAATGCAATATTATTACAGAAGGACCTTGCTTATGTTCTAAGGACTGATTGCAATGCGTATTTCAAAGATGATAAGATTTTTTTTTAATGTCTTTAAAAAAGTCTTTTGTAGAAAGATGAATAACAACTAAATTGTATGTCTACAGTGTCCCTGTAAATACAACTACGCTGGAAAGTCCTGCGAGGTTTGTGCTGATGGATATTATTCACCAGAATGTAAAAGTAAGTAGCGAAAAACTAAATCATCTTTAATATACATGAATTTTATTATCTTGTAGTAGGTTGACTGGTAGAGAATGTTTATTGTGGTCTCAATAATGCATATTAATGTGTCGGTGGCAAAAAATTGAGTGCTAAATAGAAAGTGCAAGTGTGTGTGTGTGTGTGTGTCGTGTGTGTGCCGTGTGTGTGTAAGTGTAGTGTGTGTATTATGTAATTTGTTCGCAGGTTGAGACTAATAAATGAATCTCTCCTGTCTTTTTCCAAATTTGTTTGTTAACTTAACTGCATCCAGTTAAACTAGACGCCGTAGTTTAGACGACGAAAGCGTTACTTAATCTTGAAGATCGAACTGTGAAGCACTTTAACATAGCTTTGTGGAGGCTTAGTTACAAGTTAATTAATGCATAATGATGCATTCTAACTTCATAAGTGTCATTCAGCTTAAAGACATCTACTGATTGACATATGCCTCCCTCAAGTTTTCCCACAATTGCCTCTCGCATCCATTAGAAAGAGTCAACTCAAACACATTACCCCGGAACTAATTACTGACAATGGCGGTGCTCTTAAGTTTATTCGAAAATACGCGTATCTCGGGCTAATGTAGTTTGGTAAGAAGAACTTACTTTGAGAGAGAGCCTAACAGAAGAATTCAGCTGGAGCTGGGAAGCTTCGCCGAGTCTTCTCGTCAAGTATTCCACAGAACCAAAAGACTAAAGCCGCTTTCAGACTACGCTATAATATAATAGCTTATAGTATACAGCTCACAGCACAACATTATCGCGCACCATACAATGTTATGGACACGTTCACACTGTACTGTACTATATTACTGTGCTATGAGCTATATAATCTATCTATACTTATAATAAATAGAGAGGGTAGATAATAGGTATATTATAATAGGTAGAGAGGTCAATTCTGTACATGAAATATATTTCCAAAATAACTATCAGGGGGTGATTAGGGATCGATACTGATGCCAAAAATGCAATCAGTACAATTTTTGTCTGTCTGTCTGTCGGTCTGTCTGTCTGTCTGTCTGTCTGTCTGTCTGTCTGTATAACCGTTATAGAAACATAAACTACTCGACGGATTTTAGTGAAACTTGGTACAATTATTATTCATACTCCTGAGCAGGTAATAGTATACTTTTCATCACGCTACAATCAATAGGAGCAGAGCAGTGAAGGGAAATGTTGGGAAAACGGGAGAAGTTACTCCATTTTTTAAGCTTCCGTCGCGTTTGCAACCTTAATGGTGAAAGCTACACAGAAATCATGTATGACGGAAATGTTCTCCTTTAAATTATATAAAAAATATCCAACGACAGCATATGTCTATCTTTTATGATTGACGAATAACACGTGTAACTCCCGATAGCTTAGCAGTTCGAAGCTTTCTGATTGTATTTGTCTACTTTTAAGTTTATAAAACTCTCAGTCGTCCCATAAAAGTTAACATTATTAACTATTCCATAAAAAAAGAATCATAGAAATCGGTACAGAAACACCAAAGTTATACATGAAAAACGCTAATAATAAGCCATCGCGCTTGAATACTGAATCATGCTATAAGAATTATTTTTGTGGTCGCGAACGCACAGGCAGGCGGCTAGCTTGGCGCCTAGAGGCTAGCGAGTAGCTTCGGAAAACGGCTTACGACAGTTTGCAATATCTTCTATACTTATAATAAATCTGTAGAGAGGTCAATTCTGTACATGAAATATATTTCCAAAATAACTATCAGGGGGTGATTAGGGATCGATACTGATGCCAAAAATGCAATCAGTACAATTTTTGTCTGTCTGTCTGTCTGTCTGTCTGTCTGTCTGTCTGTCTGTCTGTCTGTATAACCGTTATAGAAACAAAAACTACTCGACGGATTTTGACGAAACTTGGTATAATTATTTTTCATACTCCTGAGCAGGTTATAGTATACTTTTCATCACGCTACAATCAATAGAAAAAATGAAAAAAAAAAAAATGAAAATGTGAAAGTTTGGTTGTTTGTTACTCAATCACGCCAGAACGGTTTAACGGATCTTAATGAAATTTAGAACAAAGATAGATTATAGTCTGGAATAGAAGATAAGCTACTTTTAATCCCGGGAACATGTTCCCTAGGGATCACGCGGGCGAAGCCGCTGGCAGAAGCTAGTCCTTTAATAATTATAATGTCGAGGGGAAGATGGTTATAATTTCGCTTTACACCAAACGAGTAATATTATAAATGTGAAAGTTTGGTTGTTTGTTACTCAATCACGCCAGAACGGCTAAACGGATTTTAATGAAATTTAGAACAAAGATAGATTATAGTCTGGAATAGCACATAAGCTACTTTTCATCCCGGGAATATGTTCCCTAGGGATCACGCGGGCGAAGCCGCTGGCAGAAGCTAGTGCTACATATTATTATAGCGTAGTCTGAAAGTAGCTTCAAGTCTAATCAGTGCGTCCTGCCTGTTATGACTTACGTAGCCAAAACGTGCACACTCACGTTACAGCTGGTCCATAAATTCAAGGTCGCTCAGCGAGCTACAGAACGGGCTATGCTTGGAAGGATCAAATCCGCAACGAAGTGACAGAGAACCAAAGTTGTCGACATAGCTCACAGAATAAGCAAGCTGAAGTGGCTATGTGTCGGCCATATTAGCCGTGGAACCGATGACCGTTGGGGTAGACAAGTTCTTGAGTGGGAAATGAAATTGAATGGTGTGCACTAGGAGATGAACACTGTTCAAAGTTGGACTTTACATACGTAATTAATAGTCGCCTTATCGCCTCAAAATATTCTGACTGTTGAAACACAGGCCTCTCTGAGATAGAGATGGCCCTAATCACCCCTCAGGGGCACAGTGCGGATTGGTAGTTCTCAAATGTCTTCGAACTTTGCTAAGACCTGCCGGATTCCTCCCGATATTTACCTTCACCGCTTTATTTACTTAAACTATATCTTTACTTCAGATTGCGAATGCAACTCCGTGGGTTCTGTATCACAAGTGTGCAACAAGGACAGCGGTAACTGCACCTGTAAGAGCAAGTATAGCGGACGGACATGCAACCAGTGTGAAGCTGGTTATTACAACTATCCGACATGCAAACGTAAGTTTTTATTATAATTTACATCCTTATCTGCCTAGCCTTTTCTCTAGTATATTGGGGTCGGCTTCCAGTGAAACTGAATTCAGCTGAGTACCAGTGTTTTACGTGGATTGGCTGCCTATCAGACCTCCACAACCCATTAACTGGGTAACACGGTACCTCTTGGCAAGATTGGGGACAGATTTATTGCCTTCTGACAATCCGTAACGACTGCCAAAGATCTACAAATAACAGCCGAGACCAATGGCTTAGCGTGCTTCCCGAGGCACAGAGGAAACTCAGGCAGGATGTTAAGATAGTCACCCATCCACAGACCAACCTTGGCAAGCATTGCTCACCCTTAAAGATCGACCCGTGCGGCTGTTATTATTTTATTTAGCATGTTTTTATTATAATTTACTTACAGGAGAAAATTCAAGCGTCGATCAGTTTGGTTTACTATGTATTATTTTAATAACCCCTGAAAATGTTCCATTACCACAGAAATTCTACAGGTAACCATGTTGCTGCTGTTGTGTTTGAAAATAATTTAACTGCCAAGCCTTCCTCTAAGTCTAGAGATTACAAATACGTTTATTGAAAACGGGAAATGCTTAATAGGGAACGTGAACGACGCAAACGGGCCACCGAGCACAGCCATCGGTGGATATCACGCTGGTGTTCGGAACCCTCCACATTTAATCTAAGTATCGATAAGGCTATGATCATTGAGGCTTCCGTGCTTCATGGTGACACGTGCAATGCGTAGGACGCCTAACACCTATCTGCGCAGGGGTGGAGCAGCGCGAATTGCAGGCGTCTTGAATGGCCCGCAGTGACCACAACACAAGTAGCGCGTCGCGGCCAATGCTATAGCGAGTGGGTGCCACCGACTATACGTGTGCGTTGCGTCTATACAAAATATATGAAAAAATGTTCAAGTCACTGTCGCTGGCCATCAGTGACTGAAGTCGGTAGCCTGTTTGCGCCGAGTCACTAGCCTTAAACATCTACCTTAGTTACTCCCATCAGTGGTAATGATTAATGTTTTGTTTCACAGAATGCAACTGCGACGTGAGCGGCACGGAGCCCAGCATCTGTGATGACGTCACCGGCGCCTGTATCTGTAAGACTGGCTTTGGAGGAGCTCGCTGCGACCAGTGCTTGAATGGGTAAGACACTACACGAATAGGCTATATGTTTTTATTTTGTATGTTTGCCGTCGTTTTGCTTTCGTGACTTCATCATTTACTAGCTAGATAACAACAGATAAACATGGTTTGGAACTGAATTTGACGACTGTCTTTTTGTAAAACATAAACGTCCAAAAAATTTTACTTTTTATACGATTTTTTCCAAAACCGTTTTATAATCCTAAATTGGCTGTTGAATCGATCCGGTGCAATCGCATACATGCAATCTTTCTTGCTTCGCTAACTCTGCTACTAAATATTCTTCTCTCGCGTCGGAATAAGTTAAAGGAACCCCCCTATAGCAATTTTATCAATATGTATTAGTTTATAATTGTTTTTTGTATATTTTAATTTTTTGTATTTATCTATGGGTCTCAGTTGCCTGATAATAAATGATTATGATTACTTATTTTTATGTGAAATCTTCAAATGTCTCGGCTTCCTCTAGGCGCTACGGTAGTGGGTGTCCTTTGAGTTCCAGGGCCGTGGTAACTTTTTCGAAAAATAGGGTATTTTACTACCGTTCGATTTAAAAAAATATATTGAACAAGAATTTTTTGCCTTTTAAGTGGTGCAAAGTGTGTAAAGCACTTCAAAGTTTAAGAGTGGAGGCAGGTGACGTACGTTTTAGTAAAAATTTGTCTAACACAATGACGACACGCTAGTTTTTAACGCCCAGTATCGTCGTCATTTTTAGTTTTCGTGAAAAATGAACAATATTTTTTAGGGCCCTTTTCCAGTCACACGCGCGGATTTGGTCCGCATGCGGGCTGCCCGCATCCTATCATTTCATACATCTTTTTCCTGTCATGCGGGCTGCGGCCCGTCACACCAACCCATGACAGGAAAAGGGCCCTTAAAAATCTATATATCTGACGGACTAATTGGTACCGTATTCCGCAACCCTGGTAGGTCTCGTATCTCGTACATAAGTGAGCTCCATTTCCAGCTACTACATGGAGGTACGCGGCCGCGAGCGGCTGTGCGTGCCCTGCGGCTGCGACTCCACCGGGTCCACCTCCACCAGCTGCTCCGCGGACGGCAAGTGCAACTGCCTCTCCAACTTCGGGGGCAAGCAGTGTGACCAGTGCTCGCCTGGCTATTACAAGTATCCGGAGTGCTTGTGTAAGTCGACCTTTATCCACAGCATCATCATCATAATCCTTATCGCCCACTGCTGAGACTTCTCTTTTCGTGTGCCAATACCAAAAAAAAAACAAACCAGCCTCATATGGGTATGGTATTAAACTAACTAGTCATCATTCCAAACGTTTTTAGGGTTCCAATAATCCGTAAAATACGGAACCCTTATTGGATCACTTGGGTGTCTGTTTGTCCGTATGTCACATCCAGTTTTCTCGGGATCTGCTGGACCGATTCTCTTGAAATTTGGTATCCATACATATGGACTTCTGTTACCCAAACGGGCAGTTTACGTAGATTAATAAATATATAGTGTATAAATGGAAAAAACTCCCAAATGTGACCTTTGGGGTTAAAACTAGAAACATTGAAAAAAAGTATTTCAAACTGGCGTGTGACATATCAACTGGGCTTTCTGTGAGAGTTTTATCTAGGTATATTTTTTTCATAATTAAAAACAAATAGTTTTCAAGTTATTCAAGAACTTAGACCAAAAAGGAGATAAGGGAACGGTCATCCCTTATCTCCGAAACTACTGAGCCTACAATTTCGAAAAAAAATGCAGATATATCTGTATACCTAAAGATTACAGAAAAAACCTGTAAGAAGTCTGTGATGTTTATTATTATTATTCCGTTTATTCATTTCTATATACATAAAATTTACATTTTTAAATATACCTTAAAAAAAACATTAGAAAATACATTTAAAAATATAAAAAATAGTAGCCCACCGGTATCGGGACCAGGGTCCAAGCTACCGGTGGTCAGGGCTCCCGAGAGAGGAATCTCCTAACAATACGCGCCGTGTCCAGGAGTACTGCTTTCTGGATCAAGCCCTTGATCCAGCTGCCCAACGAGAGCCTCTTTAGATGTTGGTCGAGGCTCTTGGCAATTATGCCATTGGCCGTCACGACTATCGGCACAATGACTGCTGTGTTCACATCCCACATGTCGACAACCTCGCGAGCCAAGTCAAGATACTTACTTTGTTTCTCTTTCTCAGACTTCACGAGGTTCTCGTCATGAGGGACTGCTATATCAACAATCATTGCGCGACGCTCTAGTCGGTCTATCACCACTATGTCAGGCTTATTGGCAACAATAGTCCTGTCAGTGATGATAGACCGATCCCAGTACAACGTGCAATTGCCATTTTCGAGAACTGGGTCGGGCACATACCTATAGTACGGTACTTCCGATTCCACAAGATTGTATTTCAAAGCAAGTTGCTGGTGGATAATCCTGGCTACAAGGTTGTGCCTGTGCAAATAGTCTCCGTTAGCCAGACTGGAACAACCGGAAATAATGTGGCGAATGGATTCCCCGGGTCGGTGACATGCCCGACATATGTCAACCGTACCGTCCTTCACAATGTATTTCCGGTAGTTGTTCGTCATCATAACTTCGTCCATAATCGCACAGACAAAACCTTCGGTTTCCCCAAAGAGGTCACCAAAACGCAGCCAGGCTACGGACGCTAAGAAATCTACATCAGGCCCATGTAGGACCCGATAAAAGCGTCCGTGAAGCTCCTTGCTTTGCCATACCTCCCTGCGGTCGTTTGTATCTAATACCACAGGTTTGCGCCAGTTCTCGTTAGCCAAGGCGAGCGCGGTAAGGCCTTTGTCCACTGCTACCACATCTCGATACATACCCACGTCGGCCTCAAGGTAGTACTCCCTAAGGCTGCATACCTCACGGTTGTGCAGGGTCTTAGCATTTAAGAAGCCACGACCCCCACACTTCCGCGGGATATACAGCCTCATCACCGATGACCGTGGGTGATGCATCCGATTTGCGGTAAGCAGTGAGCGTACCCTCCTATCCAGGGCGTCAAGTTCCGTCTGAGTCCATTTGAGTATGCCAAAAGAGTACATCAAAACCGGCATGACCCAACCGTTGAAGGCACGCACCTTGTTTCCGCCTGATAAAAGACTGTTAAGTACTTTATTCAGGCGGCTAAAGAAGCGCTCCTTCAACGATTGTTTCATATCAACAGAATTGATGCCTAACGCTTCCGACATACCCAAATACTTGTAAGTTTCGGTTGAAGAGAGGGACCTAAGGTGTATGAAATCCGAGAGTTGTGTTCCCACGGATTCCATAATCTCCCCTCGCTTTACATGCATGACCGCACATTTATCCACACCAAATTCCATCCTGATGGCTCTACTGAAGGCTTCTGTTACCTTTAGTAGCTTCATCAGTTGCAAGTTGTTGGGAGCAAATAGTTTCAAGTCGTCCATGTAAAGGAGGTGCGATATGACCTGACCACCTCTTCTCAACCGGAAGCCTTGCCCTGAACCCTCCAGCAATGTACTGAGAGGATTGAGGGCCAGACAAAACCACAGTGGACTCAGACTGTCGCCCTGAAATATGCCACGCTCGATCCTTATGGGGTCGCCGTTCACCTGGGTCTGTCGACACCCTGGATAGTGAAGGACCGTCCTCCACTGCCCCATACACGACATCAGGAAGGTGCGTAGAACTGCATTAACTTTATACAGCTCCAGCACCCTCATGAGCCATGTATGTGGCACCGAGTCATAGGCCTTCTTATAATCTATCCAGCATGTCGACAGATCCCTTCGGGAACGACGAACCTGTTGGCAAATGGCAATGTCAATTAGGAGCAGCTCCTTAGTACCGCGGGACCCATTCCTACATCCATTCTGAGAGGCAGACATAATTGAATTACTATCAATATGATGGTTAATTTATTTTTAATTCGTAGTTTATTTATTATTATTATTATTATCATTTATTTTCAGACATTGAAGTCCATAGAAACAACACAAAATTACATAAAAATAAACACACATAAGAATCACAAAAAGGCAGAATAACAATAACATAATAGCAACAAAGACAAAATAAAATAAAATAAAATAAAATAAAAATAAAATAAATTCACGTACAGCTAACCAGAACCTACCCGTGTGTGCAGTCCCACCCAACGACCAAGCATCGGGCAGTCCCACCGGTCACTCAATGCCCTCAACATGCTGTGGGTGCTGGTATCTGTTCTGTGCCGGAGAGAAGCGCATCGTTTTCGAATAATGGCATAAAAATCATGCATTCTCGCTTCGGCAAACATACCCGAAGCGCTACAATACCGTGGCAGCCCCACAATCATCCTGAAGGCATTGTTATACTGTACACGCAGGGCGCTGTATGCCTTCTGCGTATACTTGACCCAAAGGCTGCAGGTGTAAAAAGTCTGACAGTAAGCTCGAAAAAGCGTCATTTTAACGTCGTAAGTACACCGTGCAAACCGACGGGCCAGCATATTACTTCGAACAGACAGCGCCCTACGCTCTCTCTCGATGTCTAGATCATCACACAGGTCCTCAGTGACCCAGTGGCCCAGATATTTAAATTTTGAGACTTGCTTCAAGGGTGTACCTGCTAATGAGATGCAAGGAACATTTAAGTATCTTCTGGCACCACCATTAAAAACAAGAAACTCACTCTTAGTGACATTATACCTAAGCCCCTGAGGCACCGCATAGTTCTCACAGACCTTCAGCAAACGTCTTAATGCACTGATTGATGGGCTCAGCAAGACCATGTCGTCCGCATAGCTGATGTTGTTCATAGCAACTCCATCAACATCATCATCACCATGTTTAAATAACATTAAAAAAATATTGGTTCGGAAGCCTTTGCACGCGAGTCCGATTCGTTCTTGGCCAGTTTTTTTTTCTTTAATATTACAAGATCTGAACAATACGTTTTTTGCACCCACAGCCTGCAACTGCGACGTATCAGGCTCCATCGGCTCTACCTGCGACGACAACGGCCAGTGTCACTGCAAGCCCAACTTCGACGGTACCAAGTGCGACAAGTGCAAGGAGCAGTACTACAACTACCCGGCCTGCGAGGAGTGCAACTGTGACCCCAGGGGGGTCATCGCTAGCTTTGCGGGTAAGTAGGATAATGCAAGCCCAACTTCGACGGTACCAAGAGCGACAAGTGCAAGGAGCAGTACTACAACTACCCGCCCTGCGAGGAGTGCAACTGTGACCCCAGGGGGGGTCATCGCTAGCTTTGCGGGTAAGTAGGATAATGCAAGCCCAACTTCGACGGTACCAAGTGCGACAAGTGCAAGGAGCAGTACTACAACTACCCGGCCTGCGAGGAGTGCAACTGTGACCCCAGGGGGGTCATCGCTAGCTTTGTGGGTAAGTAGGATAATACAAGCCCAACTTCGACGGCACCAAGTGCGACAAGTGCAAGGAGCAGTACTACAACTACCCGCCCTGCGAGGAGTGCAACTCTGACACCAGGGGGGTCATCGCTAGCTTTGTGGGTCAGTTTATTCGACCAGCCATAGACATGGACACATCAAAGTCAAATCAAAGCAATGTAGAATTGATTTATTTTTTTTACTTTCTCGGGTCCCTGGAGACCCGGTCCTTTGGTAGGCGTACGAGGGGCCGAAACCAACTCGCAGAGGCCCCGTTAGACATTTCAAATGTAATGGGGCACCAACCAGCGATTATCCCTGTATGCACTGAAAGTATTCCCAAGGACAATCCCAGGTTGGAGCAGTACTATTGCAGAATATGGAAACAAAAAATGAAAAGCCATGGGTTTGGGTGGTTTGATTTAATTAATTGTTATGATAATAATATTTAGAGATTTAGGGCACTCAACCTGGATAGGTTAAGTTTGAAAGGGAGCATGAGAGCTGGAGTGAGCGAACAAACCGAACAAACTAAGCTCCCGTCATCCTATTCATGTAAGGTACCTATAAACCCTGCAGACTGAAATAGGAGAGAAATTAAGATTGATATGGCTATTTTATTAAGTGGCCAACCATTTTATGAACTGGCCGGCCACAACAAGAAACTGCCAAATTCAAACAACTTCTTTCTTTGTTTACTAGCTACATACAAGCTGTAGGTACATAATCGAAACAAAATATTTTATTTTTATAAGTAGGTACAGTGACAGACTACAGACTGAGACAATTCAGTTCAGCTATGAAAATATACAATTATACAGTACCAATTAATTATAACTGTACACAGCGTTCAATGTCTAATATGCTTCACTAGCTGACCCGCGCAACTTCGTTTGCGTCACATTTTCCATTAATGCTCCGCTCCTATTTGTCTTAGCGTGATGATATATAGCCTATAACCTTCCTCGGCTATCTAACACTGAAAGAATTTTTCAAATCGGACCCGTAGTTCCTGAGATTACCCCCCTATATACAAACTTACAAACAAATGTTACCTCTTTATAATATTAATAATTAGTATAGATATAGATTAGTGACAGTTAAGGTTAAATAATATGGAGAAGTTACTGAATGACAGTGTTATAATTATAATGTATATGTCACTGGAAAGTGAAAAACGCTGTAAGATTGTAAAAATCGCGTGAAATTATTATTTTTTTTTCTGAAAAATACGGATAGATTGGAAAATTGAATTTAGATGGCATTTATAATATACACAACATTTTTTTATTTTTTCATAATAAATTGAGAAAATATAATCTAATCAAGATTTATCACAATCTTACGGAGTCTGCCATTTTCCCGTGACTTATACAAAGAATTATTCGAAAACAAATGTTCAAAAACAAGTCTACCTAAGGGAGCGTCTCCACGAGCGAAAGGATTGCAGCGATATTATCGTCGTGCCACGCATTTCTATAACAAGTCTATGAACGTGTTTCCACACGGCGATACTGTCGCGGCTATTCGACGAGTGATAAAATCTCAACTCGCTCGTGAAGACGTGTAAACTATACTATTCTAATAAAACAAACAAAAAGCAAATATGAATGAACACGTATACTCAGTATTCATCTAAGAATTATCTTTGTCTCCTAGACAAGAGTCAAGAGCAAACCCATGACAAAAAAAAAATATTATGCTAATACCAATGCAGAAAAAGCAAGCGAGTAAACAATAAAACAAATAAAAATGTAAATTAATCCAAAACATATTTAATAATAGTTACTAGCTGGACAGCAAATACAAAACATCTAATTTACTAAAAAAAAAATAGTTGAAAGCTTCCTCTCTCCTAATTATTTAAAGTTTTGCTGTGCCCGATAGGGTCATAAAATTGTTTCTATTTATTCTTTTTACCACCTGTAAGTGTATATTATGGATTGCAATAAACTATTTGAGCTTTGAGCATATTGCATTACATTGACTGCACATTCAGGACACCGGATATTGTCTTCATAACTCAGGTTCAATATTGACCAAACACTTAATTCCAGGTTGCGGATCAGTACCGGCTGGTGAGCTCTGTCAGTGCAAGGATCGCGTGCAAGGCCGCATCTGTAACGACTGCAAGCCTCTGTTCTGGAACCTGCAAGAGTACAATCCGTATGGATGTGAAGGTAAATAATCTTCTACATCTTCGTGTCTTGAAACTACAGATTACATTCTCTACCTCATCTGATTTGCCTAGTCTTTTCCCAACTAATACATAATAATAATTAATTCTTTATTAGTACAAAAATGTTACAGAATGGTGAAACCCTGACTCCTGAGCTAGGTAGAGTAAATATAATTCAGGAGCCAGTGACTTCTTCTATACAAGTTACAATGTAGCACGTAAAAATTAAAACTACCTATTTTTTGACCAATTAAAAATACAAATTCCAAGTTTGCTTTAAAAATTATTCGAAACAAATACAAAAAAGATTAGAAAAATTAATTTGTCAAAAACAAAAATACTATACTTATAGGGGTCGGCTCCCAGTAAAACCGAATTCAGCTGAACACCAGTATTTTACGTGGAGCGGCTACCTACCAAACTCATTATCTGGGTGACGCGATAACCTTCAGTCTACCGATGTCAGATTTTCTGGCTTCTGACTATTCGTAACGACTACCAAAAATGTACAAATGTCAGCCGGGACCTACGGTTAAACGTGCTTTCCGAGGCCTGGAGGAGTCTCGATACATTCTAATTCTCTACCTAAGGGCTAGGCCACACTACGGCTAAACTGCGGTTTTTAATCGTGAGATTTTGTCAGTTAAGAAAACTAGTACAAGTGGCTTCACTTGCAGTTTTTCCCCGACACTGATTCTCGTACTTCTCCAGCGGATTTGCAATAAACCGAGGCGGGAAAAAAACGTGGAGCAGCCTTAGCTTTTTTTGACTAAATGGCTTACAATTCCAGTGTCATTCCCCATTGAATTTATTTTCCAACAGACTGTAACTGCCACCTGGCCGGTACTCTAGGCGGCCTGGGCGCCTGCAACACTCGCTCCGGACAATGCACCTGCAAAATGAATGTAGGGGACCGGCAGTGCAATCAGTGCCAGGACGGCTTCTATAAACTCGATACTAATAATGTCTTTGGATGTACTGGTAAGTAAAATTTACATTTAAGCGCTTGCGCTATAGACTCACACGGTTGAAGGAGGTCCTCTCACATAGTTCGTCTTGGCGAACTACGAACTATAATAGTATTATAAGATTAGATAAAACACCGACCAACGAAAAACGCCAAAATACGTAAAGAGAGACCCGAGCCGCTATACTTATAAATCCACCGGTCAGCCGTATTGCCTTAGCTGTGACTGGGTATTTAAAACCAAATTCGGTCTAGCGCATCATATATTAGGGCACACGCTAGGAAATAGTATCATCGGTTCGCCGTTGTCGAAATCGTCGAGGAGAACTTTATAAATAAGTACATTAAATTAGATTTTATTCCATCCAAGAAGACAGCTTTTTGGACGGATAATATATTATGTCTCATAGTCTGATTTTTATGTAAATACATACATTGCTATTCTAGAGAAATAGCTGAATATGGAAACACATATAGTAAAAAATCGTAAGCAGCCCGTAGAATAGATTTTCAAAAAAATATGTAAATTTATTAAATAAAATGAATAAAGATATCACGTGACGTCACACGAGTTTTCAACATACTGTACCGTCTTTATTTTGAGTTTTGTCGAAAAAGAAAAAATCATGTCCTATTTTTTTGTGAGTCAATCTGAAGGTATAATTCGATTTTTTCATTAAAATAGTCTTCGAATATAAAGTTTTTCTTCGAATGGCAGGCTCTTTCATACGACATTATGTTGTTAATGTGAACTTTCTTTATTTTATTTAAAAGTTGATAAAAAAAAGAATTAAAATTAGGCACAAAGGTGATGCTTATTTCTAAAGCAATCTCCTCCAACATACTAGCTAAGGAGAGTGAAATAAAAGAGATCTAAACACCGTGTGTATCGGTTAATAAATAAAAAATAAATAATAAAAAAGCCCTTTATTCTGTGATTAGAGATGGATTACACTTTTTCCTTTTTACATTTGTTTCTTACAAAATGTCTCTTATCTCAGCGTGCCTCTTGGCATAGGCCTCCTTCAACAGTCTCCACTGAGGTCTATCCTGAGTTATCCTTCTCCACCTTGGGCCAGCAGTCAGTTTGACATCATCCTCCCATCTCATACACTGTCTTCCACGGCTTCTCTTCCCATCTCTTGGGTACCACTCTGTCACTGCCTTACACCATTTTCCACGTTTGTCACGCATCATATGTCCAGTCCACCTCCACTTTTGTTGGTCAATGCGTAGTAGGATATCAGTTAACCTGGTTTTCGCCCTGATATCAGTACTTCTGACCCTGTCTCTGAGTTTTGACCCTACTATGCTGCGCTCCATTGCTCTTTGACATTTCGCAAGTTTGTCTCTTAGAGATTTGGTGAGTGCCCATGTTTCACACCCGTAAGTTAAGCATGGAAGGATGCATGTGTTGAAAGTTTTTCTTTTGAGTGCCATGCCCAGAAAGTGTATCGGTTAAAGGTACTTAAACATAAAACAAATTTCAATAAAATGCTGTATTAACTGTCGGCAACGTCTCCAGAATGCGACTGCGACATCGGCGGCTCGATCGACAACAACTGCGACAAGGCGAGCGGGCAGTGCCGCTGCCACTCGCGCGTGGAGGGCCGCCGCTGCGACCGGCCCATCCGCGCGCACTACTTCCCCACGCTGCACCAGTTCACGTACGAGCTGGAGGAAGGCTACACGCAGTCCGGCCCCGTGCGCTACAGGAACTCCGACGAGGTCTTCCCCGGATACTCTTGGAAGGGATATGTCGTATTCTCTATGCTGCAGGTCAGTTTTTTACTTAGAAAGAGCTTTACACAGTGCCTCTTTAGTAGTGTTAAAAAGGCGGGCCGCCTTTTGCAGTTTCAAGTTATCCAGAAGCGAGCGCAGTCCGATCCTTGTGTTCCAAAGACGGCGTTAAATGGGACATGGTGTTTCATAATTCTAATGTATTATTTATTTTTAGTGTACCTAATTGTCTTAATGAATAATTTTACAAAAAATGATCGCGCCTTGAGGTACTTTATGTCGGGTACATTAGGTAGGCCGCCTTTGTAAGACGACTTAAATGGCACCGTGTATGAGTAATAATTTTCTTGAAATTTAAAAATTAAAATAAATATTTAATCATCGCCGAACGCATAGTCCCTATGATCGCTGTGTGCCAGAACGACGTCGCAGCTGAAACTGAAAGGAACTCGTACATTAAATCGTTATATCTTGTAGAACGAGGTGACAAACAGAGTGATGATCCCCAAGTCGTCGCTGTACCGCATGGTGCTGAAGTACGCCAATCCCCTGCAAGACCCCGTTATCGCCAGCATAGTGATAACGCCGGACAGCGTCGTGGATATACAGCAGAAGTGAGTACTTCTCGTTTTACCGTCACAGCACAATCCTGTGATGCACTGTATGACCACAACGACCTGCAGTCGACGGCATTTCCCTAGTTCTCTACGTCCCTATAAAGGAGATAATAGGGAATATGCATAAGATTTTTTTATTTGCAAAATAAACTGAAATGAATATAACAAAATATAGTAAGTATTAGGTTTAGTAAATAATCACGAAATTAAAGCTTCAGAGATTACAATATTACTTAGAGAGAGAAGTCTGATATGAACTTTGACGTCAAAGTCCATGACGCTATACAGCTGCCATAGAAAACAGCGTTTTTGCGAGAGGGACAGATAATATATATTTGTTTAAATGAATTATATCTCGTTTGTTTTTCGAGCAATTTTTACTCTATTTTCACTGCTAGTATTATTTTTTGTATATTTTTAGATACACTGTATAGATAATTAATAAAAAAATATTCATGCATATTCCCTATTACGGAGTAATTTATCTGTTATCGCAACAAATCACATAAATATTGAATAATCGAATATATCGATTATACAATATCTATGCTTATAACTTGCACCCAAAGTACAAAATAATATGTAAACAGAAAGTTTTTTTTAGTCACAAGCACCTCTGAGGTATTTTTTAGTCACAAGCACCTCTGAGGTATTTTTTAGTCACAAGCACCTCTGAGGTATTTTTTAGTCACAAGCACCTCTTGAGGTATTTTTTAGTCACAAGCACCTCTGAGGTATTTTTTAGTCACAAGCACCTCTGAGGTATTTTTTAGTCACAAGCACCTCTGAGGTATTTTTTAGTCACAAGCACCTCTGAGGTATTTTTTAGTCACAAGCACCTCTGAGGTATTTTTTAGTCACAAGCACCTCTGAGGTATTTTTTAGTCACAAGCACCTCTGAGGTATTTTTTAGTCACAAGCACCTCTGAGGTATTTTTTAGTCACAAGCACCTCTGAGGTATTTTTTAGTCACAAGCACCTCTGAGGTATTTTTTAGTCACAAGCACCTCTGAGGTATTTTTTAGTCACAAGCACCTCTGAGGTATTTTTTAGTCACAAGCACCTCTGAGGTATTTTTTAGTCACAAGCACCTCTGAGGTATTTTTTAGTCACAAGCACCTCTGAGGTATTTTTTAGTCACAAGCACCTCTGAGGTATTTTTTAGTCACAAGCACCTCTGAGGTATTTTTAGTCACAAGCACCTCTGAGGTATTTTTAGTCACAAGCACCTCTGAGGTATTTTTTAGTCACAAACACCTCTGAGGTATTTTTTAGTCACAAGCACCTCTGAGGTATTTTTAGTCACAAGCACCTCTGAGGTATTTTTAGTCACAAGCACCTCTGAGGTATTTTTTAGTCACAAACACCTCTGAGGTATTTTTTAGTCACAAGCACCTCTGAGGTATTTTTTAGTCACAAGCACCTCTGAGGTATTTTTTAGTCACAAGCACCTCTGAGGTATTTTTTATTTGTGATGGGTTTGCTCTTGACTCTAGTCTAGGTCAGAGATGACAGACAAAGTCTACGATGGAGCGAGCTTACCCAGAAGGAGCCTGGTCGCTCTAACTTTGAAGAGGTTAGGGTTGTAAGCGTTCGGAAACGTAGATGCAGGCAGAGAGTTCCACTCGCCATCATCTGCCTAGCCTTTTCCCAACTATGTTGGGGTCGGCTTCCAGTCAAACCGGATTCAGCTGAATACCAGTATTTTACGTGGAGCGGCTGCCTACCAGGCTTCTGACTATCCGTAACGACTGCCAAAGATGTCCAAATGACAGCCGGGACCAACAGCTTAACGTGCTTTCCGAGGCACGGAGGAAACTCGATATGTTAAGATGGTCACCCATCCACAGACCAACCTCGTCAAGCGTTGCTTAACCTTGAAGATCGACCTGTGCGGCTTTTATTATTTAGCCACGAGCTCCTCTCGTACAGTATTATTATTTTCCTTAGAAAAATATCATTAACTGACCAATTTTCCAGGTTCAACGTGGCGTTGCGGCCGACGAGCAAGCCGCAGTTAGTGACGGTGGCAGGCGACAAAGGCGTGGCGCCCTCGCCCTTCGTTATGAACCCCGGCAGCTGGACCGTCACCATCAAGACCAGTAAGGAAGTCATGATTGTGAGTAACTTCATCTATGAATACCTTCGTCTGCTTACTGACTAAAAAAAAACGTTATTCAGTGATAATGTCATCGGAGAATAGGGAATATGCATAAAAAAAATATTTATTATCTAAACACTTTATCTAAAAATATACAAAAATATATTACTAACAGTGGAAATAGAATCAAAATTGCTCGAAAAACAAACGAGATATAATTATTTTAAACAAATATATCTGTCCCTCTCGCGAAAACGCTGTTTTCTATGGCAGATGTATAGACGTCACGTAATGTGACTTCAAATTCCATGTCTGACTTCTCGTTCTAAAATTAATCTTTGAAGCGTTATAACTTCATCGCTGATGAAGATATTTAAAAAATATTTTCTAGAGTCTTTACTGGAGCTTATAAGTAATTCATTTTATAAATAAAAATCGCGTGCATATTCCCTATTGCATACGTCGTAGCATTGTAAAATATCGCGTAAAATTGTAAAATATATTTTCTTTAAGCCATGGATATATGAAACTATATCGCACTAAGAATTTCCAAACGTCGCCTTTATAATGCACTAGCTGACTCGCGCAACTTCGTCTGCGTCACATTTTCCATTACTGCTCCGCTCCTATTTCTTTCTTGATAAATGGGCTATCTAACACTGAAACAATATTTCATCACGCTGAGACAAATAGGAGTGGAGCATTAATGGAAAATGTGACACAGACGAAGTTGCGCAGGTCAGCTTTACTAGCTGACCCACGCAACTTCGTCTAGGCCGCTCGTTCTTTATTTGTTGCGTTTGTTACTGTCAGGCGACGGTTCTTAGGAAAAAAAAAAAAGAAAGTTTCAGTTGAAAAACCTCATATCACGGTG
This sequence comes from Ceramica pisi, assembly GCA_963859965.1. Taxonomy (NCBI): domain Eukaryota; kingdom Metazoa; phylum Arthropoda; class Insecta; order Lepidoptera; family Noctuidae; genus Ceramica; species Ceramica pisi. The sequence continues at coordinate 36,675,429 of OY982527.1, read as the reverse complement.
TTTGTTTTATCGAACTCCTCCGAAACGGCTTGACCGTTTTTTTTTTTTGTGTAAAACTCAATAGGTCTGAGATTCGAAAACATAAAATAGCCTATTTTATTTTTATCTGACATAACAACATTTACCCTATCAGCTAGTATTTGTATAGATTTAATGTTCAAAATGTGCTGGCTCTGCACCCAATTCGAATAAATGACTTTACTTTTAATTTTGATTCATAATTCGTCCATTCATCACGCAGGACTACTTCGTGCTCATCCCCGAAGCGTACTACGAGGCCACAGTGCTGACCAAGCTGGTGGACAAGCCGTGCGTGATCGGCGACCGCAAGCTGTGCCGGCACTTCGCGTACCCGAGCCTCTTCGGCCGCCCCACCGCCGACGTCAGCGGCCTCAGCACCTCGGTCAGCGGGTACATCGATGACGTTGAGGTAAGTCTGGAACGGATGCGACGGGGCATTGCTGCCAGGGTTGAGGAATTGTTCATAACAGTAACAAACGGAGCACCAAGAAAATAAAACACTACAAAGTATAAAATAACTTTAATTTCGGAAGTCGGTGTTAAAATACGAATAGGCGACCAAATACATCGACTTTCGAAATTAAAATTTATTTTGTACTTTGTATTTTCTTTCTACACCAATATTACCACCTCGCAATATTATCTAGTCAACTCTGTCACTGTTCCACAGCAACTGAACGAGCTACAAGCATCATCGGACTCCATCCCGATCTTGACGAACGACGAAATCCAGTACAACATGAAGATAGACCCTCCGGGTGCCTACATCCTGATAATCGAGTACGTGACGCCGATCAACAGAACTGTCGACAGCTCCAACGAAATCGAGGCGTACAACTCCAGCTATTCGTTCGCCAAGCGCGGCCCCATCACCGTCCGGTTCCAATCCGGTGACCAGCCGGAGACGGACGCCATAGTGAACCTGAATGACTGCCCTTACACGGCGGCGTGTCGCCAGGCAGTGCTCGATGATCTCTCCAAGATACAAGTCTTCAATATTCATGATGCCAATAATATCATTTATTTGATGGTAAGTTGCACTTTTAAACAATGTCTAACAGAACAGACGCAATACTTGAGGAGTCATTATAGTCATTATTACGAACCACTTTTGTCAAAGGACCAACACCGAACTCGCGAAAACAAATTTCTGCCCCATACATGTCCATTATGTGCGTATTAATGATCTATGTACCTACTGTTCCAGGGCGATCGCGACACTTTAGTAGGAATCAAGTCAATAGTGGCGATCCCCGAGGCGGAATGGCATTTGGACTACATCACGCCTAGGCCGTATTGCTTGAGGCGCAACGGAAAGTGCGCGCCTTCGGTCTTCACAGCTGCTGTCGATTCTAAGAAGGTAACACTATTCATTAAATCAGCATATATGGATTACAATACACAGGTCAGAACTAAATTTCCGTATCCTTAAAACTTTCTAATTTGCTTCGTGTCCTTTTCAGGTGGAAGTGGAGACCGGTACTGGCGGCGACCGCGACCTCAGGCCGCCGACCCTGGACAACGCGACCGCGGTCGTGTACATAATTGACGGCGCGGAGCCGCTCAAGGTCGAGTCCAAGATACCGGCTCCCGGGGAGTACATGTTCATGGTCCATTATTACCAGCCCGTACATCCAGGTAAACGATGTTATGTGTTTTGTTTTTTTTCAAACATGCTTGGAAACGTGAGCATTATTTTGACAACCTTCTTCGAGATAAATCGAAATTGCTGTATTGGCCAAATAAATGCGAGCAGCGGCCGCAAAAAGCTGTATAAAAATCCATATCCGTCGTGGTTTAGCGGCCAAATAAATAACATAGTAAGGTCATATCTGTCGTGTAATTTAAAAATTTAACCATCTTTTACTGCGAAACATTTCAAACAAGGAGGTAACTCATCAAAGGTTTTATTTAAATTTCGAATGGGCTTACAAATAGAAAGCTGTTTAATAAAAATAACAAATGAACACTTAAACGCTGGAAAAATTTTGTGGTTCGTTGGTCATCATGATTTTGAAAAGTAATTATACTTTAATTTACGCGCATTATTTGAGAAAAATACTATACAAGCCTTGGCCACCACTAAGCAGTGATGGACTTCGTGTGTGTGCCTCGGCTTCAGCTCGGCCCACATTTACACGTTCGTCCATCAAAGTCTCTTTTGCTGGCCGCTGCAGTAATGTACTATTATTTACTTGTTGAATTATTATACACTGTAATATTACTACATTATTAACACTGTAATATTACACCATCTGAAAGTGTAGCTAAAAAGGATCGGATTCTTGGAATTACACATAGCAAACGTAAGCTCTCGTTTTTAACAAATTCGCTTTACACGCAAACGAAACGAAAACTCAACTTTGAGCTAAGTTCGCCTTTATACATGAACTTTATTACCACTGTTAGCATTATAAATAGCTTTGGCGTACATACAAAATTAAGGAGAAGAAGAGCAATCGTCACCATTTTTTTCTAACTCAAATATTATTAAAGTTAACTTGTGTGTTTTGTAGAGAGCAGCCTCGATGCGGTGGTAAAGACGGACGCACAGCAGTTCGACACCAGCATGAGAGTGCAGCACTGTCCCTCCATCACCGGTTGCCGGGCTCTACTCAAGCTGGTCGACGGCACCAGCCGGTTCCCCATCTCTGACAACTTTACCATCACCTTCCTGGTAACTACACAATGATCCATCAAATGACTCCTTACTCTCTGGACGGAGCAGAAGAGAATGTCAGACTTTTACTCACTCGATACTTTTTTTTTATCCGCCTCCGTGGTCGAGTGGTTTAAGCGTTCGCCTTGTGACCCGGTGGTTGTAGCTTCGATTCCCACGGGAAAGCATAATTTATAAAGTTGTTTTCCAGTTTGGCTAGGACATTGCAGACTTGAATCACCTAACTGTCTGATAAAAAAGTTGATCTCGTGCTTTGTATGGCACGTATTTGCCTGTGGTCCCGGCCGCCAAATGGCGGTCGTCAAATAGACCCTGTCAGAAGCCTTTGAGATTGGTTTAGAAACGCTGACACTAGGGTGTGTGGACTCGTTGGACCTTACTGCCCACAAGAAGTAGAAAAATCATCGTGTTCCTCCAAATGCCCTCTGGCAATACATTGATCCTGTCACTGTGGCAGAAGCGAAAGTTTTTAAGAATGGATGAATGTTTGTTACTCTTTCACGGAGTAAATACTTGTTGCCGGTTTCTGCCGGTTCCCAGTCGCCGACAACTTTACCATCACATTCCTGAAACGAAAGTTTGTGCGGAAGGATGGATGTTTGTTACTCTTTGTCAATGGGCCCGAAAAGTACTGGAGTGGCGACCGCGTGCAAGATGGATCGATGACCTGGTGACTTGGTGAGGACTCCAATATATAATTGGTTTTGCAGGGCAATAACAGCAAGGGTCTGTGGATAGACTACGTGCTGATCATCGCGGCGTCTGACTTCACGGACACGGCGCTGACAGAGGCCAACGTGATCGACTATACGCGGGAGTTCATCGAAAAGTGCGCCAACAACCACTTCCACATACAGTCCAATGAGACCGGTGAGTTCTTGTCGATTCTACAGGGAACGTGCAGGAACCTGCAGGCAGCGCCAGCACAGCCCGTGTTGGCGCATGGGTGGGCCTACCCCCCCTGCCATGGCACTAACGTCATATCACTCATACCATCTGATATTTCCATCGTCACGTATCAAATCGCTAGGTTCTAATACCGCAGGTACGTCGGCAGTTACAAGAGCCCGACGTATAATGTCATGGATACTAGCGTGCCGTGCTATGCGGCCTGCGCTCCTGCAACAAGACGGCCGTGGTGCCTGAGACTGTCGTCAGCTACTCCACATTTAATTACTAAGGCTGGTTACATAGCTGTCCGGGACACCCGTACGAGATACAACGGGCCTGCCCGTTCGGGTTCCCGGAACTGAGACACACGGATGGCCCATACGTGTCTCCCGGACAGCTTTGAAACCAGCCTTATTTTAATTTCGTGCGTAATTTTGGTTTTTTTTTTCTTCAAAAATGCTTGTTGTTTAGGTTTCTGCCGCGACGCGATGTTCTCGATCACGGCGGAGTACAACAGCGGCGCGCTGGCATGCGTGTGCGACTTCATGGGCTCGACCGAACTCGAGTGCAACACGTTCGGTGGGCAGTGCCCCTGCAAGCCCAACGTGATCGGGCGCGCGTGCTCCGCCTGCCGCACCGGCTACTACGGCTTCCCCAACTGCAGGCCCTGCCACTGTCCCTCCACAGCCATCTGCGATGATAATGGTGAGCGATCTATACTAGTAAACCAACACAAGTCTGTAATAACAGCTTTTTTAATAAATTCATGTGACAAACGATACTTATTTTTTTTATGGATGAAAAATCATCACCATTTGCAGGACCGCGCCTACGGTGGGCGGGAGTCTCTGCGATTCGTCTAGGGTTACCTTCATGCATTATATAATTGTTTTATTTATAAATTGATTTTGTATTGTGCTTAAAAGGGCACACAAAAATAATTGGCTAGGAAATTAATTTTGATACTTTTTCTTGGGAGTCGTTTAAATAAATATTTCAATTTGTTTAAATAAATCAGTAAAAACCTTGTCTCTGCAAAAGATGTTTCATAAAATTTTACTTTTGGGCCTCTTTGTTGTTTGATTATGATTTTATAAGAATGTTCTTTCAACTGTATCTTTTACTTTGGAATGCTTAATTCAACTTATTAAGTTTCTTACAGTAACACACGAAAAATAATAGCATAAAACAGAGAGTTACAGATATTTTCGGCCGAAATAATATTTTTTATGTATGAGTATAAAACCAAAATCAAACATAAAGTAACTAATAACTAAGGTTACTATGTTCGATTGATTGAAAAAAAATTGTTTATACCAATGTAATTTTTTTATTGTTGTATGCAGTACTAAAATGAAGATAAACCACGGAGCACGCGGTCTGTAGCTTTAGTCCGCGCCAAGCGCCCGACTTTGTAATAGCCTCTCTTAGTACAATCATAAATGTATTGACATCCAAGTATTCGCTTCGTCCAGGCATGTGCATCTGCCCCAAGAACGTGGAAGGCGAGAACTGCGACCGCTGCAAGCCATACACGTTCAACTTCGACGTGCAGCGCGGCTGTGACGACTGCAACTGCAACCCGCTCGGGGTCGTCGACAACCGGCTGCAGTGCGAGGCCGACAGCGGCAACTGCGCGTGAGTGTCTGTCCAACGTTCCGAACCGATCGAGTATCCCATGATACTCGATCGGTTCGGAACGTTAGGCGCCAGATAAACTTGCAATAAAGGACATTTACCTTTTCCTAAGTACTTAGTAGATACCCGAACAATTCATTACTAACAACAAACAACATTACTATAGTGAATATAAATCGCGTTAGAAATTCTATTCAGGACAGTTTTGTCTTTATTTCTGTTTCTGATATTAAGACAATCAATGCTGACAAATATGCGGTATCAAATTGTGACAAGTATGCGGTTTAATGACCGTAGTTGCACATTTGTCTGGCGCCTACTATACGTAGCACCAATGGGTGACGTAACGTAAACGAAAGTGACGTAATATTAATGAGCAAAATAAAATCTTTAGGTTTAAAAATACCATGGGTCTGAAAGCCCGTTCAGATCTGCGCAATATTCGTTACGAGAGGTAGCGAAAGTCGAGTGAGTATGTGGTAATCCTACTGTTCAAACCAAAGCCGCGGAGCTTCAAACAAAATACCCAGCGAGATACCGAGCGACGTTTATTGCTACTGCTCTAGGTAACGAATACCGCGTAGGTCTGACTGAACAGGGGGTCAAAGCCACTTTGGCCGGGCCAAAAAGCACATCATGCTACCCGTCACTGTCAAATTTTCCCAATCAACCTTGAACCTAATGCGTTTGCGATAAAGATGAAAATGAAAGTTGACAGATTGTTGTGTGATTAATTTTATGATTCTACTAAAGTGGCCTTTATAAACCCGCAAACCTTATAAAGCTAACTTCAAACCAACTTGTTAACTTCGTAGCTGTCGCGAGAACGTGATAGGCCGTACCTGCGACCACTGCGTGCCCGGACACTACGCGTTCCCCGAGTGCGTGCCGTGCACGTGCGAGCGAGACGGCACTACCGACGACGTCTGCGACCAGGGTACCGCGCAGTGCTACTGCAAGAGATACGTCACCGGACAGGTTCGTAACATCTTTCTACACCTGCATAGAGTTGAAAATGCCGATAATAACAATTTGTTTTTTCGACGGCGACTTCCCAAAAGGTTCTCAATTCAGTTGTATTTTTTTTTATGTTTGTTAGCTCATAACTCCGTCAATAGGCTTGTGTCCAATAATAACAAATTGCTTGGTTTATAGAGTCTAATTATAAATGAAGAGACGTAGATAAGAAAAAACCAGTCTATTTCTCATAAAAGTTTCAGATTATTAATATTTTTAGAAAATAAATTCGAAACAATAGGCACTAAGTCACGTGACAGCGAACAAGCAAACAGAAAGTGTTAAGTCCCGCCACGCAAAACATCATTGTTGTTGTTGAAGTTTTCATACAACAGAGCAGGTGTAAGCAGTTTTGTTTCGCATACTGTGACGTCATTCAAGACGCCATGACACTATTCAGCGTTTTCAAGGGAAATCTAAATTGTTTTTTTAATACAAAATACGTTATGTACACATTGCTTTTTAGATAAAATATAGGCTTTTTAGGATAAAATAGATATCAAAGTATTTAATTATTAATTGCACCATTTGCTTGGGTTGAGTGTCGCTGAGCGAGTTCTATCGTTGATAACTCTTGTTGCTGCGACGAACTAGTGGATCTAAGAGAGTTCTCGCCGGCAGTGTGAACAGCCAGTTATCGACTATACATGTATGTGACGTGTCTCTATTACTCACAAGAGATCTATATCTTTTGTCCGTAAATAAAAAATAGTCGACTGAAAATAGTCGGTAGCTGATCGCTTCCTCGACGGCGGTGAAACAAGTACCTAAGTGTTGCGTGGAGCAACTTCAGATGCGAAGGCTTCATACCAATAGACGAATTTTATCATTTACAAGATGTGTGCTGCTATAGAGCATTCATTTTCTGTTCAGGCTTGTGACACCTGCGTTGAGGAGTTCTTCAACCTGCAGCCCTCGAACCCTGAAGGTTGTACCAAGTGTTACTGCTTCGGGAAGACCACCAGATGTGCGAGCTCCTATCTATCTTGGGCAGGCGTAAGTATCTTTAAAGTTTTTTGTGTTAATATGACAGTGCGCTAAAGGGAAAAGCTCGTGGCTTATTAACATCGGCCGTATGGGTAAATCGTCGTACTGTTCTCGCACTACTCCTTCAGTAATGTGTTTAAAACTGTAAGCAAAAACGCCGGCACCCTAAAAACAAGTTTATTCTAATCCTGGAGCTCAACGTAAACACTTTTTAATGTCGTTGCAAAGCTGCATAGTGTCTAAATTTTGTTTTAATGTAATAAATGGAAAAGTAAAATATTTTTCTTATAACTGTTGAAAAAGCCCATCGGGTGTCAAATTCCCCGCATCTGTGGCGAATAGCACAGAGTCTAAAGATGGAATTTTTTCCCGCGTCTACGACCTCTATTAACCAGCATTGCCTCCCCAGATCGACGGCATGAGCGACTGGTACCTCGTGAACGTGGACGCCAACCGCACGCTAAATATATTCCCGCGCACGCTAGCGCCCGTTTTGGTCAACGATTCGGTCATCTCCGTCGACTTGGTCGGGGACGACAGCGGACAGAAGGTCGTCTACTTCGGCGCTCCGGATTACTATCTTGGTAAGTCATCCTTATCTGCCTAGCCTTTTCCCAACTATATTGGGGTCGGCTCCCAGCCAAACCACATTCAGCTGAATACCAGTATTTTACGTAGAGCGGCTGCCTACCAGACCTACACATCCCATTAACTGGGTTAATTAATACGGCAGTTCTTGGCAAGACTGGTGCCAGATTTACTGGCTTCTGACAATCTGCAACGACTGCCAAAGATCTACAAATGACAGTCGGGACCAACGGCTTAACGTTCTCTCCGAGACACGGCTGAAACTCGGTATATGAAGATGGTCACCCATCCACAGACCAACTTTGGCAACCATTGCTTAACCTTTAAGATCGATCCTTGCGGCTAGTATTCTTTAGCTACGAGCTCCTCTATATATCTACGAGGTCTCTGTCTGTAAACATACTAATGACCAGATTCGATACTTTTCTTAAACAACTCATATTCAAAATATTGTTTTTAAACTGATCTCTGTAACTACCAGTCAGATTTCTATGAAAGAAAATTCTTTGTATATTTTTAATTGCCCTGCCAACAACAGAAAAATCAAAAGGATCTCAGGTCAAAAAAGGTAGGGAACTGTTATGTATGTGTGCAAAGCGTGCTCCCCCCCCCCGCGCCGTCTATTGTAACCGCGTGTCCTGTTCGCCAATAAATGCGTACGTTGGTAGCTAGTTAGCGTTTCACTGGCGACGAGAATTTTAGCTGCAACTTGTTAGTTGTACTCACGTTCGACCATAAAGCGGAAACCCACCGCATGTGTATGAAGCTTCGTGCATCAAAATGTATAAGATCGTTTCCACTGCAACCCACTTACACGCTACGCATCGATTGACGTCATTGGCAAACGCGTGGCTTGCTTGACGCCCTTGCTTTGCGCCCACGTAGCTTAACCCTATCAACGCGGCACACGCTATACACGAATACTAACCCACGACTATGTCAAAACCATATTCTTGCAAAAAAACAAGTACGTAGCCTCTTTGTGTGCCGTGGTGGGCCACGCTACAGTTGTACATAGTCGTGGACGTGTAGCGTGTACTGCAGTGGAAACGTAGACCCACGTTGTCAAAAAAATGAACCCACGCAGCGGAAATGCGCCGCGCGTGGCCGTACATAGTGTGCACCGTGGTAGGTTTGCGCCTTGAAACACGGTCATGGAAACGTATAATGGGCCCAATTTGTCGTGGCCATTGACATAAACAAACAGACGGATAAAAAATTACAACGGATTTAGTTTTACCTAAAGCCATTGACGATGTGCCCTACGAAGACCTTTATGACTGCTGGACAAACATTTCACCCCCACATGTGTCGGGTTTGGTTAGCGTCATAATAATTTCCTTGCAGCATGCGACATCTCAACACGCAGGAGAATCTCATTCATAAATCTTGTTCCTTTATCTTGTAACCAATACAGTGTCGTGTATTATAATCTGCTTTCCCCGACTACATTTGTATTTGTAACTCCAGGCAAACGGCTGACGTCATACGGTGGGTACTTGACGTACTCGATATACTACGAGACCGGCCCCAACGGCAGAGCGATCGCCGCTGCTGACGTCATCATTGGAGGATCTGACGGGTATGTACTTCCGAGCCCTATTAATCTTATCCCAAATATATCGTTACTGGTTTTTTTCACATAATGTATCTTGATGGATATTGTAAGTGTGTTTTGGATTGGCAAATCTGATATTCGAATTGGTCCGTTTGGGTGATTTTCGCTACAGGGAAAGTGCAGGAACTATATGTGGTAACCGAAAAGTGTCAATGTCAAATATTTTTCACAATCATATAAATCGGCCAAGCCGTTTCGGAGAAGTTCGATAACAAACACCGTGACACGAAATTTTTATGTATATTGCTCACTGTAGGAAATCGGAAGCTTCTAAACTAAATATCTCCGTCGTTTTCCTTCAGATACTTGGTCCACAACAGCGTGGAGCAGCCGCCGTCTCTGACGTCATGGATGCACGCCGTCAGACTGTCAGAGGACGAATTCACCAACACTGACGGCTCGCCGGTCACCCGGGAGCAGTTCATGAACACGCTCGTCAGTGTCACCAGCATTTACATCAGGGCCACATACTGGGACCAATCCATTCAGACTAGGTAAGCTGATTTTTTTAGGGTTCCGTACCCAAAGGGTATCGCTGCATGATGAAGAGACATTGACGCAGCTAAAATTCGCCACGTGGCCGTCGATAATGTGCACTGCGGTGGGTCCGCGCCTTTATTATTTTCATTATTTATTGTAACGTCAATAGAAATACATGGTCTGCGAAATTGGCAGCTATCCATATAATATGACGTATTATGAAATACGCTCCACCACCCTTCGGGTATCAAACCCTAAAAATGGATGTCTTTCGACCGGGGTGATGGTAATGATATAAACAGAGAAAGAACTTTAATATTACACAAGAACAAACGGTAACCGGTTCACAGTCCAACAGACGGACAGTAATTTATTCGATATTTTTAAATACAAATAGCTGGGCGTGGAGCTGGTTTTTCAAAGGATAAGAATCACGTTGGCTTACTTCATGGAAAAGTGTCATACTTTTAGTAGTACAGAATTCTTAGGTTAAGAGTCCGATGTGTACTTTGAAGGTGACATCTTGGGATGCCATAATTGAATATAAGCAACAGCACATTGTAACAATTTCACCCATTTATTACGAGTCACCTTGCTACCCTCTAACAGCTGTAACTTATGATTGTTTACTTCGTAGCCTGATAGCCGTCACCTTAGACGTCGGCGTAGAAGAATACGACGAGTACTCTAAACGCGCTTCATCCGTTGAGGAGTGTCAATGTCCTAAAGCGTACCGCGGGCTATCCTGCGAGCAATGTGCCGAGGGCTACTACCGGCTGAGCTCCGGCTTCTGCGTGCCCTGCCAGTGCAACGGACATTCCAGGGAGTGTGACGTCAACACGGGAGTGTGTTTGGTGAGTTAGTGCCAATATTCCAAGGACTGTCCTGTGAGCAATGTGCCGAGGGCTATACTTACCTGCTGTGCTCTGGGTTCTGCGTGCCCTGCCAGTAATATTGGTCCAATATTATTTCTATCTGATGAGTTCAATAATCAGATTTTTTCAATAAAATATTCACGCGCACCCCCGACTGGAATAGTGGTCTATCTAAAAAGTTCGAATACTAGGCAATCCTTCACAGTGATTTACGAAAAAAAAAGAAAGATCTCAATAACATTATTGTCTGCCTCCAGGAGTGCACAGACAACACGATGGGTGACCACTGCGAGCAGTGTATCCCCGGCTACCACGGCGACGCCACCGTGGGCACCATGCGCGACTGTCTCATCTGCGCCTGCCCCATGCCCTACGTATCCAACAAGTACGTATGAGTCTATCTAAAGGTACACTTATCAACTTTCAAAAGGATTGTCAACTTGTTACCTTTTCAAGAAGGACGAATCTACACAAAACGAAGTAACCGATTTCCGACCTTATGAAAATACTGTAAGGTCGAAAATCGGTTACTTCTTTCTTATTACGACAGTACATAAAACTAGGTTTTCTTAACGAAATAATAAAACACAAAATATCATTAGAAACAGGATAATAATTTCTTCATTATCTGTTCGCAGCTTCGCCATAGGCTGTGACCTCAGCGAGAACGGTTCTCTGATCTCGTGCCAGTGCAAGCCGGGCTACGGCGGCGCGCGGTGCGAGTTCTGTGCCGCCGGCTACTACGGCGTGCCTGAACAAATCGGTGAGTTTTCTATACCCACCCAAGAAGCGCATCGATAAGCCAGTCTAGAAAGGTGCCACACGGCGCTGCATTGCGTTGCGTTCATTGCAAGTGACATTCGTTAAAACAAGTCTTGTTTCTTTTATATTACGGTTGAAATCATTTAACATAGTAAAAATACTAAAGATCTCCATGGAACGGATCATCCGGGATTAAAAATTCTTAAAAGACCTAAAGCTGTTGTACTTTTAAGTGACACGAAACCTCTTTTAAATGTTTAACAAACATAGTACAATAAATTAATATTATTTATTACAGCTTGGAGGACTAAAGTAAAACTAAAATCTTAGTAGTTCTTATTTGAGCCATTCGACTACTGACAATGGCTTGCGCTGACTCAAATCTATGTAAAGGAAAATAAAGAAAGAAAAAAATAAATTCACGTTAAAATGGTGGTGGTGGGGGGTGTGGTTCTTTCCTGAAAATACAGATACCGGCACGGTTCTTGAGCGCTCGGTGGAAGAGTGGGGATCGCTTTGCGCATCGTACACTTATGACAAATAAAACGTCGGCGTGAGGTACGTGCAACAAGAGTAAAGAACAAATCCCGAGTGACGGCTATGACGCGCGATGCGCAACGGGCCAATCACTGCACTTCCCCGCCCCCGCGCCTCCGCGCCTCACTTCATACCACCAAAGGGACTCAATAACTCACTTTTGTGCAGGTGAAGGTCAGCGCTCAAGAATCGTGCCGATGATTGTACCACATCAGAGACCACCTACATGGGTTGATTGTATAACGTTAAAAAGACGTTGGCCCTGAGTGGCTATGAGTTTGTTTAGGTGTTTCTTCTCGAAGTAGTCAGCTACGTAAAAGTCTTATTTTTAATCTTACAAAATCATGTAACATGTAATTCGTAGGCGACTACTGCAAGCCGTGCAACTGCTCCGGCAACATCAACCCGAATGACCCCGGCTCGTGCGACAGCATCACGGGAGACTGTCTCAAGTGCGTCAACAACACGGCGGGCGCCGCCTGCAACCTGTGCGCGCCCGGCTTCTACGGTGACGCCATCTTCTCCAAAAACTGCACCGGTAAGAGACACGCGAGTCGAGTGCGTCACAACATTGTGCATCCAATGCGCACCAGGCTTCTACGGCGACGCCATCTTCTCCAAGAACTGCACCGGTAAGAGACACGCGAGTCCAGTGCGTCACAACATTGTGCATCCAGTGCGCACCAGGCTTCTACGGCGACGCCATCTTATCCAAAAACTGCACCGGTAAGAGACACGCGATTCCAGTGAGTCACAACACTGTGTAACCTGTGGAATAGATGGAACAAAATATACTGCAGTATTTCTGAACGTTTTCGGGTATCTTATAAACGTCGCCATTACGCCGTAATAGACTGTCTCATTTTAATACTTCAAAAATGTTTTAAACGCATTTATGTCCCTCGGCAGCCTGTAGTTGCGACGAATTCGGCATGGAGCGCTGCGACCCGGCGACGGGCACGTGCGTGTGCCGGCCCGGCGTCATCGGCGCGCGCTGCGACCAGTGCGCGCCCAACCACTACGGGCTCAGCAGCGGCCAGGGATGCACGCCCTGCGACTGCGGCCTCGCCTCGGCGTCCGCGCAGTGCGACCACAACACGGGACAGTGCAAGTTAGTACAACGCAACCTAGTATAACATCAATTAGAAATCATCATGTGCCTAGCCTTTTTCCAACTATATTGGGGTCGGCTTCCAGTCAAACCGGATTCATTAAATCTTTTCTTTCAGGCATCTAGGCCATAAATAAATTCATACATAAACATGTCACGTCACCGGAAAATGGCAAAAGCCATACGATTGTAAAATATCGCGTGAAATTGTAAACTACTTTTCCTAAGTAAGATCGGTTGTATATGAAACTATTGAATTTGGATGATATTTATTAAATACAAAACGATTTTTCCTTAATATATCGAGAAGCTATAATCTTATCAAGAATTATTACAATCTTACAGATTATGCCATGTTCCGGTGACATATACACGCGTGTTCAAACTGTACTAGTTCAGTGGATTGATTACTGATGCGCGCTCCATCGTAGACTTTGTCTGTGTCTTTTCTGACCTAGACTAAAGTAAAACTACAAACACAACAAACTAAAAAAAAAACTAAAAAAAACTAAAACTTTAAAACTAAAACAAAACACTTGCTTAGCTTGCTTGTTTAGCTTGTAAAACTTTTATTTGTCCGTCGTTCTAGTTGCTCGAAGGGCGTGACTGGTAAACACTGCGATCAGTGCGCCGCGGGATACTGGAACTACACCAAGGAGGGATGCGATCGTAAGTAGCTTTGTAACTCCGGATGAATCACGAAGTATGGATGGACGCAGAGGGAGAGGGAGGTCAATGGAAAAGATGGCTGGATTGTGTGAGAAGTGATATGGAAGAAAAGGGAGTTAGTGTTAGCTTGATGGCTGATAGGGCAGAATGAAGAAAAAACGTGGCAGGAAGATGGTGATTTAAAGAATCACGAAATATTCTCTCTATCTTACTATATTATTAATATAATTGCAAAACTTTAGATAAATAGAACGGCTAAACGTATCTGGATGAAATATAGTCTGGAATAGCACAATATAAACTACTTTATCCAGGCAGAATATTGTCTGTGATAATTTCCGACTTTTAGGGTCCACTGCTGCAGAGCGAGGCAGCAGAGCGGAGAAACGGAGAAATGTTTAACCAATGGAATCGCATAAAATTGCCTCACCACGTGGGTCACCGACATTTTGACCAACATGATTGGTCTGAGAAATTAACCAATGGAATAGGGAATATGCATAAAAAAAAAAATATCTAAACACTTTATCTAAAAATATACAAAAATATATTACTAACAATGGAAATAGAATCAAAATTGCTCGAAAAACAAACGAGATATAATTGTTTTAAACAAATATATCTGTCCCTCTCGCGAAAACGCTGTTTTCTATGGCAGATGTATAGACGTCACGTAATGTGACGTCAAATTCCATGTCGGACTTCTCGTTCTAAAAGTCTTTGAAGCGTTATAACTTCATCGCTGATGAAGATATTGAAAAAATATTTTCTAGAGTGTTTACTGGAGCTTATAAGTAATTCATTTTATAAATAAAAAAATCGCGTGCATATTCCCTATTGCATAAAATGTCAGTGAATGACGCTATGCAATTCCATTGGTTATTATGTCTCCGTTTCTCCACTCCGCTGCCTCGCTCCGCGTCTATAGACAGGCAGCCTTACGTGGGAGAAGGCGGGCAAAAGTTAGTATTATAATAAAACTAGCTTACCCGTGCAACGTCGTCTGCGTAACATTTTTCATTACTGCTCCGCTCCTGTTGGTCTTAGCGTGATGATATATAGCCTATAGCCTTCCTCGATAAATGGGCTATCTAACACTGAAATAATTTTTCAAATCGCACCAGCGTAGTTCCTGAGATTAGCGCGTTCAACCAAACAAACAAACTCTTCTGCTTTATAATATTAGTATAGATTCACCCTTAGTTTCCTCATTGGTATGAAATGTATGAACACGCTTGCATAGAAGTAACCTATCCACTCTTGACTTAAAGACCCCCAGGTTGTATATTCCTGGAAACTCTGTGTTTTCTGGTAGCTAAATCTTCCGTAAGGGAATCTCTCTCCCTAGCCTAAATCATATAGTCTTCCTGTTCTTATCCCACGTTACTTGGGGTCTGCACAACTCGTTTTTTCTTCTATTAAATATCCCGTCAGCCGTCACGTTATCACTGACTCCCTTTTCTTTCATATCACACAATCGGCAAGTGTTTTATGTTAAAACTAGCTTTTCCCGCGACTTCCTACGTGCATATCTCGCATACTCCCGTTCCCGCATACGTTTCGGGATTTCCTTTCTTAGTGTAGGCAAGCTACGTGCAAATTTCAGCTTTTTACGACCAGTAGTTGCGAATGTGCTTTGTCTGACAGTCATTCAATCAGTCAGTAACGGAAGAATTTTATATCCAAAAAATTAAAAAGTACCCTTCAACCTATTAAAAAATTAAAAAGTACCCTTCAACCTATTAAAAAATTAAAAAGTACCCTTCAACCTATTAAAAAATTAAAAAGTACCCTTCAACCTATTAAAAAATTAAAAAGTACCCTTCAACCTATTAAAAAATTAAAAAGTACCCTTCAACCTATTCTCAGACCTACGGAATGTGCATAAAATCTCTCAAGGCGTTAGGAGTTCGATAACAAACACCATCACACGAGATTTTTTATATCTATACTATAATCTATACTTATATTATAAAGCAGAAGAGTTTGCTTGTTTGTTTGTTTGTTTGAACGCGCTAATCTCAGGAACTACCGGCTCGAATTGAAAAATTATTTTTGCGTTGGATAGTCCATTTATCCAGGAAGGCTATAGGCTATATCATCACGATAAGGCAAATAGGAGTGGAGCATTAATGGAAAATGTGACGCAGACGAAGTTGCGCGGGTCAGCTAGTCACTATCACTACATAGTATAAAACAAAGTCGCGGTCGCTTTCTCTGTCCCTATATCCCTATGTATGCTTAAATCTTTAAAACTACCCAATGGATTTTGATGCGACTTTTTTAATGAATAGATAGTGTGATTGAAGACGAAGGTTTATATCTATAATAACATCACAATTTTTCTGTAGTGTAGGTATTTAGTATCAGCATTGCACCCGTGCGAAGCCGGGGCGGGTCGCTAGTAATATTATAAAGCTGAAGGATTTTTTTGTTTGAACGCGCTAATCTCAGGAACTCCTGGTCGGATATGAAAAATTATATCAGTGTTTAATAGCCCATTTATCGAGGAAGGCTATAGGCTATATATCATTGCGCTAAGACTAATAGGAGCGGAACATTAATGGAAAATGTGACGCAGACGAAGTTGCGCGGGTCAGTCAGCTAGTATAAGATATTGATGATTAATGTGATGGTTACAGATTGCAACTGCAACACGGGCTACTCGCTCGGGTTCACGTGCAACGCCACGGGGCAGTGCGAGTGTCTGCCCGGAGTCGTGGGTGAGAAGTGCGACCGCTGCCCGGAAAGGTAGGCACACATTCACTATTCCAATATGGACATCAACACTTGGAAGTAAATCAATGCAGAAAAGTATTTTACTACATAGAAAAAAACTGGCCAAGTACGAGCTTGACTCGCACACGGAGGGTTCCGTACCATAAACCTTTTTTTTTAACTTGTTGGTACAGTGGCAATAGAAGTACACAATCTGTGGACACATCAACCGTCTACCTATGACGGTTCTTGAGATACAGCCTGCTGGTAGACCGACGGATTGACAGCGGAGGCTTAGTAATATTGATCATTTTATACAGTCCGTCCGTCACGTTTTCAAAACACATTGGCCACTTTTTTGCCCTTTCAAATCGTTACAAAATTATAAAGATAAAGCACATCAGAGTTCAAGCGCAGGGGCTGGTGACGTCAGGTTTTAGTGAAGTGTACTATCGCGTGACGTCACGCGAGTTTTCAACTCACTGTATCGTCCGGGTTCTTTTGGGGTTACCCTTTGGGTACGGAACCCGAGTGAACAGCAAATTCTATTGTTTTTTTTTATTTGGCACTTTTATATTTTAGCCCAAAAATGTTTGGTACGTCCGAGGGGGGTATTCATTTGGAAACAAATAACAATGTGTAGTTGAATGACATGTGTGATCGTTCCCAGGTGGGTCTTGATACCGAGCGAGGGTTGTCAGGAGTGCGACTCCTGCACGGACGCGCTACTCACCACCATCGAGGACATGAGCGCGCTGCTTGCTAGCGAGACTACGGACTTTAAAGTGAGTGCCATAAGATATACTTTAGCCAGAAATCCATACTCAAATTCAAGCAAATATCTCGACTCGAAAACAATGTCAAAATTTATGGAAAGTAGGTGGTTTTTTTTTTAATTAAAAACTGAAACGTAATTGAGGAAGTTACTCGCCGTCTGATAGACATTATGGGTGACCTGACTATATGTTATAGGATTTTAGCCAGATATGGCAAAGCACATATATATAAGTAGAAGGACGGAAGGGCTGATACCCTGCAGTGGGATGCCACACTGTCATAATCAAAATAATTTACAAATCAAATCTATTAGTTGATCCAACGTTTTCGGCTAAATAATAACAGCTGCACGGATCGATCTTCAAGGTTAAGCAATACTTGCTGAGGTCGGTCTGTGGATTGGTGATAATCTTAAAATATCGAGAAAATCTTACTCCAGTCTTGCCAACAAGTACCGTGTTACCCTGTTAATGGGCTGTGGAGGTCTGGTTAGCAGCCGCTCCACGTAAAATACTGGTATCCAGCTCAAAACGGTTTGACTGGAAGCCGACTCCAATCTAGTTGGCAAAAGGCTAGGCAGAGGATGAATTGATTCAACGTTGCCCGCTAACTGTTTCAGGACAAGGCCGACTCGTTCTTCACAACGCAGCGCCTCAACTACATCGCGAACCAGACGAAGCTGCTGCAGCCGAAGGTCGTTGAACTCAGAAACGTGGACGTGGCTGACGTCACCGCCGCCGTCAAGATACTGGAGAACAGCGCCAAGAATCTGCTCAGATCTGTAAGTCGACTTGCACAGAGGCGGATTAAATGTTACCAGTGCCCTAGGCAAACGTCATCGGTGCCCCTAAGGTTAGGCACGAGCAGGCGCGGATCCATAATTTCGCTCAAAATGTCTATGGGGAAGTAATTGAAAAAAATGCGGCTTGACAATTTATATCTAAGAAAATTATAACGCGCGCAGTGAGCACAAACAATGACTAATTGAAAAACAAAAGGACACTGCCCAACCCCGGAATCGAATCCAGGGCCCTACGCAGCCGTGGATTGTGACTACAACACCAACGAGACAGTCATAAGCAAGAGAGGGCTTCTGTGAATGTCGTTAAACAGTTGGCAGATGGCTGGTTTTGGGGATCGGGCAACATAATCATTTTCAAGTAGTAAAAGGGTCATACTTCGTAATCTCTATACATTTTTTTTTATTTAATAAAGATGTAGGATTTTTTTTTCAAGTTAGTTTACCCTGTGCGGCCCTTTTGTACTCTAGCGCCCTTAGTCACGTGCCTACTTAGCCTTAAGGATAATCCGTCCCTGGACTTACACTTAAGTGGGTTGCGGCAAACGGTCGGCTACCGTAGCTTAGTACGACAATTAATAATATTCACATAAGATATTAATTCGTTTATACAACGGATGTGGGGCCGAGTTGCAAACCATGCTCCACCTATAACTTGCCCTCTGCGCTCCAAAATATGCAGCCGAAAAGAGCTATATGCTGCCACCAACGATACTGTGAAAGTTGCCAATGTCCGGCCTTTTTACTCAAACGTCCGGCTAAACTAGCTGGCCTGTCCGGTTTGAAGACCTGGCAACCCTACGTTAACCTGTTCCTTTCCTTCAGGCGGAATTCGCAGCCACAGACTCGGACAAGCAGATCACGAGGGCGGCAGACATCGCCGCCGACGCGGACAAGACGCTGGCGTCCGTGCGCGAGAGCAGCGAGGAGGCCAAGGCCATCGTGAAGCACGTGGCTGAGCTCGCCACCGGCCTGGAGCTCAGCCAGCAGCCCAAGGTGGACAGCGCGCTGGCTGAGGCCCGCCAGATCAAGTCAGACATTGCTGGTACGTTACTCAAATCATACCTACTTATTCGACTTCAAAGAAAATAAAGGAAGAAAAATCTATTCAACACATTAAGGCATTTGTCTCACCGCCGGCGATCAGCGAAAAGCGAATAAAGCTTGAAACTCGAAACGAATTGGCGAGCAGCGAGTAGCAAGTGAGTGATTTCGATAGTTTTGTCGCTCGGCTTTAAGTGAGTGCTTTTATACGACGGGCGATTAGTTGCCCCTACCACTATAGGTAGAAATTACAGCTGGTTGGTGAGTCCTGAACCCCAAGCGAGCATCGCCTAGGGAGTATCGCTGAACGAGTATTAGAAATTATCTTTAATAATTGTAAAAATTAGTGCAGGCGCATTTATTGAAACTTTCACAGTTAAGGTGAAAAAACATAAAAACTCGGAAAGGGATCATCATCGTATCAACTTAAGTCTAGCAGTAGTTTTTGTATAAAACTCCCTACTGCTACACGCACTAATTGGAATCGTAACGTAATAGCCTCCCCTTGGGACAAGCTCGCATTGCGGTGCGTGGTCAACTTGCAGTTCCCGCGCTTGCGACTCGTCGTCCCTCCGCTTACAGCTCGTCGTCCCCGCGCTAACGACTCGTCGTCCCTCCGCTTATGGCTCGTCATCCCCGCGCTTACGACTCGTCCCTCCGCTTACATCTCGTCGTCCCCGCGCTAACGACTCGTCGTCCCTCCGCTTACGGCTCGTCGTCCCCGCGCTTACGACTCGTCGTCCCTCCGCTTACAGCTCGTCGTCCCCGCGCTAACGACTAGTAGTCCCTACGCTTACGGCTCGTCGTCCACGCGCTTACGGCTCGTCGTCCCCGCGCTTACGGCTCGTCGTCCCCGCGCTTACGGCTCGTCGTCCCCGCGCTTACGGCTCGTCGTCCACGCGCTTACGGCTCGTCGTCCCCTCGCTCTCATGTCCCTGTTCACTCACTTTGTCCCACCCCTCCCACGGCCTGCCTGCAGCACACTACTGTTGCCCAAAATGGGTAGTCGGCCAGCCGTAGCTGAGTTGACATACCGGAGCGGCTGGTCCGATTTGGTTACGTGCCTACGTTTAATTGACGCCTGTTTAAATATGCGGCGAAAGGCGATACATGGTGGCGAATGTGGCGATCCCTTACCGAGTTGATATGAGTGCTTATGACCTTTATAATATGGTTACATGGAGTATAGAGAAAAGGACAACGATCTTATATTGGTGACAAGTTGAAAGTGTCCAGCTGTAAGCAGTAAGTAACAGTTCAAAAACCTTTCCAGAATGGCGCTAGCGTAGCCGCTGGTAGACTGATATGACTGGCTTTAAGCCTGCTTTACCCAGAGCGGGACGAGTCATTTGATGATTTGTAGACGGATTTAAGTGTGTCGAGTTTGATGAATTTTTGTCCTCTTTATTTTGAACGTACGAGTACCATTCTTTCACAGTATCAATGTATTTATATTTACTGAAAATTAATAAACAAAATTTCAATATATATCGTTGTTTCTTAATTGCGCCTGGATAACGAAATAATATAACGTCGGAAGTTGCTCTTTCCGCGCTGTTTTTGAAATTTACTCTATTGCGATTGTAGCGTCACCCTAATTAAAGCATTTCGACGGAAACTTTTCATAAACAGACATATTCCTCAATCAACAATCAATCAATCCTAGTCTCTATTCTCCATGTATTGGTAGTATAGCTTGATATCAAACGCAGAGAACACCTACGTGTACCTGTACCTGTGCATTAAGTCCGCCTCTGTACATGTGTGTGCGTAAAGTATTAAATAAATACCTGTATAACAGAGGCGTAACTCATGACTATTGTACTCCACAGCCAAGGACCTGACTCAGAAGAAGCAGCAAGCCGACAGTGCGTTCTTCAACGCCACCAAACAGATCGAGCGCATGAACGTGTTCGTGCAACCCGTCAACGAACAGGCTCAGGTACAAATTCCCTTACTCCTATAACATGTTGGGAGACAAGTGGAACATAATGAACGCTGAAACGGAGACGCTGTACTCATCATTATGAACAGCCCTCATTGTACTTTTCAACATGAACAGCCCTCATTGCACTCATCATTATGAACAGCCCTCATTGCACTCATCATTATGAACAGCCCTCATTGTACTTTTCAACATGAACAGCCCTCATTGTACTCATCATTATGAACAGCCCTCATTGTACTCATCATTATGAACAGCCCTCATTGTACTTTTCAACATGAACAGCCCTTATTGTACTCATCATTATGAACAGCCCTCATTGTACTCATCATTATGAACAGCCCTCATTGTACTCATCATTATGAACAACAATTTTTGTGGGACCAACACTGAAATCGCGGAATAAAAAATAACGAATATGTGTAATTTAATGAACAGCTGAATTATTTATTTATTAGGCTCATCAATAATTATTAAACCGAATGCAGGCATGCATGCATCACCCCCATGTAGGTCGAAATGTCTCAAATGCTAGGACAAATATTTATGTACTTCTTATCATGGCGTAAATACAAAGTTTCATAGTTTAATTTTCGATGATGAGGAACTTCTGTAGTACAAAAAGCTTTATGGAGTTCCATAAAGCTTTTTTCGCGACAAAAGGTAGCCTATTACCAGTCAAGATCAGTACCAGATTTCATCAAAATCTGTTCAGGAGTTTAAGCGTAAAACGAAACAGACAAACAGAGTTACTTTCGCATTAATCACTACATTACATAGGTTCTCGAAGTAAGTTTTAGTATATTATTCGTAAGCAGGCGAACCTGCGGGCATCAGCTGGTAATATTATAGTACGGATAGAAGAATAAATAAATCTTTAAACCATCCACCCCAACTCAAGTACCGATATAGCGTTGTGCATTTTACGATAATTTTTATGCGACTAAAAATAAAATAACCCTTTATTGCTATTAACTTATTTAAGGAAACTTAACCTACATTAAAATTGATAACTATAACTAACTAGAATACATTATCTCGGCATTCGGCTCATCTCTCCCTTTATCAGCTTGTCTTTCGACGAAGGCCTCCTCTAAGGATTTCCATTTGTTTCTGTCCTTTGCTGTACTTAGTAGTAACCATTCTGGCCCAGCTATTTGCTTCAAGTCGTCTTCCCATCGCTTAGACGCACACAACAGTGCCGACACGTGCCGATCACTAACGTATCCACCCGTGTCGACGTGTGACGAGTACGGATAGCGTCGTACAAAATGTATGCTACAATATAATTTTTCACTGACACGGATGGATACTACCGTTACTGATCGGCGCGTGTCGGCACTGTTGTGTGCGGATCGGCCTTTACTCTACTACTTATGCGACTATTTGTGGTCAAATAATCTCTATGACATGAAGTTTATTGTTCCTTGATAACTATACAAATATAAGTAAACACTGATTTATCTTTGTTTATTTACAGAAATTCCACATTCTGGTGAATGACACGCGCGACCTGAAGGCTAAGTTGGACGAGATGCGGCAGTATACGGACCTGGCAGGGCGCACGGCTGACAGTGCCGAGCGACTCAACGCGAAAAACAGGTCAGAGCGCAAGCGGCGATGCCACCAGTATAATACCCGGCTCGGGTCGTGAGCATAGTCTTCATTGGTCGGCCTGACGACAACGGCTCTTACGCTTCACGTTATTGGTTCGACAGCCAATGGTTATCGACTATTGGGCTTGCAAGTTGCGTTCGCCGACCTTACATTGGTGAGATCACCCCGCTGCGTTCATCTATGCTTACGGATCGTGCCGGCTGAAATAGTACATGTTGGATATCCCCCCAACGCGAACGGTTTGCGAATACTTTCACTGCGCGCACAGCTAAGGAGTGGTATTCCCTGTTTGAGTGAGTTCTGAAGAAGTTCGAGCTTGAACCGTGTCTTTTTTCTGTTCTGTAAGCGAGCATCAAAATCGCGAGCTGTCTCACAATTATTTAATCTTCAAAATTTGATGATGTTTGTAGGGTTCCGAACATTCGTAAACAACGGATCCTTTATAGGATCACTCGGGTGTTCTGTTCATCTGTCACAGCCAGTTTTCTCCGGACCTACTGTACCGATTCTGTTGGAATTAGGTATTCATATGGACTTTTGTGAACCAAACCCATCTCAAAATAAAACACATACACATGGCATGTTAATAAATTTTGAGTATGCGGGTCTTACTAGAAAATTTTAAAAAAAGTTTTTTAAACTGTATCGGTTGACATATCCGCGCGTTCGTGTTCCACGCGCGCATCAAAGAGAGTCAGCACACAAAGGGGCCCGAAAGGACCGACGCCTGCCGGAGTCGCGGGACTATTCGAAAGAGATACCGTGGCTCCGGAACACAAAGCCCACATGATGGAACATGGATGGGTTTTAGTCAGTAGAAGACTGACACTCCCAAAAAAAATGCAGATAATAGTTCTTTACCTAAAGATTATAAGAAAACCTATGGTAAGTCTGTAGTGTTAAAATAACATGTTAAAAAAACGAAATTGGTTCCGAACCTTTTGCACGCGAGTCTGACTCGCACCTGGCCAGTTTTTTTAGAGATAGGTACGAGTGTTGAATAACGGCGTTCAGTCGTCGTCGTCAATCAGTCAAAATAGCTATGCCTTCGGTTTGGTCATCTATTCCGACTCAGCTGCAATAAAATAGTTTGCCCACTAGCACCTGAACGTAACCACTAATTTTCATTCTAAGTTACACGAATAGCACCATCCTTGGGACCATCCAATGGCTTAAGCACAAACCCAGATAAATATTTCAAACTCCTAAAGCCACTCTTGACAAATACGTAATTTTACTTCCAGACAATCAAAATTCGGCAACAAAGTGACATCGGTGACGAAGCTGAACACAGCTGCAATGACAGACCTCATAGACGCAGGCTACGACATCGGTAACACGACGGACTGTAACACAGTCGCGGCTGTGGTGGTGGACGACTCCACCAAGGCGCTGGCTGACATCCACACAGCCAACCAGGACCTGGGGAACAGACTCTATGACCTCGAGGAGAAGATGCCTGAACTGAGGAACCTGACCGAGAACGCTTATCACCATACGTCTATGTTAAGGAATAGGGTGAGTGGACTATTCAGTGAGTTTTTTAATAATATTTACAGCCGCACGGGTCCATCGTCAAGGTTAAGCAACAATTGCTTAGGTTGGTCTGTGGATGGGTGACCATCTTAACGTACCTAGACTCCTTCGTGCCTCAGAAAGCACGTTAAGCCGTTGGTCCCGCCTGTCATTTGTAGATCTTTGGCTACCGTGGGTTGTGGAGGTCTGGTAGGCAGCCGCTCCACGTAAAATACTGGTATTCAGCTGAATCCGGTTTGACTAGAAGCCGACCCCAATATTGTTGAGAAAAGGCTAGGCAGATGATTTTGTAATACGTGTTACAGAACGAACGCAAAACCTGCAAATGGGTCAGTTGACTCATAATTATGAAAAACTTGTTACATATTTGAAACTAAAACGTCAAAAATACTTGAGGTTGACGCTTCTATCGTTAATGCACGCTAGTTTAGGCTTGTATTGTAAGTGTTGTGTTGCATGCAGGCGGACAACTTACGAGAGCTGGCGGAGCGAGAGAACAACAACTCGCGTACGCAGCACGCTTACACGGCGGCGTCAGCGTACTCG
This sequence comes from Ceramica pisi, assembly GCA_963859965.1. Lineage (NCBI taxonomy): Eukaryota > Metazoa > Arthropoda > Insecta > Lepidoptera > Noctuidae > Ceramica > Ceramica pisi. Next base: position 36,650,573 of record OY982527.1, on the reverse strand, counting down.
TCGATCGTGGCGGAGATAGGCGACGCTAAGCGCGCGGCCGACGACGCCGACCAGGCCCTAAGGAACATCACGCAGCTCGTAAGTACACCTTTTTTGTTGGGACAAGCCCACCACACGTTCCCAGCTCCTGAAAGCCAGAATAACGCCAAGTCAATGAAGCTCGACGAGTCCCGAAGAAACGATTCAACTGTCTTGGATCCCGCGACGTTATTAATGAGAAAAGTAGCGAAAAAATGTATAATTTCGTATGTTGCTATATTACATACATTAAAAAAATAAATTGAATTGAATAATTCGTCGCTTCAGACGAACGAGCTGAACAGCCGCGTTGTGCCCGCGCGGGACCGCTCGCGCCGCCTGCGCGACGCCGCCACGCATGCGCAGGACAGCGTCGAACAGGCGCTCAGCCCCAACCTCACCCGCGCGGAGCAGCAGCTGCAACAAGCCTGGAGGACCAAGGAGTCCGCTGATGACGACAACAATGCAATCGTCTAGTAAGCTATCTACACAACACACTCGATCCGTTATTGTTGCTTCTCAACGCTTTTCAAACGTCTTTTATAATGCGCATAGCAAAGGAGTAGAACTAACTGCCTGCGTCTGTGTTTCCGAACGCTTACAACAATAATCATTTCAAAGTTATAGTGAACAGGCTCCTTCTGGATAAGCTCGAAAAAGTGGCTGTCTACCTGCTAAACAATGTGCTTAGGCGTATGCTGGGCCTTTCTTTGACCCTTGATAAAAATTGTTCTATAGGAGTAATAAACATAAAATTTTTACTATAGAGTAGTTAATATGATGAAGAATAACTTTTTGAGAAATTTTACAATTACTGTAAAAAATTATGAACAGAAAACAGATTCTTGCAAAAAAAAACATGATTATTTTCAATTGAGGGTAGTTTATTAACACCACATTATAAGGATGGCTAATTACTTCCAATCATTATGGAGTTTGTTTCATTGCAATAGATCATTTAGTTGAAAAATTACACAGTTTCTTTTGCAGTAGGGTCATAGATGTGAACAAACTTTTTAAAAATTCGATAAAATATTAGTAAAAATTATTAGATTTTTTATACGTTTTCCGTTGATAACAACGAAACATATATAGTTTCCCTCATTTTCGTATGTGCACATTATAAAGACTCACACTGTATAAAAGGTTACATTCTTTTAGCCATTACTAACTAACTACTACAAAGGTAACATACATGTAAATGTCCACTTCAACAATAACGTAGATAACCCTTTTCGAAGCTTATTATCAAAATATGTATATACACGGGAAGTCTGTGGGTTAAGTTACCATAAGACGCTGGAACTCCTACGCTTCCAGTACAATGATTTTAGAATGCTGTTGGGACTGTCCGTTTTTTTATGTTTACACAGCATCGTATGGACGACATTTTATGCTGTCATTGGAAAAAAAAATCTCATTAAATCCATCAGATGATTTCAGTATCAGATTGCGGCAATCTGATCCTGAAATTATCTGCTAATAGTGGCAGAAAACATCTACCCTCCTAGTCTGGGACATGAGGGGTGATGAACGCTTTTAGATATTAATAGTCACAAATTGACCCTGTAAGTATAATAGATTTACTAACATTAATTAAGAAATTTACCAACGGTTTAGGACGGAAGCTTTACTCAGAAATTTTAAAACTAATTTGCTAAAAATGAAAGCTTTCCTTTAGTTTGCCCTGTGTTATTACTTCCCAAAATTAGATCCTTATTAGCTTAACTTTTGGATGGTGTAACATTAAAACAGGCTGTTTCTTTTTTCAAAATCATCCGGTTTGGATAAGAACAACAATTTATCAAAAACCCATCATGATGCAGTTTTTGTTTTCATCATAATCGTCATCATTTCATATAACCTATCTCTGTGCCAAATTTCATGAAGATCCTTTCAGGCGTTCTGACGTGAAAGAGTAAGAAACATCCATCCATCTATTCTAACAAGCTTTCGCATTTATACCTAATATTAAGTAGGATAAGGATAACGACGGTTGATTTTGTCGCAGTTCGCTCCCGAAGCCGCCGCCTCCGTTTTCCCTGGCGGACGAGGTACTCCAGGCCGACAAGGTGGAGCGGCCCGTACAGGCCACCCTGAATGTGATGTCGCCTCTAGGCGCCGAGCTCGCCGCTAGCAAGGAGTGGGCGCAGACGCTGCCCAAGCTGGCCGACGAGGCGCAGAAGATGACCGCCACCGTCGACAACTTAGGTTCGTAGCAGCCATAGATATAATAAATAAGGAGATATGCCTGCTGGACGAAAATGTATAGGAACCTCGTGTCGCCACTACAGCCCCACCAAAAGCCAACTACTACACATGCACTTCAGTAAAAGCAATAGATACGCAATCGCGCACACACCCGCAATTCTCAAAGAACGTACTATACAATCAATTATTAACCTTATCGTTTCACACACAGCATGTATTACCATGCACCGTACAACTTACCCACATACAAACAGTGGACGCTATCGTTGTGCTGTGCGAAAACCAATTTATCTTACACTAGAGGCCGCCCGCGACTTCGTCCGCGTATAAATTCTCGTTATTCCCGTATAAATCCCGATCATCCGGGAATTCCGGGATAAAAAGTAGCCTATGTGTTATTCTGGGTCTTCAGCTACCTATATACCAAATTTCATCGTAATCCGTCCAGTAGTTTTTTTCGTGAAAGGGTAACAAACATACATACACATACATCCATTCTCACAAACTTTCGCATTTATAATATTAGTAGGATATACACTTGTGATTGACTAAATCCGAAAGTTATCGAATCCTCCATTTATAATGAAACAAAAAAGTTTTTGCAGTCTTAAAAATAAAATAATCAAAAAACGACATGTCCAGAAAATATTATAACATTCCAATTATTATTACTCTAAAATTTAATAAACTCACTTTACGAAAGTTTGTTACGTAAATCTCTATTACGCTGTTAATAAATAAAATAAGTAAATACACTTTATTTTACATCGATCTTACATCCGCTTGACAAATTGAAAATAAACTTTTATAGCAAGATTTCGTTCGTCAATCGACATTGTTGTCGATAGCCTAGATAGTATCACATCATTAACTCGCGTAACAACCGAGCGGCCGTACTACGCGTTGCACCCACTTAATAAAGTATCGTTTTGTGATTTTTACATTGCTTGTTCAGTCACTTACCGACAAACTTAGGTAGTAGTTAAGGAGTAATGTATTTATTGCAAAAATAGTACAGTCGCTGTGATATTTGGAAACAAAAATAACATAGTAAGAGTAAGGAATGTTTCACGATTCGTTGTTTTTGTTGATTTTGAAGACATATATAGTAAAATACTTGTACTGACAAATGATAAGTGATTCCATGATTAACAAAGTGATGGTTTGTGCTTCGGTTTTTACGAGAAACCACTGAACAACACGGCATTCTTATTATTTGTCACGATCGCGGTCGAAAGCCCGTACTTCGCGGCGACGGCCATTTGCGTATTGCATGTGTAACCAGCGCATGTAGCGCGGACACCGACACGCCCCCTTGCCACTTCTCCTGTTTTTTATATTTCTGTGGTAGCAGCTGTAGCTCACTATACACGGTCCCATTTTAGTCGTCTTACAAAGGCGGTCCACTAGTACCCGATATAAACTACCATCGGGCGCAATTATTTTTAAATAATAATTCCGGTAACAGGTACAATAAAAATAAATAGTGCATTAGAATTATGAAACATCCTATTAATAATGTTTACGTATCAAAACAATGCCGCCGTTCCATTACGCGCCGTCCTTTGAACACAAGGCTGAGTTGGTTCTCGCTCCAGGATGTTTCAAACTAGGTCGTAAATTATGATAATGAAAATTGTTTTAATTTTTTTTTAATAATTCTAATGGTTATAAGTTTTTTTTTTTAATGAACGTTTATTAGTCTTTAGATAGATGAAGTGGGCACTGGGCTGCCTTTGTGAGACGACTAAAATGGTACCGTGTATAGGACCCGTTAGTGTTAAGATACACCGAGACCCTTAGTCGTCTTAGGCGCAGGACAAATATAAGAGGCGTCGGGCGGAGGCGAGGCGCGGGCGTGGTGCGAGCGCGGCGCCGGTGCAGCGCAGAACAGGCGCGCAAACGGTGTCTGAAAGACGTGGCGCGGGCGAACACAGTGGATGCATTCTAGTGTTTGATTTTATCACGGCAACATGACGTCTTCTTGTGGTGCGCCGGGGGCGAGGAAGCGGCGCCCGCTCCACGCCTGCGCCCCGCCGTCTCAGTATGTCTTGCGCCCCACCTCTTCTATACATTTTGTATGAAATATCAAAGAAGTGGCGTCGCGCCCGCACCGAGTCCGCGCCTCGCCTCCGCCCGACGCCTTTTGTATTTGTCCCGCGCCTTAAGGTGTGGCGCACATTGACGGAGCGCAGCGCAGAGCATCTGCCGAGGATGCGGAATTTGTTCGAAAGAGTCACCGAGGCCCTGGAACACAATGGGCATTAGGAGGAACATGGATGGGTTTTAATCAGTAAGAATCTGACACGTCCTTCTTCTCCGCCCAGAGCGGGAAGACACATTTGATGATATCCTATCCTAAAAAAAAAGCGCAGGCGAGTTTCTACCGGAGGCTGCGCGTACTTGTCACAGCGTCGTCATTTGGGTATAACTTGTTCCTGTACTTTACGGTAATTTGTAGCCATAAGCTCATGACATTGTATTTTTTGAGCCAATATTATACAAATATTGCTTCATGACATTTCTAAACTAAAAATAAACGGCGGGGTATGTACTATGTCATGAGTGGCAGATTAGCGAGAGAGTACTGCTTTCTGTAACAACATTCTCCTCATGTTGAGTTGGACTCCCATTTGGTGCAGCCATAGAGTATATAACCACTAGAGAGCGTATAGGCCGATTTCTTCTAAGTACGCGGCTCACTACAGCGGGCCGGGGGACGAGGAACAACGCGCGGCTGCAATTGGTCCGTTCAAGGTCAAGTTGCATAGGTAGCCTATGGTTAGTGGTGGCACTACTTGATTAAAGGAAAATAGTCGATATCGATAAAATGGATTTTAACATTATAAAAATACTCAATCCAAACAAACAGCGCTATATCTTGTTTAAACAAAGTTTCCCTATTAACCTTATCTTTCCACTTTTATTTTAATTCTGAAATCTTCGAAAATATAAAATGAAAACATGTATGTCAAACACACAGATGAAAAATCTGAGACCCTCCTCCTATTTTTAATGTCGTTTAAAAGTAGTTACGTGTGTAATGTAAGTATGTGAATTGATTAAAAATTGTATTAGTTGTAATTTTATGATCATCGATAAATCGACTTCAATCATTAAACGTAACAGCACAGATTTTTACGATAAAAATACAAAGGGGAAGAAAGGGATAAAAATATAAGTATTTCCTAATGAAAGAAAGAGACTTTTCCAAAAGACATCAACGCGCGCTTCTCACAGTGTGCTCGTTCACCTAACCACCATTTTATATAGACCCCTGCAGTGGCTCATCATCTGATTCAAATCAAAAATATTTTGCGTAGTCTTTACTCTCCGATGAAAAGTTATGCCATCATTTTTGTAACAAAAGGTCTTGGAATGTTTCCCACACAAATTCACCGGGTATGAAGGCATTTTTATGCGTTATAAATTAAAAATTAAAACGATTTGTAAAAACTTAGCATGCCCACAGGTCTAACAATTGGTCACAACTAAAATGGTTACTAGTGCCGCTGACTAACATCTGAGCAAAAACACTAATAGTTTTCGTGCGTCGGGGCACTGTATGCGCAGTCAGGTGGTTTAATAGTCTTTGGGTGCAGCTTAACGAACACCGCACATTGTCACACAGTCCATGACATTTTCTTATGTAAGTAGGGTAGTCTGGCAAATTCATTCGTTTGGCAATTGCCGTAGACTGCCTTTTTAATTTTTATGTATTTTAATTTATTATTTATATTTTCTATTGTTATGTAACTGTGCTTCTGCGTGTTGTGTTTCTTCCCTTGTTCCAAATAAATGTTCTATCTATCTCTCTATCTCTTCAGTGACGGACATCGAGGATCTAAACCCGAAGATCACGCAGAAGTACCGCGCCGTAAAGATTAATCAGGGCGACTTGGAGCACAGGCGCAAGGAGGCCGACGAGAAGCTGCTCAAACTGAAGGAGCTCATAGAGAAGGTGAGTGGTGGTGGTGCTGCAGGGTAGGCGGGCTCTACAGCAGCGTATGTGCGGGGTGAATAAGCGTGTCAAGGGGGGGTGTAAGGGCGCCGTACATATCAAAGAGTGCAGCGCAGACAATTTTTCTCCGATAAACTATTATTCACATAGTTCTCATTGAAATAATATCTGAAATTAATCAACTCAACAATAATTTGCTCTTCAGGAATCGAACTATTAAAATTTGACAGTGAATAATGCTCTGCGCTGTGCTCCGCCATACTTGTGCCGGTCCTATCGAGCTCCGTAACCGAATCCAATGAAAAAGTTTCGTATAATTTCGAATAGGAGAATTCTTCTGCCCGGCTGAGCCGATTTTGTGCTGCTTCAGCTCGTTCTTTAAGTGATGCTTTGACATTTACCTTGAATCCTGGATACAAAACCATGTTTTTTTTTAATCTATAAGGAAATTCCTTTTGGAATTTTACCAGTACAAGTCTACTCAAGTTCAAAACAACCTGTCCTAAATTCACTTGAATAAGACAACAAAGAGTATTTCTATTCAATTTTCTACTTGTAAATATTCTTCTCTTTTTATCCTTGTTAATCTCAAAATAGTGATTTGTTGATTCCAAACTGTGCGTCGAAATTTCCGCCAAGTCCGTCCCTTCATCGGACCACAAGACGAACGGCGATGCGCCACCGGTACATAGTGGACATCCCACCCACATGCACAAAACGTTTTGCGTACAGCTAAGGAGTAGAATTCCCTGCCGGAGTCTGTGTTTGCTGATAGCAACAACCTATCTTCAGGAGTTTATAATTCTAGATTGAACAGGTTACTTCTAGACAAGCGTGATCCATGTTTGTCCACATTATCGTTTACCATCAGGTGAGATAGTGATCCAACGCGTGCCTTATCAGTAGCAAAAAAAACTAAACATTTTGTAATCTCCTACAGGCCCGCACATTAGCGAACCGCGTTCAGGTGGGAGTGGAGTTCGACAGCCACACGACGCTGCAGCCGCGCCTGCCCGACACCGTGGACGAGATGTCCACGTCCACGCACGTGTCCGTCTACTTCAAGACAAACGAGACCAACGGCCTCATACTGTACCTCGGCAACCCCAAGGACACCATGCTCAGGAGGACTAAGTCGGTAAGGACGAACATACGATTCCTATCGGGCACAGCGGAGAGTAGACGACTAAAAAAATCTAACGCATTTAAGGTGGAAGCGCCAGTGTAGCCCGCGAAATTCAAATATTTTGATGTTTTTTGCAATTTGCCGGTCAGTGTGAAGCTGTATGTTAAATAAAATACGATTCGCGGCCGTAACGCATATTTATCTAAAGAATTATACCCATTTAAATTATCAATATAACCCGCTAAGTTCATACAACTCGATTGAATGACTTTTTCACGAAATTACATTTAAACGAGTTATATGAACTTAAAGGGTTATATTCATGATTCAAATGGTTATAATCCTTTAGATAAATGCTTTTTACGATCGCGAATCGTATTCTGTTCAACATACAACTTCACAATGACCTGCAAATTGCAAAAAACATAAAAATATTTGAATTTCGCGGGCTACCCTGGAGCATCCACCTTAACTAAAAGAGTAATAAACATAAATGTGGATGGATGGAGAGGGTGAGGAAGGCCAAAGAAAAGATGGATGGATTGTGTGAGGAGCGATATGAAAGAAAAGGGAGTTACTGAGAGTTTGGCGGCTGATAGGACAACACGTTTTTTTTTGCCTTTTCAAATCAATAAAATTGGCAAAGATAAAGGAATCAAAGTTCAAGCGTGGGAACTGGTGACGTCACTAGTCGGTAATCCTGTATGTGTGGCATTTTATCTTGCGAAATTTTAACTCTATTAATTTATCGTCATCATTTTGTGTTCATTTGAGAAAAGAAAAATACGTTTCCAATATTTTTTTAATAACGGAGCTGGAAATACCCTGTTGTACGCTGTGTATTTATTTTTTTATTTATTTATCCCCAGGACGACTTCATGGTGGTCGGTGTAGAGAACGGCTATCCGTACTTGAAGATGGACATCGGGGACAGCGCGGAGTCGGGCCGTGAGCCCGCCAGGATCGGCAGCGACAAGTTTGTCGCCGACAACCGCTGGTACCAGGTCGTCGTTGACCGGTACGTGTCTTGGCACATCATCCACTGCCTGGCCTTTCACCAACTGTGTAAACGACTTGCGATTAGTCCCGAACCCGAACTAAGAATGAATGATAACACGATCACACAGTAAGGGCGGGTTGTATCAAACAGTTGGTTAACGTAACATACGTACGTCAAAAAAGTTACGATTACGGACGATGTTTGACGTTCGTTAAATTAGAAGCCTTGTTTCAAAACATTCTGGTATAAAATCCTGCTCATCCCAATAGCTAAGTTATTGACACGGATCCTACTTAAATAGCTTTTTTTGCATTCCACCACTTATTTGTGTCATCAGAAGAACTGGTATTGAGGAATTCAAAAGAATTTTCACAATATTGTTCTATTTGACGCAACTAAAGTTACGTTAACCAGTGCTCAGACCATATGTTAACGTAAACGTTATATTTTACGTGCGTTAACGCTGACAGTTTGTGAAACAACCCAATTTTTTGATTTGACGATAGTTAGCACCATTTTTAACGTTTACGCGTGCGTTAAGTGTAGTTGAAACAACCCGCCATAACTGTCAAATCGTGTTGTCATTCATTTTTAGTGGCTAGGTGATAATCTACTCCATAGATTACGCCCGCAACTAAGGCCGAAACTACGGACATCGGGCTAAGAGAGTAGCCCCCCCTTTTTTACACGAAAGTGGCCAATCTGACCTCCATAGCGTAGTGAAAAAGATATCCCTTGGTAAGTCTAGCACTCAGGCTTTCGGTCTCATGACTACAAAGACTTACAAGTGTCAGCCGAGACAAACGGCTGCTTTCCGAGCCGCGGAGTGTCTCGATATGCAATGGACGGACTTCGTCAACGAAGGCCGTTAGATCAGGAAAGTAGTAAAGAAGCAAACATCTTAGCACGATTCGAACGAATTAATTTACCATATACAGCATAAAATGTAAACTTCTCGAACGGTGTTACTAATAAGTAGATTAAAACGTTGCTTGATATTTTGTTCCCTGTCTTTACATAGGCCTTAGCTAGCAAAGTAAGTACCAAGCCAGACCTTGCGAGGAGTATCATATCATACAGCAGCGTGAAGTTATTCAGCACTATTATTTACCTATAGCTTCATAATCTTCTATAAAAAGTGCATTCTTTTTTTCTACAGGGTCGGACGCAACGTGAAGCTATCAATCCGGGAGCCTCTCGATAATGGATCAGCTGACGTTGTGCACTCCAAAGAAGCTGTGTTACCAGGACAGCATACAATCTTCAACCTGGACAGGCAGAAGTCCAAGCTATACGTGGGAGGCGCCCCGTCAGATGCCAAGCTGCAGTCGGTCAGCTACCCAGCCTTTATTGGTCAGATTGAGGAGCTGATGATTGGCGACACCCCTGTTGGCTTGTGGAACTTCGCCACCGCTCAAAACTTGAAGGGGGCTAGGCAGAGGTAAGCTTTCACATTTCTTAAAGTCCTCAGCTGTTTTTGTGATTTTTTCTGTCATCAACCCAATTTTAAAGTGCCTGTACATGGTCTATTTATTATCTTATCTCTTTTTCCCTTGGTCCAAGCATCACGCGTGAACGGCTGGACCGATTTCGCTAATTCTTTTTTTGTTGTGTTTGTGATTATGAGTAGAATGTTCTTATGAAAGAAAACAATAAAAAATTTGACGAGAGCGAAGTCGCGGGGGACAGCTAAGCTAGTCAATATATATAAACCTGTTCCGTTATTTATTGGTGAAAAACAACGCACAGCCAAAACTACTGCTCGTAGAAACCTGAAATTTGGCATGTAGGTTCATTGAGGAGTGTGGAGGAGTACTAAGGGGCCATCTCCATGAGCGAGTGTATCGTCGCAAGTTGAAGTTTTTCCAATCGTCAAAACGCCGCGATAATTTCGTGTGTGAAAACACGTTTATAGAGTTATTTTAGAAATATATGGCATGACAGTCAAATCGCCGCGATTCTCATGCTCGTAGAGGTGGCCCCTAAAAGAGAATTTCCTGAAATTCCTACGGGAATGGAAAATAAAATGGGATATGCGCGTACGAAGACTCGAGCAAAAGCTAGTTTGAAATAAAGAAATTTAATCTTCGATGTTCAAATACGTACTTCCCGTTTATAAACACACGTAAAATAAACTAGAAATAGAACACTATATCCTAACTGACAGGCTCTAGGCTGGCTTTTTCACTATATGTGCGGCCATTCTCCAGAATCTACTTATGTGAAATATATTGGTATTGTATAAAAAGGTATTTTGTAGCAATATTTTGAACAACCGCTTTTGTGCACCCCAGAGACAAGCTGCTGGCCCCGCATACGGGTCCGCAGGAGTACCGCTTCAACGGGCGCGCGCACGTGACCATGCCCGGGCGCGGCTACCTCTCCCCGCAGAAGAACCAGGTGTTGCTGTTCTTCCGCACCTACGCTCCCGACGGACTCATCTACCTGGTCGGCGAGGGGGCCTACTTCTTCTCCATTCAGATGCAAGATGGAAAGGTGTACCTGCAGGTGAGACTTTTTACTTATTCTTGTCCATGGTTTATTTGACGACCACCATTTTTTTTTGCCAAATGACTGCCAAATGACTTATACGTGCCTTCTGAAGCACGGAATTATCATTTTTATCAGACAATCAGGTGCTTCAAGCCTGCAAAGTCCTAACCAAGTTGGAAATTATCTTTACATAGTATGCTTTCCCGTGGGAATCAAACCCACGACGATTACACACGACTATTTTGCTATATTTTGACAGCAAATTATTTAGAGATGCAAACCTTAGAGTTAATTACTAGTGTCAAATAATATTGTCCAACTATGTAGATTGGTCTACTGAACCATAGTGCGACACGGTCCCACCACCGTTCTGGAAAGGGCGCCAACCGTTGTTGTGTCGACAGGCCGCCAAAGGGCGCGCTTGTGACTTGTTTTATCCGTCCATACAAATACGACAGGATCCGACATTATTTTATTTACTTTTACCCGATCTTATTTTTCTAAAGTTTGTCAAACCTGTGAATTTGACCAAAAGTTACGGCCATAGCCTAATAGTTGACTTCTGTCAGAAATACGACCTTCGTTTGGACAATAGGTACTGATCTAATCCATACAATATAAATAGATGGATAATGTGTCTCGGCACTAAATCAGTTTCTTTCACCCCTGGATAACAATTAAATTTTACAATCTTATGAAGTCTGCGTTTTTCCGATGACATATCCATTTGAACCATGTATGTTCCAGGTGTCACTCGGCAACACAGACGACCTGCTGATCATCGGCACCGCGAACTCGTACAACGACGGCAAGTGGCACAGACTAGACGCTGCGCGCGCGCAAACAAAGTGTTCCCTCAAGGTGGACCGCGAGATATTGAAGATGGACTCCAATTCTAGAGAAGACTCTATAAGTATGCAATTTCAAATAACTTGTAGCATTTTTGTACGGCTAAGTTGAGAGGATGAATGAAAAGCGACTACCAAATGACATTTACAAGGCAGATGTGAATGTAAAGGAGAGGACGCCCCAGAAGGACATAAATAGGTCCTAAAGGTGATGATGAGGGCTGTGGCTCATTACTCACAACCGGCATGCGAGTATGACCGGATGTTTGAACGCATACGTAGCAAAAGGAGTATGTCTTTAACTCTTTTTTATTTTTTTGTTTTTATTCGGCTGGGAAAAAATGCATTACGCATACCCTCCCACTCGGGGGAGTGGGGGCTATGTGTGACTCCCCGGGCTGACCCGGTATACCCACTAAAACAACCCAGCGAGATTCCCGCATCGTCTAGGTGGAGGTGGACTGGGAGATCGGCGTAGCCTTTGCGTCCAGTCCACCTCCGACGACCGCCCGCCTTCACAGCGGGCCCTTCACGCCCTCCCCTGGGGGAGGGCCTGGAACGGCCGACGATGGCGTTGAAGTGTGCAATGCGCTGCGCCCATCACCACCACGAGGAGGGAGAAGAAGACGACTTCTCCGACCTCGCCTTCGTCTTTCGGCGCTCCGCCGCCTCCTTTTGCGAGATGACATCCTCGCAAAAGGAGGCTACCGCTGCCCAGGCCTCCTCACTCCCCAGCATGCGTCTGACCAAGCTGGGAAGTGAGAGGTCCTGTCCGATCTTCGCAGTCAGACTGCGACGCGGCTCAGATCAAGCTGGGCACACCTCGAGTGTGTGCTGCGCCGTGTCCTCCGCCGCGCCGCAGTCATGGCACGCCGGAGTCTCCTCCCTCTCGATCATGTCTTTAATTCCTAGTATCTCCTTTCTGTATCAATGGTTGCATCAGTTGAAACTTAGAACGCGTCATGGTTTTTTTGCCACGACGCGGCGACGTGAAATCCTCAATGTGTCCCCTTCGAACGAAACCACAACGTATATTGATCTAATTGTTCCCTGAAATCTCATTGAGCGAAAAATCAGCTCAATAATCCGGTCTCAATAATACACTCAAAAACCTCAAAAACGAAAAGTTCTAGAGGTTTCCGATCCGAAATAAAATGTTTGTAACTGTAAGGAGTCGTCCTTCAATCACGTCAGTCGCGAACTGGGGGAAGTGGTCTTATAGCCTCACGTGATTAAAGGATTGCCCTTAATGGCTGTTTCTTCTAAAACATCATTGCGTACTTGTCTCTATGATATTATTCTAGTTATTAGTTTATTCTATTGCTTATGTATTTTTGTATTATTTATTTTACGTTTCAGTTGCTATTTATATTTTTCTGTTACAATAGGGAATATGCATGCAATTTTTTTATTTGCAAAATGAAATATTTATTAGCTCTAGTAAACAAACATGAAATTATTTTTAGATACCTTCATCAGCGACGAACTTATAAAGCTTCAAAGATTACAATTAAAAAAGAAGTCCGATATGGACTGTGACGTCAAAGTCCATGACGTCTATACAACTTCCTTACAAAACAGCGTTTTCGCGAAAGAGACAGATATATTTCTTTAAAATAATTATATCTCGTTTGTTTTTCCAGTATATTTGATTCTGTTTTCACTGTTAGTATTATATTTTTGTATATTTGTAGATAAACTGAATAGATAATAAATATTTTTTTCATGTATATTCCCTATTGTTAAACATCATATTTGCAGCAAGTGTAGCCCCATTTCATGGCCAGGGTATCTCTTTCCATTCCTTGGAAGAGATCGCGGAATGCGATAGGGCCGCAATTTGTATGTTTTAGTTTAAGGTTTGTTTTTTCATATTTTGATGTGCAATAAAACAAACAAATAAATACAGGTGCCCTGGACACGATGAACTTCGGCGGCAACAACAAGGACATCGTACAGGTGACGCGCGCCGGCTTCGATGGATGCATCCGGCAGATCAGCATGGACGGCGTCAACATCGACCTCAGCGAGACGCGCGAGTCCATCGGCATCACTTACGGCTGCCAGGTCAGATTGTGGCAACTTGCCCAGCTCATCTAAAAAGGTCCACTTTAGCAGAATCAGCCAGCATATCGAGCTTCCCGTCACTGTAAAATTTTCCCAATCAACCTTGAACCTAATGCTTTAGCGATAAAGATGAAAATGTAATTCGACAGATTGCTGTAAGATTAATATTATAAGCCTAATATATGTAATTCTACTAAAGTGACCGCTTTAGACCCGCATCAGTGCGATTCTGCAAACATGTCCAAGTGAAGGCTTGGTTGGAAGAAATAATGACATAAAGGTGTCCTGCATCGAATTCTATCGTGATCATTTACGTTCTCTTGTAATGAAAAACGGTTCACAATTTATTGTTTGAGTATCTACGAAGGGATATTAGGGAAGATTTCAAGTTTTGAACTCATGTGAAAATGGTTCTTGGATTATTTGATTGGATATTTGATGTACTTTTGATTATTTCCCATCTAAAAATAACTTAAATGACGCGTTCGTTTCCGTGTGTTCCAGTTCGCGTCTCTGGTGTCTCTCTCGGGCAAGGACAGCTACCTGCGCTACGTGGACATCACGACGGAGAACCTGCAACTGACGCTCAAGTTCAAGACGTCAGCCCCAGACGGACTGCTGTTCGTGTACGTCAGCCGCACGCAGACCGCCGCCATGTCCGACAGCATCTCACTGTCGCTCATCAGAGGTAGTATTACAGATAGCACGAGAACTGCAGCTGACGCTCAAGTCCAAGACGTCAGCCCCAGAAGTATTGGACGCACCTTTCATTACACCCGGTTGTCAACTAATGTCGTTTTAGTGGAAGTTGTATTTCATAAAAATATGTTTTTAGTTTTGGTTTATAATACTACACACCATATGCGATACAGAAAATAAATGCAACGAATAAGTCAATTATTAAATATGTAATAAGTCACTTATTTATTCGCTAAATGTACGATTAAATATTTTCAGGTAAACTGGTGCTGATGAGTCAGCGCGAGCAGCTGGACACGGGTCTGAACACGTACAACGACTCGCAATGGCACGTGATCACCGTCACACACAACAACAATGCGCTGCGCCTGGTGGTCGACGACTTCGACTACTTCAGGTACGTCTCTCAGGCTACGCGTCACACTGAACACGTACAACGACTCGCAGTGGCACGTGATCACCGTCACACACAACAACAACGCGCTGCGCCTGGTGGTCGACGACTTCGACTACTTCAGGTACGTCTCTCAGGCTACGCGTCACACTGAACACGTACAACGACTCGCAGTGGCACGTGATCACCGTCACACACAACAACAACGCGCTGCGCCTGGTGGTCGACGACTTCGACTACTTCAGGTACGTCTCTCAGGCTACGCGTCACACTGAACACGTACAACGACTCGCAGTGGCACGTGATCAGCGTCACACACAACAACAACGCGCTGCGCCTGGTGGTCGACGACTTCGACTACTTCAGGTACGTCTCTCAGGCTACGCGTCACACTGAACACGTACAACGACTCGCAGTGGCACGTGATCAGCGTCACACACAACAACAACGCGCTGCGCCTGGTGGTCGACGACTTCGACTACTTCAGGTACGTCTCTCAGGCTACGCGTCACACTGAACACGTACAACGACTCGCAGTGGCACGTGATCACCGTCACACACAACAACAACGCGCTGCGCCTGGTGGTCGACGACTTCGACTACTTCAGGTACGTCTCTCAGGCTACGCGTCACACTGAACACGTACAACGACTCGCAGTGGCACGTGATCACTGTCACACAACAACAACGCGCTGCGCCTGGTGGTCGACGACTTCGACTACTTCAGGTACGTCTCTCAGGCTACGCGTCACACTGAACACGTACAACGACTCGCAGTGGCACGTGATCACCGTCACACACAACAACAACGCGCTGCGCCTGGTGGTCGACGACTTCGACTACTTCAGGTACGTCTCTCAGGCTACGCGTCACACTGAACACGTACAACGACTCGCAGTGGCACGTGATCACTGTCACACACAACAACAACGCGCTGCGCCTGGTGGTCGACGACTTCGACTACTTCAGGTACGTCTCTCAGGCTACGCGTCACACTGAACACGTACAACGACTCGCAGTGGCACGTGATCACTGTCACACACAACAACAACGCGCTGCGCCTGGTGGTCGACGACTTCGACTACTTCAGGTACGTCTCTCAGGCTACGCGTCACACTGAACACGTACAACGACTCGCAGTGGCACGTGATCACTGTCACACACAACAACAACGCGCTGCGCCTGGTGGTCGACGACTTCGACTACTTCAGGTACGTCTCTCAGGCTACGCGTCACACGTCGTAGATAGCTGAAATTTGTCACGTCTTGTGACAAATTTGAGTAGAAGGAGCATTAAGAGAAGATTTTCCGAAATTCTTACGGGAACGGAAAATAACGAAATATGCGTATACGAGGTCGCGTGCAAAAGCTAGTCTATTACATATGGAAATAAGCATTTTTTTACTATGGACACATTAATCAATTCTTTTTTTTTTTATTATTCATTACGGGGAAACTCTTGGCCCAAATCTCACCTGATGGAAAGTGATGATTAGGCCGAAGATGGAAGCGAGTTTCACCCGGAATCCTCTTACACAGAGGGACTGGCTATCATACCTCTAACTGCCGGAACACAACAATGCTGTTAACATTGTTGTTATGGCGACAGACTTAGATATGATGGTGGTAGCTTGCCAGGCGGACTTAGAACAAGTCCTACCACCAACCAAACAAGTCCTACCACCAACCAAACAAGTCCTACCACCAACCAAACAAGTCCTACCACCAACCAGAACATTCTTATATTCTTTTTTATTTTCTTCCAAACTATATACCTTGACGAAATCACCCGATATGCATGCCTCTTTATCTGAATTGGCAACGAAAAACCATTGAAATTCAAATAGCATTTGATGCATTTTTCATTTTAATTGCACTACGACACTTTCATACTGCATAGCTCAATACAATGAAATTACTTATATCTCTGTAATGAAGCCTTTTTGTGCTACTTCCTTTGTTTGATTTGATTTGTTCAAGCTATAGAAGCGTTTTCTAAAGTTCATGGATAACACTGTGTATATTTAATGAGTGATCGTCGTTCGTTGCAGTACGGACACGGCGCCGGAGCCGCTGCACATCCTGGACGGCGTGCTGTTCCTCGGGGGCGTGCAGCCCGGCTACGTGGTGGGCGGCAAGCTCGGCTCCAAGACACCCTTCACCGGCTGCATCGCCGACGCCACCATCAACGGCCGCGTGCTCAACTTGCTGGAGCCCTTCAGCAATAGCAGCACCACCTTCGGAAGGTGTGGCACTACCACATCTACCGGAGGAATCAGCCCCGGTGAGCTCTCTTTTTTTAAGTATCCCACAAGGTGGACCGACGACCTGGTGAGGGTCGCCAGTAGCTGATGGATGCGAGACGCACAGGACCCGTTATTGACGTGACTTTCAGCTGATATGATGATGATGACCTGGGCAGAAATCTACATGAATGTGCTCCGCCCTGGGGCGATTGGAGGGGTCTGTCAGACTTCTACTGTCTATATAAGTACCCCGTGTTCCCTTGAAAACTTGCACCGGGGGAGCTATGGCAACACTTAAGCAATCTTAACGCAGCCCCCGACTGATGCGGGGAGAATGACTAAGAGGGGCGCGTGTAGAACATTACAAAACCTCGGTTGGTTAAGCTCATAGTATGTTTATAAACGCACGCACGTTTCAGGAGTAATTCCTAGTGTGGGGCAACGTTTTATTATAAAATTAAATTAATAAAAATAAAAAATAATAGGTCAGCGGTGCTCAGCGGACGCACACTCTGTGGTAGATTTGTTTCCTTACCAGCTTCAGACAGTTGCTACGCCAACGTGCTTTTCAGAAATAATCCTAAGGCAGCGTACTTCCGACATAAAGGAAGGGATAAGAACTGCGGGTCTAAAAAGGCCCCTTTAGTAGAATCATACTAAGATCATAATATTAATCACACAACAGTCTGTCAAATTTCATCCTCATCTTTATCGCGCAAGCATTTAATTTGATTGGGAATCTTTGACAGTTTCCGGTAGCTTGATGTGCTGGCTGATTCTGCTAAAGTGGCCCTTTTATACCCGCTGGTCAAGAATAAGAATAAGAATATTTTATTTGGTACTTAGGGTACAGTAGTACCCAACTGATATGGCTTACCGATGTACCTGCGCAGAAGATGAATTTTCAAAGCGCGGGAAATGCTATTGCCCAATCGGCACGTTCCACGCACCGCGCTTCTTTTTCTTGAACCGCTATTGGTCGGCAGCCGCCGCCATCTTAGCGATCGCCGTGTGGCATGTTAGTCAGCCGCCATACTTCTTACAATGGCTTGCGAGTGAGATGGAACTAACAGCTGCAGTGTATTATGAACCTTATAATAGTGATCTTAGGTTGATTGTAAGTTTTAAGCATTCTTTCGTTAATCTTCGGGACCATACTTTCTTTTCTGCGCGAACGAAGATTCACGACGCGCCATATCAGTTGGGTACTACTGTACATATTATTCACTGAACTACATTTGAATTGTTTTGTCTAGATCAAGCGCAGTGGGCCGCCACGCCGCGCCCCGACGTGCTGCCTACTCCCGGCCTGTCCGGCGCTAGCGAACCGCCGCCAATCAATGGTACGTTTCTCACAACTATCAAAACTACCTCTTTACAGTTTAACCATCGTTACCCCTGACTGCTCATTCAATAGTGCAGTAGCCCTTCATCGGTAAAATTTATCGCATCTTTACTACAAAAACAATGGCAGCGACCAGTGCCAGACCGCAAGTATTCAAGGGTGACGTGACAGATGTGAGAATTTGACAGTTCGTCCTTAAGCGCTCCTACGCACTAGTGGTTGGTTGCGCGCAAGGGCGGCTGACCGCATGGCTGGCCGCTTTTCCAGTTTAATATGCAAACGCCAAGTGATTGTACGACATTACAGGTTGGCCAAAAAGTGAAAAATCATGAATAAAACCATTGGAAGAAACATTCGTCTAGAAACGGAACAAAGTTATTGTCCGTTGGCAACATTCCCAAAATAATGACATTTCATAGGAAACAAAAATAAGAACTTCGTAGAATTTAAAAAAAAATAATAGGTAAAAAGTGAAAAATCATGAATAAAACCATTCGAAGTGCAGGGAGATTATTTATAAGGTGTACGCTGTAGCCAGACAACGTCTACAGCGTACACCTTATAAATAATCTCAAACATACATTTAAATCGGAAAGGATACTTTGGGCCTCATGTTCGGCGGAACATGAGGCCCAAAGTATCCTTTCCGATTTCTACAATTTTTTGTAACGTACCGCTGATATGACAGGTATTGTAGAATATGGTTTGTTGTTTTTAGTTGAATCAAGTGTTATTTGATGAAACCAAAGCTTTTTTGAAATGCTTGCATACGGAATAAGTGGGGAACAATAAACATCGAGCACAAAGGTAATTTATACATTTTGTCGGCAATTACTCTAGTATAGCGCACCTAGATTAATTGATACTTGAGTGACTTGATCTTTTAGTAAATGTAAATTCGATTTCTACTTAACTGTAACTTAGTTATAACGAAAACATTACCTTGTTCAGTTAAACAATACTTACTGAATTAAATAAAGTATACAGAAATTTATGTCTAGCAAAAATAAAGCTAGTATCAGGACAGGGCACGCTATTCGATTGCAGGGGACAGCACAGTGCGTCCCTATTATTTTCTACTCTTTTTTGCCAACCTGTAACTGCCATTAAATGACAAGCGGTTGCATATTAACTGCGGTTGTATATTATACTGGAACCACGCGGCTGACTAGTAGTCAGCCGCGGGGACAATGAAGCAGATGAAGGGGTAGCCTTCTACCAAAACGAAAGTGTTATTTTAGAACATGGTCCACGACTATACCAGTAAAGTTTAGGTCGTTAAGTTAAGGTAAGCAATATTGATATTGTCTTTTACCACATACTCATATTAAAGTTTAATTGCCTATTCGTCTCATAGACTAGATATTTAGTGCATAAAAAATTGTACTTAAAATATTAATTACCCTACGAAAGAATAGTTTACCTCAAATACATTTTCAGATTAATAGAATTTTTACTAGTACTTTTTCGAAGTAACGCTGGTGGTCCATTGGCGATCCAGCGGTTATTAGTTCTTAGGATTTCAAACATGCACGAAGAGCCAATGTGCGAAACCGTGATACTAAAACCATTCGCTGGCCGGCTCGCTAGCGTACCAGTGGTTTTTCTCGGTTGAAGAGAATAAGCGATAATTGATGTATGTACATCAGGAGAGCCCGTGTTCCACCACGCGGTGCTGCCCGAGCCGGCGGTGGAGGACACGACGACGGCGACCACGACCACCACCACGACCACAACCACCGCGCGGCCCACCACCACGACCACGCGCCGCCCGCCGCCCCGGCCCGAGCCTGGCTGCGCACTAGCCTACGACCCCGCCTACACCACCGGGGACCCCGATGTGGGATACAGATTCGGTAAGTTACAAACATAAACTTGTGCCTTTTTCTAACGGACCTTCACTGCTGAGATACAAGCTTTTTGCTACACAGACCCACGGACCAATGCGAATTTAGCCATTTTGAGTTCTCAATGGAACGATTAGAGAGTGAGTTCATTAGAAAAACAACAACAAACAATAGTACATTATTATCCAGGGGTGTGTAACTGATTTAGTCCCGAGACGGTGCAAATAGTTCGAGGGCCTAAACTAGTGTTTCACCCGAGGTGAACACTGTGCTTTTCATTACGAATACTAGGAAAGTAAGAATAAAAACACGAATCCGTCAGTTGAAAGCGATTCTCCTTAGGGCTGCAAAGTAATACTTTCAACCCGCTTCAGGCCTACTTTCCGAGCATGAATAATGAAAAATACACACATGAACAATACACACACACACACACACACACATAAATAATACACACACACAAGCGTAGACAATAGGTTGTACATGTACAATCGAGTCTTAACATTATTGACAGATTTCCGGCCCCTTAACTAGGTACGCAGACCTGTATCGTAAGAAACGGAACTATTTCGGCTTTTATTTTATAAAATACAATACACCCCTGACATTTCAGTAACATATTAATGAAGTTCTATTTAGTCCTTCCGCCATTTTATTAAAAATTATTGGACACGTTTTTTTTGGGTTATCAAATCGATAAAAAGTAATAAGGATAACGCGCATCAAAGTACAAGAGTGACGGCTGATGACGTGAAAAGTGTACTATCACGTAACGACATGCGTGATTTCAATGGCGTGACTTTTTTACTTGAAAAATATATACGTGTCCAATATTTTACTTATCTGACGAACTTATCTGATATTTATTGATACACCACATGTCTTTGAATGTTGAGCTAAGGGGCATGCCGCTTCCATACAATATTGTGCTGTTAGTGTGAACTGTGTAATTGAAGGGCGTGTATTCGCGCAGGTACCCGCAACGACAGCCGCATCGAGTACTCGAAGCTGCCGGGGCGCAGCTTGCAGGGCTTCGACCTGACCATCGCGTTCCGCACGTTCGACCAGCATGGCGGACTGGTGTTCTACGCCGCCGCCGACAAACCCTCGCAGTTCCTCGCCTTTTACATGAAGGACGCCAAGGTACGCTCGTGTACAACCATCATCTGCCTAGCCTTTTTCCCAACTATATTGGGGTTGGCTTGCATTCAACCCAGAGTCAACTGAATACCAGTATTTTACGTGTACAATCATAAATAGCTTTTTTCCTGCTTGGCCAGACCCGTAGGAACACTGGACCAGTGCATTTTTTTTAGATAAAATTAGCAATAGCGTAGCTTTCTATAAGATTTCATGTTTATAATTACTACAACAACAAATGGTAGTCGGCTGATGCTGGCAAACTAAAAATGGTATTCAGCTAGATCCGGCTGGCCGGGAAAAATCCGAATAATGATCGCAATAGGATTTGGTTTTCACTCGATCTTCAGTTAGTGCATATCCAAGATTCATCAGGTTACAGAAACAGTATTTAGATTTTTAGAAAATATGAGATTTCTGACAGTGCTTAATACAGAACTGTCAGACCTCTCATATTTTCTCACAAACAAAATGTGTAGTAGAGCTTTTGTATGTACTTCTAACATACGCATTCCTGCTAGCTTAGGCCGACGGCTGATTTCCAGTTAACACTTACTAAAGCCATTAATCACTTTTTTTTAAGTATGAAGCTGATTAATATGTTTGTTTTACAGAATATTGTTATGTAATAATTAGTAATTAAATAATATTTTAACGATTAAATAGTCATTGTAATAGTCTAAGAGATGCTGACAGTACCTATTCGTTAATTTCGTTAAAAATAATAAGAAAACTAAAACTTCTTCTCTTTTTAGAAAGACTTCAAATATTGAAGGAGCTCAGTCCGCTGGCTTTCATATAATATGTCCTATTCAGTCACATATTCTCACTAATCGTACTGTTTCGTAAGACCTTCCAAATAAGTATTCATTCATGTGGATTTTTGTTAGCAGCCAAAATATAATAATAAAGTTGAGCTCATATATTTTTATGATGCCTAGTTTGAATACAATTTGTTTGTTAATACTTATTTATAAATGACGCACACTGTTTAATTGTTCTGGGTTCCGTCCCGTGTCACTGTCATAGTTTCACCAATGCAACTAGATGGCGTTGGCGTCGAATTAGATCGCGGTGTGGTTTCGTTACCGCGCTCTGTATACCTTCGCTTTGCCTTCGCTGTCATGTCAACTCAAAACTGTAGTATACCTTATCTATAGGTATACTATAGTAAAATATTTCTGGTACAGAAGTGTGACTGTGATGGTCCGCTTCTTACAATTCTTTGAAATGAAACATTATCAATCATACCTCTGATTGATGTAATAATGTCGGACGTTCGGTGTAAATCCGAAGTTCTTGTAGGTTTTGTACCTATTATAAAAAATAAAATTAATTTATTTCAAGCAACATACATCCATACGGAGATTATTCAGGCAATGAATTTCAATGAAATTGTATGCTTTTATATAGCTTAGCTTCTAGCGCAAGCTCATGAACAATATTTTTTATATTTCTGAACCGGGACCCAATGGACCGAAGCATGCATAACACGAAATATAGTGCTTAAGAAGTCCTTTCAGAAAATAAAAACCTGCTGTTGGTTAA
Organism: Ceramica pisi; assembly: GCA_963859965.1. Classification (NCBI taxonomy): domain Eukaryota; kingdom Metazoa; phylum Arthropoda; class Insecta; order Lepidoptera; family Noctuidae; genus Ceramica; species Ceramica pisi. The sequence goes on along the minus strand of OY982527.1, from coordinate 36,627,630 downwards.
TTAGACAACTTTGTCTCAACTTCCATTATAGTGTGTGTTATTTCGCAGCTGCACTTCACATTCAACTGCGGCGGCGCGACGGCGCTGATCTCATCGACGCAGACATACAACGACACGGAGTGGCACACGGTCACGCTCACGCGCTCCGAGGGAAACGGCAAGCTGGCTGTGGACTCGGAGCTGGTGGGCTCCACGCGCGCCATCTGCGGAGCGCCCGCCGCACTCGCTGCCCCCTACTACTACGGCGGTCTGCGGGCCCTGACTCCACAGATCAGTAGCAACCTTAAGGTGAGCATCTGTCTATCTAGCTAGCCTGTTCTGCCCTTCTGCACGATACGAGCCTCGCTCGCTCCATTCCCAACGGACCCATAGTAAAAAAAAAAAAACATTAGGCATTCAGGCTTGTGTCATGAAAAAATCTAATTAGTCCGTCAGTTAGATTATCAAAAAATATTTGACCCGTGTTTTTTCTTTTGTTACGGGAAACACGAAGTTACGACGCTTTTAAAATTCTCAACACGTCACACCTTCGCATAATTTTTAGTGTGTCGTGACGTCACGAGCCCCACTCCCGAGTTTTGATGCGTTTTATCTTTGTCAATATTCATTGATTTACAAAAACAAAAAATACGTGTCCATTATTTTTCAATACTCTAACTGACGGACTAAATAGTTTTGCAATTTGTGGATGATGGAATCTAGCCTATTGACAATAATACCTTTGAGTAATTTGTTTATTTGTCATTACATTAATCATTAACAATAATTAATAAATATTACAAAAAATAAAGAGGCTGGAGTGACAGTTTTATATAAATAAGGTACTTATTACAGTAATAGATAAATAAATCGCAGTTATTATGCTTTATAATTCTCAATAAATTAATTCATTCTTTAAATGATATGAATATTGATGATTTATTTTTGAACATTGGTTTGCAGGGCTTCTACCAGCCGTTCAAGGGCTGCCTCAAGGGGCTGCTGATGAACGGGCAGCAGGTGTCGGACGTGGCGGCCTACCGCGTCAACTCGCTGCGCTGCTCCGACAACGTGGAAGAGGGCGTGTACTTCGGACCCTCCACCAGCCTCAACGATAGCAACTACTTGAAGGTAATATACTATTCCAACATAAACATTTATGTAACATAGACATACACGTACATAACTTCCATAACAAGGACATTACAAAAAGCTAATCGTGACCGCATTGACGCCTTCGAGATGTGGTGTTGGAGGAAAATGCTGTAGATTCCGTGTACTGAATTCCGCACCATTGAGTCTATCCTTCGTGAGTTGACTACAAGCCTGTGAAGGATCCTGGAATTCTTTGGCCACATACCCCGAAAAGAAGGTCTAGAGGCCGCAGCCCTATTATATGGCCCGATTAGATTCGTTCAACACTCAACACCAAGCTGCATGATGCGCTCCATGATGCCAAAAACAGGCACTGGTGGAGAGACATTGTAGAGCAGAAATTGACTACTCATAGAGGGATTTACGACCCTCAGCAATGAGGAATCCGACGCGAGGAGGAGGACATGTAATAACAAGTCATCCCACAAAAAATGATAATTTGTTTTTTTTTTACCGAAAACGTCAAATTATATGTCATGAAAACCTGATCTAAAGTAAAAGTAAGTTACAGCACTGCTGGACCACTGCTGCTACGAGAATATGTAGGGCGCGCGGACTGTTATCTCTTTAAGACCGCATAATCGCGTAAAAAAAAAATATGTGAATAGTAGAGTAAACTCCTCAGTGATAAAGGCGTTTATGCCTTGGTAAGCTTGGATCCGTCATTGCTTTCAGAATTCTTGAATAACCTCCTTGCTTTGCTCTCGAGTTAAATTCTAAACTTGCCACGCTTGAGAGATGAATTGCTTTCAACTAGCGCACAGTAGGTGTGAAAAGTAGAGTATGCTCCTCGGGAATAAAGTTGTCTCTACATTGGGCTAGCTTAACTCCCATGCTGCATTCAGGATTCCAGATGAGAAACTCTCAACGACTTCGCTACACTCGGGAGTTAATATTTATTCAATTTGAAACATGAATTCGATTAGATTTAACAAGTCGTTTTTTTTTTGCGGTTTTGTTATTGCGTTTCAACTGCCTCGGTGGTCTCGGGTTTAGGCGCTTGCCTTGTGGTCGTGGGTGCGATTCCCACGGGAAGCATACTTTGTAAAGTTGTTTCCAGTTAGGCTAGGACATTGCAGGCTTGAATCACCTGATTGTCTGATAAAAAGATGATTCCGTGCTTCGGAAGGCACGTGTACGGCCGTCAAATGGCGGTCGATAAAACATGTCAGATGCTGTAGAGGCAGTTTAGAAACTCTGACTCTAGGGTTTCTGGAGTCGTCAAACCTTACCGTTGCCTGCCTGCCTGACTGCCTGTGACTGCCTGCCTGCCTGTTCTGCCTGCCTATCCATATCAGAGTGCTAATTCTACTCATTTCTAAGCAACGTTCGCAATCGCATCTCAGTCGCAAAGTGTTAAAGATGCAGGAAATTAAGGTTTTTTAGTCAGACTGCGAATGAGAAAGTTGTTAAAAAATTTGTCTTCAAAAATCGCTTATCTATTTGAACCTAAACGTAAAATTTTAATTACAGCTCCTTGAGAAGTTCAACGTAGGCGACGAGGTGTCGATCTCGATGGAGATCCGTCCGCGCAACAGCACAGGCTTGCTGCTCAGCGTGACCGGCAAGAAGCACTACCTGGTGCTGGAGCTGCTCGACAACGAGGTGGTGGCCACCGTGGACAACGGGCACGGGCCCTTCCGCGCCAGCTACTCGCTCGGGAACAACAAGTTCGCGCTCTGCGACGGCAATTGGCACAAGATACACGGTAAGCTAACTCGACTATATATCTACAGCTGACCTTGAATACGAACAATCCACACATCACATCTTATGGGAGTGTATTCTGGCAGACTGAACGTAATATGATGTTAGATAGTATTCAAGTTACATCTGGAGTAGCTTACTATACGGACCTTGTAGAAACCAGAACAAATTTCCGTACGTTCAAGCGATTTTGCCATACCTATGTATGTATGTAAGTAAATCGGGCCGGTTTCCGCAACTCCACGACTAGGCGCGTATTTTGCGTGTAGGTGGGACAAATGTGTCATTCGATCCACCCCAGCTCCCCAAGGAAGGCCAGCAACGCCTTAATGTTACCAACTATCTCACAGAGGGTACCTGGGTTACCGAAGTACTTGGCCCTGTAATCCGCGACTACCGGGCAGCTTAGAAGCAGGTGTGCTGCTGTCTCATCCTCCTCCATACAGACTCTGCATAGCTTTATTGCGCATGATTGCCTGGAAACAAAAGCGTTTTTGAGTGAGTGTCCTGAAAAACATCCACGATGTTTTTCAGGACACTCACTCAAAAACGCCAATGGAGGCTATCACGTTTGAATTCACCGCTAGAGGCGCTAGTGTAGCGTGAGGTCTTCGTAATGTCAAATTTCATTGTTGGTAGGCTTTTGACTCGAGTTTATTTACTTATAGGTGATTTTTGTGAATATTTTACTAAAATAGCCCGACTACAGCAGGTTATGTTACGTTTCTACCGATCACTGCATTGAACTTTCTTTCTTTTTTTTTTTGTTGGAAATACGTATATTATCTCCTTCTTTTTCCCATTGTGATGAGTCTACGTAATGCTGCGACACTGTTTAAGTTGTATTAAATCGCACGTTTACAGTTAGTAAAAACTTTAATGCTACGATTATGGACCTCACTCGACAGTGGTTGGTGAGTACAAAAACGGTAGCCGCCATTATCACTGCTGTGTCTCGGCTCCCGTAACGGCCTTGTTTCCGGCACGGGCATCGATTTCACCTCGGCTGCAAAGAAAATACAGCCCACTAGCGTAAAAATGTGGTATGGCCCACTCTCATAAATCAAAAAAATCACTAAACAAATGTTCCGATTCTGTCAATCGTTCGAAAATGACAGAGACGGTATGATGTTTTAAATTATCTTTGACAGTCGTTACAGGTAGTCAGGACCCAGTAAGCCTGACAACCAGTCTTGTCACTATTTTAATTTGTTCACTTGACTATATTGCTTGTCATACGCAATTATTTCATTACGTTTTTCAACTATAACAGTTTCATCACATACTTAAACTCACGCCTTTTCCGCAGGGGGTTATGCAGAAATTACAGCAAAACACTTTCCTATATTAAATCTTAATCCTATTTATAATTGTTCTTAGTGGTGAAGTCACTGTACGTGGTGTCCGTGGGCGTGGACGGGCACTTCTCGAAGCCGGGGCTGGGCCGCGGCTCCTCCACGCAGACGCAGTCCGCGCTGTTCATCGGCGGCGGTCACATCCGCCACCTCAGCAAGGTGCACGGCAAGCGCTCGCAGCGCGGCTTCACCGGTTGCATCAAAAACATCGTCATTGGAGAGTCACCCATCAAAATACCTATCACAGCTGCCTACAGAAACACACATGTCGGTGTTTGTCCTGTTGACTAATAGCGAAATAGACCCACTTATATAGTTGTCCAGCTTCTTTTGACGCGAAGCCAAACTTGGCCACCATCTTGTTTTTTCAACAGCGCCTCCCACTCGTCTTTAGATCAAAAAGACCGTTGAAGCAATGTGACTACAATTATAAAATTATACAAAGACGAATTGATAAGCGAATCTATTTTTATATAGTTTCTATGAAGCCAAATGTATATTGCGTTGCATTTTCACCTCTATGGAAGTGAAACCTAAAGTTTCTCTTATTATATGTATGAATTACTTTATATCCAAGTACTTACTTACTGTTTAGCCAATGTGTAAAAATTACAGTTCTTTTATATCTAGCCACGAGAATAGAATTGAGTTAAGTGAAATGTTTTTTTTTTATACTTACAAGCACATTTTTGCTGTCACTATTGTTCCAAGATTGACAAGCATCTAAAAAGAATATATCATTCGCATTGGAAAACGAGTGTATAACTGTAATTTTATGAAACATGTTTTGAAATAAATATATATTTACCATTAATATCACCAAAATGATGTTTTTTTCTTTCTTTTTGTCCAGTTTTCAGCAGAATTACTGCAAAAAGGTCCTTCTTAGTTGTCAGGAAGCAGAAACATTAGTATTTGTAAATACGTTGATCCTCCTAGAATTGCGCCAGTAGGGATACGCATACGATCTTTTTATTTGCAAAATGAAATACTTAGTATCAAACAATCATGAAATTATTTTTTAAATACCTTCATCAGTGATGAAGTTATAAAGTTAGAAGTCCGATTATATGGAATTTGACGTCAAAGTCCATGAAATCTATACAGCTGCCATAGAAAACAGCGTTTTCGCGAGGGACAGATAGGTAGGTATTTAAAATAATAATATAATTTTTTTTCGAGGCAAGTTGATTATATTTTCACTGTTAGTATATATTTTAGATAAACTGTATAGATAATAAATATTTTTCCATGCATATTCCCTAACCCTTTCAGCGGTTAACTCAACAATTTTTTTTTTGTTTTAATTTTGATTGCCTCAAAGTGTCCTATTAGTATAGTGTCATAACAACCACCAACCCCGTCCCTCCCCCCAATGTCACATTAATTTGCATTTGTAGTTACCGTCATTAGAATGACTGTCCACTGTAGCAGAGGGGAGAGAAGCGAAGCGTAGCTGTGCTGATATGAACCAATGAAGTTGCATAATATTCTGTCCGCTTAAGTGGACTGGGATTTGCGAACTAGTTTAAAAAATTATACAAAACCGGGAGGGTTCTACCTGTACTTATAATTAACAACCAAAACGCCTCAGTAATCCACAAAAGTAATAATTCATGACCCCTCTAAGACTGAATTATCTTCTCCCTTACCTAATAAATTTGGGTGCCATGTATATTTACCGAAACATCTCTGATAGTCTACGACCAGACGAAGTCATTGAGGAATTTGCGAAAAGTAATCCGAAGAAGAAGAAACCGTACCAGCTGGTAAGGTTTCTTCTTCTTCGGATTACTTTTCCGTAAACATATAAAAACATACCCATTCACTTAAGTCGTGAATAATTCAAAATTCAGATTTTCATCAATCGATTTCATGCAACCGTCAGTCAATGCATTACAAGATACGTAATCAGCCCAGCCAGCCAGCTCAGTCGCCCATTACAGTCTTATAGTTTCGCCATGTCCGTCTGTCTGTCCGTCCGTGGTTTAGCTTAGAGACGCTTAGCACTATAAAATTGGAATTTGCCATGTCTAATTCCAAGGGTCAACCCTAGGTATATCGTAATAAAGTACCGGATTTACCCACTGTCAACCGGTACATTGAGCACACTTTTCCTGAAAGACCTCTACAAAAGCTTAGACCTCCGAGAAAATCTAGTCCTCGAATGCATTGAGGTATTACTAGTTCAATACTCGAATATAGTCACTCAGTTGGGTGTAGTCAATGAGTGACATCAATCATGAAAATTATTTGAAGATAGTGATTTCAATAAAAAGCAAATCTCAGATACTTATATTATTTTTATTTTACTTCTTTGAGTAATATTTTGAATTTTTTGTGCTCTTAAAATTAAACTGACATAAAAATACATTTAAATAAATAATTATTTAATCTAAGCTGCAATTCCATCGCCATCATCGTCTGAAACAAAGTTAAGCATATTACTACAAGAGGCAAACGTATTCTCAAAACCTGGCTTCATGAGGACTTATATGTTTTAACTGTTGCGATCTTTTAGAAAATTACTGTTGTCGTAAATTAGTGCCGCTTTGAAGAACACACGACAAATCTTAATAGGTAAGGATGGAGAAAGTGTAAGAAAATATGGCTATCCACACCTGTATTCCCGCAAGTGTTAGATAAACCGAACTTTCGTTAGTTATGGGAATTTGGCTTGGAATGTACAGGCAATTTGAGTATAAATATAATACAGGTCTAATAGCTTATAACCGTAGGAAGAGAATATTGTAATAAGATTGTAGTGAAGCTTCTCCGACCTGTTTCGCTTAATAAAATTGCTTTTATCCATACAGGACAAAAAATGTTTGAATGAATATTAGTGATTACAAACAACAACTTTAAGAAGGTTTAAGTTTAACTTAAAAAAATAACAAATGAATCGATTTGTAAATAACTGGGAAATCGGCCCAGCCGTTCACGCGTGTTGCGTTGACCAAGGGAAATAGGGATTCATTTTTATATATATTATTACTAGCTGATGCCCGCGGCATTATATACTGAAACCTTCTTCGAGAACCACTCTATCCATTGCTCAAAACAGCATGAAAATCGGTGCAGTAGTTCTTGAGTTTGTCGCGAACAGACAGACAGAGAGACGCGGCGGAGGATTTTGTTTTATAACAATATACAGCGTTACATTTTAATCGTTTTAATCCCTTGGACGGGTGGTTTTACTCACAATTTTTTTTTTTTTTATAAAAAACGGGGAATCTCGTGGCCCAAATCTCACCTGATGGAAAGTGATGGCCGAAGATGGAAGCGAGTTTCACCCGGAATCCTCTTACACAGAGGAACTGGCTAACATACCTCTAACTGCCGGAACACAACAATGCTGTTAACATTGTTGTTTTGGCGACAGACTTAGACATGATGGTGGTAGCCAGGCGGCAGATAGTTGCCAGGCGGACAAGTCCTACCACCAACCAAACCGAGCAAAAAATTTGCCCCCGCTGGGAATCGAACCCGGGACCTCTGGGTCTGAAACAGGTGGTAGAACCACTAGACCACGGAGGCGGTTAGTGTTTAGCACCACACGGGGACCACGTGTAGGGATTCGCTGAAGGGTATTCTCCTACGGACTCGGGTGACTCGGCCCCCATACTACTACAAATACTATTCATCAAAAGTTTGCATAGCATGGTATCTCTTAAAAAAAAAAAAACATACAACCGAATTGATAACCTCCTCTTTTTTGGGAAGTCGGTTAAAAAATAGGAAGTGATAACGTAATATTTGCAAAATGCATGAAACCAGTAGTAGCGCCTCGAGTTAGTTACCTACGCGTGCGTTCGTCGCGTTGTCGTCGGTGCGTACCTAACTACCGCCCGATCAACTAAGGTTATTGACTCTGCTGCTCAGCTGATGTTCACGTACCTAAACAAATTTAATTATTCCAAATTAATTTCCTTCATACTTTTACGGGCTTAGGGCTTACCGTCACAATTGCTTTGTGCCTAGGTTTCGGGACATACCAAATAAAATTATAAGACGCTAAATGATAAACGCTGTAAAATGAAAAAAATAAGTCCCTACAGGCCTGCTAGTTATGACGTATTTAAAAATGTGGAATCAAAATTATTTACTATGATTGGAAAAGACAAAAAGTTCTCATTACCCAATTTAAAAAAGGTATGTTATGTTACATACCTAAATCAACTCTGATTTATTTAACACTTCCGGACACTTTGCGATACGTTATAATTGTTCATAAAAAAGTGGAATCAAAATTATTTACGATTGAAAAGGCCCACACATTAATACTAAAACGCACTTGGTGATTACACTCACTAATCATGTGTGGATTGTCAAATGCCCAAAAATGTTCATCGTATGTCCAAGAAGATTGGTCCGTCCACAGCCTAGGATATTAGCTTCGCGATTGTTTAATAGCCACGGAAAAAAACACGACTCTAGCCGTCCCTTCGTTCTCGTGGAGGGCATGTACTTTTTTGAAGTGATAAGTATAGAGTCCTTCTTTATTTAAGAGTTTCCAAACGTAGTATTGACTCACGCCTGGGATCTCGTTTAAAGTACTCCAGGATTTCTTCGTCTATTTCAGGTGTGTACGCTGGTTGTCGGCCGCGATCCTGAGCGTGTGTAGGTGTAGGGAATTGTTCGTGATCTAACAAACGCTGCGTAGTCGCCACAATTGTCTGACCAGACGGAACTTGGGAGTTGGGTATACCACGCAGACGCAAAGATTGCAAGTATTTGGTTCGCTGTAGAGACGACGAGTCGCTTGCGCATCAAAACCCGCGATCGCGTACAATTGCACCATGGCAACGAACTCTACAAGTAATAACGAGACGCCATTACGTTCGCGCGACAAGGATACTCGTAACAACAACACACCGATGACGTCTTAGGAGAACTGATTTGTTTACATGACGTGATCATGCGCTGCACTGCGCGGTGTGCGAGGGGCACGCGGGGTGCTCGCCTTTTTGCACTGCCAATCAAATGAGGTTTGGGGGCGGGGTTTGGTCTAGGATTGGCAAATTTTTGTGAGTCCACGTTGACTTTGCTTACGCGTCATTGTTGTTAGTACCGAATGTTGACTAATAATGGTTCGCATTGCTTTTTCACTTTGGCGAGAATTAATTCGAGTTATAAAAAAGTACTTCATTTTTTTATTTTATCTTCACAAATCGATAGTGGAATCGATAGTGGTAGTTTCATGGACCGGATCGACCCTTCACGGGATTAAAACGATCAAAAAGTAACGCTGTATGTAGTGATATTTTAAAAGCAAAAAGTTGATTTCTTAACGGCTGAAAGAATTTGGATGAAACTGCACACGGGAAGATCTTGTCCAGAAATTGGTCTTAGAGTAGGTACTTTTCATGTCAGAATAGGGAAGAAAAATAAATCACTATTAGTTGCCTCGTCTAAAACAAATCTTAAGCCAATGAAAATCAGTTGGGCCCAACAGTCAATTTCCGAGGCACGAAGGAGTCTTGATATTTAAAGGAAGCACACATTCCCGGCAGATCAGCCTAGACTCAAATTGTATAATTCCAGACAATTTGAATCGATCTCCACGAACTCGAGCATCGACCGAGTAGTGTATTTTGACTAGATTTTGAATGGGTTGGAATGATAATTGACCTTTTTATTGTTTTATAATACTGTGTGATGTTTTTAAGCGGGCGTGGATAGCTAAATCCGAAGCTATGAGGATTAGCGAAAATACTCAAAAAGTATTGGGCCCGATTAAGATAAAAACTAAAACTGCATCCTTGGTTACCTTTATCATCAGTATCCATCGGCTCTGGTACCTCCTGATAAGACCGCGCCAGTGGCGATACCACCACACCATCCCATACGGTTATCTCAGTTGAGATATCCTTGCCGCCTTCGAAGGATTGTAGGCCCAACACGTATCGGTGGCCACCTCGTGCTACTACCCGGAGTAAACTGTGGAACAAAAAAGTAGTTTATTTATTTATTTATTTATTAAAACTTTATGCACAAGTAATTTGTACAAAGGCGGACTTAATGCCATAGGCATTTTCTACCAGTCGACCTTAGGGTGGTGCAGAGACAGCATGGTAGGTGCAACTAATTAAAAAAAAAAACAAACAGTAAGGAAGAGAGAAAAAATACAGCTATAATAGAGTAGCTAGTAGTAGTAGCTATAGTAGAGTATTTTGTGGCAATAATTTTTTTTTATTTTTATTTTTTTATAATAAATACATAGATACATACATACACATAAACAAAATTAACAACGTTATAAAGAAACGAACCAACGAATTACCGCTGTAGCGATTCCTCCAACTTCTTGCGAATATGCTCACGAGCCTTCACCTTAAAGGACAACCTACTTGTTGCCATCCTGATGTTCAGAGGGAGCGCATTCCAAAGGAATATCGCCTGGACAAAGAAAGAGGAGCGGATAAACCCAGAGCGGTGTGAGGGACATCGTAAAAGAAGATTGTTGGTAGAGCGAAGATTTTTATTGTGGGCGGAACAAAGGAATTGAATTTGTGAAGTTAAGTAAGAGGGAGAAAAAGGATTATTTAGAAAAGAAAACAGACTAGTCAAGGCCCTCAGCGCTCTGCGCTGGCGAATGGGCAACCATTTTAATAGTGATCGATGCGCGGATACGTGATCATACTTACGAAGGTTGAAGACGAATCGAATGCAGTTATTTAGAAGGCGGTCAAGTTTATTGAGGAGATCTGCATTCAGGTCATAGTAGCATATATCACCATAGTCAATTATGGGGAAAATTAGGGACTGTACAAGCATTGCCTTTATGTGAGCTGGAAGCAGATTTTTCAGTCGATACAGTGACCGCAACGTGCCGGTAACTTTCCGACTGACACTCGAGACCTGCTTACGCCAGTCAAGACCGGTGTCGACAATCAAACCGAGATCCTTAACCTCGGAGCCAAACGGAATGACTGTATTGTCAAAGATTACGGGTGGTACAGTTAAGCCATTGAGTTTTCTCAAGCTATGGGGACTCCCAACCAATATAGCCTGACACTTCGAAGGGTTAACCGCCACCCCAAATCGGTCTGACCAGCTCTTAATCACTTTCAAATCCCGGTTGAGCTCCTCGATCACATCCGATAAGTTGTCAACACCCGCCTGACAATATAGCTGTAAGTCATCAGCATAGAGATGATACGCACACTGAAGCTGAGTAGTTATAAGATTAATAAAAATTGAGAACAAAAGAGGAGATAAAATACCGCCTTGAGGGACGCCAGCTGCAAGGTCACACCAACCAGACGAAGAGTCTCCAGCAAGAACTGACCGCTGACGCCCCCGAAGATAAGAAGAAAACCATCTTAGTACGTCGGGAGAGACCATGAGATATGACAGGATAGATAAGAGGACTTCGTGACTGACGGTATTAAACGCATTGGAGAAGTCGATCAACACCAAAGCAGTAACTTTAGTGTCTTCCATTCCCCGCCTAATATCGTCAGTCACTTTAAGGAGAGCTGTTACGGTACTGTGCCCGGGCCTGAAACCAGATTGAAATGGGCATATGAGGGAGTTGCGGTAAATGTGACTGGTAAACTGCTTATGAACACAGGCCTCGAGCACTTTGGACAGAAAGGGCAGGATGGAAATAGGACGAAAATGATTGGGTAAAGTGGGATTGGAAATCTTTGGCAGGGGCCGGACATGAGCTTTACGCCATAGGGAAGGAAACGTTGCAGAAAAAAGGGAAAAGTTAACGATGTGGGATATGGCAGAAAGAAGTTGATCCAAAGCCGAAACGATCATATGACGACTGATGTTATCGCATCCTACGGCTTTAGATTTAATGGATAGGATAATCCTTCTGATCTCTCCCGGATCGACTGGGGTGAAAACAAAGGGGTCAACATTGGGACGCGTCAGACCAGCAAGGTAGTCGATAGTTTGACATTGGGTTAGACTATCCAACATTGGGACAGTGGAGAAATAGCGGTTTAGATCGTCCAAGCCAATTGTGTTAGGAAGGTCTGAATACCGCGATTTGCCGATACCTAGAGTTCTAAGGAATTTCCAGATATCGGCAGAAGAAGAAGAAGTGATGTTACTAAGAATGTGACGGCGTTTAGCGTTGCGTATCATCTGGTTACACCGATTCCTGGCAGTTTTGAAGAGGTTCCAATTTTCTTCAGAGCGGTCCCCCTTAAACTTCCGAAACGCGCGGTCCCTCCGGCGCCTTGCCATTTGAATAACCCTATCCATCCACGGTGCAGGTGGACGCTTCAACTTGACTTTCCTGACAGGAGCATGTGCATCATACAGATTGGTAACAATATTGTTAAAAACGTAAACTTTGTCATCAACTGTACCAGCCTCTTGCAAGGGTGTCCAGTCGATGCCGGATGCATCTTTTTGGAGCTGCTCACTATTCATCCGTGCAAAGGCACGCCTGTACTGGAAGGAAGGTTTGGGTTTAGGAGGTTTGAGGACATAGGACAAGTAGATAAGGTCATGACGGGAAAAACCAGGAGCATCAAATTGACCATGTGAGGAAACTAGGGAAGGATTAGAAATGAGGATCAGGTCAAGCCAAGTATCATCAACTACTTTATTATGATGAGTGGGTTGGAGAGGCAGTACGTGAAAACCGGCTGACTCGACCAGATGCAGGAGTGTACGGGATCGAGGTGAGTTCTGGGCAAGGAGGTTGGTGTTAAAGTCCCCCATGATGATATGATGTGCATACACCGAACCCAAAGATTCCAGTACCGATTCGAATTCGGTGAAATAATCGAGGGTAGGAGGGCAATAGGCGACACCTAGAACAGCTTTAACCCCTTTGACACAAACCTCTAGAAAAAGAAACTCAGCAGAATCATTAGAGGAAGAAGTAGCAAGAACTTTAAAAGGAAAATCACCGCGAAGATAAATAGCTACACCACCCCCTCTCCTACCGATCCTATCGTTTCGAAGAAGAACGAAACCAGGGAGAGAGTAGGTGGTGGATAAAAGTTCAGGTTTGAGCCAAGTCTCGGAAACCAGGACGGCATGAACTTCGTTGTTATGGAACGTGTCGTAGAGTTCACTATGGTGGCTGGGAATGCTTTGAGCGTTTATGTGGCAAACGTTAAACAGACGGCCTGGATTTGAGTTGAATTTTTGGCGCAACAAGTCGCCAAGGGTGTCCGTTAATGAGCCGAAACTATTATCACAAGAAGATGCACTAGAATCGTTGGCAGAAAAAAATTCTTCATCATCAGAAGACATATTATAAAGTATAAATAAATAAGATAAAATATATCACAATAATAAATAAAAAATAAAAAATATATATAAAGGGTGATACAGCGTTTACATCTCTGCATCATCATATTTATTTAAACTTAACACTATTACACGTGAGTCTAAAATAAATTAACCGAGAGAAGTAACTTAAAATAACTTCTCTCGGTTAATTTATTTTAGAGTCAGTCTGTCAAGAGTCAGTCGGTCAGCTTTACTTAGTGTGTGAGTCAAAACTTTCAACTTTATTTTAAAACAGTTCTATGAAAAGACTAGGCTACCAATTAAACGGCTGATTATATACATACATGATTATAAGCTAGCTGGCTGCGAAATCCAAAAACTGAAAATACTTTGATCAGAATCGGTAACAGGGCGGGGCTACTTTCTAAGCCCGAAGTCCGTAGTTTCGGACTTAGATGCGGGCGTATTCTACTTAACACCTACCGCTACTTATCACCTTACCGCTAAGAATTTATGACAACACCATTTGTCAGTTACTGTAAAATCGCGTTGTCTTTCATTCTTATTTCAAGTTCGTGATACGGAGTAGAATACGCCTGCAACTAAGACCGAAACTGCGGACTACGGGCTTAGAGAGTAGCCCCCCTGAATCGAAAACATTTTTTTTTCTCCGTGTTATATTTTGTCCTTTCTCTTTAATTTTTGACTTGGACACCGACTACGAATCAACTGCCGCTACCATAGGGAACGTGCAGAAACTATGGTGGCAGGGCAGCACAGAAATATCACTGTCAAGTATATTTCTAGTAAAAAAATCGAAATGTCACCACTAGATGGCACACTCTACTTCGCACACGTTCCCCTAAACTGAGCGTGCACGAACCGCAGGGGGCAGCACAGAAGCGTCAATGTCAAGTATTCTGACCACTGACCTCCGATATACAAGTACGCTTGAAATGACTGTTGCTTTTCAAAACATTCCGCTCGAGCGTCTCAGGAACTAAAATTGACAAATTGACACATACATTTCTAATAATTAGGAGTGTGAATGTTCCATATCGATAATGTGTCGATTTTTTTCTTCCGATAGTGAGTAATATTAGTCGAAATTTTCCAGCAGTATTAACTACAAAAGTACTATGAGATATGCTACCAGAAATTTGTTTCCAGATTTACAGGACCATTTTAAAGAAATTTATTAAAATATTCTTGTAACACAAATTATCACTACTTAAATAGGTACATAGTTATTAGACTGTACGCTACTACCAAAAAAATTTCGCTCTATGTAACTGGTGATAAAGTTCGGAATTTTTCATCACGTCAAATTATTTGGACTTGCCAATGAAGTTTGGCATAGGTTCCTTGGTGAGAGTAGGGAAGCACTAAGAGAGGATTTCCTAAAATGCCGACGGGATATGCGCGTACGAAGTCGCGGGCAAAAGTTAGTGTTGTATAGTATTAATGGGTACTTACGTCTGCGCGGTGGATGCGACCAGGTCCTGCGCGGCGAGGCTGAGCGAGGTGTGCGCACGCGCATGCGCCGCCTCGCACGGGTCGGCCAGCCCAGCGCAGCCCGGCAGGAACAGCCCGCCGGCTAGCAGCGACAGCGCGCGTCTGCCCAATAATTACCAATTTTTATAACACTCCTCGAAACCTAGAAAACATTAATAACTCTAAAAACCAGCCAAGTGCTGTTCAGACTCACACCGAAAGTGTTCCGTATCATTAACAGATAATATGCCTGTCCTTGCATCGATTTAGAGCCCCCTTTAATCATTTTTTTATCCTCCTCTGAGCAGTTTGGCTTCGCACATCTTGTGCATTGACCAGAGTCAAGTTATTATTTAACGTTTTTATGTTGTCTTGGCGGCATTAAAAAATAGCAGCAAAAAGGTGACTTTAATTTGAATGCAGAGTGGTCTATGAACCAAGAGCGATACTGTAGTGGTATATCTGTGGGGATGCCTTAACTATATCCTTGTGGAAAGGCGCATCAAGAACCAACCCCGGCCGTTTTGAGAAAATTGCTTGTATTCGTTTTTAGGGTGCTGATGGCGACGATAGCTCGTGGTAAGTGAAATGAAAGTAAGAGTGGACTGTATAACAAAGGTGTATTGAACAATTAATTACAAAAGGGTACGGTTGGTTTACGTTAAACAATAAATAAGGAAATCTAAAATGGGTACTTCCCATGAACTCAGAATCTTGAAATTTGGTACGAAGTCGTACGTCTTATGGCACAGATAAAGGAAAAATTGCGTTCATTTTTAGTTACATCATAATAATAAAAATATTTTTAATAATTTTAAACTTACTACCTCATGAACGCGTAGAGGTATTAATTAAATTGAAATTCATATCAAATACTCAGGTCTATAATACCTACAGGCTGTAACAAAATCAAACTTGTATGTCAACGCAATCAAAAGAAACAGCAATTTAAGCCGGATATTTTCAAACTCGCAACTACTCGCAAGGGAAACAAAACCTAAAAGGTACTTCCAGTCGACCTAGAATCTTGCAATTTGGCATGAAGCAATGTTTTAAATAGCACATTTAAAGGAAAAAATCCGAAATCCTTAAATTTTTAGTTTTTCGATTGTCGTGATGGGGGTGAACTTTTACGTATATATAACAGCGGGTTTAAAAAGGCCACTTAGCAGAATCAACCAGCAATTCATACTACCCGAAACTATCAAAGGATTTGTCCATTCTCGGCTTCGCGTGGACATGATGCTCGAAAAGATACAAATAAACCAAAAATCACGTTTTGTTTTTAAACGCATATTATTTTATTCAATACTTTTGTATCAACTTGCGATGTGTATTAAATAAATAATTAAATTGTTTTATTCTTCGACTTATTTAAATTACTCGTCCTTCAGTGTTGCTAGTTTCCAACAATTAATCGTACCTATATTTGGTAAATAATTATTTACAAATCGATTCAAATTGCTATTTTTGAAGTTGAACTTAGTCCTTATTCTTAAAATAAAATTGATTTTATTGTTTTATTATAGCTGTTATTTATGTTTTATCCAACAAAAGTATCGAAGATGGTCAATGAGTTTCGATTTTTAATGTACATAATATACTCGTATATCTAAACATTATTTTTAAAAGGATTGCAACCATGAAACTTTTCTGTACATCATAGGGTTGTGTAACCCTATGATAGATCGTAGAAATAACTAATTTATAATTAACTCAGAGTTTTTTCGCTAACGCTACTTGTCTTGAGAACTGGCATTTTCTATTTACTTTGATAAGGTTCCATCCCTTTTTGATCGCGCGCGGATTATACCTATAGGTTTGTACGGAACCCTCGGTGCGCCCTGCCAAGTCTCGAGCTAGCTAAGCGGCCACGGCCGTACCATCTTTTTCTCGAAGCCATTCGCGGCTATTTCACCCCCCCCCCCCTATATCTTCGATGTGGACAAAGCTAGGGCTTTAGATTTTCGATGACCAAGATTAAGTTTTAGAACAAGTTTGACCTCCAAATTACATGACATTTGAATAAATAGTTTATAGTTTACGAGTTACGGTCGATCAAAGTTACAACATTTTGTCACTCACTGACCGATCATTTTGTTTACGTACACAAAGTATAAGATTGGTTTATAGTATTCATAAATTGTTAGCTGCAGTACAGGACACAATTACGTCACGCAAAAAGAAAAGAAGGTGACCTACCTACAAAAAATAAATGAGCTTCCAACAAAAACATTAAATGTAATAAAAAAATTGCAAAGTCTCTATAAGCAATCTTTCCACCGTAAAAAGTTTTGACATTTCATAGAAGCCAAGTCCTGTTCAACTTATTTTGTAGTTAAAAATCAACATTTAGTGACTATAAATAGTTTTTTTATTTTATAATTTTATAATTATAGTGAATTGGCACAAGAAGAAAAATGTAAAACTGAATTCTGTGATATTAAATAAGTCTCCGTCATTTTGTTACTTTCAACTCCTCCAAATATGCCATTTTACAAAATAAGTTGAACAGGACTTGGCTTCTATGAAATCTCAAAACTTTTTACGGTGGAAAGATTGCATAGAGAGACTTGGCATTTTTTTATTATATTCAATGTAATACCAATCTCTGCTATACAAAGTATGAACAAAACTATTATTTTGTTTTATTTTTTTTGAGACTGGCCAGCTATTCAGCCATAACTATTCCTATTGTTTTTTTTATGATTTGACGGCTGTCAGTTGTAAACGATTCTCCCTAGGGCTGCAAAGTAATACTTTCAACCCGCTCCTCAGGCAACTTTAGGCTTACTTTCCGAGCGTGGGTTAAAAGATGACTTTTTTAATGAATTAACTTATTTAGTGCCTTGAACTAACACCTTCACGGTACTAAATAAGTTACTTTCAAACCTAGGATAACAATGTACTGTAAGTAGTGTTCTTGTGACAAATAGCACGCTGTACTTAACGCCAGTTACCTGAAAGCCACATTGATGGGCAGCGCTTGTCGTGCCGGGTTGTTCATTATGCAATGGTGAGCCAGCAAGTCGATCATCCAGGGAGTCAGGGCTTTGAGACCCGCGTGACGCGCGCACATGTCACGGAGGAGTCGGATCAGAACCTGTGGACGACACGGATGAAAAACTTGTATAGTACCCGTGCAAGGACGCGTTGTACCGCGCTGAATGCCACGCCATATCAAATGTTTGTACACTTTCTCGTATTTACTTATGTACTTTGTACTAAGTATGATCCATATGATCCTAAGAAATATGAATGAAAAAGTGAGTAGACACCTCGAGGGCTTCAGCTAGAACTGAGACCCTAAAGGTGGTTTAACACCAACGAGGCGAGGCGTGGATTGGATGAGCGAGGGTTGAAATTTGTATGACATTATTTTCTATCCACGCCCTGCCCATATTTCTAGATGAGCGAGGAAGTGCGTACCGATTAGTTTCACTGCAACCAAGTAAAAAAGCTAGAGCATTTTAGACATATTATGAGTAATTCATCTAAGCATTGTTTTGAAAGGCTCACGATAGTTGGCCGGGTTGAAGGGAAATGCGTATAACCTGCTCTGTTTTACTCTTTGCTTCTGCTTCCTCTTCATCAATAGCTATCGCAATAGCAGCCATCTCCAGTAAAGAAAACTCCATTAATAATAAATTGCTAAAATTGGGAATTAATCACATTACCACGTTATATTGAAGCAACCATGGCGGCTTAAAACCCGATCAACACTCGGTTTTATATAATCGTGCAGCACGGACGGGCCCCTGTCTGGCCCCGCCCCGGCCTGGACTAGGACCGGTCTAATATTAAACTTCCCTAAGATGGGCAGATGCAGTTAAGCAGTTGGAGGCAAACTTCCACACTGCAGACTTGGGTGGGGACGCGTGATATGAGGTGGAGATCCTCGGCAGTTAGGAAACGTCGAAGAAGAAGTAGCTTGAGCAAACACAAAAAGCGTAGGTAATAAGTCATTGTCTAGTATTCAATTTAATTCTCGTGTTTTTAGTGTTTCTCTTTTTGAAAATAAAATAACGCATTTCATAAGTAAACTGACCTTTATAGAGGAATGATGAGCGTTCTCTTCGAACCAGCGGCTGTGACGGATAGCAGCCAAGTGGCTGCTAATCACTTTGTACTCGAGATGCACCTGTTGGCAATCATATTATTTTATATAAGAACAGTTTGCTTAGTTATCTGGAGTTCTAACAAAGGATACACAGTTAATATAACCGAAGTTACAGTGATGAAAATGGTTAAGGAGATGGTCCAAAATGTATGGAGTCTGGGCCAGGTCCTTGTACACTATACATAAAAATAGGTAAATAAATACATTTTAAACCGATCTAAACTGAATCTTCTCAGAGGATCTCAACATTCACATAGCCACACCTTTAGGGGTCCACAACACAGTGTTTCAAGCTGAGTGCATGGGCATTTGGGCTCTGGGCTGATTCTCGAGTCAACAAAGTAACCATTTAATGGATCAGAGGACACAGCGAATCCCGAGGTAATGCAGCAGACGAACTCGCCAGAAGGGGCTCGAGTGTGGCAACGATGGGACCTAATGTTGGTTCCGGTTCATGGTGCCACTCCCTTTCGGGTACCTACGCAATCTGGTAAGGAATCGCACCGGAGACAAAAATCACAAGCTTTGGGTTAACCATGGTGTGAGTAGGCAGGCCAAACAGGCACTTCCCTCTATTGGCTGATTGACGAAACAAGCAAAACGCCTGCATGGAGGAGGATGAGACAGCAGCACATTTGCTTCTAAGCTACCCGATTGTTGCTGATTACAGGGCTAAAGTACATCGAAAACCCAGGTACCCTCTGTAATATAGTAACACCAAGTGCGTTGCTGGCCTTCCTTGAGGAGCTGGGGTGGATCGAATGACACATTTGTCCCGCGTATTTAGTGTGTGCGTGTAGGTACCCCCGCTAAATACGCACTTAGAAGTGAAGTCGCTGGAACCCCGATTTACATACATACATAGGTAGGTACATAGGATGTAGATTACACTCAATCATTATATGCGATTTTCGATTTATCCAATAAACATGCAACATGAAATATCTCAGAGTAATTTTATAAACGAAACCCTCTTTTAGACCACATATTGAAATTCTGGTTAAAAGAGTGAACAAATTAAACAGTTTTTAAAAATGCCGTTTCAAATTTAATCACACAAATTTATTTGGCCCTAGGTCAATCTGTAATCCAGTATTGTATAATTTCATGGGGTGGAGCACCCAAAACTCACTTACTCCCTCTGAAAAGAGCTCAGAGAGCCATTTCCATCCCTCTCTCTATCCCACGGATCTATACAAAACCTGCAACTTACTGACTGTTCGCCAGCTTTTTATTATGCACTTGGTATCAAAACAGCACACCATGCTTTCTTATAGCACCGAAAATACATGTTCAAAATAATTATTAGCAAAATTGTTTTTTTACATTTTTAAGTCCATTTCTATACAATAGATTAAATAAATAAAACTGGCCAAGTGCGAGTCGGACTCGCGCACGAAGGGTTCCGTACCATAATCGTATGATACGATTTATGACGTATTAAAAAAAACTACTTACTAGATCTCGTTCAAACAAATTTCGCTGGTAGTTTACATGGTAATATACATCATATATTTTTTTTAGTTTTATCATTCTCTTATTTTAGAAGTGGCCTTGTAGAGAAAACCTAGCAAATACGTCATACATAGGTGGTCTTGGGAGCAAATCGGCTCTGCCCACGAGTTATTTATCACACGCACGTCACGCATCGGGTACCTAAATATAAAAAATTGTCTTTATTTATTTAAGCCTGTTTATGTCTACCTAATTCCATTAGGATGGTCTAAACTTTAAAAAGCTAAGGCTTCCTATGTCTTGTTTCTATATTCCTTTTACTAAACTACAAATACTTACTGTTATTACTAAGTAGTGAAAACAAGACAAATAGTAAAAGTGTTATGCAAAGTGTAATTATTAGATAAAATACAAATATTCCAATGAGTAATTTACATTTACCTACGCAATATCAGTGAATACAACGTTCTGAATTAAGAATAACAAAAATAAAAAAAAGATTTTGAATAAACATTAAAATTTATGTTCATAGATTTTGATAAATCTATTCATCCTCAAAGGATATATGAAGAGCAGCGCAATAATCGTGTAGGGTGACGTATCCGTCAGGATGGCGGGTGTATAACTACGAAATAGATAAAAAATGAACTAAATAAATGTACCAAAAATGTACTTTTTTTTACGGTTTGAATTCATTTATTTCTAAAAGATTACAAATCACTTGTACAGAAATAAATACTTAACTTATCTAAATTTAGGTATACATTTTTGGTGTCCAGGAGAATCGAGGGGTTTAGTGTTATTAACATTTCGAATTTATGAAGGTAATTTCTAACAATTTTGTATTGACTACCGCCGTGCGACGCGTTGACGCGGTCGACGTGCGGTGTTTCGTTATCTTGTTTTTGTGTTCAAATCTAAGGACTCGTTTACACTAGAGGCAAATATAAACTATGTCAGTTAATTATTTTTTATGACCTTTCAAGATGTGACATTTAAGTAGTTTTTTAAATAGTGATAGCGATTGTGTGGTTTTTATATCTTTTGGAAGTGAGTTATAAAGTTTTGCTCCCTCGTGAAGTATTGTTTTTTTTCCATAGTTAGTTCTAGTTTTAGGTATGTGTAAGTCTTGTGCGCGCCTCAGAATACGTTTTTGTACTTGTATGTTTTTTGTGAATGTGATGTGTGTGTGTAAGTCTTTGGATAGAATTTTGCGAATTAAAATACATGTGTTATATAGATATATAATTATGAGAAATGTTAAATAGCTTGGTTTCTTTGTAAATTTTGTGTGTGGGGGTCAGATAGTGATAGTGAAATAGGACTTTTATAATTTTGTTCTGCGCTCTTTGTAGCTTTTCTAGGTTGGTTTTAGCTGCTGAACCCCACATTTCTATAAGATATTCAATGTGTGGTTTCACCAATGAGTTATAAATAGTGCGGCGGACTTTAAGAGGGAAGCATCTCACGATTCCACGTAATGCCCCCGTTAGGCTTGATATTTTAGAACAGGTTTTCTCTATATGTGGTTTCCATGTTAGTTGATTATCCAGGATAAGTCCGAGATATTTCTCTTTATTTACTTTATTTAAATTGACTCCATTAATACTAAGAGGTTTATGATCTGAGATTTTTTTGTTTTTAGCTGCAAATATTATATAGTTAGTTTTGGATGTGTTGATAGTTAACAGGTTATTTAGAAACCATCTTTCCAAGATGATGAGGTCCTCTTGTGCGTCCTGTATTATTGATTCAATTGAGTGACCAAAATAAAAAAGGCAAGTGTCATCAGCATATAAAGACACATGCCCCTTCAGGCCTATCTTGTCTATATTATTAATGTAGATTAGGAATAAAAGGGGACCACAAATTGATCCCTGGGGCACGCCGCAATTAATTAACTTAGGTGCGCTAACATTGTCACCAATTTTAACGACCTGTCGGCGTCCATGCAGATACGATTCAAAAATTTTGAAAGCGTTTCCAGTTACACCTATCGAGGCAAGTTTATTCATTAACAAGCTATGGCTCACAGTATCAAACGCCTTTTTTAAGTCAATGAAGATCCCTAAAGCAATTAGTTTTTTGTCTATGTTAGTTTTAATAGTTGTGATTAAATCGGTTGCTGCTGAAAGAGTATTGGACTTAGATCGAAAACCATACTGTCGTTGAGAAAGGTAGTTAAATGAATTTAAATATAGACTGAGCCGATTGTGCAATAGTTTTTCAAAAACTTTAGAGAGCACAGGCAAGACTGAAATAGGTCTATAATTTCCCGGGGATCATTTGGAGCCAGCTTTAAAAATAGGGGTAACTTTGGCGTATTTTAATGGGTCAGGGAAGTGACCTTCGCTCAAACATTTATTGATGCATTGAGTTAGACTTGGCAATATGAGATTCTTTATACATTTGAGTGATTTGGCACTGATACCGTCTATACCTGTGCTGGTGTTTGCATTTAGGTCATCAATTATTTTCCTTATTTCGTCTGCCGTTGCTGGTGCTATCTGAGAAAGTGTAGGTGCATTTACGGTTTTGTTAAGCGTGATAGTGTAAGTCTGGTTATTATGATATTTAGTAGGTATCTGATTAGCTAGAAGTGTACCTATACCGGCGAAATAGTTGTTAAAAACTCACATATTTCCTTTTCATCAGTAATCAGCCCAGTGATTGTAACTTAGAGGGAGCAACTCTTTTCTTTGATTTATTATTAGACAAGCTATTTATCAATTGCCACATCTTAAGGGGTTTACCTTCACATTCTTTATAAGATTTATGATAATATTTGCCTTTTGTCGCTTGAATATTCTCAAAAACTCTGTTTCTCTCTTTTTTAAATGCTTCTTCTGATTCTGTGTTATTTGGATTATCTTTGTAATTTTTCCACAATTCATTTCTTTTATCTATTTGATTAATTATGTCCTTATTTATCCAATCTGTTCTCGGAGGGTTTAGTATTTTAGTTTTAATTGTTTTGTTTCTGTTGATTGCTGACTGGATTGCTTCTTCTAACTTGTTATATTCCTCACCTATTGTATTATAGTCTAAGTCTTCGACAGTTTTATATAAGTTTGTATATGATATAGCTTGAAATTTCACTTTTCTAATAGGATCGGGCTTGTATCTCTCGACTTCTAAGAAGATCTGCTTGTGATCAGACATGGCAGATTCTATAACAGCTAGGTGTATTTTATGATCTTTGAGGCTAGTGCATACATGATCCAATATACTCTTGGAGGTTGAAGTTTCTCTAGTGCAGTATTTAGCATCAATTTTGTTCAATATAGTGTATCCCTGTTCTACGAGTTCATCTGTATATTCAGTGGTAGCTCGGTTTGGCACAAGTAGGTTGTAGTTAAAATCTCCAAATATAATTGTTCGTTTCCGTTTCTGAAGTTCATCTGAAAAGGTCTCGAGAAACTTTTTCGAATTGGTTCTTTCTGGTTTATATATGGCGCCAACGTCGAGAGAAAATTTTTCTAGATGCACCCATATAAAGTGGTTGTCATCTTTTTACTAAAATAAGTATGAATGTACGTTTCTGTATGCGTGGCAAACATCGTTTTAAAGTGAGCCGCCATCCTGCACCCTGACGACAGGTTTGCGGGTGAATTTTAATTCATTTAACAATATTGTTACAAAATTAGTGTCAAATGTAAGATTTTTACAGAAAAACAATATCACAAAAATAATGAAGTCGATAGGACGTTGAGTTTTAGAAAAATAAGGAAAAATGTAATGTGAATACTAATTGTTACATGGGAATTTTGTAAAATTGATGGTTTATGTTTGTTTTTATTATTTAGAGTTATAGATTGTATTATTGTTTTATATTGTATAATACGGTCTTGGATTACATTTTAAGTACGTTTAATTTTTAATTTCAGATTTGATAAATGTTAATTGAATTTAAAGTTCACATACCAACCTGATGATGATTGATGGCGGCTCACTTTAAAACGATGTTTGCTACGCATACAGCAACGTATATTTAAGTAAAAAAACCTACATTATTCGTCTATTTAGTTGGTTGATTTTTTATCTATTTGGAAGTTATACACCCGCCATGCTGACGGATACAGAATTATATGACTATACCACTTCAGAATTCTCCATCGTTCATACTATAAAATACAGTTTGTTAATTTTAACTGTCCTTGTATTTGATAAAAAATAGTTATTTTTTATTATATTTTATTTTATACCCTACTAGCTGACCCGCGCAACTTCGTCTGCGTCACATTTTCCATTACTGCTCCGCTCCTATTTGTCTTAGCGTGATGATATATAGCCTATAACCTTCCTCGATAAATGGGCTATCTAACCCTGAAAGATTTTTTCAAATCGGACCAGTAGTTCCTGAGATTAGCGCGTTCAACCAAACAAACAAACAAACAATCAAACAAACTCTTCTGCTTTATAATATTAGTATAGATTGTAGGTAGTCCTTAGTGCAAAAAAAAACTTTGTTTTTGTTCAGTTGCTTCAGCCGGTGTAAAGTTTGCTGCGCTCGCAGCACACTTTATTTCTATGATAGCGTCATCAAACCATCTGGCCTTGATCCGAGAAAAGGACTTTTTTCATCAATAAACAAGCCAGATGGTTCAATATGAAGCCCTAAAGGTTTCTCGGCATCTCTTAGTATGGGTTCATTTTCATTTCCATATTTTGTAGCATTGGCTCGGTAAGGAAATCAAAACTTAAAAAAAAACTCAAAAATGTACGTAACTCGATATCAAATCAAAAGGCAAATATCTAAACCCAAGTTCATAGTACAGGTCATGTGTCAGAAATATTAAAATACAAGTTAGAAAACAATAATAATTACGCACGCAAAGCACAGTAATGTAGGTAATCGTCTAACACTGGCAATGACAACAAACACTCCACACCGTGCCCGCGCTCCCGCTTTATTTATTTATTTATTTAGGCACACCAACGACTTATTTACAAATAAATATTAATTTAAAAACATTTTCCAAGGGATTCTCTGTAAATAAGTCACTTACAGGCATGCACATCATTCTCTAAGTAGGTCTAATTAAACTATTATAATTATTAACTAACGTGAACAAAAAGTAAAATAAAAAATAAAATAAAATAGAATTTACAAAAGGATGTGCTGACTTAAATTAAATTTAAATTAAGATACCAATATGATTGCTAAAAATAAATAACATGGGTACAATTATTAAATAAACTGAATTATATACATTTTCAACATTATAAAATTATGAATCAAAATTATGAATTACGATAAAAATTATGAAATAAAATTATGAATTAAAATTATGAAATAAAATTATGAATTAAATTGCAATATATTTCATTTAAATTTCGACACTTTTAAACAAAATTGATTGCATATTACGTAACAGCTGTACAAAATGGATGCAGGCGGCTGATCACAGGTCAATTTTAATTATTTTATTTTTAAATTTCAGCAAACTATCAAAGAATATATCGATGCTGCTATCGATAGCGCAGGCCCTATTGTAGTGAGTAAACATTCTGTTTAGGGGAGCATGCCGGCCCAAGTTTGTACGACAAGCGTTAGTAGCAAACGTACCAATAGTTCGTTTGGACCGGAGGTGAGAATGACGAGGTACGTCTAATCTTACTTTACTAAGTAAGTCTGGCGTTGAAGATGTCCCATTTACAGTTTTATGAAGTGTTAACAGATCACTTAGAACCCTTCGTTTTCTCAATGAGTCTAGTTTGAAGTAACTCAGCCGATCTTCGTAGCTGGCTCTGTAAGGGCATTTGTGGTCTTTGAATCGCAAACATCTAGTAATTTTTTTTTGAACTCTTTCGATACGGTCTATATGGATGTTATACGTCGGGCTCCAGACTGGAGATGCATATTCCAGTAGACTACGCACAAAAGTGTTATATAACACTTTCAAAGCCAGGGTTCCTCCAAATTCTTTACCAACTCTATTGATGAGTCCCACCACTTTCATGGCTTTTTTGATAATGTTATCAATGTGTGTGGTAAACGAAAGGTCACTGCTTAGCACTACTCCTAGATCCCGAATGTTTGTAACTTGATGAAGTGATGCTCCATCAAGGGAGTACGTAGATGGTATAGGGTGCTTCTTCCGTGTAAATGTAATGTGATAACATTTGCATGCGTTCAAAGCCATCCTATTCACCACACACCAGTTCTGCAACGAGTTCAAATCACACTGGAGAAGAGCAACGTCTTCTTGGGTTTTTATTTGACGGTAGATTTTGAGGTCATCGGCAAACAAAGAACATTGGCTATGTTTGATGCACTCGACTACATCATTAATGAACACAATGAAGAGTATTGGCCCGGTATGAGATCCCTGGGGCACACCAGATGTTGCAATGTACGCAGAAGACTCGTACCCGTTCACCACCACTCTCTGTGTACGCTCGCTCAAATATGATCCGAACCATTCCAAAAGGGGTCCGTGTATCCCAAAATTATAAAGTTTTAGCAGCAGAATTTTGTGGTCGACCTGGTCAAAAGCGCTGCTGAAATCGGTATACAGAACATCAATCTGTTGACCAGAATCAACTTTCATGCAGATCTCGTCAAGATATGAAACCAAATTGGTGACAGTGGATTTGTTGCTGCAGAAACCATGTTGTTGGGGGGAGAGCTGCGTTTTGACATGAGATGTTAATATAGGGCAGATCATTGATTCAAAAAGTTTTGAGAAAATGGATAATATGGAGATTGGTCTGTAATTTTTAACATTTGTGGAATCACCTTTTTTGAAAATCGGAACCACATTAGCCCTTTTCCATTCGGTTGGGAATTTAGAGGTTTCAAGTGACTTGTTGAAAATCAAGGTAAGTGGATATGCCAAATTACGAGCACATTTTTTTATAAACAGAGGTGGCAACCGATCCGGGCCAGCGCCTTTGGCAACATCAATTCTGTGTAGTGATTTAAGAACTTCCCTCTCACTAAAAGCAATTTTATGGAGTGTAAATTGAGGGAACATTTGAGAAGTTGTTGGTGTTCTATTTGTTGAGCTATTATCAGAAAATGTAGATGAGAATTGAGTTGCAAAAAGCTGGCATATATCGTCGCCTGTTGTAGCCACTAACTCGTTTAATGTCATCTCCGACGGTATAGAGCTAGATTTTGAGTTTTTAGTTTTAACAAAAGACCAGAATGCTTTTGGGTTTGACCGGATGTTTTCCTCTACAGAGTGGACATATTTTTTGTAACAGCTCTTGATCAGTGACCGTGCTCTGTCATCGAGCATTTTGTACTCAATATCGTCCCGTGGGTTGCCATATTTTTTAAAGCGTTGTCTTAACTTTTCTTTTTCGTTGAGAACATTCACTAAGGTTTTAGAATACCACGGGGGAAAGTTATTGCTTACATGTTTAATTTTGGGAATGTTTTCGTTAATAATTTTATAAACAGATTCATATAGTGCCCCCACCATAAGATCAACGTTTGTACACGGTTCCAGTCGCTTTTCCCAGTTAATTTCCCTTAGTTTATTATTTATTATTGTGTAATCAGCCGCCTTAAAATTAAAACTAGTTAATTTAATACGTTTTAATGGCACATACGCCTTAAATGCAAAATCTATTTCTAAAGAGGGGTGGTGACAATCTTCTTTACAAATTGGTGAAGTAGCGCTCCTGACCACTGCACTTTGTATATTAGAAAATACTAGGTCCAATGTTCTATTATTTGAGTTTTTAATTACATTAAATTGTAAAAGATTGTTTAAAGACATAAAGTCTATGAGTGAGTATCCTAGGTTGTTATTGAAGTTCGCCGGAATCGTGGAGGTTGAACAAGAGTGGCTCAGGTCCTGTTTCCACTCAATGAAGCCAAGATTAAAATCTCCGACAACTATAATTTCTTCGCCAGTAGTTTCAATGACGCTTGTCACAGAGCCGAGAAACACGTCTAGTTGCTGCTGTGTAACAGGGGGTGGTAAGTAGATAGCGCAAACGTTGACTTTCTTCCCCTCGTTTAGCTTCACGCACACCCAGAGGTCCTCTGCAGCAGTTTCCCACTGACAGGCCCGAGCAGAATCATATGATTTGGACACAGCAATGAGAACGCCACCCCCCTCTTTTCCTGATAGAGCGCTGGAAACTCTATCTCTCCTGTAAACGATATAACGGGCGTCAAATAGCTCTCCATCGTTGATATTATCATTGAGCCATGTTTCTGTCAGCACAATCATGTCGTATTTATTGACATTAACCGCAGTATTGATGTCACTCAATTTCGTTCGCATTCCTCGCATATTCTGGTAGT
The DNA here is from genome assembly GCA_963859965.1 of Ceramica pisi. Lineage (NCBI taxonomy): Eukaryota > Metazoa > Arthropoda > Insecta > Lepidoptera > Noctuidae > Ceramica > Ceramica pisi. The sequence goes on along the minus strand of OY982527.1, from coordinate 36,598,892 downwards.
AGATGGTGAATTTTAATAATTAATTTAGGGGTTCTCACTCCTGGGTTTATGCTTACATTGAAGAGACAGCGTGAAGGCTCTTCATTTGAATCGGTCTTGCCCCATCATCCTTGCGGACCAATACGCGGCCGTCGCGGACCCAAACATATTTATAGCCCTTCTCGCGCGCCATCTTCCTAGCCTGTGCATGTATGGCTTTGTTCAGGGGTGAAAGATGTTCAGAGACGAAGACAGGCTGTTTAGTTCCCCCATAACCTAAGTGGCTTGAATTAAGTTTATCGGAAACATGGCTTCGGTTAAATTTGGTTACTGATGCTAGGACTTCATCACGTTTCCTTGTATTTTTTAGTTTCACGATAACTGAGCGCGGGCGGCTATTTTGCAAGTCGAGTTTTTTGACCCGAGTTACTGATGATATATCTTCAATATCAATGTTGCATGAGACAGTTTTGCCTAGTTGTACTACCGTGGTTAATAAGTTTTCAGCTCAGTTTTCAGGAATTCCACTTATTTCCAAATTGTTTTGTCGCGAATGTTGTTCTACAATATTAAGTCGAACAGATAAATCAGAAACACAGGTTTTTAAATCCTCATTATCCTTTTTAAGCTGGCTTTGCGCTAGTGAGAGCAATACACACAGCAGCTACCGGACCGTAGGCGAATGTGAGCAATGCGATCACGCACAATTCACATTTGCTAGCCGCGATAGCACTACTAACTATTCATAAGGAGATGTTTCATTTTCGGCCATCACATGTACATTTACCGAAAAATACCACGAATTGAGGAAAAATATTTTTTGTGACTTTAAGCCGTATTTGTCGTGCACAAAAATAAATCCTTTTTGAATTATTGCCATATTCTATTAAACATAGTCTTATAGTTTGCATAGCCTGCTTTCGTTCTGAAATCTTATCACATCAAAACGTAATTTCACGTAGACGATAAAATATAATATAATAATAATATAATCTTAAATAAATAAATATAAAAGGTATGTTTTCTTGTACTATTAACAACTATTATTATTCTCTTATACATCTTTATGACAAATCATAAAATGTGACGAACATCAAGTGTGGCGATTTCGTACTTATAAAAATATTTAATCTATTTTCTGAAGTGTACTTCTGAACAATTTCTGAACGAAAAAAAAAACAAAATGACCGTTCGTGTTGACATAAACACTGAGTCTGTTGGGCTCGATACCAAAATAATATTGTGGCACCAGCATCTTTTCTTGATGATGTTTTAGTGAGAGAAGAAGAATAAAGTTTTGAAAGCTGATTTTTTGTATCATTTATTTTTATGTAGAATACTTGTTCTACCATTACGTTTTTACTTTCTAATCTATAGTATCTTACCATATCAATCCAATAATTACGGAGTCAACATAGCATATTGTCCATTTAGTATCATAAGACAAGTGAGACCCATTTTCTGAAGAATGTGTATTGAAAGAAACAACGTGTTTGTCTCCAGCAGGGATTCAACACAGTATAACTTTTATAACCATTATAATCAAGATGAGCTGAAATGATTCAAAATATTTGATCGTGGGATCGTGGCTTGTTGAGTCATTTTGTCCAATGTTTCATTAGAAAGATCACAGTTCTCTGATATACACAAAAACATATAGGGTAGATACAGTAATAAACAAACAACTATTTCCATGTTAAAGTCATCTCTACAACATCTCATCATGGCTGTCATAACTGTCACGACAAACATCAAACATTTTTATTGTTTTTTCTTGTACATTAAAAAACATATGATTTTATGAAAAAAATTTTACTTCATTCTATTCAGGGGTAAGTTTCCCACTTTTCCTAAAGGGTACATGTTATGGCCGGCGTTCCATACAAAAGTGAAACATCTCCTTTATGATAAATTTGGATGTGTTCCGCAATACCAAAATGAATGAATGAAAACTTCATGTTTTTCAATTTTTCTTCCATAATTAGTAACTTGATAATATAAGCTATGTTTCTACGGAAACAAAATTGAAAATAATGTTTAAAATACAGAAAAAAACAAAATTAAAACATGCCATTTACACTGTAAAAATGTGCGAAATTCAATTCGCTTAAACTTCATTTTACGGAAGTTTTGAAACCTAGATAAATACTGTCTAAATCCGAATATCAGCATTATATGGTGAAAATATGTTCAAATTGCAAATGGTTTTGGTATTACGTTTGTATGGACATTTTTTTTTTAATGCAAAACGGGGAGACTCTTGGCCCAAATCTCACCTGATGGAAAGTGATGATTAGGCCGAAGATGGAAGCGAGTTTCGTCCGGAATCCTCCTACACAGAGGAACTGGCTATCATACCTCTGACTGCCGGAACACAACAATGCTTTTAACATTGTTGTTATGGCGACAGACTTAGACATGATGGTGGTAGCTTGCCAGGCGGACTTAGAACAAGTCCTATCACCAACCAAACCGAGCAAAAAATTTGCCCCCGCTGGGAATCGAACCCGGGCCCTATGGGTCTGAATCAGGTGGTTTAACCACTAGACCACGGAGGCGGTTAATGTCACCTGTTTAGCACCACCCGGGGACCACGTGTAGGGATTCGCTGAAGGGTATTCTCCTACGGACGCGGGTGACTCGGCCCCAATTTATAGGTAGTCGCGCCCTTAAAGACTCCGGTTATAACAGCTATCAGGAAACACAGACTCCGGCAGGGAATTCTACTCTTTTGCTTTACGCACTATGAATGTGTTCCCAAAACGTTTGGTGCGTGTGGGTGGGATGTCCACAATGTACCGATGGCGGATCGCCGTTTGTCTTGTAATCCGATGATGGAACGGGCTTGACGGAATTAAATTATGCAATTCCGCCGCACATTCCCCAAAACGCAACCGGTAGAAAACCGACAGGCTAGCAACTTGGCGTTGATGCTCAAGACTTTGTAGCTTCGACTCAATGAGCCTATCATAACCGATGATCCTCTGGCTCGTTTCTCAATTGACGCACGTGAAGTACAGTCTCATCTTTGCTAGGATCCCCAAACTTTGCAGCCACTTGAGCTTTTGCCTCTATAAAAGGGCCGAAATTGAGGGTTGATGTTAAAGCAACCCCAAGAAGCTCAAGTTGATCGGTTAGAGGCACGGTTACACCTCGGAAAGATGGAGCTGGGGGGAATTGGCTCCTTTTGGCGGAAAAAAGTCATGCTTGGGTCATAGCAGCATTGAACTTGACCAGATTGGCATCGCCCCATTCAGAGACAGCCTGTTAGGATACGTTCAAACGCTCATCCATAGCCTCCCGCAGAGACCGGATCGGCAACCCACCAGCTCGTGCGTCTTTTTTGTATTCTGCTTTAATTATGAAGTGTGCATATGTGTGTGAGGGTGTGTGCCTGTAGTGGATAGTGAGTATTGTGTGGATTGTGGGACAGTTCGCATATATTATTATAAGGTGGGGTGTGCGAAGGGTGCGTGCGCGCATGTTTGTGTGAGTGAATGTTAATGAAATCGGGGTGCGTGAGAGAGATTAGGTGATGTATGTAAGCAGATACTCCGTGTAGGCATAGTCCTTTTCTAGTAGCCACGTAGATTTAGGATTTCTACTTTCAACATGTTCATTTCTGCTGCTCCTCCCCATGCAGTGATACAATATCCAATAACAGATTGGCAGTGAGCATAATACACCATCTTCAGAATATCAAGTTTAGCCGACTCTCTCAGTGACTTGAAGATGTGTATAAGGCGCATCGTTCTTGTGGTTATGGTGTCAATCTGTTTGTCCCATCTTAGTCCGTCATCAATCTGAACTCCGAGGTATTTGATAATGTCTGATCTAGTAAGAGTTGGACACACATGGTTGGCACAGGATGGGATTGGATTTGAGTATGAGTGAGCTGTAATACTAAAGGTGTGTGATCGCCTCATGTTACGTCGTATTGCGAATGGCATGAAAGTGGTTTTGGTTAAGTTGAGTGTGAGAAGGTTAGAATTCAACCATTTCATTATTTTGGACAGGGCATCAGGTGGTGATGGACGGCGGCGAGATTTGAGTGCAGACCGCGAATGTCGCTGAGGAGCGCTTTGTGTGAGAGGGAGTGCTACCGCTGTACAGCGTTTGCTTTCTTTTTGTTCCTTTTCATGTGTGATAGTGAAGGAAGGAGAGGAGAAGGAAATGAAACGAGGTTCCATGCTGCTAGCCTTCAGGCACGCTCTAAAAGGACGGCATAATTGGGGGACTAGTCTGGAGACTGCGGGGACGTCCGAGCCCCCCCGGGAATGTCCATCGGGCCCTCTCGTCTGGTCGCCAACCAGCACGATGGTGCATTCCGGGATTTTTCGACAGTTGGCGGGGCAGCCTTTCATGTGTGGTTGGCACACTACTTGGGCACCCAACTACCTGCGGTCGGCCAGCGGCGCACCGTGCCTCGGATCCCGCTACCCTCCGCGACTAGTCTCCCGATACGCCCAAATCAGAGCAAGCTTAACCATAACCTGCAATGGAACTATTTCAACCCAACTCCGCTGAAATGGCTACACTGAGCATCATACCGGAACGCGGCAAGGCCGCTTGGCAGTACGTCTTTGCCCAGTGGGTGGTCAGCCATACACCGAAGCCACCACCAGCACGCGTAGCATGGCGATTCTATCTCTATTCTACCAAGAAAAGACAAAGCTCTTTCTATCCAACTCGACATGTCTTCTGCCCGAGCATGGCGCGACCCGTAGACTCGCGTTTCTATGAAGACAAAGACATATCTAATCTTTCCATAGCAACGGAGAAGTAGCTAGTGATGTGGTCATTCTGCGAATACTACGATGAATTTACGTTTAGTTAGCCAAAAAAATGTATTAAATATACTATTTTTCACAATTTTTGCACGGTACTCAAAGCAACAACAACACGTGTTACTCGAACATATTTTTAATCTATATGGTTTATGTTTACTTCCAAATAACATATTTTTGTTGAATTTATTATCGTACCGATTCAAATTAGAATTTTAGTGTTTATGATCATGGCGGCAAGGAAAAGTAAGTAGATTTTATGATCACTTAAATAAAGTACTGATTATTCCAATAATGTATACTAATATTATAAAGTAGAAGAGTTTGTTTGTTTGGTTGAACGCGCTAATCTCAGGAACTACTGGTCCGGTTTGAAAAATTCTTTCAGGGCTATAGGCTATATATCATCACGCTAAGACCAATAGGAGCGGAGCACTAATGAAAAATGTTACGCAGACGACGTTGCACGGGTCAGCTAGTTGCGTATAATTAATGTAAGATAACATTTTCCATTCGATGAGAAGAGAACATAATAATGTTCTAAATAAAAGGATTGGTGGCATTGTCTTATGAAAACTTTGCCATACACAAGGCAATGCGTTCTTTACTGTTATCTTTCTTCCCTTTAATATCGTCCGAAGTGTTTTCACTTTAGTCATTACAAAAACAGCTTATTTACAGCGTACGATGTGCCAGTACCACCCGACAAATTGAGATGTTGGTAGACTATATGTGTACCCCGACATACTTTCAATAGGTGTTATTTGAAGCAGCGCAACTTTACCTCCGGCTCCAGTTTCCTCAGGTTCTGATGCAGCGTGGTGACGAGCACGCGCACGGCCGCAGTCGCGCCCGTCACCGTGAATCCGCGCTCGTGACATGCGCTCGTCACCGCCGCGCTCGGGCTTTCGGCGCGGAGCAACTTGTTCAGCTCTTCACATACCTGGAACATATTGCCAAATGTTTGAACAAGCAAGCCCATCACAGTGATCCCAACTACTAAAACTCCTAAAAGCCAGAATCGACTTGGCGACTCGCGATTGGATCCCGCAGAGAAATGAATCAGAAAGGAAGTAGCAGGAGTAAAAATATTGCTATGTTGTAAATGAGTCTTGGTACACTTGAACACATTTTCTAAAGCTTGTGTTTTCTTTAAGAAACTCGGCGGGTTCTAAATGGCTACTCAAAAATAATCTAGTCACTCATAGCAAGTGATTTGCTGGTTTGTTGTTTGAGACCCCCAGTTCTGAATAAAGAGTTTATGGTAGTTAGACACTGGTCAAATTTTTAGGTTTAAAACCTGTCAAAATTTCGTAATAAGTTCATCAGTGACCAAATGCGGATGCAGATTTAAAATTAATTCACACAAGTTTATTTGGCCCTAGCTCAATCTGTAAACCAGTACTATATCACCTCAGGGGGTGGAGCACCAAAAACCCACTTACTCCCTCTCGAAAGAGCTCAGAGCCATTTTTGGATGGATTGGATGGAAATTGGCCACTTTTAAAAGTGGCCAATTTCCATCCCTTTCTCTATCCCACAGATCTCCTATACAAATCCTGCAATATACTAATTTTTCGCAAGCTTTTCATTATGCACTCGGTTTTAAATTAGCACACCATGCTTGAATGACATTGTATGTGACTCTAATGTGATTTCTCTATTGTTTTTGAGAGTGAAGGAAGGAAGGAGAGGAGAAGGAACTGAAACGAGGTTCCATGCTGCTAACCTTCAGGCACGCTATGACAGGACGGCATCATTGAGGGAGACTAGTCTGGATACTGTGGGGACGCCCGAACCCTCCCGGGAATGTCCATCGGGCCCTCACGTCTGGTCGCCCACCAGCTCGATGGTATATTCCGGGATTATTCGACAGTTGGCGGAACATCCTCTGTGTAAGAGGATTCCGGGTGAAACTCGCTTCCATCTTCGGCCTAATCATCACTTTCCATCAGGTGAGATTTGGGCCAAGAGTTTCCCCGTTTTGTATAAAAAAAAAAAAACATCCTTTCACGTGTGGCTAGCAGTGCACACTACTTGGGCCCTTGGAGCTACCTGCGGTAGGCGAGCGGCAGGCCGTGCCTCGTATCCCGCTACCCTCCGCGACTAGTCTCCCGATACGCCTATGTTAGCGCAAGCCTGGTTGGTCTATCTGCATTGGAACAACTACACTTCTGGACACATCTATTGGCCCACCTTGTATTTTCAGTTTCGTTTGGTCCTAGCTAAAATTTTATATTAGGTCGAGCAAAAAGTTTTTATGCAGTTTTGAACCTGGCACATTCACAATTCCATTCAATAGTCTTTTTTTGAATTTCAAACACAGAATTTAAAGAAACAAAAGACAATTTGGAGCCTGTTTGTTGATATCAAACAATCGAAAACTAAGAAAACTTGGTTTTATTGGTTTACTTGGATTTAATTCTTGAAAAAGTGATTTTGATATCTTTGGTTTTGCAACAAACATTACTTATTCTGAACATTAAGGTGAGGTTCTATCAATAATCTATGGATACTTCACCTGAAGTCGCCGCCCAAGCTGTGGCACTTATTCAGGCCGGACACAGCCAAAGAAACGTGAGTGCTCAACTTAATTTAAGTCGATCTGCGGTCCGAAATGTTTATCGGAGGTACCTAGAGACTGGCGGCTTTGTTCGTCGCCAAGGAAGGCCACGATCTCGGGTCACAACTGAAAGGCAGGATCGATTCATCGTGACGACCAGCTTGAGAAATCGTCACCTTACCTCCATTGAGATATAAAACCAACTTCGCGACTTCCACGGAGTATCTGTGAGCGCTCGAACTGTTCGGAGAAGGTTAAAAGAACGCGATATGGTACCACACAAGCCAGCTAATGGGCCCAAACTAACGCGAGCCCACCGAACAGCGCGCCTTCATTTCGCACGCAGTCTTTTAAATTGGACACAGCAAGATTGGAGCCGTGTACTCTTTTCTGATGAGTCTAAAATTGTGTTACATGGCAATGATGGAAGGAAGAAGGTCTGCCGACGTAAGGGAGAGCGTTTCGCACAATGCTGCTTTGAAGAGAGGGTTGCTTATGGCGGTGGCTCATGGACTGTCTGGGGCGGTATATCCGCGAGCGGCAAAACTCAACTTGAGGCTGTTACAGGACCACGGCTGCCAACATTAAATGCTGAAAGGTACATTCGTGAGTGCTTAGAACCTCACGTGATACCATACGCGGACTATGTGGGCCCAAATTTCCTTTTTATGCATGATAATGCAAGAGCCCATGCGGCCGGCATCGTCAGGGAATATCTTCGGGATGTGAACATCACAGTTATGGACTGGCCAGCCAGAAGCCCAGACATGAACCCCATTGAGCACATGTGCCATAGAAGAGGAATGGGAGATGATCCCTCAAAATTTCATAGAGCGGTTGATAAACTCTATGCCTAATCGTATGAGAGCTGTGGTAGATGCCCATGGAGGCAACACGCGTTATTAAATTAAACCTTTATTTGATAAAACATGTTTTTTATTCAAAAATCAATTGCCTTTAACAAAGCGCATATCCGACTTGTTAGGCGTAGCTCCATGTCGTATGGTATTCTGAATTCAAATTTAAAACAATATGATCGAAAAAGATGGTAAAATGTATCAGGTTTAAAACTGCATCAACAGTTTTTGTTCAATCTAGCAATCATATTTCGGTAGGGGCCATAGAAACCTAAACTCTAAGGTGGGCCAATAGATGTGTCCAGAAGTGTATTTCAACCCAACTCCTTTGAAGTGGACCACTCACTGTGACATCACAGTTGTCACAAGTGGTCACAAGCCATCGGCCGAAGCCTACCACCAGTTGGTGTCTTCGAGTAAAGATTCCGAAAAATTGAGAACCTTCTCCTTTTTTTAAGTCGGTTAAAAAATGTATTTATATAAAAATGAATCCCTATTTCCCATGGTCATCGCGTGAACGGCTAGGCCGATTTCGCTAATTCTTTATAATATTTTTTACTGTTGCTAGTCTTGCTGTCGTTTGTTTCATGGCAAGAAATGCAGATTTGCAATCGCCATATACCAACAACATATTCAAATCCATAGAACCATTTTAGTAAGAATAATAATTATCATACCTTATTGGACAAGCCCTCTACAGCCTCCTTCGTAGGGAGGGTCTTCATAATGACCACAATGTCAGCCACATTCTTACCAGCCATCATAGTTCCTTTCTTGTAAGAACCCACTTGACGTACCTCTTCAAGCTGCTGTAAAAAATATTTTAAAAACATTCTTAGATTTTTTATTATTTATTTATCCGACTATGTAGGTCAATCTTTTTTTGTTTTTTACATTTTTATTTAATCTACATACGTCAACACTTGCTTGAGTGTGTACTGCGTTTTATAGTATCATTGTGTGCTCGCTAACAAGTGATAAATAATATTTAACTATTTTTTTGTTTCATGTATTAATTACTTTGCATACTACTTATCTATACTAATATTATAAAGCAGAAGAGTTTGTTTGATTGGTTGAACGCGCTAATCTCGGGAACCACAGGTCCGATTTGAAAAATTCTTTCAGTGTTAGATAGCCCATTTATCGAGGAAGGTTATAGGCTATATATCATCACGCTAAGACAAAAAGGAGCAGGAGCAGTAATGGAAAATGTGACGCAGACGAAGTTGCGCGGGTCAGCTAGTATTGTATAATTCTAGTTCCTAAAATGTAACAGACACATGTGTTGCTGGGGAGTTTGTTGGCCACTTCTTCTCCACAGCTAAAACACTAGCAAGTGGTGACGGGCGGGCGTTTTGGGGGACTGTCTTTTGTAAAACTTGACTTGAGTAGAGAGAGTAGTTCGTTGGTTTTGTTTCCTTTTAACGTTGTTAATTTTGTTTATGTGAATGTATGTATCTATGTATTTATTATAGATTGTATTTTTTTATCTCTTCCTTACGGTATTTTTTAATTATGTTGCACCTGCCGCCACGCTGTCTCTGCACCACCCTAAGGTCGACTGGCAGAAAATGCCTATGGCATTAAGTCCGCCTTTGTACAGTTACTTGTGCATAAAGTTTTAATAAAAAAATACAACCGGTGTCAAAATACGAAGAAACTAACAAAAACACCGACTTCCGAAATTAAAGTTATTTTTACTTTGTAGTGTTTTTTTTTGGAAGTCGGTTGTATTTTTTTGTACTTAAAAAGTTTTTTTATTTTTCACTTTTTAGTGGTACCCCACACCTAACAACACCACTGCAAAATCGCAGAAAAGCAAAATACGCAATTTCGATTACTTGGATGACATAAAACTATCATCCAAGTAGACGAATTCCAGCTATTTCGATTTAAAATCCAAAGTTCATAACCGATTTTCATAAAATTTAAATGGGACCAATCTGCAAGTATATCCTTTCAGATAAAACAAGAATTTTTCAAATCGGTTCATAATTGTTGGAGTTATGAGGTAACAAACATAAAAAAAAAACATACAACCGAATTGATAACCTTCTCCTTTTTGGGAAGTCGGTTAATAAATAAATAATAAAAAGTACTGGCTGGTCAGCCTAATTTGAATAAATGACTTTCGAACGTTGATTTTTTTTTAATTTATATGACAGACATTATGACTTTATGAGACACCTTAAGTGCTGAAGTGAAAAAAAAAATTGAATGTTTTTGAGATACTTTATGGAAATCTATACTAACACCCGTATTCACAAACAATACTTTTCTGAGTAAAGTAGCAACGCTATGCGAAGTAAGGCATTTCTCACTGAGTTGCATAAATGGCAAGCCTTTCAATTCATAAACAGTACATAAACGACCCTTGAATAAGCAAACGCATAGCGTTGAATACACCTCTGTGATTGGTTCGTTTGTGTTGCGCTGTTCACTTTGCTGCTTGACGTTCAATTCATTTGTCATAACATAACCCCGAAAAGTCAAAACATAAATGGTGACCGGTGTTCGAGATCTATTTCGTTCGTTTTCGTGTTGATATTGCTGTGTATTTGTGGATTTAATAAATATGGATAAAGCAACAGCTTTTTTTACAATTCAAATATAGCATAATATTTTTTACAAAATTCTTGTAATGGTATAGTAAAGTTTTCATTAGGTACCTACCTGAAAGCTGCCAGAAGAATAAAATCTTAAGGCCACAAGCAACTGATACATAGCTGGCACTGGAAGTCCTATAGCAGTTAATTTTTCTAGGTATTCATTTATCAGTGGCAAGAGTATAAAAAGTACCATATCTTTGGTAAACCTGTAGCGTCATCTAAATTCATCTGAACTGTAATAATCAAAAGGATTTTGGAAATCCCGTATCACTTTTCTGTTGTTGGATGTAGCTTTGAAGCTTCAGCATAAGAAATGCAAGATTTGGCCATTGATTCTTAAATGTTTTTCTGTCTCTCATATTCCAGGCATTTTTTACTGGTAGCCTCATGAAAACCTTTACAGAGGCAACAAGATAAATGATCATCAGAGACAGTGCACCCATCCCCAGAGTGACTCAGAGCACACTTAAAACACCTAAGCTTAGACCTACACTGGTTTTTAACATGTATATGTACAAATCTCGCTTGGGCAGAATTTTCCCATCAAAAGTTAAAATAACAGTTTCAGTATCTTTTAATAAAGGCTAGTGGTCTATTAGAGTTTTCCTTTCTATCCTTCTCATCTATACTAATATTATAAAGCAGAAGAGTTTGTTTGTTTGTTTGGTTGAACACTCTAATCTCAGGAAGTACTGGTCCGATTTGAAAAATTCTTTCAGTGTTAGATAAGAATCCATTCCAATCCATTTATGGAGGAAGATTATAGGCTATATGTATTATATATCATCACGATAAGACAAATAGGAGCGAAGCAATAATGGAAAATGTGACGCAGACGAAGTTGCGTGGGCCAGCTAGTCTTTTTTTTTTTTGGGACAAGCCCGCCACACATTCCCAACCACTGCAACTCCTGAAAGCCAGAATCAACAGTGGCGACCACCAGAAAAACGCCGAGCTAATGAAGCCCGACGAGTCCCGGAGAAACGATTCAACTGTCTTGGATCCCGCATCGAAATGAATCAGAAAGTACAGCGGAGGAGTAGGAAAAAATAAATATAATTTCCACTAGCCACTAGCCTAGTCTGTAATATTTTACCGCAACCTATTGGGACCGAGATGTTTCCAGGACTTCATCATCAGTCCACTCTATGGGCACGCCTCTGACGACACCCATGCGAGTGACGGAAAATGTTGGGATAAAAGCTTTAAATTGCTCTTTTTCCAACAACCTGCTGGTAATAAATAAATTGGTATCATTATAGTTTGAGAAAACAAGCACCAGTTTGTTACGGCCTATTATCTTCAGACTACCATTAATAATTATTATTATGCACTCGTAAAAAGCACAGAAGAGGATGCTAATAAGTACATAAACAGGTGCAAATACGTCCCATGGAAGTTAAGATACTGGTTCTGAGCTCTGAATTACAAAGAAAATACCACACAAAACTGCACAATTATTGAGCCTCTTCAAAAAATCTGTATCGATATTTAATAGTGGTAAGAACCAAACCAGAAATAGATACAATAAGTTACTAACACATGCTACAAAGTCACCAGGAGCCACCACAAGATTGTCCAGCACTGTCTGCAGCTTGGTGACAAGACTCAGCACTGCAGACTGCTCAGCTGGTGTTGGACACAACTCCCCATGCCGCTTGAGGAGGGCCTGAAATAAGGTTATAATTATGTATTTTTGATAAATGTTACTTTCATTGTTAACAATGAAAGTCAACCTTAATAAAATACCCTTTCATGAGTGTTGGCAAAATATTTGCCAAGGCAGTATTTTGAATCTAGTGCGTAATCGATTTGACAAAATTATTGTTTTATTCTACAAGTTACCATAAACATGGCTTGTTTGGTTAAATTAATTTAGTGACTGACGTATCATCTGACATTTAGTGTCGCCACATGCAGTTTGCGGTGTATTTTGTTTTTTTTTTATTTGGGACCATGCTATATTATGTTCACATAAAACTAAACAGTTTTAGGATATTTACTTGAAAAACATTAAGTTGCACTTGTGGTAAAATAGTTGTTTAATATGCTTGAATGGGTATGGAGCTGTTGAGAAATATTTCCAACGCATGGTTTTCAAATATAATCAACAAGAAAAATCTAAGCAAAAGAGAGATAACACAACTCGTCTCTATACCAGTTGATTTGGATTTTGAAGATTATGGCCAGGCATTGACTACCAATTGTATTGAGACTACTTATTATTTTTATTTAAGGTTTTTTTATTTAACTAAGTTTCAGTAGAGCATTAGCAAATATAATTTCATGTTGCCACTGCTATACAAAATCAGCTTGCCTCGCGAGCATTGGCAACTATATTGCCAAAAATTATATAGAAGTGGTGTAGGCAAACATATTGCCACCCCCCATAAAAGTAAATAGGGTTATCTGGGGAATGGAACGGTCCAGAAATGTTTAATGTATAAGGGACCTCTAACTACATAAACAAGCATTAAAACAGTAGAAAGTTACTTATTTCGTACTGCCCGTTAAAGGGTTAACGTGACCAGCTTTCCAGCTGCCTAACCTACACTTCTTTCTTGCACTGTACTCTTTCATTGTTAGGGGCCATGGTCCTGGGTTTCAGGCAAGTGTTACGAGATTTAACTACTAGGAATTACTCAGTAGCAACCTGTAGTTTGGAACTTGATGCTCAGAAAGCATACAAGCTGTTGGTCCTGCCCTTAATCTCTGCCTGGTTGTGGTGGATGCCGCTCAATTGAACTATTAAAATAAAGTTTTTTAGTGCACTTGTTTTTGCACAAACATTTACACTCTATTACCTTTATATACTTGGCTAATCTCCATGAAGATAGGCAACAGTGAACGAAATTCGCACGGGAGATTATTATTATAAATCAGTACCTAATGGGCCAAGTTAAAATTACAACAATTCGACAAGGAAGTAAGAGAGACTAGCTACAACTCAAATTTACCTGTGTCAGAGCAGATTCATCAGGGGCTGGCTTGCATCGAGGAAACGCCGGTTCAGCAAGTACCAGGTCGAAAGGAGGTCTAAGCATCAATACACGCGGCCTGTTGAATGGGGGACGCCCCATACCGCCGCGTACGCCCATACCTCGGCCTCCACGACCACCACCACGCACCATGTTACACTTTTACGCAAAAATACCTGAAAAACACCAGCTACATTAGTGAAATAGAATAAAATACACCATTCACATTTTCTAATTTATCACATGCGCTGTGGTAGCCAGAGGTGCGATAGTTCATTCAAATACAAAAATTTTAGCGCACTTACGATAGTTTTTTATTTCTTTTAAAGTATGTTTTTCTACAAAATAAAAGCCCAGCCCAGATTGACAGTGACACCACTACCTATATAGTATATAATAAAAGTACTCTGTTCTGTGGACCAGTGTTGCCGTGGAGTTTGTGTTCTGTGCGTGGAGTTGTGGACACGGCGAAATTTGACAGAATGACACTGTCGTGGGTGGTTGCCTAGCGCAGCCTAGCGGGTGGTGGCATAGAGTACTACTATAAGGGTGGTGGCCGGTGGGTGATAGACATGGCGAGTTCTTGACGACCTTTTTCGCGCATGCGTCACCGTAAGTACGCGTACTTTTTAAATAAGACCGGCCAATTACTTTAGTAGTGCACGGGGAATAGAGACGAGGAGGACTTTTTCTGTGTATGCGAAATGCGTAAAATTAGGACGATTTAGGGAAGCGCTACAATAGGGAATATGCATGAAAAAAGTATTTATGATCGGAACAGTTTATCTTAAAGTATTCGAAAATATAATACTAACTGTGAAATTAGAATCTAAATTGCTCGAAAAACGAACGAGAAACAATTATTTTAAACAAATATATCTGTCCCTCTCGCGAAAACGCTGTTTTCTATGGCAGCTGTATAGTCATCGTGTAATTTGACGTCACATTACGTATCGGACTTCTCTTTCTAACTGTAGTCTTTGAAGCTTTTTAACTTAATAAATGATGAAGGTATTTAAAAAATAATTTTACGATTGTTTACTAGAGCTAATAAGTATTTTATTTTGCAAATAAAAAAATTGCATGCATATTCCCCATTGCATAAGGGTAAATTTTAAAAACAGCGTTAGACATAAACAAGGAAAGAACAACTTCTGCTTCTTTATGACACAACTAGCTGACCCACGCAACTTCGTCTGTGTCACATTTTCCATGAATGCTCGGCTCCTTTTAGTCTTAGCGTGATGATATGTAAATATAAAATTTTCAAATCGGACCAGTAGTTCCTGAGATTACCCCCTACATACAAACTTACAAACAAATGTTAAGTACCTCTTTATAATATTAGTATAGATGAAGAAATAATGTTATTTAATAAAATTTATGTGCATTATTTTTCAACGCTCAATTAGAAAAAAATACATTGATTGAGATCAAACTCGTCACACTTTAGTCCGTCTACAACTGCAACGTTCATACCATACCCTGCAGCTACGCTAGCGCCATTCTGGAAGGTTTTTGAACTATTACTAGTTTACAGTCATTTAGTTTTTTTTTTTTGTGGGATGGGAAATCATCAAATGACTTCCCCCGAGGGAGTGTCAGACTTCTACTGACTAAAACCCATCCATGTTCCTTCATGTGCCCTTTGTGTTCCGGAGCCACGGTATCTCTTTCGAATAGTCCCGCGACTCCGGTAGGCGTCGGCCCTTTCGGGCCCCTGACCATGGCTTGGACCAGGGCCGGACGCGAGAGGTCGCCGCCGATCGCCACTTCGAGGACACGGCGGTGCTCCGCCCAAGCGGGGCACACCTGCACAGTGTGCTCCACCGTATCAGTTTACAATCATGCAGTCAGTATAGAGACGAGGAGAACGATCTTAGACGGGTGACAATTTGGAAACTAAAATTACTTCAATAGTAGGTGTTGCAAAAACATGGTTTCCTTTACCTGATGCTGCAACATGACCTGACTGAGGTCCGCAGAATACCGAACTCTTCACTTAATTACAGCAGAGGTATCATGTTTGGGCACAATGGAATCACAGACCACATAGAGAATGGAATGGACCCCAGGCAATGGTATAGCTAGCATGGGCCCACCCGGGGCAGAAAATATGTTGTCAACCTACAAATTGAAATAAGTAAAAGAAATGAAATTGAAATAAGTAAAACAGTTGCGCTTTACACGCGAGTCCGACTCGCGTACAGAGTGTTCCGAACCAATTCCATTTTTAAACAATCATGTTATTTTAACACTACAGACTTCTTATGGTCTTTTTTTAAGTTATCTTTAATTTCTTGAATAACTTCAAAACTATTTAATTTAAAATTCTGACAACAACAAATAATTTTTAAAATTAAAAAACACGCCTGCCATGTCTAAAACTGAACTTAACAATGATAAAGATAAACAAGCACTTGCACAAAAATTTAAAACTGAAAAATAACTTTTTTATCGCAGTCGGGGGACAGTAGGTTATACCCTGTAACATTTCTTTATGGGTCCACCGATTGCAATAAAAAAGTTATTTTTTTTAGACATGGCGGGCGTGTTTTTTAATTAATTGTTTTTATTTCTGACCAAACGATATTTTGATTGAATTATAATTATGTAATTCGAAACTGATTCGTCTTTTGATTTGATTGATACTAAAATTATTGAGGTGATTCAATACATGGAGAGACTTTTTATAGCGTAGCTCGTAGATAAGCTTACGTGGATCTGAAACACCAATTGACAAACCTACTAGCTATCACACGCAACTAAGTGCGCATAAGCTTAGCCCTTAGAAAACATGGTAGAGCCTAGATCTACGACGACTCTGAAGAAAGCACTGACGTATAAATCATATGGATTAAGGACTTGAAACGTTTGACTATAGAAATAAACAGTTATACAAATATCTATCATATCGACGCAAACATGTCAAAAAGCATTTTGTCTCTTTTTAACTAGCCAAGAGCTGCATATGAAAAAAGAGACATCTATATGTTTGCCAAGGACTAAATTTGGCAACCCTTTTGTGTGACGTCAAAATCAAGCCTTTGCGTGTCCGGTCGCCATTTTCGTTGCCCAAAGTATTCTGTGTGGTTTTCTGGTAGTTGTGCTGTCAAACAGTTGTTTGCTTTTATTATTTTCGTTTTTTTAAAGATAAATACGTCGAAAGCTAGGTTTTTTTTGTGTTCTGGCTTTGGAAAATAAGAGAAAAGTCATGCCATCGTGTTGCATAATACATTATGGTGCGAGGAAAAACAAAAATCAGCCTAATTTGACTCTGCACAGGTTAGTTACTAGTTTTCACTAATCCAGTTGAATATTGTAGAATTTTGTGTAATGTTTTGTTACCAGATGATCTTTTTAAAGATTATTGAAACCTGTGTCATATTTGTATGGCTTATTACGTTATTATTTTCTTATTCGTAATATTGTTTACATTAGTACAATTTTTATTTGTCTTAGTTAGTGATGTGCGATGTTCGCATCGCATACGATAAGTATCGATATTATTATATTGATAAAGTGTGTAAAATACATTGCAATGCTATTAACCCACAGATTTCCTGGAAATGAAATTTTCAAAAATAAATGGATAGAAGAAAAATATAAACCATAGACATAAAATGTGGCATATCTGCTCCCTGCACCTTGATGAATCTAGTTTTAACAGAACCCTCGATGTGATGAGGTTACATGATGAATGCTGGTATGTTTTTAAACAAAAATTGTATAGCAATTAGTAGGATGGTATGGATTAGAAGGTATGGATTAGTAGGATAAATTTATAATATTAGTAGGATGTAAATTATATGTATGTAAAAATAAATAAATGGTGTTGTAAATAATTATTGTTGACTTTTAATTAAAACCCAATTTCATCGGTATGTTAGAAAATATACTTAGGTGATGGAGACGTCCGTGCCGGCAGCCCATCGTGGATGCAGCGTCATTTCTTTTCTTAGATTTTGTTCCCCCCCACCCCGTCTCGAATGACCTAACGCAAGGCTTTAGAATAACGCTTAGGTACATTTCATTTGAATTTTCAAAAACTTATTCGATGTACCTTGTTACTTATCCTAATAATGGCAATAGATACATATTTTGGGGGGTATGCGGAACAGAGAGACATGTCCCGCAAACCCCCATTGATATAATAATATTAAATATTGAGAACCTCCTCCTTTTTAGAAGTCGGTTAAAAAGATAGTGATTATCTAATTTTAGTTTAGTTATTGAACAAGAGAATCGGCAACAATGTCATCCAAACTAAACATGTACGCTAAGTATTAGCCTAAATCAAAAACCGGGAAGTGTCAAAGATAACTTTTCAGATTTATTCACATAGATAGTTATTTTGTTGTACAGACGCCAGCACATCAAATTACTCGAAACTGTTAAATTATTCCAGTCGAAATTGAACTTAATCTTTTCTCTTATAAAGTTGGAAATCTAGTAGGTACAGAAATTTGTCAGATTGTTGTAGCACGATGTGCTGGCGACTGTACAAGTGAAGCTGAGAATGTGCTAAAAATACCCGTTGAAATTGTACCATGCAATTTTGAAAACATTCTAACAATCTTTTATCGATGTTATTGTAAAGAAATATCGACATAGGCTGCCCTATTAACCGCCATTTTATCATCCCAGCAAAGTTTAGGCAGCTACGTTTTTTTTATAGGTATGCCCAGTCCATATGGTTTATACGCATTGAGATAAAAACTTTAACATTGAGTTGAATATCGATATCAGATGCGCATGTTGCTCGCAGTTACAACCCTACGAAAGGCGGCCATTTTAAGTGCCCAGGTCGGTGGTAGGCATGAAGGTATAGATAAAATATGGAGTCCAGACTTGGAACAACTGTTTGAGTCAAATACCTACGCAATTCTATCTCACTCTATGGTGGCCGACTTCTCTTTCTTGTGTGGACTTAGTGTGGAAATCTCTTTTATGAAATCTCCTTATAACTTCTTAAAAAGACTCACCAAACTAACAGAATCTGAAGTAAAACACTTTTAGATAATGTGTCTAAAAATAAATAGTTGAACTACGATTACCTAAAATTGTAGATCACGGATGCTTTTCGTGATTGGCATATAATGTGAATTTTAATCCCATTTCCTTGGGATTTGGTAGTGTGGCAACATTGGCCGCCATATGTCAAGTTGTCAGTAAAAATGTTCCAACATGGCGCTTGTTTACATTACGGTTCACAGCTTCGTTTGAAATATTTGTCTGTAATTGAAGGTATAATCAAAGAAATGGTGCACAGTTGTGAAGAGCATGGTTTCGGTAATACGTGGTGTCCAGGAGGTGATATACAATTTCACGTAAAAGTGTTTAAATCGTGATTTCTGACATTGAGTCATTTTAAACATATTTCTTTGTATTTTCTATGAATTCCTTCACATAACGCTTAACCAATGTGTTCAACGTACTAATAAATGAGTATACTGATAACTATGTAAATATCAAATAGGTTTTCATCGATTTTCATTGACTTCGTGCAATTTTATCTTTTTGTTTACATCGGAAGTAATTTTGAAGTAGTGTGACCATATTGAGAATATATCTGGGACTTTCTCCGGGATCTTTAATATTAAATGTGAACATGTTTCTTAGTCATTAAATCATACACATACTCATACGGGGAACGAATGTCTGTTATTAGATATTTTATAATTAATTATTTAGAGCATAAAATAATATACCAACAATGTTTTTTTTTATTTCTTAAAAATAGTACTCAGAGGAAACTGTAGTCATCCATTGCATCATTGAAAATGAAATTTTATGAAAGTGCATTTTCAACTACCTAATGGGAACCTCCACACACAGTATTATGTTTCTAGCAATATAGTAGTTGAAATATTATGGCAAAAAGTAATGTTCTTAATATAATTTTCAGATATCAAGTGACACATGAAGAGTCTATAGTGAAAATAGCTGATCTGGCTACACCAAGTGCTAATTTTGGCAGTAGAGTAAATGACATCGAAAATAAATAAATATTGTATCATTTGTATTCATATTACAACATTTTACTCCTCTGTTACAAGAAATTAACCATCCGATCATGAACTCAATTTATTGCAATGAATTGCATGAAACCATACTGCTTAAAAAATAGCAAATACCTACTATTTTTAACAAGCATATACGTGCTTACTTATGAGTCATACAGAAAATATACTCAGTGATTAACGTGGGTGGAGACAGAAACTACACAGAGCAATGATCGTTAGTTATGACATGTATAAAAGAATAGTTACTAAATGATTTTAATTTGGAAAGTGTTTTTATATAACTACTAGCACTTCGCCCGCGACTTCATTGGAGCGGGTTAACTAAGTACACCATGAACTTCATCTCCTATATATCCGTTTTAATTAATAATAAAATAACCATTCAAACTTTTATACTGTAACAAACGGCTTGTTTTATGTGTAATTTGTACGCATAGGTACATATTGTCCACTCAACGGAAAGCAACTACTTACCAAGTGCTGTCCTGAGAAAAAAGAATAACGGTCACCCTACTTAGAAAGAGAGGGTTTGACCACATTGAGCGAGATAGCGATACTTCATTTCTGCTTCAAGTAGGTATTCGAAGTGTGGACTCCATATTTATCTATACCTTCATGGTGGTAGGTAAACACGTTTTTTTTTGTAGGTATGCCCGGTCCATATGATTTATACGTCTGTGGAAGAAAGCCATCCCTTACAGCTTGTGCACTGTCATATCCTTTTTTGTTTTTAGGGATGGAAAATCATCCAATGACGGAGCGGGAGGGAGTGTCAGACTTCTACTGACTAAAACCCATCCATGTTCCTTCATGTGCCCTTTGTGTTCCGGAGCCACGGTATCTCTTTCGAATAGTCCCGCGACTCCGGCAGGCGTCGGCCCTTTCAGGCCCCTCTGTGTGCTGACTCTCTTTGAGGCGCGCGTGGAACACTTGTGGCGTCCATCTTCAGTTCGTTACTTCTCAGTCAACTTAAACTAAAGCCTGCGCACGTGCGGGAGCCGCGGCCCCGGCCGCCGCCCGCGCACTCCCCGCGCACACCCGCACACCTCACCCACAGCACCCGCGCGGCGCTGCGCGCGCTCGGCCGCGGGGCCTCTTCAGCGCTAGGATAATTGTGTTCTGTGCTCTTCAGTCTACCATACGTCGCGCTACCGAATCCACGCACCTCCGCTCTTCGGGCGCGCGCGATACACGCGAGTGATTTCGTGTTTGTACCTTAATCGTGATATCCTTCTGTGTAACTGTTCTTCTTGTTTTGTATATAATCATTGTTAGGTATAAGTGTAAATAAACTCCTGTATGTTTGTGTATACTGTGGTTTTATTTGAGACTGTTGCTAAGGGCTGCGCCCACAGCTAATCAACCACCACTACCTACACTCCGGCTCCAATACCTACACACTAACGTGCCGTCGACACGGCCTGTCGTCATGAGACGGACGGACGATGAGCCACCCATAGCTCACCGTCTACAGGCCCGCGCCTACGGTGGCCTCCGACGCCCGCGGCGTCTACCACGGCGGCAGGGACGAGAGGTTCTCTCCCTCTTCCATTCCGCCACTTCCTTCACTAGCATGACTGCTTCGCAGAAGGAGGTGACGACGTCCCATTCCGTCTCGCTCCGGACCATGGCTTGGACCAGGGCCGGACGCGAGAGGTCGCTGCCGATCGCCGCTTCGAGGACACGGCGGTGTTCCGCCCAAGCGAGGCACACTTGCTTAGTGTGCTCCACCGTGTCCTCCGGTCGATCCTCGCAGTGGTGACACCCGGGCGTTTCCTCCCGGCCGATTCGGTGCAGGTACCTCCCGAAATAACCGTGTCCAGTGACGACCTGCGTCAAGCGGAAGGTGAGGACGACGTGGAGCCTCTCTAGCCACTCCTCAAAGAGGGGACTTATCACCACTATCGTGGCGTGCCCTGCACTGGGTTGCGACAGTCGTCGTCTCCATGTCGCCATGAGATCGCGCCGGCAGTCTGTCTGCTGCGCGACAATTTGCCGCGTCAGTGGGCACTGTCATAGCCTGACATAATCTAAGTGGTGGCATACGCTATTCGACTTTACCTTGACCATATTACATCAGCTTCCATCCAGTTCCTACCTCTTGTCGTGCACTCGCACATCATCATAGGGTTTCCAGCGATGGACATCCGAAACAAGGCTTCACTCGAACTATCGTTCATGACGAATAGTGCCAATGTGATCTGTTAACGAGTCAAATCGCCACCGCCATTGTGTTAGCAGATTTGACTGTTTGACTGGTGATGGCATCCAACTGAGGCGACGTGGTGGATTTCACCTAACTGAGGCTATTTATCCCAAAAAAACCAAAGTTGCGAAATTTATGACTATAATATCCCACTAGCAGAATTCTTCGAGCGATTTGAACATAATATAACAGTCTGAATATCAACTACTGGGCAGTTGCCCAACAGACACAGCAACCGTCCAGTCAGAAGATCTTCCCTTTTACCAAATATCGGATCCCTCTGTGGGATAACACTGTTGTGCACTTGGGAGGACGCTTCTAACGATACCACAAACATTGAAATCGGTTAAGCCGTTTAGAAATTATTTTGGCATAAAGAAATTCACAAACATACATACATACATACATACATGAACCCTGAAAACATAACACTCCGTTTTTTTTAGGCAGTCGTGTAAACACTCCTTTTTTTAGGTAGTCGTGTGAAAATAGCTTAGTGAGCGCTTTCATTTGATATTTTATGTGACACGTTACACTTATAAAATCTTACTTTTGATTTTATGGTTTGACCTCCAAAAGTGACCTCCATTCTATTTTTTATTTATTTATTTACGTAACGCGTCTGTATTTGGGTCACAGTAGTCCAAATGTGGAGACGGATAGACAGACACACACCTGACACACCGGAGTGATCTTATAAGGGTTCCGTTTTTTACGGATGTACTGAACTTTAAAAATTAATTCGGAAGTCGGTGTCAAAATACGAAGAAACTAACAAAAACACCGACTTCCGAAATTAAAGTTATTTTTTACTTTATAGTGTAAAAACAAAATTAAAATTGTATGAAAGTGGGGAATATTTGCGACACATTCGCACAAAACGGCAATCGCAAGAGTTTTCTGGGTTAAAATTTACATTATAGCCCGCTGATTTAAGGGTCGGGAGGGGGTGGAGGGGGGAGGTGGGGGGTGCCCCCTGCGCCACCCTCACCCCCAGAGCCCCATGGTTATGGAGATATCCATGGTTAAAGTTTTGAGGTTAGAATAGCGTTTGAGTTAGAAAAACAGGTAAAATTGAGTATCGTTTAGCAGGAGGAGGGAAGGGGAGGTGCCCCTCTGTGCCCTAGCAACACTCCCATGTATAGGCGACAAACCGTTCTTGAGAAAAACTAATTATAGTAACCTAACCTCAAAACATTCGCTTAACATTGCACAGTCAAGGGAGGCCCAGTCGACGGAGCCCCGCTTCGCGGGGCTCCTACTTCTGGGTAGTTTATGAAAAAGTCGGGGTGCCCACAAGCCCAGAGCTCGCTTCGCTCGCTCTTGGATGTAACGGCATTTCACTTGGTTCACATTTATTACATACATTACATTACATTATGTGAATATATAAACATATTATATTTATGAAAAAAAAAAACAAGACAAAATTGAACAAAAAACACTTCTAACGTCAACGGAACGTGAAATGTCAACTTTGACGTCTACCATGACAATTTATCTAACCTAAAAATTTGCAAATGGCGTACTATTTTCGTACTTTTTTGAAACTTTAATGAATTTTATCTCGTAAATCGTGATTCTCCGCATCTTGAAACTTTGTAAAAAGCTTTCTATTTGCGAATACTATCTACGAAAAAATTTCGAACTTCCACAGCAGCGGGCTATAAAGGAAATTCGAGCCGTTTTCTGCATCACACATTTTCATTTGATCATTTATACACTTTAATAGAAGTAACTTCATGGACTGATGCAAGAAAGCTCATTAACTGAAAGAGACCAAGACCGAAAAGCGAGCAAAGCAAGCTCGAAAGATAAAGCACTGTAGGCACTGTACCACACCGGAAAGGTTTCATTTTCTTTTGATCATAAACAGAAAGCTCTAATAAAACAAAGAGAGAGTGAATGTAAGAGCGAGCGAAGCGAGCTCTAAAATTTTTGCATCCCACCACAGTTAGTAACTTTGTGGAAAGACGTGGTCGAAAGCGCGCGCCGTGACAGTACTTAACTCTGTTTCGCAATTGTGAAGTGCAACAGAGAAAGATATATATTGTCACGGAGACAAAAGTTACCAGTGCGAGCCTAGCCTATGTTATATCAGTATATAGTATAATGTACTCTGTGATACATAATCTACTCAACCGCGTAACTAGTGGCGAGACGTATATACAGATACTGGAACACGTTTTTGGAATATTTATTTAGCTGGGCCCGTAAATGTCTGTTCCGTGCGCACCACATAAACACGTATTGAGAATTAGGCGTATAATCATTGATATATTATTATCGATTGATATATATTATTATATATCAATGCGTATAATACAATATTCGTGTCTATTACGAGTGTTACGAATTATTGCGACGACTAGCAATCGAAGTTTGCGAGTCGATTTATTTGTTTTTCGTTTCTAAACTTAACGTCTATGCCAATAGATTCACTTTTACTTTGTTAAGCAGCGTGCAAGCTTTTTCTTTTAAATACACTACCTACAAACAACTTTTTTCTATATTTCTTTTACATAAGCTGACAGTCTTAAGACTGATAAGTATGAAGGGTAGTTTTAAATAACATTTAATTTTAATTATCACAAAATGTAGACAAGAAAAATACCAACGCGTATCATGTGCGTGTGGATTGAATGATCTTATTTTAAAGTTCGCTTAATCTCTACAAAAAACTGAACGATTTAAGTTAATAATTGTAAAAACTTGATGGGGAAGTAAAAATATTGTAAAACTTCAGGTAATGTTATAGTCAAACAACTAGATTACTCAATCCACACGCCTCTCGAAAAGGCTATGACACAGATTCCCGAATCCTCAGCCTTCCTTTTAATTTCAAACTTTTAATTTTGTAAAAGCTATTAACACTTTCTTAATTAATTTGAATGCCATTTCAGAAAATTATAACGATTTTAATGCACCTCTTCAGACGTTATAAAAGAATGATGTTTTTTTTTTCAAATATTATACTTAGTGCTAAGAACGAATTTGTAAAACAAAAATCGCGACGGTGATCGTAACAATTGTCGACTTACATTGGAAGTAAGAAACGGTCTCAGCAATCTCGGTCCATTTGCAGAAGTTTGAAGAGTTCCCTTTATTTCTCCACGAGACCATGAGGCCACCTGGGAAGTCTACTTTTTTTAAACAGAATTTTCCAATTTGGTCCAGGCGCCTTCGAGTAATCAAGGATTTTGAAGGAATTTTGGTTTTGTGTATGTACACAAAACCAGACTGGCGTTTCGTGGAATTCCGAGCCCTACAGATTCACAAGTACCAGGAGAGCAGAAACATGTCAAGGTATTCCGGGGCCGCAATTTACAGATTCACAAGTACCAGGAGAGCAGAAATATCTCGGAAGTTTTATTGGGGCTTAAATTATGAGCGCTTCAGATTCACAAGTACCAGGAGAGCAGGAACATGTCAAAGTATTTTCGGGGCTGGAAATTGTGAACGATATAGATTCTCAAGTACCAGGAGAGCAGAAACGTGTCGAAGTATTTTTGGGCCTGGAATTCCGAGCGCTACAGATTCACAAGTGCCAGGAGAGCAGAAACATCTGGGACGTTTTTTGGGGCTTAAATTATGAGGGCTATAAATTCACAAGATCCAGAAGATCAGAAATATGTCGATTCATTTTCCGCGCTGGAATT
Organism: Ceramica pisi; assembly: GCA_963859965.1. Classification (NCBI taxonomy): domain Eukaryota; kingdom Metazoa; phylum Arthropoda; class Insecta; order Lepidoptera; family Noctuidae; genus Ceramica; species Ceramica pisi. The sequence continues at coordinate 36,573,225 of OY982527.1, read as the reverse complement.
GTGAACGCTATATTTTCACAAGTACTAGGAGAGCAGAAACATGTTGAAGTATTTTCTGGGCTTGAAATTATGTACGCTATAGATTCCTGAAAATAACCAGGAGAGCAGAAACATGTCGATTTTATTTTAGGGCCCGGAAACAAATACCAAGAGAACAGAAACATGTCGAAGTTTATTTTCGGGCTAAAATATATTTAGAGTTCATACTCTAAAGATTCACAAGTACCAAAAGAGCAGAAACATGGAGAGGTATTCCGGGGCCTTACGAGCTATACAAGATTCACAAATACCAGGAAAGCAGGAATATGTCGAAGTATTTTCGGAGCTTGAAATTGTGAACGCTATAGATTCTCAAGTACCAGGAGAGCAGAAACATGTCGAGGTATTCCGTGGCCATAATTACAAGCGCTACAGATTCACAAATACCAGGAGAGCAGGAACATGTCGAAGTTTTGTGAGGCTGGAATTATGAGTGCTATAGATTCACAAGTACCAGGAGACAAGAATCATGCTCAAGATTTTTCAGGAGATCAGAAACATGTCAAAGTTTTTCTGGGGCTTTAATTGCAGACCGCTAGGATTCAAAAGTTCCAGAGGACCAGAAACATGTTGAATTATTGCCGACTCCGGAATTTTGAGCGGTTAGTAGGTACCAGAAGAACAGAAACACGTCAAAGTATTTTTGGGGTTGAAATTGTTAGCGGTTGAGATTTATAAGTACCAGGAGATCACAAACATGTCGAAGTAATTTCGGGGCTGAAATATTACTTTCAGTCGCACCGCAAAGATTCAGAATATAGAATATCTGGATACCTGAATCATGAAGTTGCAATTCCAAGGATGAGACAGTGAGGCAAAAATAATTGCGCGGCAGTTCTAAAGTCTACGCAGACGAAGTTGCGGGAAGAAGCTAGTCATTCATAAACTAAAAATACTTCATTACTCAAATTACCTAAGTACTCTTTTTTTTATTTGTAATGGGTTTGCTCTTGATTCTAGTCTAGGTCAAAGATGACGAGGACGGAGACAAAGTATACGATGAAGCGAGCTTACCGAGAAGTAGCCTGTTCACTCTTACTTTGAAAAGATAAGGAATTAGATTACTCGAAGTTACGAAGACTTCAGACGCCGAAATACTCTTGGACCAAGTTTTTGGAATAAGTATTTCGGCGGACTCGTACTTCTAAAACTCAGTACTTGTTTTAGAGTAGTAACCATGGTTCTTTGCCTCTGCGAAGTACGTCGCAATTCGTTGCGCAGGATGTCAATTTCACAAGAAACAGAACAGCGCATGCGCGGTTAGGTCACGCATGCGCCTTCTCGCGCAAGATGGCGTCTCAGTCGCTCGTATACGTTCGATGCATACTTGTGTCCCGCTTACTCAATGTAATACGACTTTTGATGAGAAAAGTGTTACACGTTGTTAATGTTTTAAATTATTTATTTTGGTTATTTCTTACTGTTTGACTTGTGTTTTTGTGGTGTACCTATATGTTTGTTTGTTACTTTGTGACCTAGTTATTATTACTGGTTGTGTTTCTTACATTACAAAACGTATAAATTAGAAAAATAATCTACGATCGTAACACTTATTTACGTGATTGCACCTGCGCGGTCGTCACTAAAACCTAGCGGCAAAGAACCGTGGTTCCAACTGTACCTTTTACGTCTCACCTCTACGTGTTAGAGATGAGTCGTCGACGTTTTTATCGTCAACGAAACTATACCGTCCACTTCCGTTGATCGACTAGTCGATCAACTAGTTAAATTCGTCGACTAGTTTAAAACGTAAACTTCGTTAACTTTGCGACGACGTGACGGACGCAACGATGAGACGAGCGACGTCTACACGCGACGGCTCGACTATTCAACATAGTTTGAAGGTAGCCTAGCGTCTCGTTACTTTTATTAAATGTGGTTTAAATACCTCTGGTTTAGAAACTTATTTTGTGGGTAAATAGGTGTGTTAAAAATAAGTTTTACAGTTAATATTTGAACTTCCTTTCATACTTTACCAGGCTTAGACATGATCGTTAACAAATAGGTACAAACCGGTTTACTTCGCTCCATAGAAATATCAACTCTTTGCAACTGGAGTTGGTTAGAGACAAATTTAAATTGCTCGTTGTTCGTCCGTTCGTTGTTGTTATTTTTCGAGCGAATGAACTTGTATTGACTTAGTTCACGCGTCGGTCGTCGCGTTAGAACGTTCGAATTCAACTAGTCCGTTGACAATCGTTGAATCGTCGAACCCTTCAACGTGGGACATAAACCGTTGATTTAACTAGTTCGTTAATCCAACGCCCATCTATACTACGTGTACCTATCTATAAACTTAAGTATAAACTGAACTCTCGGCCAACGTGTGGTCGCTGTTTGCGGCTTGCACCTTGTGCACGATAAACGACAATAATCGGCTGATCGACGAGTGTTGGCCGCAAGCAAACTCCAAATGCATACAAAACGGCCCCAGTACACATTGGCCGAACGAACCCCCGAGCGCGCTCAGCCAACGTGTACTGGAGCCTTTAGATTATAGTTTTGGCTAAATAGTAAAATGCAGTCTGCGAAGTAAAAAAAAAACAGATTAGTCGGTCGAACCATAGATTAATATACTGAGTCGAACGCGGTTTGAAATTTGAAATCGTTACGTTAGTACATAAGTACTTACATGCTTGTATATTTTTTTACATGCTTATACAAGCTTATTCTTATCCTCATAACCAAATATTGTATTATATCTTTGTTTGAAATAAACGCTGCTGTGTAATTATTGTAATGTTGTGTTGAAGAACGAATAAACAGATGACTTGAAAATTTATCTGTAATAAGTCAATAACGTAACAAGTTTTGAGTTCATAGTTTCCTTCTGGCTACTGGAGCCATTGTGTTCTGTGTACAGGTGTACTGGAGTCTGCTACGCCTACAGAGTTGGGAAACGGTTACGGTTGTGCAGATTCATTGCAGACTCAGACCAAAATAGTCTGAGATTGCAGATAAAAAAAAGCTGTGAGGCTGGCTTATGAGCGTTGGGGATTGCCTACGCTTTGGAGCGATCGAACTTAGTGTGGTTATAGTTTCATGACGACCCACTCTGGCTGTTGAGTCGGTCAGTCGACGGTTCAGAAGTTCTTGGTTTGTGTGAAATGTAATTGGCAATGTCAATGTGCACATCGGAAAAATATAGGGTCAGTGGGTCGTCTTAGGGGCGGATAGTAATAAATATGTCTATATAAATAAATCCGCCCAGACGACCCACTGACCAAAGTTTTGATTAAAAGATACAAGGTACACAAAGTCATACTCTTACTCGCACGAAAGCATGCTATTTATGAGCAATTGCTACTAGGTACAATTTTATTGTATGCGTGTGTTGCTAGTAATTAGCATGCTCAAAAATCTAATGTCTTCGATTTTCGCACATCCTATAATACCTGCTGTGCGTATGGAAAGGGGCCTGCTATTAGCGCATCTGGACAAGTTTGCTCATGAGCATGCTACATGCTATTAGTTTATCACAGTGGAGCGTGGAAATTCTCCACACTCCACTGTGGAAAACCAGGTTTTCCACTTTTTATTACAGCACACTGGCAGAGAACTTGCTATTAAATGGCATGTGTGTTGATAGCAATGCTTTAAAGTGTGCTTAAATGAGTATGTTTTTTAAGCAAATGTATACAGCTGAAGAGCATGCTCATCCTAAGCATAATAAGCATACTTTAATAGTAGCATGTCGATCTGTACTTTATTTCATCTGAGGTGTGCATGCTAAAGGTGTTGGTCTTGTTTGTCCCTTGCTTCATAGTTGTCTTTGGTGAGCTAAAGCTTTAATGGTAATTGAATCCCGAAATTATGAGAGCAGGTATCGCCAAGAGCGTTACTCAGTCACTGGTTTTGGTAGGTCAGGTAATATGCAGTTGCTCCATATAAAACATTAGGTTCTTCTAGCGGCTTCGCCCGCATGATCCCTAGGGAAAATATTCCCGAGATGAAAAGTAGCCTATGTATTCTAAAGTAAAGTAGTCTTTAAGTTAAGAGTGAATAGGTTACTTCTAGGCAAGCGTGCTCCATCTTAGACCGCGTCATCGCTTACCATCAGGTGAGATAGTGGTCAAACGTGTGCCTACCAAAGGTAAAAAAAAATAATAATGTGCTATTCCAGACTATATCTCTGTTCCAAAATTAATCAAGATCAGTTCAACCATTCTGATGTGATTGAGTAACAAACATCCAAACTTTTGCATTTATTATATTAGTTAAATGTATTCAGTTGTTTCAGTTTGATTGGAAGTCATTGCAGACACTGATCGTTTTGTTGATTTGATTGTGTCTTTAAAGTTCTATATATCTGGGTAATTCTACCATCAATAAAGGATTGAATTCTGTGTCATATAATTAGATCTTTAGGTTTGATTCAATGCAGTGATTTTGGTTACTTCCAAAAATACAACTAAATCCTTGATGAATTTAGCACATGTCATATATCGTCGCTTATATTACAACACTGCGAATGGGTCATTCTACGTTAAGAGAGCATCTGATGTTAGGAAAGGCGGCGTGATGTAAATGTTTAAAATAATGACTTTTTCCAAAACCGAACTATGTAATCAGGTATTTTGTACATTGGTTTAAGATGGCCAGTCAATTATTCTATTTTTTCAAGAGTTTTTGTCGACCAGGGGAGATAATCTATACAGGGTAGAGACATGAAGGCCAGGGTAGGATACTTAAAAAGAAAACCGTCTTTTTCGTAAGAATCAACTTTAATTAAACACTATTTTGTGATAGTTTGCAACTATCAAGTCAGTCTTAAATTTCCATACAGTCTTTTTAATGTAACTCTAATTATGATGACATAGAAAACAATAGATTTTTATTAATGTAAATAGATTTTTTTCCTTGCATTTTGCTTTAATTCTACAAATGTTAGTTTCTCTTTTCTTTTTTTATGCAAATTTCACCATTTCTTTCTCTAAAACTCTGTATTTTGTCACCAATTTTCCTCTTTCTCGTTTTTTCTTTTCCTTCTTTCCTTTTTGGGTTGAAAGATCCGAAAAATTGTCTTTTAATTGTTGAGTAAGAACTACTTCACATAATATCTTTTTCTTGACAATATCTCTCGATTTTGGCGAATTAAACTCCAACCAAACACCAAAGTTAAGGCATCACGCCTTAACTTTGGTGTTTGGTTGGAGTAAGCTCTTTATTTGTTTTTTGAATCCTTGAAGTGGATTTTTATAAAGTTGTTCTGTTGATTTAAGTTTAGCTATTTGAGCAGTCTATTTTTTTATTATTAAATTTCTTTCTCGCCTGCACGGATCGACCTCTGCTGTCCAGCTTGCGCTCGTCAGTTAATATTTAACTAGGTGGGGTTTCAGGAGCATTGCTGATCTCTTGAAGTGCTAAACGTCGTCTCCGTTGTTTTGTTTTTTCTCCATAACTTTCTAGCTTTTCGTTGTTCTCTGGGTGTCATTTGGTTTACTGTCTTAATAGTTCCTTTCTCTTTATTTCTTTCATATTTCTGCTTATCCTTTTCCTTTTGTTGGGAATACTTTTCGGGATTATTTATTATGCGTTGATACCGCAATCATACTCGTTCCGCACGAGTTAGTTTTTTTCGGGGAGCCATGATCTAAAAAAATATGAAAATCTTAAGCTGAAAGACATTATGTAGGTTTGTTGACGGGTACTTTAATGGCAGACAATTACTTTAAGTCAAACTCTTGCCCAAGAGTTTGACTTAAAGTAATTCCTCTTACTAACAAAATAACATATAAAACTCAGAATATAAAACTACAATACATATAGTGTAAAAGTCAATTAAACACCATAACTCAAATTAAATACCGTATTGAAGTGAACATATGTCGGCTTTACTTAGGATAATACTAAGAAAACACTAATTCCATATCTACCCTGGACTCGAGGCCTCTCCCCTGGCATCTCATGAGGCAGGGGAAATACGGCAGGGTAGAGACGTTTTCGTTGAAAAATTAACACAACCAGAAAAATATGTATTGTTTCGAAAAAACAAACTAACACGGTAAACTAGGCAGAAATTAAAGTAAATAGAAATTACAAACAAACTTTTACTGTAAATAACAAGTAAATTAAACTCACCAGTGGAGATACTGCAATCACCGACACATACGCGCTAGCCGAGTGACGTGATCGGACTGTCCACCAGTGAGAGCCCGCGAGTGGCTCGCGTGACGGTTATTGCTAACTTTACTACAAAATTAAAGCTCCAATATTTAAATTTGCAAGGACAAAGTACTTTAAAGGCATTTTAAAGCTGACGAAAAATGACCAGGGTAGGAGACTCAAAGTACGAGGGACAAAATTGGAGTATTTTTTTTTTAAAGCAAATTTAAGTTATCTGTGTGTTTATTTATGTATTCAACATTGTTATATATGCTACTTTTTGTAATAAATAACGCTCGGATGTTTAAGGTTTTGGAAATGTATTTAATTTGAAAGACTCTGTTACAGAATAGTAAAGAGACAGGCCAGGGTAGATACTTTTTTAAAGGTAAACATGCTGTTATAACCAAGCTAACTTAATTTAGGTATTGCAATTTAGTAGTATGTTAGTAAACATTATTTATTATTATATGTGTTTGTTATTTCGTACAAATTTTCAAATAATTTATGATTTTTTTATGTTGCCACCTATTGTACCTCTTAACGTAGAATCACCCGAATATACATTTTGCCACATTTACAAGAGAGACAAAAAACAAATTTATTAATTCCCAATACTAAATAAAAACCAGAATTTATTTTGTAACCATTTAATAGTTATACTGCAAGTAATATTATCAAAAAAATAGCAAAGGCCTTTTTAATTAAATAAAAAAATCACATGCGGTGTTGCCTTCCTAAATATAGCAAATTCTGGCACGTAGGCGGTGTTTATTATTTATTGACAAAGGCCAGTATTATAATAGCAATAATTTGTTATTTACTATTAAAAAATAACACAAAGTTTCAGTTTAGTTTGGCCACATTGATGGACATATGTATCAATAATCTGAGCTATACCGATGATATGGTGCTGCTGAGCCCCTCTGGGGGTCACAGACAGCTGTTAAAGGTGTGTGAGGTTTATGCTGTGGAACATGGCCTGAGGTACAACGAAAGTAAAAGTGAGTTCGTTATTTAAATGTAGGTAAACATAAAAACAATCTCTTTATACCACCTATATTACTAAATGGTGTACCTCTGGGTCGTGTGACACAGTTATATCTGGGACACATTGTAACTGACTCGCAGGGCGTTGTCGGTCCGCGGTAATATGTTGGCACACAGGTTCGCTCGGTGTACTGCTCCTGTTAAAATAACAATGTTCAAGGCATTCTGCCAGACGTTCTACACGAGCGGCACTTACACAGGGGGCCTACAACGCCATGCGTGTCCAATATAATAATGTGTTCAGGGCTCTGTTTCGGCTCCCTCGATATTGCATTGCATCCGGTATGTTTGCAGACGCCAGCGTAGATGACTTCTACGCCATTATGCGTAAAAAAGTTGCGTCCGTTGTGCGGCGAGTCCGGGGGAGCCGGAATAGTATTTTGAGGATGATTGGCGAGAGAACTGATTCAGTTCTGCTCAGTAGGTTCACTGAACTCCATGTGTTGCGAGACCGATGAGCCTTCTGTGCAGGGATGTGCTGGTTTATGTGTACCTACCTACATTTTTAATTACTAACATTAGTTATTTATAGTAGAATTCTTGGTACTAACATCATTGCCTTGTCTATGGACTTTTGTCTGAATTTTTTTTTTTTTTATACAATTATTAGCTCCAAAAATTAATCAACAAAAAACATTTAATTCTCTCAAAATACTTTCTGCAAACTTAACTAAGTAGGTAGGTAGGACTTTAAAAAAATAAAATTTATAAAAACAGCTAATAAGGCAAGTCATCATAAAAATCATGGCAATCACTTGGTATCACATTTTTAAGTTCTTGTAGATGCTGCCACTTTCGTTCAGCAATCGGCAATCTTCCGTTATACAATTTTGGCAGACTGCTTATTGTATGCTTTGAATATTTTGGGCGTTGTGGAAACATCTTCAAATCATCATCATCGTAATTCAGCTTATACAAGATGGTCCCGTCAGGTTTATGGACAAGTACACTGATATCAGTGACTGTTGGATCTCCAGCTTTTCTTCCTGGCCTTATGGATTTAAAGATTGAATTATCTTCAGGCTTTGAAAAAACAGTAAAAAGTTTAAGTCAAGGTAGATAGCTTCGTAAGGTTTTGGGTGAACTCTTGCAGTCTTTTTTATTGCAAAATATTGACTAGGCAGATAAATTTCTTGACCCTTGAGTTTCGACTCTATAGAGCTATGTACCGAGTCACACTCCATCTGAGTGTGACCTTTGACCAAGAATTTTTGAGTTGTCTCTACATCATTCTCCATAGCTACTTTAAGTAAAGCGTTGCCGAGGAAGCTGTTACGGAGTACAATTTCACAGGAACTTCTTCTGAATCAAAAGATGTAAAATATTATCCGTGATGCAAGACGCAAACACTGAAGCTTCAAGACCCCCTATTGCTCTCATCAAACCAATAACATCTTACATCATGGTTAGCTAAGTTGTACGTGATAAAGTTGTGTACGCAAAGTTTTGTTTTGAAGTACAAGGCGCTCGCCAGGATATTCAACCATGTTTTCCTATGATATTAAGGTCAGTTTCTTTTAAATTAATTGCAATAATTGCAACCAAAAAAGACTTACCGAAATCTTCGCCGCCTTAAATGCAAGTGAACTGATCTATATTCGCGGTGTTAATGCCAAATTTTCCAATACCCGACATTCGCGGTGATACAATTTTTAAATTCTTGCTTCGGATTTGTTAGTTAACTTAAACGTGATTAGCGCAACGGATGCGTGATTTTTTCTTCTCTATACAATGACATTCAAAAGTGGAAAACGGAAAAAATGCATATTCGCGGTGTTGTATTATAAGCGACGATATCGTCGTTCATATTGCAATTAGTTCTATGTCTTAAAATGACAACTTTACAGGAGAGTAAAAAAACAGCATAGTGAAAAAAAATCTTTTATGACACCAAAATGTTTTTTTACTAATGTTTCCTAACTATTGTGTTGCATTAAATGTGCATTTTAAAATTTACATAAAAAATTACAGTTTGTTAGAAATTTGACATAGAACCTTTTGTAACTACAATTGACGCAAAATTTGTGACATGTAACATATTGATAGTGTTTTTGTATGAAATAATACACAGGTAATTTCAAGTAACAGGTATAGTATTTATTAAGATATTTATAATTAAAGTAGGAACAATCAAACATATATATATAGTTAAGAAAAATAAACAACAAAATTGACGTTTTCTTGACACACTTAAATGTTGTTACCTTTAAATAACGAAATTAAATTGAACTTATTTTAAAATTCACGATTTATACTTAAATGGCAGGGTAAAATGAAGGTCTAATGCTTGATCTAGTACGGCAGGGATTTCAAGCGCTCTACAATGTGATTTAATAAATTGGTCCATATACTGGACGGCTTTTAGAGAGGAAAACTCCCAAACCATTTTAATCTGGGACAAGACTGCTGCCTCCGCTCCTCTCTTCTCTATCTCCAGAAGCCGGTCTACGATCTCTACACGCAGGTCATCCCTACCTGATAGCACCTCTGAGAACTTTCCAGCAATTGATATAATAGCCGACCAGGAGTTGGGTGCGACCTGATCAGGGATCTTGGCGGAGGCCAGGGCTGCTTTCCAACGCTTCTTATAGGCCTCGTGGTTTTGAGTAGTAATTGGTTTTGCTAACGGCCACCGTAGGCGCGGGCCTGTGTCGTCTAGTGACGACAGGCCGTGTCGACGGCGCGTTAGTGTTCCACGCACGCCTCAAAGAGAGTCAGCACACAGAGGGGCCCGAAAGGGCCGACGCCTGCCGGATTCGCGGGATTATTCGCAAGAGACACCGTGGCTCCGGAACACAAAGGGCAATGAAGGAACATGGATGGATTTTAGTCAGTAGAAGTCTGACACTCCCTACCGCTACACCCAGAGCGGGAGGAGTCATTGGATGATTTCCCATCCCTAAAAAAAAAAAGGGTAAATTGAAAAAGGTGATGTAACGAATGTAATAATTAATAATTATTATGGAATATTTGCATACTAAATATTTCGTTTGTGAGGGCAGGCATCAGGATCTGAACAATTATGTTCCAAAGAGTCATAAAAAGGATGATAATCTTTAGGAATCAGTGGTTTTAATTCTTGCAAATGTATAAATTTTGTGGTGTCAATAGGGAGAAATGGTTAGTTTTTGTTTGAGCGTCGCGGTAATTCTTTGAAGTCGTCATTAAAGTCCAACTTGTACCGTATGAATCTGGATTATATTGCAGGCTTACAATGTCGACTACAAGTGGATCGCCCTTTTTGTTTCCTGGTCGAATGCAGGAGTATCTACCGCCTTCACACCTGAAAATATCTCGATGAGGTGGCAACTTTCTTTCGATGCTGCTATGTATCGAATCGACCTCCATCTGGGTGTGCCCAACTTACGAGGTATTTTTGTTCGATGATTATGTTCTTTTCGACTGATAACTCAATTAGAGCATTAGACAAATTCAAGGATCGGTTTTGGTAACCACACCCGTCACTCCACAGAATATTTTTTTTGGTACTTGGTGCCTTTTCTAGTTCTGCCTTTAGGTGTTTCATCATAATAGATGTAAATACATCACTGTCTAAGCCACCGCTTCCCTCGAACCGTGAACTTTAAGTTTTGTTTTATAGTAAACAGCTGATGCCTGGATTCTTGGGCATAGAAGTACCGCTTGAACATCCATAGTATATACTAATACATCATCTTCAGTATTGTTTTTGAAAATCATCCAATGACTCCTCCCGCTCTGGGTGTAGCGGGAGGGAGTGTCAGACTTCTACTGACTAAAACCCATCCATGTTCCTTCATTGCCCTTTGTGTTCCGGAGCCACGGTGTCTCTTGCGAATAATCCCGCGACTCCGGCGGGTTTTGTCATTATCCTTACTTTGTCGTGCTGATTCTTTTTTCTTCAAGTGACTCCTGTACTCATCTTCATTAATACCATTCTTGTAGGCTAAGCACTTGTTGCACTGGTCTTTCCTGGATTTAAAAATAGACAAATTGAGCTCGCGGTATTTCCTCTCGAACGTCAAATACAAATACAAAATCCTTTATTTCAAATAGACCAGTTACAGGCACTTTTGAATAGTCAAGGTCTGTCAGTCAAATAGATGAAGCTAATCCTGCCGCGCTAATGACAAGAGCAGCAGGTTGTTCTCCAACATAACACACCCACCGACCCCGCCTCCAGCGCGACAGTTGCACGTTCCAAAGAGTAGATCCTGTGGAGAAGAACGTGCAAGAAACTCCAAGGACACTCTTTTAAACCAGTTGCCACTGTTTACAAAATCATGTTTACATTCGGTGCGAAATAATTAATGAGTAAAACTATACAATGCAAAAAGAATGAGTCTACACAATGCAAATATAGTCTTACAATCTTCAGCAGGTCCAACAATGTTTTCACATGTTCATCAAGTTTGGGCACTTTAGTCGCTGCGGAGCGGACCAGCATTAAGCCAAGCATTTTTATCATCAATGTATTCCCCAAGTTTATAATATGCTTGTTTGCATAGTGTGCGTTTTATACAATTTTTAAATTTCGTTTCATTCAGTTCTAATATATGTGGCGGTATTTTGTTATAACACTTTAAACAGTATCCCATAAAAGATGTTGCTACTTTAGCAAGTCTGAAACCTGGTTGAATTAATTCGTTCCTATTTCTAGTAACATAGTTATGTCTGACGCCTCGTTTACTGAAAAGATGTAGATTCTTTCTAACGTACATGATATTTTCATAAATATATTGACAAGGGACCGTCATGATGTTAATTTGTTTAAACAGTTCCCTTAAAGAATCTCGCCGGCGGAGATGGTAAACGGCTCTGATGGCTCTTTTCTGCAAAATGAAAATAGACTCGATGTCAGCCCGTCAGCCCGTCCCCAAAGTAAAATACCGTAAGACATTATACTGTGAAAATAACTGAAATAGACTAGTCTAGCGGTTTCAACATCTGTAAACTGGCGAATTTTCCTAACAGCATATGCTGCTGAACTTAGCCTTCCTGCAAGAGATGTTTAATGAGGACCCCATTGTAACCTTGAGTCTAGCCTAATCCCCAGGAAAACTGCTTCTTCGACTAAGTCTAGTTTCTCCTTGTTCAATATTATGTCACAATTATTACTTTTGACATTTGGTAAAGTGAATCGAATGCACTTCGTTTTTTTCTCATTTAATACTAAATTGTTAGCTGTGAACCAATCATGTACCTGCATTAGGGCGTTATTTACGACGTCAAGATTGTTTACATGTCTATTTACTTTAATAATCAAAGATGTATCGTCAGCAAACAACACCATATTGAGTTTATTTTCTTAAATATAGGGCAAATCATTTATATAAACTAGAAACAAGAAAGGACCCAAAATAGAGCCTTGTGGTACCCACATTTTCACGATTAATCCTGTCGAACTGTTGCCGTTTATTAACTAGCTGCTGTCTATCACTCAAATAAGATTTTACTAAGTTCAAGGCTGTTTTGCTTAGTCCGTAATGCTCTAGTTTTAGGAGTAATGTTTCATGGCTCACACAATCAAACGCCTTCGACAGGTCGCAGAAGATACCTATGGCATCTTGCGCCTCTTCCCACGCATTAAAGATATATTTTAATAACGTTACACCAGCGTCAGTTGTACAACGCCCCTTAGTGAAACCGTACTGTTTGTTATGTAAGATATTATTCTCGTTAAAGTGACTGAGCATTTGATTCAGCATAACCTTTTCAAAAACCTTGCTGAATACCGGCAACACAGAGACAGGTCTATAATTATTACTATCTTTACTGTCCCCGGATTTGAATAAAGATTTACCTTACTGTATTTCATAAGGTCCGGGAAAACCCCTTGATCTACACACAGATTGAATATAAAAGTTAAATACGGCGCTGTAGTGTCAATAATGGAGGCACATACCTTTACAGACATACCCCATAGATCTTCTGTCAATTTGATCTTTATTTGATTAAAAGCTTTTATTAATACAGTTGGGGTTATATGCTTAAAGTTAAACTCAATCGGGCAAGTTGAAACGTTCGCTTTCAATAATTCAACAGAAAGTGAGGGCGAGGAGTTCAATGTTTCAGTAGTTTTGATTGGAATACTGGTAAAGAAATTTAAAAATTCTTCAGCGTAGGGGTGGGTAACTCCGGAGGTACTGATACAAAGGTACCGGTTCCGAACGCGGATACGTAAACCTTATTTATTCCTCACAATCCTTACCGGCACCGCGGTACCAAATGATTCCGACTAATTCCGAGAATGCGTGGAGCGCTGGTTCGCACTCGCTCACTCGGTGCGTCGTGTCATTCGTTTGGTTTGGTTGGTAGACAGACACGACACGGACGCGAAACAACAGGCCTTGGTACTATGGAATTAGAGTTCAAAATTGTTTTGGTTTTTCCAAGAGAGCGATGCGTTGACCATTTGACGATCATAATAACAGTACGGTGCGCTCTTATGTCTATCGAGTTAGAGTTTAATATGGATTGACTGGCATGCATAAAATCTGATTTTTGTGTCATTGTAGTCGCCTAGAAAAGATTGACCACTCTTTTAAAGTATTATTCTTTTCATTTTATTAGATATTCTTCTGCCAAATTCAACATTGTTTTAGATGTAAGTATTTATTTTTATTTTGGGGCAAGAAGTAAAATAGAAATATTAATAAAACATTCAGATAAAACAAAAGTAATATTTTTTAATTGAAAACAAGATAGTTTATTAAACTTTATAGCTATGATTGCGTAGGTATGCAATAGATTCAATAAAAATAGTACCTAACGGTCAATATGGTCACCCGATTTTATTGTAGGTACCAATGCACTGGCGAATTACTTTGGACTTATAAAATTTTGCGAGTATTTTTTTAGTGTTCTAAACTGCATTATCCCATACGCGCGCGGTTTTATTTGCTGTAGGTACTTAATTGTTTCGTACCGAACCCGAACCGGGGAACCAAAATGACCGGGTGAGTGCCGGTGCCAAACGGTGCCAAAGGAATAACTAAGGTGAACCGGTACCGGACACGGAGTCGGAATAAGTGAATCAATTCACTTTCCGGAATAAGGATTACCCACGCCTACTTCAGCGACTTCTTTGCTTTCGCTTATGAGTCCACGTGAAGTCCGCAGAGTATAATCATTATTATGTTTTTTGTTCCTGTTCGTTTCATTATTGATAATTTTCCAAACCGTTTTAATTTTATTTTCTGCTGATTTAACCTTGTTGCTTATGTATAGTGCCTTTGCTGCCTTACAAGTCACACACATTATCGTCTCTTATTGTTATTTGAACAAAACTTTTTATATTCAGCATACAGATCACCATGAACACTATTCCAGATGGGTTCTAAATATAATTTTGAGGAAGACGATCTGCAATAATGGGACTCTACTTTCGGCAGACTGTCGAAAAATTCTCGAATTGAATCGGATGAATTATTTTGAGTCCTTGCATTACACTCATTACCATTTTGAGAGATAGTAGAACTTTCTGTCGCATCTTTATTAGGAACAACCCAATCCCTCAGTTGTCTTTGGCTAATGCACAAAGTTTTCATAAACATTTGCTTACAAACATGAACTCTCTTAGCATTATCTTTCAAAGATAGGAAATAATTAAATGCTTTGTCTTTCCTAGAATCTACGCTAGAAGAACGTCGATGCTGTGGTGCATATACACTTACTAAACTTCGGACGTATACTTTACGAGCTTCCCAAGAACTCAGTGCCCAATAAGAATCAAAAATCAGTTTTCGGTCTTCTTCGGTTAAGGGGGCCCTTCCCAATCCATCCATCGTCAACGCGAGCATGATTCAAATACTCGTTGTTTCATCCAGCGCAATGTTAGAAAAAGATGCAACGCGAAAAGAGTAAGAAAGCGCCTGAGCGCTCGGTTACGTTCGCCGCTCACTCGCAGGCGGTCGGCCGCTAAGATGAGCCATTCATGATAGCATCGTCTCGCGCGCGCGCCTCGCTAAGTACTATGGTATCGCGCGCGCGTTGCCAGTTTTGTAAATTTCTCTGCATGCGGGTGCATAGGTATCTACATAATAGTAACGTATTATTTTATTATTTTATTCATTATCTAGTACCTACCTAGTTAGCCGTATTTTTACCAATCTAGGTACCGTATTTGCGCTACTTTTGACTGAAGGGAAATTATTTCTAACATAGGTACATTCGCTTTTTCGTATTTTATGGATATAAGTACCTAATGGGCAAACAAAGAAAGTCGGCCAACTCGCTGTAAGTACACTCGGCGACACATCAAGCTAATAATATATTTCCAGTATAACATGGCCTCGCTTTGTATCAATGTCCCGTACATTGAGAGATCCGCATAAACTGGTTTTGTATAGCTTGATTGGTCGTCGTGCGTACGCTCACATTGGGGACTACTCACACTTATACAACGGGTGCAAACGTCAACACTCACACCTATACCGGACTTAGTTTTGATTTAGCAGGGAGTTCCGTCCAACTTTTTCTGTTTCGTCCATGATATACCTACTTACCTAAAACTAAAAAGCGCGTAAAACTGTAGGTAAATTTATTTTGCTGGAGTAGTACAAGCAGAATAAATACTTTACCTACCTTTAGACAGACTGGATAGTCTGTCTGTATTGAAGAAGCTGAAATTAGGTAACGTAAGTACTTACTTGTATACAGTATGTAAATGTCTTCAGATGTATGATTGTGTAGGTACTCATTTGTACCGTAGTACAAGCGGTTGATCAAATAAAGTAGTCTAAATAAAAGTGGTGTATATTTTTATTCTGAAGAACTTTGTTACATTTTATAAACAACTAGTTTCTGCCAGCGGTTTCGTCCACGTGGCCATAAAAAAAAACATCAATCATCAAATCTATCTCTAATTGGCAGTTTGCGTGGGAAACGTGGGTCAATAATTTCTGGCAGAACATATTTGAAATAGAACTGCGTCAGTTTCAATATTTTGTCATCTGACCAAAACGTTGGATCCTTGTAAATCTTTTCATACAAGAATCCCTTTGGCGTCCAAAAAACAAAGTAACAAAAGCTCTTCTTCGCTATTTTTAGTTGGGCTTGGACTTGGTAATAATAATTGTGGTTTCTTTTCAATTTTATACCACCTCCATCTTCTGTACAGAAGACAACTTTTTTATTTTTTATGGCTTCTAATGGCGTCAACGCAGAAGCCGAAGATGGACATTTTACTTCGACAATTCCGTCGTCTCCAATCAAACCATCTGGACTTGCACCTAGGAAACAATACTTTTCATCAACAAATAACCCACATGGAGTGATAGCCATATTGAGCTCGTCTGAAAATTCTTTGAGAGCTGTTATTTCATTTGACTTTCCATATCTTGTAGCGTCATTTCCAGTAAATGTCGAATACAACATCATTTTGATTATGGATGTACAAGAGGTTGTAGGCTTCATTTTACAAATTTGACCAATCATTGAAGCAGTTATTCTTTTTCTCCGTTCCACAATCTATATATCGGAGTTGGATTGGTCAACAGTATCTCTTTCTAAGGATAATATTTCCGAATGTGTCTTTTGCAGTGACTCAAGGAATTCAGATTTTTTTCTTATGAAAACGTCCATCGGCATATCAGGCTCACTTGTTACGTTGCCGTAATGCTGGTCTGCCGGTTTTGACCGCTTTGCTCGCTTTATCCCTCGTAGTACATCTTCAGCTCTCCGTTTTCTTTTATTTTGAATAACTTTTTGCCTTTTTGTCACATATTTTTCAGTATATGTATTTTTAATATTGTCGTCACACATAAAATTTTTCTGTATCTCTTGCACTAGCTTGTAGTCTTTGGTATTGTACTCGGAAACAGCTGCGTAGCACCTTTTTTCATAAGTTCCTCGAAGTGAAAAGTTTACTCGCTTTCCAGCAAGGAACTTTGCTATGATTGAGTTGAAATGTTCTGCAGGGTTATTGGTTTCATTTAGAAGGAGACTTTCTGCATTCTGTGTCAACCGTCCCAGATTCTCATAAATGTCAGCCCATATGCCACACGCTTTCAGTTGAGGGACCAAATTTATCTCCACTATATTTTCATTTTTGCAAAAATAATTTTTGCACGAATTATGATAACCAAAAACGTGACATGGGCCGTTCAGAAGGTCCTCTTTCAAGCTCTTTATTTTTTCTTCTAATTGTAAGTCCAGCTTTGCAGTGTTCTATAGCTCCAGTGACTGCTTTATGTAGACGTCGAATACGGTCACTCAGTACTTTGCGTAGTGTCACAGGTACTGGTCCGTTCTTATTTTCGGTCTTTTTTACAATTTTCCTCAATTTATTTGAGTAATTCCTCATCAAGTGATTGGAGCATTCTATTTTTCTTATATAGACATTTGGTCCATAGGGCATTGTATCTCTCAAAGCATTACACACGCTGCTATCACCATCGCCAATCAATTTTGAATATTTTAGTCCATGCATACTTACACTAGTTTTGAATCCCTCTACGATCGCATCAGTTTCCATTTGTGTTGAAGGGCCAAACCAATTTTTATAACACTTGTGTGCAAGAACTTCAGTTTTCCGCTTTGCAGCTACAGCACAAATGCAACAATAAGAGTTCCTGACCCCAATAAACAATATTTTCTTAGTCCTAAACCCTATGATGCAACCAACTCCCGACAAGGAATTGAAATTTGTTCCGTAACTTCGTTTACCCCAAGATCCGTCTGTTATTACGGTTATGTATGGTATTCCGTCTGTGTCGATATCACCTTGCTCTATCGCCAATTTTTTTTCTTCTTTGCCTGCTTCAATCATGTGTTGCAGAGCGACATCTCTGTGTATTTCACCTAACTTACTACATATTTTGATATAATAGCGCTCAGACATATTTGGCATATTTATACTAGCACATATTTCGTCCAATTGGGCATATCCATTCCCAGTTTGGAAAACACCTTCTACAACACTGGCATTTATATAATCTTGTTGCTTGGGTTCTTGAGAAAATATTACCTTTTCTGTCATGCACATTTTACATACAAAATGAAAGCTCGACATGAAACCTACCCTTTTTTCTTTTACAAAATTCATAGACGTAAAATTACAGTCAAATGGATGATGCGACATGGTTGCAAGCTGACTGAAAAGATAGCCGATATCGACTAATCGATTCCCCTCTAATGACGGTGATTCATAGATATTTTCTTGTTCTTCTGTAACAAATAGGTCGTTGTCTGATAAAGATGGTGTGCTCAAGTTGGTCGAATAGTTAATTTCTTCTTCAGCTAGTTCTTCATCGTTATTTAGTTGAAGTGGTTGCCTACAAAAAAAAACACAGTTTTAGATCTCCACATGAACAATTAGCAAACCGTAACATGTCTATTTTTATATCAAAGTAGTGAAGAAATCACTCACCTTGATAATAATGGTAAACTGCGATCAATATTGTCATAATATTGGTCATATTCCACGATCTCATTTTCATCAAAAACCTTGTTCTGTGCTTCATGTGTTACAGTAACTTCTTGAAGTGGTACCCTATCCTGGGTAGGCCTAAAGCAATAAATAAATAAATAAATCTATTTATTTTGTATAGGTACAAAAAAACTGGTCAAGTGCGAGTCGGTCTCGCGTGTAGGGTTCCGTATCCAAAAGGTAACCAACGGAACACCATTACTAAGCCTACACTGTCCGTCCGTCTGTCTGTCAGCGGGCTGTATCTCAAAAACCGTTATAGGTAGAGATTTGAAATTTTAACAGATTGTGTATTACTATTGAAGCTATAACAACAAATAATAAATGTCAAGGTTTATGGTACGGAACCCTTCGTGTGCGAGTCCGACTCGCAATTGGTCAGTTTTTTTTATCGCTACAGACTTCTTATAGGTTTTTCTGTAATCTTTAGGTATATAACTATTATCTGCTTTTTTTTTCAAAATTTTAGGCACAGTATCGGAGATAAGTTGGAGGAATGGTCATATTCGGTCTAATTTCTTGAACTTTAAAACTATTTATTTAAAAAAAATGAATAAAAATATAATTAAAACCCTCACAGTAGGCCCTTTTATTTGATACGTTACACGATACAGTTTATAAACTTCTTTTTTATTTTTCTAGTTTGTTCCCAAAAGTGACCAAAATTTTTATTTGTTTACGTAAAAGGCCCGTTTTTGTGTCATAGAAGTCCATACGTGTACCAAATTTCAACAGAATCGGTCCAGTGGATCCGGAAAAAACTGGCTGTGACAGACGGACAGACAGACATACGCACGAGTGATCCTATAAGGGTTCCGTTTTTTACGGATGTATGAACCCTAAAAATACGAATATCTTTTTTTATGCATAATATAATATATTTAAAATGAAATAGGTAGAATAATAACTATTGTTACCGACTGTACCTAGTTTGACATTCAGCTCCTTGTTCGTTATGTACAATTGCTTGTACTTAAAGCGTTACACAAGATACATCATTATCCACAGGAACTTCTTCAATGTCTTCTAAGAGTTCTATATGTGCGCTAGCTCTGTAAAATGAATCATACTTAGGTAGGTTGTCACTGAATCAGTCACCATACTCACCATAATAATCATAAAGTATATTATAAGTATATAATCCACTTTGCTTTACACCTTACCTAAGCCGTGATACATCATTATTGTCAATGTTTTCTTTGTTTTCATTTATAAACCTGGAAAATAAAACAAACCTTCATTCCTGTGTTCACACTGTAAGTCTCTACTAAAACTAAGATAGGTTTATGTAAATAGTCCTGCAACCCGTTTGCAACAATCAAAAATAGAAAAATACTTAGAGTAAATAAATTCTTACGCTTCATTCTTTTTTCGTTTTGTGGGTACATTCCTTTTTTTCCTTCGAGCCGAAAGACGTAAACGCTTTTTATTCCCTTTTCGGGAATCTGGCTGAGAGTTATCTGTAAAGTTTAGTAGGTAGATATAACATCGATCTATGGTATTGTTTATTATTATTATTATGAGTAGAAGGGTTTTTTTTTAAATATCCTGAAAAGCACCCCACGCTTTTTTATTATTTATTAGTGTACTAGCTGACTCGTGCAACGTCGCCGCGTCGTCTGCGTAACATTTTTCATTACTGCTCCGCTCCTGTTGGTCTTAGTGTGATGATATATAGCCTATACCCTATCTCGATAAATGGGCTATCTAACACTGAAAGAATTTTTCAAATCGGACCAGTAGTTCCTGAGATTAGCGCGTTCAACCAAACAAACAAACCCTTCTGCTTTATAATATTAGTATAGATTGTCATCGGTCCTCGAAAAATATCTACAAAGTTTGAATGAAATCAAACAAACATACAAGTGAAGCTAATATATATAAAGCGTGTAATAAAAAGTGTCTGTCCGACATTAGCTGTAATAAGTAAGTACCTACCTACTTTGATAAGTAGTAGGTAGGTACTCCAATACTCCCTAAAATCAAACAAATTTTTACAGTACACATAGCTACTTAGGTACCTATTTTAGCTCTTGTATTGTTATGTTATGTAAAAAAATCTACTTACCCATATTACAAAACGACTTTTTAGTTGTTCTCAATAGTAACAAAAACGATCTCCTTCAAAATCCTTAGGTATCCAAACAAAATCGGTGTCCGTATTCACTAGTGCCAGGTTCGTTTCTCAAAAATCACTAAATCAAATCAAGCAAGCAAAATCAATGTCCGGTATGAAAACAAGATCGTTGTAGTAGGTAAAACAGAATTCACTAAAATTATAAAATGAAACATTCACGTGCGCGCTGTCAACAAATTCAATACCTACTAACACACAATTCCGAGAGAGAAGTCCGACCGAGAGCCGAACGGTAACAAGCGACGCTTGTCATTCAACTCTCCCGTCTCACCCCGCCCGACCCCGCACGATTCGTCCCCCCGCTTACCTCTTACCGCCAGTCGGCTAGCAAGCAAGTGAGAACGCGATATCATTGAACGTAAAATAGTGTCCAGAAATTTCATAAAACTTGTTCCAGGAAATACGTGTTTATCAGTAAGCCTTACAAGTTTGTGAAAAAAATATTTGTCACTTAGAATCTACATTAAATTTGCGAGGTTTCTATCGAAATATTTTCTTTACTTATCAATTTATGAGTACATTATGAGCGACTAAAGTTCAGGTAAAATTTGTGCGAAAAAGCTGATTTTTAGAGGCTTGTACTGAATTTGTTTCTTCAAATTTAGATTTTTTGTTTTAGTAGAAACCTAGATATAGTGCAAAAGATACCTATTAGTTCAAAAGTTTTAAAGAAAGATCTTTTACAACGCCATAATCACGTACGAGCGTTTGTATGAAAAGTAAATCGGGTTGGCCGCTCTTAACATTTCACATTCAAGCCTTTGTTTCGGTCCCCCATGTTTCACTTCGGTATGCCCACATCTTTCCTGTAAGTCTTTAGCTGGTCTTAACAGTGTCTGTTTGTATTTTCCATTGCTATCCTTTTCAAAACCTTCATACTGTTTACCTTGTAACCTAGCCTTAGAGTTTCTTAATCTCTTCCATTTAGTTTGATCTGCTTGACCCTTACGACTGCGTTTCCTTTTGTAAGTATCCTTGCGAGTAAGCACTCCTGTCTCCTCATCAAGGACCTCTTCGTTGGAGCTCGTACTTTCTTCTAATGCATTAGAAAGAAAGCCAACACTACTTTCTTCTGGCACGTAGTCTAGAGTCAGAAGCCCTTCTCCGAACAAGACCTCTTCATTAGACGTGTCATACTACTGCAGAGTTTCGTCTTCATACAACTGGCCAGTAGCTTCGTTCAGTCGCTGCTGGCGAAGATGTTGAGAGGAACTTGTGGCTAACTGTATTAACCGCCTTCCTCTTGTGTTATTCATCTGCAACAACTGGCTTAGTAGCTTCGTTCAGTCGCTGCTGGCGAGGATGTTGAGAGGAACTTGTAGCTAACTGTATAAACCGCATTCCTCTTGGGTTATTCATCTGCAACAATCAACCACCAAGCCATGCATACAAAACCAAAGCAAAAATCAAAAAGTTTTATGTCGCGTTTGTAACTACGTATTGCAACATAGGTCTTATTATTTTAATGGCATTATTTACAAAACCGTCAAAATAAAAAAAAGTTAAAATGATGAATAAACGTTATCTGTTAATAGATTCGCGTTACTATAGATCTTAAGCGCTTTACAGCAAAAAAAGCAGTTAAAAAGCGGACTCACGGCGCTTTTTGTTAAAATTTAGGTTAAGATTTCTCTTAAGTGTAATTAAAACCAATATATTAACGAAAACCAGCACACAATGATACGTTATTTATGATAATTATCAACTTACCTCAGAAACAAAGCACAATTAATAATTTTCACTTGTTTTTTCTCAGAGCAAAAATCCGTTGCTACTCAAACTTTGACATAGAACAATTTGCCGTATACGATTTACTGCCGAGTCAATCAAGTGACATATTGCAAGTTCCAAACGCCGCTTTCCTATTGGTATATGACATTGAACCTTTTTCGGTCGCGTTCAAAATTAAAATTAAAGCATAGCATAGAAATAAAAAAAAATAAAAAAAATTGACATTGAACAAATTGCAATATGAACGACGATATACTGTAAGTACTTAGTTCTGCAATGAGTTGTTCAGCCAATTTAGGTATTCCTTTCTGCAGGGGTGTTAATTTGTATAGTGTAGCCACTTTGTCCTGAAGTATAAATAATGTCACTTCCACATAACAAATCATAATAAAATATTGTTTAGAGACTACATACACAATATTTTTTTTCTGAAAATAATACTCGTTTTTCTGAAATTTCTTCTAATATATAAAAATCTCGTGGGTCAGTGTTTGTTGTTGAACTCCTATGACATGGCTTGATTGATTTTTATGAATTTTTTTGTAAATGTTTGGTAGGTCTGGGAATAGGTTGTAGGCAACTTTTTTTTTAAAGTTTGCCTTATCGGCTAGTATTACATTACATACACAATATTTTTTTTCTGAGAATAATACTCGTTTTTCTGAAATTTCTTCTAATATATAAAAATCTCGTGGGTCAGTGTTTGTTGTTGAACTTCTATGAAATGGCTTGATTGATTTTTATGATTTTTTTTGTAAATGTTTGGTAGGTCTGGGAATAGGTTGTAGGCAACTTTTTTTTTTAAAGTTTGCCTTATCGGCTAGTATTACATTACATACACAATATTTTTTTTTCTGAAAATAATACTCGTTTTTCTGAAATATCTTCTAATATATAAAAATCTCGTGTCACAGTGTTTGTTGTTGAACTCCTATGAAATGGCTTGATTGATTTTTATGAATTTTTTTGGAATGTTTGGTAGGTCTGGGAATAGGTTGTAGGCAACTTTTTTTTTTAAAGTTTGCCTTATCGGCTAGTATTACATATAATTATTTACTCAATAGTTATGTAATGGTTAATGGTAAATAATGTACTTGCGAAATTGCTATTTCTTGTACTTATTAACTTTTATTATTTTTTAGTACCTAGTTGTTTTCAATGTTGTGCTTTGGGTCATAATCAGGTCAAAACCAATTAAGTATTTGTTATTATTTTTTATTATGATTGTAAATGATATACTTCAGTCACACAAGGCATTAAGGCAAATATCAATTTTGATATTATATTACATTTGCATTGAGTTAAAAAGAAAGCTTAATTAAAATGAAACAATAATGTTGTGTCCCTCGGCTGTGCCAAATATGACCAGTTCAGCAAAATGCCAAACAACTAGAAGTTTCCTGTAAAAAGTATTGTGTAAGCATATACATACACAATATTTTTTTCATTAACTGAAAATAATACTTATGTGAATGTATTTTTGGTTGAATCTGATTTTTCTTATATATTTCATATATAAAATCTTGTATCACGGTGTTTTTTATTGAACTCCTCCAAAATGGCTTGGCCGATTTTCATGAATTTTTGATAGGTCTGTCGTAGGCAATTATTTTTATGGCAAAACAACGTTTGCCCAGTCAGCTAGTATTATATATTTATAATCATGTACTCTATATTCAATGTAACATCAGTTGGCACAATGCAAATACAAATTTTGATATTTGACTACTCCCTGAATTGAGTTAGATAGAAAGTTTATTTAAAATAAAACAATAATATGTAATGTGTGTTCCATAGCTGCGCCAAACAGGTCCAGTTCATCAAAATCAAGCATCAGACAACTAGGAGTGGCCTGATGCTGGTTTTTAACTGAACTTCACATTGTTGTTTATATGGTTCAGTAAATCAGTTTATAAAATATTGTTTTAAATGAGTCATCTAATATCAAAGGCGGCAATATCCACACTGGTAGATTTTGTTTAAAATGGCAAAACAGTATAATGTGAGAAATATATTATCGTACTGCCTGTGCTCTAAATATACAATATAATTATAACATTCTAAACACTTTGAAATAGTTTCCTTAAACATTTATCATCAAATAGACTAGAAATTTACGTAAAACCGTTGGAGATTGCCGGATCTGATAGAGACACATGGATATTGCCGGATTTGATTAAGACGGGCGTGGAGAAAGCCATGTTTGTTAAAGTTGTCCGCCATGTTTAAAATGTGTCCTATAGTATCTAAAATGTTGATACTTTATGAATGGGTAATCAATTTTAATAATAACTTGAACCAAACGAGATGAAAAAACGAAACTAGAAATTCTTTATTTCAAAATATCAGTCATTAGGCACTTTTGGAACAATTCCATGAGATCGTATTACATAATACTAAGCTAATGATATTTTTGGAAATAAACATTAGAATCACACAGTAATATAATCTTAAATTGAAAAATAAAAAGAAGACTTATTATTGAAACATAATAATTTGAAAAATCTCAGACATTCCTCTCCAAATTTAAACTACACAGTTATCTTCAATCCGTGGTTCACAATGTAATTCTGTTGGGTCATTATCTTCATCATCTTCTATATTTGATGTTTGAGATAAAATGTTTTTATAAAAGTCCAATCCATCTTCCACAATCATCACCGTAATGGCTGCTTAACAGTTTTTTGACATCTGCCACTTTGGCAGGTTTTACTTTTACAGATCTTATTTGAATGACCTCGGGATTCATGTCATTGGCTTTTTTATTTCTCCGAGTCACCTTCTTCAAAACACCTTCAGTATTATTAAAGTGTACCTCGCCTTGTACTACAACATTGTCTGCCTGAGCAGATCGCTGTATAAAAAACCTTTTGGTTTTTTTAAACTGAAAGTGCCAAGACCCTACATCTTTCATCACCGTGCCCATACTACTCTTGAAGTCAAAGACTTCACAATCAGAACCCAATCGAACAATAGTGCTGTGTGTGCCTATTATTTCCAGGTAATCTTCCGGTTTTATTATGCATTCAAATTTTCTCACATCTTTTTCCACGTGAGCAAATACCCTGTCTGGTGGGATAAAGGAATGTCCCACCACAGGGAAAATTATTTCAATTTTTTGCACATGATTAGGTGCCAAAGCTGTTAACCATTTTGAGCACATTGCGATCATGGTTGTATTCTTATTTTGGCCTGGGCATCCATCGGCTATTAGTCTCACCGTTTTTATACCTGTTAAGTTTGTATTCTTTAATCGATGAAATACAATCGATGCAATTTCATTGGAGCCCTTAGCATACTCGTTTTCGGTCCAGCAGTAGGCAAACACATTGTCTTTCGTAAGAGGAGACTTTGACGAACCTTCTACGACTGTACAGTTATATAGATAAAATTGCCGCGAATAGTACGTTATTTGATCGGGTGTTTTGGGCAGAGCCAGATTCTTTTGACAGTCAAAAGAAAAGGTTTTCAAATCGGGTCTTTCCGCTTTCACTAAATTAAAGAACGCTTTAGCTTTCAGCTTGTGGACTCTGTGCTCTACCCGGAAACGTTGTTTTAGCGTTTCATTCTTTTCTCTTTTAATTTTTTCTAGCAGTTGAAGGCTTACTGAGCATACATCTGTCCTCGGACTGCCGAAACCAAGATTATAGTTATTGTTGAAAATCTTTCTAAAATAACCTTTCGTAACTTTTAACTGTGCTTCGATATTTGGTTGGTTATTGTACATTTTCCACATTTTGTTGATAGAAAGTTGCGCTGACAAATATCGTCGCTGTGAATGTCCCCGACAATAATGCGCTTCATCAACATGAAACATGTTAATAAACAGCATCACTGACTTCTTCTTTTCTGCGAATAAATGGGACTTGTCACCTCCTCTTCTCTCCTTCACTGGTTCCCCACCCGTTTCCAAAAACTTTTTTGTAATATATTGCACTCTATGTTTTGTAATATTCAAGATGCCGAGGAAAGCTTTCTGACAAACTGGTATTCTTTTTTGTTTATTATGCTATATACGGTGAATTTAGTATGAATTTTTTTTGGCGTATGTGTTTTAGTCGTAGGTCTTTTTCTTTTAGGGATTGTACCAGTACAGTATTTGAGAAGAAAAGCATCTTGAGTTTCTTTATCTGGGTGTTTATAAAATGCTCTATGGAAATTATTCAAATCTCGCATCGTTAGTGATCCGCACTTAAAAACTCCCTTACGGTGTTGGCACATAGGCTTTTTTGGAAGTTGAAACGATGAATACCTTTTGGAAGACAAAAACATGTGATTAATAAATTATGCAATGAAGGTACCTACATTCAATCGGTCGACCGTGCGGTTGACTGTACATGACGTATAAAAATCTACCTATACGTAGGTAATAGGTAGTTTCCAAAGCACATCATCAGTTCTTCACCAAATGAACATGATTTTAAAGATCAATTTATCACACTGCAATTATGTTTTTTCATAATTTACAATCATATTGATAATCTTGATTTTTATTGCACTCCGATATCTAGAATGGATATAGATTCGAATATTAAACTCACAATGCACCTAGGAAACTACATAAAAAACACCACTGATTTAATTTAATTTCAAAATAAATTACCTAAAAGTATCAAATCTGTTTAAGTGACGATACTTACCGCTCTCGTTTTGCTACGTTTTTTTTCCAATTTTCTGGCTGAGCTGTGCGTTTTCGGGATTGATTGGATGTACTCGGACATGCCCGACACTCCATATTTCAAGTTTAATTGATATTGACTCTCAAACAACACTTAAAACTCGACAAAAAACAATAAAAACACACACCGATCGGCAGTTACAAAAAGCGTGGGTGCGATACTAAATTCTGCGCTCTGATTGGTCGACATGGATGTGGCCAGTTTTGATTTGAATGGCAAAGGATAATGCCGTATTTGTTTCAAACTTCATATCTAATAGGGTGTTTTGTATGGGATATTGCCGTATCTGATGTCCAATGAATTGCTCGATACAAACTACGTCCACAGATTAAAAAAAATACATTTATGGTTTAATTTCGACCTAGAGTGGATATTGCCGCCTTTGATATTAGATGACTCAAATAAAACAGATAAATAGATACATGTAAATGTGTATATAAATAATTATATGGTATGATTGTAGTGTATTCAAGATAGTAGGAAATAAAAAAAATGAAATAATCACAATAAAGAGGTAAATAGATATAACTCGCTCACGATTAGAATGAGATGCAACCTTTTGGAACTGAGATGTCCGCGGTCCGCCGGCCAGCCGTCATCTGCAGTAGGTAGACCGTTTACATTTTTATTCTATTTTTCTGAAGGCCATACTTCTGAAGAAAGTGAAAGCTCTGAAGATGAAGAAAGCTCTGAAGATGAGTCTCATGTAGCAAATATGAGTGGCATCGAAGTAGGTAACTGAATTGGAAAATAACTGTAAAATAATATACCTAAACATTATTTAAACGTTTCCTGGTTGCCATCCTCTGAAACGTTATTGTGTATTTACATAACCCAGGTCTTACAAATAACGAATTTTATAGTCGGGGTACTTTCAACACCAAGAAAACACCAACTATCGCGTGTAAAACTGTTTATTGGAATACAAATCAGAGTGGATTACAACCCTTAGGACTAACGTAGAATTTAATAAAAAGCCGTCGCGCGAAGCGCCGGAGTCGAGCGCGTACGCCGTTCGCGGGAGGCAGTGACTCACTAAAAACACATGGCGGCCGGAACTGGATACGTGAACACTGTAGCGGCTAGTGTAGCGCTCAACATAACTAGTCACGTAACCGAGCCGGCAAACGACGCGTTCTAGAAGTGCGATGTACATCAGAACGTTCGGCCAGTCGAAATAGGGAGCTGGCTGCTACTCCAGTTTTTAGTGACGATTATGTGACGCATAAAGATGCCAGCCAAAGAATTTGTGACGGAACGGATCGAAAGTTAGAAGCATTTATTTATGGCCGAACGAACTGATATCAGGACGTTCGGCCAACCTGAATCTCCATAACTGAGGACCTCAGAGAATTACTGAATAAAGATTTAGTGACGATTTGGTGACAAACAACCAATGCTTTAGTTTTACTCGTAATGCCACCGGATAAAAATAAAATGAATTTTGTTTCCTGGAACATCAGGACGTTCGGCCAACGTAATCTCCATAACTGAGGACCTGAGAGAAACCGTTACTGAATAAAGATTTAGTGACGAGGCTGAAACTAATTATTATTGCTTTATTTTTTTTTGTGACGGCTCCTATAAATAGTAAAATGAGAATTTAACATATAACCTCAAAACATTGGGATTATCGATTCCACCACAAGGAAGAAGCCTAGAGAAACCGATAATGAATAAAGATTTAGTGACGAGACTGAAACGAATTATTATTGCTTTATTTTTGTTTGTGACGGACCCTTTAAATAGTAAAATGAAAATTTAACATATAACCTCAAAACATTGGGATTATCGATTCAACCACAAGGAAGAAGCCTACAGAAACCGATAATGAATATAGATTTAGTGACGAGACTGAAACTAATTATTATTGCTTTATTTTTGTTCGTGACGGACCCTTTAAATAGTAAAATGAAAATTTAACAAATAACCTCAAAACATTGGGATTATCGATTTCTCCACAACGAAGAAGCCTAGACAACGCGTAAGACCCCTGATGTGTTATAGGTTTTCAGTGCAATGGTGTCAGTATTTTTGTTGATTCAAAATTAATCCATAAAAATGCACTATGGTGGATGGCGACTGAAATAGTGACCATGTATTCCATCGAAACAAGTATTTATCAAGTAGGTACCTTTTTACCTACTGAATGAAGCAAAACACGTCGTAATATTAAAAATTATACAGGTACAAGCAACGTTGAGCTGATGCCTGCATACCAGTGTCCGCTTATGAAGTTTTTGTTATATTAGTCGTGTCTATTTTACAGATGGACCGATTTGTATAAATTATATGTTACAGGGTTAAGTAAAAAAACCCTTGGCAGTCGGGGGGGGGGGTCCCAATCCCTGTTTCACTGGATGAAAAAAATGATATGATTTTAAAACCGACTGCCAAAAAAGGAGGGGTAATGTTTTTCGAATGTATGTAAGTATTATTCGTTGTTACCGGCTACAGATGGACCGATTTGTATAAATTATATGTGACAGGGTTAAGTAAGTAAAAAAACCCTTGGCAGTCGGGGAGGGGAGGGGCAATTGCAATATAGGTTGCTTTAGAAATTATCACTAAACCAGGCCCTGGTTTACGTGATACTCGCGAAAGCAACCAATAATGCAAAGGTTCACGTTGCAAGCGCTGCACATGTAACGAGTGGCCCTGTCCACTTTTTGCATGCTGCACCACTTGCAACGTCCCCTTACTTGAGTATTTTTGCTGGGGAAGTGGTCGGGAATTCGCGGCTTTTCTATTGTTGGTTGTTCACACGAAACTGCCGCTGTGCCATTTTGCCATCCGAGAACATGACAAACGCGTTATGGATGGACACGTTGAGAAGTCGGCGGAAAAGCTTTTTGTACCAGATTGGATTACGAACCCGCTCTATGGGAAACGCCTGCAAAAGCTGGTCCTTTTTGTCGACGCCTCCCATAGATAGGTTGTAATCCAATACAACTTGGGGCTTGTATTTGTACTGCCCGTACTTTTCTTTTCCGCCGACCTCTACTTTGTGATATGTAGATATCATAGATACCACATTCGTGTCCCTCCACACCGTGATCGTTATGTCCCGAGTATGGCTAAAAGACACATCCCCGGCCCGCGTGTTTGCCTTATTTAAATGGCGCAAACTGTCAGGCACGAAATCCCGGTTCAGACGCAGGGTGCCCATTACGTCCGTCTTCTGGGCCTTGAGGGTGCGTGCTAGCAAAGGACTATTGTAGAAGTTGTCCATTACTAAAGTGTGGCCTTTATTTAGTAACGGACGAACTAACTTCAATACTATCTTTGAAGTCGCACCCTCAGGCTCAGCCATGTTCGTGCTTGCCTCGAGGTTATGCTGGTGGCCCTTCTTCCCGGTATATATGATCATCTGCCAGAGATATCCCGTCCTGGACTCGCAGAGTTCATAGCTCTTTATACCTACCTGAGCAGCTTTTGTAGCGATGAGCTGTGAAGTGAAAAGGACAATCTGCCTTTCCACAGCATCAACGACTCGTCGATAGCTATGTTCTGCTCAGGCATGTATAAAGAGCTAAATTTCGAGTTGAGGTGGTCTATAATAGGTTGCACTTTGGTCAACTTGTTCGGGATACCTCTGGCACACAACATATTATCCACGAAGTGAAGGCACCGTTTAATTAGGCAAAACCTTTTAAACTGCATAACCTCGGGGAATGCTGGCATTTTAAAATAAGGCAAACTTGGCACCCAGTATTCCTGTTCAACAGGGATTGGGAAAATGCTTTGAAGCATAATCACGCCGAAGAAGGTGAATAACTCCTCCGGCGTGATTGGGACCCACCTCCTCAAACGTGAACTTTGAGGCAGCGCCGGGTTGCTCAGGAGGAGAGCTGCATATTTGTTAGTCTCAGCGACCACAAGGTTTATAATGTCTTCATCCCAAATTTTCGCAAAAATTTGGAATGGAGACATTCCTTCAGTGGGGAAAGTTGGTCCCGATGGTCCGGAAAAACTTTCCCGCACCCCGGTGAAAACGTTGGGGCCGCGAGACCAATCAAACGTCAGCATATCCTCCTGACTTGATTCTCGCAGCGCAGCATCATCTTGCCTGTCCATCGATTCCAAGACCTCAGCTAGATCGCCGGACAATTCTTCCACGACGAATTCTTCGGCGTGCCTATGGCGAGGTCTTTCAATGTCCAGGCAATCATCATCCTCGACATCGCTGCCAGGATAATGACCCACAGAGTGTTCCAACTGCGAAGCATTTTCCTCCAGGTCTTCGTAAATTGAAGGATCTAAAACAAAATTACCTACGTGAGCCGAGAGATATTTAACGTTCAGCTGCTTTGAACTCCCTAGTCCACGATGAAATCAGATTATCATCACAAAAGAGAAATGAACATAAAAAAATACCTGGTCGTGCGGACGACGTCGAAGGCCCTGGAGAAAAAGCCTGCAGTGTGGAACGCTCTGCTGAGAATGATGTGCTCGGCGAGAATCCCACCAACTCGACGTCTGCATCAACGATCACGTGTTCAGGCGCCAAATCATCAAAGGTATCGGCGAGAATCCCACCAACTCGACGTCTGCATCAACGATCACGTGTTCAGGCGCCAAATCATCAAAGGTAATTACCCCCGTGGACGGGGTAAGTACCAACGGATGAACACTAAAAAAAACATAAATTAGGTCGATTTCTTTTGAATGTTAGAAATTACATAAGTCACAGAAGATCAAACTTACCCCAGAGGAGGTGGCGTGGCAACGGGAGGCGGCGTGGCAGCGGGTGTCGGCGTGACAGCGGGAGGCGGCGTGACAGCGGGAGGCGGCGTGGCAGCGGGTGGCGGCATGAAAGCGGGAGGCGGCGTAGCAGCGTCAGCTTCATCGTCCTCCAGGTCCACCCGCGTTGGACCGCTTGCTTCCAGCGCTGGATAGAAAAGAATTAAAATATGTTAGGTTGGATCGGTAAATAAGAAATTTACGATATTCAGAAGACAATTTACACACCAGCTTTTCTTATTTCCCATGGTTGGGGAACGTGCGGGGGCGGGACCTCAGGGGTGCCCGGCACTAAAGGGCACGGCACGCGAACTGGCGACACTCTTCTGGAAATAAGAAAATAATTAAAACATTTGTAAATGTTTAAAGCATATAATTTACCGTAATATTTTCTTGCCTTCGCTTTTTCGATGGTGGAGCATCGGGCATTCGAAAATGCCCGACCTCTTTTAAGTCGCGCAGCTCTACTAGCCGTGCCCTTTGTTCGGTGGAAAGCCGGGCCATATTTTTTCGGTCCAGCGCCCGCATTTTTTTGATTCTTTTTAATTCCGCTGCCATTGATCTAGAAGAAAGGAAGCACTTTTAATATTTCTATAAAATATTGAATAAAAAAAAACAAGTGTTTACGCGACGGCCCCGCCACAGGCTCTGGCGCGCCAACATCATCCATTGACCTAAAAGAAAGAAATTGAATGAAAAGAAAGCCCATATAATAAAAAACAATTGTTTACTTACAACGGTTGACGCGACGGCCCCGCCACAGGCTCTGGCGCGCCCGCGCCGACATCATCCATTGACCTAAAAGAAAGAAATTGAATGAAAAGAAAGCACATAAAATAAAATAAAAAAAACAATTGTTTACTTACAACGGCTGACGCGACGGCCCCGCCACAGGCTCTGGCGCGCCCGCGCCGACATCATCCATTGACCTAAAAGAAAGAAATTGAATGAAAAGAAAGCACATAAAATAAAAAAAAAACAAAACAATTGTTTACTTACAACGGCTGACGCGACGGCCCCGCCACAGGCTCTGGCGCGCCCGCGCCGACATCATCCATTGACCTAAAAGAAAGAAATTGAATGAAAAGAAAGCACATAAAAAAAAAAAAACAAAACAGTTGTTTACTTACAACGGCTGACGCGACGGCCCCGCCACAGGCTCTGGCGCGCCCGCGCCGACATCATCCGTTGTCCTAAAAGAAAGAAATTGAATGAAAACAACATACAACACAACACATACAATACATAAATATTACTAAAATAAATATGGCATAATAGAAAAAGTAAAAGAAGCACAAACAATGCAAACTGCAGCGGCCGTGCAGCGCCACGGCCACGGCCGCGCCCACGCCCACCACCTTGGCCACCGCCACCATGGGGTTCATAATCTTCATCCATGTCTAAATTTTTTAAAAGCAAAGTCAGTAAAATAAACAAAGCAAAATCAAATATTGATCAATAACTCGAAAAACATTCAATATTTATCAAATACCTGTTTTTAAATATCGTTCCAAATTAGAAATAAAAATACGGAACAAATAAAAAATAAATAAAATCAATTATTTTTAACCGTCGAAACGGGTAACGAAATTCCATGTGTGTCCCAAGCTTTACGTTTGAACGTAGGTGGGCGGCCATTTTGGTTTGTCTAAATGCGGACCGGCGGAAGAAAAATTCTAATCAGAATCTAATTTTAGTATATTTTGTTTATGTTTTGGCTGAAATCTATTGTCGAGTAAACATTCAATGCGATAGTAATTAGTTTTTACTCAGAACTGGTCTCACAATTTAATAAATTACGATAGCATTCTGACAAAATTCAAGTCATGCTGCATGCGTTACGAAAACAACACAGAAAAAGAATTAAACTTACCTTCAGGTTAAAACTCACTTGCACACACATGAAATATATCATAATTAACCAATAAATCAATAATCCAATCAATAATACTCACCGAGATAGTCAAAAGCAATTTTTTCCTGGAGCGAGTGCGAGCGACTTCTCCGCAATCCCACAGACTAACTTTGACTGACAATTTTTTTTTAATAAAATTGAACGAAGCTGAGGCCCGATTGGTTTCTTAGCATGCAGTGATGTCTAAAGATTCGTTCGGAAACGAGAAAAATGATTAAAATACCGTGTGTTAGACAGAAATGGACATAATTTGACCACAGATCCGTTATTTTTAACACGATAGTCATCTGCGTGAGTATTAAATTATAACTTTGTTTGTTGACGTTGTGTCACAGAGCTGTGTTGTGATGTGTCGTTTGAAAGTTTGCAATAGATTATTATTTGGATTATTTTAAACAGTGAGGACCAGTATCTTGCCCCTCAACCCAGGTACATATGCCAATACATTTGAAACTTTGGTGAAGAATGCAAATAAAAAAAAATGGGTTATGATTTGACTAAATTTAATTGAAAGGCTTGCGAGTACCTAGTTAAAATAGATATTAGATATACAATATAATAATAAATGCTAAATAAGCTCTTGCAGATATTTTTCGACTCAAAACCGCACATAATTTCAATGTAAAGATTATGTTTCACTCGTTAAAATGCTAGTGAGCTACGTTACTACTATCGTAAGCGTATTGTTCGATAGCGTCTGTCGAATTGGTGACTCATGGGACCGTTTTCACCGTTTTATATGGTGACAGCTGAAAAACGTTAGTGACTATCGAATAGATTACGTGAAGTTTATAACCTATCGAAATCTATAGTACTCATGGTACGAATTTTAATTCTTTCAGTGACCGGTAGGGGCGCTGTACAGTATGTCATACATATAATTTACGGAGACGCTAACGAGTTTTGGCTGCGTAAACTCATGGTAGAGGTACAGTGCGTCCTACCCGTAATGACTTACCATAGGCCTGGTTCACAAAAACAAGGTTGCTCAGCGTGCAATGGAGAGAGAAGTGCTTGAGGTTTATCTGGTGGATAGAATGGATGCAAACTGCTCAAGACGGATGGTTGGTGCTCTTTGCCGAAGGCTTAGCTTAGCTTCAGCAGTAGATGGCAATTGGTTGAAATGATGATGATGATTACTTTAATAATACAGTTACATTCTTTATCATTTTTGTAATCCTATGGAGGACGTTATCATGATTTTCGGAAACGCTTTCAGATATTTAAACTTATTTATAACTAGCTGACCCACGCAACTTCGTCTGCGTCACATATTCCATTAATGCTCGGCTCCTTTTAGTCTTAGCGTGATGATATGTAGCCTATATCCTTCCTCGATACAGGGGCTATCTAATACTGAAATATTTTTTCAGTAGTTCTCCTGAGATTACCCCCTGCATACAAACTTACAAACAAATGTTTTCTCTTTATAATATTAGTATAGATTTGTCCAATAAAAACGTGATACGGCATTTGTCAAGTTAAGCCACTGCTCGGTAAACTGCAAGGTAGTCGGTCTCTGCCACATCAAATTATTAGGGGTGGTCCGGTGACAAGCCTGCTTCGGAGTAGATTCGCAGATATCTGGTATTCGCTGAAAATTTGCTGCCATACTTTATTTTTTGAGTCAATGTGACAACGGCTTAACATTCTTTCCGAAGACAGATAATTCCAATATTTGATCATTTTGCGAATAAAATTTGTTGCGTCGAGATCTATTTAGATCAAATAACAAAATAAAAAATATTTAATAATGGCCCACAGAACTAGCCTTACCCAGTTCATAGTCATGGTAGAATACATGGAAAGGTAAGTGTACTCTCGCGTACGGAACGTTTCTTACGTCACAAGTCCTTGACGCCCCGCGGGCGGTCGCTCATTTTAAGTGTAATCTGACCCGGCTCACAAAAAACGTTACTACAGCGTTTCTGTAGCTTGTATCAACACACTTGAAGTGGCATTGGGTTCTTGAATTATGTCGTCATGAAATACAACGTAAACAATACTCTTATTAGTACTCGAGAAATATATATATCCTATTGAAATGAGAGAACTTGCTGAATGTAGTTATGTTGTTGTATTATGTTGATTTCTGACAAAACTATTGGATCAATTTACACCAAAATTTGGGAACTAGCTTATGAAAATACAAGTAATCTAATTACAATAATATTTTAGGAGTTCTATAGCGGATTACAGCAATATTCAATCTCAAACTTCATAGCGCGCGGCGCCGTTTTCATGAATTTGCGTAATTCAATGCGCTATTTTGTAAACGATCATCAGAGTTATTTCAAACAGATTCATATGAGAAAAGCTTGTAGAATACTACCTATATATTCACCAACACATTGTTACCTATAAATCGTTAAAATATGCTTACTATAATTGTAATATATCAAAATAACCAAGACGAGGGAACAAATCGGGTAACTTTCTTTGTAGGTTATTTTCACCTCGTATTTTAGGTTTTAGAATTTGAATATTAGTTGAAAATGAGCAAGAACAAAGTAGTTTATCGATTTCTAACCATACTTACCTTATCTTTCATGGAAAAAATAAAAAATATCAACCTCTCAAGTGGTCATAAAAATGTATGGAGTTCTAACATTCCGTAGGGTGGGGACCACACCACTACAATATCGATAAGTTTGACTGAGTTGGGTAAGGAAAATAAAAAACAATTTAGTTTGACATACTTTACTTATTGTGCATAATTATGTTTCCATTTGTATAATAATTGTACTTTACTTGATTTACACAGGTATTGGAAGCACTTCGTTTTACAAACTTTCGGTTTTTTATAGTAGGTATTTTTTTTTCGGTAGAATATACCTTTTCTATAGTAAATTTGAAATTCCCAAAACGCGCAAATCCATAGGGGCTGAGAAAAAAATCGCCAAAACTTTCTTTCGGGATTGGTGGGGGTTAAAATTTACTTTATAGCCCGCTGATTTAAGGGTCGGGAGGGGGTGGAGGGGGAAGGTGGGGGGGAGGGGGTGCCCTCTGCACCACCCCCACCCCCCGGAGCCCCACGGTTATGGAGATATCCATGGTTAAAGTTTTGAGGTTAGAATAGCATTTGAGTTAGAAAAACAGGTAAAATTGAGTATCGTTTAGCAGGAGGAGGGACGGGGAGGTGCCCCCTATGCCCTAGCACCACTCCCATGTAAAGGAGACAGGCTGTTCTTGAGAAAAACTAATTATAGTAACCTAACCTCAAAAAGTTTTATATTCAGTCCGGAGGCCCAGTCGACGGAGCCCCGCTTTGCGGGGCTCCTACTTCTGAGTAGTTTATAAAAAAATAACCTCGAAGGGAATGGCGGGGTCTATTCGCTCGCTTCGCTCGCTCACTCGACCCCGCCATTCCCTTCTAACCTAACCTGTCCGAGTCGGGGTGCCCACAAGTCCAGAGCTCGCTTCGCTCGCTCTTGCATCCAATGGCACTTCACTTGGTTCACATTTATTCCGTACTTTATGTATGTGAATATAAAAATATTATATTTATGAAAAAAAAAAGATATAAAATTGAACAAAAAACACTTCTAACGTTAACGGAACGTGAAATGTCAACTTTGACGTCTACCATGACAATTTATCTAACCTAAAAATTTGCAAATGGCATACTATTTTCGTACTTTTTTGAAACTTTAATGAATTTTATCTCGTAAACCGTGATTCTCCGCACCTTGCTACTTTGTAAAAGGCTTTCTATTCGTGAGTAGTATCTACAAAAAAAATATGAACTTCCAAAGCCGCGGGCTATAAAGGAAATTCGAGCCTTGGTGGGATAGTGGTAGTATTAAGGGTGGGGAAGATTACGTGGCGACTCTATATAAGCTTTTAATCCAAATTAAGGTCAGGGGCATCTTCAAGGTCAAGGTCAAACCCGTAAATGTCAAGGTCAAACACTTCAAGGTCAAAAAATGCCTAAAATCGTAGAATATTGCCCTCTATTAAACTCCAACGTCAAGAATATACTCAAGGTCATACTCGAACCTCTCAAAAATGTTAATTTGAAAGAAAATGTCGACGGAGCCCCGCTGCGCGGGGCTCCTACTTCTGAGTGGTTTATAAAAAAATAACCTCGAAGGGGATGGCGGGGTCTATTCGCTCGCTTCGCTCGCTCACTCGACCCCGCCATCCCCTTCTAACCTAACCTATCCGAGTCGGGGTGCCCCCAAGTCCAGAGCTCGCTCCGCTTGCTCTTGCATTTTGAGTCCTTCGAAATGTTACCCACTTCTTAATGTATGTGTGTAATTCTGTGCGTTGGTTATTATGTAGTGCATGTAGGTTATAGGTAGTAATAGAAAAAAAAAAGATTTAACTGTCAAACGTAAACGTCGCATACATCATAATATTCTAATTACGTTTCGTTACCCACAATCGCTAAAACACTTTTTTATTTTATTTAATTAAGTCTATTATTTGCTTTTTATTTGAAAACATAATACTTGCGCAACTATTTAAAAATAAAATAAAGTCAAAAACTATAATATTCAATAAAAAAAAACTTTTAAATGAGTGGTCACTTAGTCTGACCGTAAAACGAAACGACCTTGGACCGATTTTTTTAAGTTATCTGTGGCAAATTATGTCATTTTTTCGTAAATAGGTTAGAAATAATTGAGTTTTTAGGATTTTTTTTCTCTGAAACTATGTGTTTGCGCGCTATGTGACTTTGTGATAGTGTTGTACAAGAAGAGTACTCTACCCAAAAAAATAATCAAGCTTCAAACCGAAAGTTTGTAATACGAAGTGGAGCCCAGGTATTTGTATAATAATTGTACTTTACTTGATTTACACAGGTATGATAATAATGTATAAATACAGCAAACATATATTCAAGATTCATAGCATTTGATAGTTTTTAATTTATTTTACTTTTTGTCTGTTGTGTGAGAGTCCCAAATAAACATTTTTCTTTCTTTCTTTCATTCATTATTTCAAATAAACCATTTACAGGTACTTTTGAGTTGTCAAGGTCAGTCAGTCCTAGGGGACTATTTATCGTTCTTTACAAAAAAAAAATGGGGTCGGACATTCAAAAACATAAGGCTATTTGCACGTTACAAAGCATAGATTTGTATGGAGAAGAATCTGCAAGAAAATCTTTTGAATCCTTTTATGTATTACAAAAATCCTGGTTACATTATCCTTGTTGCTTCTATATGTAAATACAAAATAAAAGTAAGCCAAAAGTACAAATTAAAAAAACAAAGTAAGCCGACCTGAGCCCCAGTGCACGTGCACCCAATCCATACATACTCGGCGTTTAGACAATAAGGATGGTATGACCGAGAAAAGGAGTGTCTCTACAGTTTGTCGGTCTGTCTGTTAGTTTGACTTTGCGGAAATAACAAAAGGGATACTCTTATGTCAGTCTGTATGTCACAAACCATTAAAAGGCACTTGTGAACGTCAAATTTACAGTTTAGAAATAATAACAAAGACTCTAGTTGTCCATTCGCAAAGGAGAAGAACGGGCAAGGAACAAAAAACAAAAAAAAGTCTGTCAAGTGAAGTCTGTCAAGCTGGAAATAAAAAATACACAAAACGGAGAAGACCTAGAGATTGCTATGGTACAGCTTGAAGCAGGGCTCTAAACAAAGAGGTACATCACAAACACAGCACACGTACGCCGTACGTCGTTCCGA
The DNA here is from genome assembly GCA_963859965.1 of Ceramica pisi. Taxonomy (NCBI): domain Eukaryota; kingdom Metazoa; phylum Arthropoda; class Insecta; order Lepidoptera; family Noctuidae; genus Ceramica; species Ceramica pisi. The sequence goes on along the minus strand of OY982527.1, from coordinate 36,533,759 downwards.
GTGTGTCGTGTGTCATTACGTGTTCCGTAGATTTGTATGGAGAAGAATCTGCAAGAAACTCCACACAGACTCTTTTGAATCCTTTTAGGTATTACAAAAATCCTGTTTACATTATCCTTGTTGCTTCTACATGTAAATACAATATAAAACATTAAAAAAAAAACAAAACAAAGTAAGCCGACCCGAGCCCCAGTGCACGTGCACCCAATCCATACATACTCGGCGTTTAGACAATAAGGATGGTATGACCGAGAAAAGGAGTGTCTCTACAGTTTGTCGGTCTGTCTGTTAGTTTGACTTTGCGGAAATAACAAAAGGGATACTCTTATGTCAGTCTGTATGTCACAAACCATTAAAAGGCACTTGTGAACGTCAAATTTACAGTTTAGAAATAATAACATAAAGACTAGTTGTCCATTCGCAAAGGAGAAGAACGGACAAGGAACAAAAAACAAAAAAGTCTGTCAAGTGAAGTCTGTCAAGCTGGAAATAAAAAATACTCAAAATAGAGCTAGAGATTGCTATGGTACAGCTTGAAACAGGGCTCTAAACAAAGAGGGACATCACAAACACAGCACACGTACGCCGTACGTCGTTCCGAGCGCTGTTCGGCGCACTGAATGCACCGACGTCGAAAGCGGCGGCCACTCTTCAGAACGCCGGCAGTCTGTTTGGGCCAGTGTTTCTCATTTACCACATGAGACTGACCCAAACCACTCGGTCCGGCACGAGGTGTTGGACATGCTTTTGGCATGTGTTTGTGATGATGTTGGAGTAGCTGATACACTAACTCCAAACGAAAAACTAAATGTTTTTGGACGTAGCCGTTGAAGCCTCTAGAAGAATGCGTGAGTTTAAGATAGAGCAATTGAGAAGGCGTTTGAAGACCTTCATAGTCCATTTAGAGCATCTTTTTCTTTCCAGCAGGTATGGTTCCAGCATTTGATCTTTACGATCAACGCCTCCCGTACCCTTATTGTAGTCCAAAATTACCTGAGGTTTGAACTCAGCCTCGCGATATGGTTTCGGCTCCATCCGGCTTTGTTGAACGCCATGGTAGGTAGAGATGGTGCTGATCTTCCGTTTCTTGTCCTGGTATGCCATGACAACAACATCGCCGGAATGACGGGCTGTAAACTGGCCTTGCTTCATTTTGCACAACGAAATAAGTGGAGGAACATTGCGCCGGTTGGCACGCAATGTCCCTACACAATCCGTTTTGCGTGACTTCAGAAATCTGGCCAGTAGGGGGCTATTAAACCAATTGTCCATAAAAAGAGTATACCCTTTGTCAAGGAGGGGATGGATGAGTTTAAGGACGGTGGCAGTGCTTTTCAGCAGTGTGGACGGGAAAGCGGGACTGTAGACGATGTTTTTGCCGAGATATATAAAGAAGGACCAAAGGTAGCCAGTCGAAGACTCGCACAGTTCAAAGGTCTTCACCCCGAACTTGGCCGCCTTGGTCTTTATATACTGGCGGAAGGCTAGGTTTCCTTTCCACAAAGTCAGGGATTCGTCAATGCAAATATTTTGGGATGGGACATAGGCTTCCATGAAGCGAGAATTTAAATGATCTAAAATGGGGCCAAATGCAAACAAGCGGTCGGAGTTGTCAGTCGGTCTGTTACTGTTGTCATTGAAGTGGAGAGCGCGGCAAAGATTTTCGTAGCGTGTGCGGGAGAACATCTTCCTAAAGATGTTCGTCTGGAGGAGTGGATTCGTGGTAAAACATGATTTCGTGGAGGGCATCCGGATGATTCCGAGCATCATCCAGAAGGAAAATAGGACCAAAAGTTCGTGAACGTTCGTGTCATACCAATCCCGCCCGAAGCTGACGGATGACACAGCGAGGCTCTGGGCATGTCGGTTTGTCTCCGCCACAATATGTGACAAGATGCCGTCATCCCAGAACTGTCTAAACGCCCCATACGCGTTTTCTGATGCGACAACCGGCCCTGTCTGCTGAGGCAGAAATTGTTCCCGCTCGCCTGAATAGTTATCCATGGATAACCATTCAAAGCGAGGCCTTGCTCCCCCAGCAAACAAGGTCTCATCCTGGCCGTCATCAGCATCGAACCATTCCTCACGTGCTTCACTCTCTGCCATTTGCCTCCTTGCTCTCGCTGCCGCCCGCTCTCTCGTCGCTTCCCTGGCATTCACCACTTGCATTACTTTTTCTCTCACATCGTCAGGCACGTCATCATCATTTATGTATATCTCGATCAACCTATCACCTTTCTTCCACTGGGGCTCACCTGCTGCGCCGCTCCTCGCGCCGCGAGCTCCGCTCCTCGCGCCGCGGGCGCCGCTCCTCGAGCCGCGTCCGCGTCCTCTCCGCGTGCGCCCACCCCTTCCTCGCCGGCTCGGGCGTCCCCGTCCTCGCCCACGCTGCACTCGCTCCTCGGCTTCCACCTCTGGCGAGGTGCTCATCCGCCAAGCCATGTGCTCGTCCGCCAGGTGGAACTGTTCCACAGCATCTTCGTCCACGGTGAGGACTACATGCCTAAGAAAAATAAACAGTAATATTATAAATCTACATACATCTAAACCACCAAGAATAGGTAAGTTTTATAACTTACTGTGGGCGAATTTCCACCTCGGGCGAGAGCGGGACGTGCAGTGGGCTTGTCCTATCAAATAAAACGTTTTCGTTATTACAGATGTTATTACTCAAACACAATTATTTTGTTGAAAATATGTTTTATTACTTACGGCTGCATCACTCGCGGCGGGCTCGTGGCGGTGGAGTGCAGCGTATAAGTTGACGGGTGCGGCGGACTTGAGCTATAAAAAAAAGTTTTCGTTTTTATAAATACGAAACCACCAATACTCAAAAACAAATATGGAAAACATTTACTCACAAAAAGGCAGGCGACGCACGCGAAGGAGTCGGAGGCATACTCAGGGGGATTTCTTCTCCCTCCTGGGTATACAACCCGAGGAGGGTCACTGGCTGACCACCAAACTGAGAAAAAAAATAACTATATAACCATATTGTAACATTCCAGAGTCACGATTCCAGACGATCACCTTTCCTAATAAAAAATGTGCAGACAAAAACACTAACCACACAAAATCATAACATCAGATTGTAACATTCCAGAGACACGATTCCAGACCATCACCTTTCCAAAAAATGTGCAGACAAAAACACTTAGCAATCCCACACCAAATTGAACCACATATAGTTACTACTTATCTTTATCCATGAATAAAATGACATCCATTCAGGTTGCTAGAAGAACACAAAAATAATATTATTATAACTGAGAAAATATTTACTAATCATCTAGTATGCCAATAGAAACTATGTCCTTTTCAAGTTTTAGGCTAGCATTGTGTGAAGCTGATCACAACAAGGTGAGTAATTTATTCATGAAAGAGAAAAATAAGAATTTACCTCACAATCCGGCTCTAGATATTCTGGATCCAGATACTCTGGATCCAGATATTCCGGATCGTGGTTGGGGTCCGCCTCCTCATCCTCGGATTCCGGTTCCGACTCCTCCGGCTCCGACTCCTCCAGTTCTGGTTCCTCGAAGAACACTTCATCCCCCTCCTCAGGGTCGGAGTCGCTCTCCCGGAGGAGCTCATCGAAGTCCTCCGGGGCGTCCTCCTGACCCACAGCCCAGCTGCTTAGATTAGATGACATATCGAAAAAAAAAAAAAAAAAAAAAAAAAACAATTCATACTACACTACACAAATAAGCTTTATAAAATACAAAGAACAACTAAGTTTTATATTTTATCCATTCAAACAATTTACAAAAACAATCGATGTTATCGATAACTTTTATCGACATGACCCCCACGCCCTACCGATCAAATTTTAGCTTGTGACGTTTGACAGTTCAAAATTCAAATATGATTTCGTTACCTACACATGCAATTTGCTTTATAATATGAATTAGTTATTGAAATATGCCTAGAATACGTGATAATATGAATTATCAATAGATTTTACGTTACTTCTACCTTTGCAAAGGTGAAATTCAATGAAAAATTGCCAAAAATCAACAATACAAATGGCGACCTCGACGAACTCGGAACAATGACAATTTTGTTTGCTCAACAGAACACGTTTTGTGATGTTATTTCACGCAAAAAACTAGCTAAATAGTTGCAAGAAACACTTTTGAACGAATATTCTCCACTTACCGTTGGATTTCTCCCAAAAAACCACTGAACACAATTAAAATAGCACGCGCGACGTCACCGTGGCTGCAGAACTTTTCGTGTGACGTAGTGCTTCGTTTTTTGTAATGTTGCCTATTATATTTTTAGTTACGGTTTTTTTCTATGGGTAGCAAATTTTATTCAGCATAGAGAACATTCATTGACAATAGATTTTAGACCATAGTTTACACAATAATAAAGTTTAAATTAGTCGCGGTGTGGCGGGACTCATGAGTCCCAGCGGGGCTTAACTGCGATTGTTAAATGCCGGGACTCATGAGTCCCGCCCGGGACTTAGCGGAATTAAGTATATTAACAGAAAATATATTTAAATGCTACTCTTAGTTAACCCATTCCATGCCAGTAACGCACTCGTGTGCGTTTTAGTGTTTTTTATTTGTGTGCCTGCAACGCACCCGTATGCGTTTTGTGTATGTTCTAATAAAGTATATTTTTTTCATAGTGCGTTTCAATAAATGTTGCCGTTTTTTGTTAACCTCAATTTAGATTATATTTCTGATATAGCAACACTGTTACCATAGTAATAGACAATGTCATATTTGAATTGACGTCAGTTTTTGTACTGTGATTTTGCAATTAATGTGAATAAAGTTTTTGCTGTGATTTATGTGTGAACAAGTAAATATGATTATTTCATCAATTGAGTCATTTAATTATAACAAGAACGTTAATTTGAGATCGCTGATAATATTTTGGATATTATCTAAAGTTCAAAACATACCAACGATAATGGTGCGTTCAGTGGCATTTATAAATGACTTTGTTCGTGGATGGTATTATAAATCGACAATAATCGATCACTAAATATTACCTACTACTGATATTATAACTTAATTATTTTATTACTTGAGATATTTTACTACAGACATCGGATTACATACCTACCTGCATGTTATTCACCGACGGTTTTACATATTTTAAAATTTAAAAGGTATGAATTTTACCAGTATTTTCGTCTTTTCTAGGTCTTTTGTTTACTGCTCAAGTATGGCAAACAATAATAAAGGTCGACGCTTGGTTGAATTGTCACTTAACATTGCCGAAGGTACTAATTTACAAGCTAGAATAAGTAATTCACAAGATAGGTGAGCTATAATACAGACAGTTGATTTTTATATTTATTTAATACTAGCTTCCTCCCGCGACTTCGTCTGCGTAGACTTTAGAACTGCCGCGCAACTTTTTGCCTCATTGTCTCATCCTTGGAATTGCATCTTCATGATTCAGGTAACCAGACATTGTGAGTCTTTGCGGTGCCGCTGAAAGTAAGATTTCAGCCCCGAAATTACTTCGACATGTTTGTGATCTCCTGGTAGACCCTTGTGAATCTTAAGCGCTCATATTTGCAGCCTCGAAAATACTCCGACATGTTTTTGTTCTCCTGGCATTATTGATCCATGCCACTCATAATTCCTGCACGGAAAAAACTACATGTTTTTGGTCCCCTGGTACTTTTGAATCGCTTGCAATGAAAGCCATCTTCTTTCCAGTAAAAAAACCTACCCTTAATATTTTGACATGTTTTTGTTCCCATTACTCGAGAATCTATGGCACTCACAAATTCAGCCCCGAAAATACTTCGACATGATTCTGCTCTCCTGGTACTTGTGAATTTTTAGCGCTCATATTTCCAGCCTCGAAAGTACTTCGACATGTTTCTGCTCTCCGGATACTTGTGAAGTTACCAGCCCTGAAAAAACTTCGGTATGTTTCTGGTCTCCTGGTACTTGTGAATCTATAGCGCTCGTAATTCCGGCCCCGGAATGCCTGGACATGTTTCTGCTCTCTTGGTACTTGTAAATCTATAGCGTTCTCAATTTCCAGCCCTGAAAAATTTGTTCCTGGTCTCCTGGTACTTGTGAATCAATAGCGCTCATAATTATGGCAACGGAATACCTCGACATGTTTCTGCTCTCCTGGTACTTCTGAATCTGTAACGATCGTTATTCCGACCCCGGAATGCCTCAACATGTTTCTGCTCCCCTGGTACTTGTGAATCTATAGCGTTCTCAATTTCCAGCCCTGAAAAACTTCGGCATGTTCCTGGCCTCCTGGTGCTTGTAAATTAATAGCGCTCATAATTCCAACACCACAGAACTTCGACATGTTCCTGCTCTGCTGGTATTTGTGAATCTGTAGCACTCGTAATTATAGCCACGGAATACCTCGACATGTTTCTGCTCTCCTGGCACTTCTGAATCTGTAACGCTCGTTATTCCGGCCCCGGAATGCTTCGACATTTTCCTGGTCTCCTGGTACTTGTGAATCAATAGCGCTCATAATTCCAACACCAAAGAACTTCGACATGTTCCTGCTCTTCTGGTATTTGTGAATCTGTAGCGCTCGTAATTATAGCCGCTCAATTCCAGTGCCGGGAATACTTCGACATGTTTCTGGTCCTCTGGTACTTTTGAATCCTAACCGCTTGCAATTAAAGCTTTGGAAGTACTTTGTCGATAAGTTTCTGATGTCCTGGTACTTGTACAACTTTAGCGCTCACAATTACAGCCTGGAAAATGCTTCGCCATGTTTCTGATCTCCTGGTACTTGTGAATTTTTAGGGCTCACAATTCCAGCCCCGAAAAAACTTCGATATATTTCTGCTCTCCTAGTACTCTTGAATCCTAACCGCTTGCAATAATAGCTTTGTCGATATGTTTCTGGTGTGCTGGTAATTCCAGCCCCGAAAATTCTTCGACATGTTTCTGATTTCCTGGTATTTTTGAATCCTAAACGCTCACAATTCCAGCCCCGAAAATACTTCGGCATATTTCTGGTCTCCTGGTTCTTGTGAATCTTCAGCGCTCATAATTACTCCTGTCCGGAATGAACTTCGACATGTTTCTGTTCTCTTGGTACTTCTGCATCCTAACCACTCACCAGCAACTTGAAAACTTTCAGATATTTCTCTCCTGGTATTTTAATTTCTGATCTCCTGGTACTTGTGAATATAAAGCGCTCATATCAAGCCCCAAAAAAACTTTCTAAATGTTACTGCTCTCCTGGTACTTGTGAATCTGTAGCGCTCGTAATTCCGGCACCGGAATACCTCGATATGTTTATGCTCTCCAGGTGAATCTGTAGCGCTCGGAATTCCAGTCCCGAAAATACTTCGAAAAGTTTCTGCTCTGCTAATAAAAAAAAACTTGCCCAAAAATAATTTGACATGTTGCTGGTCTCCTGGTACTTGTGAATCTTTTAGCACTCGTAATACAATTCTAGCCCGGTAAACAATTTCGACATGTTTCTGTTCTCCTGGTACTTTTGAATCTGAAGTACTAAGGTAGCAGAAACTTTGTACTTCGACTTCTTCCTCTGTCTCCATTAAGTCATGTATGTTACCGGGATAAAAAGTAGCCTATGTGTTATTTCAGGATGTGACCTACATATGTGCCAAATTTCATCTAAATCCCTTCAGCCGTTTTTGCGTGATTGACGGACAAACATCCAAACATACAAACATGAACGCTTGCAATGAAAGCCAATCTATTTTCCAGCAAAAAAAAAAACCTGACCAAAAATACTTTGACATATTTCTGCTCTCCTGTTACTCGAGAATCTTTGGCGCTCACAAATTCAGACCCGAAAATATTTCGACATGTTTATGCTCTCCTGGTACTTGTGAATCTGAAGTACTAAGGCAGCAGAAACGTCTGATTTCCACTTCCTCCTCCGCCGCCATTAAGCTATGCCTTTTATCGGGATAAAAAGTAGCCTATGTGTTATTCCAGGATGTGAACTATATGTGTGCCAAATTTCATTCAAATCCCATCAGCCATTTTTGCGTGATTGACGAACAAACATACAAACATACAAACATACAAACATACAAACTTTCACATTTATAATATTAGTAGGATAAATATAATTGTAGCACCACCGAACGCGGAATGCCTACAGCCACGCGCCACACAACACTACTGTGTCGGCACGCCACTCACGCACACAACGCTGCCACCTCGCCTATATAAACGGTTGCCGCGGCCACGAGCAATCAGTCTGCGTTAGCGCGCCGCTGTTTCCACGCATTGGAAGAGCTCGCCTAGCCTAGACGCCCCTCTCCCCTCGCGCCCCACGGTGACGTATCCTTCCTGTTTCGTGACGCACCTCGAGTCACGAACTGGCCGGGAACGTATCGTGTTCTGTTAGTGTCGTCATTCGTATAAGTCTATTTTGTGTACAACATTGATTAGTAGAATAAACGAATTGTTTAAAGTGTTTCCTACGTTTTTATCATACCCGCTACAATCTGGCGCTCAACGTAAAGGCCCGCAAACAGGCTAGCCCAAAAGCAAGAATAAGAAGGAAAATAAAGGAAGAACCGCAAGCTACCATGAATTTGTCAACTGAGCAATTCGAGAAGTTACTGTCAGTGATTGGTAACCAACAGCGACGAGGCTCGTTCACCACTTGCAAGGTTAGTTTCAATGGTGCCAGAGACACTGAATCGGTAGAATCTTTTCTTGCTGCGGCTTCAGTATTCAAGTCCGTAGAACAGATCTCCGACGATGATGCCATCATGAGCATCCCCTTAATTTTGAGGGAAGAGGCAGCCACCTGGTGGAATGGGATAAAGGAGCAGGTGAAAACATGGGACGAGTTTGTGTCAAGAGTTCGTCACGCCTTTGCTCCTAAAAGACCTGGCTACCAGCTGTACCAGAACGTTGTGAACATCAAACAAGGTGAGGATGAACTAACAGAAGTGTTTGTGGCTAAGAAGAGGGCTCTTATTGCACAAATGCCAGAGCCACACACAGAGACCCAACAAATCGACATGATCTACGGGCAATTGAGGTACAAGATAAGGGTAAAAATGCCACGCGAGACTGTCAATGCTCTTGACGCCCTAGTGAAGGCAGCCAGAGGAGTGGAAGAGCTCCTGGTTGAAAAGGAGATGCCAGAAGAAGGTACAGGGAAGGGAAAAGAGACAGCAAATGTGTCATTTAAAAAGAAGCGTTGTACGTTCTGTCGATTGCCTGGGCACTCGATTGAGACGTGTCGGAAGAAGGAGAAGAAGGATTCCGCTTCTGGTAGTGGTACTTCTGCCACGAAACCTGCGCCTGCAAATGCCGCTATAGGCACCCAAGCGCCATCACCTTCTACCCCAACATTTGCATGTTACGGATGTGGTACACCGGGAGTGGTTCGGTCAAAATGCACAACCTGCGCCAAGGCTGTGCCAAAGGTGGGAAAGACTGAAGTAAGTTTCTGTTCCTTTAATCTTCAAGCAGATGTACGCCCTAGGCCGGTTATTGGTATTGCCATAGGCAAAATAACCGGCAGCGCCTACGTGGATACTTGCGCAAAGGCCAGTGTTGCATCATACACTCTGTACAAATGCCTACGAAGACTCGGTTTTGCATTCCACACCCAACAGTTGGTGGTGAAACTGGCTGATGGCTCGAAGACGACGAGAGACGTTTTGACCGTAAATGTACCCGTCAGTATCTGTTACCGTGTTGTGCAAACGAATTTTATCGTGTTCCCGGAAGCTCGAGAGTCCCGCACACTGTTGGGTGTCGGCTTCATTGAGGATGCTAAGATGGTACTTAACGTTCCGCAGAAGACATGGTATTTCGAGGATTACCCTGATGACGTCTTCGACCTCCAAGACGAAGATGAGGAGGAGACATCAGTGGCCAAGGTAGAGGCTACGCCCGTTTATTTTAATCCTCAGTTACGGTGTATGTTAAAAGATGCCGAGCTGTCTGAATTTATTTCTCCTCTGTCAATAACTCCACGAGACGAAGGCGTACTGGAACCGGCGCTGCCACAATCCAGTGCATGTACCACAGCAACTGGCAGTCCATTATGGATCGGAGAACCAGCACTCCCGACAACGAGTGCCTGCACTACAAACACGATGCCATATCGCGTAGTGCCAATTAAGCTGTCCCCTATCCCAAGGAAACGATCCCGACCATTATTCGATGGGTATTCTCCAAGGTTCGTTGACTTTATGGTCCGTGATGCCCAAATGCAGCTTCACGATGCTCCGTGTGAACTATCTCCACACTCCAAGGCGCTTTTCCCTAGCGACCAAAGTAATAGCAGCAATGATGTTGAAATTGGATCGTTGGAAGTTGAAGAGGTCTCATCGGATACGCTGGACGAAACTCAAAAGTCACAGCTGATGGAAGTGCTATGGGATTATCAAGATGTTTTCAGTGAAGGTGGAGAACCAACTAGCCTCGCTGAACACTGCATTGACACAGGTGAGCATAACCCCGTCTCCGTACCTCCATACCGCCTCTCACCGCCACGCATGGCTGTGTTAAAGAATGAGGTAAAGAAGATGTTGGAAAGTGGAGTAATTGAAGCATGCTCATCACCCTGGTCCGCACCCGTTGTAATGGTGCCAAAGAAGGACGGTTCAGTACGAGTTTGCGTTGATTACCGTAGGCTTAATGCCATAACGGTCCCCGATAAGTATCCTATCCCACGCATTGATGACCTGCTTCATGCTGCTAAGCCAACGCCTTTCATGTCGACCCTGGATTTACGCGCAGGCTACTGGCAGGTAAAAGTAAAACTGGAGGATCAGGACAAGACTTCATTTATAACTCCATTCGGTATGTACCGTTTTAAGAGGATGCCTTTTGGACTTCGCAACGCACCCTCTACATTCCAGCGTCTGATAGACAGGATTCGGGTTAGCTTGGAGAATGTAAAGATGCTGGCGTACCTAGACGATCTGATAATTTTCTCGGCTACCTTTCAAGCACACCTATCGGATTTGGGTAAAGTACTAAGTAAGCTGAAAGAAAGCAACCTTCATGTAAATTTTAGTAAATGCCGATTTTGTTGCTCAACAATTAAGTATTTAGGGCACATTATTACTCCAGAGGGTCTGAAGGCTGATCCTGAGAAGGTAGCAGCAATACTAACCTATCCAGCACCCAAAAATTTGAAGCATCTGATGACGTTTCTGCAGACCTGTTCCTGGTACAGGCGATTCATACCTAACTTTGCCGGAATCAGTGAACCACTCTCCCGTTTAACTAGGAAAAACGCGGTATGGACTTGGTCAGCGGAACAGGAGCAGGCTTATCAAGAGCTCAAAATGCGTCTTACATCCACCCCAGTGTTACGACAAGCCGATGAGTCGAGAGGTTATATCATCAAAAGTGATGCAAGCAACTATGCACTTGGAGCAGTTCTAGTGCAGGGGGAGGGAGAAGACGAACATCCCGTCGAATATGCCAGTAGGCTGATGATCCCTGCAGAACGCAATTATTCCACAACCGAGAGGGAGGCTCTCGCAGTAGTTTGGGCGATTAAAAAGTTCCGTGGATACATTGAAGGCCTCCCAGTGACAGTGGTTACGGATCATCAAGCCCTGAGGTGGTTGATGTCATTACGGTCTCCAACTGGTCGATTAGCTAGATGGGCTTTGCAGATACAGGCGTATGATATTACCATCAAGTATACACCCGGTCGGACGAATGTGGTTGCAGACACGCTGTCCAGGCCTATTTGCGATGAAAGCACCGAAAACACCTGTGGAGTGTGTAGCATAGCCGTGGATATGCCGCAGAGACCAACATCTGAAATTAGGGCAGAACAGCTAAAGGATGAAAACGTCGCCAGCATCGTAACTGCCTTAGAAGATGCAGATCGTAAAGATAATGCCGTATACTGGAGCAACAAAGGTTACGTCATGAACAACGGATTGTTGTACCGATATCACCCGTCGGATGACTCAGATGAGGCTCAACTCGTAGTTCCTCAACATGAGTGGGCAAACGTACTTACAGTATACCACGATGACCCTTTGGCGGGGCATTACGGCGCTGATAAGACATATCAACGCATCTCGAAGCGATATCATTGGAAGGGTATGAGAAAATATATCGAGGCATATGTTAAGAACTGTGTTGCATGCCAGAGATTTAAGCCGTCCAACCTGAAACCAGCTGGTTTGCTCCAAACCACGCCCGTCAACCAACGTTTCGAAACCCTCGCCTTTGACTTGTTTGGACCTTTGCCGTCAACGACTAGCGGCAAGACATGGATACTGATAGCTGAAGATATTGCCACTGGATGGATAGAATTATTTGCTTTGGAAACTGCCAGCGCTGAAAATTGTGCGACAGTTTTAATGAACGAGATTTTCCTTCGCTATGGTGTGCCCAGACGCCTGATAAGCGACAATGGACCCCAATTTGTGAGTGCTGTGATGCAACAATTAACCTATTGTCTGCGAATTAAGCACACGGCAGCAAACCCGGTGGAAAGGAAAAACAGAGACTTGAACACACAACTGGCTATTTTAGTAGGAGATGAACATGGGAGTTGGTGTGATAAGTTACCCAGCATACGGTTTGCTATGAATACCGCAACCTGCCTCACTACGGGACAAACGCCAGCGTATTTAACCTTTGCACGAGAACTGCGTACTCCGGATGACAATACTCACGATTTTCGGCAGATTTTACTGTCTGAGAACTTTGTGCCTGAAATTACGCCGAAATTACTACTTCTCGCCAATACGCTGGACAAGGCTAAAGATGTCAGAGAGAATCTAGAAGAACGCAGGAAGAAGATGGCAGACCAAGGACGTAGAGAAGATCCCGGTTACACTCCCGGTGACCTGGTATTAGCAACGACCCATCCAATCAGTAATGCTGCTCGAGGAATAAGTGCTAAATTCTGTCCTCGCAGGGATGGTCCCTATCTAATCCTAGCACGTCATGGTGCTTCATCTTATCTGATTTCAGATCCCACTGCTCCAGATAAACCTCTTGGAGTTTATCATACATCTGCCTTGACACCGTTCCAAGGCCATGCGGCAAACCCACTACCTCCGCCGGTGCGCCCACTGAAGAAACGCGGGCGTCCGCCTAAACCTAGGCCTAACGCAGAAGGCGCCACTCCGCCCTCTCGTGGACGAGGACGACCACGTCGACGTGGGTCTCGCCCAGCTTCGTTGGTGGATTCATCTTGACTGGTTACTCGTCGGGGCGACTTCGCATCCAGAGGGGGAGCCTGTAGCACCACCGAACGCGGAACGCCTACAGCCACGCGCCACACAACACTACTGTGTCGGCACGCCACTCACGCACACAACGCTGCCGCCTCGCCTATATAAACGGTTGCCGCGGCCACGAGCAATCATATAGACCGGTTCAGCAGTCTCCGTCCCTCAGATGGGGTGAACTGCGAGTGGCAAAAAAAAAAACCACGAGCAATCAGTCTGCGTTAGCGCGCCGCTGTTTCCACGCATTGGAAGAGCTCGCCTAGCCTAGACGCCCCTCTCCCCTCGCGCCCCACGGTGACGTATCCTTCCTGTTTCGTGACGCACCTCGAGTCACGAACTGGCCGGGAACGTATCGTGTTCTGTTAGTGTCGTCATTCGTATAAGTCTATTTTGTGTACAACATTGATTAGTAGAATAAACGAATTGTTTAAAGTGTTTCCTACGTTTTTATCATACCCGCTACATAATGTTTTTATTATAACAAATCCAGCGAATGATATACCTACCAAACAATGAGGTACCAATAATGTTTCAGAGTTAAAAGTAGCTCATCAGGTTTAAAGCGGAAAAGGGCAAGATCTTTAAATACGGCAGTAGAAGTGGAACCTAAGAATATTCGGCGAAATTCTATTGAATCACGATGCTTAAAATCGCCATACACACATACTTTTCAAAAGTGCACATGCATTTCTTACCATCAGTATTGAGAGTATTTCTAAGGTTAGATTTTCAATAATATTTTGTTGTTTCAGTAAACAACAACTACTCAATCAGTCTCCAGTACTTTGCACATCTTCTAGTGGCGTAGTTAAAACTTGGTCTGTCGAAAATGTGTTTGAATTAAATTCAAATTCGAAGGCGATTGTTATAGACATGGTTGCCCAAGAAGACTGTGAAAACAAGACTTCACCAACTGAAATTAATTCTGCAACCTCGTGTAATGAACCTTCGACCTCATACAATAACCTTTCGACGTCATTTAATGAACCTTCCACCTCACATAATGAACCTTCCACCTCATATAATGAACCTTCCACCTCATATAATGAACCTTCCACCTCATATAATGAACCTTCCACCTCATATAATGAACCTTCCACCCCCTATAATGAACCTTCCACCTCATATAATGAACCTTCCACCCCCTATAATGAACCTTCGTCATCGTTTGAAAATATTGGAATTCCATTGCCTATCGGAAAAAATAATAAACGACGTGTAAGAACAAGAGGGGGACACGTAGGAAAAAGTTTAAGGGACGGGAACAATTTGGAACAAAAATCAGATACAGAAACAGATGTGGCTGGCCAAGGAAAATGTCGAAGAGTTAAAACTAGAGGAGGTTCCGCATCTTCTAACAAACTACAGCCAAGCACTGCTCGTGACTTGTGTCAAATGCGGAGTAAACATGCCTCTTGAAGAGCAGCTTTCGGCAATGTTAAATGATAGAGAGACCAATTTCAAGCGCAACAACTTTCGGATCAACAACTTCTGAACATACTTGAAGCATCTGATGACGATTTCGATGATGAGGTTCTAGATGAAGACTTTCTTCACAATTTTGAAGATTATGACTAAAATGATGATAATATGATACCAACTGAAACATTAGTGCCTCCTACAACTAGTAATGACGAGTGTTTAAATTGGTCAGACCAAACGTATCCTATAAAAGATATTGTTTTTGAAGGAAATCCAATGGGATTAAACGTACCACTAGAGGCAACTGAACCAATCAACTTTTTTAATCTTATTATAACTGATGATTTAATTCAGGATATAATTGAAAAAACCAATCGTAATGCAAACAATATACTTGCAAAAAGCTTACCAGGGAGTCGAATACACTATTGGAAAAATGTTACAGTTTCAGAGTTCAGAGTATTTCTGGGGATACGTTTCCATATGGGTACGATAAAAATAAATAGGATACAAGATTAACTGGAAAAAGCACAGATTATTTAACCTAACCTGATTTCGTGAACACATGAGTCGAAATCGTTTTTTACTTATTCTAAGAGCAATTCACTTTGAAAATTTAGAATCAGGGGATGACAAATTGGCGAAAATTTCATCTTTAGTTATGTTTTTCAATAATAGGATGAGAGAAATATACAATCCTTTTCGGAATTTATGCATTGATGAGTCCCTTGTATTGTGGCGTGGTCGACTAATATTCAGACAATACATAAAAAATAAGAGCAATAAATATGGTATAAAATTATACATTTTGACCGATGCAAACGGTATTATTCTAAAACAAATAGTGTCGGCGCAGGAGACCAAGTTGTAGGTGGAGTGAATCATTCCTCAAAAGTGGTTTTAAATCTATTACATGATTATTTGAATAAAGGCTACTCTGTCTATATGGACAATTTTTACAATTCTGTACATCTGACAGAAAAATTATTGTCTGAGAATACTTACTGCACGGGAACATTACGATCGAATCGAAAAAATAATCCAAAGGACGTTACCAGTAAAAAGTTAAAGAAAGGCGAATGTGTCTCGCAGTACCGGCAAAATGGTGTTTGTGTGATGAAATGGCGGGATAACAGAGATGTTACTATGATATCATCACAATTTAATTCGCAAATGATTACTACCACTACAAAAAGAAATACAGAGAAGTCAAAGCCTCAAATGGTCGTCCATTATAATCGTAACATGGGTGGTATTGATCATCAAGATCAGGTGGTACATAAAATTGGGAATCCATCTATTCCAACAAATGTTGTACAATTCATTCATTCGTTTTCTGGCAAAAAAATAAGTTACTACGAATTCAGGCAATCTATTATAGAAAATTTACTTCCCGAGAAGGTTCAAAATATGGAAGAGTCCGCAGAAGAAGGAGTAGTACTTAGCACTATTCATGTAATTCAGCCTTGCCCTCGGAAGGGAAAATCATTGCGCCGAAGATGCAAATACTGCTGGGAAGTAAAAAAAATACGTTAAGATACGCCATTCTTCTGTCCAAACTGCTCTCAGCAGCCTGGGTTTTGTATTATTGATTGCTTCATAGAGTATGTAAATTTTTCGATTGCTTCAAGTTATACCACAAATATAGTGCATGAGCTCACGCACACAAACACATACACACACGCGTTCAAGCAAAACACATAATATTTTAGTATTTGTTTTATATTTTTGACCTTAGAACTATAATTTGGAAAATACATACTTCTATTATAATTATGAAAAATGAGAATTAAAAAGGTGCTCCCACACAGCAGTTATATAACGTTAGAGACTGACTTATAACATTTGTTTTTAAACAAATTATAACAAAAGTTATAAATTGTTATTGATGTTTTACAACTTCATTTAACAAAATGTTTTACAACTGATTACAAAATGATATAACAAAATATAACTTGTGTTATATAATATCATCAGAGCCTCAGCGGGACGTTAGCGGAAGGGCGCGGGGGGGTTGCGCGAGCGTTCGTCTCCGTCACGTACACAGCTTTAGTCGGTTCAGTCGGTGCAATGGTGAAGCACGTGTTATAGTTACGTGTTAGTGACGACACGGTTGGCGCAGTGGTTGAGCGATTGACTGCTGCGCAGCATGTCGCGGGTTCGATTCCCGCACGGAACAAATATTTGTACGACCTACAAGTATTTGTTCCGAGTCTGGGTGTTTTTCTATCTATAATATGTATGTACAGGGTGGGCCAATAATTTTTGCAAATAGCAACACTAAATTTCTCGAATACCGTTGGAAGGAGGGGTGCGCGGGTGGCGGGAAACTATGCGTCGCTACATGCAATTTTAGTCACGATGGAGCGCTTCACGGGACAACAGCGTGCTTTTTGTGTTAAACAATTTTACAAAAACAACGATTCCTACGTTACTGTACGACGCACATAGGAGTATTCGTATGTTAAAACCGGTTAAAAGTCAAAAGTAACAAGTTACTCAAAAATTCGTTCAAACCATTTTTTGTTTAAGTTTGATAACCAGTCTGTCAATCGGCCGCCATAAAACTTTTACCCCCACTTGCCTCTTGTCGTAAAGTCAGTCGGAACCCAGTCAATGTTGGAATCGCACGTCTTTGTTCGCGACGCTTTTGTTTGTGGTATTTAGTTCTCTCGCTATTGTATTTTCGTGTGATTGACTTCAGAAAAAATATTAATTGAATATGGAAGTGGAAGGTACGTACCGTAATTTAAAATGAAATTTCATTATTTTCTGTTTGTATTTTGTACGTTTAGGAACTATGTTTAACGGGTCCTATAAGGGCATTTATTTTTACTTTTAATTTTGTTATACAGTGTTTTTGTCTAAGTGTCTGGTCTTGTCCGGCTACATTTCTTTTATAGAGACGAAATTTAGGCTTATGCCAATCATATATTACAATAAAATTGTCCGCCTTAATCCGCCATTTTGTTTTTTATCCATTCGAAGTTAATGCATGTAAAATTTGAATTATTTCAACATTGTAATTTTTGTTTTTTTCTCTCGTAGATTCTTATAAAACCGTCAGGAAATTTACCAGAAGAGCTTTATATGACATCCTGAAAGAATTCAAGGGGAAAAAAATGGACGAAAAGTTTTCATTAATGGAAAAAAAACTTGTGGAAATGACTAAATGTCCAACTGATCAAAAGAGTGTTTTAAGTCGGGCCTTAAGGTGTTTCAAGAGTGACTTCAAGAAGAAATGGACAGCCGGTAGTTACAAGGATGAACGTTTCTTGAATAATAATGAAGAATGGCTCACGTCTTCGATCGAATTGCCCTACTGGTCTGCAGAACCTACACAAAAACCAGGACGTCCACCTAAAACATTCGAAGAGCTAAGTGACCGCAGTAAGCGTCGAAAAACAAAAGTACTACGGGAGCAGGTACCTGTCGAGGAACTGACGTATGCTGCTGGCGTAAGTCAGCGCACTTCAGGAAATAGTGATGCGTCAAAATTAATAAAAGAAATGACTTCCACGCCAACCAGAGCTACAAAATTTCGCAAAGTTATTACTTCTGCTCAAAAGCAAATAGTTGTTAAGAAACATACACCCGAAGGGGCTCTGTCAATTTTTGTAGAAGGCGACTTCAGTAGAAGACAGTGGGAAGTTATACACGGGGCTAACAAGAGTATCTACCCTTGTTATTCAATCATAAAAAAGGCCAAAAAAGAATGTTACCCCAATGAGCAATCGATTCGAGTGACTGAAACTTGCTCTGAGATTGAACTACAAGCTTTACTTGACCACACTGCATTGCGTCTGTATAAATACGTAGCAGAGGTTGTAGATACTTGTTCACAGGAAGAACAGAAAAACATGGTTTTAATTTCAAAATGGGGCTGTGATGGAGCGCAGCAGTTGCAATATAAACAAAAGTTTGAAAACAATACCGACAGTGACGCAAATATTTTTCAAAGCTCATTCGTGCCTTTAAGATTAGTTGTAATGGTTGATGGAGAGCAAAAAAAAATCATATGGCAAAACCCAGTACCTTCCTCTGTCAGATTTTGCAGACCCATACGAATACGCTTTATCAATGAATCAAAAGATGTTACTAAAAATGAAATAGCGTACATCAAAAGTCAAGCTGCAAATTTAAAAAAAAACAGAATTGCCCACAACTAATGGATTAGGTAAAATAAAGCATACCATGATACTTACCATGATCGACGGAAAAGTATGCAATGCTGCAACTGATACTTCATCCACTATGAGATGTTATATTTGCGGACAGACTTCCAAAGATTTCAACAAATTAATTGTAGCAGAGGAAGTCAATGAGGAAGCACTGAAGTTTGGATTATCGATTCTTCATGCTAGAATTCGTTTCTTCGAGTCGCTATTGCACCTATCTTATAAATTACCATTAAAAAAGTGGCAAGCGCGAACAGCCGAAGACAAAAAGATTGTTAAAGAAACAAAAGAAAAGATTCAAACTACCTTCAAAGAAGAAATGGGTCTACTCGTAGACATTCCCAAGCCAGGATTTGGGAATACTAATGACGGCAATACGTCCAGAAGATTCTTTGCTGATCCGGAATGCTCTTCTCGTATTACGGGCATCAATATTGGTCTAATAAAACGATTTAAAGTAATCTTAGAAGTGATTTCAAGTGGCAACAGCATTGATGTTGGTAAATTTGGAGCCTATGCACATGAAACTGCTGAAATGTACACAAATTTGTATGGTTGGCATCCTATGTCACCAACTATACACAAAATTTTAATGCATGGTGCCAAAGTCATATCTACTGCAATCCTACCTATCGGTCAACTATCGGAAGAGGCAGCAGAGGCCCGCAACAAGCACATACGGTATTATAGGCTAAATTTTGCTCGAAAGTTTTCGCGAGTCGATTGTAACAGAGATGTATTAAACAGGCTGTTACTAAGTTCAGACCCGTATTTAAGTTGTAGCAGACCAAAGCTACACAAGAAAAGTAAGCCATTTTCAATGGAAGCAATCAGTCTTATGGTCGAAAGTACACCGCTTTTACCTCCAAATGAAAATGATGCCGAAGAAAGTATAGAAGAAGACGAAGATGACGAAGAACATGTAGACGAACAGTTTGAGTCTGACTAATGATATTTTTTTATCGCAAATTTGTAGTTTTTTTTTAAATAAATATCTAATGTCATTGAACTTTGTCTTTCATTCGATGAAATTGCAAAAAAACGCGAAAAATAATTTTGACCAGTTTTTTAATGCGAATACTCCTATGTGCGACGCCTGTTTCGAATTGAATATGGATTACGCCGTGTAAGCGAGTGTCCAAGTGTGAATTTAATCAAAGCTTGGGTCGTGAAGTTCGAGCAAACGGGATCGACAACGAATATTAAACAAACAGGCCGGCCACGTTCAAGAAGAAGCGATGAGAACATTCGAGAGGT
The DNA here is from genome assembly GCA_963859965.1 of Ceramica pisi. Taxonomy (NCBI): domain Eukaryota; kingdom Metazoa; phylum Arthropoda; class Insecta; order Lepidoptera; family Noctuidae; genus Ceramica; species Ceramica pisi. The sequence goes on along the minus strand of OY982527.1, from coordinate 36,513,725 downwards.
TGAAATTTCCGTTCGGAACGATCCAGAATTATCTACGCGTAAGCGTTCGGCGGTTCTGGCATTACCGAGAACCAGTCTACGGCGGATTTTGCATCTAGACCTCAAACTGCACCCGTATAAGCTTCAAATTGTGCAGGAGATGAAACCAAATGATTACATTCAACGTAAGTTATTGGCTGACACAATGCTGGAGCAATTCTCTAGCCTGGAGAATGTATTCTTTACGGACGAGGCCCACTTTCACATCAACGGGCACGTGAATAAGCACAATTGTCGATATTGGAGCAGGGAAAACCCTCGCCTTAAACACCAAAAGCCACTTCATTCACCTAAAACGACAGTATGGGCTGCCATATCAGCAAAGGGCATAATTGGTCCGTATTTCTTTGAAAATAATCAAGGAGATAATGTAACTGTGAATTCAGCGGAATATGTCAAGATGTTGCGAGAGTTTTTGACGCCGCAGTTGCATGAATTTCAAGGATACAACAGCAGGACCTGGATGCAACAAGATGGAGCAACATGCCACACGTCAAATGTGACTTTACCGGTAGTCAAAGAAATGTTTCCGAATAAATTGATTTCTCGCAGAGGTGATATTCCATGGCCTCCGAGAAGCCCGGATCTTACACCATGCGATTTTTTCTTATGGGGATACCTGAAAAGTCGAGTCTACCTTAATAAACCGACGAATATATCCCAATTAAAACAAAACATCCACGACGAGATAGCCGCGATCCCCCGCAGCATGTGTCAGCGAGTTTTCCAAAGTTTGCGTAGTCGATTGCTAGAGTGCCAACGACGAGACGGTGCACATCTCGACGATGTCATTTTTAAAAAATAAATTTCATTAAATTTTCAAAACGTTAAATATATAATCAACAAAATAACAGTTGTAGTTTTATTTCTATTCATGTTTTAAAAGTGCAAAAATTATTGGCCCACCCTGTATTTACAAAAAAAAAAAAATGTATATAAGTAGTTTATCAGCCATCTCGTTACCATAACACAAGCATTAGGTTGCTTAGCTTGGGACTAGATGGCGTTGTGTGAAATGTCCAAGGATATTATTATTATTATTCGTTTATTCATTGTTATATACATATAATTTACATTTTTAAATATATCTTTAAAAAAAAACAATAAAAAATACATTTAAAAATATAAAAAATAGTAGTCCGCCGGTGTCGGGAGCAGGGTCCAAGCTACCGGTGGTTAGGGCTCCAGAGAAAGGAACCTCCTCACAATACGAGCCGTATCAAGGAGTACTGCCTTCTGTATCAGGCCCTTTACCCAACCGCGTAACGCCAGCTTTGACAGGTGGTCGTCAAAGCTTTTGGCCAACAGGCCATTGGCCGTAACGACAATCGGCACAATGACTGCCGAGTCCACATTCCACATGTCGACAACCTCGTGTGCTAAGTCGAGATACTTAATCTGTTTCTCTTTCTCAGCTTTCACGAGATTCTCGTCATGTGGAATGGTAATATCGATAATCATTGTGCGGCGCGCTAATCGGTCCATCACCACTCAACAGGCAACAATAGCAATAGCAGGTCAGGCTTATTGGCAACAATAGTCCTGTCAGTGATGATAGACCGATCCCAGTACAACGTGACATGTTCATTTTCAAGAACTGGGTCGGGCACATACTTGTAATACGGTACCTCAGAGTCCACAAGTTTGTACTTCAAAGCAAGTTGCTGATGGATGATCCTGGCCACTTGGTTATGTCGGTGCAAGTACTCGCCGTTAGCCAGTCGAGAACAACCAGAGATAATATGTCTGATGGACTCACCCGGACGATGGCATGCCCGACACACGTCCACCGTCCCATCCTTCATAATATGTCTCCGGTAGTTATTCGTCAAGATAACTTCGTCCATAATCGCACAGACAAAACCTTCAGTTTCTCCGAAGAGATCACTGAAGCGTAGCCAAGCCACGGACGCTGAAAAATCTACATCGGACCCATGAAGAGCCCGGTAGAAGCGCCCGTGAAGCTCCTTGCCTTTCCATACCTCCCTGCGGTCATCTGTGGTAAGTATCACAGGTTTGCGCCAGTTCTCTTTAGCCATGGACAACGGGGTGAGTCCTTTGTCTACTGCGACCACATCTCGGTGCATACCCACATCAGCTTTGAGAAAATATTCTCTGAGACTGCACATCTCGCGGTTGTGGAGAGTTTTGGCGTTTAAAAAGCCTCGACCTCCACACTTCCGCGGGATGTACAGTCTCATCACCGACGAACGCGGGTGATGCATCCGGTTTGCAGTCAGCAATGTACGGACCCTCCTATCCAGGGCGTCGAGTTCGGTTTGAGACCATTTGAGTACGCCGAAAGAGTACATTAATACCGGCATGACCCAACCGTTGAAGGCGCGCACCTTATTCCCGCCCGACAAAAGGCTATTCAAAACCTTCTTCAGGCGGCCAAAGAAGCGCTCCTTCAACGATTGCTTCATGCTGGCAACATCAATGCCCAACGCTTCCGACATACCCAAATACTTGTACGTTTCGGTTGAGCTGAGGGATCTAACCTGTATGGAATCCGAGAGTTGAATTCCCTCAGATTCCATAATCTCCCCTTTTTTAACATGCATGACTGCACATTTGTCCACACCAAATTCCATCCTGATGGCACTACTGAAGGTTTCAGTGACCTTCAGTAGCTCCATCAGTCGCGAATTGTTGGGGGCAAAGAGTTTCAAATCATCCATGTAAAGAAGGTGGGATATGGTCTGACCACCTCTTCTCAACCGATAGCCTAGACCTGAATCCTCCAGCAATGTGCTTAGAGGATTCAGAGCTAAGCAAAACCACAGCGGACTCAAACTGTCGCCCTGAAATATTCCCCGTTTAATCCATACAGGCTCATCATTCCCCTGAATTGGTCGACATCCTGGATAGCGAAGGACTGTTTTCCATTGCCTCATACATGACTCAAGGAAGGTGCGTAGAGTTGGATCTATTTTATACAACTCCAACACCCTCGTGAGCCATGTATGTGGCACAGAATCATAGGCCTTCTTGTAATCTATCCAACATGTCGACAGATCCTTGCGTGATCGACGAACCTGTTGGCTTATGGCCATGTCTATGAGGAGTAGCTCCTTAGTGCCACGGGACCCCTTCCCACATCCATTCTGAGAGGCAGACATAATTGAGTTAATCTCAATGTGATCATTAATTTTCACTCTCAGGATGGATGTAAGAAGCTTATAGACCGTCGACAAACAAGTAATTGGTCTATAATTCTTGGGTTCCGCGGGACTACCTGTCTTATGGAGCAGGTGGGTAATGCCAGTTGTTAGAAACTGTGGTAGCGACCCAGACTCTAAGCATGACTGGAATTGAGATGCCAGGAGCGCGTGTGAGCTGCTATACCATTTAAGCCAGAAGTTATGCAGTCCGTCCGGTCCCGGAGATTTCCAGTTCGGTAACGGACGGACTGCTTTGGCTACATCTAAGGGGGTGATGATGATTTTTCCCATTTCTGGTATAGATTCACACACGCGCTCGATGTCGCGTATCCAGTCATCTTCGGTATGACAGACGGGCACCGACCAGATGCTTCGTCAGAATGTACTCGTGGCGATATCATCCGGGCGGCACACGTCAGTCACACTTTGTTCAGGTCGCTCCCAAGCTCTATATACCCACCTCTCATCGCTCCGGAACATGCGATTCTGCGAGTACCGATCAACCCGCCGCTTATACCGCCGAATACGGTTTGCCCATGCACAAACTTTCTGCTTCAGGAAGTCGATGCGCTCTGTGACACAGGACGTGTAATCTCGAGGGCTGATACCAGTCCCCGAAAACGCCCGTCTCACAAAGCGCATCACTCGTGGTCGTGTGTTGCCCTCCCTGAAGCAGTATAGTTTGCCGATGAGTGCCCTTGCCCCATCGATACGCCGCTCAATCCTGCATTGCCAAGCTGGTGCAACAGGTTTTGGTCGTATAGCTTCATCACAATTTGGGAACTTGACGTTCGCTATACGACATGCCGCAACAGCCCCATAAAACAGGATTGAGTGCGTATCAACGAGGCTGTCGCTGCTTTCCAAGATGTTCTGCAGCAGCGAGTCCAAAGCACACACCAGCGCCCTATTTTTTTTGTGCATGGGTAACCGTGGTAATCGGGGCCTAAGTTCGGTTGGAGTTGATCTGTACTCGCGAAGCGCATCCTCCAGTGCGCTCCTCAGCCTATCGTTGCACTGGCTACTTACCGTGACAACCCTATCATCAACCTCATCACAAACATCAATGGGCCGCGGTGAGATTGCGCCACTAGCTGGCGCCTGTACCGCGGTCCGTGTCGGGGTCAAGATGATAGGGTTATTCAGTACCTCCGAGCGCAGCCTATCAAGTGCGGCATCGTCCAACCTGTGATTACGTTGGATAACCCGCACCTGATCCGACAATCGTTGGGCAGAGACATTCACGGTTGGTTCAAGGTCCTGGAACAGAGACAGCATCCTAACACGGTACGCAGTGAGGTTAGTTCCCCCCTCTGTAGCCCCATAATATGCGCGCATGACGTTCTCGTTTATGGACTGAGTCCATCTCATGCGCTGCACACAACCACCGGTAGCGGGGACCCGGCTCGGGGCCGGTTGGCCCCTAGGTCCCAAGCCTCTCCCCTGCCGACGCACAGGTGTTGGCGACGTCGGCGGAGAGAAATAATCGTCGCGGGAGCTCGACACAACTGCAGCCACCGGTGACATTGATGATCCGCTGTCCGGCGGCGGCGAGGCGGAGCTCAGCGACGGGTCCGGGGGTGGTAGGCGTGCACGTCGGCATGCTGCTCTGGTTAGCATCTTCAAGGCTTCTTTAAATCATTCCATTATTTCATTAAACTGGTTATTTTCTTTGTGACAGATGTCATGATGTCGGTCACTCAATATATTATATTTATTTTTTCTTTGCATCCTGTTAATTTTTTCAGATTTATAAGGTTCTATTGCATAATTTTATGTTTTTGAGCGTTTCTTTTACAAAATAAAGGGTGTAGGATTTCAAAAAATACTAAATTTCACTATAAATTAGTGGAACGAAAAACAGAGCTTGATTTGACAGCCAGAGTTGCCAGCTATTTTTATTATTATTCCATTTATTCATTGTATATTTACATATTTTCTACATTTTTAAATATTTGTATAAAACTAAAAAAAAACAACATTTAAAAATATAAAAAATAGTAGCCCACCGGCATCGGGAACAGGGTCCAAGCTACCGGTGGTCAGGGCTCCCGAGAGAGGAACCTCCTCACAATACGCGCCGTGTCCAGGAGTACTGCTTTCTGGATCAAGCCCTTGATCCAGCTGCCCAACAAAATTCAAAAAATTCAAAATTCAAGCATTTATTTCAATTAAACCATTTACAGGCACTTTTGAATTGTCAAGGTCGGTCGGTCCAAAAAGTTGAAGCTATTTGCACGTTCCAAAGCGTAGATCTCTATGGAGAAGAACGTGCAAGAAACTCCACGGACACTCTTTTAAAAATAATATGTTTTTACAAAGATTTATTTACATCGGGTTGAAATTATACATACATGTGAGAACGATGTAAAAGACGAGCAGGATAAAAGCGTCCGGAATAAAAGAGGAACAATTCAAAGAAATTATTAAAATTAACCATGGCAGCAAAGAAATGACCAGTCCCGACTGACGGCGCCCGTTCACGAACATGACGCATGCGCCAGCACCATTCGGCTCAACCATTTTTAAGGGAGCCAAATGATCCAACGCATACGCCACCATCAGCTAGACTTTTGAGTGAGCATGACACTCCCAACCGCCAGGGTACATTCAAGTCAAAAACATACCTAAAACTGATAATTAAAGTTAAAGGTACACAGTACTCACACATGTGCTGTTAATGGCTGAAATTATACAATGCTTAGTAAGTTGATTCTAACAATGCAAATTTTTCTTACAATCTTCAGCCGGTCCAACAATGTTTCCGAACTATTTACAGATTATTTTGGGCTCCCTAGTGGCTGTGGAGCAGCACCAGCAACGAGAGCCTCTTGAGGTGTTGGTCGAGGCTCTTGGCAATTATGCCATTGGCCGTCACGACTATCGGCACAATGACTGCTGTGTTCACATCCCACATGTCGACAACCTCGCGAGCAAAGTCAAGATACTTACTTTGTTTCTCTTTCTCAGAGTTCACGAGGTTCTCGTCATGAGGGACTGCTATATCAACAATCATTGCGCGACGCTCTAGTCGGTCTATCACCACTATGTCAGGCTTATTGGCAACAATAGTCCTGTCAGTGATGATAGACGCTACTCACCTGGGTCTGTCGACACCCTGGATAGTGAAAGACCGTCCTCCACTGCCCCATACACGACATCAGGAAGGTGCGTAGAACTGCATTAACTTTATACAGCTCCAGCACCCTCATGAGCCATGTATGTGGCACTGAGTCGTAGGCCTTCTTATAATCTATCCAGCATGTCGACAGATCCTTTCGGGAACGACGAACCTGTTGGCTAATGGCAATGTCAATGAGGAGCAGCTCCTTAGTACCGCGGGACCCGTTCCTACATCCATTTTGAGAGGCAGACATAATTGAATTACTATCAATACGATGGTTTATCTTAGCTCTCAAAATGGATGTAAGAACTTTATAGACCGTCGGTAAACACGTGATAGTTATAATATCGCGGAAATCAAATGAGTGACACTAGAGCAAAGGTGAGACGGTACTTCACGCCGGAACAGCTTCTTAAACTGTATCAAGCGCAAGTTCGATCGTGTATGGAATACTGCTCTCATCTTTGGGACGGATCTGCCAGATACCAGCTTGATGCCCTCGAGTCAATTGAAAAACGAGCCAAGAGGATCATCGGTGATGATAAGCTCGTCGAATCGAAGCTCCAAAGTCTTGAGCATCGACGCCGAGTTGCTGGCCTGTCGGTTTTCTATCGTTTACATTTTGGGGAGTGTGCGACGGAATTGCATAACTTAATTCCGCCAAGCCCGTTCCACCATCGGACCACAAGACGTACGGCGATGTACCACCGGTACATGGTGGACATCCCACCTATACGCACAAAACGTTTTGGGAATACATTCATTGTGCGTACAGCTAAGGAGTGGAATTCCCTGCCTGAGTCTGTGTTTCCTGATAGCTACAACCTGGGAGTCTTTAAGTCAAGAGTGAATAGGTTACTTCTAGGCAAGCGTGCTCCACCTTAGACCGCATCATCGCTTAACATCAGGTGAGATAGCGGTCAAACGTACGCCTATAAATATATAAAAAAAAAAAAACAAATACTGAATCCGACATACCAAATGAGAAGTCATTCACTGTCCCGAAAACATTTCGTAAAAGATTCAGGCAACAAGTTACACAAGACAGAACATCAGAGGAAGCTTTGAAACTCTTGAAAGACATGTATGAGAGTCGACGCGACAGAGATGAAACTGATATTTTTGGAGAATATGTCGCAAGCAAACTTAAAGAAATCAAAAATACTTATGCCAGAAATACTGCGCAATATCATATTAATAATATTTTATTCAATGCTTCCATGGGAGAATATGATTGGCCAACCAATACGATGGAAACACCCAGTAATGCTGCTGGTGCTTTCAAAGGATACAACAGTGCACCAAGTCCATCCACTTCCGCGGCTAATATTAGCACTGGTGGCAGAGAACACATCAATACACCAAGTCCATCCACTTTATCGGATAATTGTTCAATTACTAACGCCACACAATTCAGTGAAGATTCTACGCAATCATTAGATGATTTGTTGCAATCAATCCAAAACAAATGATAACTTTGGATCAACATTGATTTTTAGTTTGCTTGCTGTATTTGTCATTAAAAATACTACAAAAAAATAATTTTTAGCTTACTGTATTTTCATTAAACATTCCTGAAAAAATATTATTAATGTTAACATTGAAATAAAAGAACTGATTTGTACTTACGTGTAAATATTCTTTTAATCCCTCGTTGAGAGCCTCGCACACTTCTGGTATGATCATACTTATAAGTTGGTGTGATATTTTGAACACATCTCCAAGACTACCATAACTGCTACCGGTTGCTAAAAACCTTAATGTAACTGCTAATCTTTCTGTATAATTTATTGCTTTTCTCGAATTAGTATCCTGCTTAGCAATATTCTTTCCGACTAAATTCAGGATAAATTCGAATTCTGAACAGCAGTGCTATTCTGTAACAACATTTTCGTGTCTCGACAGCGGAATCCGAGGTGAGTTTCAAATTCGTATAAATATAAGACCTTATGATGTGTGAAATAAAGTTCACTTTGTTAGCTTAGTCACTCAGGTGAAGTCGATATCGAAATGGTTATTTACAGAATAGACTAGCTGTTCATTCTTAAAAAGTCGTTCAAACAGCCATCAATGCCCAAATCTTCCAAATATTGTGTAGCACTGTACTGTTCTCTCGCTTTCAGAGTTCGACGCATCCAGTAAGAGCGCCTTTTCTTCTTTTTTTTCAAACAAAAAATAAACGCCAAACCTATCAGCACTTCCTCCATTATTGGGTCACTACCACCTTCCTCGAAAAACAAACCCAAACTGATTGAACATAATGTTATACGATGTTATACAACGAGTTCAACCAATGTGGGAGCGTTTATAACATATAACATTTCTTAACATGTTGTAGAGTATTGTTACACGCTATTAATAAATGTTATCGTGTTACACAATGTTGTATAACGTTATATAACTGCTGTGTGGGAGCACCTAAAGACTGATTTGAATTAATATAAGTATTTTTATTTTTGTACCTACACACGAAACATTTAGATTCTTTGTTCATGTTTCGAATCGTGCATAAAGCCATCCACTATATACTCTCAAAGGTGCGATCTCGGATCTCTCGAAAAAAATTTTCACCTTGTGCCACCCACGCACCATATGCGTTTGGTGTTTTTTTTTTCGTATTTGTCAACAATATTTATTAATATTTTTATTAATAACACCGTAAGTGATCTATTTTCAACCACAATACATAATAAAAGCTGGTGGCACCTGGTCAATAATCTTTAAAAAAAGGTGGCATCGAATAGGTTAACGAATACTAAAGCAGATAAACTCGCTTCCATTTTCGGCATAATCATCATTTTCCATCAGGTGAGATTTGGGCCAAGAGAAATCCCCGTTTTGCATTTTTTTTAAAACCAGCTATAACTAGGGGGTAACCTACAGGAATATACAATCACTAAAGGAGATATTTTTTTAGACATGGAGATTTATCAAAATTCTATGGGAGGACGCCAGTGGTCCAACCAGAAATGGCGTGAGTTAGTTAACACGTTAAACTGCGAGGGTTCTGGCAAGACAGCTACCGAAGAAAAGTGGCGAAAAGTAAGTGCTTACATTGTTCACGCTTATTAAACAAAATTGCGCAAGCTGCCTCCCTGCATTGCTATGCATTTTCCTTAAAGAAAACATATTTTGTTGCGTAATTAATTCCGTTGCTATTCCTATTTCCTGCCCCGGCATTATATTTACTCAATTGTAACTCATTTCTTTTAATTAAGGCTTGGAGCGACTTAAAAAATAACACCAAGAAGAAGTGGGCGAAAATTAAGAAAGCAGCTAATCGGACAGGGGGAGGCCGTCCCATGAAAATGACTTTAACCGACTTGGAGCACCGGGTTTTAAATATAATGGGTGAGCAAGCTGCTACAGGGATGCAAGATGTGGAGGAAGTTGGTTTAACTCCGGTTTGTTTTATTAAAATACTCATATTGAAGCGCTCCTAGTTGAATTTAAAGTTTGTTGGACTAATATTTGTTGTATGGATTATATACCTCTTTTATGCTCACAGCCTATTTATATTTAGTGCACTTAATAGTACCCAATGCTACATCTCGCCTCTTTGCAAGTTCCTTGGAAACGGGCAGGCTCTAACAGCCCTTATCTGGATAGGGCATATCGGGGCTCCTATTGAAAAGTTCCCACGTGCCTAAAAAGTGTCTATTATTATTAATATATTTTGTTTTATGTCGAGACAGCTGCAGCATTAACTCTTGGTGGCACCCGTGCCACCGTGTTAATGCTGGCAACTAACTCTGAAATAATTAACCTAATTGGTACGTACTCACATACGAGTATCGTATAACTATAAAAATGGTGTACCTTTACGTGTTCTCGTCTAAAATAACGATAAATATACCTACACAATATCTTCTTTTGCCAACAGGAGACGAAGATTGGAATGTTGCCGGCCATAGCCAACAGCAACAGTCACCAAGAGCCGACATCACGACAGTCAAATTCTCCCTTTTCCTTCACTTTTCATCCCCTTCTAGATCACCAACGCCTAGACAGACTACTCAGGCGCCTTCTATACAGCGAAATAAAAGAGTGACAAACATGGAAGAGATTTTCGTAAGGATTGAGAACAATGCCAGAGAGGACAACAGGCAGCGTGATAGGGCTCAAATGGAATCTCCATTTGAGCCCTATCACGAGGGGAGAGGGAGAAGATTCGGTTGAGAGAGAGTGAGCTCCAATTAAGGCGTGCTGAACTTGAACTTAAATCAAAATATTTAATATTTATGGAAGAGGCTTTGCGTGTAATAGATAAATTTTTGAATGGTAATGAATGAATCTTTTTCGCGCGTATCTTGTATGTATGTTTGTTGGCTTATTCAAGTGGTATGTTTGATCTTTGATTTGTAAGAGGAGTGTTTGTTTATTTAAAATGTAGTCATACACCCTGTAAGGAGAAATAACAGGAAAGTGGATGCATTTATATGCGCATGAACGGTGCTGCTGGGTGTTACTGGTAGTCTGTCACACACAGTAGTTCTAGCACTTCAATTTTTAAAACTCAAAGCATTTATTTCAATTAAACCATTTACAGGCACTTTTGAACTGTCGAGGTTGGTCAGTCAAAAAGATGAAGCTATTTGCATTTTATTTCATTTATCAAGTATATAATCTCGTGTCACAGTGTTTGTTATCAAACTCTTCCGAAACGGCTTGACCGATTCTTATGATTTTTTTGTGTATGTTTTGTAAATCTGAGAATATTTTTTTTGTGTGTTTGCCAGGTCAGCTAGTAAGAAATAAAAATATGTTGAACTAACCTTATTTAAATTATATTTACACTTTTGCTCACGACTTCGTACACGCATATCCCGTATTTTTCCGTTCCTGTAGGTAGAAATTTCTCTATTGAGCGGAGAAGTGTTACCTCTCACGTACGGAACGTTTCTTACGTCACAAGTCCTTGACGCCCCGCGGGCGGTCGCTCATTTTAAGTGTAATCTGACCCGGCTAACAAAAAACGTTACTACAGCGTTTCTGTAGCTTGTATCAACACAGTTGAAGTGGCATTGGGTTCTTGAATTATGTCGTCATGAAATACAACGTAAACAATACTCTTATTAGTACTCGAGAAATATATATATCCTATTGAAATGAGAGAACGTGCTGAATGTAGTTATGTTGTTGTATTATGTTGATTTCTGACAAAACTATTGGATCAATTTACACGAAAATTTGGGAACTAGCTTATGAAAATACAAGTAATCTAATTACAATAATATTTTAGGAGTTCTATAGCGGATTACAGCAATATTCAATCTCAAACTTCATAGCGCGCGGCGCCGTTTTCATGAATTTGCGTTATTCAATGCGCTATTTTGTAAACGATCATCAGAGTTATTTCAAACAGATTCATATGAGAAAAGCTTGTAGAATACTACCTATATATTCACCAACACATTGTTACCTATAAATCGTCAAAATATGCTTACTATATTGTAATATATCAAAATAACCAAGACGAGGGAACAAATCGGGTAACTTTCTTTGTAGGTTATTTTCACCTCGTATTTTAGGTTTTAGAATTTGAATATTAGTTGAAAATGAACAAGAACAAAGTAATTTATCGATTTCTAACCATACTTACCTTATCTTTCATGGAAAAAATAAAAAATATCAACCTCTCAAGTGGTCATAAAAATGTATGGAGTTCTGACATTCCGTAGGGTGGGGACCACACCACTACAATATCGATAAGTTTGACTGAGTCGGGTAAGGAAAATAAAAATCAATTTAGTTTGACATACTTTACTTATTGTGCTTTACTTTATGTTTCCATTTGTATAATTGTATAATTATAATATAGTATAATTGTATAATTGTACTTTACTTGATTTACACAGGTATTTGACATAATTTGTTTTACTTATTGTGCATATATGTTTATATTTGTATAATAATTGTACTTTACTTGATTTACACAGGTATTATAATAATGTATAAATACAGCAAACATATATTCAAGATTCAAAGCATTTTATTAGCTACTGATAGTTTTTTTTTATTTTACTTTTTGTCTGTTGTGTGAGAGTCCCAAATAAACATTTTTCTTTCTTTCTTTCTTTCATTCATTTATTCCAAATAAACCATTTACAGGTACTTTTGAGTTGTCAAGGTCAGTCAGTCCCAGGCTTGTGAATTCTTGACGATTTTCCATCCAAAAAAATTAAATGTGCGTCTGTTTGGGATGACTATTTATCGTTATTTACAAAAAAAAATGGGGTCAGACATTCAAAAACATAAGGCTATTTGCACGTCACAAAGCATAGATTTGCATGGAGAAGAATCTGCAAGAAAATCTTTTGAATCCTTTTATGTATTACAAAAATCCTGGTTACATTATCCTTGTTGCTTCTATATGTAAATACAAAATAAAAGTAAGCCAAAAGTACAAAGTAAAAAAACAAAGTAAGCCGACCTGAGCCCCAGTGCACGTGCACCCAATCCATACATACTCGGCGTTTAGACAATAAGGATGGTATGACCGAGAAAAGGAGTGTCTCTACAGTTTGTCGGTCTGTCTGTTAGTTTGACTTTGCGGAAATAACAAAAGGGATACTCTTATGTCAGTCTGTATGTCACAAACCATTAAAAGGCACTTGTGAACGTCAAATTTACAGTTTAGAAATAATAACAAAGACTCTAGTTGTCCATTCGCAAAGGAGAAGAACGGACAAGGAACAAAAAACAAAAAAAAGTCTGTCAAGTGAAGTCTGTCAAGCTGGAAATAAAAAATACACAAAACGGAGAAGACCTAGAGATTGCTATGGTACAGCTTGAAGCAGGGCTCTAAACAAAGAGGTACATCACAAACACAGCACACATACGTCGTACGTTTTGTCACGTGCTGTAGGGTGCACTGAGTGCACCGACGTCGCAAGCGGCGGCCACACTGCATGAAATCAGTGGTTTGTTTCGGCCAGTGATGTTCATTAACTACTGGCCGACCCAAACCACTCGGTCCAGCACGAGGTGGTGGAGGTGGTGGACGTGCATGTTTTGGCATGTGTTCGTGATGATGTTGGAGTAGCTGTTCAACTAACTCCAAACGAAAAACTAAGTGTTGTTTGGGTGTGGCAGTTGAAGCCTCTAGATGAATACGTGAATTTAAAATTGAGCAATTGAGAAGGCGTTTGAAGACCTTCATAGTCCATTTAGCGCATCTTTTTCTTTCCAGCAGGTATGGTTCCAGCATTTGATCTTTACGATCAACGCCTCCCATACCCTTGTTATAGTCCAAAATTACCTGAGGTTTGAACTCAGCCTCGCGATATGGTTTCGGCTCCATCCGGCTTTGTTGAATGCCATGGTAGGTAGAGATGGTGCTGATCTTCCGTTTCTTGTCCTGGTATGCCATGACAACAACATCGCCGGAATGACGGGCTGTAAACTGGCCTTGTTTCATTTTACACAAGGATATAAGTGGAGGAACATTGCGCCGGTTGGCACGCAATGTACCTACACAATCCGTTTTGCGTAACTTCAGATATTTGGCCAGTAGGGGGCTATTAAACCAATTGTCCATAAAAAGAGTATACCCTTTGTCAAGGAGGGGATGGATGAGTTTTAGGACGGTGGCAGTGCTTTTCAGCAGTGTGGACGGGAAAGCGGGACTGTAGGTGGTGTTTTTGCCGAGATATAAAAAGAACGACCAAAGGTAGCCAGTCGAAGACTCGCACAGTTCGAAGGTCTTCACCCCGAACTTGGCCGCCTTGGTCTTTATATACTGGCGGAAGGTTAGGTTTCCTTTCCACAAAGTCAGGGATTCGTCAATGCAAACATTTTGGGATGGGACATAGGCTTCCATGAAGCGAGAATTTAAATGATCTAAAATGGGGCCAAATGCAAACAAGCGGTCGGAGTTGTCAGTCGGTCTGTTAATGTTGTCACTGAAGTGGAGAGCGCGGCAAAGATTTTCGTAACGGGTACGGGAGAACATCTTTCTAAAGATGTTCGTCTGGAGGAGTGGGTTCTTAGTAAAGCAAGATTTTGTGGAGGGCATCCGGATGATTCCGAGCATCATCCAGAAGGAAAATAGGACCAAAATTTCGTGAATGTTCGTGTCATACCAATCCCGGCCGAAGCTGACGGATGACACAGCGAGGCCCTGGGCATAACGGTTTGTCTCCGCCACAATATGTGACAAGACGCTGTCATCCCAGAACTGTCTAAACGCCCCATACGCGTTTTCAGATGCGACAACCGGCCCTGTCTGCTGAGGCAGAAATTGTTCCCGCTCGCCTGAATAGTTATCCATGGATAACCATTCAAAGCGAGGCCTTGCTCCCCCAGCAAACAAGGTCTCATCCTGGCCGTCATCAGCATCGAACCATTCCTCACGTGCTTCACTCTCTGCCATTTGCCTCCTTGCTCTCGCTGCCGCCCGCTCTCTCGTCGCTTCCCTGGCATTCACTACTTGCATTACTTTTTCTCTCACATCGTCAGGCACGTCATCATCATTTATGTATACCTCGATCAACCTATCACCTTTCTTCCACTGGGGCTCACCTGCTGCGCCGCTCCTCGCGCCGCGTCCGCGTCCTCCCCGCGTGCGCCCACCCCTTCCTCGCCGGCTCGGGCGTCCCCGTCCTCGCCCACGCTGCACTCGCTCCTCGGCCTCCACCTCTGGCGAGGTGCTCATCCGCCAAGCCATGTGCTCGTCCGCCAGGTGGAACTGTTCCACAGCATCTTCGTCCACGGTGAGGACTACATGCCTAAGAAAAATAAACAGTAATATTATAAATCTACATACATCTAAACCACCAAGAATAGGTAAGTTTTATAACTTACTGTGGGCCAATTGCCACCTCGGGCGAGAGCGGGACGCGCAGTGGGCTTGACCTATCAAATAAAACGTTTTCGTTATTACAGATGTTATTACTCAAACACAATTATTTTGTTGAAAATATGTTTTATTACTTACGGCTGCATCACTCGCGGCGGGCTCGTGGCGGTGGAGTGCAGCGTAGATGTTGACGGCTGCGGCGGGCTTGAGCTATAAAAAAAAGTTTTCGTTTTTATAAATACGAAACCACCAATACTCAAAAACAAATATGGAAAACATTTACTCATAAAAAGGCAGGCGACGCACGCGAAGGAGTCGGAGACATACCCAGGGGGATTTCTTCTCCCTCCTGGGTATACAACCCGAGGAGGGTCACTGGCTGACCACCAAACTGAGAAAAAAAAAATTTAACTATAACCATATTGTAACATTCCAGAGTCACGATTCCAGACGATCACCTTTCCTAATAAAAAATGTGCAGACAAAAACACTAACCACACAAAATCATAACATCAGATTGTAACATTCCAGAGACACGATTCCAGACCATCACCTTTCCAAAAAATGTGCAGACAAAAACACTTAGCAATCCCACACCAAATTGAACCACATATAGTTACTACTTATCTTTATCCATGAATAAAATGACATCCATTCAGGTTGCTAGAAGAACACAAAAATAATATTATTATAACTGAGAAAATATTTACTAATCATCTAGTATGCCAATAGAAACTATGTCCTTTTCAAGTTTTAGGCTAGCATTGTGTGAAGCTGATCACAACAAGGTGAGTAATTTATTCATGAAAGAGAAAAATAAGAATTTACCTCACAATCCGGCTCTAGATATTCTGGATCCAGATACTCTGGATCCAGATATTCCGGATCGTGGTTGGGGTCCGCCTCCTCATCCTCGGATTCCGACTCCTCCGGCTCCGACTCCTCCAGCTCTGGTTCCTCGAGGAACTCTTCATCCCCCTCCTCAGGGTCGGAGTCGCTCTCCCGGAGGAGCTCATCAAAGTCCTCCGGGGCGTCCTCCTGACCCACAGCCCAGCTGCTACGATTATATGACATCTCGAAAAAAAAAAAAAAAAAAAAATTCATACTACACTACACAAATAAGCTTTATAAAATACAAAGAACAACTAAGTTTTATATTTTATCCATTCAAACAATTTACAAAAACAATCGATGTTATCGATAACTTTTATCGACATGACCCCACGCCCTACCGATCAAATTTTAGCTTGTGACGTTTGACAGTTCGAAATTCAAATATGATTTCGTTACCTACACATGCAATTTGCTTCATAATATGATTAAGTTATTGAAATATGCCTAGAATACGTGATAATATGAATTATCAATAGATTTTACGTTACTTCTACCTTTGCAAAGGTGAAATTCAATGAAAAATTGCCAAAAATCAAACAATACAAATGGCGACCTCGACGAACTCGGAACAATGAGAATTTTGTTTGCTCAACAGAACACGTTTTGTGATGTTATTTCACGCAAAAAACTAGCTAAATAGTTGCAAGAAACACTTATGAACGAATATTCATCCACTTACCGTTGGATTTCTCCCAAAAAACCACTGAACACAATTAAAATACCACGCGCGTCGTGACCGTGACCGGAGATATTTTCGTGTGACGTAGCATTCGTTTTTTGTAATGTTGCCTAGTATATTTTTAGATTCGGTTTTTATCTATGGTTGGCAAATTTAATTCGCCATAGAGAACATTCGTTCTCAAACGATTTTAAAGCTTAGTATACACAAAAATAAAGTCTAAATCAGTCGCGGTGTGCCGGTTCACATGTGAACCAGCGGGGCTCAAGTGCGATTTGACATTACTGGTTCACATGTGAACCACACGGAAGAGAGAGGTCCAATAGAATCTCAGCTTTAGTGGATACCACTGAGCGGATATGTGAGCTGTAACTCACTGAAATTGAGCTGGGCTGCTGTACAAGACATGTATGCGGCGTACAGTGTAGTCAGCGCTAGTGATGGATTTAATTAGCATTCGCATTCATTGTTAACATGCGAATTCTCATTTAGCATTTAGCAAATTAAATTTAGTTGCGAATTTCTGTGAAGTGCGAAGTGAATTCATTACTTCGTGTTTCGTTCATGCGGCACTCAGCGGCAGCGTGCGCTCTCCGTCGCACCCACGGGAATACTAAATAAATCTATTTCACGTGAACCTGATTTTTAGCAAATAGCAGGTGCATGTTTTGTGAAGAATGAGGCTTCGCAATTATTATCTTTGATTAGTTTGATTTGCTCGTACATAGGGGCGTATATTGTATGAATGCGTCTGATCGTTTAATTCGTTCAAATTATAAGCAGGGTGGTATGAAGAATGAGATTGAGCAACTTATTACCTTATTATCTTTGATTTGCTCGTATTTAAGGTCGTATATTGAATAAATGAGTGTGTTTGTTTAATAATAATTTGTGTGGCACGTGCGTGGCGCGCGTCGTATTGTTATTGTGTCATAGTTCAGTACGTTTTGGCAAGTGATAGTGAGAGTTTAGTTTACGTATTTTCGATACAATAATTACACTCTTTCGTCTTATGCTTATTATTGTACTTAAATTGATAATAGTGATTAGTGAGAACTCATTACCTATCTGTAAATAATAGGAAGTAGGTACCTAGTTTTAAGCAGTGAGAAGTGGCTGTGTATAAAAGTGTAAATAATAAATTTAAGTTTTGTATATAAATATTTTAGTGTAAATAAACTTTAACGTGACAATACTGACAATGTCTCACCGAACTAATCCTATATACTAATCCTAGTGTAAATAATAAATTTAAGTTTTGTATATTAATATTTTAGTGTAAATAAACTTTAACGTGACAATACTGACAATGTCTCACCGAACTAATCCTATATGGGATTATTTTTCAAATGTTGCTGGAGAAAATAAAATTGCTAACTGTAATCAGTGCTCTAAAAACCTTTCATACCGAACATCAATCACCAATTTAAAAACCCATCTAAAACTTAAACACGTTGGCCATTACAATAGCTTTTTAGCCGAAAGTGAACCGACTCGGTCCCGTTCGGTACAGCTACGTCAGCTGCAGAATGCTGATGCACCTGCACCTCCGCAACCAGTTCAAGTGGAATCTGTGCCGTCTACATCAGCGCATCAGGAGTACCATGTTGGGGAATCCCGACAGGAAATCACTACTACCAGAACCAGGACTCAAAGAAATATCTTAGACTATGCACGACTTCGAAGACCTTTACGTACCGAAGAAAAAAAGCATATAGATGCCATGTTGTTGAAGCTCATTGCAAGAACGTACCAACCGTTTTATATCGTTGATGAACCTGATTTTGTAGAATTTGTAGAGGCATTGAACCCTAACTATGTTTTACCTGGGCGTAAAGTGATATCAGAAAGGCTAATACCATTTTTATATAACAGATGTTTAGAAGACCAAAAAGAATGTTTCGTCAGGAAGCAGTAACAATTTGTTTAACTACCGATTGCTGGACGTCTGTAACAATGGACGCTTTTATAGGTGTCACTGCTCATTTTATTAACAGTGAGTTTGAATTTAAATCAGTGGTGCTAAAATGCAGTGTATTGCATGGTGCACACACAAGCCAAAATCTTGCATCAGCTTAAAGAAATATGTGTATGGAATGGGGTATATTAGATAAGATTAATTTTTGTGTAACGGATAATGCTGCGAATATAGTCGGAGCAATCAATATTTTAGGCTGGACACATTGTGGCTGCATGGCTCATAAGCTGAACCTCACTTTACAGTACCCGTTAAGAATATTGGACGACACTTTAAAAAAAGTAAAGAAAATAGTGACGTACTATCGAGCTAGTTACAAGGCCAAAGAAAAGCTTATGGAGTACCAAGCCAAAGTACAAGGTGCTAGCCAACCTTTGGTACTGATCAATTCAGTGCCAACAAGATGGAACTCCACCTATTTTATGATAGAACGCTTTGTCCATCTTCAAGATCAACGACACCAATTCTCGACGTAGATTCACCTAAAATAACAGGGGAAGAGTGGACCGTGCTTAGACAGCTTTGTAAAGTATTAAAACCATTTGATGAAGCGACGAAAGAACTAAGTACAGAAAAATACGTGTGCGCTTCAAAAGCTATTGCCGTTATAAGCGCATTGAATGATGTGATGGAAGAATTAAAGCGAAAACCAGCTTATTTTGATGCGATAAAAAACATAGTTGAATGCATCGAAACGCAATTAAAAAGTAGATTTAGAGATCTTGAGCAGGAACAATCTTTGGCATTGTGCACAATATTGGACCCGAGGTACAAAATATCAATGTTCATTGACGAAAGTGCAGCTGAAAGGGCCAAGTCCAGCCTAATGACAAAGGTCTATAATCTCATAATGACAAATGAGACAGGGCTAACTCCTTTAGCTACTGCGGAATCTCAGTCAAACAGGGAGGACGACGAGGAAATTAGTTTGTGGAGGAAAAGAAATTTAATCTTAGAAAAAAGAAGGGTTAACCCTAACCAAAATCTCTTTCAAACCGCTCAACGGGAAGTAGAATTGTACCTGCAAGATGAGTTTGTACAAAATAGCTGTGACCCTTGCGAGTGGTGGCGATCCAGCGGTCGATACAAATATCCGCATCTCGGGAAATTATTTATAACAAACTGCAACATAGTCGCGACTTCAGTGCCCAGTGAAAGACTTTTTTCAAGAGCTGGCTATACTTTATCAGAGAGAAGAACAAGGCTTTCTGTAGAGAAAACGGAACAGTTGGTATTTTTAAATTTCAATTTAAAAAATTCCGATTATAAAAAACGAATGCCTTAAAAACCGGATTGCTGCGTAAATTTGTAAAAAATGTACATTATTTGTAAAAACTAAATCATATAAATACGATCAAATGAACTTATAAATACGCCAGTTTATAATATTTTACTGCCAGTCCTAAGCCTGGATAAAGTATGAAGGAAAGTTCACAAAATCTTTAAATTGTTAAATATATATAATTGTAATATTATAACAATGCAAGTGTACTAGCAAAAATAAAACGTTATCGGCGAGTAAACTAAACGCACTTAACGCACGCTGGGAGTCATGAGACGACATTCTCCTTCATAGGGCGAACGCGCTTTAATTCGCTTATTAACAAAATTCATACAATTATTTACTATCAATTATCGTTATTTTAGCAAATAGTTTAGCAATAGCAATTAACATGCTAAGACTGAAGAATTCACATGCTAATGAAATTTATGCGAAATAGTATTAATTGCCATCACTAGTCAGCGCACCGCACATCTCCATCTAAGCTAGCACACATCTCCGCTGCCAGTCTAGCCAGTACGCATCTCCGGCACAGTTTCGGTGAAGACACCGGACAGGTAGCTGAAAAACGTGTCTTCTCGCCTCCGCTTCGGACATCTCCGCTCGTCTCCGCTTGGGTGGAGTCCGGGCCTTAGTATTCCCCTTCACTCTTCAAGGAACCTATGTACATGTCAAATTTCAGCTTTTTACGACCATCCGGCTGTGCGTTGTCTGTCAGTCACTCAGTAACGGAATAATCACGGAATAATTTTAAACATATTGATTTCATTCCCCTTCAGGGCCCTCTTAATCATTACACCCTAGTTATAAAGAGATACGTAAAACCAAATAAATATCCGTCTTTTACTTATAATATACAACAAACATATTTATAAATATCTATACTACTTAGATTCTAAATATACTATTTGTTACGCCCCGTTTTCCCCTATACAAAATTTTGAATTCATCCGTATAAAAATTTTGATGTCTTGCAACTCACCCTATCACAACTTAATTATGAAGTAGATATTTTGATTCTCACCGAGTGTTAGTTAGTTAAACTCTAAAAAACATACCACAATTAGTAAATTACACATCTTTCCAAACAAAACACCAAACTAACCAAAGTGACGGGTTAGTAGTATACATCACAAATAAATTCTCAGTAAAATTAAAAGAACTAAACCTTTTAAATGCCACCGGTCTCGAGTTAAATATATCAAATTACACTATACTGGGCATCTACCGTTCTCCATCATTTCTACATGCAGGTAACTTCATTGCATCCCTTAACAATCATCTGGATAATATTACTCCTAGTAAAAACGTTCTAATCTTAGGGGACATTAATATCGACTTAATTATTTATTATTAATTATTGAAAGAAACAATAGACTAACCTACTTGAATATGCTATCAACGCATGGACTTTTACCATCTCATAACCTACCCACGAGGGGGGATGGATGCCTAGATCACGTCTTCCTGAGTGTAGATAAACAGAAAAATATAGCTTTTACAGCGGTTTTAAATACAACCGTTACAGACCACTGCCTGATTTTGTTATCTCTCGAGAATAAATATTGCTATAACATACCTAAAAAGCACAAAACAATAGTCAACTACAAAAATGCTCATTATAGTCTAAAAAATATTGATACCTCCTTCTTTAAGATCTTCATAGACCCTGATACTTAGGTACGCCTTTGCGCTTATAGAAGTGGTCAAGACAGCTTTACTCTCGAACTCAAAAAATGTATACAGGGTGTTAGGGGAACGCTTCCGAAGCCAGAACGTAGATTATATATAACGTAAATGCAAACGAATAACACTAACCTTTCGCTTTAAATTGGTTATTTTCAAAATTTATTAATTCGTAAACACGCAATGGAAACCGTACAAAACGTGAGGTCACTGACACGCGCGCGACACCGCGCGCTTCGTACGGCGCGGCCGAGTCACTGGATTATACGGAATTCGCATACACCAGTTTCAAAATACATACCCCTAATAACAACATTTAAAAAATTATGAATTTGAATCGCATTCGTAGCCCACTGTTGAACATTAAAGCTGTCAGAGGCATTTTACATACCTGTCTAAATCCTTTGCGACCTTATGAGATTTGGCTCGAACTGCGCTCCATCCATTTCAATACAAAGCCTGGCCCGTCGCTGTGTCGACCCGTGAACACGAGGCATTAGTGTAGGATCCTCAACACATTCTGCACGTAGCCTATCAAAAACGCTCACTATTCTGTCCCGCATTTCATCAGCACTATCACATTCCCGATCAAACACTCTTTCTTTCACATACCCCCATAAAAAGAAGTCCAAAGGAGTTAAGTCGGGTGAACGAGCCGGCCAGGCGTGCGGCCCCAGCCTTCCGATCCAGCGGTCATCAAACAGCTCAGTGAGACGCTCGCGGACGGAGCGCGTAGTATGCGGTGGAGCGCCATCGTGCTGGAACCATGCTCGACGTAATTCAGCCAGCGACACATTATCTAGAATGTCGCCTAATTCTTGATTTATAAAATTAAGATATGCTGATCCATTGAGGCGCTGAGGTAGAAACACTGGTCCTAAAATTCGTCCATTAAAAATACCAGCCCATACATTGACGGACCATCTGATCTGATGGCCGGTTTCTTGAGTGGCGGACGGGTTCACGTCTGACCATAAATGAGCATTCCTCCTGTTCCACATCCCGTTTCTCGTGAATGTAGACTCGTCCGTCCAGATAATGTGCTCAATGAAGCCAGGCGCACTTTGTTGTTGATCTAGCAGCCAACTACAGTGTACGCACGACGACGAACGTGATCGTTAGGTAGCAAAGCATGTACTTTGTGTATTTTGTAGGGCCGCATTCTGTTCCGGCGCAAGACTTTGTGAACTGTCCAGTGAGAAACTGTCGGTAAGCCCCGGCGCCGCAAAAATTTCGCCGCACTTCGTGTGCCCAGGCGAGGGTTTTGGCGAATCACACTTAAAATACGCTCCTCTGTCTGAACATTCAGTTGCTGTCCACCACCTGCCGCCGTCGGAACAATCGGACGATTTTCTAAGACTCGCTGAAAGGCTGCTGTTATCATGCGAGAATCAGACGGATGCCGGACGTTCGGAAATCTTTCTCGATAAATTCTCAACGCAAGAGAAGCATTGCCACGGGCTTCTCCTAAACACATCAACATGTTGCCGTATTCACGAGCACTGTACACGTATGCCTCGGGCATTGTTCGCACACAAGACAATAAAAGAACACAACACAACAAAAATTAAAAACAGCACATAAACGTAACAATAACAACTAAACACTAAAACGTAGTAATAACAGTTTATCACTAAAAACGTAACAATAACAACTAAAAACTAACAAAACAGTATTAAATCGGCTCAATGCCTATCGATCGATTACACGTAACGCAGGTTCGCTCATGAACAGAGTCGGATAGGAACTAACTAGATTATAAGAACATCAAACAAGCCGCGGTCGCGAGAATGCCGACAAACGACGATACCGCCGCGCGTACGCCGCCGAGCCGGCGGCGCGGTGTCTTTTTGATGTTCAAAGATCAACAAATTACAGAGGAGAAAACGTTAGAAGAAATCAGAAACGAATTAATTTTAATTAAGTATTAGGAAATTGTACTGCTTTATTAGAAACTGTTTTTTCATTTTCTAAGTTTTAAATAAGGTTTAACGGGTTTCTTAGATTCAATTATTAAATTATCTACTTTAAATTGGTTTTGTTTACTTAGTAAATGAAGGATACAGCTATTGCAATAAACAAATGCGGGTCGTGTGACTCTAATTAGGTGCATCGATAAAATTCAAATTCAATTGATTTAAACTGTACACGACGCGATGATATTCTTTTGGTCAATCACAGCTAAAGTCGGTAATCTTTTACTTTATTTTCATTCACTTTCGATTACCGACTAACATACAAAACTGTTATGCACGACACGTCCCCTAAATGTCCGGAGTATCTCCTACGTATCTACACAAAAGACTTTTGACGCTTCTGTAATGTTTCTACTTAGGTATTTATTTTGGCGGCACTTTTAAAAGGATGAATAAGGTCGCCGCCGCGCGCCGCGCATAGCCGTGGCTGCCTCTTTCTATCTCTCTCTCTCTCTCTCTCTCTCTCTCTCTCTCAAGTGAGGTGACCCGGCTTCAAAACTGGACCTAGGTATACCAATGAGCTTTGTGATTACCTTGATTATCAGAATTCGACCGAAGGTTATTAGTTCTTAGAGCACGTCGTGCAGAGTGCAGACTGTGACTGTTATCTCTGTACCTCGCTGGAATGCGATGCCCATATCGCTTGCCCCTACACCTGCCTACGTTAGCCGCGCGCCGCGCGCCTAGCGTCGCGCGTGAGTAGGTACCTACCACCAGTACCACCCTACCACAGCCGATCGATTCTGTTGACATTTGACATCTCACCGTGATCACTTAGGTGGAGTGAACGACAAGTGAGCTGTCATGCCATCATGTTTGTATGGTTTGACAGCTCACTTGTCGTTCACTTCGCCTAAGTGTTCACTTCGACATGTTTACAGAATCGCACTGCAGTACGATGAGCCTCTTCGTTGCTCCTTCGTTGATAAATAACGAAACGCGTAGGTATGTTTCGTTATTTTGGTAATTTTTGTATTATTATTGTTTTGTTGGAATAATGTGACCGTGATGTAGGTAGGTAAGACATTTCAATTTTGTTGCTATGCAAAATTTTAATAAACGAGTTAAAAAGATTGCTTGTTAAGTCAAGTCTTTGAACAGTAACAAAATTGTACTTTCTTTCTTAATCATAGTAGGTATCCTAAGTATCTCTCTTCGATATGGATATCAAGGTTAAGCCAAATAAAATGAATTTTTCTGATTTGTGAGCATAATTGGCGAACATTGGGATCAAAATTGTAACCCTGATTAAGGGGAAATCACAATGAACTTTGCATGAATGGAATCCGAAAGCAGGTACTTATCTCTGAACTAGTAGGTACGGTAGTAGTGAACTGAAAAAACATTTGCGGCAAACGATCGAGTAAAGTTTAGGAGGATAGAATTACAAGTCGTACGGCTATGTACGACTCAGCCAGCCGTCGCGTCGTGACTCACGTCATCGCGTGGAGTTGGGGTCGTCGGCCGCCGGCCGTCGGCGAGCGCGCGCGTACGTTGACCTGGAGCGCGTCAGCTGATATTTATTTACGAATACATTGCTTTTTAGAGTTGTAATGAAAAAAGATGAGTTTAATCACCAATTCTGGTTTCATTTAACTGTTCTTACAGCATAGTGTACGAAAAATGCTAAAATAAGAGGTAAAATTGCAAAAAAAAAATCTCCGATTTTTTTATGGTATCGTATCGAGAATCACTAGCCCCATTACCTGTCTTTGTTTTCGGAAGCGTTTCCCTAACACCCTGTATATCACGAATAGTAAAACAACAATAAAACCCTGGATAACAACAGGTGTCCTACGGTGTATTAGACTAAGAAACTCAATCTTCCTTAAACTCAAATCAAACCCACTTAATCAAATTCTAGTGATTACATATAGGCGACATCGGACTTTCTGTGGGAACCTTATATATATATATCTTACTAGTTGACCCGCGCAACTTCGTCTGCGTCGCAATTTTCAATACTGCTCCTGTTGGTCTTAGCGTGCTGATATAACACTGAAGGAGTTTTTCAAATCGAACCAGTGGTTCCTGAGATTAGCGCGTTCAAGCGAACGGACAGACAAACTCTTCAGCTTTATGTATTAGTGTAGATTTGTATTGTTACTTAGTTAATTATTACTTTTACCCAGCAGAAAATGGATTTAGTTGTTTTTTTTTTTTTTGTTTTTCTCTCTTTTTTTAATTAATTTAAATTTTGTTCTCATTTACTTAGTTTTGTTTCTTTCTTAGCCTATAAATGTACTTTATGTAATAAACTAAAACTTGAATTATGTGAGTGCTGTGCACACCTTTAAGTGACAAATTCACTCTAGATTATAAGTATAATTGTAACAGAGGCCCGAAAAATATGTTTGTGAAAATGTCGTTGGAGTGCCATAATTAAAATAAATAAATAGATAGGTATAGTGTGTCGCGGACTTTTTTGTGTAGATATTTATAAGATCTACAATTAATTAGAACAATGCAGGGTTCTATCTTTTATAGTTTAGCCAGCGTACGCAAAATAAGTAACTTTTCTGGTTGATTTTTACACCTTGTGTCCGAAAAACCCAAATATTAATACGGAACCCTATTTTTTTGCAAAATAAAATATAGCCTATGTTACTCGTGGATAATGTAGCTTTCGAATGGTGAAAGAATTTTTAATATCAATCCAGTAGTTTTTGAGCCTATTCATTACAATCAATCAAACAAACAAACAAACAAACAAAGTTTTCCTCTTTATAATCAAAGAATCTGCTAAAAACCCTCGGGCATTGTGGGCAACCATTAATGAAATCACAAATTATAAGCCACCCCGGAGCTCAAATAGCGACCTACTTAAGATAAAATCATGTCCTCAAGACTCGGTCAACTATGTTAATAATTATTTTATTAACATTGGACAAGCTCTAGCTCAGAGAATCATGAATAGTTACGTACCCCTTACATCTTGTAACACAGACAGCCCTAATCTGTCCTCCTTTGTTCTCCTAAACACCTCTCAGGAGGAACTTGAAAATATACTGATGTCCCTAGATTCTGGGAGTGCTCCAGCGAGGGATGGTATTCCTACCTTTTTCCTAAAACAGGCCAAGGAGATTCTAGTCCCGCTGATCTGTGACCTGGCTAACCTATGCTTTAACACAGGTATCTTCCCCTACCTTCTTAAGCCCTCCGTTGTTACCCTTGTGTATAAGAGTGGAGATAAAGACGACGTTAACAACTATCGGCCAATTTCTGTGTTGACCTCCATTTCTAAAATCATTGAGAAGCTCTTGAACTCTAGAATAGTTAACTACCTTGCTAAGTATAACATCTTATCTTCCTCTCAATATGGTTTTAGAAGGGGAATGTCGGTCCAGGATGCTACGGAGAAACTTGCTACTGTGATAACCAAGGAAATAAGTAAAGGGAACAAATGTCTAGTGGCCTTTCTTGACCTCATAAAGGCCTTTGATACCGTCTCTATCTCTAAACTTATACACATGCTGGAGAACTTAGGATTTCGTGGTTCTGCCCTCTCTCTTCTCAGCAGTTACCTTCAAAACAGAAAACAGGGGGCAAAAATTGAAAAACATGTTAGTGAGGAGGAGAACGTGACGTATGGCGTCCCGCAGGGCAGTGTCCTCGGCCCGACGCTTTTTTTGATTTATATTAATGAATTCTGCAACCTTATTATCAACGGTGCGAGGATACTGTCCTACGCGGATGACACCGCTATTATCTTCTCTGCTAAGACCTGGGACAAAGTTAGGCTTGAGGCTGAGAGGGGACTAGCTAGAGTTAGTGATTGGTTAAAAGAGAATCTACTTACGCTATATACCCAAAAAACCAACTACGTCTGCTTCACTAAATACGCAAACTCTCAGCCTGCGCCTGACTTTAGCATTAGAATACATTCTTGTCGTACCCCAACCCAATCTACCTGTAGTTGCCCTGTAATTGAGAAGGTAAATTTCGTCAAGTACCTAGGTATTGTGGTGGATCAAAGGTTAAGCTGGTACCCACACCTCGAGCTAACTATAGAGAGGGTAAGAAAAATCATATGGGTTTTCAAATCTTTGAGACACTTTATGAATACAAACCTACAGAATAAAATTTATATCGCACTGGCCCAATCTGTAATCATATATTGTATCTCGGTATGGGGTGGAGCAGCTAAGTCGTATTTTATAGGTCTAGAGAGGGCACCTCCAGATCCTTGATTAAGGTCATGTACTGTAAGCCCTACAGGTTCCCCACTGAGTCAGGCGAGCAGAGCAGAGAGCAGCGCTTGCGTATAGATACGCAAGCGCTGCTCTCCGTTAGAAAATTCTATATACTACACATGGTACTAAGATATCACAAAATTCTGCCCTTTAGCCATGCCAAACTTAAAAAAAGACGGTGTGATATAGTAGCCCCTACATACCCAGCACGTTAAATTTTTGTTGGTCGTCAAAATGTAACTCAAGCCCAAGGGCGTCGCCGAGGGGGGCAGGGAGGGGCAGCTGCCCCCCCCCCCCCCTAGATATTCTAATAAAGTTGCCAAATATAATGCAACCAAAGTCGTCTTTGAGTTGATTTGCTTGAAGTTCAAGCCTTGAACAATCATTCCCGTACGTCGAAACTCGAATGAATTCACCAATTCCACTCCTAATATTCCGTACGCTCAACTACGCTCTACCTGCTCTACTCTATCGTTGAAGCGGGAGAGGAAGAGTAGGGAAGCAACATGTAACCGCGCGGCGCCCGCGCCCCCCGCACTGCCGCCTTTGTTTTAGCGTCTGTCTGTCATTTCTCTCCGTGCGCCACAGTGAACGGACGTGTGCAAGCCCTGCTAATATATCCGCGTTAAAATCTAGTTTAATTAAATTGTGATTGGTTTAGAACAAATATTCCAATTCTCGTTCCTTCTTAAAGCTGTTTTACGGGCAATCCACTCCCCGCGAAAGTGACAACACTATTACTGTCATTATCCTTGCATAAGAAATTCGTAAAGCTAGCTGCGATTGGGTGTGTCGGCCGGTTTCAAACCGCCTCCTTGCCGCACGGAGTTGGTGCCACTTACCGCTACGCCAAGCTGCGCTAACGCAACGTCGCAAAATTTCGCCTTCCTACCACCTGTGCTACAGCGCCTGGAGTGCTACGCGCTACCGGTATCTATAAACAACTACGCTACGTGCTTATCGGCTACGATTCGGTAATTAGCTGCTTCATAAACAATCTGTGTTTCTTCCTACGCTAAGTCTAAAATGCAACGCACGCCACCAAAGGAAATCCAGCATGCGGCTTCCAGCCCGGACATTTCTGCAAACTCTCAAGCTATTTAATTCTCAAACATCACTTCGCGTGCAAAAAGACCACGTAACGACTCATCTTCCAGTGAGCTGCAGCTTTTCAAAAATGAAATTAAGGAATTATTGTTTACATGGAAAAAGGAACAAGACCAAGTCCTGCGTAAACTTAGTTCTGATGTTGCTGACATGAAGTTACAGAACGAAAAGATGCACAACTGTTATATGGAAATGGAAAAAGTGTTATGTTTATAAATGCTAAGTACGAGGAAGTTCAATCTAGTTTGGAGTGTCTTGGCAAGGAACGGAAAGAGCTACTAAATTACATCAGTGATCTGGAGCGTAAAATTCTCGATATTCAGTCTAGTTTCCGCACCTCAACAATTGAAATCAGAAACCTTCCACCAGCTGAGAAAGACTCCGACGATGCCTTCAATTGTGGCTGCCACTTGTGAAGCTTTGGATATTAATATCCAACTTTCCGATGTACGAGATGCGTATAGCATTCCCACCAAAAAGCGCAACAAGATGACAATCATTGCAGAATTCCAGACCGTCACTCTTAAAATTCTCGCCGCAGCTCGAAAATTTTATAAGGGCCGTGACAGTTCCGAAAAATTAAATTCTGAACATATCGGACTCGCTGGAACACGAACACCAATTTACGTCTCGGAAAGACTGTCCGCAACTACGAGAAAGCTCTTTTTTGAGTCCCGTGTCTTTGCCAACGCAAATGGCTTCAAGTACTGCTGGACGGCCAACGGAAATGTACTATTACGCAGTGAGGACGGACAGAAATCCATCAACATAAAATCCAAGCAATGCTTAGAAAATGACTATCGAGTTCACTCTTTTTGTTAATATTTCTAATTTTTTATTTTTGTATTTTATTAATTCATATTCTATTGTTTTTTTAGGTATTGTTAAAAATCTACGACATAATGTATTTCATGTAGTTAACATTCTCACACTTTCACTACATAAAATCTCACATACACATGACCACACAGAACTGAAACGCACTCACTCCACATTAATTGTTGAATGTCTGATAGTTTTCCATTCTATAATCTTACGACTTTTTCAAAAGTATAAAATTGAAACTTGCATTACATTGTATATCTCCCACCTTATATTAGTTCATTATGCATTGACACCCTCTAAGTACAGCAACATGTTCACAATTATCGTCTTAGCCAATTCTAGTCTCAATGCCTAGCTTAGACTGTTGCAATATCTCCAGTGAAATCGAGTCTATAAAAATATCACGTGCCTACACTTGTGCCCCTAGTGAATGCCTTGATTCTATAAACAACAAACATTCTTGTTTAAAATTTTTCCACCTAAATATACGAAGCATTAATTACTATTTTGATGAAGTGCAAGTTTTACTAAAAAATATTGGCTTTCACTGTGATTTGATAATTTTATCAGAATGCTGGCTTTCTAAGGTAAATACCATCCCTCACCTTGACGGTTACGATTCGTTTTATACTAAAAATGTAAATAATCAAAATGACGGGGTAGTCGTCCACATCAAACGTTTAATAACTTGCTCTGTTATTGAACCGGTTTTCTGTGACGGAAATTGTTTAGTTATTAAGATAGGTCTCAATCTAGCGATAGTGGGAATATACCGCTCACCTTCCTACAAAAATATCGACAATTTTGTACACAGTCTAGACCAAGTCCTGCTGTCTCTTACCTCTTTTAATACTGTTTGCCTAATGGGTGACATCAATATTGATATATCTATAAACATCACGAGTAATAACACTTCACGTTACTTAGAGTTCCTAGCTTATCATGGAATGCTACCAGCCCATCAATTGCCTACTCGTTTAGACTCATGCCTAGACCATATTTTTCTTAGAACTAATTTGTCTTCGACGACTGTAACAATCGATACTTTTATTACTGATCATAAGCCCACCCTCATAAGCCTAAATACAAATAAACCTCTACACTCCTCACGAACAACTATCCTTAAAACTAATTATGATGCGGCCATAGCTGACATAAAAGAAGCTGACTTCTCCTCAATGTTCACTTATCATAGTGCTCATGAATCTGCTGCTTTCCTTGTTGGTACCATATCAGATATAATTGCAAAAAAAACACATGAAATAACAATCCCACAATAAAATTACACTTAAACCTTGGATTACTCCCGGCTTATAAAGGTGCATTCATAATCGCGATAAGATGCATATGAGACTTAAAATTGACCCAGAAAATGTCACGCTTAAGCTAACCTACTCTCGTTACAGAAATTTCTGCAATAAATTATTAAGAAAATTAAAGAATAATCATGAACAACTTGCACTACAAAAATCAATAAATGGTATGAAAGATACATGGAAAACTATTAAAAAAATCACTGATATCTCTCATACCCAGAGCCATTCTACTAATTTGTTACATGTTTCTCAAGATGAAAAACTATCCGTGAATGCAGTTAATCACTTTTTTTCAAACGTCGGTAAAAATTTAGCCCAAAAATTTTTGACACGTTAAGCGCCATGTGAAAATTTGAGTATTTCCATACAGGCCACGGGACACACCGGTGAGCCTTTCCTTACTGAACCGTTCGAGCCACGTGGGTCACCGGTGAGCCGTGTGTTAGGTTCCACGAAAACGTTTCCTACAAGCCAAGTATTGCAGCTATCGAATAAAACGTATATTAAAGTGAGCCGCGTGGCCCTGTAGCCTAACCAGACAGCGTGGTTTTTAAATCCTGTATAAATTTGTAGGATTTTTCAAAGTTATTGTAATGACACTAGGGTTGCTCCTAACGATACAATTATTATAAGTTATTATTTTCAATAAAACGAAAAAAATATAATGCAATGTTTATTATTTTAAATACAGGAACATAACTTGTTCGTCATCTAACAAAAATGTCGCTTACGAACATTTTAACAAACTTTTATATCAAAATTCTTTATATAATTATCACATTTTAATGGCACTTCTTTATTTTTCATCTTTATCACAACAATAATCCGTTCTAATCGTATTACTAAAAGAAACTTAAAAATTATAGAAAAAAAAATTATAAAAAATGTATCTTATTAAAGCATGGCAAGCAAAGGTAAGGGTTATTTGGACAACTGCCGCAATAAGTAGATACTTTTTTGGTTTTTGTCTTAGCCTGTTTGCTACCCATGATTGGCACGTTTTCTGTGTAACATTGACGACATGTTCTTCTTACTTTTCTAGCCAAACCATCTTTCTTTTCCAGGGTGTGTTTAACTCTTTTCGGTCTTTCTATGGGCGCAGCATTTTGTAAGACTCCGCAAAGTTTCATCATTACAGACCTTCGGAAATCCACTATTTGCATGTTTTTTTTTTGTCACTGATTTATACAAAGTCAGAGCATTTACCATCGAAGTATTTAACAATAAATCTGTAGCCAGCTTTTTATACCATTTCACCGATTTTCTCAATGGGGACGAATATGCTGCCATCTGATCTGATAAATTGACTGCGCCTTTGGCTGTGTTATAGTCGGTTATGATCTGAGGTTTCATTACTACATTACCCTGACGCTTTTATATTTTTACAAATCGGTCTGAGTGTTTGGTTGACAAAACCAAAACTTCTCTCTTGTCCCTCCATTTCATTGCTGTAATTCCATCTTTATTTTCTTGGGCAATAAATTCTCCCTTCTTGAGTTTAGTACTTAACTTTTTTTGGCAAGTGTCTCCGGTTCTTTCGAATTGTGCCCACCAAATGGGTTTCATTATCTAGCAGAGTCCTGGCTAATTCGATACTTGTATACCAGTTATCAGTGTAAAGAGTGTGACCTTTATTTAAAAGGCCACTTAGCAAATCCATGACAACATTATATGGAGTAGTA
This sequence comes from Ceramica pisi, assembly GCA_963859965.1. Classification (NCBI taxonomy): domain Eukaryota; kingdom Metazoa; phylum Arthropoda; class Insecta; order Lepidoptera; family Noctuidae; genus Ceramica; species Ceramica pisi. The sequence continues at coordinate 36,480,980 of OY982527.1, read as the reverse complement.
TTTGTAGTTTCGTCGTTTTTTCCTGCGTACACATTTACTTAAGTATATCCATATATATATATACTTAAGTATATCCAGGAATGCAACATAATTTAAATTCTTTGATGCCATATTTGTGGCGTTTTTGTTTGTTGTATTGACGAAATACAATTCTGCCACGAAACGGGACAACGCTTTCGTCAATACAAAGGTCTTCTCCGGGTGTGTAATGCTTCTGAAATTGTTCATTTAATATTTGCAAAAGATAACGAATACGATGGAGGTGGTCTTTTTTGTTTACTTCATCGTCTTCCGAAAAATGAAGCATTAGCAATATTAACTCGAAGCGATTACGTGGCATTTGTTGCGCTGGTTAATGCATGTTAAACGATATTTGGATGATTTGGATGTACAAAATAAAATAAATGAAAAAAAACTTGAGAGCGATGTAATCGTGATCGTGATTCTGGAACCAAGTGTTGCCACACGGCAAATATTTTTACATGAAATCTTAGTGTTGCTACATACAAACAAAAAGTTGCCATACGGCATAATTATATTAAAATCTTAATGTTGCTACATAAACGCAACATGCTGCGGCCACACAAGGTACAAGTTTTACAATTAAATAAAACATGTTAACAACAAATGTCTTTAAATTTATAGTACAACACAATGAATTTTTACCAAAATTTACATATTACATAAAAAAATCAAATATTAACATTAAGAACTAAACCTTAAGAATCTTATATTCTCATAATAACAAACACATATGTCTATAACTTAGAGCGTAAACCCTCTAACGAGCTACGACTTGAAATGATACATATAACTATATATAATAAATTATTCGTGACGCTATGGTATGCCATTATGATATTGCCATGTCCTGCAATAAAATAAATTAACAGATTGGTACATATGATACCGATCAGCGGCGACATGCTCACATAATGACAGCCGTGATAAAAAATATTGCGTAAGTTACGACTTATGTATCTAGCGGCAGAACACATATTTTTAGAATTGAACGAGTATGGGTTTTACCATTTGAAGTTTTTACCTCGACGGCCCTAACGTGGCCATCATGACCAGGGAATGTATTCACCACTCTAGCCATTGGCCAGAACATTGCAGGAACATTGTCCTCTCTTAGTATAACTAAAGAACCTATCTTGATGTTGGGTGAAATATTTAACCACTTAGGTCTGTTTTGCAATACATTGAGATATTGTTTGTGCCACATTTTCCAAAATGATTGTTTTATTTGCGTGCATACCTGCCATAGCTTCAACTTATTTTGTGGAACATTTGAGACGTCGTTTTCTGGATACATTGTTAAAGCGTTTCCTGTCAAAAAGTGACCTGGTGTCAGGTAAGTATAGTCATTTACGTCACTTGAAGATATCGATAGCAAAGGTCTAGAATTAAGTACGCCTTCTATTTCCACCAACACCGTATTTAACTGTTCATAGGTTAGCAGGTGACCCTGTACTACTCTTCGTAAATGGTACTTAGTACTTTTAACTGCCGCCTCCCAGAGGCCACCAAAGGTAGGGGAATAACTTGGAATGAAGTGAAAGTCAATTCCTTTCTGAGCTGTAAATTGAAAGACTTTACTTTGGTGGTCTCTGGAAGAAACCAAATTATACAGTTCCACCAACTGATTCCTTGCCCCCTTGAAGGTGCTGGCATTGTCAGAGTAGATTTCTTTTGGCAGGCCTCTTCGCGCTATAAATCTACGTAGGCACGCGAGATAGGTATCGGATGTGAGATCTGAGGCTAGCTCTAGATGTATTGCCTTAGTGGCAAAACATACAAATACGCAAATGTATCCTTTACCTATAATGGATCGTTTCACGCGCGAAAGTTTTACATTTACAGGTCCAGCAAAATCTACTCCAACTTTCTCAAAGGGACGGCTTAACGCAGTCACCCTCCCAGCCGGCAAGGAGCCCATCAGCTGTTTGGAAGCGGTGGCCTTTTGTTTGAAACATTTTACACATTTATTTGTTACTAGCTTCTGCCAGCGGCTTCGCCCGCGTGATCCCTAGGGAACATGTTCCCGGGATTAAAAGTAGCTTATGTGCTATTCCAGACTACAATCTATCTTTGTTCTAAATTTCATTAAGATCCGTTAAGCCGTTCTGGCGTGATTGAGTAACAAACAACCAAACTTTCACATTTTCATTTTTCACAATGTAGCGTGATGAAAAGTATACTATAACCTGCCCAGGAGTATGAATAATAATTGTACCAAGTTTCGTTAAAATCCGTCGAGTAGTTTTTGTTTCTATAACGGTTATACAGACAGACAGACAGACAGACAGACAGACAAAAATTTTACTGATTGCATTTTTGGCATCAGTATTGATCCCTAATCACCCCCTGATAGTTATTTTGGAAATATATTTCATGTACAGAGTTGACCTCTCTACAGATTTATTATAAGTATAGATTTTCTTTACATACAATAAACCATTAGTGATCCAGTATTTCTGGTTTAAATTGGACAATAAAAGCCTAGGTCCTCCATGCAGGAGACGCTCGTGTTCAGATCTAACAATAAATTCAGTGACATACGATTGTTTAGGCAAAATCGCCTGATGTTTTTAACCGACATCCCAAAAAGGAGGAGGTTATTGAGTGTACGGAATATTTGCGTGGTGTAACCTGCCGCCTACACGCAGAATACCCAGGTTGTCTAGAAACGGATGCAAACTTGGTAAAGAACCCTTCACATTTTGATTTTTATTTAAACAATTTCCTCATGGAAGTGCAATTCTTGTTCAAACTTAATGAGTAACATTAGAGCAGAATTTAGTTCTGTACTCGACAAGAAATTATACGAGACCTTACTGCCTTTCAAATTATTGATAAATCTTAGCATATAGGCCAATATACGTGTCATTTTATGGATGCTAGAATAGACGTTTTGCAAAGTATGCACAACATACTTTGCAAAACGTCGTTTACTGAACGAGCTGCAGATCCTACATTGGAGGAGATCGCTGCGCTGGACCGGCTCTCAGGTAAATCTGATGCTCTATAGATTGATTAAACATGTACTTACTGTCATATAAAAATCGAGGCCCATGCCACCACATATCGCAAGCACTAAGCTCGTGCGGACTGACACCCCTGCTTATGTAGTCGGCGGGGTTATCTTTGGTGTTTACATATAGCCATTGGCAGTCCGCAGTTTTACTGGTTATAGCTTTCACTCTGTTCGCCACATAAGCCGTCAACCTCATCGCTTCCGACCGTAACTAAGCCAGTACTATTTGGGAATAAGTAAGTTTGATTTATTTTTAATTTTAATTTAAGTGTGTTCGAAACCTTTGCAATCAAAATAGACAAAAGTAGTGCAGCATTTAATTCTAAACGTGGCACGGTAAGGTTTTTATTCTGAATCGGGTTGATACGGGATTTCGAACAGAGCAAATGCATTTGTACTTTACCTTTATTATCAGTGACGCGTAGGTACACACAGTAGCCATATGCAGTTGAACTGGACGCATCAGAGAAGCCGATGAGTTCGACTGTGTCTGAATCAGATAGCTGAATATTTCTACCTATATAAATCGGATTCATTTTTGCAAGACTATTTAAAAATCCTAACCACTCTGATTTAATATTTTTGGGAGGCGCGGCGTCCCAATCAGTCTTAGAGGACCATAATATTAGCATGATAGCCTTGGCCTGTTCGACGATAGGACCTACAAAACCCATAGGGTCATAGAACTTTCCTATGTAAGCCAATATTTCCCTTTTGGTAATGTTTTTTGCATCAAAAAATTCTGGACTTGTTATTTTAAACTTATCCTGATGAACAACTAACTGCAAACCTAAAGTTTTTATACTACAGTCGTCGTTTTGAAATTCTAAATCGTCAAAATGTCGCTCAGCTGAAGGAACATCTTCTAATATTCGACTGTCATTTGATGACCATTTGTGTGTTTTGAAACTGCCCATCAGGAGAAGCCGCTGAAGCTGCGATTTTGCTTCCAAAATCAAATCTAAGTTGCTATATGAATAAAGTACATCATCTACATAGGTGCAGTTGTTTAAAATGAACGATGCCAAAGGCATCTCGCGTTCCTTTTGTATCGCAAGCTCCTTTAAACAACGTCATGGTCACATTCAGAACGGGAACACCACATTAATTATTTAGAATTGAAAGCTGCTCTTTTAGGACTTCAGTGTTTTACAAAAGATATGTTTAATTGTGAAATCTTATTAAGAATAGATAACACTACTGCAGTGGCATACATTAACAAAATGGGGGGAGTGCAATTTCCACACCTCAATAATATCACAAGAGAAATTTGGCAATGGTGTGAAAATAGAAATATTTGGATCTTTGCTTCCTATATCAATACCAAAGATAATTTTGAAGCTGATAAGGAATCAAGGAAAATTAATATCGAATGGGAACTTGCACAAAAAGCTTATATGCAAATAATTGAGCGTTTTGGTACAAACAGCTTACTACTGTTTGCTGTAAGCTAGTAAGCTGTTTGTACCAGCGCCAAGTCACAACTTTAAAGCTATAAAAAAAAAAAAATAGTTTCCTCGTGTCACATCCCTATTAACTTGTCATTACGTTTGAAGACAGGTTTATGAACAACCCTAATACTGGGATAATACTCGGTAAGTATTAGTGGGAGGGTTTTTGGGACTGCCGTCTCGGACAAGGAGCTTCGTATAATTAAGATAGAACTTCACTTAGGGTAAGTTCGTTTAATCTTATAATTATACTCTCTCCTTGTCCGAGACGGTTTAACGTGTAGATGTTTGAAGTTAGGTTGTGAATAACCAGATTTATTAATAAAAAATATTATATATTAAATTAGCTCCATAAGGTAAAAATCAACAATAAAATTATAACATTACAATAATTGGTTGAACATAACAGTGTTACATATTGCCCTACTAAACTGGGTTGGATCTTGATTAACTGGTCTATTGTAATGCCTGGCAAAAGTGGCAGAATTTTGAGACCACCCTGCAGCTTTTCTGATTACGTCAATACTGACGCCGGATCTGTTTGCAGCAGACGTTGACGCATGTCTGGTGCTATGGGCTGTAAAGATGGTGACATCAATTCCTGCTTCTTTCAACGTCAGCTTGATCCAACGGCTTATAGTCTGCGTTGATGCGTTTTTATAAGGTTTCTTGAATGTAAGAATTAATTCGTCAGTACTCTTTCTTATACAACTTGTCTGATTGATATAAGATTTAATGGTGTTGACAGGACAAATTTCTGTTTTCTGGGTGAAAGCTTTCAAATGGAACATTGGTTGTATGCTACCTCTTCTGGATGTTTTTATTAAATCAGGTATGTATATTTCTACACCACTGTCACTGAATTTCATATTTGATATCTTAATCATTGACAAAGTTTGGACTCGATGTCCAGTAGTTAATGCCAGTATAGTGACCATTTTTCTGGTTAATTTTTCAAGTGTTACTTCTTCGTTTGGGTAGAACTCCGCTAGATGATTTAGTACTATTCCTGGATCCCATGTTCTGTCATATTTCGGCATTGGTGGTCTTGACCGAAAGATTCCTTTAATCAACCGCTTTATCCTGTCATCAGATCCAATTCTGGGTCCCATCAGGAGGGATAGTGCGGACCGGGTAGTGTTAATTGTTCCATATGACGCTCCATTTTCATAGCATTTGGTTAAAAAATTCAAAATGTATGGAATAGATGCCTGATAAGTGTCTAAACTGTGCTCCCTGCAGAACATCCACCATAATTTTAGGGGTGAATCATACTGTTTGATTGTATTTATTGAGAGTGAGTTTAACATTACATTTAGTGCTGAGTGTGGTGTTCCTCGCCTTATAAGTGCTTGGCTGACAGCAGCCCTGCAGCCAGGGTAAGCTGATGGTGCAGGGGATAGTATTCTCTGAAAGGGGATGACAACAGACTCTTGTTAGGACTAAAAACGATGAGATCCTCAGAGGACAAGGATTTTATTAGTGGGAACCATGGTTGTGATGGCCAATAAGGGAAAACTAAAATTCCAGTGGCTTTATCTCTCTGTATCTTATATAAACATTTTAACAATAATGAAAAGGGTGGAAATGCATAGAAAAATATATCTGCCCAACTGAGAGTAAAAGCATCCACAGTGAATGCTTCGGGGTCACATTTCCAGGAAACAAATTTATGACACTTGACACAGCTTGAGCTTTTTAGCCCATAGGTTACTGTATCTAGCCTGATGCACTTTATTGTTTCGTCAGGGCTGTCTCTCCAAAGAATATTCTGTAAGGAGGTATGCTCAGGAGTTACGCGGACATTTCGGAACATTTGTTTTATGTCAGTAGTGAATGTATAGTCACCAAAACGGAACAAGAGTAGTATATCAAAAAGATCCCTCTGTACTGTCGGTCCGTTTAGCAGCAAATCGTTAAGCGATACTTTCTTACTGGTCTTCATCGATGCGTCGAAAACTGTACGCAATTTAGTAGTCTTACTGTCGGGTTTGAGTACTGCATGATGCGGCAGAAAGTACACTGCGTCCTTACTAAGTTGATAGTTCCCGACGTCAACCAAGTGCCCATGATTTAAATTTAAATAATCGTGTATAAATTTCTGATATTCCAGGAAAAGATTGTGATCTTTGTGCAATTTCTTTTCGAGGTTTAAAAACCTTTTTAACGCGAAATGGAATGAGTTTCCTAGCGCATCGTTTACATCTTCAAGCGGCAATTTCAAAGGCAAAGCAACCTCAAAACAATTATCCTTCAACTGAACAGTCCTTTGAAAGATTTGCTCACAAAGCTCTTGCTCTGAAGAACTTTCATTATAAATTTCAGGAACGGATTCTGTTTTCCAGAACCTATCTAAATTTTGAATTAAATTTGACTCACATTTTAATGTGCATTTTAGCACTGCTACCTGATTGCAGACATTTGTAGGCAAGCTTCCCCCGATTATGTAGCCGAACTGTGTGTTGATAAGTTGTGGATGCCGTCCACCTGGCGTCGAAGGCTGCACCTCACTAAGCGGCGCTGCAGGTCTGTAGCTCGTCGACTCTGGTGGCAGCAATGCCTGGAAAAAACAGTCGGCTCCCATTAGCAAATCGATTTGACTGGGGATATTAAAATCTTTATCTGCTAGCCTAATATTTGATGGAATCGTAAAGCCTGAGAAATCTAATTTTTTCTGCGGTAGTTCACATGTGATATTCTCAACTACATGGCAAGTAGTCGCTAATTTGAATGGTTTGACTAATGAATGTATTTCCACTGGTACACAGTACTTCACGCTGGCTTGAGTATTGAATATCCCTACTATGTTAATATTACTCTGCAGGGGCTTTAAATCTAGCAGCTGGACGGCCTTTTGAGAAATAAAAGACAGCTGTGACCCACTGTCTAGCAGGGCTTTGAAAGTCATCTCCGTGCCATCTCGAGCGAGAAGCTTTACTTGGGCTGTGGGTAAAAGTACATTATTAGTTAATAAATTATTCGCCGCCAATGAGGCGGGAGATGCGGCGGCCTGCTGATTATTCACCTTATCATTATCGCAGTGTAACAGAGTATGATGCCTTTGTTTGCATTCTTTACACCGAAAGTGAAAACTGCATTTTCCTGCATGCGCACCTAAACATAGATGGCATATTTTCTTTTCATCTGCAAACTGTAACCTTTTATTAGCAGGCAATAACTGTTCATTAACCGGTTACGCGGACGATGGCTTGCTGCTCATTCAGGCAAGTACTCGGGCTGGACTCGAGAACTTGGCTGACACATGCCTACGTTTAATATCTCAGTGGGGCGATCGAAACCGTCTGACCTTTGCACCGCATAAAACCTATCAACTTCTTTTAAAAGGAAACCTTAAATCCTGGCCTAGTATAAAATTTAATAACGTACCCGTTAAAAGGAAAGAATCCGTGTGCTACCTCGGTATGCTACTAGAAAGAAACTTTTCATTTATTGATCATATAAAAACAGTAGGAGAAAAAGCAAAAAAGAACTTCTACGCCTTGACGAGAATATCAAAGGCTACTTGGGGTCTATCATTTCAAACCCTAAAAACTATATATGGGGCTACTTACTTGGGTTGTATGTGCTACGGGGCACCTGTCTGGGCCGATAGGGCCACCATAGGGGCGGTACGACGTAAATTACTTCAAAACCAGCGTTTGGCTTTGATATTCTTATGCAAGGCGTATAGGACGGTTAGTACTGAATAGGGCATGGATCCCGGAATTCCGAGATTTCGTAACTCCGGAATTTCGGATGATTTTTTACAATATTTCAATTCCGGAACTGAAGTAAATATCGCAATCCGATACTCATATACTTATTTGTAAGATAAGTTACCACAATAATATATTTTAAGTGTTCTTCCTACAAGTGATGAGAGTGAAAGAGTATTTTCGTGTGCCGGGTAATTTGTAACCCCCTACGAAGCTCGCTCTCAGATAAAAAGTTAGATGCTCTGATACTCTTGAGAACACATCATTATCAAGAAGAGCGATCTTTTTTAACCGACTTCCCAAAAAGGAGGAGGTTATCAATTCGGTTGTATGTTTTTTTATGTTTGTTACCTCATTACTCCGACAATTATGAACCGATTTGAAAAATTCTTGTTTTATTTGAAAGGATATACTTGCAGATTGGTCCCATTTAAATCATATCAAAATCGGTTACGAACTTAGAATTTTAAATCGAAATACCTAGAATTTGACTATTTAGATGATTCTTTGATAATCGAAATTGCGTATTTTGCTTTTCTGCGATTTTGCAGTGGTGTTGGTAGGTGTGGGGCACCACTAAAAAGTGAAAAATAAAAAACTTTTTACAAAAAAATACAACCGACTTCCAACTACAAACACTACAAAGTAAAAAATAACTTTAATTTCGGAAGTCGGTGTCAAAATACGAAGAAAGTAACAAAAACACCGACTTCCGAAATTAAAGTTCTTTTTTACTTTGTAGTGTTTTTATTTGGAAGTCGGTTGTATTATTTTGTAAAAAGTTTTTTTTGAAAAACTGATTCTTGTCTTATTAACTTTATATTTCTTTTTAATATAAGTTGGACCGATTTATGCAAAAATGATCCAACCCACAATCTCGACAATTTCGAGTTTTTGTGACTTATGTACTCTAAATAAGGTATATTTTAACATATCAAAGACTCGGAACTCTATGTTAATAATTGACGAAAATCCGTATGGTCCAAACCACAACTGTCATAGCAAACATCATTTTTTCATAATGCATAAATGTTTCAAGCTATTAGAATCATTTTTGCATTTTCTTGGTTGCCCTGATATAGGTTTTTTGTTTTTTGCTATAATGATTCAAACTACTTGGAACAATAATGCTTTTTATACAATATGGAAAATATTATAAAAATCATTCTGCTTAAATGTTCCAATAACCTTGAATCATTTTAACTCAATTCCAAATAACATTCGACTATAGAAGTATACTGATTCAGACCACATGACTATTCTATTTAATTAAAGAAAAACGAAAAATTCAATTCTTAAAAAACGATTCACGGTTAAATATAAAATTATCATTAATATCTCGGCTAAAGATAAAAGAGGAGAAACAGCAGGCGGATGGAATAAAACGCCACAAAGACATATTGAGCTTATTATCAAAAGGTTGCCAAAATACGAGTCACATTATCGTAGAGAAAAGAACAGCGATGCTTTATATCTGCAGCCAGGAATGACGGTACCAAAAATCTACGAATTGTTCAAAATAGAATTCGAAAAAGAATTTGGAAAAGATGAAAAATGTCCATCCTTCAATGTTGTTAGACATATTTTTGTACAAAAATTCAATTTGAGGTGCAAGAGCCTTAAGAAAGACACGTGTAACAAATGTGATCTTTATGAAATGACATTGAAAAATTCTACTACCTCAGCTGAAAGAGCAAATGCCCAAAGAGAAAAAGAAGAACACCAAAAAATTGCCGAAGATTTAAGGAAGAAGCTGAAGGAAGATTTTGAACAGGCTAAAACTTGTGAAGAAACTGAATGTCTGACTTACGATTTGGAGAAAACCTTGCCTTTACCTAGAATACCGACCAATATAGAGCCTTAAGAAAGACACGTGTAACAAATGTGATCTTTATGAAATGACATTGAAAAATTCTACTACCTCAGCTGAAAGAGCAAATGCCCAAAGAGAAAAAGAAGAACACCAAAAAATTGCCGAAGATTTAAGGAAGAAGCTGAAGGAAGATTTTGAACAGGCTAAAACTTGTGAAGAAACTGAATGTCTGACTTACGATTTGGAGAAAACCTTGCCTTTACCTAGAATACCGACCAATATAGTTTTCTACAAAAGGCAGTTATGGGTATACAACTGCGGTATACACTCGGCTTCCAACGGTGTTGGGAATTGTTTTGTTTGGGCTGAAGGCGAGGCAGGCAGAGGGGCCCAAGAAGTGGGTTCATGTTTGAGGAAATATATTAAGTGCGTGCTACCTCCTACAGTAAAAAAATTGATTTTGTGGAGTGACTGTTGCGGAGGGCAAAACAGGAATATCAAAATCGTTTTGATTTTAAAGGCTTTATTAAATAGACACCCCACTCTCGAGACAATCAGCTTCCGTTACCTAGAATCAGGACACACTTTCCTACCAAATGACAACGACTTCGCTAAAATTGAGACTCGACTCAAGCAATATGAAAGGATATACTCCGTGGATGATTATATTGCCATTATGAAACAATGCAAAAACAAAAATCCTTTACAGGTCCATAAAATGGAAAGTTGTGATTTTGTTGGATCTCAAATTCTAGAAAAGAAAATAGTTAATAGAAAAATATTTAATGATAAGAGCAAAGTAAACTGGCTCAAAACAAAAGAAATTTTAATCACAAAAAAGACTCAACATTCTTTGTTCATGAGAACTTCCTTTAATGAGGACTACAAAGAACTGAATATTAAAAAGAAATTAAAAGGTGTTGATTTGGGTGTCATAGAAGAAGATTTGCAAGAATTATGGCCTTCAGGAAAACTGATTAACAAAAAGAAGTTAAACGATTTGAAATCGTTATTCCATCTCATACCAAATGATTGCATTGGTTATTATAAAAAACTGAAGGGAGACGATGCAATAATAGACGATATAGATGGTTATTGTGATGAACCCGACTTTGATTTGGATGAGGAGTAGGGTAACATTTGTGTTTTTTTAAATAAAATAAAAATAATAAACATTTTTAAGCTTTTATTTTTGTCATAGTTTGGAACATTTTTGCATTTTTCTTTCCGCAGCCTACACAGCTAATTCCATACAAAATGTATTATGTAATAATGATCCACGCGCAAGTTTTCTTGAATATCTACGAAACTATTAAAATTTATTTACTAAATACATGCATGTAAATTAGTTTAGAACACTTAGAATAACATAAAATTAAAAACATAACATTTAGAACTACAAAGCCAGAGAAATACCGAAATAAACTTTAAACTCTATTATCTCGAAATGAGGTTAGTGTGGACTGAATCATTTTTGCTTAAATCGGTCCAGTTGATTTAAAGATCTCAAGTTCCAAAAAATACGACAACGTAAGTTAGAGTTTTTTTAATATTTTTAAGTTTTGTTTTTTAAACCTATTTTCATGATCTCAGAAGAGGAGAACTTGTTGATTTTGTTCACTGTGAGTTGTTGAATCTTAGGTAAATACATCATAATTTTATTAGATAGTTATTTAATTAATAAGCTACAATATGGCAATTGCAAATAGCTAGCACACGTTGATTTTGCTAATGTATCTATATTATTGAAAAGTATTATTAAATTACAATGTTTACAGTATCTACATTATGTACAAACGCGTATAAAAACAAAATAAATCATTGGGCATCAAAAAAATAATCCACATCGCTGTCAACGGCAAAAGTGCCCAGAACACTGGCAGCATTGCCACGTTGAATGGCAATGCTGCCAGAAAGAGAATAATTTAAAAATTTTTAAATTATATTTTTCATATTCGGAAAATAATTCTAAAGCACGGGTTTTTTTTACTAATAGCGCTTCGCTTGAAGAATTTGCTACATTTTCATCATTGCAAACAAAGTTAAAAAGTCTGGTTAAATTACCTTTAGTATATCCTCTAGCCGAAACCAATTCCGACAGCTCCATTTTCTAGTAATTTTTCACAATATATCGCTAGAACACAGTAGAAACGACGATTGCTAATGCTCTACGTGAATTACACAACTATTACTAAAAAATGTCACTGTTCTTGACGGTTATTATAACGTTTAAACTTGTTTATTTCTAGAATCCAACGAGAAACTGGAAAGGTAGGCCGTACATTGGCCGACATACGCCGACAACACGTTAGGTTACTTCGACTTACACCAACACCGAACAACGCACATAAACTTTGGCCGAGACACTTCGCCGACACGCCGACACGAAGTTGCGCGAACGCCGACACACTGCCGCCTTGAACTACCTACTTAGTAGGTATTTTGGCAGGCTCTTTACGCCGAAACGCTGACCTTCTTCTTAGATCGTGAAGAATTATCTGGCCAGCATCCCCGGAGTATGCGTACACGTTGATACCGTAGCCGCACCTTCGCCGACACGAAATTGCGGGCTCGCCGACACACTGCCGCCTTCAACCACAGGACTCTTTATGCCGAAACGCTGTCCCTCTTCTTAGATCGCGAAGAATTATCTGGGCAGCATCCCCGGAGTATACATTCACGTCGATACCGTAGCCGAGTTGGAATTGCAGCTACTGTCTGGCACTCGACGATACTGAGGTTGAGAAGAAAAAAAAAATGGCGGGCCGTTTGTTGAGCACGATGCTGCCTCTTCAATCTGGCGAATTTCTTGTTTTTCACACGTCACACGTTGGATTCTTACTTCTCGAAGGACCAATGTTGCGCTGGTTATTGCATGTTAAACGATATTTGGATGATTTGGATGTACAAAATAAAATAAACGAAAAAAAAACTTGAGAGCGATGTAATCGTGATCGTGATTCTGGAACCAAGTGTTGCCACACGGCAAATGTTTTTACATGAAATCTTAGTGTTGCTACATACAAACAAAAAGTTGCCATACGGCATAATTATATTAAAATCTTAATGTTGCTACATAAACGCAACAGCATTATCGTGCGTGGAAAAGGATGACCTACGATATTATTCGTGGACCAATATTCCGCCAACCTGGGAAGCTTTGTATTGCCCATAAATAACATTAAGCCAAAAAACTTTTTTATTTCCTCAAAATCGGTAGGAACCCATTTTCGAAGCCTTGCAAAACGTGAAGCTTCTGATCTGGCAATTTTGTTAATAGCAAATCGGTTTGTTCGGTCAGCAATTTCTTGAAAAAGACTGTCAGGAACTTTTTTCAACCAGTAGTTGAAAAAAGTCAGCTGGAGATGCGTTAGACATGTTTGAGCGAAGGTGCGAGGGCAAGCCAGGATGTTCAGTAAAAGGGATTACTTTACGTTGATTACCTTTAAGATTTGACCAGGTCCCCGATGGCGGTGTATTACCTGAACAATAAAAATATAACTAATAAAATAATAGCACTCATAATTAAATGTTTGTTATGAATAACATCATTGCCACAATGCGACATACTACTGTATCTGGCTAAATATTATGTTATATTTGTAAAGTTTCATATCTATACAAGTAAGTATTAGAAATAGCGATGGGCCGAGTAACCGCGTATAAATTTTATCACACCAAATATTAGACGTATCATAAATAAAATTAAATTTTGATGGTTATCTATCAAAACTGAAACGAAACTACCTAATGGTAGGTACTCGGCGCATCTCAATCAGATGTAAGTATATTCAAAGCGAATTGCAAGATTTTACAACTTTGTTAGGTAGTTAGTTACAAGTGACATTAAAAAAAAAGATAACTCACCAATATTGGCAATCCAGATTTCATCGTCACTATCCTCACTTTCTGACAATATAATTCTCCGGCATCTTCTTGTGGTTGGTTGAACGTCTTCATCTGAATCTATTTGGAAACTTCGGTTCAAGATATTTATTTCGATGTTTTCTAACTGTGTTATCTCCTCTTGTGTCAACTCTAAGTCCTCAAAATCCATTTTTGCAGGAGAAGCGTAACATAATAACCTCACTTGACAACGCAGTGCGGGATATGACCGGGCAGAGTAGTGTCGCGGGCGTGTAGCGTGACCCCGCGGCCCCCGCCAACGGAAATTCTTTATTCCTTCGTAAGAGGCCACGCGACCCACCCGTGAGCCTTTCAACTATATCGCTTAAACTAGACGGTAAAAGTTGCTAATTTTTATTTTCTATACATATTACCGCACTTTATAAACTTTAGGATGATAATCTCAATTTGGTGAAAATTACTAACTTCATGATTTTATCTTGGCTCCAATGGAATAGTAGACAAGGCTCACCGGTGGGCCGCAAAGCAAACAACGTATTAAATAATGCCAACAACAATACTCGCTTCTCAAATACTGAGATCACCAACAGCAGTTCCATGGTTCTGAATAGTATTGACGAACATGAAGTAAACTCGGTCATCAATAGTTTGAAAGAGGACAGTGCTACCGGCTGGGATAATATCCCCTCTAAAATTGTTAAAGGCTGTCGAACTAAACTTGTTCCGCTGATTACTTATCTCTGTAACCTATCTCTGACTCAGGGTATCTTTCCGAGAGTTTTTAAGAAGGCCATTGTACAATAGTAACCAAAAATGCATAAGCATTCTTACGCACTTACAGCTTGACGGTTAGTTTGACTTACGACCTTCTATTTTCCAGCAGTAGTCAACAAACGGTTGTGGTTTATAATTTCGTAATTACAAAATGAGCTCAGATAGCCCAACGGTTTAGCGCCCTCAGAGAGAAGTGTGATCCAGTGTGTCGTTAGTTCAAATCCCACGCACTACCAGACTTTTTGTATGTTCTTATTCACATTGCAATAAGTTAGAAAGGTAGATCACAAAAATACAAAATAAGAATTTAGATTTCTGCGAGGTAGACATCAGTTATTTATAATTATTAATATTTAACTTGAACCAAATGAACTGTCGGTTGGTTGTAGTTGTTGGTTAGTGACGTGTGGTTAGCAGTAGCGTAATTATTCACAAAATGCAGGCAAACATTAGTATTGAAGTGACGGCGACTATTATTGCGCTGCATAAAAGTGGTCTTAATAAAACTCAAATATCTGAAGAAACCGGACTGAATGTGAGTAAAATATTTATATTTGAATTGTAACTTTATAAATTAATATTTTAACTAAAAATTTATACCTGAGATTATTTAGTAGAATATGGCTTAATTCTTTTTATTATTTTTTGAATCCATCCATCACTTTATGAGGCTTAAAAGCGAAATATTTGTGTTTATTATTGGATTTATAAATACGCAGTATTTTATTTTAAAATTATACTAAATAAATATGAGTATTAACTATATAAAACTGGCCAAGTGCGAGTCGGACTCGCCCATGAAGGGTTCTTGTACCATTTATCTATAAAACTACGAAAAAAACACGTTTATTGTATGGGGACCCCCCTTAATATTTAATTATTTTAAATTTTTAGTGTTTGTTGTTATAGCGGCTACGGAAATACATCATTTGTGAAAATTTCAGCTATCTAGCTATCACGGTTTATGAGATACAGCCTGGAGACAGACAGGCAGACAGACAGACAGACAGCGGAGGCTTAGTAATAGGGTCCCGTTTTACCCTTTGGGCACCCTAAAAATGAAGCCACTTTAGTATTTTGTTAAGTATAGCGACCTAATATTTTTTGTTTTTTTTTTTTTAGAGAAATACTGTAAGTCTTTGGATAAAAAGATATGAAGAAGAGGGTAGCCTTGCTAGTCGAAAGAGAAGTGGAAGACCGACGCTTATTAGCGAAGCGCAGCGACGACATATGGTGGACGAGTATGAAAAAAATGGTTTCACACCAACGAGACACTTTGCGGTATTATTCGACACCTCGTTGCAAACTGTTCGCCGTGCGCTCTACGCTGAAGGTGTGCATCTCAGAAAACCTGCTAAAAAGCCTTACTTGACAGAGAAACATAAACAAGAACGATTACGTTTCGCACGGGATTATTTAGATTTCGACTGGAATACCACCATATTTTCAGATGAAAAAACATTTAAATCCAGTCAAAAGGGCAGACTTCATTTATTGCGAAAGGATAACACTCGATGGTGTGATAAAAACGTAATCCCTAACACCGAATCAGGTCGTATTACAATTAATATGTAGGGGTGGATGAGTGCAGCAGGACCAGGAGAACTGGCTTTCATTCCTCCACGCGCAAACAGTTCGACTTATGCGGAAGTATTAGACTCCATCATGCTACCTACTGTGCGCATCATTTACCCTGCTGATGAGTTAGCACAATTTTCATTTGTCCAGGACAATTGTCCCATTCACCGGGCGAGTACTGTGCGTGAGTGGTTTCACAATCACCCGGAGGTTATTGTTGTTCCATGGCCAGCGCGATCACCCGACCTCAACCCCATAGAAAATCTATGGGGCTTGATGGTGCAAAGGTGGGACTCACGGAACAAGAGGTCCACGGAACAATTGAAAACCCATTGCATGGAGGTGTGGGAAAATTTAAGAGGGAGCGAAACATACGGTAATAATATTGGGTCCATGCGCAAACGGCTACTTGACTGCATTGAAAATAATGGGGGTTATACAAAATATTAATTAAATTAAAATATCCTTGTTTTAGTTTTAATAATCAGACGGTGTAACTAAATATTTAGTAGGTCATTTTAAAATATTAATAACGTTTAACGAAACACTAGACATATGACTTTTCATTCTTGCAAATCTAAACTCTAATTACATAAGAAATGTACTTAAAGAACAAACTATATACACTTAAAATAGAAAAAAAAAACTCCTAACTAAAAAATGGCATCAAAAAATTCGTCCCCATCGCTATCGACTGGAAGTGAGCCCAAAAGACTGGCTGCATTGCCACGTTGTATGGCAATGCTTATCCTCTGTCCAAGGTAAAAGCCAGCTCTTTGGTCACGCGAAACGTCAACTAAGCGTTTTGCAAGATCTTTAAATAGGACCCCACGGTCCAAGAGTTTCAACCCCAAACGGCTCAAAAATGTAGTTGCCAATAAGGCTACTATATTTCCGCCGTTTGAGGTTTTCAGCAGCCGAAGCCGCAGAACCAGCACAGCACGACGAGCTAGGAAGATGGGATGGCGCAAGAGTATCGACACAAGTAGCGTCCCACACTAAAGGCCTACCCATCTTCCATGGAAATAAAGACATACCGTCCGGTCTTTTGCCATCGTCGCGTGCCAGGCCAAAGGGTTCTAATACGGCTGGCACGCCGACGGCGACAAGAGCACGTCGGATAATGTCATTGATATTTGCGTGCCGTGCTATGCGACCCGCACTTCGACTGCATGACAGGCCGTGGTGCCCGAGGCTGTTGACAGCTTCGCCACAGTGGCAGCGATGAGGAGAACAACAGGATGCGCCTAAGCGAAGGGAAGCAGCGAGGCGGAAAGTAGTATCGTCGAACAAGGTGCCTATGTTCGACGACGGTAGTGCGTGAAGCCAGAGGCCCGACTCCCACTCACCCACAGCCAGCAGGCGTGCACGCTCCGCAGAAGTGGCAGCAGAGGCAATTAGGTTATTCTGAACTCCTCTGCAGAGCAGCTCATCCCACCGTCTCTGGTATGATGGGTTGTCGGGTAAATTTTGATTCGGGCAAGCGAGTCTCCAGGCATTTATAGCCTCGGTAAAGTACGGCACATCAAAATCAGTCAGTGTAGAAGCTAGGATATTCCTGACTTATTTTTCAGTGCCGTGAACCGATGATATAAAAGCCGGTAAACTAATACTGGTAATTTTGCGGACGCCAAGGCCTCCCATGCGGATGGGAAGAGTGGCTTGAGCCCAAACTCGGTCGTCCATAGCCACATTTAAAATTGATGATAGCGTTTGCTTTATAATTTCGTCCATTTTTTCCAGAAGGTGAGGGTGCTTCCATAGATGGGAAGCACGAAGAAAATATGATAATTTAGGGCCGAAACAGCAGTAGCGAATTATGGTGATGGCCGAATGCATGTTAATTTTTGACAATCTTTCCGAAACATCATTGAAATTTTGAATTTTTTCATCAACAAAATTAGGAAAAGAATTCTCAAAGATTGGCGGCGACCCAAGGAGGCGAAGAGAGCTTTTATCCATTATTTTGATTTCAGGGGCTATTGCGTTGAATTTTGAAAGAAAGAGTTGTCGGTCAGAACTGTCAGATAAAAATAATTCACATTTAAAAAATTCAGATGAAGTCCTATGGAATGAAACTGAGTTTTTAAAAATTGTAGATCATCTAATACCGAAATTACATCGCCACCAAGGGTTCCATCATCGAGATACCAAACATTAAATTTTGAATTTAGCTGTCGAATAATTGGATGAATAGCTAAACTAAAGATCACTAGCCCGAGAGGATCACCTTGTTGACAGCCAACAGCGGATTCCAAAAGGTTGTCCTGGTAAAGTAATTTAGATGGTTGACTTTCGTTTAAAACAGCTATTTCTTTTAACTTGGCACAAGTTAAAAGAAATAATAATCGCCTTATCTTAGGAATGCAGTGAACTCGCTACTAAGTTTGCTGACGATAATCATGGTTTTATTTTGTGTTCTGTTTCTTCTACCCGCAATTTTGTAACATAAATTAATAGTTAGATTTATTTTTCTCAACTAATTGACGATTGTCTTAAGTTTTTGAGGTTGAGTTTCAATCATCTTTTCGCCAAGAAAATGAACAATTAAGCTATAACCTCAATACATTATTTATGACGTTACCTAAAAATGACATGTTTACCAAGTCAAAACCATATATTAGTTTTCAATAAAACTGGTTGAATAGCAATACCTTTAATAACTAACTATCGACAGTTATATTTTGTATTATTAAAATATCCTTTCATTGTTATTATGAATGGTCTAAGTGAGTATATTTCCAACAAACAATGTTATCAACGGTTACAAGAGAACTTTTTTTGTCTAGGTAACAATATAACGAATAAACATTTGTATTATCATTCAGCACGACTTTTTTATTTCTACCTTACAACATCGAAATGATGAATAAGATCACTACTAAATAGTTGCAAATTACGTATACGATAAATAAATCATTCATCAATTCGTAATTTGCAACTAATTAGTACAAAAAATACAATATATAAAATACAATTGTAGTTTCAATAGTAGAAATATAAAAAAAAAACTTATTTATTATATGGTTTTTTTATAACAGAAAAATCAGTTACAGACCATTAATTGGATTTGAACTAGGAGTTCGTTGATTGCGAATCTATTACCTCGCCCTGACGGCTACAAGCACATGAGTGACTAGCGCGAATTTTATCAATCCAATGGTCGCCTGAGCTGTGCCTGTGTAAGGCATGTTCTTAATGACACACTAACGCGCGTAGTGCGACGACAGTACATTAGTGTGTGTTATCTGTGGAATGTTGAGATACTCATACAAGCAACGAGTATTTAGTGTTGACGACAACGTGAAAGTAGAAGGTAGTAAGTCAAACTATACGTCAAGCCAATTACTTTGAGAGATTCTTATCGACTTTTGGAGTCTGACTGTACATCCTATTCATAAGAGTGGTGACAGAGACAGTGGCAATAACTACCGCCCCATTTCTGTTCTTCCGTCTCTATCTAAAATCCTGGAAAAAATATTAAACAATCGTCTGATTTCCTTCCTGGACAAGTACCATATCTTGGGGGATAATCAATATGGATTTAGAAAAAGAGTGTGTACTGAGGACGCCGTCCTTAATCTGACTAATGAAATTGTAACTCACTAGAAAGGAATGGGTTATATCCTAAAGGTGGTACTAGGATGAACAGCAGAGAAACTCCGGTGACAATAAATAGTGGACTGTATTAAGTTTAGAAGGAAGTTAACAAACGATTATAACAATATCGAAAACTAAATCAAATAGGAAAGAGTGTGCGCTCAGTAAGGCGGACGATGACGCAGTGTCGTGGGTCGGCGGCCGGTGCGCGGGCGCAGCTTGAACGCCCCCTCTGCGACCGCAGGTACCCCGCGCGATGGCCCGGCGCGTAGTGATGTTCTTAACACTCACCTTGATAGTAAGCGTAAATGCCTTGGCATTTTTTTGGATCTCTCCAAGGCGTTTGACACTGTGTCTGTCCCCATTCTTATGAATAAACTGGAACAAATTGGTATCTGTGGAGAACCGTTGAAAATATTTAAGGATTATCTTACAGACCGCACCCAGTGTGTCAAGATTGGATCAATAGTGAGTGATGAAGAAAACCTTTCCTTTGGAATACCCCAAGGCTCCATTTTAGGACCCACTATGTTCCTTATCTACATAAATGAGCTGTGTAGACTATCATTATTCAAATGTAAAATCTTTACATACGCAGATGACACAGCTTTAGTAGTTAATGGAGAGGACTGGGTTGAGGTTCAGAAAAATGCACAAAATGCTTTGAAATCTGCCATGTCGTGGCTATCAGAAAATCTACTAACATTAAATGTTTAAAAGTCTGTATTTCTTCCATTTGCCCTGAGGAGTAAACGACTTTCCACATCCCCAATCTATAATATTGAAAGCTCATAACTGTAATTGCCTGAATCTTAACTGCCCATGTCCGACGCTAAGTAGTTCTGACTGTGTTAAATATCTCGGCGTTTTTATAGACAACACTCTTAGCTGGACTCCCCAAGTTACCTCCCTCGCAGCACGAGTCAGAAAACTTATTTACATTTTCAAAAACCTTAGGAAATCTGCTGATTTATAAACACTAAAATTAGTATACTTTGCACTGTGCCAGTCCTTAATAACATACTGTATATGCGTGTGGGGTGGCTGTTGTAGTAGTCTTATGATTGGGCTGGAGAGAGCGCAAAGAGCCGTTTTAAAGGTTATGACAGCTAAGCCTATCCGGTATCCTACTAAAAAGTTATACACCGACTCTGAGCTACTGACCGTTAGAAAACTCTATGTCCTGCATGTGGTATTGCGGAAACACTCAACCAAACACGCTGAACTCATCTCTAACAGACGTCAAGTAACAGACATTCTTCGTTCCCACAGACACAGTACCGCATTAGCTCGGAGACATTATAATGTCACATCCATAAATTTGTACAATATAACTCATAAAATACTTCATATCTTCCAACTCACTAAATCCAGAGTCAAGTCCCGTATGAGCAAATGGTTGATGAGCTTAAATTATGAAGAAATTGAGAAACTTCTTAAGCCACCTTAGGCCTTCAATAGCCACATTCACACTCCAATATCAATTAAACGCCTCACATCACAAACCTCTCGGAACCTGCCGCTTACAAATCATAACACTTTTTAACACCATAACACACAACACACGTTACACACCACCTATAACACTTCTTTAACACACCACTAATAACTAACTACTTTCATCTCACTAATCACACCAGACAATACTACACCTTACAGATAGTCGTAGATAACAATATATTTAGTGTTTCCTTTTTTTTTTGTTAACTGTTCTTTTGTTATTTATTTTTTATTATTTGCCTGCTGCATGCATCCCTTCCTTTTATTATTCACAATATTTTTACCAAATGAGAGAGCCCCTTGACTTCCATAATACAAGTTCTACTTAGTTTGGAAGTCGAGTTCCAACTTGTAACTTTTTGAATGAGTAATAAAACCTTTTTTTTATTTTTATTTATTCGTGCGTTAGCGTTGCCACTGCCCGCTTTTACGTTTGTTTTGTGCGCTATTATCACATCTAAATAATTGCTGTGACCACATAATCAATATGGACATCAGAAAGTTTTTTGGTGAGTATCACTTGCGTTTAGTTTTCTTATTTTCCGTCCGTAAAATAACGTCAATTGATTTGATTATAAATGCTGATTTTGTATCGGTTTTTTAAAATCGCAATAAATCCGTTTCTAGGCACGATATCCGATTCTTAAGGTGGCTCTAGTCGATATTTTTTCCATAGAAACTTCGGGAGGGTATTACTCCGCTGTTTGACAGAGTACATCAAAAGTTAAACATAATATCGTTTTGTCATATTATTAGTTTTGTCTGTATGGAAACAGAATGGTAAAATAAACCGCCATTAAAAAGTTATGAGCCACCAAAGTTTCGTTTTTCTTGCCAATTTTAACGCATCTTTGGGCGTAAATAAGTAATAAACACAATGTAAAATCTTTAAAACCAAGTCGGTACCGACAAAGCTCAACTATCGAAGAATTCAATAACTTTTATTTTTAATCGATATATGCAGTAGTTTTTTCATAAAACTCGATTTACGAAAGGCCTTCTCATATTTTTTTACGCGCGCGTTTTACTATGAATTATCGTGCCTCTCACTGAATAACGTTCCCCCCGGTGCGGTGCGGGGGGACAACGCTCACGCACACGTGCGTATTCAAGTTACAACTGTGTCTGCTGCGGTGTGCTGTGGCCTGTGGCCTATGTCGTTCATACGTATACGTAGGTAGACTATACTTGCGCTCTAATTTATATTGACTCATTGGCTTGATTTTTGGATTTCAACATTATATTTTATATCTGTTTGACTTCGCACTGTAGTTTGGACTCCGTATTTGCGTTTGAAATTGTTATTGTTGCTTTGAGTGGACGCTGCATAAGTACGTGACATTGTTTTGAATCATTGAAAAAGTTTAAAAAACCACATATTATAAACAATGGGTAGAAAAGTCATAATTTGGCGTCGTGACCGGGTCTTCGACAACGCGTCGCTGCCCGCGCCCGCTGCAGTGTAAAATCATCGCGGCGGGATGCTATCGCGCAATGAATTTTCAACTCTCGATGTTGAAACCAATGATATAATTATAAGTTGAAATGGTGTCTTTTTTTGACGCGTTGGGATTAACTCTGCTGAGTGCTGGGTTCTCAACGCTCGGCTGAACGGAATATTTTTACGTCCGTGCGTACGGTGGCTAAGCGTTCTTACAATCGAGCGACATGACGCCGCCGTGCCACCGCCGCCGCACGCGTCTACGACAGGGATAACTGCACGCGTCGTTGGTGGTCGTTGAAGCGCCCGTCGACAGCCAACGACAAAGGTTGCCGGCCGCCAGCGGCAACGTGTCGCTCGTTTAGTTGAGTACCTAGGTAGCAGGTAGCGAAATCCAAAGTTCAAGCCAGGGTCAATGTAATGTTTGTTACTGGGTTCATTCTATTTGCTTTCAAAATAGTTTCTTGCAATTGACAAACCTAATTTTGTGTTCGTAGGTACTTTTGCGGCGGACAAGACTTTTTTATGGATGGGAAACCAAATAACTGCTCCCGCTTTGGGCGAAGCAGAAGGGAGTGTCAGACTCTTCTTGACTAAAACCCATCCGTGTTCCTCCTAATGCCCTCTGCGTACCGTACTTACCAGGGCCGCGGTAACTCTTTCGAACAAATTCTGCAACATCATAGTTTACATAGCTCTCTGCCTAATAGGTACCTACTGTTATATTAACGTAGGTAGGTACTTACCTACAAGCAAAGATGCCATAAAACAAACCGTTGGCGTCGTAGACACTAAAATTTTAACGTTAGGTAGGTAGGTATGTAGGAGCTAAGTAAACAATCTTTATGTGTCACTTGTCAGTTTGTCACAATATACTGTGCACTTGTCTGATAATTTAAAGCAATCTAATAATGAATGCAAATCTAAACACGTCTGTGTCAACCAATAGGGGTAACTAAAAATAGAAAACCGGCCAAGTGCGAGTCGGACTCACGCACCGAGGGTTCCGTACAAATATTATAATATAAGCAAAAGTTGTGGATTACGATTTATGACGTACCTATTAAAAAAACTCCTTAGGTACTAGATCTCGTTCGAACCAATTTTCGCTGGTAGTTTACATGGTAATGTACATCATATATGTTTTAGTGTTATCATTCTCTTATTTTAGAAGTTACACGACACACACACATTTTACCACTCTGGAAGTGTCTCTCGCACAAACTATTCAGTTTAGAAAAAAATGATATTAGAAACCTCGATATCATTTTAGAACCCCTATCCATACTATACCGGCCTACAGGTTAAGGTAGGTAGTAAGTTCACAGAATACGTCTACTTACCAAGTTTAGAGTTTTCGACAGCATAGTTCTTATAGTTTCGGAATAAAGTGGCTGTGACATTTTTATTTTATTTTTTTATTTTTTTTTATTATTTACATACGGACGGACAGACAGACAGACAGACATGACGAATATATAAGGGTTCCGTTTTTTGCCATTTGGCTACGGAACCCTAAAAATTAAGAAGACAGGTAGGTAAGTAAGTAATTTTGATAACAATTTATAGGATGGTACTTAGGTAGAACTAATTTCATTATTAAGTACTAGCGACCAGCCCCGGCTTCGCACGGGTGCAATGCTGATACTAAATACACTACAGAAAAACCGTGAGAAAAACTGTTACCTACCTACCTCACGTCTGAGCCGCGATCTATGTAAGGTACCCACCTTACATAGATCTAAACTCCCCTCCCGCACGCGCACCCCCGCCTTGGTGACGTTCACTTCGCAACGGGCCGTGCAGCAGAAATCGTAATATTTTAATTTCGCCATAACTTCAAAACCAAACGTCCGATTTTAATCATTCAAAGACCAAATATGATCTACATAAACTGTACTTAGTGATGAAATACTATTTTGATAAGGATTAATAGCATGAGTAAAATAAACGTGTTTAAATGTAGTCCAAAAAAATATCTAGATTTTTAAATAAAAAAAATGGTTGTTGTGCCTCACTCGACATAGAAAGGTATAGTGTGTCGCGGACTTTTTTGTAGATATTTATAAGATCTACAATTAATTAGAACAATTTATGGTTGTATCTTTTATAGTTTAGGCAGCGTACGCAAAATAAGTTACTTTTCTGGTTGATTTTTACACCTTGTGTCCGAAAAACCCAAATATCTTACGGAACCCTATTTTTTTGCAAAATAAAATATAGCCTATGTTACTCGTGGATAATGTAACTTTTGAATGGTGAAAGAATTTTTAAAATCGGTCAAGTAGTTTTTGAGCCTATTCATTACAATCAAACAAACAAACAAAGTTTTCCTCTTTATAATAATAGCGTTTTTAAATAAAAAAATGGTTGTTGTGCCTCACTCGACATAGAAAGGTATAGTGTGTCGCGGACTTTTTTGTAGATATTTATAAGATCTACAATTAATTAGAACAATTTATGGTTGTATATTTTATAGTTTAGGCAGCGTACGCAAAATAAGTTACTTTTCTGGTTGATTTTTACACCTTGTGTCCGAAAAACCCAAATATCTTACGGAACCCTATTTTTTTGCAAAATAAAATATAGCCTATGTTACTCGTGGATAATGTAACTTTCGAATGGTGAAAGAATTTTTAAAATCGGTCAAGTAGTTTTTGAGCCTATTCATTACAATCAAACAAACAAACAAACAAAGTTTTCCTCTTTATAATAATAGTGTAGATGTAGATAGTGTAGATGTATCTAGTACCTACGGACATAAACTGCGATGACTATTCAAGTAAGCATCAGATCTGTCGGTGGCGGCGTGGCGGCTGCATTACCACCAAGGAAAAACTAAACATAATAACAATAGAATAAGCAATCCATATTAGGTACCTATAGGGCCGTAGAGGTATAAAACGATAACACAGTGCCTACTATTTTTACTAAGAGTTTTTAGGTAGGTAGTAGCTGATTTCTCGGCGAGCGTCGAACGACTACGCGCCGCGCAGCGGCGCGCGGTGGCGGTATGTGTGCATCGTGTAACTTCGATTTAGTTCGGAACGGTTCGGAACGATGTTTGTGTGCGTGCGAACTAGACGTGCATGAAGGCTAGCGTCTAACTGCTCATCACTGGTACTATCTCTGTCGGGCATGATGCGAGGTGAGACAGCGTGCTTTTTGGCCATGCCTACCACTGAGTTCGAGCCCGCGACTAGTTGGCCCTTAAGGGTCGTCAGTTTAAATCAAAAGGAAAATTGCTCAATTTAATGGCTCAATCTAAAATAGGACCGTATTACCATAGCTTCAAGTAGAAAATTGTATGAATGAATATAGGCAGTGCCGATTCGGCACAGTCGGCTCGCGTATGCTTGAGACTCCGGCGCGTGCGTGTCGTCGCGCCCGCTCTATAGTGCTCGAGCGAGGATGCCCGAGACCGCGCAAGCATAGCCGCGGCGGTTAAACCGCCCGAAATAGCTAGGACTGTTGATATAAAAAATATCGTTGACGCTCGTCCTTGCGCGGGCTCGAGCCTGCCGCCGTCTTGAAGCGCATTTATGCTTTCAATGTGAATTGCGGACCAGAAGAAGTTGTAGGTATTTCAAATATTTTGTTTTGCAGTTTTAAAAAGAAAGAAACCTGAAGGAGCAAGCAGTGACAGCGATGATTCCGTGGGTGACCTGACGAGACCTAGCACATCCAAAGAACCGGACTTAGTTCCCGACTCTTCGATAAATGACTGCAACGAAAATGACATCGGTAAATTTATTGGACAAGCATCAAAGTTATCGACTGAAATGAAGCAAGAATTGCTTGAAAACACTTGGTCTCCGTCTGCGAAGTATGACTTTGCGGAAGACGCTAAACATTTAAAGAGGAAATTCAACAATTCATGGTTGGAAACGTACTCTCCATGGTTGGCCTATTCCAGGCACCAAAAAGGAGCTTTTTGTAAATATTGTACGTTGTTCCCGCCAAATCCACATTCTTTTTGTACGTATTAGGGTCATTTATCATAAGGCCGTTTTGTAAGTTCAAAGATATTCACGAGCATTGCAAAAAGAACATGGAAACCCACTTCCATAAGATGGCACTGGAAGCCGCTAAATCATTTCTTGGAAGTGTGCCTGTAGATTTACAACTCAACAAATACTCCCAGGGCATTATTGAAGAAAACCGAAAAATTATAACATCTATTATTTCCTACATTACGTTTTGCGGGTAGCACGACTTAGCTCTGAGAAGAAAACATTATGGCGAAGGTATTCTCGAGGACTTATACAAGCTACGAATTGATGCGGGAGATTTATTTAGTTTTGAAGAAACACATTGAGCATGGGAAAAAGAATGCAAGCTATCGATCGATTGATATTCAAAATGAAATAATCGCAATTTGTGGAGATGTTATTAAGGCAGACATTGTGAAAAAAGTAAAAGAAGCAGAAGCTTATAGTGTGTTAGCAGACGAAACAGCTGATATTTCCGGTACTGAACAATTATCGATTGGGCTGCGATATTTTGACGAGGAAGCCAATGGGGTCTAAGAAATTTTCGTCGGATTTGTTGAGCTGAAAGGTCTGAATGCGAAATCTATTGTGTTCAATACATGATTGAACCTGAAAGTAGTTTTTTAGTTTTTTAATGACAACATTTTTTGTTCTTTTTTGTCATCTGCCTGGCAACACTCACTTCTAAGAAAAAAGTCAATCTTAGCGAAACAGCTCAGCAAAGCTGGCTCATTTTATTGTGTTTATTCTATAATAAACGTACTATTATTCTACTCTGGTTTATTTATTTATCAGAGTAAGTGGTCCTTCGAGCCGGATTTTTCTAATTGAAAGTTGAAAGTTTAGAGTATGGAGTTTGAAATCTAATGGAATGTTCTCTAAAATTATAGGCTTGGAATTGGATGATTCACTCGAGCCTTGACTGCCTGGTGACTATTTTCATCACTTGCTCTGCATCTTTAATCATATCATCAACTGAGCTTCCAAAGTGCTCTTTGAGTTCCTCCCTTGTCTGCTCATCTAATGAGCAATTGATGGTATTTGTCTGAGCATTAAGGAACGCCTTTACCTGTCTTACGTTTACTGTGACTCCATCTGTCTTGGCTCTGTACTTCTCGAGTGATTTATTCTTAGGGTCGAGATGTTCCTCAATCACAAACGCGGTCTGTACCAGGTCGGCATAGTCTGCTGCCCTGAAGCACTGGAAGTGGGGTCGGAAAAGGTGGATATAAATGATCTCCTCCCGAGAGTGCCCTTCCTGGGAAATGATTTCTTCCACTTCTTTCTTCTCCTTAAGAAACTTGATGACCTGAGTCGTTAAAGGTTTAAGAAGGATTACGTTTCCCCCGGTAGCAAGCACCCTATTGACAAGGGCGTACGTTGTCATCTCCGAGAGAGCCGTCAACATTTTGACATGAGTTTTAACAGCTGCAGTTCGAATGTCGTCGTATTCCCCTTTGACTATAGAATAAACTGCCTTTCTGAGGGTCGGACGTGAAACGGCGAGTTGATTAACCCGAGATCCCCCGTTCTGCAGATCTAATTGTCTGGCAGTCTCAGCCGTCTGCTGGATAGACGATAGGAAGGCACTGTATCTCTTTGTAATCCAGTTTCGAAATTCTGTTTTATTTGCAACGGGACGACACAGAACATATGCTCCGTAAACAGCGTGAAAGGCAAGTATACCTTGGGGAATCGGGAGTTTGTCGTCTTTAAGCTTCTCGTACTTCGACTGAAGTATTGTTGGGATGCAACTCTGATCGTCAAGCATGTAAGTGATATGCTGGCTGATCCTGACTTTAATGTCCCTTCTACAATTGAGTTATTACTGGGTGCAGATTTTTATTTCAAAATTATACAAAATGGTAAAATAAATTTAAATAATGGTCTAGTGCTGCAAAATACTTTATTTGGACATGTAGTAGGTGGTAGCTTATCTTTCACCACTGTTCAAGTGCAGAATATGGTGACAAATTTTGTAGTGCAAACTAGTGAAGAGAATTTAAGTGAAGTCATGAATAAGTTCTGGCTTGCGGAGAAAATCCCTGAAAAAGCAGAGGTTACCTCAGAATGTCAACTAGCTGAAGATTGTTTTCAAAAATCTGTACAATTGATTGATAAGAGATTTTATGTTGATATGCCTCTTACAGTTCCCATGGATCAACTAAATTTGGGAGATTCCTTCTCAATTGCTCTTCAGAGATTTCACTCCCTTGAAAATAAATTCAAAAACCATCCTGAATATTTTCAGCAATATAAGACCTTTATTAACCAGTATATCGAGTTGGGGCATGCCAAGATTGTTAACATTGGTGATTATGATGTTAAAAATGATCCCATCTATTTTCTAACACACCATGCTGTCAGGAATGAGCACAGTAAGACTACTAAATTAAGAGTAGTCTTCAATGGTAGCCAGAAATCTAAAAATGGAGTCTCTCTCAATGATAAAATGTACAATGGACCTACAGTACAAAATGAACTGTTTGACATACTCATCCTATTTAGAACATACCGGTACACATTAATATGTGATATTGAGAAAATGTTTAGGCAGGTACATTTGAATAAAAATCAAGTAGGATTGATAAATATATTATGGAGAGACAATCCACAAAATCCCATTGTTTGCCTTCAGCTTCAAACTGTCACATATGGCTTAAAGGCTTCAACCTTCCTTAGCACCCGATGCCTGGTAGAACTTGCTATGAGGTTCCATGATGAGTATCCTCTGGCTTCAGAGGCCATCATGAATAATACTTATGTTGATGATGTCATTGCTGGCTGTGATGATTTGAAGGAACTGGCCAACCTGAAAAAAGAACTTATAAGTTTACTGGATTTAGGGACATTTAAGCTACACAAATGGTGTTCCAACTGTTACATATGAGATTTTGTCCCTCCAGTGGGTAGGAACAAAAGCCCAGATGCAAGGTGGGTTGAGGTTGTAATGCAAAGAAACAACGAATTGTCTTAAACAATATAATTTTATTTGCAGGCAACTACCCACTAAAAATATAAAAATGGTTAGGCTTAGGTAGAGGTTAGGGTAATGCCAGCCAGCATAAAGTTCAGTCGGTGGAACTTGGGTAGTGGGGGGTTGAAGATAACCCAGTACTGTACCTATTATTTAAATTTAAACTAACTATTAATTGTTCTTAATAAATTTCAAGGACAACCTTCCAGTTTAGTGAATGAGAATTATAATCTTAAATTAATTAAACTAAATGGGCGCCAGGGACTTGAAGAGTCCCGGATCCCTGAGCCGACTAAGATGTTCAATATCCTTCCAGTTAAGCGTAGGTGTCGAACCCGGGGTCCATTAATTGAAGGTAGATAAAGACCGGCTTCTAATTTTGAAAACCGGGTAGGTAGTAAACTGGTTCTAGAATGAACCGGTTGAAAATTGAGGGTAAAAGTTAAATATAAAAAAAAACCGTCCCGCCTGCGCTATATCGCTAGGCGGACTCTGCCACTGCACGGTCGTCTCCACAGGAGGCGTTGTGTGGACTCGAGGAACGGGTCTCACGTCCAGGCTCCAGAGGCGCCTCTAGATCCTGGCGGCGAGACGAATCTCTCGAGTTGCCTCACCTGGAATTGACAACACGGGGAGCCTATTATATATGGGGAAGCTACGGTACTTTCCCTGAGAAGGAATAAAGGGGTCCGAGCTAGGAAATCTAAAGGATAAAACAATAGCCGGACCACGTGGCCTATTGCAAACACAACACAATTAGCTACGACTTTCAACGCTAACCTTGCATGGTTGGACAATAAGAAACCCACGGGGGTGCAAAACTTACGGTTGATTAGGGCTGAAGACACTTGGCTGCAAGCTTCGACCGGCTGGGAGACGGGTCCGCCTAATTTCCTTAGCGAATCCTTTCAAAACATGGAGTCCTGTAATAAATATCCAGGGATCACAACAATATCCTTTTAAACGACCTTGGAAGGTCTCGAAGATCACTTTCAAACACTCTTTCAACAAAATTCCTACCTTTAAGACACGAGGGCAAGAACGCTGTGTGTGTCCAGCGTGGTAGATGGAAAAATGATCGATTGTTTGTCCTGTCAAGCATTTCAACCAGAACAAGACAGCCCACTTAGAAAAACTCCTCTTTTTCTAGGTAAAACATGTGGGAACTCGGGTGACTGAATCACTACAACAAGATATTAAATTCCTGGAAAGATCCCTAACAACCGTCTAACTTGACGTTTACACCCTGGAACAATAATAATAATCAGGATCCAAGCTAACAAACTCATCATTTCCCACTTCCAACACTATCGTTTGTCTTGAGTGGGGTAATTCTTTGATAAAATCGGCTAATCGAGAATGTACAACCTGGCCACACCAAACCAGTGACAAACCATAGACAATGTGGTTTTCGAAATTTCTAGAACAATGTCTATAATGAAAAAATAATTACATTTCCGTCTATGGTTAAAAGACCAGTGTCTTTTCACCAAAAGCCGAAAACTATTAAGGATTGTTCTATACGATATTAGTATTAGTTTCCAAGCAATCTGACAAAATCAACTAATAATATCGATTAAACTACAACTTTGAATCGGCAACCGCTAGAGGTCGCCTCCAACTGACAGAGACTGACGTTTCAACAGAATGACATTTGCAATGTCGACTGTCACAACATTATGATATGACGTATTTATATTATTGTGAAAATCTGTTTATTTAGGGTTTAGAAAAGTGATTTATCGACAGAAAGTGTTATCATTAGGGTCTAGTGACGCCGTAAAAATGAAGCAAATAACTCCTTTCATAAATCGCAAGTCAAAGTCAGTTGCACAAACTACAATGATCATTTTACTTGGAAACCTAAGGTAAATGTTAGGTTCAAGAAAAACAACGTAACACAACAATGAAGATATTCTTAGTGACTTACAGGGTGAACAAAAATATTTTGACGAATTAGATTTGAATGGGGATAACACTATAAAAACCCTTGGTGTCAAATACAACACTAATGAGGATTTATTTAAATTTCATAGTCCAAAACATGATCAATGTAAATTAAACTCAAAAAGAAAAATTCTAAGCTTCATAGGCAAGATATTTGATCCTCTTGGATTAATTGGTCCAGTAATAGTCAAAGCAAAGCTTTTTATGCAGGAGTTATGGGCCTTAAAAATAAATTGGGATGTCATATTACCTCAAAAGCAACTTCAAGACTGGGAAATATTTTTAAGAGATTTGCAGGAAATGGGTACTATTTCCACCCCAAGAGGTGTCTTAAAGGGTGATATGAAATCCATAGAACTAGTAGGATACTGTGATGCATCGTTAAAAGCAATTGGATGCTGCCTCTACATGCGAGTCTTATATAAGGATGGTACTGTCAAAGTCCATTTATTATGCTCAAAATCAAGGGTAGCTCCCCTGGGTAAAAGTTTAACAATACCTAATCTGGAATTAAATAGTGCAGTTCTACTCTCTGAGCTTGCAAATAGAGTGAAAAAGACTTTACAGTCCCGATTTCCAATTAAAATGACTTTTTACTCAGACTCTCAAATAGTTTTGGCTTGGCTCAACTCAAGTAATTTAAAGAGTGGAAAATATGTATCAAAGAGAGTAGGTCAAATTAAAAACTTTACATCAGGATGTACTTGGGCCTATGTCAGAAGTGCTGAAAATCCTGCAGATTTATTATCAAGAGGTATAGCTCCTCAGAAATTACAAAATAATACTTTATGGTGGCATGGTCCACAACACCTATCTGATACAATGTATCAGCACAAAGAAAATGAGTTCTACTTTCAAATAAAATCTGATGGACTAAAAGAGGAAGTGCATGCAGAAGCAGCTGCAAATGTTGCTAGTAATAATACAGCTGATGAATCAATATTCAATAGATACTCAAATTCAAATAAGCTTCAAAGAGTGGTGGCCTATATGCTGCGTTTCTGTAACAATAGTAAACAGTCAAATTCTAAAATGAAGGGGTCATTGACACCTCTAGAATTAAATAATGCTTTAATGGTCATAATAAGACAAACTCAAAGGCAGTACTTTTCAAATGAAATTGAGTGTTTATTGAAAGACAAGCCTATTAAATCTAGGCTGAGTGCTTTATATCCTTTCTTAGACCAACAGCTCATACTTAGAACTGGAGGTAGGTTGCAAAATGCAAAAAATATTTCTTATGACAAGATGCATCCAATAATCATGCCCAAGTCATGTCATGTTACCCACCTGTTTATCCAAACAGAACACTTGCGTTTATTGCATGCGGGTGCAAAATTAGTTCTAAGTTCATTGAGCCAGAAATACCATATAGTTAATGGGATAAGAGAGGTAAAAAAGCTTTTAAGTAAGTGTGTGAAGTGCTTCCAATTGAAAGCTACAGCTGCTAAGCAGTTAATGGGTTCCTTACCTGCACAAAGAGTTACAGCTTCTCGTCCTTTTGAAGTGACAGGGGTAGACTTCTGTGGTCCCTTTGATCTGAAAATAAGCAGAATTAGAAAACCGTTAATAACAAAATCCTATATAGCTATATTTGTTTGTTTTACCACTAAAGCAATACATGCAGAGTTAGTAAGCGACTTAACCACCGAAGCATTCTTGGCATGTCTCAAACGATTCATTGCTAGACGTGGACTACCTAGGCAAATATTTTGTGATAATGCTAAAAACTTCAAAGGTGCATCCAATAAGCTAAATGAATTGTTTAAGTTGAACACATCAAAGGAACATGTAGATACAATTAAAAATTATTGTTCCAATAACTATATTTCGTTCAAATTCATACCTAGTTATTCACCAGAGTTTGGCGGATTATGGGAAGCTAGTGTTAAAAGTCTAAAGTATCACTTAAAAAGAGTAGTAGGAAATTTGGTACTTACCTTTGAAGAATTGTACACAGTGATAACTCAAATTGAAGCAGTTTTGAATTCTAGACCTCTGTTACCAATGAGTGCTGAGATATCTGATTACAGATATTTAACTCCTGGACACTTCTTGATAGGTGCGCCTTTGACTAGTTATCCTGAAATAGATTATACTAATACAAATATTAACTGTCTGAAATTTTGGAAAATTTGTGAAAAACTAAAACAGGATTTCTGGAAAGTATGGTCATTGGATTATTTAAATACATTACAGAATCGCCCTAAGTGGAGGCAAGACCAACCCAATTTAAAGGTTGGAGATCTAGTTATAGTTAAGATGAGTAATTCTGCACCTCTTGAGTGGCCTATGGCCCGTATTGTAAAAGTAATACCTGGTGCTGATGGAAAAGTAAGAGTTGCAGAAATAAAGATGGCTGATTCAGGCAAAGTGTTTCTACGCTCATACTCTAAACTATGTCCACTGCCAATTAATGAAAATTCGTGACTTCTATTATTAATAGTATAAGTATAAAAGTTTAATTTTACCTCATTACTTATGTAAAGCGATAATAATTATTATAGAAAAATGTCAATTTAAATTGTAAATCTAAAACAAGGTGATTTTGTTATGTAAAATACTTACACTGGGCTGGATGCAAAGTAGGATCTGCTGTCATTAACTAGTGGCCACTTAGTACTAATAAATGTATATTTTTTTTATATTCAATGTAAAAGTTAAAGTTCAAAAAGCTGTAAAAGAACAATAATTCTGTATAATTTATAAGTTAATCCATCCAATAATACATCAAAAATATATAGTATAATAAGCAGCAAAAATAAAAATTTACAAACTAAATAGTATAAAATTGTATACTTAGACTTACCTTTGGCCCCGCCCAACTATGTTCAATACATGATTGAACCTGAAAGTAGTTTTTTAGTTTTTTAATGACAACATTTTTTGTTCTTTTTTGTCATCTGCCTGGCAACACTCACTTCTAAGAAAAAAGTCAATCTTAGCGAAACAGCTCAGCAAAGCTGGCTCATTTTATTGTGTTTATTCTATAATAAACTTGCTGAAAATATTCAGGATGGTTTTTGAATTTATTTTCAAGGGAGTGAAATCTCTGAAGAGCAATTGAGAAGGAATCTCCCAAATTTAGTTGATCCATGGGAACTGTAAGAGGCATATCAACATAAAATCTCTTATCAATCAATTGTACAGATTTTTGAAAACAATCTTCAGCTAGTTGACATTCTGAGGTAACCTCTGCTTTTTCAGGGATTTTCTCCGCAAGCCAGAACTTATTCATGACTTCACTTAAATTCTCTTCACTAGTTTGCACTACAAAATTTGTCACCATATTCTGCACTTGAACAGTGGTGAAAGATAAGCTACCACCTACTACATGTCCAAATAAAGTATTTTGCAGCACTAGACCATTATTTAAATTTATTTTACCATTTTGTATAATTTTGAAATAAAAATCTGCACCCAGTAATAACTCAATTGTAGAAGGGACATTAAAGTCAGGATCAGCCAGCTTAACACTTACAGGCAGTTTAATAGTTGACATATCAATGTATTGTTGTGGCAGTTTTGATGTGATTGTGTCAACAATGTGGCAAGAGACAGGCAACTCTACATTATTATTAGAACACAATACAATATTAGTGTACCTATCAATCTTGTTAGGATTGTTGCAAATACCTACAACATTAGTATTTGTTTTTAATTGAGGCAAATTTAGTTTATTTGCAAGATTCTTTTGTATAAATGATGCCTGGCTGCCGGTATCAAGCAAAGCCTTAACATACATATCCTGTCCATACCCATCAGCGAGCCTTACCCTGATAGTGGGAAGTAAAATGTTTCCCGTTGACGGCTGGTTACATAGATTACCAACCTTTTCATCTTCTGGACTCTCCTCATGCATGAGAGTATTGTGATTGAGTTTGCAAATTTTGCATCTAAAATTATATTTGCATTTATTTTTATGAGGCTTAAGGCATACTTTGCATAAATTTTTAGATTTTGAAAACTCAATCCGATCTCCTATGGCCGCTGTTTGAAATACAGGGCACAAATAGATAGGGTGTTTTTTATTGCAATAGATACATGTTATGTCTTTGGATGTTTCTTGTGTAGTAACATTAGTAACTTTGTATGGACTAGATTTGCCCCGAGCACTCTCATATGGAGTATTTTTTAATGTGGGACTATCTTCTAGCGCGATTGCACGCCGTTCCAAATATGACACAAATTCATCCATTGTTGGTAAATTGTCAGGGTCATCTCGGTCAAGGTGATATGCCCTGCATGTGTATGAGTCTAATTTACGACTCAATATAGAGATTAATAACATATCCCATTGTTTAGTGGGCTGCTGTAGATTTTTCAAAGCATAAATTTGCTGTTGCACTTCAGAAATAAACGATCTTATGGTGGCAGCTGTGCCTCTTTGCATTGGAGGCAAATCCAGAAGATGACTGATGTGGTTTGATATTAAACGAGCTTTATTGTCAAAGCGTTTCTTCAATAGGATTAATGCTTCAGGGTAGGACTCGTTTACCATTGGTAAATTTACAATGACTGCCAGAGCATCTTCTATAAGATATTTTCTGAGATAGAACAGTTTTTGAATGTCAGACAATGATTTATTTTTATCGATAAGCGCTGTGAACAGATCCATAAATGGTTTAAATTTAGTAAAATCTCTGCCATCAAACGTTGAGATTTCAATGTTAGGGAGTTTAGACATAGACACATTATTTTGTTCATTATTAATGGCAGTACTACAATTTTTAATTGATTCACTAAGCATAGCTAAAAGTCTATAATACTTTGACTCGACCACATCAATATTTTCGGCATCTTCCGGGTCCAGCACTAATATATCTACGTTAATGTCCTCATAGCACTTAAATGTACTTACAAGTTTGCTTCTTCGCGCCTCTAAGTCTGCCGCGCCGGCAGACGCAAAACTTACAGAGTCGTTAACGAAGGTTTCAATGCGCGTGATTGTTCCCTTGAGCAGACCGCGCCTCGTGCGTAAGGATGGGAGCTTGTCTGCCATATTTGCCGCGCACAATTAATTCACTATACCATTTATACCGCACTAATACATAGGTACCGCACTTTTGTATAAATTTACATCACGAAATCGTACTTTTGACAGCTTGTCACTGACATTTGACGTCTGACAGCTCGGAAACAGATATTTCTCAATCGCCCCAATTTTCGCGCCGTCGTCGCCTCGAACAATCTCGTGTTGCCAGTCAATGTATTACAGTCAGTCGGCTTTTGAGCTTACCGCTCTTGGTATTTTTCTTCTTATGCTTTTTCCTGAGGACTTCAGGATTCTCAGGGAACTTTCTTACTTGCAGGGTTGCAGGCAGCGTGTTTCTGGTCAAGACTGCGTACTCTGGTGCGGATCGGGGAACTTTTTTCTCCGGTCACGTGGGCACGCCAATCCTTGCACTGCTTACACCAGAGAATATAGAATTCTCCCCTTCTTGGAATGAACTGAATCCACCTTAAATGATCGTAATGCACGGCCTTACGACTGAGAAATATGGATTTCTCGTGGATTTCAAAGCAATCACGTAGTTTTTCCGGATGGCGCACAAGGTCAACCTCCGATCACTTGCAACAATCGCGATTAAACTGCACTGAATTTACTTTATTCATCGAAGGACCAACAGCTCATACTTAGAACTGGAGGTAGGTTGCAAAATGCAAAAAATATTTCTTATGACAAGATGCATCCAATAATCATGCCCAAGTCATGTCATGTTACCCACCTGTTTATCCAAACAGAACACTTGCGTTTATTGCATGCGGGTGCAAAATTAGTTCTAAGTTCATTGAGCCAGAAATACCATATAGTTAATGGGATAAGAGAGGTAAAAAAGCTTTTAAGTAAGTGTGTGAAGTGCTTCCAATTGAAAGCTACAGCTGCTAAGCAGTTAATGGGTTCCTTACCTGCACAAAGAGTTACAGCTTCTCGTCCTTTTGAAGTGACAGGGGTAGACTTCTGTGGTCCCTTTGATCTGAAAATAAGCAGAATTAGAAAACCGTTAATAACAAAATCCTATATAGCTATATTTGTTTGTTTTACCACTAAAGCAATACATGCAGAGTTAGTAAGCGACTTAACCACCGAAGCATTCTTGGCATGTCTCAAACGATTCATTGCTAGACGTGGACTACCTAGGCAAATATTTTGTGATAATGCTAAAAACTTCAAAGGTGCATCCAATAAGCTAAATGAATTGTTTAAGTTGAACACATCAAAGGAACATGTAGATACAATTAAAAATTATTGTTCCAATAACTATATTTCGTTCAAATTCATACCTAGTTATTCACCAGAGTTTGGCGGATTATGGGAAGCTAGTGTTAAAAGTCTAAAGTATCACTTAAAAAGAGTAGTAGGAAATTTGGTACTTACCTTTGAAGAATTGTACACAGTGATAACTCAAATTGAAGCAGTTTTGAATTCTAGACCTCTGTTACCAATGAGTGCTGAGATATCTGATTACAGATATTTAACTCCTGGACACTTCTTGATAGGTGCGCCTTTGACTAGTTATCCTGAAATAGATTATACTAATACAAATATTAACTGTCTGAAATTTTGGAAAATTTGTGAAAAACTAAAACAGGATTTCTGGAAAGTATGGTCATTGGATTATTTAAATACATTACAGAATCGCCCTAAGTGGAGGCAAGACCAACCCAATTTAAAGGTTGGAGATCTAGTTATAGTTAAGATGAGTAATTCTGCACCTCTTGAGTGGCCTATGGCCCGTATTGTAAAAGTAATACCTGGTGCTGATGGAAAAGTAAGAGTTGCAGAAATAAAGATGGCTGATTCAGGCAAAGTGTTTCTACGCTCATACTCTAAACTATGTCCACTGCCAATTAATGAAAATTCGTGACTTCTATTATTAATAGTATAAGTATAAAAGTTTAATTTTACCTCATTACTTATGTAAAGCGATAATAATTATTATAGAAAAATGTCAATTTAAATTGTAAATCTAAAACAAGGTGATTTTGTTATGTAAAATACTTACACTGGGCTGGATGCAAAGTAGGATCTGCTGTCATTAACTAGTGGCCACTTAGTACTAATAAATGTATATTTTTTTTATATTCAATGTAAAAGTTAAAGTTCAAAAAGCTGTAAAAGAACAATAATTCTGTATAATTTATAAGTTAATCCATCCAATAATACATCAAAAATATATAGTATAATAAGCAGCAAAAATAAAAATTTACAAACTAAATAGTATAAAATTGTATACTTAGACTTACCTTTGGCCCCGCCCAACTATGTTCAATACATGATTGAACCTGAAAGTAGTTTTTTAGTTTTTTAATGACAACATTTTTTGTTCTTTTTTGTCATCTGCCTGGCAACACTCACTTCTAAGAAAAAAGTCAATCTTAGCGAAACAGCTCAGCAAAGCTGGCTCATTTTATTGTGTTTATTCTATAATAAACGTACTATTATTCTACTCTGGTTTATTTATTTATCATATTGCATATTGCATCGATGAGTTTCCCTTAATCCTGCTGATAAATGCGTTGGTTTTGGATTTTTTATTCTATTTTTCTAGTAAATGTTATTATAACTTATTTACAAGTTTTTTATTGCATAGTCAAGACCGTACTGTACTGTCACAGAATATATATGTATGTATATAGGTAGTACTAAGATACTGTTGTTATTACAATCGCTGTAGATGTAAGGCTCGTAGTACAAGTCAAAAGCTTCATGTGCTGTCGACTTTACCTACAATTCATACCTACTTTTCTCATTCATAGAGAATGAGAAAAGTATGAATTGTAGTAGGTAAAGTCAACTAGCCCCCCTCCCCCCCCCGCGCCGTCGCACATAGGAGTATTCGCATTATAAAACTGGTCAAAATTATTTTTCGCGTTTTTTTGCAATTTCATCGAATGAAAGACAAAGTTCAATGACATTAGATATTTATTAAAAAAAAAACTACAAATTTGCGATAAAAAAATATCATTAGTCAGACTCAAACTGTTCGTCTACATGTTCTTCGTCATCTTCGTCTTCTTCTATACTTTCTTCGGCATCATTTTCATTTGGAGGTAAAAGCGGTGTACTTTCGACCATAAGACTGATTGCTTCCATTGAAAATGGCTTACTTTTCTTGTGTAGCTTTGGTCTGCTACAACTTAAATACGGGTCTGAACTTAGTAACAGCCTGTTTAATACATCTCTGTTACAATCGACTCGCGAAAATTTTCGAGCAAAATTTAGCCTATAATACCGTAAGTGCTTGTTGCGGGCCTCTGCTGCCTCTTCCGATAGTTGACCGATAGGTAGGATTGCAGTAGATATGACTTTGGCACCATGCATTAAAATTTTGTGTATAGTTGGTGACATAGGATGCCAACCATACAAATTTGTGTACATTTCAGCAGTTTCATGTGCATAGGCTCCAAATTTACCAACATCAATGCTGTTGCCACTTGAAATCACTTCTAAGATTACTTTAAATCGTTTTATTAGACCAATATTGATGCCCGTAATACGAGAAGAGCATTCCGGATCAGCAAAGAATCTTCTGGACGTATTGCCGTCATTAGTATTCCCAAATCCTGGCTTGGGAATGTCTACGAGTAGACCCATTTCTTCTTTGAAGGTAGTTTGAATCTTTTCTTTTGTTTCTTTAACAATCTTTTTGTCTTCGGCTGTTCGCGCTTGCCACTTTTTTAATGGTAATTTATAAGATAGGTGCAATAGCGACTCGAAGAAACGAATTCTAGCATGAAGAATCGATAATCCAAACTTCAGTGCTTCCTCATTGACTTCCTCTGCTACAATTAATTTGTTGAAATCTTTGGAAGTCTGTCCGCAAATATAACATCTCATAGTGGATGAAGTATCAGTTGCAGCATTGCATACTTTTCCGTCGATCATGGTAAGTATCATGGTATGCTTTATTTTACCTAATCCATTAGTTGTGGGCAATTCTGTTTTTTTTAAATTTGCAGCTTGACTTTTGATGTACGCTATTTCATTTTTAGTAACATCTTTTGATTCATTGATAAAGCGTATTCGTATGGGTCTGCAAAATCTGACAGAGGAAGGTACTGGGTTTTGCCATATGATTTTTTTTTGCTCTCCATCAACCATTACAACTAATCTTAAAGGCACGAATGAGCTTTGAAAAATATTTGCGTCACTGTCGGTATTGTTTTCAAACTTTTGTTTATATTGCAACTGCTGCGCTCCATCACAGCCCCATTTTGAAATTAAAACCATGTTTTTCTGTTCTTCCTGTGAACAAGTATCTACAACCTCTGCTACGTATTTATACAGACGCAATGCAGTGTGGTCAAGTAAAGCTTGTAGTTCAATCTCAGAGCAAGTTTCAGTCACTCGAATCGATTGCTCATTGGGGTAACATTCTTTTTTGGCCTTTTTTATGATTGAATAACAAGGGTAGATACTCTTGTTAGCCCCGTGTATAACTTCCCACTGTCTTCTACTGAAGTCGCCTTCTACAAAAATTGACAGAGCCCCTTCGGGTGTATGTTTCTTAACAACTATTTGCTTTTGAGCAGAAGTAATAACTTTGCGAAATTTTGTAGCTGTGGTTGGCGTGGAAGTCATTTCTTTTATTAATTTTGACGCATCACTATTTCCTGAAGTGCGCTGACTTACGCCAGCAGCATACGTCAGTTCCTCGACAGGTACCTGCTCCCGTAGTACTTTTGTTTTTCGACGCTTACTGCGGTCACTTAGCTCTTCGTGGACGTCCTGGTTTTTGTGTAGGTTCTGCAGACCAGTAGGGCAATTCGATCGAAGACGTGAGCCATTCTTCATTATTATTCAAGAAACGTTCATCCTTGTAACTACCGGCTGTCCATTTCTTCTTGAAGTCACTCTTGAAACGCCTTAAGGCCCGACTTGAAACACTCTTTTGATCAGTTGGACATTTAGTCATTTCCACAAGTTTTTTTTCCATTAATGAAAACTTTTCGTCCATTTTTTTCCCCTTGAATTCTTTCAGGATGTCATATAAAGCTCTTCTGGTAAATTTCCTGACGGTTTTATAAGAATCTACGAGAGAAAAAAACAAAAATTACAATGTTGAAATAATTCAAATTTTACATGCATTAACTTCGAATGGATAAAAAACAAAATGGCGGATTAAGGCGGACAATTTTATTGTAATATATGATTGGCATAAGCCTAAATTTCGTCTCTATAAAAGAAATGTAGCCGGACAAGACCAGACACTTAGACAAAAACACTGTATAACAAAATTAAAAGTAAAAATAAATGCCCTTATAGGACCCGTTAAACATAGTTCCTAAACGTACAAAATACTAACAGAAAATAATAAAATTTCATTTTAAATTACGGTACGTACCTTCCACTTCCATATTCAATTAATATTTTTTCTGAAGTCAATCACACGAAAATACAATAGCGAGAGAACTAAATACCACAAACAAAAGCGTCGCGAACAAAGACGTGCGATTCCAACATTGACTGGGTTCCGACTGACTTTACGACAAGAGGCAAGTGGGGGTAAAAGTTTTATGGCGGCCGATTGACAGACTGGTTATCAAACTTAAACAAAAAATGGTTTGAACGAATTTTTGAGTAACTTGTTACTTTTGACTTTTAACCGGTTTTAACATACGAATACTCCTATGTGCGTCGGCTGGCGACGCCCTTGCTCAAAATATACATTCACACACTGCCATAAACACGATTTTCATTTTTCTTTTTATTAGTTTTTATATAAAAATGTGTAACTTATACTTAATTAGCTCAACGAAACAATTGTTAATTAATCGAGGAAGAGCGAGGTTTATCCCATCACAAGTATCTTCGGATTACTTTCTGGGAAGCCCCGGCAACTAAATTGTAAAGATTTAAAAAAAAATGTATATAAGTAGTTTATCAGCCATATCGTTACCATAACACAAGCATTAGGTTGCTTAGCTTGGGACTATATGGCGTTGTGTGAAATGTCCAAGGATATTATTATTATTATTTATTATTATTATTATTTAAGAAAATAAACACATTTTTTTTTATCTGTAACATTTTTTCTGTAATCAACTT
This sequence comes from Ceramica pisi, assembly GCA_963859965.1. Lineage (NCBI taxonomy): Eukaryota > Metazoa > Arthropoda > Insecta > Lepidoptera > Noctuidae > Ceramica > Ceramica pisi. The sequence continues at coordinate 36,438,231 of OY982527.1, read as the reverse complement.
GCTTTATACCTCTTGAACTGTTTCTTATAACGAAACAACAAAAAAATACATTAAAATTATAAAAAATAGTAGCATATCGCTATCAGGAAAACAGGGTCAAAGCTAGTAAGGTCTGGGCTCCAGAGAGAGTCCTTCAGTCAAGCCCTTGATCCAGCTGCCTAACGAGACCCTTCTAAAGTGTTGGTGCAAGACTCGTGGCTATTAAGCCATTGGCTGAAACGAGAATCAGTATAATGATGCGAATCCACATCCTACATATCAACAACCTGCTAGCAATATTGGCACTACCACATTTGTTTTATTTTATTTTATTTTTTTATTTATTTATTAAGACAACTTACAGCTAGGATACAGATAGTTAACAGTTAGTGAAAGAAGGCCAATTAAAAGTTTTCACTGACAATATTAGGGTATCAAAAGAGATAGTAGACAGGCAAGAGAAAGTAAGAACTAGAAAGCACTCGGAAATAACATTAAGAAAAAGTTTTTAGAGAAGTTCAAAGAATTTTTTATACATATTTTTTTTTAACTTCGGAAAACTGGTGGAGAATAAGTCAAGATCATCAACACTCTGACACATCGAGTTTTATGCCCTGCTAGCTCTTATTATATAGGAGTTTTGTCTGTATTTGCACCGCACAGAGGGAACATGCAGAGGTCGATGATTTCTTAAGGTGAAGGATGGAACACGCAGCCCAATTTTGCTCATCAGTTCAGAACAATATGTTGAACCATTAGCCAAATTGAATAGGAATGCCATGTCGGCAATGTTTCTCCGCTCAATTAGAGGAAGAATGTGAAACTTCCTACAGCGGCTCTAATAGCTTGGTAAATAAGTTTTGGATCTAAACTGAATGTACCTCAAGAACCTCTTTTGAATACTTTCAATGCGATTGACGTAAGTTACAACACTTACGTCAATGGGATTCCATACTGGTGAGCAGTATTCGATATGACTGCGCACAGACGGACAATAGAGAATCTTGAGTGTTTTGACATTTTTAAAATTTGCTGATATCCTCAAGATGAAACCTAGTGCCTTAGAAGCTTTTTTAATAATATTATCGATGTGTGTGTGAAAAAGAAGTTTTGAGTCAAAAGTGACGCCTAAATCTCTTATCGTATTGTAACGCGCCAGAATTAATGCCGGGTACACAACGTACTACTAACGCCATCTAGTATCGAGTAGTGGAACTAATTGGGTCACGATCTTTCTAGACTTTTCGATGCTAGAACATTCTCGAAGTTTCGACACCTAGTCAGTCGGGACCGGTATGTTCCCGAACTTTCTAGATATTTCCATTCTCGAAGGTTCTGGAAATTACTGTGGGACTATATAAGGTGCGCATCGCTCGCGACTGGGTCAGTATTGAATTGGCGATACAAGCGATACATCGGAAGCGATCTTCAACTGCGAATTAAGTGAAGTGAAGTGTTTAATAGTGCGATTGTGTGTTATAATTAGTGCGTTTAAAAGTGATAATTAGTGTTGATTATTAAAGTGTAATTTTTGGTTAATTAATCGGCTGTTTTTATTGTCACGAACCCCAAGCTCGTAACAATTGGTGTCAGATGAGTGGATAATTATGCCGATTCTGCCAAAGGACGACACGGGGGGTATCCGTACCCGTAGTCAACGCCAGCAGCATGTCGATTCTGTAAAATTCAAACAACAACTCGCATTTCACGTCGCTATTCGCTCTCACTTCGCATAAGGTTCAAAATGACCTTGATTTTGCATTCTGTAAGCATCATCTAGGCACTTGCAAAGTGAAGTGAGCTCCAAAGCGACCAATACAGCTACTAGTGACTACCACACTCAACAAAATGTAAGTCGAGATTTATCGGTTTTTTATTTTACCAGTTTTTGACACAGAATTTTAGCTACTATGATGTTTAAATTATTATGATCTTATTTTAAGGAATTTGAGGCAGCTAATAAGTAAAAAAAAAACAGAAAACTGTAAATTCGTGACGTGAATATAATCTATGCTTACCTTACGAAAAAAAATGACTGACAGACAATATCATTAGTAATCTGTAGACAATATTTTCATATTTTATTGCGTTGATTTGATGTTAATTATGAGTGGTATATTATGAGTGCGTTGTATTGTTTTATTTACGTTTTGTTGGTTTTTGATCGTTCAGTGCCGATAATAATTGTGAAATAATCATGAAGTAAGTTTATATTTCTGGTTGTAAAGTTCAAAAATAATTTAATTAAGTACTTAATTGAAGAAATGTTTTATTTTGTTTTCTAATCCAACAAAAATGTTTCATTCCAAATGAGACACGTTCCTCTCAACCATCGTCGGCTCAGGTTGAAACTCTGGTAGAGTTTATGGAAAGAAACCCTGGCATAATCACAATCTAAACACGCTCACATAGTCGTCATCTCGGGTTAATAAAGCTAAACTTCGAATTTTGGTAGATTGTCGACGCTTTTCTAGTTTAAAATAAATATAAAAAAAATAAAATAAATATAATAAAGATTTAAACAAAAACATTCTTGCCATCGTTATCGCTTAAGTAGGTAGGCACTTATTCACCTTAAAAACTTTACTAAAACACTATTTAACTATGATTTCTTGTATTTTCACTCGTAAAATAATAAATAAAATAAATAAAATAAAATAAAAATAAAAATAAAAAGCCTTTTTATTTCCCACGTAATAAACAAAACAAAAATTTGATTATTTTTTTTATCATAATTCTATCACATTATTTCTATATAATTAATTTTACATGCAATTATAATTTGATATAGGTACATATTAATATATATTATTACTCAATGTCTTAATATTTTAATAAATTCTAATAATTTGTGACATTCATTTCGATAGTAATTTAATCTATGTCTATGTCCTAAGTTCAGTTCTTAACCAATTAAATACATTATTATAGAAATTTATTGTTTTGACTAAATTGATATCTAATGTTTAGTCAAGTTTCTGTGAGAACCCCTCCTGTGAAGGTAAAGGCCTCCTCCAGTGAAGACCATTTCTCTCTATCTTTTGCAGTTTCTATCCAGTCTTTTCCTCCTATTTGGGTGATGTCGTCAGCCCATCTTGTTACAGGTCTGCCTCGCTTTCTAGTCCCTGCCGGTCCTGGCCATGAAGTTATTCGTGCTGTCCAGCGATCATCTGTCAAACGGGCTACATGACCTGCCCATCGCCATTTTAATTTTTGAGCATAAGATAATGCATCTGTGAAATTTGTTTTCTTGAGTATGGTAGTGTACTCGTAAAATAGATGCTTTTAATTTGACACTTTGAATCGGGTTCGAGTGCGAATTGAGCGTCGAAGTGACGGGGGAATTACCTTATAGAATGCCACTTTTTACGTCATCTCATACTTTATCTGTCCAAATCTCGCGGTCAATTTAGTTCAACTCGCAAACACGCTCGCAAGAGTAGCGCTAGTGTAGATTCGAATTATCAATCGAGTTTTAGAATGCCAATCAGGAAACACACAGCGGATTCAGATTCGAAGTTTAGAATGAAGTCTTACAGAATCACACTGCAGGAGACGGATCAGAGGCGTTTTGATGGTGCAACGCCGCAGACGTCGGAAAGTCAACTACCGACCATGAAGGCCGGCCCGTCCACAGCAGCTCCGGCATCATCAGCACCAGATTTTGCTGCTCTGATAATGATGCTGCAGGAACAGGCTCGCCGACAGGAGGAGCAGGCTCGTCGCTTGGAAGAACAGCTCAAGCTTGACAAGGAGGACCAGACTCACCGACAAGAGGAACAGGCTCGCCGACAGGAGGAACAGGCTCGGCGACAGGAGGAACAGGCCCGTCGGTTGGAAGAACAGCTGCAGCTTGACAAGGAGGAGCAGGTGCGCCGCCAGGAAGAACGCTCCTCATGAAAGAACTTCACGCGTCTTTCGGGAAAGACATGAAGGAAGTGAAGGATAAGGTTGCTCAGTGTGACAACCGCCTGTCAGATGCTGAAACACAGTTCAGCAAATTTAATGACGTTATTGCTGATGTGAAGAAGGAGTTGGGCAACCTTAAACTTGGAGATGGGATTGCAACTCCCGTAATTACTACACCTTCACTACGTGGATTCAAAGTGCCGCCGTTCGATGGGACGTCTTCTTGGTCGGCCTACTAAATTCAGTTTGAGGCCGTCATCAAGGCGAACGGTTGGAGTAAAAATCAAGCCATGACTGCCCTCACCTTAGGCCTGCGCGACCAGGCCTTAACTGTCTTGGAAGCTCTCGGTAAAGAAGTATCTTACGAGCAGCTCCTTGAAGCTTTAGAATCCCGGTATGGCGACGCTCATCTCGAGCACGTGTTTCGTGCGCAACTAAGGGATCGCGTACAGCGTAGTGGTGAAAACCTGCAGCAGTGGGCCCTTGAAGTGGAGAAGCTGGTGCGGAAGGCATACCAGTCTGTACCTGCGCTTATTGAAGGGAACCTGGTGCAGAAATTCATTGATGGCATCCGCGACCTTGAAGTTAGGGCTGCAGTAAGGCTCGGGCACCACGGGAAACTTAAGGACGCTTTGGCCCATGCACTGGAAGTGGAAGCTGCGTGGCAGGATTATCGTCCCTATAGCGTTAGGGAGGTTGCTGCAGTAACGGTTCACGACCGGTTTAAAGGATATAGCCCTAGGTGCTGTGGTGAAAGAGGTCACCTTCGACCTAGTTGCCCTAAGCGAACTACAGAAAAGGAAGCTTTGTGGCAAGATTATCGATCTCACCGAACCAAGGAGATTGCAGCAGTTGCAATTAGTGACCGTTTTGAAGGATACAGCCCTAGATGCTATGGCTGTGGTGAAAGGGGCCACCTTAGATCAAGTTGCCCTAAGCGAAATGCAGGAAGGGAAAATAGCCAATCTCTTGAAGGTAGGGCGGCTAACGACAGCGCCCAGCTGCTGCAGGAGAACGACTTGTTGGTGGCACATTGCAGCGAGAGATCTCATGGCAACGCAGATGCATTGTCAAGAAGACCTTGCCCTGAAGACTGCAAGCATTGTACTAGGCAAGAGGACAAAGAAGTTGTACCTGTGAAGATGCTCAAGACAGACCTCAGCAATGAGTGGAAGGAAAGCTTACAACGTGCACAGCAGGAAGATTCGGACGTCAAGCCGATTCTGGACTGGATAAGGACCAGTGCTGCTAAGCCTACGTGTAGCGACGTCTCAGCGATGAGTTCGATCACAAAAAGTTATTGGGCACAATGGGACAGCTTAGTGATTCAGGATGGAGTCCTGTGCCGTAAATGGGAGAATACTCGGGGTGACAGCTGTCATTTGCAAATGGTTGAACCTAAAGCAAAAGTACCGGATGTTCTACAGCTGTACCATGATGGATGTTCAGGAGGCCATATGGGAGTTGAACGGACTCTACTGAAGATTCGGGAACGTTTTTACTGGGTTCACTGTCGTGACGATGTCGAGGATTGGTGTCGCAAATGTACAAGTTGTGCGGCTGTAAAAGGACCTCAGACTCGTAGCAGAGGTGCGTTGAAATTGTACAATGTTGGTGCACCTTGGGAAAGGATAGCCAATTGTATGTTTTGTTAGTTTAAGGTTTCTTTTATGTATTTTTCATTTGGTGTACAATAAAGTATATATAAATAAAAATAAATAAAAAGATAGCCCTGGATGTTGCGGGACCGTTTCCGGAAAGTGACAGTGGTAACAAGTATTTCATGGTTGTAATGGATTATTTCATTTCACCAAGTGGCCGGAAGTCTTCGCCATTCCGAATCAAGAAGCTTCAACAGTTGCAGATAAACTGGTTCATGTAGTCTTCTGTCGCTTTGGAGTACCATTGGAGATTCACAGCGATCAAGGCAGGAATTTTGAGTCACAAATATTCCAGGAAACTTGCCGAGTTATGGGTACTCATAAAACGAGAACAACTTCTTACCACCCGCAATAGGATGGAATGGTGGAACGATTTAATCAGACATTGGAGAGATACCTGGCTAAAGTTGTGGAAAACCGGCAACGCGATTGGGACAAGCACATACAACCGTTTTTGCTGTCATACCGAAGTGCTGTTCACGAAAGCACATCGGTAACACCAGCTTTCGCAAACTTTGGTAGAGAATTACGGGTGCCTGCAGACCTGATCACCGGAATACCACCTGATGCCCCACGCAACCGATTATGCGAATAACTTGCGGAACAAAATGAACGACATTTATGAGCACATCAGACAATCGGGCCAGCAAATGTCTGAAAAGATGAAAACTCGTTATGACCGCAAAATGAACAATAAAGGTTTCCACGAAGGCACACTAGTGTGGTTGCACAATCCAGTACGCAGTAAAGGGAAATCTCCTAAGCTTCAAGCTAAATGGGACGGGCCGTACCGGATTGTCACAAAAATCAATGACGTGACCTACCGTATCCAGAAAGGTACGAGAAGTGCACCTAAGATCGTCCATGTGGATCGACTGGCGCGTTATTATGGAAGCGATGCTCGGGACGAGCATGTCTTAGGGGGGGGGGGGGGCAGTGTTACGCGCCAGAATTAATGCCGGGTACACAACGTACTACTAACGCCAACTAGTATCGAGTAGTGGTGGAGTAGTACTAGTCACGATCTTTCTAGACTTTTCGATGCTAGAACATTCTCGAAGTTTCGACACCTAGTCAGTCGGGACCGGTATGTTCCCGAACTTTCTAGATATTTCCATTCTCGAAGGTTCTGGAAATTACTGTGGGACTATATAAGGTGCGCATCGCTCGCGACTGGGTCAGTATTGAATTGGCGATACAAGCGATACATCGGAAGCGATCTTCAACTGCGAATTAAGTGAAGTGAAGTGTTTAATAGTGCGATTGTGTGTTATAATTAGTGCGTTTAAAAGTGATAATTAGTGTTGATTAGGGTTGATTATTAAAGTGTGAAAAAGTAGCACCACCGAACGCGGAACGCCTACAGCCACGCGCCACACAACACTACTGTGTCGGCACGCCACTCACGCACACAACGCTGCCGCCTCGCCTATATAAACGGTTGCCGCGGCCACGAGCACACAGTCTGCGTTAGCGCGCCGCTGTTTCCACGCATTGGAAGAGCTCGCCTAGCTTAGACGCCCCTCTCCCGAAGAATAAACGAATTGTTAAAAGTGTTCCTACGTTTTTATCATACCCGCTACAAGTGTAATTTTTGGTTAATTAATCGGCTGTTTTTATTGTCACGAACCTCAAGCTCGTAACAGTATTAACTCTGGCTATTGAAGTATTGGCTAGTTTGTAATCATAAAAAATAGGTTTACGAGTGAAGGCGCATGCATAACATTTCGAGACATTAAGTTCCAAGCGGTTGGCCATACAATACTCTTGGAGTCTGTCCAGATCGTGTTGGAGACGTTCAGCATCTTCATAATTTTTGATTTCGCTTAGAATCTTCATGTCGTCTGCAAACAAAAGAACTGTTGAGTTAGAGAAACATGAAGAGACGTCATTGATGAAGATGTTGAATAACAAGGGTCCCAATAGCGATCCCTGTGGAATTCCTGAGGGGATAATCATTGTTCTCGATGTGTATCCATTAAGGTGAAATGGGTTCCAAAGCAGATGTTTTGACGCGTTTCGACTTCATACAAAATCAATTTTTCTCTTATAAAAACAACGAATTTGCATATTTTTTTTATGATTATTTAAATTTAAGAGTATTCTTAGTGAAGGATGGGGCCGGAAACACGATTGACAAAACTTTTCTCGATAGAAAAAAATCGCAAAGTTTCCCTAAAATCTGCTTTTTTGTTACGACCACTAAGAGGAACACTTATGTTATTCGATTGTTATCAAAGCAATTGTTATAAAATTTGGTCTACATGGTCACTATTAAATACTATAATGAATTATGGAATTATTTTTCTATATGATCACAAATAAAATTTTAAAATTAAATATTTGTTAACATAGTGCAATAGAATTGCGCGCGGGCCGGGTCATACTGCCGCTCCCGGCCCCCGCCAGTCGCCCGCAACGCGTCTTAGAGAGCACTCGTGTACAACTTTAGCGCGCGCGTTGTCGGCGCCTACGAAGATATTGTACCTAAGTGACAAAATGGTAAATAAACGAAACAAAATAAAAAAAAATTCTCGACAGAAATTCAAGAAGCTGAAATTATTGAACCTGATTGGGTAAGTTTATCTAGCATACCAATATTTATGTATATTCTACTTTAGGGCCACCATTAGACGTTGGACTTTTTGTGTCGTGACGTGAAAACAAAAAATCTGCGAAGATGGGTTGTTATAGAATTTTGAACATTATTTTACGCAGAAAAATTCGCTAAATTTATTTTCGAAAAATCTGTTATTGTGGCCATTATGGGTTCTGCATTTATCTACTCATGCGGAGCAAGCGTTGAATTTATATCAGAAGTCTGATTACTAGGTACTTATGGTTTATAATGTTTCCATAGAACTCTAAGCAAGGCTGAGTCTGATATTGCGGAGCAACCAGCTGAGCAGCCAGAAACATCTGATGGAGCACTAGTGGAACTTCAATCCGTGACACCCAGGTTTTTTGAGTAAGCTTACATACCTACCTACCTACGCACATGTACCTATTGCTGTGGTAGGCGCCAGTTGAATTTGTAATCTATGGAAGTAAAGTCAATAAGCAATCCTGAATGTGCATTTTCATAATATAACGTAATTTATTGTTCGGATATAGGTATTCTGTTTCACGAGGGCGGGTTGGTCTTAGTTGTATGTGTGCACTTGAATCTCACGTGCGGCACATTGTTTCTGTGTGCGTAAGTTCTTTTCTATGACACCAAACGCTCCGAATATACGCACAAGAAAAAAATACGTACTTGAACCTACACACACATGCAGGACAAACCCGCTTTTCCCTAATATTTATTTATTTAGGTTCGTAGGTACGAAATAGTAAGGAAAAGTCAATGAATGTACTTTATTGCAAATCCTTTCTGGCACCTCCATACAGAAGGCTTTTGAAAATATGATTTATATTTAGAGGTCATGAAGAGAGTTGTCAAACCGGTTTTATCATAAACCGGTTTTTATTTTCCGAACCTAAAAATTTCAAAACCGGTCAAGATAAATAAAAACCGGTCCAACATAAAAATGCCGGCTTTAGTACGATTGCTACCGATGACACTCGTACTTTTTTACGTAAGTGAAATTTCGAACAAATCTAGCCGGGTTTGCCTAAAAGTGACCTATTTACACTTCTCTTGTAGATGCTAGTTTCCAGAAAACAGAGATTACTTTATTTTGATTGTTTCAGCACCCCTGAAGAAATACTTGATACTGACGGAACAACAGGAACAGATTCACGACAATTACCAGAATTATCTGATGTGGCACTAGTGAATCTTCCGCCAGCGTCAACCACACCACCTCCACTAGTTGCCGAGTAAGTTTGTGCTCTTCTCCCTGAGATTTACGTACCTATGCGTCATTTTTATGGTTCCGTAGCCAAATGGCAAAAACGGAACCCTTATAGATTCGTCATGTCTGTCCGTCTGTCTGTCTCTCCGTCCGTATGTCACAGCTACTTTTCTCCGAAACTATAAGAACTATGTTGTTGAAATTTGGCAAGTAGATGTATTCCGTAAACCGCATAAAAAATTTCACACAAAAATAGAAAGAAAAAAAAACAATAAATTTTGGGGGTCCTCATACTTAGAACTGAACCTCAACAATTTTTTTTTTCATCGAACCCATACGTGTGGTCTTCAAAAATGATATTGAGATTTCTAAGATATTTTTTTTTCTAAACTGAATACTTTACGCGAGAGACGCTTCCAAAGTGGTAAAATGTGCCCCCCCCCCTTAACTTCTAAAACTTCTGCTTATAATATGTATAATACCTACTGGTTTGTACGGAACCCTCAGTGCGCGAGTCCGACTCGCACTTGGCCGGTTTTTCTCAGTAATCAGTCTTCTATGATGCAGTTTATTTGATGTGGAAGGGACTGCAAATACTTAAATTTATAAATGCAACAATTTTACTGGTTTATGTGGGCTAAAAAACCAGGTCTTTATTTTATAGTACTGCGCTTTTGATATAAAATACAATTTAACACGCATTTATTTCCAATGTTTCAGCACCCCAGAAGACCTACCTTATCTAGTGGAACACGAGACCGAGACAAACCAGATCAAAGAAATCACCGGTCGCAGAATTGTTGACATCGCATATTTTTTTAATCAATTGCAACAGCAAAAGCACGACCCCCTATTTAAGTGTGATTTTAGTTGCTTGGTTTTAGAAACCGAAAAGCGCTCCGGTCTCGTTTCACATTTTAATTTCAAATGCAAGATGTGCATGAAAAATTTCAAGGTGTGTACTGACGATCCAGGCAGTGTTAATAGGGTAGATGTAAACACTGCAGCATCGATACTCTCAATTCCAAGAAACTATGGCTGCCATGGATATTCCCATTTTTGGTGAAAAATATTACGCCAAAATTCAAGACCACGTGTTTAATGAATGGGAGGCTACAGCAGTGGAAACTATGGAACAAGCTGCTGCAATTGAACGCCAAGCAGCAATCCAAGAAGGTAAGGTTGTAAATGGAATACCGGTTATCGACGTCTTTGCGGATGGTGCATGGTGCAAACGTTCTTACGGAAATAATTACAAAGCACTGTCCGGTGTTGCTGCAATCGTGGGACGAAAATTTGGAGAAGTTCTCTTCATCGGAGTAAAAAATAAATATTGTTTAATATGCGCAAGATCACAGAAACGGAACGAAAACCCCAAAGTTCATGTTTGCTATAAAAACTATGAAGGCTCATCTAGTGGAATGGAAGCGACGATAGTATGCGAGGGTTTCAAGGATCACACCATCAACATGTATGGGCTTATTTACGGTAATATTGTGGCTGATGGTGATTCTGCAACCTATTCTAAAATATTAGCATCAAATCCGTATTCAGGATACGTAGTTTCTAAAATAGAATGCCGAAACCACCTTCTGAGAAATATGTGTAACAAGCTCCGTTCACTAGGCAAAGACACGAAATACCCAAAAATGCAAAGAAAAAATATTACCGACGAAAAAATTATGAGCATGAGAAAAGTCGTCACGAATTCAATCAAGCACAATAAAAATAATCCCAGGGATATCGCTATAAAACAAATTCATGATGACATCACCAATTCTTTGAACCACGCATATGGGGATCACAGGCGTTGCAAATTTTATTGTTGCAATAAAGAGAAAGACATATTGTGTTCAACTGTGGCAGAGCTTGAACACTCAACTTTTTGGTTTCGACTAAAAGTTATTTTAAATTCCGTGGCTGCAAAATCTCGGAGCTTACTGGAAGACGTTGATACAAATGCCGTTGAGAGATTCAACAGCATAGTTGCCAAATTCGTTGGAGGCAAAAGAATCAATTTTGCCTCACGACGATCGTATCAGGCGAGATGCTCTGCTGCTGTTGTTTCCTACAACACCAAAAGACGTCTTTACACGCTGCACAAAAAAATATTAGGAAAGAGTCCAAGGGGTAGCTTAAAGAAGGTAGAAGAAAGGAGAGAGCAAAAGAGAAAGCAAGCCAATGCTGTAAAACGAAAAAGAATAGAGGTAAACTATTTGGGAAACAAAACGATTACGGTTCACGAGTTGCTGCACCAGACATGACAGCGGAGGAGTACAGCGCAGCGTCTGCAGATTTTATGAAAAATTTGAAAACCTTAGTAAAAGACCGTGAAGGAATTCAGAAACGGACCACACAACAACGCGAAAGCACTGAATGGCTTCAAATCAGGAGGTTGATGATAACTGCCTCAAATTTTGGAGCTATAATAAAGAGACAAAAAATTTTTTCTGCCTTTGTTAACAATATCCTACTAATATTATAAATGTGAAAGTTTGTATGTTTGTATGTTTGGATGTTTGTCCGTCAATCACGCAAAAACGGCTGAAGGGATTTGGATGAAATTTCGCACATATGTAGGTCACATCCTGGAATAACACATAGGCTACTTTTTATCCCGATAAAAGGCATAGCTTAATGGCAGCGGAGGAGGAAGTGGAAATCAGACGTTTCTGCTGCCTTAGTACTTCAGATTCACAAGTACCAGGAGAGCATAAACATGTCGAAATATTTTCGGGTCTGAATTTGTGAGCGCCAAAGATTCTCGAGTACCAGGAGAGCAGACATAATGTCAAAGTATTTTTGGTCAGGTTTTTTTTTTGCTGGAAAATAGATTGGCTTTCATTGCAAGCGTTCATGTTTGTATGTTTGTCCGTCAATCACGCAAAAACGGCTGAAGGGATTTAGATGAAATTTGGCACATATATAGGTCACATCCTGGAGTAACACATAGGCTACTTTTTATCCAGGTAACATACATGACTTAATGGAGACAGAGGAAGAAGTTGAAGTCCAAAGTTTCTGCTACCTTAATACTTCAGATTAAAAAGTACCAGGAGAACAGAAACATGTCAAATTTTTTTACCGGGCTAGAATTTTATTACGAGTGCTAAGAGATTCACAACCACCAGGACACCAGCAACATGTCAAATTATTTTTGGGCAAGATTTTTTTTTAAGCAGAGCAGAAACTTTCGGGTCTGGAATTCAGAGCGCTACAGATTCACAAGTACCAGGAGAGCAGAAACATACCGAGGTATTCCGGGGCCGGAAACATCTCGGAAGTTCTTTTAGGGCTTGAATTATGAATGCTTTAGATTCACAAGTACCAGGAGATTAGAAATATTTCGAAGTATTTTCTGGGCTGGAAATTGTGAACGCTATAGATTCTCGAAAATAACCAGGAGAGCAGACACACGTCGATTTCTTTTCAGCGCCGGAGTTGTGAGCGGTTAAGTTTAAAATACTCAAGATTCACAATTACAAGGAGACCAGGAACATGTCAAATTATTTTTGGGCAAGATTTCTTTTGAGCCGAAACTTTTCGAAGTATTTTAGGGACTGGTTTTTTTTTACTATTGGTAGGCAAACGTTTGACCGCTATCTCACCTGATTGTTAAGCGATGACGCGGTCTAAGGTGGAGCACGCTTGCCTAGAATTCCAAGCGCTACAGATTCACAAGTACCAACCAGGAGAGCAGAAACATACCGAGGTATTCCTGGGCCAGAATTACGAGCGCTACAGATTTACAATTACCAGGAGAGCAGAAACATCTTGGAAGTTTTTTCAGGGCTTGAATTATGAGCGCTTTAGATTTACAAGTACCAAGAGATCAGAAATATGTCGAAGCATTTTCCGCGTTGGAATTGTGAACGCTATATTTTCACAAGTACTAGGAGAGCAGAAACATGTCGAAGTATTTTCTGGGCTGGAAATTGTGAACGCTATAGATTCGCAAGTACCAGGAGTGCAAAAACATGCCAAGGCATTTCGGAGCCGGAATTACGAGCGCTACAGATTCAGAAGTACCAGGAGAGCAGTAACATCTCGAAGTATTTTCTGGGCTGGACTTTCTGAACGCTATACATAGATTCACGAAAATAGCCAGAAGAGCAGACACAGGTCGAATTATTTTCGGCGCCGGAGTTGTGAGCGGTTAAGTTTAAAAAATACCAAGAGAACACAAACATGTCAAAACTTATTTCCGGGCTAAAATAATGAAATCTAAAGATTCACAAGTAACATCAGAGCAGAAACCTGTCGAAGTATTTTCGGGGCTTGAAATTGTGTAACAGGAGAGCAGAATCATATTGAGATATTCCGGGGCCGGAATAACGAGCGCTACAGATTTACAAATACCAGGAGAGCAGGAACATGTCGAGGTATTTTTAGGCTGGAATAAGCGATATTGATTCACAAGTACCAGGAGACCAGGATCATGACAAAGATTTTCAGGGCTGGACATTAAAAACGCTATAGATTCGCAAGTACCAGGAAAGCATATAAACATGTTGTTGCCGGAGTCGCGGGATTATTCGCAAGAGACACCGTGGCTCCGGAACACAAAGGGCAATGAAGGAACATGGATGGGTTTTTTGATTTCCCATCCCTAAAAAAAAAAAAAAAAAAAAATAGGAGAGCAGAAACATGTCGAAGTATTTTCTGGGCTGGAAATTGTGAACGCTATAGATCAGCAAGCAACCAGGAGAGCAGACGCACGTCGATTTATTTTCGGTTGAGAGCGGTGAAGTTTAAAAAATACCAAGAGAACAGAAACATGTCGACGCTTATTTTCGGGCTGGAAATTGTGAACGCTATAGATTCTCAAGTACCAGGAGAGCAGAATCATGTCGAGATATTCTGAGGCCATAATTACGAGCGCTACAGATTCACAAATACCAGGAAAACAGGAACATGTCAAGGTATTTCTGGGCTGGAATTATGGGCGCATTGATTCACAAGTACCAGGAGAGCAGAAACATCTCGGAAGTTTTTTTGGGGTTTGAATTATAAGCGCTTTAGGTTCACAAGTTCTTTAGATCAGTAATATGTCAAAGCATTTTCCACGTTGGAATTGTGAACGCTATATTTTCACAAGTACTAGGAGAGCAGAAACATGTCGAAGTATTTTCTGGGCTTGAAATTGTGAACGCTATAGATTCCCGCAAGTAACCAGGAGAGCAGACACACGTCGATTTATTTTCGGCACCGTAGTTGTCAGCGGTGAAGTTTAAAAAATACCAAGAGAACAGAAACATGTCGAAGCTTATTTTCGGACTAAAATTAATGACCTCTAAAGATTCACAAGCAACAGGAGAGCAAAAACCTGTCGAAGTATTTTCGGGGCTGGAAATTGTGAACGCTATAGATTCTCAAGTACCAACAGAGCAGAATCATGTCGAGATATTCCGGGGCCATAATTACGAGCGCTACAGATTCACAAATACCAGGAGAGTAGGAACATGCCGATGTTTTTGAGGACTGAAAATTAAGAGCGCTATAGATTCGCAAGTACCAGAAGAGGAAAAACATGTCGAGGCATTTCGGAGCTGGAATAGATTCAGAAGTACCAAGAGAGCAATAACATACATCTGGAAGTGTTTTCTGGGCTGGAAATTCTGAACGCTACAGATTCCCGAAAATGACCAGCAGAGCAGACACACGTCGATTTTTTAATTTAATATGTCAAAGTATTGCCGGAGCTGGAATTATGAACGGTGCAGATTCACAAGTAGAAACCAGAAGACCAGAAACATGCCAAAGTATTTTTTTCGACAGGAGTCGTGAGCGCTTAAGATTCACAAGTACCTACCAGGAGATCACAAACATGTCGAAGTTGTGTCGGGGCTGAAA
This sequence comes from Ceramica pisi, assembly GCA_963859965.1. Taxonomy (NCBI): domain Eukaryota; kingdom Metazoa; phylum Arthropoda; class Insecta; order Lepidoptera; family Noctuidae; genus Ceramica; species Ceramica pisi. The sequence goes on along the minus strand of OY982527.1, from coordinate 36,423,032 downwards.
TCTTACTTTCAGCCGCACCGCAAGGTCTCACAATATCTGGATACCTGAATCATGAAAATGCAGTTCCAAGGATGAGACAATGAGGGGCAGTTCTAAAGTCTACGCAGACGAAGTCGCGGGAAGTAGCTAGTTTTATATAAATCCAATATTTCATCCGTCGCATCTGTTGCACATGGGCTCAATAACGAAAAATTCGCGCTTCAACAACTGAGTAGCCAAGAAAAGTTACGTATTGAGGATTGTGGACTTTTTGTGGACCAAGAATTTCCTTTTATCGGTGCCACACCAGATGGAGTCGTTGAAGAAAATACAATCGTCGAAGCTAAATGTCCTGTAGCTGCTTTTAGAAACGGCATGGAAAATGCTATCAAACAAAACAAGATCCAAATTCTCAAATATAATAAAAAGGATGGAGAAGTTACAATAAACAAAAATAGTAACTGGTACTATCAGGCCCAAGGGCAACTACGAGTGACTGGCAAGCAGAGATGCATTTTCGGGATATGGGGAGGAGAAGATGAAAAAATATCCTTAGATAATAATAATATCCTTAGATATCCTTAGACATTTCACACAACGCCATATAGTCCCAAGCTAAGCAACCTAATGCTTGTGTTATGGTAACGATATGGCTGATAAACTACATTTTTTTTTTTTTGTAAATACATACATATTATAGATAGAAAAACACCCAGACTCAGAACAAATACATGTAGGTCTTACAAATATTCAAAAGGATGACGACTTTTGGAAAAATAAAATGGAGTCAAAACTTATAAATTTTTACCAAACACAAGCTTCCTGAGTTGGTAGATTCCCGTCGAAAGCGGGGTATGCCTTTGAGAGGATGTAAAAAATAGTTTCAGGTCGATGGTGGATACTACACAACGCAGCTAAGGATAATAAGATTCCCTATTTTTGAATTTACATAAATATAAAAAAACGGATACACCTGTTTTTCATTTTCAAAGAAACCGGATAATAGTAAAACCGGTTTTTAAAACATGGTTTGGATTTCATAATTTCTATCTCTCATCCTATGTTTTGTACTGACCGTATCAATTGTTATGTAGTTTTATTTAGGCAGGTACTCATATGTAGTAGATGAATATAAAAAGGTAAATTTTAGTATAAGACACATCATACTAAAAAAATCAAAAGATTATCAGAATATTTAGCAGCCTTATTTCTAAAAGCGACAACGTCTGAGGTGGCTTTTGGATAAAGATTTAGAATGTAATAGTGATCTCCTAATAATACAATAATTACATTAAAACGCAAACATAAACCACATGCATATTTTAGATATGGTTTATTTATTTTACCACTATTCTATGTACTTAGTAGGTACATTCTATAAAAAATACATTAGCAAAAAATTGTTTTTTGTTTGCGAGCGCTCTGTCCTCGCGCTAACGGTACAGGTTAGCGCGAGGACAGAGCGCGCGAGTTGCGTGAGGGGGGCGCCGCGCGCCGCTCGCCCGCCGCGTCTGCTTCACCCCCTCAAAACTTACGCTACCCACATACCATTTCGCCTTAAAGACAACAGTTTGACATCTGTTGGCCACATATGATGAGAACCACCTAAACAGATTTCCACTGATACCTATAGACAAAAGCTTACGCAGAAGTATAGCATGATCCAAGCGATCAAAACACTTGCTGTAATCAGTGTAGATTACATCTACTTGTGAGCGATGAGCCATACATTCAGTCAAGAATTCTGCACAAAGAACGAGATTGGTGGTTGTGGACCGACCTCGCAGAAAACCATGTTGGCGGTCACTGATGCTCAGTTTAAGACAAGCATAAAGCTGCTTGTATATAATTTTTTCAAAAATTTTACCAAAAATGCATAATTTGTATATGGACCTGTAGTTTTCCACGTGGTCTCTAGACCCTTTTTTGTGGATTGGAGTAATTAATGCCGATTTCCAAATTGTCGGTCCCTCGCCTAAATTTAGGGACATCCTATAGAGAAGTGAAAGAGGATGAGTCAGACTTTTGGCACAGTTGAGTATAAAAACTGGCGAAATATTGTCTGGTCCTGCAGATTTAGATAAGTCAACTCCTTTAAGTAGATTGAATACTTCCAATTCGTTAACTACGACTGAATGAATGTCCGAAACAATATCTCTCAAATGCATGTTGGATCCCTGCGCCCGGTCATTACAGAGGTCGTCGTCACTGTTGATACTACTAGCAGAACTGAGGAAATTTGAATAGAAATAGTCGCCAAACATGTTGCAAATATCCTCTCCTGTACTTGATGTGCTATTTCTATATTTAAGTAAGGAAGGATAAGTATTGGTTTGATTTTTCGATTTGACGTAAGACCAAAACGCTTTGAGGGTCTTGAAAATATCTTCTTCAATTTTAGCAATATAACAACTAAACATTTCGCTTTCAACTTCCTTGGCACGCTGCCGTAGCAAAACAAAAGACTCATGGTCAGACAGGTTTCCGTATTTCTTAAATTTAGCGTGGAACTTCGCTTTTTCTTTTAAAAAATTTATCAGAGGCAGTTTGAACCAGAGAGGGTATCTGCTTCTTGGAACTACCGTCTTAATAGGTACGCTCACCTCAGTGTGCCAGTCGATCTGGCTCAACCGGTGATTAATGGCCGTATAGTCGGCTGATCGATATAAGAATTTTATACGAAGACGCGCAGGAAGAGTATGAAGTTCCACAAAATCAGCCGACACACAAAGAGCCCTATGATGTGGATATTCCGGCACTAGGGGATCGGCGCAACTTGCCACTGAGATCTCGCTATTAGATAAAATTAGATCTAGTATTTTCTTATAGACATTTAAGTGCGAATTGTATTGCGAAAGAATGCACACTGTGAAGTTATCAAACAAATTGACCTGAACATGACCTTGGATATTATTAGGGCAAACAGACTGACCATCATCATCTGGTTCCCAGCTGATATTGGGAAGATTAAAGTCGCCAAGAACTAAAAATTTTTCTGCGGGATGCTTCTGTACAAAATCTGTTAGGTTAATAGAAAAATTAGTTAATAATATCCTTGGACATTTCACACAACGCCATATAGTCCCAAGCTAAGCAACCTAATGCTTGTGTTATGGTAACGATATGGCTGATAAACTACTTATATACATTTTTTTTTGTAAATACATACATATTATAGATAGAAAAACACCCAGACTCAGAACAAATACATGTAGGTCTTACAAATATTTGTTCCGTGCGGGAATCGAACCCGCGACACGCAGCGCAGCAGTCGGTCGCTCAACCACTGCGCCAACCGTGTCGTCAAAAGTTAACTGACCTGCTTGGGAGTGGCCAAGATTTTGATTGCAGATGTACACTACACAAATATGCATTTTATACGATACTCGCGGCCTCTTCCTATGTAGGGTGAGAGTAATCCACAAGTCTTCGGCAGAAGAAAACCATTCACTACGGAGATCACTGACAAGTTCACGTTGCACTGCAATAAGTACACCACCCCCCAATGTTTGTTTCGTGCTAGAATAATTTCTATCGCGCCTATACACTATGTAACGGTCGTCAAACAATTCACTGTCTTTAATACCTTCAATAAGCCAAGTCTCAGTTAAGCAAATGATATCGTAGAAATTAACACACACATTACGATGAAATATAGACGTTTTTGTGCGCAATCCCCGAAATTTTTGGTAAAACACACAAATAGGAGACATCGCAAACAGAAAGATAACTAAATAGCGCTTCATTAGAAATTGTTATGTAAGGTACATTCGATTTAAAAAAAAAAGTTAAACTATGACACAATACGGAAATGAGCGAGATCAAGCTGATAACAACCGTAGTTCCATGTAAAAAGGATTCAATAGAGAAGTAGCTATGGTTAACATCGAGCGATAAGAGAACAAAAGGCCAGCGGTAAAAGAATGCGCAAAAAACAAAGACACCAGTGTTTCTCAAACTATTAGCGAAGTGCATGCGAGTACACAAATGTGACGAATTATAAAATTGACACCATAATTTGAACTCGAGAAACTTTTTCCAAGTCTTGTTCCGTTTTTATGTGATGGGTTGTGGAAGTAGAATTCTTCTTTATGAGGATTTTGCAACCAACTACCCAAGTGTATAAAAAACCTCGTTCTTTAGCCAGTTTTTTCGTTTTGTTCAACAGCATCTTGTTTTCAAAAGTTAGATGATCGTTGACGTAAATGACACTGTCGGACTGCAGACCGAACTTGCTTGCAGTTAAAGATGATTTCAGTTTTTTAGCAGCGGCCACGAAATCGTTTTTGAGGTATCTATTATGAACTGAGCAAATAATATTTTTATTATGTTCATTGTTTCGCATAGGTACTCTCGCAATAAAGTTCATCTGCTCTTTAGGTATACTGCACCCAATGATATCTCCTATCTTGCCAATGATTGTGAACAGATTTTCGGAGTTGGTTGATGGAACACCCTTAATTTCCAAGTTATTCATTCTCGATCTTTGCTCAGTTTCGCGATGTAGATCTTCAATTTTGGAGCATCGATCATGTAATGCAGCCATATCCTCCTTAGTTTTCTTAAAGCAGTCCACTTCACTCTTCAGGCCCGACACTTTCTTGGCCAATGTCTCCACCGAATGGTCCAAAAACTCCACACTTGTTTTAAGACTGGAATACTCTGCTCTGATCGACTTTAGCTCCGCCAGTTCTGATTGGCAACAGCTTCAAAAATATTTGAAAAAGCCATGTGTAATCGAGTATATGCGTTTTGTGAAAAATATCATAATTTAATGACTGCCAAAACGGTTTCCGAAAAAACCGCTCCACTACCTTGGCCGTTTACAAATATATTCAAAAAGCCCTTGATATAATTAATGATAAAAAGTACGCGGTAGGACTTCTTCTCGATATGACTAAAGCATATGATAAAGTACGATTTGAAATATTATTAAACAATATTTATAGTATAGGACTCCGCGGCAAATGCTATGACTGGTTTGTATCTTATTTGAACTTTTGACTGATAATATTAGTAATGATTATGGCAATGCATATGTAAAAGCCAGCCCTTAGGCCACGCAAATTGTCAACTAGGTGTTTTGACAGATCTTGCAAAAACGTAGGACACTGTGACTGTGAGCAATCTGCCCTGCCCACTGCCACTTCAGTTTGGCGATCCCTCGGGCTATGTCGGTAACCTTGGTTCTTTTGCGGATATCATAATTCCTGATTCGATCACGCAAGGAAACTCAAACATTGCCTTTTGCATTGCCCTTTGAGTGACTTTAATGCTTCTCATGAGGTCCTAATACTAGGGCAGTTCTAGAAAATGCTAGGTGGGGTAGCAGTTCGTAGCCCAATTTATTATTTCTTGTCAAGGTGATTAAACACGTGTGCACACGTGAATTTTTGTGTGATGAACAACACATTTTACTTCGCCAAATGCTGTCGTTTTTGTTTCTAATCACTATCAAATCTGTCCCACAACTCAAAATAATATGTGCCAATAATCGTTTTACCCATTCCAAGGTAATTGATATGAATGTCACCGTGTGCATCCCAAAAAATTGTGGCCATGACTTTGTTGGCCGACTAACACAATTTGGCATTCTTTTGTGTACGTTCCATCACTGAAACCCACTGTTTTGATTGTTCCTTGGTGTCCTACTAATATTATAAAAGATTCACAAGTAGAAACCAGAAGACCAAAAACATATCAAAGTATTTTTTCGACATGAATCGTGAGCGCTTAAGATTCACAAGTTCTTACCAGGAGATCACAAACATGTCGAAGTAATGTCGGGGCTGAAATCCTACTTTCAGCCGCACTGCATAGTCTCACAATATCTGAATACCTTATTCATTAAGATGCAGTTCCAAGGATGAGACAATGAGGCAAAAAAATTGCGCGCAGTTCTAAAGTCTACGCAGACGAAGTCGCGGGAAGGAGCTAGTCTGGTATATTTTGATGTATCCATGTTTCATCAATGATTATGAAACGGTGAAAAGCTCAATTGAGATGCCTACAGCCTCCGTCACCTCACGCACTTTCGTTCTCCGATCGTCCAATATCATTCCATGGATTTTATCGACGATTTCTGGCGTGACGACCTTTTTTGGGCAACCTAAACGTTCTGCATCACTTGTGCTGATACAACCACAACGGAACTCAGTAAACCATTTGTTAGCCATTGAAATCGATAGTGCAGAGTCCTCATGTTTATTTGTTTAGCCTTTACTTGGAGTCCTTGATGTTTTTTTACGCAAAAAATGAAGCTTAATCAGCGCACGAAATTTACCTTTTTCCCTTTTTGTTAAAAGTCGAGAGGTTATCTGCTTTCAATGGCAGTCAAACACAAAAATAAATGACGTAGCTTGCTAAACATTTGTCAGCAGGGTATTAATAGATGGCACCTTAGTAGACCCTAATACCTAATCCTATTTACTAGTGAAGCCCTGAGTGCTCGACCTCTGACCAAATCATCACCACCATCAAACTGTGCATTAGCAGAGGCTTCGGGTGTTGCCGACTCTGAATGGGTATGGTCAGGGTCATATCCGTCTGGGCCGGGAATAGAATATGTTATTGCAAGGTTATGCAATACACAACAAGCGATGATAAGCTTTGCACACTTCTCTGGCTTGTAATGCAGGGTGCGGTCTTTATTAAGACACCACCGATTTTTAAGTCAGCCAAAAGTATTTTCGATACCAACCCGTGCTTTGCTGTGTATCGGGCTTCAGAGCTTCCTTCGACCGCATCCGTGATTGGTGTCATCAGCCAGGATCTCTGAGGATACCCAGAATCACCTGTAAAAACATAAATAAATAAAGTCTTTTATCTGTTGTTTTTCATCAGTTTTAATCTTTTAGTATTCTAACAGGATAATTCTTTTAATAAATGCTCTGCTAGGTTGGTAGGTAGCGTGATTTTATATAACCTAGCCTTCAATAACAAATGGACTATCCAACACTTATTTTTTTTTTTCAATTTCGAACCTCGAAAGATTAGCGCGTTCAACCAAACAAACAAACTCTAATCACTTTCACTTTACAATAAATTAGACATTAACGTGATGTACCTACCCAGCAACCACACCTGCTCGTTGGCATTGTGCAATCTGCATATACGTGTTTACGGCGCTGTTTTCCCATACAAATGCGTCGTGAGTTGCCCCGCCAAATTTGAGATTTACATTTAAAATTTTGCAATCACTGTCACAAACCTGTTGAAATAGAAGTACAAATAGGTAAATTAAACTATCATTATAGTATTTGAAAATTGCGGTACAAAACCTTTGTTTAATGACATTTATTTCTTCTCTCGAAGAAGGAAACTTTACAAAAGTGTGAGCCAGATGGCACAAAGCTTCAGTAACTTCTGCTACAAATTTGGTGATTGTAGTCTGGCCCAGGTTTTGGCTCATACCAACGATATGTATCAGTATGAACCCGTAGCATAAAATAAAAGAGCGCCTAATACCTGAAAATCAGCGTTCTTAGATTAGAAAGACTTAACTAATAATGTTAATGAGCATTTTGCAGGGCAGGAAGAAGAGGACCTTAACTTCTAAAATAATTCTTTGACTATCCTTCAAATTAGTTTTAGACTTCAGCTCCTCGCAAAGAAAAGAGAACGCTTCTCTGTTGAGCCTGTATCGATTTCTGAACTCTGCGTCGGTGATATCCATCGGAATCACAAGGTTCCTCAATCGGTTTCTTTGCGTTATTAAACTGTAATAAAAATTAGATTAAAAACATCCGCAGCTCAGTGGTGCCATATAGCGTAATCATTACCCTCTACAGCAGCGTTTCGTGGTCGAGTGGAACAAAATCTTTGAACGAAATGTAGAACGTAACAGGAACACCCGTAAAAGGGATTTTGATTCACTCCCCCGCACGCCAACACAGAAGGTCGCATCAAGCAACATCAAGGGCGTGCTGCAGGAGAGCGTTAGTCATCAAAAATATATTTTTTTGGGATTGTGTGTACAAAACAATTATAGATTTTACCAACCTCGTTTCTCGGCTTCTTCTAGCCCCGTTTAGTAGACGGTAGGCAAAATAGTAAAATCCAGCATATCTTCCTCTCTGCGCCATTATTTATTTAAAAAATATCAGTATTTTCGTAATAATAAAATCTGAAAATTGTTTGACGTGAAATGTCTCACTGAGAAAATGTCAGTTAGACAGTTTTTTACGTGCGTCCCAGCCAGCGACAAAGTCGATACTACAAAACTCGTGCTACCATGTGGTGCTACCGATTTCCATACATTTGGTTCATTTACGCAACGTTAACACGTTAACTCGATACGAAGTTAAATGTCAGAAACTTGTGCTACCGATTAGTTTAGTTCCAAATACGGACACATGCCGTTGATCAATTTTGCATACAAAAACTGACGCAGGCGTTACGTTTACGCTGTCGATGCAATTACGCAGAAACTCGTGCTTAGCCGTCTGATTTCTCATCTAAATTGGCAGCGAAGGAAAGAGTCCAGCTGAATTTTATACCAGATTACGGGGAATATATGTCAAAATTTAGAATAAAAAGTTTTAATAACTGGAAACAACATTTTAACATTAAGTCAGTAGACAAAGGAATATGGTACAAAACAGTCAAAATGAGCTTCCTCAAGTGCCCTGGTTCGACAGTAGCAGGTTAAGTAGAAGTTTTGTGAAGTTAGCTGTAAGTGTTGGATATTTTAAGTCACTGACTTGCAACACCAACATTTAAAATGTAAAATTATGTAAGCTGTGGCAACACTCAACCCTTCCGCCTTGTGACATTGGTCCTTCGCGGAGAACAGCGGCGCTGCGGAAGAAGCAAGGAGGTTTGGCAAGTTTTTTTCGGCCGTGTCACAGCCATTTTGTTTGGTTGGCAACGCTAGCGTGCTCTGCAACGCTCTTGGCTTGGTCGTCGCTACACTATCGCAATCGCAAGCGATTCGGCAACCTAAGGAGAAGTCGGAGAGGATAAGCCCAGCAGCAATCAACATACATCAATTCATCGAGCGCTTAATTGCCGCCGTCGCCGGAGTCACCTCTGCAGGTGTGAAGAGTACAGCTGCCAGCACAAAAGGTATTCCGCAAGAAGGAGCGGGACGCCACGCATCGCAATATTCAACGTATGTTCGAGTTTACGCGCCTGGAACGCGCGCAATCCACGCACATCGTGCGCGACAGAAAAAATTTCGTACGAGCGCAAGAGGGACAGCAAGTGACGCCAAGAAATCATCGAAGCTAACCACCGGGGCCACCATTTTGCTGCAACGGCTTCTTCGATCGATCGATTCGTCTGCAAAATCAGTCTCCGCGCACCATATAGTAATTTTAAGTGTTTGTTGGACTCGTGCTACATTATTTAAGCATTAAGTTTAGATTAAATTGCTGTGGTACTCCATAAGTGCGATAATTAGAAATGGAAGACGAGCTTAAACGCAAAATCGCTTCACGTGGTTATGTAAAAGGTACGATCACAAGATTACTTAATTTCGTTGAAGTTTCCGATCTGTGTAAAATAAGTAGTCATGAGCTGATTACCAAACGCGAGCGACTCATTACTGCTTTTCGCGACTATGAGTCGTTATGTAAAGATATTTTATAACTTGACAGTACCGATAAAGAAAATGTCGAGCAAATAGAAAATAATAATTATTATACTGTAAATAAAATAAAAAATTATTATTATTATATTGTCACTATTGAGCGAGCAAATTAAGCCCCAAGAAAATTCAAGCCCCTCAGGCTCTTTCACGCATTCTGATCCAACCACACTTAGAACGAAATTACCACCAATATCAATTAAAACGTTTGATGGTACTTTTACAGACTATATACCATTTATTATATAGTCTGTAAAAGTATATAATAAATGTATATACATGTATATATGTATAAGTATATAATACAAGTATATAATAAAATTTGTTCGATTCATTGATTCATAACGACAGTAGTCTTGATCACATCCAAAAATTTTATTACCTGAGATCGTTTGTGAAAGGCGAACCTTATGATTTGATCAAGAATTTAAGTTTGACCCCTCAAAGTTATATAGATGCTCGCAATCTTTTGTCAGATCGCTATAACAACAAATATAAGATCATTAATGATCACATTATTAATATTTTAGATATAAGTAGCATTACTAAGTCAACAGCTGGTAGTTTAACAGACTTTGTGTCGTTTGTTAGGCAGCAACTAGCCGCAATTAAAAACCTTGACTCAAATATCATATATTGGGATGCAATGTTGTTATGTATTCTTTCCCGCAAATTAGATGGGATTACTGCACGAGCTTATCAGCTAGACCGAGATCCAAGTATGCAGCCTAAGCTAGAAGATTTCCTGCAATATCTGGAAAAGCGGGCCCTAACCCTGGAAAATACCGGACAGGGTCCTCACTCGCAGCAATCACAGTCAACCAAGGTAACAGCGGTCGCCACAGGAGCACAACAGAGGAGTATATTCTGTAAGTCAAATGACCATAAGTTATTTAAATGTAAAAAAATTCAGCTGTTGCCAGCAAATGATAGAGTTGTGTTTGCCAAGGAACAAAAATTGTGTGCAATTTGTTTAGGTATGCATGGTGGCAAATGTAAGTTTCATTCCGGTGCTCAGAGTGCAAGAAATCACACAACACTCTGCTGCACAGCAATTCAAGCGAAACCCCACCAGCAGTCACATTATCAAGCAATGTCAATAATAATAATGTGAGATGGCACCGAATACATTATCAAGGCGTTACTGGACAGCGGATCTCAGGTTTCTTTTATAACTGCAAAGGTTGTTCAGCTATTAGGTTTAACGCCCTTGCAAAGCAACACTTGTATTGTTGGAATCACTAATGAAAAAAGTAATGTAAAGTATAGCATTCCCATTGAAATCCATTCATTAAATTCCCCATTTAAGACAACAGTAACTTTTCATGTGGTAAAAGAGGTAGCATGCAAATTACCTCAGAACAAATTTGATGTCTCAATCAATCAATCAAAAATTTTTTTTTATTTGCTTAAAACACGGTGTACAAAGTTGTTTTACAGATATTAAAGAGCATACATGTTTTGCTTATATAATAGCATGCAAATATTATAGGTTATTTTGTAAGTGGCTCCCATCAAAAAATTCTTTAATGCTGTAAAAATTATGACTGCCCAGCCATATGTACAGTTTTTTTTAAATAATTTAAGATTTAAAGTTTTCAATTCATTGGGAATTTTATTGAATATGTGAACACACATGGCTAAACAGCTTTTATTATATTTAGCCAGTCTTGGTAAATCATTTAATAGAAGCCTGTGAGGGTCCCGCCGGTTTCGGGGATAAACATCCTCTGCCTTTTTAAATAAGTCTTTATGTTTCTTAACAAACATGCAAACTTCAAGGATACCAAGTTCTTTAAAGATTGGCCTGCAAGATTCATCAGGTTGAAGCCCATATATCGCACGAATACACTTTTTTCGTGCAACAAATGCCCTGTTTTTCTCCGTACTATTTCCCCACATTACGAGCCCATAGCGTATTATTGATTCAACATAAGCATGATAGGTAGTGATGGCAGTTTTAATGTTTGTTACATTTTTAACCTTTCTCAGTGCGTATACGAATTTATTTATTCTTTTACTTATATCATCTACGTGTGCTTTCCAGTTTATGTCCTGATCAATTATTACTCCAAGAAATTTTGTTTTTATTGCTTCATTAAGTTTTGGTATGTCAAGTTTCAAATTGTATTTATTATTGTTTGATTTATTAAATTGGATATAAACAGACTTATCTAAATTAATTTTTAAGTTATTCATGTCAAGCCATTCAATTAATTTGTCAATAGTATTGTTGATTTCTGTTTCATGGTCACAACAAGTATTATTTTTTTTATCTGATGTCACTACAATGGAAATATCTTCGGCGAATAGTATGCATCTATGATGTGTTATGTCTGTAATGGAATTTATGTAGAGTAGGAACAGTATTGGGCCCAAGATACTCCCTTGTGGGACGCCATAATTGTTGCATTTATACTCGGATGAGTATAATGTCACGACGTTGTTTTTATCTAATTTTGAAATAATAACACATTGCTGACGGTTGTTTAGATATGAAGATATCCATTGCAGTGCATGTCCCCTTATTTCGTTTGAATCCAATCTTTGTAATAATAAGTCATGTGACACTAGGTCAAAAGCTTTAGACAAATCAAAGAATAAACCTGTAGTCAGATAGTTCTTATTAATATTGGATAATATTGTTTTTATTAGGGAGAAGACGGCTAATGAAGTAGATTTGCTTTTTTGAAAGCCATATTGATCTTTATTGATAACGTCAAATGAGATGGCTAAATTGAAGTATGGACGACTGCCCCAGCAATGTATAAATATGGTGCCTAGCAAAATGTAAAGCTAAATAGCTGGATATTAATATTTCGTATAAATAAAGTTTCAAGAAGTTGTTATATCTTTATAATTCTAAAAATAAAATCGAGAAACTCCTACGTAAAAAGTTATATCGAGAACTTCAAACAAATGACATTGCTGTGAATTTTTCTCTAGGCGTTTGAATATTACTGCGATGTGATAATTATATTTTTGACAGAGTAAATATACAAAAGGGTAATTGCACCAAAAAACAACAACAACGTGATACAACGTAATTTCTGCGTAAGTTAAGTATTAAACTCTCGAAAAACCTAAATTAACTGTTGAAATGAGTTGGATTAAAGACAAACCGTCTTTACATACAATATTAATTAAATTGTTGAAATCATTAACTTATGAACATCTGCAGTATTTGAGGTAGGTAAGTATTTCTGCTATATAATGATTTTAATCTAACTCGTTTGTTTAAATAAAACTTACACGAATGTACACCTGAAGGAACCTTCCGAAAGAACAAACCTACCTGCTAGTGACAATCCCCATAAAAAATCTATACTCTTCTCTTTGAAAATCTCTTCTAAATCCAAAGAGGCTTAGATAAGTTAGTATGTGCTGATTGATAAATCCTACCCAAGCTAGATAACGAACGGACTGAGTAACCAAGGGCATGAAAGATATTGAAATAAAACTAAACCAGTGCTATTTATTTATTTATTATTTATTCAGTGAGTCTTACAAGAACATTATCTAAAAACGAAGCCGGAGCTGATAATGTGTTCTGGTGTCTCGCCCACCCCAGATACCAGATCACTGTCATGACATGACAGCAACAGCCCAGCGTTCTATTCCCTACAATACAGCTGCAGTAATATGACAGTATGTCCTCTAAAGGGTTATTATTTAATGATTGGCTTTCATATAAAATATACACGTAGTATATTCTTTGGCTGATATGCCTTGATTTTATTCGGCCTCTTAAAAGTTGAGGTCTTATTCCGCCTAAATGTAAGACTCGTTCAAGATCTGGGCACACTTCAATATAGTAAACTCCATTCGGTCTAATGTGCTCACCGTAGTATGACCGGGCTTGTTTAACCTGATATGGTCCTAATGCTATCAATAATAAATGATTATGTTCCAATATTGGAAAATTCTCCAATTGGGGCAGATTGCCATCCACTCTTAAAAACATTGACCTTTGCCTATTCAAATGATTTTCTTGTACAAAAGTTCCTAAATGATTAGGCTGATTCATAAACTGTGCCGCTCTTCGTATTATTTCACCAGAATTTGGACCATCCTCTACTAGTTTATGATATTTATTGATTAAAGCTGCAGCTATTTTAAAATCTTCCATCAGGTGGGGTGAAGCTAGATTGAAAAATCTTTGCCGAAATAATTTAAAATCGCGTTTGAAGCGCCCGTTGACCACTTCTACTACCCACCTGCATAATGTGACTTTCCTGCTTTTATTTGCTTGTTCATTTGTTAATTGCGTTTGACCAGGGCCCAATGACTCAGGTTTACGAATTTGAAAGCCTAAACTTTCTAATAGTGGTATGGCATCCCTGAACCCCCTATCTAAAATAAAAACATCATTACGCTGAAAAAGTTGTCGATATGGACTCTCTTCCGCTTGAAACAAATCATTCATAATCTCGGCATCAGTTTGAGTAGCAGCATATGGCCCAACTACATCAATAATATGCCCATCACATGAAACAATCATAAATGGTTTGACTAAATTGTCATATTTATGCAGGCTGTAAGTTTTTTTCTGGAACAGATAATTAGAACTTTTTTGTAAAAATACATATGTGCCATCAAATATGGCAATAGCAGGTCTATTTTCATTACCAAAAAGAGCATTTGGAATGCTCAAATTCCTATTTGCAATTTCTGTATGTGTAATATGGTTTGGACCTATATAGTTAGCTACTAAATGTTGTGTTAAACACTCTCTAATTTTTTTTAGTATCACTGTTAAGGTAAGACGTGATACTGTAAAAAGCGTCGCGAGTCGCCTGTCAGGTTCACCTGTTCTTAATTTTGCTAAATAAATAGCCAAAGCGTTCTTAGGCCTTTTGAAATTGAGCGCAGGCAAAATATTAAATAAGTTCAAAAAATTGGCAATATTTAAACCTGTCCAATAGTGACATATCACATTTTGCGTTACAGCAACCTTTTCAAAATTAAATGTTGGTTGGTCAGATTTTGCTATTTTGATCAAATCTTCAATTTGGTTCGCAGTGAAATTCGAATATATATTGTTATTATGAAGCAATATGTGCCAAACATCCAAGTTCAAATGTGACTCACAAACCCTAGTATTGCGAGGAATGTAAAAATTATATTTTTTGATAAGCTTTTTTTTTATAAATGTCGGAACCACATGTAACTGTTGTTCAAAACAGCTATTAAACACACAGTGTCTGGAGGTGTTTGCAGCCCGTTTATAATTTGGCAGGTTTAATTCTGGTTCTGGTGCAGGTCTAGGTGCTGGTTCTGGTGCAGATCTAGGTGCTGGTTCAGGTTCAGGTTCAGCTCGTGGTTCTGGTCCAGGTACGAGCAGATTTACCCGATTTTCATCTTGATTGATGTGCCTTTGATGTCTCATCCAACAAGGATGACACGCATAGTTCATAGCCTAAAAAAGTCAATTTAGGGTATTTATGGTGTCATCATAATACTAAATATCTAAAGAGAATTGAATGTCTACCTACATTTTTAGAAACAGGAATGTAGGAATCTCTCCTTTTTTGGAAAACGGTGAAAAATGGATAGACAATTAATATATAATATTAATATAATGAAGAATACATTGAAACAATATTAAAGACCATATTGTCTGGTCTCCGACTGACATGATCCCGGCAGCCAATCTGATATATATCAGCCAGTAAATGTGCAGGACTTGTTTTTATTACTACTCTCTTTTTTTAATTCTGATCAAATCATTCTGATTGGATGTTAGCCCTATAACACAACCAGAGAGAGAGAGAGGTCAGGGACATCCCTGACTATTCTTGGCTAGAGGAACTGAATATCTGAAACGGAAGATGATCCATGCTACTGGGTGGACCATGTGAACACACATAACTTTCACTATTGTCTCTGCATCACCTAAAGAGTGACTGGTACAAAATGCCTAGGGCATTTAGTCCGCCTATGTACATTTATGTGCACAAAGTATTCAATAAATGAATAGTAAACCTTACCTGATGGTAAGCCGGGTGTGTCGTTGGTAAATTCTGCAATATTGTTTCATTTCTTTCCACTGTATGGCGTTGTATACTTCTCACAGAACGGCCGCAAGTTATGCACACCATTGTATGGCCAAATACACGAACATCACTGACTGCTTCTGAATTCAGCAGTTCATAACAAAGATGACAAATATTGGCATCCATTGGAACCTGTAACAAACTTAATTACCTATAATACCCACACATTAGAGTAATTAGAATATAATGACATCTAAAGCAACCAGTCTGTTGTTGCCGTGACAATATTACAAGACGAGATAAGTCTTTCTGATCCATTGTGCCATTGAATTCATTATGTATTTTGAGAAACATTGTAACTTACCTCAATGGTTAACCATCGTGCTAAGATAGTGAGTACAAGAGCAGGCAATGAAGAGGCGAGGTGCCGCCGCAGTCTTTGCGTGGCTATACCGCAGTTTATGCATCGCATGATGAATTGATTGCAAATCAAGTCCGTGTCGAGTAGCGTGAGGTCAGTAGGTAGGCGAGCACAATAAGTCCGATACACAAGCGAGGGTCAATGAAAATCAAAATCAACGAAAAGCACAACAAACAAGAAAACGACCACCAAACGACTTACGACAGAGCGTTTAGATGACGTCTGACGTTTTTTTTTGTCATAGAGATGGGATCGAACTTCATCTGTAACATAATTGATCTAAGAATCTATTGGGTTGGAAGAAAAAAATTAAATCGTTTTTTTAGACCATAAATCAGTTATTAGGTTTCGTCACAAAGTAAGAATCAACGAAGAAGCGAAATTCGAAAGTTTTCACCTACTTTTATTTGATTTGAGATTGAAATGGAATCGAGATAGTTGATTGTCACTTTAAAAAACAATCCCATTTTCCGAATGGACTCACAATAATAAACAATAAAACAGGATGTCATCTCGAAAGCCATCGATTTCCGCCAAAAACTGATTACCACTTCATAGCTTTTTTACAGATGTTTGTCAATCATTCAAAGATATAAATGTGTTAGGGTAAAAATAAAATGGTTGTTGTTAATTTTATAAAAAATCAATATTTAATAATAATTAATAACAATTTATTTTGCGATTATAATCGAAAACAAATCGTTTTGATAACTGTTATAGAAAGCAATCTATGAAAAGATTTAAAGTTCTGGAAATGCGACCCATCCCTAGCTTGCAGTACCGTTTTATTTCCCCCTGTGGCTTAAAAGGCTTAGTAACCAAGCCATAAAACTATTTTTAAAAAGAGATTTGCCCTTGGTCTTGTCACTTTCTGCAAACAAAACCAGCTTAAAAACAATTAAGATCCCTTTTAATGTTAAATGTTTCACGAAAGTTCTAGGAAATTATTAAAGACCTAGTAATTCATAAATTAATATTTAAATATAACGAGTTAGTGTGTGATTCGTATACATGCTTGGGGCAGTCATTTAGCCATCGCCTTTGTTACAAAAATCAACTAGTTTTTTATACATGCAACGTTCCAATATTTTTGACAGAATCGGTATTAAGGTAATTGGCCGATAATTACTTATACAATCTTTATCTCCCTTTTTAAAAAGTGGTTTAATTATTGATAGCTTTAATATATCTGGAAAAGTTCCAGTAGAAAATGATAAATTAATTAAATGTGTAAGAATTCCAACTATTTCATTAATGCATAATTTAATAATTTTAGTGCTAATTTCATCGTAGCCTTCTGAATTAGTGTTAGCTAGCGATATTGTTTCTGCTCTGACTTCATTTTCTAATACTGGTCTAAGAAACATGGAACCGTGAGCTGAATTTGTAGTTTTTGTCTTTGTTAATGTTGAGTTGTGTGCCAAATTGATGTAATGTTTATTGAAGGTAGATGCAATTTCGACGGGGTTTGTAATTATTGTGTTATCAACTTTAATTTCCTCTATGTTATTCTTGTAGTTAGTGTTAGGTATTTCATTTTTCACAACTGTCCAAGTGGCTTTGCATTTTGTTTTTACTTCTATTTATAAACTTTATATTAGCGTTTCTTTTTGAAAAATAAATACATTTTTCAATAAATTTGAGTATGTATAGCGTAGTGTTCTTTTGATCTTGCAGCTTCGTTTTAGTCCTTTGGTAATCCAGTTTTGTTTATATTTGTTATTCATATTTACTTTTATCCTTATTTTTGGGAAGCAAAGATTATAGAATAGGCATATTATTTCATGAAACTTATTGAATGCTATGTTTAAATCATTTTCCATGTATATTTCTAACCATGATAATTTTTTCAAGCATTCACGAAATTTTTGTATGTACTCCAGATTAAAGTCTCTCTTATAAATGTAATATGTAGTTGGTTTTTGAGTTTGATGTTTTAAGGGAATACTTAGCATTTGTGCAGTGTCGTGGTCAGATAGATGAAGGGGTAGCACTGTAGCAACCGCATCTGGGATGTTACTTAAAATATGGTGGGCACGTTGATATGAATTTTCTAGTTACAGTTATTACACAGGTCAAACAACTCGTTCGTGATATGGCCTTTTTTAAATGTGTTTATGTTAAAATCACCCGCTATAATTACATTTATTTTAGACTTATATTTTTTATTGATATCATGTAAGAGACTACCAAGTTTTGTCAAGAATTGGTTGGGATCTGATGATGGTGTTCGATAGAGGCAAATAATAATTAATTTATTAGATAATAGTTCTATGCCGCAGGCTTCGAACGAATGTGTGGCATATGTTTTAATAAATAGTAATTCCTTAAAAATGAATCCTCCATTTACCAAGATGCAGGTACCACCTCTCTGTTTTTCTCTGCAATAATTTGTAGCCATTTCGTAATCGCAGATTTTTACATAACTCTCATAGCCTTTTTTAATAAAGGTTTCGGAGAGACAAATAACATCTGGTTCATTTTGTGCTTCACGTAACTCCTGTAAAGTTATTTCCAGTATTTCTCGCTTTGACAATACACTTGCTATATTTTGATGCAAAAGTCTAAATTGATGTGTCATAATACCGCCCAACATTATATTGGCAGATAACCAATTTAATGTGCCTAGTGAAATACATATGTTATTAGGAGCCGATGTATTTTTCCAGACCCTGTTACCAAACCAGCAGTACACAAGCATCAGCCTGCAAAGACAGAGCGAGCAGTCATCAATAGTTCTGCCCAGGAATACTGCTCATCCACTGCAGCAGCCTAGTAACACCCAACTACACATCTTTAACACATACTTCGGGCACATTGTAGGAGGAAGTCTTTTTTTTTTTTTGGGACAAGCCCGCCACACATTCCCAACCACTGCAACTCCTGAAAGCCAGAATCAACAGTGGCGACCACCAGAAAAACGCCGAGTTAATGAAACCCGACGAGTCCCGGAGAAACGATTCAACTGTCTTGGATCCCGCAACGAAATTAATCAGAAGAGTACAGCGGAGGAGTAAGAGGAAGTCTGCCACCCAAGGTATCTCAACAGACATGTAATAGAGTAGTATTAAAATGTGAATTAGGTCTCAATGACACATTTGCCCAGTTTTGGACCCATGAAAAAGTCCCAGAAATATTTGCTGAGCAAACATCAGAGCAAGAGCTTTGCGAACATATTTTTCAAAGTTCAGTTAAATTAGTTAATAATCAGTTTGAGGTTCCTCTGCCTTTAAAATTACCTTTATCAGATGTAAACGATACTCTTGGTGAGTCATTTCATTTAGCATTAAAAAGGTTTTTCAACTTAGAAAAGAGATTACACACTGAACCTGAGTTATTCATGCAGTATAAAAATTTTATTCATGAATATCTATCTCTTGGTCATGGGCATTATGTTGACATAGAATTATATGATTTAAATAAGCATGCAGTGTATTTTCTACCACACCATGCAGTAATTAACAATAATAGCAAAACTACAAGGCTTCGAACAGTATTTGATGGTTCAATGAAAACAAATTTTAATAAGAAAGTTTCTTTAAATGATTTACAACTCAATGGGCCAGTGGTGCAAAAGGAATTATTTGATATCATATTATTATTCCGCATAGGGAAATATATATTTACTGCAGATATCAAGGGTATGTTCAGAAACATTAAAGTAGATCCTGAATACACTTCCCTTCAAAATATTTTGTGGAGGGACAATCCTGAGGAGCCAGTCAAGTGTATAAGGTTAGATACAGTTACATACGGCTTAAAAAGTTCAAGTTATTTAGCAACTCGCTGCATAGATGAGCTAGCAAATAGATGTGAAAAATCATACCCACTAGCATCATCCATTATCAAAAACAACCTATATGTTGATGATATTATATATTGCAATGATAATTTAGAAACTACTGTTGCTGCCAGAGACCAACTTCGTGATTTACTTAAATTAGGGAGTTTCCATACTCATAAATGGTCATCAAATGATGAAAATGTGTTGAACAATATACCATTAAATGAAAGACAGTTTGATAGTTTAGAATTACAAAAGGATAATTGCAACATGAAAGCCTTAGGACTTCAAATAAATGTAAAAGATGATCATTTTATAATTTCTACTCCAGAACCATTCAATAGGAATAAGGTTACAAAAAGGAGCATACTTAGTTATATAGGTAGATTCTATGACCCAATGGGATTTGTAAGCCCAATTGTGGTCACAGCAAAGGCCATTATGCAAAAATTATGGCTACTGAACATAGGATGGATTGACAATCCACCTGCAAATGTTCAGCAAGAATGGTTTCAATTTACCAATAACCTCGCTGCAATGCAGCCAATACTATTAGATAGGAACATTAAAATTTCAGAATGAGTTCTGGCAGTGTTATTGGATTTGTCCATTAGAGATTCCTCAGTAGTAACCACGGAGTCTGGATTTGTGCCCGTTTGATGGCAATCGGTTCGCACCCTATTACATTGGATTTAAACATAACTGGCAACAGGTGTATTATTAGGAACACCTTTGCCTCATCTTTCGGGCATTTCAGACGTGATGTTCATGTTATGTACATGTCACCGGAAAATGGCGGACTCCGTAAGATTGTAATAAATTTTGATTGCATATTCTCGATATATTATGAAAAACCATTTGGTATATTATAAATCCCATCCAAATTCAATAGTTACCAATCTATCCGTGCTTTATTTAGAAAAAAAAGTTTACAATTTCACGCAATATTTTACAATCTTACGGCGTTTACCACTTTCCGGTGACATAGATAATAGAAGGTGATTAAAATTAATACGACAAAATGATTTTAATTTAGGGCAATCATGGAGCGAACTTACTTCGCCAACATCGACTGGAATATGAAAACATTCAAAAAAGAAACTTAGCTAATAATAATAAAGAAAATTTTAATGTACCTAACACCAACAACTTCAAAAACAACTTTGTCTGTTGTTATTGAGAACTGCACTAATCTGGTAACTTTGCACGGTAGACTATTTTCTATTTTAGAAGATGAAGCTTTTAA
The DNA here is from genome assembly GCA_963859965.1 of Ceramica pisi. Classification (NCBI taxonomy): domain Eukaryota; kingdom Metazoa; phylum Arthropoda; class Insecta; order Lepidoptera; family Noctuidae; genus Ceramica; species Ceramica pisi. The sequence goes on along the minus strand of OY982527.1, from coordinate 36,402,017 downwards.
GAACCTTGATTCCGGACTTAAAAAAAAAGATTGTTCAGGAATAAACAAGAAAAATATAAAAAACTAATATCCAAGAGAAAGCTTATGAAGTGCGTAGAAAAATTAACGACGAGATAAAAGATAAACTTATATCACTGAAAATTAATGTGGCATCAGTAGAAGATTTCTTGGTGACATTCAATACATCTCGAAGATTTCTTGGTGACATTCAATACATCTCGAAGATTTCTTGGTGACATTCAATACATCTTGGATGATAAAGATAATAAAAACTATAAAAAAAAGAAACTTAACATTTTTAGGTGAGGGTAGACACATCTCTGCTCGGAACCCTGTTCTATTGCTCATTCACAGTTCAGTGCTCTGTCGGAGCGCACGTATTTCTGTTTTATTATACAGCTTGCTTAGAATAATAACGCATAGAAACCTAGTACGAGTGCAAAAAGTGAGGCAACTAAAACTTAGCCTAATCCGTCAAACTTAGCCATCAGGCCGTCAGTACTCAATGTCACGTTCCATCGAACACAGCTCGCGAGTAAATAATTGAAAATGACAATTTGTTGCGTGAAAGGATGTTATAGCACATCAGGAAAACAAAAAAAAATGTGATAAAATAACATTTCACAAATAAGTACTCACATTCTATGCACTATTTTTACGTAAATCGATAAATAAAACAAAATTCTAATAACCTAACTTGTCATAACACAGTGTTGCTATTTGTGAGGAAGAAATACCCACATTGCTTTCATTCATGTTTTTCATTTTTGTAATTTTAAAATACAATACTTACTGTTAATTCATATCAAACCCGATGTTTTAACATTGTTTATAATTATAACCCATCAAGCATTCTAAACGCATTGAACAATATCTCATTCTTTATGCGATTTATTTCCTTTTATTTTGAAATAAATTGAATTATACCTTCCGAAAAAATATGACATATTACATGAAAAATCATGTTTACCTTTTCCAGTTCCCAACAACATAAAATACTTACTTGCCTTGATAGCAAAATAGTAATGCGTCTTCCCATATTTTGTGGGTAACGGCTTAGTAATGGTATCACTGAAAGCTATATCTGTGTGCGTTAGAGGAACGTAGACACATTCGGCTCACGCACACAAAGAAAATGAAGTGGACACACGATTTTGCACGGGTTTTGTTCTAGACGCGGCTTCTATGCGTTATTATTCTAAGACAGCTTGATAATTTTTTTAAAAAGTGTCATGGGAAAACGAAAACGTAAACACGATTATGAGTATATCACAAAAAACTTAAGGAAATGGGAGCAGAAACTTCAACGCGAGACAGGATTGACGTCGCATTCCAGAGGTTAGTCAAGTGTCACATTTTATTATAGTGTTAAATTGTCACATTATTATCATTGCATAATCATTTAAGGAGGGTAGTCGTGCACACCGTGTCGAGTGGACGTGTTTACTTGTACTCGCGAACATTTTAATCGGCAAAATAGTTTAAATTGCAGTAATCTGTTTTAAAGTGACTTTAATACTTGCTCAACAAAACTTATAACAAACGGTGAAAAAACTAAATCTGTGTACAATCTATTCCCGAAGATATAAGCAAAAACATATCCAGTGTTTTAAAAGTGAACGACAAAAGTTTCTTTGTCTCAGTGTCGAAGTGGACTGTCCTTGGAAGGGGTCAATGACACACGTCTGGTTGCTTCTAACATTAGCAACAGAACGTCTTATTTCGACACAGTTACTACGGACTCGGTGGCCTAGAGGCGTAAGCCGCCCGCCTTGTTACTACTGTGAGAGGTTTCGAGTTCGAGCCCAGTGACACAAAACACTTTTTGGAAGTTTTTTGTTTTTTTTTTTTTTAATTTTGTACACTGCTATAATGGAAAACATTAGTGATAATATTACATTTAGAAGAAGAATTACTAATTTAAATACCTCTGCAACAAGTTTTGAAGATAACTCTTTCTTATCCACCAACTCTCATGCCCTAGGAAGAAGTTTACCTGACTTATCTACATGGAATTGCCAGGAAATGACTGATTTACAGGAAACTGTCAGAGATTTAAAGGAAAAGCTAGAGAGTGCGCACAAGGAAATTGAAAACTTAATACTAGAAAAATTAGACCTAGAAAAAAAACTACAAAATCGAGAAACCAAAATTAATAGTTTAACTAAAATATTTTCACCAAAAATTAGTACTCCAAAACGAAAATCTAGAAACTTAAACGAATCAATGATTTTAGCCGACCAACTGCAACATGAATCTGAAATGGGAAGAAAACTTAACAACACACTACAAAATGAGAATCAAAAATCCAACTTAACCATTGGTACTACTACTCAAAACATGGAGGAACAACCAAAACTCAAAAAGATAAACACGGAATTCTCACAAACTAACATACAACATAATAAGAAAAAAACCATCACATCTGATACTTCACATCATAGAAGCAATAATAATTACCTGAAGAGGAAAGTACATGTCCTTGGTACCCAGCAAATTACGGGTTTAACTACACGCCTACTTGACTTGAGATCTAACAGCTCATACGAAAGGTACTACGCAGAAGGAATGATAAAATACTATGCTATCTCTCAGCAGCTGTTAAATACGGAGTTGACATGTTAGCCTTGTGATAAAATTATTATTTGTGTAGGAGAAAATGACTATAACCCTACTACTACGTTAAATGAATTATATAAGTTTATAAAAAAATATAACAGCTCTCGAATTATTGTGTTAAGTGTGCTGGAAAATAAATATCTAAATGTAAAATTACTGAATAATAATTTAGAACTAATATGTAATAATAATGAAAATTGTTACTTCTTACGTACTCATAGCAATACTTGTCATAAACTAAACGTTCTGATTGACACAATTGATTATGAAAGTAAATATCTAAACTTCAGCAAAAAAAAACCAGCTGCTCAGACGAAATGCTTCGATTTATCCACATATTTTACAAAAAACCTAGACAAAAAGCCTACTTACCGACCAACAAGATCAAATAATTATAAAAGCACCCCAAATAATACCTTTTTTCGCAGATACTAGCAATACTTTACCTACTACTAAAATGCTCTATGATCAACGTCAACCATTGAAAAATCTGTACGATAATGAGTTAAGTAAGGTAAAAGACGTAAACTCCAATGACGTAACTAATTATCACTCGATAAACGTTCTTCATCAAAATATTGCAGGCGTCAGAAGTAAAAAAGAACTTTTAGAAATTGCGATCGACACGTTTCTAAATAAAGGGTCAATTATTGATGTGATATGCTTGACGGAGACTTTTATTAAAGCGGGTGAAGAGAGCAGCGTTGCTTTAAATGACTACCAATTAGGAGACTGGTACTCAAGAAAGAATAAAAAGCGGGGCGGTGTTTGTATATTTTGCCTAAATCACATTGAGTACAAAATACTGACACAATTGAAAAAATATGCGTCTGAAAATGTGTTTGAGTGTTGCGGAATTGAACTTTTACAATATAACATTATATGAATAGCCTTATACCGTACGCCAAACTCAAACCCCTTTATTTTTCTACGTAATTTAGAAGTAATGTTATGCAACCTTCGAAATAAATCAAAAAAACAATTAGTAATAGTAGGTGATCTTAACATTGATATTTTGAAAAAAAAAAACCCATAAAAATATAAAATGCATAGACGAACTAACTAGAATTGTTAATAACTTCGGTTTAAAATTACATATAAAACAACCAACAAGAAGAAATTCATGTCTAAACCAAATAATAAGTAACTGTAAGGATGCAATATGTGAGGTTATACCGCTGGGACTATCAGATCACGAGACAGCTCAGATGATATCTATACAAATAAACGATAAAGTCCCACCTCTGCGCTTTCGAACAATTCATAAGCGTGATTATAGCGTCGAAAATAAAGAAAAGTTCTTTAGCTGTTTATCAAATTTAAAATGGACAGAAATTTTCTCTGACCAGGAAGCCAACAGTGCGTTTAATCAATTTCACGATTTACTTGTTTTGTTCTTTAATCTGTGCTTCCCTAAAATCGCGATTAAAATCAACCTCGTAAAGAAATATACGAAATGGATTTCCAAAGGTATTAAGAAATCAACTAAAACCAAAAGGAACCTGCGTTTTAAATACTACTTCTCATCTGATAAAGAAAATAAATTAAAATACTTAAACTATAATAAATTACTCAAAAAATGCATACAAAAAGCACAAAAAATTCACAATACTGTTACGCGCCAGAATTAATGCCGGGTACACAACGTACTACTAACGCCATCTAGTATCGAGTAGTGGAACTAATTGGGTCACGATCTTTCTAGACTTTTCGATGCTAGAACATTCTCGATGTTTCGATACCTAGTCAGTCGGGACCTGAGGGCCTAGCACGAATATTTTTGACGTATAGTAACGTGACGTAAAATTTTACCATAGCTACAATACTCGTTTCGCACATTATATTTATTTGAATTAGAAACTATATTCATATTATTAAATGATATAAATTGTGTGTGTCCCATAAAATTAAACCAATATACTATGGGGTAGTAGTTTTTCTCATTCAAAATTCACTTACGTTAACGTTTCTATACGTCAAAATATTCGTGCTAGCCCCTCTGTATGTTCCCGAACTTTCTAGATATTTCCATTCTCGAAGGTTCTGGAAATTACTGTGGGACTATATAAGGTGCGCATCGCTCGCGACTGGGTCAGTATTGAATTGGCGATACAAGCGAACTTCGGAAGCGATCTTCAACTGCGAATTAAGTGAAGTGAAGTGTTTAATAGTGCGATTGTGTGTTATAATTAGTGCGTTTAAAGTGATAATTAGTGTTGATTATTAAAGTGTCATTTTGGTTAATTAATCGGCTGTTTTTATCGTCACGAACCCCAAGCTCGTAACAATTGGTGTCAAAAGTAAGGATTATCATGCCGATTCTGCCAAAGGACGACACGGAGGGTATCCGTACCCGTAGTCAACGCCAGCAGGAGACGGATCGAAGGCGTTTTGGTGGTGCAACGCCGCAGACGTCGGAAAGTCAGCTACCGACCATGGAAGCCGGTCCGTCAACAGCAGCTCCGGCATCATCAGCACCAGACTTTGCTGCTCTGATGATGATGCTGCAGGAGCAGGCTCGCCGACAAGAGGAGCAGGCCCGTTGCTTGGAAGAACAGCTCAAGCTTTACAAGGAGGAGCAGGCGCGCCGCCAGGAAGAACAGATGCTCCTCATGAAGGAAATTCACGCTTCTTTCGGGAAAGACATTAAGGAAGTGAAGGATAAGGTTGCTCAGCATGACAACCGCCTGTCAGATGCTGAAACACAGATCAGCAAATGTAACAACGATATTGCTGATATGAAGAAAGAGTTGGGCAACCTTAAACTTGGAGATGGGATTGCAACTTCCGTAACTACTACACCTTCACTACGTGGATTCAAAGTGCCGCCGTTCGATGGGACGTCTTCTTGGTCGGCCTACAAAATTCCTACCTTGGTTAGCCGTTACCGTGCTTAGCCCTCTGTTACCTTGTTAGTATACGTGAAGCTACGTGTGATGCGGGCAGTCTTTGGGATTGTCACTTCACCGTAGATACTAAGCCTCACGCGGTACATATCTATAGCCTTACATAGATTCACACTTAACTTAAAAAACCTTAATCGTTTTATAGAAACACAACATTTCAAGCTCGAAGATTTTCGCACAGCAATTAAACTTATATCGGAAAATGATTGAATGAATGAATTCTCTTCTTTCTTCTGATTGAATTGATGATTCATTGAATGTTGATGTTGTTGATGATTTTATGGGCACGGTTATGTGGTTTTGATCCAAGTAAAGAAACAGTTTTATTACCTTCCAGCAACAACCAACCACACCCTCGGTTTAGCCTGGTTCCATCACCCAATTAAGTACAAACGTTTTTCTTTCATTGCCACTATTTAGTCAAAATGCAGATATCCGCTTTTGATTCTATAGGACTCATATTGCTAAGTACCATGTTTATACATTGCTGGGGCAGTGGTCCATACTTCAAATTAGCCATCTCTTTTGTCACAAACGCGCATATTTGCTTTCATGCAACAAAACGGAATCAAACCAAAAACTATAAGTACTTGAATCTTCAAAAATTGTTGATAAGGGATATTCATCGACTTACCTTTTAGTCACATTAATTTCAATAGCCAAATATCAGTATTTCATCGATAAATCCGTTCTCCATTTTTCCCTATAATTTGGGGAATAATATTAGTGTGGGTAGAATGAAATTGTACGAGGTAGATATTTTTTAGTATGGTATTGTACCTTAATTGTTTAGAAAGACTTATATTCCTAATCTAAAATATTAAATACAAACAAAAACAGGTCGAAGTAAAATTTGATTAATCGAATGGGGAAATTTTAAATCATATTATGGCAACCCTAGCACTTTGTCACTGCTTTAGTTCGTTGTTTTTTTGTGTTCCAAGTAACCTAAAATTCGCACAACTCGTGGTCTGAGCCTCTGAGGGGCTAGCACGAATATTTTGACTATAGTAACGTTAACGTAAGTAAATTTTGAATTTGAAAACTACAACCCCATAGTATTTGGGTTTAATTTTATGGGACAAACACAAATTACATTTAAAAAAAAAATATTATTTGCGGAACGAGTATTGTAGCTTTGGTAAAATTTTATGCTACGTTACTATACATCAAAAATATTCGTGCTAGGCCCTGTGCTGAGTGGCAGGTAAGCTCAAAATTGAAGGGGGCGTATTACGCCAGCATCCAACCTGACATCCAGCGGAAACCTTGGTTTTACAAATGTGCCAAATTATCAAAAAACCTGTTTCGACCTTGTGTAGACTGAGACTTGGCCATTGCTATAGTCCAGTATTCCTACATAAAATTCGCGTCCTTGACAGCTCCTTATGCGAATGTGGCCTTGATGATGGTACCTTAGACCATCATCAAGGTCCTTCGAATTCCCATTCCTTTGACTTGTACCAAATACTCCCCAAAATTAAAATCCCTCTTAAATACTAATGACATCAAAATGTAGCGTGTGTAATGTCGTTGTATGTGTAAAATCTTTTTTTTTAATTTTTCTCGTGTTTAAAAAATTACCTAATATATTTACGTCTCTATATAAAAAAAAAGTATTGTGTGTTTGCTATACATGCATATATTGTGATTTTTAATAGTTTCCAATTTTTACGTGCCCTATTGAAAAAAAATGTTAAGTAACAATTTCAGTTTTACAATCTTACGGTGTCTTTTATTTTCCGGTGTCATAAACAGGAAGTAATAAAACATTTATTTAAAAGTAAAATTTTATTAAATAAATTAGATCAATACACGAGGAGAGCGCTGAGGAATACATAATAAAGAAAATTACAAACAGCGGAAAATAGAACCTCCTCCTTTTTGAAGATGTTGGTTAAAAATAGCATAATGGGTAATGTTCAATGTTTGGGTTATCCTTCATACAATCGGCACAGCATTGTATATACCGAACGCCTATACCGATCTGCTCCGACTTTAGGTACCTCGGGTCGCTTGTTCAGGGGGATGGCGATATAGACCGAGACGTAACGCACCGGATCAACTCAGGATTGATGAAATGGTGACAGTTCACTGGGACAACTTGCGACCCACGAAGCCTCTCAAGTTTAAAGGCAAAATATTTAAGTCCGTAATAAGACCTGTCGTAATGAATGGATCAGAATGTTGGGCTGTGAAAAAGACAGATCTATTTTCAATAGATTGCATGTGGCGGAGATGAGAATGTTGAGATGGATGTGTGGAGTAACGAGAATGGATAAAGTGAGAAATGACTACATTAGAGGTAGTTTAAAAGTGGCACCAGGGACGGAAAAGATAAAAGGGAATCGCTTGTCTTGGTATGTTCATGTGAAGAGGAAGGAGGAAACGGATTTAACTAAAAGAGTAATGAACATAAATGTAGATGGATGGAGAGGGAGAGGAAGGCCAAAGAAAAGATGGATGGATTGTGTGAGGAGCGATATGAAAGAAATGGGAGTTAGTGAAAGTTTGACGGCTGAGAGCGCATAGTGGAAGAGTAAAACGTGTTGCGCGACCCCAAGTAACATGGTTTAAGGGCAGGAAGATGATGTGGTCGTGTATATGTCGCAGTCAACTGGCTTAATCAGCCGTTTAATTGGCTGTCTAGATTTTTCATTGAACGGTGCCGTTTAACCAGCGGCCTAAAATACATCCTGTAAATTTTCGTAATACAAAATTAAATGGACTCAGCAGATGCTCAGGCCGTTCATAGAATAGGGCTACCATGTGACGAAATTATAAACAACAATTAATTTCAACAGTTCAAATTGGACGACGATTCTGCAGGGTTTAAAGGAACTTAACATGAATGGCATGGTCCTACCATTCAAACTTTTTTGCCCCATGTCCCGCAACTTTTGAATGAAAGGCTAGGCAGTCAATGAAACGGCTGATTAAGCTAGTTGGCTGCGACATATAAATTTAGTACAAAGTTTTTAACAATAACGTTAAAAAATAATAGGAGGGGTTGAAACGAAGTTGATGAAATCTCACAATATTATTACACCAATTATCAAACAAAATAATAAGTTACATTATGGCTAAAAATATTCGCTATCTAAGTTTTAACGTCATAATAGTGTGCGAACAACAATTTGCACTTGTGCAGTTCATTTGTCAGTTTTGTAAGTGTTAAACTATAAATAAAGAAATCTACACATCGCCGCTTTGAATTGAAAAGGGAAGCTTTTTTGAAATTTGACGACGCACCCCCGGCAGCGGTTTAATCTAACATGAATGCCATGAAATTGGTTAAGTTTGCTCGCTTCGCTCGTTCGCTCTAGCTCATGTTATACCGTTCGAACCGAACCTATCCGTGTCGGGGTACCCTAATCTCCCTGACTCTCTGTCCGCTTCTTGACTGTGCAAGTAATTAAACGATGTTCGTTTACTTTGAACGGCTACGCAAAGTGTCTGATCTAGTCTTTTTCTCTAAAAATACTGATTTAGTCTTTTTTGCCCTTTTTGCGAAATAAAGTTGTTACACTCAAGTATTCTTCTAAAGCCACATGTAAGCTATACAGGAAATATATTAATTGCATGCAAAATAATTACTGGTTGGGTAATTGTTGTTCTATGCCCCAGATATGTGGTCAAAACAATTAGATAATAGTTTTATCTTAACATTATACACAATGACTAAAGTCCAGAAAGTATAGTAATTCATAAAATATAATATAATATGTATTAAATTGTTAAAAAAAGCTTTAATACACACAGCTAAGTACGAGTAGCATAATCTTCCTAAATGTACTATTTTTCTGCACAGGTTTTAATCTTATATTTACGAGTTAACGGAAAACATCTAATATAAATTACGATTTATACTGTGATCTCTATAATAATTACCATTATTTAGTCGAACTAGAAGTAAGGAAGTCCACATATTTGCGCCCGGTAAGTTTTTGGTTCACGGTCGAATTTCGCAAACCCATTAATCTTAAGTTATCTTGTCGGTTGCCGGTGCGTTATGGTTATGCCAAATAACTTGTGATTTTTGCAATCGAAAACCGACTTTGATTTAATCGTTATCCTTGACAACAAAGAGGTAGGTTCTGGGATCCCCTAAAAAACGCATTTAGTTTCTGAATAGAACTAAACTAGCGAGGTCCGTAGTTAAACACAAACAGCTTTCATTTTCTTCTCATACGGGGTTCGTCCGTTCGTTCGTCTGTCTGCCATAACAAGTTAGCCCGCTCCCTTATTATCAATCTACGTTTAAAACGACCCACCTCATTTCTTTACATATGGTTTTAAAACGACTTTATACGTTTTAAAAACTTTCTGTTAAGTTTTTACTGGGTCGCAAAATTTTGCGGGGCAAAAGGTGTTCTTTATTGATTTATTTATTTATTATTATGGCACTCCAACGAATAGTTCGCAGAAACATTACAGAAAATATAAAAATCTTATAAAAATAATTGTCATAACGAATTCTTCACTTAAAGGTGTGCACAGCACTTACAGAATTTTGGTAATTAATAGTATAATTAAATAACTGTTAGGTATAAAACAAAAAAGAGAAAAAAAAACAAGAAACAATAAAATACGGTACAAGGAATCAATCGAATAATCAATTTTATAACTTAATTCGGATTGAGATAATTTAAATTACACTATAATCCATTTTAAATTTCATTGAATCACATAAAATTATGTTAAATTACTCTAAATTAAATAGAACTAAACCAAATTAAATTAAATGACAGTGAATTACATTAATTCAAATTTAATTACATTAAAATGAATTAAATTACATTAAACTACATTAAATTAAATTAAATATCATTACATTAAATTGTATTGAGTTACATGATTAAATTAAATTTTGTAGGAAAATAATACATAGTCCCACAAGTGATTTAAAATTATCTCTATTTACGAACTTAACTTTTTTCTAGCTCAACTTAATTGCTATTTTCATTTTACGACATCAACGGTGATTTGCCGAGTTCAGGCCTTACTCCATAAGTTTTTACTAAGTTTTTATTTTATTTTAGTATCTTGATTATTATTCGGAATTTACGATTATCTTAGCCTAAACCCGCGAATCGGACGAAACTCAGCGGCCCAATCGCCTACTAAGCCATTTCGTCGACGTTAACAATATAATTATAGCCTAATAAGCAGCAAGTGGAGGCTGCAAAATATTCCTAATTTTATTATTACGCTAGACCTTAATGATAATTATAGCCTAATAAAAATCAGCAGTGGCTGCAGAATATTGCAATCACTAGATTTTAATAATAATTATAAATTAATAAAGTGGCTACGGCACATACTGCATTATAGACTTATCGAATGATAATCATAATCACAAGTAAAAGATATGAACTTCATTAATCCATCCGTTGACCGAATCCACTTACAGACTAATAAATCATCACGTAGTGGTAGATCCCGCTTTCTAGCAAGGTTTCTTCAAACTATGTATCTATAAAAATACTTATTTACTTACTAAAATTAAACGATTGTGAAATGTGAATGACTTACTGAGATATCGTAAAAGTAAGCTTGTACAGTCTCGGACTTTAATTGATGAGACACTTTAAAACTTTCCGATTTTGCAGTTTTATACATGCACGAGATTACACGATTTAACACGAAAACCGCATGCTCGTAAACAAGATGACAAATTACTAATAATCGGAAATACTCTTATTCACAGAGGTCGAAGAATGACCAATAAGTTTGTAATTATAAACCCATAAGTTTATTTAATCTATTTGATACTGACTTAATTTGAATTAGAGCTCATTAAAAACTTTTTTGGAAAATCTGTGCGAATTTCTATTGCCGCTACAACAACAAATAATAAAAATTTGAGGAGGCTCCCATACAAGAAACATGTTCTTTTTTTCGTGGTGGAGAATTGTGGTTCGGCGGAACCCTTCGTGAGCGAAACCGACTCGCACTTTTTTGTTTCTTTGTGGCTTTTATAATAGCTAAAACATTAACTATACAAAAATCGTAATATGTAAAATTCTTCCGTTACTGATTGACTGACAGACAACGCACAGCCGAAACTACTGGGTCGTGGAAAGCTGAAATTTGGCATGCAGCTTTTCTTAACTCGGCAGGGTGCACTAAGAGGATTCCCCGAAATTCCTACGGGAACGAGTAAAAACGAGACAGGCGTGCAAAGTCGCGAGCAAAAGCTAGTATTAAATAAAATTCATAATCAATTATTTAAAGATGGCGAATGTTAGGTGTTGTTAATTTTATTAATGTTTATGTTGTTGATTGTTATGAACGTCATCTATGCGTTCGGATAAAATCGTGAGTTCGAGTTCTTCCGAAATTACCTACCAATCATATATTTCCCGTATGTTAACATCACAATAGCTACGCTAAAACAATTGTCGCTAGGTAACGGTTGCTAGACTTGCAATTGGTTGACTTGGGGTAGTCACTCTGTACTTTGTAACTGACTAAACCCGATTGCATTACCCGGCCATAATATGAACAGTGGCAAGTGGCTCATCAATTAAAGACCACTACATGAATCTCCGCTATTTAATGAAGGAATCCATTAACAAAGAAATACTATTTATGGAATTTTACATTCATACACTCATTTTTATATTGCAACTTTATTTCTTGCTTTCTTTTCATGATTATTTTTTAAGCTATTAATAATATCTACAAAGTGAAAGCAAAGCTTATCGTTAACCTATTATTTTTTATTTCAACTAGATGCATATGCAATATGAACTGATTCTTCATCACTTATTTCTAAGATGTTGTATCGTAAAATCCTTAACTCATTCAATCATATCGATTCAACTATTCAAATTGACCAATATCACGTTGTCGCTTATTACAAGTTTTCTAAATGACTGTAATTCTAACCATATTTGGAGTCACAAACTGCTCATTGTGGTCAAAGGGCCAAAAAATGATCTCTCCGTTTTTGTCTGCATCGTTCGTTTACTTAATGCTTTGTTTATCTTTTCAACTATATTGTAAAAGTCTCCAGTCGCATCCACCCGAGATCTTGTTGCTTGTGTGATATTGTTGTTGAGTCTCCTTGCGTTCATTTTCATTGCTCACCTATAGCCAATTCTCAATGTACTTTCATCGTTCTGTTTAATCCCTTATTCGCCTTTTACGACACCCACGGGATGAAAGGGGGTGGTCTATTCTTTGCCGGGTACCACACGGCCATTTTTCAAAATCGTCATAGTGTTCATCGGAATAATAACAGCTTTGAATTGAATATAAACATACGTCTAGTTCTGCCAACCAAAACTTTGGGTTCATATTGCCTGGGCAATATGATTGCTTTATTAATCACTTGGTCCATAACATGTAAACACGTGCCTACTCTTGTACTCATGCATACATAACCTCAGCCGCAAGACTTCGAAACCAAGCTGTGCTTGCGCTTGCCGATATCGGTCTTTGGTTGGGTCACCATTCACTTTTTTTTTTTAAACCAAGTTTCCTCAGTGTCTCAGAAAACACGTTAAGACGTTAGTCCCGGCTGTCATTTGAACATCTTTTACAGTCGTTACGGATATTCAGAAGGCAGTTTCTGCCTTTTGACACAAGTCTGACAAAGAAGGCCTGATAGGCAGTCGCGGTACGTTCATGTACCTTCCATTATATAAGTATTTTAAGTCACACGCTCGCCGTGCGAAAGTTGGCTCCATCGTCTGCGATCGTGGGCCATTCTGATGGCTACTCGTAAATCATTACAGCCTAATTTTTTTTTTACCACCGAGTCCCATCCTTTGGGAGGTCTCCCTTTGTATCGCTTGACATTCGGATTTTGTAAGTTACACAGTAAAAGTGCACGCTCCAGGTGACGCGTCGGTTCGCACACAACGTGTCCGAAGAAACCAACAGCCTTCAGTTGACACCACGTTGACAACTTTTTAGAAATGTTTAGTCTTTTCCGAATTGATAAGTTCGTCATACATGGCCGAGATATATTCAACACCTTTCGCCAGCAGTTCATCTCGAAAACATCAATTTTTTTACGGTCCTGGCTTTTAAAAGTCCATGTTTCACTTGCATATCTGAAGATAGGAAACACGATTTTGGTGATGCATTCTTTTCTTTCTTCTTTACAATGAATATTTAGCGCCTTCCACTGATTTTCAATAACAGACATAACAGTTGATGCCATATAAATTCTTCGATTAATTTCTTCACTACTGGTTCCGTCATTCGAAATTACGGAACCAAGATAAATGATTTCATTGACTCTCTCATAATCTCCCAATTTCTCACATCTTTTTAGGACATTTGCCCTATCAACTACCATTATTTTTGTTGTGTAACGATTGATTCGTACACCACAGTTGATGGTAGCCTCTTCAATTCTTTGAAGCAATATAGCTAGATCCTCTTCATTTGAGGATAATAATGTGGTTTCATCGGCATATCGTATAACTTTTATCCTCGTTCCATATATTTCAACTCCACCAGTCCACTCTTCTATGATTTGAAGTAAATTAATTATGGTGTCTTCGTCAAAAATACTTTTTGACAGAATCTGGCTTTTTCGTACGCCTCGTTGGCGTCTAAACCAATGATTTCTGATGGTTTTATCTTTCCCGAAAAGCGTGCCTTTACAGGTCAATTGCTTGACTACGAGCGCTCCTTCTTCTGTCATTCCTTTTCTGATAAGTATGCTTATCATTTTTGACCATGGTATACACTTACCGTCTTTAATATACTCAAGAAAACATAAGACCATCGGCTTGTAAAATTGACGATGTTTTTCAATTAGCAGGCGGATATTTAGAATTTGTTCATTCATGCCCTTTACGCGGAAATCAGTGATACGGGAGTCGCAGTCTGTATACGGTGAGAAGCGGTGGCTCACTCCAGTGGGTATTGAGTTGCTGAATCTTGCCTTCATTTTTGATTCGGTTTTGTGAGTGTAAGTTACACGGCCACACACATCAATTTACAGAGTATGTTAATGCAATTGAGTAAATTGAGTAAATATTTACGTACAGTTATAAACTTGCATTGAAAATAAAAGCACCGCATTATTTTCGGAGGAAGGTACGCTGTAGGTAGTTCCTGGCAAAAGCACTGAAATGTCATGAGAGAGCTAAGTTCATCAATTAGATTACTATAAAATTGTTTTTGTCGGTTTTGTTAAGTTCCACCATTTTCATTTAGCGGTAGATAACTCCGCTCACAGCAGTCAGGTACATTCCAAGTCAAGAGTTCTGAAACGATAAAAATGAATTAGTGACGTTGATTATTTGTCGCTACTTTGATATACATATTATGTATTTGAAATTAAGTAACTCGTGGTCAAGAATTTTATTTGATTAAAATGTAGTTAAAATGTTGGTAAAAAATAGTAGTACATTTTGATACAAACTGCAATGACTAATTCCCGCTTGTATCGAACGACATATTTTCAACACAAAAAATAAGGAATAAAATTTCATAAACAATATCTATTCTCACACATTTTTATGATAAATGACTCGCGGTTTTTTTTCACGTGCGTCTTCGTGTACGTTACCCCAGCAAGAAAGTATCTCCTAGAGTTAAATGAGTGGAACATATAGTTACCTTATGTGGTGTAAATGTGCCCCCACATAAAAAATGTGTGCCCCCTGTCGTTTCGGAAAAAAACGGAAAAAACGATTCTTGCTGGGGTAACGTTTTTCTAGTAGGAAAATTCTAAACGAATGATTGGAGAGATAAAAATTGTGCATGGCCAGAGAGCTTACATGTGTGCCAAAATGTGCCCCCAAAAATAACATCTGTGCCCCTTCACATTTACGAGATATTGCATTTCCTGCTGGGGTAACGTTTTGATGAATCGTATATCTCTAAAACCATTGCATGTGCCCATGTAGAATAAACATACACGAGTAGCTCTTAATGTGTGCCCCTATGTGCCCTAAATTAGATTTAAGAAAATATTTATAGTTTTCAAGTTATCGCGGTTTTATGAAAACCCGAAAAAACATCGCAGCGCCTAAATGAGACAAGGTGTAAGTTCGCTGAAAATTGTATTCGGTCCTTCTTGACACTAATAATAACCATACAAAGTTTTAAAACTGTTCGTGCATACGTTTTTGAATAATCTTGCTAAAAGTCAAAACGATGGTGTCATAATTTTGACGGCAAAATACAAGGAACCGGCTCAATCCCAGATGTGTAGGTGTAAACATAAATCTTGTGCCTTTAGTCAAAAATATATGGTGAAAATATTCAGCTTGGAATGATTTGCATTGAGTAAATATTAACAAAAAACCAAAATATGTAATCAACGGCTGGTTATCCGACCAAATTTGAATGACTACCTTTTTTACTTTACTCACTAACCGGTTCACACGTGTTGTGCCTGAGTACACTGAAGTAGAAAAGTAATAAGAAATAAAATAAAGTTGTTATTGGATTATATTCTACAAGCTGTTTCTATGACCTTACACATGATTAAGTACATTATAAATAGTAGCCTAATGCATAAGTGCTATTCCAAGGTGAGCTATCTGCTCCATTCTAAATTTAATTAAATACATTCAGTAATTTATGTGTGAATGAAAGAAATATATCCAGATATTTGCCATGTGTCAGGTCTGACCCAAAATTTGATTGGTCCCGATGTTAAAAAAAAAAGAAATAATTCATGAAATGTGTGATGAACACTACCTACTATTAAAAAGAGGTAGCTCTTTTTTGTATATCAATAAAAAGCCCGTATTTGTAACGCCTTTATGAACTTGGAGGGCTGTAATGGTGATTTTGATGATTATACTTCTTAATAATATTTTAATCAACATACAACCTAGCACTGGCGTGCAAATTGCAAAAAACGTAAAAAAAATTGAATTTCGCGGGTTGGTTGGAGCGTTCACCATAACCAAATAAATTTTGGTACCTACAGTTTTGATAGTTTATTAGAATACTCTGTCTACGTTTTATTTAGTGTATACCTATTGCCAACCGCACAATGATCTGTGTTGCAAAAACGTGTTTGCATTTTGTATGTCGTATTACGTAGCTATGAGGGATTTATAATTATTAATCAACGATTATAAGCTGATTATGTAGGGTCACATAATTTTGATTTGATATGACATTCCACATTCAGGTGATAATGTTGTTACGTATATATGATCTCTCTCTCCGGAGTCGGTCCCTCATGTCTGAGGATCGTGGTCAGCATCAGGGTTGCATCTGGAGTGGATGATATGCCTCCACCGGTGTCTGTCCAGCGCGTCTCTTACAATTGAGTAGAATTTAGAGGTCGATGAGTTCTTCACTTGATCGGTCCACCTTGTTGGTGAACGACCGCGCGATCTTTTGCCTTCGGTGTTCCCAACCACGATCAGTTTCTCAAGGTTTTCGTCGCCTCTGCGCATTGTGTGGCCGAAATAGGAGAGAATGCGTTGTTGGCACGTGGTGGACAAGCGATTTTTTATTCGGAGCTGGTTCAGGATCGATGCATTGGTGCGTTTCGCAGTCCAGGGTATTCGTAGCATACGTCTCCAGCACCACATCTCAAATGCATCAATCCTTTGCCTTTCTCGGGCCAGGATTGTCCACGTTTCCACCCCATACAGGAAGATAGGGTATATCAGAGTTCGTATCAATCGGATCTTAGTTTTGATGCCAATTCCTCTTTTCTTCTAGATGTTGTTCAAACGGGTCATAGCATCCTTTGCCATCCCGATTCGCCTTTTTATTTCGGTGACACAGCTGCCGTCGTTGCAAATTTGGGAGCCCAGATAGATATATCGGTCAACGATGTTAATGCCAGGAATGTTGCAGGTCACATTAGTTAGCTTTCCGGCTCGATCCACTATCATTAGCTTAGTTTTCGCCCTGTTCACCGCGAGACCAATGTTGCCACTTTCTACCTCGAGTCTTCGGAACAGCTCAATCATGTCCTCCATGGATGTTGTCAGAAGAACGGTGTCGTCGGCATATCGGAGATTTGATAATCTTTTTCCCCCTATAGGGAAACCTTTCTCCCAAGTTTCAAGGGTCTTTCGAATAATATACTCTCCATATATGTTAAAAAGTGCAGGGGACAAAATGCAACCTTGTCTCACCCCTTTTTTGTTTCGAATATATTGGAGAATTCGGTGCCTATCTTGATGAAGGAAAGGTTTCTAGTGTACAGACTCTGAATCAAAGCGACCAGGTGTTCAGGAACTCCCATTTCGAGTAGTACGTTCCACAGTTTGTCCCATTGCACGCAGTCAAAGGCTTTTGTGTAGTCTATGAAGCATAGGACCAGGGGCTGTTGAATTCTCTGCTCTTTTCGATGATTTGGCGAACGTTTAGTATTTGCTCCCGTGTTCCTCTGCCCTTAACGAAGCCTGCCTGCTCTTCGGGTATCTGTCGGCTTAGGAAGTAGTTAAGACGTCTATTAATTACATGGAGGAGGATCTTACTGGCATGAGATATTAATGCCATAGTCCGGTAATTGCCACAGTCTTTTGACGAGCCTTTCTTATGTAGAGGTATAAAGACTGACTCTGTCCAGTCTTTTGGCCATCTCCCAGTTTTCCTGATGGTATTACAGATTTAGATGATAGCCTTTGACCCTCTCTGACCTAGGTTTTTTAAGATTTCGGCTGTAATACCATCCTTACCCGGTGATTTCTTGCACTTTAGACTTTTGATGGCATTGTCAATCTCTGATGGAAGGATATCAGGTTCTTCTGTTGCCCATGTAACATAAGTGTTAGTAGGCTCTCTAGTGTCGTATAACTCCAGACAATAGTTTTTCCAGCGCTCTAACACTTCAGTCACATCTGTGAGTAGACGACCGTATTTATCTTCAATGGCACAGGTTCTAGGTTTAGACGGTCCAGTTAGTTCTCTTACTTTTTGAAAAAGATATCTGGATTCATTTTTCAGTGAGTGCTGTTCAATTTCGAGACAGATGTCGTTTATGTGGCTATCATAATCTTTTCGACAGCGTAGTTGAACATGGCGGCTCAGTTCTGAATACCGCTGCTGGTCTTCAGTTGAACATATACCGCTCTCTTTTAGTTCACGTCTTTCAAGGATGATTTGGGCCGTTTCTGGTGTGATGAAGTCTTTTAAAACAGGTTTCGGCAGTTTTTGATCGCTTGCTGTTCCCTCCATCATCTTCTTGAGATATTCCCATTTACTATCACTGTCTGTAATTTCATTTGGAAAGTCTCCCATTCTCTGCTCAAAATCTTCTCTGAAGCCATCGATGTTTATGCTTTGCATCCTCGGAACAACATGAGTTTTCTGTATCCTTTTTAGCCGCAGTTGAACTGTTGCTACAAGCAGTTGGTGATCGGAACCGCAATCAGCACCGGGGAAAGTTGTGGCGTTCATTACTGAGCTTTTCCATCGCGTTCCTATTAGTATGTAGTCAATTTGATTCCTACATCTATCGCCAGGGGATATCCAGGTGTACAGTCTACGGATATGATGTTTGAAGCAGGTGTTAGTGACTGTGAAATTTTCTTCATAGCAGAACTGTAACAGACGCTCGCCCCTATCATTACGTTCTCCGATTCCATGCCTGCCCACAACGCGACGAAGGTGGTCATCCTCTGTGGTGTTTCCAACTTTGGCATTGAAGTCTCCTAGGATGACGGTAACTTCTCGTTTTGGGAGTTCTTTAAGCGCCGAATTCAGCGTATCGTAAAAGTTCTTCTTCGGATGACTGTGCTGTAGGGGCATATACCTGCACGATGTTAAGCTTGCACGGCGTGGTGTTCATTTTGAGTGTAAGTATACGATCACTAACTGGTTTATATCCCACAACACACTTGTTCAACGATCGCGGTACGACAAAGGCCACTCCTTTGCTGCTGCTGTCTTCTGGGCCCGAGAAATACACTGTACTTCCGAGGTCAGATGTAAAGTGACCCTGACCTTTCCAGTGTGTTTCACATAGCCCTAGCAGGTGAACGTTCTTCCTATTCATTTCGTTCTCCACAATTCGTAGTTTGCCAGGCTGGTTGAGGCCGCGCACATTCCACGTCCCGATGCGATGGGGATGGCAAAACGACTTGCAGGTGATAGATTCATCAGTAACTGATTTTCCATGCGGCGCCTGATGATTCACGAGCGCATGGCCGGTAGCACATTTCACACCATCCTCCCCGGAAAGATGGCGCCGGGCGTCAGCCGGATCGCCAGACATACTAATTACTGTTCGTAGACCTTCCATGCTGACTCTCTTGGGAAAAATAGAAGCAGTGGTTTCCCGTTGCCTTCTGCCCCAGACATTTTAGAAGCTATTTAGACTCTAAGGCCGCTGTTGCCTCTTCAGTCGGTAGCCCGACCGGTCAACCTACACATCCTCTAACTAATAGTGATGACCGCCGCGAACAACGCCGAGCCGGTACACAATCAATACCCTAAAGTAAATAAGTAACTACTACAAGCTAATTAGAATTGGCTAACCGTCTTCCTGAAATGGAATGTGACGGTAATTCGCCCTCTGTAAATAAAATACCATCTAAAAACGTTTTCCAACAATGCAGCCTACACGCCCGCCATTAAGGCCTCCTAACTCAGGACTATCATTATGCTGCCTTACCAGCAATCCGGTGATTCATACACTCTTCAAGAGAGTTAAACCTATAATAATAAGTGACCAAAACAACTTTAATCAGTCGTCTATTGGTGCACAAAATGCAGTTTAAAAATGTGTTCACAGTTGGATCCTGTGTAACACTACGAACTGCAAAGAACAGGGTAAACTATATGTAATCTCACATAGTTATAAAAGTGTGGCTATCTGCCACCAGATAATTTAAATTTATGTTTAAATTACCATAAATTATAAGATAATGTTAATCCTCGCCACATGGTGATTTTAAATCCTTGATATGCCATGTGCCGAGGCCCTTTCCAGAACTACACGGAACAGCCGATTATTTAACCAAAAAAATGACACTTTAATTATCAAAACTAATTAACACTTTAAACACACTAATTACAACCACAATCGCACTATTAAACACTTCACTTCACTTAACTCGCAGTTGAAGATCGCTTCCGAAGATTCGCTTGTATCGCCAATTCAATACTGACTCAGTCGCGAGCGATCCGCAGCTTATATAGTCCGACAGTAATTTCCAGAACCTTCGAGAATGGAAATATCTAGAAAGTTCGGGAACATACCGGTCCCGACTGACTAGGTATCGAAACATCGAGAATGTTCTAGCATCGAAAAGTCTAGAAAGATCGTGACCCAATTAGTTCCACTACTCGATACTAGATGGCGTTAGTAGTACGTTGTGTACCCGGCATTCATTCTGGCGCGTAACACTGCCCCCTCCTAAGACATGCTCGTCCCGAGCATCGGTCCCATAATAACGCGCCAGTCGATCCACATGGACGATCTTAGGTGCACTCCTCGTACCTTTCTGGATACGGTAGGTCACGTCATTGATTTTTGTGACAATCCGGTACGGCCCGTCCCATTTAGCTTGAAGCTTAGGAGATTTCCCTTTACTGCGAACTGGATTGTGCAACCACACTAGTGAACCTTCGTCGAAACCTTTATTGTTCATTTTGCGGTCATAACGAGTTTTCATCTTTTCAGACATTTGCTGGCCCGATTGTCTGATGTGCTCATAAATGTCGTTCATTTTGTTCCGCAAGTCATTCGCATAATCGGTTACACTGCGTGGGGCATCAGGTGGTATTCCGGTGATCTGGGGGCTTACTCTTGAACTAAATTCCAACCGATCGACATTGGAATTGTGATGTTTCGTACTCTTGAGTTCGACACTAGCGCCAAATTGAGTGTCTATTATGAGGAACTAATTCGGATCGGGATCATATTGGGATCGGAATTGAAGTGCGCTAAACGCTACTCTTGAGTGTATTTTGACAGCTGTCTATTGCGCCGGTATTGAGTTGGGATTGTTGGTTGATTGAGATTTTTCCAATAGCAAAAGTGTAACTTTTTTGAAATTGTTTTGCGTTATAAGTGGTTTTCAAGGAATAAAAACTGTTTAATATGGCACGATTTGCAGTAGTAATCAGTGCTGTACGTAATTCGCATAAACAGCAATTAAAAAAAAGACGAAATGAGCGTCGGTTAATGCGATATACGGACAAAGCGTTTTCAATGAATGAAGACGAATTTAAAGCGAATTATAGAGTGAGCAAGGATTTGTTTGAGGAAATTTATGATAATATTAAGCCCTTTATGCTAAGGCTAACTCCTAAGAGAAGAAGTGATATATCACCAAAATATAAGGTATGTTGTCTTTGATACATGAATTTTATCAAAATATGTTAAATGAACTTTGTTTGGAAGATTAGCCTTTAGCTATGCCTGGGTTTTGCTCTAAGAAATCCACCAAACCTTCCAATTGGGCGTGGCTGGGACGATTTGTCATTTCTTTCTGAAATTTAAAAACTTTTATTGTACAACATAGCTCAACCCGTTCCAAAGTTATCGTAATGGCAGACGAGCACAAACTAAAGCGTGGGTCGGTACCCCTATTTATTTACATAAGTTGACACCAAGTTACAAAGAGTACCAAATATAAACCACGAAAATAACTAAGTACTTATACAAAATATAAGCCTTCACTTTAGTAAAACGTTAGGTACTATAATTAATAAAATATGATTGTATACTTACCACTTTTATAAAACTGTTTTTATATTAGATAAATAACTTAATAAGTACTAATTATTACTCAAAAGGAACCAGACAACCAAACTCATACACAGTATCCAAGTAACTACTAAATACTTTAGACAAACTTGCATTTCGTCGAATTCACTTCTAAAACCACTTGAATTTATTTTTGAATTTGGAGAACTTTGACGCCATCTTTCTTTTTAGTAGTGTAGGCAACGATCCTACCGCATACAGCCAGTCACAATTCATTTAATGATTTTTTTTTAATAATCTTACGCCAAAATGAATTAACTACGTTGGTATTAATCAATTAAACAACTATTTATATAATATTTATTTGGTGGCCTTGTTATTTATAGGATAAAGCATTATAAAACCCTATACCAGTTTATCGTATTTAGTCTACCATCACTATTGCGGCCCGTAACATTGCCAACTTCACGTGAAACAAAACAATCGCGGTGCAATTCCAATCCCAATCCAATGTTGACAATATTGTTTTCAAGAGTAGCAAGTCACGTGACTACAAAATTAACATTGGAATCGTATTGGTCTTGGATTGGAATTAAACTTAGTTTGAAGAGTAAGCCCCCAGGTCTGCGGGCAACCCTAATTCCCTACCAAAGTTTGCGAAAGCTGGTGTTACCGATGTGCTTTCGTGAACAGCACTTCGGTATGACAGCAGAAACGGTTGTATATGCTTGTCCCAATCGCGTTGCCGGTTTTCCACAACTTTAGCCAGGTATCTCTCCAATGTCTGATTAAATCGTTCCACCATTCCATCCGATTGTGGGTGGTAAGAAGTTGTTCTCGTTTTATGAGTACCCATAACTCGACAAGTTTCCTGGAATATTTGTGACTCAAAATTCCGTCCTTGATCGCTGTGAATCTCCAAAGGTACTCCAAAACGACAGAAGACTTCATGAACGAGTTTATCTGCAACTGTTGAAGCTTCTTGATTCGGAATGGCGAAGACTTCCGGCCACTTGGTGAAGTAATCCATTACAACCATGAAATACTTGTTACCACTGTCACTTTCCGGAAACGGTCCCGCAACATCCAGGGCTATCCTTTCCCAAGGTGCTCCAACATTGTACAGTTTCAACGCACCTCTGCTACGAGTCTGAGGTCCTTTTACAGCCGCACAACTTGTACATTTGCGACACCAATCCTCGACTCGATCGACTCGATTGAACACCAATCCTCGACTCGATCGACTCGATTGAACATGCCGAACATAATAGACACATAAATAATAATAGTCTCCGTTGTCCCTTGAGTGCGATTCCTAATAGCCTCTAGTAATTTGTAGTCGTAGTCCTGAATACCAAAATCTTTAATAAGCAAAATGTGAATCTGATTCCAAGTCAACGAAGGATTCCGACTATGCTGAAACCTAAACCAATGTAGTGCATCACCGACAAAAATCTCAAAAGCATGTTTAACCAGAGTAACTTCCGAGATATTCCTAGAAATCTTAAACTCTTCTAACTTCTGCAGAAACGACCTAGGGCAAGTTTTACCATCATAAGAGAACCTTTTAAAATCCTTTACGTAATTGCACGACGAGTAACAATTCTGTCCCATCGAGGAAGACTGCGGCATACCCCAAACTGCAGCGGGGTAAGGAACCTGTTGAGACGTAGCGAGAACCTCAGTATGTTCAGATATTCGAGGGCTGAAAAGAGGGACAGCTTGACTCTGAGTAGGAAAGTTGGGTTGATTCTTGACAGCAAGATCAGATTGGTTCAGAGTGGGAGGATTATGTATTTCCTCCGACACGTCTTCCTCAGTTTCGATATTCTGTTCCCAACCTAAAGCTTCAAAGCGTTTTTGTATTAAAACGAGTCGAGATCTAACATTTGAGCATAACTCTATTAACGGTGGAGCAGCAGTGATACGTTCTAGACGATAGTAAAGATGATTCAAAAACGACTCAATTTTTTTTAAACTACTACGATCCCCAGATGATTCAATGTGCGAAATTTTACCGTCGATATAATTGAGAGTAGACTCCGTCTGAGATAGATCAAGGCGAACCGGTATAGGGGAGGATTTTATGTCTTCCGGTAGGACATGGCTAAGTTTAGTCATCTGGTCCCTAAGGTTCGTCAAATTTTCAGCTGGTTTTTCAGCTCTAATAGTCACCTCATATTCGAGTTCTGGTTTGTTTAAGTACGAGTATTTTATTAGCTTATCCATGTTTAGATTAAAAAGGTATTACCAACTTTAATAATAGTACCGATATTTGTCACCACAAATAAACAACCATGGAACTTTATAAAGCCATGCTTGGAACACTATGTCCATTACCTAGCAACGAATGATGTCAAATAAACAAGTCAAACGAAAATTATTTTTTTCGTAATTTATTTGAAGAGTATGCTTAAAAGGTTTTGGTGTTATTTAATAAGAGTATCACCAAAACTATCATAACTCCTTCTAAGATCATGTAAACTCCCGTATCACAGATTTATAATCTAGGATCAAGTAATTTTTACGAAAACTTCATAAAGATTGCACTAGTGGTAATGAATCGAACGATGATGAAGTAACGTTTAAAGTGTAAGTTTCAGAATATATGATGAAGCAATTGTAATGGGTGTAACGTAGTTGTTTAGGTATGTATAAACGTCTACAGGATACTCTCCTGTGTCTGTCGTAAAGTAACCAATCTCCAACCTTGGTAGCGCCCACGAATGTATATAGAAACGCATCCAAGAGGCCGAAAGGGTGCCAATTATCTCATGATAACGGATTGTATGTGGGGGTGAAGAATACCTTGGTGATAGAATATATAGATTGTATATACTTAATATTTTGGTAAAGAGTTAAGTTTAAGGAGTAAACGACATACGGGATATTGTCCAATAGCCGTCGTAGAGTAACCAATCCCTTACTTGGTAAAGCCCAAAAGTGGTGATGGCCACTAGTTGGTTTTAAAAACTACATCCAAGCAGTGAGAGGGTGCCAATTACCAGTGGGTAATGGAATGTGTGTGGGGGTGTAGTATAAGATGGATGTAAAGTTTGTAAGAGGAGTAAGGGTTGAGATGGATGAGGATGTATGATGGAAATAGTTACCAAATATAATCGCCTTGTGGAAGTTTGGTTTTTGAATTTTGAAAAAAAAAACTTGCAGAATGTCTGAAAATGATTTAAGGGGTGGGTTAGTAAAAACTGGGCGCCAATCTGTAACGCTACGTTTTACAGGGGGAGCCTGTAAAATGTGAGGTCACATATAGCACTCACCTACCTAGGAGGGGAATGCGTACTAAAAGGGAAAAGGACAAATAAATAGTATAAAGATTTAATGATTACAAAACTTAAGAACGGATGATGAAAGAAAAGGATGAGTGGACGTGAGATGGAAATGAAATCTTCGTTGAAGATCCGGAGGACTGGAGGGTCCGTTGAAGAACCGGAGGACCAGCAGGGTCCGTTGAAGAACCGGAGGACTGGAGGGTCGTCACTCTTCAATGGGCTGGAGAGGATGGGCCGAGTAACGTCTTCCTCTCAGGCTCGTTCAGCCCAGGCATCAAGGTGTCCTTTAAAGGCGGCAAGGAGAGAGGCCGACTTATCAAGTTCGAGGAGGTAAACTTGGAAACGTCCTCCTCTAAGTCTACTCTCAATATAGGAGGGAGGGCGACTTCTCTGGTTCTCAGGAGGCAAACTGTCCTCTCAGTCACTCTTAAGGACTTTTTCCGAGTTGTTGCTTATCTCAGCTCCAAACGTAGACTGACTATTTCTTTACGACGGCTCTAAAATGAAGGCTCGCTTTTATTTTGAATTTGATATGAGTTTCTAGAATTTTATGGAAAAGGAAAAATTGACTTTATGAAGGTCTGATGACAGTTTCATATGCGACCTAAAACTCCTAGCTAACTTCAGAATACAAATAAAAAGAAAACTAGGTCTGTCTAAATGACAATGTCATAAAACAAGAAATGTAAACAAAGCATTGAAGATAGCTAATTTGCAGAAAAACTTAGAAAATACAAATTAAAAAGAATCTAGGAATCAAGTTATGGCTATGCAGCTATGTATTAATTTATCTAGGAAGTATTTTCTAAGTTTTTCTGCAAATTAGCTATCTTCAATGCTTTGTTTGCATTTCTTGTTTTATGACATTGTCATTTAGACAGTCCTAGTTTTCTTTTTATTTGTATTCTGAAATTAACTAGGAGTTTTAGGTCGCATATGAAATAGTTATCAGACATTCTTAAAGTCCATTTTTTCTTTTCCATCAAATTCTAGAAACTCATATCAAATTCAAAATAAACGCCAGCCTTCATTTTAGAGCCGTCTTAAAGAAATGGTCAGTCTACGTTTGGAGCTGAGATAAGCAACAACTCGGAAAAAGTCCTTAAGAGTGACTGAGAGGACAGTTTGCCTCCTGAGAACCAGAGAAGTCGCCCTCCCTCCTATATTGAGAGTATTGAGAGTAGACTTAGAGGAGGACGTTTCCAAGTTTACCTCCTCGAACCTTATAAGTCGGCCTCTCTCCTTGCCGCCTTTAAAGGACACCTTGATGCCTGGGCTGAACGAGCCTGGGAGGAAGACGTTACTCGGCCCATCCTCTCCAGCCCATTGAAGAGTGACGACCCTCCAGTCCTCCGGTTCTTCAACGGACCCTGCTGGTCCTCCGGTTCTTCAACGGACCCTCCAGTCCTCCGGATCTTCAACGAAGATTTCATTTCCATCTCACGTCCACTCATCCTTTTCTTTCATCATCCGTTCTTAAGTTTTGTAATCATTAAATCTTTATACTATTTATTTGTCCTTTTCCCTTTTAGTACGCATTCCCCTCCTAGGTAGGTGAGTGCTATATGTGACCTCACATTTTACAGGCTCCCCCTGTAAAATGTAACGTTACAGGGTGTAAAACTTTCGGTTGATTATGGCTGAAGACACTTGGCTGCAAGCTTCGACCGGCTGGAGACGGGTCCGCCTAATTTCCTTAGCGAATCCTTTCAAAACATGGAGTCCTGTAATAAATATCCAGGGATCACAACAATATCCTTTTTAACGACCTTGGAAGGTCTCGAAGATCACTTTCAAACACTCCTTCAACAAAATTCCTACCTTTAAGACACGAGGGCAAGAATGCTGTGTGTGTCCAGAGCGTGGTAGATGGAAAAATAAACGATTGTCCTGTCAGGCATGTCAACCAGAACAAGACAGCCCACTTAGAAAAACTCCTCTTTTTCTAGGTAAAACATGTGGGAACTCGGGTGACTGAATCACTACAACAAGATATTAAATTCCTGGAAAAATCCCTAACAACCGTCTAACTTGACGTTTACACCCTGGAACAATAATAATAATCAGGATCCAAGCTAACGAACTCATCATTTCCCACTTCCAACACTATCGTTTGTCTTGAGTGGGGTAATTCTTTGATAAAATCGGCTAATTGAGAATGTACAACCTGGCCACACCAAACCAGTGACAAACCATAGACAATGTGGTTTTCGAAATTTCTAGAACAATGTCTATAATGAAAAAATAATTACATTTCCGTCTATGGTTAAAAGACCAGTGTCTTGTCACCAAAAGCCGAAAACTATTAAGGATTGGTCTATACGATATTAGTATTAGTTTCCAAGCAATCTGACAAAATCAACTAATAATATCGATCAAAACTACAACTTTGAATCGGCAACCGCTAGAGGTCGCCTCCAACTGACAGAGACTGACGTTTCAACGGAATGACATTTGCAATGTCGACAGTCACAACATTATGATACCACCCCACCGCACAGTCATTACGAAGACATTAATAGTCTTTCAACTTCATCTTCACTTGTTGGTAGTAGAACCATAGAATGCGAGTTATTATTTAAAAGTGAAATGGAAGTATCTGTTGGGCCCGTAACTTTTTCCGCAAGGTTTTTACCAATCTCAGCGAAAAAACCATTTACAGAGTTCACCGACAGTTGAGGAGTCGATGACAACCTTAACAATTCAGACGATGTTTCTTTCTTCTTGGTTCTGTGTGTTATGTTATTTATAGCTGACCAAAGAAGCTTAGAATTGGTCCCTGCCTTAGCTATTTCATTTTTTTCATATTCAGATTTAATTTTCCTTAGCAATTTGTTACAGAAATTTCTGTATCTGTGAAAGGTAATTTTAAGGTCGTGATTTTCTGGTGCTTTTTTTAGTTTTTTATGCAGATTGTCTCTGTGTCGGACACACCGAAGATTTTTCGGAAAATTTGGTCGGATAACCAGCCGTTGATTACATATTTTGGTTTTTTGTTAATATTTACTTAATGCGAATCATTCCAAGCTGAATATTTTCACCATATATTTTTGACTAAAGGCACAAGATTTATGTTTACACCTACACATCTGGGATTGAGCCGGTTCCTTGTATTTTGCCGTCAAAATTATGACACCATCGTTTTGACTTTTAGCAAGATTATTCAAAAACGCATGCATGGACAGTTTTGAAACTTTGTATGGTTATTATTAGCGTCAAGAAGGACCGAATACAGTTTTCAGCGAACTTACACCTTGTCTCATTTAGGCGCTGCGATGTTTTTTCGGGTCTTCATAAAACCGCGATAACTTGAAAACTATAAATGTTTTCTTAAATCTAATTAAATAATAATAAATATTTATTCATCAAAATTACAGATACATACAGCAATAAAAAGTAGGTTGAGAATACACAATTAAGGAACCTATGTTGTAGAATCTGTACAAAAAATGTTAAACCCTGCCTCTCAAACTAGGTTATAACCTGTATTTTGAGAAACAGTGAACAGCCTCAAAACTCTAATACATTAATAATGTATACATTAATTGATGAACGGTGTCGATCTACCGCTGCAATAATTTTTGTGTTCTGCTATAATTATGGAGTGTGCATGTGTGTGTGAGGGTGTGTGTGCGTGTAGTGGATAGTGAGTATTGCTTGCTTCGAATGTATGATAAGGTGGGGTGTGAGAGGGGTGCGTGCGCGCATGTTTGTGTGAGTGAATGTTAACGGGTGCGTGAGAGATTAGGTGATGTATGCAAGCAGAGACTCCGTGTAGGCATAGTCCTTTTCTAGTAGCCACTCCGTAACTTTAGTTTTAACTGCATGGGAATTTAGATTAAGGATTTTTAGCTCTTTGTTAATTTTATTGTAGATATGTTTTCCTAGTGTGTAAAATTGGTGCTTGGCAATAGTTGTTTTATGTTGAGATCCTGTGATAAGTTGTTGTCGCTTATTTATATTTGGCGGCGGCAGCTTAACATGAGTTTTTAAAATCGATCGGAGCACAAAGAGCTGGCGTACCGTAAGGACTTTGCAGTTAGTGTATAGTTCAGATGTAGGGAATCTATAGGGTTTCCTAGTCATAACTTTAAGAATGGCTCTTTGTGCTCTCTCTACTTTCAACATGTTCGTTTTTGCTGCTCCTCCCCATGCAGTGATACAATATCCAATAACAGATTGGCAGAGAGCGTAATACACCATCTTCAGAGTATCAAGTTTGGCCGACTCTCTAAGTGACTTGAAGATGTGTATAAGGCGCATAGTTCTTGTGGTTAGGGTGTCAATCTGTTTGTTCCATCTCAGTCCGTCATCAATCTGAACTCCGAGATATTTGATATTGTCTGACCTAGTAAGAGTTGGACAGGCACAAGATGGGATTGAGTTTGAGCATGAGTGAGCTGAAATACTAAAGGTGTGTGACGGCCTCATGTTACGTCGGATTGCGAATGGGATGTAAGTGGTTTTGGTTAAGTTGAGTGTGAGGAGGTTAGAATTCAACCATTTCATTATTTTGGACAGGGCATCCTCTGCAGTAGTCTTAACCATGTCCCAAGTAGGACCGTAAACGAGGATTGCGGTGTCATCTGCGTACGCGTAGATGTCACATCACAGTTAGGCAGGTTCATTTTACAAAGCTCGTTAACGTAAATTTGGAAGAGAATGGGGCCGAGTATACTACCTTGGGGGATTCCATATGTTATTGGTTCCTCGCCACTACAGTACGCATCAACTTTGACAAGTTGCGTTCTGTTACTAAGGTAACTTTTAAAAATTTGAAGTGGTATTCCACGCACACTAATACGTTCGAGCTTGTCAATAAGTTTGGGAACAGAAACTGTGTCAAAAGCTTTCGAGAGGTCCAGACAAATTCCCAGACACTTTATTTTGTTGTCTAGCTTCCTGGCAACCTGTTGCGTAAAGTCCAAAACTGCATCTTCAGTCGACACTCCGGTACGAAAGCCGTATTGGTTTTCAGCAATGATATGGTGTTTGTCCAGGAAGTTCCTTAGAGAATTCGTGAGGATCCTCTCCAGCAGTTTGGAAAGTGCTGTTAAAACAGATATTGGCCTATAGTTACTAACACAGCCTCTGTCCCCTCCCTTGTGAACTGGATGTATTATTGCTTTTTTGAAAGCATCCGGAAATACACCAGCTCGAAGACTGCGATTACATAGATAGGTAATAGGTGGAACCAACACATCTCGGCATGTTTTTAACAGTGTGGAGGAGATACCGTCCCATCCAACGGCACAATCATGACGTAGTTGTAAGATGAGAGATTCCACTTCTGTTTCATCTATCTCCAACATAGCAAGAGAACTGACAACAGGGACATGGCTACTGTTCGAACATTGACCACTTGCTCCCGTTGTCTGTCCGGGTGCTCGTGACAAAATTTGTGCTGCCAAGTTTTTACCTACGTTACTAAAGAAGTGATTTACTTCGTTCAACGATGTTTCAGGATCTGTTTTTTTTTTGTGGGGCACATAGGAGCACACATTAAGAGCTACTCGTGTATGTTTATTCTACATGGGCACATGCAATGGTTTTAGAGATATACGATTCATCAAAACGTTACTCCAGCAGGAAATGCAATATCTCGTAAATGTGAAGGGGCACAGATTTTATTTTTGGGGGCACATTTTGGCACATATGTAAGCTCTCTGGCCATGCACAATTTTTATCTCTCCGATCATTCGTTTAGAATTTTCCTGCTAGAAAAACGTTACCCCAGCAAGAATCGTTTTTTCCGTTTTTTTCCAAAACGACAGGGGGCACACATTTTTTATGTAGAGGCACATTTACACCAGATAAGGCACCAACTATACGTTCCACTCATTTAACTCTAGGAGATACTTTCTTGCTGGGGTTAACGTACACTGCGTCTTCTATGGAGGATCTGTCTGCTGCCTATTGTAGTCAGATCTATTGGGTTGGCTGCTGCACTTATTACTTACTACCACACAAGTGCAAATATATGTATATTAAAAAACGCACTGTGCGAAGAATCTGCATAGTGATCAATAAAAGGGGAGCCACTTGGTTGTAATTGAATTTTTTGTATTTCTCCCTCGTTTGTTTACTTTGCACCGTCCAATTTGGTCCAAATTCCTCTTCCTGTCAGTGAGCTACAGGTGAGCGAGCCTTTTTTAAGCCTAATACTTTTGTGAATTTGGAAACCGAGTTCATAAAGTAACACCATATTGCACAATATTTTTTTAATTAACAGTTTATGTTTATTTGTGTTCTAAACACTAAATTATTCAGTTTTATTTAAAAATATTTAAAAAGTTGAACATTAGGCAACTTGCTTCTCCATCAGAAATATAAAACGACACGCCAAAAAAAAATCACAAACCCGAAATTCATACAATTTTTTATTTATATTTTTTACAAAATACATTTTTTTATAACGCGGTTTCGACTAGGCTGGCCTGCAATGACTAACATTGCTCACATTGGCATTAAAATGTACTACTAAGGGCGGGTTGTTACAGGTTCACTTAACGCACGCGTAAACGTTAAAAATGGTGCTAACAATGGTTAAATTAAAAAAATAGGTGTTTCACAATATGTCAGCGTTAACGCACGCAAAAAATAACGATTTTGTTAACAGATGATTTGAACACTCCTTAACATTATTCTAGCTGCGTCAAATATAACAATATTGTGAAACTTCTTTTAAATTCCTCAATAGCAGTTCTTCTGATGGCACAAAAAAGGGTACAGTGCAAAAAAGGTATTTAAGCAGAAAACGTGTAAATAACTTAAGCTATTGGTATAAGCAGGAATTTATACCATAATGTTTTGAAACAACGCTTTTTATTTAACGAACGTTAAACATCTTCCGTAATCGTTACTTTTTGACGTACGTATGTTACGTTAACCAACCGTTTCAAACAACCCGCTCAAATTAATTGCCAAAGTAGTAGTTATACATACATCACAAAGGCTGATCATGATAGATGCAGCTTCTAGTCCCCTTAAGTTATAGAGTCCGGGAAATCTGGATGAAAAAAGTATCCTTTATAGCGCCTTGCAGCGGGTGTTTCTGAAAAAAATAAAAATATGTTCATACAATGAAGTAGTAGTAATAGCTCATTCCGTCTTAGTGCTTCCCAAAACCAAAAACGAAAAAGAAAAGAGATATCTTTGCCCTGCAGTAGTATAGTATCAATCTCAATGTGAACTGACTCTTACAAATAATATCTAGACACGCGGCTGTGTGTCCAGCCAAAGTTCATATTACACGAACCACTTCGAGCTACTTTTGACCCCTTCACCACCCAAAACCTATTTAACCTACATACATGAAAATTGGCACATTTTTTTAAGCCCTTTAGCATGTCTAAAATACAGTTTTTGATAAATTAACGTTTGAAAACCGGTTTTTTTACGACTGATTAACTCACTGACA
Organism: Ceramica pisi; assembly: GCA_963859965.1. Classification (NCBI taxonomy): domain Eukaryota; kingdom Metazoa; phylum Arthropoda; class Insecta; order Lepidoptera; family Noctuidae; genus Ceramica; species Ceramica pisi. Next base: position 36,369,176 of record OY982527.1, on the reverse strand, counting down.
TAGATAAAAAACCTGACCCTCTTCAGATATCCTAAGAAAGTTCATATAATCGTATATGTCGCCGGAAAAAGCAAACTCCGTAAGAATATAAAAAAAAAACTTGAGAGATGGTAAACTTTCGATAAGTTATGGACTAACATTTGGAATATTTTCTCGAATACTCTCCGAGAATTTGTGAACTGAAATAAAATGGCAACCTATCAGAGCACCAGTCTACAAGAAACTATGTATTTGTCTGTTCAGTAATTTTAGATAGAACTAGTTTTAATGTAAATGTACACTGCTTAAATTACGGTTGCGACCAAGGTAAGTAAGTGGAGCCCCGCTGGGCGGGGCCTATATTTCTGCCTGCACGATTTAAAGTAACCTAACCTATCCGTTTCGAGGTGCCCAATCTGGCACTGCCGCTTTTTGTTCAGTGGTTAGATCAAATATCCAATTTTACAAGATGATAATTAGATCAAATGAACATTATACTAAATAAGAATATACCAAATGAACGAAAAATCCTAATTATTTGTCATGGGTCTTTTTTATTTCGTGAAACTGAAAACGACTCTATTCTAACTCTATGGAGTACACGTGAGCTCACTCCAACAAAAACCAATAAAGGGCCAAGCTTTCAATTTAACTACCACACCACAATAGATAAATTGTAAACTTGTGCTCTAATTGGTCGCCAATTTATGTCAGTCTACAATTTCTCGGAATGAATTCGAGAAAATATTCAAAATTTTCAGTTGACCATTTATCGAGGGTTTACAATCTACCAATTTTTTTTTAATAATCTTTATTCATGACCATAGATACAAAGTCTTTCAGTCGCATACATAAATAAGCTAGAATATGGCTAGTTGGAAAAAAACAAAAACAAAATACTCAAAAAAATCTTATGCCTTTCATATCACTTCACACATTTTTCAACAATACACCACGGTGTTACACCTTTGTCTATCTATATTACATTCATGGAAAACATTTTTTTGTCCAAATTATTTCTAAAACTAAAAGATACTACATACTATGTCTAATATAAATTATTTTTTTTCCACCGTATTACAAATATATTTATACAACGCACTAAAATAGTTCTTATTTATTAATAGGTCCTGAACGAGGCGGGGAACACTTTGTTGACGTTCACTCTCACTGTCACTGGATTGACTGTTACTGTCAAAAATATCACTCGCTAGAATCAACCGTTGAATATTAAAACTTGTGTAGTGTAAAATAATATGGTTCAGGTCAGCATCTTCAGATCCGCAGTGATGACATCGGCTATTGTCTATACTAATATTATAAAGAGGTAAAATTTGTTTGTAAGTTTGTATGTAGGGGTAATCTCAGGAACTACTGGTCCGATTTGAAAAATTCTTTCAGTGTTAGATAGCCCATTTATCGAGGAAGGTTATAGGCTATATAGCATCACGCTAAGACCAATAGGAGCTGAGCAATAATGCGAAATGTGACGCAGACGAAGTTGCGTGGGTCAGCTAGTCATATATATATGGATTCTATTCAAGCGGGCTGGTGTCAAACAATGTCCCAGTCGCATACGTGTTATGGTAGTGATAAATTTTCTATCGATGTTTCTTAGGTGGTACCAAGCTTTTATTGGTAATTATTTTTGTATATCAGCATACCACTTGCCTTTCGTTTCCAGGGTTATATTCCAGTAGTCCTTCCACAACAGTCTGTTCAACTCATTAAAAAGACTGTAGTAATCAGTAAATAGAACCTTTAGGAACTCGGATTGGCCTTCATTATGTTCTAAACGAGTTGCATTGTCAGCTACTTCATTTCCAGGAATGCCACTGTGTGAAGGTACCCATACAAATTCTACATTTATACTCTTATCATGTAATTCCCTAATCTTATTTCTAATATTATAAACTATATAATTTAACTTAAAAGATAAATTTACATTTTTTAATGCTGATAAAACACTCTTTGAATCAGTCACTATCAGAATATTATTTACATTATTTACAAAACTATTTACATGCTGAAGTGCACAATAAATTGCATAGCTTTCTGCAGTAAAAATGCTACATGCTGCATTTAATTTAATGCATTTAGTCAAATCTAATTGTGGATCATAAAAAGCTGCTTTGACACAATGGTTTGTTTTAGACCCATCTGTGTATATGGTGTAATTGTTGGAAGTAACGTAATTACAGGGTGGGCCAATAATTTTTGCAAATAGCAACACTAAATTTCTCGAATACCGTTGGAAGGAGGGGTGCGCGGGTGGCGGGAAACTATGCGTCGCTACATGCAATTTTAGTCACGATGGAGCGCTTCACGGGACAACAGCGTGCTTTTTGTGTTAAACAATTTTACAAAAACAACGATTCCTACGTTACTGTACGACGCCTGTTTCGAATTGAATATGGATTACGCCGTGTAAGCGAGTGTCCAAGTGTGAATTTAATCAAAGCTTGGGTCGTGAAGTTCGAGCAAACGGGATCGACAACGAATATTAAACAAACAGGCCGGCCACGTTCAAGAAGAAGCGATGAGAACATTCGAGAGGTTGAAATTTCCGTTCGGAACGATCCAGAATTATCTACGCGTAAGCGTTCGGCGGTTCTGGCATTACCGAGAACCAGTCTACGGCGGATTTTGCATCTAGACCTCAAACTGCACCCGTATAAGCTTCAAATTGTGCAGGAGATGAAACCAAATGAGTACATTCAACGTAAGTTATTGGCTGACACAATGCTGGAGCAATTCTCTAGCCTGGAGAATGTATTCTTTACGGACGAGGCCCACTTTCACATCAACGGGCACGTGAATAAGCACAATTGTCGATATTGGAGCAGGGAAAACCCTCGCCTTAAACACCAAAAGCCACTTCATTCACCTAAAACGACAGTATGGGCTGCCATATCAGCAAAGGGCATAATTGGTCCGTATTTCTTTGAAAATAATCAAGGAGATAATGTAACTGTGAATTCAGCGGAATATGTCAAGATGTTGCGAGAGTTTTTGACGCCGCAGTTGCATGAATTTCAAGGATACAACAGCAGGACCTGGATGCAACAAGATGGAGCAACATGCCACACGTCAAATGTGACTTTACCGGTAGTCAAAGAAATGTTTCCGAATAAATTGATTTCTCGCAGAGGTGATATTCCATGGCCTCCGAGAAGCCCGGATCTTACACCATGCGATTTTTTCTTATGGGGATACCTGAAAAGTCGAGTCTACCTTAATAAACCGACGAATATATCCCAATTAAAACAAAACATCCACGACGAGATAGCCGCGATCCCCCGCAGCATGTGTCAGCGAGTTTTCCAAAGTTTGCGTAGTCGATTGCTAGAGTGCCAACGACGAGACGGTGCACATCTCGACGATGTCATTTTTAAAAAATAAATTTCATTAAATTTTCAAAACGTTAAATATATAATCAACAAAATAACAGTTGTAGTTTTATTTCTATTCATGTTTTAAAAGTGCAAAAATTATTGGCCCACCCTGTACAACAATGATGTTGTTATGTTGCCTAATACACATACATGGAGTTTGTATATATGTCCCTCTATAAGCTCTGGTAAGTTAGAATAAGTTTTCTAGACAGATGTCAAAAAAGAAAAGGCTGGTCTTCTCTGATCGTTTGCCTGTGCGGATGCACAATATATTTTGGAATCTAATATGTTATTTTTATTGAGTAGCTCACGGATTTCCAACATGGTAGCAGAGCGTGGTTAAACTCGCTACTCTAATTATTATTTTCCAATTGTGCGCGTGTGATTTCGTAATATTATTTTCAAAATTTATTCGCAAGAAAACAAAAAGATGGCAACTGCCATCCAGAATTTTTCTGTTGAAAAATTATCCGGGATCCAAGATTATCGGAATCCTGGAAATTCATGATCCACGACAATCTTTGGGATTGTGTGGGCACAACTGAAAATAAAAACGAAGACGCGAAGAAACAGGAAAAGGCGCTCGCGAAAATTGCCTTGAACGTGAAGCCTTGTGTATTTCCACAAATTCGAAATGCCAAGACAGCTCGCGAAGCGTGGAGCAACCTGCAGAAGTCATACGAGGACCGAGGCTTGTCACGACGGCTCGGATTGCTTCGCACATTGTTCGCCACCAAATTAAGCGAATGTGCGAGCATGGAGGCATACGTCAATAAGGTCATGGATACATCGCAACAACTTGAGCGACATCGGAGCGGCTTTGGAAGATGACTTCGTGGCCGTGATTTTACTCAGCGGTTTGACAAGCGATTACGACCCGTTGATAATGGCTCTAGAAAATTCGAACACGTCACTGTCAAGCGAAAATGTGAAAGCGAAATTGCTTCTGGAAAATGCAAGACGTGATGTGAAAAGCGAAGATGCTACGGCTTTAGCAGCTCGGAAAGCACCAAAACCAATTAAGTGCTTCAGGTGCAAAAAGAGTGGGCATATCAAGAAGGATTGTCCTGACAACTCTGACGGCAAGAAGAGTGGCCGGAAAAGCCAGGCGCATTTCACGGCGTTAGCCGCAGGAGTCAAGCGTGACGTTTGGTACGTTGACAGCGGTGCGGCGCAGCATTTTTGCAATGATCGCAGTTTTTATATCAGATTTTACAACTGCAAAGCCAAAGAAGGTCTTAATTGCCAATGGTGAAGTATTGCCGACAGCTGGAAAAGGAACTGCGCAAACTGTGCTAAAGGACAATAGTGTGAGATCGATAAGTAATGTGTACTTAGTCCCTAAATTGTCTGCTAATTTGTTATCTGTTAGTGCGATGGATAAGAAAGGTTTCGAAATTGTGTTTCGTTCTGGCGTGTGTACAGTCTATGACAATGGGGAGGTTTTGGCTACAGCTACCCTGAGAGATGGTATTTATGAACTTGATGCCATTGAAACTATTTCTGTTTCGTGTAGCGAGCCATTCTCGCAGGCCATGTGTTCGACTTTGTCTGTAGGTACAGGTGACAACAAAGCGGTGCCGGCACGTCAACTAAAGGTTGACAGTCGTCCTGTTGCCGTGAGCGTGAAGCAAGCGCCGCAGTCCCTTGCTACTGGAAGCCAGTCAACACAACAAATTTGGCACCATCGTCTAGCGCATCTGAACACCCGAAGCATGGAGTTACTGCGAAAAGAATTTCCTGAAGAAGCATGGAATTCGACATCAGACCACGGTTCCGAGGTCATCAGCTCAGAATGGAGTCGCGGAACGCGCGATCAGAAGTGTTACAGAGAAAGCCCGGTGCATGCTCCAGGAAGCAGGTTTGAAAAAGGAATTCTGGGCAGAAGCAGTAAACACTGCCGTCTACCTGAAGAATCGCTCTCCAACTAAGGCTGTGATGGGCATTACACCTGAAGAAAAATGGACAGGTAAAAAGGAGAATCTGAGTTACCTACGCATTTTTGGTTGTCAAGCTTATGCCCTACAGCACAAAAGGGACAAATTGGATCCCAAAAGTAAGAAATATGTTTTTGTCGGATACTGTGACGAGACAAAGGGTTACAGATTGATTGTCCCGGCGAGCTCGAAGAATGTCATAAAAGCAAGGAATGTTACTTTTCTAGAACATGCTTTTTGGAATGACACTTCATCGGATGAGTATAACAGTTCACGTTACACTCAGATTGGTTTGTTTCCGAACAATGTAATTGTCGCCGATAATGTTCACGTGCAACCCGCCTTACCCGATTTAACCCAAGAGCCCGCAGAAACATCTAACGAAAACTGTCAAGATAACAGCGCCATTACGATAGATGATTCTGAGAGCAGTAGTGAGACCCCAGATGACCCTGCGGATGAGACGTATGTCCCAGGAGATTCCACACTGGAAGACTACGAGAACTCTACGGAAGAATCTAGTGAGTTTGAGTCAGCTAGTGTAGCACGCACTGTATGCAGTGACACGGGGGAACCTCAGACAGTACGCGAGGCACTCAATGGCCCAGAAGCAAGTAAGTGGAATGCCGCGATGGCGGAAGAGTATAAATCCTTCATCGTTAATAAGTGTTGGACTCTGACTGACCGCGATACGAAGCAATGGCCTGTCAAATGCAAGTGGATCTTTAAAAGAAAGGTTGGCCTCAACGGGGAAATATTGAGGTATAAAGCGCGCCTAGTCGCAAAGGGTTATACCCAGAAATACGGTATTGATTACGAAGAGACCTGTAGTACGATATTCTACTATACGTCCGAGCGCCGATGCCGGCCGGGCTACAAGATAAAAGACCAAGAAGATAAAGTTTACAAGTTGAATACGGCCATATACGGACTGAAGCAAGCTTCAAAGTCTTGGTATGAGAAAATAAATGGCGTTTTGACGAGCAAAATGAAATTCAAACGTTTATCTTCCGAACCTTGTGTTTATGTCAAGTCGAGTGGGAAATCTATGATTATAATTGCGCTCTATGTTGATGACATAATGTTATTTTCTTCAGCTGGTTGCCGAGATACGGCAGGAATCAAAGAAGAATTAAAGAAGGCCTTCGAAATCACAGATTTAGGGCCAGCACATCACATTCTTGGAAAGAGGCTTTGCAGACAGAACAAGGAAATAACTCTAGACCAGTCAAGCCATATAAAGAAGGTGCTAGAACGATTTCACATGTCAGATTGCAAACCTGCGCGAACACCTATGGAGACAGGTCTGAAGCCGTGAAATCTTTAAAGAAGGATGGAACGCATGACTACAGAGGTCTGATAGGATGTCTGATGTACATAGCGGTATGTACGCGGCCGGATATTGCGCACGCTGTCAACACGCTCAGCCAGTTCAACGACGCGTACGACGAAACTCACTGGAAGGCGGCAAAACGCGTTCTTCGCTATCTGAAAGGTACGCCTGATCATTATTTAACTTTTCAGAAGTCAGGGTTGGATATCGTCGCATATGCTGATGCTGATTTTGCGTCAAATGAGGTCGATCGCCGATCTTATACCGGTTATGTGTTCAAAATTGGAAATTCTACTATCTCTTGGGAAAGTAGAAAACAGAGAACAGCGGCGCTTTCAAGCACAGAGGTCGAATATATGTGTCTGTCAGATGCTTGTAAAGAGGCACTTTTTCTACGCAAGTTTCTGTTCGAAATTTACGGGGTACAACATTACGTTGTTTAATGATAATCAGTCTGCACTGAAGTTGTGCACTAATTCTATGTACCACGCCAGAACGAAACACATTGAAGGAAGACATCATTTCATCAGGGAAATTGTTGAGGAAGGTGCAGTTGTTATAAAATACCTCTCTACTGATCAAATGGTGGCCGACGTTTTAACGAAACCGTTGGCAAGGGAAAAACACGATAAGTTTGTATGTCGTTTATTTTTATCGTTAAATAAATGATATGATGGTTCTAAGCAGTAGGTAAGGTATACTTGCAGAAGTACAATTTGTTTTAGATCCGTATCACATAGTTTTGAACATTTACTGTTGACATGTGTGACGGATACTTTGATAAAATATTTTTGCTTTGTTTTAGCTGTTATAATGTTTTATTATTTTTAGACAGCGGATGTGTTTAGGCTTAGATTATTTATTGTGTTCAATGTGATTTACATGAGTTTATATTGGTTCAAGGGCCAGTGTTGGAAGTAACGTAATTACAACAATGATGTTGGTATGTTGCCTAATACACATACATGGAGTTTGTATATATGTCCCTCTATTAACTCTGGTAAGTTAGAATAAGTTTTCTAGACAGATGTCAAAAAAGAAAAGGCTGGTCTTCTCTGATCGTTTGCCTGTGCGGATGCACAATATATTTTGGAATCTAATATGTTATTTTTATTGAGTAGCTCACGGATTTCCAACAGTAATGATCTGGTTTATTTTCTTTAAATTGTAGATATTCAAATTTATTATGCACAGTGTCTAGATGTATGACTATAGAACTATTATTACGGCCAATATAAGTATTTTTATATACATGCCAAATATCATATTTTTTTTTTTAATTTATTATTTTGTACATATTGAAATATTGTTGGAATTTCAGGCAAAGTTCTACTAACCAGAGAAGAAGCAGAGATAATACTGGATGATATTGCTTGGAACATTTCAGGATGTATTGTAATTTTCTTAACTAAATTCAAAGATAGGACTATTAAGAAAAATCTCTCAGCCAACATCAACCTGCGTAATATCAAGGGAGGTATACATGTCTCAATTTCTAATGAATTAATTGGTGTAGAGCGCATATCCCCACAAATAAGTCTCATTCCCATATTCTGGATGACATCTAATTTCTTAAGTAACGTGTCATTGGCATTCATATAAGCTAAACTGCTATAATCAAAATGGCTTGTCACTATACTTTTGTAAAGCATACTCATAATTTTGGGGTCGGATCCCCAAAAAGTTCCTGCTAAATGTCTCAATATATTGATGCCTTTTAATGCTTTCTTTGCTATGTGCTTAATATGTTCATCAAATTTTAACTTATCATCAATAATAACTAGGAATTTATGTTGTTTGACTATTGGAATTTCAACATTATTAATATAAATTTTTACATTTTTATGAGCATTTAAATTTTTATTAACAATTAAAACTGAACTCTTGTCTGGATTAATTTCTAATTTAAGTTTATTATGGTAATAGATGTACAACTGATTTAAAGCCTTATTGATGTTAGCCATAGCTATTTCTATACTCTGATTTATGCTATACAAAATCAAGTCATCTGCAAATTGCAAGATATTTACATCTGGTGTGTCTACATATTTTAATATTTCAGAAGTATAAATGTTATAAAGTAAAGGGGATGAAGTGGCCCCTTGCATTGTGCCTTTGTTGACAGACTTTGGCCCATGGAACTTATTATTATATTTCACAAAAACAGTTCTGTCTCTCAAAAAGTGATGCAGCCATTTTAAAATGTGACTAGGTATTCCAATATCATGAGATACTTGAATGAGTTCCTCTATATTTACATTGTCAAAAGCACCTTTTACATCTAAAAAGACACAGATTGCATTAGAGTGACTTAATTTAACCTGTTTTAAATCTGACAATAGAGATACAAAGCTTTCAGAACAACTTGTGCCTTTTCTGAAGCCAAACTGTACAGAAGGAATTAAACTATGTGATTTAACAAAATGATCTAATCTTAACTTTAACATATTTTCAAAAAGTTTACCCAAACAAGATGATAATGAGATAGTTCTATATGAAGATGCATTATTTACAGGTTTGTTAGGTTTTAATATTGGAATCACACATTGGGTTTTCCAAGATTCAGGTATAAGTAATTGATCCCATAGTTACTAAGTAATATGATTTGGGCATTTAAATAAGTAAGGTCAAAAAAAAAATAAAAAAAAAAATCAAAAAGCATTTATTTCTTCAGCAAAAGTAACATGAACATAATTAGTGATTGGAGCCTCCCTTTAAGCAAAGTAATGCCTGTATTGGGAGACTCCGCTCTTTCATATCATCAATCAATAATTTCTATTTATACAAACAATATTAGTGTGTGTGTGAGAATATGTTTGTGTATGTGTGTGAATGTGTGAGCAGGTTTGTGTGTGTGTAAATATGTGTACCTACATGTGATATGAGGTGAGTGCGATCCACCGCACTACCACTATCCCAAAAACATTTAAACTGCTGCACTCAATTAATTGCAAGCAAAGGCAACCATTCAAGCGGACAGAACAAGCACCATGATACAAGGGTTAACACAACAGTGCTTCTGTTTCATCATAGTTTAAAAGTTTTATCCAATTAATTAAAGAATTTTTGCATTCATAGTATTGTCTTGTATATATGTTTATTTCCCTATTAATCCTATTATATAAATGGGCTGAACGTTTTTGGAATTGAATTCTAGCAAACCGAGTTCGTGAATTGGGAATTAGTGCAATATTGTCCTTTCGTATTTTTGTTAATTTGGAAGAGTCGAACGGTAAAGTTTTGTGGATTTTCAAGATGGTCTGTATAATATATAATTTTCTTACAGAGAGCAGATCACTGATCTGAAATAGTTCGTCTGTGTGGAATCTCAATTTCTTAAAATACATTATTTTTATTAAAGCGCGTTGTGCCCGTTCAACATCTATGAATTTTGATTTACTAGCCCCTCCCCAAACAGGAATGCAGTACGTCAAAACTGACTGTACTAGAGTAATATATATTTCGTTCAGAAGATTTCTTTTTGAATTGTGGCGAGTATGGAAAGATTTTGGGACGACATGTCGCAAAGAGTTAAATAACCAGCTAAGCTTTCTGACTCTGCTTGTAACTTGTTCGAGATGTTGGTACCAAGATAGCCTTTGGTCAACAACCACTCCCAAGTATTTCGTATGAGTTACTTTATCTATTGTTGGACATTTGCAATTTAGATTATTTATATAGTCACATTGATGAATTTTTAATTTAAAGTGTTCGTCAGGCTGAGTACGGTTATTTATACTAAAACATATAAAGTTGGTTTTTGAGGTGTTCAATGTGAGTAAATTACTTTTTAACCAATTGGCTATTAAAGCCATACCCAACTCAGCGTAGTCTTTGACCTCTTTCCAGGATTTCCCAGAAAATACAACAGCTGTATCATCGGCGTAAGTGAAAATTTTAGCATTTTTGATGGTCAAGTTGCAGAGGTCATTAATATAGGTCAAAAATAATGTCGGACCTAGTACGCTTCCTTGAGGCACGCCGAATGATACTTGTGCGTCTTCACTAATATAGTCACCAACTCTTACTCTCTGTTTTCTGTTTGAAAGAGAGTTACGAAGTAGTTCCAGTGGGATACCTCTTATTCCGAATTCCTGTTCTAATTTGTTCACAAGGATCGGAACAGAGACGGTGTCGAACGCTTTTTTTTGATCTAAGAATATAGTAATACACTTATTTCCATTGTCAAGACTGTCAACTACTAGAGTTGTAAGAGCAGTTACTGCATCCTCAGTAGATAAACCTTGTCGGAATCCATACTGAGAGTGTGAAAGTAGGTCATATTTGTTCAAATATTTAAGTAGTCTGTTATTTATAAGCTTCTCTATAATTTTTGAAATTATGGGTAAAACGGATATGGGTCTATAATTACTGACATCGCCTCAGTTTCCACCCTTGTGTACAGGTGTAATAATGGATTGTTTAAGCGGTTCCGGGAATAAGCCTGTCCTAAAACATAAATTAGCAAGATGTGTTATAATCGGAACTACCTCTCTACGTATATACTTAAGAAAACCAGTCGTTAAGTTATCCCAGCCAGGGGCGCTTGAGGTTTTTAGACCTGCTAAGATTTCGTTTTCAATGAAGTCCGTCTCATAGAGTGCAAACGAATTAAGCTGAGTAGACAACTTAGCTGTCGAACTAGGGAGGTTTGCATTTAATTGAATATTCCGAGCTAGCTGTTCTCCAATGTTTACAAAAAAGTCGTTTACAAAGTTAACTGAGTCGATCGGGGATGATTTTAAGTTCAGCAGTTCACAATTATCAGTTTTAGGTTTGTTAAAATAAGTTATATTTTTTATGTTTTTCCAAAGTAGTTTATTGTTATTGACCGTTCTAGCTAGAAGTTCTTTTTGATGTTTACGTTTAAGTTTTTTTATAAGATTATTGCAGTAGTTCCTATAACGGATATAAGTGATTTTTAGAATATCATTGTGCGGTTCATTTTTGAGACATTTTTGCATATTATTGCGGTTATGTATACAACGTAAGACACCAGGGGTGATCCAAGGTTTAATTATCCGCTTATGACAAGGGATTTTTACAATATCAGTGCTTTTTGTATAGACTCAGATAATTTATGCAGGAAAATAATTAGTCAACGCTATAGGGTCGTCACAGAAGAGCAGTTCTGCAATTTTTTGTTCTTGGAGGTATTTTAAAGCATTTTCAAAATTTACAGTTTTCTAATTTTTGGAGCAAATTGTATATTCTTTATTTTAGATATTGATAGAAAAGTGGTATAGTGATCAGTGATTGTAGTATGTAAGATACCAACAGCTGCTGTCAATTTACTTTTATTAAATATCAGCATAAAATGATCCAAACAGTTATTTTCCCTGGTAGGCTGAGTATGCCCAGGTAGTATACAATATGCAGACAGCATATTAAGGTAATTTAATCTATTTTTACGTTCTTGACTCGGTTCAGAATCTTTTGGTCTAATATTAATATTGATATCTCCCACTATAATAATGTTTTTTTGCATGGGTAAAGAGTCAAGCTGTTTGCCAAGTGAGTCGAGGAAGTTATCAGTATTAATAATTGACGGCGACCGGTAGATGCAGAAAATACTGAAATTAAGAACGTCTAATTGAAGGCACGATGCGTGAGTTAACCTTACTTCCTTAACTTTACATTTAAGTATATTTTTTACGTAAACAACTACGCCATCGTTTTGATTTAAGTGGTGGGTAGAAGTGTAGGAGTGATAATTGCTTAATTGAGGTATCTGTTTATAGTCACTTAATCTACATTCAGTCAGTATAATGACGTCAGTTTCGAAGGCAAAAGAGGACAGTATTGTCAAAAAACTGTCGAAATTACAGTATATGCTCCTAATATTTTGAGATATAATCGTCAGATCATTTCGTTTTACTTGAATTCGTTTAGCAAGATCGGATGAGTCACATTCGATAACGCGAGTAATTTCAATATTGTCTATTTCATTGAGCGTATTTGGTCTATCACCCATTGTAAGTATTATAAATGGAATAATACGTCATTACAAGGTTAGTATAAAGATAATTATCAGATGTATTTAATAGTTTAGTAAAACATGGGCGATAGTAGTCACAATAATAACCTAATAGATATATCGCATATTATAGCGTTACAGTAGGATTAGTGAATAAAAAAGTGTGCTTGTTTAATGTGTATACAATAAAGTGAATAAATGATTGAGTATGACATAATGCTTGGAATCTATTCGTTATGAAGATCTGTGTACATGCATGTGTGTGGATATAGCGTGTCTGGTATAGTGTACATGTGTGTTTATCAGTGCAATTTAGTGTAATAAAAAAAGCTTTAGACTTAAAGTAATCAAAAGTTTGCGTGAAGCATTCAGTGAGCGCGTTAAACAATAATAATGAATTGCAAAGTCGCAATGAAGTATCTATTTTATGGTAAAAGAGATAATGCATATTTATTGGTAGTTAAAGACTTAAAGTAATCAAAAGTTTGCGTGAAGCATTCAGTGAGCGCGTTAAACAATAATAATGAATTGCAAAGTCGCAATGAAGTATCTATTTTATGGTAGAAGAGATAATGCATATTTATTGGTAGTCAATTTTTCAATATTAATTAATGGACCTGGTCCTCTGATCTAAAGCCTGCAATACACGTTGGCCGAGCGTTGTCGAGTGAAGGCCAATACAAACATGTAGACGGTATATTTGCCTTGTCTTGCTATCGCTCGGTGTCACTTGCCTAGGTTTGTTGAGTATGACAAGCGCCAATGTGTATAGACCTCATTTGACGTAGCTTGTCACAACTTGCAGTCGCTCGCGATCACTTGCCTCACTTCGGAGCGGTGTCGGTTTTTCTGCACAAATCAAAGGCGCTCGCGCGCGCTCGGCCAATGGTGTTCACATGTTTGTCCGCGCGCTAGTATGCGGTTGACGTCCATCGTAGTCATACGTACAAAATTTCGCTTATGATCGTCGTCCATATTGTTTCAATGCATAATTAAAACTGACAGCGCCAAACATGTGGGCGTCTCCTCAAAACTCGTCTACATTGGCCATTTGCATTGGCTTCCTTCAAACTTGCCGAACGTCTAGACGGTAGCGCTTGCCTTGTATCCATTTGTCTAGGCTCGCGTTGGTCTAAGCTTGGCCAACATGTATTGCAGGCTTAATAGTAATGATCGGTGATTGTTCGTCTTTTTTTATGTAAACCTTACCATACGCCGTCCAACAATACTTGTAAGTGTTGAAATCTACTTACGCTTATGCGTGGAATATCATGGGGACATCATTAGAATTAGCGGTCAGCGGTTTATGATCACTCTTACTAGCACGAATATTTCTCCAGTCTTTAAAACTTTGACACAAAGCACACACCAACTGTTTTTTTTCGAAACTGTCAATCATTCTAATTTTAGCACAGTTTATAAAGTCTATGGTTACTTTATAACAAACGAGTCTTTACTCAACACTTTCCCTAATTCTATTGCATTGGTAGCAGTTTCAATCCAAGCCTTACGCGTAGGTCTGTCAGCCGAGGTCGCGATACGGGTTTTGTTAGTACATCAGCCAATTGGTCTACAGATGGTGTCTTGATGACATTCAGCGTGTTACTCTGCACCATCTCTCTCACAAAGAAATGCCTAACACGAATGTGTTTCGTCCTCTTGTGGAACTCCGGATTATGCGCTAATCTGATTGCAGCTTCATTGTCTACTTTAAGGGTAGGTATCTCATCTAGACCCGTTAACTTCCTGAAAATTCGCTGAAGCCAAACCAATTCTCTTGCAGCTTCGCTGGCAGCGACGATTTCGGCTTCTGTAGTCGATATGGCAACTGTTGCCTGTCGCTGACTGAGCCACGATACAGCTGCGCCAGCGTATAAACAAACTACGCCTGTTGTTGACCGACCTGTGTTGGCGTCTCCTCCATGATCAGCATCACTATAACCTAAAAGATGCTTAGGTGCATTGCTGTACGTAATCCCAACGTTAGTAGTTCCTTTTAAGTACCGAAATATTCGTTTGACTTTATTCCAGTCGTCTTTTGTAGGATTCTCCAGTTTCCGGGAAACTAAGCCTACAGCATACGCTAAATCAGGACGAGTGCCCACCATTAAATAAGCAAGAGCGCCGATAGCTTCCCTATAAGGAAACGTATTTTCCTGTTCGCAAGCTTTCCCTGCTTGAACACCTTCTTTCTCGATTGGAGTTGAGACTGGATTGCAATCAGTCATCCCAAAACGTTGCAGAATCTTCTTAGCGTAGGATTCTTGCTTGATAGTTATGGAACCATCTGCTGCTTGTCCGATTTCAAGACCCAAGTAGTAAGAGGCGGGTTTGGTGGTGATTGTCAATCTTATTCTGAGATCGTCCAAAAAACTGTTCGCCAGTTCTGCATCTGTTGCAGCGACCAAACCGTCATCAACATATAGGGTGATAAGTATCTTCTTATCTCCGATTTTCTTCGTAAATAAGCAGAAATCGGCCTCACTCTGCTCGAAGTTAAAATCAAGTAATATACCTTCAAAACAGGAGTTCCAGCACCTTGGTGCTTGCTTTAACCCGTAAAGACTACGATTCAGGCGATATACTTTTGATGAATTATCACTATATCCCCCCGGTTGCTGCATGTAGATTTCTTCTGTCAGTGTACCATTCAGGAACGCAGTTGTGACATCAAACTGTACGAGGTGTAGTTTTTCCTGGGCACTGACGCTTAGAAGTGCTCGTATTGTAGCGAGTCTCGCGACGGGACTAAACGTTTGCTCATAGTCAAGGCCTTTCCGTTGTTTGAATCCCTTAACCACTAGCCGTGCTTTGTACTTATCTATGCTGCCGTCTGGGTTGTGCTTTACTCTCAGAACCCATTTGCATGGCAAAGCCTTCCTGCCCTTAGGTAAGTCACAAGGCGTCCATACGTTCAACCCTCTCAGAGACTTCATTTCACTGTCCATTGCTTGCAGCCAGTTCTCCCGATCCTCCCGACTCATGGCGTCTTTATAATCATTAGGGAACGATTCGACTACGCACACATAATCGTCAAATCTTTTGGGACGTCTCAATAGACTTCGATCGCGGAGATCGTAGCGTGGCGGTGGTACAGCATCATGAAACACTTCATCATCTACACCTGACTCATGAACGGTGTTATCTTCGACTTGGACTTGTTCCAGATAATCTCCCTCGAGAACACGTTCAGGGTCATTCGAGACTGTATCTTGAGGATCTCCCTCGAGAAAACGTTCAGTATCATTCGGTAGTACTGCTTGTTCAGGGTCTTCCTCGGATGGGATCGTCGGTGGATCTTGATGTATGCTTCCCTCGGATTGTATTTTTACTGGATCCTCATGTATTTCTTGGTTAGCCTTTCCCTTGTCAATGGCGTCGTCCATCGGCAATAGCAACTCGTACTCCCTCGTGTTTGTGTCGGTCTCTACACAACTCGGTTCAGTAGTTGCAATCGGTAGTGGCTTCTCGTCGAAGATTACATCGCGCGAACGAACAAGAATGGTTTTCTTGCCATCAGTGATCCAAATACGGTAACAATCTTCATCGTATCCAATCTGTTCGAACTGCTCGTAGGGGATGAAATAAAGGTGGACTGTAAGTACTAAATAGGCTTGGTATATTGCCGTTCTATTTTACAAACAATGTAATTGTCCCGGACAAACATGGAAATAATTAATGTAGCGTTTAAGAGTGTCGTCCGTCGCGGTGGTCGTCGTGGAAGCGAATGCGCGCCGGCCAGCCGGTTCGCTGCTCGCCGATCGCGATGATGACGCGTAGGTTGCTCACGTCGCCTGCGCGAGCCGCCTGCGTGTGTGTTGGGTGCGATTCCCAACATGCTGCCCGGGTTGAAGTGATGACTTCAAAAATCTGGAAGGGGGCAAATGTTATTGAAAGCCCTCCTTATGGTGCCCCTCCTTGTTTTTACCTCTGCAACTCTTGCTATGTCATCGCTGCCTGGGTAAACCTTTGTTACCCTTCCTAAAGACCAAAGTAGAGGAGGAAGAGCTCTGTCTTTTATGAGGACAAGAGAGCCTAGCTTCAGCTCTGTCTTCGAAGATCGCCACTTCACCTTCTGCTGCAGGAGAGCTACGTATTCAAGTGAGAAACGCTGCCAGAAGTGCTGTTTGATGTGCTCTATTCTCTTGAAGCGCTCCAGACGATTAATGTTGCAATCAGAGACCTGTGGATGAGGTATAGCATTAAGTGGCCGTCCAATTAGAAAATGAGAAGGAGTTAGAGCGGAAAAGTCAAGAGGTTCTGAGGAAAGAGGAGTAAGAGGACGGGAATTCAGAACAGCTTCTATTTGAGTGAGGCACGTAGCCATTTCCTCGTAGGTGAGGTGAGTTGATTGCAACAACCTTTTAAGATGGTGTTTTGTGGAACGAACAGCTGCTTCGGCTAAGCCATTGAAGTGGGGACTGTATGCTGGTACGAATTTAAAATCTATACCATCTTGAGATATTTGACCCTCAAGGTCTGATTGTACTAGAAATTTTGAAAGCTCGTTGTAAGTTCCGACAAAGTTGGTGCCGTTATCGGACGTAATACTTTGCGGTTTCCCCCGACGTGACACAAAACGATTAAGAGCGGCTAAATAGGCTTCACTAGACAGTGCAGTAACGAGTTCGATATGACAGGCTTTTGTCGCGTTACAGATGAAGATTGCCAGAAACGATTTAATAAGTCTGCAACCTCTGCCTTTTCTGTCCGCTATCATCACTGGCCCTGCGTAATCGACACTACAATGTAGGAAAGGGTACTCTAACTCAGTTCGAGCTGTCGGTAACTGTCCCATAATGGGTTGTGCCTATTCAGCCTTGTACCGACAACATCGGACACACTGCTTAACAATGGCTTTGGCTAGGCTTCTGCCACCCAAGGGCCAGTAAGTCTGCCTAGCGTTTGCTAATAAGAGCTGGGGACCAGCATGTAAATATACTAAGTGTAGATGCTCAAAGAGTATCTTAGTGAAATGATGCTTGCTACACAACAAAATGGGATGCTTTGTGTCGTACATGTATGGGGAATTGTCTAATCTACCACCGACACGTAATAAGTTATTGGGGTCTAGGAATGGGGACAAGGAACTAAGTCTATTCTTTTTAGGCAGTGCTTTCGCCGTTTTAAGAATAGCATATTCGTCAGGAAACATTTCCAACTGAACTTTGTGCAATATTAAATTTAAAGAACTTTTAAGTTCGGCAACTGACAATGAACCAGTACGTTTGTTGGTTTGGTTTCGACAATTGTGTACAAACCTTTGTAAATATGCTATTGACCTTTGTAAATAACATAAACTAGATCTATTGTTAATCAAGCTACAAATAGAATCTACATTAGGAGTACTGTTAGTTACTACGACAGAACAAGTAACCAATTCTGGTAGATCGTGTTTCTCGCTGTGGTTGGGTATTCTTGGCCATTCACGTTCATCTTTCTCTAAGAAAGTGGGACCAGACCACCACAAGGATGAACCACTGATGGAATCAGCCTTCAGCCCGCGGGAAACAAGATCCGCCGGATTGTCTTTCGACGGTACGTAGCCCCACACGTGACCCTCTGTGCTCTCTTGAATTTCGTGGATTCTGTCGAACGAAATTTTTTAGTTGCAGTGAGGGTGTAGATAACCAGCCAAGAACTATAGTTGAGTCGCACCAAAATCTACATTTGCTTACCTTTAGAGTAAGAGAGGTTAATACCTTTGTACACAACCTTGCAGCTAACAAGGCTCCGCAAAGCTCTAGACGAGGTATCGTCGTTGGCTTTATCGGCGCCACCCTACTTTTAGAGGTTAGGAGGTGTACCTTTACTAAACCTGATTGATCCACAGAACGAATGTACAGACAAGTGCCATACGCGCGCTCTGAAGCGTCTGAAAAGGCATGAATTTCATGAATTTCTGACTTATCACCAAGAACCCATCGAGGAATTCTTAAGTGATTCAGAAGAGGTAACGTGTCAGCAAATGCAAACCATAGATTTTAATGTCTTGTGAGACTTCATCATCCCATGAATATTGATCGATCCAGAGTCTTTGCATGATGCATTTGGCTTCGACAACTGACTTATAACAGATAGTATGTGTTGTTTTGTAACCTTTTTGTCTAACTTTATATTAATTGAAAACGACAAAGTGTCCGAATCACAAATCCAGTTAAGACCAAGAGTTTTAGATGAAGCATCCATGTTAGTTTGTGAAAAGTCTAAAATATTGTCATGTGTTTTATAAGTAGGCGAGATTTGATTTAAAACGAATGCATTGTTGGACTTAAATTTTCTTAATTTGAATTGGGCTGTTTTTAAAATAGATATTACTCCCTGAGCAATATCGACTGTTTTATTTATAGAATCAGCGCCACCTAGATAATCGTCAACATAAAAGTCTCTTTGAATTGATTGTTTGACGTCATCATCAGGGGCGCAGGAAGCTAAACTCACCAAACATTTGGTGGCTAAGTAAGGCGCACTTGCTGTGCCATAAGTCACTGTGTTGAGTGTGTATGTTTTTAAAGGCTCTTTAGAATCAGAGCGGAAGATAATTTTTTGTAGAGAGCGTTGAGAAGGATGAAGTTCAATCGCTCTGTACATTTTTTCTACGTCACCAGTTACAACGTATTTATGCTGGCGAAAGCGTAGCAGTATTGAAATGATATCTTCTTGTACAGTCGGACCAACCATTTGGATGTCATTTAGCGACACACCGGTACTCGTGGTGGCCGATGCATCGAATACTGTACGAAGCTTGGTAGTTGTGCTTGACTCACGGACGACGCCGTGGTGGGGTAAAAAATAGTTATTTGCCTGAAGACAGCCTGGCGAAGACTCCTTATCTTCAGTCATGTGACCGAGGCGTTCATACTCTTGCATGAACTCCACGTACCTGCTTTTGAAGTCAGGGTCTCTATGAAACTTACGCTCTAGTGACATGAACCGACATTTAGCCTTTGAATAGGAATCGCCTAAAACTGAAGGGTCTTTCTTCAGTGGCATGGTTACGACAAAACGTCCGTCGTCTTTACGAGTAGTATGTTTCTTAAAGCTCTGCTCACAGGCACGCTCCTCAGGAGATAAAGAGTGCTTGGCTGCAATGGTATCTAATTCCCAAAAACGAGATAAGTCTGGGTCGGCGTTCTCGTTTAAAAAATGACAAACGGGAGAAGAAGAGTGTGACTTATGACGGGCAACGTACCCTGACACTAACCAACCGAATCTTGTTTCATATAACTTAGGCATATGTTTACCTAAGTCAATGGAATTATTACATAAGACGGACCAAAATACTTCGGCCCCAACGAGGATGTCTATAGCTGCCGGTATATTAAATGTTGGGTCAGCCAGACTTATTCCCATTGGAAGAGGAATATCATCGATGTTTATGAATGAAGACGGTAAAGCTCTAGTGATCTGAGGTAAAATATGACAGTCTACAGTCAATTTCCAGTCGTCATCATAGTGAGACATAATAGTAAGGCTGCAAGACTGTGCACAATAAGAAGTATTATTATTTATACCTGTCACGGTGGCGCTCGCACTACGTCGCGACAAACCCAGCTTACCGCACAGTGACTCAGCTACGAGGTTGCCCGTACTACCGTTGTCGAGGAGTACTCGGGCAGTGTGCACGTCACCCTTGCTGTCAACCACTCTCACGATCGCTGTGGAAAGCAAAACATTCGGAGGAGTAGTAAACTGCTGAACATTAGTTGAACCGGCAAAATTATTGACGGAGATAACTGGCTCGGGAGTAGGAGTTGTTTCTGCCTCATGAAGATGAAGCAGAGTACTGTGCTTTTTCTTGCAATATTTGCAAGGTACCAGATTGCACCTTGATTCTACGTGCCCTGTTCGCAGACAATTAAGGCAGACCTTTGTTTCTTTGGCCTTTTGAATACGAGCTTCAACAGACAGGGCTCTGAAGGCATCACAGTTGAATAAATAATGTGTCTGATTGCACATTGGACATGTAAAATTTTTCTTATTATTATTGAATTTTTTATTTTTATTGTTGCTCTCATTTGTTTTTTGATCAGATTTCGTAGCCGCTCGATTGGCTTACGGAACTACAGTTCCTAAATTTTTTTTGCTCTAGATTGCGTCATCGGAACTACAGTTCCTATTTTTAAAATAACGACCTGGCAACAAATTATGTCCATTTCTGTCTAACCAACGATATTTTGTATCATTTTGCTCTTTTCCACTCGAATCTTTATACATTTCTACATGCTAAAAATACGAAACAGGCCACGGGCGAGTCCATTTTTTAAAAGAAATTAAATTTCAAATTCAGTCTGTGGTATGACGCGAGTTACGTATCACGTAGCTGTCGAATAAAAGTGTTTAATAAGTTGTTTGTGAGTTTTGTGATGTGAATTAATGATTTATTGGTGACATGTGCTATAGTTAATGTGTGTGCAAGTGAATTACAACATTTGGGTAAGTTAAATTATGTTTTTGATTCTTTTTCGTAACCCTTGTTACACAAGGCGTCCATGTTGTCAGAACGCTATCGTAATTTATTAATTATTAAGTCTAGCTACTTGTTCTGACTAAAAAGTAATTATTATCGCATTTTATGTTTACTGGGCAATAGATTTCAGCCAAAACATAAACAAAACAAACGAAATTTACGTTATGATTAGAATTTTTGTTCCGTGGGTCGGAAGGTAAATAATGCAAAATGGCGGGAAATGGCTAATGTTTGGTGGTAGTTTTTTTTTTTTTATATATGTTTTTGTACGGTGGAGTATGTTGTTTGTTATTTATCGTTTTTAGATATAACCCAGCTACCCATACAAGTCATAAAATATATATGTTATCGATTTACTTTTTAAATTATTCCTGTTCAAAGTTCACGTAATGTGTTTTTTTCACCAATATTCAATGTTTACAAATTAGTTAAAAAATATAGAAACTAACCGTTATCATACACTTAACGTAACTATAAGGAGCCGTTTCTCAGCTATACAAATAACAATACACTTGAGTGGTAGCTCTAATAGGAGGCCACTAAAAAAAGGTTAACGTAAACATAAACATCTGGCGTACAGCTGCCCGCGGTTTGATATTTGAAGCCCGGGCAGTCAACGTCATCACGTGACTCATGCTCGCCGGCGGCCAAGCGGGTAGCTGTAAGTAAATTAGAATTATGTTTGCAAGTGTCTGCCTGTTGGACTTTATTGATGATCTTTTTATGTTCCTGCAAAGTTTATAACAAGTCGGCTCTGTTGCTAAGAAACTTTAAAAAAAAATCCAACGATGGTGGATTATCTACTGTGTTCCGATGTTCTTCCCATTCCCTACGTGTAACTTGGTCAAGCTTTTCGGACATAATGTGAATTATAAGGGTATCCCGTAAGTTGAATTCAGTGTCCTGACCTAACGTTATTAGTGCACGAAGATTTTTGTTTGTGACATCAATAAGGTTACGAATTGAGGTGCATGATTCACTCTGCATATGTTCAACATTAAAAAATGCACGAACATGATTATTAACGAGCAATCTTTTGTTGTCGTATCTTTCGCACAGTAAATTCCAAGCGGACTCATAATTCTGCGCTCTAAATTCCAAATTGTCTATAACTAGTAACGCACTACCTTTAAGAGAAGCACGCAAGTAATGCAACTTATTAACGTTGTCCATGTCCTTTCGTGAATGAATCAGTGAAATGTAAGTGTCTCTAAACTCAAGCCAGTGTTGATAGTGACCCTGAAAAACTGGTAAATTAATTTTTGGCAACCTAACAAAATTGGATTTAAAGCCACCTGCCTGTACATCCTCGTCACCCGTTACGTCACCATCTTGTTGACTGCCCGACTGGGGAGGACGAGCACCGAGTAGACTCCGCGCCGTCGCCACCAGTTTAAAATACTGGTTCTCAAACTGCTCACGCTCCTTGTTCTCGTCGTCGGGGTTCTCCACCAACATTTCGATGTCACACTGTAATTTGTCGAAATCCACGTATAAGCTATCAAATTTATTAAATCTAGTTTCTAAATCTAAAAGTTGTAAGCTGCTAAGTTCGTCGCAACTTTTAAGCATTTGAAGGTAGTTGCTAAAAATAGTGAGCTTAGATTTCATACAGCTGCGTTTTTTAACGAGTTTTTCAACTTTTTCGTCAGCCATAGCGGTAGAAACACAAGCAGTAACTCACAAATGACTTATTGAAACGAATGATAAGAAACTAGTTTATAAAATGCGAAGAAAAAAAACCGTTGCTTGCTAATGACTCGATTGAGGTATGACTCAACAGTGCGAAGTTGCGAACAAAAGAACACCTGACGCGCAGGTGTGTCGCCGAGCGATCAGCTGTTATAGATAAGAAGCGAATGTAATGTAAACAGATTAGTTATTAAAAAGGTTATTTAGTAGCTTGGTAAGCAGAATGATTGAGTTTTAAGCAATGGAAAGCTATGAATAATAATGATTTATCACTAAATGACTTGAATTGGAAATATTGAATGCACTCACTTTAATATTGCTATTTAAACGTGAAATATAAGATTGGGAAAAGATAAAGGGAGTAATTGGAACGAACTCACAGAATGTCTAAACCATCCATAGGATAACCGATGACGCTGCAAGTTCTCCTTTGTTCTTGACGTTGACTCGAACTTTCGACGGGACGGGTCCAAAGTCCGCTGCACGGCCGACCTCTCGATGACTTCTTCTCTGGGCGTGTGCGGGTGCTATGCGTAGTTTCTTCGACAGGAAATTGACGACTCCTGCTGGAACTGCCGCTGCTGAAGACCGCAAATGAAGACCCTCGGGTTTGAAGTTTTTTTTTTTCCAGACCGTTACTTTTTGAAAATAAACCGGCGAGATCCTTGAAGGACCAATGTTCGAACTGCTCGTAGGGGATGAAATAAAGGTGGACTGTAAGTACTAAATAGGCTTGGTATATTGCCGTTCTATTTTACAAACAATGTAATTGTCCCGGACAAACATGGAAATAATTAATGTAGCGTTTAAGAGTGTCGTCCGTCGCGGTGGTCGTCGTGGAAGCGAATGCGCGCCGGTCAGCCGGTTCGCTGCTCGCCGATCGCGATGATGACGCGTAGGTTGCTCACGTCGCCTGCGCGAGCCGCCTGCGTATGTGTTGGGTGCGATTCCCAACACAATCAGTCTGCCCTTAATAGCTTTCTTGTCAAGCTTCTTCCTCTTTTGCTTCGGGATATGGACGTAGGCTGTGCATCCGATTACACGAAGGTGTTTGATGATCGGCCTCTTTCTATACCAAAGTTCGTAAGGGGACTTTTCTTTGTTTGTTGGACCTGTTCTGTTTAGGACATATGCAGCAGTGTTGATTAGTTCAGCCCACAGTCGTTGCGGCAACGGGTCATGCGCATACATCAGCGATCGGGCAGTCTCCACAAGCGTTCGGTTCTCACGCTCGCTGACTCCATTCTGCTCAGGTGTGTATGGCGCGACTAGTCGTTGCTGGATTCCGTGCGATTCTAGGATTTGCTGAACTGCCTGGTTGTCAAACTCGCCGCCGTTATCACTCAAAAGGCATTTTATGGTATGTCCTGCGACTTTAGTTTCATTAATCATGACTGCGAGATTATCCTTTACTTCAGATTTCTGTTTCATAAAGTATACCATACGATACCCGGTGAAATCATCCTTGAACAAAACATAATATTTGAAATTCTGAAAACTAGGTTCAAATGGTCCACAAACGTCGGTGTGTACGAGCTCTCCTGGCGCTGTTGCTCTAGCTCTCGTACCGAATTTAAGTCTATGGGCTTTCCCATATAAGCAGCCTTCACATGAGTCCTTGTCGAGAGGTAGATCTAGGCCCAGTTCGCGTTTAACTGTAGCTTTCACATGCCTCTTATTCTGATGTACAAGTCTCTCATGGTATAACTGCATTGTTGCAGATGTCGCATAGACTTCGATTGGCTTTGCAGGTGGTACATTGCGCACGTCTAGGCGATATAGGCCACCTTGCTGTTGCCGTTTTCCTATTAAGTGTGCTTCTCCGTTGACATAGACGGTGCATTCTTTTGTCGTCGATGAGAATACGCTGTTCGGAATTCGATCGTGTAGTGCCAAAACTGAAAACAAATTTTTATTTATAGCTGGGACATACCAAACGTCTTGCAGGGTAATTCCGATCGATTTCCCTCGAACTTTCGCTTCGATATTTACTGAACCTTTACCTTTAGCATTAATCGAATTGCCATTAGCCGTCGTTACGATTTGTTACATGGCTCGTGGCGCCGTTATCCACGTACCAATTTTTTATGTCACGTTCGATTGAAAAAACTTCTGTGCTTTCTACTGATATCAGGACCATGTTAGCGTTTTTAGAAGTTGAAGGCATCGTTTGCGGATTACTGCTTTTCGGAGGCCTGCCATCTTTTATCCACTTCTGACAGTTCTTTACGCGATGTCCTATTGCCTGACAGTAATTGCATTTCAATTTCTTATCCTTCTTCTCCTGGAAGGCGGTGTTTTTGCTGGAGTTCGTGACAAGAGCTTCCTGTTGAGTGCTGTTGCTGCTGTGCAATTGACGTTCGAATGCACATAAATGACTCGTCAGCTTTTCCACTGTTCTTTCGGATTTCGGTGACAACAGCCAACTGCTTCTAAAAGAAAAGAAGGTATCATCAAGGGTATCAAGAATTTTGCAAATCAAAAGCAATTCCGGTAGCTCCTCGTTATTGTCACTCTTCAGTTCTTGATTTAGCTGTGTCCAAATGTTCTTTAATTTAGACATGTGGCTAGCAACGTCATCTGCAGCATCTTTTTTATAGCCAAAAAAGCTCATACAAAGATTGTATGCCTTGTCTTCATCACTACCATCAAATAGGCGGTGTAACTCAAGCCAAACTTCTCGCGCGGTCGTGTAACGCATAACTTTCCTGAGTGTGTCCTCCTGCATATTTGTCGTTAGAATTAAAAGAGCGGTCGAATCGGCACTAATGAAACTGTTTAGACTCTGGTTATACGTACTCATTACGGTATCTCCAGATCCAGCGTTTGGTTTTGTGGGTCTTTGGAACGAGCCTTGTACCACATCAAGCGCTTTCGGAACGGTCTTTAATAGGCATATGACTTTATATTTCCAAGTATCCCAGTTATTTTTTCCCTCTAGTAGACCAATTTGTTGTACTTTACCCGTGAAATTCTCCATTATGCAGGGCGGATCCTTAAACTGCAGTCCCTAAGTTGCAATGTGAGTCCTCCAACGATGTCTGGCCCATAACCTGTTGAAATCTACTTACGCTTGTGCGTGGAATATCATGGGGACAAACATTAGAATTAGCGGTCAGCGGTTTATGATCACTCTTACTAGCACGAATATTTCTCCAGTCTTTAAAACTTTGACACAAAGCACACACCAACTGTTTTTTTTCGAAACTGTCAATCATTCTAATTTTAGCACAGTTTATAAAGTCTATGGTTACTTTATAACAAACGAGTCTTTACTCAACAGTAAGCGCCAGACCTTGATAAGTCACGGGCAAGGAAAAACAATCGGGACGCCTTGGTGGTGAGATGCTCAGCCAGGAAGATAGGGGTGTCTTCATGAGTTTTAAGTCCCAGGTGTTTACAAGAGAGTTTGGTCTGGTTTTTAAGATTAAAAGTCTTTCCCATCTTAAGTAGTTCAGCCTTCAGGATAGTGGAGCCGGTTTCCACAACAATCGGTGTGCTGGGGCTATCACTTTTCTTCCCACGGACTCGATAAATGTCCCTGATATTGTGTTTGTCCACCTTACAACCTATATTGCCAGACAGACAAACAACCATGTTAATAAGGTCTTCTTTGGACTCAGTGGGTTTTTTTGGGACATTTTTCATAACGAAATTAGCCTTGCGGCATCCTATTTGCATATCCTCCAGCTTCTGTTCCAAAACTGTAATATACTGGTTACTTTGCTTAGACTGATTCTCTAGTTTCACAATTTTTAATTTAAGTTCTTCATTTTGCACAGTCAGTGATGTTATTGAATTTTCAATGTTTATATTCGACTGCTGGATTTGTTTAAGAGATAAATTAATTTCATGAATCTCACTTTCTCGTTTATCAGTAAAGAGTTTCATCATTTTCAACATCTCCTCCTTAAACTCGTCTAACTGCAGACCAATCGAAACATCTTCTCTGCTACGCTTGGCCCGTTGAAATACGAAGTTGGGCGGTGTTTTACAGCTTCCTGCCAGGTTTATGTCCGTATCGGAGGTGGACTTGTTCATTGATGAATCCATAATCAATGCGAGCCGATAACCAAAAATACAGCGTAGGTATTAGCGATGTAAACACTGCACGTAGTATTTAACTAGCCAATTTCTTCGTGTGTGATGAGTGTGATGTCGTAGTCGTAGCAACAAAGATCAATGGCGCTCACGCACAATGCGTGATCACAGGCCGCAGGTAGCGATGCAGGAGCAGGAAAGCAATTATGACCACGTTCTCTTTTACTCGAGACGCGCGGGGGACACGCAGGCACGTGACACCGCCCTGGTTGACGGTCAAGATTTAAGCCAAAAGGTAGCACTTACGACACTAGACAATAGGTAGCACTTCCGTGTGTAATTAAATTTAGTTTTTTGCGGACCGAGCGATAACACGTCTGTACTCAATGCTGGTTCGAACGAAAGGTATGTCATCCAATCCCGGTGTAGTATCTTTCCTACTCTTTAAAGAAGTGTTCAACTCCTCTATAGTGAAATTGTTCTTGAGAAATACATTCGAACTGTTTTCTGTAGCATTTTCGTACAAATATTTCAATTTAGTCTCATCTATCTGGGTAGAATCTGCTAAATTATTTAAAAAATTAGGAACCCATTCATCATTCAAATTTTTGTTACGATTTGTACCAATTTTTTTTAATTGTTTGATGTATCCCCATATACGTGAAACAGGTGTTAACCTATTAAAGCTACTACAAAGATTTTGCCAAGAAGTAGTGTTTTCTTCTTTTAATATTATTTTCTTTTTCGCATCTAACTTTTTGTATTTAATCCAATTTTCTACTGTAGGTTGAGAAAAATAATGTTTAAGTGCATCTTTCGATTTTTTGACAGCTTCACTACATTTTTGGTTCCACCATGGTACTGGTTTTCTTATAACAGTATTTGAAATTAATTTACGCTCTGGAATTGTTTTATTCCTTAAATCATTTAATGTGTCAACAAAATTATTATATGAATTGATAGGAGTATCATTAATTAAATCTATGTAGGAAAAGCTAGTTTCTGATAGACTGTAATACTTGTGCCAATCTGCTTTTCTATAAATACATTTTTTTTGATCCACAGGAGGTGACGTGTCATAAATAGATGGTTGAATGTTTATCTCAAGTAAAGTTGGAAGATGATAGCTACCCATGGGATCATCATGAACATACCAGTTACACATATGAGCAATTGAAGGGCTAACAAGGGCAAGATCTATAGCTGAAGCTTGCCTATTAGGATAAGGAACAGTTGTTGGTGATCCATCATTCAAAATGCACAAGTGGAATTCATCAATTATATTATACAGACATCTACCTCTAGTGTTATCACTATGTCAACCAAAGGCTATGTTATGAGCATTAAAATCACCCATGATTATACATGGTTTGGGTATGTTATTGATTAAAGCTTTCAACTTGCTTGCGTCAAATCTAGTACTGGATGGGCTGTATACACAAAGTACAGCTATTCTACCAAATTGTGTTTCTATAGTGATACATATGTTTTGTATTGATTCAGAGAAATTTGTATTAATTATATTTTAAACTAGCTGTCCCCCGCGGCTTCGCTCCCGTCAACTGGCAACTTTTTTTTTTACATAAAAACCTTCTCCTGATAATAACAAACACAACAAAAAAAGAAATGGCCAAATTGGTCCAGGCGTTGTTGAGTTATGCGCTTACCAACACATTTAGCGATTCATTTTTATATTATAGAAGATTATGGTTCACCAAAATAGCAACTCCATGATGATTATTGCATGAATTTTTGTAAATGAAATTGTATGAAAGAAAGTGTGGAATAGTGGAATTAGGGTTTAACCATGTTTCATTGAGTAAACAAATATCAATATTTTTTTGAATTAACAAATTTTGTAAAAGGCTTTTTTTACTCTGTAAGCTTTGTATATTATACTGCAAAATATTTAAGTAACTGTCCATTAAATTAAATTTGATAAAAATATTTCTTTTATTTTCTTAGTGATTGGACCATCATCATCAGTCTTAGGCAATAAGACTGATGATGATGGTCCAATCACTAATAAGAAAATAAAAGAAATATTTATGTCATTATTAGCTATCTGTTTAATGTCAAGAGTATCATTGCTTTTAACTTTTTCTGATTGTTTAGGTAGAGAAGGAAAAGATTTATGTGTAAAGGAAGGGGGTAAACTCACAGCAGTGGCATAGGATTGTTGATGAAATTTGGCCTTCTTTTCTTCCATTTTTTGTTTTTTAACTGGACAATTCGTGAAATGGCAACTTGGCAAGGTGGTTACCTGAACAGTTGATACACACAATCTCTTCAACATCACATTCCTTATATGAGTGTCGACCAGCACAAGAAGAGCAGTTTTGTTCGCCTCTACAAACCTTGGCAGAATGATTAAATTTCAGGCATTTATAACATTGCAATAGTGGAGGTATATAAGCTTTGACAGTCTGATGTAGGCGTATTGTGGGAGAGATGTTGACGCAAAAGTCACAGCAATAGTGGTGAGAGGAACTAATTTTCCTTCAACTTTTGTCATAAATCTTTTAATTGATATTACTTCGGCATCACACACTATGTCTTTATATATATCTTCATTCGACAAGTCTTTCGGCACAAACCTTAAGACCCCATTTTTTTCCGTAAGATAAGATAGGATGAAAGCTTTCATCTTGTTTTTCAACAAGAAGTCTTCCATTTTAAGGAAATTATTGGCAGCTGCTGCTTTTCTGAACGTTACACCCATTTTGTATGCATTTATTTTGTGCACTCCTATAACTCCCTTTACATTGTCTGCTATTAAATTTGTAAGGGTTACAGGATTCTTATTTCCTAACTTCTCTTGTTCAGTAGATTCTACGTATACAGTAAATTCAGAATTCCCGTTTTCCAGAAACAGTCTCTTGTAATTTGGTTTTGTGTAAATTTTAAACTAGTTAGGATCTGTACTCCCGCCTGCATTGGTATCTTCGTACTTTCTTTTCTTCGATCCCCCCGGGTCCTCGCCCTGACTATGAGGACTCATCGTTTAAAATTGGTTCGCTCACTGAAAAGTAACTTTAATATAATTGTAAATTTGTGCAAATCAAAATTACCGACTCGTTTGACTTCCCGCCAAAAAGTCACAATCTCAAGATTTTGCAATGTTACTCGTAAGTATTTGGCAACTATCCGGTGACATAATTATACAAAGGAAAAAATCGGTTTTTTTTTTCTAAGATTTGAAATTTTTCCAATCTCGATTCTATTAGGTAAGCGCCCTTCAAAATTATAACAGCAAAAAATTTCTGCTTTCTTCTTTGCAGGACAATTAGTTCCATGATGAAAGGCCGTTTTTATAGGTACTAACAAATTATTTATTAAAAGTTACACAACCGATAATAACACTAACTGCACCTGGACGCGGCCCATTGTTCTGACTGATGTCATCATTGTAACATATATGTTTGTTATATATGAGAGAACTGCATTCCTATATGTACAATCTTACTACTTATATTTCGAAATAGGCACACGGTGCAGGGTGTGCGGAGCAGGCAACACGACAGGGGCGTGCACGGCAATGCGGGGTTACGTGTGGAAAGATGAATAATAATAGATTATTTTCAGAAAGATGTGATATCCCATCGAAATCATAAATGGGAGCACATTTAGAAAAAAAAATTAAAATCTAAATAAACGCCAAGTTCTGTAGATAATCCTTATGTGTCTAATGTGTCTACACTAATATTATAAAGAGGAAAACTTTGTTTGTTTGTTTGATTGTAATGAATAGGCTCAAAAACTACTGGACCGATTTTAAAAATTCTTTCACCATTCGAAAGCTACACTATCCACGAGTAACATAGGCTATATTTTATTTTAGAAAAAATTGAGTTCCGTAAGATATTTGGGTTTTTCGGACACAAGGTGTAAAAATCAACCAGAAAAGTTACTTATTTTGCGTACGCTGCCTAAACTATAAAAGATATAACCATAAATTGTTCTAATTAATTGTAGATCTTATAAATATCTACAAAAAAGTCCGCGACACACTATATCTATCTATGTCGATTGAGGCACAACAACCATTTTTTTACTTAAAAATCTTGATTTTTTTTGGACTACATTTAAACGCGTTTATTTTACTCATGCTATTAATCTTTATCAAAATAAAGTATTTCATCACTAAGTACAGTTTATTAAGATAATATTTGGTCTTTGAATGATTAAAATCGGACGTTTGGTTTTGAAGTTATGGCGAAATTAAAATATTACGATTTCTGCTGCACGGCCCGTTGCGAAGTGGACGTCACCAAGGCGGGGGAGCGCGTGCGGGAGGGGAGTTTAGATCTATGAGTAAGGCCTAAAACTTAGAATAATAACGCAGCCTAAAACTGCGTTAAGCGGGTGACCGCGCGGTTTCATACAAAAGTGCTCCGTCGCGGGGTCCTGCGCGGGCGTCCGTCACGGGAAAGCGCGCCCCGCACCCACTCAACGGGGCCCGCCTCCGTGTGACGGAACATGTCGCGGGGGCACGCGCGGGCAGCGTTGCCGGAAGGTTATATTTCTTACATTTTTCGTAAGTTTTGACCCCCTTGCGTATTATGTAAGTAAGTTTTATATTTAAGGTAATTTTCGTAACTTTTAAGAACAACGAGAACCATGAAAAAAAACTTTTTACAAAAAAATACAACCGACTTCCAAAAAAAACACTGCAAAGTAAAAAATAACTTTAATTTCGGAACTCGGTGTTTTTGTTACTTTCTTCGTATTTTGACACCGACTTCCGAAATTAAGTTATTTTTTACTTTGCAGTGTTTTTTTTGGAAGTCGGTTGTATTTTTTTGTAAAAAGTTTTTTATTTTTCACTTTTTAGTGGTGCCCCACACAGAAAAGCAAAATACGCAATTTCGATTATCAAAGAATCATCTAAATAGTCAAATTCCAGGTATTTCGATTTAAAATCCAAAGTTCGTAACCGATTTTGATATGATTTAAATGGGACCAATCTGCAAGTATATCCTTTCAGATAAAACAAGAATTTTTCAAATCGGTTCATAATTGTCGGAGTTATGAGGTAACAAACATAAAAAAAAAAACATACAACCGAATTGATAACCTCCTCCTTTTTGGAAGTCGGTTAAAAAATGAATCGTAATTTCGAGGTTTTAAAACTTGATTAACATTAAAATATGTACTTGATATTTTACATTTTTGTGCGTTTTATTCCTCTATTCATATTTAATGATATTTTTTCATAAATTGGAACTAATGAGAATGATGTTGATTAACTATAGTTTCACTTGTTCCACTAAGAAGAACCATGGAACTTCTGAGAAAAAAAAACTCAGTAGTTCCATGGAACAACTACGGTGGAACTAGTGAGACGAGTTCGATTGAGTTTTGTTTCATTTGTCCCATTATCAAAGTGCATGGAACTACTGAGAAAAAAATGTCTCACTAAGTAGTTCCGTGGAACTAATTGCTGGTGGAACTAGTGAGAATGATCCAATAATTCTTCATAGACCGGTACCGAAACCTATTTTTTTTTTTTAAATGAGTTATTATTTTCTCTTAATTTACTGAAATTTACAATGAATTCCCTGTACAGCAACATAGATTCAATAAACGGGCTTACTGGCTTTCTTTTTTTTTGCTAGACGTCGTTTTGCTACGTAATAATATATTAAGTTCTCTATCGACACGACTACTGCGTAAATAAAACAATCCGGTCCCCGCGACGGGTAACCGCGACGGGGACCGTCGCGTTCCCACGGAGCCCACCCGCGTGTCCACGCGTGTAGACACGCGACGGTTGCCCGTCGCGGGCGCCCGCTTAACGCAGTTTCAGGCCTAAGGTGACCGCGCGGCGCGCGTGGTTTAGTCGCGAGGCCGGCTCCCTACGTAGCGGTCGTGCGCGAAGTCTAATAATTTTCGTGCGATTTTTTTTAGAAACCACACCTACGCAAATGTTCTTCTCAGAGCTTAACAACAGTTCAACAGAATATTACACGCTATTAACATTTTCTTAAACATTTGGAAATGCCTAAGAGAGCCAGGTCTCAACTTACTAAACATAGTTCTCAAGCACGGGCAGCAAGAATACGCCGTATGGGAGAATCTTCACCTGAACGTTCACAACGCCTTGCTGAACAAAATCAGAGAAACTCTCAGGTACGCTCACGAGAGTCGAGTATCGAACGTTCGCAACGCCTTGCACAACAAAATCTGTGAACCTCTGAGTTATTAATATTATAAAGCAGAAGAGTTTGTTTGTTTGTTTGGTTGAGCACGCTAATCTCAGGAACTACTGGTCCGATTTGAAAAATTATTTCAGTGTTAGATAGCCCATTTATCGAGGAAGGTTATAGGCTATATATCATCACGCTAAGACAAATAGGAGCCGAGCAATAATGGAAAATGTGACGCAGACGAAGTTGGCGGGTCAGCTAGTATGTTATATTTAAAGTTTATTGATTAATTAGTATAGTATTTTATTTTATTTATACTTGTACACACGTGTCTACATCTTTTTCATTTGGCTCTCCTTTCGCAGGTATGCTGGAAGAGATTTCATTAGAAATAAGCATCACCTTTGTACCTATTTTTCTGTCTCCTTTTTGTTATCTATTAGTGTGTGTGTGTACATAAATTGTAAAATAAATAAGGTTCAAGATTTTACTTGGCTAGTTTTTACCAGCCACTTTACACTTATACCTTTCGATTAATTCAGATTCGAGAAAGAAAGATTCTGAAATTATTTATACGCAATTATTTTGACATGAAGAGCGCAAAGTTTATTTTTAGGAGTCTTTGTATTAGGGAATATTACTTACCTGAAGTTGATTTGCTGAAGATGATTTTATGCATCGGCAACTGATCAGTAGACACACAGCTTGATTATGTCAGAGATGGTCCGGGTTTCTGAAAAGAAAAAAAAATAGAGTAAGTCACAGATACAGTAGGTGCGCGTGAATTTAATCATTGTATTCTGTGCCGACTTTTATTTATATGTACATCTATCATAACTAATTCATGTGCGTATCTTTAAAGGTTTCAGCAGTGGTATTCTAAACTATTCGATACGTTTCCGTGTCGGTAGGGAACCGAATTCGACAATCTCATTTCCGAGCCGAAGAACTGTCAAAACGCTATTTTTTTTTTGATAGGCGTACGTTTGACCGCTATCTCACCTGATATTAAGCGATGATGCGGTCTAAGGTGGAGCACGCTTGCCTAGAAGTAACCTATTCACTCTTGACTTAAAGACTCTCAGGTTGTAGCTATCAGGAAACACAGACTCAGGCAGGGAATTCTACTCCTTAGCTGTACGCACAATGAATGTATTCCCAAAACGTTTTGTGCGTTGTAACGTTACATTTTACAGGGGGAGCCTGTGAAATGTGAGGTCACATATAGCACTCACCTACCTAGGAGGGGAATGCGTGCTAAAAGGGAAAAGGACAAATAAATAGTATTAAGATTTAATGATTACACAACTTATAGAAAAGAACGGCTGATGAATGAAAAGGATGAGTGGACGTGAGATGGAAATGAAGTCTTCGTTGAAGAACCGGAGGACTGGAGGGTCCGTTGAAGAACCGGAGGACTGGAGGGTCGTCACTCTTCAGAGGGCTGGAGAGGATGGGCCGAGAAATGTCTTCATCCCAGGCTCGTTCAGCCCAGGCATCAAGGTGTCCTTTTAAATGCGGCAAGGAAAGAGGCCGACTTATAAGGTTCCGAGGAGGTAAACTTAGAAACGTCCTCTAAGTCTACTCTTAATATAGGAGAGAGGGCGACTTCTCTGGTTCCCAGGAGGTAAACTGTCCTCTCAGTCACTCTTAAGGAACTTTTTCGACTTGTTGCTGATCGCAGCTCCAAACGTAGACTGACCATTTTTTTACCACGGCTCCCAGATGAAGGCTCGCTTTTATTTTGAATTTGATATGAGTTTCTAGAATTTGATGGAAAAGATGAGAAGAGAAAAAATGGACTTTAAGGTCTGATGACAATTTCATATGCGACCTAAAACTCCTAGCTAACTTCAGAATATAAATAAAAAGAAAACTAGGCTTGTCTAACTGACATAATGACAAACAAAGTATTGAAGATAGTTAATTTGCAGAAAAACTTAGAAAATACAAGTTAAAAAGATCCTAGGAATCAAGTTATGGCTATGCAGCTATGTATTAATTTATCAAGGAAGTTTATAGAGAGCGTAAGTACAAACAATAAGACACACACTACATTACCCCGAAAACCCCGGAAAAATTTTGAATACAGTGAAAAATTTTTCTTGTTTAGTAATACAAGAGAGAGCAACAATAGAAGAACAATAACTAGTTAAAATTAAATTAAATGAGTATTTACAATGATACAGTAAGTAAAAAATAATACTACATTACCCAAAACCCCAGAAAGTTAAAAACTAGGAAAATTTAGAGGTTGAAAATAAAACCTTGCTCTTTCACACACCTTACATCAAACTAGGATACCTTTCACACTTCCTCAAACATACATCACCATCATACTTAGGGGATACGGTTCACATTCAATGACGCGTACTCCACAAGGGATTATTTTTAAGGTTTACGAAGGCTTATTTATTTTATTAGGTGTCGTAACCCGCACCTTTTTTAAAACCCATTAAATTAAAATTAAATAGTTATAAGTTTTCCTGCTTAGAAAAGCAGTCCAAGGTTTAAGAGCATAAAGTGCTTAGAAAAGCCTTCAAGCTTAAGTCAAGGGTTCAAGGAGATTCAAGACTAAGGATACATAAGCCTTCGAGTTTCAAGTATTCAAGTTTAAAAAAAAAAAAAATATTATCTATATACACTAAGGCTTATTTGACGAGTTATAAAACCGCTCGACACAATGGCTTATTTTACGAGTTGTGTACCGCTCAACAAAAAAAAATTATACAAGCCAAAAGTTTTTGAAAAGGAGTAAGCCTTGAGAAGTGATACCGTACTTAATTCTAAATGGTTTTTACAAGACAATTAAGCTATTTCATATGAAAATTAGGTTACGATATATATCAAGGAGAAAAAAAAAAAAAAAAAAAACGACTGTAACAAGTCATTCAAATACTTAATATATAAAATTAAAATAAGAATGATTGAACAAACACAATGAATAAGAAGACTATACTAAGATTTTTTTTTAAAACAACGAGATAAGTATTAAAATTAAAACATAAGCATGTAAAAAAAAACAAAATAGACAAAATTAAACTTTAAAGTCTTTTATATGCCATTTTCCCCGACCGTTCTGATCTTCTAAAATGAATACAAGCGGTGAAAATTTCTCAACCACTGTACTTTTAA
Source organism: Ceramica pisi (assembly GCA_963859965.1). Lineage (NCBI taxonomy): Eukaryota > Metazoa > Arthropoda > Insecta > Lepidoptera > Noctuidae > Ceramica > Ceramica pisi. The sequence goes on along the minus strand of OY982527.1, from coordinate 36,333,068 downwards.
TATATTTAGGTGCTAACTTGGCACTAAAATAGTTGCCAGCGTTACTAAGAACGTAATTTTTACGCCAGACGGTATCCCCGATATTAAATTCTTTAAAACTACGCCTAGTGTTATAATGAGATGCGTTTTTTTATGAGCCATGTATAGTGCAATCTGTACCTTATCAAAGATGACCGATAATAACCCTATGTTAGCAGCATAAATATCCCGAGGAAGAAAAATTATTTCGTCTAGATTCGGGCAACTAGAATAACAATAGACATCAGTTACGCAGACGATATGGTGCTGCTGAGCCCTTCGATTGGTGCCTTACGAAGGCTTCTGAAAATTTGTGAGTCCTATGCGGTGGCTCATGGGCTCAAATACAACGTACAAAAAAGTGAAATAATGATTTTTAGGCCGGACAATAAACGTTACACATTCGTTCCGAATTTCACTTTAGGTGGTATAGCGCTAAACAAAGTCGAGCAATTTAAGTATTTGGGCCACTGGGTCACCGAGGACCTTAAGGACAGTGTGGATATAGAAAGGGAGCGCAGGGCGCTGTCTGTCCGATGCAACATGTTGGCTCGCAGGTTTTCTCGGTGCACGGGGACTGTCAAAGTTGCGCTTTTTAAAGCGTACTGTCAGTCCTTTTACACCTGCAGTTGTAGGTTAACTATACGCAGCGGACATACAGCGACCTGCGCGTTCAATACAATAACGCGTTTCGGGTGCTGATGGGGCTGCCGCGACACTGCAGCGCCTCCGCGATGTTCGCGGCGGCTGACACAGATGGCTTTGCGGCTATCATGCGCAAACGGTGCGCTTCTATCATGCGCCGCACGCGCGACAGTCCCAACACCATCCTGCGCGCACTGGCGGACCGGTGGGACTCTCCGATGCTGGCTCGCTGGATACGACTGCACGCAGTCATATAGTGGTTTGTAGCCATCATCGATGAGTCCGCCCTGATCTGCCACTCAATCAATTAGTTATATTTATTTAATACTAACATTAGTTTTTTAAGTTTGCATTTTACTAACAAACTATGGATTCGATATATCTGCAATAAATGAGTTATTTATTTATTTATTATAAAGTGAACCACATGTTATGATTTCTCGGCCAAAGACCAGAAAAGATGGGGAGAAACCTGTCACGACATTTACTGAGCTATTTAGTGCTAATTGAATTTTTTGTAACGGAGTGTCCCATGTACGGTGATCATCACCGACTAACTGTGATAACGCCGTGATAATTGTTCTATTATAACGTTCAGTTGGATTTACTTGTGGGCAATATTTAGGTGAATAAAATATAAAAGGAACTTTATATTTATTTAAAAAATTTTGAAACTCATTAGATTGAAATTGTGAGCCGTTATCCATAATAATGGTTTGTGGTACACCATGAACCAAAAATACAAAGTTTTCAAGATGTTGAATAATATTAGTAGCTGTAGCGCGTTTAATAGGAAAAATAAGGCAGTATTTTGAAAACGAACACGTAATCACGAGAATATATTGATTACGCTGTCTCGTCATAGGCAAAGGACCCATAAGGTCCAATGATATATTTTGAAAAGGCCTCGAGCAAAATTTTGGATTACCCATGAGACCATAAGGTGAATGATTTGAATGTTTATAGGCAAGACATGTTTCGCAAGTAGAACACACTTTTGCCACTTCTCTAAACATGCCAGACCAGTAATATCTTAAGGAAAGCTTTTTATAAGTTTTAAAAATACCTATGTGGGGATTATTATTTACCAAGCCATGGCAAGATTTTATCAGGTCCAGCCTCTCAGAGGGAGGAGGAATTTCCTTCCATGAAAAATCTTCATTAAGATCATTGCTTGAGTTAGAATAACGATATAGCTTATTATCACGGATTTTATAGTTTGGATATTCATCAGGGTTATCGCGACATTTAGTAAAAAGTTTATTAGAATGTTCCAATTGACACGCGTTGTCCCTAGACACAGGTGCAACACCATCAAGAATGAGTTTATTAGGACCCTTATAACGAGAAAGTAAGTCCGGGACTACATTATCCTTTCCTTTTTTATGTTTCAGAACAAAATTAAAACATGATAATCGAAGAGACCATCGAGCTAATCTCCCAGAAGGATTAGTCAGGTTCAAGAACCATTTCAGTGCGGCATGGTCAGTGTAAACTGTAAAGAGTTTTCCATTATCAAGATAACAACGCCAATGTTCAAGTGCAGCAATAACAGCTAATGTTTCGCGTTCAGTAGTAGAATAATTTTGTTCATGTTTACTAAGAGTTCTGCTCATATACGCTATAACCACTTCGACATCGTTTTGTTTTTGAGTCAACATGGCTCCTATACCATAATTAGAAGCGTCACAATGAACAGAGTAAGGAAGGTCAAAATCAGGACAAGCTAAAATCGGGGTCGAAGTCAAACATTCTTTCAATTTTGCAGAACTTAAATCTGCTTCCAGATTCCAAACAAATTTTTTTGGAGAATTTTTCCCAGCAGACGTCAATTTGCAGAGGGGTGCGGCAATAGAGCTGAAATTCGGGATGAAGCGACGGAACCAACTACATGTACCCAAGAATTGTCTAACTTCTTTTTTAGAAGTTGGAATAGGATAAGCTAAAATAGCCTCAATTTTACCAGGATCAGCTCGTAGTCCTTGCTCATCTACTACATAACCAAGGTATTTGAGTTCTTTACGAAAAAACTTACTTTTTTCAAAGTTAATAGTAAGACCCGCGTAAGAAAGCTTTTGGTGAACTTTAAGTAACAGAGAAATATGTTCCTCAAATGTGGAACTGATGATTATAATATCGTCTAAATAACAAAATACTTTATTATCCAACTCAGGAGTAAATAAGTGATCCATGAGTCTTTGTTGAGTCCCAGGACTGTTAGTTAGACCGAAAGGCATTACCGTAAATCTAAATGAACCTCTGCCAGGGACATAAAAGCCAGTTTTATCCCTATCTTCTGGATGTAAAGGAATTTCCCAAAAAGCTTTAGCAATGTCTATGCTAGATAGATACTTACAGCCTTTAAGATTATCAAGTATTTCAGAAATAAAAGGAAGGCTATAAGCGTCCTTGCGAGTAACTGAATTCAATTTCCTACTATCAACACAGAAACGCCATTCGCCATTTGACTTGGGCGTAATAAGAACAGGAGATAACCAAGGACTTTCGCACCTTTCAATAACTTTTAATTCAAGCATTTTATCGACTTCATCAATTAGAATCTTTTGCTTTTCAGGAGATAAGCGATTATAACGTTGTTTTATAGGTAAGGCATCACCTGTATTAATTCGATGGCAAATTAAATTAGTCAGACCTAGTTGACCTTTTTTTCAAAGGAAATGTCTTTAAAACGTTTGATCAAATCCTTAGCAATATTTATTTGGTTATTTGAAAGGTGATCGAATGACATAATTTTATTCTCAATAGCACAGTTCGTCAAATCTCTACTATTAAGATTAAGTTCAAGCGAAAGTATTTTAGGACATAGTTCAAATTCTTTCCAGAAGTCCCAACCAAGAATCAAAGATGGGTATATCTCTGGAAAAACTAGCTCTAATGACACGAGTTTGATTATTATAATTAAACGGTAAATTGAAATAACCGGAAGATGATGATTTTTGTTTGTTAGCGACTATGACTTGAGCTGATGACTTGAATAGTTTAAATCCTAGCTCTTGGATGACTTTATGAGAATTATTTCCTAAAATAGTAAAACAACTACCGCTATCCAAAAGACCGGAAAAACTTATGTTATTAATAGATACGTTAATAAAAGGTCTATTAAAGTCCCTTTCTTTGTCATAAATTGCAGAAGTTGTTTTATAACAAAACATAAAATTTCGAACAGTGTCTAACCACTGATTCCAATCACTAAGATTAAATTTTGCAGATTTAGAACTACTCAAGTCGTTATTTAGTTTTTTTGATTGAGAAACCGGAGTACATTTAGGGCAATTTGAAATTTTCACGCCTTTCAGACCACACTTGAAGCAGATCAAGTATCTTGGTTGAGTACACGCTTTTAGATTATGACCTGTAACTCGGCAACGCCAACAATAATTTTCTTTGTGTTTATTTTCAGTTTGGGAGGTAGAAGGCAGTTGCTTATTCTGTATGGCGTTAGAGTGATTATTGTTAGAATTATTTTTAGACGAATCCGCACGATAAGCAAACTCCGCAGCGCAAGATGGAGTATATGAATACTCTGGTTCACGAAAGTTTAGGTCCCTTTCTGAAATCTTTTCATAGCTCTGACAGGTCGAGATTAGTGAGTCAATTGAATTAATGTCTTTTAACGCGACGAAAACCGAATAGCACGGTTTTATATTACGGAGAAGAATTTCTAATTGATCGTTTTTTAATAGTTTCTTAGAAAGACGATTGAACATGCCGAACATAATAGACACATAAATAATAATAGTCTCCGTTGTCCCTTGAGTGCGATTCCTAACAGCCTCTAGTAATTTGTAGTCGTAGTCCTGAATACCAAAATCTTTAATAAGCAAAATGTGAATCTGATTCCAAGTCAACGAAGGATTCCGACTATGCTGAAACCTAGACCAATGTAGTGCATCACCGACAAAAATCTCAAAAGCATGTTTAACCAGAGTAACTTCCGAGATATTCCTAGAAATCTTAAACTCCTCTAACTTCTGTAGAAACGACCTAGGGCAAGTTTTACCATCATAAGAGAACCTTTTAAAATCCTTTACGTAATTGCACGACGAGTAACAATTCTGTCCCATCGAGGAAGACTGCGGCATACCCCAAACTGCAGCGGAGTAAGGAACCTGTTGAGACGTAGCGAAGACCTCAGTATGTTCAGATATTCGAGGGCTGAAAAGAGGGACAGCTTGACTCTGAGTAGGAAGGTTGGGTTGATTCTTGACAGCAAGATCAGGTTGGTTCAGAGTGGGAGGATTATGTATTTCCTCCGACACATATTCCTCAGTTTCGATATTCTGTTCCCAACCTAAAGCTTCAAAGCGTTTTTGTATTAAAAAGAATCGAGATCTAACATTTGAGCATAACTCGATTAATGGTGGAGCAGCAGTGATACGTTCTAGACGATAGTAAAGATGATTCATAAACGACTCAATTTTTTTTAAACTACTACGATCCCCAGATGATTCAATGTGCGAAATTTTACCGTCGATATAATTGAGAGTAGACTCCGTCTGAGATAGATCAAGGTGAACCGGTACAGGGGAGGATTTTATGTCTTCCGGTAGGACATGGCTAATTTTAGTCATCTGGTCCCTAAGGTTCGTCAAATGTTCAGCTGGTTTTTCAGCTCTAGTCACCTCATATTTGAGTTCCGGTTTGTTTAAGTACGAGTATTTTATTAGCTTATCCATGTTTAGATTTAAAAGGTATTACCAACTTTAATAATAGTACCGATATTTGTCACCACAAATACAACCATGGAACTTTATAAAACCATGCTTGGAACACTATGTCCGTTACCTAGCAACGAATGATGTCAAATAACAAGTCAAACGAAAATTATTTTTTCCGTAATTTATTTGAAGTAAGGAATTTGATAACAAGTATGCTTAAAAGGTTTTGGTGTATTTTAATAAGAGTATCACCAAAACTATCAGTTCCTTCTAGGATCATGTAAACTCCCGTATCACAGATTTATATTCCAGGATCAAGTAATTTTTACGAAAACTTCATAAAGATTGCACTAGTGGTAATGAATCGAACGATGATGAAGTAACGTTTAAAGTGTAAGTAGTTCAGAATATAATGATGAAGCATTTGTAATGGGTGTAACGTAGTTGTTTAGTTATGTATAAACGTCTACAGGATACTCTCCTGTGTCTGTCGTAAAGTAACCAATCTCCAACCTTGGTAGCGCCCACGAATGGATTAAAAACGCATCCAAGAGGCCGAAAGGGTGCCAATTATCTCATGATAACGGGTTGTATGTGGGGGTGAAGAATACCTAGGTGATAGAATATATAGATTGTATATACTTAATATTTTGGTAAAGAGTTAAGTTTAAGGAGTAAACGACATACGGGATATTGTCCAATAGCCGTCTTAAGAGTAACCAATCCCTTACTTGGTAAAGCCCAAAAGTGGTGATGGCCACTAGTTGGTTTTAAAAACTACATCCAAGCAGTGAAAGGGTGCCAATTACCAGTGGGTAATGGAATGTGTGTGGGGGTGTAGTATAAGATGTAAAGTTTGTAAGAGGAGTAAGGGTTGAGATGGATGAGGATGTATGATGGAAATAGTTACCAAATATAATCGCCTTGTGGAAGTTTGTTTTTTTGAATTTTGAAAAACTTGCAGAATGTCTGAAAATGATTTAAGGGGTGGGTTAGTAAAAACTGGGCGCCAATCTGTAACATTACATTTTACAGGGGGAGCCTGTGAAATGTGAGGTCACATATAGCACTCACCTACCTAGGAGGGGAATGCGTGCTAAAAGGGAAAAGGACAAATAAATAGTATTAAGATTTAATGATTACACAACTTATAGAAAAGAACGGCTGATGAATGAAAAGGATGAGTGGACGTGAGATGGAAATGAAGTCTTTGTTGAAAAACCGGAGGACTGGAGGGTCCGTTGAAGAACCGGAGGACTGGAGGGTCGTCACTCTTCAGAGGGCTGGAGAGGATGGGCCGAGAAATGTCTTCATCCCAGGCTCTTTCAGCCCAGGCATCAAGGTGTCCTTTTAAATGCGGCAAGGAAAGAGGCCGACTTATAAGGTTCCGAGGAGGTAAACTTAGAAACGTCCTCTAAGTCTACTCTTAATATAGGAGAGAGGGCGACTTCTCTGGTTCCCAGGAGGTAAACTGTCCTCTCAGTCACTCTTAAGGAACTTTTTCGACTTGTTGCTGATCTCAGCTCCAAACGTAGACTGACCATTTTTTTACCACGGCTCCCAGATGAAGGCTCGCTTTTATTTTGAATTTGATATGAGTTTCTAGAATTTGATGGAAAAGAAAAATGGACTATAAGAAGGTCTGATGACAATTTCATATGCGACCTAAAACTCCTAGCTAACTTCAGAATATAAATAAAAAGAAAACTAGGCTTGTCTAACTGACATAATACAAGAAATGTAAACAAAGCATTGAAGATAGTTAATTTGCAGAAAAACTTAGAAAATACAAGTTAAAAAGATCCTAGGAATCAAGTTATGTCTATGCAGCTATGTATTAATTTATCAAGGAAGTTTATAGAGAGCGTAAGTACAAACAATAAGACACACACTACAGCGTATAGGTGGGATGTCCAACATGTACCGGTGGCACATCCACCTGGACTGAATTGGTGTAATTCTTCTAAAGTTGTGGTTAACCCCATTATAATTTGCTGCAAGTTCTTCCCTCCAGATCCCACAACCCTTCGTTTTTCAATGTGCTCGAAGAAGTCGTCACCAAAAGTCTGCACCCTTGGGCCACTAAAACAGGGCATGCAACTGACTTGGTTGCAGACCCCAGAAAGCATCCCTGTTTGATTGGCGCATGACATTTTTGCATACATTATTTGTATAGGTGGTCTCAGGTTTACCAATTTGCCTCCCGTCATGTTTCTAAAAGAGTTTCCCATTTCTTCTCGCTTGTACCAGTTACCAGTCTTAGTAATCTGAGACAAAACGCTCAAATCCTCTTTATATGTTCCGAATATGCAGTGATAAAGTATTTGTGCTGCTACTTCTTCGGTCATAGCTCCTTGCATAGTCCACACCCTAGTCATGCACATCTTGTACAACAGTCATCCGCCTGATCCTGTTGTGTTGAAGAACTGAAGAAAATTGTTCCTCTCCTCTGCTCTCATTGTATCAAGAGTCACTACAAGGAAATTTAATGGGAAACACATCCTAGTCGCCTGTCTTGACGTCGTAATCAATAGAATCTCTGCTATTAGGCTTATCAAAGTGGATAGCTCAAACGACATCTTTACATTTTTGGTTATCTCTATAATGTCGTCAATGGCTGGTATATGGGCTCTCTTTACTGCGGCTGCGAACTTGTTCCGGTAAATTCCCTCTGTCCTGACCATACAGAGAAATGCAGTCATAGGCCCTAGACTCTGGACAATAGACGACCTTCTTTCCGGTGGGAAGCTGTTCCCCTAACAATATATGGTGAGCCCCTGTGAGACCATATTTAGAGACATGAAAAGCTGTATGGGTTCCGTCTTTCTTTGTAATGGGCATAGTTCCATGACCCAGTCTTAGCTCATCCATTCTAAGTTTAAAGGCTGCGAACATGTCAAGATAAGGGCCCATGATCCCATACCAATTCTCTTCGCTGTCCATGGGAAAGTTTTTGTATTCCAATCCCTGCTTCTTTGTCTCACCTAGCCAGATGGAATCTATGTCAGCCCTTTTTATGGAATAGTAATTTCCCGTAAAGTGGATATTGTAGTCTGTTGAACCCACTTTTGCCTGCATGTTTGTGTTTACTCCCTTCACTTTTTGTCTATTAATATTGTGGGCTGTGAATATTATACTTGTTATTTGGGAGGCCAAGATTACTTCTGATTTCAAGTAATTTACCCTTTCTTTTCTTGCAGTAGCTGCTTCACCTTGGGTAGGAGGAAAAACGATGTTTGACAGCGTCTCCACTGTTTGAAAGCCTTGAAGAATTTAGGTGTTGAGTCTGACAAATGGGACATAATCATCAACTACTTGGTTGTGTCTAAGCTGGACCCCGAATCAATGAAGCAGTGGGAACAACAACTTAGTACGAACAATTGCGAGCTGCCCACTTGGCAAGATTTGAGAGATTTTCTGGAGTCAAGGTTTAGATCGCTGGAAATGATCGAAAGCAACAATATCAAATCTTCGCAGCCGAAACCAGCAGTTAAACCTAAGGCTTTTCATACTAATGTCAACAAGGATCAAAAAGAACGCGAAATTAAGTGTGTAATTTGTAACAGCGAGCACTATATCCACCGTTGCAAAACATTCACCGATATGTCTACCAAAGAAAGACAGGAGTACGTTCAAAAGAATTAACTGTGTTTCAACTGTCTTGCGCCATCACACTCGGTGAAGAAATGTCGACAGTCAGCGTGCTGTAAAAGGTGTGGAAGGCGACATCACTCCCTTCTCCACTTCGAGAGAGAGCAAACTACAGCGAAGTCAAAAGAAGAAGGAAACACGGCTACAGGTATTGTTAGTGAAGAGCTCAGAGGTAAGTCCACTCCTTCTTCAAACGATGCTATTGTTTCTTGTCATTGTGAGCATTTGCAAACAAATTCTGTGTTATTAGCTACGGCTAGAGTGTTAGTAAGTAGCAAGAACGGTTACAAACATATCATTAGGGCCTTGTTAGACCAGGGGTCGCAAGCACATGGTTTCATTCTGCGTGAAATCACGCCACAATCCCAGAGAGTCAATTCGAGTAAATGCATATGTATTGCATACACTGACAACGCTGCTTCCCACCATTAATCTTAAATTGCCTGATTGGTCTGAACTCAATCAACTGGAGTTGGCTGATCCAGGGTTTACAACACCAGGTAGAATAGATATTCTACTTGGAGCTGAGGTATACAGCGACGTTCTGTTAGACGGCGTTATTAAGCACCCCAAGGGAAATCTACTGGCTCAAAACACAATCCTAGGGTGGGTGATATCGGGAAGGATGATACAACCATCCACCTCAGCAAGGAGACACATCACAACTCTACACGCTCAAGTTAAGGAAGATGACCTACTAAGACAATTTTGGGAGATAAAAAAGGAAGCTACCACCATCATGTCTAAGTCTGTCGCCATAACAACAATGTTAACAGCATTGTTGTGTTCCGGCAGTTAGAGGTATGATAGCCAGTTCCTCTGTGTAAGAGGATTCCGGGTGAAACTCGCTTCCATCTTCGGCCTAATCATCACTTTCCATCAGGTGAGATTTGGGCCAAGAGTTTCCCCGTTTTGTATAAAAAAAAAAAAAAAAAAAAAAAAAAACCAAATAGTATACGAAAGATATTTTCAAAGGAAGAAGAAAAGTGCGAAAAATACTATGAAGCGACAACAGAGACTAGAGACGAAGAAGGAAGATTTGTGGTAAGGTTACCATTTCAAACGAAAGATCCGAAATGTCAATATGGTGAGTCGAGGAAAATAGCTGCGAAAAGATTAAAGGAGAATGCCCACGGCACTATGGACAAATGTACTCAATTCAACATTGTTGTGTCTTCATAAAATCATCTTTAAAATACTTGATGGCATGTCTAAATACTACCTCAAAAGATTTAACACAAACTACATTGGCATTTCTGAGATATTTACGAAAATGAAATTACTATTTTGAGGTTATGTTCGACCAAAAATTAGTTGAAAAAGCTATTTAAAAGGGTATGAATGGGTTTACGGGTGAGCTTGGTATCTTTGAAGCATAATTTGGGTAAAATCTGTAACATTTTACCTCACCAAGTCTTACTGATTTAGATTTTGCGCATTTTTAAATCTCATGCCCTCGTTTCATGAAATTGCAAAGCATGGAAGAAATCATTACTAAAATAGTCAATCGATCAGTGTTATTGTCTGGAACCTACTCAAATCATATGGTCTTTGTAAGTAGAGAGGGAAGGTAAAACACACAACACCAAATACAACAAACAAAAGAATGATTATTACTTAAACTTGTATTTTATTCTTCTAAAAATATGTTATCCAAAAATAGTGCTGGAACACTAACATTGTCATAACGTGCCCAACTCAAATACCACACTATGCACATTACATGCACACAGCAACCTACAGTTCTTTTTCCCACAAGGCAAGAACAATAGTATCCTACCATAGCGCCTAATGTATCTCTTACATTTTCATCTTTATTTACTAAAATATAACTATAATAATGTTCTACTAGACACATGCCTCGATTTTATTCTTCCTCTTACTAAATAATTATTAGGTCCCAATACTAAAATTCTGTGCAACTGCAATCTAAAATAGTACTACACACAATTCATTCATATCCTCGAATACCTACACTATTAAGTGATTGAAAAAAACAATCCTAGTAAATAAGTTAGTTTTTACCAACACATCAGTAGAAGGTTTCTACCTATATAGGTTATGTTACAATCCGGTAACCCAACGTTGAGGTGAGGTACTAACAAACAGACATGGATTGTACTTGTGTCCTCTAAGATTTGTTATATGGTACGTAAACATAAAGCGCAGTTCCTAACTAAAAAAAATCCTACTACGTTAAAAATACAATATGCATTCTTACCGGTGTTGGTGAGATCCAGACTCGTAAAATGTCCATGATGTTATTCGGAATCTTCGACAACATGTGTCTGCGCCTAAGTGGCGTTAATCTCAAAGAGCAGTTGAGACATTGCATCACAGTCGCACTCGCCATGATCACAACTCAAAAAGTCCGGCTTTTAGTAATAAACAATACGCACGGTGCAGTGGCGTTAAAAATATGTTTATTTTCAATGGGTTGGCAGCAGTAACGGAGGAACTAAAAAGCTCGACTCGAAGCACAACGTACCAAAACCAGCAGAAATAACAGTATTGTATTGCAAAAATATGACAGACGCGCAATAAACGTCAAATAAGGTTGTACCCATACTGATGAAATATCGATTTTTGATCGATTTCCGTAAACCAGCTAGTGGTATTTCACAAATACAACTTAGCGCCGACGTCGCCGTTTACAACCACTGATATTGATAATGCCAGCAACAACTTGTGATTTAGACTGAGTTCTAAATCACAACTTATTACTTTACAATAAAAGATTGAACAATCAATACAAAATCGATATTATTTTATTTTATGTAGGTAGGTACGCACATTACCCGCAATAGAAAAAATGGACATCTCTAGTATTGACAGTCGGTAGTAAAAAATGGCGTACTATAACGTCGGAAACATAAAAGTACTAATTATTTTTCAAAAAACTATCCCATTTTAAATATCAATCAAAATCTTTTTAAAAATATATTTTTATTTTAAATATTTCATGCCGTTAAAGGTTTAGAGACACAAGTAATTTATCAAGAGTACTGTTCATGGGCAATCTCTTTTCTTAGAGAAAAGGTTGTCAAAGGATCCTAAGCTTCGAGAAGAATACCATAAAGTTATGGAGGAATATATAAACCTAAATCATATGGTACAAGTTAATTCTTCAGAGATTGATGATAACCCAAAGGCTGTCTATCTTCCTCACCATGCCGTAGTTAGAGAAGATAAGGTAACAAAGCTTCGGGTAGTCTTCGACGCTTCGTGCAAGGGCTCAAATAACTTTTCTTTAAATTACGACTTATGTGTTGGTCCTCAGCTACAGCAGGAATTACGTCATATATTAATGAGATGGAGAACACATAAATTCTGTATTACAGCAGACATAATTAAAATGTACAGAATGATTCGTGTAGCAGAAGAGGATACTGACTACCAGAGATTATTATGGAGGTATGCAACTCATGAGCCAATAAAGCACTTTAAACTTTTGAGGTTGACCTTCGGTACAGCATGTGCACCGTACCTTGCTGTAAAATCACTTCAGACACTTGCCAACAAAGAAAAATTAAAGTTTCCTATTGCTGCAAATATTACTGAAACTGATTATTATATGGATGATCTCCTCACAGGATGCGAGACAGAGAAAGAAGCTATCGATATTTATAATGAGATGAACAACCTTATGAACTCAGGAGGATTTCAACTACAAAAATGGAGCAGTAATAGTGAGGCCTTGTTACAGTACATTGGAAAAATAAGCGAGATGATAATGACTTACCCTTCAAGACCAATAGTGTTGTTAAAGTATTAGGTTTGAGCTGGAATAGGGAAGCTGACACCTTTGAATATACTGTCAACCTGCCAGAACCTAAGCTACCCATAACCAAACGCCATATCCTATCCGAAATAGCTAAGCTTTATGATCCTCTGGGATGGATAGCTCCTGTTGTGGTAGTCGCAAAAATGATCATGCAGAAATTGTGGAAGACAGGTCTAGATTGGGATGAGCCTATTGATGGTGCTTTAAAATCAGAGTGGCTACGATATAGAGAAAATTTGACGCACATCATGGGCCTAAGTATACCCCGATGGTTGTACTGCACACGTGTATCAAGGGTTGAGTTACATGTCTTCGCAGATTCATCACAGGTCGCATACGGAGCAGCAGTGTACATGCGTGTCATCAGTGAAGAGCGAGTCTACGTGAGCCTAATATCCTCAAAAACAAAAGTGGCTCCAATCGAGAAGCAAGTTTCCATCCCTAGATTGGAACTTTGCGGTGCCGCATTGGTAGCCAAACTAATGTCGGAGACGTACCAAGTGTTAGGTGTACCTAAAAATAACTTATTTGCGTGGACTGATTCCACGATTGTTTTGGCTTGGTTGAGAGGTGGACCAAGCCGATGGAGCACATTCGTGAGTAACCGAGTGTCAGACATACTAAACATTATAGAATATGAGCAGTGGGGGCACGTGTCTACAGATATGAACCCAGCTGACTGTGCGTCACGGGGCTTACAAGGTCCAGAGTTGTTAGACCATGCAATATGGTGGAAAGGACTGGTTTGGTTGTCTAGCTTAAACATAAGTGTTAGTGTTCCTAATATCGAAGAAACACAAGAAGAAACACGTGTGAAATCTTTGGCTACAATAACTAATATTAATGAGGAATTCATTTGGACTAGGTATTCAAATTTATCAAAAATGTTAAGAGTCATTTCATATTGCAGACGATTTATTTCTCACTAAATATGATTTAGGGCGCTTTCAATTTAGACGATTGGTGCCGGACTGCTGCAGTCCGGGTATCGTACTGCGCACGGGCGGTTATGATTTTTCATACAAAATGTCTCGACGCAAAGTCGTGCGACAGCAGTGCGCCGCACGTCCGTTGGCGGAACGGCAACAACCTGTCTCAGTCGTTGTTCGCTAGTGCTGTGAACGCATCGTGTTTCTTAGACGTTTTCGTGCATACCTACCTAATTATGGATGATTTAAATACAGAAGATTTTATAAATGAAATAGAGTTGCAGCCCGCCGTGTGGGATTCTAAATGTGACAAGTATTCAAATCGCTTGGAGAAAAAAAAGGCTTGGGATGTTTTATGTGAAAAGTTTATTACCGATTTTAAAACTAAAAAAGCAGCTGAAAAGAATACTGCAGGTAAAACAGTTTATTATATTATAATGTAATCAATTAGTATTATTTATATTTTACTGTTTTGCCACGATACTTGTCCTCTTGGGCTAACAAAATAGTCCGTAAATATATCGCGGACTGTTGTGGCTGACAAATTCTGATAACTTTGTGGCTGAACTGGCCTAACTCGAATTGGTTGACCATGCACAGAGGAATTTTCGCGTTGAACAAAGTTATGTAAAACACAAATAGCCTTAACAATATCTGTTGCAAACGATATTTCCACATTTAATGGCCGATGTAATATTCGCCATTTATTTGTCATAATACCAAATGTACACTCAATGTACCGGCGTGCACGTGACAGGCGGTAGTTAAAAATTCTTTTTTTCCCCTCCAAAAAGTTTCCACTAAATGGCCGTTGTATGAAATTGCTGACGGCAAATGCTTCGTTGCCAACAAAAATAAAAGGTAGTGGTGGCCCATTGTCTTGTATTGGTGCAGGACTTGGTATATCTAAATTATTGTTTTGAAGCTTGTTAAAAAAACTACTGCTCCGAAATATTTGTGAATCTGAAGCCTTCCCATAGGAACCGACATCAATATAAATAAATTTATAATTAGAATCGCAAATAGCCAACAACACAATAGAAAAGAAATGCTTGTAGTTGTAATACAACGATCCACTTCTTGTCGGTTTTATTATTCTGACATGTTTGCCGTCTATAGCTCCCAAGCAATTAGGAAAATTTGCTTTTGTTTCAAACCCTTGAGCTATTTGTAACCAATCCTCCTTTTTAAGATCAGGTATACAGATATATTTCAAAACTTTGTATATCTCTTGACATGTATCTTTAATAATTCCATTAATTGTTGAGACGCCATGTTGGTAAGAGTGATGCAGATCAGTCATAGTACAGCCAGTTAATAAATATCTGAAAATAATAACAGAAGATTTTATTTCAGCCTTGTTACTCCAACAAAAATGGAGAAATATTAGGGATTCCTATTCACGAGAGTTGAATAAGCAACGACAATTAAAAAGTGGATCTGTTGGAAAAAATCATCGGAAGTACGTATATTTTGATCGGCTTCAGTTTCTGTCTAATCTTTATGAATCAAAACCTTCCAACTCTGGTACCAACGAGCAATCTGATTCTCTTGAAACCGATTCTTCTGTAATAGCATCGTCATCAAAAATTAAAAAAGCATCTTCGAGCAACGATGAGACTAATAAGATTTTAAAACTTCTTGCTGAAAGAATGCAAAACAAAAACAATGCAAATGCAGACAATTTTGAAGACGGCGATAGATATTTCTTGTTGTCATTATTAAATGATTTTAAAAAAATTCCGGAACTTCGCAAAATGGATGCTAAATACGAGATAATTAGAATCATAAGAAAATACGTCGGGTCAAGTTCATATGCCGCTGATTATTATGAACAACAGGGTTACTACACAGGTCAATCTTCCGAATATCGTAGTCAGGCTCATGCTCCGTCTACTGAGTTACAACAACAATCACCTATGTCTAATACATCAACGAATTCTGATTTTACCTTATTTGAAGATCTTTTTAGCGATGGTGACACAGTATAAATGCGTGCGTATCAACAAAAAAGAAAACATTAATCATCAAAATCTTTTCTTTTTTTTTATACAAAACGGGGAAAATCTTGGCCCAAATCTTACCTGATGGAAAGTGATGATTAGGCCGAAGATGGAAGCGAGTTTCACCCGGAATCCTCTTACACAGAGGAACTGGCTATCATACCTCTAACTGCCGGAACACAACAATGCTGTTAACATTGTTGTTATGGCGACAGACTTAGACATGATGGTGGTAGCTTGCCAGGCGGACTTAGAAGAAGTCCTACCACCAACCAAACCGAGCAAAAAAACAATTGCCCCCGTTGGGAATCGAACCCGGGAACCTCTGGGTCTGAATCAGGTGGTATAACCACTAGACCACGGAGGCGGTTAATGTCACCTGTTTAGCACCACCCGGGGACCACGTGTAGGGATTCGCTGAAGGGTATTCTCCTGGACGCGGGTGACTCGGCCCCCAAATATCTCTATCGGATCTGAAGGCCAATTCTACTAAATAACGTGTCATGCGAAAAATATGACATGCGAATGTGATTAGATTTTTAAGACACTGGAAAATGGTATTCTGCTAACATTATAATTCGTTCAATTCACAATCGCATCATGATCGCATCGCAGTATAATCACATTCTAGTCGCATAGCAGCCAAGTTTGTTTTCATTTACGAAAATAAATATGGTTTTTTGTTGGTTCAATACATGCAGATGATAATTACCAATAATTGTGATAATTTCCATTTTAGTAACGTATTTTTTTTTAGAAAATTGAAGTCCAATTTATCGGGCTTAGTTAAACTCATATTCACAATATTTTCGTTTTCTGATTACAATATATAGGTAAAACATTGAAACGACTTTCAAAGCAAACAATATTTGATTGGAAATACACCTACCTCAATTGGAACGTACTTGTAAATACGCCGCGTAGGCGTGGAGCGGATGATTTAAGACGTCAAAAAGAGACGTCATAAATGCTAGTCAAAATATTATATTTTGTTAGAAACTCTTATTTTCTGCTGAAATGTATTTCTGTATAGATGTATTGCATTATCAAAAGATGAAAGACCTTTTTTTGAAGTACTATATTAGCCATCACAGCACCTATCAGCGCGAGCGACTATATTATACCCATGGGTTGCTTCATTTGGTATTCTGGAATAGAATCTGAGTATTTAGGGTAAATAGAAAGTCTCGGAACCTTTGTAAAAACTGTGTTTGTGTTTAAAGTGAAAGGATAACAGTGAAAACCATAAGAACTGATTGTGCCGTTATGATGCAGGCGGTCTTTAGTACCTACTGCAATGAACCTAATCTACTCAGCTCGTTTGCTGATCACAACAGCAGTTTCATCGAGACCCTGGCCCTACTGGCTGAAGCTTAAACAGTGGATTTACAGACTTGACCGACTGTACGAAACTGCAATGTTATATTGTTTATTATAATTTACTACAATTCTAGTTTTTTTATATAGAATGTTACAAATAAAAACATTGATTTAAGTTATCTTTTTATTTCCTTTTTGCATTATAAAGTCTTACATAGAAATTCTAAGTTGCCACTTGGCTACTACAGAAAGAAATTTAAAGTCGTAAATAATCTTATTATTCATATTTGCACTAAAGCCACTTCAGAACTTTAACAAATCTATACCTAACATTAATACCTAGGTATTGTGAATGTAAATATGTACATGGACGTATGATGTTTTAAATATTGCTTGGAAAGACAGAAACAATCGTAAAAGTAAAAGAAAAATTACAAAAACACTGAATAAAAAAGAGGGGTTTGAACTTAAGTCCAACAAAATAAAAGCCGGTTACCAAACCACGTAGGCTAATTCCTTGGTTGACATTTGTGTAAAATATGCGTTCTAGTTGGTAACCCTAATAAAAATATATACGTTTTATATCATGTCACAGCCAAAAAGTAAAATCCGACTTATACATGCATACAGACTATCTGGTCTATAAAATGAAGATGGTAAACAGTTTTATTGAAGGCGGATCAGCTTCCAGCCGGATTATCACATTATTTAATGAGAAAGCCATAATTTTATGTAATCAATTTAGCTTGTCTTGAACCGCCTTTGTAAATCCGTGGTTAATCCTATACATTTAAGTAATTGTCGTTGACTACCATAACAACAAAAAATTTAATACTGAGCGTTAAAAGATGAATATATAAAATATATATAATAAAATATATATAATAAAAAACCAGTTGTCCGAACTTCACATACAGCATATAGACATACTGGACCAGCATCAACAGCTCCGTCAACTTGTGTCAAATTTCCAACACTGCAGCGACACACATGAACTGGCTTTGAGACGCATATCTGAGCTGGAATTGGAGTTAAGCAGAGCCCACAATTCCATCACCCACTTGGAAGCTCTTAAAGCCGGTGAAGAGTCTGCAAAGACCAGCAGACTTTATGATGAGTTGGTTGGTAGCGGGTCCAGACCAAATTGTGTAGAATCAATGGTTACAATAGACTTAACCAATGAAACCATTACCAAAAATAATTTATTTACTAGCCATAAAAAAATTAAAAAATATATTAAAACTAATAGATTAATTAAGAAAATTCATAAATCATTAAAAAAACAAAAAGTCAACAAATTAAATTTAAAATTAAGGCAAAAAAATATAAATTTAATGCTTGAATTGAAAGATAGTAGCGATGAATTATATTTATGTAAACTTATGTATGAAAAGGATACTCAGCGCCTTCAGGATGAATTACTTGTAAGGGAACAAACCCTTAAGGTGGCTCTAGTCGATATTTTTTCCATAGAAACTTCGGGAGGGTATTACTCCGCTGTTTGACAGAGTACATCAAAAGTTAAACATAATATCGTTTTGTCATATTATTAGTTTTGTCTGTATGGAAACAGAATGGTAAAATAAACCGCCATTAAAAAGTTATGAGCCACCAAAGTTTCGTTTTTCTTGCCAATTTTAACGCATCTTTGGGCGTAAATAAGTAATAAACACAATGTAAAATCTTTAAAACCAAGTCGGTACCGACAAAGCTCAACTATCGAAGAATTCAATAACTTTTATTTTTAATCGATATATGCAGTAGTTTTTTCATAAAACTCGATTTACGAAAGGCCTTCTCATATTTTTTTACGCGCGCGTTTTACTATGAATTATCGTGCCTCTCACTGAATAACGTTCCCCCCGCTGCGGTGCGGGGGGACAACGCTCACGCACACGTGCGTATTCAAGTTACAACTGTGTCTGCTGCGGTGTGCTGTGGCCTGTGGCCTATGTCGTTCATACGTATACGTAGGTAGACTATACTTGCGCTCTAATTTATATTGACTCATTGGCTTGATTTTTGGATTTCAACATTATATTTTATATCTGTTTGACTTCGCACTGTAGTTTGGACTCCGTATTTGCGTTTGAAATTGTTATTGTTGCTTTGAGTGGACGCTGCATAAGTACGTGACATTGTTTTGAATCATTGAAAAAGTTTAAAAAACCACATATTATAAACAATGGGTAGAAAAGTCATAATTTGGCGTCGTGACCGGGTCTTCGACACCGCGTCGCTGCCCGCGCCCGCTGCAGTGTAAAATCATCGCGGCGGGATGCTATCGCGCAATGAATTTTCAACTCTCGATGTTGAAACCAATGATATAATTATAAGTTGAAACGGTGTCTTTTTTTGACGCGTTGGGATTAACTCTGCTGAGTGCTGGGTTCTCAACGCTCGGCTGAACGGAATATTTTTACGTCCGTGCGTACGGTGGCTAAGCGTTCTTACAATCGAGCGACATGACACCGCCGTGCCACCGCCGCCGCACGTGTCTACGACAGGGATAACTGCACGCGTCGTTGGTGGTCGTTGAAGCGCCCGTCGACAGCCAACGACAAAGGTTGCCGGCCGCCAGCGGCAACGTGTCGCTCGTTTAGTTGAGTACCTAGGTAGCAGGTAGCGAAATCCAAAGTTCAAGCCAGGGTCAATGTAATGTTTGTTACTGGGTTCATTCTATTTGCTTTCAAAATAGTTTCTTGCAATTGACAAACCTAATTTTGTGTTCGTAGGTACTTTTGCGGCGGACAAGACTTTTTTATGGATGGGAAACCAAATAACTGCTCCCGCTTTGGGCGAAGCAGAAGGGAGTGTCAGACTCTTCTTGACTAAAACCCATCCGTGTTCCTCCTAATGCCCTCTGCGTACCGTACTTACCAGGGCCGCGGTAACTCTTTCGAACAAATTCTGCAACATCATAGTTTACATAGCTCTCTGCCTAATAGGTACCTACTGTTATATTAACGTAGGTAGGTACTTACCTACAAGCAAAGATGCCATAAAACAAACCGTTGGCGTTCGTAGACACTAAAATTTTAACGCTTAGAATAATAACGCATAGAAACCTAGTACGAGTGCAAAAAGTGAGGCAACTAAAACTTAGCCTAATCCGTCAAACTTAGCCATCAGGCCGTCAGTACTCAATGTCACGTTCCGTCGAACACAGCTCGCGAGTAAATAATTGAAAATGACAGTTTGTTGCGTGAAAGGATGATATAGCACATCAGGAAAACAAAAAAATGTGATAAAATAACATTTCACAAATAAGTACTCACATTCTATGCACTATTTTTACGTAAATCGATAAATAAAACAAAATTCTAATAACCTAACTTGTCATAACACAGTGTTGCTATTTGTGAGGAAAAAATACCCACATTGCTTTCATTCATGTTTTTCATTTTTGTAATTTTAAAATACAATACTTACTGTTAATTCATATCAAACCCGATGTTTTAACATTGTTTATAATTATAACCCATCAAGCATTCTAAACGCATTGAACAATATCTCATTCTTTATGCGATTTATTTCCTTTTATTTTTAAATAAATTGAATTATACCTTCCGAAAAAATATGTCATATTACATGAAAAATCATGTTTACCTTTTCCAGTTCCCAACAACATAAAATACTTGCCTTGATAGCAAAATAGTAATGCGTCTTCCCATATTTTGTGGGTAACGGCTTAGTAATGGTATCACTGAAAGCTATATCTGTGTGCGTTAGAGGAACGTAGACACATTCGGCTCACGCACACAAAGAAAATGAAGTGGACACACGATTTTGCTCGGGTTTTGTTCTAGACGCGGCTTCTATGCGTTATTATTCTAAGTTTTAACGTTAGGTAGGTAGGTATGTAGGAGCTAAGTAAACAATCTTTATGTGTCACTTGTCAGTTTGTCACAATATACTGTGCACTTGTCTGATAATTTAAAGCAATCTAATAATGAATGCAAATCTAAACACGTCTGTGTCAACCAATAGGGGTAACTAAAAATAGAAAACCGGCCAAGTGCGAGTCGGACTCACGCACCGAGGGTTCCGTACAAATATTATAATATAAGCAAAAGTTGTGGATTACGATTTATGACGTACCTATTAAAAAACTCCTTAGGTACTAGATCTCGTTCGAACCAATTTTCGCTGGTAGTTTACATGGTAATGTACATCATATATGTTTTAGTGTTATCATTCTCTTATTTTAGAAGTTACACGACACACACACATTTTACCACTCTGGAAGTGTCTCTCGCACAAACTATTCAGTTTAGAAAAAAATGATATTAGAAACCTCGATATCATTTTAGAACCCCTATCCATACTATACCGGCCTACAGGTTTAGGTAGGTAGTAAGTTCACAGAATACGTCTACTTACCAAGTTTAGATTTTTCGACAGCATAGTTCTTATAGTTTCGGAATAAAGTGGCTGTGACATACGGACGGACAGACAGACAGACAGACATGACGAATATATAAGGGTTCCGTTTTTTGCCATTTGGCTACGGAACCCTAAAAATTAAGAAGACAGGTAGGTAAGTAAGTAATTTTGATAACAATTTATAGGATGGTACTTAGGTAGAACTAATTTCATTATTAGGTACTAGCGACCCGCCCCGGCTTCGCACGGGTGCAATGCTGATACTAAATACACTACAGAAAAACCGTGAGAAAAACTGTTACCTACCTACCTCACGTCTGAGCCGCGCGGGTACCTTACATAGATCTAAACTCCCCTCCCGCACGCGCACCCCCGCCTTGGTGACGTTCACTTGGCAACGGGCCGTGCAGCAGAAATCGTAATATTTTAATTTCGCCATAACTTCAAAACCAAACGTCCGATTTTAATCATTCAAAGACCAAATATGATCTACATAAACTGTACTTAGTGATGAACTTTATTTTGATAAGGATTAATAGCATGAGTAAAATAAACGTGTTTAAATGTAGTCCAAAAAAATATCTAGATTTTTAAATAAAAAAAATGGTTGTTGTGCCTCACTCGACATAGAAAGGTATAGTGTGTCGCGGACTTTTTTGTAGATATTTATAAGATCTACAATTAATTAGAACAATTTATGGTTGTATCTTTTATAGTTTAGGCAGCGTACGCAAAATAAGTTACTTTTCTGGTTGATTTTTACACCTTGTGTCCGAAAAACCCAAATATCTTACGGAACCCTATTTTTTTGCAAAATAAAATATAGCCTATGTTACTCGTTGATAATGTAACTTTTGAATGGTGAAAGAATTTTTAGAATCGGTCAAGTAGTTTTTGAGCCTATTCATTACAATCAAACAAACAAACAAAGTTTTCCTCTTTATAATAATAGCGTTTTTAAATAAAAAAATGGTTGTTGTGCCTCACTCGACATAGAAAGGTATAGTGTGTCGCGGACTTTTTTGTAGATATTTATAAGATCTACAATTAATTAGAACAATTTATGGTTGTATATTTTATAGTTTAGGCAGCGTACGCAAAATAAGTTACTTTTCTGGTTGATTTTTACACCTTGTGTCCGAAAAACCCAAATATCTTACGGAACCCTATTTTTTTGCAAAATAAAATATAGCCTATGTTACTCGTGGATAATGTAACTTTCGAATGGTGAAAGAATTTTTAAAATCGGTCAAGTAGTTTTTGAGCCTATTCATTACAATCAAACAAACAAACAAAGTTTTCCTCTTTATAATAATAGTGTAGATGTAGATGTATCTAGTACCTACGGACATAAACTGCGATGACTATTCAAGTAAGCATCAGATCTGTCGGTGGCGGCGTGGCGGCTGCATTACCACCAAGGAAAAACTAAACATAATAACAATAGAATAAGCAATCCATATTAGGTACCTATAGGGCCGTAGAGGTATAAAACGATAACACAGTGCCTACTATTTTTAGTAAGAGTTTTTAGGTAGGTAGTAGCTGATTTCTCGGCGAGCGTCGAACGACTACGCGCAGCGGCGCGCGGTGGCGGTATGTGTGCATCGTGTAACTTCGATTTAGTTCGGAACGGTTCGGAACGATGTTTGTGTGCGTGCGAACTAGACGTGCATGAAGGCTAGCGTCTAACTGCTCATCACTGGTACTATCTCTGTCGGGCATGATGCGAGGTGAGACAGCGTGCTTTTTGGCCATGCCTACCACTGAGTTCGAGCCCGCGACTAGTTGGCCCTTAAGGATATATTTAGTAGATATGAGGCTTCTCAACTAGATCTTAGTAAACGCTTGCAGGAGGCTAATGAGCTGGTGGACCTGGTAACATATAATGCAGAGAGGTATGAGTCTCTGACAAATTATCTCTCTTGTAGCTGTGCCTGCTCCCAGGCACCTCAGCCTCAGCATCTTACACCCTCACCCTCAGTAACTCAACCTTTAGGTATCAGTACAGACTGATACTGATAATAATAGCATTAATTCCAGTAATTCTACAAACACAACATATGTTTTTTCTGACAAATTTGGTCAGGGTTTTGGTAGTGTATTTAACCAGTGTTCAACCCATTATGTTATAAATAATTGTTCACCCGGCGCCAGTTTTTGCCAATTAATTAGGAATATTAAATTGTCAAAGATTAACCCCAACTCCACTATTACAATATTATTTGGGGATAGTTTAGCAGTAGATAAAAAAGACATAATTAAATCTGTCAATTTAATGTTACATTAAAGTGAGATCAATACTTGTAAATTTATTTTCTGTGCTTTGCCTTACTCTAAATATTTATCTGAGGATCAAAACAGGCACATTTTTGATTTAAATATGCTTATTTATAATAGGACCTGTCGTCATAGTGACGCCATTTTATATTTTGATTGTAATCAATTTATTTCTGATTACAAACTTACTAATTATGATATGTATTTACCACCTAGTTGTAGGAGACATATTGCTAATCTTTTAGCATTCAATATACAGTGTGACACCGGTATATGTGGTGTGTAATGATACTAACATTTCTATTGATATACATAGTAGTTTAAACTAATAAACTCGACAACGGAAAAACCTCAAATGTTGAATATTGTACACCAAAATATACAAAGTCTTTCTGGCAAGGAACTCGAGTTAAGTTTATTTTTAGAGAAATATGATATTCACGTGTTATGTTTAACTGAGCATTGGTTGAAAGAACATGAAGTAGTTTTTATCAATGATGAATTCTTTACTGTACAAAGTGCGTTTGTAAGAAATAGTGCTATTCGCGGTGGATCGTTAGTCCTTGTTTCAAACAAATTGAAATGTAAACAACGTTTAGATTTAGTTCATCTTTCCATTGAGCGCACTATTGAGTTGTCTTGTGTTGAACTCGAGCGATACGTTATAGTTTGCGTTTATCGACCGCCCTCTGGTGATTTTGGTCTTTTCGAATCGGTAATGGAGGATTCACTTAATAAATTAAAATCGATTAATAAGAGCATAGTTGTGTGTGGAGATTATAATGTTAATATTTTGGATGCTACTCCGTTAAGTGTCAGACTTCTGAATCTGTTTAGGTCTTATAACTTAGTTAACTTGTTTTATGAACCAACTAGGATCACGGCATCTTCATCAACTTGTCTCGATAATATCTTCAGTAATTGTAATGCCGAAAATAAATTAGTGTTAAGTGACTTAACGTCTGACCACTGTGGCCAATTAGTTAGCTTACCTATGCCTCTAAATAAAAAGCCGCATAAAATCGAATGCAGGCCTTATACAGCTAGTCGTTGCAATAAATTCAAAAATAATATAGCTCGTAAAATTACCCCGTCTTTGATAGAACATGAGGATCCAAATAAAATTTATGGAGCCCTTTTTGATGTTGTGCAAAAAGAATATCACACTACATTTAAGACAAAAACCATAAACGTAACGGGTACCTCTGCTTGTTTCAACCAATGGGCTACTGCAGGTATATATAAAAGTAGAGCGAGATTATACGAGTTATATGGTTTAAAAAAATACAGGTTTGATATCCCTTTTTTAGAGTACGTAAAAAAATATTCTAAATTGTATAAAAAGATTTGCGTTATTGCTAAATCCAAATTTTTAAGTGAGAAAATTAAAAATTCTAATAATAAAGTAAAAGCCACGTGGCAAATCATTAACAATGAAACAGGCAAATCGGTTAAACGAGACAATCAGTTAGAGATTGTAGTCGACAACAAATTAATTAGTGAAGCTGCTGACGTAGCTCAGGCATTTAATGAGTTTTTTTCCAATATTCCTATAACTACAACTCGCTCCTTGAATTCGTCGCCTTCTAAAGCTGAAAGCCTTTTGCAAAGTAATGTGCCTAAGTGTAATCAATTATTTCGTTTTGAGCACGTAACGCCTCGTGATGTAGTTGACGTATTCAATACACTGAAATCTAAAAACACAGGTGATTTCTGGGGCATTTCCATTAAACTCCTGAGTAATATAATAGACATAGTAGCCCCCTATCTTGCTGTAACGTTTAATAAATGCGTTGATTTAGGAACTTTTCCTGATCTCATGAAGAGTAGTAAAGTTATACCTTTATTTAAATCAGGACATAAAAATGACATAGGCAACTTCCGGCCTATCTCCATCTTACCTGCAGTTAGTAAAATATTTGAAAAGTTAATACTCAAGCAGTTGTTAGTTCATTTTAATTCAAATAGACTACTTCATAATGAACAGTATGGCTTTACAAAAGGTCGTTCGACAACAGATGCGGGTGTCGCTCTCCTGAAACATATATTTAACGCATGGGAGAACTCGCAAAACGCAATCGGAGTTTTCTGTGATCTCTCTAAAGCCTTTGATTGCGTACACCATGACACACTTTTACGTAAACTACGTCATTACGGTCTCCAAAGCGAAGCTCTTAACGTAATTGATTCATATTTACATGATAGGTTCCAATGTGTTGATGTAAATGGTGTAAAATCTTCCGGGCTGCCAGTGCAATTAGGTGTGCCTCAAGGCTCAATACTGGGTCCATTCTTGTTTCTGGTTTACATAAACGATCTACCATTTTTCTTAAAGGGTATCTGCGACGTAGTATTATTTGCGGATGATACCTCTCTTATCTTCAAAGTAGATAGGAATAGACAAGATTTCGATAACGTAAACAACGCTCTTTCAATGGTTACGGATTGGTTTACGTCGAATAATTTAGTTCTAAATGTTAAAAAAACGAAATGTATAAAGTTTGCCTTGCCAAATGTTAGAAATTTAGGTCCTAATGTAATCTTAAGTGACGAGGTGCTTGAAACTGTGGACACGGCAGTATTTTTGGGCATAACTGTTGATTCCAAACTACAATGGGGCCCACATATATCAAGCCTGTCGGGAAGGCTCAGCTCTGCCGCATACGCCGTTAGGAAAGTTAGACAATTTACTGACGTTGATACAGCTAGGTTAGTCTATTTTAGTTATTTCCATAGTGTTATGTCCTACGGTATTTTATTGTGGGGAAAAGCTGCTGATATACAAAATATATTTGTCTTACAAAAACGTGCTGTGCGAGCAATATATCAGCTAGGGTCAAAAGCTTCATTAAGAGAAATTTTCAAAGAGATTGGAATTCTCACGGTAGCATCTCAATTTATTTTTGCAAACATTTTATATATTAGGCAAAACATACATTTATACAGTAAAACGAGCGACATCCACAACTTTAACACCAGAAACAAGCACAAGCTACATGCCCCTTCACACCGACTTCGTAAGGTCCATGATTCATTTGTGGGGCTCGGTATCCGTTTATACAATAGACTTCCAATTTCTTATCTTGATCTGCCTTTTAACTCATTTAAAGAAAAAGTAAAATCTAACCTCTGTTCCAAGGCATACTATTCTATTAATGATTATTTAGACGATAAGAATAGTTGGTCGCTGTGTTGAACGCAAGACAAATTATCATGTTCCTTGTGTATAAGTAGATAGTATAGTAGTTTTATGACAGGTTATATGTGTTCATATAATTTTTTATTTTATTTTATTTTATTTGTTCTTTTTTTTTATTTATTTGTCTGACTATGTAGGTCATTTTTTTATACTTATTTAAATCCACATACGTCAACACTTGCTTAAGTGTGTATTTTGTTTTAGTGTCATAGTGCTAGTAGCTAACAAGTGATAAATAATGTATATATTTATTTTTGTGTCATGTAAATTTTAGAAGGAATTTTGAATTTTTGGATTACTTTGCATATTAATTAGTGTAAAATTCTAGTTCCTAAAACGTAACAGACAGTTGTGTTGCTGGGGAGTTTGTTGGCCACTTCTTCTCCACAGCTAAAACACTAGGAAGTGGTGACGGGCGGGCGTTTTGGGGGACTGTCTTTTGTAAAACATGACGTTCAAAAAGTGCTGGCCCTCAGCCTAATTTGAATAAATGACTTTTGAATTTTGAATTTTGAATATTCACCCGTTAAGGCGTCGACCTACTACAAAGCGCTAATACCTACACAATCGTCTCATTAATTTTTACGACAATCCCTATCGCGGCAAAGCAAACGCACCATCAGAGGACGCCATGTAGTATTTTCGAAGATTATTCGTATCAGGATGACACCTTAGCGATGCGAACAGAAAATTGGTGTTTATTAAAAAATATGTATAATTGAAATTAAACTACGTACTTATTTAATTTGGAGCTATGTAATTACCATGTATGTAAATTTTAGGTACTATATTTTTTTATTTGAGATGGGTTTGCTCTTGACTCTAGTCGGATGAGTGAAAACCGTGGTAAAAGAACTCATTTTAGAAGTCAATGAGGTCATCCTACAGTCGGTCGGTACAAATTACACTGAGTGATAAGCATGAGCAACCGTAGAAAATATTGCAATGAAGATCCGGCTAAACATGAATTAACACTGTAATACAAAACGGCTCTGATTTTAAGTGAAACAGCTAGCCACTACGTAAAGCGGCGTATACTATTTTTATGTTTGACTGCGACACATGCACGTCATTTTTGACTCTGTTAGACTGCTAAATGAAACCCTAAAATAACTTTGAGTGTAGTCGCGGGATTATTCGCAAGAGACACCGTGGCTCCGGAACACAAAGGGCAATGAAGGAACATGGATGGGTTTTAGTCAGTAGAAGTCTGACACTCCCTCCCGCTACACCCAGAGCGGGAGGAGTCATTGGATGATTTCCCATCCCTAAAAAAAAAAAAAAGTGTAGCTATAGCTTTTTTAATATGAAGTAGTTTTTTTAACAAAGTTGACCAAAGTAACTAACATTTTGCAATTATCTTGTAAATTAAAATATTACTTTAGAAAACCAGCAACACAATAAAACTCCTTAGAAATATAATGCAGAAAAGACACACATGAACGCAACTTGTTGCTATTCATCTGTTAGTAGGCGTCAATATTATTTAAATGTTCTTCCTATTATTTGCGTGTAAGAGTAAACAAATAAACGGCCACGTGAGAATCAGTCCACACATGAAGGGTTTCAAGGGTCATAGCAACAATAGAAATATACAATAATTAATTTTCACAGATTGTTTCTATGTAATTAACTGAATTCTTATTTAGGATCTTGAGATACAGCCCGCTGACAGACAGACAGACGGACAGACATCGGAGGCTAGTAATAGTTCCGCTGGTTATCTTTTGGGTACGGAACTCTTAAAACATTCATCAAGTCAGCCATCCGTACTTCCAAACCTTCACGTTTATAATAAAATATTGAAGAAGGATTACCAGTAGAATACAATACACAAACCCTACCACATGCTACGACTAGATTGTAAGACTTCATCCATTCAAAATAAAAAGAATTTAATCTAGACTTTTTGAGTGATTTATTTTTAGTTTAGCTGCGTTCCTCTTATGGTATGGTTCTCAGTTTTTAGTAAGGTTTCTTTAAGACTGCCTTAATTTAGAATCAATAATTCTAACGTGAGATAATCGACAGATCGAGTATCTAGGCACACGTATGCAGGTATGGATTTATATTTTAATTTACTTATCTCCTAAATAAGCAATGTAAAATGTTAGGTACAGTACGAATAATCTAAGTTTACCCATGCGAAGTATGTCGCAATCGATTGCGCAGGATGTCAATTTGACAGGAAACATAGAAAAGCGCATGCGCGGGTACGTCGCGTATGCCGTCTCAGTCACTCGTATACGTTTGATGCATACTTGTGCCTCGCTTCCTCAATGCAATACGACTGTTGGTGCGAAAAGTGTTAAACGTTGTTATTTTTTTTAATTCTGGTTTTTTCTTACTGTTTGACTTGTATTTTGTGTTTTCTTGTAGTGTATGTGTTTGTTGTGTTACTTTGTGATCGTGTTATTGTTATTGCATGCATTTTTTCAAAATTCAAACATAACACGTACACAAAAAAAACATAATCTACGAACGTAACACTTTTCTACGCGATGGACCCTGCGCGGTCGTCATTAACAGCCAACTTCGCATGGGTAAAGTTAGAATATTCGTACTGTACTTGCTAATTTTCGACCAAAATGTCCTAAGAACTAAACGACTGGAGAATAAAGTGACCACCAAAAGTGAACACCTATCTTTTATTTAGAAATCTTTTCACAGAAAAATAAAACACTTATTTGCTTTTAATATCTTGCTATATGCTTTCCATCGGTTGTTCTTATGATGCAGAAATAAACTTGTATTTTATTTATACCAAAGGAACTCCAAAAAGTAAAGTATCTGAAAGGAAGAAAAGAGTATTAAGTATTGAGTATTAAGTACTAGACTAACATCGTAAAAAGTTCTCTCTTTTAACCTTTTCCCGGACCTCCTCTTAAAGCGACTTCTTTGACAAATCACAGAGAATTTGGCTTATGTTTTGACCACACATTGGTGGTCTAAGTCTGTTTTATCCTGCTACATAGGTATGAATCTGAAGGAACCTAGTTTTGTTCCTCTATGTTACTAGTCTAGCATTGAAGGAGCTACCAATTCGCGGTGATTAAGAAGCTTAGGATATGGGTACATTGTTGCCTTATTTCTGAATTATAATAAGTATGCGTTTAGTAGACCAACCTTGCTGCAACAATCAGTCCAATCCTTAGGGTATCCTTTTGGATAAACGGCTCCATTTTGGTAAAACTAAGTGAGTCTGTAATCTTTTTCAAACGCAAGGCCGCTTTCGAAATATACGTCAATTGTGAGGCGCCCTAGCCGACAATATTGAGAACAGCTTCTGCTGCTCGTTCTACGTCGTAGCACCACCAATTCGTCGTCTTCACAGTGCCCGATGAATAAAAATCCCTCCACAGGCTGAACCAACACGTTTTGTATTATTTCACCACACAAACACAGAACTATGTATTGTAGCTTTACTGCACAAGTCTCTGCTTAATGAATCTTGGATTTCATGATGTTTTTAAGGATTAAATAGAGAAAAAATAAAAAGTTTGAATCTGCAAAAGCTAACATTTTCCTTCAACTTTCGATCTCAAAATAATTCCATTGTTACGTCAGTTTTGACGTTGTTATATTTAGCAAAATACCGTTTTTGTCACATTTTCAAATGTCGTTCAACTTTAAAAATAGCAGAATACCGTTCCAGTACATTTTTTTTGTAAAATTCAATTCGCAATATAATCGCATGAAACTTCAACTTTGGTTGTCCTTTTAAGTTTAGCAGAATACCTTTTTTGACATTTTGGCATTGAGATGCGAATGCGACTTGAATTTGAACGTTTTTAAATTAGTAGAATTGGCCCCCTGTATAAGAGTAGCAATAAATCCTACTAATATTATAAACTAGCTTCTTCCCGCGACTTCGTCTGCGTAGATTTTAGAATTGCCGCGCAACTTTTTTGCCTCATTGTCTCATCCTTGGAACTGCAACTTCATGATTCAGGTATCCAGATATTGTGAGTCTTTGCGGTGCGCTGAAAGTAATACTTCAGCCCCGAAATTACATCATGACATGTTTGTGATCTCCTGGTAGGTACTTGTGAATCTTAAGCGCTCACGATTCCTGTCGAAAAAATACTTTGAAATGTTTCTGGTCTCCCGGTACTTTACAATCCTATCCGCTCACAATTCCAGCCCCAGAAATATTGCGCCATGTTTCTGGTCTCCTGGTAATTGTTAATCTTTAGCGCTTACTTTTGAATCCTAACTGCTCACAATTCCAGCCCCGAAAAAACTTCGACATGTGTCTGCTCTCTTGGTACTTGTTATTCTATAGCGTTCACAATTCCAGCCTAGAAAAACTTCAACACGTTTCTGTCATATTTTTAGCCACAAAATTACTTAACATGTTTCTGTTTTCCTGGTACTTGTGAATCTGTAGCGCTCGTAATTATGGCCACGGAATACCTCGACATGTTTCAGCTCTCCTAGTACTTGAGAATCTATAGCGTTCACAGTTTCCAGCCCCGAAGATACTTCGATATGTTTCTGCTCTCCTGGTACTTGTGAATCTTTAGAACTCATTAATTTAGCCCGAAAAAAACTTCGACATGTTTCTGTTCTCTTGGTATTTTTTAAACTTAACCGCTCACAATTCCGGCCCCGCAAATAAAATCGACATGTTTCTGCTCTCCTGGTTATTTTCGGGAATCTATAGCGTTCACAATTTCCAGCCCAGAAAATACTTCGACATGTTTCTGCTCTCCTAATACTTGTGAAAATATAGCGTTCACAATTCCAGCGCGGAAAATGTTTTGACATATTTCTGATCTCCTGGTACTTGTGAATCTAAAGCGCTCATAATTTAAGCCCAAAAAGCGTCTGAGACGTTTCTGCTCTCCTGGTACTTGTGAATCTGTAGCGCTTGACATTCCAGCCTCGGAATACCTCGACATGTTTCTGCTCTCCTAGTACTTGTTAATCTAAAGCACTCATAATTTAAGCCCCAATAAAATTTCCGAGATATTTATGCTCTCCTGGTACTTGTGAATCTGTAGCGCTTGTAATTCCGGCCCTGGAATACCTTGACAAATGTTTTTGCTCTCCTGGTACTTGTGTATCTGTAGCGCTCGGAATTCCGGTCTCGAAAATACCTTCGAAACGTTTTTGCTCTGCTAATAAAAAAAAATCTTTCCCAAAAATAATTTGACATGTTCGTGAACTGATTAAAATATTCTCTCTAGGTGATTTTGAGCTGACGAAGTGGTCTAACAACAATGTCGATGTTCTTCGGACTATCCCAGAGTCATTACGACTTTCACAGAGCGTGGACCTAAGTAAAGATCCGACACAGAAAATACTGGGACTTCGTTGGTTCCCTGATGAGGATTGTTTCGTATTCCAGAACGGAATATTCTTTCTTCCATCGCACGTCTTTTCGACGTTTTAGGCCTCGTGGCACCGATAATTTTATACGCCAAGCTTCTTATCAAAGAGCTTTGGCTTGTCAAACTTGGATGGAATGACGTCCCACCGCCTCGCATTGTTCGTCTGTGGGAACAATTCCAAGCTGAACTGCCTATTATCTCTGAATTGAGATTTTTGCGACATGTTGGCGTCGTAGAACGCTGTAGGCTCTCACTCGTCGGGTTTGCCGACGCTAGTGAGAAAGCTTACGGTGGTTCGGTTTATGCCCACGTGGTCAGACCCGACGGTAGTATCGTCGTTTCGCTGGTGTGTGCGAAATCTAAAGTCGCGCCACTTAAAGTAATTTCACTAGCTCGTCTCGAGTTATGCGCCGCACTCCTCTTATCAACTGTGATAATAGGCAGTTCAGATCATCCCATCCCATCCCATCCCATCCCAAATCGTCTCATCTCATCTCATCTCATCCCATCTCATCTCATCTCGTCTTATCTCAATTTCAAGAAAAACTGGACTACTTTTAAAGTCCTACTATCCTACTAATTACTTTTTTTTTTTTTTTTTTTTTTTTTTTTTTTATATATTTATAGGCGTACGTTTGACCGCTATCTCACCTGATGTTAAGCGATGATGCGGTCTAAGGTGGAGCACGCTTGCCTAGAAGTAACCTATTCACTCTTGACTTAAAGACTCCCAGGTTGTAGCTATCAGGAAACACAGACTCAGGCAGGGAATTCCACTCCTTAGCTGTACGCACAATGAATGTATTCCCAAAACGTTTTGTGCGTATAGGTGGGATGTCCACCATGTACCGGTGGTACATCGCCGTACGTCTTGTGGTCCGATGGTGGAACGGGCTTGGTGGAATTAAGTTATGCAATTCCGTCGCACACTCCCCAAAATGTAAACGATAGAAAACCGACAGGCCAGCAACTCGGCGTCGGTGCTCAAGACTTTGGAGCTTCGATTCGACGAGCTTATCATCAAGTACTTATTAGTACTTGTAAATCTTTAGTGCTCACAATTACGGCACCGAAAATATCTCTTAATGTTTCTGCGTTCCTGGTACTTGTGAATGTATATATAGCGTTGCTTCGAAATATTTCTGATCTCCTGGTACTTGTGAATCTAAAGCGCTTATACCAAGCCCCAAAAAAACTTCCGAAATGTTACTACTCTCCTGGTACTTGTGAATCTGTAGCGCTCGTAATTCCGACCCCGGAATACCTCGATATGTTTCTGCTCTCCTTGTGAATCTGTAGCGCTCGGAATTCCAGTCCGAAATGTTTCTGCTCTGCTAATAAAAAAAAACTTGCCCAAAAATAATTTGACATGTTGCTGGTCTCCTGGTACTTGTGAATCTTTCAGCACTCGTAATACAATTCTAGCCCGGTAAAAAATTTCGATATGTTTCTGTTCTCCTTGGACTTTTGAATCTGAAGTACTAAGGTAGCATAAACTTTGTACTTCCACTTCTTCCTCTGTCTCCATTAAGTCATGTATGTTACCGAGATAAAAAGTAGCCTCTGTGTTATTTCAGGATGTGACCTACATATGTGCCAAATTTCATCTAAATCACTTCAGCCGTTTTTGCGTGATTGACTGACAAACATCCAAACATACAAACATGAACGCTTGCAATGAAAGCCAATCTATTTTCCAGCGAAAAAAAACCTGACCAAAAATACTTTGACATATGTCTGCTCTCCTGGTACTCGAGAATCTTTGGCGCTCACAAATTCAGACCCGAAAATCTTTCGACATGTTTATGCTCTCCTGGTACTTGTGAATCTGAAGTACTAAGGCAGCAGAAACGTCTGATTTCCACTTCCTCCTCCGCTGCCATTAAGCTATGCCTTTTATCGGGATAAAAAGTAGCCTATGTGTTATTCCAGGAAGTGACCTACATATGTGCCAAATTTCATCCAAATCCTTTCAGCCGTTTTTGCGTGATTGACGGACAAACATCCAAACATACAAACATACAAACTTTCACATTAAAATTTATAATATTAGTAGGATGTGAAAGTTTGTATGTTTGTATGTTTGTATGTTTGTTCGTCAATCACGCAAAAATGGCTGATGGGATTTGAATGAAATTTGGCACACATATAGTTGACATACTGGAATAACACATAGGCTACTTTTTATCCCGATAAAAGGCATAGCTTAATGGCGGCGGAGGAGGAAGTGGAAATCAGACGTTTCTGCTGCCTTAGTACTTCAGATTCACAAGTACCAGGAGAGCATAAACATGTCGAAATATTTTCGGGTCTGAATTTGTGAGCGCCAAAGATTCTCGAGTACCAGGAGAGCAGACATAATATGTCAAAGTATTTTTGGTCAGGTTTTTTTTTGCTGGAAAATAGATTGGCTTTCATTGCAAGCGTTCATGTTTGTAGGTTTGGATGTTTGTCCGTCAATCACGCAAAAACGGCTGAAGGGATTTAGATGAAATTTGGCACATATGTAGGTCACATCCTGAAATAACACATAGGCTACTTTGTATCCCGGTGACATACATGACTTAATGGAGACAGAGGAAGAAGTGGAAGTACAAAGTTTCTGCTACCTTAGTACTTCAAATTCAAAAGTACCAGGAGAACAGAAACATGTCGAAATTGTTTACCGGGCTAGAATTGTATTACGAGTGCTAAAAGATTCACAAGTACCAGGAGACCAGCAACATGTCAAATTATTTTTGGGCAAGTTTTTTTTTTTATTAGCAGAGCAGAAACTTTTCGAAGTATTTTCGGGACTGAAATTCCGAGCGTTACAGATTCGTCAGGAGAGCAGACACATGTCGAGGTATTCCGGGGCCGGAATTACGAGCGCTACAGTTTCACAAGTACCAGGAGAGCAGTAACATTTCGGAAGTTTTTTTGGGGCTTGATTGATATGAGCGCTTTAGATTCACAAGTACCAGGAGATCAGAAATATTTCGAAGCAACGCTATACACTCCCAAGTACCAGAAGAGCAGAAACATGTCGAGGTATTTCGCCAGAAAATTACGAGCGCTACAGATAGATTAAAATACCAGGAGAGAAATATCTGAAAGTTTTTAAGTTGCTGGAATTATGAGCGCTATACATTCACAAGTACCAGAAACATGACGAACGAAGTTTTTTCAGGACTGGAAATTGTAAATGCTATAGTTTCACAAGTACCAGGACGCAGAAACATTTCGAGATGTTTTCGGTGCAGGAATTGTGAGCGATAAAGATTTACAAGTACTAATAAGTAATTAGTAGGATAGAAGGACTGTAAGAGTAGTTCAGTTTTTCTTGAAATTGAGATAAGACGAGATGAGATGAGATGAGATGAGATGAGATTTTTCTCACTACAATCCTACTAATATTATTAAAAAAACCAGTCCAAGTACTTTCGATGCGGGAAATATGAGCGCTACAGATTCACAAGTAACAGGAGAGCAGAAACATGTCGAAGTATTTTCGGGGCTGAATTTGTGAGTGCCAAAGATTCTCGAGTACCAGCAGAGCAGACATAATATGTCAAAGTATATTTAGGGTAGTTTTTTTTTTTTTTTTTCTGGAAAATAGATGACTTTCATTGCAAGCGATTCAAAAGTACCAGGATAACAACAACATGTTGGAGTATTTCTGAGGCTGGAAATATGAGCGCTAAAGATGCATAAGTACCAGGAGACCAGACACAATCATGTTTAAGTATTTTTGAGCAAGATTTTTTTTACCAGGAGTACAGAAACATTTCGAAGTTTCTACTGTGCTGGAATTGTGAACACTATATGACTCACAAGTACCAGGAGAGAAGAAACATATCCAAATAGTTTTGGGGCTGGTATTGTGAGCGCTAAAGTTTCACAAGTACCAGGAGACCACACACATCAAAGTATTTCCGGGGCTTTAATTGCAAGCGGTTTGGTAACCAGAAACATATCGAAGTATTTTTGACTCTATAATAGTGAACAATTAGGATTTAAAAGATACCAGGATAACAGAAACATGTTGAAGTAATATTGACGCTAAAAATATGAGCGCCAGAGATTTACAATACCTAGAGTTATTTAAAATATTTTACGCAAGAATTTTTCTGGGCTGGAATGGTGAAAGCTATAGATTCACAAGTACTAAGATAGCAGAAACATGTTGAAATTTTTTCGGTGCTGAAATTGTGAGCAGTTAGGATTCAAAAGTACCAGGAGAACAGGAAAATGGCGAAGTTTTTTCTGGGCTGGAAATATGAGAGCTAAAGATTTACAATCATCAGGAGACCAGAAACATGGCGCAATATTTTCGGGCCTAGAATTGTGAGAGGTTAGGATTTAAAAGTGCCCGGGGAGACCAAAAACATGTCAAAGTATTGCCAAGACTGGAATTATGAGCGCTACAGATTTACAATTAGATACCAGAATACCAGACAATTGATTTTTCGACCGCTAAAAATTCACAAGTACCTTCCAGGGGACCACAAACATGTCGAAGTAATTTTGGGACTCACTATCTGGATACCAGAATCATGAAGATGCAATTACAAGAATGACAATATGAGGCAATTAAGTTGCACACCAGTTCTAAAGTCTACGCAGACGAAGTCGCGGGAAGAAGCTAGTACTTATTAAAATACTAAATGTGTTTATATTACTTCGGCGGATATAGTATTTTAGAATTTAGTTTCTTGACGTTGTATTCCATTTTTAACAAAGTGATATAGGTACACACTGATACATTGTTCTTTATTTGATAAATCAATAGTACCAACATATTTAAATATGTGTGTGTTTGCATTGTATAGACTCAAGTACCCTGGCGGTTGGGAGTGTCATGCTCACTCAAAAGCCTAGCTGATGGTGGCATATGCGTTAAATTATTTGGCTCCATTCAAAATGGTTGAGACGAATGGGCCTGGCGCATGTCATGGCGCCGTCGGTTGGGACTGGTCATTTCTCAGCTGCCATGGTTTAATTTAATTAATTTTAATTATTTATTTGAATTGTTTCTTTTTAGTTCGGATGTTTTTATCATGCTCGTCACATCGTTCTCACATGTATGTATAATTTCAACACGATGTCAAC
This sequence comes from Ceramica pisi, assembly GCA_963859965.1. Classification (NCBI taxonomy): domain Eukaryota; kingdom Metazoa; phylum Arthropoda; class Insecta; order Lepidoptera; family Noctuidae; genus Ceramica; species Ceramica pisi. The sequence goes on along the minus strand of OY982527.1, from coordinate 36,295,747 downwards.
AAAACTTTGTAACAATTTATTATTTTTAAAAGAGTGTCCGTGGAGTTTCTTGCACGTTCTTCTCCATAGAGATCTACGCTTTGGAACGTGCAAATAGCTTCATCTTTTTGGACCGACCGACCTTGAAAATTCAAAAGTGCCTTTAAATGGTTTAATTGAAATAAATGTTTGAGTTTGAGTTTGCCCAAAGGAAAATGCAAGAGGATTTCGACTTGTTGACTAAATGGCCTCATGACGCTGGTCTGGTACTAAATGCTAGTAAAACTAAATTAATGTACATCAGCTCTAGTCAAAATAGAAGCTCTGTATTACCAAAACTAACAACTCATTGTCATGAGTGTTTGCATGACAATTGCACTAATGAAGTAGCCATCCCTTGCAGCTGTGACACCATAGATCTTGTTGAGAGCCAATCATATCTAGGACTTACCATTGACAGCCGACTTAATTGGAAGGAGCATATTAACGAGAAATCCCCTAAGAAAGGATTTTTATAAATTCCACCCCTAAGGGGATAAAATAGGGATAAAAGTTTGTATAAATCTTCTTAGATTTTCGACTGTTTGAACTGAAATTAAAGATAACTGTATATATATATAAATTTATATATTCTTTATTATATATTCTTTATTGATCATTTAAAGTATTGCAGTAGATGGGTACATAAATTACACATTTTAAAGATTGAAGCTACTATGATGAAGACGTCCGCTTAAATAGGATTTTGATAAATTCAACCCCCATGGGGATAAAATAAGGGATGATGGAGGATGTAAATGTATTAGTTTGAACCTATCAGTACCTAATGGAACGACCAGAACAATCCACCAAAACTAGGTTCAAGGTATTATGAACACAGGAACATACACGGACAAACATACATACATAAATAAATACATACCAACTAAAAACATTACCGTTTTTTTTTTGGCCTCACTGCAGTCGGGTAATTTATGATATGTATTTTTATTTTCAGATTAATGTATGCAAAAAATCTGACTGGTATTATCAAGCTCAAGGTCAGATGCATATAGCAAAAAAACAAAATGCCTATTTGCTGTATGGTATGGAGATAACAAATTCAAAATTGAAGTACTGGAAAAAGATGACGAATTTTGGAGAAAGGAGATGGAACCCAAACTAGTCTCTTTTTATATGGATTGTCTGCTGCCCGAGTTGGTAGATCCACTATATCCTAAAAAGAAAATGATTCGAGATCCTGAATATGTCAGAAAACGAACAGTGCAAGATGAAAATAGCACAGAAACTGCAAATATTATATCAGATGAGCCAGTATCAAAGTCAAGGAGGCTAGATTTTACTAAATTTTAAATTAAAACCTGATCCTGTGATCTGGGACGCAACTTGTGTCAGCACTGTCACCGCCAGTCACCTGAGTCCGAGATTTAGTTTTGAATATTTTTTTTTCCAAATGTCATTATTTGCACAGATTATTGTATTTACACGTTATTGTATCTAACGTTACACCTTGTTAATCTAAATTCGATAAAACCCAAATAAATCTGATTTTCTAAACTCGTACTTCAAGTAATAACACTACGAGCGGGCCTGAACCTAAAAAAAATCATCAAATCACAATTTTTTCGTTTCATCATGTTTATGTCGTGACCAGATCATAGAAATTGATCACTTCATGATATGGCCGACTAAAACTGGCCAGATATTTCAAACCTCGTTTGTCTATATCATTGATGTAGGATTTATATGCCAATAAAAGGTCTCTAAAAAGTTGGCCAAACGGGGATTACAATATCATCAAACTTTAACGTTAAAAACGATCTGGCCAGTTTCAGTTGGCCATATCATGAAGTGATCAATGCGAAGTTTCGCTTGCTAATGTAATTTGAACCTGTATAATATGTATGTCAAATTAAATCGGTGTAGATATCTAAACATAATAAACAAAAAAATAATAATTTGATGTTTTTTTTTTGGGGTCATCAACTGCAGTGTAGTTGAAATATAATTTAAAAGAGAAAACAGTTTTTATGTGTTAATTTAACAGACGTGATAGATCTCGATATCTAAATACGATTTTTAAAAAAAGCAGATTTCTCGACTCATATTTCAAGCAGTCAAATACTAGTTTATATCAAATAAAATAAAAAAAAAGTAACCATTAGTTTGACGATGTTTTGTGTATGTATAGTTTGTTGAATAAAAATTTCGTAATTGCGAAAACTTTTTATTACATAAAACTAAATAAAGGTGTCTCTATTCCATCTATGTTCGCTATTCTAAAATCAAAATACAATAAAGTTACAATATTCGGGCGACGCGCGACGTTCGGCTCGCTCGCGGGAAATGAAGCGCGGAGAGTGGCGGGGTGCATGGGGCGGAGCTTGCGTAGAAATTATTTTAGAGTGCCTGCTCTTAAGAAGCTACGTAAAGTGGCTAATCATAAACTTCTAATCCAGACTTACAAGGCGCTGTGTGAATGCATAATTAGGTATTGTATATGTGCTTGGGGTGGTGCTGCTAAATCTTTTCTTATTGCTGCCGAACGGGCTCAACGGGCAGTTCTCAAAGTGCTCATGTATCTGCCATTCCGGCACGCAACCACGTCGGTGTACGAGAGGGCTAATGTGCTATCGGTTAGAAAAGTTTATGTTTACGAACTCATTAATAGATACCACAAAAGAATCGTTCCTTCTCTTCCTGTACTGTCCAAGAGAGTAGAATGGTGCCCTGTGCCCCGTCATAAAACATCAGTTGCACAAAGGCACTTTATTGTACTGGCTCCTCGAATTTATAACATTATAAATAAAAAATTCAAAATCAGGAAACTTAAGTCAAATCAGCTTAAAAAAGTTATTCTGCCTTAGCTAAAAAGTTTGGACTATGATGCCACAGAAAACTTAATTAAGATGTTATGAAGAGAAAAATTCATACTCCCCCCTCCCCTCCTCACACTAAAACCCTTTCCCTTCCCTTCTCTTATTCCCTACACATTCACACCCATTCACACCCATATACACCACAACTAACACGTACACACACACACTAAAGAAATTATGCATGTTAGTTTACTTTGAATTTTTTATTTTTTTTTATTTTTACTATTCTTGTGTCCTTGTAATGTTTGAATGTCATAAAAAACATGTAACATTGTTAGGGGAAGACACTAGCTCCTGTAATACAGTGTACACTAGCGCAGGAGCTAGGGAATCCATAAAAACTGTTTGTATAATTTGTGACAATAAAGATTTATGATTTAAAGTTGTATTTTGAGTAGCTCTTTCGCAAAGTCGCGTCGCGTCGCGTCTCGGTCTGAGCTGACCCTAAGACGACAGCGGCGGCATCATTGATGGTTACCAGCGAATCGCGTGTTGGGAAAATATTTAAAAATAGACCTCTAGTAAATATTTTAAACCAATAAGACCCTGTCGAGATTGATCGATTTTGATTTAAAGACTTTGTTTCAAGCCTCTAGTTCGTCGACGAAACAGCGACGGAAGGCTACAGCCTAGGGTTCGTCAACGACCATAACCACGCTAGTGAATAGGTACAGTTTGAATCAGCGCTGAAGTTCGGTCGATCTCAAGGCTGTCTCGACGACGAGCTCCTCGTAGCTTACTGCCATGAAATTGTCTTTTAGAGAATAGCACTGCTCGTCGCAGAGACATGCCCGCCAGCGTGGTTCAATTCGCGGCCCACTCTGTCGCTTAGCTATCTATCCGCAAGAACTCACTTGTTAGTAAAGTTCCTGTTATTGCGTCGTTGTTTATAAAGCACTAACTGACCCACCCAACTTCGTCTGAGTCACATTTTCCATTAATGCTCGGCTCCTTTTAGTCTTAGCGTGATGATATGTAGCCTATAGCGTTCCTCGATAAATGGGCTATCTAATACTGAAATAATTTTTCTAATCGGACCAGTAGTTCCTGAGATAACCCCCTATATACAAACTTACAAACAAATGTTACCTCTTTATAATATTAGTATAGATATAGATATAGATTACGTAATCGTAATGTATAGTTTACATCACCACGCACGCGTATTTACAATTTTTAGTCATTCTTTTTTTCTAATCTCTAGTCTTTGTCGATAAATAGTAAAAAAAAAAATTGCTCATAATAGATGCTTCTTGTTAGTCAAAGCCAAAAAAAATCTGGTAAAGTTAAATAATCTCGTTCATGTCCCGCATTAACGCACACCCTCCTAACCTGATATGGCGAAAAAAATCTGCTGTTTCATACAAAAGTTTAATACCTACTCTACCAAAATGTATGAAATAGCAATATTTTTTTTTTTCAGATTTTAAATTTTTTTCTATAGTAAAAGTTGTTCTTAGTGATGAGTACCATGACCTCTTAAGAGGGTTTGCGTTAATTACGGGACATCCTGTATACTGATGGACAGGTGAATAAGTTAATTTAGCTAGTATTTGATGTAGATTTTACATTTATTAAAATGTAGATTGAGAACTAACTCGCACCTTGTATTTTTCAGGTACTTCCCCAGAATACTTCTGAAGTAGAAATGAACCAGCAAAATGTATCCGAACCTCAAGAGACATACATCATAGTTCCCAATAACCTAGAAAATCAAACGCCAGAACCAAGTGCTGATATTCAATACATTATTGCAGAATCAAACTGTTTTGATAGAAATTACAAACAATATAGCCGCAAATCAAATAAAAATTATGCACAAATTGGCAAGCCTTTCAGTTCAAGTGGAACAGTCAATCACAAAAATTGAGAACTGTTTGTATTCTGAAGTGACAACTTTGAAAGAAGCTTCAAGTACTGAAAAGGAATCATTTAGTTTGAAACAAATTAAAACTGCTCGTGATTTGGAGGAAATGGAGAAGATGCTTTCTGATAATGAATATAAAATGAAACTTATTAAAACTTGCTCAACTGTTTGTTCTGGTGGGGTTGGACGTGGGGTGAATTGTGCGTATAGATTTTTGGACATATTATTTTCTAGAGGGTTTCTTTGTGAATGTTCTTGGTCTGGTAGCACCCGTAAAGATGGCGTTAAAATAAGCCTTAAATGTTTCAAAAATACCGTACACTTCTTTTTTAAGACGGTACACCAGTGGGATAACACTTACACACAGGAAGCCAATGAATCATATTTTAAAAGTATTTTGAAGAATGCTAATAAGAGGAAATGTGCCAAGAATGAAAGAATTCCAACCAAAAGGCGTAGAACGAAAGGAGTAAAGAATGCTCAGGTACAGGATCCTAAAAAAACTGCAAACGCAAACGAAAATTGCGGAGCTGAAGAAATCAACCCATCCATTGGAAACCTGGAAAGCATTGAAGCATCTGTAGCAGCCTTAGAGCGCAGTGAGGAACCCAGAAATGATGAAAAAAGTGAGTCGGACGAAGAAGAATCACTGTGTTAATTTTTAATAATTATTTTATTACGTTTTCACCCAATGGCTTAACCACCAAAGGAAGATTCATTACTTATGTGGACTGAATTAGAGAAACTTTAATTTGATAAGAATTCATTTTAATTTGGTAGATTAGTAGGTACATAATTTGGTTGTACCATTAGTACTACTACATGTATTGATAATGTTTTTTGTGGCTGTGACTGCATAGACAAAGCTGTTGTTAATTATCTGCCTTCTGATCACAGTGGACTAACAGTATCTTTTGAGTCCAACATGCCAATCCAAAAAGTGCAGATACAATCCAGGCCAATTACAACCGGCAAATTAAATAAATTTAATAGCACTTTAATCAGTAAGTTAAGTGACCAGGGCTTCACAATGAACAACGGTAATATTTTGTATAAAGAATTTTTTTCACTAGTACAAACCGAGTTCAATGCCACTTTTAAGCAGAAAACTAGAACTGTATGCCCTAAATTTGTATTTAGTGACTGGGCAACTAAAGGAGTCAGAAAAAGTAGAGAAAGACTTTACGAACTTTATGACCTTAAGCCTTTTATCAACACTGAAACTTTTAATAAGTATGTTGCTAGTTACTCAAAAATTTTTAAGAAGACTTGTAAGGCAGCAAAGGCATTATACATAAGCAACAAGGTTAAATCGGCAGAAAATAAAATTAAAACGGTTTGGAAAATTATCAATAATGAAACTAACAGGAACAAAAAACATAATAATGATTATACTCTGCGGACTTCACGTGGACTCATAAGCGAAAGCAAAGAAGTCGCTGAAGAATTTGTAAATTTCTTTACCAGTATTCCAATCAAAACTACTGAAACCTTGAACTCCTCGCCCTCACTTTCTGTTGAATTATTGAAAGCGAACGTTTCAACTTGCCCGATTGAGTTTAACTTTAAGCATAATATAACCCCAACTGTATTAATAAAAGCTTTTAATCAAATAAAGATCAAATTGACAGAAGATCTATGGGGTATGTCTGTAAAGGTATGTGCCTCCATTATTGACACTATAGCGCCGTATTTAGCTTTTATATTCAATCTGTGTGTAGATCAAGGGGTTTTCCCGGACCTTATGAAATACAGTAAGGTAATTCCTTTATTCAAATCCGGGGACAGTAAAGATAGTAATAATTATAGACCTGTCTCGGTGTTGCCGGTCTTCAGCAAGGTGTTTGAAAAGGTTATGCTGAATCAAATGCTCAGTCACTTTAACGAGAATAATATCTTACATAACAAACAGTACGGTTTCACCAAGGGGCGTTGTACAACTGACGCTGGTGTAACGTTATTAAAATATATCTTTAATGCGTGGGAAGAGGCGCAAGATGCCATAGGTATCTTCTGCGACCTGTCAAAGGCGTTTGATTGTGTGAGCCATGAAACATTACTCCTAAAACTAGAGCATTACGGACTAAGCAAAACAGCCTTGAACTTATTAAAATCATATTTGAATGATAGACAGCAGCTAGTTTATATAAACGGCAACAATTCGACAGGATTAATCGTGAAAATGGGGGTACCACAAGGCTCAATTTTGGGTCCTTTCTTGTTTCTAGTTTATATAAATGATTTGCCCTATATTTTAGAAACTAAACTCAATATGGTGTTGTTTGCTGACGATACATCTTTGATTTTTAAAGTAAATGGACATGCAAACAATCTTGACGTTGTAAATAACGCCCTAATGCAGGTACATTGGTTCACAGCTAACAATTTAGTATTAAATGAGAAAAAAACGAAGTGCATTCGATTCACTTTACCAAATGTAAAAAGTAATAATTGTGACATAATATTGAACAGGGAGAAACTAGAATCCTGAATCAATATATTCACATGCAACCGCAAGAGCAGATTTTATGGAAGACATATCGCGTTTTAACGCTTATCCTCTAGCAGTGAAATTAACTATTGATGCAATCGGAGTAGTTACCGATTCTAATGACGTAGCCTATCTCCCAGTAGTCGCAGATATTAGGCGTGATGATGAAGGTCATTTACTTCCAAGACCAGAAAACTTGCTTCTCTCTAATTTACGAGAAACGGTTGTAGAACTAGCAGATGTCGATACGCCTGCTGAAGTCCGTAGACGTTTCAGAGCGAATAATCCGATCCCAGGTGCTCAATGGGACGAGAATAACGTTTTGCTAAATGCAGACGAAATCATGCCGGCAGCATATAATATCAATCGAAGTCTTCCAAATGATATTATGGGTTTAACTCCTTTCATGAGCAAACTTCAAAAAGTTGCTCCAAAGCTGGTTGGAGGCGCGCTTGAATCAAAAATTTCTGGAAAGCGCTCTATCTTTGTGTCAAACGCCATGAACACCCTAAAAGTTCCAGATCGTGGAAGAAATGAAAGTGTTAACTAGAATTCGTCGAAGAAACAGTTTTCCTGGGGATTAAGCTAGACTCAAGGCTACAATGGGGTCCTCATTTAACATCTCTTGCAGGAAGGTTAAGTTCAGCAGCATATGCTATAAGAAAAATTCGCCAGTTTACAGATGTTGAAACCGCGAGACTAGTCTATTTTAGCTACTTTCACAGTTTAATGTCTTACGGTATTTTACTATGGGGACGGGCTGCTGACATCGAGTCTATTTTCATTTTGCAGAAAAGAGCCATCAGAGCCATTTACCATCTCCGCCGGCGAGATTCTTTAAGGGAACTGTTTAAACAAATTAACATAATGACGGTCCCTTGTCAATGTATTTATGAAAATATCATGTACGTTAAAAAGAATCTACATCTTTTCAGTAAACGAGGCGACAGACATAACTATGTTACTAGAAATAGGAACGAATTAATTCAACCAGGTTTCAGACTTGCTAAAGTAGCAACATCTTTTATGGGATACTGTTTAAAGTGTTATAACAAAATACCGCCACAAATATTACAACTGAATGAAACGAAATTCAAAAATTGTATAAAACGCACACTATGCAAACAAGCATATTATAAACTTGTGGAATACATTGATGATAAAAATGCTTGGCTTAATGCTGGTCCGCTCCACAGTGACTAAAGTGCCCAAACTTTGATGAACATGTGAAAACATTGTTGGACCTGCTGAAGATTGTGAGACTTTGTGTAGACTCATTCTTTTTGCATTGTATAGTTTTACTCATTAATTATTTCGCACCGAATGTAAACATGATTTTGTAAACAATGGCAACTGGTTTAAAAGAGTGTCCTTGGAGTTTCTTGCACGTTCTTCTCCACAGGATCTACTCTTTGGAACGTGCAACTGTCGCGCTGGAGGCGGGGTCGGTGGGTGTGTTATGTTGGAGAACAACCTGCTGCTCTTGTCATTAGCGCGGCAGGATTAGCTTCATCTATTTGACTGACAGACCTTGACTATTCAAAAGTGCCTGTAACTGGTCTATTTGAAATAAAGGATTTTGTATTTGTATTTGTATTTGTTTAGTGTTGTGTATTTCTGAATGCATCTTAATATTATGTAGGCCCCGCCCTTTTTCTATACAGTTTTAAGAATAAAGCGTCAGTGCTCAAACGACTTCCTTGTGTTTCACTAGTCTCACATACCTAACAGTGGCGACGAACCAAGTTCCCGCGTTTTCATTTTTTTTGTGAAGAAAAAGTTGTGAATAATGTCTCTGTTTGGAGTTTTATCGAGCTTCGATCATAATTCGCAAACGTGGCAAGAATACAAGGGTCGATTGTCGCAATGGTTCATTGCGAATGATATCAACGCAACTAGCGATGCCGCGGGTGTAAAGCGGCGCGCCATTTTGCTTAGCGCACTCAGCGAGCCGACCTACAAACTGGCCGTGAACCTCGCGCGGCCGAAGGAGTTGCAGTCCGTGCCATTTGAAGACGTGTTGGTGCTTTTGGACGACCACTTCACGCCGAAGATATGCGGATTCAGTGAGCGCTATAAGTTTTACTCTGCTGTACAAATGGAAGGGGAAACTTATCAGAAATGGGCTGCCCGACTGCGCGGGTTGACAGCGCATTGCAAGTTTCCCAACGTGGAGCAAGCGTTACGAGACCGCTTTGTGATGGGCATGCTGCCGGGAGTTGAACGAGAAAAATTATTTGCTCGAGATCCCGATTCGATGACATTAGTAAAGGCGGTCGAATTGGCGGAGAGCGTCAGGTGCGCGCGCAGCGGCGCAGCGGCGAAGTCGGCGCCCGCCGCGACCGGCGGCGAGGCGGCACACGGCGATCAACTATTCCAAATGGGAAAAAAGGGCAAAGGCAATGCGAGTGTCAGTGTCCGTTCGTGTTCGGTATGTGGTTATAAAAACCACACATCAGTGCAGTGTCGATTCGCGAACTACAAGTGCAAAAAGTGCAACGAAAAGGGCCACTTGCGCCGTATGTGTAAAAAAGTTAATTACGTAGTGAGCGAGAGTGCTGATGATGGCGGCGACGCCGAGAAATCAGCAACTACCTACCTAAAAACTCTTACTAAAAATAGTAGGCGCTGTGTTATCGTTTTATACCTCTACGGCCCTATAGGTACCTAATATGGATTGCTTATTCTATTGTTATTATGTTTAGTTTTTCCTTGGTGGTAATGCAGCCGCCACGCCGCCACCGACAGATGCTTACTTGAATAGTCATCGCAGTTTATGTCCGTAGTACTAGATACATCTACACTAATATTATAAAGAGGAAAACTTTGTTTGTTTGTTTGATTATAATGAATAGGCTCAAAAACTACTTGACCGATTTCAAAAATTCTTTCACCATTCGAAAGTTACATTATCCACAAGTAACATAGGCTATATTTTATTTTGCAAAAAAATAGGGTTCCGTAAGATATTTGGGTTTTTCGGACACAAGGTGTAAAAATCAACCAGAAAAGTCACTTATTTTGCGTACGCTGCCTAAACTATAAAAGATACAACCATAAATTGTTCTAATTAATTGTAGATCTTATAAATATCTACAAAAAAGTCCGCGACACACTACCTATCTATGTCGAGTGAGGCGCAACAACCATTTTTTTATTTAAAAATCTAGTTTTTTTTTGGACTACATTTAATCGCGTTTATTTTACTCATGCTATTAATCCTTATCAAATTAAAGTATTTCATCACTAAGTACAGTTTATGTAGATCATATTTGGTCTTTGAATGATTAAAATCGGACGTTTGGTTTTGAAGTTATGGCGAAATAAAAATATTACGATTTCTGCTGCACGGCCCGTTGCGGCGGTCACCAAGGCGGTGGTGCGCGTGCGGGAGGGGAGTTTAGTTAGATCTATGTAAGGTACCCGCGCGGCTCAGACGTGAGGTAGGTAGGTAACAGTTTTTCTCACGGTTTTTCTGTAGTGTATTTAGTATCAGCATTGCACCCGTGCGAAGCCGGGGCGGGTCGCTAGTACCTAATAATGAAATTAGTTCTACCTAAGTACCATCCTATAAATTGTTATCAAAATTACTTACTTACCTACCTGTCTTCTTAATTTTTAGGGTTCCGTAGCCAAATGGCAAAAAACGGAACCCTTACAGATTCGTCATGTCTGTCTGTCTGTCTGTCCGTCCGTATGTCACAGCCACTTTATTCCGAAACTATAAGAACTATGCTGTCGAAAACTCTAAACTTGGTAAGTAGATGTATTCTGTGAACTTACTACCTACCTAAACCTGTAGGCCGGTATAGTATGGATAGGGGTTCTAAAATGATATCGAGGTTTCTAATATAATTTTTTTCTAAACTGAATAGTTTGTGCGAGAGACACTTCCAAAGTGGTAAAATATGTGTGTGTCCCCTGTAACTTCTAAAATAAGAGAATGATAACACTAAAAAAATATATGATGTAATTACCATGTAAACTACCAGCGAAAATTGGTTCGAACGAGATCTAGTAAGGAGTTTTTTTTAATAGGTACGTCATAAATCGTAATCCACAACTTTTGCTTATATTATAATATTTGTACGGAACCCTCGGTACGTGAGTCCGACTTGCACTTGGTCGGTTTTCTATTTTAGTTACCCCTCTTGGTTGACACAGACGTGTTTAGATTTGCATTCATTATTAGATTGCTTTAAATTATCAGACAAGTGACACTTATAGATTGTTTACTTAGCTCCTAAATACCTACCTACCTAACGTTAAAATTTTAGTGTCTACGACGCCAACGGTTTGGTTTTATGGCATCTTTGCTTGTAGGTAAGTACCTACCTACGTTAATATAACAGTAGGTACCTATTAGGCAGAGAGCTATGTAAACTATGATGTTGCAGAATTTGTTCGAAAGAGTTACCGCGGCCCTGGTAAGTACGGTACGCAGAGGGCATTAGGAGGAACACGGATGGGTTTTAGTCAAGAAGAGTCTGACACTCCCTTCTGCTTCGCCCAAAGCGGGAGCAGTTATTTGGTTTCCCATCCATAAAAAAGTCTTGTCCGCCGCAAAAGTACCTACGAACACAAAATTAGGTTTGTCAATTGCAAGAAACTATTTTGAAAGCAAATAGAATGAACCCAGTAACAAACATTACATTGACCCTGGCTTGAACTTTGGATTTCGCTACCTGCTACCTAGGTACTCAACTAAACGAGCGACACGTTGCCGCTGGCGGCCGGCAAGGGCAACCTTTGTCGTTGGCTGTCGACGGCGCTTCAACGACCACCAACGACGCGTGCAGTTGTCCCTGTCGTAGACGCGTGCGGCGGCGGTGGCACGACGGCGTCATGTCGCTCGATTGTAAGAACGAATTAAGTAAGCGACAACGGAAGTGTTAAAAAATAACTTTATTCCGACAGAGTTACAGCGAAACAGTAATTGAATTCATCTAACAAGATATTAACTAACTTAATTGCTAACGTAGTACATCCACAGCGTGATCAGATTGACGCATGTTCTAGATAATTATAAATGCTGATCGCGCAGTGGGGAAATTGAGAAATAATAATCTAGTAAATACTTATTGTCTGACAAAGCTAATATTGGTAGGTTGGGGTTCCTTAACTCCTCCCTCCCTAAGAGAGAAATTATCCGAAGGTGTCGCAGACGGTTTCGGAGAATTTCGACAAAAGTTTATGAACTGAAATTTATACATTATAAAGATAACTATTGCTATTACAATAACCACATACTCTAAGATGGTCCATATACTAATTTCTATTGTCACTGTTTGTGTCGTATCGTCTATTTCACTAAATTTTGCACTTTGTAACACTTCTTTCACATCACTGAAGTCCACATTTCTTAGATCCACTTTCTTTGATCTTCTCTGGATGTCCTGTTGTAGGTCTGGCATCTGGATCAATGGCAGCTGGAGACTGGAAACTGTAGTGTTTGTGGTGGCGGCAATGATGACTTCGCCTATTTGTGTCTCGCATTGTTGGCCAGGTGTCACGATGTAGGTCCCAAGGATAGTGTACTTCAGGATTTCTGTATTGCAATTCTCGGTGATGATGAGATTTTCCTCTGAGTAAACCAACCATTGGTTGTCGGTTATTTTCTGTATCTTAGTTTTTTCTATTTCAATATGGTTCTGTATGCAGTTTTTGTAGTTGTTCTTCATCAGCATTATTTGTTCAATGCAGGTCTCGGTTGGAAACTGGGCTAAATTAGTTTCAGCGCAAAGGAATTTTCCATTTTCAATCTCAGTACATGGGCTTACCACGGGCATGTATTTCAATCTATTCACCATCAGGTAAGGATATTTGGGTATTATTGTAAAGGTATTTGGAGAATGGAATATAGGGATGGGTATAACCTTGTAATAATTATATGTTTCGTTATTTATTAGGGGAACTTCTAAAACAAAAACTAACTTGTTGTTATTTATATATGATTTAAGTATGATATTACGTTCTAATTTTATTAAATTATGTTTGTTTACTGGGTATATTGTTCTAGCATGTTTAGCAATGACTTCTAACGTATTATATAATTCTGTACTATTTATAATGGATTGGTGCAATGTATTCAGTTTGCTAAAGGCTATTGCCGTTTCAATCTCTTGTATGTTTTCGTAACAGGTTCGAAAGTTATTTAAAATTTGATACATAGTATTTAATATTTGGAAAAGTTTGTTAAACCTGAACTCATGTTCAACTAATTTTTCCATTTCATTGGTATGTAAACCCAAGTTTTTAATATTTGAATTTATTATTTCAGAGTCATTTACTAATTTATCAAAAGCTTTTTGCATTGATGATACTTTACGTTCGACCACATGCTCTTTGTTCTGTATCATTTGGATTTCTCTATCATATTTAATTGCATCGTCTTCATCCAAATTTCCTGTGATAGCTTTTACAAGTGAGCCTAATGGATTAAACAAAGCTCTTTTGTTTCTATAATGGAAAGGTAAGATTTGAAAAAATCTATCCTTAGTTAGTTTAATAAGATATTCTATTTGGCTTTCTATTCCTATAGTTTCGTTACTAAGACTATTTTCCTTAATTTTAATTTTCAAGTTAATAAAATCCCGAATATTATTATCTATTTGTAAGTGTAATGATTCTAAATCTACAATTTTGTATATTGTCCAATAACTATTCCTCTTCACTGCTACTCCCCGCTTTATCGCTGCTATCCCCGGATTCTGACCGAGGTTTTGGAGGTCCAGCGTGAGTGTTGGCACCACTAGCACCAGAAGTACCAGGCACGATCTGTGGAGGACGTTTTACATTTTTTAAGGCTACTCTAGTTTTCCTTTTCTTTACTTCTACTGGGACTATATTTCTTTCAACTTCACCTATTACTTTCGCTTCTTCATATCGAGGTTTTTCTTTAGCTTTTCTAATCCTAGTGTCTTTCATGTAAATATTATCGTCTGGTTCGAGTATCGGTGTCGTTTCGCCACCTTTTTTATTAATTATTTTAATTTTATCGGATTCTAATTTTTCTGTTATGAATTCATAGAGTATTTTAAGGCGTTTTCTATGATCTAACAATAATTTCTGAGTTAAGTTCTTCTCTCTATCCACGTTAAATACATTTTCGGAATAAGTGTGACCAAATACTAGTTCAAAAGGCGTAAAATCTGTTGCTGAATGTATGGTGTTGTTATAAGCCATGATGGCATAAGTCATAACTGATGCTGCATCTAAATCGCTTTTATCGTATTTTGCTATACGATAAATCTCAATAATGGTAGAATGAAACCTTTCTACTATTGCCATTGAACTGGGATTATTTGGCGTCCCAATATGAAGTTCAATTTTGTAAAAGCTTAACATTTCTTTAATCAAAGTATTGTTGAATTCTGTACCGGAATCGCAACTAATTTTCCTAGGCAGACCATACCTGCTGAAATATTTAATCAATGCCCTAACTATCTCTGGTGTACTCCTATTCGGTACCTCTATGGCTTGTGCTATCTTACTAAATGCATCCACTATAGTTAAATAATATTTCCCTTCAATATATAATAAATCCATAAAAGCTTCCTGAAAAGGGGCATCCTGGGTTTGTGTTAACTGAATGTGGGGTTTAATCGGCTTTCTATCATATTTCATGCGTTTACATGTTTCGCAAGCATTTATGATTGCCGTGACTGTCTCTTTCATGTTTGCCCACCAATAATGTCTTTTAAGTTTGGTTAAAGTTTCTTTAATACCTCTATGACATGTTTTCCCGTCGTGGTATTTTAAAATAACTTCTTTTTGATCTTCTTCAGATCCTGTCAAATTTATAACTCTTTCTGTACACTCGGTTAACTTAACTGAATCCTTTTTAAATAACTTAATTACCATGTTTGAAAAAGTTTTTCTAAAAGATGGGTGTTCGAAGTATATAAAGTACTTATGTTTTGGATCAATATACTCTTTCAAAAAGTCTTTAACTAATATATCGTTATTTGTCGGTAAGTGAACTTCGAGAATTTTTTGTTTATTATTTGAAATATCTTTTACGTCTAATTTATTTTTAAACCATGAATGAATTAAAATCTGTTTTGGTTTAGTATCGACAGCTTCGTTTAAACTAGGAATGCCTTCGTGTTCTCTATTTGAAACTGAGTTGGCAGTGACCCCATCATCAGAATCCGAAAGTTCTATCGTTTCTATTGGAGTTTCGGGGTCTTGCAATTTTTGTATACGTTCCTGCCTATCTCCTATATTTACGAATATTGAATCTAAATCGTCGTCAATTGCATTAATCTTAATCCTAGATAAAGCATCTGCATTCGTGTTTTGAGGGCCTTTCTTATATTTTATTTCGAAATCGTACTCTTCTAACCTTAACCGCCATCGCGTGAGTTTACTATTGGGCTCTTTCAATGAATACAGCCAAGCTAATGGTCTATGGTCTGTAAATATGGTAAACTTATTACCATACAAATACGGTCGAAAGTGCTTAACTGCCCATATTATGGCTAAAAGTTCCTTCTCGATAGTGCTATATTTTACTTCTGTGTCACTCAAGGTTCTACTAGCATAGGCTACAGGCTTATCTGAGCCTATCGTTCCTTGTGACAATACAGCCCCAATCGCAAAATTGGATGCATCCGTGGTTAAAATAAAAGTTTTACTAAAGTCAGGAAATTGTAACAAAGGTGCATTTGTTAAAAGCTTTTTACATGTCTCAAAACATTCTTTATATTCCCCATTAATTACAATTTTGCGACCTTTCTTTAAACAAGCTGTTAATGGTCTAGTTATTTTGGCAAAATCTTTGATAAATTTCCTATAATAACCGATTAGTCCTAAAAAGCTTTTAATCTGTGTAACCGTTTCCGGTATAGGATACCTAAGAATAGCGTCTATTTTATCATTATTTGGTTTCAAACCTTCACTTGTAATAGTATGCCCTAGGTAGAGTACTTCCTTTCTAAGAAAGTGAGACTTATCTAATTGAACTTTTAAATTTGTTTGACGGAAGCGGTCAAAAACTGCCCTAAGTTTTTCTACATGTTCAGGCAAGCTTTTAGAAAAAATAATGACGTCATCGAGATATACTAAGCAATGTAAGCCTTGAAGGCCTCGTAAGACGTTATCCATCGCTCGCTGAAAAGTTGCGGGTGCGGTCTTTAACCCAAACGGCATTCTGTTAAATTCATAATGACCTGAAGGTGTGCTAAACGCAGTTTTAGCTCTATCTTCCTCCTGAACCTCTAATTGATGGTACCCGCTAGCTAAATCGAGGGTCGTAAAGTATGTACTATTACCTAGCATGTCGAATAAATCGTTAATGTTGGGCAAAGGGTATTTATCATCAATTGTGATTTCATTGAGCCGTCTATAGTCAACTACCATCCTCCATTTTTGTTGGCCTGACGCGTCTAATTTTTTCGGCACTAAATGTACGGGAGCACTCCAGGGAGAATGAGATTCCTGGATAATGTTATCCCTTAACATTTTCTCGACTTGACTACTGATCTCTTTTGTTTGAATAGGTGGCAATCTATGTGCCTTAATGTTTATTGGGTCTTCATTTTTTGTTCTTATTCTATGTTTAACCTGATTTGTGAAGGTTAACGGAATATTTTCACAATAAAATATATCTTTGTATTCTTTACAAAGTCCCTCCATAACCGTTCGTTCTTCTGAATTCATATGATTTAACTGCAATTTGTCTAAATTCTCTGTTAGCAAGCTGTCCACTTCTATATTATTATCTATGAAATTAACACTAACAGATGGGTCCTGTATGTATGGTTCCACTTGAAAAGGTCCCGTAACTACTAATTTTCTATTTTCATGGCTATAATTCTGAATAACAGTTGTTGCATAGCCTTCAATACACGTAACTAATGCGGCGGGCATTCGAATCCCTTCCGTAAATTGCTTAAAATCTAACACAGCTTCCCCGTTCAGTAAGTTGACTGGGAGTCTTACTCTAAGTTCACTACGAGATGGTAGATTATATACCTCTCTCATAGGCGGTGAATATATGATAGGAATATCAGTATTTTTTAAATGTAATATCTGATTTTCCATATTAATCTTTGCCTGTAATTGCTTCAGCAAATTGCTACCTATTAACCCATCATACCTATCGTCGACACTATAGACATAAAACTTATGGAACTCTTGACTTCCAAAGGTAACCGGTAATGGAATAATAGCCGTTTCACTATGAACACTCGATGCGTGAGTGCTAACAACTTCGAAGGGTTCATACTGTAGATAATTTTTAAAATATTTATTCGCTATATACGGGCTTATAAACGATCTAACACTCCCCGTATCTATCATAAAAACTGCCTTTAATTCTGGTATAACTATATGTGGTAAATTTAAGCGTTTATTACAATTTATTTTTATTCGTTCTCTAGGGTAGAGGCCGTTATGCAAAAATTTCCCGCCCCGGGTTCTTCAGGAGAAAATTCTTGGCACTCATTGTACGAATAACTTGAACTCTGTTCATTATTATTAGAATTATTTATGTAATTAACACGTCGCGACCTTGCAGTACGCATGGTGACATCAGTATTCGCACCCGACGTAGATGCTTGCGCTGCAAAAGACGGCGTGCTCGGTGCATGTGCCGCGAACTGTTGGTTCGGTTGTGCAATCGGAACAAATGACCTACTTGACTGCGGTGACGCATTATTGTTGTTTGTACGATTAAAATTGTCTTGATTTCTTTGAATATTATTATGTTGTTTATAATGTCTGGGCTGATGCGAATTGTTCGGTGTAGATGTGCTGTTTGTAGCACTATTCGGTACATGTGTACTTGATATGCTATGTGAATCTTTCTTTTGATTATTAGATTCAATTGCATTTTGGTTATTAGGCAAATTGGGTCTGTTATTTCTGCTAAAATGACGTCTGTCGTTTGTTTTCGACTCATAGACTGCCTGGAAGTTTTGTTCTTCTAAAACTATTTTTAATGCATCCTCTAACGTTGTGACGTCGCGCAAACGAACTAATCTAACTAAAAATGGCGGTAAATTAAACAAGAAAGCATTCATCGCTCTGTTACTATAAATGATTTGCTTTGCCTTACGTAGAGATTCATCAATGATAGTTTCTGATATTTTAGCAAATAAAACACTTCTCATCCGCTGTATTCTATGGCAAAAATCTAAATAACTTTCACCCTTATTTATTCTACACGATTCTAATTCCATTGCTAAACAATCCTCTGTGCGTGGATCACCGAAGTGTTGGTTTAACAACTTCTTCAGCTCGTCCCACCTATAGCTTCTCTTTCGCCTACCAAACTGGCTGCTTCGCCTGATAACCTACTAGTTACTACATGAAATAAATATTCATTTTGGGCTGCGGTTCCTAAGAACGTAGACAAAATGTATTCACTTTTTTTTTATAAATAAAGGCAACATTCTAGTGTCGCCGCTGAATATTGGTATGATGTTAACCAATTCCTGTGGGACACGGGTTACGTTTTCCATTGTGAAAAGTTATGAAAGAAACAAACGCGGAGAGAAAAAAAAAATCACACTAATGTGCTACTAAACTATCACTATTCTAAAATATTAGTACGTTTAAAATCTATGCAAATATTATTACGGCGTTGTCCAATCCCTAATAATACACAAACACATAGACTATTACAAGGTTGGGATATAGATGGAAGAGCTGAGAGGAAGGTGAAAAAGATTTACTCACAATTCCGCAGCTAGCTCCATGCTCCCTGAATTACTGCTGTGGCTGGTCCTCTTCCGTAACTCGAAGTGGCTCCTTAATGAATTTATTTGTTCGGCTATCTCTGCTAAACCGTAGACACGGACGTCGGCTACTCCACGTAGAATTGTATACACGGCAAACTGACTACAGAGATCCTACCGGCTGCGCCAATTAAGTAAGCGACAACGGAAGTGTTAAAAAATAACTTTATTCCGACAGAGTTACAGCGAAACAGTAATTGAATTCATCTAACAAGATATTGATCTTATATACTAACTTAATTGCTAACGTAGTACATCCACAGCGTGATCAGATTGACGCATGTTCTAGATAATTATAAATGCTGATCGCGCAGTGGGGAAATTGAGAAATAATAATCTAGTAAATACTTATTGTCTGACAAAGCTAATATTGGTAGGTTGGGGTTCCCACGGACGTAAAAATATTCCGTTCAGCCGAGCGTTGAGAACCCAGCACTCAGCAGAGTTAATCACAACGCGTCAAAAAAAGACACCGTTTCAACTTATAATTATATTTATTTATTTATTATATACTTTATTGTACACCTCATAACAAGTACAGGAAAAACGTTTATAAAAACAAGTGTACAATTACAATAAAACTTTTTCAATGATTCAAAACAATGTCACGTACTTATGCAGCGTCCACTCAAAGCAACAATAACAATTTCAAACGCAAATACGGAGTCCAAACTTCAGTGCGAAGTCAAACAGATATAAAATATAATGTTGAAATCCAAAAATCAAGCCAATGAGTCAATATAAATTAGAGCGCAAGTATAGTCTACCTACGTATGTAACGTATGAACGACATAGGCCACAGGCCACCGCACACCGCAGCAGACACAGTCGTAACTTGAATACGCACGTGTGCGTGAGCATTGTCCCCCCGCACCGCACCGGGGGGAACATTATTCAGTGAGAGGCACGATAATTCATAGTAAAACGCGCGCGTAAAAAAATATGAGAAGGCCTTTCGTAAATCGAGTTTTATGAAAAACCTACTGCATAAATCGATTAAAAATAAAAGTTATTGAATTCTTCGATAATTGAGCTTTGTCGGTACCGACTTAGTTTTAAAGATTTTACATTGTGTTTATTACTTATTTACGCCCAAAGATGCGTTAAAATTGGCAAGAAAAACGAAACTTTGGTGGCTCATAACTTTTTAATGGCGTTTTATTTTACCATTCTGTTTCCATACAGACAAAACTAATAATATGACAAAACGATATTATGTTTAACTTTTGATGTACTCTGTCAAACAGCGGAGTAATACCCTCCCGAAGTTTCTAAGGAAAAAATATCGACTAGAGCCACCTTAAAGTTAATGATTACGTTGTTTATCGCGCAGATCGAGATGACTCATACGGCGGTGTAGCTATCTTCGTACACAAAACTATTAAAGCGCAGCTGCGACGCGTTCATGTAAACAATACCGGTATTGAGGTTGTGTGCGTGCAGTTATTTAATTGTGATCCGTTTGAAAATATTGTGTCTGTCTATTGTCCATCTAGAATCGTTATCACTCAGCAAGATTGGGATAGTCTGTTATCTTTATGTCCTTCCAAGACTCTAATCCTAGGTGACTTTAATGCTCATCACGTCAGCTGGTCTTATAAAACTGATCACAGAGGCAGTCTTATGCACGACTCGCTTATTGACAGCAACTTTCTTTCTTTGAACGATGGTACACATACGCGAGTTGGTCTAGTTGACAATCATTTACAACAGTCATCTCCTGACATATCTTTGGTGTCCACAGATGTTGCTTTGAATCTCAGTTGGACCGTTTTAAATGAGAATTTAGGTAGCGACCACCTTATAATTAAATTATCAACATTGTGTACTTCACATCTCCCTTCAATTATTAAGAGAAACTTTGTAAAAGCAGACTGGACTTCATTTAAAAAGCATCTAGAACAGGAATTTTGTAGTATATGTTTGCCGAATGACCTTCAAAAAGCTTACGATTTATTTTTAAGTATTCTGAATGAAGCTGCAGACGGAGACCGGCGGGTTTCGGCCTGAAGTCCTACAGCATTGAGACTTTTACATAAAAGAAGTCTATTTTTTCTAGTTTCCATTAATGTGACCAACACCCTCGTAGAACTTGGTGAACTGTAGAAAAACATTTTTTTCTTATTATATTTAATCGATACATCTCACGAACCGATTTATACGAATAACCTATTTTTTTATACAATTATACTTCAAATGTTAATGCATACATGTAGATTCTTTATTTACTGCTATATTGGTTTATATTTTATTATTTATAACTGTTTTAATAGATTTACAATGAATTAATCCATTACGATTATTAACGATTGATAACATCGACTTACTGAAGGACTTGTATCTAGGGCATGCAGAACCGCATTCGGTTCCAGGTTTTTGAGAACCGGGTCTGGTAGGCTGTTAGAACCGGGGGAACCGGTTCCCCGGTTCCGGGAATTAAAAAAAAAAAGCTTTTTTGGGTTATGAATAAATCTATGGAGATTTTGTCAGGGTAAGCAATTACCGCTAAGAATATGAAATAAATTGGTTACATTTGTCTAATCAACATAATATTCGAAAGTTTTGTAACAAATCAGTTTTGCAGTTTTGATAACAAATCAGTCTCAGTTATAATACTAGTACTTTTCTTTATAATTATGTTATGTTAGTAAAGTAAATTCAAATCTTTTATAACGCTTCAAAAACATTTATAAAATCTAAAAAATCTAACATATAACATAATACACGCATACAACCTATCGAAAGAAATAACGTCTCCCTCTTCCTAATGAAGAGATTATATATTTTAGTAACTATAAGAAAAAAGATGGTTAATAAAGATAACAGTCCCACCACAGCCACAGCAGCACTCACAACACTTGTCTTTTAAAATCAGTTTTCCTGATAATAGGATCTTAAATAGCTAGTAACGTCCAAACTCCGGTCGCTCAGTGAGCTGCGCAGGCGATTGCAAATATAACCTGCTGAGGAGAAAATTCACTCAGGCTCCACGCTTGTCGGCGGTATAACTTTTAGGTAGTTATGTGCAGTCGAAAGATTTACCACTACTACCACCATTTTCAAAAAAGTCATTTCAATTTTAACTGTTGTTACACAATCGTAATTATCTTGCCGCCTGGTTTCGCCTTGTGCAGATGTAGCTTTAAGGATTTCGAGACTTAATTCTTCTTTTTTTGACGATGATGGGGTTGGGGTTGAAGCGAGAACGACTTCACCTTCTACTTGTTGCTGAGTTTCGTCGTTTATATTATCATAAATTGGCACAGGCTGTATCAGATTTACAATACCCTTGCACAATTCCGCTTATTTTTTAAAGAACCGGGGGAACCGGGTTTACTCTTTCTGGAACCGGTTTTGCACACACATTGTAAGAACCGGGTATACCCGGTTCTTTCAGAACCGGGTAGAACCGGGTGCATGCTCTACTTGTATCCATGGTCAAGATATTAATTAAAAAAAAAAACTTCATCGACAATGTCAACAAATGTCATTCAATTGCAATTCATTGCCGTTACTATTCCAATCCTGTTTTTCAGTGTTGAGATATTTCTGTGCGATTGATTTATTTTCTTTTGACTTTGGCTTTCACCCACCCGGATTCCGTACCTTGCATGAACGTTGACCTGGATATTCCTACTGGACTTTGTTGTTTCGATCGATTTGGACTTTTTGTAATGGATCGTTTACGTTGTGCAAATTGTACTATATCAACGGTACGATTGAGGAGACATTTATTGTCAGATCATGAAAACGAAGAAATGCTGACTTTAATAAGACAGTGGCATCCTAGTCGATTGGTAAGTTGTTAGAAAGTAACCTGTGTATACCTATTACTTATATCAAATCCACAGACATAAATCAAATCAAATCAATACATTTATTTGCCAGAAATACCTACATTATCAGATTCCTTATAGGGTTTTGAAACTATGACCAAACATTTGCTACTAATAAATAAAAGAAATGCTTAATTCTTACCAATAATAATTAATAAATTTTTTTTTTTCCTTAGATCAATAATCAAGACATCATTTGCCATGAATGTTGGTTATTAATCAACAATACTTTGTATAGAACTGGAAATGTGGAACAACCCGTCATTGCTCATCAACACGTATGTGTTAATTGTGGACGATCACTTACGAGGGCTCGCTCACATAGACTATCACGGACTTCTGATAGAGAAATACACATTTATAATGTTATATCAGAGTGGATCATACCAAATCAAGTGAGTAATATAATATACATACAATGTGACAATAATATAATAGTGATTCCTTGTTTGTTATGTATTTTAACAAATAAACATCTTTTGTACTTATAGATTCAACCTGATAGCCTTATATGTCATCCTTGCTGGATGAGGGCTAGCCAGCATCAGTATTCTGCGCCTTCAACATCACAAGCACCAGTAACCATGCAAGAGTCTGATGAAAATGAAGCAGCTGTGTTGTCATCACCTTCAACAGAAGTAACCTCAAGACAAAACGTCTCAGCAGATAGTCCTCCACAGCAAGGTACTACCTTGCCTAATTATGTTCGTGCAGCAGTTACGGAAAACCGGTGTATTTTTCTAAGTTGTGAAGACCAACACCGATTTGTTGTACCTTTGTCTGTGAGGAAACATTTACTGTTGCAATACAACTTTTATGTACCGCCTAACTGTCGCATTTGTAGACAACATTTAATAGGTGACTGGGAGACAGTTATAACAACAGGTGTTCAATCATTCACAGCTGTACATATAGAGGATATGATGTCAATTTTAAAATCAGATAATGTTACTCTCGATTTTGGTAATATCGATGAAATGTCTGATAATTTAGTACGATATTGGACAGGTTTTTCTAAAGAACAATTTATGGCAGTTATGACAGAAGTTCCTCAGCTGTCAGGAATTAAAAGGGGTAAAATTGGTTTAGCTGCTTATTTGATTAAATTAAGAACGGGTGATTCTGATGAAAGATTATCAACTTTATTTAATATACCTCGAAGAACATTAGAAGACTTAATGGCAAAAGTCAGAAATATACTAAAACAATATTTTGTACCTAGTCATGTAGGCATAGAACATTTAACGAGGAGAAATGTCACTGATAGAAATCTTATGATTCCAAATGCACTGTTCGGAAATCCAGATAGCGAACCCAATGACAGAAAAGCTATTATAATTCTAGATGGTACCTATGTGTACATCCAGAAAAGTTCTAATTATTTATACCAAAAAAAAACATATTCACTGCATAAGTATACCAATCTTGTAAAGCCTTTATTAATTGTAACAACTGACGGATATATCATTGATTTCTTAGGCCCTATCCAGGTACTGAATCTGATGCAAAAATATTAATAAATCAATTAAGAAACGCTGATAGTCCATTAAGAAGGTTTTTTCAACCTGGCGATGCGTTTATTCTGGATAGGGGCTTTAGAGATGCCATTCCTTTATTAGAAGAGTTTAATTATTGCCCACATAGTCCCTCTTCTCTCCAGCCAAACGAAACCCAACTTTCAACTTTGGAAGCAAATAAAACTAGAGCTGTAACTCTTACAAGATGGGTCGTTGAGGTTGTGAATGGCAGATACAAGAGAGATTTTAAAAACTTTAGACAGGAGTACTTTAATGTGGCTTCTCATCATTTAATGACAGATTTTTTGTGTGCCAGTGCATTAATTAATAGGTTTCATCCCTTAATTAGAGACAGAGAGGATGCAGTAGACATATTGGCAGTGATACAAGAAAAAATGTATTTAAATAATTCTTTAGCTGACCTGGTAGCGCAATATAATTTAAATAGGAGGCAAGCACTTTTCCAAAATATTGATGCCAATGATACCAACCTGCAAGATTTCCCACGTCTTACTTTATCTGAGCTATCATTAATATGTCTGGGCAGTTATCAAATAAAACAGGCGCGCTCTTATTATGGCGAGCATGTAAGGGCTAACGGTTGTTATAGTACTGCAGTGTGTCGTGAGGCTCGCAACAATATGCCACCAATCCTCGAAGAAAATACCTGGTTGCTAAGAGGAAAAATCCAAAGTAGGCATGTGAGTCGAAAAATGTATTTTGTTTTTATATTAATAAATAATAGTTTATCTGGAAGGGAAGCTATTTCTCAATATTGCTGCAACTGCATAGCAGGAAGGCGAACAGTAGGTTGTTGCGCCCACATAATGTCTATTATTTGGTACCTTAGTTGGGCCAGGTATGAACAAATTACTCCTCCAGCGCAATTCTTGGACCATATTCTTTTGTGTTATGATGACGATGAATAAATAAAACACATGATTAAAATAAAAATAATGTCATTTTTATTTCAGTACATTCCTATTCCTAAGATTCCTAACTACTCTTTTAATATATATGATGTTTTAGAGACTAGAAATCAGTAAGGTTTTTTGGGTTAGATTCACATTGTAGAATGGAATAATAGGTATCTCAATAGTTTAAATACCCTGATGTATGACTTGCATGTTAGGCTACGAGGTTATTATACGTAAACAAGCTCCTGCTTGTTAAATGCTATTTAATGTCAGTTTCGTATTTATATTCATTCCTTATTCATTTTCTCTACTACTGCAATTCATTTCTCTAGTCCCGCCTGTGTCCTGTCGAATCATGGTAATAAAAACAAAATATAACCTCACTTCTTTGTCAAAAGTTAAAACATTATAACTAAATTCCTCCAAGTTTTTGGGGAAAATTACAGTATGTTTTGGGTTCCTTAAAGAATAAACTGTGACAAGACGTTAAAAGCTTTTGTGTAGGTTACAGGCCGATCGCTCCTTACAAACCCGCCAGTCTCCTTTATCCCATTCGTAAAATTTAATCAAAACCCCTCTTCAAATTTCATTCCGAAACCGTATTGGACGGCAAAACTATCACACGCTGTGGCTCAACGCAGGCTTGCATTATCCAAATTTAGGCGTAATCCCTCTCCCCAGAACCTTGATACTCTTAACAGTCGCATAAGTATAGCGCAGAAGCTAATCCGTCAGGCTAAGGGAGATAGCTGGCAAAGTTTTTGCTCCTCAGTTGACCACACTACAACGACTAGTGATATGTGGCGCAAAATGAGATGGCTGAAAGGTTACCGTTCGCCTAGACATTTTGTGGACGCCCAAAGTTCTACAAATCTTTTACATTCCCTAACCCCAGATTATGTATCCCCTCCGACTCCTATGGTCCACCATAATAACCCTACATTAGATAGTGAGATCTCCATACAGGAGCTAGATAAATGTATCAAGTCTAAGGATACATCTCCTGGATTAGATGATATATCCTATTCTATGATTAAGAATTTACCTGACGTAGGTAAATCTTTATTACTTACTTTAATTAATAAATTTTTTGAACACAGTTTTGTCCCCTCTCAGTGGCGCGACATTTGTATCATACCCATTCCAAAACCTGGTCGCGACCCTAGTAACATTTCTTCACTCCGACCCATATCCTTGCTGTCTTGTTTATGTAAAATTTTTCACTATGTGTTATTTAGAAGATTGGAATGGTTTTTGGAAAAAAGCAACACATTTTCGGTGAACACAATTGGCTTCCGTAGGGGTAGGTCTTGTCTAGATGGCCTCAGTTGCCTGGTCTCCACAATACAAACTGGCTTTTCCGAGAGTTGTTCTACTATGGCTTGTTTTTTAGATATAAATAATGCTTATAACAACGTTAATAATAGTGTTTTAATCAATGTTTTGGATAATCTTAAAGTAGGATCATGCATCTGTAAATATTTATGGAATTTTCTTCACAGAAGAGTCCTCAAAATAAGATCTGGGAACAGCTGTATTAGTAGACATTCAGGGTGTGGTTTGGCTCAGGGTGATCCGCTATCTCCACTTTTATTTAATATAATAACGTTGGATATATGTAAGAAATTGCAGAATATCATTGGTATATCTCAGTACGCGGATGATTTCGCCATTTATGTACAGTGTTCTTCT
Source organism: Ceramica pisi (assembly GCA_963859965.1). Lineage (NCBI taxonomy): Eukaryota > Metazoa > Arthropoda > Insecta > Lepidoptera > Noctuidae > Ceramica > Ceramica pisi. The sequence goes on along the minus strand of OY982527.1, from coordinate 36,268,825 downwards.
GTTAGTGATGGGCAATCTAGGATCCAATATAGCCTTGATGTGATCAATGAGTTGTTAAAAAGTGTAGGTTTAGACATTTCTCCCACTAAAAGTAAGATCTGTTGGTTTAGTAGAGGTTATCGCAGGCCTACTATAAAAGTGCAATTAAACGGGACCTTGTTAGAGTTAGCAGACCATGTGAAATACTTAGGATTGTGGCTGGACAAGGGTCTTCGATGGAAGAAACACGTTAACGAGGTCCGTGAACGAGTACTAAAACTTGTTAATATTTTTAAGGTTTTAGTTGGGCCCGGATGGGGAATTCATCCCAACCATTTAAGACGACTGTACGTCTCTCTTATTCGTAGTCGTATAGACTTTGGTAGCTTTCTACTGGACAATAGCGCAGACACACATTTGACAAAACTGGACAGGTTACAAAACGTTTGCTTGCGGTTAATAGGTGGATTTATCAAAAGTACGCCGATCCACGTGATGGAATCCGAATTAATGTTACCCCCCTTTTTATTCGCCGACGATATTTAGCTGGTAAATTCTATTTAAAATCGAAATGCTTTAATTTTCCTGTAATAGACATACTACATAAGCTACATCGTCTCTGCCAAAGTAATGCTTTTTGGAGAAAAAAGAAAAAACCTCTTTTAGTTTGGTCTCACGATGTTCTTAAGCAAGAACATATGTATTGCAGCAATCAAATGGGCACGTTCTCCATGACTACTTGGACCAGCAATATAGACTTATCAACTATTGTAAAACCTAATTTAGATTCAGTAGATAAGCCCAAACACCGTTATAATGTATGTAATTTACAATCAATATGTTGTGAGTCTCTAAATTTACTTTATTATGGTTTTTACTGTGTGTATACGGACGGCTCTAAAGGCAAGAATTCTTGTGGCTCAGCCTTTTATGACTCACAAATAGGTGCTTTTTTTAAATTTAAAATATCAACAAAAGTTTCAATAATGCACTTGGAGCTTGTCGCTATTGCTGAAGCTTTGGCCTATATCGAGTCATTGGACGGGGATCGGTTTGTCATTTTCACTGACTCGAAAAGTGCTCTTCTCCATCTGATAAGATGCACAAGTTCTCCATCAGTTAGAGGGCTTCCACTAGCTTACTCTATTTTAAAAGCCATTACTGAATGTGTTGCAAAACGAAAAAAAAATTGTATTGCAATGGATCCCTTCCCACGTTGGATTAGAGGGTAATGAAGTGGTTGATCGTTTAGCAAACGAAGCCGGGTCAGATGGAGAAACTTACTCATGTCCTCCTTGGCATACCGAGCTCTTACCCCTAGTTAAAGACATATGTAATCAGTCTTGGTCTGAATATTTTGATAAGAGGTCTTTAACAAAAGGTATTTGGTATCGGACGATTCAACCATCTCTTCCAAGGACCCTTTGGTTCAGCGAGGGAGGGATGACTAGACAGGAAGTGGTGACGGCTTTGAGGCTCCGATCCGGCCACATACCGCTTAACAGTTTCGCATTCATGATGCGCAAAGTGGATTCTCCCAATTGCGTTGTCTGTGGAGTAATAGAAGACGTGCATCATATCATGTCTGAGTGTGTTCGTGTTGGAGTCCAGAGACGTCAAGCTTTTGTCAATAGTTTTAATGTAGGTTTCTATAATAGCGTTCTAGCCACACCGCTGTCGGATGAGGCTAGAACACTTTGTCATATTATTATTTTGGGTATAAGGTTGCAGGTAGATTAGGTTATTCTAACACATAGGTTAATAATTTGTATTCAATCATCGGGGTGACATATTCTTTATAGAAAAAACCCTGTAAATCAATAAAGATTAAAAAAAAAAAACGAGTTTTTTTGGTTTAATTAATATTGACACGCAAATACTATTTTAATTAGATTTACGGTATAAATAGGTCGAATAATATTAAATGAATGATAACTGTGCAATAATTCTATAAAATATTACGTTTGACGATTTCTGTTTGGCTGAATGTCGGTTACTCATGTCAAATAAACACTGACCGCCATTACAAATTAAGAATGACTATGAGGGATGTCAAAGTAAATATTTTAATTATCGTTATATTTTCACCCTAGGTATACAAACTTGAGAAATATTTCTTAATACATATTTTATTCTAAATAGAATTAAGGACTTTCAGTAGTTTTTGTCTATTTCAAGCATTTTTTGGGCGTTTGCCTTTAGTGTCAAGAGTATGCATGCAATAATGCTTTTGATCTTACGGATCGCCAGCTCGTTACGACGTACCTACCGACTCTCCAAAGGGAGATTAGTCCTCACATGCCCGTCAATCATCGTTCTGACGGCATTGATACGGAAACAACCACAAAGGTACCTACTTTAAATAAATATTTACAATTGATTTATTATGCGCCAGTATGTGTCTGATAAAGTATTCGCTATAACTCTATTCTCGTTTTAGATCTTGGTTGCACTGGCTTTTTATGCAACTGGTTCATACCAAACATTGGTAAGCCAGTCACAATGTCATGCCGTGTCACAACCCAGTTTCCCGAGCAATAAAACAAGTGACAGAAATGTTAACATGCCACATATTTTTAAAAAGTACCTATGTTAAATTTCCAAGCTCCAGGAAGATTGTGATGAAATAAAAAGATGTTAAGCATTGCAATATTGCCATTTATATTTATATGCAGACCTAGACTTAGATCCTAATATATCTAGGTAAGTATACAAATGTATTTTATTTTGTAGATTCTATAGAATGTTTGGCATTTCTGGAATTCTGCAAGAAATGTTGTAGAGCGGTATATAAGAATTTTGAAAGAAAGATTTAGGTATGAATTTTATTGTTTCTCTTGATTTTATAATTATAAAATTGTAAAACTTAAAATTATTGTTATATTCATGTATTTTAGTAAACATGTCTGTACTTTGTTTTTGCAGGTGCTTATTAGTAGACAGAAAGCTGCATTATAAGCCAGAAATTACAGGAAAAATACTAAATGCTTGTTGTGTACCGCACAACATTTCTCTACAGTTAAGACTGAAGCCGGACAGTGAGGATCTGGAAATCGTAGAACAGGAGCGTGAGAAAAGAGGAGATGCAGTCAGATTAATTTCTGAACACCGCAGGTCCCGGCAGCGCTTGTGGACATCAAGGCAATAAAAGAGAATAGTTACCTAAGGCAATACATTAAATTAGAATAGATATTTGTACATTTAAATTCATAGATATAAATTTTACTAAAATAAGTACCTGAGCAAGTATTACATTTTATTATATTGTTAGTAATTTTAATGTTTTATTTTTTATTGAGTAATGTAATGAAATTGTTTCTTTTTTAATGTTGATAATGATATTATCTATTTGTATGTACCTTATTTAGTTGCTAACATAGTGTGTAAGAAACATATGGATCTGTGTCTAATATAAATGATTAAATTAAAACCAATTGCATGCTCTAAAGAGGAAAAATATGAACTGCGCATAATCCACCAATTACAAAATCTGTTAAACCTTTATTTCAGCAAATAAATTCTTATTGTTATTGGTGATATCTTGCTACTCTTTCTTCTCCATTAGTTATACAGGGTGTTAGGGAAACGCTTCCGAAAACGAAGACTGAACTGCGCATAATCCACCAATTACAAAATCTGTTAAACCTTTATTTCAGCAAATAAATTCTTATTGTTATTGGTGATATCTTGCTACTCTTTCTTCTCCATTAGTTATACAGGGTGTTAGGGAAACGCTTCCGAAAACGAAGACAGGTAATAGGGCTAGTGATTCTCGATACGAAATCGGAGATTTTTTTTTTTGCAATTTTACCTCTTATTTTAGCATTTTTCGTACACTATGCTGTAAGAACAGTTAAATGAAACCAGAATTGGTGATTAAACTCATCTTTTTTCATTACAACTCTAAAAAGCAATGTATTCGTAAATAAATATCAGCTGACGCGCTCCAGGTCAACGTACGCGCGCGCTCGCCGACGGCCGGGCGGCCGACGACCCCAACTCCACGCGATGACGTGAGTCACGACGCGACGGCTGGCTGAGTCGTACATAGCCGTACGACTTGTAATTCTATCCTCCTAAACTTTACTCGATCGTTTGCCACAAATGTTTTTTCAGTTCACTACTACCGTACCTTCCAGTTCAGAGATAAGTACCTGCTTTCGGATTCCATTCATGCAAAGTTCATTGTGATTTCCCCTTAATCAGGGTTACAATTTTGATCCCAATGTTCGCCAATTATGCTCACAAATCAGAAAAGTCCATTTTATTTGGCTTAACCTTGATAGCCATATCGAAGAGAGATACTTAGGATACCTACTATGATTAAGGGTGTTTTTAATATCGTGCGGATATCATCACGCGTGCGGGATTGCCCCGCATGCGTAAGCCCCGCAAATGTCCTTTTCATAAAAGTATTTATTATAATGCGTGGAATACGGACGCGGGACGCGGGGGCAGCAGCACCGCGCGGGGCCCCCGCGTGCGTGAGCGCGTCTATGAAACACAGTAAGCATTTTACTGTCGTGCGGAGTGCACGCGCGCGTAATACAGTTAGTCACAATGAAAATTGATACGGAACGTGTCATAATTGAAGTACATTTGCGGCCTTGTTTATGGGATAAATCCCATGAACTATATAAAAATAGAGATGCTAGAAGTGCTGCCTGGGAAGAGATATTAAAGGAACTAGCACCAAATTTCGAAAGTTTAAGTGAGGAGGAAAAGAAAAATGCAGGTATGTACTTTTTATACGATTGTATTATTAATATTTTCGGTTGGGTACATATTAGTTAGCCTATAACCAGCGGAAAATCGAGACAATTTATGAAAAGTAATTTTGAAGTTACCATTGAACTTCTACCCTCACATTTAGTTAAGTTCGATCACAGTAGTAATAGTCATAAATTGACAAATGCGTTACCTATTGTCCGCTGGTTAGGTTATATTATGACGTCACATGAAAATGAACTTCGCGCCCTCTAGAGGAAATGACAGCATGCCTGCCGGTCTGAAATGTTTCTTTTATCTTCATAAACCAATCACATATCTATCTTGCCAGGAAAGTTTACCTTCTTTTATAAAATAATCAGCAAATAAATCCCTGGTATTACTTGCCTGTCTAATATTTCGTTCAGTCTGCTGCCTAGGTAATGAACCCGAGAAACCATTAATTACTAATGTATCTCTGTCTCTGTAACCATCGCGTTTTCTTATGAAATTATGAAGTAGACATGCCGCCTTGAGTATTATCTGTGCAAGATCCATTTTAACGTTAATGGGTCTGTGAAATAGCCTAAACTTATTAGACATCATTCCAAATGTGCATTCTATGTAACGTCTAGCCCTAGAGAGACGATAATTAAATATTTTCTGTCTATATGATGAGTTATCACGAGAATACGGTCGCATCACATGCGATGATAAACCAAACGCCTCGTCTCCCACTATAACAAATGGTAACTTAGGTCTCACATTAGACTGATTGGCTTCATCTGCACAAATAATAGGTAACTCTTGAGGATCGGGTACACATAAAGTTTCATTCTCAAGTCTGGCATATAGTTGACTCTTTTTGAAAATAGCTGCATCGGAATTACTTCCGCTCGCACCAACATTGATGTATGTAAAATTATAATCAGCGTCACACATCGCAAAGAGTACTATAGAAAAATATTTCTTATAATTAAAATTTACTGACCCACTTTGCGGTGGACAAATTATTCGTATGTGCTTCCCATCAACTGCACCTAGGCAGTTTGGGAAATTTGCATTGGTGAAAAATCCTTGTGCGATTTCTTTCCATTTGCTCTCACTAGGTGTTGGGATGCATTCATATTTCAAATCAATGACAATAGCACTAAAAACTTGTCTTACTATTTGGCTTATCGTGGCTATTCCTATAAAGTAGGAAAAATGTAGATCAGTAAATGTGTTCCCAGTCGCCAAATATCTGAAAAAAAAAATGTAAACCTTGACAAATAATATGATTCTGTAAAATGGTAGATTTATGCATATAAAAATTTCAAAAATATATGGACAAATTTGTCATTTTACTGAATCGAATTATTTTATTAATATACATTATAACTCTTTTTATAAGAGTTCTATTAAAAGTGTTTCTCTTTTAATAAGAACAAGTAAAAGCTTTGTTTTCCATGAGTAATTCTAGAATAGATTCCATCCTATATTTTTTTCATTAATAATTAGTATATTAATGTATGAACCTATATGTCATGATTACCTATTATTAATTTAAAACAATATTGTTATTATTTCAGATAAGAAAATTTAACAGCGCTGGCGTACAGCCAGAGACACTTATAGTAAAGAGAAGTCTTCCGATAAGAAGCAGCCGTCTGGCTCAGCCAGCCAAAAGAAAAAAAAATACAGTTTCTATGATATGTTGACTTTTCTTGATAAAACAACAGATATAGATGTAGATGAGACGCTATCTGAAGAACATACTCAAGACAGTAGTTTACAATCAGGTAATACAGACTCACAAACAAGCGTAAACAAGCATCAGCCAAGTTCAACCATCGAACTAGTTCAAGAGCAATCTTCTACGGAAACACAACCAAGTACTTCAGGGAATTAATGAACGGACAGGAAATGCAAAAAAGAAACCAAAAAGAGCCAATTCCGAATTCGAAGCAGAATTACTGAAATTATTAAAATCAAGTGAATTGGAGATAGCACCAGACGATTTAGCTTTTTACAAGTCGATACAACCGGCATTAAACCGTTTTAATTCGTATCAGAAACTTATGTTTAGAACAAAAGTGTTAAACTTGCTCATGGAAATGGAACACCAAATTCAATCATTGAACAACTTTTATCAGCAGGAGTCGATAGGTACCAATAATGAGAGTAACTATGATAGTATGTCGCCATTTGGTGATTTGAACCAAACACTTCACAATACTTCAGAAGGCGACAAAAATATCATAGTCTCTGCTTTAGTAAATCAGGACATAGTGGATACTACTACTAGTGGAACTGATAGTCTGCAACATAATTCGAATATTGATTAAAAACTTTGCTGTGAAATGATTGTTGAATTTGTGATTTTGAATAAAAAAATTGTGATTTTAAATAAAGATTTTGTGATTTTGAATAAGGAAACTGTGATTTTAAATAAATAATTTGTGATTTAGAATAAGGAAACTGTGATTTTAAATAAATAATTTGTGATTTAGAATAAGGAAACTGTGATTTTAAATAAATAATTTGTGATTTTGAATAAGGAATCTGTGATTTTAAATAAATAATTTGTGATTTTGAATAAGGAATCTGTGATTTTAAATAAAGAATTTGTGATTTTTAATAAGGAAACAGTGATTTTAAATAAAGGATTTGTGATTTTGAATAAGGAAACTGTGATTTTGAATACAGAATTTGTGATTTTTAATAAAGAATTTGTGATTTTGAATAATTTCAAATTTTTAATAGTAAATCACTATAGACTAGTGAGTCTATAGTGCTATCAAGCACTGAGCCTGAGTCTACCTAGTGAGGTATTAATAGTAAAAGGTCTCACTTTCATATTGTGATTGCAAGGTATAGAACGAGTTAAAATTAAATTCAACATAAAAAAAAATTGAAAAAGTACACCCGCGATCCTGACCATTGCCAGATTAGCCATATAGCAAGAGTGAATGCTACGGGCCCCGCTGCACTCCAACGCATGTTGAAAGGATTATCTCTAATTTTGCCCATATTAAATCCAGAAAAGTTTATTTGTAAAAGTTTTGTTTTATTTAATACCCTGAACTTCCGAAGAACCAAAAGCAAACCAAGGGCCCCTTGACAGAATTTACTACAAGCCCCGCGATGGCTTAATCTGGCACTGATCCTGACAAACAAATGAATACTCTAAAAACATTTTAGGAATTTACTTACCTCAAAGCGACAGCTAGACGTTCTGTTGGGTGGATGGAAATTTTTCTTGAATTGTATTTTTGTAGTCTGTGTTCAATTCTTCCAAACAATTCATCAAAAGTACGAATGGACATTCGAAAATAACTCGTAAACTTCCGTTCATTCATTCGTAAATTGCCATAGTGCGTGACAAACGTTCCAGCAAGAATCCTCCTTTCAAATAATAGGCCATATTGTGATCTTGTTTTCTTATTCCGTCTTTTGTAAATTAAGTAAATGATTAACAACTTTCTGAGTTTGTCGTCCATTGTACACAACCACAACGCATAGCAGCCCGCATCAAACTAGATTATAGACTATCGGGTTTCACGCTGCGTGAAATTTTCTGCATGCGGGGCAATACCGCACGCGTGACGAAATCCGCACGATATTAAAAACACCCTAAGAAAGAAAGTACAATTTTGTTACTGTTCAAAGACTTGACTTAACAAGCAATCTTGTTAACTCGTTTATTAAAATTTTGCACAGCACTACACCTACCTACATCACGGTCACATTAATCCAACAAAACAATAATAATACAAAAATTACCAAAATAACGAAACATACCTACGCGTTTCGTTATTTATCAACGAAGGAGCAACGAAGAGGCTCATCGTACTGCAGTGCGATTCTGTAAACATGTCGAAGTGAACACTTAGGCGAAGTGAACGACAAGTGAGCTGTCAAACCATACAAACATGATGGCATGACAGCTCACTTGTCGTTCACTCCACCTAAGTGATCACGGTGAGATGTCAAATGTCAACAGAATCGATCGGCTGTGGTAAGGTGGTACTGGTGGTAGGTACTCACGCGCGACGCGAGGCGCGCGGCGCGCGGCTAACGTAGGCAGGTGTAGGGGCAAGCGATATGGGCATCGCATTCCAGCGAGGTACAGAGATAACAGTCACAGTCTGCACTCTGCACGACGTGCTCTAAGAACTAATAACCTTCGGTCGAATTCTGATAATCAAGGTAATCACAAAACTCATTGGTATACCTAGGTCCAGTTTTGAACCCGGGTCACCTCAATTGAGAAAGAGAGAGAGATAGAAAGAGGCAGCCACGGCTATGCGCGGTGCGCGGCGGCGACCTTATTCATCCTTTTAAAAGTGCCGCCAAAATAAATACCTAAGTAGAAACATTACAGAAGCGTCAAAAGTCTTTTTTGTAGATACGTAGGAGATACTCCGGACATTTAGGGGACCTGTCGTGCATAACAGTTTTGTATGTTAGTCGATAATCGAAAGTGAATGAAAATAAAGTAAAAGATTACCGACTTTAGCTGTGATTGACCAAAAGAATATCATCGCGTCGTGTACAGTTTAAATCAATTGAATTTGAATTTTATCGATGCACCTAATTAGAGTCACACGACCCGCATTTGTTTATTGCAATAGCTGTATCCTTCATTTACTAAGTAAACAAAACCAATTTAAAGTAGATAATTTAATAATTGAATCTAAGAAACCCGTTAAACCTTATTTAAAACTTAGAAAATGAAAAAACAGTTTCTAATAAAGCAGTACAATTTCCTAATCCTTAATTAAAATTAATTCGTTTCTGATTTAATCTTCTAACGTTTTCTCCTCTGTAATTTGTTGATCTTTGAACATCAAAAAGACACCGCGCCGCCGGGTCGGCGGCGTACGCACGGCGGTATCGTCGTTTGTCGGCATTCTCGCGACCGCGGCTTGTTTGATGTTCTTATAATCTAGTTAGTTCCTATCCGACTCTGTTCATGAGCGAACCTGCGTTACGTGTAATCGATCGATAGGCATTGAGCCGATTTAATACTGTTTTGTTAGATTTTAGTTGTTATTGTTACGTTTTTAGTGATAAACTGTTATTACTACGTTTTAGTGTTAAGTTTTTATTGTTACGTTTATGTGCTGTTTTTAATTTTTGTTGTGTTGTGTTGTTTTGTTGTCTTGTGTGCGAACAATGCCCGAGGCATATGTGTACAGTGCTCGTGAATACGGCAACATGTTGATGTGTTTAGGAGAAGCCCGTGGCAATGCTTCTCTTGCGTTGAGAATTTATCGAGAAAGATTTCCGAACGTCCGGCATTCGTCTGATTCTCGCATGATAACAGCAGCCTTTCAGCGAGTCTTAGAAAATCGTCCGATTGTTCCGACGGCGGCAGGTGGTGGACAGCAACTGAATGTTCAGACTGTTACATATGAGATTTTGTCCCTCTAGGGAGTAGGAACAAAAGCCCAGATGCAAGGTGGGTTGAGGTTGTAATGGAAAGAAACAACGAATTGTCTTAAACAATGTAATTTTATTTATTGGGCAACTACCCACTAAAAATATAAAAAGGTTAGGCTTAGGTAAAGGTTAGGGTAATGCCAGCCAGCATAAAGTTCAGTCGGTGGAACTTGGGTAGTGGGGGGTTGAAGATAACCCAGTTATAGGTACTGCTTCTATTATCTAAATTTAAATTAATTATTTGTTCTTAATAAATCTCAAGGACAACCTTCCAGTTTAGTGGATGTTAATTATATTCTAAACTAATTAAACTAAATGGGCGCCAGGGACTTGAAGAGTCCCGGATCCCTGAGCCGACTAAGATGTTCAATATCCTTCCAGTTAAGCGTAGGTGTCGAACCCGGGGTCCAATTAATTGAAGGTAGTTAAAGACCGGCTTCTAATTTTGAAAACCGGGTAGGTAGTAAACTGGTTCTAGAATGAACCGGTTGAAAATTGAGAGTAAAAGTTAAATATAAAAAAAAACCGTCCCGCCTGCGCTATATCGCTAGGCGGACTCTGCCACTGCACGGTCGTCTCCACAGGAGGCGTTGTGTGGACTCGAGGAACGGGTCTCACGTCCAGGCTCCAGAGGCGCCTCTAGATCCTGGCGGCGAGACGAATCTCTCGAGTTGCCTCACCTGGAATTGACAACACGGGGAGCCTATTATATATATGAAAGCTACGGTACTTTCCCTGAGAAGGAATAAAGGGGTCCGAGCTAGGAAATCTAAAAGCTAAGACAATAGCCGGACCACGTGGCCTTTTGCAAACACTACACGAGCTACGACTTTCAACGCTAACCCTGCATGGTTGGACAATAAGAAACCCATGGGGGTGCAAAACTTACGGTTGATTAGGGCTGAAGACACTTGGCTGGCTGCTAGCTTCGACCGGCTGGAGACGGGTCCGCCTAATTTCCTTAGCGAATCCTTTCAAAACATGGAGTCCTGTAATAAATATCCAGGGATCACAACAATATCCTTTTAAACGACCTTGGAAGGTCTCGAAGATCACTTTCAAACACTCTTTCAACAAAATTCCTACCTTTAAGACACGAGGGCAAGAACGCTGTGTGTGTCCAGCGTGGTAGATGGAAAAATGAACGATTGTTTGTCCTGTCAGGCATTTCAACCAGAACAAGACAGCCCACTTAGAAAAACTCCTCTTTTTCTAGGTAAAACATGTGGGAACTCGGGTGACTGAATCACTACAACAAGATATTAAATTCCTGGAAAGATCCCTAACAACCGTCTAACTTGACGTTTACACCCTGGAACAATAATAATAATCAGGATCCAAGCTAACAAACTCATCATTTCCCACTTCCGACACTATCGTTTGTCTTGAGTGGGGTAATTCTTTGATAAAATCGGCTAATTGAGAATGTACAACCTGGCCACACCAAGCCAGTGACAAACCATAGACAATGTGGTTTTCGAAATTTCTAGAACAATGTCTATTATGAAAAAATAATTACATTTCCGTCTATGGTTAAAAGACCAGTGTCTTTTCACCAAAAGCCGAAAACTATTAAGGATTGGTCTATACGATATTAGTATTAGTTTCCAAGCAATCTGACAAAATCAACTAATAATATCGATTAAACTACAACTTTGAATCGGCAACCGCTAGAGGTCGCCTCCAACTGACAGAGACTGACGTTTCAACAGAATGACATTTGCAATGTCAACAGTCACAACATTATGATATGACGTATTTATATTATTGTGAAAATCTGTTTATTTAGGGTTTAGAAAAGTGATTTATCGACAGAAAGTGTTATCATTAGGGTCTAGTGACGCCGTAAAAATGAAGCAAATAACTCCTTTCATAAATCGCAAGCCAAAGTCAGTTGCACAAACTACAATGATCATTTTACTTGGAAACCTAAGGTAAATGTTAGGTTCAAGAAAAACAACGTAACAAGACAGAGGAGCGTATTTTAAGTGTGATTCGCCAAAACCCTCGCCTGGGCACACGAAGTGCGGCGAAATTTTTGCGGCGCCGGGGCTTACCGACAGTTTCTCACTGGACAGTTCACAAAGTCTTGCGCCGGAACAGAATGCGGCCCTACAAAATACACAAAGTACATGCTTTGCAACCTAACGATCACGTTCGTCGTCGTGCGTACTGTAGTTGGCTGCTAGATCAACAACAAAGTGCGCCTGGCTTCATTGAGCACATTATCTGGACGGACGAGTCTACATTCACGAGAAACGGGATGTGGAACAGGAGGAATGCTCATTTATGGTCAGACGTGAACCCGTCCGCCACTCAAGAAACCGGCCATCAGATCCGATGGTCCGTCAATGTATGGGCTGGTATTTTTAATGGACGAATTTTAGGACCAGTGTTTCTACCTCAGCGCCTCAATGGATCAGCATATCTTAATTTTATAAATCAAGAATTAGGCGACATTCTAGATAATATATCGCTGGCTGAATTACGTCGAGCATGGTTCCAGCACGATGGCGCTCCACCGCATACTACGCGCTCCGTCCGCGAGCGTCTCACTGAGCTGTTTGATGACCGCTGGATCGGAAGGCTGGGGCCGCACGCCTGGCCGGCTCGTTCACCCGACTTAACTCCTTTGGACTTCTTTTTATGGGGGTATGTGAAAGAAAGAGTGTTTGATCGGGAATGTGATAGTGCTGATGAAATGCGGGACAGAATAGTGAGCGTTTTTGATAGGCTACGTGCAGAATGTGTTGAGGATCCTACACTAATGCCTCGTGTTCACGGGTCGACACAGCGACGGGCCAGGCTTTGTATTGAAATGGATGGAGCGCAGTTCGAGCCAAATCTCATAAGGTCGCAAAGGATTTAGACAGGTATGTAAAATGCCTCTAACAGCTTTAATGTTCAACCGTGGGCTACGAATGCGATTCAAATTCATAATTTTGTAAATGTTGTTATTAGGGGTATGTATTTTGATACTGGTGTATGCGAATTCCGTATAATCCCGTGACTCGGCCGCGCCGTACGAAGCGCGCGGTGTCGCGCGCGTGTCAGTGACCTCACGTTTTGTACGGTTTCCATTGCGTGTTTACGAATTATGAAATTTTGAAAATAACCAATTTAAAGCGAAAGGTTAGTGTTATTCGTTTGCATTTACGTTATATATAATCTACGTTCTGGCTTCGGAAGCGTTCCCCTAACACCCTGTATAGAGAGTTTATCAAAATCATAGTTTCATATTTTTTTATTGATTGTACTGTGCCTATCAAATTTTAACCAAATCACATTTCCTGTATTTTATCCTGGTGTTTTATTTAAAATATGCATTTTTTTTTTGTTTTGTTTTAGAAAATGTAGAAGCTGTAGTGGAATCACCATCTACTCCTGATGTTTTTTATGAGGAGGTTTTGTTACCAGTGAATATAATAGAAGATGAAACTAGAGAGAGAGAATTATATTTGCCCAGGCACCTCAGATGTGCCAGCCACACATTAAGTCTTTTGGCCACTACAGATATGAATAATTTCATAAAAGCTTCACGTGTTAGCAGGGTTCATTATTCAGCCATTGCTAAATGTACTTTACTATGGAATATGTCCAGAAGACCGAAATCAGCTGAAATCATAAAAGACTGTCTTGAACATCAGTTGATATATCCCTGTCCCACAAGATGGAACTCTCTGTATGATTCTGTAGCGCAGCTTATGAGAAGCAAATCAAAATTAAATGACCTGTTTGATAACTTGGATAAGAGTAACACTTTCTCTGCCATAGAATTAGAATACTTGGAGGAATTTGTTGTAGTATTAAAACCAATAGCTACAGCTCTAGATTACTTACAGGGCAACAATTGCTACTATGGTAAACTTCTGCCTACTATAATGTCTATTAGGACCAGATTAGATCGACTGCAGGATAGCAACTTGAGGCATTTTACTCTTATAGTACCTCGACTAAAAGAGAGCTTGGAAAAAAGATTTGAAAAGTTTTTTAAACTGTCACCTGAAGTAAATGGAGCCATATTAGCGTCATGCTACCACCCATGTTATAAAATGCGTTGGTTGCCTGAAAGCATCACAGCAGATGAGAAGCAAAGAATTCAAAATCTTGCCATTCATGCTTTAGAGACAAGTTACAAAAAACATGAAATAATGCCTGGAAGCAGCAGGAGTAGCACCACTAGTAAACAAGATGATGATTTTATTGTTTTTGAGAAAAGAGATAGTGATCAACCACAGACATCTAAAATGGAGTTAGAGTTGGTCAGCTTCCTAAATGATAGAAGCAAAGAGCTTTCAATTCTTGAGCGCTATCCAAATATAAAAAATGTGTTCATACAATTTAACACAAGTTTGTGCTCATCAGGACCTGTAGAAAGATTGTTTTCTTTAGCAGGTTTTATTCATTCTCCAACAAGAGGCTGTTTGTCTGACATTACATTTAAAAATTTAGTGTTCATGAAAGGGAACTCTGGTTTTACTTTTTACTGATTAATTCATCTTGTTTTACTCTACTTTTCAGCCTGTGCTGAGCCTCAAGTCTGTTATTGCAATAGTGCCACAAAGGCCTATCATTGATTTCCTAATTGTCGATCAATGCTATTGTCATTTTGCTAAAAGTTCGTAATCTGCTAAATTCTTATTGGTCTCCTAGTAGAATTGTGTTGTAATGTCATTGTTGTATTGTAGAATATTTTATCTGTTTAGCTGTCAAAGTCAAATGTGACATTACTGCTTACTGAAGTTTTATCAATTTTTTTATTTTTAGCGGCCGGTGTTTTGATTTATGTGTTTTCAATTATCTTTAATAGAGAAGCCTATATTTATAACAATACAAAATGGTGCTAATTGAGCAAATTTCGGTTGGAACTGTAAAAATTTTAGCAGATTACCGCGTAAGTCAGTCATTCATTTGTCATTGTGTACGAGATTACAATTATTCTAAGCCATTTCTTTCAATGGATTGTCAGTGGTTGAGCATTATAATAATAGATTACCAAACTTGTCAAAATCAACAAATAAAATATCAATGATCCACCATTCCGGCACTATTGCAATAGCAGACTCGGCCCCTATGGTCTAAATTACTTAAGTATTTTGTATTTTGTAATTTGTATTTCAATTAAAAATAGCTAAAATACTGTATTTTGTATTTTATATTTCAAATACCTTATTTAAAGATATTTTGTATTTCGTATTTTAATTACTTGCGATACAGTATTTTGTAATTTGTATTTCAATTAAAGCAAATCATGTATTTTGCCCAGCCCTGAGCACAGCAAGTAGAGATAGAATACTTCAATAACACTATAAACGAACTTCAAAAGTTTCGATCTGACCTAAAGGCGATAAGCGCATCAATACCACAAGGTAGTGTAATTGGATGTCTTTTATTTCTCATTTACATCAATGATCTCCCAAAATTTATATCAGAAACCGGACCTTGCGTTTTATTTGCGGACGACATCTCCATTCTCACCCAATGTCATGACAATACGAACTTAAACAGTACCCTTAATGAAATTCTCGGGAAAATAATAACCTGGATGAATGAGCACAACCCTGAAATAAACTTCCAAAAGACTAAACTCATAACTTTCCATCCCCACCAAAAAAATCCTCTAAATGTACTCTTTTCCTTTAACCATAACCATATAATAGAAACAGTTAATGAATTCGAACTATTAGGCATAACCACAGACTAAAATATAAATTGGAAGTCACACATACAAAAAATAAAATCAAAACTATCGAAATTTTTATATGCTTTCCGGGAAGTTAAAAAAACCACAAACTTACAGACTGCCCTGGTTATGTACTACGCCTATGCTTATGCATGGCTTAGCTATGGCATCATTATGTGGGGATACAGCACAGATGCCCCAACACTATTCACCGTTCAAAAGAAACTTATCCGTATCCTGGTAAACATACAACAGACAGATAGCTGCAAACCCCATTTTATAGAACAAAATATCTTAACACTGCCTTGTATGTACATACTTGAAATATGCAAATTTGTTCACAAACACCAAGACTTTTACACAAAACGAGAAGACATACAAACACGATACACACTCAGACACAAAACACGACTCAACCTACCATCATCCCGCTTGAAAATACATTCTACAAGTCCTCTGGTAATGTCAGTAAGAATATATAATGTGCTACCTGAATCAATAAGAAAAGAAAATAAACTCCATTTATTTGTAAATAAATTAAAAAAGTTATTATTAAAAAAATCTTATCACAGTGTCGATGAATACTTAAACGATAAATATTTAAAAATTGAAAAATTATAGCGCGCCATAATAAACGGGCCACGTTGCCAGCTCGTGCCACCCCTCGCACCCTACACGCCCCTCAAAGCACGCCACCTCGCCGGTCGGCGCGCCTGCTCGCGCGCCGTTGTAATGCGCAGAGCGCAAGCGCCAGTCCGCTGTGAGCCACCACCAGCCACCACTTTGATAGCGCGCACGCACGCGCTCCGCACCGCGCGGCGTCGGCGGCCTATCTATTTCGTACCTACCTACTTTCTTCTAATTCGATCCTGTCGTGTTGTTTTCGATCGTGTAATTGTTTTAACTGTAAAATCCAGTGTGTAATTAAACCCTATATCGCGTAACCGTCGTTTCTGTTCAACACCCCCTATAACTGGCAGCCTAACGTGGTGCAGAACTATATAAATAGTGCAAATTTCTTGTGACTGTGATGGTTTTTTTCCCCCGCGACTTAAAGACAAAAGTATGTACCGTTACGTAATAAAGTGGGAGGTGAACTTTTACGGAACTCATATTATTATGTAGTGATGGTTTTGATCGCGTACGTAAATTAAACTGTTCCCGCGTGATTGTAAGATACGGTGGACATTTTTAGTGTTTAGGAAAAACCTAGCCTAGGATACCTAAATACCTAACAACGCTGTTTGTTGTTGTCGCGAATTGTGGACAATTTTACGATGGTGCTTACAAGATCGCGTGCCGCGAGTCCGGCTTCTCTCAGCGCTCCGTCTGCAGACTTGGCAAATCAGGCGCCGCGCCCGCGCCTGACGCCGCTCCGCGTGGCGCCGACACCGTTGCCCCTGCGGCTGTGGTGGATCCGCAGCCTGCTGTTGGTGTTTCGCCTGCTTCGGTCACCATGTCGACCGACCAGCTAATGTTGCTGATAAACAGGTTAAGTCGCAGCGATCCTGTAAGTACACCAGTACCATCTTTTTCTGGCCACTTTGCCAAGTGTACGGCCCGTTTTGACGGTGAAAGTAACGTCCTGGCTTTTATTGACGCCATAGAAACGTACAAGGAATGTGTTCGAGTCGACGATAATAATGCGCTTCGTGGATTACCTATGCTTTTGACGGGGCTTGCTGCCACGTGGTGGCAGGGTGTAGAGGATAGTACCATGACCTGGCTAGCTGCTGTAGAGTCGCTGAGGCTGACTTTTGGACCACGATTACCACCGCCTCAAATATATAGGAAAATATTTGAACGAGAGCAACGAGTTGATGAACCTACTGATTTATTTGTATGTCACATTAGAGCGATAATCGCGAAGCTCCCGCCATTTTCTCTTACGGAAGCAGTTCAGTTAGATATGACTAATGGGCTATTGCATCGACGTATCCGTGAGAAGGTACCGCGCTCTACTTTCGCCACCTTCACGGATCTTTTGACTGAAGCGCGCCGTGTCGAAGAGATCCTGGATGAGAGTCGTCCACGGACCAGTGCGGCTGATATCAAACCGTCGACGTCTTCTACTGTGCCGATTACGCAGTCGCCGGCTGCGCCTAGTGTAAATAAGTCGCGGCCCCGTTGCAATTATTGTAAACAGTATGGTCACCTAAAAGAGGCCTGTGAGCGCCTCGCAAAACAAAAGACCGCAAAGGAAAACTCGAAGGGAGCAGAGCCGTTTGCGTCTGCGGTCACGTGCTTCGGGTGTGGAGCGCCCGGGGTGATTCGCTCAAATTGTCCAACGTGTAAAGAAAAGAAAAGTGCAGTGTCGTCTACCGTGTTTCAATCAGTGTCCGCGAGTGATGATAAAATAGATTCGCGTGTGCGTCCCGTAATTAATGTAGGAATTTATGGTGTAACTGGTAGCTTGTTGTTAGACACAGGTGCCAAACATTGTATTGGTAGTATATCGTTAAGATCTCATTTAGTAAATAATGGTCATTCTTTCGACAATGTTTTCATAAATGTAAAATATGCTGATGGCCGCGTTTGTGCGCAAGTTGTTGAAATGGCGCACGTTAATGTAACTGTGCGAGGGAGGGCACTAGTTGTTAGTTTTATTATGTTGCCGAATGCAAGTGAGAGCTTATTAGGTATGAATTTCATTCAGGACGTTGGCATGGTGTTGGACTTTGACAGTGGGATATGGTTTGTGAGACATGATAAGACGCCTCAGCCAATTGTTTTCGAGCCGAGGTCATTGAACTCACTTGCTTGTTCGTCTGTGGGTCTTCGTGAGGACGAGGGATCGCATCTAGTTTCGGAGGAACGCGAGCGACTATCCGACCTCTTGAATGTTCACCAGGACATTTTTGCTCCAGGGGGAGAACCTACCCAGTTCGCGGTCCACTGCATTGATACTGGAGATGCCGCACCGACTGCAAGTCCACCCTATAGGGTTTCTCCCGTAGAAGGAAATAATTAGAAAAGAGATTGAAAAAATGCTTGAAGATGGTATAATAGAGGAGGCTGAGTCGGAATGGGCCTCACCTGTAGTGCTGATACCGAAGAAGAATGGTGAGACCAGGTTTTGCGTAGATTACCGCAAACTTAATAGCGTCACTCGGACTGATAAGTATCCGTTACCAGTGATCGACGAGCTGCTGCAGAGTACAAAGCCTAATTGTGTTATGTCTACCATCGATTTGAAGGCCGGTTACTGGCAGACAATGGTAGCATCAGAAGATCGACACAAGACTGCGTTTACGACACCATTCGGTATTTTTCAGTTCCGCCGCATGCCGTTCGGTCTGAAGAACGCTCCAGCCACCTTCCAGCGTCTGATGGATCGCATGAGATCTGGCCTGAAAGACGTCTGCGTCCTCGGGTACCTTGATGATCTTCTCGTAATTTCTCCCAATCTAGATCAGCACCTGAAGGATCTTCACCTGGTTTTCGAGCGCCTTCGCCTGTTTAACTTGAGGGCAAACCGGGATAAGTGTGTCTTCGCTAGAGATAGAGTTACGTACCTGGGACACGTTGTTTCACCTCGGGGTATTGAACCGGACCCCACCAAGGTTGAATCGGTTATAAATATGAAACCGCCGACGAACCTGAAGGAACTCAAAACATTTTTACAAACCTGTTCCTGGTTTAGAAAATTTATTCCAAATTTTTCAGATGTTGCACGTCCTCTCACAAATCTGACAAAAAAGGACCGACGCTGGCAATGGGGGGAGAGTGAGCAAGGAGCATTTGAAGAGCTCAAGTCACGTCTTGCAAGTAGCCCTATTCTTCGTCAGCCCAACTTTGAAGAACCGTATGTATTGCGCACTGATGCTAGCGCCTATGCTCTTGGAGCAGTATTGATGCAAGGTGCGACACACAATGAAGAGAGACCGATAGAGTATGCTAGCAGGTTACTGACCCCTGCCGAGCGTAATTATCATACAACTGAGCGGGAAGCTCTGGCTGTTGTTTGGGCCTTGGAGAAATTTAGAGGATATATTGAGGGAGCCGAGGTTCGTGTTGCTACGGATCACCAACCTTTAAAATGGCTCTTATCCCTAAAGACTCCTAGTGGCAGATTGGCCCGCTGGGCAATGAAAATTCAATCGTATAATTTGGTCATCGAATATACACCGGGTAAGGTCATTGCCGATACGCTCAGTCGCCCAGTGACCACCGAACCCGAGGAACTTGATTCAAGTCCTTGCAGTCTTTGCCCGGTAGTCGTTGATTTACCTCATCAGAAGGCTGAAGATATTCGTGAAGCCCAATGGAACGATTCTGACGTCAGTAAAATCATAAAGGACTTTGAAGATACAAATAATCCAGAAGCAGCTATGCGCTGGACTGATACAGGGTATTATCTTTCGCAAGGTGTCTTATACCGCTGTGATCCGGATGGAGATTCCGAAGAACCTCAGTTAGTGGTTCCACAGTCTTTGCAGGCGGAACTTCTTAAAGAATTTCATGACGCGCCTACTGCTGGACACTTGGGTTTGGAGCGGACCTTGAGGAAGATCAAAGAAAGATTTTATTTTAAGAACATGAAGACCTATGTGGCCCAATACTAGTCATGTGACCTTTGTCAGAAATATAAAGCCACTAATCTGAAACCTGCAGGTCTGCTTTAGACCCCAGTGCTCCAGCAAAGGTTTGAGGTTCTTGCGATGGACCTATTTGGACCATTACCCGAAGGGGAAAAGGGTGAAAAATGGATTTTTCTAGTAGAGGACACAGCTCGATGGGTAGAGCTGTTTGCCCTTTGTGATGCAACTGCCGAGGCATGTGCGAAAACCCTCATCGAGGAAGTATTCCTCCGGTATGGGTTGCCTCGTCGTGTAATTTCTGATAACGGTAGTCAGTTCGTCGCATCAGTTATGCAAAAGGCAATGTTTGTACTTGGAGTGAAACAATCATTAATTCCTGTGTACCACCCGGAGGCGTATCCGGCAGAGCGCAAAAATCGCGAGCTTAAGAAACATCTGGCCATTATAATTGGATCAGAGCATCGCCGCTGGCCGTTCGCTTTACCGATGGTGCGATTTGCACTGAATACTGCACACAACCAAGGTACAGGACACACCGCCGCTTACCTTACGTATGCTCGAGAATTGCGTTCTCCTCTGACCGTACAGACGGATCTCCGAGAAATTGTCTCGCAGCAGAATTATGTGCCCCAGATCACGCCGTATTTGAAGGATTTTGTACGCGTTCTTCAGGATGTGAAGCACCGAGTAGAAGAACAACAATATATCAGGAAGTCAACGGGTGATCAGTCTCGAAGGGACGTTTCTCCTTATAAAGAGGGAGATCTGGTTCTTGTGGAGACCCACTTGGCGAGTAGTGCAGCCAAAGGCTTCACGAGCAAATTTGCACCAAGACGGGAAGGCCCGTATCGTGTCTCACAAGTTATCAGTCCAACATCATTTGTAGTTGTTGATAGTGAGGGGATGATCAAAGGGAAATACCATGCCAGCGCTCTGACACCTTATTTGGGTTCGACCTCGGTCATCGTTCATCAGCGCCGTCGTGGCAGACCAGCCAAGTCACAGCCGGGCCGTTCTTGTGACTTGGAGGGGGAGGTTATAGCGCGCCATAATAAACGGGCCACGTTGCCAGCTCGTGCCACCCCTCGCACCCCACACGCCCCTCAAAGCACGCCACCTCGCCGGTCGGCGCGCCTGCTCGCGCGCCGTTGTAATGCGCAGAGCGCAAGCGCCAGTCCGCTGTGAGCCACCACTTTGATAGCGCGCACGCACGCGCTCCGCACCGCGCGGCATCGGCGGCCTATCTATTTCGTACCTACCTACTTTCTTCTAATTCAATCCTGTCGTGTTGTTTTCGATCGTGTAATTGTTCAACTGTAAAATCCAGTGTGTAATTAAACCCTATATCGCGTAACCGTCGCTTCTGTTCAACACCCCCTATAAAATAAAGTCTTTCGTGATTTTAATTCTAATGTTAATGTTATGTCCATTTTTTTAGAATAAGTTAGATTTAGATTGTTATAAGATATCTACTTAAATGATAAGTCCTCTCCACATTTATCTTTTGCTGTGCCCGACAGGGTCCACGATTGTTACCTGCCAAATAACTACCACCTAAGCCTACATTGTGGAATGCAATAAAGTATTGAGTATTGAGCTTCATGTACGTGGTGTGCGGAAAACAAAAAATGGAGGTGTTATTATTAGCACCGAAACCAAACAGGATGCTGACAAACTCAAGCACGCAGTCCAGATGTCGTCATCAGGACTCACTGCCGACGAGCCCAACAAGCGAAAACCCCGGATCACGGTTGTGGGAGTGCCGACTTCTTTGTCTGATGATGACGTCTTCAGGTTCATGTACGAGCAAAACATCGTAGATAAGTTTCCAGCGATGTCACTGGAAACCTTTTTGGCCGAAGTGAAATTTAGCCACAAATCTGGGAAGAAAGATGTATCTACCTGCAACTTTGTTATTGAAGTTCCAGCCAAGATACGTAGAGCCTTAATATCGCAAGCTAGGCTTTTTATAAATTGGACTTCCTGTCCTGTTAGGGACTTTACCATAGTTACTAGATGCTACAAATGCCATCAATTCGGTCACGCAGCAAAATCTTGCAGAGAGAAAATGTCAGTGTGGTCACTGTGGAGAAGCAGGCCACTCGATATCTGAGTGCGCGAGGAAAGCGGACACTCCTAAATGTGCAACGTGCTCGCGGTTTAAGAAGCCCAACAACCATAAAACGGAAGATGTTGAGTGCCCTGCTAGGAAATTAGCTGAGTATAGGTACATCAACTCTATTGACTACGAGGGCGAATAGAGCGTCATACTCTAGGTTGGACTTCCGCGTTGAATGCATGTTGCTGACACATTAATATTTATTGTTTTGTACTTTAGAACATAAATAGTTGCCAAAGTCGATATTTTTGCTAAAAGTGGCCACTTTTAGCAATAATTGCCGTTTTGGCTATTTAGCTATGAGTTATGTATTAAAAATAGCTGTCATAAAAAAATAGATACATTTATTCAGTGCACTACAGAGCGGTTTTTTATCTACTTGTCTTAAATTTACCACAATTAATAAAAAACGATTGGCGGCGCTAGTGGACGGAATACACACTCTTAAGTTTCTTACTATTGTTTTGTTAGCTTGTTTCAAATTCATATTTTAATATCAAATAAATATTGCGCAATTTTTAGATAGATTTGCCTCATTCATTGAAAATTAGTTATGAATTCCGCTCAAACTTATCAATTATTGTGGGAGTTTGGATTCAACTTATACATTTTAATACCGAAGCATAATATCCACTGGCAACACTGTCAAAGAACAATTGAATTAGTATTGTAATAAACTTTTTAAATGTATTTTGGTCCTGGCAGTTTAATATATTATTTTTAATTTGACAACACTTCGAAATTACGGTTTGAACTTCTCGTCATTTACATGTGGGGCGAAAGTCATTTTATAAATAGTAAAGGCAGAGCAGAGCGAGTGATCAGCGAGACACGAAGTAAGTCGGTTGACACTTGTATTCAGTAATCCGTGTGTATAATAATGTTTTATTATACAAAGACACCCAGTGTTTAAATTTACAAAAGAAAATATACGTTTTTTTACACTTAATTACCGTCTAATAATGCTAGTTGATTACCCACATACTTGTTGGTTTTCATACTAACTGTATTAACAATTTAAAATCTAATGCAAAGGACATAAGATACAACTC
The DNA here is from genome assembly GCA_963859965.1 of Ceramica pisi. Taxonomy (NCBI): domain Eukaryota; kingdom Metazoa; phylum Arthropoda; class Insecta; order Lepidoptera; family Noctuidae; genus Ceramica; species Ceramica pisi. The sequence continues at coordinate 36,245,317 of OY982527.1, read as the reverse complement.
AAAAACGAACACTCGTTTACTAATCAATTTCACGAAGTTAACGGCAGCTCCGAGCGCTTGTGTAAGTACCGGGCAACTAAATACCACGTCGAAATGTAAGCTCGGCGAAGTTCTATGCAACCCGGTCAATCAATACCTGCGCGGCGCACATCTGCGCGTTGCACCTGCGCGTTGTATGCTGATATTTTCAGTACGCATAACTGAACTGAAAGTCAATTCTGGCAGTGGTAATTTTTTGAGCCTCGTCGAATGTTCCAAATAAGCCAGTGACCCACTTTTTTGGGACAAAAATTTGATGAATGATTAAAAAGATAATATAAATAACGAATACGCTACGCAACTTACTTGGCTGAGGAGCGGTAGATTTAAGGGCGGCAATACACGCGCTTTTTGAGGAACAAGAGGATGACTAAATGAAGGGAGTAAGTTTGCTTACTATAAACTCGTTTTTTTTGGTTTTCTTTTACTAACACACACTGTCCATTTCAAAACCAATTACATCTACTGAGGGTGCGTTTCTAGCAGTAATTTGTAATAGGATAACTTAATTTTCCTAGGCCCTGTTTCGTTCCTGATTACCTCATACAAACTCAACTCAAACTTGAAGTAATTACAGCCATTTTAAGCATTTCTGATTTGTCAAGGTTAGTACTGACCTATTCACCAAAAATAAGGTCCATTGGGTGTGTCGTCGAGATTAATGGGTCGTGTCTTCCTATGCCAGGATACCAAACTATAGACGAAATATGAGTAGTACTGCGATGTTGCATTAATTCCAATTTCATTCAGGTTAATCAAATTATATCAGGAATATGTTCTTATCCGCACGTGACGTGATTGGTTACGACTGCTTATCAAACTAAAGTTAGAAATTCCCTGAGTATGGTCATCTATAAAGAGGAACGATTTGTTTGTTAGAATTGAATTGGCTCCGAGACTTCTGAACCGATTGGAAAAATTCTTTCACCATTATTACTACCCTTTGCAATTTATTACATTCTTAGCGAATGACGTTGGAAAAAAATGTAAACAAACTCTTTTTTTGTAAACTAGCTTCTACTAGCGGCTTCGCCCGTGTGATCCCTAGGGAACATGTTCCCGGGATAAAAAGTAGCTTAAATGTGCTATTCCAGACTATAATCTATCTTTGTTCTAAATTTCATTAAGATCCGTTAAGCCGTTCTGGCGTGATTGAGTAACAAACAACCAAACTTTCACATTTTCTTTTATTTTTTTTCATTTTTTCTATTGATTGTAGCGTGATGAAAAGTATACTATAACCAGCTCAGGAGTATGAAAAATAATTATACCAAGTTTCGTTAAAATCCGTCGAGTAGTTTTTGTTTCTATAACAGTTATACAGACAGACAAAAATTTTATTGATTGCATTTTTGGCATCAGTATCGATCCCTAATCACCCCCTGATAGTTATTTTGGAAATATATTTCATGTACAGAATTGACCTCTCTACAGATTTATTATAAGTATAGATATAGATAGATAATAGTTTTTAGATACTTGGAAAATGGACAAAATTCTATTCTAAACATTAGATTTTGCTAATTATTTTAGAAGCTGTAAGGAGATAAGGAGGATTGGTCCAAGTAGCGTCGACAAATGAGCCCTATATTTTCTGAAAACTTATTGAAAGAGCATAATTTTTTATGGAGCTAAAAAAGAATCCTGTATGGAAAAAAATATCGATCATTAAAAATCTAAATGTCAACAATGATTGGAGGCATAATAGGAATCAGACGTACATCATTTTCCAGCTCGTGAAAACAGTGTTGTTTTTTATTATGGACACAAAAAAGTCGGCCTATGGAGAATACAATTAGAAGCCATATTAGTGTTTTGCGAGAAAATAAATCATCGAATGCAAGAGTTAAAAGAAAAGTCGGTGAATGAGACGTACATAATTTTGCAGCTCGTTACAATTATATTATTTTTCACAATGAACAATCGGCCTACGGCAAAAAGTTAAATTTCATGTGTTGGCGTGAAATAGTATAAAATTATACTTGGTTTTGGATTCAATCTCGTTAAATCAAAAAGCTTATATGAATTTTATACATTAAAAAATCACGAAGGGCTTGCACTGCACGAGTTGTCATATTATGCATCATTATTGCGTGTGATAAGCATGCGAACTAAAAATTGTAGATACAGACCGAGACTAGTTCTTTGTTAAATACGGAACCCTAACGAATCAAACTAACTGTGACTATGGCGTACATGTCTGTTTACCCCTATAAGGATTATAGTCGTAATCGAGACGGTACTTCACGCCGGAACAGCTTCTTAAACTGTATCAAGCGCAAGTTCGATCATGTATGGAGTACTGATCTTTGGGACAGATCTGCCAGCTTGATGCCCTCGAGTCAATTGAAAAACGAGCCAAGAGGATGATCGGCAATGATAAGCTCGTCGAATCGAAGCTCCAAAGTCTTGCATCGACGCAGAGTTGCTGGTCTGTCGGTGTTCTATCGGTTGCATTTTGGGCAGTGTGTGACGGAATTGCATAAATTAATTCCGCCAAGCCCGTTCCACCATCGGACCACAAGACGTACGGCGATGTGCCAACGGTACATAGTGGACATCCCACCTATACGCACAAAATGTTTTGGGAATATATTCATCGTGCGTACAGCTAAGGAGTGGAATTCTCTGCCTGAGTCTGTGTTTCCTGATAGCTACAACCTGGGAGTCTTTAAGTCAAGAGTGAATAAGTTACTTCTAGGCAAGCGTGCTCCACCTTAGACCGCATCATCGCTTATCATCAGGTGAGATAGCGGTCAAACTTATGCCTATAAATAGTAAAATAAAAAAGTTGTGAAGGTTATAAGTATGGTAGTTATAGTACTCGTAGAGTAGTGAATATTTGAGGAAGCGATCTGCCCGTTACCTCAACGCATCCAAGAGGGCCATGGCCATCAAGATTTTTTTATGGATGGGAAATCATCAAATGACTTCTTCTGCTTTGGGCGAAGCAGAAGGGAGTGTCAGACTCTTACTGACTAAAACCCATCCGTGTTCCTCTTAGTGCCCTTTGCATTCTAGGGCCGCGGTGACTCTTTTGAACAAATTCCGCAAACCTAGCAGCCCTAGCGGGCCCCGTCTACTATGCTGACATCTCTTGGAGGCGCGCGTAACACAACGCGCCGTCGACCCGGGCCTGGTTCTGATCGGACATCGAGCCACCCGACACTCGCCGTCCGCAGGCCCGACCCTACGATGGCCGGGAATCGCCCTGTGACAAACGACGCCCGGGGCGTCTTCTTGTGTTGCGGTTACGGCGGCCGGGGCGTGAGGTTTCCCTCTCTCTCAAGCGTTCGGCCTCTTCCTTCGCTAGCATTACTGCTTCGCAGAAGGAGGTGACCGCTTCCCATGCCTCCTCGCTCCAGACCATGGATTGAAACAGGGACCAGGGACGCGAGAGGTTGTCATCGCCGATCGCCTTGACGAGGAGACGGCGTTGCTCCACCCACGCAGGGCAGGCCTCCACCGTATGTTCCACTGTGTCCTCCGGGCGATACTCACAAGTGTTGCCACCCGGGCGTGTCCTCCCGCCGAATCCGAAACAGGTATCTCCCGAAACAATCGTGTCCAGTGAGTACCTGCGTCAGACGGAAGGTGACGACGCCGTGGCGCCGCTCTAGCCACTCCTCAAAGAGAGGACTTACCGCCGCAATTGTGGCGTGCCCAGCGCTGGGTTGCGGTAGTTAGGAAAACAATTAAACAAAGCTAGGTAGCATGTAGCAATTTTTGAAATAACGGTTTCGTTTTGACTCTTCAATAAGTTATTTCTTCTGTCTGTTCAATTTATTGCACCTGTTCGAAAACATCAGATTTTACGATGGCTACGCGAACCACTTCGGGTGCTTCCAGGATGCACCGGCTAAGAGCCATTTATTTAGACCAAACAAGGTCTATAGTGTATTTGTTTAGGTAATAAACTAAAGATAAACAAATCATAAAAAGGGTTGTTTATAGATGACACTTCCTTCATTCCAAATACGTAACAACAAAATTTAATTTATCTACGATTTTACGATAGTTTTCTTTCGGAATCTTCTAATAAGTGTCTGTTAAAACTTTTTCATTAATTCCAGAAAGTTCTCTCCGTAGATATAACTACTTGAGTACAATTTTTAGTTACATTTACAAAATGATATGATATTATTCGAGTAAATGATTTCATGACATTTAGCCTAAAAAACAAGATAACACACGTAATTTCACTCAGTTTATTTGGAAAAAGTAGGGTCTGCATCTTTTAAATATTAGATAAATAATAAAAAGTAAAAAAAAATACTTTTTTTGGCTGTATGGCGAATGCCATTGCCTAATAAAGTCGCAGTGACATTTTGAAGTCAACTGAGTTGAGTGACATTTTGTTGCGTGATTGCGTGTTCTTTTTCTTTGGTGTAAGCATTTTGTTACTTAAAATGATGAATTGAATGAATGAGCATTTTTGGGGGCCGAGTCACCCGCGTCCGTAGGAGAATACCCTTCAGCGAATCCCTACACGTGGTCCCCGGGTGGTGCTAAACAGGTGACACTAACCGCCTCCGTGGTCTAGTGGTTATACCACCTGATTCAGACCCAGAGGTCCGGGGTTCGATTCCCAGCGGGGGCAATTTTTTTTTTGCTCGGTTTGGTTGGTGGTAGGACTTCTTCTAAGTCCGCCTGGCAAGCTACCACCATCATGTCTAAGTCTGTCGCCATAACAACAATGTTAACAGCATTGTTGTGTACCGGCAGTTGAGGTATGATAATTCCGGGTGAAACTCGCTTCCATCTTCGGCCTAATCATCACTTTCCATCAGGTGAGATTTGGGCCAAGAGTTTCCCCGTTTTGTATAAAAAAAAAAAAAAAAATGTTAAGTAATTAAATTTAGTTACTTAACATTAATGATTGCAAAGTGCTTGATGTTCGACAACACTTCATACTACAGACAGTTATTCTGCAGCACCACAGCACCCCATACCGAATAATAGAAAATAAAAAACGTATTAAACGTCGAAAAGATGGGATATGCACCCTGCCACGTGTACGTTCAACTTTTGTCAAGAGATTTTTTCATTTTCTTGGTCAGTTTCTTTACAAACTTTTCTTTTTCAAAATAAACGGAGAGTGTCAAATCTACGGTCTACCGTATTACAAATGCAAAAAGACTGTACAATCGTACCTCCAAAGTAAGTCATGCGACGAAACTGAAAAGATCTTAACGTAGGTGATGTACATCGACAAGCACGAACACGCAAACAAACACCAAACTAAATGTCTAACTATATATAAATACTTTATAAATACTTAGAAATTGTAACAGTAATTTCAGAAGCACTATGTAAGTTTTACATCATTGTACCTTATGGGACCAGACTGCTTCTCCTTAACACAGGTTTTCATAAGCTAGGAGAGCAGTGCTCACGTTTGTAGAAATAGTACTTTTCTTTTTGTAAAACTGTATTTTAACGTGTACCACAATCCTATGTTTTTGAGTAAAATAAACAAATAAATAAATAAAATAAATAATGGCAGAAAAGAGGAGACGTGGACAAAATTTTTCACTCGAAGATAAAGATAAGTTGATTAAGTTACTGCTCCATCACAAATAAACTATTCTTAATAAAAAGACAGATGGGACCACAAATGAGGCGAAAAACAGTGCGTGGATAGCCATCACAAATTCTTTTAATTCTACATCATACTTGTTAAAATCTTTCGATCTTTCACGGTAAATACGAGGTCGCCTTAAAAAACTTCGGTTACTCAATAATTCTATATCTTCAATTGCTTCCAAAGCTTCATAAACATCGTGGTCACTATCCATTTTTTCTCGTTAACTAAGAGTAATCTTCACAAAATAACCTAAAAATATGTGTCACTTAAGTGTTACGGGGTCGTCAATTCATCCCCTAAATTATAAGGCCCCCTTAATGCTTTAGGTGTCACTTAACCGTTGGTGAAACCAAAACTTGCGTTAGGAGTCCCTTAAATTTGTTTAGGAGACACTTAAATTTTAGGGGCTATTGGTGAAAACGGGCATTAAAATGGCAGATTTAAAAATGCTTTTGCCAGAGGCCTTAGCAAGTGTGACAATGGATAATTGGATAAATTGTGAGGACCATATTGTCATCAAAGAGGAGCAAAAAATGTTTAATTTAGATAAAATAATAGATGAGACAACTGAACGCTTCATTATTCATGTGACAGATAGTTCTACTTCACCATCAGATTCAGAATAAATTGTATTAGAATGTGGTGATTAAATAGAACTATCTGTCACATGAATATTTTCAAAAGTTTTCTCAAATTGGTCTCTTAAACCACAGCATTAGATATCATATGAAACTTTTCACGTTTTCTCGTTTCGTTTATCGTTTTCGTAATCACGCTTTGTTTAGATAATGGCATTTGAATTGACAAATAAACGATTCTCACATAAATTTAGTTTAATTAGAACCCAAGAAATATTCGTCGTAATAAAAGGTTCAGCACCTCTGAGTCACGTGGTTTTTTTTGTTTACCTTTAGTTAATTACCTAAACAAATACACTATAGTGAGATAGTGGTCAAACGCGTGCCTATCAGCAGCATTGTGCCGTTTTGTTGTATTTTTGTATTTACTGCTTTTATTACTTGAAAGTTATTTTATTATGTTATTTAAATTTAGTAATATTGTATTTTTATTTTTTTCTTGGCATTTATAAAATTTTGACATTTCCCCAAATCTGACATAATGTGCATGACAACCTTATGACATGTTTTAGCTAATTAATAAATAAATTAATAAATAATCGTTTGTTATTAATATTTTCTTTTCTTTATCAATAACTAGCTGTCCCCCGCGGCTTCGCTCCCGTCAATTCAGTATTCATTGCACATATCGAGTTTTCATTGTTTTTAAGATGTATTCTGTTATTCGGGTCGGAGACAAATCCAACGAATCAATAACCATGCAAATTGGTTCAGCAGATCTCGAGTTATAAGTGTTGTAACAAACCCGTCTTTGTTTTATATATATAGATTAATGAATTAATGTATACTCAGCATCGTTCGTTTGTTTGCGGTGCCCTAACAGGGTTCATGCACAAAAGTGACAATAAATGAAATTGTGAAGTGTGTTGTGTGCATGAGAGCAAATAAATAATAAAAAAAAAAAACGAAGAACCAGAACAACATTTTTAATTGACGTTTTTTCTCTTATTCCAACATATAAATGCTAAATCGAACAGGGAAAAAATGCGCATTTGCTTATTTGCTTACTATTCTTTCGCTAGCGGCCAGGCAAAAAAGAAAACATACAAGTCTTCTATTGGTGCGCGGTCTAGTCTGTGGACTCAAGGGGGCTATTCTCTAAGCCCAAAGTCCGTAGTAATGGACTTAAGATTAGAACCCATACTAAAAATGAATTGACAGTACCTGTCAAATCGTGTTGTCGTTTATTTTAGTGGTTAGGTAAATAATCGAATACGTCCGATACTAAGGCCAAAACTACGGACTTCGGGCTTAGAGAGTAGCCCCCCAAACACGGTTTAAGAATCGTTTTATTACACTGTACCATTTTAAAAATTAACCCTTCTCCTCCAAGCTTAGGAAGTAAAGTATCTGTGATGTAATACAAAGAACTAATTGTTAGTACGCTCGTGGCTAAATAACATCCGACGCACGGGACAATCTTCAAGGTTAAGCAACGCTTGCTGAGGTTGATCTGTGGATGGGTGACCATCTTAACATACTGAGACTCCTTTTTGCTTCGGAAAGCACGTTGGTCTTGGCTGTCATTTGTAGATCTTTGGCAGTTGTTACGGAGAGTCGGAAACCAAAAAATCTGACACCAGTCTTGCCTAGGCGTAGTGTTACCTAGTTAATGGGTTGTCAGAGTCTGGTAGGCAGCCCGAGCACATAAATACTGGCGAGGGTCGGCTTCGAATGGCAGCCGATATAGCTAGCCTTTTCCCATATTGAGCACTACTAAAGCGCGGTGATAAACAAACGCCCCTTCAAGCCCCAAAAAACGAGGTTTCCGATATGAACTAGACGCATTACAGCAGTAGAGATAGGTCAATCAATCAAAACAGTCATGCGCGCTGCAGGTTATGCACCGTAGCAATGGGTTGTCAGAGTCTGGTAGGCAGCCCGAGCACATAAATACTGGCGAGGGTCGGCTTCGAATGGCAGCCGATATAGCTAGCCTTTTCCCATATTGAGCACTACTAAAGCGCGGTGATAAACAAACGCCCCTTCAAGCCCCAAAAAACGAGGTTTCCGATATGAACTAGACGCATTACAGCAGTAGAGATAGGTCAATCAATCAAAACAGTCATGCGCGCTGCAGGTTATGCACCGTAGCAATGCGCGCGTTGCAAGTGGGCGTTGACTTCAGTCGTATCTATCGTTCTCTCTTTCACACAAAGCTGTTGATTTTCGGAGCAGTTCCAAAATTATGCGACCAATATTTTTTTTATCTCGCTGTAGAAAGTCTAATGAAATCCAATGCTTGCAAAATACCACGGGAAACCATACAAAATTTTTAGATTCTTTAAATATTTATCTGGTCACACAAATCTTTTATAACATAGCCTAATCAGAAAATATAATATGTCTACGCGAGCGGTACACCTTAATATTCCTGTTATTGTCAGCACTCAAACATAATGGTAGGCACTGTGGACCTTCTTGGTTGAATTGGCCCGTCAACAAAACTTTGATAGGTTTCATGAAAAAGATCGAATAGAATATAAATTCTATTCTATCTTGACTGTATTTAACGTGAAATGTAGATTTGTCTTACAGAGTGAGTCATTTATTAGCTTTAAAAAAAAAATAGTTTATTTGCACCTTCAGGTTAAATACATAGGTAGTAACTTAATTATGGTTCACAATAAAAAAAAAAAAAATAGGCCTTCAGGTAAGTAATGTTGTAAGTCCGAGTTGCAGCCAATACCTAAGCTAAGATAACTTAATATCTTGTAATTATAGGTATCAGCGCCCACCTTCGATTATTAGTTTATTATAATTACAATTTACAGCCGATGTTATTGTGCCCAGCTTGTACAATAATCTTAAATGAATGAGTTAAAATGTTGAAATATTAGAATTTTGAGGATAAGGTACTATTCGTTAAAAACGGTCCATTTATTCTAACTAAGCACAAAAATTGATACATTACGAAATTCAGGTTCAGGTGCAAAACCCGTTTTAAAATTAATTAGTAAAAAAAATTTAATGTAAGTAAGAACTAATAAACGGTGAGTGCAAGTGACAGTGTGCGTGGGTGCGACTGTTTGTGTGTATGAGTGTGTGTGTATAAGTGTGTGTGAGTGTGTATGAGAATGTGGGTGTATGTATGTGGTGTGTGTATGTACCAGTGGGAAAACTTAAGTATTTAAGGTTAATCCTGAATTACTTTTTTTTTTATATATATATATATCGAGATTATGCAGGTATGATAAAAAGCTTCTCAGTTTCATCATAGGTTATTGATAGAAGCCAAGTGATCACATTCTGTTTGCACTGTCTTTTTGGCAATGTCAATTTTTTTAACTTTTTATTTGTTATGTTGTATAGTCTTGGGCCAAGGAACATGTTGAACTTTTGAGCAAAAGAAGTTCTACAGGGTACAGATTTCACTATATCGAAGCGTCTTCTCCTGTTAGTTTCATTTGTGGTCAGGGAGCATAGCTTGACACCGGAATGCTGTCTCATAATTAAGGCTAGTACAAAAAGTTTACGTACAGTTAGAACCTCACTTTTCCTATACAGTTCAGTGGTAGAAAAATGCCTAGGTTTAAAATAACTTACCTTTAATAAGGCTCTTTGAGCTCTTTCTGCAATTAAATTATGCGTTTTAGCAGCCCCACCCCAACAGGTAATACAGTAGGTTATAACCGATTGACACAAGGAGTAATATATCATTTTCATAATATTTGCATTGGCTGAGTGCCGTATTTGTTTAAATACATATATAAGTTTTCTGATTCTGTTTGATAAATTTATTATGTGATTTTTTAAATTAAGATTTTTGTCAAATATGAGTCCTAAATATTTTATATTGTCTACAGTAGATAGGGCAGGACAAGAACAATTAATAGATTTACTATGGCAGATGTGAGAGATAATACGGTCAGTTGAATGTAGTGGTTCACTAAAGTTACGAATAGAGAAAGGAATGCATTTAGTTTTGTCGGTATTAAGAGAAAGGTAATTATGAGCAAGCCAATTTGTGACAATGTTAAAACCTTGTTGTGCTTTTTGAAAGGTGTCATTCCAAGTATCACCATGAAATGTCAGGGTAGTATCATCGGCATACGAAATTATTTTGCAGTTTTCAATGTTAAGTAGTGTAAGATCATTAATATAAACTAGGAACATCGTTGGTCCTAGGATACTACCCTGTGGCACTCCGTGAGTCACAGGTAAACTACCGCTAGTGTAATTTGCGATTTTTACCCTCTGTGTTCTTCCAGTTAAGTAATCAGACAGTACTTTGAGTTGAATTCCACGGATACCGAGTTGATATAACTTTGATCCGAGCAAGTTCTCCAATAGATGAATCTAATCGTTTTTTGCTGTAATTTACAGTAAATAGTAAGAGATATCGCAGCGGCAGTAGCCTAAAATATCACAGTACTTACCACAGTGAATGGTTTCACTCCAACAATCTTCACGATGGCTGCAAGCCACTACGATTACGTTCTAGGACGCAAAAAAGAACGACGCTCGTCGATACGCACCACTCAGATAAAGCGAAGGAAATTTGTGTCTCGTTCCGCTCCGTATTCACAAGGACGGTGTGATAAAATTGACGATATTCGCGAAACTGTCCAAAACACGATAAACGATGTTGAATTAGTTCAATAAATCACTTTTAGAACTCAACGCATGTTATTCGGAGTTATATGATTAACTGTTAAGCAACGACCCTCTCCCTAGTCCGCCAGACGGGCAAATGGACGAGCTACGTAGAGCACCCTTATTATTTTTCAAAAGGGTGGGTTGATGACGCCTGCGTATTGCACTGAACATGCAGCGTTGACACGCCCTTAACCCGTCCGAGCTGCGAACGGTCGATAAATTTCTTTGCTGTAAAATAGATTCGGAGCATATACTTTTTATACACCATAATTGTTGCGCAACTCTACACTATATAATATTATTGAGTGGGTGTCATTTGTTTTGGTTTTGCCTACAAAGATTCCAAACGTTATAGTTGCGAAAATTATGATAAGTTCCATAACTAATATTCTGACAGGTAGCTATCAACGCCCGTAGTTGTATAGTCTTACTATTGTTCTATTAATTTGCGGGCGCTGACAGATATTTAATTGTTTTATCCATAAAGACGCTTTCGATTTTTATTCAGTGACAGTTTTACTGTACTCTGTCGTACAATTATTGCAGAAAAATTAACGTCGAACAGTATGTCGGACTCTTAAGGTGGCTCTAGTCGATATTTTTTCCATAGAAACTTCGGGAGGGTATTACTCCGCTGTTTGACAGAGTACATCAAAAGTTAAACATAATATCGTTTTGTCATATTATTAGTTTTGTCTGTATGGAAACAGAATGGTAAAATAAAACGCCATTAAAAAGTTATGAGCCACCAAAGTTTCGTTTTTCTTGCCAATTTTAACGCATCTTTGGGCGTAAATAAGTAATAAACACAATGTAAAATCTTTAAAACTAAGTCGGTACCGACAAAGCTCAATTATCGAAGAATTCAATAACTTTTATTTTTAATCGATTTATGCAGTAGGTTTTTCATAAAACTCGATTTACGAAAGGCCTTCTCATATTTTTTTACGCGCGCGTTTTACTATGAATTATCGTGCCTCTCACTGAATAATGTTCCCCCCGGTGCGGTGCGGGGGGACAATGCTCACGCACACGTGCGTATTCAAGTTACGATTGTGTCTGCTGCGGTGTGCTGTGGCCTGTGGCCTATGTCGTTCATACGTTACATACGTAGGTAGACTATACTTGCGCTCTAATTTATATTGACTCATTGGCTTGATTTTTGGATTTCAACATTATATTTTATATCTGTTTGACTTCGCACTGAAGTTTGGACTCCGTATTTGCGTTTGAAATTGTTATTGTTGCTTTGAGTGGACGCTGCATAAGTACGTGACATTGATTTGAATGATTGAAAAAGTTTTAAAAACCACATATTATAAACAATGGGTAGAAAAGTCATAATTTGGCGTCGTGACCGAGTCTTCAACACCGCGTCGCTGCCCGCGCCCGCTGCCGGCTGCAGTGTAAAATCATCGCGGCGGGATGCTATCGCGCAATGAATTTTCAACTCTCGATGTTGAAACCAATGATACCATTGTACACTTGTTTTTATAAACGTTTTTCCTGTACTTGTTATGAGGTGTACAATAAAGTATATAATAAATAAATACTTAAATATAATTATAAGTTGAAACGGTGTCTTTTTTTGACGCGTTGTGATTAACTCTGCTGAGTGCTGGGTTCTCAACGCTCGGCTGAACGGAATATTTTTACGTCCGTGCGTACGGTGGCTAAGCGTTCTTACAATCGAGCGACATGACGCCGCCGTGCCACCGCCGCCGCACGCGTCTACGACAGGGACAACTGCACGCGTCGTTGGTGGTCGTTGAAGCGCCCGTCGACAGCCAACGACAAAGGTTGCCCTTGCCGGCCGCCAGCGGCAACGTGTCGCTCGTTTAGTTGAGTACCTAGGTAGCAGGTAGCGAAATCCAAAGTTCAAGCCAAGGTCAATGTAATGTTTGTTACTGGGTTCATTCTATTTGCTTTCAAAATAGTTTCTTGCAATTGACAAACCTAATTTTGTGTTCGTAGGTACTTTTGCGGCGGACAAGACTTTTTTATGGATGGGAAACCAAATAACTGCTCCCGTTTTGGGCGAAGCAGAAGGGAGTGTCAGACTCTTCTTGACTAAAACCCATCCGTGTTCCTCCTAATGCCCTCTGCGTACCGTACTTACCAGGGCCGCGGTAACTCTTTCGAACAAATTCTGCAACATCATAGTTTACATAGCTCTCTGCCTAATAGGTACCTACTGTTATATTAACGTAGGTAGGTACTTACCTACAAGCAAAGATGCCATAAAACCAAACCGTTGGCGTCGTAGACACTAAAATTTTAACGTTAGGTAGGTAGGTATTTAGGAGCTAAGTAAACAATCTATAAGTGTCACTTGTCTGATAATTTAAAGCAATCTAATAATGAATGCAAATCTAAACACGTCTGTGTCAACCAAGAGGGGTAACTAAAATAGAAAACCGACCAAGTGCAAGTCGGACTCACGCACCGAGGGTTCCGTACAAATATTATAATATAAGCAAAAGTTGTGGATTACGATTTATGACGTACCTATTAAAAAAAACTCCTTACTAGATCTAGTTCGAACCAATTTTCGCTGGTAGTTTACATGGTAATTACATCATATATTTTTTTAGTGTTATCATTCTCTTATTTTAGAAGTTACAGGGGACACACACATATTTTACCACTTTGGAAGTGTCTCTCGCACAAACTATTCAGTTTAGAAAAAAATTATATTAGAAACCTCGATATCATTTTGGAATTATGGATAGGGGATCCATACTATACCGGCCTACAGGTTTAGGTAGGTAGTAAGTTCACAGAATACATCTACTTACCAAGTTTAGAGTTTTCGACAGCATAGTTCTTATAGTTTCGGAATAAAGTGGCTGTGACATACGGACGGACAGACAGACAGACAGACATGACGAATCTGTAAGGGTTCCGTTTTTTGCCATAATTTGGCTACGGAACCCTAAAAATTAAGAAGACAGGTAGGTAAGTAAGTAATTTTGATAACAATTTATAGGATGGTACTTAGGTAGAACTAATTTCATTATTAGGTACTAGCGACCCGCCCCGGCTTCGCACGGGTGCAATGCTGATACTAAATACACTACAGAAAAACCGTGAGAAAAACTGTTACCAACCTACCTCGCGTATGAGCCGCGCGGGTACCTTACATAGATCTAACTAAACTCCCCTCCCGCACGCGCACCACCGCCTTGGTGACCGCCGCAACGGGCCGTGCAGCAGAAATCGTAATATTTTCATTTCGCCATAACTTCAAAACCAAACGTCCGATTTTAATCATTCAAAGACCAAATATGATCTACATAAACTGTACTTAGTGATGAAATACTTTAATTTGATAAGGATTAATGGCATGAGTAAAATAAACGCGTTTAAATGTAGTCCAAAAAAAATCTAGATTTTTAAATAAAAAAATGGTTGTTGCGCCTCACTCGACATAGATAGGTATAGTGTGTCGCGGACTTTTTTGTAGATATTTATAAGATCTACAATTAATTAGAACAATTTATGGTTGTATCTTTTATAGTTTAGGCAGCGTACGCAAAATAAGTAACTTTTCTGGTTGATTTTTACACCCTGTGTCCGAAAAACCCAAATATCTTACGAAACCCTATTTTTTTGCAAAATAAAATATAGCCTATGTTACTCGTGGATAATGCAGCTTTCGAATGGTGAAAGAATTTTTAAAATCGGCCAAGTAGTTTTTGAGCCTATTCATTACAATCAAACAAACAAACAAAGTTTTCCTCTTTATAATATTAGTGTAGATGTATCTAGTACTACGGACATAAACTGCGATGACTATTCAAGTAAGCATCTGTCGGTGGCGGCGTGGCGGCTGCATTACCACCAAGGAAAAACTAAACATAATAACAATAGAATAAGCAATCCATATTAGGTACCTATAGGGCCGTAGAGGTATAAAACGATAACACAGCGCCTACTATTTTTAGTAAGAGTTTTTAGGTAGGTAGTAGCTGATTTCTCGGCGAGCGTCGAGCGACTATGCGCAGCGGCGCGCGGTGGAGGTATGTGTGCATCGTGTAACTTCGATTTAGTTCGGAACGGTTCGGAACGATGTTTGTGTGCGTGCGAACTAGACGTGCATGAAGGCTAGCGTCTAACTGCTCATCACTGGTACTATCTCTGTCGGGCATGATGCGAGGTGAGACAGCGTGCTTTTCGGCCATACCTACCACTGAGTTCGAGCCCGCGACTAGAGCCACCTTAAGAAAAAATAATCTTTTCGTTATTTCAAATAGAGCAAGAATATGTTTTTGTTTTTCGTTTTTATGGCTAAGACGTAGGTATTATTATGTTAATTTAACTTGTAGTGTGTAAGACTTATGTAATGTGTGTGTACTCATAATCTAGGCAGTAATAAACGAGATTCCAATGAAGGCACTTGTTTAAATCATCATCCTGGACCGACAACCGTACACGGCGACCTGCCATCTGAACCGGGTACCGAGTTCGGTCGCGTAACTTAATTAATGGATTATGATAAAGTGAATTCCTTTACTATAACAGTAATATTTTATTTTAATTTGGCTAAAATAAAAAGAGGACGTTTTTATAACGCAAAGTGCATCGGGAGGATCAAATTCGGCTTCTATACAGGAATATCACCTATCAAACATAATTATCGTATTTTTTATTTTTTGCACCTTGCTCAGAATCCCGGACTTTACGCAGTGTCACTATTCGTGGATAAGGAATGAGGTTTTCGCACAAAACCTGTCACGATCGTTTCGTCAACCGCACCCGGAGACTCGTGCTTGTTACGAGTGCCGTCAGCAGCGCCAGGAGACTTGCAAGGAGGTGGGTGTCAGAGGCCAGAAACCGTAGTAAGTCATACAAGATAATAGTGAAAAGTGTAGTGAGTTGTGATCTATTTAAGTGAAACACGAAAAGCAACGTTACGGTTATGAGACGAGTTTCCAGAAACTCGTCTCTTTGTCTACAAAGGGACCAGTCCCTTTGTAGACAAAGGGACCAGTCCCTTTGTAGACAAAGGGACCAGAAACTCGTCTCATAGCTTATTTTTTTTTTACATGTTTTGTTGTATAATCATAGAATAATCAATGTCCAGGTGGATAATTCTTATTTAAATTTTGTTAAATGTCGCTTTTTAACCGACCTCCAAAAAGGAGGAGGTTATCAATTCGGTTGTATGTTTTTTTTTATGTTTGTTACCTCATAACTCCATCAATTATGAACCGATTTCAAAGATTCTTGTTTTATCTGAAAGAGGATATACTTGCAGATTGGTCCCATTAAAATTTTATGAAAATCGGTTACGAACTTTGGATTTTAAATCGAAATAGCTGGAATTCGTCTACTTGGATGATAGTTTTATGTCATCCAAGTAATCGAAATTGCGTATTTTGCTTTCTGCGATTTTGCAGTGGTGTTGTTAGGTGTGGGGTACCACTAAAAAGTGAAAAATATAAAACTTTATACAACCGACTTCCAAGAAAAAAACACTACAAAGTAAAAAATAACTTTAATTTCGGAAGTCGGTGTCAAAATACGAAGAAACTTACAAAAACACCGACTTCCGAAATTAAAGTTATTTTTTACTTTGTAATGCTTTTTTTTTGGAAGTCGGTTGTATTTTTTTGTAAAAAGTTTTGTATTACCAATACTAAAAAGTATGTATGTATGTATGACTGCGCTATCTATGTCATTTTAATCAAGTTAATGATCTACTGTTATTGACATCTATTCAACAATTTAAGCATGCAAGATTCCAATGTTAATTAATTGTTTGCGTTATCTAAAAAAAAATGCCATCTACAGACAATACCTCACTTCCAAAAATATGTATAAAAACTAAAAGTGACATCTTTTTAAGGATGGTAAAGAAGGATGTTTACGTGCGCACCATCTCTCTGATATCAATGAAGTTCACGCGAGCGACTGCTACGTCATATCCATAGCATCTTACATATATTTGTAAAGGATATCATATCTACGCTATTCTTTATGCAGTTATTATAGAATCTATGGAACTATTAGCTGTCAGTGTGACATGATGACGTGAGTGACACCGACGATAAATTTTAGAAGGTAAAAGGGAGGTTAAGTGATCTTTAAAAAAACGTGGAAAATATTTTCCTGCTTTATTTTAAATAGAAGTATAATATTATTTAAACTAGAAGTAAAGGCTTTAAACGTTGTTTTTGTTTTTTTCAGGTAAGTTATTCTGTTAAAAATATGTTAATTGTAGCAAAACTTGTGTATAAGAGTGATGTGAATAAAAGAATATTTGTTATTTCAGAAAACGCATTTACGTCTTTGTTGCACCTGAGCATTTACTATAATAAAACAACATTTTCCGCAATAAAAATACAACAAATATGGAGAAGTTAAGATTTGATTTTTGTGTGAAAACATCAGCAGATCGAAAATCAAACATTATTTGCATAACCTCAATAGGAACACCTGATGGCAAAACTTTGGGCATACCGGCCGAATATCAACCTGCAAACTTACAAAAACTTTTAACAAATACATCTAACTATGCCAAGATAAGAAAAGCATTCGGGGGCCGAGTCACCCGCGTCCGTAGGAGAATACCCTTCAGCGAATCCCCGTGGTCCCCGGGTGGTGCTAAACAGGTGATACTAACCGCCTCTGTGGTCTAGTGGTTATACCACCTGATTCAGACCCAGAGGTCCCAGGTTCGATTTCCAGCGGGGGCAAATCTTTGCTCGGTTTGGCTGGTGGTAGGACTTGTTTTAAGTCCGCCTGGCAAGCTACCACCATCATGTTTAAGTCTGTAGCCATAACAACTATGTTAACAGCATTGTTGTGTTCCGGCAGTTAGAGGAATGATAGCCAGTTCCTCTGTGTAAGAGGATTCCGGGTGAAACTCGCTTCCATCTTCGGCCTAATCATCACTTTCCATCAGGTGAGATTTGGGCCAAGAGTATCCCCGTTTTCAATTAAAAAAAAAACATTGAATAAATGATATCAAACAAGGAAAATATGGATAACTTTATCTGATGAGATATCAACGGTATATTTAGATGAAGAACAAAATATACAGTTTCAGGATTTTTACCTTGAAGATGTAAATGAAAATACAACCGACTAGTGACTTCCAAAAAAAAAACACTACAAAGTAAAAAATAACTTTAATTTCGGAAGTCGGTGTTTTTGTTAGTTTCTTCGTATTTTGACACCGACTTCCGAAATTAAAGTTATTTTTTACTTTGTAGTGTTTTTTTTTTGGAAGTCGGTTGTATTTTTTTTGTAATAAGTTTTTATTTTTCACTTTTTAGTGTAACACGGTCAATTGTTGTTACAGTTATAAATATTAACTGTAACACGGTAACTCGACACAGACGTGTTTAACCTACTCGTGCTATAGTGAATTTGTAGGGTATACATAAATAAGGGAAGATTCAATTAAAACAAGTACCTTGCTACTCAATACAAAGTTTATTGTTAACAGTACATATGCAGGTACACATGCAATACAGAAGATACACTCTTCCCTAAAACCCTGTAAAATCACATGAATACACGCTCACCCTGTCTCCGTTCCAGGGTGAACGTATAATACACATGAGACATAAAAAGTATACGAACTCAGGGACGTTTGTATGGGAACGTGAGGTGAAGAACCGCCAATAACTTTAAGCTCAATCGTTTTAGTTAATTAAATAAATATTAGTTGTGCTCGATGCAGAAAAGACTATGCTTAACTCTCGAGACACAACATACCCTGTAAATTATACCAACCCCTCAATTACACGGTCTTTCCACTCATAAGTGACCAGTGAGGTTTACTTTCTCTCTCAATCTGACTCAAACTCAACATACAATATAACCTAGCTAACGGTCATAGTTAGTGGTCTTACTTAGCAATCTTTTATAGAGGTCTTGCATAACGATCTTGCATAGCGGTCTTGCATAGCGATCTTGCATAACGATCTTGCATAACGATCTTGCATAGCGATCTTGCATAGCGGTCTTGCATAACGATTCTGCATAGCGATCTTGCATAAAGATCTTACATAGCGAGTCAATAACCCCTTGGCATCAGCTCTGTGCTTAGCACACGAGCCACGCGCACAGCACGCACCAACGGGGGAAGATATCGTTCAAAACGGGAACAGAAGAATAAAACACGCAGGTACCTTCATAGACCTCCTCGAGCGATGTGGAAATGCGTGTGGCCTACCTCGGCAAATGGGTCTGCCACGCTGTCCGCACACGCGCTGGGAACTAGTACTTATCAGCACACACCAAACGTGACAACTGCGTCCCTCTACTAGCTAGCGTCAAAAAGCCAGAACCTGCAACAATATCCCCCTAATCAGACACAAGAACTCAAACCTCAAGAGGCAATAGAAAATAAACCACGTGCGTGGGTCTTACCATCAAATTCCAGAACAAGGCCCAGCAATTATTAGGCTGCGACTCCATCGGTCTTCTCAGGCTGCGAGCAAAAGGAAATCGACCCCGCGAGTCCTCCAAAACACACCATTGGGTTTAAAAAATATCAAGGCAGCACGATCTATCCCATGTCGTCTGTCTTGCAGTCTTGGTAAAAATGCCTCTTTAGTCCATCCCGGAACCAACAGTCCCACAGATATCTAACTCTGTGACCATAAACGATTTCTCGACTAAAATGCCTATGCACCGGAATAGTCTTACTAACTTATCGATATCCAAATTTGAATTGAAATTAATACTTGAGTTTTATTTTCGAATGTTTTATATTTTAATCGTTTAATTGTGTTGTTATTTTTAATTGTCACAATTAATAAACTTTAATTCTAATACTCATGTCTATACGACTTTGGCGCCATCTCTTTACTTAGTCAGAACTAAACGAGATTTGTCAATACTGAAAATCCGTGAGATGTCGCCAAAAGTCGACGTTACGATTTTGCAACGTCACATTAGTGGTACCCCACACCTAACAACACCACTGCAAAATCGCAGAAAAGCAAAATACGCAATTTCGATTACTTGGATGACATAAAACTATCATCTAAGTAGACGAATTCCAGCTATTTCGATTTAAAATCCAAAGTTCGTAACCGATTTCCATAAAATTTAAATGGGACCAATCTGCAAGTATATCCTTTCAGATAAAACAAGATTTTTTCAAATCGGTTCATAATTGTGAGTTATGAGGTAACAAACATAAAAAACATACAACCGAATTGATAACCTCCTCCTTTATGGGAAGTCGGTTGAAAACATAAATGATCCAAAATCAATAACTGAAAGCTCAAATAAAACATTGGAGAAATTACTAGAGACTTTACTCGAAGAAAAGCAAAGAAAATCTGAAACTCAAAATTTGGGAAAAAATGCAAAAGACTTTGTGCTAGAAAAATTCACTGGTAAAAACGCAAACGCTCACCAATGGATTAAGGACTTCAACAAAGAATGTGACCGTTTCCATATTGATGAAGACAGAAAAAAAATAGAAATTTTGTTGTGATAATGTAAATGGTAAAAATAATATAATGCAGCAAAATGTTGAATAGGCTTTATTGAACTAACAAGTGACAAGTATAGACTAAAGACGCGCAACCATAACTTTTTGTAGAAAGAGTATTATTCTACAACATGCCCCCTCAAAAAGTTAATTTCATGGCACTCGTCATACAAAAGTATAAAAAATAAAAATAAACAAAACCATTACAATATACCAATCATTTGTAAACAACTGCGATGCTTTGTTGGACCCAAAGGTTTCGTCAAAACATCTGCAGGTAATCTATCAGTTGGCATATACCTAAGTTCAACGGTTTTATCGTTCACTTTTTCTCGGACAAAATGAAACTTTACATCTATGTGCTTTGTCCTATTGTGATAAACAGGATTCATGGCTAATTTTTGTGCACTCTGACTATCCGTATACAAAACTATGTTAAGTGACGTACCTGTTATATCGGATATTAGTCTTTTTAAAAAGCACGCATCCTTTACTGCTGTAGCCAATGCCATATATTCCGCTTCAGCGGACGACAAAGCCACTGTGGGCTGTTTCTTGGCTTCCCACGAAATAGGGCCGCCTGCAAGCTCAAAATAGAACCCAGTGTATGATCGTCTATCAGTTGAACAATTTGCCCAGTCTGCATCTGAAAACCCCGTGAAAGTTGTAGTATTACCTTCTTGTTTCCTATATGTAATACCACTATCTTTTGTCGTTTTCAAATAACGTAGACATCGTTTAGCAATATTCCAATGTGACTGATCAAATTTAGAGTTAAATTGACTCAAATAACTCACCGTGTAGGCTATATCTGGTCTAGTATTCACAGCCAAAAACATCAGACAGCCTATTAATTCTCTGTAAGGATGCCCGCACTCACCTATACCAGGTTCAAGTTGTTTCTTGACCAGTGGGGTAGGCTCACCCTTACAATCTTGCATGTTAAATTTCTTCAGCAACTTTTCAATATAAGTACTTTGAGATAACTTCATTCCATATTTATCATGATGAATATTTATTTCCGTAAAGAAATTAATTAGTCCAAGATCTTTAGACGAAAAATATTTTACAAATTGACGACTGAAGTTGTCAAATGTAGTTTCATTTTTATACAAAATTATTAGATCGTCGACGTATACAGCCAGAACCAAGGAGTCGAGTTCAAATTGTTTGTAAAAATACATGGCTCAGATGTAGGCATAAAACCAAGAAGCGACTTTGTTTAAACTTTAAATTCCAGGCTCTTGGTGCCTGTTTCAAACCATAAAGTGATCGTTTTAATAAACACACTTTCGACTCTTGGCCTTCCTTTACAAAACCTTCTGGCTGTGTCATGAAGATTTCTTCTTCTAGATCACCGTTTAGAAAAGCTGTGTCCATATCCATGTGTCTGACCTTATAATCATACTGCACTGAAAGTGCTAATAAGGTTCGCAACGACGAGTTGCGTACAACCGGAGAAAACGTTTCGTGGTAATCGACACCTTCTCGTTGTCGAAAACCTTTTGCTACAAGGCGCGCTTTATACCTAACACCGCCACCTTTCGCATCTCGCTTCAACTTGAAGACCCACTTGCTAGGAATACACGTTTTTCCTTATGGCTTATCAACCAAAACCCATGTGCCCATTTTGACTAAAGCATTTATACTCGTCTTTCATTGCTAAAAACGACGACGAGACGTGAGACGTGCTCAAACGCTACCAACGTTTAAAAAATGGTAAAGGAGCATTACCTCTCACTATAATTTTTCTTCTCCTTTCCCAATTATTTATTTGATATTTATTAGTATATTGTTTTATTGTATGTGTTTATTTTATATTATTAAGTCTAATTAATATTATTTATGATGTTTGTACACTGACCGCCCTAAATCTAACTTCTTTCGTTCAATCCATCCTAAGGTTGTCTGTAAGAGATTGCCCTGTGCGATAAGACCGCCCATTGTACACTTGTTTTTATAAACGTTTTTCCTGTACTTGTTATGAGGTGTACAATAAAGTATATAATAAATAATAAATAAAAACCAGTTATCTTTTGCAGCGCTGTTAATCGCAGCCCGATAACTATTAGGATCATCGCATCCATCGCCTAGTAGAGTATTGTACGAAAAGTAATCCGGTGGTTTGCGAACTCTTGAAGGATATCACCTTTGTACCTTGGAGGAATCTGCAGACTCACCTGATTGCTGATCATCAACATCGTTGACCTCTTCATTGTCTGTTTCACTGATTTCAACATCGCCATCCTCAGCGTCCAGGAAAGAAGTATCTATGCTAGGAGCATCTACCTCACATCTTCCAGGTGAAGACGAAGGTAGTACTTCTTGTCTTAAAACTGCTGGCGTTGGTGACTGTGACAGCAAATTGACAATATCAGAGTTTACAGTATCTACAGGCTCAGTGTTTTCCTTCAATCCAGTAAAGTTATTTTCAAAAAATATAACATCTCTTGACTTTAGTAACCGTCTTGGACTTATCGCATTCCGGAAATAATAAGTACGAGGATCATCTGAATATCCTACAAAAATCTGTTCCTCAGCTTTCATATTTTTGATGAAATAACTAGATGACTATGTAGATGGAATCAGAAATAAAAACGGTTGTTTGCATGAGAAGATAAATTTTCATGTAATGTAAACAAAGCATTGACACAAGTCATATTTTTTTTTTTTTTTAATGGGACAAGCCCGCCACACATTCCCAACCACTGCAACTCCTGAAAGCCAGAATCAACAGTGGCGACCACCAGAAAAACGCCGAGTTAATGAAACCCGACGAGTCCCGGAGAAACGATTCAACTGTCTTGGATCCCGCAACGAAATTAATCAGAAGAGTACTGCGGAGGAGTAGGAAAAATAAATATAATTTCCACTTCCCTCCATATCAAGCAGGAGACAGATTAGAGCTAGGCCAATAGGCACCAAGGGACATATACAACTGGGTTAGGCCCAGTTGCCAAGCACCACGGATTATATATTAACATTTAAACTAATGGGTCCTAAATTGTGAGCTACTTTTGATTCCAGTAATAGGTATGGCAAAATCGCCTGAACGCACGGAAATTTGTTCTGGTTTCTACAAGGTCCGTATAGTAAACTACTCCAGATTTGACCTGAATACTATCTAACATAACATTACGTTCAGTCTGCCAAAGAATACACTCCCACAAGATGTGATGTGCGGATTGTTCGTATTCAAGGTCAGCTGTAGAGCATTGACATAAAGGTGAGGCCACAAGCCTAAAGGAAAATAATTTACTCTTAAAGTTGCCATGACCCAAGTCATATATTAAAACGTACGATGTTTGAATATTATCTAATGGCTTTCGTTGTGAACTAAAAAGTTTCAACACTTCCCCTCAAATAACGTCCATCCATCATCAGATATCCTCACATCATCACACCATACCACGCACACCCAAATTCAGATCACGCAGACATTTAGTAAACGCTACCCGACCTAAGGGTTTTGTCAGCACATCTGCTGGGTTAGTTTTTGAACACACATAATCCAGACACACAACATTTGTTGAAATGCAATTTCTGACATAGTGCACCCTAATGTCAATGTGTTTCGTTCTCCTGTGCGCTATAGGATTGTACGCAAGTTTAATGGCACTTTGATTGTCAACAAAAATACAAATAGTCACTAAAGATTCACCTCTTATGAAAGCATTTAGCTGCCGCAAGTGTACTGCCTCCTTAGTTGCCTCCGAAAGAGCAATATACTCTGTTGACGACAGTGCTACACAAGCTTGCTTACGGCATTCCCAGTTGATCAAGCAGTTACCGCACCTAAAAATAAACCCAGAAAATGATTTTCTGTCTTTGACGTTCCCTCCCCAGTCAGCATCTACGAATCCTGTGATGTCCTGCACCGGCGACTTGGAAAATATCAATGAAAGACCCTTTGTACCCTTAAGGTACCTCAAAACATGTTTAGCTGCTATCCAGTGGCGTTCCTGACAACAGGAATTATACTGCGCCAAAAAATTTACCGCAGTTGCAATATCCGGGCGTGTATTGCAGGCCAAATAGTTCAGCGAGCGCCTGAAAACGACGAGAGTCTTGGCAGGACAAGAGCTTACCTCCTTTCCCTTCCGCCAAGGCTTTAAGGAAATCCATTTCCATCGGAGTTTTCACAGGTTTGCAGTCGGCCATATCGTATTCGTCCAAGGTCTTCGAAATTAACCTCTCTCGATTCAAACATATTCCGGTAGCCGTTCTAGACAAAGACATTCCCAAAACTTGCCGTGCTTCCCCTAAATCATTTTAACCGACTTCCCAAAAAGGAGGAGGTTATCAATTCGGTTGTATGTTTTTTTTTTATGTTTGTTACCTCATAACTCCGACAATTATAAACCGATTTGAAAAATTTTTGTTTTATCTGAAAGGATATACTTGCAGATTGGTCCCATTTAAATTTTATCAAAATCGGTTACGAACTTTGGGTTTTAAATCGAAATAGCTGGAATTTGACTATTTAGATGATTCTTTGATAATCGAAATTGCGTATTTTGCTTTTCTGCGATTTTGCAGTGGTGTTGTTAGGTGTGGGGCACCACTAAAAAGTGAAAAATAAAAAACTTTTTACAAAAAAATACAACCGTCTTCCAAATAAAAAAAAACACTACAAAGTAAAAAATAACTTTAATTTCGGAAGTCGGTGTCAAAATACGAAGAAACTAACAAAAACACCGACTTCCGAAATTAAAGTTATTTTTTACTTTGTAGTGTTTTTTTTATTTGGAAGTCGGTTGTATGCTGAAATGTTTCCGAAGATTGTCTAAAGGGCCTGATCGACGGACGAGT
Source organism: Ceramica pisi (assembly GCA_963859965.1). NCBI lineage: Eukaryota > Metazoa > Arthropoda > Insecta > Lepidoptera > Noctuidae > Ceramica > Ceramica pisi. The sequence goes on along the minus strand of OY982527.1, from coordinate 36,220,182 downwards.
AAGACCGCGGTTTTATGGCTCGTCGGTAAAGCTCGCCGGTGTATCATTGCAAAACCACGGTTTTAAATACCGCCGAGCCTGGCTCGCGGCTCGTCGTCGTGCTATATTTTTTACTCGGCTTTAAAATTCAGTCACTACGAGCTTCCCACAGGAAAGAACGAAACAAGGTTAAAGCAAGCATGAGAACCGGCTCCGGAGTTGAAGATTTGTATCAGCCAAAGTTGTGGTATTATAAGGAGCTAGAATTTCTCAACGATCCGATCGAAAGTAAGTATATAGGTTAATATAGGTGCGTACCTATCAATTTTACTATAAATAAAAGAAATGGTGATTAACAAGTAGGTAACAATTCTTAATTCTTAATTCTTTATTGTACACCAAAACAACTTTTATGATACAGTCATAATAAATACATGTACAAAGGCGAGCTTAACTCAAAGTTGAGTTTTCTCCCAGCAAACCTTTGAGTGATAGAGAGAGTTCATCATAGAGGGTAGGATCCAGTGTACAAATAATACTGTGAAGGTTAAATACTCATTGCTTCAGGGCTTTATAAGCATTGTCATTGGACGTATGTAAAAGGAAGGTTTGGAACGGTCACCTGAAAAAGATAACGTTTCGAATGATGAAATAAGAGTTGTAGTGTTTTGTTTAGAAGATTCCTTGTATTGATTTGTAGCCGGGCGCATGGTCGCCAATATATTCGATTATTGCTGCATTTTCGTTTTTTAATCCTTACGCCCCCATTCCATCATCACAAATGGTGGAGGCGCCGGGTACATAAAAAACCCAGGTACATAACGGCGCTACGTAGGAACTACGCCGGGTAGGAAGTAAATATCCGGATAAGCGTGTGTGCAGGACGCGAGTGACACTGCATGAAGAAACCCCATTTTTTAATGATGAAGATAAATGATTGATGTGTTGATGATGGTCAGGCGCTAATTATGGCGACGCCTGGATTATAAGCTAAGTGGTTTTTATAAATAGTGATATTTCGTATTAAAAAAATGTTGACGTATACCGGCATAGACCGAGTATGCTTCGAAGAGTTCCTGGAGGAATTCAGGATCGCCGCTATCAGCAGCGAATGGCTCGAAAGCGATTACGCGCTAATTTTGGGCGCTTTTCTGCAAAGCGCAGCAAAATATTTTTATAATATGACATACCATGACGGGATTGATTTTTCGTCGTTATGCGACCAAATGCGAAAAGAATTCCCATGCAAATGTATTTTTTGTAAGCAAAGAGCATTAAAACGTGATGTAGAGTCTAAATATGTTGAGGAAACGATCGCCGAAGTATCCGACGAGTGCGGACGGCAAGTTTATATAAATGTAGAAAATGATACACTTTTATATTTTAGTACAAGCACTGAAGACAAAACTGATGACCATTATTCTCAAGACGATGACGAAAAGGAAATAAACTATGATGATGATGTTGAGCAGAGCTGTAGAGAGAGCAGCCTATTCGAGGACGAGATGGAGCTGGATGGAACGGGTGAAGGTGAACAAGCTGGTCTGTCCGTGCCAATACTTATACCTAATATCGTTACAGAGAGTCAAGTAAGTTTGATGACCGAACCGGAGTATAACCCCACTGAGGACCCCGAGAAGAATGCTGTCGAAGTGGACCGCAAGCTTGAGGACGACCGTACTACACAGGCCGCCACGACGGAAGATGAAACTGTCGCGATGGAAGAAGCTGCCACGGTGGAAGCTGAACCGATGCAGATGAAATCCGGAGCTGAATTGTCCTTGTCGTCACAGTTTTCTCATTTTGAATTAAAAATAATTTCAGCCAGAAGGGCAGAGAGTAGGGTAGTGAATAAAAATGTTAGGGCCTTATTTTTATTTAAGATAAAATCATTACACACAGAAATACACACACATAATAGGCATGAGTACAAGCTTCCCCTTCGAGCCCGAAACATAAAGAAAATAAGGGTTGGAAGGAAACGGCAAAATTTGCCACATGCATTTATACACAAGGTGAAATCCCATAAATCAAATCATATAAATAATTCTACTAATGATTTGATCATTCAGATACCTTTATTTTGTACATGGAAGTTTTTTCGAAAGAAATATGAAACTATTTTACGTAATTACAAGGTCAAAAAGCGTTCATTTTTGAGATTTTTATAGTTGATTAGGTATCCTTTTCTTAACCTTTCTGATTTCATAATGCTAATTAGTTTTCAAGTTTCCTGCTGATCTCACAGCAGACAGTTTTATTTATTTTATTCAGAGGGAAACCTAAAGGATTTTCTGGTATAGTTATAGGTTGGCATAACAACACAAATAACAATCTGTCATATGGTGTCAAACTAATTTAATAAGACACAGCATGGACACAATTTCATGTATGGAGGTGATACTTCCTACTTCCATGTAACAGAAAGAAATATAAAGTACCTAGTAGGCAGTTTAGTTTATACTTGTAGTTGACAGGCAAACTATTTTGGGTGTATAAAGGCTTTATAAATTGTTAGATTGTTCATGTAAATAGGTTGAACTCATTTGATATTAGTGTTATACACAGACATATAAATAGTAGGTGTTATATAGAGGAAAGAGTATATTGTCAGGACAGTTGTCAAACATTTCATGTAAAAAAACATTATTTTAGTGTGATATGTTGAATAGTATTTAACCGGGCTTTCTTTTTCATGTGGTGATTCAAAACGACATGTACGATGACCGACGGCTCCTTGACGCAGCTGGGCGATGAAAAGAAGGTCGCGAAATATCGTTAAGTAGATAGGCTGAAGTTACTCCAGACGTGTTGTTCAGAGAGAAAGCGTTCACCCGAGCGCAATTAAGGGTCTTTTAGGGCGGTGATGCCAACTTTGTTTTTCTTAATTTCCAGTAGGTATATTCAGATTGCTATGTCGATTAACTTGTAATAGCTGGAGTAAATTCAAAGTTTAGGATTCAGTTTTATGTGCTGACCTTCATTTCTCACTGGACCCAGTCGCGTCAGTAGAGCAATAAAGTTTAGTATAAAATTTTCCATCCCTTATGGATAAATGTGAACTCTCACATTATTTTTTTTTGTTAATGTATGTTAATGGGCTACAGCTTTTGGGGCAGTTTTGCGTAGCATGGCTTTGGCATGTCTGCGGCAAAAGGTTAAGCGCAAGTGGCGCATAGTTATTTCCAAAGATGTACGGCTCGTCGTAGGACATGACTGAAGCTACTTCATTATTGAGAAGCATTGACACCCGTGTCTACGGAATTCCTGCCCATAGGTAGGGACTTCTGGTTAGGTTTAGGTAGGTGGTTGACCCTTCCAAAACTTTGAATAGATGATCACAAGAGGAATTTCTTGCATCCTCTATTCTTAAGGGCGTAGCTCATGTGAAGGTTAAATACTCATTGCTTCAGGGCTTTATAAGCATTGTCATTGGACGTATGTAAAAGGAAGGTTTGGAACGGTCACCTGAAAAAGATAACGTTTCGAATGATGAAATAAGAGTTGTAGTGTTTTGTTTAGAAGATTCCTTGTATTGATTTGTAGCCGGGCGCATGGTCGCCAATATATTCGATTATTGCTGCATTTTCGTTTTTTAATCCTTACGCCCCCATTCCATCATCACAATACCTATACATAAATATTACTACATAAATACACAAATATATCGACCGTAGCAATTAACATAGTAGTATGTTGTTGCGTCGTTAACTTCATTTTGTATATTTAAGTAGCTGCGTGAGAATCATTAAGTTAGTCGCTAATAAACACCATTGAAGACAGACGCATTTGTGATTTTCTAACAAGTTTCCCGTACACACTAAAGTAAACCTTAACAACACCATCATATGGTCGATATCTCGCCGGATCATAAACCAGTTACCTGAGTGCACGTGTTGACGGGTCGGCTCGCGAGAACAATAGGACACCGCATTCCTGAGCGATAAGGATTTGTTACGATGACTACTACAAAAGAACCAAAGGAACTTTTAAATATATTGGAAGATACTGCTTCATTATTGCAAAAAACTCAAGTTAATCTCAAGAAATGCTCGAAATCACGATTAACTAAAGGTTATATTGAGACCCGTATTAAGGCGATAGAAGATTATTGGTTTACTTTCAAAGACGCTCATCAGTCATTAGTAAAAATTACGCCGAAGGAACAAAAGGCAATATTACCATATTTTGTTAATGAGGAGTTTTATATTTATGAAGACTTGTATCTTATTTTGTTGGCTGATTTACGTGACATGTTGAATGCACAAAACACAATAGCGCCTTCGACATCATCGCAAGATAATTCTAGTTTCGCGACGATTCCTGATCAACAAAATACGCTCGTGAGGTTACCTAGAATACAGCTACCATCTTTTAGTGGAAAATATGAAGAATGGCCTACGTTTCAAGATTTGTTTACATCGTTAGTGCATACGAACACAACTATTAGTGACGTACAAAAGTTACATTATTTGAAGTGTAGTGTTACTGGAGAAGCAGATACCTTATTGAAACATATTCAGGTAACACAGCAAAATTATGAACAAGCATGGGACATTTTAAAAACTAGATATGGAAACAAACGATTAATTGTGAATTCCGTTTTGAAACAGTTAGTCTATCAAAAGAAAATGAGTTCTCAGTCACCTAATCTAATTAAATGTTTATTGGACACCACGACAGATTGTTTAAACAACCTTCAAAATTTAAATATATGTTTAGATTCATGGGATCCTATAATCATTTTTCTGGTTGTTCAGAAATTGGACCCTGAGTCACACAAGGGTTGGGAACAATACTCGGAACGATCTGAAAAGGTTTCTTCAATCTACATACCGAACACTAGAGCTTGTATCACCAGGAACTCAAAATAAAGCAACAAAAGAGCGTGCTGTTCATGTTTCCAGTACATCATCGCCACCGTCAGGAAAAACATGTGTTCTATGCAACGAAAACCACACGTTATGCCACTGTAAAGAATTCACAAAACTGCAAACTATTGAACGAGTTAATTACGTAAAAACGAAGAACCTATGCTACAATTGTTTAGTACCAGGACATTCAGCAAGAAAATGTAGACTACCAGTGTCCTGTCGTATATGCAAAAGGCGACACCATAGTCTTCTACATCTCAACAAAGAACCTGAGACTTCGGTACAAGAGATCTCTACGCAACCGAAGACTGCTCAAAACAATGTAGAAGAACAAAAGGAAGTCACTGTCAATACAACGGTCGCCTCACACCACAGTACTAGACAAGGCATCGCATTATTAGCTACGGCAACAGTGATAGTACGAAACGAGCAAAATCACACTGTTGTACTACGCGCATTAGTGGACCAAGGTTCGCAGATAGCACTTATAAGTGAAAAAGCGACTCAAATGCTCAATCTAGCCAAACGATCAACGAGAGGAAGTATCATTGGAGTGGGTTCAACGAAGACAAATGTAAACCACGTGGTAAAGCTGCAAATCGGTTCCCGCTGGAACACAGACTTCAAGATAGATATCGAAGCATTCGTTATGTCGAAACAACTTACCACTAAACTCCCTCCTCAAACAATTACTGCTGATAACTGGCCACATCTAGAAGGACTCAACCTGGCTGACTCGAACTACGACACACCAGGGGGCCTACTCTCTAACTCCGTCAACGAAAATACGGATCCGTCCGAAGGTAGTCCGAAACTAACGAGTAAACCCTACTCCCTATTGATTTCGGGTTCATGAGTTTCGAACGGAATCATAGACAATATTAGTGAATGAATGACGGATGACAACAGAGTTGGGCTATTTTACCGGTTGATTACCGGTTTATATACTTCGTGGTTTTCAAGCTTAATAAACAAAAAATTATATCGTTATAGTTAGAAAATGACCACATTTTTAGCTACATACTTTTTATTATGTCTTTAAATATAGAATTGAACCATTTTTGCCATTATTCTCTGGATTGTGGCTTAATCCTGGTAATACCTTTGCCTTTTTCTCTATTTGATGGTTATTCCCAAAGAAAATGTCATTGTCAATAATCAAGACTTTGAATTCGTGGTTTAAATAAATAAATATTTATTAATATGGCTAGGATAATTGTGTTCTGTGTTAATATGGCACCAGCCGGTGCAGTCGCAACGCACGCTCAAATTGAGGCCCTCCTCAATTTTATGAGTGAGCATAATGAGTTGGCTCGTGGTCTATTGAGGGGTCCTGACGGGAGAATCCGTTTAAAACGGTTGTGGGAGAGCCTGTGCAACTCCCTTAATTCAATGGGAAGTTGCACAAAGACTGTGGAGCAGTGGCAAAGGGTGAGTTACATTCCTCATATTAATGTGATTGTATGATCTTGTCATTATTAAAGAGAATACAATGATAATCAGACATCCTCCAAGTATGTTACTTATCCGTTGGCGGATCTAAGAGCATACTAGCTTTTCATGTTAGTAATTAAATGTAACAACATTTTAGGTGTGGGCTGATAGAAAACATTTGGCGAAAAAAGCTGCTGGAGCTGCAAGACGGTCAGCAAGTGCTACAGGTGGAGGCCCATCGGTGGCACGAACCCTCTCCGAAATGGAAATGAAGATCTTGTCAATTATGGGAGAGGGTTTTGGAGAGCCACAAACTGATGCAAGAGTGCCAGCTTTTCCATCGGTAATAATTTAAGATACTAATTTTTTTTTCAATGGATCCATTGAAAACTGGCTTGGACAGACAGACATACACCGGTGTGATCTTATAATGGTCAAATGCTAAACAACAAACAGTGGCAATAATGTTTTATGTATGTTGCATGGAGTCTGCTGCATATACATAATTATATGTTTCTTGTATCCATCAATGATATTCAGTTTTTGTTGAATAGAGTCCACCTGTAACTCAAGATCCAGCAGCCATCTCAGCCACCCAAACATTTGCTGCTACACCTGCAAACCCACATTCCCCAGAGCAACCCTCAATGTCCATTGAAGCACTGGAGTGTGAGTTGCCCAGACAAAATCAGCAAAGTAAGTATTATTGAGTAGAAAAAGATTATGTAAATCATATTTCAGAAATTTACTTAAAACCAACAACCTAAAACTAAAACTTATATAATTTATTTACAGCATCAAATTCACGTCGTGCACTTCCACGAGTTCGGCGACACCCTGCCGTCTCAGCAAGAAGCCGAATAATTGAAGTGGAAGAGCAAAGACTTCAAGTCGAAATCAGAAGAAATGAGCTGCTTGGTGATCTAAAAGATGCCATTGTGGATTTCCAAAGAGAGCTCTGTGCCTTGGTCCGGGAACACATCGCTCATCGCTAGACAATGGCATCATTTATTCCGCAAGCTCATATTTTTTTTTTGTTGCTAAGTCTCTGCTCTTCTAACTCAATATTTAACTGAATGAAAGGTCATCAGATTTTTGTACTGTGATTTGATTGTTATTTTTACTTAGAATCTGTGTTTGTATTGTTGACTATTATTTTTATTCTGATTAGAAAGAATGTATGATTTGATTTATATAGTGTATGTGCATACCCAATAGATAGTTGATTATTAATTTAAATCGCATGATTATAAGGAATCTTAAGTTTTGATTGTTACACTGTATTGTTGATTGTTATTTTTATTCTGATTAATATTAGGTTTTAAAGACTGAAGTAGACAAGTAAGAGAAACTAAGTTCCTAGCAGTAATAATAGACTACATAGATAGGTAAAAGAAAATCAAAGTTTTAATTGTTATAGTGTATTGTTGATTATTTTTATTCTGATTACTATTAGGTTTTAAAGACTGAGGTAGACAAGTAAGAGAAACTAAGTTCCTAGCAGTAATAATAGACTACATAGATAGGTAAAAGAAAAACAAAGTTTTGATTGTTATAGTGTATTGTTGATTATTTTTATTCTGATTAGAAAGAATCAATGATTTGATTTTATAGTGTATTGTTGATTATTAATTTTAATCTAATTATAAGGAATCTAAGTTTTGATTGTTTCACTGTATTGTTGATTATTATTTTTATTCTGATTACTATTAGGTTTTAAAGACTGAGGTAGACAAGTAAGAGAAACTAAGTTCCTAGCAGTAATAATAGACTACATAGATAGGTAAAAGAAAAACAAAGTTTTGATTGTTATAGTGTATTGTTGATTATTTTTATTCTGATTAGAAAGAATCAATGATTTGATTTTATAGTGTATTGTTGATTATTAATTTTAATCTAATTATAAGGAATCTAAGTTTTGATTGTTTCACTGTATTGTTGATTATTATTTTTATTCTGATTACTATTAGGTTTTAAAGACTGAGGTAGACAAGTAAGAGAAACTAAGTTCCTAGCAGTAATAATAGACTACATAGATAGGTAAAAGAAAAACAAAGTTTTGATTGTTATAGTGTATTGTTGATTATTTTTATTCTGATTAGAAAGAATCAATGATTTGATTTTATAGTGTATTGTTGATTATTAATTTTAATCTAATTATAAGGAATCTAAGTTTTGATTGTTTCACTGTATTGTTGAGTATTATTTTTATTCTGATTATAAGGTTTTAAAGACTGAAGTAGACAAAGTTCCTAGCAGTAATAATAGGCTACATAGATAGGTAAAAGAAAATCTAAGTTTTGATCGTTATGTGTAGTGCATTGTTCATTATTAATTTTATTCTGATAAGAAGGTATTTAAGACTGAAGTAGACGAGTAAGAGAATATATGTTCCTAGCAATAATGAAAGACTGCAATAGATAGGTAAAAGAAAATCTATGTTTTGATTGTTATAGTGTACCTACTGTTGATTGTAATTGTAATTCTGATCAAATACTCCATAATTTGAGACTGAAGTAGAAAAGAAAGAGAAACTGAGTTCCTCTAGCAATAAGTCGATTTTGATTGTTAAGGATCATGTTTTGTTTGTATTTATTTTTATTTTATTGGTGCATAATAAAATAAGCAAACAATAATAAAAACAATTCTTTTATTGTAGATGATTACATTTAAAATTATCTTTGAGTCCCCAACACCCATAGTAGGGGACGTGAGGGATTTGAAGATCTTATTACCTGTAAGCAAAATAAACAGATTGTTAAATAAATAGATACTCTAATCAATAATATAAATACAAATATCATCTATTATTAACTCGTTTTATTAGTAGAGTAGTCCTCTTGTCCAACTGCTTACCTATTTCTTTCAAGCAATTGCACTAAACTGTCTCTCGCTCTTTGCCCTTGCTGAAGAGCTTGATGAGCGGATATAGTCACATCTTGCTGTCCTTCTTGTCGACTGAGCTCTAACTGGAGATCTTCTTCAGTAAGGGTTGGTGCTTCTAAGCCCGCCCGATTACACATATTGTGTAATACACAGCAGGCAATTACAATTTTACCTGAAAAAAAAAAAAAACTGTTCACTACTTCAATGCCTTATAAGGAAAAAGACAGTTGTGTGAATTGTGTCAAATACCTGCTGTGTTTGGTGCATAATGCAGCTCTCTCGCTGCTAAGAGGCATCTCCATCGGCCTTTTAAAATTCCGAACGTACGCTCGACAGTCGAGCGAGCACGTTTCTGCACGAAATTATATCTCCCTTCTGGAGAATCTTCAACAGCATTGTCTATTGGGGTCATCATGTATTCCCGAAGTGGGTACCCAGAGTCCCCTGCAACAATGTTTGTTAATAATGATTACTGGATAATAAATTTTCCACCATGTACACTTTGCACTAACTAAATATGTTTGTTCAACTTTATAAATGTTTGTTTAACAAATAAAAGCCTGCAGAAAAAACACAAAAGATAGAAGTTTTATTGAAGTGCAGGTACATACCCAATAGACATACTGTCTCCTGTTGTAGACTCTCCAGGTGAGCTTTGATCTCATGGTTTGCCCAAATAAAAGAATCGTGGCTCGCTCCACCATAGGATGCATCAGCATTTGTTATGGTGCATTCTGCATCACATGTCTGAAACACATACCATAAAATTACATTTTATGAGTTGACTATAAAACACTCAAATATATTAATGACAGATCTATTTCCATGAACTATGAATAAATTCACAAAGTTATTTATTATGTTATGATAACAGTTAATTTATTCTATTTTATTGTAGAGTGCTTTAACTTGTAGGTTCTTGTTGTTCTTGGTATTTTATTGTTTAGTGGTTTTCTAAAACATCTTTCATAAAACATTGGTACTTACAACTTGTACATTTAAAGAGTGAAAATGTTTCCTGTTAAAGAAACGCTCCTCAAATGCACTGGGTTTCACTATCGCTACATGCGTGCAGTCAATGCAGCCAATAACACCTGGCAGGCCATATTTTTCATAAAATCTGTAAACATACAGAATTATAAAATCTAAAATTCTGTGGTAGGTATATGAGATGAGAAGATGTAACTTCATGAATGCCTCCCTGCAGAGTCGGATTTAGGACCTCTGTCTCGAAGTTAGCCCTACCTAACTGGACCGTTTGTCTCAAGTAGACTTCTCAACTTCATCAACTTACTGTCTTTTTATAAAGTTCCTCTCAGCCAAATTCCGTGGAAACCTTATAAATTTCTTCACAATTGAGGGGCTGTTAAGAGCATTTGTGACATCCCACAAACAGCGTGACACTGTCTGTTGTGCTATTGGGACGTCACTGCTAAGGCCCACTGCACCTTGGTAGCTCCCCCGAGCATAAAAATTGAGTGCAGCAAGGATCTAAAAGTAAACGTAAATAAACAGAAATTAAAACAACTCATGAATTTGCAAAGCCTTAGTCCATCATTGGATCATAATATACCTTACCTTCATTCTTGGGTCAACTCCATTTCGTCTCATTTGTTGAGGCATAAGAGGAACTATATCCTCACACAGGTCTTCAAATAATTCCCGTGTGAGCCTATAGTTCCCTATGAACTCAACGTCGGGAATACTCGCCAGACTAAAGTTTTGGCGTAAGTATAGCCGGCGTCGCCTCCGTTCTTCCTGTAGCTCTTCCTCAACCATTAAATATGCAGCCATAACTTTATATTTCAAACTTCCGTTTACCGGCACGATAGCTATTTTGATGTCGTATCAAATGACATAAGAATCCGTGAAAGCAAATGTCAAATTCAAATTTACGGACGGACAAAAACACATCGGGAGTAAGGACAACTGTCAAATCGTGTAGTCATTCATTCTTCGTTCGGATTCGAGACTAATCGTAAGTCCGTAGGTGATACGGAGTAGGAAACGCCCGTAACTAAACCCGAAACTACGGACTTCGGGCTTAGAGAGTAGACCCCCAGGCCCCATAGATTTACTTCTAGGTGTCAAACAATACTCTCAAATCGTACAAGAAAAACTTATTAAGGGTCCACCAGGTACACCATGTGCACAAAAAACATACCTTGGATGGATTCTCTTCGGTGAAATAAATACAAAGACACAAGACGATTCTGCTCTTGTTCTTCATCACCAAGTAGATATGGATGTCATGCTTAAATCTCTGTGGGAAATAGACTCAGACAACAAAAGAAAACTAACAAAAGAAGAAAAAATGTGTGAAACAATTTATGAAGAAACACACACACGGACAGAAGAAGGGAGATACATGGTAAAGTTACCTTTGAAAACACCACAGCCAAAATGCCTAGAAGGAAACACAAAAGAAATAGCCAAGAACAGACTTCTACAATTGGAAAGAAAATTCAGAAGAACACCGCACCTGAAAGAAAACTACAAGGAAGTAATGAAGGAATACTTAAACTATATGGAAGAAATACCTGAAAGGGAAGTCATAAATGAAAGGGTTGTGTACTTACCTCACCATGCCGTCGTCCTAAAAGATAAAGAAACATCGAAGACTCGCATGGTTTTTGACGCATCGGCGAAGGGTTCAAATCAAGTCTCGCTCAACGATGAGTTAATGGTTGGTCCTCAGCTCCAGGAAGATCTCCGAAATATTATCATGAGATGGAGAATGAAACGCGTTTGTTACGCCAGCGATGTAACAAAAATGTACCTGCAAATATGTGTTTACCCAGAAGACGCCAATAAGTATCAGCGTATTCTGTGGCGAGAAGAAGAAAATGACAGCATAAAGGAATATCGCTTGCTTCGAGTTACATTTGGAACAGCATCAGCACCTTATCTCGCGGTGAAAACACTCCATCAAGTCGCTGATGATGAGGGACAAAATTACCCAAATGCAGTCAAAATCATCAAAGAAAATTTCCTCGTTGACGATTTGTTAGCTGGTGAAGATACAACAGAGCAAGCCATAACATCTGCAAAGGAAGTATCTCACATATTGAAGAAGGGTGGATTCACTCTCTCGAAGTGGTCATCTAACTGTCCGCAATTTATGAAATCTATTGACACAGACAAACGAAATTCCGTCGCACACCTAGAGATAAACAAAATGGACGGCGCTGTAAAAACACTAGGTTTGATTTGGAATTTGAGAAGAGACCAATTTCAGTACCAGTGGAAACTACCAACAACATCCGTCAAAATTACAAAAAGGACAATCTTGTCAGACGTACAAAGATTATTCGATCCGTTGGGATGGATTGCCCCAAGTATAGTGATGGCTAAGGTGTTAATACAAAAACTGTGGCTAGAAAAAGTCGATTGGGATGACATAATAAGCCCTGAACTACAAAAAGAATGGATGGCTATTCGTGAAGAATTCAGAAATGTAAACAACATTAATATTGATCGATGGCTAGGAACCTACAGCACAGAAATAAAAAATGTACAAATACATGGGTTCAGCGATGCGTCCATGTCAGCTTTTGCAGCTGTTGCATACATAAGAATCGAATCTCAAGACGGCCATATTGCAACAAAACTATTAGCAGCAAGGACAAGACTCGCGCCATTAAAAACTGTATCGTTACCACGTTTAGAGTTGTCTGGATCACTACTTCTTTCACGGTTATTGAATCAAATAGGCCAAGCTATGAGAATATCAACAGCACAAATGTTTGCATGGACCGATTCTACAATCGTTATTGCATGGCTGTCTGGGGAGCCATATAGATGGAAAACATTTGTAGCCAATCGAGTCGCAGAAATCACTGAAAACCTCAACAACAACCAATGGTACCACGTTGCATCAGAAGATAATCCTGCAGACATTGAGTCGAGAGGCATGTTAATTGCTGAACTGAAACAATCGGAGTTATGGTGGAAAGGTCCAAAATGGTTATCTGAAAGGAAAATAATATTAAAACAGCCTGATGTAGTCGTTACTGACCTGGAAAAGAAAAAGGATAAAATACAAATAAATACTAAAATTCAAGATGAAGACAAACATAATTTCACAGCAAAGTTTAAGCAATTTGATAACTTACAAGAATTACTGAAAGTGATAACATATTGTCGAAGATTTATTAATTACATAAAAGACACTTACGAAAATTGCAGAAGTTTAACAACAGAAGAATTAAATACAGCATTGATGAAATGTGTTAAACTAGTACAAAGGGAAGAATTTACCGATGAAATTAACAGATTAAAAATTAATAAAAATGTGAAGAAAAATAGTAACATAAAAACACTTACCCCATACTTAGACCAAGATGGTATCCTCAGGGTGGGCGGTCGTCTTCGACATGCAAGGTTAGACGAAAAGAGTAAACACCCTATAATATTAGGACATGACAACAATTTAACTCCCTTACTCATAGCAGACGCTCATAATCAAACATTGCACGGTGGTGTGCAGTTAATGTTGTGCTTTTTACGCTCTAAATATTGGATTATTCGAGCCAAGGGATTAATAAAAAACTTCAACCGTAAATGTTTAGTGTGTGCAAAGCAAAGAGCTAGTGCCCGAACTCAGATCATGGGAGATCTTCCAAAGGAAAGAGTAACCCCTACAAGAGCCTTTCTACACAGCGGCGTGGATTATGCCGGTCCATTTCACATATTAATGTCAAGGGGAAGAGGGATGAAAACTCAGAAAGCGTACATTGCTTTATTTGTTTGCATGTCTACAAAAGCCATACACCTTGAATTGGTTGGAGATCTCACATCAGAAGGATTTATTGCTGCATACAAACGTTTTGTATCAAGAAGAGGTAAATGCAGCCACATCTGGAGCGACCAAGGGAGAAACTTTGTTGGTGCAGAAAAGGATTTAGCCACAGCATGGCAAGAAGCTAATTTGAATTTTGAGAAAGACATTGCACATAAGCTGGCTTTAGAAGGCACACAGTGGCATTTTATACCAGCTTACAGTCCTAACTTTGGAGGCCTCTGGGAGGCTGGTGTAAAGTCCCTGAAGACTCATCTAAAACGCGTGTTGACAACAAATCTCACGTTCGAAGAAATGACAACAATACTGTGCCAAATCGAGGCATGTCTTAATTCAAGACCTCTATGTCCTATTGTTGACTCAGATGCAGACTCTATAGAACCCCTAACGCCTGGTCATTTTTTGATACATGAAGCCCCAATCGTCGTGCCCTCTCCAGATTTTACAAACACGAAGATTCATAACCTAACACGATGGCAATATACTCAAAAGCTCGTAGGCGACATCTGGCGACGATGGCAAAACGAATATTTGACAAGTCTACAACAGCGTCCTTTCTGGCATAAGAAGAAACAGGAATTCTCAGTTGGTGATATAGTGCTAATCAAAACTGATGGAATACCGGCAGGAAAATGGTTACTAGGCCGAATTGTAGACAAGCACCCCGGTCATGATGGACTCACACGAGTGTATAGCGTTAAATCTGGCAATAGCATTGTAAAGAGATCAGTCACAAAACTTTGTCCCCTACCGGTAGACACTAACTAGTAGATTTTGTCAAACAACTTTGTTTTAATTTTGCATGCAGGCATTATGATGTCTATTCGTATTCTTTACAATTGAACTTCATTGCAAATTACGCTGTTACGATGATTTATGTTTGAATTTGGATATTGGAAACGTTACATACTGCTTATCAAGTTTAAATTTTCAATATGTATACAGTCCACTAAGCATCATATAAAGGGCCTCTTTGTCCCTTTGGTGGGCGGTATGTTGCGTCGTTAACTTCATTTTGTATATTTAAGTAGCTGCGTGAGAATCATTAAGTTAGTCGCTAATAAACACCATTGAAGACAGACGCATTTGTGATTTTCTAACAAGTTTCCCGTACACACTAAAGTAAACCTTAACAACACCATCATATGTGAAAAATCGCTACTTTAGGGTACGGCTGTTCATGTTAATGTACCTTAACCAAATTTGGTATGACATATAAATATTAAATACCAGACGTAGTAGTATATGCAAGTTTATCAAAAAATTATCGGAAATATGAGAAACTGCACATGCAACAATGTTAACCGATAAATCATGCAACTATTTTGTCGAAAATGGCAGATCCGACATTATTAACCGAACTACAATTTTTGAATTTGGTCGGATTTGGATTTGTTACATATGAGATTTTGTCCCTCTAGGGAGTAGGAACAAAAGCCCAGATGCAAGGTGGGTTGAGGTTGTAATGGAAGGAAACAACGAATTGTCTTAAACAATGTAATTTTATTTGTTGGGCAACTACCCACTAAAAATATAAAAAAGGTTAGGCTTAGGTAAAGGTTAGGGTAATGCCAGCCAGCATAAAGTTCAGTCGGTGGAACTTGGGTAGTGGGGGGTTGAAGATAACCCAGTAGATACTGCTTCTATTATCTAAATTTAAATTAATTATTTGTTCTTAATAAATCTCAAGGACAACCTTCCAGTTTAGTGGACGTGAATTATATTCTAAACTAATTAAACTAAATGGGCGCCAGGGACTTGAAGAGTCCCGGATCCCTGAGCCGACTAAGATGTTCAATATCCTTCCAGTTGAGCGTAGGTGTCGAACCCGGGGTCCAATTAATTGAAGGTAGTTAAAGACCGGCTTCTAATTTTGAAAACCGGGTAGGTAGTAAACTGGTTCTAAAATGAACCGGTTGTAAATAAAAGGTAAAGTTAAATATAAAAAAAAACCGTCCCGCCTGCGCTATATCGCTAGGCGGACTCTGCCACTGCACGGTCGTCTCCACAGGAGGCGTTGTGTGGACTCGAGGAACGGGTCTCACGTCCAAGCTCCAGAGGCGCCTCTAGATCCTGGCGGCGAGACGAATCTCTCGAGTTGCCTCACCTGGAATTGACAACACGGGGAGCCTATTATATATGGGGAAGCTACGGTACTTTCCCTGAGAAGGAATAAAGGGGTCCGAGCTAGGAAATCTAAAGGATAAAACAATAGCCGGACCACGTGGCCTTTTGCAAACACAACACAATGAGCTACGACTTTCAACGCTAACCCTGCATGGAGACGGGTCCGCCTAATTTCCTTAGCGAATCCTTTCAAAACATGGAGTCCTGTAATAAATATCCAGGGATCACAACAATATCCTTTTAAACGACCTTGGAAGGTCTCGAAGATCACTTTCAAACACTCTTTCAACAAAATTCCTACCTTTAAGACACGAGGGCAAGAATGCTGTGTGTGTCCAGCGTGGTAGATGGAAAAATGAACGATTGTTTGTCCTGTCAGGCATGTCAACCAGAACAAGACAGCCCACTTAGAAAAACTCCCCTTTTTCAAGGTAAAACATGTGGGACCTCGGGTGACTGAATCACTACAATAAGATATTAAATTCCTGGAAAAATCCCTAACAACCGTCTAACTTGACGCTTACACCCTGGAACAATAATAATAATCCGGATCCAAGCTAACAAACTCATCATTTCCCACTTCCAACACTATCGTTTGTCTTGAGTGGGGTAATTCTTTGATAAAATCGGCTAATTGAGAATGTACAACCTGGCCACACCAAGCCGGTGACAAACCATAGACAATGATGATTTTCGAAATTTCTAGAACAATGTCTATAATGAAAAAAATAATTACATTTCCGTCTATGGTTAAAAGAAAAGTGTCTTTTCACCAAAAGCCGAAAACTATTAAGGATTGGTCTATACGATATTAGTATTAGTTTCCAAGCAATCTGACAAAATCAACTAATAATATCGATCAAAACTACAACTTTGAATCGGCAACCGCTAGAGGTCGCCTCCAACTGACAGAGACTGACGTTTCAACGGAATGACATTTGCAATGTCGACAGTCACAACATTATGATATGACGTATTTATATTATTGTGAAAAACTGTTTAATTAGGTTTTAGAAAAGTGATTTATCGACAGAAAGTGTTATCAATAGGGTCCAGTGACGCCGTAAAAATGAAGCAAATAACTCCTTTCATAAATCGCAAGCCAAAGTCAGTTGCACAAACTACAATGATCATTTTACTTGGAAACCTAAGGTAAAGTTAGGGTTCAAGAAAAACAACGTAACAGTGTCACAACCCACAGTATTCCCTGGACTTTGAAATCTCATTTATGTTGGATGTACCACTTAATACGTTATTGCCCGCAGCATCAGCAGGTATCATTATTTTTTTATGTAGATACCACTTAAATAATTTCGGGGTTTGGGTAATATGAATAAAATGTTGAGTTACATACAACATCGAAATACTTACTTAGCACTGAGTTACTTAAAAATATATATAAATGGCAAAACATTAATTTCCTTATCATTAAAAAGTCTTATACTCTCTTTATATAAAAAAAATCTGTTACTCTTATCTCCTACACTATTGGACTAAGAACCCATCCACCTTGAAGTAAGTACCTACCTTAAATTAGATGGAGGATTACTAAGGTTTTGTAGGCCGCAGTTGTAAGGTGCTACTTTATTCTAGGTAATATAGATAAACAAGAGCCTCGCCGCAGTTTTACACGCGTAGTTCCCGTTTCTAGTCGTTATAAGACATATGTATTCCAAATTTCATGTCTCTTACTTCAGCAGTTTCGGCTCGGTGGCGATGATGAATCAGTCAGTCAGGACATGTTCTTTTATAGATATTGATATTGGTACTGATTATAATACCTATGTACGTACTTGTATAGATACGCAGGTTATACAGCCCTACGCTCCCTCATAAGATAAGAACCGTGCTTATTAATTACCTGACCAAGAAGGTATTCTCTATGTAAGGTATATGTCAGACATTTTAGGTATACGTTCCCAGAAAATAAGAAGTCATTATGTCATTTAATCAAATTAAAGTCCTTTATTGGAAAACAAAATAACAATGCAGAGTTTATAACACAAATACTATCTTCGCTTATGAATCAACAAAACACGAATTGAGTTTCCGGCAATTAAACAACGTAACAAATTTCAAATTTAATGACAGTCTTATTAAGTTGCATTTGAGATCAGTCTTATTTTACATAAACTCAATTTTATTGCAATCTATTTACTATAACCACAAACATTTAGGTCCAAGATAACATTCATAGTTTAGGCAACATTAGATACTTTACAAAACACGTAGCAACGATTATATTTTTTTGTGGGAACCATAAAAATATAATACGTACTCGACAAAATAGGGAATATATCTCTCATTTATAAAAAAGTAACTAGCAAAATTTAATTTCACAACCTGTTATGGCACATAGTAAGTTTTACCTTAATATAAGTACTATAGTTAATAAAACACTCTTCTAGAAATAGATTTAACCTAATCGGTTTAAACCTAATTGTCTTCTGAATCACTTTCTTCACGAGTAAGATTAGAAGCGTTGGTGTGAGGTAGGTTTAAATAAAAGTCATGGTAGCGCTCAGGAATGATTCCCCCTCTGCAGAGATCTGTAATATCCTTGTATTTTTCTTTACTGATGGGCAAAGGCCCCTGATACGCCTGATTCAGTTCAAGATCATTATCCAGCCTTTTCTTGTTTCGGGTGCCAGATTGTCTTTGGTTCTTCATCAAAATCGTACTTATACTCTATTCTGTCGTTCTGTCCTGCACTTACTTTCACCTCTCTTATGGAATTCCACGACACTTTCTCGTTTTTGGTATTCTTTGTCCAATTCTTGTTTGCTAGCAAGGCTTTGAAATCGAAAATGTCTTCTTGTCTAATTTCTTTCACGACGTAAGGATCACCTTCACATTTAGCCCAGCGAACTAAGCAATACCATTCTTCTGGCACCCAAATCGTTTTGTGTTTGCTATACCGTTCTACTGTCGCATGCACACTGTCTCCCTCATTTTGTGTGTGACCTTTTTCTAGAAAACGATGGGTCACAGTTACTCCGAGCTTTTTTGCTACGAACATGTAGAGCGAAAACACGATCCGGTTTCTATTTTGGCCTGCGCAGTTGTCAGACCAAAAACGAAATTCCTTGACGCCTCGTTCAGCATGGAATTTGATGAAGTTGAGTAGACAACTAGATACTTCGATAGAGCCACGCCGAGCGATCGCTTCATTCCACATGTAGCAGGTGCCTATCTTGGATACTAAATTATAGACCGTGAAATTTAATGTCGAGAACCGCCTTTTGTAGTAGAGTACGCTGATTTCTCCGTAAGGGGTCACTAAAACTTTTTGAAAACCAAACGTAGCAGTGACCACATCTGTGTTGACTTGAGCCTCTTGCTTGTCTGATTTCTTTAAATTTCGAGCCTTTATTTTGCGATGTTTGTGTAAATCAAACGCAGCTTTCTCTTCGTCTGTTTTGGTCGATTTGTTCTCAAACACGTGGCAGACATCACATTTATCTTTTTTAGGTTTGTGCAGTGCCAGGTTAAAGTTGGCATTAACTACTTCTCTATACTGCCTTTTTGTAGTTGCTTTAGAGGAATATTTGGTAGCATCGAACCATTCGCAGTACAGTTTATACATCCGAGATATGCTCTCAATGCCTTCTAGGTAGAGCTTGCTTGAATTCTTACGAACGTAATGAGCCTCAACTACTGGAAAACATCTTACGTGATCGCAAACACTTTTGACCATTTCACCATTATAAACTCGTCTTTCATGTTCATAACGACCCCTTTTGTCATCTTCTATCACCGTATTTCCGTCAAACTTTTTCCAGGCCGTGCTCACCACGCGTTCACTTAGCGCTATAGTGTTGAGAAACATTGTCTTGCATACCTTCACTGGTTTCTTTTCTGCATCCGGCAAAAAGTACTGAAAAGTGTTCTGTCGATCGTGCTTCGTAACTTCCGTTGTTTGGCGACGCTTGAGACACTTCTTTGTATTTTTAATAACAAATTCCCAGTGCTTTTTCTTCTCACCTAAAAGCCAAAAATATTTAAAGACTCGCTTTCGATCTTCATGAGAAATTTTTTGGGTACACTTCAATCGGCACTTATCGGTGCAGGGATCCTTTAATTCTTTACTTTCGACCACTTTCCCCTTTTTGTTTACGAATTCTTCGCCGCTATTTTTCTTCAGTTTTCTTTGGACCACAAGCCATCTTTCTTTATGAGCTAGGCGCTTCTTTCCTTTATCAGTCTTAAAAGCTTTTTTTCTAGAACTGGTTGTAGAAGACGGCGTATTAACAGGACTTACAGAAGTGATCTCGGATGGTGTACCCATGTTTTCATAAACCTCGTGGGTGGGAAGCGCGCGATTCACAGAAGAAATCTGGGACGGTGTTCCTATATTAACACTCTCCCCATCGTTATGAAACCAAGCAGTGGGACTCGGAGAAGCCATCGGTGTTGTTACTGCGTAATCAAATTGTGTGAAAACTTCATCTTCATTAGTTTCTAGAACTATTAGCGAATCGCAAGTTGTGGCTAAGCTGTCAGGAGCAGGAGTGCTTGGAGTTGGTGTCTTTGGTTCAGTTACTGGATTTACGTGGCTCTGAAAAGCATATTATAATAATTGTTATATGTTAAATGAGAAAAATTTACAAGACGTAGGTTATACGCGAAACTATAGAATTAGGAAATCTGAAAAAGACTTTACTGGATTCAATATATCAGGAATGTCTCCCACGAGGCTCTTTGCTCTGTCATCAAAAATGTCACCAATCAGATCTTCCAGTTGCACTAGCTCCTCTTCAAAGCCAACAGGAAGAGGCGACGATTCTCCTAAAATAATTTTACTATGTTAGCAAACAAAGCAAGCAAGCCAAGCTAAGTCAGCGCAGTTAGAAAGATTATTATACAACGTATAACAAAATAAACGCAATACCTTGAAACGGGTCATTGTACTCATCATTGTGAATTACTTATACTGTGGGACCAACAACGAAATCGCGAAAAACAACCAGCTGTTCAGTACACTTTTTCGAGTCTTGTGCCCAGAAATGTACGGGGCAGTCGATTTTTTTTTCATGATTTCAGTGCTGTGCCATAATAAAAGTTGTTCATAATGATGAGTACAATGACCCCTTTAAAGGTTTAGCTTTTATTCTATTACACGTTGTATTTTAGAAAAGATAAGAGAAGCTTATTTGAAAAAAAAAAAACAATTCCTTCCTCTCTTCTAGGTATAAGTACCACATAAAACAAAAAAAAACTTTCAACAAACAACAAAGTTGGTTAAGTCCATATTCAATAGTAGCTTATTATCATGAAGCGAACAATAATGTCGAATGTAGTACATCCGACACCAAGAAATGAGAAATAAACAGTTAACTAAGTCAGTAATGCCCTATCCGACAAAATACAATCAAACACACAGCAGTCAACAATGTAGGAAGTGGTACATGCTACAATACTATTTATCAAATGAACGTACAATAAAGTCTGTAGTACCATATCCGACAAACTAAAACTATCTCCAATCAAGCAATAATGTAGTATGTGGCACATCCGACACAGTAAACGAAACAGAAAACCGTAAACATTGATGTATCTGGCACTTACGACATTATTGTCCATTCAGAGTAGTTTTAAATACTACTTAAAAACATGAATTAAATAATACGCTAATAATAAACAATAATTAATTATGTTTAGGCTAGGTATGATGAAATGCTAAAATAAATATTTATACTTACTTTTCCTCTTCTTTCTTTCCGCATAAGTGTCCGTTAATTCACAATTTGGATCGTTATGTAGTGGAATTGATGGATCCAATAAATTTAATATCCTTCTTGACCTGGACATAACGGGATCAACAAAATATATAATCAAATTCGCGAATTTGTTTTCGATTTGAAAAATAAAAACCGACGAGTGCGCTCCTCCCGCTAACATTGGCCGAAGTGGCAGATCCGCGCGGCGCGCTCGCGGCTGTTCCCCTCCCGCGCCCCGCATCTAACGTCTCAACGTACCATGCGACAATATTAAGCGTGCGCACTGAACACATACTACTTTTTCCACTTGGAAAAACAAAAATGGTTGATTTTAGGAATTTAATAATTTGTGGGCGTGTCTATAAACTTATTCTAAGACCTTTAATGGAATAAAATGAAAATCGGAAAAATGTAGATCCGACAATGTTAATTGCTACGGTCGATATGTATATATATAAATATCCAATATTATGTCATTGTGAAAGGTAATGCTCTTTAATTTTCCTCTTGAAGACATCAAGAGAAGGGCTGTCCCGTAGAGAGTGTGGAAGAGAGTTCCAGAGACGTACTGCAGTAACTGAGAAGGAGCCATCATAGCGGCTGGAAGTGTGACGCGGAGTGCGAAGGAGAAGAGAAGTAGCAGTGCGACAGGGTTTACCCCTTGGAATGAGGTACTCGAAGCGTTCACGAAGATATTGAGGAGAATTGGGATTGTGCAGCATAGTATAGAGAAGGGATAGGATATGGGTATCTCGTCGACGCCGAATAGGCAGCCACTTCAATCTGGTCCGAAACTCCGACACATGGTCATATTTGCGGAGGCCAAAAATAAAGCGAATGCACAAGTTCTGCAGCCGCTCGAGTTTGTTTAGGAGTACCTCTGTTGCATCTAGAAAGCAAACATCCGCATAGTCTATGAGCGGTAGAAGAAGAGATTGCGCAAGGCTGACCTTAGTGTGAAAAGGTAGGATTTTTTGGAGACGTAAAGAGTAGAAAACCTTTTTACTTACCTCACCAATATGAACCTCCCAAGAGAGGGTAGTGTCAAAATGGACGCCTAGGTTTTTAGCACTCTTGGAATACAAAATGGGCACCGAGTCATATACTACTGGTGGCAGGGTCTGGTAATCTAATAGGTTAAGCATGTATCTGCCACCAATAATGAGCGCCTGAGATTTTGTAGGGTTCAGTAAGAGTCCAAAAGATTTAGCCCATCTGTTGATATTTTCAAGGTCATCATTGATGGCAGCCACAGCCTCAACCAGTTCACCTACTTTAAAATGTCGATATAACTGCAAGTCGTCTGCATAGAGATGATAGTTAGAAGTTAGGACCTTTGTGATGGCGTATACAAAAACTGAAAAGAGAAGAGGAGAAAGGACGCCACCTTGAGGAACACCCGCAGCCAATTCACACCATTCAGAGGAATCCTCATCAGATCGAACCAACTGCGAGCGGCCCCAAAAATAAGATTTGAACCACTCAATTACTGGTGCAGAGACATTAAGAGAGGAAAGGATTCCTAAGAGGATGTCAAAGTCAACTGAGTTAAAGGCACTGCTGAAGTCCAGTAAAACCAAAGCCGTTAGACGCTTATTCTCAATAGCCAGTCTTACGTCATCAGTTATTTTGACTAGAGTAGTTACAGTGCTATGGCCAGGTCTGAAGCCAGATTGGTAAGGACTGAGCAGGTTATTAGAGGATAGATAACTAGACAGTTGTTTCTGAACAACACTCTCGAGGACTTTGGAGAGGACCGGGAGGATGGATATAGGACGGAAATGGGATGGTGAGGAGGGATTGGCTACTTTGGGAAGCGGTAAGACGTGAGCCTTCTTCCACGCTGACGGAAAGGAATTAGTGAAGAGGGAAAAGTTTACCATGTGGGTTACGACAGGAACTATTTCACTCAGGATGGGAAGGAACATTTGAAGATGAAGGCCATCATCACCTACCGCCTTAGTGGAGATGGATAGGATACATTTCTTAATATCTAGCTCAGCAATTGGGTGGAAAGAGAATGAAGTATTTGAAGGCAAAGGAAGATTAGCAAGGTCGTTGAGAGTGGATAATTTAACATGTTTTTCGAGTATAATTGGAGACTTAGAAAAGTGCGCATTAAGTGCATTGAGGTCCATCTTATCAGAAGCACTCTTGCACGAGGTTGAAGTTATCAATTGAGTTATGAATGTGGCGCCTTTTCGCATTCCTACACAAACGACCGCAGCGATTTCGCATCTTCTTATAAAACTCCCAGTTTTCTTCAGTAGGCTGCTTCCTGTACAAACGCTTGGCTTTGTCACGCTTAGCCATCTGATTTTTGATAGCTGGTGATAGCCATGGTGCAGGAAGATGCTTAACCCTCATCTTTTGTTACGTTGCTTTTCTTGAACCTAACATTTACCTTAGGTTTCCAAGTAAAATGATCATTGTAGTTTGTGCAACTTTGTCCCTCTAGGGAGTAGGAACAAAAGCCCAGATGCAAGGTGGGTTGAGGTTGTAATGCAAAGAAACAACGAATTGTCTTAAAAAATGTAATTTTATTTGTTGGGCAACTACCCACTAAAAATATAAAAAAGGTTAGGCTTAGGTAAAGGTTAGGGTAATGCCAGCCAGCATAAAGTTCAGTCGGTGGAACTTGGGTAGTGGGGGGTTGAAGATAACCCAATAGGTACTGCTTCTATTATCTAAATTTAAATTAATTATTTGTTCTTAATAAATCTCAAGGACAACCTTCCAGTTTAGTGGATGTGAATTATATTCTAAACTAAATGGGCGCCAGGGACTTGAAGAGTCCCGGATCCCTGAGCCGACTAAGATGTTCAATATCCTTCCAGTTAAGCGTAGGTGTCGAACCCGGGGTCCAATTAATTGAAGGTAGTTAAAGACCGGCTTCTAATTTTGAAAACCGGGTAGGTAGTAAACTGGTTCTAAAATGAACCGGTTGTAAATAAAAGGTAAAGTTAAATATAAAAAAAAACTGTCCCGCCTGCGCTATATCGCTAGGCGGACTCTGCCACTGCACGGTCGTCTCCACAGGAGGCGTTGTGTGGACTCGAGGAACGGGTCTCACGTCCAAGCTCCAGAGGCGCCTCTAGATCCTGGCGGCGAGACGAATCTCTCGAGTTGCCTCACCTGGAATTGACAACACGGGGAGCCTATTATATATGGGGAAGCTACGGTACTTTCCCTGAGAAGGAATAAAGGGGTCCGAGCTAGGAAATCTAAAGGATAAAACAATAGCCGGACCACGTGGCCTTTTGCAAACACAACACAATGAGCTACGACTTTCAACGCTAACCCTGCATGGAGACGGGTCCGCCTAATTTCCTTAGCGAATCCTTTCAAAACATGGAGTCCTGTAATAAATATCCAGGGATCACAACAATATCCTTTTAAACGACCTTGGAAGGTCTCGAAGATCACTTTCAAACACTCTTTCAACAAAATTCCTACCTTTAAGACACGAGGGCAAGAACGCTGTGTGTGTCCAGCGTGGTAGATGGAAAAATGAACGATTGTTTGTCCTGTCAGGCATTTCAACCAGAACAAGACAGCCCACTTAGAAAAACTCCTCTTTTTCTAGGTAAAACATGTGGGAACTCGGGTGACTGAGTCACTACAACAAGATATTAAATTCCTGGAAAAATCCCTAACAACCGTCTAACTTGACGTTTACACCCTGGAACAATAATAATAATCAGGATCCAAGCTAACAAACTCATCATTTCCCACTTCCAACACTATCGTTTGTCTTGAGTGGGGTAATTCTTTGATAAAATCGGCTAATTGAGAATGTACAACCTGGCCACACCAAACCAGTGACAAACCATAGACAATGTGGTTTTCGAAATTTCTAGAACAATGTCTATAATGAAAAAATAATTACATTTCCGTCTATGGTTAAAAGACCAGTGTCTTTTCACCAAAAGCCGAAAACTATTAAGGATTGGTCTATACGATATTAGTATTAGTTTCCAAGCAATCTGACAAAATCAACTAATAATATCGATTAAACTACAACTTTGAATCGGCAACCGCTAGAGGTCGCCTCCAACTGACAGAGACTGACGTTTCAACAGAATGACATTTGCAATGTCGACAGTCACAACATTATGATATGACGTATTTACATCATGGTGAAAATCTGTTTATTTAGGGTTTAGAAAAGTGATTTATCGACAGAAAGTGTTATCATTAGGGTCCAGTGACGCCGTAAAAATGAAGCAAATAACTCCTTTCATAAATCGCAAGCCAAAGTCAGTCGCACAAACTACAATGATCATTTTACTTGGAAACCTAAGGTTAATGTTAGGTTCAAGAAAAACAACGTAACAAAGCAAAGCAATTTTCTTGAACTTGAATGCGTGTCCAGCTCGTGAGTGTGCGTAGATGCATTCGGTCTGTCTCGGCCGTACCACGTACCAAATAATTACTAATAAATAAATGAGTGATTAATAAAGAATAATTTTAAATAAATAAATATTTGTGTTTTCACTGTGTCCCTCACCATGGTGAGGTAACCCATTCTTAGTTCTAGTTCTCACCTAAAAGTACCGAAAAAGGGAAAAATAGTATGTACAATGATTTTTTATGTACCTATCTATAATCTCTATAAATCAGACATGCGGAAATCTATGACGGCTCACGTTTTCACTTACCTTAGAAATATCAGTAATCGTTCTTCAGAAGAAATGGCTGGACGATAGTTCGTGTTTTGTTTTCTAATATGAGGCCCAAGGAGATTTAACAAGGCGTCAAATTTTTCACGAGACATTTTAACATAATTGTAAAAATCTTGTCCCATTAAATTCTTTGCCATAGTTTCATATTCACCAGTTAAATTTCTTGAAAGCCAGATTTCGTTAACCCACATTTTTCTTTTTCTTTTCCATTTTTCTTCTTCTTCCTCTTCTTCTGCAAGCGCAGCAATAATAATCATGTCCCAGTCCACATCCATTACGAACCAGAGCGAGTTGTCTGTACAAAGTTTCGATCAGCACTAAACGACATGAGCGCGCTCGGAGTAGCTGCGCGCCGCCGCGCGTCTCTCTGCTCGAGGGCTCTCAAGGGCTCTTGGCGCCGCTCGGGGCCCGCGGAATCCGCCAGCGCTTTTCAAGGAAATGCGCTCCGCTGCGCCTCCAGCGGTGTGCGCTGGGCCTTACAGTCAGATTGTTGTGTGCAAAGGCACGAGTTGCACCAATAAACCCAAACACTATACCTCGGTTGGAGTTATGTGGCTTCTTGTTAAGTGCACGCTTGTGTTCAAAGGTATTAGAGTCATTCGATTGTAACATAAATCGTAAATTTATATGGACTGATTCAAATGTTGTGCTAGGGTGGGTAAATACCCCACTCAGGGATCTAAAAATATTTGTGTGTAACCGAGTGAATGAAATCAATCAACTTGCAATTGGATTCACCTTCTGTCATGTTCCCCCTGAACAAAATCCTGCAGATATTGCGTCTAGAGGTGTGACTCCTAAGCAGTTGAAGTCCTACCTCCCCTGGTGGGAAGGGCCGTCGTTCCTCGCTAATGACTCATCTTGTTGGCCTACACAAAAATTCTCGCAAATCCCAAAAATATTACCTGAAGTTAAACATTCACACACTGTTGAATGTCATGTTGTTACTAAAAACCAAGTAATTCAGTTTGAGAAATATATTCTAATTTAAATAGATTAAAGAGAATATATGTGTATGTACAACGATTCTTAAATTACTGTAAAAACAAAGATGCTAAAATGAATGGACCATTAGATGTTAAGGAATTAGATGATTCTCTGTTAATGTTGGTTAAGTTATGTCAATTAGAAAGCTATGCAGAGGAAATTACATTGATTAGAAATATAAAACTCTTAATCGTAAGTCTAAATTATTGCCTCTTAATCCTTTTATTGATTCAGATGGCGTATTAAGAGTTGGAGGTCGAATTCAAAACTTTGATCTTGCCTACGATAAAAAACACCCCATTATTTTAAATGCCAAGCATCATTTGACAAAATTAATATTAAAGAATGAACATGAACGCTTATTTCACGCTGGTCCTCAACATCTTCTAGCTTCAATAAGAGAACGATTTTGGCCTATTGGTGGCAGACACTTAGCACGTAGTACGACAAAGCAGTGTATAGTTTGTATTCGCCTACGTGGGAAAACAATACAACCCATAATGGGAAACTTACCTGCCGAAAGAAGCTATTCCATGTTTCCCTTCTACTCGTGTGGTGTTGATTTTGCTGGTCCGTTTATGATCTCTAGCCGTAAGGGAAAGGGCAATCGTATTTCAAAATGCTATCTATGTTTGTTTGTATGCCTCTCGTCCAAAGCAATTCATTTAGAGTTAGTCAGCGATATGAGCACTGATGCATTCATTTTGTCCTTGAGAAGGTTCGTCTCTCGAAGAGGTAAACCTAATGTTATTTATTGCGATAATGGTACCAACTTCAGGGGCGCAGACAATGAGTTAAGAAGAATACTCAGGTCCAGTCGTGAGTCAGCTATTAATTACGCCAATAATGAAGGCATCAAGTTCGTGTTTAGTCCCGCATACTCACCTCACTTTGGAGGTATATGGGAGGCAGGCGTTAAATCTGCAAAGCACCATTTTAAGCGTGTAGCTGGTAATGCTTCCCTGAGATTCGAGGAACTCGCGACGCTATTTTCACAAATCGAAGCGATTTTAAATGCTCTTTCATCCGACCCAACCGACCCTTCTTTTTTAAACCCAGGGCACTTTCTCATAGGGCGACCTCTGACCTCAGTGCCATCGCTGCCGATCACCTGCAAGCACCCCAACAGATACCAATACATAGAGCAGCTGAGACAACAGTTCTGGGAGAGATGGCGCCGGGAGTTTGTTGCTGAACTACAACAACGCACCAAGTGGAAAACGAAGCAATATGAGCTTCGTGTGGGAGATCTAGTTATACTAAAGGAAGAAAATTTGCCCCCACTACAATGGAAACTTGTACGTATCACCCATTTATATCCCGGCAAGGATGGAATTAGTAGAGTTGCCGACGTGCTAACCTCAAAGGGCACGCTAAGGAGGGCTATCAACAAAATGTGCATACTACCGGCCACTAATGACGCAAAGGAGGAAACTATTCCTAATTCTGGCGCTAATACAGTCAATGCTAATAAGGCAGATCATTGAAAGCCACGCTTTCAAGGCCCGGGAAGATGTACGCGCCCCGCACTACGGCGAGCGAGGAGAGAGAGAGGGACGAGGGGCAACGCGCGCGCGCGCCATCGCCCCACCGCGCCGACACTCCGCAAGCGATGACCGATCGCGCTAAACTCTTTGACAGTTTGACGTGAACGTGATTAATCCGAACCAAACCAGTGCTAACCTTATTGTAAACCTTTAGTATTCCCGAATATATTTTTATAAAATGCAGTTTGTTTTATTGTAAACACACGTCGTAAGCTGCAATGGACCAGTTTATCCTGTGTTTTTGCCAGTAATTCGTCAAAAGTTCTAGTCGACATTCGAAAGTAATTAAAGAACTTTGTTTCGTCAGCCCTCAGTGTTGTATAACATAACAAATTCTCCTGCGAAGGCTCTCTGCTCAATCATTGGATGAATATGAAGTCTCCGTCGTAGTTTAATCTTTCTTTTTTTATTAGGTAATATAAAGCAGAAATTATTAATGCCTTTTGCATTTTTGTGCGTCTGTACTCCAAAGCGATCAGCACGTTACTGAAACGTCTCGCGCTGAACGTCAGCGATGACAATCTACGCGCTGAGCGGTCAGCGTGCGGTCAGCGTGACTCTAAAACCAGCCTATCTTTCCACGCGTGAATTATAAAGATCATATGTTAAATAATGGGCCTTCAGGAGCACTAGGTTTAGCACATGTTTCAGGCTGGATTACTGAAAATAATTTCATGAAGGCTATGGAAGATTTTGTGATTCATGTTAAACCATCAGAAGAAAATCCGGCATTGATTTTATTGGATAACCATGTTAATCTCCGTGTACTAGGTTTAGCACATGTTTCAGGCTGGATTACTGAAAATAATTTCATGAAGGCTATGGAACATTTTGTGATTCATGTTAAACCATCAGAAGAAAATCCGGCATTGATTTTATTGGATAACCATGTTAATCTCCGTGTAATAGAATTTGCCGGACAAAATTTTATAAAAATGCTGACTTTTCCATCACACTGCAGCCATAGGCTACAACCTCTGGACGTCACGGTATATGGGCCTTTCAAAACCAGATATCGAATAGCTATGAATGAGTGGATGCTGTCGGTAAAAATGTTACTATCTACCAAATTGCGCAGTTTGGGTTTGCTAGAGATGCTTATTTAGCAGCTTTTAGTCTGCAAAACGTGACTCAAGGATTCATCAAAACTGGCATTTATCCTTTGAATTCTAATCACCATCTCTCCATCCAAATAGTAACCGCTTCATTATGCCTAAATCAAGCAAATGAAGAGAATTTCCAACCGGAAAATCTTCAATCATATCTATTGGCAATTGGAGAAAAGGAGAATCACGTTTGTGGTGGTTGCCATATTTTTTGTTTCGAAAGTCTTGTGTCATTCCTCATTGGGCAATCAGTTCCTTGAAATGTGACGGTATGAGCTACATGAGAGTATTCACCAATCACTTGACATCCATGCTTTGAGTTAAAATTACTTACACCTGAAAAATAAAATCGTACAATAATAGAGGTAGTTTATATTTAGAAATGTTATGAATGAATGTGAATGCATGAATAAACGAGAACTCAAATTATGCATACATCAAAGGTTTGAACTTTAAATAGATACAAAGCACCTTAACGGGCAATGGTAAAATATTGTCACCACAACTTGAACCTTGTAATTGTCATAGTGTTCAAAATCAGTGAAATGTGGTCAACATTAGGGCGTATTTTTATTTTTTTGTACTTTGCCTTTTTTCACCTGTCACCTCACTTGTGCTATTTTTCTTTTGGTGATCATTATCAATATTCATGATGCGAATAAAAAATAAAGATTAGTGTTTATTTTTGTTTTTAAATATGATTTTTGTTTTGAGGTTTTCTTTAAATTGTATTTTTTTATGATTTTCTGAAAGTACTCGTATGTATGAAAATGTGATGTAACTCACTAAGTACAGTGGTTTAATCTTTACATAACATCACTGTTTGCCGCCAAAACTTTGAATTTTAACTGACTCCAAAGGCAGTTGTATATTTCTGAACGTTCAAATTGCCTTACACGGAAATATCAACCGTAATTCATGCACCATAAGAGTTTATTTCTCGTAACTCAAAATGGATCTAAGTGAAAGAAAGAAAGAAAGAAAGAAAGAAAGAAAGAAAGAAAGAAAAGAAAGAAAATTTATTCACTCCGCCAGAAGCGACACACAATTACAACTTAAATTACCAAACTAAAAAAACACAATAAACTAAAAACTAACGTACCTCCGCTTGTGTAAACAAATACACAACACAGAACAGGTACGTAAATATTAAAATTATTCAAATTACACTACTAACTATTAAAATAATACCTATATAATACTACTTTCTAATTTACAATAATCACACCTTATTAAGAAATTTTTACCAAGTCGCATAATATTATATACCAATAAAAAATAAATAAAAAAAAACATGTGTAGTGTACCAACACTCCAAAAACATTTTTATTAAGTGGAAAGTTCCTACTGAGTTACGTTAATTTAAAACCATATTTTTTATTTTTTACCGGTTGTAAATATATTTTTCAATATGGAAACAAGAACTCAAAGCGTCATAACTGTCAGCCATTTTGCAAACCATGACGAGACGCTAATGAGTGTGTTTTTGTGTTACATTTTAGAAAGCTCAAGGTTTAAACTCTAAATATATCATGAAAGTTTATGCAAATCGCACGGGAGCAATTCGGACTAGAAATTTTAAATTGAAACAAAAAATTTATATGTATGTTAGTTACATAGACGTAGTGTACGGCTGTAAGCCCACATAGCTGACATTCCCCGTTTTTCTTATTTTAAGCATTTTATACCCGTCGTAACTTCTTAACGATAGGTCCGATTTGAATAATTTAAAACAAAATGTACATATAGGTATGTACTTACATGATCATCCTTAACTGTGATTTTATGTAAGTATAACCAAACAATTATTTTTTTTAAGTAATTAGCCTACGCTACTCGCTAAAATTTGTCTTTTTTATATATGTAAGAATTAATTAAATTGGTTTAGATAATCAAAACAAACAGATAAATAATCAGATCTTAGACTAGTAGCATAGCATATTAGTTCAGATTTTAAACTAGTAACATTCATAAATACTACATGGTAGGTTTTTTATTTTTCACATCTATTTAGTTTTCAAGCGATTTGAATAAAACCAAAGGAAAGGTTTATAAATAACAATTTATAATTAAAAATCACTATAAAAAATAATAAAGAATTAAATAGTACATAGTAAAATAAAATTACAGTAAAAATGTTATAAAAATAAATTCAAATGTTTGAGGCGATTTAGACTAATTTCACCCAACCGCATATCAAAAAATGTTGATATTTGGAAATGGTGAAGGAATGTTTTTGCCCATGTTAGGCGAGTGTAGAAGCTTCAGGAGGTAGTTAGGTAGGGCGGGTTATTTTTATTAATTTACTAGCTTTTGCCCTCGGCTTCGCACGCGTTAAATTATACATGAAAACTTTCCTCTTGAATTACTATATCTATTAAAAAAAACCGCATCAAAATCCATTGCGTAGTTTTAAAGATCTAAGCAAGCATACATACATACATACATACATAGGGACAGACGCGGGAAGCGACTTTGCTTTATACTATGTAGTGACGACACGGTTGGCGCAGTGGTTGAGCGATTGACTGCTGCGCAGCATGTCGCGGGTTCGATTCCCGCACGGAACAAATATTTGTACGACCTACATGTATGTCGTGGATAAAGAAATCATTTAATAATTAGTTGCTGATTTGAGTATTGTAGTAGTGGGTAGTGGTAAACGCCGTGACGTCAGTTGACAGTTGTAATGGCGGCACGTGGACAGAGACGTATAAATTGGAGAGTGGGGACTTTGGCGAGGTCACTTTTGCTCGAGACACCGACTAGGACACTCGTCCCAAACGAAACTGTCGGTTTACCTATTTTAATTAAATTAAACAGACTTCTTTAATAATGTTGTAAATGCGAGTTCTTCAAACTCAAAAGACAGATGTGTTGCTATGGAGTTTGTTGGCCACGTCTTCTCCCTAGCTAAAACACTAGGATGTGGTAACGGGCGGGCGTTTTTGGGGGACTGTCTATTTGTAAAGTACTAGCACTCAGCCACAGTTAATAAAGAGAGCTTAGTACTGTATTCAGTGTTTTATTCTACAATGATCCTGATACCACCGAACCCAAACGATGATGGCGCTATCGCTCAGCTGTCGCTGACGCCGACATGTATTTGTTCCGAGTCTGGGTGTTTTTCTATCTATAATATGTATGTATTTACAAATAAAAATGTATTTAAGTAGTTTATCAGCCATCTCGTTACCATAACACAAGCATTAGGTTGCTTAGCTTGGGACTATATGGCGTTGTGTGAAATGTCCAAGGATATTTATTATTATTATTATTATTATTTTTATTTTTTTTACTTTCTCGGGTCCCTAGAGACCCGGTCTTTTGGTAGGCATACGAGGGGCCGAAACCAACTCGCAGAGGCCCCGTTTGAAATTTCAAATGTAATGGGGCACCAACCGGCGATTATCCCTGTATACACTGAAAGTATTCCCAAGGGCAATCCCCGGTTGGAGCAGTACTATTGCAGATTATGGAAACAAAAAATGAAACGCTATGGGTTTGGGTGGTTTAGTGGACTGATAATCGCTTATTATAGAAGAACTCAGCCTCCAACCTCAGGCTAACTAAAAAAGCCAAATTTGACACAAGTTCAAAGGCAAAAGGCAAATTTCAGTCCATTAGAACAGTAGTCACACGTTCTATAACATGCCGTAAATGTACGGAACAAAAACCGTTTCAATGTTCTAGAAAATTATGTGCTGTTCAGCCTGGTACTGCAGGCAATGTGCTGAGATGGAAGCAAATCATTACGGTTACGATTACTACATTTGTGACGAATGTTTAGGCGACTAGTTTTTCTATAGAGGGCTTACGCGTGTCGGCATTTCTTTCAAATTTTCAAGTCCTTATTCTTCTATTTTTATGAACCGATTCTAATGAAACTTGGTATGGATACGCTTCAAAGCCTGGTCTAAATAGTTAGTAGAGAACATTTTCGAAAAAGAGTACAGGGGAAAAGATAGAGTTATTTTTTACTTTCTTTAGAAAACATAAAATTGTCCTCACTCTTCATCTAAACTCTTTTTGGAAATTTTATAAAGTATGTATACTGAAAGTTTCATTAAAATCGGTTCATAAACATCGAAGAATAAAAACTTGAAAATTTGTATGAAATGCCGACACGCGTGAACCGTCTTAATTATTTGTTTTGGATAATTAATAATACTTCAGTTACTGTTCCAAATAGATATTTATTTTATGTTTTTTATAGACTCTTAGTTAGAGTAGCTTCCTGTTAAACAGAATATTAATAGGTAAAAATCGATTCTTGTGAGCAAAGCTTTACTTGTTCCAATTCCATTGAGTGAGTTATTCCATTGAGTGATGTCTACCAAATCTAGTGTTAAGAAATTAAAGATATTTCATTAAGTTCTTTAATTAACGTGCCATTTTGTTACTTTTTTTTTCCTTTATTTTTCATTGTGTTAGATTTTATTGTCTATTTTGTCATAAATACGTTAGCAGCAAAAAGAAAGTGTAGGTTTATGACCAATTGTAACTCAAAGGAGAGCATTTAGAGATTTTTATTGCTCAAGTTGTGTTTAAATGTTTAATATTTAATAGATAATTGTAGCACTGACTGATTATGTTCGAAATAAACGTTATTTTATAATTACTGGCCTGTTTAATTTATAAAAATTCTATTCATTTTTCGTAACTCAATGGAGCCTTTTATCAGAACTAGCGCATTAAACTATTTTTTATTTAAAAAGAGATGGTTGTAACTTTAAAAACATAGATATTCAGTTAATACACTTCCCTCCCCACTCGTGCGCTGTGCGGTGTCAATTATATCGCTCTGTTTTTATAAATTCGGAAATCGCGTTGCGTGTTTGTTTTAAGGCTTGTGAATTGCTTTCCGGTGTGCCTTAGTGTTTTAAGTGCGTGTTTTGTAAGTTTTTAAAGGTGTTTGTTTATTCATTTATTAGTAATTAGTCAATTTCTCCAGCCATCGGTAAGTTCATTTATTTTCTCTTTGTGTGGGTAACGCGAAATAACTTTATCGATCGTTATTTATCTGTTTCGTTTTTGTTTTATTTCATTCAATCGCGTCCTAATACGTTTATTTAGTGTTTTTCGCCGTTAATGATGATGTCAACAAACGATGATCCGCCGGATCGAGGCGGAGAAATATTTCGTAGAAATACTAAAACCCAAAGGTCGCCCGTGGCAACCTCCGCTAGTTCTAAACGCTTGTTCAGTGAACTGTCTCCAACGTACAGTTCACCCGATGACAGGTCAAAACGGCTTCACCAAACATCCGAAACCGTGGAAAGATCCTCACCCTTTTTAAATATAAGTAATGCGAGCAATACTGATTATTGCGACTTAGTTTCCGAGGCGTCGGCATACCTGTCTAAAATTAACGACTTGGTCAATGATCAGGGGTCGCGCATTAACGTTGCAAATAAATCTGCCATCATGGACATGACGCAGCGAATTACGGGCATTGTTTCTATGCTAGCAATAAAATCGTCGTGCAACGAGACGAAGTTAGCCAGAACGGAACGCGAATTAGAAAAGGTTAGGTCGATTAACGCTGTCAATCCTAATCCTGTCGGTAACAACAATTGTAAAATTTCATATGCGGACTCGTTGAAACTACGTTTACCAAAAGTGGCGCCAGCGATTATGGAATCTCGTCCACCGTTACCTTGTGTGGTGGCTTATCCGACCGCGGCTCGATCAGCTGATTATAGCACCTCGTCCGCGACAAAACAAGCGCTTATGAAGGCAATTAAACCTAGTGATGACGGTTTCCAAATAGTAGGCGTGAAAAAAACCGCGAAATCCGGTGTTGTATTACGCGTCGCTAATGAAAATCAGCTAAAAAAATTGGAATCGGTAGAAGCAATCAAGGCCGCTGGTTTACGTCTTTAAAAACCAAAAGGTAGACGCCCTCGAGTGTTGGTTAAGGATGTACCATCTTCAATGGAAGATGGCTCTTTTTTGATTGCATTATATCGTCAAAATATCAAAGATGAGCTTCAAATAAAAGAGGATGACTTTATAAAATCTACAAAAATTATCCGTAGGCGCACGTTAGATAACGGTCGTAAATGGATCGGAATTGAAATAGAGCCTGCCGTACGTAAGCACTTAGTGTCTACAAAGGATAAATTATTTATTGATTGGGCTACCTGCCGTTTTATTGATGATGTCGAAGTTGTTCGTTGTTTAAATTGTCAACAGTTTGGTCACGTTAAAAAACACTGCGTTAATAAAGAACCTACCTGTGCTAATTGTTCAGAGGCACATGAAACTAAAGATTGCCCGCACAATGACGACTTAAATTTTAAACCAACTTGCGTGGCGTGTAAACGCTTTAAAAAACCGTGTGATCATCGCTGCGGATCTCAAGAGTGTACTACCTACAAACTCAAACTCGAACAATTAATCCTAAACACTAATTATTAATAATGGATAGTTTAACCATAGGACAATTAAACCTTCATAACGATAGGGTGGCGACATCTGAGCTGGATAAATTGATTGTGGATTATAATCTAGATATAGTACTTGTTCAGGAACAGTATCAAAACGCGCGCTTGGGTCACAAGATGGTCCAGCTGAACAGCAAGTCACGTGCCGGAATTTATGTTGAGCGTTCTTCGAGCTTTACTGTAACAGCTATACGTAATCTCATGACGCCCCATTGCGCCGTGGCGGAAGTGTCATCGCCTACCTTTAAGGTTTACGTTGTGAGCTGCTACTTTCAGTATTCTGACCCTGTCACTCCTCATATACATAATCTCCGTCACGTCTTGCGGTCGCTCGCGGGCTGCAAGGTTATAGTTGGTGCTGACGTAAATGCATCTTCTTCCCTGTGGTATGGCAAAGTTCGGGCCACTGATTCCGAACGACGTTGTGCTGTTGAGGATTTTATTGCTGAGATGAACTTATCAATCCATAACACCCCAGACGCACCACCTACTTTTTGTAGCCAAATGGGCGAATCTTGTATTGACGTCACACTTTCTAGTGCAGACGTACGCTTGGATAGGTGGCGTGTTCTTCCTGACGCGTCTTGTAGTGATCATCGCCTGATCGTGTACGATTTTGTTCCTATTCTTACTCAAGGTTCTTCACACTTAATTGGAAATTTTAGATATAAGAGTAAAGGCGCGAATTGGGAATTCTTTAGCTCACTTTTTGCTTGTCATGCCAAAGACTTCACTCGCGATGGACTGTCAGCTGAGGAAAGTGCTGAGATAATGTCAGACACTTTCACTTACTGTGCTGACATTGCTATTGGTCGTGCATCTGTGACCAATATTCGTAGATGTGATTGGTGGAGTGACTACCTTGCTGAACAACGTAAGAGCTATCGCAGAGCGCGTAGACAGCTTAATAAGCTTAAAAAACGTAATGTTACCCGAGACGTTTTTAATCTTGCCATAAGTACTTTTAGAGTTGCCAAGTCGCGTTACAGAGCATCGGTTGAAAAATCTAAGGGTAATTTACTCCGGAAAATTGTTGATAAACTTGATAAGGAGGGTCCGTGGTCTCCTTTGTATCACGAGTTTAAGGCTAATAGATCGGTCGACCTTGCATACGTTCAGAACATTAAAGTAAATAATACACATACCACCGACATTGAAGAAACAACTGATGTTCTGCTTGATTCCCTTATACCAGATGATTCATCAGTAAATGATAATGAATACCATCAGCAGATCAGGGCGTGGGCCGCGGTACCACCTGAATCACCAGAGTCAGACCTTCCGTCCACTGACGAATTCATAAACGTTGTCAAGAGACTACCTCTCAACAAATCATCCGGTGAAGATAAAATATCTAATAGAATGATTATAGAAGCGTGTAAAACGTCGAGCGATGCGATTTTATCAGTATATAGCCGATGCATTGCGGAAGGTATTTTTCCTCGAATATGGCGACAAGGCTTTATACGCATTATTCCAAAGAGTGGCGACAAGCCCTCGGACGACCCTAAGTCATACCGGCCCATAACACTACTCCCATCTTTGGGAAAACTTTTAGAGCGACTGATTGTTCCGCGCTTGTTACCGAACGGACCTAAATTTCATAAAAATCAATACGGTTTTACTATTGGAAAATCCACTGTAGATGCGGCTCTATCTGTCCGTAAAATTGTCAACTCATCGGAACATAAATACGTGGTTGGAATCTTTCTCGACATTTCTGGCGCTTTTGATAACGCATGGTGGCCGATGTTACTACTTAAAATGAAAACCCGTGGTTGCTACAAAAACATCTATAATCTGATTTGTTCGTACTTTCTAAATGGCTCCGCGAAACTCAAACTTGGACATCATTCCATTACTAAGTCTCTAACCATGGGATGTCCTCAGGGCTCAGTTATCGGTCCATATATATGGAATTTTGGCTACGATGATTTCCTCGCGCTTCCGCTCCCGTACGGCTGTTCATTAACCGGTTACGCGGACGATGGCTTGCTGCTCATTCAGGCAAGTACTCGGGCTGGACTCGAGAACTTGGCTGACACATGCCTACGTTTAATATCTCAGTGGGGCGATCGAAACCGTCTGACCTTTGCACCGCATAAAACCTATCAACTTCTTTTAAAAGGAAACCTTAAATCCTGGCCTAGTATAAAATTTAATAACGTACCCGTTAAAAGGAAAGAATCCGTGTGCTACCTCGGTATGCTACTAGAAAGAAACTTTTCATTTATTGATCATATAAAAACAGTAGGAGAAAAAGCAAAAAAGAACTTCTACGCCTTGACGAGAATATCAAAGGCTACTTGGGGTCTATCATTTCAAACCCTAAAAACTATATATGGGGCTACTTACTTGGGTTGTATGTGCTACGGGGCACCTGTCTGGGCCGATAGGGCCACCATAGGGGCGGTACGACGTAAATTACTTCAAAACCAGCGTTTGGCTTTGATATTCTTATGCAAGGCGTATAGGACGGTTAGTACTGAAGCCTTACCGGTGCTGGCGGGTGTTCTCCCAGTCGATCTTGAGGTGCAGCGGCGTGCTGCAATGTACTTCTACGCTAGAAAGATTACGGACCCAGAGTTTTTACCGCAACGCGACCGTGCTAAGATCTCTAGATTATTAAAACCCCAGACTGACGTCTGGGAGGCACTTTTATGCGAATGGCAATGTAGGTGGGAAGATTCCATCAAGGGTCGACACCTCCACCAGTTTTTTCCATCCGTTCGTGAGCGGCTGGAGAAGACATGGCTGGAGGTGGATCACTGTGTTGCCCAATTTCTCACAGGTCATGGCAACTTTAAGAGTAAATTATTTTCCTTTAGGCTTGTGGCCTCACCTTTATGTCAATGCTCTACAGCTGACCTTGAATACGAACAATCCGCACATCACATCTTGTGGGAGTGTATTCTTTGGCAGACTGAACGTAATGTTATGTTAGATAGTATTCAGGTCAA
Source organism: Ceramica pisi (assembly GCA_963859965.1). Taxonomy (NCBI): domain Eukaryota; kingdom Metazoa; phylum Arthropoda; class Insecta; order Lepidoptera; family Noctuidae; genus Ceramica; species Ceramica pisi. The sequence continues at coordinate 36,180,627 of OY982527.1, read as the reverse complement.
ATCTGGAGTAGTTTACTATACGGACCTTGTAGAAACCAGAACAAATTTCCGTGCGTTCAGGCGATTTTGCCATACCTATTACTGGAATCAAAAGTAGCTCACAATTTAGGACCCATTAGTTTAAATGTTAATATATAATCCGTGGTGCTTGGCAACTGGGCCTAACCCAGTTGTATATGTCCCTTGGTGCCTATTGGCCTAGCTCTAATCTGTCTCCTGCTTGATATGGAGGGAAGTGGAAATTATATTTATTTTTCCTACTCCTCCGCTGTACTCTTCTGATTAATTTCGTTGCGGGATCCAAGACAGTTGAATCGTTTCTCCGGGACTCGTCGGGTTTCATTAACTCGGCGTTTTTCTGGTGGTCGCCACTGTTGATTCTGGCTTTCAGGAGTTGTGGGAATGTGTGGCGGGCTTGTCCCAAAAAAAAAAAAAATCAGTTAATACATATACTTATGATTAGAAAAAAAAAAGCATGTAGTATTTTATTGCAGTTTTATTTTTATATACTATGGTACAAGAAAATAAAAATACGCCCATTACCTACATTGACTTTGAACTCTATGACAACTAGTGATGCTCGTTTAAGGCTTTTTTTCACTGGGCAATTTCATTCAGGCAACTTAAACATAGTTAAATAATATAGACCCAACTAACAAAATAATTTATTATGATGATGCGAATGGGCCATATTATGGAATATAGGTAGAAAATAGATGCTTACCTTTAATTAATGCTCTTGCAAGAGAATCGCAAGTAACAGTCCTCAAATTTACTTTTATTATTATTTCAATTCCCTTTCGTGAAGTTATAATTAAATTGTTGCGGTAAAGCTCTAGTAATTCATCGATAAATGGTTGCAAGTATGCATCTAAATCTATTGGCTTATTTGAGTTTTCATATACACCCACAACCATTGGTGGAATGTTGAGATTTTCATGAATATTACACAATATTGGCCATTGCTTCGAACTTTTGAACAGTGGTAAGCCGTCAATATTTACATTAAGAGATATGATCTTGGGTGCATTGTTTACATTTAGAAAAACCATTTTCAACATATTAATAAGGCCATTATGCCAATAACGACCGGGGTCAACTGGAATTATGTTTAAGTTTGCTTTAGATCTGCAGGAAAGAGAAGGATGGAGAATGGCAATTGCAGATCTCATAGCAGTAACTCTAGAAAAAGGTACCTTGTCTATTATTAATGAGAGTAGTGTGCTAATTCCAGAGGAAACAAAACACATATTCCATAGATGGTATAGGTCAATGGCTCACCACTTGAGAAGGAAGGTTGACCCCACATTGCTACGCACGATGAACTCTCAGGCCCTGCGAGATCTTTTGGAGAGGGCTGTAAGGAGATCTCCTCTTCAGGCAGTGGCTTGGCCTCCCACGGCTCTATCAGAGGAAGAGAGTGTAGCGGGGATCAGAAGACACCCGACAATGGGACAAATTGGTCCAAGTAACCAATACTCAAGAAATATTTTTTTTATTATAAGTCATAGCCCATATGTAAGTAAAAAATATTTAAAAAAACCCAAGTAACTGGGTAACATGTACACTCAGGTCGAAAAACTTTCATTATTTTTCGATAGATTTTAGTTGTTTTTCTACGAAAATATAGAAATACGAAGTTATAAAAAGAAAAGACGTAATGTAAGGACACACAGGTACATCATCCCGGCACAGTATAAGAGATAAGCGGCGTGCTCTGAGCGCGAGCGACAAAGAAAGAGCAAGTTGTTGTCCTTGAACAAGCGCTGGCCCACAAAACTCGCCGCCGTTGCCATCCCTCTCCTACGACCCCGTTAGTCGGTATTCTCATTGCCTGCTATGCGATTGTGTTTTGTGATTTGTGCCATTTTGACAACCCTTGCGTGCTCCTGGACTCCTGTGATAATCTTACATGAACTTAACTTGGCTACGTTTTCGGACTTGATATTGCTTGTGAAAATGAACGAAGATCGTTTGTGTATATTGTGTCCACGATCTATATTTAGGCGTCGACAAAATCATATTTTGTCAGCAAGTCTTCTACAAACACACCCTGCACATATTTCGTACATCCAAGTGAACGCTACAAGACAGGTAAGATTTTACATATTTTATCAACCTTCAAAAGAATACTTACAGTAATAACAGTTACACCCTATGATTTAGTTAGTTATTTTATTAATGTCATTATTGTATTTTATGTAGGTTCTTTTAAAAATGTTCAAGTGTGATGTGTGTTCCCGGGATTGGCAAAAACTTGTAATGGGTGGTGTCTTCTAGTACATTTATATATGATATCGCTTTTATTTTCAGGTAGTATTCAACAATACGCAATCAGTCTGCCATCGGTGTTGGCAACGAGTTCCAGTAGAACCTTCTGCGCCAGACGATGGACAAGAACTACCACCGCCACCGCCACTTATAGAAGATAATGTACAGGCTGCAAATGCACGAACGAACAACAACGAACTTTTCGTGCCTTCGCATAAAAGAGCATCAAACACATCGAACCACTGTGTTTTTAGTGACTGTGTTAGAGACAGCCGCCGTCGTATAGCCAAAACTATTAAGGTTTATATGTTGACTGTACATAAGTTGTACATACCTCAACACGCACGAGCCTGCACGGAACATTTGGAAAATAACACATGGGACGAATTGATAAATAACTGCTCAACATCACACTACTTTACAGCAGAACATTTCACAGATATGACTAACATATTGAGTGAAGCAGTCTTATCGATCACTCAATACGATTTCGAAACCATGGTCGGGCTTGATGACGGAAGTCTATTTTTTTGGGTAGGACATACAGGTGATGAATTTAACTCAGTAATAATGCAAACACCGTCGCTTCAAAGACACAGAGACGCGAGGACTATACTCGGTATCTACCTGGCTAAACTACGAACTGGAGAAAGCAACGAAAGGCTTGCAAGTTTATTTAAAATGTCACGGAGAACATTAGACCGGAAGCTGGTACTTGCAAGAAAATATCTAGAGGATGAATATGTCCCTCAGTATTTAGGTCTTGACCACATCACTAGAAATGAAGCACTGTAAAAGATTTTACTAATACCTAAATCGCTCTTCGGTGATGAAGCAAATACAAAACTAGTATTGATATGCGATGGCACATATATTTACATCCAAAAAAGTGCGAATTTTTTATTCCAGAGGCTTAGTTACAGCCTACACAAGTTCGATAACCTTTTAAAGCCGTTCCTGATCACAACAAGTGACGGTTATATAATTGATGTTTTGGGACCATATGCTGCAACGACGAGTGACGCAACAATATTAAATTCCATTTTAAGTGATGAAGAACACCCATTGCATGTGTTTCTTACCCCAAACGATGTCTTTATATTAGACAGAGGCTTCCGTGATGCCATAGAAAACCTAGAACCTTTTGGTTACGAAGGACACATGCCTCCTACCAAGGCCAATGGTGCCACTCAGTTGACAACAGCCCAAGCCAACGAGTCCAGGAAAATAACAATATGTCGTTGGGTAATCGAGGTAGTCAATGGACGCTTTAAGCGTGACTACAAGCTTCTGCGCCAAGACTATTTCAATAGAGCGCTTCCACACATGTTTGTGGATTTTAAAGTGTGTGCAGCATTGATAAACAATTTTCACGTGGTTCTTAATGACAATGAGCAAGCTCCTTCTATATTAAATAAAATACAGGAAAGAGAGCACATGCCGAATCGATTAATGCATTATGTGGTTTCACACCGTCTAAATAGACAAAGAGTCCCATTCAGAAGAATGGGAGACGGTGATATAGATTTCCCATCCCTGACAAAAGAGCAAATAATACTGTTCGCGCTTGGCACTTACCATATCAAACTAGCGAAGTCGTATTGTGCCGAACATTTGCGGGATGGTGTATATTTAATTGAATTGTATAGAGATGGACAGTTACATGACCTAAACGAGTTCAATATTCAACAAAGAAATGTATACTTAATGCGGATTAGAATACAATCCAGACACGTTAGGGCACGCCAATATTTTGGCTATATATTAATAGACGGAGACAAAACTGGTATCGACGCCATAATTGAATATTATTGTACCTGTTTGACCGGTAGTCGTACATTGGGAAGCTGTGCACACATATTATCTGTTGTTTGGTACATGAGTCTAGCGAGACATGTAGGATTTAATCCTCCAGCACAATTTTTAGACGAAATAATTCAGTGTCTCCAGTAAAAAAGGGAAAATATCAGGAGAGGCAAAAAGCAACACTTTCTAAGATTTTCTGTATTTCGTAATTAAAATCAAAACTTTTTTCGAATATACATTATAGGTAAAAAATAGCGCTTTCATTTAATGGGAATCACTTCCACATTTAGTCACTCTTACTATATTTTTTTTTAGTTTTTCTTGACTTGTTCCCTTCCCTTGTTAACGAAGTGATAATGGAATAACGTTATTTATACTAGTAACTTTGGTCGCTTGTAAAGTCGAGTTACGAGTTATTCCCTAATTTTATAAATGTCTACGTACGGCAATTATAACCACTTATTACCTTCTGCTCTATTGATGTCGAAATTTAAATGAATTAACAAAGATCTATAATTACAACAATAGTCTATAATATCTTTCATTTATTTAATAAATCAAGACTTTAAATAAATAGAAAACCAATTGTCCTCGCTGTCCTCTTCATTGCCCGGTACAAAACTTAAGTCAGGATCGTCTTCTGCTCTTTCCAATTCAGACAACAGCAAATTCTTGTAAAATTCGTGACATTCTGTGTCTGTAAATGGTAGAAGTGTCATTATATCTCGTTTTTTCTCCACGCTTGTTGGTAGGGGTGTATCGGAGATGACACTCAATGAAATGCTTATATTTCTGGCTCTTCCGTGTCTTCGAAATGCAATCCATTGGAGAAAAATTCCACCCAGCTTTCCGATGTGTAGCCGTGCCAATCACCGACCAACTTGATCTTCATGGGGTTACTTTAACATCTACCCTCAATTTCGGCCCTTTCATGGAGACAAAAGCTCAAGTGGCTGCAAAAAAGTTGGGGATCCTTGCAAAAGTGAGACACTGAAATAGCTGCTCAAACTCTATCAAGCGTAAGTTCGATCGTGTATGGAGTACTGCTCTCATCTTTGGGACGGATCTGCCAAATACCTGCTTGATACCCTTGATTCAATTGAGAAACGAGCCAAGAGGATCATCGGCAATGATAGGCTCGTCGAGTCGAAGCTCCAAAGTCTTGAGCATCGACGCCGAGTTGCTAGCCTGTCGGCTTTCTACCGGTTGCATTTTGGGGAATGTGCGACGGAATTGCATAATTTAATTCAGCCAAGCCCGTTCTATCATCGGAGCACAAGACGAACGGCGATGCGCCATCGGTACATAGTGGGCATCCCACCCACACGAACAAAACGTTTTGTGAACACATTCAGAGTCCGTACAGCAAAGGAGTGGAATTCCCTGCCGGAGTCTGTGGTTCCTGATACATACCTACAACCTGGGAGTCTTTAAGTCAAGAGTAAATAGGTTACTTCTAGGCAAGCATGCTCCATCTTAGACTGCATTATCGCTTGCCATCAGGTGAGATAGTGGTCAAACGCGTGCCCACCTTAAGTAAAACTGAATAAACCAGCCGATCGGTTTGTGTGTATCTGAACCAGCTTATATCCGACCAGTGTACCTTTTCTTTGTTAGTACCTACTTTCCATAAAATGATAGCTCTAAGTTTAAAAATAAATAAATAAAATCATTGGTCCTTTCACCAGTTTTTCAAAATTATGGATAGTTATCTCTCTGACAGTAAATTGATCTTTTCTTTTCCAAATCTTACCACCTGGTAATAATCTCTTGGAAGGTGAATAGTATAGCGTAATAGCGTATCATATCATACTCGCACTCCATATGTGTATGTCCGGGAACAAGGAACTATTGATCTATGCATTGCATATGTGGAAATTCTTGCATGATTGTCAAAAACATAGCACTCGCAAATTAATTTTTATTTTGCCCACCACAAGTGTCCAAATATAGTGTAATTTTAATGACTGTAACTAATGTAATTTACCCTTTTGTTCATAAGTTCCCAGTTACCAGTAATTTTGAAATAAACTTTGTTTAACGTTTTCAGGTATTCCGTTTTTACAGCTAAATCTACTCTACATACTATCACACTAAACTATCAAATTATAAATCTATACTAATATTATAAAGCAGAAGAGTTTGTTTATTTGTTTGTTTGGTTGAACGCGCTAATCTCAGGAACTACTGGTCCGATTTGAAAAAAATATTTCAGTGGTAGATAGCCCATTTAACGAGGAAGGCTATATATCATCACGCTAAGACAAATAGGTGCTGAGCATTCATGGAAAATATGACGCAGACGAAGTTGCGCGGGTCAGCTAGTTAAGGAATGAAATGACTTATCCCTAAAAACAGTCCACCGCACGCTAATCCACCAATAGTCATACAGTGATTAGTGGGGAAATACCGCTTGACTGCATGAAGCAAACGAAACAAATACAGTTGTTCCCTTTCAAACATGCTTACAAAATGGAATATCTACATTTATTTCTTACTGTGGTTGATAAACTTTGGAACTACATGGGTTGTGTCTTTTTGTAATTAAATTAACTGGCTTTATACCTTTGCGTTCGATTGTTTTTTCGGATTACTTGTAATTGTGTCTATTAAACAGTGAAATTTACTTGATATCGATGGATATGCCTTTAGAAGCAGTCGAGTTATGCCTTTGCTAAATTAGAAAAAGTAAGTTAGGATTCAGCTAGATTTATGTCCTTTTGATATGTTACGTAACAGAACACGTAGATTATAATGATGCTATAAAAACAAAAGGGCATAACTCGACTTATGCCGTTTTTGACTGGAGGCACTGAATTATTTGATTATGAATAAAATAAAAACATTTGGTTCTACACCTTATAATAAATAAATAATTGTAAACTGTGTTTTCTAAATATATGCCTTTGTAATACTTTTTACTGCTTTTATTATTATTTGGGGTTGGAGTTGGTTGTTGCCGAGCAGTTATGTGTTTGGCCACGCATCCATAGTGTATACGTTTGAATTCCATTGCCAGCGTGTACCTACAGTCAGAAGTGTTAACGTGTAAACACCTAGTTAGATGGAACATTCCATATACAATAAAATACATTTGTATGTCGTTACATATATTAATATGTAACGACATATTAATGTCTCTTTGACTGTATCAATATGTCTAGTCTTAATTAAAACGCACGTATGTAAACATGCTCACATACATCATCTGCCTAGCCTTTTCCCAACTATATTGGGGTCGAGTTCCAGTCAAACCGGATTCAGCTGAATACCGTGGAGCGGCTGTCTACCAGACCTCCACAACCCACTAACTGGGTAACACAGTACTTCTTGGCAAGACTGGAGCCAGATTTACTGGCTTCTGACAATCCGTAACGACTGCCAAAGTACTACAAATGACAGCCAGGACCAACGACTTAACGTGCTGTCCGAGGCACGGAGGAAACTCGGTATGTTTAGATGGTCACCCATCCACAGACCACCTTGGCAAGCGTTGCTTAACCTTAAAGATCGACCCGTGCAGCTGTTGTTATTTAGCCACGAGCTCCTCACATACATACTCGTAGGTACATAAATACGTAGATTATATAGGCATACCATAAAAAGAATTTAATTAATTCCCTTGATAATACTTAAGTCTTATGAACTTGACTGTACTAGTACCCGGTTCATTAAAATAAAAAAATCAAATCTTTTCATGGATTTTATGACGAAACCAACCTCAGGCTAACTAAAAAAGCCAAATTTGACACAAGTTCAAAGGCAAAAGGCAAATTTCAGTCCATTAGAACAGTAGTCACACGTTCTATAACATGCCGTAAATGTACGGAACAAAAACCGTTTCAATGTTCTAGAAAATTATGTGCTGTTCAGCCTGGTACTGCAGGCAATGTGCTGAGATGGAAGCAAATCATTACGGTTACGATTACTACATTTGTGACGAATGTTTAGGCGACTAGTTTTTCTATAGAGGGCTTACGCGTGTCGGCATTTCTTTCAAATTTTCAAGTCCTTATTCTTCGATTTTTATGAACCGATTCTAATGAAACTTGGTATGGATACGCTTCAAAGCCTGGTCTAAATAGTTAGTAGAGAACATTTTCGAAAAAGAGTACAGGGGAAAAGATAGAGTTATTTTTTACTTTCTATAGAAAACATAAAATTGTCCTCACTCTTCATCTAAACTCTTTTTGGAAATTTTATAAAGTATGTATACTGAAAGTTTCATTAAAATCGGTTCATAAACATCGAGGAATAAGAACTTGAAAATTTGTATGAAATGCCGACACGCGTGAATCGTCTTAATTATTTGTTTTGGATAATTAATAATACTTCAGTTACTGTTCCAAATAGATATTTATTTTATGTTTTTTATAGACTCTTAGTTAGAGTAGCTTCCTGTTAAACAGAATATTAATAGGTAAAAATCGATTCTTGTGAGCAAAGCTTTACTTGTTCCAATTCCATTGAGTGAGTTATTCCATTGAGTGATGTCTACCAAATCTAGTGTTAAGAAATTAAAGATATTTCATTAAGTTCTTTAATTAACGTGCCATTTTGTTACTTTTTTTTCCTTTATTTTTCATTGTGTTAGATTTTATTGTCTATTTTGTCATAAATACGTTAGCAGCAAAAAGAAAGTGTAGGATTATGACCAATTGTAACTCAAAGGAGAGCATTTAGAGATTTTTATTGCTCAAGGTGTGTTTAAATGTTTAATATATAATAGATAATTGTAGCACTGACTGATTATGTTCGAAATAAACGTTATTTTATAATTACTGGCCTGTTTAATTTATAAAAATTCTATTCATTTTTCGTAACTCAATGGAGCCTTTTATCAGAACTAGCGCATTAAACTATTTTTTATTTAAAAAGAGATGGTTGTAACTTTAAAAACATAGATATTCAGTTAATACATATACTTATGATTAGAAAAAAAAAGCATGTAGTATTTTATTGCAGTTTTATTTTTATATACAAGAAAACTAAAAATACGCCCATTACCTACTGTTCACGAGTACCTCGCGCCACCAAGCGGACATCGCGGGCAACAACGTCACCGTCATCGGCGACGTGGAAGCTGAGCGACGTGGAAGCCAGCGCGGGGGGAAGGGGGGGCAACGCCTGCCCCGACCTGACCATCTTCCAGCGGTCATTCCATTACCATCACGGCGACTGAGTACTAGCTTGTTAAGACACTATTGTATACCTAAATTCAAATATAACTGTTTTATCATCATCATCGTCAGACTTTCCATTCAAAATTAACTACCTCACACACCAACTGATCAACCTCCTGCACATAATTTGGTCCTTCGAGCCGGATCTACGATTTCTACGAGGAGACTCGAGCAGCCAGAGGACTCGAGAAGGTCACTATACCATCTTCAACGAAGAAGACACGAGGAGAACACCATCTGCAGGTAACGGTCAGGTCAGTTCCTTCCTAAGTCTGTGCTGAGTTTGTGCTAATATTGTATTATTTCTCGAAATTCCAGTTGTTCGTAGCGAGTGTGTGTCTACCTACATCACAACGGCAAATATCAAACCGTGAGTACTTGATTTTTGTCTCTCACACAACCACCACAATGACGAAAAAAAGGCATTCTCTCGTTGACACCGAAAGCAATGACGATATTATAAAGGATTTAGTAAAAAAACGCGGATCCCTAAAAGGCAAATTAACTTTGTTCTCAAAATTTGTGCAACTGTTAGACGGTTCTTATCCGTCAGAACTTAATTTAACAGAGTTACAGGAGCGCTTGCAAAGGTTAGAAGCGCTGTTTGAACAATTTTGTACCATTCAAGACGAAATAGATTTGCACATTACGGGTACTCAAATAGATCAAGAATTACAAGAAAGAGAATCATTTGAAAACCAATATTATGCTATTGTGGCCAAATCTAAGTGTATTTTAAAAGTCAATTCCTCAGTTCAAAGCGATAGCAATAATTGCAAGTCACGCACACACGGTATCAAACTACCTACAATTGCTTTGCCGAACTTCGACGGTTCTTATGATCAATGGCTTGAGTTCCGAGATACATTTTTATCAATCGTTCACAATATTAATACTCTTGACAACGTTCAGAAATTCCACTATTTGCGCTCAGTTCTATCAGGTAATGCACTACAGGTTATTAAAGCTTTAGAATTCTCCGCACAAAATTACATCGTAGCTTGGGACTTACTGGAGAGTAGATATAATAACAACCGTTTGCTAATTCATAATCACGTAAAAGCGTTATTTACTGTTCAGGCAATATCGAAAGAGTCAGCTTCCCAAATACGCAAACTCATTGATGCTATTTGGCGTAACCTTCGTGCGTTAAAGACGTTAGACGAACCTACTGTTATTTAGGGCGGGATTTTTCTCACAATGAGACGCAGTCACTTAGTAAAAGGCGTATATTAATCGTTTACACAACTCAAATCACTCACATTAGGAAATAATAGAAATTAACATAGAATTGGCGGGAACGCCGGAGCGTTACTGAATACATCCTCTCGCTACTCGTTTTTTGGGGCGTCTACCCGGACAGCCCGCCCGCACGGCGGCGCGTGGGCTCAACGGTCAGTATAAAATGCGCGCGAAACCAAAAAAATGGCGCGAGGACTCAATGGCACAGAACACATGCGCGCGAAGACAAAAACTAGACATGGGTAGTTCGCGAACGATTGAAGTAAATGAACTACTTCATTTCGAAAAATAAACTTATCATTCATTCAGTTGTCATCCAAATGTGTCTCTCCTTCATTTAGTTCAGTCGTTCTTTTCGCTCGCGCCACCTGTGCGCGCGCTGCACTTACAGTACCTACTCACACACACAGTCCCACTCTGTCTCACACTCCCTCGCATCACTCGGACACGTTCGTGTCACTTCGCCGGCCGGTCGTCGGCTAAAGTCGGCTGACGAGCGTCGCGCGGCAATCGCGGCGGCGCCAAGTAGTGTTACCACCTTTTCTTGCGCATATAAAATAGTACATTGTTTATGATAAGTAGAAAAAAATACTTATTTGCTATAATTTTTGCGCAATAGACAATTGCGCAGAACCTTTAATACCTACTACGTATCTGATCGTGTGGTTCTGTTTTTTGTTTTTTTTTTTCAGTTTTAGGAAAACTTACAGCTATACATTTACATAAAAGAGAGAGTAACAAAAATAAGGCCAATTAAAAGTTTTCATAGACGCAAAAATACTTACAACCAACCTTTTTTTTGTAATTATGTGAAATGAATCTTGAGAAACCAAATGATGCGAAATAAAGTTTTTACTTTATTGTTCTCATAAAGTATTGAGTACAATTACCCGAAATAACGTACAATACTTTATAATAAAGTACGCTGTACGGGTGGCAACCCTAGCGCCTGCAATTTTAAATTTGAATTTCTCGTATACTTCAATTTGAGTTCGGTTAATCGGAAATACGGAAAGTACTAATGCACTCGTGCCTAGTTTACGTTAATTTAAGCAAATAGGTAGTAAATTGATTCTTTTTTTTGTTTGGGACGTAAATATCATTTAAGTCTTATTATTATTAGGTTATTATGTTATTATTAGGGAATAGGTAAGTGCTGTGTGGTGAAAGTTGAAACTATTTTGTTTTGTGTTAACGTGTAAATATCTGCTAATCTGCTTAGATTTAAAAATGGAGACTGTAAATAGGAAGAGAAGTGCTGTGTGGAACCATTTTATGGAAAACGGACCTAAAAAGGCAAAATGTACATATTGTTCAAGTGAATTATCTGTGTCTGGTGGTAATGCAGGAAACCTTAACAGGCACTTAAGAACGAAGCACCCCACGGTTAAGTTGGTTGAAGACAGGCAACAACCTATTAGATCTGCTGACTCAGAGCCCCATACAACATGTCCAGTTGCCAGTGTTGAAACTCAAGATCCACCTCGGGCTACTTCTTCTAGTCAGCCATCAATAAAAAATTATACACAAAGCACGAAGCCGTTACCACCACGGCGTTCCGAACAAATCGACGAGCAGCTTATAAAAATGTTTGCTAAGGGGCACTACCCCTTCCGTATGGTCGAAGATATCGAATTTAAAAAACTTATTTCCCTGCTTAACCCACAGTACGCACTACCAACACGCAAAACCATATCGGAAAGTATTTTGCCTAAACTTTATAATACGTGCATGGAAAAGGTTAAAAGTGAGGTGCGAGAAGAGGGACAAGCTTTCTGCTTGACAACAGATGGTTGGACCTCAATAAACAACGACAGTTTTATAGCCGTAACTGCACATTATATTAGCACCACATCGGATGAAACTAAATTGAAGTCCAATTTAATCGGATGTGTTGAATATAATGAACGACACACAAGCGAGAATTTAACAGCCTTTCTACGTGATATCATGGCAGAATGGAATATAGCAGGCTATACAACAGCTATTGCGAGTGACAATGCACCCAACATTACTGCTGCAATAAGAGATACCGGTAGATGGCATATACCATGCTTTGCGCATTCTATTAACTTGGTTGTGCAAGCCGCTTTGACGCCTCTATCCGAAACGTTGGTGAAAGTAAAAAGTATCGTCGAGTTTTTTAAAAGAAGCTCTCACGCTCAACATAAACTTCGAGATATGCAAAAACAGCTGAACCTTGGCGAACTAAAATTAAAGCAAGATGTCCCAACGCGGTGGAATTCCACCTATGACATGCTGCAGAGGCTGTTATCAGCAAAGGATGCCGTAATCGCCACGATCGCTATAATACGACAAGAACTGGCGCTAAATAACGACGATTGGGGAATTATAGAAAGCGCGGCGCCAATTTTAAAACTTTTTTACGACGTCACCGTCGAAATAAGTGCTGAGAAGAATGTTTCGCTGGCTAAAGTCATCCCACTGTGTGGCATCATGAAGAATCATGTCAAAGCGCACTTGAATAATCACACGCTTCCAACGCAAGTGCAGTTAATGTTGAATATGCTTGATAAGCAGTTAGAAAAGCGTTTCTCCAACATCGAGAAACACATCCTTTATAACGAGGCGACGATATTGGATCCTCGATTCAAAAACAAAGGATTCAGTCAAATAAGTAATTTTGACCAGGCTGTGGCTACACTGAAGAGGAAAGTCGGCAAAGAAATACAACAAACAACAACGACGTTGCCTTCAACATTAGAGCCATCCACATCCACGTCTACTACCATGACGTCCATATGGGACCAATTTGACAAAGAAGTGGCAAAGTTGACACCCACAAATCCTTTGGCCGCTGGCATTGTGGAGCTGGATAAATATCTCCAGGAACCACTATTGCAACGCTGCAATGATCCACTGCGCTGGTGGCACGAGCGTCGAACGATCTACCCAATTCTATACAAATACGCCTTAAAAAGACTGCACCTAGTGGCAACTTCTGTCCCATGCGAAAGAATTTTTTCGAAAGCCGGGCATATATTAAATGAAAGAAGGACACGATTGACCACAAAAAAACTGTCCCAATTATTATTTGTTAGTAGTAATTGCAAATAATTTGCAACATTTTAAATAAGTGTAAATAGGTATGTAAATATCCTGTAAATAATTAATCACTGTACATATTTCGATTTTTAAATACGCCAACCTAGACAAAATGCATATGTCTAACTACCAGTAAAAAGAACAGAAAACATACTACATAATACAATAGATTTGCAAATTATTCATTTCATGGTTGACAGTCCTAAGCCTGTTTAAAGTATGAAGGAAAATCGAGATAGGTATAAAAAAGTGAACTAAGTGAATTGCAACATTCGTCGTAAATCAATGCCTCGTTAGTCGTTCTGATTTGCTGAACTAAATGAAGTATTGAACTACATGAGTGGACTAGTTCATTGAGCGAAAAGATATACTTCATTCATTTTCTTTTCAAAGACACATTTTGCGCATGTCTAACAAAAACATGTCTGCCAGAGTTTGTGCTTTTACCCAAGCTTTCCTATTAGTTAAATCCGACGCGTCAAAAATACCTAACGTAGATGCACCGGTAGCTGTGCCTATCAATAAATGATTTGGGGTCAACGCAATGGGCCCATCGGGGTCCGTGCCCACGAAGGTTATTGGCCTACTGTTAAGAGTCATCTCTACCTCAGCCATCAAAGTAGTCAACAATTCCTCTTTCGGCGCTCGTGCCGACAATGTCACTTTAAGTGCGGTTTTTATTGAGCGAATGAGGCGCTCCTAACATCCACCCATGTGCGGCGCTGCTGGAGGGTTAAACTCCCAAGAAATGCCCTTGGTAATGACGAAATCGTGAATTTTGTTCTCCATCACCTGAACAGCGGCTTTCATCTCTGCGTCAGCACCTACAAAGTTTGTGCCTCTATCACTAAACATAATTGTCGGCTGGCCACGGCGAGCTATCAAACGCCGGATTGCCATTATGGCGGAGTCAGCTGAAAGTGAACATGCGAGCTCAATATGGACGCCGCGAGTGACTAACCACGTGAAAATAACGCCCCATCTTTTTTCACGACGTCTTCCTATCGAAACTTCCATTGGACCAAAGTAATCAACGCCACAATGTACAAAGGCTCTTCGTGTGTTTACAAGTCTCGCGGCAGGTAGGTCTCCCATCTTAGGCGTGGAAGGGCAAGCATGACGCACCAAACATGACTGACACTTGGATACGGCTGATTTGACTGTACGTCGCAATCGAGTAATCCAGTATTTTTCCCTAATACTGTTAATGACAGTTTCAGTATTGGCATGGTGAGCGCGCTTGTGATATTCGAGGGCAATGAGCCGCGCGGTGTAACTTTGACCATCTAAAATAATTGGATACTTTTCCTCAAACATTAATTCTGGTGCAGCACTCAGGCGCCCTCTGACGCGAAGCAATCCATCACCTTCATATAAAAATGGGTCTAAATCTCGAATTCTACTTTCCGCATGTAATGCACTTTTTGTTTTCAATCGTTCCAATTCCTTGGAAAAAGTCTCAAGCTGTGATTGTTTTAATAAAATATTCTCAGCTTCACGAATATTACTAGCTGTTAACTTCTCAACCTGGTTCTTGCGACACATACTAACAAAGGCAAGAACTCGACCCGTAGATCTTAAAGCCCGTGTCCAACTAGAGAACCTTTCGACATTAAATAGCGGTACATACTGTTTTACAAGATGAACCTTCTCAAGACGCTCCAAATCATTATTACCTACATCTTCAAACTCGTTGACTGGCCACTGGTCTTTGTCCTGGTACAAAAAAGAGGGACCTGTAAACCACAATTTACAATTTGTGGGCCATTGCAACTTAGTAGCTTCATCAGCAGGGTTTTCTGCAGATGGAACCCAACGCCACTCACTTGGGCTGGACTTCCGGTCGATTTCGGCCAGCCGATGTGATACAAACTTTTGGTAATCGCGAGGATCCGAATGCACCCATTTCAAGACAGTTTTTGAATCAGACCACAAGTACTTTCGTGTTATTGTTAAGCCCTGCTCTTTAACAACGATGCAAGCTAACCTACACGCCAGCATTGCTGCCTGCAGTTCAAGGCGCGGCACGGATATAACCTTCAACGGAGTGACGCGAGCTTTACCAATAACGAGCGAGACGGTAGGTACGCCAAAGTCATCCCTACCAACTAAATAAGCGACTGCAGCATAAGCCGACTCGCCTGCATCACCAAAAACGTGTAATTCGACAGTTGAGGGGTCAAGCTTGTACCAACGTGGCACACGCATACTACTCAGCTGTTTTATATCTATCAGCCACTTTTCCCATACATTAAACTCGGCCTCCATCAACTGATCGTCCCAACCTATACCAGATTTCCATACTTTCTGTAACAAGATTTTAGACTTTATCGTATAAGGATAAAGTAAGCCTAAGGGGTCAAAGATACTCATAATAAACCTCAAAAACTGTCGTTTGGTAGGAATAACTCTGCCCTCAACTAAGTCAGGCGACACTTTTTTGAACGACAAGTCAAACGCTAACTCGTCTGTTTCCGGCATCCATATCATACCTAAGGTCCGTTCACCATTATATGGAGACTTGTCAAAATTTACAGTACTAGGCACGACATCTGGCAACTCTTTTCGAAGTTCAGGTGAACTGGTCACCCACCCCCTGATTGAGAAACCACCAGAGGAGTGTATCATGGAAACATCTTTGATCAGCTGACGCGCGTTATCTATTGAATTTACACTGTCCAAATAATCATCCATATAATGGTTTTCATGGATCGCCTTAACCGCCTCAGGATATGAATCTTGGAACTCATTAGCATTTTTATTCAATACATGTATGGCTGAGGCAGGCGATGACTTAGCCCCGAAAATCATAGAATTCATTACGTATGTATCAGGGTCGCGTTCTCTGTCTCGGCCTCTCCATAAAAAGAGCTGTGCGCCCTGATCTTCTTTCCTAATTCTAATACGTAAAAACATGTCGGCTATGTCCGCTGTATAAGCTATTCGACCACATCGGAACTTAAACAATACGCCTATTAAAGCATTTAATAAGTCCGGCCCTGTAAGCAAATAATCATTTAAACACGCACCCTTATATTTAGCCGCGGCATCGTAAACTAACCTAAGTTTATTTGGTTTATTGGGGTTAATGACCCCAAAGTGCGGTAGGTGCCATACCGGATTAACGCTCAGCGGAGTATCCAATAGCCTAGCATACTTTTGTGTTATTAAGCGTTCGATTTGACGTTAATACGCTTCAGCATAATCAGGGTTCTTATCCATCTTACACTCTATGCCACGTAATCGTTTGAAAGCGTAATCGTAGTTGTCAGGTAAATGTACAGCATCACGTGACCAAAGCAATCGTACCTCCCAGCCTCCGTCGATACGGCGACTAGTGCTATCTAGGATTTTACAAGCGTGTTCAGTCTCGACATTTTTGCGTGACACTTCTGTGATACCGATGGACTCGAGCAAAAATTGCTGTTTCACTAGGTCATTTAAATCATCTAAACTATCGAAGGTTAGATTTACTGACTCACTATCAGACTTATCATCGATGCCTACAGTTACAGGTCCGTGAATAACCCACCCTAACTTTGTGAGGGACGCTACGGGTTGCCCGGATTTTCCCTGTCGTATTTCCTCATTTACGATTAATTTCCAATTGTCTTGTCCGATTAAAACCATCGGTTTCGCGCACGACATCTGACACAAATCTAACTCTCGCAAATGTTTGTTTTTATTCAAAACTCTGGCAGGCACAGATTGGGTAGGCAAGTCCAAATTCTCTATCGTTCGTAACGCGATATCATGACATACGCCGTTAGGGCCGCGAATTAGCGCCGTCACCTTACAGGAGTTGTTATCTGTCATAACAAGACCGCGTGCACTTACAATTCTTAAAGGGGATGATGGTCCACTGAAATTACACACACTAGAATCTACTAACGACACTGTGGCCCCATCATCTAGCAAAGCATATAGACTGAGTTCAATTTGGTTTACAATTATCGTAATAGGCATAATTTTTAACAATGACTTAGTGGTTCGACACCGCTCACCCATACTCGTTACAGACTCGGCCAACGGCGACGCCACCGGCGGCGCCAGTGGCTGTACATAGGCCGCCTGAGTCGTGGTAGGCGCGGGAGCGCCACCGGCGGCATCGCCGGCGCCCGGGGCTCTCGGCTTCTCGTAGTGTAGAACTGTGTGATGCGGAGCACGGCACTTATCACACCGTTTTGCGCGGCAGCGATAACGAGAATGGCTTTGCACTAAACATTTAAAACAAAGCTTATTGTCTTTTACAAAGTTCCACTTTTCAAGCTCACTTTTTGCTATGAATTTATCGCACTCGGGTAATCGATGAACCACACTACGACACAACGCGCACTCACTTGATGACGATGTACTCGGCGACGATGACGTAGCTTCCTCGCTGTGAGGTGTACTCGGTATGCAGGCTCCCGGTTTTGACGCGTGAACTCAGCGCGCTTGGCTCGTGATGACGGCGGCGGCGCAACGACAGCGGGGTTGGCAGTAGCGTTGGTCCGGTTACGACTATTAATCTCGGTGTTCATGCTCAACGGTAGGTAATAAGCTGATGCCCGTGATAAATGACTCAGAAACTCGAGGACTATGTTTACATTTGGCGTTATGCGAAGATCTTCCTTGCTGTCGGTGTTCCTTTTCATAACAAACTCGCCATACTGCGATCGTTGAATGTTGGTTAATTTGCTAAGAATTTCGTGTGTCAATTGGGGGTTATTTATGTAGCCCTCCGCTCTTATGTTTTTTAAAATGTACACACAATTTCGAACGACTCAAGTCATATTTCGTAATTCGACGCCACTTTCAGACACACGGGGCAGGCATCTTATTTTGTTCAGCACAGTTTCTAGTAGCAAGTTGGGGTGACCAAACTCCTCCTCTAAGGCATTTATCACATCTATTGGATCAGACCCGGTACGCAGCAGATCTCCAACGGCGCACTTTGCCGCGCCTCGCAATGATGCTTGCAGTCGTACGGTGTTCTCGAACATGCTATAAGTGGCCGCGGTAGCATCGTAAGTACGTCGATATGCCAGCCAGTCCGCTGGGCTACCATCAAACACGGGGAGATCATAATTTTGTCGAGGTCGTTTCGACATGTTCGTTATAATAACATCGGCTAAATGCATGATGTCAGAAGCAGCGACGGTGCCGGCGGCCGGGGCCAGAGCGCCCGGCGCAAGCTGCGCGTCGCCGGTCGGGGAGGACGCCGCCGCAGGCGCGAACGTCTCACGAACGGTGTTGAGCGCAAGCGCGACGCCGCGCGCGCGCTCCTGTTCTCGAGCTAGGCCTTCGGTCGGGTTCGGACACGTGCCGGCCGGCGCGTGGTGCGCTGGCGGCTTTTCCACGAGTTTGCATGGGCCTTGCTGTGTGCTTAACCACTCATCCACGTTATTAGGACCACTGTAAACACTCATTGCGCGATTTTCGGCCTCTTCATCTTCAATTTCCGCGATTTGTAACGCAAGTTTTTTCTTTATGAGCCGTTCTTTTAACTTGGCGATTTCTTCTTCGGCCTTGTACTCAGCACGGAGGCGATGCGCTTCGCGGCTGAGGCGGCTTGATCGCGACCCGGTCGACGTGGCAACAACTTCACTACGCGGAGCCGTAGTGACACACGTGGTATCCGCACCGGGTCGTTGCTCAGCCTCAGCATGGGCTCTGCTCCGTGTCACGACGCCAGTAACGTTGTCATTCATTGTGATCCGGCTCGGAGGACCAATGTTATTTAGGGCGGGATTTTTCTCACAATGAGACGCAGTCACTTAGTAAAAGGCGTATATTAATCGTTTACACAACTCAAATCACTCACATTAGGAAATAATAGAAATTAACATAGAATTGGCGGGAACGCCGGAGCGTTACAGAATACATCCTCTCGCTACTCGTTTTTTGGGGCGACTACCCGGACAGCCCGCCCGCACGGCGGCGCGTGGGCTCAACGGTCAGTATAAAATGCGCGCGAAACCAAAAAAATGGCGCGAGGACTCAATGGCACAGAACACATGCGCGCGAAGACAAAATGCGATGTTGCCATTTCGCTTCGGCGTAAAATACAAAATACAAATAACAAACTATAATGAGTTGCCTACACCTACCGACACATGGGATACGTTAATTATTTATTTAGTCGTCACAAAATTAGATTCGTCGACCGAGCGCGAGTGGGAACTCTTCAAAGGTACCCTCACAAACATCACAAACCCTCCATCCTGAATCACTAAGCTATCCCATTGTGCCCAATAGCTTTTTGTGATCGAACTCATCGCTGAGACGTCGCTCCACGTAGGCTTAGGTGCACTGGTCCTTATCCAGTCCAGAATCGGCTTGACTTCCGAATCTTCCTGCTGTGCACGTTGTAAGCTTTCCTTCCACTCGTTGCTGAGGTCTGTCTTGAGCATCCTCACAGGTACAGCTTCTTTACCCTCTTGCCTAGTACAATGCTTGCAGTCTTCAGGGCAAGGTCTTCTTGACAATGCATCTGCGTTGCCATGAGATTTCCCGCTACGATGTTCGACCACAAAGTCGTATTCCTGCAAGAGTTCAATCCATCTCGCAACTTGTCCTTCTGGGTTTTTAAACTGCAATAGCCATTTCAGTGCAGCATGGTCAGTTCGTAAGTGGAATTTCCGTCCCAGCAGATATTTGCTAAAATGCTGTACTGACTTTACCACCGCAAGCAATTCTCGTCTCGTGACACAATAATTCCTCTCTGGTTTTGACAACGACTTGCTGAAGTACGCAATCACAACCTCTTGATCGCCATTCCGTTGAGATAACACACCGCCAAGTCCGATATCACTTGCGTCTGTGTCAACTATAAATTCCTTGTCGGTATCAGGATACCCCAAAATAGGTGTTTTGCACAGACGGTCCTTTAGCTCCCGGAAGGCGCTGTCACAACTTTCATCCCAACAGAAATGTAGCTTCTCCTCGGTTAGCTTGTGCAGGGGTTTGGCTACATCTGCAAAGTTCTTGACAAATCGCCGATAATAAGAGCATAGACCCAGAAATGCTCTGACCTGCGTCTTGTCTTTTGGGATTGGCCAATCTTTGACAGCGGCGATTTTCTCTGGATCCGTGCGGATACCTTCTTCCGACACGACATAACCCAAAAAGTTAACTTGCCGTTTGAAAAGAGAGCACTTTTTCGGACTCAACTTGAGGTTGGCACTCTGGATCTTCATGAGCACGCGTTCCAGGTTTTGAAGGTGTTCATCAAACGTACGGCCTACGATGATGATGTCGTCCAAATAGACAAGGCATGCATCGCCAATTAACCCGGTTAGTACAAGTTCCATTAACCTTTCAAACGTTGCCGGAGCGTTACACAATCCAAACGGCATAACTTTAAATTGCCACAGGCCCTTTCCTGTCGAGAATGCTGTTTTTTCCTTGTCCTTAGGGTCAATTTCTACTTGCCAGTAGCCACTTTTTAGATCTAATGTGCTAAACCACTTAACTCCAGTGAGCATGTCCAGCGTGTCATCAATTCTTGGCAAAGGGTAGCTGTCCTTCCTCGTAACGTCGTTCAGACGACGATAGTCAACACAAAACCGCATGCTGCCGTCCTTCTTTCTTACCAGCACTACAGGTGAACACCATGGACTGGATGAAGGTTCTATAACACCATCCTTCACCATTCCCTCAATCATGGTTTCCACTTCCTTTTCACGTGCTACCGGTAATCTCCTTGGCCGCTGCCGGATAGGCAACTCTTCTCCTGTGTTTATTTTGTGTTGAACTAAGCCAGTCTTCCCGATATCAGCATCGTTCGAAGAGAAAACATCGGCGTACTTGAGTAACATCCTCTTCGCCTTGACCATTTCGTTTGCTGAGACAGTCTTCTAAAAGTGCGGTCACTCTCGTTTGGGCATTCTTGCTGAGGGTCTCAGTTGATGGATATTGGCATCGACGCAACCACTCCACTTCCTCACAGGTACCCATCAGTGTGCCTTTATCTATCACCTGTTCCTTATCACAAAGGTTCAGCACACGTACTCTTGAGATGTTGGTAGCTCTGACCAAAGTTCGTGCAACTTTCCAAGGAAGGTCATTGTCTATCCTTTCCACGAGTACACAACGATGAGTCTTCCCAGGATTCTGAGGAAGACTAACCGGCACAATCGTTTCCGATCTCGGAGGAAGAACAATCTTCTTCAGGCTGTATATATTTCCTGGTAACGCCCCTTCCATGAAAAGTTCCTCTTGCCCACATTTCATAACTCCTTGACTAACGTCGATCTCACAACGATTCTTCCTCATAAAGTCTAAGCCCAGGATGCAATCGTCCATTATATCGGCCACAACAAATGCTGGTAGATTCTGTTGCCTAGCTTTAACTCCATCTCTCTCTCTCCTTGGACGGGTATGCGCTGACCGGTGGCTGTCACTAAATTTATGCGGTCTCGGTAGTATGCAGTCTCCAAAGAACCGACCTGCAAGTTGTGAACTGACGACCGTACGAGAAGCTCCAGTATCTATCGTCAGCTTACATGGTGTTCCGATGACCCTGCCCTTGATGATAAGGCTGTTCCCGTCATGGGTTTGTGAGATCGAAATCCTTGGGGCTCTTTGAACCTCAGCCAGTACCCGCCCCGCTGTCCTGGCTTTTACTCGTTTCCCTGCTGCTGTTGAGTGGTGCTGTTAGCCGCCCTACCCTCTGGAGATTGGCTACCTTCCCCTTCTGCAGTTCGCTTAGGGCAACTGGATCGAAGGTGGCCCCTTTCACCACAGCCGTAGCACCTAGGGCTGTATCCTTTTAATCGATCGCAAACTGTAGCCGCTGCGACCTCCCTGACGCGTTGGGAACGATGATCTTGCCGCACAGCTTCCACCTCCAGTGCATGGGCCAAAGCGTCCTTAAGTGTCACGTGGTGCCCGAGCCTCACTGCAGCCCTAACTTCAAGGTCGCGGATGCCGTCAATGAAGGCCTGGACCAGGTTCCCTTCAATAAGCGCAGGTACAGACTGGTATGCCTTCCGCACCAGCTTCTCCACTACAAGGGCCCACTGCTGCAGGTTTTCACCACTACGCTGTACGCGATCTCTTAGTTGCGCACGAAACACGTGTTCCAGATGAGCGTCACCATACCAGGATTCCAGTGCTTCAAGGAGCTGCTCGTAAGTTACTTCTATACCGAGAGCTTCCAAGACAGTTAAGGCCTGGTCGCGCAGGCCGAAGGTGAGGGCAGTCATAGCTTGATTTTTACTCCAACCGTTCGCCTTCATGACGGCCTCAAACTGAATTTTGTAGGCCGACCAAGAAGACGTCCCATCGAACGGCGGCACTTTAAATCCACGTAGCGAAGGTGTAGTAGTTACGGGAGTTACAATCCCATCTCCAAGTTTAAGGTTGCCCAACTTTTTCTTCATATCAGCAATATCGTTGTTACATTTGCTGATCTGTGTTTCAGCATCTGACAGGCGGTTGTCATGCTGAGCAACCTTATCCTTCACTTCCTTAATGTCTTTCCCGAAAGAAGCGTGAATTTCCTTCATGAGGAGCATCTGTTCTTCCTGGCGGCGCGCCTGCTCCTCCTTTTTTTTTTTTTTTCTTTGGGACAAGCCCGCCTCACATTCCCAACCACTGCAACTCCTGAAAGCCAGAATCAACAGTGGCGACCACCAGAAAAACGCCGAGTTAATGAAACCCGACGAGTCCCGGAGAAACGATTCAACTGTCTTGGATCCCGCAACGAAATTAATCAGAAGAGTACAGCGGAGGAGTAGGAAAAATAAATATTATTTCCACTTCCCTCCATATCAAGCAGGAGACAGATTAGAGCTAGGCCAATAGGCACCAAGGGACATATACAACTGGGTTAGGCCCAGTTGCCAAGCACCACGGATTATATATTAACATTTAAACTAATGGGTCCTAAATTGTGAGCTACTTTTGATTCCAGTAATAGGTATGGCAAAATCGCCTGAACGCACGGAAATTTGTTCTGGTTTCTACAAGGTCCGTATAGTAAACTACTCCAGATTTGACCTGAATACTATCTAACATAACATTACGTTCAGTCTGCCAAAGAATACACTCCCACAAGATGTGATGTGCGGATTGTTCGTATTCAAGGTCAGCTGTAGAGCATTGACATAAAGGTGAGGCCACAAGCCTAAAGGAAAATAATTTACTCTTAAAGTTGCCATGACCTGTGAGAAATTGGGCAACACAGTGATCCACCTCCAGCCATGTCTTCTCCAGCCGCTCACGAACGGATGGAAAAAACTGGTGGAGGTGTCGGCCCTTGATGGAATCTTCCCACCTACATTGCCATTCGCATAAAAGTGCCTCCCAGACGTCAGTCTGGGGTTTTAATAATCTGCTCCTCCTTGTCAAGCTTGAGCTGTTCTTCCAAGCGACGGGCCTGCTCCTCCTGTCGGCGGGTCTGCTCCTCCTTCTCAAGCTTGAGCTGTTCTTCCAAGCGACGGGCCTGCTCCTCTTGTCGGCGGGCCTGTTCCTCCTGTCGTCGGGCCTGCTCCGCCTTGTCGTGCTGCAGCTGTTCTTCCAACCGACGGGCCTGTTCCTCCTGTCGGCGAGCCTGTTCCTCCTGTCGGCGAGCCTGTTCCTCCTGTCGGCGAGCCTGCTCCTGCAGCATCATCATCAGAGCAGCAAAGCCTGGTGCTGATGATGCCGGAGCTGCTGTGGACAGACCGGCTTCCATGGTCGGTAGCTGACTTTCCAACGTCTGCGGCGTTGCACCACCAAAACGCCTCTGATCCGTCTCCTGCTGGCGTTGGCTACGGGTACGGATACCCTCCGTGTCGTCCTTTGGCAGAATCGGCATGATAATCCTTACTTCTGACACCAATTGTTACGAGCTTGGGGTTCGTGACAATAAAAACAGCCGATTAATTAACCAAAAATGACACTTTAATAATCAACACTAATTAACACTTTAAACGCACTAATTATAACACACAATCGCACTATTAAACACTTCACTTCACTTAATTCGCAGTTGAAGATCGCTTCCGAAGATTCGCTTGTATCGCCAATTCAATACTGACTGAGTCGCGAGCTTTGCGCACCTTATATAGTCCGACAGTAATTTCCAGAACCTTCGAGAATGGAAATATCTAGAAAGTTCGGGAACATACCGGTCCCGACTGACTAGGTGTCGAAACATCGAGAATGTTCTAGCATCAAAAATTCTAGAAAGATCGTGACCCAATTAGTTCAACTACTCGATACTAGATGGCGTTAGTAGTACGTTGTGAACCCGGCATTAATTCTGGCGCGTAACAATATACACGAAGTATACTTTGCGACTGATATGCCTACTTGCAATTTTTGCTCTAATCAAGTAGCAATTCGACCCAAATATGACTTCTTCCATCATTCTATTCCTAGTCTCTAGATACTTCTATAACGTAAGATCCATTAAATCTGATATGCTCCCCATAGTAAGAGCGGGCTTGTTTTAACTGGTATATCCCGCAGGCAATCAATATTAACTCGCTGTAATTTAATCTTGGGAAGTCCCTTATATTTTCTCTGTCTACATTTATATTGTGAAAATCTGCCCTAGTTCTATTGAGATTATGCAACCTAACATAGTCTGCGATATCATTGTTTTTGTTCATGTTTCTATTAACTATTTGGATTATTTCAGGGGCATCATCCCTATCCCTTAATTTGGTGTGGTACTTATTTATAAGAGCTGCAGCTACAGAAAAATCTATCATGAGATGCTTGGAAGCCCTATTAAAAAAGTTTTGTCTAAATAATTTAAACTTGCTTTTAAAAATACCGTTCACCACCTCCACAACCCAACGACATAATGTAACAGCTCTGGACTTGTTGGCCTGGCTTGTTGTTAGTTGTGGCTCATTATCTTCTGGAGATAACGGTATATGAACATTATAGCCACAACTTCTTAATAATGATAAGGAATCCCTGAAACCTCTATCCAAAATAAAGACATCTCCTGCTTGGAAAAATTGACGGAATGGACTGTTTTCATTTTGAAACTCTTGTCTCATAATATCTGCATCTGTGGTTGTAGCAGGATAGGGGGCCCAGTATATCAATGATATAACCATCAGTGCATACTAATAAGAAGGGCTGTACCAGATTGCGGTATTTATGTAACGAATAGGTTTGTTTCTGGTACAAGTAATTAGAACTCTTTTCTATATACACTCGCGAGCAAAAGTATGGAATCACTTATTTGGACTTGATTCCGCGCGATCTTGAGTACTTAATAACTAGTTAAGAATAATAAAAATTATACCATTTTAAAGGTTTAACTGTTAACTTTAAATTAATACCAAATTCATCCACATCTCGCCATTATTTAAGAAGCTATCCCGGAATACGTGAAGAAGTAAGGAAAAAGATATGTTACAATTGTTTGATACGCCGCGAGTTGCACCCTATTGACCCCCTATAAAAGCACGTGTTATCGGATTTTTTTTATCAGTCGGATTTCACACGTTGACCGGTACACATCTCCGCTACTTCTGACCCTTGAACTTGGAAGACAATGGATACTACACCTACAGAAGCAGCACAGATCGTCGCCCTATTGCAAGAAGGGCTCAGCCAGCGGGCTGTCGCACGTCAGCTGCACATAAGCCAGTCCTGTGTTTCGAAAGTTTATAAACGCTTTCAGGAGATTGGTGGCTTTATCCCGAGACCAAGATCTGGACGGCGCCGGTGCACATCGGAGAGGGATGACCGTTTTATCGTGTCAACCTCTCTCCGAAATCGACATATGACTGGTGTCGACGTCCAACAGGAGCTCCGAAATGTTCGTGGGGTAGCTGCCAGCGAGTGGACAGTTCGTCGAAGACTTAAGCAAGCTAATTTGACTCCAAAAAGGCCTGCCACAGGCCCGAAACTGACGGCAGGTCACCGACAAGCACGCCTTCAATTTGCTCGCTTCCATCTTGATTGGGAGGTTGAGTAATGGAGGCGAGTTCTGTTCTCCGACGAGTGCAGAATGTGTTTGCACGGCAGCGATCGAAGGGGTCGGGTCTACAGGCGGCCTGGGGAGCGATTTGCGCAGTGCTGTTTCGCTGAGACAGTGGCTTATGGGGGCGGTTCTTGTATGATGTGGGCCGGCATTTCCTTCGACGGTAAAACGGAGCTTGTTTTCGTGCCTGGCGGGGGACGAGGAGGCGGTCTAACTTCAGACCGCTACAATTCCAATATTCTGCTGGAACATGTCGTTCCTTATGCGGGATATATCGGTGATGACTTCCTCCTTATGCACGATAACGCTCGTTGTCACACTTCCCGTGCCACAACTGAATACCTCGGAGCAGTCGGTATCGCCACATTGGACTGGCCAGCGCTCAGCCCGGACTTGAATCCCATTGAGCACGTGTGGGATGAACTGAAGAGGAGGGTTCGTTCCAGAAATCCTGGTCCTTCAAGTGTAAATGAGCTGAAATTGGCTTTGATAGAAGAGTGGGAAGGTATCCCGCAAGAATCGGTTCAGAAGCTGATTAGGTCAATAAAGAACCGTCTTCGAGCAGTAATTAGGGCGAGGGGAGGGAACACAAAATATTGAAAATTAATTTTAAGGCCAATTAAATTTTTTATCACTTAATTTTTGTTGTTTTCTTCATTTATTATTTTTCCATTATCCTTATGTTTAACAAACTTCTTCGCTCTAACCGGGATAGCTCTTTAAATCCTGGCGTGCTTTAAATGAATTTGGTATCAATTTAAAGTTAACAATTTAACCTTTAAAATGGTATAATTTTTGTTATTCTTAACTAGTTATAAAGTACTCAAGATCGCGCGGAATCAATTCCGAATAAGTGATTCCATACTTTTGCTCGCGAGTGTATATGTAAGTGCCATCAGCAATTATAATTGGTGTTCTGTCTGGCCCTTCATATAAAGAATTAGGAATCAGGAGATTCCTTTGAGCGATTTCTGCTCTTGTCATGTGATTTATGCCAAGATTTCTTGGAACAAAATCTTGATGCAATATTTCTCTTGCTATGTTCATAAGACCTTCTAACGTACTCCTTGGGACTTGCAATAGAGACGAAATACGCTCATTACTGTCACCTGTCCGCAATTTCATTAAGTATGCAGCTAGTGCAAAAGCACCCCTATGCCTATTTGATAGTCTAGGAATTTCTAAAAGAATATTCTGAAATTGTTCCTTTGTAAAGCCCAAGTAGTAATGAACCATATGTTCTGGCATACTTAGTATGTTATCAAAATCTAAATGCATTAGCATATTATCTTTTAATAAAGAAATTATTTCTTCCATATGCTCTGCACTGAATGTCCTGATAGGGTTATAAATTGAGTCTAGAAGTAATTCCCATGAATTGCTTCTCAAGTGATAAGAACATATTCTACAATCTGCAGGCACATAATAATTGTAGTCGCAAAGTAAACTTACACGCAATGACGATGGTACTAAAAGTCGCTCAGACTGGTTACATCCAGGAAAAAAACACTGGCGTTGTGTGTCAGGAGCTCTAATATAATTAGACATGTTGATGCTATTAGATGTATTTTGTGCTTCAGGTTGCGTTCTAGAAGAGTCTGTGTCCAATGACGGAAGACTTGGTACTGATGACTCCCTTTCTGAAGTCAAGCGTGAAGCTGCTCTCTCAGTCCTTCGCCAACAAGTATGACACAGACTTGCTGATCTTGGCAACTGTAGAAAAAAAAACTTATAATATTTATTTAACATCTCAGAGCAATCTTACTGCATTCAATAGGATTCTAACAATAGTATAGTTTGTTATCTAACCTGTTGTGGTGCAATTTGCTGTGCAATCACATTCCTTATTTGTTCAACCCGTGGTGTATCAATGTTCAGCGAATGTGACCTTTGTCTTAAAAGAGAGGTGCCACAGCTAATACAGACGAGAATGTGGCCAACAATACGGTCTGTTGAATGTTGACTTGTTGGCTGCCTGATTTCATTCCATGCTATGGTCCAGCATGCATGGCAGACCAAACTATCACTTGTAACTGGCTGGGAAAAGTAAAACAATATTTTGTAAGTATTTGTTTGCATGCAAGTTTGCATGAGTAGGTATCTTATTTTGAGCTCACACAACTCGAAATAAAATAGTCCTCATATTTGCATATTCTTACTACATTTGTGAAACTTATTATAGTTACCTGTTGATGTCCAACCCAGCTTTGTATGAGAGATCGAACTTAGACGATTTGCAAAGGATGTTTTCTCGCATTCTTGATATGTTTAAATTACAATTCACACAGCGTACATTTCCACTTGCAACAGTTCGCAGCGAAGAACTCGAACCAGGTTGAATGCCTTCGATAGGTACTGACATCAAATCCAAGTTATCGCGGGGGTTGTCATTATCAGCAGGAGCGGAATCAATATTCAAGCCGTGGTCGTCAGGTATAGGAGAATCGCCAGAGTCAGTATTCATGGTCAAAAATGTCGATTTCAATAGCAAAATACAGGCAGCGAATCACTATGATGCAAATGCAAACAAAGTAATGAAATGTCATTTCTGATATTGTCAATCTCAACTGACAAGTTTCAGTGTTGCCGTTGCACAAACAAAGTATCGATCGGTGCAATATGTAGATCATTTTAAAATCATAATATTATATTTTGTAAGTCGATTAGTAATGTAAATGTATAAACATAAAATGCATTGGAACTTCTATAAACAAAAGGACAAATAAATATAGTACAAATATGTGTAAATGTCAAATCAATATTTTGCAACAAATCTTTATTTTTTCGGGAATATTAAATTGGCAACCTAGCAAATGTCTGTTTATTTCGTTGTATCGTTTAAATATTTATTTGTTATTAAAAAATGTTCCTAACGTTTATCGCGTCGTGAATAGAAGAGTTAATTACTAAAAAATTACATATTTTTTTTTACTATATCGAATTTCTTGGGCATAGCAAGGCCTAAAATCGGCATTCCCCTTTATCGATAAAAATTATTAAAGCTTGCTGTATTCTTCTTTTTGGGGGCCGAGTCACCCGCGTCCGTAGGAGAATACCCTTCAGCGAATCCCTACACGTGGTCCCCGGGTGGTGCTAAACAGGTGACACTAACCGCCTACGTGGTCTAGTGATATACCACCTGATTCATACCCAGAGGTCCCGGGTTCGATTCCCAGCGGGGGCAAATTTTTTGCTCGGTTTGGTTGGTGGTAGGACTTGTTCTAAGTCCGCCTGGCAAGCTACCACCATCATGTTTAAGTCTGTCGCCATAACAACAATGTTAACAGCATTGTTGTGTTCCGGCAGTTAGAGGTATGATAGCCAGTTCCTCTGTGTAAGAGGATTCCGGGTGAAACTCGCTTCCATCTTCGGCCTAATTATCACTTTCCATCAGGTGAGATTTGGGCCAAGAGTTTCCCCGTTTCGAATAAAAAAAAAATAATAATAATAATTTAGCTGATTATTTTGTAAATGAGAACCCACTACCATGGCAAAGTAAATATGCTTAAATTAAAAATAAATATTTTTTTAAACTTACCGAGTTCTTTTTTATTTGTATCAGAAGTTCCTCCTGGCTCCAAATATAAGGTAACAATTTCTTCCCATTGTTTCATTTTAAGGAGTCTATCACTATATTGTGTGCTTTTCATGTCCCATATAGCAGAGCGACTTTCAATCTCCGAAATAAACTTTTCAACATCAAAATCCATTTTTAAATTGCAACACATCCTGCACACACGATGATTCGCGCGGTAATGCGGCGCCCCGTGTGTGAGCACCGCCCCTCCGCGCGGCCCTCAGCGCGGCCGGCCGCGCGGAGGGGCGGTGGCGGTGAGAGCAACGCTCGAACGCGCGGTCAGGCGGTGTACGTGTGTTAGGCATCGACGGATTTAATAGAGATCGATGCGACGTGAGATCCGCTTCACCGCCAACCGCGGCGGTGCGCGGTGCCGTGTGTTAATCGCCTAAATATGGAGTGCAAGGATAGCCACTGTCACCCAACAATATTCCAGAGAATGCGCCAGCCTCAGACCTCTGTTTTAGTCTACATTCTCGAAATATCCTGGAGTCATGTACACTGCCGCGGCACCTGGTATGAAATGTCCATGATTTTCAGGTCAGCATCACAAACCACCTGAAAAGTGACAGCTAATTAGGACTTTACATTTCTCCCTGTTATTTTAATATGACTTTGTTTAGTTCTTAACTGTGCGAAGCATTATGGGATATCACAACTTAAAATATTATATTTCAAGATTACCTGTACATTGATTGAAGAAAATCCTTTTCTATTAATATATAACTGTCCCCCATCAGCATTTACTTTCTTGATCCTTATATGAGTGCAGTCTATTGCCCCAATTACTGTAGGAAAGTAAGCGATACTGCGGAATTTCCTCATGCTTTCTTCCTTTAATTTATGGTAGTAGGCATTTTTACGAATCTTCGGGACATCCGTGATAAAATTTCAGCTACCTTTTTACAAGCTGACAACCGGTTGAGACACACCATGTAAATCAGCTGTATCGTCTTGAATCTACGAATGAAACAATAATGTTAGTATACATATTACATACTTACATGTTTGGATATAATCTAATGTTATGTTAGCATTGACCAAGGTTACTTACTTCATGGCGAGCCCAGTTGCGTAATGCACAAACTACTTGCATTTCGGGACTCAATGGGCATCTTCGAGGGTCGTGAGTTAATTCTCCACGTAAAACATCCACTATTTTTTGTCCAAACCGTTTTGTGAACCTGTACTTATATCTTAAGTCCTCGTCACTCAATTGAAATGGATTCACACGATGGCGATGGCTGTACGATCGCTGAGACGTCTCCAACATTTCCAAATCTTCCAAATCCATGACGTCAATCATGTCAATATCCATTACAATTTTTAAATAGAAAGATACAAAATATATTACTGACAGCTAACCTCAAATAACTTTAGTACCGAAGTTAAACTAGGGGTCGCGGCAGTCTAAAATTAATGCCATAGATAGTTCAAGAACTAGAGTTAAACTTCATTTTATAATAACGTTTTGTTTAGTCATGGTTCACACCTACTGTTCATCCCAGTACTAAAGATAGATCGTGGACGGAGACTTGTCAGTCTTGGTTTAAACCACAACGTAAGCAGTGTTTTGTAATAAGACGGTAAGAGTGCATTATCTACAAAACCCGTTTCACTTCCCGCGTGCACTATTATCCACCGGCGGCCAGGGTTATCATTCCTTTTCACTCCAACAACGGTTGGTGTTTGCCAACATTTTTTTACAGTGTAGTGTGCGTGTATCCATGTTTCATCGAGATAGATAACAGGTTTTTGTTTGCACCTAGCAAGTTATTGTCTTTCATGCGGCGTAAATATTTAGCCCTCCACGCTTGAATTTGGGGTCTTTCTATTAGAGCCAGTCTTTTCTGGTAGCATCTTTTAAATTGATATCCTAAATCACTTTTGATTATTTTCCTTATTGTTGTTTCATTTCCTTTATAATTAAGGTCTTTTTTGCAGCTGCCATGATCTTGCGCGTTGTAGGTATTTCTTTTCTCACAGTTTACATAAAATGAGTTATATTTCGATAGCTGTTATCGAAATATTCCTTTCTGTCTCTTTGCTTTTGTAGGAGTTTTCATTTTGCTGCCACTAGCTGTGGCAGATTCATGCTCTCGTCGTAATTTTGTCACTGTATTTTTTGGAATGCCCGTAGCACACGCCACACGTTCCGTCACTTCAGTAGATTTTTGTAAAACATTTAAAATGTCCGTCACAAGTTGCTTTGAAATTAAAATGTCCTCAGTAGTGTCCGAAGCATTTTTTAAAGCAAGGTTTATATTTTGAATCAATAACTTTTCCTCTTTCTCCTTCACAAAATAATGGTCGACTTTAATAATCATTTCACGAGCACGGCTGTTAATAACTTTCTTACTCATTTTAACAGAATAAGTATGATAACAATAACAAAACTTAACAATAAAAATAAAACAGGGTAACGAAAATAAACAGCTATAAAAACACGTGGTAGAGGTACTCAATACACGTAAGCGCTGGTTGACCATGTGAACGGTACTGACAGTTTGACTACGTCACTAAGATGGCCGCCATTCGCATTAGCAACGTGCGGGGCTTTTATATTATAAGGATTTATTTTCAATACACAGGATGTACTTTGATAATTGTGTATTTCATTGGCAGTGTATCTGAAAATGCACACTGCTAATCATAGGCTCCAATGTTGTATATTTGTTATGTATTTTAAAATGCACAATTCTAAAGTCAGGTCATCTAATGGTCACTCGCCAATGTACATTCGTAGATACATAAATATTGGCAGTCATATTTCAGATGTAAAACATTATTGTTAGATCAAAATTCTTAACGCAATCAAAAGAATGCACATTCAATCAAATAATTATTTATAATTTATTTATCATAGTTATTGTTAGCAATTAAAAGAGTTTTAATTAACAAGTAATCATGTAATCCCATTTTACAGTATAGAATACAGTCGAAACAATAATGCCGCCAAATCGTTAAATGTCAAACAGAAAAATTAGTGATGTGACACATGGTGTCCTCACGTAGTGCTGTGCTGTATCGATTGAGTAAGTTTTCGGTTTTCTTCCGTCTAACAGTTCGGCCATCCTGCAATCCTTCGGTCCCCGAAGGTAAGGCTCAGTTGTGCGACGATTATTCTGCCAGGAAGGCATGTCAGCTGCTCAATAACAGCACTCCAGGTCGTAGTGTAATAGCTAAGACCCTTAAAGCAAGCTCAATTGTAGGTAACCCTGCTAAGGCCTATATGGCAAGGACAGGTACAGATAAAGTGGCTGAGGCCCCTGAGGAGGCACATGCATATTTAAAGTGGATGTTACTGAGGCCCGTAAGGCAAGAACAATGTCAGTCATTACTGCTGTGGCTTCTTAGGCAAGCATAGACTTGGCTGGTTGTTATGCTGAGACCCCGAAGGTAAGCATACATTTTGTCAATTGCTAAGGCCCCTAAGGCAATCATAGACTTGTATGGATATCATGCTGAGACCCCGAAGGTAAGCATAAATATTTGTCAGTTGCTAAGGCCCCTAAGGCAAGCATATACTTGGATGGTTATCATGCTGAGACCCCGAAGGTAAGCATAAAAAATTCTCAATTGCTAAGGCCCCTAAGGCAAGCATAGACTTGTATGGATATCATGCTGAGACCCCGAAGGTATGCATAAATATTTGTCAATTGCTAAGGCCCCTAAGGCAAGCATAGACTTGGATTGATATTATGCTGAAACCTCGGAGGTAAGCATAAATTTTGACAATTGCTAAGGCCCCTAAGGCAAGCTTCATTAGTAGAGCATATCGAACACATAAGAGTCATAGAATTTATATGTAACTTGAATGCTATGTTCCAAATTGTACTTTTTTTTACTGAAAATGACTTAGCCCATAGGCAACACTTGTAAATGCGGTTAAGTCGACAAATGTCAGACGAGTTTGAAACGCCAGATTCTATGAATGCCAGATTCTACAAATGCCAGATTCTACAAATGTCAGATTCTATAAACGCCAGATTCTTATAATGTCACATTTTTGTTACAATTGCAATTTAATAATTTCCCTAAATGAGTGTTATGAAAATAAAAAAATATAAATATAACATAACTAAGATTCTTTTATATTTGAAGCCATCAATTATGTAAGAAAAATTGTATTCAATGACCTAGTCATGGTTTTTACGTACAGCGACATCTTGTAGTAGATTTGTGAACAACGATGCTTGCAACGATTATCGAATCATGTACTTATTACCAACTTCCATCTTCTGTTACAAGAAATTTTTTACCTAATACTCTCGGCACAAAAACATCTTCCAATTTGTCAAATACCATTTTTTTTGCATTTAAAAACTGTTTTCTTGCGTTATACAGGCAATCTTTCTTGTCAAAAAAATTCGGGATATGTGTTTTTTTTCTTGACGTATTCTTTTCGATGTTTCGACACCTAGTCAGTCGGGACCGGTATGTTCCCGAACTTTCTAGATATTTCCATTCTCGAAGGTTCTGGAAATTACTGTGGGACTATATAAGGTGCGCATCGCTCGCGACTGGGTCACTGGTATTCGAGTGGCCTTGAAGAACAGTGGACCAGTAGCGCCGAAGTTTCCCCACACGAACCGCACATCGTTCTCTCTGTGATTGGACAAGTGAACTTTTTAGTTCGCTTGGACAAGCACAGAGGGAGCCACCTCTGCTGCTCAGTGTGCTAGCACACTGTCGCGGTTGTGGGTGGCCACTCCAAAGTGAACTCCAAAGTGAATTTCATTCAACGAATCAAACGAACGAGCCAGGACTCCGAAACCTCGCCCGACGATGGACCGGACGGAGTCGCTTCCGAACATAAGAATAAGGTTCGCGTTGCCGCCCGTTTCACCGACGATTGAACCAGACCATGAAGCTGCACCACCTGCTGGGCCGACCTCATCGTCTACGAAGAAGAAGAAGAAAACAACGACGCCCCAGCAGAGAAGCACAGCCACCGCCGCCACCCAGAGAAGCCCCAAGCAGACTCCCGACCCGCCGGCGACATCGGCACCAGCGCACGCTGCGCCTGTGCCGCCGCCGAGCCGGCAGCCCGCCGTGCCCATACGCCCCGCAGCGTTCCGCCCGGTGCCCACACAGGCCCCGGTGCCTGCCGCCGCGAACCCTGCCCGCGCGCAACCCGCGCGCGTCTCAACCCCTGCGCGAGGAGCTGCACCGGCCGTCCGGATGCCCGCGCCCGCTGCGCGCGCCGCAGCTCCGCCCGCGAGGACCGGTGCACCCGCGCACACATATGCGCAAGCCATCGCGCACCCACCGGAGCCAGCCTCCACTTACTCCGCCGCGTCGACACGCGCGCCCTCTGGCGCTGCACGGACGCAACCCACCGAAGCACAACGCGCGCCCCCTGGGGGCGCGCACCGCGCCGCACAGCAAAGCGCGCCCTATGTGGCAGCGCGCGCGGTCGCGTCGCCAAACCAGCAGCGCGCCGCGACATCCACTCCCCGCCTATCGACGGCGGGTTCGGCCTCGGCTGCCGACAGAGTAATGTCTCGCGACCCGCGTCTCAACAGGACCACTGCCGCAGTGGCGCCACCTACACCGGAATCACCCGCACCGCCACGCAGCTCCGCTTACGACTCGCCGGCGGCACGGTCGGCCGGCTCATCTAGAGCAGGATCGAGTATGTCGCTGGCGTCCATGGAACGCGAGGCGCTCACGCCCGCCTCCCCGACACCTTCGCTGGGATCCGACTACGAGTTCCAGCTAGAGTCGAGGCCCCAGCGTCGGAGGAGAAGTACAGATAAGGAGGAGGAGGAGGCCAAGCGCTACTGCCTTGAGCCCCCCCGCAGTAACCAAGACCGCGAGTCACGGACCGCCGCTCAGTCGCCGACCTTTGCGGAGGCCGCACGCAGCTCGCCGCCAGCCCCGCCAGCAAGACCGGCAACCCCTAAACACGCAGCCCCGAAACCGGACATGAAGAAGAAGAAGCTGAGGTACCCGCCCCTAGTCGTGGAGCACCTGCCAAACTGGGCGGCCCACTTCAAGCAGCTAGCCGCCAAGCTGGGCCGGCCTCCAAACGCGCGCCCGTTCGGCTCCGGTGTACGTTTCTCGCCGGAGTCGGAGGACGAGTACAGGCTGGTCCAGAGCTACTTGGCGACGCTGGAGAAAGAAGAAGGAGTCAGCTGGTTTGCGTATTCGCTGCCAGCTGACAGGAAATTCAAGGTGGCCATAAGAGGGCTGCCACCGGATACCGACCCCGCAGATATAGAAGAGGAGCTCCGCGCCCTAGGACACCAGCCGGAGTATGTCCGGCATATAAGGGCGCGCCAGGGAAGACCCGGCTGCGTTTTTCACGCCGTGCTTCAACGCACTGAGGATGTGCGCAGGATCTACGACACCACCGTATTCATGTACATGCGTGGTGTCAAGATCGAGGCATGGCGTGCCAAACGCGGGCCCGCACAATGTCACCGCTGCCAAAAGTTCCGACATTCCTCCCACCAATGTCACCGCCCGCTCGCTTGTGTCCGATGCGGAGAGGGGCATCTGGCGAGGGAGTGCCCACGCCCAAGGGAAGAGCCCGCCACATGCGCTAACTGTGGCGGTGAGCACCCAGCGTGCAGCGTGAAATGCCCCGTGTTCCAGTCGGAATCGCGGCACAAGCGAGCCGGGACCGTCGCCATCACGACAGGCCCACCTCGCGCAGCCATTAGAGGACAACCTGACGAGGAGAGGACCCAACGCGAGTCGCTGATGGCGGCAGCAAATGGGCCCACCTCGCGCGGAGCTGCCCCCACTGGCAGGAAGAAGCACAAACGGGGGGGAGGCAGAAAGAGGAGGAATCAGGAGCAAAAGGCCTCTCCCCCCATGACCACGGAAGAAGCTCAGCAGGTCCCAGAGGCCGCCCCTGCTCCCAAAAAGGCGCAGGGTGGAGCAGTAACAAAACCGGAAACGGAAGACGCCCACCCTAGCCACCCTGGGGCGGGCGGAGGGGTCTGTCAGACTCTTACTGACTAAAACCACCCCGGTGTTCCATCTCTCACCTACGCCAGGAATCGCGGGAACTAAACCGACTTCCGTAATCCCCGGCTGGTGCCGGCCCGCCTCTGCGGGCCACCTCGAGTCAGCGGAGGGAGTGAGGTGTTTGACTCCCCTCGCGACGTCAAAGAGGGGCGCACGGGAACACCACGCGCTGCCACCTCGGGTCCGGATGAATGGGGGGCGACGGACATCCCCAAGTCTGCCGCCCCTGGACCCAATTAGGGGGGCCAGGAGAGGGCAGCGTATGCCCTCCCCTCCCTCCTCCGACGCCCGGTGCGCCTGCTGCGGGCCGGGAGAGTGGTCGAGATCTCCCTCTCCCTTTCCGCAGCCTCCTTCTGCGCGATAACTGTTTCGCAGAAGGAGACCACCGCGTCCCAGGACTCCTCGCCGTCGACCATAGCACGGACTACGGCCGGCAGCGAGAGGTCACTGCCTACCACAGAGATGAGGGCCCGGCGCGACTCTTCCCAAGCGGCACACTCTGCCAGCGTATGCCGCGCCGTGTCCTCCCGACAGTCGACGCAGTGGTGACACCGAGCGTCGGGCTCCCTGCCTATGCGACACAAGAACTTCCCGAAGCAGCCATGCCCCGTGAGAACCTGCGTCGCACGAAACGTCAGGGAGCCGTGCCTTCTCCCGAGCCAGAGGTCGAGCACTGGCCGGATGGCCTCGATAGTGACGAGGCCGGCGGAAGGGCGTGAGAGCCTGTCCCGCCATTCCACCACCAGAACCTCGCGCAGCTGCGACCGACGCAGTTCGATGTGTCGCTGCATCAGTCGCTCGCCGCGCGCCCGCGCGTCCTCACGCCACCGATGTAGTGACGCGAGGACTTTTGCCTCCAGGTCCCAGGGTGGAGTTCCGGCCAGTGTGCAAGCCGCCTCGTAGGAGATCGTGCGATAACCCCTGATGACTCTGACGGCCATCACCCTCTGCGGCTTTCGCAGAACAGCGATGGTGCCGGCCGTCAGGTCAGCCGCCCAGATCGGGGCCCCATACAGGGCCATTGATCGCACGATCCCCACGTACAACCGCCTGCAGGCGGTGCTCGGGGCCCCCAGAATGGGGAGCAGCGTTGACAGCGCCCCAGCCGCGCCCAACAACTTGGGCGCCAGCCGCCGGAAGTGGGGGCCAAAATCCCACCGGCTGTCGAGCACCAATCCCAGGTACTTCATGGTAGACTCGACAGCGATACGGGCCCCCCCAACAACTATGTGCGATCCCGCCGGTGGCGCCCGTCGGGGGCCATGAAAAGCTATGGCCTCCGACTTGTTGAGGGCCACCTCCAGGCCAAGGCGGCGTATGCGGCTCACCACCTGTGAGACCGCGACCGTCGCCAGCAACGCTGCCTCCCTATACGAGCTCCCCCGGGCAGTGACCAGCGTATCGTCAGCGTAACACGTCAGGTCTACTCCTGGCTGGAGCTCGCCCCTCAGCACCCAGTTGTACCCGATGTTCCACAGGAGCGGGCCCACAACCGAACCCTGTGGAACACCGCACGACATGGGATGCTGGTGTCTGCCATCACGTCCCAGATAGGTGACACATCTCTCCGCCAAATAAACCCCGATGACGCGGCGGAGGTAGAGAGGCACTCGATGATAGCGTAGTGCCTCCCGAATACAACTCCAGGGCAGGGTGTTGAAGGCGTTGGAGATGTCCAAGGACACCGCCAACATCACCCCACCCTGGGACACCGCTTCCTCCGCCAGGACTCTCACTCGCGATATCGCCGTGATTGTGGAGCGCCCATGCCGAAACCCGAACTGACACTCAGCCAGGTCCGGCCCCTCTCCGCACAAGTGGCTGACGAGGCGGGCTGCGATTATCCGCTCGAACAGCTTTCCCACCTCGTCCAGTAGCACTATGGGCCGGTACGCGGACGGTGAGTCCGCAGGGCGCCCCGGCTTCCTGAGCAGTACGAGTCGGCCAGATTTCCACTGAACGGGAAACTGGCCCTGCTCCAGGCACGCTGAGTAGAGTCCTCTCAGTTGGGGCTCCAGCTCCTTCAGAGCGAGGGCCAACACGCAGCCAGTCCTGTCTACGCCTGCCACGCTAATGGCTCTGTACCATGAGGGAGCCGCCGAGGACACGACGCCAAGGACCGACGCCTGAGCAGGTCGCCCACAGACTACACGCGGCCTACTCAAACAAAAAGACTCCACATCCAACTCTCACCCCGGCACGTGACTTGCGCTAAGTTAATATAGGCAAGTCGCGCTCCGAAACACAGACAAGCACCACTCTACACTCACGTAGACACAACGCGCCGGATAAGTTCTAAGTTAATATAGGCTTATTCGGTGCAGAACACTGGGCGGTAGTACACACATTACACGACCGCTCACACACACACAAGACGGCTCTGCGGTCCAAACCGTGATCGGCTAGCCCTGAGATCGGGGCGGACGAGAGCCACATACCTACTGCAGGCGCGCCACCAAAGTCGGCACCCTCGTCGCTGGTCGTTCTCGCTGGGCCTCCCCCGGGTCACTGGGGGTCTCACTCGGCGGGGGCTGACCGCCGAAGGTGCCGTGAAGAGTCGGCGCTGACGAACAGCGCCGCGGCGCGTACTGCAGTACACAAACAAGCAGCTACTCACAGGCGTGCGGTGCCAATCTACTGGCAGACGCACGCCATCATCTATGCCAACAAATGGCAACCTAAGGACGGGCCCGTTGTCACGGGCCGAGGTTGGACACCGCGGTCAGGGGACCGAAGGTCCCGACACCGCTTGCCGCGCCCCCTGCGGGGTCGCAGCGACAACTACGGGACTGGGTCAGTATTGAATTGGCGATACAAGCGACACATCGGAAGCGATCTTCAACTGCGAATTAAGTGAAGTGAAGTGTTTAATACTTGCGATTGTGTGTTATAATTGGTGCGTATAAAGTGATAATTAGTGTTGATTATTAAAGTGTCATTTTTGGTTAATTAATCGGCTGTTTTTATTGTCACGAACCCCAAGCTCGTAACAATATTGTACTTGTTTGTTTTTTATTTCGATTCTGACGCTCACGATGTCAAGGTGCCTGAATTGTAGTGTGGCCACTAATCGAATGCGAAGGCATATTATAACAATTTTATCACCGCAGTTACAAAATACATTAACTGAATGGACATCTATACGAGAGGTATGTACCTACCCAAGTTGTAATTATTTTCATACTGCTAAAATATAAAATAAATGGCAGGCGAAGTTGATTAACTTCACCTACCATTCAACGCAGTTGAGCTCCTTATTCGGAAAGAATGTTAGCATAATATTATACTAATCACGTATGTATTTCATATTTTTCAGCTTCCTTCAGATGGACTGATTTGCAATGCATGTTATGTATTGTTAAACCAACGCTCAGAAGAAGGTACACATAGCAGAGTACTGGGCTACCCAATGGTGGTATTGGTTGTGGATGTTCTTGTTATGGGGAGGCGCTACCCAGTGCGATACCACACCCTTGAAGAAAACAGTCGATTAACTGATATTTTCTTCTCATGGAATACCCACAATCAGGTTAGTGTGTGCTTTTGATCTTATATATTTAGCCTTGCTTTTCCCTGGCTGCAAACAAATCCTTATAATTAATGAGTAAGGGTGCAGTCTCACTTGGCATATAGTCTGCCAAATATTTTCCCATCCATTACTATTTCAATGGTGCGGTCACACTGTAGGCAAATATAGTATTGGGCGCTAACTCAGGCAATCAGTCAACCGTAAACTACACGTCAAGTGAGACCAGGGCTCGGATACCGGTTTATTTTTCAAAACGTTATCGTCTTAAATACCTAAGGAACGATTTGTTTCGGTTACGTTCGAACGGAACGCTAAAAAAAACGTTTTTAGACGAAGAACGAAATGAAATCGTTTTTGTTCTATAAAACGTTTTAACCGTTTTTTTTCCCATTTTTTTGGGTACGACCGTACGATATGAAACTTGAGAAACTACAAATGTTACGAATTTTATTGAGGTATTCCTCGTAGCGCTCCCGTTTTGAAACGCTTCCATCTAAGCGCTCCCGTTCTGTTCCTCCAAGCGCTCCCAAAAGGAGCGCTTCGAGGAACGATTAAAAATATTAAAATTTATTTCCTCGAAGCGCTCCCCACGTTTAAAAATAGGGAAAAGCATGAAGTAATGAATTATATCGATAATTTTTAAAAACTCATGTGTGCATCATCGACATCGAAGTTGCTTAACCAAATTACGAAATTGAGAGAATAATATCTTTTTGCTTTCGGCACTCTTATGTGTATACAAGGACCAATGTTATTGTGTAGGTATTCAAAGAGGATGTTATAAATAAAACGCATAGATACACTTAATATAAATTATATACGTATAATAATCACATTGCAGTAGACCTACATAATAATTACATTAGTACTTTGTGTGGACCACTGGCGACGGGGTGTGGACGAACGGGAATAATTTTTTTTTTTTTTTTTTTTTCGGCTGGGTAAAAATGCGTTACGCATACCCTCTCACTCGGGGGAGTGGGAGGGGTATGTGGGACTCCCCGGGCAAGCCCTGTATACCCACTAAAACAACCCAGCACTGAAATTCCCGCAGCGTCTTAGTGGGGGTGGACTGGGAGATCGGCGTAGCCTTTACGTCCAGTCCACCTCCGAACGGGAATAACCCCTGGCGACTAGCTCCACGCCACGGTACTGTGACGTCATACGCATTAGCGAGTCTGCCAGCGCGACTACCTTTCCCTCCCCAAGCGACCACCGGCTGTCGCGCGAAATTCATCGCGCCATTCCGTCAAACCCCAAGCGACCACCGGGGGTCGCTCTCACCCACTCCATTGTAGGCCATATTATCAATACTTAGAGACTACTTTTCTATGAACAAGTTTGGATATTTACGTTTTTGGATAAATTTCCTACAAATTGAACGCATTATATTGTATAATCTGTGGTTTGTTGTTTTTTTTTTCGGCTTGACATTCGACACATAAAATTTTGAGTGTGAGGCACCTCATCATATAAATTGGGTGATTTATACCAGATTTTGCTCAAGTAAGTATTGTTTGTTATTATAGAGTGATTATTTTGCTTATAATGGTTCTATTTAGAGTATAATTTGCATGAAATACATTGTTATAACTATTAGATAAAGCCGTTATAGTTTGTGAACAATTTTTCCGATTTCCGTGTAAATTACGATGATTTTTATCAGTAAATGTAATTATACTATTGTAAATAGTAATTAGAATTGTTTATACAACGATAGACTAACGTTTTTGTGCAATTTTAGTG
This sequence comes from Ceramica pisi, assembly GCA_963859965.1. NCBI lineage: Eukaryota > Metazoa > Arthropoda > Insecta > Lepidoptera > Noctuidae > Ceramica > Ceramica pisi. The sequence continues at coordinate 36,138,307 of OY982527.1, read as the reverse complement.
AAAAAAAAATCTTGACAAAAAGGATCCGTAACGGCCATTTTGCCCTTCAAAATCCAACAAGCCATTTTGGTCCTTATTTTTATTCACCTAAGTACAAAATTGGTTTGAAATTGTTCTTTTTGAAGGTTTGACTAGGGAAACGTAGTATGTCGATAAACGTGTCGATAAAATATTGTCATGATCGATAGTGATAGCGGTATTTTATATTTATTGCATAATTATTTTTACATGATAACTTTGTTATTTCTAAAGCTCTAACATGATTCTTTTTTCTTTATATAAAACAAAATTAATTGAAGAGATCTTAGGTGTATATAAGTACTAATGTGATTTCTTTTTCTCTTTTTGTATTATAGCATGTCTAATTGGCGCGTCAATGAGCAGCCTCCTGCGGACTTCCTCGATCTGCTGTACAACGAGGAAGATCCGGACGTTGGAGAGGAGAGCGGCGATGAACACGACGAGTTCATCGACGATGAGGTTGTAATGTTTGCCTTATGATTTAGAATAATAATAATAATTTGAGAACTGTTTTTTTATTGCATTTTGATGGGATTTTTTGCATGGATATATTTCTTTGTACATTTTAGGATGAAGATTATTTACATCCGCATCGGTGTTCATCGCCGGAACGCACGGGGAGCTTTCCACATGTATGGCGTTTATTGTAGTTTGCGGTGATTTATTGCTTATGGGTGGCGGTGTATTTGTATGTTTTTTTTTTGTATGTTAGGGTGAACCGGAGCTCTCTTACTCACCGGAGGCTCCCCCCTACTCTCCTCTCACGTCACCAGAGCGCCCTACAAGGAGGCTGCCACAAACGTTAATACTTTTTTCTTCGGTTCGATTTGCAATATATCTGTTAATTTTTAACAGATTTCAATAATTTTAATGTTTGAATATTTTAGGATGATTGGTCGCCACGTCCTTCGGCGTCCCGTGACAGGTTAAGATCCCCAATAATTTGGAATCTGCCGTCGGAATCGTAAGTTTATATCTACTGATATTATTTATGAATAGTCATCTTCCGTATCTTACCGATATGGACGTATATGAAATAATTTTAGTAAAAGTATTTATTTTTACAGTGTACGACTTGCTCCTCAGCAAGAAGAACAAGTCGTGATTCGGATTTTTGGGGAGGATGGCCAACCGCTGGACGCTGAAGTTGACGATGGCGCCATTGAGGAGGTCGACCTGAGCGCATTTTTGTCCCCGGATGCCCACGCTTTGTATGTGTCCCCTGAGGAGCGTGAGATGAATGATAGTGAAAGAAATGAAAGGGGAGCTGGTGAAAGGAGAATTCGTAGACGAAGAGGTGGACGGAGGGGTGTACCAAGGGGTGTACGAGGACAGAACGTAAGTGGGCGTGGGTATCCGAACCGGGGCCGCAGGGGGAACAATCAGTGGGAAGAGGGACACCCACTGAATGAAATCTGGACGAAAGATGAAGACGTTCCCCCTGAATTGGTAAGTTTGGCGACGGATGTATTACGAAGACGACAGATGAGAATGCAAGGTGCTGCCAGAGCCGAGAGAGATGTAGAACGAGAGATTGATAGCGAGAGCGAAAATGGTGACGAATTCTTCGACGCTAATGATGGAGGAGATAGTCTCCCAAGACTGGAAGGCCAGAACCTCCACTTTGAATGGTCGACTATGGAGTCCTTTCAAGGCCAGGAGGAAAATTTTAGACCAGAGCGTACAGGTTCTGTTCATCATTACACTTCGGCATATGATGCTTTTCGCTCTTATTGGGGCGATGACGTCTTAGGCCTAATTGTGGCTGAAACGAACCTGTATGCCACTAAAATTACATCTGCTGCTTTCCAGTCTGAATGGCATCCCACCAACATTCACGAAATTTTGTGCCTTTTTTCGTTCTGGATGATGTTGGGGATCGTCAGAATGCCAACTGTTGTCAGTTGTTTTTCTGTCGATCCTCTTCTGAAAACGGAAGTTTTCAGACGTATCTTCACACGTAGAAGATATGAACTATTAACCAGAGCATTACATTTTGTAGATTCCGATCCCGCAGTTAATAATTATCCAAATCCCTCCAACATTAGCGCCGCTAGCAGCTCTGATCTACTATACCGTCTGAGACCAATAATTACACATTTAAAATCTAGTTTTCAGGCAAATTATATTTTGCATAAAGATATTTGTATAGATGAGAGTTTGACCCTATGGAAAGGAAGATTGAAATTTAGACAGTATATTCAGAACAAAGCTGCTAAGTTTGGTATCAAGACTTTTGAGCTTTGTGAGAGTTCCACTGGCTATTTGTGGTCATTCATTGTTTACTCCGGTAAACAATCCGCAACAGACTTGGAGCAGTCGCCCGGTGTACTGAAAAGTACAGCTGTTGTGAAGAAGCTCATTGGTCCCCTACTGAACAAAGGATATAGACTATTTATGGATAATTGGTACAATTCGCCTCTGTTAGCTAGATTTCTGAAGCTCAATGGTACCGACTGCGTTGGTACCTTGAGAGCTTCTCGTAGAGACGTTCCTCCTCTTGTAAATAAGGCTCCGCTTAAAAGGGGGGGTTTCATAGCGAGACATTCCGGCGATGTCTCTATATTATCGTGGCAAGACAAGAAACGAGAAACCATGATTTCTACTTGTCATGGTTCAGCTACTGCCTTGCCTACAGTCTCGTCGCGTCCACCATATCGTCCAACACCATTTAAACCGCAGGTGGTGCTGGATTATAAGAAATTAATGGGAGGGGTGGATATGAAGGACCAAATGCTCGAGCCTTATTTAATAGAACGGAAACGTTGTGCCAAATGGTACATGAAACTATTTAAACGCTTGCTAAATGTTTCTATTCTTAACGCTCGCATTCTTCTAGAATCATCAACACAAAAACATCAAGATCATTTAGGTTTTCGTCTTAGTCTCGTAGATTCCATTCTCACTAATCATCTATCACATTGTCCGCAGAGTCGTAGGTTTACTGTTAGCAGTAGTAGATCTACGCACCAACAGCCGCAAAAATTAGTTCCGTATACACATTGGCCCGTTCTGCTGGAACAAACAGAGTACGATGCAGCACACAACCGAAATTCCCGGAAGCGTTGTATTGTTTGCCTTCGGGCGGGCAAGAAAACACAGTTAATTAACACAATATACTGATCGTTACAGATGTGTGGCTCTTCATTATTTGAATCTTGTATTATCTTATAGCTAAGTTTAATGTACCAAAAGTGTAAGAACCTAAAGTTTCCAAAAAAAACCCAATACCAGTTAATAGTTATTTCTCTGAATTTTACCTATCACTAATAATCGCTTCGTAATTTCAATATGTGACAATAATTATTGGCAGCAAATCCACGCATTTATATATAATAACGATATGATACTATGTAGGTAAGGACAGCTGTGTGATCAAGTCCATCAGTATATTTTTATGGCTATGTGATCAAGTCCGCAATAATAGAGACAATAGGCAATTGCGCGGTGTGTACAAGTGGATGATAAGGACAGCTTTGTGATCAAGTTCATAACAGGGACAGCTTTGTGATCAAGTCCAAAATAGGTACGCGGACGGCTTTGTGATCAAGTCCATAATAAGGGCAGCTTTGTGATCAAGTCCATAATAAGGACGGCTTTGTGATCAAGTCCATAATAAGGACGGCTTTGTGACCAAGTCCATATCTTAGCTGTGTGACCAAGGCTTCATTTGTAAAGATAGCAGCTATGCAATACTTCTAAATGCGAGATCTGACCTATATTCTATAAAAAGGAACTAAAACAAATTGTAAAGCTGTGTGATAAGAAGTGGAAAATAAAAGGACATAAAGAAGATCAATAACTAATATACTCAAATATATTAATAATTATATTTCACAATCGACAATTCCGTGGCTGGCGGGAATACATTGATATCTCGACATACATGTTTTTTTTTATTCGTTTAGACGCTTCCTACGCCTGTGTTTTTATAGGAAAAAAATTGACAACCCGAAATATTCATAATTTTTTGAGATTTTACTTTTGGTAATAACAGAATATCTCAGTCTTGAGGGTCCACTACTTTACAAAACGATATGTCAAACTAATGAATCCCGGTATATTCTGTTCACACATTGATATAACGTTTTATCAAGTTATGCTCGCTAACCAAAACAAACATTATTACTATACAAAACTTGATAACTCAACTTGTACATTTAACATTTTATTGTTTTAATCATTTTATAATTGATATAACGTTTTGTCAAGTTATGCCCGCTAACCAAAACACACATTAGTGTTATACAAAACTTGATAGCTCAACTTGTACATTTAACATTTTATTGTTTTAATAATTTGTATGTTAATATCATTACATATTATATTGTGTACAAACAACCTGCCAATCTTGAAACATGATAAATAATTAGTATGCAGGTATCAAGATACTTGTTGGCTTTACTTTATTAACATTTAACTGGTAAACCTCATTTCTAGATAATACAATAATAACAAAGCATTTAGAGATATCTAGTAAGCATCTATCTAGGTATGTATCTATCTAGGTAAGCATAGGTATCTGTAAAAACATTTTTGCAAATAAATGTGTGATTTATAATTTCACTCGAAGCTTAAAAGGTTATCTAAAGTCTTATTTTTACTTATGTTCTTCGTACAATTTATTTTTTGTGTCTAAATTAGATCCATGACCGCCAGATAAGCAGTTATCAATATAGGTATTATATCATATGTTCAAACATAATTGAACATTTTCAGTTATCCAGTTATGGCCGACTGAAGACAGTTAAATTAATTATGATATCTATAGATATCATAATAGGTAATGTCTACATATTTGAACATTTTTGAATATATTTAGTGATTAAAATAAATCCGCAAACCCAAATAAGAGTGAAAAAAGTGGGTAGTCAAGAGTAAACAGCTAAATTTGAACTCTTAATTGAAAATTTTAATTAAAAATATTAATATTAATAAGTTTTAAACATAAATGATACAAAACATTAGTTAATCATCTCTACCTGCCAGTGAAGTGTTTTCAGCTCCGAAACACAAAATAATTTTAAAACAACACGCACAATGGAGGCAATTAACCGCACAATCAGTGATTTGAGCACTATGTTCAGTCAAAGGATGACAGAATTTGAGAAGGAGCTTCAGAAGAGTCCAGGTACCACTACAATAACCACCTCAGGTTTGGCAACAGAGTTTGCATCTTTCCGGACTTTTATTGTTCAGGCAATAAGTACTCTCCAGCAGCAAGTTGGCATTCTTGCACAAAGCCTCGATAGTATGGAGATGCGTGGGAGGCGGAAAATCCTACTGCTGCATGGTGTGTCGGAGGAACAAGACGAGGAGACTGCACAGGCAGTGGCTCAAATTGTCAAGCGGCATCTGCAGTTGGACTTGACTATGTCTAGTATCAAGCGGTGTCACAGGATGGGGCGCAGTACATCTCACAAACCCCGACCAATCCTCTTCAAATTACATGATGTAGCTCTCCGGGATAAAATCTGGTTTGGCAAAACTAAGTTGAAAGGGTCTGGCATCACCGTCTCGGAGTTCCTGACAAAATCTAGGCACAATGTCTTCATGGCGGCGCGGGACAGATTTGGTGTGACCCAATGCTGGACTACGGCAGGCGCTATCTTCGTCCTAGATTCGAAAGGAACGCGGCATCGAGTCACTTCCTTTGATGATCTCAACAAAATCACACAGCAGCCGGAGCAGCCCTCAGGACAGCCGGAGACTAGCATCGTTCAACCCGTCACTGTAGGAAAGGTCGCTGCAGTTAAAACCAAGCGTGCTGTAGCTAGAAAGTGATACTCCATTATTTGTTTTTCTTTTTCTTTTAAATAGTCCAGGTGGTAGGTAGGTTTTATCTGCTGTCTGTAGGTAGTTCAGTATATTGTTATAATTGTCCATTCTTTGAAACTTATTTTAATCTTCCGTATTGTTTTACGATTTTCAATCAAATCAATGTCATGTCAAATGTCACTTTCTAAATGTCACTTCATTATTTGCGTTCCATATCACTGCACTGACAACCTTGAACACTGCTTTAATTACTTTCCGTTACACGGTCCTACTATACTACTAGATTTTCTCCGATCATTTTTGTGTTGGTATACTAAACTTGTAAATTCATTTTTAAATTTTCATTTTTCTTTTACCTGTTAATTATGTTCACATTTACTCTTGTGTTAAGCACAACTGGCAGGTGGATGTTAACTTTATAATTGTTTTTTGTTATAAAATATTTTATTTTTATATTATTATATGCTCAGCCCTGGCTGTAGCAGTGATACTGATACTTTTTTTTTCTATAAATAGTTACGATGACAGTTTCGTAAGTGTTCCTTCTTTAGCCGACACTCTCGTCTCTGTATTTGCCGATGTATCCAAGAACTTCAATGTGGTCCACATAAATGCCCAAAGCATTCCGGCTCATTTCGCTGATATGCTGGCCAATTTTGACTGTAAGAATATTCATGCGATTCTTGTGTCTGAATCGTGGTTAAAACCTTGTCTTCCGTCTTCCTCCTACTCTCTTCCAGGTTTTCAACTCATCAGGAATGATCGCGCGGTTGGTGGTGGTGGTGGGGTGGCTATTTACCTCCGTGACTACATTCCCTTTTCCGTTGTTAACATGTCCACTCAGCCGCCCCCACCGAACGCCGGTGAACATCTTTTCCTGGAAGTTGAACTAAATCATTCTAAGATACTTCTTGGGGTCTACTACTGTCCTTCTCTTCGTATTAATTTCTTCTCTTCTTTTGAACGTATTTTAGAATCTTTAATTCCCTCTTACAGTCATACCATTATAATGGGCGACTTTAATACATGTCTCCTTAAAAATGACTCCCGCTCTTCTTCTCTACGCCGCATAATTGAATCAACCAATCTCTCTATTCTCGATCTTGGTGCCACTCATCATTTTCCTAACTCTGCTCCCTCACTTCTCGATCTTATTTTTGTATCTTCTCTTGATCACGTCGCTAAACATGGTCAATGTTCAGCTGACGCCTTTTCCTATCATGACCTGATTTTCACCTCCTTTAAAATTCGCCCACCTAAGCATAAGTCCAAAACTCTTTTGCTTCGCAATTTTGATGGGATGAACATTGATCGTCTTCGAGAGGATGCCAGCAGCATTGACTGGACGCCTCTTGTCACATCCTCGTCCGTCGACGAACAAGTTGATATCTTGACGTCTACCCTAATTCAGCTCTACGATAAACATGCACCTATTCGAGCTGTGAGAGTAAAGCATCTCCCTGCGCCATGGCTGAATGATGAGATTAAACTTTTGCTAAGGAAAAAAGCAGCCGCGAAGTTTAAGTATAAAATTCAGCCCAACGACATCAACAGGGAAAAATACGTCACAATTAGAAACCACTGCAACAAGGTGTGTAGGAACGCAAACCGCCAACATATCCATAGTTCTGTTCAAAATGGTGATCCAGCTAAGGTCTGGAGTTTTCTCAAATCATTAGGTATTGGAAAAAAGTCTCATGACAGGATTCCTAAGGACTTAGACTTCAACTTACTTAATAGTCATTTTTCTACTTCGCCCTTACTAGATAGAGCCACCAAAGCTGCCACACTAAGTCATCTTTCAAACCTTCCGATACCTGATTATTCCCCTTTTGTCATAAGTCAATTCACTGCTTGTGATGTTAAAAAGAGTATTGTATCGATTACATCCAACGCTATTGGTAGTGACTGTGTCAGTCGTAAGATGATCATTCCCATCCTTGATAACATTCTCCCGGTCCTCATTTACATACTCAACTTCTCTGTTTCCAGTAGGGTATTTCCACAAACCTGGAAAGACGCCTATGTTATACCTTTACCTAAAAAATCAAATCCTGCATGTTTCTCTGACTATCGTCCCATTTCCATCCTTCCATTCCTATCCAAAGTCCTTGAAAAACTTGTCCATCAGCAACTTAGCACATTCCTTTCCAAGCACAATCTGTTAAATCCTTTCCAATCTGGTTTTCGACCTGGACACAGCACTACTTCAGCTCTTGTACACATTATGGATGATATCAGATCCGGCATGGAAATGGGGAAGTTAACGGCACTCGCTCTGCTTGATTTTAGCAATGCTTTTAACACTGTTGACTTCGACATTTTGCTTGGAGTTCTACGCTCTTTTAACATATCTCCTTCGGTAATTGACTGGTTTCATGATTACCTGTTTGGCCGCCGGCAGCGTATTTGCATTGAAGAATCTTTTTCTTCGTGGTGTAACACCTCTGCCGGTGTGCCACAGGGTGGCGTGTTATCGTTAAGACCCATTGCATGTAAAGAACTATACAACTCACACGGGTCTTAACGATAATGTGAGTCCCTTTTTATTCAGTAAATAGGATGTATTAAAATTATATGAAGAAATAGGTATTTTATTGCTTTCTTAAATCTACGATTTTGTTTCAGAATCAGCTTGAGATTGAGAAATTAATGCTTAGGAAGCGCAAGTTGATAGAACTTCGAGAAGAAATAAAGGTGAAATCATCTTTCAAGGCAATAAAAGTAAATGAAGAAGGTAAGATACCTATAACATTGTTTTGTGGTTTAACTAGTGAACGCCCGCTTTATTTACGTATTTCACTGTTAAGGAATTACCGCAAATCCTTTCTTAGTGCTTGCTTACACCCCTTAAACCTAAGATTTTGCACGTGCATGCAAAACTGAATAGTTTAGGTACCTTTAACCATTTAAGCTGGGGTTTCTCTATAAATCATTTAGTAGTTATGTCAATCACCGAATTGTTCTAAGGCATTTTTGCTTGATACAATTGCATGTTTTACCATAGCTCATTAAGTTTTGTGAGCTTATGCTCAGAAGTCTGAATTTCGATTCCCTTGCTCTCGTTTTTCTACACATTTACCAACATATTGTTTGTAACTGTTTAGATGTACTTTTTTTTGCTTTAGATGAATGCAGCCCTCATGCTTTATTCTCTATTGAGCAGCCTTCAATTTCTCCACCACCGTTTTCGCCATTAACTCCTTTAACACTTAAACCAAAACAAAACAAATTACAGTGTAAGTGGTTTATTTGATTTTTAAATACTTATTTAGTTTGTCACTACATATTATACAATCAAGTCCTCCTCCGCGTCTGGCTGCCTGTCTGTTCACGATAAACTCAAAACTACTGCACCGATTTTCATGCTGTTTTCACCATTGGATAGAGTGTTTACGAGGAAGATTTAAGTAAATAATTTCTTAAGTTTTTGTATACATTGGCTAAAATATAACGATATTTGTTGGAGGTGTCGGAAAAAATAAGCCGTTGCTTTCAACAAAAACGCTGCGCGGCCGAAGTCGCGGGCGGAAGCTAGTTTGCTATAAAATACCCAAGTAACACAATCGCGTCTAAAAACGGACTATTAGACATCTAATAGAATGTAATTGTACTGTCTACCTTAAGAGTAAAATATCTCTAAGTAATATACAAGAACACTTATAGACACAGTTTAGTAAAAGTGGGCACAATCTTATCCTTTCTCATAAGAATGAGTTAAGAAAACACGAATAGATAGAGATAAGAGTTGTATATTTTGAAATTGTCTGTAGAGACTTTTCTAGTGTCTCACTAAACTGTTTGTGTTTACTAGTAGATAGTTTATAGATAAAGTTGAGACCTTTATAGAAGTCTTTACTCTTCAAGTTTTTAAACCCAAATTAACTCAAGACTAACAACTTTAAGTTACATTTGATTTGTAATGGACAACGACACATAATGGCGCAGAACTTACAAGATTTACTTAAACTTATTATTGTATTGCATCATGGCGTAACAAATTTCTTATTTCTTACATTACTTTTTTAGCTAGTTAATAATGGGTAAACAAGCAAATCTATATGCGATTGAAATTCTATCGTCGAATATTATGTAAAATCCTCTTAAAATAAGAGCGCCCACTGTAAATGTAAGATTTAATATTTTTTTTAACCAAATATGAATATTATTTATTATAAGTTTTTTTTTTTAAATACGTTTTACTGTTCAAAATACTCATTTTATTTAAAATGTAGTCATTTAAAACATTAAATGTTTAATAAGACATAATTTAATGATAAAAACATAAAAAATAAGTATCAATAAATGTAACAAAAATCATTTGAAACAAAAATAGGCAATAAAAATGGCGTCAAGATAAAATTTACTAGAAAAACGAATTTTATAGAACAAACACTCTAGAGAATTTTCTGTAGTATGGCTCTAGCTCTAGACAAGAATAATTTCACTTGCTACATACTAAACTGTCTAGTGAAAGAATAAACAGATTTATGAGTGGTTTAAGATTACCTAGTAACTGTCATCTCTGTATACCTTTTTATCTTCTCACAGTATTTCTAGACGTTCATCAGTGAACAGTTAATTTGATGTGTTGTGAACGGAAGAACTTATGCAGTAGCAGAGCAATTTAATTAATAAATTCAAGAGGGTAAGTAAAAGATATACCTATCTGTTTTATTTATAGACAATGTGAATAATAGTAGGTATAATAGTAGGTAGGTAGGTATGTATGTATAAGTATACGCCGGCGGTGGTGCCAAAGACGCACAATGTTAACATAACGTAGCTGCGTATTCGTAGGTCCTGTATTTAATTTGTAATGTGCATATTCGCAGATTTGTGTACAAAGCTCGTAATTTGACCGAGTAATAGATGAGTAACGCATGTTTTGACATGTTCGGTTGTAGGTACTATGCGTCCGCGCCAAAGAGGCTTTATAGTCATTGGTCCACGCGGCCGCCCGGTCGCAGTTTTGACGTGCTGTTTGTTTACGTATCACTCGTATCGGTGCATTAGGAGCGGACGGACCGCTCGCGCGTTGTCGGTCATAGTAAATAGTCGCATTGATATCTAAATAGTTAACAAAGGTGCTCGAGCTGCTGCATGACATCAGGTACCTATATAATCAAAATGTTATAAAACGAATCTTAGTAGGTACCTATATTGAACCTTGTGGAGAATTTCGTATACTTGTAGATGTATGGTTACGAATAGGTACCTAATTTAAAACTACTAAACTTTTCAAAGGTATTTTTATAACTACGAAATTTTATTCATTAGTGAATAAGATAATATAAGATTTTTAGATAAGATTTATTATTTCTTCCACAAAGTACAGCTTACAATATTTAGGATTACAAAATAAATTCACGGTACAAAGGTTTGTGGGAGTCAAGAATCCAAACTAGGATACCCTGTGCTATGGACTCCTGACCACCATTAGGTAAAGTTGTTAATATTTATTGTATCATATTTCGTAAAAACTACCTTCAGAACCTATTAGAATAGGTATGCATGTACTCTACAAACTTCTACTTAACCGGTTCACAGTCCAACATACCACATGTGGTCTGCGCTGATTGTTTTACTATTGTGTCTGCTTTGCGGACAGTGCGGACAGTGAACCTATTAAGGTGCTCTACCATACATTGCTGCCCGGTAGTAGTGCCGCCATTTACAAACAAGAACTCTGATAGTTGTTTGATAGAGCGAACGATAGGTATTAAAGGATAGGTAGATATATATACAAACCATTTTGTTAATAACTTAAACTTACTTAACCTAAAATTTATTTATATATACCTACATGGTAACTATCTTCTTAATTCCTAAATTATTGTTCACAGGCTACTACAATTGATTAAAATGCCTTTCAAAATTGTACAGACTCAAGAAAATAATCGAAGTGTATTAACAGTTGTTCCAAATGATTGGGAAAAAGACGGAGTACTGTTTTGGCCTAGAAAAATTAATGAAACAAAATTGATCCACAACGAATACTCTATACCAGGACCTGATTGGAAAACAATGCGCTGTAGAACTAAGAGGATAATGCATTCTCTAGGAGAAGCAAATGCTGAATTGGAACGCATGGAACAGATTTCTGACACAGAAAATGAGTACGACAGTCCAGCGCCGACTCCAAGACCAAGAAACAAAAGAGGCACTCATGTTTTAGCTGCAGTGGACTTGAATGATCAAATAGCTGCTTTGAATAATAATTATGTAAGTACCTATACCTAAAATACTCTTTTTTCCTTTAATATACATACCTAATACCGATAGGTACCGCCCTACTGACATTTAGGTGTGACCCTTTTCTTTTTAACCGACTTCCCAAAAAGGAGGAGGTTATCAATTCGGCTGTATGTTTTTTTTTTTTTTATATATTTACAAGTATTTTTTTTAATAAATTGATACAATTCCTACACTTGTATTTTTATGAATATACGTTACAGTTAATTCTTTGATAAGGTGCCACAATATACGTAGGTAGGTAAGTAGCTAGGTGTAATTTTGTAGGTATTTTGAGGGGAGATGTATGTAGTAGTTTTGTGACAATATTTTATATTTGAACTTTCGTTCAAAATGTTTGATTGTTCCTACATAACTAATTACATTACAACTACTACTATTACTTTTCCGAAAAAACAGCTGAGCTTATTTAGTACGACTACTTTTTTATTTGGATAACCTACATAATTACTCAAATAGATACTTACATGAAGATCATAAAACATTTGTTTTTGTTACAGCTTGAACGGAGAAATGAATCACCCAAGCTATCCTCAGCTAGTTCCTATCCATATTCAGCTTTTAAGACTTCTGTTCAAAGTATGATAATCAATAATGACTCTGTCCAAGTAACTCGCACTCAGTCACCCACTGGAACGACCTCATGTCTAATGTCTATAGCTGAATCCCAGTGCGGGCCTAGAATATCCTCTGCTGTTACGCCTGTTGCAAATTATATTTCACCAGCTACTTCCGGTTCTTTAGATAGTGTTACACCAGCCACTTTTGACCCTCAAGTCGGTACATATACTAATGAACCAATATTAATCACTGTGCCAAGTCAGCTAGCCTTTCCTGTGGGCACCGCAGCTTCTTCGAATAACACAAATGCTTTACCATCAAACCAGCAAAATAATGTTGTCATCCCTAACGATATGCTGATTAAAATATTCGAAGAACAAAAGGCAGTTAAACGACAACTTGCTGAACTTCAAGCAACAGTTGACACGTTATTAGCCCATGTGATGAACTTATCATCAAAAGCTATACCATCAAATGATACTGTTTCTAATGTAAGTCCTATCATTAAACCTGTGAATAGCCGCCAAGAGCTTGAAGGTCTTGAAGAACTTTTGAAAAACGAACAGAATTTTTCGGCAATATTGTCTGCTATGGTTTTTATTTGTGGTACATCGGGAAAAGCAAAAGGACTGGATTGTTGCTACAAATTAATTGATTACTTTTTCACTAGGGATCTGCTTCTGTTGTGTTCATGGACTGGAACTTCTCGCAAAAATGATAAGATACCTCTGAAGTATTTCTATAACACTAGAAAATGTTTTTTGAGTTTGGTAAGGAAAGCAGACAAAGATTTTGCAGAGCGAGACTGCGATAAATTTTTAAAAACTATAATTAAGAACGCAAAGCAGAGAATAAACCCAAAAATAATGTCAGCTACAAAACATAGGGCCAAAAAAATTACTTCTGCACCCTCCCTTCAAAATACAGTACCAGGATCTCCGCAAGAAAATAATAATGGAGAAAGAGAACAAGCAGTAAACGACGAACAACAAGAGAACCTTAATGAAGAAAGAGAACAAGTAGCAATTGAAGAACAACCAGAGAACATTAATGAAGAAAGGAAACAAGCAGCAAACGAAGGAGAACATGGACATCGAAGCGAAGACCAAGTAGGTGAAGAAAGAGAGCAGCTTTAAAAGTGTCAGTGTAGAACTTATCTGTGTCCACAACGAAGAATAGGGGGTAGGTCTCATTTGTTCTATGGAACATGACGTAATAGAACAAATTGAGAAAATATTGTCCCTATTTGTACCTACTATAGAACAGTTTGTCACGTTTTTGTGTCAAATTGTTCCATAGAACAAACTAAGTACATAAACTTCTTGAAGTTGATATGTGGACTGGCCACTCGAGATTGATTTGCTACCACTTGTCTTGTGACATTGATGATTAGATGGTTACTCACCGACAGAAATTTTAACGGATTTTTCATTCACGTCTTATATATCTCATCATGGAAGATTTGGGAAAAGCGATTCCCATTTAGTTCTGTGCATTCACAGACAAATAAAAACAGAAGCAAAAGCTAGTATGTAGTTCTATTGTACAAATAGGGAAAATGTTTTCTCAATTTGTTTTTGTTCCATAGAACAAATGGTAATTTAATGGAAAATAGGCAGTTGCTATAAAAAAAACGAATGACCTCTGGATTTACCACTTAAAATCTAAAGGTAATTCGTTTTTTTTCGTCGTAAATAATGTTTGTTTGTTTTTTTTTTTGAGAATGTTTTAGAATATTAAAAACGTCATTTGTGGTGATGCTTTTAAGTAAGTGCCATCTTAAGTAGAAAGGCGATAACTACATTTGAACATGTCATGATTAAAGTGACTAAACGTGTTTATTTTTTTATGTACCTACTCTCCAAAATAGTTATGGCCTTTCTTCATATGACGGTGGTAAAGTATATAATAGCATACTTTGGTGTATGTTCCTTGCGAGAAGTTGTTTTAGCAGGTTTACTTTGTAAGCGTTTTGTTTCAATTATTGAATACTTTTATCTTAGTATGTTGTTACTTATTTGTAAGTTATTTGATAATTATTAAGCTAAATTAGTTTTACAATAGTTCAAATCAATATGTTTGATATTTTAATATAAATTACCTACCTCTCGATGTGAGAAGGTTCAGGAAATGATTCCTGTAAACATATCTGTACAAAATCACGCACAGTAAGCTTGTAGCTACTTTTTTTCTATGATTCTTTCTTCTTGTAGGTAAAATAAAACAAAAAAAAATCAGTAACTACTTTATTTTTGATAAAAATAATATTATTTAATTGTATGAGTCAAAGGTATGAAGACTGATTTGTTTAAGTCATAGCTAATAGATACTAATTTACATTTAATTTCGTTGATATTATAAAGTAAGGAGTTATCTACATACTGTAAGTCACTCAAGAAAATATACAAATGTGTCGATAACATCGGTCTTTCAAAAAAAGGTTTTTTATTTTTTAGAGCTATTCCCAACAAGTAATAGTTATTATTGTGAGCAACTACACATCTCAATTTCACTATATCGTTATTTTCAGTGAAAAACCAACAATCTGAGGCATTATTGATTAAAGAAAAATTTTGCAAATCAATACCATCATGAAACAAAATAATTGTTTTGTTAATTACCTCTAAGTTTAATAAAGAATAATCAAAGTTATCGTATGTTTTTAGTTTTTTTCTGGGTCTTGGAATATTGAAAGAGGTTCCGTGAGTATCAATTTCCATACAAGTTTTTTCAATTATCCTTTTTGCAGCCTGTTGTAATGGTTTATGTCCTGTTCTTAGCAGTCTCTTGATATGATGTAGAGTATTTTCAAAAGGATATGCATTAAAAGAAGATAAAACACCAAATCTTCTCACTTCCTCTACAACATGGCATAAATTGTGCACATTGCTTGTCATATGTGCTTCTCCATAAATGTCTCTGTAGTATTCAATGTAAGTATCAAATAACTCTTGAGCTATACTTAATAAATGTCCGTACGATTCTGAAGAACAAATAGTTACAGCACAAAACAGGACAAGAAAGTGATCGTATGCATCAGGCTGCAAATGTTTTTGTAATACTACTATACCGAGGTAATATAAGAAAGTTCTAAACTCTGAAGCTTTCCAAAAAGCAACAGTGTCAAGGCCTCTTACAGCTCGGTGTATTTCTGCAGGTAACTTGCATTGCTGCAACCAATATGTTATGCTCATAATATCAGCAGCCCGCCATTTAGTTTTGTAACCACTGAAAGAACCGTCCCGCCAGCCTAATAAACATCTCTTCATAATGCCAAGATCAATGAGATGTAGGGAATCCGAAACGGGAAAATCTAAGACCATATCTATTGGTAATTTTAACAAGGCGCTATCTACTTTATGATGCGATCCGTATTCTTTATTCCTAAATCCGTCATCGGTTCTTTGGGGACAATTGTGTCTGGGAAAAATGTTACAGTGCGACACGTACGAATATTCACCAATTGTTGTGCATTTTGGACACCCGTTTTGACTGTTGAAGTTTGCAATACCTGAAATAAAAATTATCTTAAATAAAACCGTTTCAAAGATCACATTAGCGGACCATGATCGTATTTTACTTAATAGGTAGTCCAGTTATTTATTTAAAACGCCTTTTTCTACAAGAATAACAGTAGAGTAGACAGTTTAAGGATAGTCGATAGTTCAAATAAATCAAATCACAATTTTTTTATAATAAGTAAGTAGGTACATGACGTACCTAATTATGATGATGTATGATTTTATGAGTTAGATCCATTCCTATAAGTAGTTACTAGCAACAATTTAGCTAAATAAAATTTTATGTTAGTGAGTAAATATTTAAAAAAAAACTTACCTTTTATTAATGCTCGGGCAGGAGAATCGCAAATGAAGGCTCTGATTTTTATAGATAGCTGAGAATTGTTAATTTTAATTGGCTCTTTAGTTATTTCCAAAGCCTCAGTAACAAATGACATTAAAAATTCATTAACGTCTGAGGGTTTGCCTACTCCGCAATATATACCAACCACCAATACAGGGATTGATGGCATTTCAATAATTTTTATCAAAATGGGCCAGAATTCCACTTTCGAGCTTCTATACGTAGGTAGTCCATCAATGTTAACATCGATTGTCAGTATTTTGTTCTCTGTCAAATTTTGAAAATATCTTGTGAGATTATTCTTCAGCCCGTGATGCCAGTATTCGCCATTACCGATTTTTTTTATTTCAATCGTTCTTGGACTCTGCAACAATGTTCTCGGATCCTTTGGTAGAGTATCGGGTTGAAAATTATTGATTATTTGAAATAAGTCCTTCAAGGCTATATGAGTTATAGCATGAGTTGCTGACCACTGGCGCAGATCCCTTTTGAGGCAATTGGATCGACTTTCGTCGTCGTCATTTGTGTTGTTTTCATCCGAATCGGACTGCTCACTAACATAATTTTGTGATGTTGTAGGGCAGTCTGCAAATTCAGTTGTACTCGTATCTTCATCTTCTGTCTTATCTTTATCGTCTATCGTAGAACAATTTCCCGCGTTTTGGAGAAAGTTACTAGAAAGTTTCGATTCTGAATCTGAATTACTTTGCAACTCTTCTTCACTTTTCTTCCTTTTTAAATATTTGTCGATTTTTCGACGAAAGCCACCAGACCTTTTAATTTTTTTCACTGTCTCCATTGCATAAAATCATCCAATTTAAATATGTAACACAAATGCACTTAATGAAGCCATTTTTAGGAAAAAAACCACTAAAAACACGTTTTGACTATCATTTTTTTAGACAAACTAAATGTATCTAAGTATTAAACGATTTTATCGAGACTTAAGTCTCTTTATAAACAAAGATAAGAGTACCAATAGCTAAAATAGAATATTTTATCTTAAAATATATCATCTTATCTATAAAATTACTTCAAGTTAGGTACCTTTAGGCATTATTGACTATTTGTAGAGCATTTTATCTTAAAACTTTTTATATACCTATAAACGTACTTAAAATAAGTGTGCTATAGAACAAATGCTCTAAAAACAATCGAGGTTGAGAAAAAAACTCTATAAGAATACATTTTCTTTATTGAAACCATCTTTAGAAAGCCCCTATCTAAAGATTAACCATGAAGAGACTGTCAATAGACAGATTTGCTTTAAACCTACAAGACTGTGTTACTTGGGTAGTGATTGCTTACTGGAACTTTTGCCGTTTTGTTTTAGGTGAACCTACTTCTGACACACCTCGTACCGTTTCGCCACCATTGGCCTCATCTTCGTCATTGAAGAATGGTGTTAATAATGTTGAGCCGACATCATATTCCAGCAATGTCACCAGAAACCCAAATACTATTCAATGTATTAACTGAAGTAGACTTAGAAAGTGAAAATTTATCTGACACGATTAAGACTAGTGATACTTCAGTAAATGGAAGAAAAAGTTACTATGATGCGGCTAGTGACGACAGCGTCGAGGACCCCACTTTACAGTCGATAACATGAAGCAACGCGTGGTGGATGAATCAGAAACTGACTGTGACTCGACGAATGAACTCGAACTCGATACAACATACTCGGAGAAACGAAGTATGACTTCTCAAATAATTAATATAGCTGATACTAGTACTGTAAATGAGATTACAATATCTACGTGCAACATATTTGCAACCGAAACACAAAATATGACATCTCAAAATATTACTATAGACAAAGAAAATGATAGCTTACCTTTAAATGAAAACCACACACAAAGCTTAGTTGTGAATTTGGATTCTCCCACAGAAAACAGAAATGAAGTTGTGCAAACTATAATTTGTACACATACCAACGAAGAAGCTACTAATACAATAAAGAAAAATAAGGGCAGATCAAGAGAAGAAAGAAAAGAATGCAAAATATTAAGAAATACAGGAAAGAGCTATATTACAGAAAAGGGTAAGGTAGTCGCTGAGAGAAAAACTAAAGATTTAGGAGTATGTAGATTAAAATGTGCTGAAAGATTCGCAGAGGCTGAAAGGAAACAGTGTTTTGAAGATTATTGGCAATTAGGACAGAGAGACAGAAGAGCAGCATTTATATCTAAATCAGTTACGATACTACCCAAAAAATCTCAAACAACTGGTTGTAAAGAAAAAAAACAGGGATTGCTATTGTGTGTATAAACTCTTGATTTCTAATGAGGAGAGACCGATTTGCAAAGAGTGCTTTTGCAGAGTACTTGGTGAGACCAAGGGATTTGTAAATGTGATAGTCGAAAAGAAAAAACATTCCCCCACGGGCATCATAGACAGTGATCAGAGAGGTTGTAAGCCGCCAAAAAATAAAAAATCCATGGAGGAAATGACGTCTGTCCGAGAACACATTTCCAGTTTCCCGAGCTACGAAAGTCACTATTGCAGGAAATCCACTGGCAAGAAATACCTTGCTACCGATTTATCGATTGCAAAAATGTATAGGGAATATAAAAAATCTACGTTAAATCCTGTTTCTTTGAAACTATATGCTAAATGCTTCCATGACCTAAATCTCTCATTTAAACAACCCTCAAAAGACACCTGCAATACATGCGATGTCTTCAATGCCAAAATTAAAGTAGCAGACGCCAATCACAAAATAAATTTGATTGCTGAGTTAGCCGAACATCAATCTCGAGCTGAACAAGCTTATAGTGAAAAAAGGATTGACAAAGATATAGTAAAGAACGACTCTTCGATTAGGGCATTTACTTTTTATCTTCAACAATGCTTGCCAACGCCTTATTTAACAACCTCGGTATCCTTTTATAAACGACAGCTTTGGTCCTTCAATTTAACTATCCATGACCTAGGAAGCAATGAGGCTACATGCTATATGTGGGATGAAACCATAGGAGCTCGAGGAGCCAATCAAATTGGATCATGTTTGTGGCACTTTTGCAATAGTTTGCCACCAAATGTGAAGGAGATAGTTTTTTACTCAGATACTTGTGGCGGCCAAAATAAAAATAATATTGTTGCCATGATGTTTATGTACCTACTAAACAATCACCCTACGCTGCAAACAATTCATCACAAATTTCTTATAAGTGGACATACCCATATGGAGTGCGACTCTGATCACGCATTAATAGAAAAAACAAAGAAAAGGACAAAAATGAAGATTAATCACTTAAATGATTGGGTACAGCTAGTCAGAACATGCAAACTTAAAAATCACTTTAAAGTAGTAGTAATGACTTTAAAAGACTTCTTGGATTTCTCTGAGTTAAAATCCAAGAAAGGACCGTTTTCTATAAAGAAGAATGATGCTTCGGGACAAAAGTTTTTATGGCAACCAATTAAATGGTTGCAATACAATAAAACGAGTTTCGGCATAATTCATTTTAAAGATAATCTTGATCGAGAATCCGTTTTTAACACTGTAAATTTTAAGAAAAGAGGAAGATTGTGTACTGGTGAAACTTTTAGATTGAACCAAATTTCTAAAGACCCATTACCAATCAGTGCCGATAAGAAGAAAGATTTAATGGATCTTCTGGAGTTAATCGATGAAGTTTTCCATAATTTCTATAAACAGTTAAAAACAAATGATTGTAACCCTACTGATCCAGATATAGATGAGGACGATCCAGATCTAGAAGATAAAGAAGATTGCTAATGGCTAAATTTATTATTATTTTGCTAATTTGCATATTAGACGTAAGGGTGGACTAAAGTGGAGATTTTTTTTGCGTTTTTTGTGTTGTTTTTTTCTTTTTTTTCAAAATATAGGTTCTCTATAATTAAACGTTTTTTCTTCTTAAAACAATGTTTATTTTGAATGTGATTATAATTTTAAGTACTTAAAAAAAGTGTTTTCTTTAGTATTCAGACAAATGATAAAAAATAACACCTTTTCCGTAAATATGACTACCTATTTTTTTCCTACTAAAGTGGTCAATACATTGATAACTCATTGGTGAACAAATTGATAAGTCTAATATTACAAAAATTTAAATTATTAAAGCGTATTTCTTATCATAATTCGATAGATAGCATTACACTATCCCTAAGTCAAGTGAGATACATAAGTATTTAAGATAACACGATTTAACATAATAAGTCAAACTTTAAAATTGCGACCCTGTAAAAATGACATTTTGAACATGTCAACATATTCACGCCAGCCACGGAATTTACTGCTGTACATTATTTCTATTTCAGGACGTCGGGCAAGCCGCTGAAGGTAGCAACGAGGGCCGTGGGACACGGCAATTGCAGGATGGCCGAGTGTTAACAAGTATCAAGTAGTACTCCCCGGTTATGACGTAGTAGTTGCTTAATTATTCCTAAATTACTTTTAAATATTGTCATTAACATCTAAATCATATTCTTTATATTTATTCCTCATAATAAGTAATTTATTTTGATTATTATAACGATAATTTAGTATATTAGTAATTAACTGACAGTTGATTGGAATATGGCGGTTAAGTGTATAAAAAGGAAGGTAGATCATATTTAGGAGGGCATTGTATGGTGAACTACGGATAAGAACGTTATTCTGTCCAAATACAAACTGAGTGTGAATTATAGTTCGTGTTTCATTGTGTAAAACCTGCTACTGGATATCATTACATTACGTCTTTTCTTTTTATAACTTCCCAATGTACGACTACCGGTCAAACAGGTACAATAATATTCAATTATGGCGTCGATACCAGTTTTGTCTCCGTCCATTAATATATAGCCATAATATTGGCGTGCCCTAACGTGTCTGGATTGTATTCTAATCCGCATTAAGTATACATTTCTTTGTTGAATATTGAACTCGTTTAGGTCATGTAACTATCCATCTCTATACAATTCAATTAAATATACACCATCCCGCAAATGTTCGGCACAATACGACTTCGCTAGTTTGATATGGTAAGTGCCAAGCGCGAACAGTATTATTTGCTCTTTTGTCAGGGATGGGAAATCTATATCACCATCTCCCATTCTTCTGAATGGGACTCTTTGTCTATTTAGACGGTGTGAAACCACATAATGCATTAATCGATTCGGCATGTGCTCTCTTTCCTGTATTTTATTTAATATAGAAGGAGCTTGCTCATTGTCATTAAGAACCACGTGAAAATTGTTTATCAATGCTGCACACACTTTAAAATCCACGAACATGTGTGGAAGCGCTCTATTGAAATAGTCTTGGCGCAGAAGCTTGTAGTCACGCTTAAAGCGTCCATTGACTACCTCGATAACCCAACGACATATTGTTATTTTCCTGGACTCGTTGGCTTGGGCTGTTGTCAACTGAGTGGCACTATTGGCCTTGGTAGGAGGCATGTGTCCTTCGTAACCATAAGGTTCTAGGTTTTCTATGGCATCACGGAAGCCTCTGTCTAACATAAAGACATCGTTTGGGGTAAGAAACACATGCAATGGGTGTTCTTCATCACTTAAAATGGAATTTAATATTGTTGCGTCACTCGTCGTTGCAGCATATGGTCCCAAAACATCAATTATATAACCGTCACTTGTTGTGATCAGGAACGGCTTTAAAAGGTTATCGAACTTGTGTAGGCTGTAACTAAGCCTCTGGAATAAAAAAATCGCACTTTTTTGGATGTAAATATATGTGCCATCGCATATCAATACTAGTTTTGTATTTGCTTCATCATCGAAGAGCGATTTAGGTATTAATAAAATCTTTTGCAGTGCTTCATTTCTAGTGATGTGGTCAAGACCTAAATGCTGAGGGACATATTCATCCTCTAGATATTTTCTTGCAAGTACCAGCTTCCGCTCTAATGTTCTCCGTGACATTTTAAATAAACTGGCAAGCCTTTCGTTGCTTTCTCCAGTTCGTAGTTTAGCCAGGTAGATACCGAGTATAGTCCTCGCGTCTCTGTGTCTTTGAAGCGACGGTGTTTGCATTATTACTGAGTTAAATTCATCACCTGTATGTCCTACCCAAAAAAATAGACTTCCGTCATCAAGCCCGACCATGGTTTCGAAATCGTATTGAGTGCTCGATAAGACTGCTTCACTCAATATGTTAGTCATATCTGTGAAATGTTCTGCTGTAAAGTAGTGTGATGTTGAGCAGTTATTTATCAATTCGTCCCATGTGTTATTTTCCAAATGTTCCGTGCAGGCTCGTGCGTGTTGAGGTATGTACAACTTATGTACAGTCAGGAGACCAGCAACATGTCAAATTATTTTTGGGCAAGATTTTTTTTTATTAGCGGCGCAGAAACGTGTCGAAGTATTTTCGGGACTGGAATTCCGAGCGCTACAGATTCACAAGTACCAGGAGAGCAGAAACATGTCGAGGTATTCGACGGATTCGAAGCATTTTCCGCGCTGGAATTGTGAACGCTATATTTTCATTAGTACTAGGAGAGCAGGAACATGTCAATTTATATTGGGTGCCGGAATTGTGAACGGTTAAGTTTAAAAAATTCCAAGAGAACAAAAACATGTCGAAGTTTATTTTCGGGCTAAAATAGTGAACTCTAAAGGTTCACAAGTACCAGGAGAACAGAAACATGTCGAAGTATTTTCGGGGCTGGAAATTGTGAACGCTATAGATTTTTAAGTACCAGGAGGGCAGAAACATGTCGAGGTACACCGCGGCCATATTTAACTTGCGCTACAGATTCACAAATACCAGGATAGCTGGAACATGTCGAAGTTCTTTGGGGCTGGAATTATGAGCGCTATTGATTCACAAGTACCAGGGGGCCAATTCTCGATTTTCGCCATTTATCTCGAGTTCGAGATTGTAAGTCAATCTCTATGTCTATCAAAAATATCTCTATCTCTACCAAAAAATGTCGAATTGAGCAGAATTCCGTATTCTCAGTCAAAATAGAAATAAATGTCACGAAAATGTCGAGTCGAGTGAAGATAATCTTAACATTATGAAGAATCGCACGTTCCGTTTTAGGTAGCTATGAGTGAATGAATGATTTTGTTTTAAAACGCGAACTAAACTTAATTATTTAAGTATAAAACGAAACGTTTAGTGTAAAAATAATCAATTTGACAGTTGACTGTCTGTCAGTGTCAGAATTTGCGCCTTTTTTTTGCGGTTCCTTCAAAACTTTTGATAAGTTTAGTTATATTATTATAGTGTTTACATTGTTTAGATCGCTAGTGGGTAGTAATTATTTTTAAATTAAATGCATAAAGTTGTAAAACTGCAACATACCATTCAAACGACCATAAAATTATTAGTATGAGTTCATTGCATGCTGTTGCAGGATTATCACTATCATGGTTATATATTTAATCGAGTGGCAACACACTTTTTTTCTTCACGACTGTCAAATTTAAACTTGACATTGACAAATCAAAGCCGATCGTAATTTTGGAGCGGATGAAAATTGTGTACTTGCTTTGCAGTGTAATTATTTGATTTTCGAAGGTAAGTTCAAACAAAATTAGTTATTTTACGTAATAATTCATCTTCTTTTCAGTACAATTTATAAGTTATAAAAAAAACTTTTGGTGTGTTCGGAAATTTTGTTTATTTTGTTGTTGTAAATCTGCAACAATATGCATTTACTAGAAAATGTCCCTGTTTAGATTCTAACTATCACTTTTATTGGTTTTCAGATGCCAAACTTGAATCAAAAGCAAATAGAAGAGTATTTAGCTCTAATAAATGATGGAGAGAGGTCGGAAGATGATCTTGAGGAGTCGGATACAGAAGGTCATGAGAATTTTTATGAAAATCGAGACGATTTGCTTCACGATCTTGAGAGTCCATTAGAAGAGGAAAATGATGACCCCGATAATGATCCATTCATGGCAGGAGACCCGCCATTGATTAATGAAGCTACAGCAAATGATCAAGTGCCACAGGTTCCATTCCCCTCAACAAGTCAAGCTAGTCGCCGAGCAACTATGAGAGGACTCGTATGGAAGGTAAAAAAATTTGTTTTAAATTCTGACCAGACAGCTTTTCATGGAGACACTACATACCCACCAGAACTGAAGGATGAGGCTACTACTGGTACTCCCTATAGCATTTTTTCACATTTTATTACATCAGAAATAGTTCAAAGGATTGTGGAAGAGTCTAATTTGTATTCCGTTCAAAAAAATGTGACTAAACCATTAAATTTGTCTGAAACTGAGCTAAGAAAGTTTATGGCGATACTGATATACATGTCTGTTATAAAATATCCCAATGTACGGCTATACTGGTCAAATACTGTAGGTTTTCAACCAATCAAGGACATAATGACTGTCAACAGATTTGAGACTATTCGTAGATTTCTACATTTCAACAATAACGAGAAACATTTACCCAAGGAACACCCACAACATGATAGGCTCCATAAGATAAGGCCTATAATTAGCCATCTAAATGAAAAATTTGCTTTAGTTCCTATGGAACAAAGACTCTCAATTGATGAACAGATGTGTGCCACAAAAGTGGCACACTTCATGAAGCAGTATTTACCTAATAAGCCCCATAAGTGGGGGTTTAAATTATATGTGATGTGCAGCGTGAAAGGTTATGCTCATAAATTTGAAATATATACTGGCCAAGAGAATGAACGGCTTCCAGATGAACCAGATTTTGGGCCAGTGGGAAATGTTGTAGTCCTGCTTGCTAGAGGTGTCCCAAGGCATATAAATCATATTACTTATTTTGATAATTTTTACACCTCTGTACCTTTAGTTACCTATCTTGCCAAACAAGGAATCTATAGCCTAGGTACTGTCCAATCTAACAGGCTAGTGAACTGCAAACTGCCAGACAAAAAAACAATGATGAAGAAATCTGTTCCTCGTGGAACTTATGAAGAGCAGATGACTGAATTTGACGGTATTGATTTGACAGCAGTTACTTGGAAGGACAATAAAGTTGTAACTTTTCTATCTTCGTATGTTGGAGCTGAACCTGTGGGCCAAGTAGAAAGATTTGACAAGGCAAATAAGACTAGAATTAAAATTTCATGCCCACATATAATAAAGGAATATAATGCCCATATGGGTGGAGTGGACCTAATGGATAGCTTTATTGGGAGGTACCGAATTGCAATGAGAAGCCGAAAGTGGTATCTTCGTATCTTTTACCACTTATTGGACATGACGGTAATAAATTCTTGGCTTGTGTATAAAGATTTAAAAACAACTGAAGCCAATTCATCAGTTCTAAACTTATGTCACTATAGACTGGAACTAGCTGAGGTATTAGCCAAAGTAAATAACTCATTTGAACTCTGCAACAAAAGAGGAAGGCCAAGAAGTACCAGCAACAGTGTTGAAATGGAAATACAAGCAAAGAAAAGGAGAGGACCAGCTCAACATATTCCTCCTAAGGACATAAGGACTGATAATGTTGGTCACTGGCCTGGTAATTGTGTTCGCAGCAGATGCAAAATGCCTGGATGCAAGGGATACACGCAAACAAGGTGTGAGAAGTGTGGAGTAGCTCTTTGTCTTACCACAACCAAAAATTGTTTTAAAAATTTTCATATGTAGTTATTGCCTAGTGAGTGCATGGTGTTGTAGTTCTGCAACATATGGTTTTTAATAAAAATAGCTATGAAAAAAATATTTACAATTTTTTTAGTATTTTTCCCTGAATCAGCATATTCATGGCTCCAAAATATATTTTTTCTCGGTCTAAAAATAAAATCATGCATTTAAGGGTTAACATGGAGGGGAAAAAATACCCCAGTTCAGAACAAAAACGTTTACTGATTCAACTCGTTGAAGCAGACGCGGAATTGAGGGGAGGTAAATTCTCCTCCAGTTTCACTAAAAAGGAAGCAGAGAGAAGATGGCAAGCTATCGCTCAACAATTGAATGCTGTGGCCGGAGCCAAAAAATCTTGGGATGGTTGGCGCAAAGTAAGTACAATGGTTACCGATGCACTTATCTACCTTTCTGTGACTCAACCGTTTATAAACTTCATCGTTCGCTGTTTTCATTACTTACAATCACCGCAATGTTTTCTAATTCTCTACTTCTCAGTCATTTATTTATCTTTGTATATGATTTCATTCTCAAAGGATGTATATTCGTACTAACATAATAATTTTATTTCAGAGTTGGCAAGACAAAAAATCCAAAATAAAAAATAAATTAGCTACAATTAGAAGGCATTCTATGTTGACTGGAGGAGGTCCACCACCAGAACAATTAAACGAAGAGGACCAATTGGTGCTTGGCACATTTAGTTCAGCTGCACTCGTCGGCCACGTAGATTCCAATGAATCAATGGTGGAATTTATTGGTGAGTGAAACTGATGTGTTTCTGAATTTTCTAATATATTGCTATTATTATATATATTGCAATAATTAGAGTTACCTACTTTTTCTTTTCTTTTTTTTTCAGATTTAGCCAAATCAACAAGTATCTCAAAAGTCGGCATGTGTATGGCTCCTCGAGGGACCTCTGGATCTCGAGGTAATTCTACTTTCATTAAGCTTTACATATTCGCAGTTATAAAATGAAAGTGAATAAATATTTCATATTCATATCTAAGTTTGTTAAGATAAGGTTTCCATAATTAATTATCTCTAATGTCTATTTTAGATGTCATACAATGTGACAGTCTGCCAGGCACCTCACAATCCGGTGTGGGTGCAGCTGCTCCTCGAGGGACCCCTGGATCTCGAGGTAATCCTACTTTCATTTAGTTTAACATATACCTATGTATAAATTGAATGTGTATAAAGATTACATTGCCAATCATACAAGGATTTTAAATGAAAAAGTTGTGAATTTAAGCCCTTGTTTTCCAGTACACTAAGAACTTAAGAAGAGAGTATTCCTTTAAATATCTTAAATTCATCACAATTACATAGTAATCAAAATAAAATGTTGGCGCTACTGGACCGAACATGCAGCCTTAAAACTTTTTGAATGGGTTTTGTCAAACATTGATTATAATTTATTTTGTTTATAGGAAAATCAAAAACAAAAACTAATGCTGCCCGACGTCAGCAGGCATCCATCGATGTTGCTGAAAAAATGAGTGCTGCGATGGAGACAAAAATACAATACATATTTCTGCCTTAATTATTATTATGTAAATGAAAAGTTTATTTGTTAATTTTCTAAGATTATTATTGTTTAAACGACTGTACTGTGATTTTGTAATTAGTCTGACTTTATGATGAAAATGTGTGTCACTGAGGTCAAGATATTTGACAGACTTGGATACTTTAACGAGTAGCTGTTTGTGCTACATTGTTTTACAAATTGTAATAACTACAAATGTATAGATATATATTTATTGAATGTTGTTTGCCATATTGTATTTTTTAAAGGAGATCAGCAGATCCAGGCCCTGATAGACAAAGTATTGTACCATTTGAAAAAATATATAAATAATTTTAAGCCCTACTCTGATTTAACATTTCCTAAAAGAACCTAGGAAAAAGGAATTAAAAAAAAAAGTCAATTAATGTATTCCTCGCGTTGCAGTTGTTTAAATACAACTGATGTTGCCATATTCTGCTATTTTAAAATAAAAATGTTTGTATTGTATTTTAATATTCGATTTAAATATTTCTTTTCACTTAAAAAAAGTATTATACGAGTTTATTGCGAAACGATGATTAAAGATGGAGTATTTTATTCGTTGTTGTTATGTTATTTTTTTGATTTTAGAAAAATCGATTTGCATTTTTGTGAACTGCAACACTCGATACGGCTGTCACTTGTCGACAATCGGTTGTCAACAACACAACAGATTGCCGGCATAACGTTTCGCGCTCGTGATGTTTATTTTGTGTTGTGTGCCACATATAATTACCGACCCTTGCTGTGTTTTTGGACAATTGTTACTGCCTTTGTGACCGACCCTATTTCGTTCTTGGACCCCGTTTCTTCCAGACCTATTGACCTTAGCACGCATTTTGGACTCCGAATTTGCCTTTTGATATTGTTACCTGTTCTTTACGATGGATAACCTCCGCTGTATTAATTGTGGCATATCAACTGCTCGCATGAGAAGAAACCTGCTGAACTCAATCGATATACTCTCAGTCATTAGAGAATGGATATCTCCACGACAAGTAAGTGTTATTTTAATAATTGGAAGGGTTATTTTAATTATTAGACTTAAACAATCATTGCAAGATTGGGCTAAAATGACATAAGTACTGGTTTCTTTAATTGTAAAACTTGCATTCTTAACAAACAAATACAAGTAAAAAACACACCACCATATTATATGCACCTGCATATGCAGGTGCTTCTTTGGAACCAAAGATATGTAGCAATTAGGTATTTGTATATTTATATTTAATCTATATTTCAGGTCACTCCATCGGACCATGTGTGCGACTCTTGCTGGATGGTAGCTACACAATCATTGCCAGGAACTAGTGCTGATTCCAGTATTGGATCTAACTCGAATGTTGGCCATCGTCATGTTTGCATTAATTGTGGAAGATCTTTACTGCGCATTCGATTCCATACACTGACCCAACATTCTCAGCGTGAAAGCCATATTTTTGATGTTATATCAGAATGGATTCAACCTCGACAAGTAAGTACTTTATAATCTGACAGTAGTATATAGCTATTAAAATAACAATAAAAAAGTTTGTAGTCCTGGCTTGTTATGTACGGTGTTATTACTCCTCATATAAATGAATCACATTCAATTTTTTTTTCTAGAATAATATGTTCCACTGAAATAAGTATGATTGATTTTCAAAATAGTCATTTTGTTTGCATAGTGTTATTGCGCCCCATATAAAAAAGTTCATTTCTTTTCTAGTGTAATCGCTGATTCTAGAATTTTTCTGAGTTTGTGTTAGGATTTTTGATAGAATATATAATAAAATATTTTTCTTTTTATAGGTAAGTGCTACAAGCTCTATTTGTCATCCATGCTGGCAACGTGCTGACCGAGCTCCACATGTAGTCAGAACATCAAGAGAGTCCAACGACGATCCTATTCCTGAGCCTGCTATTGAGGAACCACCAAATGTTCGAGATCAGATAATGATGCCATTGTATGCAAGAGCTGCAGAGTCACAAAATCGTTGCTTTGTCTCGGGCTGCCATCGCACTGAACGTCTTACCATACCATTGTCTTTAAGACAATTTCTACTAAAAAACTACAATTTTTATGTCCCTAACAATAACCGTGTATGTTCTAGACATATAAGTCAAGGTTCATGGGATTTTTTGAATAATCCTCCATACAATAGTAACCACATGTTTACTGCTTTGCAAATACAGGACTTGGTGACATTAAATACAAGTCCTGTAAGTATAGATTTTAAAAATATTCAGAATATGCCAGACCATTTAGTTCACTATTGGTTTGGTCGAACTAAACAGCAATTTGCTGAAATTCTTAATGAAGTACCTCGGCTCTCACAAATGCATAATGGATCACTTGCCCTAGCAGCATATTTAATTAAATTAAGAACAGGGGACTCATATGAAAGAATCTCTTCCTTAATTCAAATACCAACTAGAACAACATCGACTTTAATATCACGGGCTAGAGATTTGCTTATACAGGACTATGTCCCTATGCACTTAGGTTTAAGTCACACCAACAGGGAACAGATTACACGGAGAAACCTTTCTATACCCAATGGGATTTATGGAGATAACAATAGAACCAGAGCAATTGTGATAGCCGATGGTACTTATGTATATGTACAAAAAAGTACCAATTACTTGTATCAAAAAAACACTTATTCGTTACACAAGTATCGAAACCTAGTAAAAATGTTTATAATTGTCAGTACAGACGGTTATATTATTGAAGTGCTTGGTCCCTATCCAGCAACAACATCAGATGCTGAAATAATGTTGAAAGAATTTCGTGATGAAAATCAACCTTTAAGAAGATTTTTTGCGCCAAATGATGTTTTTATACTGGATAGGGGCTTTAGAGATTCTCTGTCATTACTCAACGATTGTGGGTATCGTGCTTATACACCAGCCAGTTCAAGAGGGTGAAACACAACTGTCTACATTGGAGGCTAATCGTTCCAGGGCAGTGACAATATGTCGTTGGGTCATAGAAGTGATTAATGGTAGGTTTAAACGAGACTATAAGATTTTTCGTCAAGAATATTTTAATGCCGCATCTCGCAATTTGATGAAAGATTTTTCTGTGGCTGCTGCCTTAATTAATGCCTTTCACCCTCTTATCGAAGACAGGAATGATGCTGGGGAAATCCTTAGTATTATAAATCAGAAAATGTACTCTGATAACAATTTAAGTACTCTTGTTATTAGTAATAACTTAAACAGAAGACGAACGAATTTCCAAAGAATAAATGTTGAAGATAATAATGTCAGTGATTTTCCCCGGCTCACCTACAATGAGCTGATATTGGTATGTTTAGGCACGTACTAAATAAAACAGGCACGTTCCTATTACGGCGAGCATATAAGGGCCAATGGATCATACACAATCGAAGTATGCAGAGAGGTTGACAGCAGTTTACTGACAGAGCTGTCGACTGAAAATAGTGTTTGGCTGCTAAGAGGCAAAATTCAATCGCGCCATATAGGCCGTAAAATATATTTTGTTTATATTTTGGTCGACGGCTCTCTTAACGGTAGGGACGCAATATTGCAACACTATTGCAATTGCAATGTGGGCAAGAGAACAGTAGGCTGCTGTGCACATATTTTATCCATAATATGGTACTTAGGGTGGGCTAGGTACCAGGACAATGTTGTACCTCCCGCCCAGCATCTCGATAATATATTAATCACTTATGATGATGTGGAAAGCAATTAATAAAATATTTTCTGTAAACTTGAATTCGTATTATTTCTTTTAAATCCCTGATCATGCACAGCTAAGGAATATAAATTCAACATTCTGTAAGTAAGTTTCACCTCATATTACAAAGATAGAGCCTGGCAAAGTACTTTTAATGTTTCTCTAAAACCCACAACCTAATAAAAGAGCGGTAACAATATGATAATGGGGTTTATTGACTACGGTCTGAAATAAAGTTTTTTTTTTTTCATTTTCACATCCCATGTTATTTCGAAAAACTAATTGCACAGGGCTATAGACTAATATTACCCCTTTAAAACCCAAATTATTTCATTTTTGTTTATTGAGGCCTAATTTATTAGGACTGTTTGCCGATCTCCTTTAGTAACATATTATAATATTAATATTAAGGTACCTACCTAATAAAAAAAAAACAATATTATAAATAGTTTGTAACAATTTATTAAAATTCTAAGAAAAGTAATTATTAATTATATTTTGTTGTTTCTGTCTCCCTAGATTTAAATAAATATTGCCTCCTGTTGTGGGTAGAGGGTCTAAATTAATTATGCCTAATTCCCTTTCTTCAGGCATATCAGTAAGCTCAAAATTGTGGGCTATACACAAATTGTGTAACACACAGCAGGCGTTAATTATTTTAGTGGCCTTATTAGGTGTATAATGTAAAACCCTGTCCTTTATAAGACATCTAAATCTTCCCTTTAGCACTCCATTACAGCGCTCGATAGTGGATCGCGTTTTCTTTAGTGCTTCATTGTAGAGAAACGCAGGCATATTCTCTTCGTCATCCTCCTCCAAGTTTAATATGGGTGTTAGACACCATGGCCTCAAGGGATAACCACTATCACCTGAAAATATATTGCATTTGTAATGAATTAAAGCCTACCAGAATAATTAGTATAACAAACCCTGTACTACAATTTTATTATCTCACCAAGTTTTGAGATAAATTTAATAAGATAGTAGTATAGTACATACCCAATAAGTGATAATTGGTATATCCAGCATTATGGAGATTATGTAGTAAAGGCAATACTGCAGAGTTGCTCCAGATATAGGAATCGAGTGTACTGCCTGGGAATAGTGCATTCACATTCAAAATTTTCAATTTGGAATCACAAATCTGTAAAGTAAAAATCTGATTAAGTATAATATTTCTTAACTTTTTTGTCAACTTTATTTATATCAAATTAATACAAACCAGCTGTGTGTTAATGGAGTGAAAGTTTTTCCTATTTACATAGCTTCTCTCATCATGCGTAGTTCCCGGAGGAGGCACAATTGCAACATGTGTGCAGTCGATGCATCCTATCACTCCGGGAAACCCGTAGCAGTTGTAAAAGCTAAAAAGATAACAATACATTAAGTCTACACAGTTATGAAAATTAGATGAGCGCTTGGGTATTGAACAAGAATATAAATTTCTTACTCTAAGGCTATTGTTTGAAGCTCTTGCAACGTTCTTGGAAATCTCACCCATTCGTGAAAAATTCTTGGATGGTTCAATGCCTCCACAACATCACTTATGCAACGGGAAGTTGTTGCCTGGGACACATTTATTTTATTTAAGTTCCCGGTTGGAGTTTGGTAACTCCCAGTACCCAAAAAATGTAAAGTGCATAGGACCTGAAATAATATAACCAAGTGTTAGGTAGGAAGGTAAATGCTAAAGTTCTTTATTTTCAAATGAAAATACCTAGCTAAGTCATACAAAAAATCAATTATAATAATAACTGTGCACTCAAACAAATACCTACCTACCAAAGAATAGAACGAATTTGGTGCACATAAGTAATTTAGGTACCCTATTTAGGGCAATTAGTATTTTTGGTGGGTTAGTTTAGTGAACAGATAAAGGTACATGAGTAATAAAGTTATGAAGCAGACAATTATTTACCTTCGTTTTCAGGTCTATTTTCGTGGTTTCCTGAATTACAGGAGCCAATAGATCTATTAGAACCCTTATTAAATTTTTATTTAGTCTGAAGTTTTTAATGACTTCTGTTTCGCTCAAGTCGTAAATATCGACGGCGGGATAAGCGCGCTGTTGTCGCCGTGTATTGGCCAGTTGCTCGCCACTTTCCAACAACTCCGAGATAAAAATGCTAATAAACTCGTCCATCTTTCAGTGGTTTCAAATCCAATCGTGGGTACACAAATTACAGAGTCTATTATTTATTTGCGCGAAACGACGACCTTTCAAGAAAACACAATGCACAAATCAAAGAGGAATTTCCAGTAGGGATGAGACGCCAAGCCGGATTTTATTTAAAAACTAAAGAAAAGAAAACAGTATAAAATCCAAAACTCAACGCATTCACTCAGAAATGACGTATCTCTACAATCGACATGACATCTCTACTGCTCAGAAGCACTCGACATGAACTCTAACGTTAGCCTTCGACAAATGTCGAATTCGACATCCCCCAGAATAGCAACTTTTAAAATTTGTCGAAAAAATGACTTCATTAGAAACTTTTGTCGAGTTCGACACCATCTCTAAAACCGAGAATTGGCCCCCAGGAGACCAGGATAATGTCGAAGCATTCCGGGGCGAATAACGAGCGTTACAGATTCAGAAGTGCCAGGAGAGCAGAAACATGTCGAGGTATTCCGTGACTATAATTACGAGCGCTACAGATTCACAAATACCAGGAGAGCAGGAACATGTCGAAGTTCTTTGGTGTTGGAATTATGAGCGCTATTAATTTACAAGCACTAGGAGGCCAGGAACATGCCGAAGATTTTAGGGCTGGAAATTGAGAACGCTATAGATTCACAAGTACCAGGGGAGCAGAAACATGTTGAGGCATTCCGGGGCCGGAATAACGAACGTTATAGATTCAGAAGTACCAGGAGAGCAGAAACATGTCGAGGTATTCCGTTGCCATAATTATGAGCGCTATTGATTCGCAAGTACCAGGAGACCAGGAACAAGTGTTTCAGGGCTGGAAATTGAGAACGCTATAGATTTACAAGTACCAAGAGAGCAGAAACATGTCCAGGCATTCCGGGGCCGAAATAACGAGCGTTACAGATTCAGAAGTACCAGGAGAGCTGAATGATCTCGAGGTTTCTTTGGGACTGGAATTATGAGCGCTATAGATTCACAAGTATCAGGAGACCAGGAACATGCCAAAGTTTTTCAGGGCTGGAAATTGAGATCGCTATAGATTCACAAGTACCAGGACAGCAAAAAACATGTCGAGGCATTCCGGGGCCGGAATTACGAGCGCTATAGATTCACAAGTACCAGGAGAACAAAAACATGTCGGAGTATTTTCGAGGCTGCAAATATGAGCGCTTAAGATTCACAAGGGTCTACCAGGAGATCACAAACATGTCGAAGTAATT
This sequence comes from Ceramica pisi, assembly GCA_963859965.1. Classification (NCBI taxonomy): domain Eukaryota; kingdom Metazoa; phylum Arthropoda; class Insecta; order Lepidoptera; family Noctuidae; genus Ceramica; species Ceramica pisi. The sequence goes on along the minus strand of OY982527.1, from coordinate 36,103,646 downwards.
TCGGGGCTGAAATCTTACTTTCAGCGGCACCGCAAAGACTCACAATGTCTGGATACCTGAATCATGAAGATGCAATTCCAAGGATGAGACAATGAGGCAAAAAGTTGCGCGGCAGTTCTAAAGTCTACGCAGACGAAGTCGCGGGAAGAAGCTAGTAAATAAATAAAATAAATAAATGAAACAACAATTTGAATAACGTTGACCTAAATATGATTCAGATCTAACGGATTGCGATGATTTAGGTACTAACGTACTGTTTCGTTATTTAAAAATTGTTCCCATACCGAGGTAACTATGTACGAGTTGCAGGTACGTTTGCTTTATTTATTTATTAATTTATGTGTTATAGGTGGCGAATTGGAGCAAGAGCTAGATCAACATGTGGTGGGAGTTGAAGGAAACAACATCTTGGTTGACGAAGGCCCACGTAATTCGGATGTAAGGGATTGCGAAGATTTGAATACAAATATTAAAAGATCAAAAAAGAGGAAGAGACAGCCAGAAAAGTGGAAAAAAATGTGAAAAAAAGTTTGACGAACACAGGAAAGTCTTACCAAACAGTTAAAGGACGCACAATACCCGCTAAAAAACTAAAAACTCCGTGTTCAGCCGTTTGTCGACTGAAATGTACGGAAAAAATTAATGAAGAAAAAAGGTTGAATATTTTCAATGATTTCTGGAGCATTGATGATCTTGAAAAGCAGCGTTACTTTGTTGCTAGTTGTATGGGAGTAGTTAAACCAAAGTATTCACTACACAAAGAAGATAGTAAGCGATTCCTGAACGTTTCATACACATTTTCAATAAATTCAGAGGAAATTCGAGTATTCTTTATGGCAACATTGGACATAGGGCATTCTTTTTTATATACAGTAAATAAAAAGAAAGCAGGTGCATCTGGCATAATACCTGAAGATTCTAGAGGAAGACATGGTAATAAAGGTAGACGTTAAGCACAGGCTGACAAAGATGGTGCAAGGGAACATATTAATTCTTATCCTAGAAAAGATTCGCATTACTGTCGGGCAAGCTCCACAAAAGAATACCTTGATGGTGACTTAAACTTGACTCTGATGTATCGGCAGTACAAGGAATGGTGCCATCAGAATAGTAAGCCTATTATCAAGCATGGAAGTTATGAACACATTTTCCGTAATGAGTTTAACATAGCGTTCCACAAACCTAAAAAGGATCAATGTTCAATTTGTTTGTCGTATCAAGATGCAGTTGGCGATGACAAGTTACAACTGACGCACAATTACGAAACACATTTAAAAGAAAGAGATTTATGCAGATTGGAAAAGAAAGCAGATATAGAAATGTGCAGAAATGATCCTAACAAAATAATTTGCTGTTATGACATGCAGGCGGTTCTGCAGACATCATGCGGGAACGATTCTCTTTTTTTATAAGAGAAGACTAAATGTGTATAATTGCACCGTATTTGACGTTGTATCAAAAGCCACTTATTGCTACCTCTGGAATGAATCATTAGGCGGAAAAGGTTGCAATGAAGTTGGGACATGCATTTACAAATTTCTGAAAGAACACTGTGTTGGAAAAAATGTTATTTTCTACACCGATAATTGTTCTGCCCAGAACAAAAATAAATATTTACTTAGCCTCTACCACTATGCTATCAAGGTTCTGGGTGTTGTGTCAATAACTCACAAATACTTAATTATTGGACACACCCAGAATGAAGGTGACAGCGTACATAGCACAATTGAGCGGGAGAAGACACGAATACTGAAAAACGGATCCATTTTTGTACCAACACAATGGAAATCAGTAATTCAATGCGCTAAAAAGACTGGAACTCCATATGAAGTGCACGAATTAGACTACACTGATATTCTCGATTTAAAAGACCTAGGTAGACACAGTTTGGTAAAAACTTCACTGTTAATAACGACGGTGCTCGTGTTACATGGAACGATATCAAAAAAATCTTCATGCAGGCGTCTTCTCCATATTTGATTTTTTATAACGACACCTATGATCCGAATGCAACGATGAAATGCTTAAATGTGCGGAACAGAACTAGAGGTAGAGGTGCTGCAAATGTAGAACTACATCTACGAAATAAGTACCTCCAGCAACCAAAGATATCTAGCCTAAAGAAAAAAGACTTGCTCTCTTTATGTGACTCTAATGTCATTCCTAGAGTATACCGCGAGTATTACTCAAGTTTGAAGGCTGAAGACAATCATATTGACCCCGATGATGAAAATGACGAAAACTAGTAAGCTGAAACACCTATTTTAAGAATTACATTGATCTCGTTTTGTATCTTGATATGGAATAAAACATTAAAATTTCTAATTTTATAGTTTATTTTATATTCATTATTGGGTTATTTAGATATATTCCAATGAATTCTTAGATTTTCAGGAAAGGACATTGACCGGTTCTGGGCCATATGCTGCCCAGACATGAGAGTACTTCCAAATGATTACTTGCATTAACATATAATTTTAAAAAATATTAAAAAAAATCGGTCCCAGGGTTTTTTTTAGTTTTATTTTTAAGATTTTCGGGACGATTTTAGTTAACTATTATTTTAATAAAATGTTTTCGCATAAAAATAATATGTAACTCCATGACAATCAGATTCCATCAAAAGTAATCTCGCTCGGCTCGAAAACCAGTTCTAATGAATGCTTACCGGCTGAGAGTTGCAACACAATCAGAGTTGTGAAAAAAATGCTGTCTCGCATGCGCACATTTAGATTATGTATATGTTTGTCTCTCTCATACATATACCTGCGTCTGTACCTGCTTGCGCGCGCGTCACTGATTTCGCACTGCAGTCTAACTTCACCCGTGATCTGTTGTGTACTGTGCGCATTTTTATTTCATCCATTATTTTTAACGACTTGGCTTTACTTGGACTTTTGTATTGTTTCACCCATTGACCTGGCTTTTCATTTGGACTATCGTAGTGCTACATATTGCGTTTAGATTGAGTTTATTTTCGAAGTGCTAAGTGTTCTGAGCAATGTATCAACCACACAACAGGGTATGTTTACTTTGTAACCGTTCTGTGGAAAGAACCAGAAGACACACGTTAACTCGTAATCTACAGAACAACCATCATCATACGGTTCAAAACATAATTCAAGCTTTAACTCCACATGAGGTAAGTACTTTTTAAGTATAACATCACTAAGCGGTAGTCAAATTGAATCCACTGAACACTGTCAGGACCGTTCATGTAAATGTCACGTGTTAATTATTATGATCTTAGGGGCTACCAAAACGACTTTCGACTGTCGTGATCGTTTCGTAACGCATGGTGATTGCCATAGGTGATTAATTGAACTAAGTGATTGATTGCGATTTTTGTAGGCCCAATTATTCACTTTTGACGTGTACGACACGATATCTAACTTGAGTACTATTTTCACGGCCTTGAGTTTGGCTGTTACGGTATTCAAGATTTTATTTTTATTTTCAGATAACATTCGATAACAGCGAACATATCTGCCATGGTTGTTGGACAAGAGCTCGACGAGGAAGGCTAACGCTCCCTGCAGTGGAAGGTGTGCCTGCAGTGGAAGATGTGCCTGCTGTAGAAGGTGTGCCTGCTGTGGAGAACATACCTGCTGTGGAAGATATACCTGCTGTGGAAGATGCGCCTGCTCTAGAAGATCCGCCGGCAGTGGAAAACGTAACGTTTAGGCTTCCTGAGAATTACTGCCGAGCCCCGAACACATCAACTACTTGTATGGTATACAATTGTACAAACAATACTCGTCTTCGAGTTCCGAAAAGTCTAAAAGTGCAATTGCTCATAAACCACAATTACTTTATTCCAGCACATGCACGCGTGTGCCAGGAACATTTAGAAGACAACTCCTGGGATGATCTTTTTACTGCACGAAATCGTTGTTTTCATTTTAATCCCCAACAAGTCTTCGAAATGTTGGAATTATTAAAACTACCCAGAAGCCACATTATAGATTTTGAAAATCTTAATCAGCAACATGATGCCGAATTATTTTATTGGACTGGTCGCACTCGTGACGAATTCGAAAGGCTGTTCAATGAAACTACACAATTAGCACAAAGATGCCGATGTCCACGGACAGCACTAGGTATACTTCTGTCTAAACTTAGAACTGGGGAATCGAATGAAAGACTCGCCACGTTTTTTAACATGTCGCGAACGACTCTCGAACGGAAGATGAAAACAGCTAGGGAATGCCTAGAAAGTGATTTTGTTCCTCGCCACTTGGGTTTCGATCACATGACCAGAGAACAGATAATAGAAATAAATCTAGCGGTTCCTAATGCTTTGTTCGCTAATAATGAGAAAGCTATTATAATCTGCGATGGAACTTATATGTACATCCAAAAGAGCAGTAACTTCACATTTCAAAAAGTCACGTACAGTCTCCACAAGTACAGAAACCTACTTAAACCATTTTTATTTGTTACATGTGATGGGCACATTATCGATATTTCTGGACCTTATCAAGCGACTCAAAATGACGCTACTATTTTAAATAATCTTTTAGATGGTCCAGGTAGAGTTATTCATTGGCTGTTACAGTTCGGTGATATATTTATTTTAGACAGGGTTTCGTGACTCTATACCCATGTTGGAATCCCATGGATATGTTGGCATAATGCCAGAATCTCAAGCAAGAAGAGCTACTCAATTGAGTACAATCCAGGCAAATAAATCAAGAATGTGCACCATTTGCCGGTGGCCTGTTGAGGTAGTAAATGGGAGGCTGAAACGTGATTTTAAGATTTTTCGTCATGAATATTGTAATGTAGCTATGAGCCATTTTTTCACAGACCTTAAAATCGCTGCGGCTTTAACGAATGCCTTTCACGTCGACATAATAGACAGTCCCCATGCAAGCGATTTTATAAACATAGCTAGAGAGCGACTGAATGTTGCCAATAACTTCGCAGATTACGTGGACGAAAAAAGATTAAACCGAAATAGAGCCCATTTCGAAAATATTACTGTTGAGCAGAATAATGTTACCGCATTTCCAATATTGACCGCTGAAGAATTGACCCTTTTCGCTGTAGGCACCTACCAAATAAAACTTGCACCCAGTTACTACAGTGAACATGTACGCAGCAGTGGATCATTTCTTATCCAACAATATAACGGAGATCTTAACGATCTGTCAGCATTTACTATGCCTTCCAGTAATGTCCAACTCATAAGAGCACACATAAAGAGTAGACATGTATCGTCGAAAATGTACCACTGCTACATATCGATACATCAGGACAATCTTGGAATAGAGTGCATAAGAAACTATTGCTGCTCATGTTTCACAGGTCGCAGAACAATTGGCAGTTGTGCCCACATTATGTGCCTAGTTTGGTTTTTAGGCTGGGCTAGGCACAAAGACGTTATTAGGCGTCCTGCTCTATTTGACGACACGGTTGGCGCAGTGGTTGAGCGATTGACTGCTGCGCAGCATGTCGCGGGTTCGATTCCCGCACGGAACAAATATTTGTACGACCTACATGTATTTGTTCTGAGTCTGGGTGTTTTTCTATCTATAATATGTATGTATTTACAAAAAAAAAATGTATATAAGTAGTTTATCAGCCATATAGTTACCATAACACAAGCATTAGGTTGCTTAGCTTGGGACTATATGGTGTTGTGTGGAATGTCCAAAGATATTATATTATTATATTATTATATTTCTCGATACAATTATCATCGATGACGATGATGACGATTAAGTGAATAATTATAGATCATACGATGTAAACGAATAATGTAATAATATCAATGTTAGTAATTCATTGTTTAATGTCAAGTAGATAACTGTGAGTATTATTAATGTACATCAATTCTGAATGTCAGAAATCATGAAATACTTGATTGTAATAATAAAGTGAGTAATTGTTTAAAATAATTACTGCGGTACGTACCATTGACCATTGACCTGAAACACAGGTTTAAATTAACCTAGATCGGGCTGGTCGCTACCTAACATTGCAATTCCGAACAACCATCGCTTGCACCTATTATAATAATATCTTAGTTTTAGTTATTTTTAGGCGCTATAATTGTATGTTTAACGTATTACTGTTAGCTAAATGTATACTTTTTGTAAATGTTTAAATTGAATAAATTTATTATGTTTTTGTTTTCTTTCTCGGGTCTCTGGAGACCCGGTCCTTTGGTAGGCGTACGAGGGGCCGAAACCAACTCGCAGAGGCCCCGTTAGAAATTTCAAATGTAATGGGGCACCAACCGGCGAATATCCCTGTATGCACTGTGAAAGTATTCCCAAGGACAATCCCCGGTTGGAGCAAGAATATTGCAGAATATGGAAAAAAAAGATGAAACGCTATGGGTTTGGGCGGTTTAGTGGACTGATAATCGTTTATTACAGAACTATTGGCCCCTGCCTGACCACTAACAATATACACGGCTTTTAAATGGCAGGGGGTGACTTGCACACTCAATGAATGGGCCCCCGAAAACGGTCGCTAGCACAAAGTGACGTAGCGCCAAGGCGGCAACATAGCCTGAGGTGCTAGAGGAGTGGAGAGGTATACCACGGCTATCAGGACAATCCCGGAAGTGCGGTCAAGATCCCTACCAGCATCTTACTGGATTATACATCCTTCTCCCGAGCACGTGTGCTCTAGCGAATCTCCACTCAGACCGGCCAATTAAGGCAAGAGAGAGGTGGGAGCTCTGTTCCTCGTCAGTATTCACTCTGGCCAGCCAATAAAGGCAAGCCGTAGATGAGGAACAAGACTGCTCCCGGGAGATAAGGTTCGTGGGGTCGCTACTGCCCAACAGTTCGCCACAAAACTGCCTTGCGGATTGTATCTCTCTTTGTCTGGCCCCTCACCCTAGGTATGACCTAAGGTTCATCGGAACGCGCAAGCCCCACCACGACGTCAACGTAGAGATACTGCGGTAGGGAAATATAAATTTATTATTATTATTATTATTATTATTATTATTATTTATTGGATTTCATTCTTCACCAATAAAATATCTTAACAAAAAATATTTTTTTTCTCATATCTCCTCGAATAGATTTTGATGAGCTTTCGTTTACAGAGTAGTGTTAGCCTAAGGTACATAATGCACTATGTGTTCATTCTGGGCAACACTTGGCCCAACTCCCATACATGGATGGTCAATGTCCTTTCGAATTCAGTATTGGAACAATTCACAAAAATACTGATAACTCAAAAACTACAAACATGAAATTCCAAATCTTAATAACACAATAAACTTGGCTATAATATGCATATTTTTCAATAAATAAAAAAACACAAAATAATCTCTAGATACGGTAAAAATAACTTTGAATATTTTCAAAAACTTTAAATCCCAATTACTCAAAACAGCACATTTTGAAATGTCCCACTACTGTTTCCGACCGACGATATATGCGTACAGCATAACTATAACTACGTAGGTATAATCGGTGAGTGTTCGGCGACAGTTTCGAGCGTTACTTTTATTCGAGACTGTGCATCTTGGGTTTTTATATATCAATGATTTCAGACTAACTTTTATGCTGAACAAAATGGAGGATCTTTTAAGCCTGCCACAGAAGAAGAAATGGAAGTATTCATTGGTCTCAATTTGGTGATGGGAATAAAAAAGAGTCCAAGTTATCGAGATTACTAGTCTTCTTCATCCGATTTACGAGAAGAGTACATATCGTCATTCATGCCTTTAGACGAGATTTTCTTGGATTTTAGGGAACCTTCATTTGAACGATATCAACTTGATTCCAAGTAGGACAGATCCTAAGTATGAAAAGCTGTACAACATCAGGCCATTTATTGATAAAATAAGAGACTCGTTCATAACAAACTGCTACCCTACAAAGAATATTGCTATAGATGAGTCGGTTTTAAAATTCAAAGGAAGACTTTTTTTTCAAGCAGTACATGCCCAAAAAACCAACTAAACGCGGGTACAAGGTTTGGACTAAGTGTGCATTCTCTTAGTGGCGGAATGGCGGAACAGGCTCTCACGCCCTTCCGGCCGGCCTCGTCACTATCGAGGCCATCCGGCCAGTGTTCGACCTTTGGCTCGGGAGAAGGCACGGCTCTCTGTCTTTTCGTGTGACGCAGGTCCTCTCAGGGCATGGCTGCTTTGGGAGGTTCCTGTGTCGTATAGGAAGGGAGCCAGACGCTCGGTGTCACCACTGCGTCGACTGTCGGGAGGACACGGCGCGGCATACGCTGGCAGAATGTGCCGCTTGGGAGGGGCCGCGCCGTGCCCTCATCTCTGTGGTAGGCAGTGACCTCTCGCTGCCGACTGTAGTCTGTGCTATGGTCGACGGCGAGGAGTCCTAGGACGCGGTGGTCTCCTTCTGCGAAACAGTTATCGCGCAGAAGCAGGCTGCGAAAAGGGAGAGGGAGATTTCAACCGCTCTTCCAGCCCGCAGCAGGCGCACCGGGCGTCGAAGGAGGGCATATGCTGCCCTCTCCCGACTCCCCTAACTGGGTCCAGGGGCGGCAGACTTGGGGACGTCTGTCGCCCCGCATACATCTAGACCCGAGGCGGCGGCGCGTGGTGTTCCCGTGCGCCCCTCTCTGACGTCGCGGGGGGAGTCAAACACCTCACTCTCCCCGCTGACCCGAGGTGGCCCGCAGAAGCGGGCTGGCACCAGCCGGGGATTACGGAAGTCTAATCAGTTCCCGCGATCCCCGGCGCAGGTGAAAGATGGAACACCGGGGTGGTTTTAGTCAGTAAGAGTCTGACAGACAACTCCGCCCGCCCCAGGGTGGAGGACATCCACGAGGATTTCCCCCCGAAAAAAAAAAAAAAAAAAAAAAAAGTGTGCATTCTCTGGCTATTTATTGCCTTGACTTTAAGATATATACTGGAAAAGTTGGAGATAAAGTGGAAACAGGCGGTAAGGTTGTTAGGAAGTATTGTAATGGCCTGGAAGGAAAACACCACCGTGTGTATTTTGATAACTATTTCAATAGTTATGCTTTACAAGCAGATTTACGAGAGAAGCAAATTTATGCTTGTGGAACTGTCAATGCTTCTCGTAAACACCTGCCGGAACTAAAAGCAGACAATAAACTGAATCGGGGTGAATCTGATTATCGTATCAGTGATAATGAAATGGAAGAATAAGCGGTGTGTTTATTTGTTGACTACGAGTAACTTTCATAACCCTAAGATGAACGTTAATTTTAAATAAGAAATATTTATATGTTTTAGCTTGTAAGCATTTTTTGTTACTAGATCTGTCAAAAACGTGTAATACTGTATTTAATAATAATAAAAAAAAACTTAAGGTCGAGTCTTGTAATTGCAACTATATGGTTATTGCAACTAATTTAAATAACTCCATCTATCATCACTATTTCGAACAACGACAGGCGTAATATTGTTCTTCTATCCTAAGTTCCAATGAAAAGATTAAGATGGCGCTGATAGCTATTGAACTGTGTAAATGACATGACTTTTTGTCAAACCGCCATTTTGTTCGGAGTGACGCGGCGTAAACGCGGAGCGCAATAGTTATTTAATTCTGTTTTTTTGTGGTTCTTGGTAGGTTTCTTTATAGAGGAAGTGATTATCTACTACGGTAAGTTGTTTTTTACGTATTTGTTTCATTCCACGATAAATCTAGCCCAACTTATGGGTTCAGTTACATTTACCAGACTAAAAATCAAAAGTCAGGTTATTGCAACTATTTTTAAATTTTTAGGTTAGTTGCATTTTTATCTGACCACTTTTATATGAAGTATAATAATGCTAGTGATGCGACAGTGAAAATAACTACTACGATAAAAATATTTTATCGAAAGGGATACTATTCATACTAAGCAGTAGTTGAATAGTTCGTTTATATATTTGAAACTATTGGCGCTAGTGTCGCTCTTTGAGTCAAATATTTAAATTTTAAAATTCACTAGGTAGTAGTGAATAATAAATGATTTATTTTCAGTTTATCTCAGTATTTGATAAGTGGAATCCTGGCATTTAGGTCACCTTATTTTATTTGATGTACAGACGCCAGCAGGTCAAGCTACTCGAAACTGTAATTTTTTCCCAATGAACCTTGAACCTAATGCTCTAGAAATAAAGTCGAAAATCTATCAAAGAAATCTGACAGATTGTAGTAGCTCGATGTGCTGGTGTCTGTACTACTGTACTACCAAACAATATCGTTTTACCTCTACGACCTGTTTTCTAGTTTTTGAGTATCTTTTTATTTTATTTTGTAGATGCCAAAATATAAACGAACAAAAGAGACGAAGTATTCATTAGCTGATCTAATAGAAGCTGTCGAAAATGTACGACAAAAAAAAAATAATAGCTATCAAGCCTCCGTAAAATACGGAATACCAAGACCAAGGTCAACCATTATTCACCGTTTATACGGAACACGCGGTGCCAAACAGCCAACGCCTGGCAGACCTACTGAATTGTCAAAAGAGTGGGAAACTAAAGTAGCTTCTAATCTCCATGTGATGGAAAAATGTGGGTATCCATTAACCTCCAAGGAAGTAAAAATATTGATATCTGATTATATTCGAAGGAACGGAATCGTTACGAGATTTAAAGATAACTATCCTGGGAAGGAATGGTTTAGAGGATTTAAAAAACGAAACAAATTAAGTTTGAAAAAGCCACAGTCTGTAGAAATAGCTCGAAAAAAGCATGTGATCCTTTCATAGTTAACGATTATTTCGATATGTTACAACGAACAATACAAGAGTGTGGTTTGGCTGACAAACCGCAATGTATATATAATTTGGATGAAACTAGCTTTTGTAGTGACCCCACCAAAACTAAAGTTGTGGGTCTGATGGGGTTTCCCTCTACTAGAACGGCAGGCTCTCCTGGGAGGAATAACAACAATGTGCTCTTAGCTACGAATGCACTTGGCAAAAAGATCCCACCCTTGATTTCAAGGGAAACATCTGTGGAGCGAGTGGCTGTTTAAAAATGATAACATTCATACAGCTTACGCTGTCAGTAAAAAAGGGTGGATGGAGACCACACATTTTCGAACAATACATCAAAGCCGTTTTTTTGGCAGCTATCGGAGCAGAACGACCAGTCTTATTGGTCTATGATGGTCATAAGACACATGTAGATTTGAATGTCATAGACCTTCTAGTTGCCGAAAACATTACGGTTCTTAAACTGCCGGCTCACTCATCCCACATACTGCAGCCATTAGACAGTAGTACAATGAAACCTATGAAAGACAAATGGGACAGCGAACTTGTGAAATGGCAAAGACTCCATGTGGGAGCAAAACTCCCAAAACAAGAATTTGCCAGAATCATAACTAATATATGGGATGATTTAAATCCTGCAATCATTCAAAATGGCTTCAGGAAAGCGGGCATATGCCCTTTGAACAAAGATGCAATCCCAAAAGAAAAATTCGACAGTCTGGCATGGTCAAGATGGGAAGAACACCAGCAGCAAAAAAAACAGCTTCGTAATGATACTGATCACAATGGTGAAGAAAATGTTGAAGGAAGTCACACCAAGAAAGATAACAGTCAGAAAGAACATAAAGTACCAACACTAATAAGTGTATGCCTTAAAACAATTAACAGTGAGATACGACGATTGCCAGACGAAATTGATAAGGCTATTGCAAACATTACACGGGATATGAAGAAAAAGCTACCGACAGAAAATGGTACAAATGCTGATATGAATACGTACTCAGGTACTCGGGTTACGTTTCAAAAGTGGGAGACTGTAAAGGACCCTAAAACTTTCAAACTTTCACGTTCTAATAATGCCAATACCAATGCCAACAGTTATTCTTGTAAAGTAAAAATATTGGATAATGTATTAGTCAGCTCAACAATAAATAAAAGCAAAGAAGAAGAACGAGTTTCATTCGAAGAGCTACTATTAAAAACTATTTCACGTAACGACATACCTAAAACTTCAAAGAAACGGATAAGTCAAGGAAGCGAAATACTAACTTACAAAGATGCACTTCATCGTCTGAAAAATGAGAAAGAAAAAAAGGAAAAAGCAGAAGAAACTAAACGGCTAAAAAAACTGAAAAGAGCAAGTTATAATGAGAACAAAAAAACCACTGATAAATAAGTCCAAAGCAAAGAAAAATAAAAGGAAAAAGACCTTAGAGTCAGACAGTGAGAGTGATTGTTCATATACTTCAATGAATTCTACAGAAGATGAAGGCCCTGAAGTTTTTTTTTCAAAATATTTTGGAAGAAAGCATTGATGAAGATTTGCAAGAGCCATTACCATTATCTACTAGACAAGGACAAGAAGAAAATAGACCTAAAATAAAAAGTGAAAGATTGAATAAAGGGCTGAAAAAAACATTAAGGCAGAATGTAGTAAGTGATTCAGGGTAGTTATTAATATTATTAAGTGATATAGGTACACCCGGGGCATAAAATCGTGGGAAATCTATGTTCTATGTTAATAAAATAAGTACAAATTTTCAGAAGGCGGGTAGTTTATATGAACATTGTACTGTTTTGGAAGAAAGGTTTGACGAAGATTTTGATGATCCGTTACCATCTACATCTAAAGGACAAAAACAAAAGACACCTAAAATAAAAAGCGAAAGAGTGAAGGAATGAAAGACTTACACTGCCAAGAAGAAAATATTTACACAAAAGGAAGTAAGTACACATATCATAAACTTTCTAAGTTATAATATAGTAGTACAGGAAGGATAACAATTTGATTTTATTTTCAGAATAAAATGCCACAACCACAAGCATCTGAGGTAAAAAAAAAAGACCTCGACGTGGGTGACTTCATTTTGGCTGGATTTCGGTCGACTAAAGGCAAAAGGACGTATAAATACGTTTGTCTTATTGAGGATATTAACCAAGCAAAAATTGTAGTCAAAGGACTCAAATCTAAAAAAGATAATAGAGAATTCAAGTTCGTTGAAAACGACATTTCCATAATTGATATAGAAGATGTGATTTCATATTTGTCCAACGCCGTGTTAAATAAACAAAAAGATACAGTCATATTTCCTTTTAAAGTAGAGGTATTTGAATGTAAATGATTTCCTATTTTATTTTACTACTTTTTTAATATGCAAATATTTCAGATAGTTTTTGAAATACTACTACTACTTTTGAAAAAATTAAGGTCTATGAGATAAGACTGTTTTTTTTTTTTGCAAAGATAAGTAAAAATGGCTGTTTGATTACTAAAAGATTACCTATTGTAATTACACCTTAGAAGTATTTTAAATTACTTCAATTTAAATAATTATTAATGTACGATGTCGTCCTTTGATTAAGCTCAATATAAACATCGATAAAACTGTATTCCTGACTTTTAATTTTGTTACCATGCCAGTCGATAAAACCACAACACAACTTCACAACACTATTTGTAGGTAAATAGTTGCAATTACCGGACCCATGTCTAAAAAGTGATTTTGAGCAAAATTGAACGTTATTACTTGGGCATAGATATCAAAATATTATGAAATATTGAACAAGGTATATTTTTTCAATATAACGGTAGCAGTACCCACAGAAAAAAAGCAAAAAAAGTAATTAGTTGCAATTACCCGCCAGGACGGGTAATTGCAACTATTTGTGCCTGTGACAGAAATTTATTTAATAGATTTTTTTTATTTACAGCTTTCCTTTATTTATGACGATGATATAAATCTACATAAAATTTACTTAATAACGAATCTTTAAAAAAATGTATTTTGCTTATGAATATAGAATTATCAACTGGGGTTACCGCGAGTTTTGTTTCACAGTGCAACTGATTATGCAAAAAGGAATTAATTGAGGCTGTTTGTCTATTCTGTACTGTACATAAAGTACATATGTGCATAAAATGAGTAGCAAATTAAGGCAATTTCCAACCTCCTGCATATGTACTGATAAGTAGGTAAGCATAGTAGACAGATACTTGCATAAATACGAGTATCTGCAAGTATCTGTCTACTGTACAATTGCACAGAAATAACGTGCCTGATTTACATGTTTTTTTTTTTCACTTTAAGGTCTTCGTCGAAAAAAAAGGAATTTTAGTACAAAGAATTCACCAATAAAAGGACAACGACCAATTTATGGACTCATTTTCTTCGTGCAAGTGACGGTCAATCTGCAAAATGCAAAATTTGCAAAAAGATCTTGAAAACAGTTGGTGGTGCAACTACTGGCTTACACACGCATATGAGAGCAAAACATGCAATAAACGTAGATTTGAAGGAAAGTGAAGACGACAACTCTACATCGGCATTGAGCATGACTGATGTTACTCCAGGAACTTCAAACCAAAGACAACCGATACTGACTACAGAAACTAAGAAAAGGAAAATGATGACAGATTTCTTCAGTTCCAAGTCTAATGAAACAACCGACTTCTAAAAAAAAAACACTACAAAGTAAAAAATAACTTTAATTTTGGAAGTCGGTGTTTTGTTAGTTTCTTCGTATTTTGACACCGACTTCCGAAATTAAAGTTATTTTTTACTTTGTAGTGTTTTTTTTTTAGAAGTCGGTTGTATTTTTTGTAAAAAGTTTTTTTATTTTTCACTTTTTAGTGGTGCCCCACACCTAACAACACCACTACAAAATCGCAGAAAAGCAAAATGCGCAATTTCGATTATCAAAGAATCATCTAAATAGTCAAATTCCAGCTATTTCGATTTAAAATCCAAAGTTCGTAACCGATTTTGATATTATTTAAATGGGACCAATCTGCAAGTATATCCTTTCAGATAAAACAAAATTTTTTCAAATCGGTTCATAATTGTCAGAGTTATAAGGTAACAAACATTAAAAAAAAAACATACAACCGAATTGATAACCTCCTCCTTTTTGGGAAGTCGGTTAAAAATGGAAGTGATCATATCGCGAATGGCAGCACTGGACGGTAGTTCTTTCCGTTTTTTTGTTCAGAGTCAAGATCTCCAAAAGATGTTCAAAAAAAGTGACCACGATCTACCTAAATCGCCGAGTACAATAGCAAAAATAATATTTACTCAAGCTGAAGAAGTCAAAGCAGACATAAAAAATAAAATACAGAAGTTAAAAACTGAAGGCCACAGATTCGCACTAACTTTGGACGAGTGGACATCCTTGTGAAACAAGAGATACATGAACATAAATTGAATGAACATAAACATGAATTAACTTTGTTTACATTGGGGAGTTATCACTTGAGATTAGCCAGATCTTACTGCCACGAGCACATGCGACCAAATGGTCTGTACACATTAGAAGTATACAGACACCGCACGTTGGTTGACAACAATATATTAATTAGAGGGAGAATACAGTCTCGACATGTCAGGAGTAAACAATATTATACTTATGTTTTGGTGAATCCAACATGACATGGTCGAGAGAGTATCGAGGGATACTACTGCTCATGCATTCACGGCCGCCGCACTACAGGAAGTTGTGCCCATATTGTGAGCATAGTATACTTTTTATCCTGGGCCAGACATCAAGAAAATATTGATACACCTGCGGCTTTCTTGGACAATGTAATTTTAGACATTGATGGAGCCCAATAAACATTAAAAAAAAAAAAATATTTTCTCCTCCCTAAAACCACAAGTTATAAGTTAAGTTTTCATACTTAGGTAGATTACATTTTTTTATTATTATTCTTTCATGATCCCCATGAGCCACAGTAATGCGCCACTTACCATTGAAAAGTATAATCATTTGTCTTTGATTCCCGCCTTATGTTATTTCTGTACGCCGTGGGTATATTTTTCACACTAAATGGGCCATTACCTTTGAAAAAGCAATGTATGATAATGGTGGAGAGCGAGGTGTATATCTGACACAAGCTTATAATTATTTAAATATCATACTTCCCACGAGTGTGGAGAGCGAACGGGTATTTTCAAGCGCTGGTTACTTTTGTAACCGAATACGAAGCTCACTCTCTGACAAAATGTTAGATTCGTTAATTCTGTTGAGAACTCATTATCAAGAACAGCGTAGCACATAGAGTAGACCGCTTTTCTTGATAGTGAGTTCTCATTTATTTAAGTGTTTCTTGTGATAATTATAATATTTGCTGTTGAGCCCTTAATTTGTTGATTTGTTTTAAAAAGTTTAATTAGACTTGTTATTTCACCCAGCGGGCCATTAGAGGTTAATTTTATTGATTGTGATGTGAATTGTGAACTGATTATGTCATGTCAAGATTGTTGTTAAACATGATAAATCTGAGGAGAGACTTAAATGCTCATTTTAATATTTTGATTTTAACTACCTAGTAATGTCCAAACTACTCTAAAGCGTGATATTTCTTGTGTTAATTTAATTATGTTATTTTTCACTAATATTTTAAGGCTCTCAAATTGTTAATTTTTAAGTTTTTAAAAAGTTTAGACTTTCCTAATTTTAATAATATTGTTAACTGGCTTACTCAAAGTTAACTGGCAATGTCGTATCAAGACTGAGTTAAAGACTAATGTTAAAAATGATTAAAAGTTACTCAAGGTATTTTTGTTTTTTTTTTTAATAATTTCGGATTCAGTTCCGGAATTCCGGAGTTGAAAGCCCAATATCGTAAATTAACTCCGGAATTGAAAACCTTCCGATACAGGATGCCCTAGTGGTCACCCATATCTGACCCACCATCAACCCACATATAAAAAACCGACAAATACATCCACTTGATTGCACCATAAATGACCTTAGGTTTTTTACTAACAGCGCTGATCTAATTCCAGAACATGGCATGCTAAGACAGACCCCAGGGGTCTAATGGTGTGCCTTGTTAAATCGTAAAGACAAAAATTTGTGTTTTATAAATAACTAGCTTTTGCCCGCGGCTCCGCTCGCGTTAAGAAGTTTTATTATTAATTAGGTATAGTTTTTGCGGCTTTACTTTTGTTTAGCGTGTGTAAAAAATTAGGGCCTACAAAACTTCTTTGTTCACAATATTCTTAACTAATCTGTCATTAGGCGCTAAAACTATCAAGCTATTGGCTGAACTTACTCGTGAGCAAGCAACTTAAAACTGCCCATGAGAGAACAAATGTTCTCTCAAGTCAATACCCGCAAATTTGAGAGTTTGCCCCTGAGAATTGTTTATTGT
This sequence comes from Ceramica pisi, assembly GCA_963859965.1. NCBI lineage: Eukaryota > Metazoa > Arthropoda > Insecta > Lepidoptera > Noctuidae > Ceramica > Ceramica pisi. Next base: position 36,086,593 of record OY982527.1, on the reverse strand, counting down.
CATGGCAAAGCAGATTTTTAGGGGAAACTGTAATCGTTTAAATTCTAACGGGATATCATTAAGTATTAATGGGATTCGTGGTATAAATACAGTTTCCCCTTTCGCACACCCGTGTGTAATTAGTAAACCTTGCCCTAAGTTTGTTTTTCTATTTTTCTATTAATGTCACAGACTCGAGATCAGATTGGGACAATAAACTTCTTATTAAATTTTTATCATAATTTATTGAAGATTCAATAGGTGAATGTTCACGCTCTAAAACAGGTACCTCTTGACAACCCCTATCAACTTTAAGTTGCAAAGGTCCAAAATCATGTTCTTCTACAGCTACCACCATACGACGCCGAGTAATTTTCTGTGCTGCTATGGGAAGATAGGCATCAAAATGCCCACTGGACAAATCTTGGCTAAATCGTAATCGCCTTACCGGATAGTCGTTAATTAGATCCAGATTCCGTATATAATATATGAGACAGTTTCTATAAACTTCAAACTTAAATGGGAATATTAATCCTGCTGCTATTAACTCACAAAATCCGCCATAAGTAGCATTTTTCATCATATCAGCAAAATATTCGTCAGGTGTTACGTAGTTATCACCATTCCTGTCGTGGGTCATAATTGAAAACTTGCTCCAGTCATTAACCACATATCTGACAATTTCTGAACGCACCTCCATCGCTCTATCTTGTGTTCCGTACATTAATAAAAGAGAGCACGAAACAAACATGCACCGTCACCAACAATAGGGACGACAGTACATTCTTTAACTTCTCCATTAACGTTCAGATTTTCTTTACCCATTTAAAAATGTCTAACCGACAAAACTAAAACCAAACGAAAACAAAAGAAATGCCAAATACAAAGCAGAGTCTATAAGCAAAACTACTAAACCAAAACAAAGCAAATGCAATCCAAATATTATTCCAATATCCAAAAATTTTGGGGGCCGAGTCACCCGCGTTCGTAGGAGAATAAATACCCTTCAGCGAATCCCTACACGTGGTCCCCGGGTGGCAGTGTTGGGCACAATTGAATTAATTTTTTAATTGTAGAAGCAAACAATTACAATTTTTATTTCAACTAAATTAATTGCAATTAAATTAATTCAATTATTTTTTAATTGTGAAATGCAATTAAAATCAATTGCAATTAAATCTGTTAATTGTGGTTTACAATTAATTCAACTGCAATTAAAATTTTATTTGCATTTAAATTAATTGTTTTAAACAATTAATATTTAATTTAACTACGTATTTGATAAATGTAAATATGGCAGGAGTCCATAGCGTGCACACTGCACGCCTCGCATTCCCCCTTCGACTTGTGCGCGTGCGCCTCACTCGCTCCTCAATATTTTTTAGTCTACCGCTGACCGCTGTACGTGTCGCAACTTGATTGTGACGCGCACTCTAGGCTTGGGTTAAGTAACTCCACTAGAAGATTGGATATAAGACATATCATTCCAGCCAAAGACACATATCCGATAACTATATCCATGTCCGCTAATCATATCCGCAGTTATGATGACGAGAGAGAGCGAAGACAAATCCCATATCGCGGAACTATGTTGCTGTGAGAGATTTCAAAAGTTTCTCGCTCTCGCTCCAAGAACAAACTATTTGATTTCCCTTCATACTTTACACTTACAGGCTTAGGACTGTCAACCATATAAATATTTGATTGGCGTACTATTTAAAAATAAAATAGTATTTACAATGATTTGTAATCGATTATTTAATTATGATTTAGTAGTTTACAGAAGTTTTTTTTAGTATTTGTTTTTTTTTACGTTTAGTAATATATTTTTTTATCAAGCGCTACTCTCGCTGCCTGCGTATAGAACAGACGACCGAACGATGAACAAACCTAATCGTCCTTTTTCTTTCGCTCACTAGCAGCTGCGTTGTATTACGCTCTCGCTCTCTTACTTCCGAACGAATGAACGAAACTGATATAGAGGATATATTTATTTGTTAGAAAGGGAATGAACGATTCATATCCAAAGTGAGACACATATCCGAAGATATAACTGTGTCCGGAGTTACTCAAGCCTAGCGCACTCACGCAAAGCGATTCACAGCACGAATCACGTCATTCAGTGAGTTTTGATTTTGAATGTACATACTAAGAGTGATTTGAACAATTCATATACCTACCTATTTTACGGATATTTCTACAACTTCTTAAAAACTTATTAGTTATGGATGAAGATGACTATAGTAACATGTCGTCAACGTCAATTAATATTTCGGACACGGACAATAATGATTCATTGAATCAAGAGTTGCAGTCTCAGGGCTCAAGTACATCGACGAATTCACTACCGCGTCTTGGACTACTTGACGGTACGTTTTTTAAATATATACCAGAGGAGTCTACAGCGCATAAAATCACAGCTCTGTATACTAAATGCTTGCCGGGTACTACTAAAGTCAGGGGATTTGATAATTGTACATCTAATTTTCTGAGTCACCTCAAACGGAAACATGGACAAGTTTGCGTAAATGAATATAAAGCATATTTAAAAAGAAAAAAAAGAAGATAAAATGAACACATTAGTTCCTAGCAAAAAATCGAAAAAAGGTGGAGAAGTCAAGTCATATACTCAAGAGGATTTTGTACAAAATATTATTGAGTACTTTATTCACTCTATGATCCCATTGAGATCTGTAGAAAACCCATACTTTTTGAAAATATTCACCAATTTGCAGATATCTGAAAAGGGTTTAAAACTTATAAGTCGTCGTAGTTTGAGTCGCCATATAAAAATTTACTACGAAAAACAAATGTCTACTATCAAATCGGAATTGATGGATGTTGATTTCGTGTGTACAACAACAGATATCTGGTCTGGAAAGAAGAGAAGCTTTTTAGGTATGACAGCACATTGGATAACAAAAGATTTGAAACGGCATTCAGTAGCATTAGCATGTCCGCGGTTCAAAGGAACTCATAGTTACGACCGCATTACTGATTTAATTAAACAAATTTACACAGAATTTGGTTTGACCGGTGCGAAACTAGTTGCATCAGTTACTGACAACGGTAGTAATTTTGTTAAAGCTTTTCGCACCTTTGGCGTGCAACTTACTAACATCAGTACTAGTGAAAGTAATGAGCCGGAAGATCCTGTGTCTGAAGATACAGATGTAGAATCCGATTCAAGTCTGGACGAAGGGACCTCAGAAGATTTTCTTTTGCCTGCCCATCTAAGATGCTGTGCGCATACTTTAAGCTTATGTGCTACTGTTGATGCCAATAAAATTTTGACTAACAAAGGGACTCCATTATGTGATATACATGCTAATACAATAAAAAAATGCAACTCTCTATGGAATGCAGCCGGCCGCCCAAAAACAGCTGAAATTATACAAGACATATTAACACGTTCGTTGCGGTATCGGGTTGATTATATCCGATGCTCATCTATCCTCCGGTGCGGGGTAAAAATTACTGTGCCAGCCGCTGGTGCGGGACAGATATATTTGGTCTCCCTATGAATATGAATGAGACGGTTAGTGTTTTGGAATTGCCTCGTTAAATAGATAATATAGCTTCGAAAAAATCGCATCGGGTTCTTACGACCCGATGCCGACTGAAGAAAAAATTTTTACGTCTAGTGCGTTTATCGGTTCTAAACGACCTGATGCCAGATGACCCGATAGAAGCACTAGATTACATGCTTGTTGAGTTAGTGACGTCCGTGTGTTTAGATGAGTTTTTATGCAACTGAGAAGAGAAAGTGTTTGGAACATGAAGCGATCCAGGAAAATGTTTGAGTCATGTGAGGGTAAAAAGCTAACGAAAAATAAAGTAAGCGAAGGTCCTCCAAGACCAATAATATTGGGTAAGCGGAATATATCTGACTAGCTGACCCGCGCAACTTCGTCTGCGTCACATTTTCCATTAATTCTGAATCTTGCTCCTTTTTGACTTAGCTTAATGATATTTATATAATACAGCCTATAGCCTTCCTCGATAAATAGGCTATCTAACACTGAAATAATTTTTCAAATCGGACCAGTCGTTCCTGAGATTAGCGTGCTCAACCAAACAAACAAACAAACTCTTCTGCTTTATAATATTATTATAACTCAGAGGTTCTCAGATTTTGTTGTGCAAGGCGTTGCGAACTTTCGAGTTCGACACTCGACTCTCGTGCGCGTACCTGAGAGTTTCTCTGATTTTGTTCAGCAAGGCGTTGTGAACGGTCAGGTGAAGATTCTCCCATACGGCGTATTCTTGCTGCCCGTGCTTGAGAACTGTTTAGTAAGTTGAGACCTGGCTCTCTTAGGCATTTTCAAATGTTTAAGAAAAAGCGTGTTCTAGCTCTGAAAAGAACTGTTAGTTAGCCCTGAAAAGAACTGTTGGTTATACCCTGAAAAGTACTGTTGTTTGGCTCTGAGAAGAACTGTTGTTTAGCTCTGAGAAGAACTTTTGCGTAGGTGTAGTTTTAAAAACGAAATCTAAAAAAAATCGCACGAAAATTATTAGACTTCGCGCACGACCGCTGCGTAGGGAGCCGACCTCGCGTTTGAGCTTTTTTTTTTTGTTATGGCTCTCGCAGGTCAACCTGAGAAGATTGGCTTCTGCTTAACCGGACTTGCCTGTGAGGCCTTAATATAGAATTAAAGCCACCAGCCAGGCTTATCGCGTTTGAGCCGCGCGGGTACCTTACTCATAGATCTAAACTCCCCTCCCGCACGCGCACCCCCGCCTTGGTGACGTCCATTTCGCAACGGGCCGTGCAGCAGAGATCGTAATATTTTAATTTCGCCATAACTTCAAAACCAAACGTCCGATTTTAATCATTCAAAGACCAAATATTATCTACATAAACTGTACTTAGTGATGAAATACTTTATTTTGATAAGGATTAATAGCATGAGTAAAATAAACGCGTTTAAATGTAGTCCAAAAAAAAATCAAGATTTTTAAATTAAAAAGTGGTTGTTGTGCCTCACTCGACATAGATAGGTATAGTGTGTCGCGGACTTTTTTGTAGATATTTATAAGATCTACAATTAATTAGAACAATGTATGGTTCTATCTTTTATAGTTTAGGCAGCGTACGCAAAATAAGTAACTTTTCTGGTTGATTTTTACACCTTGTGTCCGAAAAACCCAAATATCTTACGGAACCCTATTTTTTCCAAAATAAAATATAGCCTATGTTACTCGTGGATAATGTAGCTTTCGAATGGTGAAAGAATTTTTAAAATCGGTCCAGTAGTTTTTGAGCCTATTCATTACAATCAAACAAACAAACAAACAAACAAAGTTTTCCTCTTTATAATATTAGTGTAGATAATGTATATACTAGCCCGTCAACTGGTCAAACATTACAAGTTCTAAATACTGCAGTCATCAATCCCCAGCCACCAGATTCACCCACACCGTCAACCAGTACAGCTCATAGTGAACGAGTACAAATATTAGAACACAAAATTATTCAACCAGCTTACCAAAGTTTCGATACCCCAATAATTGATGGCCATTCTCCTATATCCAGCGATGATGATTGCGAAATTTTTTTTACTCTTAAAAATCATAAGAATCATAAGAAACAGGCACCGATATACAGTTTAGTAACTGAAACGAAAAATCCCTCTACAATGACAGATCAAACACACCATTTTTCTACACCTAAAAATCGTAAAAAACAAACGCCACGTACAAGCGATGTTGACCTCTTATTACATAAAAAAGGAGAAAAAACCGTGTCCTCTGCATTAACAAGTAGATGCGGGTCGTTGAGTGATATTTCGACATCTAACATGGTTGCTCTTAACTCATCATTTAATGAAGATCAGCTGTTCAATTTATTAGAAACTCCTCCACAAAAAGGAAAAAATACAATAAACACTAAGATAATACCACCTAATTCCACTGATAAGAACTTACCAATACCTTCAAGCTCCAACGTGAAAAATGTAAGACCATAAAATCCACTACCGATGGACACACCTCAAACGAAAGCTGCATTTTTCGATAGTGATTCTAATGAAGATAATAGTATTTCTATTAGTGAACCTTTATTTGTAACAGATGACATTATTAATAAAATAGTCGATGCAACAAATAAATACGCTAGTAAGTATTTAGAGTCTAACAATGTCGCTGATAAATCTCGTGCTAATTTATGGAAGGCAACGGATACCGATGAAATGCACAAGTTTTTTGCTATTCTGCTGGCGATGGCCTTTGTGAAACTGCCTCATATAAACGACTACTGGTCTAGAAATAAACTTTACAGAAATGAATATATAACTTCGCTTATGAGCAGAGATAGATTTTTACTATTGTTAAAGTTCTGGCACTTTAGTGATAACAGTAATTCTACAAATGACAAACTGTATAAAATACGAGAAATACATGACATGCTGTTGTTGCAATTTAAAAAGGTACTCAAACCAGGAAAAGTCCTAGTAGTAGATGAATCCATGGTGCCATGGCGAGGCAGACTTGTTTTTCGTCAATATATAAAAAATAAATCTCACAAAAACGGCGTTAAACTGTATAAAGCTTGCACACCAGAGGGCTACACATTTAACATAATTATTTACACTGGAAAAGGCGACGGTGGACGAGAACTAAACCATGCTCAGAACGTAGTAATGAAACTTATACAAGATTTCGAAAATGAAGGGCGTATTGTCGTAGCAGACCATTTTTATTCATCTATTGGACTAACGGAGGCTTTAATTGACAAGAAAACATTCTATTGTGGGACTTTGCGATCTAACAGAAAAGGGTTGCCTAAACCTGTTGTCAGCACGAAATTGAAGAAAGGTTGACATTATAGGTAAAATGAATAATAAAGGGATTAAAGTAATTAAGTGGTTTGATAAACGTCCCGTTTTGATGATGACTACGTGTAAAAATCATGATACCTCACTGAAAAACACTGGGAAGAAACGAAGAAGGACAAATGAAGAAATCTTAAAACCTGACTGTGTACTGACTTATAACAATTATAAAAAAGGTATTGATTATAGCGATCAGATGTCTTCCTATTACTCCACATTAAGGCGTGGTCTTAAATGGTACCGCAAAGTAATGTTAGAATTGCTTTTTGGAACGGCAGTTATAAATGCCTTGATAGTGTACAACCTACAAAATGAAAACAACTTGACCAAAAAAAGAGTTTATTGAACATATAATACAGAAGTTCTCGAAGGTGTCGCTGAGAAAGCAACCAAGGATTCCGGAAATAGATTCAACATCAACTTTACCAACATCTACAGCGGAAACAGTTCATAACTTAATCATGGGTAACAAAAAACGGAATTGTTCAGGATGTTACGATAAATTACGCCTAACACTAAGTAGCAAAGTAGCCGGAAATAAAGTTAAAAAGTTAAAACCATGTGTAACGTATGTAAAAAGACATTATGTCGAGAATGCTATAATGAAAATCATACGTCTAACATTACGGTATAGTTAATTTTATATGTACCTAATGAACAGTTCTGAAAAATATATACATTTTATCGATATCGATTTTTTTTATCATCCACAACACTAAAAACGTATCGACACTTTTGCTAACCAGTGCGGATAACGGGTCCTTAAGATCCGACAGGCAATTACTTTATTTACAAACAAACCATTCAGTGCATCTACCTACGATTTCAGCCTTTTATTGAGTGTTTATTTGTCGACATATTGCTATAAAAGAATATGCTTTAATCATTATACCTATAAAGATAAGTCCTCCTAAACAAATGGAAGTCGAACAGATCATTTTGACCCAGCAACGCACCAGAAACATATCGTGCTTCGGATATAATAGACCCCATGCCGCACCAACTGAAAGTCATCAAATTTGACTAACGCAGTGAGCGTGTTAAAACACACATTGAGTAGATCGGGTGAAACCAGATGGAACAGCCTGTATGACGCACTTAAACAAATTTTGTCGATCCAAGAAAAGAATTTGCAGTTGCATAGATCTTTAAATATTACAAATCCTATAAAAGATTTCGAATTTGATTACTTAAAAGAATATTTGATCTGTGCTGCACCAGTAGCAGAAGCATTGGATATCATGCAAGGTGAAAACCACACCTATTTTGGTATTGTACTGCCATGTCTTTTATCATTAAGAAGAAAAATACAAAAAATTGAAAGAAGAGGCGATTTAGTTTACTGTGCACCTTTGATTGAGAGTTACAGAATAAGCATTGAAACAAGATTTAAACAGTATTTTGATCTTAACACTGCTGAGGCAGAACATGCAGCGATAGCTGCTCTTTCTTATCCTCGTTTTAAGAATAAGTGGCTATCTTGCTTAACCAGTCAAGACCGAACTAAAGTACAGAATCTTTTTAAAACCGTTATTTCAAAAGAACTCAATGAAGAACCCCAACAAAATATACCAAAAAAAAGAAATAAAGAAAACATTACTTTTGAATTCGATTCTGATTCTGATTCAGATTTAGATAATAGAAATTATTCAGCACCTACAGCGTGTACTAATACGACCACCCCAAAAACAAAGGCTGAATTATTGATGTTACACTTCTTTGCTGAAGAAAGTGAAGAACTAAATCTGCTGAACAGATACCCTGAAATAAAAAGAGTTTTTATAAAATATAACACACCTTTACCAGCTTCCGCAGCAGTGGAGAGACTTTTCTCTTTTGCTACAATGACAAATTTGCCAAGAAGTCATAAAATATCAGACCAAATGTTTGAAAAGAGGGTCGTGTTGAAGTGCAATCTTAATTATTCAAAAACACATAAATAAGAACAATCTCTCTGAACAATCATGAACAATTAAGCATTGTGAAAACTGATTTAAATAAAGGTTGATTTATTAAAATTATTTTCTTTATATTTAAAACAGCGATTATCCATGTTTCCTTGAACCGTCCAATCCTGAATTATTCTAGTTAGGTACCTGTGCTACACTTTTACGTAATGTTCTGGCTTAAATCCAGGCTTTACATATCTTTGAGAATATTATGGAGAATGCTCTTGCATTTTTTGAATTATATTTTTCAGTTACATTTATTAATTGTTAACTGTAATTGTAAACGTGTATCAAACCATTAACAATTAATCAATTGTAATTGCAAATTTTAACAAGCACAATTAATTTAATTGTTAATTGCGACACGTTACAATTACAATTAATTATTTTAGTTGTTAGTTGCAACTAAATTTGGCAATTTAATTGTTAGTTGTTAGTTGTTTTACAATTAGTTTTTTCCCTACTCTGCCGGGTGGTGGTAAACAGGTGACATTAACCGCCTCCGTGGTCTAGTGGTTATACCACCTGATTCAGACCCAGAGGTCCCGGGTTTGATTCCCAGCGGAGGCAAATTTTTTGCTCGTTTTGGTTGGTGGTAGGACTTATTCTAAGTCCGCCTGGCCACGCCTTCCACAACATCGGCGTTGCCGCCCACACCTAACACCATCCAGATCATCCAGACAAATCTCCAGCATAGCCAGGCAGCCACGGCTAGCCTGCGCAGGGCACTGGAGGTACATCCCCGAACAATCGCACTGATACAAGAGCCGTGGATCAGAGGCGACAGGATATGCGGCCTTGGAATCATCGGAGGTAAACTAACACTTAACACGCATAATGCCCAAAAACCACGAACTTGCATTTACACCCCCAAAGACGTGACTATCGCGCCCCTAACTCAATTCTGTTCCAGAGATCTCACAGTGATTAGACTCCACACCGGCAGCGATACCCCGGATCTCGTACTGGCATCAGTCTATATGCCCAGCGATGACGAGAACTGTCCACCGAAGGAGATGACTGATCTGGTCCAACACTGCGAGACCGCCAATCTGGACCTGATCATCTGCACCGACGCGAACGCCCACCACCCACTTTGGGGCAGTGAAGTATCGAACACCAGGGGCCCAATTCTGCTAATTTTATTTAACTCACATGCTATTGATATTCAATTGAGAGTCAATCACGACTCCATTACGATTAGAACAAATTTGGTATTCTGCAAAAACTTGTATGTAAGCTCAATAGAGTCGTAATGGAATCGTAGTGTAATTGTAATTGACTCTCAGTTGAACAGTTATAGGTGTTGCCATTCAAAATCTACCAAGAAGCTGAATGAACTATTATTAGAAGCAAAATGAGGTTTGATTTAAATATACGATTTATCCATTTCTGTGATTCAATTACGAACTAAATTGTCTGCAATGAATCGCCTTGTCGATAAAACATGACTTTAAAGATGTTAGAAAGAGTTTATTTCAAATACGGTGGCTAGGTACGAACTTTGGATTTTAAATCGAAATAGCTGGAATTCGTCTACTTGGATGATGGTTTTATGCCATCCAAGTAATCGAAATTGCGTATTTTGCTTTTCTGCGATTTTGCAGTGGTGTTATTAGGTGTGGAGTACCTACCACTAAAAATGAAAAATAATAAACTTTTTACAAAAAAATACAACAGACTTCCAAAAAAAAACAGTACTTACTAAAAATAACGTTAATTTCGGAAGTCGGTGTCAAAATACGAAGAAACTAACAAAAACACCGACTTCCGAAATTAAAGTTATTTTTTACTGTGTAGTGTTTTTTTTGGAAGTCGGTTGTATTTTTTTGTAAAGTTTTATTGTATGAGTATTGTATACTGCGCTGTAATATTACAGCATATTAACTGTTTTCTTCTATATTTTAGGCTAATAATATGAGCGTCCAACAAATTGAAGCTCTGATAGAGTATTTAGAAGGGCAGCAGGAGCTAGCCCTTGGACGCTGCTCTCGGTCCAAAGAAGGGCGCAGTCTGTCGAAAAGGCTTTGGCAAGAGTGCGCCGGAGTTCTTAACAGCATATCGTCAGACTGCGTCCAAAAGACAGGAGAGCAATGGCCTCTCTCCTCTCTCCTTTCCATTCCATGCCTATAATAATTGTCAGGGCTCTCACTTCCACTTTTCCAACGCGGAATTCCGCATTGGGTAAATCTTCCACGGCATCCACCGTTGCCCTCATCGAGGCCCGCTTTTTACGGCGCTGAGCCAAAAGATGACGACGCCGACGGCGATCTTGCGCATTAGCTAATGCTAGAATACGCCATCGTAACAATAACCGCAGCATCTTTTCAGTATTTTTTTTAATATTTTTTGTTGAGTGGCTTGTAAAATCCTAAGATTATCTATTGTTGCACAATCGTACTTCAATCGTAAAATTGACACTCAGATTCAATTGAGTGTCCATTGATATAAATGTCAAATAAGAGTAGAATTTTAAAATTACAATTGTAACACTATTGAAGAGCAGACTAGCAAATATTCCAATAGCAGTTCAATGGAATGTCAATGGAAAACCATTGGTCTTAAATTTACTAATTTAAGACCGGAATACCAAATTTAGTTAAAACTGCTACTGAGATCCAATTGATATTCAATTGAGCCATTCTTAAATTAGCAGAATTGGGGCCCAGAGGTGAGACCCTAACCACATATCTATTCTCGACTACCCTTAACATCGTGAACCATGGCTCTGAACCCACTTGGGTCACTGCCAGGGGTCAAACGATTATAGACCTTACTCTAGCAACAGAAAATGCAACTAACCTTATCTCGAATTGGCGAGTATCCGACGAGCCCTCTTGCTCCGACCACAGGAGAATTCGCTTTACTTTAGTTGCCAAAACAAAAGAGCCCACACCCCGGCGAAATCCGCGACGCACCAACATACCTGAATTTAAACGCCTTCTAGCCTCTTTACTAGCCAAACATCGAATACCCCAAACCTCGATAACGGACTCCTCTGAAATAGAAACCACGGTAACAAAACTAACTGACTACATAATAGAAGCGTATCACGCCTGTTGCAAACTAAAGCCAACAAACGCCAGGGGTAAGGGTAACCCCTGGTGGAATGCTGAGCTTGGCAAACTCAGAAGCACATTACGCAAACAATTCAATAGAGCAAAAAACAGTAGACTTCCAGAGGATTGGGAAACATACAAAACTACCCAATACACTTTCAAAAAGCATATCAGAACCGCCAGTAAAAAAGCCTGGCGGAACTTCTGCGAATCCATAGAATCAAACAATGAGGCCGCTAGAGTGCGGAAAATTCTATCAACTGAACACGACCGCACTCTCCTGAAAAAACCAGATAACTCCTACATCAACAGGACGTGGACGGGCGACTCGGGACGGCCCCCTACTGACCAGGACTGGTCTACAGCACGTAATATAGTGACAAAAGAACGAATAACATGGGCCATAAAGACCTTTAAACTTTCCAACCATACAAATCCGCAGGTCTAGATGGCATTCTTCCCGCCTTACTACAATGGGGGGAGAGTGTCATAACACCATGGTTGATAGCAGTCTACCAAGCCTGTATAGCACACCGATATGTACCCCTAGCATGGCGCGAGGTCAAAGTCATTTTCATTCCCAAACCTGGAAAAACAGATTACACACAACCCAAAGCATATAGACCAATAAGCCTAACATCCTTCCTACTAAAAACCCTGGAGCGGCTCTGTGATAGGTACATTAGGGATGGGCCCTTGTGCAAATATCCGCTACACAGACAACAACATGCCTACTCCACGGGGAAATCCACGGAATCTGCACTGCACAGCGTAGTCTCAAAGATCGAATGTGCGATAAACCACAAGTGCTTTTCACTAGCTGCCTTCATTGACATTGAGGGCGCCTTTGATAAAACCATGTTTAGGAGTATTAGCGCGGCCCTTGGAAGGCACGGTGTAGACACAACCCTGAGTGGATGGATCACAAACATGCTCAAACAAAGAGCAGTACAAGTCACAATAAATAACACAACTCGGGCCATCGTGGCGAAAGGTTGCCCCCAAGGGGGCGTCCTATCGCCACTACTATGGAACCTAGTCGTTGATAATCTTATCAGAAGACTCAACGATAAAGGCTACTTCACCGTTGGCTACGCTGATGACATAACCATAATAATAAACGGAAAACATGAGAACACAATATGTAATCTCATGCGCCAAGCCTTGAAAATAGTAGAGGATTGGTGCAGAGAATACGAACTGGCAGTGAACCCCACCAAGACTGAACTAGTTCTCTTCACCAAAAAGAGGAAGTTGCTACCACTAGCATTACCACACTTCTTCGGACGGAACCACCCTAAGCCTCTCAACTGAAACCAAATACCTGGGAGTCTATTTGGACAAGCAGTTGAACTGGGCAAAGCACACTGAATTCACCACCACAAAAGCCAGTATTTGCATGTGGCAATGCAAACGCATACTAGGTAGGAACTGGGGGATTAGCCCCAGCATCACCTACTGGCTATACACCACGGTTATTAGACCAATAATCACATATGGCTCTCTAGTCTGGTGGCCCAGGACCGACCTGAGCACGGCACAAAAAGACCTTGAAAAACTGCAACGTCTTGCCTGTGTGGCAATCACTAGTAGCATGAAAACAGCACCCACTGCGGCCCTGCAGGCCATGCTGGGGCTACCACCACTGCACCTTATAGTGCGAGAGGTGGCGGCCCTAGCGGTCTTCAGGCTCAGCGCATCTGGAACCTTAGGTACAGACTCTAGAATAAAGCACACGCGCATCATGGAAGATGCTGTTAAACGACAACCCATGATGACATCACCCAACGATAGAGTTCAAAAAACGCACCACTTTAAGAAACATTACAACATACTCCTAGCAGAGGAATTGGACGACCACTCAGGTCCCAACGAGCTAAGAATCTATACTGACGGATCAAAGACAAGTACTGGTACGGGAGTTGGAATTTACTCCAATGACCTCAACATTAAAATATCCAGATCGCTAGGTAAGCTCAACACCGTCTACCAGGCGGAATGTGTGGGCATTATCCTGGCAGTTCATGCCATAGAGGCCAGGGAAGTCACGGACACCCACATCCGGATACTTTCCGACAGTGCCTCAGTCCTCCAATCCCTAAAGAAAAGCTACACTACCTCGAAACTCATACAAGAATGCCACAATGCACTCGAACACGTCACGGTGGCCAACCGCAACACCGTGACGCTGCAGTGGATAAAGGGACACAGCGGATCACTGGGAAATGACGCGGCCGATGAACTGGCCAGGAGGGGATCTCGTGCCGTGGCTGTTGGACCCGTACCCATAGTACCGCTCCCCTTCATCCAACTGCGCACATGGCTGCGTGAACACACCCACAAACAAGCGGAACGCTGGTGGGCCTTGGCACCAGGCTGCAGGCAGTCCAAGGAAGCCATGCCAAACCTGGACCGAAAACTAACCAGGCGCCTTCTGCGACTGGATAGGCGGAGCCTGCGAATGGTGACGGGGACCATCACCGGTCACTGCTCATTAAATAAACACTTGCACACGATAGGCATAACGGACAGCCCTCTATGCAGAGCATGCATGGAGGGGGAAGAAACGGTACCGCACGTACTCCTTGATTGTGAGGGCGTCGCCGAAATACGGAAGCAAACTATAGGGTCACCAAACTTGCTCACAGATATCCTGAACACGCCGAGAAAACTTATCTGTTTCTGGAGTTAGGTTGGATGGTTGGAGTGACGGCCACCATGGCTCACGTACAGTGGTCCAACGTCAGGACTAAGTGCGGAAACCAAAACCCCCTAATAGAATAATAGAATAGAAGTCCGCCTGGCAAGCTACCACCATTATGTCTAAGTCTGTCGCCATAACAACAATGTTAACAGCATTGTTGTGTTCCGGCAGTTAGAGGTATGATAGCCATAGTTCCTCTGTGTAAGAGAATTCCGGGTGAAGCTCGCTTCCAACTTCGGCCTAATCATCACTTTCCATCAGGTGAGATTTGGGCCAAGAGTTTCCCCGTATTGCATTAAAAATATATATATATATATATATATATGTCAAGAAAAGAACAGCCAAAATCATCAAATATAATCCGCTAGAAATATTTAGGTATAGTAAGTACTATTAGATACGGCGGCCACTCATCATTATGGGGTATATGTAACTCAGTGAAAACACAACGATAGCGCGTTTTAAAATACTACTAACGCCATCTATTGTCAACATTTAGAACTAAAAATTATTATGTTCGTCTTAATTTATTCGTTCCATTAGGTACTGATAGGTTCAAACTAATACATTTACATCCTCCATCATCCCTTATTTTATCCCCATGGGGATTGAATTTATCAAAATCCTATTTAAGCGGACGTCTTCATCATAGTAGCTCCAATCTTTAAAATGTAAAATGTGTAAATTATGTACCCGTCTACTGCAATACTTTAAATGATCAATAAAGAATATATAAATTTATATATATATATATATATATAGTAATCGGGGAGGGTCTGTATGTATGCTTTTGCGGTTGCACAACGACACGCTTTGCTTTGCTTTGCTTTGCTTTGCTTGGTAGTATAGATGCAGGCCCACCTTTACGTCTCCTTCAGAGACGAAAAGGTGGCGTGGTCTTGAGGGGGAGCGCAACAGTCGTGTAGATCCTCAAGGCAAGTCCGGTAGTCATACCTTCCCGAGGTTGCCACCCCGTTATAGGTCTAATTCCTTATGAAATAGACGTAACTGAAACCACCGGGCGACCCGTACAGTGGCGGGCTAACCACTCATTCCTCATCCTAAATCCCCTTTAACCCTTTTTCCTATCCATTACCCCTCCCAACTCCTCTCCTAACTGTGACCCTTCTGTGACGAAGTGGTTGCGGGCTCGGCCGTCACTAAACTCAGCTGATGGCGGGTAGGAGAATTTAGTCACCTGCGCTAGGACCTGCGCAGTCGAGCGCCGTAAGCGGGGATGAAGGAGTCCTGGGGGGTTGAGCCGATCGGCACTGGCGGTAATGTGTCCGTGAGGCAACACGCCCTCTTTGGTCTGGATTTCAAGCGAAACGGTGGCCCTACCCTCTAGCCAGGGGTAGGGAAATGGCCACAGTGTCCCGTCAGAGGGTCACAGGCGAGGTGCGTGGGGTCCGCTGAGGTCGCCCTTGGGCGGCCAAAGCGGTAGGTAAAGGCCATGCTGACGGTGTAAGCGAGGGTTGATTAGTTGCCAACCCGATCGAGCACCCGATGTCGCGCTGTAAACCAGCCTTGCGCACCTATATCTTCCTGGTAGTCCTAACGTTCGCACTCAGTGCGACGTTCCCAGGTGCGGGCTCCATGGAGGGTGGGAGCCAGGAAGATGAAAGTGTTTTTCTTTTAGTATGGACGAATTGAAGCCAACTAAAAACACCGCAGGAGTGGAGTCGGCGAAAGCTGGCAAAGCTCCTAAGCGAGGTGCCCCTGGTGCCTCGCTTGCCCCTGGATGTCCTGCGGTTCACGCCGCGGGCGCCAGCGCGGGTGTCGGTCCGGTTGTGGCGAAAACCGCAACTAAGACCAAAAAGTCCCACTCCAAGCAAAGGAGAACGGCGCTGCATGGGACCAGTACCGATCCTTTAAACACAAAGACGAAAACGGAGACGGGTAAAACCTCTGCCGGAAGTAGCCTTCCCAAACACCCTCCTCCTCCTCCTTCTCCTGTGGCTCTACAGGCCACATCTCAGGTTGTAGCAGTCTCCGGTCAAACGGAGACGGCAGGCAGCATCGAGGACGTGTTCTCGAGCGCCTGGCTAGTGCATGCCCGCAAGGGTAAAGGTAAGGGCAAGGGCAAAAAATCAAATCCACAAGCCCATTGCCCCTGTTCTGGTTCGGACCCTTCAGGTCCAGCAGCTCCCTCAAGCCAGGGTAAGAGGAGGGAAAGGCTGACGCGTAAGGAGCGGCGTCAGGAAAGCAAGCGGGGACGAAGAGCCCCCCAAAACAAGCAGGTTGCTGCCTCCAGCTCGGATAAAACGACCAAGCGAGGTAAGTTGAACTTCTCTGAAGGGAAGCGGTTGTGGGCTGCGGCCGGCACTAGCCGACCAATACCCATTCAATCGCCACCTAAATCCGCAGGAGTTCCGGCCAAGATGGCAACCACGACGCAGCAACCCGATGGGAACGATCAGACTGTGGCCAAGCGAGCCCTCAACGAGACGTTTTCGCCCCGTGGAGAGCACAAGCGGCCGCGGCTTGACCAGTCCCAACGGGTTGCCAACAAAAGCTACGCCCAAGCTGCCAGTGCGTCCCTGAACGTCGCGATAACCTGCGACCGGAGGGGTTTCATCAGCCAGGGAGTATCGGACCAGGTCTTAGCTGCCATCCACAGGCAGATCATCACTGAGGCCTGCTCCGCTACGCAGGACACGCCAGGGCCGACCTTCAAAGCGAAGCCGCTGTTCGCCGGTGGAGTCCTTAAGCTGTGGTGCGGGAATGACTACACTTTAGCCTGGCTAAAGGAGACAGTCTCCAAACTGGCTCTCCCGGCTAGCACCTCGCTAGTCGTCAAGAGCCAGGCGGAGATCCAGAAGCGGGTACGTTGCGGCATTGCCATCCCCGACGACCAGGGAGTCTACGAGGACTCGACCTTTATTGGACGAGCCCTATGGTATCAGAATCGCTGGATCGACATAAGGAGGTGGGTAGTGTTGCATGCCGAGAAGCAGAAGGCATGCTGGTTTGTGGTGCTGGGTATCCCCGAGGACCAAGTTCCGACCCTGATGAGCGCCGAGCGCCGACTCTCAATTGGTTTGGGGTCGGTGTACGTGAGGTTCCAGGGTCCGAATGGACGGTTCGTCGATGTCCCTCGGGGTTGGGACCCTACAACGAAGCAGCTGCTGGAAGATGGAAGGGAGACCATCTCCCCGCTAAACAACCCGGAAGCAACTGCGGCTGAACCTGCTGGAGAAGCAGTGTCGGCCGCCCCTGCCGCCATCGTGGATGCCGTCCCTTCAACGGGGGGGGAGCTGGACGACGTTATGTTGTCCCCGGCTTCTGACCCGGGTGGGGACGGTTTCGACGAGGGCGACCTGTTTGCCGGGCTGCGACTGGAGGAAGACGAGGAGGGTCTCGCCTGCGATGGCGTCCCTTTCGTCGGCCTGTAAAGTCGTGCAGGCTAACCTCCACCACAGCCAGACCGCGACGGCTCAACTACGCAAGTGGCTGGAGGTTCAACACACGGCCATAGCCCTGATCCAGGAGCCGTGGATTAGGGGTGGCCACATACGAGGACTGTCCAATCTCGGTGGTAAGCTCCTTGTTACTGCAGACCATGATCACCCTAGATCGTGCATATATGTCACAGGTAACCTTAAAGCACAGCTCTTAAGTGACTTCTGTTGCAGAGATGTCTCTGCAGCTAGGCTGTTTATGCAGCGTGGAGCCACAGGGATGGCCGTCGTCTTCGCCTCGGTTTATATGCCTGAAGCGGAGGCACCGCCCCCACACGACCTTGACCGCCTCATCAAACACTGTGAAGGCAGCGGGGATGAGGTTGTCATCGGGACTGACGCAAACGCACACCATCCACTGTGGGGGATGGCGACACAGAATGAAAGGGGTAAGGCATTAGTTGATTATTTGTTCACAACTAACTTGTCCCTACTAAACACAGGTTCGGAACCAACTTTCGTAACCAGACGCAGTCGTACTATCATAGACCTCACTCTGGCAACGGAGGGAGCAGCGGAACTCATCACTGGGTGGCAGGTCTCAAATGAGGCTTCCTGCTCAGACCACAGGTGGATCCGTTTCGACATCCAGGTCTGTATACCACCTAAGCAACCTAGGCGCAATCCACGCAACACGGATAGAGCGGTATACACGCGCAACCTCGCCTCACGGCTTGCAATACAAGACGATTCGGGTTCTCTTGCGGACACGGCGCAGATCGACTCGCAAGTACTACAACTCACCGAATCGCTGATAAACAGCTACCATATCGCCTGCCCGGAAACGATTCCGCGCGACACACCAGGCAAACAACCGTGGTGGGGCGCGGAGTTAGAACGCAAACGCGGTAAGGTAAGGAAGGCTCTGAACAGAGCCATGAATACATGTAGTGATGAGGACTGGGACGCCTATTACGCGGCCAAATCCAGCTACAAGAAATGTATCAGATTCATGAGGACTTCAGGATGGCGTAAATTCTGTGGTAGCATTGAATCATGCCAACAAGCAAACAGGGTAAGGAAAATAATGGCGAAACAGGACACACCTGAAGTCGCCACACTCCGGAAACCCGACAACACGCTGACCACGACGCCTGAAGAAGCGAAACGCCTCCTAGTGGAAACTCACTTCCCAGGCAGCGTATTCACACAGGTAAATGATTGGCTAGACGTCATCCAAACACCATCAGAACATGAGTGGCATTACGCAGAGAAGATGATTACACTGGAAAAACTTCAGTGGGCCATCAAAAGCTTCCAACCTTTCAAGGCACCAGGTCCCGATGGTGTGTTTCCAGCCCTACTACAGTGGGGAGGTACCGCTGTTGCTACAAGACTGGTGCCCTTAATGCAAGCGTGCCTGGCCTTCAGATACGTTCCTAAGGGATGGAGGGAAGTGAAAGTCATATTCATTCCGAAGCCAGGCAAGAGTGACTACACAAGCGCCAAATCCTATAGACCTATAAGTCTGACCTCGTTCTTACTGAAGACAATGGAAAGACTGTGTGAAAGGGAACTACGAGATGGCGCCTTAAAAGCAATACCACTGCATGGTAACCAGCACGCATACAGCTCGGGTAAGTCGACAGAGTCAGCTCTTCATCTGGTGGTCGGCCTGATTGAGGAAGCAATTCACCAGAAAGGTTCCTGCCTGGGCACCTTTATAGACATCGAAGGAGCCTTCGACAAGACAAACTTTTCCAGCATTAGAGCCGCCCTCTCCAGACACGGTGTAGAGCAGGTACTAACTGACTGGATTACTAATATGTTAAGCAAACGAGTAGTTCGCCTTGAGGAGGAGCAGCAGTTGGCCTTGATAGCCAGAGGCTGCCCGCAGGGAGGAGTGATCTCCCCTCTTCTGTGGAATTTGGTGATTAATGACCTTATCACCAAACTCAACGCACATCGTTACTACACAATAGGGTATGCAGACGACCTCGCAATCCTCGTGCCAGGGAAGGTAACTGGAACGATCTGCAACCTCACTCAACAAGCACTACGCATCGTGGAGCGATGGTGTGAAGAATATGATCTGTCAGTTAATCCCACTAAGACTGAATTAGTCATGTTCACTCAAAAGCGAGCACTAGGTCACTATCGGCTACCTAAGCTCTTTAACACAGAACTCCAGTTGTCTAACGAGGTAAAGTATCTAGGCGTCATACTAGATTGTAAATTAAACTGGAGCCCTCATCTAGACTACAAGCTAAACAGGGCTTGCATTACCTTCTGGCAATGCAGGAAAATGATAGGGAAGAGGTGGGGCCTATCTCCCAAAATAATACTTTGGTTGTACAGCGCAGTAATTCGGCCCATGATAACGTATGGGGCTCTTGTGTGGTGGCCACGCACAAAATTAGTTACAGCCATAAACAAGCTACAACACATGCAAAGGCTAGCCTGCATGGCGATGACGGGCTGCATGCGAACTACTCCGACTGCGGCACTGGAAGCCATGATGGGACTGCCCCCGCTACACTTGTTTATACAACAGGAAGCGACGATGGCAGCAGTACAAGGTAAAACACTGAATCTCTGGGGTAAGAGAGAAACACAACACACGTCTCTGCTCGAGGAGCTCAATAATGAACTCCCCATAACTAAAGCAATCAATGACCGGGTACCCAAGCAGTTCTTATTTGATAAAAAATACAAAATCCAATTGTATGAGGATCATCGTTGCGAGGGCCTATGCCCTGCAGAGCTGAGAATCTTCACAGATGGATCGAAAACAGGTACAGGCACTGGTGCGGGAGTCTTCTCAGAGGATCTCAACGTCCACATAGCCACACCATTGGGGGTCCACAACACAGTGTTCCAAGCTGAGTGCATGGGCATTTCTCTGGCGGCATCAGCCATCCTAACCAGGGAAGTTAAGGACCATTCAATACGCATACTTTCGGACAGCATGGCCGTCCTGCAAGCCCTGAACAGCCACACAGCGAACTCTGGGCTGATTCTCGAGTGTCACCAGCGTCTCAACCAGGTTGGTAGACACAACAAAGTAACCATTCAATGGATCAAAGGACACAGCGAATCCCGAGGCAACGATGCAGCAGATGAGCTAGCCAGAAGGGGTTCGAGCATGACGACGATTGGACCTGAGCCCATCGTGCCGCTGCCTTTCGGGTATCTTCGCAGTCTGGTAAGGAAACGCACCGGAGACAAACATCACAAGCTATGGGCTGACCATGGAGAGTGTAGGCAGGCCAAAGAGGCACTTCCCTCTATTAATGGCCGTTTCACAAAACAAGCCCTAAGACTAACAAAACAACAGTTGCGTTCAGTCACAGCCGTAACAACTGGCCACGGGACTTTTAATAAACACCTCTATGCCATAGGAGCCACTGACAGCCCACTGTGCAGAGCTTGTATGGAGGAAGATGAGACAGCAGCACACCTGCTTCTAAGCTGCCCGGTAGTCGCGGAGTACAGGGCCAAGTACTTCGGTAACCCAGGTACCCTCTGTGAGATAGTTAGTAACACCAAGGCGTTACTGGCCTTCCTTGGGGAGCTGGGGTGGATCGAATGACACATTTGTCCCACCTACACGCAAAATACGCGCCTAGTCGTGGAGTTGCGGAAACCAGCCCGATTTACATACATACATACATATATAGTAATCTTTAATTTCAGTTCAAACAGTCGAAAATCTAAGAAGATTTATACAAACTTTCATCCCCTATTTTATCCCCTTGGGGTTAGAATTGATCAAAATCCTTTCTTAGCGGATGCCTACATCATAACATCTACCTGCATGCCAAATTTCAGCCCGATCCGTGCAGTGTTTTGGGCTGTGCGTTGATAGATCACTATGTCAGTCGTCACCTTTGAGTTATATATATTTAAAAAAAGACTAGCTGACCCACGCAACTTCGTCTGCGTCACATTTTCCATTAATGCTCGGGTCCTTTAAGTCTTAGCGTGATGATATGTAGCCTATATCCTTCCTCGATACATAGGCTATCTAATACTGAAAGAATTTTTCAAATCGGACCAGTAGTTCCTGAGACTACCCCCTACATACAAACTTACAAACAAATGTTACCTCTTTATAATATTAGTATAGATAGTATAGAAGTATAATATATTTAAATATAAACACAATAAGTACAACATGTTGAGGAAAATCGCAACTTTCATCAAGAACGCTACTATTCATTCTGCTTTCATGACTTAATGTTTTTTTTTTTAAGTGACTCTTTTAGGTTTTCAGAAACAATACGACTCAACACCAAAAAAAAATATCCATCCAAATGAGTTATAATAAGACAAGTGATGAGTTGGAACCTGAGACTTCTAGCAATTCTGCTCTAGTGTTTCTATTTCTTTTTCAATGACCTTTCAGACTTCTAAACACAATAAGTACAACATATTAAAGAAAATCGCAACTGTCAACAATAACGCAGAAGAGACACTCCTAACCAATCTGCTTTCATGTTTTAAGTGACATCTTTTAGGTTTTCAGACACATTAGGTCTCAACATAAAAAAAAAAACCATCGATAAGGATCAAGACAAGTGAGGAGTTCGAACCTAAGGCTTCTAGCAATTCTGCTCTATTGTTCTGTTTTTTTTCCAATTCCATTTTTTTTCAAGCACAATGCGTACAACAACATACGAGTTTGCCTTGCAGGTATCTCTTTAGGTGTTATAAACATCAATGAATAAATAAATAAATAGTCGAGTAAAAACTCAATAGAATGACTAGTATCAAGAGCACTGAAGAGTTTGAATATGATGCTCCTAAATATTCTGCTTTCATGTTTCAAGATTTTTAGGATTCGAAACCCAAAGGGTAAAAACGGGACCCTATTACTAAGACTTCGCTGTCTGTCTGTCACCAGGCTGTATCTCAAGAACTGCGATAGCTAAAAGCTAGTTGAAATTTTCACAGATGATGTATTTCTGTTGCCGCTATAACAAAATAATACTAAAAAACAGAATAAAACAAATATTTAGAGGGGCTCCCATACAAGAAACTTGTTTTTTTTTGCCGTTTTTATAGATAATGGTACGGAACCCTTCGTGCGCGAGTCCGCCTCGCACTTGTTTTTTTTAATGATTCTTTTAGACATCACAACAAAACGAATCATAACAAAAAAAAAACCAACAAAATGAGTAATATCAAGACAAGTGAGGCTAACAACATCCTAAGACTTCTAGCAGTTCTGCTTTAGTTATTGTTTTCAATGACCTTTTAAATGTACAAACACAATAAGTACAACAACGAGTTGAGTAAAAACTCAACAGAATGACCGTTATCAAGAACTTTGAAGTGTTTGAATATGAAGCACCTCAAATTTCTGCTGTCATGATTCTTTTTCTTCTTATTGCTGTATTTACTTTGACGGTATTATGATAATGGTGAAGATATTGTCTACATTTGATATCTTGATATTTCTTGGCCATGTTTAACATTGAGCTCTGCCAATGTTTCCAATATGAGCTGTGGACAAAAGAAAAGAAAAATAAATAAGTTTCTGGTTAAATCACAAAGATAAAACTATACTAGTGCACCTTTAAAAAACCTACAGTGCCAGTTACCTACCTATGTTGAGAATTTTTAATTGGGAAAAAACATCTTGCACTGGACATAAGGATGTTTCAGAATCCGTGTGGTTCTCCACCAGTGGTGGCAAATGGAAATAATTTAGAAAATTGAGAGTGTTGAGACGCTGTCCCCCAGTGAGAATAATTTTGAAAAGTTTATTTGCTATCCCCCAGTGGTGGCCAAACAAGTGGTTGACATTGGAAATAAAGGAGAGTAAGGTACAAAAGGTCTTTATAAACCGATAACATCCTGGTTGTTCTTAAGACTACCACAAAGCTCTTTATAATTTATGATTTAAATATATGTTCCACAAACATACATCAGAAAGTCACTTAAGAGAATTTTGAAGAAATTGCTTTAATTTAACAAATAAACTATTAAAATTAGCTTAAGTGCAACACATTGTTTGATTTTAGGCATATAGGCTTCCCAAACATTGATCCTTATAAGCAATACTTTCGGATCGTAAAATATAGTGTCTTTTTTCCAAATCAACGGGTACCATTGTTGGTTATGAAAATAGGTTTTTTCAAAAGACCTTCAAGTGCTTTTTTCTATTCATCATAATATAAGTTTTGGCCATCCACAACTACACTTTTAAAAAAGCTACACATAAATTTTTGAAAAAGCCCATGATGGTAATATGATTGAAAACAAATAAAATAATTATAAAATCCTGACTTAAAGAATATATTATATCCAGCCTGGGCAGTCATTATAACGGGTGTAAGGGACAGCCCTCCTCAAACTGACAGGGTGATTTCAGTATATCGTACCTACTAAGTTGCCCGGTACATGAAATTATTTCAGGAACTTTATGGGAATCCAATAAAACTGATTTGTTTAATTACCTCACTCGCAATGTATCGCTATCTCTGCAAAACGCACGCAGCGAACGGCAGCGCAGCGAGCTTTCGAAAGGATAGCTGCGCCCGCGCTACGTTTTAACAGCTGATTTCATGCGTCGTTCATGAGATTTTTTTATATTTTTTCATATTAATGGAGTTCTGCATACAGATATGTAACTTTACATTGAAATAAAGCAAAAAAAATGAAAAATCCAAAAAAAAAAATTTAAAAATCCTGAGGATATTTCCACTGGAATATGATTCAAAATAAGGAGCTGATTGCACCCTGTTAATTTGTGGAAGGCTGTCCCTTACACCCTGTATGAACCAGTATTTTTTTTAATTTTATGTTACATTAATGTTAAATTGAAAATAGTAATGGCAGCCCAAGACAGATATAAATTCTTTATTAATATAAATGTAATTTATAATATTAATAGTAATTTATAATTTCTTCATTCATTATAATTTAGAGATTCTGTCAATGGTTAATTTGCAGTTCTACACGCGTACCAAACGATACAACATACGAATCGATTCGTTTCGTTGGGTTATACTGAGGTATCAAAAGCAACGAGTAACGTAACGATACGATAGTAACGAGTACTCATTTCTAAAGAACCGAATACATACGGGTTTGCTTTTTCTCGTTACTTTTACACCTCTAGAGACTAACTGCTTAGCCAGCTGACTCAACCCACTACAACTCCTCCCTTGGCAGGGGTCCCTCACTATGTTCAACCATCTCTATCACTACCCCCATCCATACCCTCCGCACCACAAGCCCTATCTGCCCTTAGTGCAGTTGAGGAGATGAGACGCCAACTTGGGCTGTCTTGATGGTGTACCCAGCGAATCCATGGAGAAGGCCTCTTTTTAAATAATGAATGATAACCTGTGCCTTGGGAAGCCCATCAATTTAATGAGTTGGCCGGTAAATTTTTCTTTGTGTATGTAAAAATAATAGAGAAAGAAAATTTGTGAAATTGCTTGGAATTAAAATAACATGAAAGTGCCTTCTTCTATGAGTCTTTTGAATACACTATTGTTTGGACGGGATTATGTATAACAGAGCAGCAAGCCTATAATATTGAGTAATTAGGCAAAACTTGAATCACACAAAACACTATGCCTATAACAAAAACGGAAAAATATCTAGTGAACAGAAATGTTTACATTAATGTCCCGCCCCTAAGAAAACTTACTGAATGTGGTTCTACATGGGCTTTACTGCATGCTTACGACAGACAGATATAAAGTGAGTAAATTAATGAGAAAAAGCGTGATATGTGTGTATCTTAGGGGTCTAAGATAAAGAGCCCTAGCACTCAGTATTCACATCACTTACGATCATTGCAAACATAACATAAATTTTGACTTACATTTTGGGAAGACATCTGTAGAATTATAACAGTAGCATCGCTCATCGCCTCACTCCTCCATTTTTTTATTGTGTCGCTTCGCATTGTTGGGGTGTTTCGCGATTTCATAGTTAGTTTGTAACAGTTGCGTGAACTATTTATTGGTCAACAGACGTAGTAGTCGCTTTATCATCAATATTTGACCTAAGTATAATAAATCGGTGGCTGGCTCGGGCCTTCGCTCTCTAGAGACTATTCTGAGCCTGTTTCACTTTGCTGTCATGTAAATAAGGGGTTTTTGATTGTTTTCCTTTTCACTGTGGCGTCTGGCGTAGCCCTACCTACCCCTTTCAGCCATTTTGTGAAATTTGTTACGACACGCACATGTCTCCTGAGTCAGTTATAGTCACAGAGTACCTACTTCCATATGGTTATATAATAAAGACTCCGGAGTACGGGACTCCTGGAGCTAGCGTTTCCGCTACCTGACAGTGACAGGCACAGCAGCACAGACAGACTAAATAAATAGCCTGGCAGTGACAATTAGGGGTGAGGCGTATTTATCGTAACAGATAGAAATAACAAATATTGACAAATAACAATCGCTCCTACCAACTTATTTTATCTGTTACTTTAATAACTGACCCTCAAACACTGTTATCGTGGCCGTTATTTCATTGTAACAGTCCTCACACATACTGTCTGTTATCACGGCTGTTACCGATATTTTATCTTTGTGGATATAGTAGGTGGTTACTACGCGACTTGCACTAATGCAAAGCAAAATTTTGTCTTTAAGAGCTTCAGTGACTAATTAAAAAAATATTTCGATAGGAAACACCCCACGGTTCGGGTGCATGATAAAGTCGATTTAATTGCCTTTTACATTTTGGGGTCTTCCAGTAATCGGATAACAACAATATTAATAAACTAGTCAATACTTGGGATTCAATAACAAAACAAAATCATACGTTCGTTTAAGAATAACAGGCTGTTATTTAATAACAGATATTTGGATCTATTATTTTTGTGCAACAGTAACAGTGATAACAGATATAGTGTTTAATGCACTGACGTATAAATCCTAAGGACTTGAAACGTTTGACTATAGAAATAAACAGTATAAACAGTACAAATGCACCTTCAGCTCCTACATCCACACCTTCATCAACATCTACAAGCTCTTTTTGGAAAACCCTTTCAAATTTAAAAACCTCTGTTCCGATTTTGAAGCGAGTTCCCCGCGGCGCTAGACCTCTTGTCGCACAAAACCTAGCTGGTTGCGTGCGCCTTGCTGCCCGGGAGAACTCGCAAAGTGCCTGGGAACAACTGCTCACCTTCCCTTACAGAATACTTCATATTCAAAAGAATTTGGCATCAAAAAAGACTTTAACTGCACAAATAAAAGAAAATTGCAATGTTTCGGCTCAAAATTTAGATCCAAATTTTCCCACACAGATATAACCTCATCACGGGCTATATCACATTTGGTGGAAACGAAGTTAGGGGAAGGTGATATTAGTGGAGCTGCCAGGATTCTCTTCAGCAGTGATGTGGTGGCACCGTGTTCTCCAGAAACACTCGCAGCTCTGGAGTCCAAACACCCTGCCCCAGCGGATAATCTTTCGTTTCCCGACCCTCCTGATCCGGACATGCACTCCCTCACCATTTCAGGTCGAGAGTTAATCACAGCCGTTTGCTCATTTCGGAGCGGCTCCGCTGGGGGCCTCGACGGCCTTAGTCCTCAGCATCTAAAGGACCTACTCTGTTCTGGCGCCGGGGCTGCTGGTGAGTTGCTCTTGAAGGAGCTCACGGCTCTGATTAACCTAATGCTCTCCGGCAATGTGAACGATGCCATCATCGACATTCTGTATGGCGCCAATCTATGTGCACTGCGCAAAAAGGATGGCGGCATTCGTCCCATTGCCGTAGGTACCACTTATCGTCGAATGGCAGCCAAGATTTGCTGTAAATTTTATGGTGAGACTGTTTCGGACAAATTTCAGCCCCTGCAGCTAGGTTACGGCTCCAGAGGGGGCTGTGAGGCTGCCGTACACGCTTTGTCGACCTACCTAAATTCGGGGAAAAGTGAGGTCATCCTGAAGGTTGACATAAAGAACGCCTTCAATTCAGTAAACAGGGATACCTTGTTGGCAGAAACTAAAAAAGAATTACCCCAAATTTATAGTTTCATTTGGCAATGCTACAGACACCCTTCTAAATTACTGTATCGGGACAACTTACTGGAATCTGCAGTTGGCTGTCAACAAGGTGACCCCCTCGGGCCAGTGATTTTTAGTTTAGCCATTCACCCAATTGTTTGCAAGCTAAATTCAAAATTTAACGTTTGGTATCTTGACGATGGAACCTTGGGAGGCGAAGTAGATTCAGTTTTAGATGACCTAATTTTCTTAAAAAATGAACTCCATTCCATTGGCCTTGATCTCAACCTTTCTAAATGTGAACTATTCTTAGCAGAGCATACTGACAGACAACTGACACTTTCAAAATTTAATACAATAGCACCTGGAATCCAAATTATTGATAAGAGCTCTCTTCGTCTCCTGGGATCTCCAATCTTTGATACTTCGTTTCCCGATTTTATTGCAGAAAATATCCAAAAATTCGATGACGTTTCGGAAAGATTGCTCCAAATCAACATGCATTCGGCTATCACCATCATTCGTTTCTGCTGTTTTGGCCCAAAATTTACATATTTTCTTCGTGCTTCTCATTTATGGAAGTACACTCATCTTTTAGACCAAATGGATCAAATTATCCGACGAACTTTGTCATTAATTTTGAATGTCGCCTTGGACGACCAAGCTTGGGCTCAAGCTTCTCTTCCCATCCGCATGGGAGGACTCGGCGTTCGCAAAATTTCTAGTTTAAGTTTACCGGCTTTCATATCTTCGGTCCACGGCACTGAGGAATTAATCAGGAATATCCTGGCTTCCACACTGGTTGATTTTGATGTGCCGTGCTTTACCGATGCTATCGATGCCTGGAAACTCGCTTGCCCGAGTACTGACTTACCTAACAATCCATTTTCCCAGAGGGGGTGGGACGAGCCGCTCTGCAGAGTAGTTCAGAATAACTTACTGTCCACGTCTGCTACTACTGCTGAGCGTGCACGCCTGCTGGCTGTGGGAAAATGGGAGTCGGGTCTTTGGCTTCATGCACTACCGTCGTCGAGCCTAGGCACTTTGTTCGACGACACCACTTTCCGCCTCGCTGCTTCTTTACGTTTAGGAGCCCCTTGTTGTTCTCCTCATCGCTGTCTCTGTGGGGAAGTTGTCAACAGCCTCGGGCACCACGGCCTTTCTTGTAGCCGCAGTGCAGGCCGTTTTGCGCGACACGCTAATTTAAATGACATTATCCGACGAGCTCTCGTCACCGTCGGCGTTCCAGCCGTATTAGAACCCAATGGCTTGGCACGTGACGATGGCAAAAGACCGGACGGCATGTCTTTGTTTCCTTGGAAGATGGGTAGACCTTTAGTGTGGGACGCAACCTGTGTCGATACTCTTGCGCCATCCCATCTTCCTAGTTCATCGTGTTGTGCTGGCGCTGCCGCTGCGGCTGCGGAAAACCTCAAGCGGCGTAAATATAGTAACCTTGTTGGTAACTATATTTTCGAGCCGTTTGGGGTTGAAACCCTAGGGCCGTGGGGCCCTTGTGCTCATAGCCTTTTCAAAGAAATTTCGAAACGGCTGGTTGACACTTCCCGTGACCCAAGAGCTGGCTTTTACTTTGGGCAGAGATTAAGCATTGCCATTCAACGTGGCAATGCCGCCAGTCTCTTGGGTACATAACCAGCTGACAGCGTGGAGGACGAATATTTTGATGCTCTACTTTAGTCTTTTGTTAGTTTAGTATAATTTGTTAATTTTGCGTTTTAAGTATATTGTGTGTACATAAATAAAAAATGATTACCGTTAAAAAAAAAATAAATAAATAAACAGTTATACAAATATCTATCATATCGACGCAAACATGTCAAAAAGCATTTTGTCTCTTTTTAACTAGCCAAGAGCTGCATATGAAAAAAGAGACATCTATATGTTTGCCAAGGACTAAATTTGGCAACCCTTTTGTGTGACGTCAAAATCAAGCCTTTGCGTGGCCGGTCGCCATTTTAGTTGCCCAAAGTACTCTGTGGTTTTATGGTAGTTGTGCTGTCAAACAGTTGTTTGCTTTTATTATTTTCGTTGTTTTAAAGATAAATACGTCGAAAGCTAGGTTTTTTTTGTGTTCTGGCTTTGGAAAATAAGAGAAAAATCATGCCATCGTGTTGCATAATACAGTATGGTGCGAGGAAAAACAAAAATCAGCCTAATTTGACTCTGCACAGGTTAGTTACTAGTTTTCACTAATCCAGTTGAATATTGTAGAATTTTGTGTAATGTTTTGTTACCAGATGATCTTTTTAAAGATTATTGAAACCTGTATCATATTTGTATGGCTTATTACGTTATTATTTTCTTAATTTCGGAGTATTGTTTACATACCTACAATTTTTATTTGTCTTAGTTAGTGATGTGCGATGTTCGCATCGCATACGATAAGTATCGATATTATTATATTGATAAAGTGTGTAAAATACATTGCAATGCTATTAACCCACAGATTTCCTGGAAATGAAATTTTCAAAAATAAATGGATAGAAGAAAAATATAAACCATAGACATAAAATGTGGCATATCTGCTCCCTGCACTTTGATGAATCTAGTTTTAACAGAACCCTCGATGTGATGAGGTTACATGATGGCGCAGTGCCCACATTGAATATGCTGGTATGTTTTTAAACAAAAATTGTATAGCATTTAGTAGGATGGTATGGATTAGAAGGTATGGATTAGTAGG
The DNA here is from genome assembly GCA_963859965.1 of Ceramica pisi. Lineage (NCBI taxonomy): Eukaryota > Metazoa > Arthropoda > Insecta > Lepidoptera > Noctuidae > Ceramica > Ceramica pisi. The sequence goes on along the minus strand of OY982527.1, from coordinate 36,055,980 downwards.
ATAAATTTATAATATTAGTAGGATGTAAATTATATGTATGTAAAAATAAATAAATGGTGTTGTAAATAATTATTGTTGACTTTTAATAGATTTTGTTCCCTCCACCCCGTCTCGAATGACCTAACGCAAGGCTTTAGAATAACACTTAGGTACATTTCATTTGAATTTTCAAAAACTTATTCGATGTACCTTGTTACTTATCCTAATAATGGCAATAGATACATATTTTGGGGGGTATGCGGTACAGAGAGACATGTCCCGCAAACCCCCATTGATATAATAATATTAAATATTGAGAACCTCCTCCTTTTTAGAAGTCGGTTAAAAAGATAGTGATTATCTTATTTTAGTTTAGTTATTGAACAAGAGAATCGGCAACAATGTCATCCAAACTAAACATGTACGCAAAGTATTAGCCTAAATCAAAAACCGGGAAGTAGGTCAAAGATAACTTTTCAGATTTGTTCACATAGATAGTTATTTTGTTGTACAGACGCCAGCACATCAAATTACTCGAAACTGTCAAATTATTCCAGTCAAAATTGAACTTAATCTTTTCTCTTATAAAGTTGAAAATCTAGTAGGTACAGTTTGTCAGATTGTTGTAGCACGATGTGCTGGCGACTGTACAAGTGAAGCTGAGAATGTGCTAAAAATACCCGTAGAAATTGTACCGTGACATTTTGAAAACATTCTAACAATCTTTTATCGATGTTATTGTAAAGAAATATCGACATAGGCTGCCCTATTAGCCGCCATTTTATCATCCCAGCAAAGTGTAGGTAGCTACGTTTTTTTTATAGGTATGCCCAGTCCATATGGTTTATACGCATTGAGATAAAAACGAGTTGAGTTGAATATCGATATCAGATGCGCATGTTGCTCGCAGTGACAACCCTACGTAAGGCAGCCATTTTAAGTGCCCAAGTCGGTGGTAGGTAAACAGGTTTTTTTTGTAGGTATGCCCAGTCCAGTTTAATGTTACAACCCATCTTACTATATAAAACTACTCTGTGCATCTTACCCATCTAGCCACTGACGGTGTTGCCAACCCGAATTTTAGAAAATTATGTGTCAAATGTTGGTAGAATGTAAAATGCAAAATTGATAGATCTACCACCTTGTAGCCGACGGGCATGGGGGTTCGGGCCTCTTCATGAACTTTTCCTTCACTTATCGTACTTTAATTAAGTCAAATACAATATTAGAGCACAAGAGTAGAATGTAGCAGGGATGCATAGGAAAATAAGCAGTTTACAAATCTAGGATGGCCAGCCAGCGACTGTGGTGGTTGCTTGAATGCTTGCCGTGGCGTGTGTTGTGTCGCCCACAGAGTACATTATGTAATATACTGAACTTAGAATAATAACGCATAGAAGCCGCGTCTAGAACAAAACCCGAGCAAAATCGTGTGTCCACTTCATTTTCTTTGTGTGCGTGAGCCGAATGTGTCTACGTTCCTCTAACGCACACAGATATAGCTTTCAGTGATACCATTACTAAGCCGTTACCCACAAAATATGGGAAGACGCATTACTATTTTGCTATCAAGGCAAGTATTTTATGTTGTTGGGAACTGGAAAAGGTAAACATGATTTTTCATGTAATATGACATATTTTTTCGGAAGGTATAATTCAATTTATTTCAAAATAAAAGGAAATAAATCGCATAAAGAATGAGATATTGTTCAATGCGTTTAGAATGCTTGATGGGTTATAATTATAAACAATGTTAAAACATTGGGTTTGATATGAATTAACAGTAAGTATTGTATTTTAAAATTACAAAAATGAAAAACATGAATGAAAGCAATGTGGGTATTTTTTCCTCACAAATAGCAACACTGTGTTATGACAAGTTAGGTTATTAGAATTTTGTTTTATTTATCGATTTACGTAAAAATAGTGCATAGAATGTGAGTACTTATTTGTGAAATGTTATTTTATCACATTTTTTTGTTTTCCTGATGTGCTATAACATCCTTTCACGCAACAAACTGTCATTTTCAATTATTTTCTCGCGAGCTGTGTTCGACGGAACGTGACATTGAGTACTGACGGCCTGATGGCTAAGTTTGACGGATTAGGCTAAGTTTTAGTTGCCTCACTTTTTGCACTCGTACTAGGTTTCTATGCGTTATTATTCTAAGATACTGAAAGTGTCGCCCGCGCGGCAACAGTGGCGCCAGAAACAGGGCGCGCGGGAGAAATCGGGGCCCGGGATTGGTCGAACCATGCAGGGGAGCCAACATTACGATGCGGGGGAGCCACGTCCACGCGATCATCGGATTGGTCGCCGCTATCAGTTTGGCCAACATTAACCCCTACCCCTATACCTTGGTGCTGCCTCGCTACAACCTCAATTTAGTTTTTTTTTTTAATATTAAAAATGCATGAACATGTTCAAATCAACATGTTTATTTTTGGAAATTATACATATTTTTATTGAAAAATTTTAAATGTTCTGCGCTAGGCTGCCCGTTGTTTGCTATGAATCTTTTAGTACGCAACAATCCCTCTAGAGTCTCCGTGCAAATTCTATTTCTCTGGAAGGTTTTCATATTATTAATTGCAGAAAACAATCTCTCAACGTTGGCGCTACTATGTCGAAGTGCAAAGTGCACAGCAATCAGCACCGTTAATACCATGAAGGTATAGATAAATATGGAGTCCGCACTTCGAATACCTACTTGAAGCAGAAATGAAGTATCGCTATCTCGCTCAATGTGGTCAAAAACTCTCTTTCTAAGTAGGGTTACCGTTATTCTTTTTTCTCAGGACAGCACTTGTAAGTAGTTGCTTTCCGTTGAGTGGACAATAATATGTACCTATGCGTATAAATTACGCTTAAAACAAGCCGTTTGTTACAGTATAAAAGTTTGAATGGTTATTTTATTATTAAAACGGATATATAGGAGACGAAGTTCATGGAGTACTTAGTTAACCCGCTCCAACGAAGTCGCGGGCGAAGTGCTAGTAATAATATAAAAACCTCAAAAATTAAATAAAACACTTTCTAAATTAAAATCATTTATTATCTATTCTTTTATACAAGAATAACGATCATTGCTCTGTGTAGTTTCTGTCTCCACCCACGTAAATCACTGAGTATATTTTCTGTATGACTCATAAGTAAGCACGTATACGCTTGTTAAAAATAGTATTAGCTATTTTTTAGCAGTATGGTTCCATGCAATTCATTGCAATAAATGACATGGCCGGATTCTGCCCTGAATCAATTCAGAATACATACAGCAATTTTAATACGTGTAAATTACTTGTAAAATAAACTAAAATAAATCGCAACAATTACATTTCTCTAGAACAGGCGACAAAAAATGCCAAAAAATATGTATGATTTGATTGATTTTGTGTGGTTTTTTATTTCGACATAATTCTATTCTTTGCAATACAACTTCCTCTGTGTTTGGATAAACGCTTATGACAAACACTATTTGTAGGAAGCCTGAAGATCAGACTAACTAACATAAAAAATACCCGCGACTGCTAGAATCGTATATTGCTAAGGTAAATGTCTATAAAAGTCAACAGTCACAATATTATCACAGACACCATTTTTCTAGCTGCATGCCGCGTGTCATGATGCCGATCATGTTACGCATTATACAATATATTCAAGAGTGTGTATCCGAACTTCATTGTTATTTTGACGTTTCTGCGCTGCACTGTCAACTGTCATGCATTGTGCAGTCTTGCGGCGTTGATCTTATCACGCATTATTGTGTTATCTTTTTGTTTTACTCTGTTGGATATTTTAACTTGACCCCACGCTATCGTTCATCGGACTTTCGTTTACTGTGTATATAAAAATAAAAAAACCTACACAATATTGTACTTGTTTTTTTTTTTTTTTATTTAAAACGGGGAAACTCTTGGCCCAAATCTCACCTGATGGAAAGTGATGATTAGGCCGAAGATGGAAGCGAGTTTCACCCGGAATCCTCTAACATAGAGGAACTGGCTATCATATCTCTAATTGCCGGAACACAACAATGCTGTCAACATTGTTGTTATGGCGACAGACTTAGACATGATGGTGGTAGCTTGCCAGGCGGACTTAGAAGTCCTACCACCAACCAAACCGAGCAAAAAATTTGCCCCCACTGGGAATTGAACCCGGGACCTCTGGGTCGTCGAGAATCGAGTGGTATAACCACTAGACAACGGAGGCGGTTAGTGTCACCTGTTTAGCACCACCCGGGGACCACGTGTAGGGATTCGCTGAAGGGTATTCTCCTACGGACGCGGGTGACTCGGCCCCCAAAAAATTGTTTGTTTTTATTTCGATTTTGACGCTCACGATGTCAAGGTGCCTGAATTGTAGTGTGGCCACTAATCGAATGCGAAGGCATATTGTAACAATTTTATCACCGCAGTAACAAAATACATTAACTGAATGGTTATCTATACGAGAGGTATGTACCTACCCAAGTTGTAATTATTTTCATACTGCTAAAATATAAAATAAATGGCAGGCGAAGTTGATAAACTTCACCTACCATTCTAAGCAGTTGAGCTCCTTATTCGGAAAGAATGTTAGCATAATATTATACTAATCACGTATGTATTTCATGTTTTTCAGCTTCCTTCAGATGGACTGATTTGCAATGCATGTTATGTATTGTTAAACCAACACTCAGAAGAAGGTACACATAGCAGAGTACTGGGCTACCCAATGGTGTGTATTAGTTGTGGATGTTCTGTTATGGGGAGGCGCTACCCAGTGCGCTACCACACCCTTGAAGAAAACAGTCCATTAATTGATATTTTCTTCTCATGGAATACCCACAATCAGGTTAGTGTGTGCTTTTGAACTTATGTATTTAGCCTTGCTTTTCCCTGGCTGCAAGCAAATCCTTATAATTAATGAGTAAGGGTGCAGTCTCACTTGGCATATAGTCCGCCAAATATTTTCCCATCCATTACTATTTCAATGGTGCGGTCACACTGTAGGCAAATATAGTATTGGGCGCTAACTCAGGCAATCAGTCAACCGTAAACTATACGTCAAGTGAGACTGCACTCTTATAATTACCAGTTTTTATTAATACTAACCACATTTATTACACTGGCCGTATCAGTTCTACCATTTCCTTTCATAATAATGTCAAACATTGTTACAGGTTGGGAGGGCAAATCTACAAGCATGTCATCCCTGTTGGATGCTAGCTAATCGGAACTTAGTACTGAATACACACAGGTAGGTTGAAGAACTGGAGGAAAATGAACCTGGATTGCCCGAACCACCTCCATTTCCACCAGTTGCTAATCCTATTGTAGCACATAAACCACCACCACCACCTCCACCAGCTGATAATCCTGCTGAAGTACGAAGATTTGACCAAATGAATTATCTGCCTAGTTACAAACTTGCTCCGAATACTTCTAGCCATTGTATTTTTAGGGAGTGAAATAACCAATCAGGGCATTTAATTCCTACTTTTGTTAAGGAAATGTTGCTTAAAGAACACAATTATTATGTCATGCCTAGTTGGAAATCGGACAGTTGGGTGTTGTTGCCATGTCATGACGTTCCTATGGTATTTAGGCTGGGCCAGGCACCAAGCAAATATAACGGCACCAGCTTCATTCCTCGATAACATTTTATTGATCTTTGAAGATGAATAGGGTTCAAAGTGGATGAAAACGTTGAATGTGTCTTGTCTGAGTGATTGCAATTATGTTTTTCTTAAAATTCTGTAAAAGAAGTAGGTAGAAGTAGATATATTTAATAAGCAAATGTATATCCTATGTACCTACCTAAATAAATACTTAAATAAAAATTCAAGTGCTATTTTAGTGTTTTATTGCCAGTGTTAAATGTCAAGATTATTTATCTGTAGAAGACGAACTTTTCTTCGCTATCGCGGCCTTTCTATGAAGAGAGGCTGATTTTGGCTCTTCACTTCTGTGAAAATGTATGGAACGAGTGTTCCATACATTTTCATGGAATTAGACGTTCACTGATATCGATGTGATTGAATGTCGTACCGGGTTAGTGAAGAAACTGTCTTTATATCCATTGTTAACAGTATTTCTTGCATTGTTTCGTCTACAAAACTCGGAATGTTGTATCCTATTTATCGCGTCTCTCGCTTCTTCTCTAATCATAAAACTTAAAGTATTGTAAAGCATACATGTAAGCTTTAATATGACGTACTGTATGTCAATGTACGTGAATTTTTTTTTAGGGCACGGTCCTATACAAGTTCCGGCCATGTCCTTTAGTTCATGATCGGATGGTTAATTTCTTGTAACAGAGGAGTAAAATGTTGTGATACAAATGATCCAATATTTATTTATTTTCGATGTCATTTACTCTAAGTGCCAAAACTAGCACTTGGTATAGCCAGATCAGCTATTTTCACGATAGACTCTTCATGTAATGAACTTGATATCTGAAAATTATATTTAGAGAACATTACTTTTTGCCATAATATTTCAACTACTATATTGCTAAAAACATAATAATGTGTATGGAGGTTCCCGTTAGGTAGGTGGACCCGGCGCCTGATTCAGTTACCGGTAATTCTTGACTCGGTACATTGTTTGAAGCTCGGGCCTTGTTCCCGATACCAGTCAGCTACATTTTTTTTTTGTTTCCCAATATGTAATATTGTAAATAGAAACTAATAAAAACCTAATAATATATGGATAATTAAAGTTTTACCTTGCTAAGTCACACTGCTTCTTGATTAATTTGTAAACTGCTGTTTGTTTTAAGCGCCTTGTTGTTGGATCGTAATCTGATTCTTGAAAATGCACTTTCATAAAATTTCATTTTCAATGATGCAATGGATGGCCACAGTTTCCTCTGAGTACTATTTTTAGGAAATAAAAAAAGAACATTGTTGGTCTAAATAATTAATTATAAAATATCTAATAACAGACATTCGTTCCCCGTATGAGTATGTGTATGATATAATGACTAAGAAACATGTTCACATATAATAAAGATCCCGGAGAAAGTCCCAGATATATCCTCAATATGGTCACACTACTTCAAAATTACTTCCGATGTAAACAAAAAGATAAAATTGCACTAAGTCAATTAAAATCGATGAAAACCTATTTGATCGTTACATAGTTATCAGTATACTCATTTATTAGTACGTTGAACACATTGGTTAAGCGTTATGTTACTGCTAATTCATAGAAAATACAAAGAAATATGTTTAAAATGACTCAATGTCAGAAATCACGACTTAAACACTTACAGGTGAAATTGTATTTCACTTTTTGGACACCACGTATTACCGCAACCATGCTCTTTCTTCACAACTGTGCACCATTTCTTTGATTATACCTTCAATTACAGACAAATATTTCAAACAAAGCTGTGAACCGTAATGTAAACAAGCGCCATGTTGGAACATTTTTATTGACAACTTGACATATGGCGGCCAATGTTGCCACATTACCAAATCCCAAGGAAATGGGATTATAATTCACATTATATGCCAATCACGATAAGCATCCGTGATCTACAATTTTAGGAATTTTTATATCAGTAATCGTAGTTCTACTATTTATTTGTAGACACATTATCTAAAAGTGTTTTACTTCAGATTCTGTTAGTTTGGTGAGTCTTTTTTAAGAGGTTATAAGGAGATTTTATTAAAGAGATTTCCACACTAAGTCCACACAAGAAAGAGAAGTCAGCCACCATAGAGTGAGATAGAGTTGCGTAGGTTTTTGACTCAAACAGTTGTTCCAAGTCTGGACTCCATAGATTATCTATACCTTCATGGTTAATACTTAGTCATTTAGTTTTAACCACTGACGTATAAATCATATATACGTCAGTGGTTTTAACAACAAAACAGGAGCAAAGATTGACCATTGACCGGGAATGGGCCATAGAACAATAATAATGTCTATGGGCGCGAAATGGCGCGAACGTCGAACTCTTTTTTTTGTGGTTTTTGGCCTGTTTTCTATGTATGCTTGACGCATCGTGCCATCGTCGCATGGCTCACGCAACACAGCGCAACGTCGCTCTTCGATATAAAAATAATTCAAAGTGGTGATACGAGTATGTCAAACTAATTTAAAAAATAGGTAGTTTTTAGGTCTAGGGTGATCGATAGGTAGACTGAATTGAACATTGGTAGATCTACCAAAACTTGGCAGATATGACAGCACTGACTGACGTTATGATATATACGTCAGTGTCTATAGCACTAAGTTAACGTATAAATCTATACGTCAGAGTCATGAAGGTATAGATAAATAGTCAGAGTGATCTATAGTGACAATAAATTGGAACCAGTATTGCCAGACGTATTGAATCACATGTCCAGGGCTGCCAGCAAATAAATGGCGGTTATACGGACGGTTGTGACTTCAATTCATCTCATTGCTTATTTCGTCACCATCCCTCAGCCCCGGATCTAGGAGGGGGCAAGCCGGGGCCTGTGCCCCGGGTGGCATATTCAAAGGGCGCCAAATTCAAATGCTCGCTTCGCTTGCCCTTGCGTTTAATACTATAATTTCCAGCACTTAAGCATAAAAGTAACTCCTAAATAAACCTTGCTAAGGTTTTATTGTTCCCGTTTCGAGACGCTCACACCAGTCATGCCTAATCGATTGTTATCTCTGTAGCGGCATCAATGCCAACACATGAAAAAATCAACGAAACAAATCTGCATCGCAACAAAAAGAACCGCGACGCCATCTATCCAACTGGCGGCGAACAAAAAATCCTAAATCGCGCAAGCAGAGTTTACCATGCAATTTGAACATATACAACTACCCGAATAGGAACTATCGGGCAGTAGCCCCCCAGGCACAACAACCGCCTGGGCAAAGGGGATTTGCGAGACTTTACCCTCTGTACCGCATACTCCCCAAATCTCTATAATCTATTAAGTATGACTGGTGTGTGGGATAATCTTTATTACAAAAAAAATTGACCTTACTGCCCACACGATAAGAAGATAAAAAAAATGATGGTTCTTATTTGTAATTAATCTATAATGGCTAACCAACAGTTCTTTTCAGGGCTAACCAACAGTTCTTTTCAGGGCTAACCAACAGTTCTTTTCAGGGCTACACAATAGTTCTTTTCAGAGCTAGAATATTACACGCTATTAACATTTTCTTAAACATTTGAAAATGTCTAAGAGAGCCAGGTCTCAACTTACTAAACATAGTTCTCAAGCACGGGCAGCAAGAATACGCCGTATGGGAGAATCTTCACCTAAACGTTCACAACGCGTTGCTGAACAAAATCAGAGAAACTCTCAGGTACGCGCATGAGAGTCGAGTGTCGAACGTTCGCAACGCTTTGCACAACAAAATCTGAGAACCTCTGAGTTATAATATTACTAGCTGACCCGCGCAACTTCGTCTGCGCCACATTTCCGTTATTGCTCCGCTCCTATTTGTCTTAGCGTGATGATATATAGCCTATAGCATTCCTCGATAAATGGGCTATCTAACACTGAAAGAATTTTTCAAATCGGACCCGTAGTTCCTGAGATTAGCGTGATATATAGCGAAAAATCGTAGATCCGGGGATGCCATCCAGGGATGGCATCCCCGGATCTACGATTTTTCCGAACCGGGGCAGAAACTTGATAGTGGCGCCCCCCCTCTCTTCCATCACTTGAATGCATCAATGTATTCACTCATTTCTCCTTTGTGCTTCATTTATATTATAAACTAGCTGACCCGCGCAACTTCGTCTGCGTCACATTTTCCATTAATTCTTCATCCCTGGATGGCATCCCCGGATCTACGATTTTTCCGAACCGGGGCAGAAACTTGATAGTGGCGCCCCCCCTCTCTTCCATCACTTGAATGCATCAATGTATTCACTCATTTCTCCTTTGTGCTTCATTTATATTATAAACTAGCTGACCCGCGCAACTTCGTCTGCGTCACATTTTCCATTAATTCTGCGCTCTTTTTTGACTTAGCTTAATGATATATAGCCTATAGCCTTCCTCGATAAATAGGCTATCTAACACTGAAATAATTTTTCAAATCGGACCAGTAGTTCCTGAGATTAGCGTGCTCAACCAAACAAACAAACGAACTCTTCTGCTTTATCTATACTAATATTATAAAGAGGTAAAATTTGTTTGTAAGTTTGTATGTAGGGGGTAATCTCAGGAACTACGGGTCCGATTTGAAAAATTCTTTCAGTGTTAGATAGCCCATTTATCGAGGAATGCTATAGGCTATATATCATCACGCTAAGACAAATAGGAGCGGAGCAATAACGGAAATGTGGCGCAGACGAAGTTGCGCGGGTCAGCTAGTAATATTATAACTCAGAGGTTCTCAGATTTTGTTGTGCAAAGCGTTGCGAACGTTCGACACTCGACTCTCATGCGCGTACCTGAGAGTTTCTCTGATTTTGTTCAGCAACGCGTTGTGAACGTTTAGGTGAAGATTCTCCCATACGGCGTATTCTTGCTGCCCGTGCTTGAGAACTATGTTTAGTAAGTTGAGACCTGGCTCTCTTAGACATTTTCAAATGTTTAAGAAAATGTTAATAGCGTGTAATATTCTAGCTCTGAAAAGAACTATTGTGTAGCCCTGAAAAGAACTGTTGGTTAGCCCTGAAAAGAACTGTTGGTTAGCCCTGAAAAGAACTGTTGGTTAGCCATTATAGATTAATTACAAATAAGAACCATCATTTTTTTTATCTTCTTATCGTGTGGGCAGTAAGGTCAATTTTTTTTGTAATAAAGATTATCCCACGCACCAGTCATACTTAATCGATTATAGAGATTTGGGGAGTATGCGGTACAGAGGGTAAAGTCTCGCAAATCCCCTTTGCCCAGGCGGTTGTTGTGCCTGGGGGGCTACTGCCCGATAGTTCCTATTCGGGTAGTTGTATATGTTCAAATTGCATGGTAAACTCTGCTTGCGCGATTTAGGATTTTTTGTTCGCCGCCAGTTGGATAGATGGCGTCGCGGTTCTTTTTGTTGCGATGCAGATTTGTTTCGTTGATTTTTTCATGTGTTGGCATTGATGCCGCTACAGAGATAACAATCGATTAGGCATGACTGGTGTGAGCGTCTCGAAACGGGAACAATAAAACCTTAGCAAGGTTTATTTAGGAGTTACTTTTATGCTTAAGTGCTGGAAATTATAGTATTAAACGCAAGGGCAAGCGAAGCGAGCATTTGAATTTGGCGCCCTTTGAATATGCCACCCGGGGCACAGGCCCCGGCTTGCCCCCTCCTAGATCCGGGGCTGAGGGATGGTGACGAAATAAGCAATGAGATGAATTGAAGTCACAACCGTCCGTATAACCGCCATTTATTTGCTGGCAGCCCTGGACATGTGATTCAATACGTCTGGCAATACTGGTTCCAATTTATTGTCACTATAGATCACTCTGACTATTTATCTATACCTTCATGACTCTGACGTATAGATTTATACGTTAACTTAGTGCTATAGACACTGACGTATATATCATAACGTCAGTCAGTGCTGTCATATCTGCCAAGTTTTGGTAGATCTACCAATGTTCAATTCAGAGGAAGGCTATAGGCTATATATCATTAAGCTAAGTCAAAAAAGAGCGCAGAATTAATGGAAAATGTGACGCAGACGAAGTTGCGCGGGTCAGCTAGTTTATAATATAAATGAAGCACAAAGGAGAAATGAGTGAATACATTGATGCATTCAAGTGATGGAAGAGAGGGGGGGCGCCACTATCAAGTTTCTGCCCCGGTTCGGAAAAATCGTAGATCCGGGGATGCCATCCAGGGATGAAGAATTAATGGAAAATGTGACGCAGACGAAGTTGCGCGGGTCAGCTAGTTTATAATATAAATGAAGCACAAAGGAGAAATGAGTGAATACATTGATGCATTCAAGTGATGGAAGAGAGGGGGGGCGCCACTATCAAGTTTCTGCCCCGGTTCGGAAAAATCGTAGATCCGGGGATGCCATCCAGGGATGGCATCCCCGGATCTACGATTTTTCACATATCACATATCAGGATATGTCTCATTCACCAGTACGTCACTTAGTCGCATTCCTAACTCGACTCATGCCTTATTTCGACTCTTTTCCAATTCGTCCGACGTATATATCTAATCTACAGTTAGGTGAAAAATTATAAAGGGCGTTGGTTCTCGATTTCAGAGGAGCTCATAGCCAACAGCCGCACGGGTAGATTTTCAAGATTAAGCAAATATCGAGGTTGGCCGGTGGATGGGTGATCTTAACATACTGTTACGCGCCAGAATTAATGCCGGGTACACAACGTACTACTAACGCCATCTAGTATTGAGTAGTGGAACTAATTGGGTCACGATCATCGCTCGCGACTGAGTCAGTCGCGGACCGCACGTCCGCCGGGTCGCCGCGCAGGCAAACGTCGCCCGCGTACGACTCAAACCAGTGCTCTCATCCCAACTCCCGGTGTGCGTCAAGTTGGACGTGTACAAAGCGTACATACGCCCGATTCTGACGTACGCCACTCCAGCATGGTTCGCCCTCACGGTGGAGGGGAACCGCGCCAAACTCCGCGCGCAACAAAATCTCGCGCTGCGCACCATCGTGTCCGCCCCCTTCCACGTGAGGAACGACGTCATCCAACGCGACCTCGGGATTGAGAGCCTGGACGAGTTCGTGCAGCGTCTTGCGAAAGGCATGTTCGCGCGTGCCGACGCATCTGCCTGGCCGCACGTCAAGCAGATTGCGCCCTGGCATGCGCGCCCGCCTGACGCAAGACGCCTGCCTCGCGACCTGCTCGGGGACGTAGACGGCCCCGTCACACCGGATTTGACGCCTGAGTAAGTCGCCCCAGACTACACGCGGCCTACTCAAACAGTAACACTGCCCACCCCATTCGCATCCTCGGCGCGCAACTTGTTCTAAGTTAATATAGGCAAGTTGCGTTCCGAAAACTCACACACGCATCTCTCCACAGGCGCTTGACACACGCACCGAATTTGTTATAAGTTAATATAGGCTTATTCGGTGCAGACGCAATGGGCGGTAGTACTCACACTACACGACCGCCCACACACAAACATAAGACGGCTCTGCGGTCCGGATCGTGATCGGCTAGTTCTGAGATCGAGACGGATGGGAGCCACATACTTACTCTGTAGGTGTGTCACCAAAGCCGGCACCCTCGTCGCTGGTCGTTCTCGCTGGGCCTCCCCCGGGTCACTGGGGGTCTCATTCGGCGGGGACTGACCGCCGTAGGTGCCGTGAAGAGGCGTGCGTTGCTATTTTATTATGGCAGGCGCACGCCACCACTATAAGCCGACACTAGGCTTTAATGACTTTTATTAACTATTGAATTGAGAATGCAAGTTAACTCTTATTGTTTTAGTTGACTTACAAACTCACAGCCACATCATGTGGCACTCCAAGGACCGGTCCGTTGTAACGGGCCGAGGAGCGCCATCTCAGTCAGGGGGCTTTGCCCCCACACTGATTGCCGCGCCCTCTAGAGGGTCGCAGCGACAACCACGTCAGCGACTGAGTCAGTATTGAATTGGCGATACAAGCGATACATCGGAAGCGATCTTCAACTGCGAATAAAGTGAAGTGAAGTGTTTAATAGTGTGATTGTGTGTTATAATTAGTGCGTTTAAAGTGATAATTAGTTTTGATTATTAAAGTGTCATTTTTGGTTAAATAATCGGCTGTTTTTACTGTCACGATCCCCAAGCTCGTAACAATTGGTGTCAGAAGTGGGATTATCATGCCGATTCTGCCAAAGGACGACACGGAGGGTATTTGTACCCGTAGTCAACGCCAGCAGGAGACGGATCAGAGGCGTTTTGGTGGTGCAACGCCGCAGACGTCGGAAAGTCAGCTACCGACCGTGGAAGCCGGTCCGACCACAGCAGCTCCGGCATCATCAGCACCAGACTTTGCTGCTCTGATGATGATGCTGCAGGAACAGGCTCGCCGACAGGAGGAACAGGCCCGTCGGTTGGAAGAACAGCTACAGCACGACAAGGCGGAGCAGGCCCGACGACAGGAGGAACAGGCCCGACGACAGGAGGAACAGGCCCGCCGACAAGAGGAGCAGGCCTGTCGCTTGGAAGAACAGCTCAAGCTTGACAAGGAGGAGCAGGCGCGCTGACAGGAAGAACAGATGCTCCTCATGAAAGAACTGCACGCGTCTTTTGGGAAAGAAATGAAGGAAGTGAAGGATAAGGTTGCTCAGCATGACAACCGCCTGTCAGATGCTGAAACTCAGATCAGCAAATTTAATAACGTCATTGCTGAAGTGAAAAAAGAATTGGGCAACCTTAAACTTGGAAATGGGATTGCAACTCCCGTTCAACGACTACTACACCTTCACTACGTGGATTCAAAGTGCCGCCGTTCGATGGGATGTCTTCTTGGTCGGCCTACAAAATTCAGTTTGAGGCCGTCATGAAGGCGAACGGTTGGAGTAAAAATCAAGCCATGACTGCCCTCACCTTAGGCCTGCGCGACCAGGCCTTAACTGTATTGGAAGCTCTCGGTAAAGAAGTAACTTACGAGCAGCTCCTTGAAGCACTGGCACAGCGGCTACAGTTCGCGATCGATTTAAAGGATACAGCCCTAGGTGCTACGGCTGTGGTGAAAGGGGCCACCTTCGATCCAGTTGCCCTAAGCGAACTGCAGAAGGGGAAGGTAGCCAATCTCCAGAGGGTAGGGCGGCTAACAGCAAGTGGACTGTACTTAAATAGGCTTGGTATATTGCCGCTCTATTTTACAGAATGTAATAGACCCGGACAAACATGGAAAAAGTGCGTTTAAGAGTATCTTCCGTCGCGGTGGTCGTCGTGGAAGCGAATGCGCGACGGCCAGCCGGTTCGCCGCTCGCCGCTCGCGATGACGCGTAGGTTGCTCACGTCGCCTGCGCGTGCCGCCTGCGTGTGTGTTGGGTGCGATTCCCAACATGCTGCCCGGGTTGAAGTGATGACTTCAAAAATCTGGAAGGGGGCAAATGTTATTGAAAGCCCTCCTTATGGTGCCCCTCCTTATTTTTAGCTCTGCAACTCTTGCTATGTCATCGCTGTCTGGGTAAACCTTTGTTACCCTTCCTAAAGACCAAAGTAGAGGAGGAAGAGCTCTGTCTTTTATGAGGACAAGAGAGCCTAGCTTCAGCTCTGTCTTCGAAGATCGCCACTTCACCTTCTGCTGCTGGAGAGCTACGTATTCAAGTGAGAAACGCTGCCAGAAGTGCTGTTTGATGTGCTCTATTCTCTTGAAGCGCTCCAGACGATTAATGTTGCAATCAGAGACCTGTGGATGAGGTATAGCATTAAGTGGCCGTCCAATTAGAAAATGAGAAGGAGTTAGAGCGGAAAAGTCAAGAGGTTCTGAGGAAAGAGGAGTAAGGGGACGGGAATTCAGAACAGCTTCTATTTGAGTGAGGCACGTAGCCATTTCCTCGTAGGTGAGGTGAGTTGATTGCAACAACCTTTTAAGATGGTGTTTTGTGGAACGAACAGCTGCTTCGGCTAAGCCATTGAAGTGGGGAATGTATGCTCGTACGAATTTAAATTCTATACCATCTTGAGATATTTGACCCTCAAGGTCTGATTGTACTAGAAATTTTGAAAGCTCGTTGTAAGTTCCGACAAAGTTGGTGCCGTTATCGGACGTAATACGTTGCGGTTTCCCCGACGTGACACAAAACGATTAAGAGCGGCTAAATAGGCTTCACTAGACAGTGCAGTAACGAGTTCGATATGACAGGCTTTTGTCGCGTTACAGATGAAGATTGCCAGAAACGATTTAATAAGTCTGCAACCTCTGCCTTTCCTGTCGGCTATCATCACTGGCCCTGCGTAATCAACACTACAATGTAGGAAAGGGTACTCTAACTCAGTTCGAGCTGTCGGTAACTGTCCCATAATGGGTTGTGCTGATTCAGCCTTGTACCGACAACATCGGACACACTTCTTAACAATGGCTTTGGCTAGGCTTCTGCCACCCAAGGGCCAGTAAGTCTGCCTAGCGTTTGCTAATAAGAGCTGGGGACCAGCATGTAAATTTACTAAGTGTAGATGCTCAAAGAGTATCTTAGTAAAATGATGCTTGCTACACAACAAGATGGGATGCTTTGTGTCGTACATGTATGGGGAATTGTCTAATCTACCACCGACACGTAATAAGTTATTGGGGTCTATGAATGGGGACAAGGAACTAAGTCTATTCTTTTTAGGCAGTGCTTTCGCTGTTTTAAGAATAGCATATTCGTCAGGAAACATTTCCAACTGAACTTTGTGCAATATTGAATTTAAAGAACTTTTAAGTTCGGCAACTGACAATGGACCAGTACGTTTGTTGGTTTGGTTTCGACAATTGTGTACAAACCTTTGTAAATATGCTATTGACCTTTGTAAATAACATAAACTAGATCTATTGTTAATCAAGCTACAAATAGAATCTACATTAGGAGTACTGTTAGTTACTACGACAGAACAAGTAACCAATTCTGGTAGATCGTGTCTCTCGCTGTGGTTGGGTATTCTTGGCCATTCACGTTCATCTTTCTCTAAGAAAGTGGGACCAGACCACCACAAGGATGAACGACTGATGGAATCAGCCTTCAGCCCGCGGGAAACAAGATCCACCGGATCGTCTTTCGACGGTACGTAGCCCCACACGTGACCCTCTGTGCTCTCTTGAATTTCGTGGATTCTGTTTCGAACGAAATTTTTTAGTTGCAGTGGGGGTGTAGATAACCAGCCAAGAACTATAGTTGAGTCGCACCAAAATCTACATTTGCTTACCTTTGTACACAACCTTGCAGCTAACAAGGCTCCGCAAAGCTCTAGACGAGGTATCGTCGTTGGCTTTATCCTGTTATGATTAGGTACTAACACTATATATTACTATATAACCTAGTAGCCTACTTACTTAGTCTTATTTCTATTTATAACTATTTTTCCTATTTGTCTACAGTACTCTAAAAATATTTTTTTAAATCTACTTATCATTATGAGTCGGGGCAGGTTGTCAACGGTCAGTTTGACGTTGAGCTGATGTTCTACATCGTGCCGCTTTTGGGCGGTTATAGGGCAATCCAGCAGTGCATGCAGAACTGTTTCTTCCATTTCTGGCTCACAGGCGCACGATGAATTCTCCTTACATTTGAAACGTTTCAAGTATGCAGAGAATCCACCGTGCCCTGTGAGGATCTGGGTGGTAACACTCGTCAAGTCGATTTGACGGACGACGCTGTACGCCGCGATCGCATCGGGGAAAAACAGTTTAGTGCCGGAGGCTGTTTCCCCCGACTTATATCTCTCGTTCCATTCGTCAAGCGTCCCCATACGAATTTGACGCTTGACGAATGAAACGGGGCACAGATCGTCGTCCGGCCTCTTCTTTGACCCCAAGGCAGCTTCCTTGGCGAGTTGGTCGGCTCGCTCGTTGCCCTCCAGTCCAGCGTGGGCTTTGATCCAGAACAAGGAGACACTCTTGTTCTGGAGCCTGCAGCGTCTGATGGTGTCCCTTGTTTCCACCGCCAGAGGATGGGGGGCAGAGACGTTGGTAACCGTTTGGAGAGCCGCCATGGAGTCGCTGAAGATGCCGAACGTGCTTTCCCTGTGTTTGAAGGCCTCCGCAGCCGCTCTTTGCAGGGCCAATAGTTCCGCCTGATAGACGGTGCAGTAAGACGGCAAGGTAAGTTTGAGGGCCTTCGTTTCGGTGGCACTATTCCATAAGGATAGCGCCGCGCCGACCTTGCCCTCAATCTTACTGCCGTCGGTGAAAATGCGTACAGCGAAGTTATTGTGTGCGTTGTATTGCTCCTCGTCTATCAGGCTACCGAACTGCAATGCGGTCTGTTCCGCAGGGTGTGGGGCCTCCAGGGCTGCAGCCATCCGTTCGACCTCTCTGTCCCTTAGTGCGGGCTGGGGCACGCCCCTCTTGGTTTCGTAAAGAGAGGCAACTTCCCTTATCCGAAGGTCGAGTGGAAGTATCCCAGCCAGCACCAGTGCAGAGTTCAGGGAGACTGTGCGGTAGGCCCTGCACAACTTTTGCGCGAACCCTCTTTGGACCACATTGAGCTGTTTGATGACCCCGAGTTTTTTGGCGGCTGGTGCCCATGCGCTCGCGGCGTACAGCAGCGTTGGTTCGACTGCCGCGGAATAAATGGTCCTGATCACCTCTGGGTGCAGACCCCAACTCACCCGAGCTGCTCTGGTCAATTGCTTATATATAGCTATCGCCTTCTTACAGACGACAGCTATATGTTTGTTGAAAGTGAGCTTCGAGTCAATGGTTAGGCCCAAAATTTTAACATCTTGGGACATTCCAATGTCGGTGGGTCATGCCGTTCATCATGACTCCACTCGTTTACCAATTTCGCCTGTTGTCGTGTTTGGCGATGGTCCATATTGTCGTCTTCCTCACGGTCCTCGGGATAGAATGTCTCGGCCAACAGCCTAACCGAGCCCTTGGCGTCCAGGGTCACTCCTTCCATTTGTAGCGGCAGATCCTCTTCTCTTTTTGAGACTCTCCCCATGACGCGGTAAATCCCCTCCCAGACCCCCTCCTTAGTCTGTGCTTCTTTATCGGTATTGTTTGCTTGCATGTTTCTGTGATTGCCTGTGTATATGTGTCTATTGTTTGATCCAATTTGTGTATACTATTTATATTTGTGAGTTCGTTTATATTCAATTTTTTATCTAGCATTATTTGAGACAGTTTCACATGAAACTGTCTCCAATTAGCCTTCTTCGTATTAAACTTTCGCGTAGTGCTAAAGCCTTTAGATTTAATTAAATTTATGCCAAAAGATATGCCGTAGTGGTCGGAACTCGTGAGACCCTCCTCTATTCGCCAGTCGTCTACCAAGTCTAGCATGTCTTCCGAGCACGCCGTAACGTCCACGTGGTTGCTGTACCTAACACCGCCCCTAACAGTGTCGAAAGTCGGTGTGTCTCCACTGTTGAGGACATGCATCCCCCACTCCCCCAAAGCCCCGCACATCTGCTCCCCTCTCGCGTCTTCGCCACTACTTCCCCACCAAGTGCTCTTCGCATTTGCGTCTCCATCAATTACCAACCTGCTATAGCCGATCTCACGCACTATGCGCTGCATGTGCTCCAGGTATGGCTCCACGGGCTTGTCGGGCTCGAAGTAGTAGGACACCAGCGTGATCGTCCAGGCTCTGGTTCGGACCCCCACCACAACGATGTTGTTTGTGGTGAGTTGTGGTTACTGGAGTACGTCCAAATCGTGGTCGAGGACAGCAATTGCCGCCTTTACGGTCCCTTCTCCTCCCTCAGAGCTCTGGAAGACCCTTACGCCCCGGTACCCCTTCATTCTTCTCACCCGACCCACGTAGGGCTCCTGGAGCAGTGCCACTGCCACTTTGCGGTTTTGCGCTTCCAGTAAAAGCTCGTTTGTAGCGAGTTGGCTCCGTTGCAGATTGGCCTGGAATATTTGGTACTTGGAGGTTGCAGCAGGGACCACCTCAGCAATATGCTATGGACGCTCGCGCTAGTGAGTCCCACTTGCGGCGCACGGGACACTCAGTGCTGAAGGCACTGTGCTCAGCGTTCCCGAATTTGGCTCTGATGCAGTTTATGCACTTCGCCGTCTCGCCAAGCTGTCTATCCGGGCAGTCCGCCCTGAGATGTGGACCGCCGCAGTGGCTGCACAGGTCGGCCGTATCTTTACAGAATCGTTTGCCGTGTCCATATGCTAGGCAACGTGTGCACTGCACCAGAGGGGTCTGGTCTTCGACGCGCACAATTTGGAGGTCTATTCGGAGTCCTTCAATGGCTCTCCTCCAGATTGTGGGGGAAACGCTGAGCACAATATGTTTCAGATGCGGGTTACGTGTCCTCCTTCGGAACTTTACTGTCAGCCTCAGATCCTCGTCCTCGAGGCCGTGAAAGAGCTCCCAGTTCTGATTCCTGAGAGCTTTTATGACTTCCTCGTCATTATGTACTAGTAAGACATCTCGCAGAATCAGAAGCGGGTCCCTGTTCGTCACTTCCTCGACGACGAGGCCCTTGCCGACTGCCTGGAGTCGCTCTTTTATTTTTTGCCGATCCTCCTTTGTCCGACACCCCATTATGACCTTTCTATCCTTCGCTCTTCTCACCCTCTCCACCTGAACCCAGCCCTCCTTCGCATCCACCGCCTTCCTCACTCTCTCCAGGATTTCGTCTCCTGTTTCCTTGTCCTCTGTTGAGGAGACGACCACGGAGTGCAGCGTCGTCCGCCCCGGTGCCGGAAATCCGGTTTGGCTTTTGTACGCCGCCGTCACAGTTGCGTAAGTCTTCTCCTCAACATTGGAGGCCGTGTTTAGGACCAGAGCTTCTTTGAGGATTTCCATCTGAGCTAGGTTTTCCTTAATTAGGGCACTATTTTCTTCAAGCCGCAGTTGAAGTTCTCTTTGGCCATCTCTCAGCTCACTCGGGTTAGGTAGGGAAGTAAGGTCGGGAATCGGAGTGGTCGCAGGCTCCACAGAACTCTTTCTCTTTTCCGACTCCTTGACAATCTCGAAGAGCCTATTTAAAGCGCCAAGTGCCTCCGTCTTCATTTCCAGCTTTGTGTTTTTAGAGTTGCCCAAATACAGCTTAGCCCTAGTTAGGCAATCTCTTGCTTCCGCAGTCAGGTTGGGATATTTCGGCCCGTGTCAACAGAGGTCCGACGCGTCCCCAGAGAGCTGGACGTTAGTTTGGTGGTAGTGAGTGGTGGTGGTGGAGTGGCGTTTGGCTTTGGGTTTGCCGGAGACTTTGCCAGAGGCTCTGCGCTCCCGGCCTCAGACTCCCCGATGCTTCGCCTCCCACTCAGAAGTGAGCTCCAAGACTCATCTGCGGTTCGCGGCGAGCCCCCAGAACGTTGTGGAGAAGAGTTTGCGTTTTTCTTTGCCGGTGTACGATACATTGCGGTAGGTTTTGTGGTGAAGGTCAAATTCATGGGACGTCAAAACTCTGTCAACAAGGCCAGAGGACAACCAGAAGCTATAATCAGACTGAATCCCTGTAAAGGGGGGATCAGTATTAAAATGACGAATAAAGAATAGGAAAATGAGTGACAGCACGATGTTGTCACGTCAATAATGTTACAGAAATTTTTATTTGTTAAAAATGTCTAAAAACCGTCTCTCTGGTGCTAAATAAGCACCAAAGCAAGGCAAAGAGTCGTAATGAGTCAGACTCTAACTTCTAGGGTCAAATACGAAATAAAAATATTTTACACAAAATCCAGACTTCCTTCCCTATATAGAGGTCAGCGAAAACCGGGAGGGTGGGTGGTCAAATTTTTGGATTTCTCTGCGAGCTAGACGCGCGTGCGAGGTGTCCAGAGACGCGGCTCGTCGCGAGCAAGCCCACAGGAACGTTTTCGGAATTACTTCGGGAACAAAAAGTTTGCAGGGTGGTCAAAAAACCACTTTTATGAGTTTTTTACAGGAAAACGTAGTTTTCAGCGACCTGGATGGGTTTCGATTCGCGCGCAGCGCCAGGAAACCTAGGTAGGTAAGTATGGCGAGAACCTGATTCCTGAAAAGAACGGGAATCTAATGACAAATTTGGAAGTTATTGAATTCTGAAGGTGTAAAGTCAAAAGTACAGGAACCCCTTAAGGGAAGTCAAAAATTTTTTGTCAGTTGGCAAGCGGACGCCTAAAAATAATGTTCACGCGCGAAAACCGCTTCAGAAACGCAATACAGAGCTCGAAGATATCGCCATTTCGTTGGCTTTATCGGCGACACCCTACTTTTAGAGGTTAGGAGGTGTACCTTTACTAAACCTGATTGATCCACAGAACGAATGTACAGACAAGTGCCATACGCGCGCTCTGAAGCATCTGAAAAAGCATGAATTTCATGAATTTCCGACTTATCACCAAGAACCCATCGAGGAATTCTTAAGTGATTCAGAAGAGGTAACGTGTCAGCAAATGCAAACCAAAGATGTTTAATGTCTTGTGAGACTTCATCATCCCATGAATATTGATCGATCCAGAGTCTTTGCATGATGCATTTGGCTTCGACAATACACGGGCCGACGAGTCCCAATGGGTCAAAGATCTGACTTTTAACAGAAAGTATGTGTCGTTTTGTAACTTTTTTGTCTAACTCTATATTAATTGTAAACGACAAAGTGTCCGAATCACAAATCCAGTTAAGACCAAGAGTTTTAGATGAAGCATCCATGTTAGTTAGTGAAAAGTCTAAAATATAGTCATGTGTTTTATAAGTAGGCGAGATTTGATTTAAAACGAATGCATTGTTGGACTTAAATTTTCTTAATTTGAATTGGGCTGTTTTTAAAATAGATATAACTCCCTGAGCAATATCGACTGTTTTATTTATAGAATCAGCGCCACCCAGATAATCGTCAACATAAAAGTCTCTTTGAATTGATTGTTTGACGTCATCATCAGGGGCGCAGGAAGCTAAACTCACCAAACATTTGGTGGCTAAGTAAGGCGCACTTGCTGTGCCATAAGTCACTGCTTAGACAAGTATATCTAGCTCTCTGTCAGTCAGTTGCGCAGTACTGTATAGTTGTTTGGGGTGGGGCAACGAAAACACATTTGTTAAAACTGGAACGTGCCCAAAGAGCGATCCTTAAAGTAGGTTGGTCCCTTCCTTATCAATTTCCTACCACCGAACTATATAAAACTTGTAAGGTCCTCTCTATTCGAAAATTGTTCATTCTAAATCTAATTCTAACAGTCCACTCCCAAAATTCCTATAATCCCGAAAAGTTCAATGCCGTGAGACGAAAGCATACTGTGTGTTCGTCCATTCTTGTCCATTCAAAGCAAGCTCAACGTTTCTTTTATTTCCTTGGTCCTTATGTGTACAACAGAGTTAATACAATCTTACATGTGTACTCAATGGTCAAATGGAAATGCAAAACTACTGTAAGGAACTGGCTGCTGGATATGGACTATGAAGAAACAGAAAATATCATCCAGACCATTAAATGATGTTTTTATAAACATCCCTCTCATAATCACCGATTATTTAGCATGAACCATATGACTTACATGCACATACACACTACACCCTCACACACTACACACACCACACATACAAAACACAATAACATCACTTTACATTACAAATATAACCCACACTTCTATTATATAGACTTAACTCTCTATCAAAACTGTTTGCTTCTAGTTTTATGTACAATCTAAATGATGCCGTATAATAAGATAATGCTAAAAGGGGTGTGAGCCTGGAGATCTGTCATACAGGTCCTGAACCTAGTTCAGACTCCAGCTCTCACAAAGGTTCTAGCGTAAGGCAATAAATTAACTTTATAAATTACCTACTGACATTGTACCTTTATGAGAGAAATAAACTAAATAAATAAATAAATAATAAAATAAATAATAATACTGTGTTGAGTGTGTATGTTTTTAAAGGCTCTTTAGAATCAGAGCGGAAGATAATTTTTTGTAGAGAGCGTTGAGAAGGATGAAGTTCAATCGCTCTGTACATTTTTTCTACGTCACCAGTTACAACATATTTATGCTGGCGAAAGCGTAGCAGTATTGAAATGATATCTTCTTGTACAGTCGGACCAACCATTTGGATGTCATTTAGCGACACACCGGTACTCGTGGTGGCCGATGCATCGAATACTGTACGAAGCTTGGTAGTTGTGCTTGACTCACGGACGACGCCGTGGTGGGGTAAAAAATAGTTATTTGCCTGAAAACAGCCTGGCGAAGACTCCTTATCTTCAGTCATGTGACCAAGGCGTTCATACTCTTGCATGAACTCCACGTACCTGCTTTTGAAGTCAGGGTCTCTATGAAACTTACGCTCTAGTGACATGAACCGACATTTAGCCTTTGAATAGGAATCGCCTAAGACTGAAGGGTCTTTCTTCAGTGGCATGGTTACGACAAAACGTCCGTCGTCTTTACGAGTAGTATGTTTTTTAAAGCTCTGCTCACAGGCACGCTTCTCAGGAGATAAAGAGTGCTTGGCTGCAATGGTATCTAAATCCCAAAAACGAGATAAGTCTGGGTCGGCGTTTTCATTTAAAAAATGACAAACGGGAGAAGAAGAGTGTGACTTATGACGGGCAACGTACCCTGACGCTAACCAACCCAATTTTGTTTCATAAGACTTAGGCATTTGTTTACCTAAGTCAATGGAATTATTACATAAGACGGACCAAAATACTTCGGCCCCAACGAGGATGTCTATAGCTGCCGGTATATTAAATGTCGGGTCAGCCAGACTTATTCCCATTGGAAGAGGAATATCATCGATGTTTATGAATGAAGACGGTAAAGCTCTAGTGATCTGAGGTAAAATATGACAGTCTACAGTCAATTTCCAGTCGTTATCATAGTGAGACATAATAGTAAGGCTGCAAGACTGTGTACAATAAGAAGTATTATTATTTATACCTGTCACGGTGGCGCTCGCACTACGTCGCGACAAACCCAGCTTACCGCACAGTGACTCAGCTACGAAGTGGCCCGTACTACCGTTGTCTAGGAGTACTCGGGCAGTGTGCACGTCACCCTTGCTGTCAACCACTCTCACGATCGCTGTGGAAAGCAAAACATTCGGAGGAGTAGTAAACTGCTGAACATTAGTTGAACCGGCAAAATTATTGACGAAGATAACTGGCTCGGGAGTAGGAGTTGTTTCTGCCTCATGAAGATGAAGCAGAGTACTGTGCTTTTTCTTGCAATATTTGCAAGGTACCAGATTGCACCTTGATTCTACGTGCCCTGGTCGCAGACAATTAAGGCACACCTTAGTTTCTTTGGCCTTTTGAATACGAGCTTCAACAGACAGGGCTCTGAAGGCATCACAATTGAATAAATAATGTGTCTGATTGCACATTGGACATGTAAAATTTTTCTTATTATTATTATTGAATTTTTTATTTTTGTTGTTGCTCTCATTTGTTTTTTGATCAGATTTCGTAGCTGTAAGTAAATTAGAATTATGTTTGCAACTGCCTGTACATCCTCGTCACCCGTTACGTCACCATCTTGTTGACTGCCCGACTGGGGAGGACGAGCACCGAGTAGACTCCGCGCCGTCGCCACCAGTTTATAATACTGGTTCTCAAACTGCTCACGCTCCTTGTTCTCGTCGTCGGGGTTCTCCACCAACATCTCGATGTCACACTGTAATTTGTCGAAATCCACGTATAAGCTATCAAATTTATTAAATCTAGTTTCTAAATCTAAAAGTTGTAAGCTGCTAAGTTCGTCGCAACTTTTAAGCATTTGAAGGTAGTTGCTAAAAATAGTGAGCTTAGATTTCAGACAGCTGCGTTTTTTAACGAGTTTTTCAACTTTTTCGTCAGCCATAGCGGTAGAAACACAAGCAATAACTCACAAATGACCTAATGAAACGAATGATAAGAAACTATGTAGTTTATAAAATGCGAAGAAAAAAAACCGTAGCTTGCTAATGACTCGACTGAGGTATGACTCAACAGTGCGAAGTTGCGAACAAAAGAACACCTGACGCGCAGGTGTGTCACCGAGCGATCCAGCTGTTATAGATAAGAAGCGAATGTAATGTAAACAGATTAGTTATTAAAATGGTTATTTAGTAGCTTAGTAAGCAGAATGATTGAGTTTTAAGCAATGCAAAGCTATGAATAGTAATGATTTATCACTAAACGACTTGAATTGGAAATATTGAATGCACTCACTTTAATATTGCTTTAACGTGAAATATAAGATTGGGAAAAGATAAAGGGACTAATTGGAACGAACTCACAGAATGTCTAAACCATCCATAGGATAACCGATGACGCTGCAAGTTCTCCTTTGTTCTTGACGATGACTCGAACTTTCGACGGGACGGGTCCAAAGTCCGCTGCACGGCCGAACTCTTGATGACTTCTTCTCTGGGCGTGTGCGGGTGCTATGCGTAGTTTCTTCGACAGGAAATTGACGACTCCTGCTGGAACTGCCGCTGCTGAAGACCGCAAATGAAGACCCTCGAGTTTGAAGTTTCTCTCTTGCAGAGTGAGCCAGCGACCCAGGTTTCAACATTGGAGGCAAAGTGAGTCGACAGAAATTCGTTTCAACAGCTTCCGACAGGTACCAAAACTGCTCACCACTCGGAGGGTGCGTTGCTAGTTTGGCCCTGATACGTTCGACATGGTCAAAACGTGCCCTACGTAGAACCTGCTTGCAGAACTTAGCGGCAGAATAAATGTGTTTTTTTTCGCGCGAATCTTACATGTGTTAACCTTTAGGACACGGGCCTTGATCCACGCTTGGTAAGCAGACTCTTTATGGGCCTAAGCGTGGGCTGGGCGCATTCTGTATTATACCAAGGCCGGGTTTAGTATCGAGCGGGATGTCGGAGAATGGAATAAAATGCTCCATTCCCTGCTGAATCACGTCCGCAATCACGGCAGCACATGATGAGAAGCACACTTGCCGCCATGGAAGATGCAAAAAAGTGCCGCATCTCATCCTAATCTGCTGATTCGTATCGCCATACTCGTCTCGTGCCTCTGTGACTCTTATCTGTGGGCTAATTCACGTAACTAGATAAGTGCTGTTGCAGTGCAGTTGAAGTTAGGTTTCGATCAAAACAACGCTTTTCGTATTCTCTACCGCTGTCGGACACGCACGCGTCAAGTTTGCGTCACGCGAGCGCAATAACGGTATTCTACTGTTGCGCGTCTTTGGTGCGTGCTTCGGAACGCAACATGATCGGTATTCTACTATATATTTGACGTCCCAAAATTACAGCTTATAAGCTTAAGTTTAATATTTAATAATATAATAACGTCTTATTCATTGAAAATTCGTTTCTATTCGATTACTTTGTGAATATATTTTTTTCTCTCACCGTCAGTAAGTTTGTTAGGGTTTGGTTGTCGTGCAGTTGACGTGCAGTTTACGCGCAGTTCAAAGATTACAAGAATACCGTTTATCACTCGAACTTAAACTTAATTGCAACTACACTAAAACTTAATGCTAGTAACTGTATAAGGTGCGGGATTAAATTCTGGAATTAATTTGTTTTCTTTTATCTTGTTTTTTACATAAACTTTTCACTTATTTCAAGTTTCTACCTGTAGCTCGTCTATTCCTGTCTTCGTTTGATTTGTTTTTGTCCTTTTTTTTCTTGTCTTTGTCTCTGACCTCTGAATCGTCGTAGTAATTTTTAAAGTCTGGAAAGGTAATTTATCTCTGAACTTTCGTCCATAGGTCGGATGGAGATTTTCCAGTGAGGTGTACTATTATACATCATCAAATATTTTAACAAATCGTCTTTCCAGACTGATTTTTGCATTGGCTGATTCTGAGTCGATTATGGGTGTCTCCATTTTGCCTCTCAACCTCGCCGTTTTGCTGAGGCCAGTAAAATATTGTATTGAATAGTGTTATTGCTTGTTCATTACAGAACGATTTGAATTCTTGAGTAGTGATTTGTCTGCCTGACTAGTCATTATCTGCTGTTGTATTAGCAGGATTTCTGTTTCGCGAAAACATATTATGTAGGTATTTTTCATACTTTTATTGTATCCTGTCTATAGATACAATATATAGATTTCATGATATAGATTTCATGATTTCGATTTCTTAATATCGACTGTAGTAGTCGATAATTACGAAGATATGGTTTCATCTTGGCAGTGGACCTAAAAATCAATAGCAGTATCCACTCAGGCTTTCGAAGGAAATTTACGCCTTTTCATCGGTACTGGGGGATTAGAAACATCCTTTACAATTTTTTTTTTCCTTATTTTCGGCGTGTTTGACTATTTTTTTGCCACCATACCTTTGTGTGTAATCTAGCCTTCATACTAATAATGCTTGGGTGACTTTCGTGTACTGCTTCTAAACTAAAACTTCTTTTCTCAAATTAGTGAGTATCACTAATCTGTTTCCTCTTAATAAGATGCCTTCATGCAAACAAAGTTCATGGGCAAGTAATTTGTAGTTGTTTATTGAAGTATCCCAAAACATTATTCATTAAAACGCTATTAATTTATTAAAACTCATTATCATCATTTGATGCTTCAATAATGGTTTTAACGATAGTGCCGCAGGTTGCGCACATTGAACCACTTAGTTGACATGAAATTCATTTTCAAGTGGACTTTTTTGTGTGCTGCTTGTGCACAGACGAGATAAAGGGTTGGCTATGTTTGATTTGCCAGATTATAAATGACTTTTTAATGTTTGAGTGTAAGCCATTGCATGAACCCAACGCTCGATTCGCGCGCAAGGTTTAGATTTTGTGCCAAATTATAACTTCGAAAGGCTTGTGGTCTGTGACAATTTTTTTTTTTTATTAAAACCCTAGAAAACTTTGAATTTCTTCGATGGTTTCTGGTGCTTTAAACGTCTCGATTACTTTGATGTATTTATCAAGTGGTTTAATGCCTGTCGGTGAAAGCTCGTGCCCCAAAATTTAACAGGTCTTTTAATTGAAAACATATTTATTTGTATTGAGTAAAACGTTTTCTTTTAGCACCGTCAATATGTTTTTTTTATAAATCTAATTTTGAGAAAATTGTTGCTTGACCAAATTTAGGAAGTATGTAGTTCTTCCATTGTTGGCAAAGGATGGTTTTCTCTAATGATGGCTTTGTTGGCGGCACGCAAGTCTAAACAAACACGAATATCATCATCAGGCTTTGAAACGGTTACCATTGAAGAAACCCAAGAAAATGTTTTATTTAGAGTTTCAATGATGTCCATTTTAACCAGTTCGTCTAATTTTATTTATCTTTGATTCCAAGGGAATTGGAACTCTTCGATAAGTCTGACAAATTGGAGGAATTGTTTTATCTATTGTAATTTTAG
Organism: Ceramica pisi; assembly: GCA_963859965.1. Lineage (NCBI taxonomy): Eukaryota > Metazoa > Arthropoda > Insecta > Lepidoptera > Noctuidae > Ceramica > Ceramica pisi. The sequence goes on along the minus strand of OY982527.1, from coordinate 36,027,221 downwards.
ATAATATCTTTGAATTTTTTGAAGTGGATTATCGTCAATGGAGTTCAGATTGAAACCCGTTTTAGTACGTTTAGGAAAATGCAATTTTATAGTTTTATTTGGGCATCAAAAGAATCCGATACTTAAAGCGGATGTTGAGCACTGTAACCCATGAAAGTTTTGTTTGGGGACATTTCCTGGTTGGAGATATATAACTTCAGATTTTATCATATGTTCCAAAGTTTTATCGCTTTTAATATTAGAATTAGACTACCTGAAAGTCTATTGTTGCATCGTCATGAATATTGAAAATATAGTCTACAGATGTAGGTTTTTTGTTTTGATTTTTTAATTTGGCTGTTGTTATTTGTTGTTTTGCTAGGTTAGCACTCTTTATTTCGTTGTTCCTTGTTCTGCAGTATTTCTGGTAATCGCCCTTGAAAACACATTTTATGCAAATTGCATTAATTGCAGGGCAGGAACTAGTATCACCTTTGTGATTTTTGCTGCCACATCGGCAATAGGGAACTTTTTTTTTTGTATCACCTTTGTGATTTTGCTGCCACATCGGCAACAGGGAACTTTTTGTATCACCTTTGTGATTTTGCTGCCACATCGGCAACAGGGAACTTTTTTTTTGTATCACCTTTGTGATTTTTGTTTTGTGTCAATTTTATTAAGGCGGGTACTTGTGGCATTTATACTCTGGCTATTGTGGAAATTGTTCATTTGCCGTTCTTCAGTTTCTAAAGAATTAGCTTCTGCTAAGATTTTCAATAGCTGCAACATCACCAAGTGTCAAAATTACTTTTCTTAATTTAATTGAGAGACACTTTTTCTGTTATTTATTCGATGCGATTTTCATCTTCACTAGCAAAATTGCATTTTGAGCTTTGACGCCTCAATCGAATCAAAAATGCTTCGAATTTTCCGTCCGACACTTGTTTCATTAAGCGGAACATGTGTCTTTCAAATAAATAACTTTGCTTCGGGGAAAAATACTTTTCCCAACTTTTAATCACGATAATATTTGACTTGAAGGGCTATGCCTCCGGAATGCAGTAAAATTGCACATTTCTTGTTTTGATCTGTGATATTTGTGCTGTACAATTTATTTCTAAGGCCCGTTTCCATTTTATCGAATGGGAACCTATTGAGTTCAGATTTTCCTCACAATTAAATGGTTTTATTGCTGGGATTTGTAATTAGGACATGTTGATCGATCTGTAAGTAATGGAAAGGGGACTTTGTTTGAATACAATAGTAGTAATAACATTTCAAGATTGATTCGACAAATTAAGATTATTACACAACTAGCTTCTGCCAGCGGCTTCGCCCGCGTGATCCCTAGGGAACATGTTCCCGGGATTAAAAGTAGCTTATGTGCTATTCCAGACTATAATCTATCTTTGTTCTAAATTTCATTAAGATCCGTTAAGCTGTTCTGGCGTGATTGAGTAACAAACAACCAAACTTTCACATTATCATTTTTTTTTTTCGTTTTTTCTATTGATTGTAGCGTGATGAAAAGTATACTATAACCTGCTCAGGAGTATGAATAATAATTGTACCAAGTTTCGTTAAAATCCGTCGAGTAGTTTTTGTTTCTATAACGGTTATACAGACAGACAGACAGACAGACAGACAGACAGACAGACAAAAATTGTACTGATTGCATTTTTGACATCAGTATCGATCCCTAATCACCCCCTGATAGTTATTTTGGAAATATATTTCATGTACAGAATTGACCTCTCTACAGATTTATTATAAGTATATAGATAGGACAATGAATTTCCGTGTTAAAACAATCAAGTGCCGACTTAAACAAAGAAATGAACTAACACTTTAGTTTATTTTAGCTTCGAATTTATAGTATCCGGACAAAGAGCTTTGTGACTTCACTTGGCACTTCAGATGAAGAAACTCTTGCCTACAGATCGTACAAAAGGTCAGTTTGTACCCGTTAAGTGTTAACAAGCAAAACGGCCACTTGACATAATACCCTTTGAAGCATACAAAGTCCCATTGAAAGGTGATGAATTGTTATTATTGTGACAATACCCAGTGCAAAATGCGTTTTAGATTTAGTTAAAATCATTTAGCCTTAAGGACGCTATTACATTTTTCTACAAATAATAGTGATTTTCAGGTACCATTTCAATGTTTAAGCAATTACAAAAGTAAAGATATCATGGGCCTAATTTATAGATAACATATTAATCTCTCGAAGTAAATTAAAAAAAAAAAAGGTCGTGATACAAATTTTTCGAACAAACACGTTTTTCCCATCACAATAATCGCAGAAAATTTTAAAAAGTAGGGTCCGAATATGTACCATTTTAGATAAATTAACAGCTCATTTTATCTTCAAACTTATAAAAAATTGCGGTATATATAGTCCTTCATAGTTCCAGTAATTTTTTTTGTATCTAAATATCTATATTTTTTAATTATTAGCAAAAATAAAAACACTTGTCGAATTCTTCATACATTTTGCACGCGCGGTCTATCATTCCGCGCTCAGAAGCGCTTGTGGAAGCATGGGTGTATCGCTCTCTTGCGAAAAATAAATACGAAAATCAAATAGAAAAGATTCTAGTGTGTATACGTGTGAGACCGTGGCGGGTCGTACGTAGTCGTTTTTCGGATAGGAAAGAAGTTGATACTTTTTCGGAAAAAATAAAATTAAGTACGAGTATCATACTTTCATTACTTGAAATTATGATTTAAAAATCTGTTGGGTAAGATCGGGATATGGATGGGTGGAGTTAAGCAGTTGTTGACATGGTTGAGAAATCGATGGGTGGGGTTAAGCTGTTTAGGATTTGGGTAAGGTCACGTTGTCGGCTGTGAGGTTTGTAAGTGGATGGGAGGGAGGAGGATTATGATTTTAACCGTCTTTTTTTTTGTACATAAGTATAACGAATCTGGAGTAAAAACCATAATCCAAGATAGCGCGCACCAAAATTTACGTCACGGGTTTTTGGGGTCGCTAATATCAAAAATGGGGTAAATACCAAAATTCAAGATATCACCGACAAAAATTTGAAAACTTCGTCAAGGGTGATATTTTCACGATTTTTGGGGTGAGATGTGATGTCACCGACAAAAATTAGATAACTGTTTGTCATGGGTCGCTGATATCGAATATGAGGTCAAAACCAAATTCCAAGATGGCACCGATAAATTTTTTGCAACTTTTCGTCATGGGTATCACGTTCATAGTTTTGGGGTCGCTGATATCGAATGTGGGGTCAAAACTAAAATCCAAGATGGCAACAGCAAAAAAATTACAACTTTTCGTCATGGGTGTCAATTTCATAGTTTTTAGGGTAGCAGGTATCGAATATGGGGTCAAAACCAAAATCCGGAAGGCCCCGACAAAAATTTTACAACTTTTCGTCATGGGTATCATTTTCATAGTTTTTGGGGTCGCTGATATCGAAAATGGGGCCAAAACGATAATCCAAGATGGCAACGGCAAAAATTTACAACTTTCGTCATGGTTATCACGTTCATAGTTTTTGTGGTCGCTGATATCGAATATGGGGTCAAAACCAAAATCCGGAAGGCCCCGCCAACAATTTTACAACTTTTCGTCATGGGTATAATTTTCATAGTTTTTGGGGTCGCTGATATCGAATGTGGGGTCAAAACTGAAATCCAAGATGGCAACAGCAAAAAGTTTACAACTTTTCGTCATGGGTGTCAATTTCATAGTTTTTAGGGTCGCAGATATCGAATATGGGGTCAAAACCAAAATCCGGAAGGCCCCGACAAAAATTTTACAACTTTTCGTCATGGGTATCATTTTCATAGTTTTTGGGGTCGCTGATATCGAATATGGGGCCAAAACTATAATCCAAGATGGCAACGGCAAAAAATTACAACTTTCGTCATGGGTATCACGTTCATAGTTTTTGTGGTCGCTGATATCGAATATGGGGTCAAAACCAAAATCCGGAAGACCCCGCCAACAATTTTACAACTTTTCGTCATGGGTATCATTTTCATAGTTTTTGGGGTCGCTGATATCGAATGTGGGGTCAAAACTGAAATCCAAGATGGAAACAGCAAAAAATTTACAACTTTTCATCATGGGTGTCAATTTAATAGTTTTTAGGGTCGCAGATATCGAATATGGGGTCAAAACCAAAATCCGGAAGGCCCCGACAAAAATTTTACAACTTTTCGTCATGGGTGTCATTTTCATAGTTTTTTGGGTCGTTGATATCGAATATGGGGTCAAAACCAAAATCCAAGATAGCACCGATAAAAATTATACAACCATTTGTCATGGGTGTCATTTGCATATGTTTTGGGGTCGATGATATGATCGAATATGGGATCAAAACCAAAATCAAAACAAAAAATTTCGTCATGGGTGTCAATTTTATTTACGCAGTTGTGGCCGCCGCGGTTCATTAAATATATTATAGACTAGCTATCCCCCGCGGCTTCACTCCCGTCAACTAGCAACTTTCTTATTTTTTACATAAAAAACTTCTCCTCATAACAAAAAACAACAAAAAAAGATTTAGCAAAATCGGTTCAGCTGTTCTCGAGATTTGCGCTTAGCAACACATTCAGCGATTCATTTTATATTATATATATTCACTACTTCCATAATTATGTTTTAACTTTCACCGAAAATGCTGATACCACAGTTTCAATGATCATTCGGGAGTTGAGATTAAATACGCCAAAAATTTTAACTAGACCTCCAGGCTTTTGTCCAGGCATAAGGAGTATGATCGCATTTATTGGCTTTTTAGTTTAATACACAAGTCAATGCAAAAATGGCCAAAATTAAAACCCGTTTTCTTTTCGTTTTCCGTTTTTAATTGTTTTTCTTAATGACGTGTTCAAACTGATTATAAGACCGCCTAAATTTTGTTTCTTTTCAAGTATTAAATAGAATATTGCTTATTAAAAGTTAAACATAAAAGAATAAAAAACTTTTCACAAAAAAATACAACCGTCTTCCAATAAAAAAAACAACACTGAAAATTATAAAATAACTAACTTCGGAAGCCTGTTTTTGGATGTTTTGTTTTTTTTTTTTTGGGAAAATGTTTTTTATTTTTCACTTTTTAGTGGTACCTACTCCATATTAACAACACCAATAGAAAGCCGCAGGAAAGCAAAATACGCAATTTCATTTATTTGGATGACAAAATACATCATCCAAGTAAACAAATTTCAGCTTATTTTGATTTAAAAACAAAACTACAAAATCGTTTTTGATATTATTTGTACGAGACCACTTCTAAAGTGTGATCTGTTTGTTAAAAATTACCAAGACTTACTACAATTAACAACACGTCTTATCACTTTAAACCATTTGGCAACGTTCAGATATCAAAATGGCTGACATCAAATGCATCGTTTTGACTGACCCGTGGTGGAGTAATGTATAATTCAAAAATAATGAAAAACTAGACAACCGGAAACTTGAATAAATAAAAGCTAAAATGTGGCACAGGGATATATTATAGCCTGAAATAAGATATAGGCTACTTTTATCCCTGGAATAGGTTCCCATGGGCTGCGGGAACGGGATAAAAATTTCATGATTACTTTTGGTCGCGATAACCGACAGCGTGCTTAAAATCTTCCCTGAAAACATATGCATTTATCAACGAAAACCTGAACGATATCGGATCAGTAGTCAGTTTTAGAGAATATCGCGGATACATACGGGTCGAACCGAGCACCTTCTTTTTATGAAGTCTGTTGAAAATACTACTTATCTCCCGACGACGGTACTAAGTAACAGTTACATAATGCATTTTCAAAGTTCCAGTTAATTTTCCAGAATCAATAAAATATAAAATAATATCAAGGATCAAGATTAATAAGTGAAGTATAAAATCGAGCGCTCAGGCAGCGATTCTATGTGTGTGTACGCGTGATGTGGCTGTGTGCGACTTAGATACCTAAATTTGAGTCCTTCGAAAATGTAATAGCGTCCTTAACGGATTTCATGACACTTATTCAGTTTTAACAACAGATAAAGTTTATCTGTATTACTTCGACGTTGTCGAAGGGGCACTTGGTTAAAACTGGAATTTACGAGAATTTCTCGCAAATCAATTTCTATTGAATTTTATTCAATAGGCACATTTGTTTTTATTGAAATTTCTTTCAATAGGCACATTTTATTTGCGAACGGATTTGGTCAACATTACGTAGGAGGATCGGTATTTGGTGTGTTTTGAATAAATATTTAACATTACATTAAAGAGTCCTATTACATTTTTTACAGAAATTCATGATTTTTGACGCTGTAGTTTTCAGCAGCAGTAAGATATTTTAATTATTTGATCCTGAATAACGATAGTGCCAGTCTCTTTCTTGTAAGTTAGAGTTACACATTTTCATTTTTCTTTTCGTGTAATTTACTAAAAATATTGTACGAACGCAGTTTGCAAGAAAACATGTCGGCAATGGAACTTTGACGGTCAAATTCACATTGTTACTATCAATTCTTTTAAAAGCTGAAATTACTAATAGGTAAGTTGAATGTTTTAATTGCTTATTGGAGTTCTAGAATTTCTTTAAAGTCCTTGAGTTTTCACGGAAAAAAACGTATAGAAAGCTTAATTTAAGCCAGAAATGTCTTGATTCAGCGTCCATTATATTCCAAATAAAAACAATTTTATCAAATAAATTAATATAATATAAAATTTCAATCTAAAATGAATACGTTTCATTAGTTTTCGTTGGTCAATATAATAAAACAAAATTACAATAAATAACATTAAAGTACTATATATTCTGCGTCAATTCAGCGCGCGCGCTCCTCAGTCTCGCGCGAGCGCCCAAATAAACTATAATCCTATTCAGACTAGTAAGTATCAAATTTTTTTCGCGGACTATAGATGTACCCCCAACGCAGACCAACGTAACTTCGTCTATTGCAAACGAGCATTTACGATTCGTAATAGGACTCTTAATGTCAAAATAAAGAAACGTGTTATGTGTTACTGAATTCGTCACTCCACTATTTTTACAAGTTAGAATGTATTACTGTATTAGTGACTTGTACTTGTTAAATGAGTAGGTAAATGATGTTTAGTTTGTATTTTGGGTTTTCAACTTACTCATCAAAATGTTACGCAGTACCTACATTGGTCCATACAGCACATCAGCAGATAGCCGACGCAGATTGCGCATGGATAAATAAATAACAGTTTAATAACCAATTGAAAATAAAAGTTATTTTAATTAATATACAAGAAAAAAAATGAATTGTTAGGTAGATACTGTAAATATCTAATTTTGTCATACCATCACGCCGGTTATTCAAGATGGGTTAAACAGAGGTGTATCTTACATCAACCTGGCAAAGTTTTTTAGGCTTCGTGAATGTTACTGAAAATTTCCCGATGGGAAAAATCAATAACATTTGAGCCGACCTAGGAATAAAATCCAGGATTTCCTGTTTAGCAGTCGCTTTTGCGACTACTCGACCTCATCTATTTTATTATTATCATTTTTTTTTAATACAATTACAATAGTATTGTTGACCAATTTCCGCAAGCAACTATATAATTTGAGTTACAACTTTGTTTCACTTACTGCGCTTTAACTCGTCGCCAATGTGGTGTTCACTAGAATCACTAGTTAAACTTTTGAGGTTTGGATTAAAACCACTCAATTAACAGTAAGTAGTTTGCAACTCGAAGGGATCGTCTAGTCGCCATCAGGGCTTGTTGGGGACTGCCTCACGACGATACCATCGGATTACAAACTACGTTTATTGTTTATACATCACAATAACATTACGTGAATTAGCCCTCTGGAGGAGAGCAGGTCAACACGGATTCCACCAGGCAGTGGTACGTTCCCAATGGGGCTGAGTCCAATACTGAATGACTGTCCGGATCAGTTTTCAGCAAAAGGTCCAAGCAATTAATTGGGTTTATGGGCGTCTACATCCGGTACCCGCGTTGCCACATTCATCAAGATTCAAGATTCAAGATTCAAAGCATTTATTTCAAATAAACCATTTACAGAAAGAAGAAAGAAAGAAAATTTATTCACTCCGCCAGAAGCGACACACAATTACAACTTAAATTACCAAATTAAAAAACACAATAAACTAAAAACTAAACAAAACCAGAAACATTCATCTATGTCAGGCCGGGCATCAATCTACCTAATCTACTTAATCTACAGGCACTTTTGAAATGTCAAGGTCGGTCAGTCAAAAACATGAGGCTATTTGCACGTTCCAAAGCATAGATCTCTATGGAGAAGAACGTGCAAGAAACTCCATGGACACTCTTTTAAATCATGTGATGTTTTACAAAAATCTTAGTTACATGTACTTGCTTCTTCATGTGAGGACAATGCAAAATAAAAAAAAAACTTAAAACAACAACTTAAATATAAATATGAAAATAAGCCAGTGGTGGTTAAGAGATGACCAGTCTTAACTGACGGCGCCCGTTCACGAACTTGACGTATGTATCGGCACCATTCAGCTCAACCATTTTGAAGGGAACCGAATGATCCAACACACACGCCGCCATCAGCAAAATATTTGAGTGAGCATGACATGCTCTCGATCACCATGCTCGTTCATGTCAAACAAGTAAACTAATCACATATATATTATGTAAATGGCCCCATGGTAGTCACATTTACAAAATTTGAAAAAATGCTTCTACTTTACATAAAACTATGGTTGTCAATGACCAAGTAATGAAAGATGTATAACAAACAATTTAATTACTTTAAAACAGCATTATTATAAAGAAAAAAAAAATATTGTAAGTATTTATTTATTAATTTTTTGGTTCACCAACAATTGTATACACTAACATAAGCACATTACACAGAAACAACTGATTAGGATAGAGTGTAACAATCTCTTACAGGTAAACTCTGCATGCACAGAAAACGTTGTCGTAACATAAAAAAAGTCTTAAATCTTATCAACAAAGCTGCTCAGAAAACTCAACAAATCAATTGAGCTAAGTAAATAAAACCAAATTAAACTAACTTAATCTAATACACAATTTAAACTAGATAACACAAAGGTAGGTAGCCTTAATTAACCCACCCAGCGAGATTATGCAGAGCTACGAAACTCAATGTTCGGGGAGATACTTATAAAAACTGGCTTTCAACTTGCCCAAACCATCAAAATGGAGGTCGATCCGATCACTGCAACCATTCACAGCCTTGCAAAACCTCGCGTAGGGAGAACTTGCACCCAAAACCGTTCTTCTCTGCGGAGGACAGAGTGGTGTTATAGGACTGTGAGGAATTCTTGAGGGGGCACGGAAGTTAAACTTATTTAATATTTGTGGACAGTCGATTTTGTGGGCCATAACTTTACACACAAACATCGCGTCATTCAGACGTCGACGTTTATCAAGAGAAACCATATTAAAGTGCTTTAAGCCTATCACTATATGAACGTATTTTTTTGGACAAGCCGCAAGCGTAGGCCAGATGCCCAAGAAAACGTTTTTGTACACGTTCAAGGCGCTATGAGTGAGTAGCATAGTGTGGCCGCCAGACCACACTACAGTACTCTAATGTGCTTCGAATCAAACAATTATATAGGATAATTTTTGTTCTGCAGCTTTTAAATTGTTTTGTATTTCTGAAAAGGAAACCCAGCATTTTGGAAGACTTTTTTACTAAATTGTCTATATGAGGGATAAAGGTTAATTTCTGGTCAAAGAAGGTCCTTTATTGTGTCCAATTCCTTTATTTTTTCTCCGTCAAAATAATAATCCTGGTCAATGAGATGATGTTTCTTGGTAAATTTTATATGGTATTATTTGCCAGGATTTAGGAGCATCTGGTTTACTTGGCACCATTTCATCAACTCATCCAAATCACTTTGTAATTCAGAAGCGTCATGCTTAGATTTAACTATTTTGACGAATTTTAAGTCATCAGCAAACATAAAAATTTGGCAGTGGCGAAAGCAGTTCGGAATGCCATTTATAAAGAAGTTAAATAAAACCGGCCCCAGGTGAGACCCTTGTAGCAAGCCCGAGGATATGTGTCTGACAGTTGATCTAAAACCATTGATTACAACAAAGGAAGTTCTATTCTCAAGATACGAACTTAACCATGAGAGCAAAGTCCCAGTGATACCATAGGTTCTTAATTTGTCAGTGAGAATTTGATGCGAAACTCGATCGAACGCCTTGCTGAAATCTGTATATATAACATTAGCTTGATGGCCAGAGTCTATTGCTGTCGCTAACAACTCAGTAAAAGTGTCAGATTGGTATTTGTGGAACGAGACTCCACGAAACCATGTTGTCCCTCACTTAAGTAAATTTTAAGATGATTTTCAATGTAAGGGCAGATCAAAGACTCAAAGATTTTACCTAGGGTTGACAAAATTGAAATGGGTCTATATTAGACCCATTTCAATTTTGTCCTGATCTATAGTTTGAAAGTAGGTCCTCGTTGTTTGATTTATGGATGGGGACGACCTTTGCTTCCTTCCACTTCGAAGACTCCACTAGACAAAGATTTATTAAAAATAAGCAACAGAGGCGCAACCAGCTCACTTGCACACTCATAAATGAATATTGGTGGTATAATACCATCTGGACCAGCACCTTTGTTGCAATCCAAACTTTTTAGTTTTTTGTATAACGCTTCGCTATCAATGACTGGGTTGTTAATAGATATGCTATTTTCTTGAACTTGATTAATAGTTGTGGTTTTACGGGTACTACAGTTTTCAGCAGGGCTGTATACAGAAGAGAAGTAAGAAGCAAAAAACTCACATATCTCCGTCCCATCTGATGATGTAGCTGTTCCATCCGTCATAGATAAAGGATATGTGCTGGATCCACCTCGTTTAGTTTTAACATAGGTCCAAAATGATTTAGGGTTATTGATTATATTGTGTTATTGTATAACAAATCGTGGCAAGTGCATCACAGCGTTTGCTGATTATCTTCAACTCAATCCTGCCCAACGGGTTATGGTAAGTATTGTAACGTTTCCTAATCTTATTTTTTGTATTTAATATCTTAATTAGAGATTTGTTAAACCATGGTGGATACTTACTATGTTTGGGAATTTTAATAGGAATATATCTTTGAATGGCACCATCGAATATGTTATAAAAATCCTGAACCATATCATTAACGTCATGCTGCCCCTCAAATAATTCCTCCCAGTCCTGTTCTTGTAAGTATTTTTTAATTGGGACATAACTTGTTCTACGGAAGTCGCGTAACTCATTCATGATGTTATATGGCAGTTTGGCTTCTTTTTTAAGACAAATATTTATATCTAGGGGTGGATGACACTGATCAATATTACATAAGGAGCCAGTACTTTCACTTACATAACACAGTAGATGATCAGTTAACACAAGATCTAGAATGCGAGAGGAGGCATTATATACGTTTTTACATTGATTGAGTTTATTAAGATACGTGAAATCCAACAAAGTTTCACAGGTATTAGGCTTTTATTCTGATTATTGACATCTTTCCAGTTTATACACCCTAAATTGAAGTCACCCATGATATATGTACATGATTCCTGAAGTTGTTCAAAAACAGCGTTACAATTATTTAAGTTTTTTTCTAAGTGATTGAAGTGTACTGGCGGCGGCAAGTATACAGCGCAGAAAGCTATTCGACGAAAACATTTATTGGGAGGAAGGTCCAAAGTAACCCAGAGATCCTCACAACCACTCTCAAAATGTTGCACACGTTTAGGATTGAATTTCTTTTTGACAGCAATCAAAACACCCCCACCCTCTTTACCAGCACGTTGGGAGTCTTGTCTATCCCTCCTATGGACCGTATATCTGTCATCGAATAGCTCACTGCTCTGGATTGAATTGTTAAGCCAGGTCTCCGAAAAAATTATAACATCGTAGTTATTAATACAAACATTGCGGAAAATCATATGCGTTTTTGTTCGCAATCCTTTGCAGTTTTGATAGAATATATTTAAGTTATCGAATTATGGACATTATGAATTTCACAGGGGCATGCATTTTATAGATGAAAGGAAGATACCCTCTTTTAAAACTAAACTAACTTATTTAAGGACTCTAAATTCTTTATCAAAATATGTTCGTCTGCTATAGTTTTTCTAACAAAAATCCTGCTGTTTCTCACCCAGACAAATTGATATCCCTTGTCCTTTGCCTTTTGTCTAGTGGCTGCATGGAGCGCTTTATTAGCAGGAGATAGATGTTCAAGTACGAACACGGGCATTTTATTTCCAGCAATACCCATGAGTTGACTAATCGTATTATGAGTACAAAACAAAAAATAAAATACAAAACAAAAAAGAGGGTGAGCATCTCTTCCAGACATTAAAACCTAACTAGTGGACCCCCGCGGCTGTGACTGTGGAGCAGGACCGGCATTTAGCCAAACATTTTTATCGAGGATATAATCTTCCAGTTTATAATATGCTTTACTACATAGTGTGCGTTTTATGCATCCTTTAAATTTTCTCTCATTCAGTTCGAGAATATCAACTGGTATTTTATTATAAAATTTAACACAGTACCCCATAAAAGAAGTGTGTACATTAGCCAATCTGAACCGGGGTTGATCTAATTTGTTCCTATTTCTCGTATTAAAATTATGCCTGTCACTAATCTTGTTAAAAAGATGAAGATTTTTCCGAACATACATAATGTTTTCGTAAATGTATTGACAAGGTACCGTCATGACGTTAATATCCTTAAACAGTTCCCTTAGGGAATCGCACCGCCGGAGATTGTATAAGGCTCTGATGGCTCTTTTCTGTAGAATAAATATGGACTCGATGTCTGCAGCTCGTCCCCATAATAAGATACCGTAAGACATGATACTATGAAAACATCAGCTGGGTTAGATCTAGCGTTAAAGCACACTTGTGAGCCTCATATTCAGTTATCTCGTACGAACAACCACTCTTTTTCTTTAGGCTTGTGATCTCACCTTTATGTCAATGTTCTACAGCTGACTTTGAATATGAACCATCCGCACATCACACTCATAAGTGTGTATTCTTTGGCAGACTGAACGTAATATTACGCATGTTTAATGGAACACTGACACTGACCCATTATAAGATAGGTCTGAATTAAGTAACGTATAGATACAAGCTTCTTTCAGCGCCATCTACCGTCTACTGTTTGAATTATGTTGAGTTTACGCATTACTGCCGCCCCAACGATATATACGTCTCTTTCACACTTGTGGGATCGTGTTTTCGTCGTATAGCGACTCATGCCAGTTTGTGGCCGACGTCTGTGTAGTGAGGTTATAATTATTTTATAGAACGAAGACCTAATCGTTGTTAAGTGTGTTTAAGACTAAATTTAAAGGTAAGTTTCATCAAATTGTGTAATCATAAATTGAAAAAATCAATTTTAGGTCAGTTTACTACATATTTTAGAAATATATTCTGTGTTACATTCAGTTTAGAGCCAGTTTATCATTGAACGTTGATAAATTTTTCGAAGCCCATTACGAGTTAAGTCTGTTTACTATTAAAACCTATCCATTATTAAAGGTTTATGACATTCTTTGAAATTTATCGATATGTTTATGAGTGATCCATAACACATTCAAGGCAGCCGCGTCACTTATATTATAGAATAATGAAGAAGATTAAGGGTAAGCTTATTATTTTGTTAAGTAAAATATGACATCGCATCATATCATATTCGTCTGCTTGTGCTGTTCGAATAACGACTTACTTTTATCATCATGCCTCGCTTGAGTGACTTTTTAAAAGTGAAAATAATCGTCCTTTGGGAACAAAATCAAAGTTTAAAGAGTATTGCTAGAGAATTAAATGTCGACGTAAGTGTAATCTTAAATAAAATCCGTTCACCATTACATTTCCATTTACTTATTTATTTATTTATAGAGAAACACAGTTCGTTTATGGGTGCGACGGTATCAAGAAACTGGTGACTTACACAAATGAATCCGAACGTCATCGTGATATTGTTAACAGGCATACCATGGACCCTTTTACAAGCACCAGATCAAGTGCCACAAAACATGGTGTTTCGCTTACCACTGTCCGAAGACATTTACTTGCAGCTGGGATCCACTGTTGCCAGATGGGGGGATTCCCCCCAAATTTGGGGGTATTTACAGACCACGGGGGGATTTTTGGGGGGACAAATCCTTTGCGGGGTTCTGCGGGGGGAAAAAAATTGGCTTGGAGGTAATTGGAGGATTTTTTTGAAAAAGTTTTATATCTGAACGCGAGCTGTAAGGCACATTTGTTAAACATGACTTTTATTGGGACTTATCTGAAACCTTGGCAAATAAATTATTTCAAGCCACTGATGCAACCCCTTTGAAGTTGCTTGAAGAAATTAATAATTTATTGCTGACCTATTTAGCCATTTTAATACCTCCAGCTCAACTGGAAAAAGCGGACAAACATAGTTTGTCTAACTATGATTTTGAAAAGTACGTCATGGACTCGTCGTACGAATTTTGGGTATGCATTCAATGAAAAGTCAGAAGGTATAACAGATCACGAATTGAAAGACGTGAGGCAACGGTGCAAAGAATTCCCTATGGAAATCTGCAAGCAAATACAGAAGAGACTACCAACTAACATGAAATCTTGAGAAAATTGCAAGCTAATGAGCCCGAAAAATGCGACGACGCGACGTCTCAAATGAAACCCGACATTACAAATTTAGCCAAATCATTTAAAAGACCGTCTGCAATGATGTTGACTCAGTGGTACAAGAGTGTAATGCTTTACATCGAACAACCTGGAAATCCACACAAAACACCGAAGAGTTCTGGGTTGAAGTGTATGGCTTCAAAAATGCAGTCGGTGATAGAACTTACGGACGTGTAAGCAAATTGACATTAGCAATTTTGTCGTTGCCTTTTTCTAACGCGGTTGTGGAAAGAGCCTTCTCGCAAGTTGCGATTATTAAAGACAAACTGCGAAACAGATTAGCCATCAACACGGCCGAATCCATTTTGAGAATAAGATATTCAATGCCGGAAGGATGTGTTAATTTTAAACCAACTTCAAAGATGCTCAAGAGATTTAACTCGGAGAAAATGTACGGAACTGCAGACGACGCAAGTGGAGATGCTGATCCAGTCATGGAAGCAATTGCTGAATTATTATATATTTTTTTAAATAAATAAATATTTTTCCAATTACTGGGGGTTTCTTCTCAAAACACTAACATTTTGGGGTTATTTCGGGTGAGATTGGGGGAGAATGCTAGATCATCATCTGGCAACATTGCATAAGTATAAACCTGCGAAAAAAATTGAATTACCAATATATGTATGTATATAGTATAGTATTTAAACTCGTTAAGCATTCGCAACAGACTGACTTTTTATTTTAAACTTCAAATAAACAATTGTCATACATAGTTTAATTAGACTTACTAGATGGCATTAGTTGGAGTTAAACAGAGGTGTTACCGACATAATATTATCCTTTTTTTATTTTGATACAACATACTAACACCCCCACTTATCAAAATAAGCTTAACATTATGCACTTACAATGCCTAACATATTCATGAACTTATAATGTTTTAAATGACACAAACCCTTAGTCAGAATGTCAGCCGGCATTTCTTCAGTAGGTACATATTTAACATTAATTATCTTCTCATCAATAACATTTCTAATATAATGATAACGCACATCTATGTGTTTCGACCTGTTATGACACTGTTGGCTAGAGGCCAATTTCATGGCACTTTGATTATCACAATGTAAATTAATTACATATGAATTCCCAGTAATCTCATGAATCAAATTTCTTAAATAAACTGCCTCTCTAGAAGCTTCGGACATAGCCGTATACTCAGATTCTGTACTAGACAGACTAACTGACTTCTGTTTACGGCTTTGCCAGGAAACTGCTGACCCTGACATCATAAAACAGAAACCAGTGTATGATTTTCTGTCTATGGCCCAGTCGCTGTCTACAAATCCTTGCAAATCCATGTCATTACTGACATACTTCAAACAATAATTTTTAGTATATTGCAAGTACCTCAATATTCGTTTTGCATAATTATAACAACTTACATTATAACAAGTATTAAACTGGCTGAGATAGCTTACAGCATAGGCAATGTCTGGCCTTGTTAATACTGCCAGGTACATTAAACTACCAATGAGTTTTTGATAAGGAACATTAGGCAAACATTCGGTAGATTTTTCTATATTCAATTTTGGTTCAATAGGAGTACTTTGGGGTTTACAATCTGACATCTGGAATCTTTCAACTAATTGTTCAATGTACCGTGTTTGATCAATAGTGATAACATTTTTGTCTTTGTTAACATTTATTCTCATTCCCAGATACTGTCTAACATGACCCAAATCCTTTAACTTGAACTCTGAAGCTAACACATTTTTCAAGTTTTCAGTTTGTTTATCATTATTTGAAAATATCAAAAATCATCCACATACAACCCTATTATTATTTTAACATTACCCTTACTTTTTGCAAACAAACATGGTTCATATTGACTGTTGTTAAAACCTAATTTACCAAGACAATCTTTTACTCTCTCATACCATGCTAAAGATGACTGCTTTAAACCGTAAATAGTCCGTTTTAATCTCAACACATTTCTATGGTTTTCTATGGGTTTGATGGCCTGAAATAAATGTATTTTATTTTTTTTTTTTTTTTTTTTTTTTATTTCCCCCACTTTTGTTTGCAAAACCTTCAGGTATTGTCATGTATATTTTTTCTTTTAAAATGCCATTTAGAAAAGCAGTAGTTACATCTAAATGTGTTATACTCATTCTCATTTTAACACTAAGAGCAAATAATAATCTGAGAGTGGAATGACGAATTACAGGCGCAAAAGTACGATTATAATCTACACCTGGCTTTTGCGAAAAGCCACAAGCCTAGCCCGGTACCGCACATTATTGTCCATATCATACTTTTTGACAAACGCCCAACGACACTATACTACAGACGCAACACCAGGGTTTTTAACAAGCTCCCACGCGTCATTGTCGTCAAATGATTGCAGTTCATCAGTCATGGCACGCCTCCACTGTTCCTTCTCTGGCCCCTTCAGAGCCTCCGAAATTGAGATCTCTTCTGATGCTGGAACAGTACTGGATATGCACAGGTTATTGTAGCCGTATCGCTCAGGCTGTTTCCTTTGGCGCTTTGTATTTAAATATGGCTCTGGCTCTGGAACTGATGCAGTCTGGGCCTCCGGCACGTGCACCTCACCTGGTACATGTTCATGATGTATGTCTTCACCGTCAGTGTATACTGAAGAATCTGAAGAGCTGTCACTAAGATCCTCCACTTCTGGATCAAAGGGTACCCCCACTGAATCGCGGCTCTCCTTCTCCACGCTGATCTCTGGTGTTTTCTCACTATACTGTGCTGTCCCATCATCTGGTATCCATATAGCCTTTTCGCTGGTTTCAATGCCATCTGTCTCGCCTTCCATCACAATGACATCCCTGCTGGTAATATTAGTGTTTTTAGTAGGGTTATACAACCTGTATCCTTTCACGTCCTCTCCATATCCAACTAAGATGTGCTGTGTAGCCTTTTTATCCCACTTGAGGCGTTTTTCCTTGGGAACATGGACCATCACCTTACTTCCAAACAATCTGATATGACTTAGGTCAGGTTTTGACCCATGCCACAGTTCATAAGGGGTTTTCGGTACTCCTGACACAATGGACCTGTTTTTCAGATAAACAGCTGTATTGGCCGCTTCTGCCCAAAATCTCTTGTCCAACTTTGCATCATACAATAGACATTTGCCCTTTTCCACCACTGTGCGATTAGCCCTTTCACAGATTCCGTTTTGTTCGGGCGTGTAAGTGTTAGTTTTCTGGTGAATAATACCACTTTGTTTTAAATAGTTTTCAAATTCTTTACTGCGGTATTCAAGTCCATTATCGGTGTGAAAGATCTTTATTTTCTTCCCTTGCTGTTTTTCTATCATCAATTTAAACTCTTTAAATCTACTTAAAGCTTCATTTTTCTTTTTGAGGAAATAGATGAAAGTCATCCTACTGTAATCATCGATAAATAACATGAAATATCTGCTGCCATTTAGAGACTTCACCTCCATTGGTCCACACAAATCACTGTGTATTCGATGACATGTCTCAGTACTACGTTCACCAACATGAGAAAAAGGTAATCTCATCTGCTTTCCCTCACAACAGGTGGTACATTCTGCTTTTGTTATGTCAAATGATCCTTCATATGACAAGCCGTCTATGATGCCATTTCTCATTTTGTTCATATCTTGACTGTTGATGTGAGCTAACCTTCTGTGCCATAATCGCCCGGTAACTGCAGGAGCTGCCAACACGTAACTTGGCGACTGCAACCTCAATTTGTAAATACCATCAGTTAAATCAGCTATCGCAACTAAAGCATCATTTCTGTCATAAATATAACAATGATTTTCTTGAAATACAACATTGTTGCCATTCCTGATAAGCTCGCTAACTGATATCAATTTTGTTGTCAAGCTGGGCACGCATAGCGCGTTTTTGACCGTTATGTGACATTTCAAATCAGAAACGATGTCCACATCTCCAGAACAATCAACCGACACCTTAGTTTCGTTTGCAACTACGATTTCTGGTAAACTCGGCAATAGGTTTATGTTTTTCATCCAATCTTTGTTCACAGTCATATGTGCACTTGCACCACTGTCGACGTCCCGGTCTTGTTAAATTTTCCATTTATGAAAACAACGTTAAACACGCATTTACCAGCGGTTTTTTTTATTAATGGGCACTGATTCCGATAATGTCCGCTGCTTTTACATTTATAACAAACTATTTCTTTTGTTATCGTATCCGTAACTGTCGCTGTTTTCTTGTATGTCGTATTTGCACCGCCATTTTTCTTTGGTTTAGTGTTATATGAGTTATTTTTATTTCTCGCCAAGAATCATTGAGTACTACTTATAAGACTCCAAGAATGCAGCGCCATTGCTTTCTGACTCTATGGTACACAGAGTACTACTTATAAGCCATAACCTATTAAAACTCACAACAGACTGACTTTTTATTTTAAACGTCAAATAAACAATTGTCATACATAGTTTAATTAGACTTACTAGATGGCATTAGTTGGAGTTAAACAGAGGTGTTACCGACATAATATTTATTATCCTTTTTTTATTTTGATACAACATACTAACATATAGGTATATATTATAGTAAATATGTATGTATGTGTATTATAAGTATATAATTTATTTATGTACTGCGTACCCATTATATTTATCATTATGACATCTTTTATTATTATTATTTTTTATCATTGTTCCTCTCAAAGAGAGCACCTGCCATCTAATCTCTTCACCACCCTTGATTGACTGGTAGAGAATGCCTAAGGCATTAAGTCCGCCTTTGTACTTTTTTTTGTGCGAAAAGTTTAAATAAATTAATAAATAAATAATTGACCGAAGCTCATCGTCAAGCCAGAATAAGATTTGCGAGCCAATATATGAATTTTGATTGGGAAAATGGAATTGTCATTTTCACCGACGAAAAGACATTTAAGTCGGATAAAGATGGACGTAAGATACTGTGGAGAAGACCAGGTGAACGTTACAATATTCAAAAACCTTTGAGGACTACTGGCAGGTTAACTCTGGTTAAGCAATAGTTAATTTACCTAGGTTAGGTAATTAAATATTAACCTGCTCAGTACTCACTTCGTTAAAATATAACTACTACTCATTTATTTTCTAAATAATGTATCAGTAGCACTGCCCTATTACTACTTGTTGCATTAGTAATCATAAAATTGACATATTATAATAAGCGTAACAATGACATATCCTTTTAGTATAGGGTATAGTAATAAAACTTTTGCGTGTTTTCACGATATTGGGGATGGATGTCTTCAGCGGGTCCTGGAGAGCTTGTTGAAGTCGGTGCTCGAATGAATGGCGAACGTTACTTGGAGATCTTAAGAGAAATGATGATTCCAACAGTACGCAACGTATACCCAGACGGACATATTAATTTTATCCAAGACTAGCTGACCCGCGCAACTTCGTCTGCGTCACATTTTCCATTACTGCTCCGCTCCTAGTTGTCTGATCTTTCAAATCGGACCAATAGTTCCTGAGATTAGCGCGTTCAACCAAACAAACAAACAAACAAACTCTTCTGCTCTAAAATATTAGTATGGTGCATCGGTCAGTAACGGTTATTGACTGGTTTTCAACACAGAGATATTTATTTTGCTTTTATACGCGTTTTTACATAATTTAGATACTGTAAACATTGTAATTTAAAAAATAGTAAGCAAAAAAAAAGAGACATAACTTTGATTGATTGGCCATCTAAAAGCCCTGACTTAAATCCGATAGAAAACTTGTGGGGTCAAATGGTGCTTAACTGGGACTCGAGTGAAATAAAATCATAAAAGAATTTAGAAGAAGAGGTTATGAGAACTTGGGAATCATAGCGATTAAGTAACATTTGTTTTAATATGGTAAATGGAATGAGATCACGATTAGAACAATTAATAGAAAGTGAAGGTTACCCACTTCGCTATTAGTATTGTTTAGACCCCACAAGTTACGGTTTAGCTTTTTAAAGTGACGTTATTGTTTATTTTATTAAAGTTTTGAAAAACTTCGAGAGATGTAAATTGTGATTCTGTTTGTTTCACGCGTGAATAACATGTTGGTTCTCTTTTGGAATCTTCAAAACTAAATTCTCAGTTTTATCAGTAAATAAATATATATTAATATATAAATTTGTTATAGTTAGGAGTGGATTGGCCCAAACAAGTTTAGTTAGATAAAGTTTATATCTATGCGTATTTATAGTAACCGGCAAATCAATATTGCACCAGAAAGGTAAGATGTGAAAGCTTAAATTCTGTCAATTCAACATTGTCGTGTCATTGTTGTATTGTCGCCTTCTGGCATAACATAGCGCTCTTTCGTCATTTATAATAAGATCTGTATATATGTACCTGTGTTAACAAATAAAACTGATTCTGATTCTGATAGCGTCAGAAAGTAGCGAGCTGTCAATTTGAATGTGTTTATGTTTTCTTTATGGTCTATTTTAAACATTAAACTGGGTATAGTTAATCTATGTTTGGTCGAAACCACTCCAATGAATTATTTAACAATAATAAAAATTACTATGTTTATAAGTAAATCGTTTTTATTCCGCCTTATAACCACCTACTCCCCCTCTCAACCCGCAACGCAACACCTTGATTATTCAGCCTAAATATGCTAATATCGTTTAGCGCATAACAATTTCGTATTGATGTCAATTACGAACATATAGCTAAGTAATTTATATTGATCAACACTAACTTTATTGAAGTCACAGAGATGGCGCGCATGTAAACTTCGTAGTATATCATTCTTTCGACGATGTCACTTAATATAAATTTTAGGGGTAAGGTTTCTCTGGAAATGACAATTATTATGTATCAATAACGTAAACAATTATTGTTCAATGAGTTTCTTGCATGTTTACTTGTGGAATCAATATTATTAACCACCCAAAGATGTCGCTTTTACTAATATCGGGGGGGGGGGGGGGGCGAGCTCCCCCATAATATTACTACTTTAAATGTTTTAGGTCGATAATGTCATCCAATAGATAAAAAAAGATGATAGAGCTTGTTCAGAACCCGGCGGCACAGCCGGCAACACAACATAAATAACATGAATCGGTGCGATCAACTGAAGTGGAGGTAACAAATTAAAGTATAACTTTTAAAAATGTATATGTGTGTGTATGTGTTTGTATCAATTTCTTATGTATTTTATTGCTACTACAATAATATGTTTTATTTTTTAACATAGATGTTAGCTGAAATAACAAACAAGCCCGAAAATCAGCGTTACTCAAACATACAACAATATTTTGAAACTTCGGTATCGGCTTCAGTCAGCAATGAAAATCACCTTCATAACAATACAAAAAAATACAAAATCCTTTATTTCAAATAGACCAGTTTGCAGGCACTTTTGAATAGTCAAGGTCTGTCAGTCAAATAGATGAAACTAATTCTGCCGCGCTAGGGACAAGAGCAGCAAGTTGTTCTGCAAAAAAACACACTCGCCGACCCTATATCCAACGCGGCAGTTACAAGTTCCAATGAATAGATCCTATGGAGAAGAACGTGCAAGAAACTCCATTGACACTCTTTTAAACCAGTCGTCAGTGTTTACAAAATCCTGGTTACATTATTTAATGAGTCTATACAATGCAAAAATAATATTACAATCTTCAGCAGGTCCAACAATGTTTTCACATCTTTTTCAAAGTTCGGGCACTTTAGTCGCTGCGGAGCGGACCTGCATTGAGCCAAGCAAGTTTTATCGTCAATGTACTCCCCTAGTTTATAATATACTTGTTTGTATTGTGTGTGTTTTATAAAAAAAAAAAAATCGTCTCATTCAGTTCTTTCAAAAAATTCAAAATTCAAAAGTCATTTATTCAAATTAGGCTGAGGGCCAGCACTTTTTGAACGTCATGTTTTACAAAAGACAGTCCCCCAAAACGCCCGCCCGTCACCACTTCCTAGTGTTTTAGCTGTGGAGAAGAAGTGGCCAACAAACTCCCCAGCAACACAACTGTCTGTTACGTTTTAGGAACTAGAATTTTACACTAATTAATATGCAAGGTAATCCAAAAATTCAAAATTCCTTCTAAAATTTACATGACACAAAAATAAATATATACATTATTTATCACTTGTTAGCTACTAGCACTATGACACTAAAACAAAATACACACTTAAGCAAGTGTTGACGTATGTGGATTTAAATAAGTATAAAAAAAATGACCTACATAGTCAGACAAATAAATAAAAAAAAAGAAAATAAAAGAACAAATAAAATAAAATAAAATAAAAAATTATATGAACACATATAACCTGTCATAAAACTACTATACTATCTACTTATACACAAGGAACATGATAATTTGTCTTGCGTTTTCACAGCGACCAACTATTCTTATCGTCTAAATAATCATTAATAGAATAGTATGCCTTGGAACAGAGGTTAGATTTTACTTTTTCTTTAAATGAGTTAAAAGGCAGATCAAGATAAGAAATTGGAAGTCTATTGTATAAACGGATACCGAGCCCCACAAATGAATCATGGACCTTACGAAGTCGGTGTGAAGGAGCATGTAGCTTGTGCTTGTTTCTGGTGTTAAAGTTGTGGATGTCGCTCGTTTTACTGTATAAATGTATGTTTTGCCTAATATACAGGGAAATTGAAAAAATACCCGAAACCTCTTAGGCAGTGAAAGTACACATGATTATAAGCAACTTTTGTTTTGGTAAAACTCCGAAATCTCGAAAAAAATATCAGCTGTTTCATACAAAATGCAGTATTTAGCCAATGAAAATGTATGAAACAGCTGATATTTTTTTCGAGATTTCGGAGTTTTACCAAAACAAAAGTTGCTTATAATCATGTGTACTTTCACTGCCTAAGAGGTTTCGGGTATTTTTTCAATTTCCCTGTATAAAATGTTTGCAAAAATAAATTGAGATGCTACCGTGAGAATTCCAATCTCTTTGAAAATTTCTCTTAATGAAGCTTTTGACCCTAGCTGATATATTGCTCGCACAGCACGTTTTTGTAAGACAAATATATTTTGTATATCAGCAGCTTTTCCCCACAATAAAATACCGTAGGACATAACACTATGGAAATAACTAAAATAGACTAACCTAGCTGTATCAACGTCAGTAAATTGTCTAACTTTCCTAACGGCGTATGCGGCAGAGCTGAGCCTTCCCGACAGGCTTGATATATGTGTGGCGGTATTTTGTTATAAAACTTCAAACAGTATCCCATGAAAGATGTTTGCTACTTTAGAAAGTTTGAAACCTGGTTGAATTAATTGGTTCCTATTTCTAGTGACATAGTTATGTCTGTCGCCTCGTTTACTGAAAAGATATAGATTATTTCTAACGTACATGATATTTTTATTGACAAGGGACCGTCATGATGTTAATTTCTTTAAACAGTTCCCTTAGAGAATCTCTTTGGCGGAGACGGTAAATTGCTCTGATGGCTATTTTCTGCAAAATGATAATAGACTCGATGTCAGCAGCCCGTACCCATAGTAAAATACCGTAAGACATTATACTGTGAAAATAACTAAAATAGACTAGTCTCGCGGTTTCAACATCTGTAAACTAACGATTTTTCCTAATAGCATATGCTGCTGAACTTAGCCTTCCTGCAAGAGATGTTAAATTAGGACCCCATTGTAGCCTTGAGTCTAGATTAATCCCCAGGAAAATTGTTTCTTCGACGAATTCTAGTTTCTCCCTGTTCAATATTATGTCACAATTATTATTACTATTCACATTTGGTTAAGTGAATCGAATGCACTTCGTTTTTTTCTCAAATCTCATAAAACCACAGTTGTCCACGATCGCACTGATGAGAGACATTCTAAATCTGAAAATATCGACTTAAGTTCCGTCAAAAAAGCAAAGACAAATACCAGTATATCTAAGACGATCAATCATCAGATCAATAATGTTTGCTTTAGGAGATTATATTCTAAAGAGGTTTAACTAAAGTTGATTTAGATGTATAATTTAATAGGTTGGATTATTTGTAGTGTGTATTATAGTGGGTTTATTTTTTTTAGATCGATTTTTTTGTATAATTGGAGCAATTCTTCGGCTTGATTTATTTATTTATTTATTTTATTATTTATGTACACACAGAAAAATAGTAAAATTTAACATTATAAATGTATATGTTGATTTACAGAACCTATAAATAAGACAGATACCTTACATTTGTTATTTAAAATCTGCTCCTTGTGAAGGTTCCTGCATTAATAGATTGATTACATTTAATGTTTTTTTATTAATTAAAAACGCTAATATTAACTTTATTTACGGTCTGCAAATTTGAATATCACCCAATCTCTAAATGTGTTTTCCTAAAGTAAAAATAAACAGACTAAATACTGAATTAGTCACTATTAATAACACATTATCCAAACTGAAACAGGCTTAAAAAATAATGGAACATTAGCATTTTAAAATATTTGCTAAATTTTTATAAAAAACTGACTTAACTTAGAATTACCTTTTTAACCGACTTCCCAAAAAAGAGGAGGTTATCAATTCGGTTGTATGTTTTTTTTTATGTTTGTTACCTCATAACTCCGACAATTATGAACCGATTTGAAAAATTCTTGTTTTATTTGAAAGAATATATATACTTGCAGATTGGTCCCATTTAAATTTTATGAAAATGGGTTACGAACTTTGGATTTTAAATCGAAATAGCTGGAATTCGTCTACTTGGATGATAGTTTTGTGTCATACAAGTAATCGAAATTGCGTATTTTGCTTTTCTGTGATTTTGCAGTGGTGTTGTTAGGTGTGGGGTAGGGTAGTTAAGTCTGTATTCCATTAAGCATGCGTAATATGTTAGATAGTATCTGTGGATAGTATTCAGTTTATATCTGGAGCAGTTTTTATGTGACAAACTTAAAAATGTTTTTCGTCGATAAAATTAAATATAGTTTCCCTCTTTTTCGTATCTTCACATTTGAATATGTAAAGGCTCACACTGTATAGTTAACAAAAACGTTTGATGGATTGATATGAAGGCATTGCCTTCTAAACGAAATAGTCTTAAGTCAAAAGTGGCTGTTCTGAAAAAAGAGACCTAAAAATAATCTCAGCAGATCGAGGCTTTAAACGTCGAGCATTAAAGCCCCTTGCTGCGCATGCGTCATTACATCGATCTTCTGCCAAGCAGCCAGGCCGGCAGCCCACACAGTCCCCCAGAGTTGTCATAGTGATCGGTCGCCCTATTGACAAGCAATTAATTATCTTCTCAAAGCTCTTTCATACATGTAAGTGTTTTTATAATGTTGTGTGATTTACTATTGTGACTGGAAGAGTTTTGTTTGATTATGTTGCGAATTTCGAGTATTTTTTATCGTATTTGATTTCAAATTGAACTAATTGAGATCTTCAAGCTAGTTTTCAAACGGTGTTCTGTAATTTCTTGTGCATTTATCTAGAAAGCGGAAAAAACTGGCAAAGTGCGAGTTGTATTATGTATTTTCTTTGTTGTTATAGCAGCAACAGTAATAAAAATTCCGTTAAAAAAACTTTTTTTTTCAAATTTTCAAATTGATTCTTATTTCTGCCTATTAAATATATAGATCTTAAATAGGCAGATCATTGATTGATTAAGTCGACGGACGGACGAACGGACAGACGGACAGCGGACGCTTAGTAATAGGATTCCGTGGTAACCCTTTTGGCTGGAACTCCTAAAAACCATAACGGGGTGGCTCTGTGCGCTGAATGACACTGGTTGAGTGGGTATGCTCTTCGCAAAAGATTGCTTCATCAAACTACTGTTGACGATATATAATATCAGACATAATTACATGTCGATTATTATTGAAGGCGTGGTCAGTGTTAAGTGTTTATTGCAAGATGGACGCAGATGTCTGCGCATTGCAATACGCATGTGCAGTTTTACTGGACATTCAACTTTGTAGTGATTGGATGTCAATTGACGATCGAATTCACTATACAAAGTGTGGTATAAACTTAGTTTCGGACAAAGGTTATTCGGGGGATTTTTTCAAATAACGATGATTGTTTAGATACATGCTTGGTGATGTTGTTTAGCCTAAAATATACGTGGACTCTTTTATATTGCCGTCATTATGGTAATAAGATGTTATTTTTCTTTTCAGAAACAGTTGCGTCATCGTAAACAGCGACAATGGTCAACTTCGATCTTGAGACTGCTAATGCTACTGTAAGTATTTATTTCGCTTTTTGAATATTTATGGACTTGGGAATGCAATTTATACCTTGTAAAAAGCATTTTGTAATTGTTTCTACGCTGGCGCCTTAGCGAAACAATAAGGAGAAACTTATCGGCGTGTCAAAAGCTAAACATGACCGACATTTTTTAGACCTATTGTTAATTGAAACATATTGCGAGTTTAGCTACGTAAAACGTTGCCATTTTGTTAAGGTTTAAAAAGTAGCTATGGTGGAAACAAAAACAGTTCGGAACTGTAATTTATCAGTTTTACGTATATGTTGTGAGTATTAACGCTGCATCAGTTTGTAAAATAATTATATTTATTTCTTTTGCGTACTACCTAAGCTAAGTCACAGACAATGCTTTAACTTATTGAATACATTACCCTGTTCGCATAACGCAGCAATTGTCTACTAGCTGTCCCTGCCACGTCACACTGTGAACTGCAACTTTCAATTTTTTTTCTTTCTTAACAACCTTTTCCTAACAGTAACAAACACAACAGATTTTCGGTCGAACTCGACCCACCCTCTTGCGCTTGATGCGATGACCAAGGGAAATAGGGATTCATCTATACTAATATTATAAAGCAGAAGAGTTCGTTTGTTTGTTTCTTTGGTTGAACGCGCTAATCTCAGGAACTACTGTTCCGATTTGAAAAATTATTTCAGTGTTAGATAGCCCATTTATCGAGGAAGGTTATAGGCTATATATCATCACGCTAAGACAAACAGGAGCGGAGCAATAATGGAAAATGTGACGCAGACGAAGTTGCGCGGGTCAGCTAGTTTTTATATAAATAGATTAATTATCAATAAAGTAATATAATTTATCATGGACCGTAACAATATGCAAAAGATTTTTAGATTGGGTTAACATATATAAATAAAATGTTATTAGGCTATGCGTTGGATAATACGACATTTGCGAAATGTACCAATATTTTTACGAAAGACATTTTTGAGAAAACTCACATACACTAACATCACATCGCGCGAAACCAGTGACTAGAAGAGTCATTTTTAATATAACCATTTTCAACAACATTTAAGGTTAAAATAGTTTTTAAAATTTTCTAATTAATAAATTCATTATAAGCTATTGTATTTGAGAGTGATGAACGCTGAAAATATAACAAGCGCTCGGCGACTTTGCCTTTTGTAAAGGCCGTACCCTGACCAAATAACCTTGAGCATTTTTTCCCTCAATAACAGCGCAAGAGATACAATAGCGAATACGCTCAGAATGTTGAATAAAATCGTTATAAAATCTAATTTTGGTCGTTTGAAAAAAATACTTCTACCAAAATGTTCAAAATTAAATTGCCTATCCATTAGTGTAAGTACAAAATCAAAATAATCGTTAGTTTTCGAGAAGATGCATGTTTTTAGTATTTTTTTCTCATTTCTGTGGTTTCGTTGTGAGGAGAATACTTGAACATCCTCTGTGAAGAGGATTCCGGGTGAAACTCGCTTCCATCTTCGGCCTAATCATCAATTTCCATCAGGTGAGATTTGGGCCAAGAGTCTCCCCGTTTTGTATAAAAAAAAAAAAACATTATACTTAGTAATAAAAAATAAAATCTACCATTTTGAAGCCAAGATTATGTAGAAATTTAATGTATTTTTTATTAGTTGATATTTCTTTTGGATAAAGAGTAGATAGCTCCAAAAAACAGCACAAAAAACGGCTAGCGCTGCGTTTTGCTCGGGGACGCGCCTTAACCAGCGACTGTATTGCTATTTTCGACCGTTTTTTCTATCGCGCATCTGAGACATTCAGCATTGCTCGATGCATCGTGATTATAATAAATGGCAATGCAAAGGATTGCATAGTATAATAAAACACATTTTGATAGTACAGGACGTACATTTGTCGAATAACGAGAACAGCTTTTGTTTGATCGCGATCTCAGTTTTTCCCGCAGGAACAGTTGTTCATTTTTTTAGTGCATAATTGTGGCCCCAACGGTCAATTATTTCGGGGTCATCCCGGTATAGGAAAGCTAGCGCGACTTTTAGAAGTGATTTTTTTTTAGCGGCGTTAATCACTTTTCTTGGGATGGGTATAAAATACTAAACTCGCGTCAGGACACGTGACCTGATTGAAAATTCGTAAGACAGATGAATCCAAAATGCACAACGTAAATGTTCAAGTTTTCACTTCTGCCGGCACTCCAGGAGTGCAACCCGTTTGTCCCGGTAACTTGAGATTTGAGAAAAACAGCAACAGAACGTCCGTTGCAGTATTTTTTTATAATGTTTACGTTGGCAATAGGCGTACATGCGATTTGCTTAATATCGCGACTGTATGATACACATTAAACTTGGTATGTTACTTTGTATCATGTTTTATTGAGTTAGCTATTAATCAGTTTTTTTTAAATTCCTTTTTCAGGAACTGATGAACGAGATTATTCGTATCACGCTCACTGAATATAATGCTTTGGGTAAGCACCTACTTTAATTCATCTTTTACATCGCCTCTTTCATGATCTTGAATTCGTAAACATAGCTCGGATTTCAGTTTTAAGCTTGGCATGCCTGGTAGGCTCTGTCAGACCTATTAGTTTAACATGTAAGAATTAAATTAAAATATAAAGTTTCTGCACCACCACTCTCAGTGGCCATTAATTATAAATTATGAATGGCCATTTATTATTTATTTGTATCTGTGGTATTAATATGTGTCTGTATTTGTATCAGTTTGAATCCTTCTAAATGATTGTCAGCATTAAAATGAGCAGCTGAATAATGGCTAGAATTGAGTAAATTGCCAGATTCATCGTGGCGGTTATTATCTTGAATAAACCTTAGTGCAGTCTCAATTAATTATTAATTATTATTATTATTAAATTATTTATTTCAAGTAACAATGACTCATATAGTGTTAGTAACAATAAACAAACTTAAAACTATGTTAGTGACACAGTTAAAACAACTAAATAAACACACACAACAAAATAATCACTGCTGCAGCATCCCAGTTGAGATGCTGGAGCAACGACTCACAATACAGCAGTCCAGCCTGTCAGCAATCATACCCAGGATGCTGTTGGAACTGGCTCGCACCCTGCGCACCAAGGACGCACATCTTTTACGCATTAATGCATAAAAGCAATCAATACGCATTTCCGCAAACATCCCCGATGCGCTACAGAAGCGAGGCAGCCCCATCAACACCCTGAAAGCATTGTTATACTGTACTCGAAGGGCACTGTACGATCTTTGCGTAAAATTTACCCACAGGCTACAGGTATAAAAAGAGGAACAGAAGGTTCTAAAAATTGTTTTTTTAACCTCCGTAGAAGCACGCTTAAACCTGCGGGCAACCATATTCGCTCTGACCGACAGCGCCCTTCGCTCTCTCTCAATGTCGTTATCGTCTCTAAGGGCAGTGGTCAAGATATGCCCAAGGTACTTGAACGAGTGCACTCTCGTTAGCGGTACACCATTCAACTTTACTGGCGGTACCGTTTCTGGACATTTCCCACCAGCCCCAAACACCATAACGACACTCTTTCGTACATTGTACAACAAGCCATGCGCTCTGGCGAATCTCTCACACACACTCACAAGCTTCCTCAGGCCACAGACGGAGGCACTGAGCAGCACCATGTCATCTGCATAGCTTATGTTGTTGACACATATGCCATCAATTTATCATCCGACTCTGGTGCTGCTCAGCTCCACAATCAACTGGTCCATATACAGGTTGAAGAGTGTAGGAGAGCTCAGACCTCCCTGTCTCACACCTGACTCAAGACCATATGGACTCGAGAATGACCCGTCCCACCTAACACTATTGACCTGGTTCCTGTACCAAAACTTGAAAATATTTACTATTTCAGGTGGTAGCTTCGCATCATAAAGCTTTTTCCAAAGAGTGTCGTATGAAACCAGATCAAAAGCACTCGACAAGTCCAGGAAACAAGCGTAAACCGCAGTGCTACGGCGTGTATAGTACTCCACAGCATGCTTAACGCCCAAAATAGCACTATCGGTAGACAACCCTGGTCGAAACCCAAACTGGTTGTCATGCAAATTAATGTGTTTATTTAATTGCTTATTGAGCACGCTGTCTAATACCTTAAACACAACCGTAGCCAGAGAAATAGGTCTATAATTATTCCTATCAGTCAAGTTTGGTATGAATGATTGTTCGATATCATCCCTTTCATCAATCTCAATTGATAAATTTACACGAATTTAATATCTCAATCTGATTCTGCAAGTCATCGAACCTAACTAACAGAGACTCAAATTTACCAAGTAGGTATCAGTGTTAACTCGGCCAATTTTATGCGAGTAACAGAATCCTTTGACAAAAGACTCGTCAAATAATTCCTAAAGATATAAATTTGGCCTTTTATTGATCTACGCTTAACCATAAGATCCTGTAATTCTTGCACAGAACTGTCATCAAAGTAAAGAAAATAAATGTGTATTTTTAGTAATAAAAACTAAGTATATGGTAGACTTTGCAAGAATAAAATGAACTATTAATAAAATATTTATCTTACGTCCCTCTTCCTGTGGTTCGAAAGTACCGGTGCTGAACCCGACACTACATACGCACGTACTCCGTGGATGAGGCTTGACTATACTGTGGGCCCCGGCCGTCGTAAATGACGTCACCGTCCATCTTTCTATTATTTACCTTGGCTTGAATTTAGTTGATAATAATGGCTAATACTTTAGAATGCTTGGGAACTTATAACTGTGATAGAAACAATGTATCCTGTACAATAAGTAGGTCATTTAAAACCGGTATGAACGTAATCAGGTCAAACAATATAAAGTCAATGAATTTTTCAACTATATGTAGATATTTAGGAATTAATCACTGCTTATTTAGTATTTAAGTACCTAACCTATCTGTATGAAATAAGCACATGTAAAATATCGGGGTTTATGAATTATGAAGGATCAGGGACAAAACGTAGGAGGTCACGGAAAGGTCACTTAGCTGCATTGGCCAGGCTGCTGTACGGTGTCTAGACCGTAAATCAAGTGTAGGCTGCAATGATTGAGCCTCCAAATACTCCAAAATATCGTTTCTTGGTGTAGCGGATCTGTAGCTTAGTTAGTCAAGCTGACAGGGCTTCGTATTTCTTGAAATTTTTCGTTTTGCGAAAGGTCCTGTCACGGTCGCCAAATTTCTTGTCTCGTATTGGACATAAATGAAACTCTCGAAGATGTTTTTAACTTGTATTTCAAAAGAAAATTACTGTCTATTAACTTTTTAAACACCTTTCGCTTAACTTAATTTTCATACATTTCTTACAGATTGCGATTGAGATACGAATGCAATGCGAATGTGAAAATAAGTAGAATTGACACTATGGAATAATAGGCTAGTTTCCACTATAAATAAATTGAAAATCTAGTCTGTCAGTTAGAGTATTAAATGGCATGTAATTAAATCGATATCTGTATATTCCTTTTTTCGGACAAAATATTTCAAAGTTAAACCAAAAATACTGACTTGCACACAAATTATGCACACTAAATAAATCAAATTAAATATAGTGTAGTCTCCTCCTAGTCCTACAACTGTTACTATAAATCAATTTTTTCTATTCAAATATTCGAAGTTACCACCAAAAATACTGAATTGCACACTAAATTTGCTCATCAAATAAATCAAATCTATTATACTTTTTGTGACGTCGACCGTCTAGGGTTAGCGTTTTCGTCAGAAGGTCGACGGAGCCCCGCTGCGGGGCTCCTATTTCTGTCTGCAGGGTTTAAAGGAACCTAACTAACCGAACTTTGGGGTGCCCCTGACGTTGACTGTCATTATTTAGTGTCGTCCTAATTTAGTATGCAAATCAGTATTTTTGTTATACAGTGGATTAGAGTGCATGTTAGTATTTTTGATAAACAATTCGTATTTTTGTTTTATAAATCATATATCCGATGTACGAACCACATTATCGGTGTTAGTCCGATAAAAAAAGTCATCTCGTTTTGTGTGATATTTTAGTTTTTCTTTTTGTAGGACATGTTTAGTTAACCAATTGTTTTTTTTTTGCACAGCTTTCATTTTTACCGACTTCACAAAAAGGAGGAGGTACTATGTTCGGATGATTGTATGTTTTTTTTTTCTATGTTTGTTCATGGAATACTCTGCCAATTGTCGACGGATTTTCAAAATTCTTTTTTTGTTCTAAAGTAGATAGTTCTGAGGTGGTCCCACTGTCACCAAGTTAGGATCTGATGATGGGATCTTAGAGAAATCGAGGACAAACCTCAAATGTTATAGGCTTACTCATTATTTCTCGCATATATTATGAAGTATCTTGTGTATTTGCGTATGGTTGTCACCATCTCAGGTAGCTGGGCTGAAGATGGAAGGTACAACTCCTTAACAGTAGGTAAGAAGTTACTCGAACAGGCAAGGATTGTTTTAATAAATTGTTTTGATGTTTGATAGGGCATTTGCCACATTTGGTCTCATGATCATCAAGTCATGACCTGATGCTGCAGAGTACTTAACTCCTCGACAACTAACACCAGATATATCGTGTTTAGGGTCATTGAAAAGGGCTCGATGTGTGGATAAACGTGCTGTTAATGAGGAACACCGAAGTACATAGAGACCTGATGCTGAAGCCAGGAGCATCAGAAAAAGTACAAACCTTGAAATTACAGCACCATAGTCGTGTTTGGGCTCATTTTAAACAGGACTAAATTTTAAGTTCAATGCAATGTTGACATAAGTCTGGCCTGATGCTGCAGCCTGGATTATCAGCATCTAGTCTAAAAACTAATAAATACTTCTTAAAGTGAGCTTCTTTTGCGAATTTTCTTCTGTATAATTACTAACCGACTTCAAAAAGGAGGTTGTTAGGTATGGGGTACCACTAAAAAGTGAAAAATAAAAAACTTTTTACAAAAAAATACAACCGACTTCCAAAAAAAAACACTACAAAGTAAAAAATAACTTTAATTTCGGAAGTTGGTGTTTTCGTTAGTTTCTTCGTATTTTGACACCGAGTTCCGAAATTAAAGTTATTTTTTACTTTGTAGGTAGTTTTTTTTTTGGAATTCAGTTGTGTTTTTTTGTAAAAAGTTTTTTTTTCATGTAAAAATAATGGTGTCCTAAAACTCGGTAGTAGAGGCTCGTGACGTCAGGACACGCTAAAATTTTACCACGGCGTGACGTATTGAGAATTTTAAAAGCGTCGTATCTTCGTCAATTTTGGTTTACGTAACAAAAGAAAAAACATGGGTCAAATATTTTTTGAAAATACAACTGACGGGTCAGTGGGTCGTCTTAGGGGCGGATTTTTAGATGTTTTCAGTAGATAGGCCTATTGTACCTTTCTACTGGTGTTCCTGGTGATAAACACCCACACATACATCACTCTTAAAATTGTTCTTTTTTATAAAATTAAGTATGAACTGGATGATAGACATATCTACATACATTCTTATTATTTAAATTTCAGGTGAAAAGATCGCTCAGCCCTGCCCTGAGGAAGAAGAACAAGAGATGGTGGAAGAAATGATGGAAAAGTACTTAGACAACGAACGTATCCTAGATGTTTACTTTGAAAAACTAAAGGAGTTACTGAAGAAATCGCCGCCAGGCCGAAAAGAACTGGAAATGAAAGAGCGCCAAATTGAGAACCTGATCAAGAAGAATGGCTTGGAGTAAACACTGGACGGAAGCTTAAGAACCAAAGGCGAACCTAATTGTCTATTCATACAAACGTACACTTGCTTGTTTTATTCATCTTATCTTTTCATTGCATTCATTTATTCAGTTCCTAAAACACAATAAATCTACAAGAATGATTTTATTATACAACATGTAACAGAATAAACGCAATACCTGAAAATGGGCAATTCGTACTTCGTACATTTATTTTGTTACACATTGTATATAAAATTTGGGAGAAGGAAATTGATTGGAATAAAATTCTCAGCATCGATGCTAATGGAAAGTTAAGTAACTTTTCTCTCATGTGTAAATTTTCATCAATCTTGATATTCAAAACTTGAAGTTGTTTGAATTACAATTGTGTACAAATAATTTCTTGTGTCACTGAGGCGTGACCAAAGTATGAATAAAACAAGGCAATACTAAACGTTTGCCGTGGCAGAAGTGGGTATATGTAACACACCCCGATTAGGATTAAGAGGCTGCATTATTTACGCATCTTTCTTTAGGAATTTAAGAGAAATCTGAGTAATTATCTACGCGCATTCAACAAACATAGCAATCATTAGTTTTAATGACTTCGCTCATATATTTAGAAAGTATAGCAGGTATATAAGTTAAGCAGGGATTTGACCCTGATTAGGACAACATTTTTTAATAGTAAGTGGTTAAACCTTTTTCCATTTTAATGTTTTTGGATTGTAGTTGGTACTGTAATGTTTGGTAGTATAAGTAGCTCTAGAAAGTGTATTTTACGAATCAATTAAGAGTGTGTATTCCGTCCACTAGCGCCGCCAATCGTTTTTTATTAATTGTGGTAAATTTAAGACACGTAGATAAAAAACCGCTCTGTAGTGCACTAAAGAAATGTATCTATTATTTTTTGACAGCTATTTTTAATACATAACTCATGGCTAAATAGCCAAAACGGCAATTATTGCTAAAAGTGGCCACTTTTAGCAAAAATATCGACTTTGGCAACTATTTATGTTCTAAAGTACAAAACATAACTCTCAAAACATAATAAATACATTTCTTTAGTGCACTACAGAGCGGTTTTTTATCTACGTGTCTTAAATTTACCACAAATAATAAAAAACGATTGGCGGCGCTAGTGGACGGAATACACGCTCTTAAGCTAACAATTATCCACCTTGTAATACTGTCGTTGCACTGCAATGTTCGTAACATTTAAAGGACTAGATTTTAAATTGATTGTTAAATTAATAGAAATTAATCCGATAAACTATATTTTCCAGTATTATCAATTAGTTATTACGTAATAGGAAATCTATATTAAGTTGTTTTGTTGAGCCCGTAAGGACGACATCATGAGCTGTTTCTGGATACCTAAAAACATTCATTTTTATTACTTCTGTTATCCTTCAAGACTTCGAAGATCGTCATGTCTATTTAAGTGAAAAACAGAATGATAAACTGTAGTGTTAGGCTAAGCGCCCGTCCCTAAAGGGACTTAGCAGGGTCTATGACTGACGTCCTACAAAAAGGACGAACTCTATTTTATAACTAAACATTAAACTCATATAACATTTACGAAAAAATAATTATGTAGGTTCTAATTTAGATTTTTAAGATATCATTGTTTGAATGTCAAACCGATTTAAATATTTAACTTTATAAACAATGGCTTATGACACTTTAATTAATCTGAAATGTACAATTTTCATTCAGTAAGTCAGACCATAGTATCAATGTTGACGTCACAAGTCGGACACAAATCACACAAATAATCATTCTAATAGCATTTTCCCGTACTTACTTACATTACGTATCGTACAGTACGAATATTCTAACTTTACCCATGCGAAGTTGGCTGTTAATGACGACCGCGCAGGGTCCATCGCGTAAAAAAGTGTTACGTTCGTAGATTATGTTTTTTTTTTGTGTACGTGTTATATTTTAATTTTGAAAAAATGCATACAATAACAATAAAACGATCACAAAGTAACACAACAGACACATACACTACAAGGAAACACAAAATACAAGTCAAACAGTAAGAAAAACCAGAATAATTAATTAAAACAATAACAACGTTTAACACTTTTCGCACCAACAGTCGTATTGCATTGAGGAAGCGAGGCACAAGTATGCATCAAACGTATACGAGTGACTGAGACGGCATACGCGACGTACCCGCGCATGCGCTTTTCTATGTTTCTTGTCAAATTGACATCCTGCGCAATCGATTGCGACGTACTTCGCATGGGTAAACTTAGATTATTCGTACTGTACATACAAACTTATTGAAGTAATCTTTAGTCATACAACCTTATTGTCTAAAATGTATTGGATATCGAATTATTTGTAATTTTTAACTTAAATAAATTATGGTAGATACATCATTTTTTTAAAAGCCCCACACATCATCTTTCTGTCTAATAGGTTTGCTTGGTGTTGGAGCTTGGAGCAGTGCGTCATTTTATTCTACTTGCTCTTTTTCCACGTTATGTTACTATATGTATACTGGCTGAATAAGTTTATTTACTTCACTTTCCATTTCTCTTTTGTCACGCTATCAGTCACTACCTCTCCATTGACAACAATGCAGCAGTGTGATTCTGTAAACATGTCGAAGTGAAAACTGAGGCAAAGTGAACGACAAGTGAGCAGTCAAACCAAACAAACAAGATGTGTGTTCACGGTGAGATCAACAGAATCGAGCGGCAGAACTACAACTAGGATCAATGCGCGGGTACATAAACAACATTCCTAAAAAAAATCCGCTTCAACATTTACAACTCACTAATTCGCTCACACATAAATTACCTAATTGAAATCTGGGGATGCGCTACTAAATCTGCAATTAAAGACTTACAAACATTGCATCGCAAAATAAAATAATCAAACTTCTATTCAACTACGACTATCATACACCTACATCTGAACTGTACAAAAAAACAAAACTAATGAGCATTCATCAACTTTACACATTCAACTCCTGCATTCTCATTCGAAAAATTCTTAACAAAACCATACAGTACACGCAGTTATCCTTCAACATAAAAACATCCAAATACAGCCAAAGAAACCCTAACCAAATACAAATACGTCCCCCGCGAACGCAATATGGCAGGAAAACTATAAGGTACGAGGGCGTCCAACTTTATAATAATCTGCCAGCAGATATCAGGAACACATCTTTTTTGAATGTATTCAAAGCTAAACTAAAGCAATACGTCACTAACAACACAAAAATTATAAGTTATGGGTCTTAGACGTCCAATACACGCTCATGCAAACGTCACTCAATACCAAAAGTCATGATTGATGGTGTATTATTGTCACTACATGACACGATAAGCTATCGGCAGTCAAGTCTTGACTGTGTCTAAACTGACAGCCGAACTGACGGTCAAACATGTCGTGTATTGGCCGCCTAACACACAATACCAACAAACAACAACTACCTACATTTTGGAAACAAAACTGCAAGCTACTGGACTACACTAACATTCACTATGCATTTATTCGTTAAGTGAACAATGTATGTTCTTTTAGAATAAATTAAGAATCTTTAAACCGAACTTCAATCTTTACTTTTGATATCTGTTCGTCATTAAATGGCTTTTTCCTTTTGCCTTTTTTGTCTCTTTCATTCTCTTATCAGGGCCTGTATATGTTTACTCATTTCATATTTAACACGTCCACAATTCTTCATCATCATCATCATCAGCCTATAACAGTTCACTGCTGGACATAAGCCTCTCCAAGTGCACGCCTTTTGGCTCGATCACCGGCAACTCTCATCCAGCTGCTACCAGCCACCCTGCGAAGATCGTCGCTCCACCTAGCCTGAGGGCGTTCTACCTTACGTTTGCCGATTCGCGGTCTCCACTTGACTCAAGAATTCGTCTACCCCAACGGCCATCGATTCTACGGCTAATATGGCCGGCCCATTGCCACTTTAGCTTGCTTATTCTATGAGCTACGTTGCGGATTCGATCCCTCAAAGAGACCCCAAGCATAGCCCGTTCCATAGCTCGCTGAGCTACCTTGAATTTATGGACCGCAGCCGTACCGTGAGTGTCCACGTTTTGGCTCCGTAAGTCATAACAGGCAGGACGCACTGATTGAAGACCTTAGTCTTTAGGCTCTGTGGAATACGTGACGAGACGCTGCCCAACCCAGCCGAATTCTTCTGTTAGCCTCTCTCTCAAAGTTGTTCTTACCAAACTGCAGAGTCTGCCCGAGGTATACGTATTCTCGAACACCCTTAAGAGCACCGCCATTGACAACAATCGGTCCCGGGGTAACGTGTTCGTTGAACATAACCTGGGTTTTGTCCAAGTTCATCCGGAGACTAATGCATGCAGAAGAATCAACTAGGTCGATCAGCATCTGCTGCAAGTCCTGCAGTGATTCAGCCAAGATGACTATATCATCTGCAAATCTCAAGTGTGAGATGTACTCGCCGTTGATGTTAATGCCGCGTCCTTCCCAGATCAGCGTCTTAAACACATCCTCTAATGCGTTTGAGAACAATTTCGGTGAAATTACGTCCCCTTGTCTCACCCCTCGACGCAGTGGGATATGTTTAGTTCGCTGGTCCTGAATTTGGACGGCCATTGTCGCATTTTCATAAAGACATCTTAGATATATCGCCAGTCTACTTGGCATCGCTGCAGAGATTCCAAAACAGACCAGGTCTCGACAGAGTCAAAAGCTTTCTCATAGTCCACAAAGGCAAGACATAGGGGCCGATTATATTCTTCGGACTTCTGTATAATTTGTCGCACTGTGTGGAAATGGTCTATAGTGCTGTACCCCCCTCGAAACCCAGCCTATTCCGGTGGCTGAAACTCGTCGAGTCTTCGTGCTAGACGATTCGTAACGACTCTTGAAAACAACTTATATACGTGGCTAAGGAGTGAAATGGGTCTGTAATTCTTTAAAAGGGTCTTATCGCCCTTCTAAAAGAAAAGAACGACCAAACTCCTTTACCACGCTTCTGGAGTTCTCCCAGAGAACAGGACAGAGTTGAAGAGCTCCCGAAGCTCTTTTAGTATAGGACTACCTCCCGCTTTCAGGAGCTCGGTTGTAATCCCATCGTCACCAGGGGCTTTTCCATTTTAAAGCTGTCTTAGAGCCGCCTCGATTTCGTCTTGGCTGACTTCTGGCAGGTCTTCCGTGAAATGGCGGGTTAATGTGGCTCTGGAATTCTCATTTTCGGGTTCAAGCCGGGATGCATGCGATGCGTACAATCGGCCGTAGAAGTTTTCGACTTCCGAAAGAATCTCCGGCTTCGAAACTACGATATCCCCACTTGATTTGGTCAACTTCGTCAGGTGGCTCCTCCCAAGAGACTGGACGAACACTTTCGACCCCCGATTTTGCTCAATCGCTTTCTCTATAGAGCGTGTATATTAGAGTGTCGGAGGTCGCGTCTTACCAATTTTCCTATATTTTTATTGAGTGCCCATTGTTCTGACGAAGTGATAGGTGGGTTTTCACGTCATTCCGTCATAAGCTCCAGAGTCTCTTCCGAAAGTCTGGGCCTCCTGCCCGTACGCCGCATTTTGCAAAATCGCGTATCTTCTTCCCTGAGGATTTCCACCATTTTGTCGAGCGCCTGGTCAACGTCGTTTGTGGTTTCCACAGCAGCGAATCGGTACTCCAGGTTTAACTGGAACGCTTCAGATCCTGACAGTTTGGAGCATATTTGGACCGAGCCTAGACTTCATCAAACGAGTTCGCTCGAGCTTGAAGTTGATATTCAGAGAGCCTCGAACAAGTCTGTGATCACTGCTGGTATTGAACCTGTTGATCACTGAGACATCCCTGAATATATGCTTTTTATTCGTTATGATGAAGTCTATCTCATTTTTCGTCACAGTGTCGGGACTTCGCCACGTCCACTACCTTTGGGGCTGCTTCTTAAAGAAAGAATTAATCAAGAAAAGCCCCTCCTTCTCAAGGAAGTTGACAAGCATTTGGCCCCTATGATTTCTGCTGCCAAACCCGTAGGATCCTACTACCGATTCACTGCAATTCTGAACTCCCACTTTAGTGTTGAAATCCTCCATGAGAACGCTGTAGTGGGCCTTAGTGGTTGAATGCAAGGCCTTAGAGATGTCCTCAAACATTTCCTCCACTTCATCATCCGAGTGTGCCGAAGTCGGTGCGTCAACCTGAACAACCTTGAGGCTATACCTCTCAGTTAGCTTCATTACGAGGTACGCTACTCTCTTCGAGACACTGGAGACTTCCTGAACGTTGTCACAGAGGGATTTATTTATTAGGAACCCGACTCCGCCTTGGGATAGCTGGTCTCCCCCTCGAAAATACATAAGATGGCCCGATTCCAGGGTTATTGTGTCCTCCCCCTCTCTTCGGACTTCACTCAAGCCAAGAATGTGCCACCTTACTTTTCCCAGTTCTTCTTCTAGCTGCACTAGGGGTTCGTCGAGCCGTAACGTGCGTCCATTGTACGTTGCCAAGGTCAATTGTGTTTGGCGGACATTCGAAACCCAGGGATTCTTCGCACCCCCTACCTTGCCGTTATCGTGACCGCCGCCAAAATCTCAATTCACCCTTAATATTCTTATTTCCACTTATATGCTATTTTAAATATTATAATTATTATCAGCCGCACCATAGTGAGTCTAGCATACCGTATGTCTACGACATCTATGCAATCCTTGAAACCACATACTAGTTATGGTATTTGATAACGCTATACAAAAAAGTAACGAAATCGGTCCAGTAGTTTTGTCAAAAAGTCGAGTTTTAATTTAAAGCAAATTTGAACACTCTGTAGAACTGCAACAGTAGGTTAATAGTACAATGAACTTGAATCCTTGAACATTGAAAAGCGACGTTGCCACGTTGTGCAATCATTCGCCTACGCAGTTGTACTCATTTTACCTATTTACTTAAAATGCGAAATCGGTACACCTAAACGACAGGCGGGACTTTAATGTGTTTGTATTGCATTTTAATTGAAAACAGAAGAAAGCTGTTGTGGCCCAGTGGTAAAGCCCCCAACTTACGAATAGTTGAAGGTCGTGGGTGAGACCAGGCAAGCACTTCTCATTGTGTAATTTATTTATCATCACTGCTCTCAAAACGGTGAATTAAAGAAAACTTCAAGTTTATAGATGTCCTAGAAAAAAAAATCGAAGACATGTGATTTCTACCAACCCGTATGCCCGCGCAGTGGATTGCAACCCACTCCATCTCACAGAGAAGAGGCTTTTGTCCCTAACCAGAGGGAACATTGTAGGACCGACTAGTAAAAAATCTTAATGTTGTTTGGTTTCCGTTACATTCGTACGTGAAATTTCTCCTTGTGAAAGGTTCTTGATCTGTCACGGCCGAAACTTTATTTTGTTATTTTTACTCAAATTCATTTTCATTGAGACACTCCAACAATACCTGCAAGTGTACACGGCGGTTCACGGCAGCGCGGTTCGTTTGTCGGCTTAGTACAAAAGAACGCGGCACGTGTGTGTCGGCTTTTTCAAAGGCCTTCGGCTTTTGGCGAGGAGGGGCGCGGGGAGCGGGTTGCGCGCGCGCTCGACGCGTAGGGTTGGACACAGTTATCGACAATATTATCAGCTTTCTGTCTTTTGAAGAGAATAATGATCGGTTAGCAAAAAAGATGTTCTATTTTTAATGGACACGGTTAGTTTAGAATTATTATAGCACCACTATGCTACCTATTCTGATTAAAAATTATAATTGAGTGGATTTAGAGATAAAAAAATAATGTAATAATGTTTACATTTTAGGAAGAAACATCCTATTAAAAAAACGTACTCACCCGTTTTCTACCCAGGAAATTACTCACTATAGGTAGTACCTACGGTAGTTTCGTAAGTCGAAACGTACAAAAATTAACATTTATTTTAAAAGTCCAATAAATTAAATTATCACTTCATTGTTAAATACGGTTATTACACAAAAGTACCTACTTGAATTGTAATGCCTTGATTGCGTATTAAGTCTTTATTAGATAAGTAATTGTAGAAAAGTATCGATAAAAGATAATTATTACATTGTTTACCCTATTTACCTATGACTTTTATTTTTTGCCAGTACGGATGTAAGTGGTTACCGCTTTGTCAGTTCACCGCGAGTCTTCCGGGATAGCGTGTGTGCATTTCGCAAAGATTTGATAGGTACTTAAGTACACGCATTGTTTTATGTGATTTTTGTTATTTACTTGTATGTATTAGTTTAATTATTTTCTTACAGTGAAATAGACACTGAGTAGGTACTTGACTTTTGTGTGTGTAAATTGTGTTTTTAATTTTATTTGTACATACCCAGGTACTTATTTTTTACGGTGAAATAAACACTCGGATCCTGGTCGAAATTTGTTGGGCAAGGTTCGGGACAACATTGTTCGGCGATGTCACTTGTGCATTAAAAAACGTGTTGGACATTTTGAACATGAGAAAATTTAAGTTTTAATCCATCTTGTGCTATGACAGAATTTATTTAGATTAGTTCAGTAATCAACTTATCACGAAGTAAAAAAGAACG
The DNA here is from genome assembly GCA_963859965.1 of Ceramica pisi. Lineage (NCBI taxonomy): Eukaryota > Metazoa > Arthropoda > Insecta > Lepidoptera > Noctuidae > Ceramica > Ceramica pisi. Next base: position 35,984,248 of record OY982527.1, on the reverse strand, counting down.
GGTGAAAAATAACCATAGTGAATTTCATCGCAATTGCCAAAGATAAATCAAAACGCCGCCGCGCGAGCATTGTTGCCGCACTTCTCAAGGTCAGTCGAGGTCAAGGTACGTTTTCTAAATAGGGTGATTTACTTTTACTAAAATTTTCATATTTATTTCGTTTGAAAACTTCAATTTTTTCATTTACGTTTTTTTTTAATTTATAACAATTTATTTATACTTCTGTGGACAAGTGTTACTTGTGGTTTCAATTATTGCATATATGTCGTAGACATACTGTATTTGTATACCTACCTCTCTATTTGCACCCTTTACATGGAGTCCAGTGTGCAGTTAATTTTGTCGTGAGATTCAGGATTAGATTGGTGATTGCAGTTAATTATTCCATCATTTGTCTCATTGTTATCATTAATTCTTTTATGTCAGAGTTCCCGTCACTGATCGTTCTATTGTCTGGTTCATTGGCTTGTGGTGGTATTTTGTTTTGCACAATTTCGGCTTAATGTTGTTCCAGTTATTGATGGGCCATATAATTGTTTTGGCCTATCATATGACTGTCTGTATTTATGATCCTTTGCAGGTGCTGGTGGGAATTTGATTTTTTGTAGTTCTCTGCATACTTTGCAGCCTTTTTAATTTGCTGGATGGTTGCTTTCTCACAGCACGCACTTAACGCTATCGGATCTAGTTTTTCGTAGGTAGTCCGCTGACAAATGATCACCAGCACACTTAATGCATTTTGGGCTTCTCCTACAGTAAGTTTTTGTATGTCCGTATTGGAGACAGTTTCCACATTGAGTGATTTCCCGCTTAGGCCTTGGCGGTTCGAGTTCTACCTTACAGTGAAGTAGATATTTTATGTCGAATACAGTTTTATTATTATTTTTTGTTTTAATTCCACTATAAACATTGGCAGAGCTTTTTTAGTGGTGCTGTGTTTGATATTCCAAATGTTAATGCATTCATGATTAAGCTCATCTAGAGCATCTTTTATATCTTCTATGCTGGTGTAGGGATGTATGTTTTTTAGAACTACTTTGAAACTCCTGTCTTGTTTTTGTTTGTATGTATAGAATTCAGTTTTCTTTTTTTCTAGATCTTTGACCACAGCGATCTTTGTGTATGCTTCGGAAGATTTAGTTTGGATTTTTACTTGTTCATCACGAAGTATTTTCAGGGCATAGTTATTATATGCGTGCGTTTCCAAGAGTTCTATAAGCGGCTGAATGTTACTTAATCTATCAACAAAAATTGGGGGTGGCTTATCTATTTTGGGTTTTAATGGAGATAGAGGCTTGTTTGTTTCCTGCAACTGATCACTTTCCAACACGGCAAAGCTGCTGGTAGTTGAGATTGGTGTGGGTTGGGAAAGCCAATATGTGTTAAGTTTTGCTTTGCTTTTGTGGCTTATGTGGTTCTGGGCTAGATCGTTGCCATTCTTTATTCGTGGCTTGCACCCATTCTTTTTCATAATTATTTGTTGGGGTTATTGGTTCAGTAGGAGTCTTCTATGATGTGTACCTCAGTGTTTATACTGGTGCTTGGAAGAGTCTCATTATTGGATGTTGATTGTTGGGGGTCTTTTAGTTCCCTGTTGGAGGCTTGTGATCGGCTTCCAACTGAGGCACTTCTCGGTCTTTGGAGAAGGCTTTGGTGAAAGGCTTGCTGGGGGCCTGGGTACCCACCCGCGTGGAGTCTTCGGTAGCAAATTTCACACCTTCCAGCCCGGGTACTGGAAGGCACCAGGGGTTAGCCGGATCGCATGACATATCACAATCTCTATTACTCGACATTTTCATTTTGAAAGGGGTAGGAAGGGTACTAATAGTGTTTTCCAAGGACACTATTGCCACGATTTTCAGGGGGTATTTAGATCCCCTTGGCCTGTGGATGCCAGATACAGGTTATTTGACCGCCGCCTGTTGCTCGGCGTTGTTGCTCGTTTGGCACCACCCGGGGGGAACGTGTAGGGAGGGCCTAGGAAAGGTGGTAAGTCCTACGGACGCGAGCAACTCCTCCCCCCTAAATGTAAATGTTAAGAATGAAGGAATACAATTTTGTAATTCCTAAAACCATAGTCAAGCAATAATGGTTTTTCGTAAGGATGCCATGCGTATACGTTTCTATAATAAACGTCCTAGCTTTATTTAAGATCTGACCATTAATAATTTCAACACGTTAGCTATGCCAGAGCTTTTAAGCTTTTATAGTTTGGGGACAAAGAGGCTTGCGATTGAACTGCTTCAATGATACAACATGGGCCAATTATGCGTTTATCCACAATAACTTTCTTTTACAGTATTTAATTTTAAATTAATTCAGTTGACATGAATATTCACATTATTCACTTAAAAAAGTTTTTAACTTAAATGAATTATAGGCAGCGTGCAGAAACTGTAGAGGGCAGAACAAAACGACAAAAAAGACACGATGCGTCTTAACAGTCCTTTATTTTTTTTTGGGACGAGCCCGCCACCCATTCCTAACCACTGCAACTCCCGAAAGCCAGAATCAACAATGGCAACCACAAGAAAAACGCCGAGCTAATGAAGCCCGAGAAGTAATAATGGGAGTGTTATAATATTTTCTGGACATTTTTTGATTATTTTATTTTTAAGACTGCAAAACTTTTGAGTACCATTATAAATGGAAGATTCAATAACTTTCGGATTTAGTCAATCACTAGTGTACATGTACATAATGTAAAATAAATTAGTTTTCGTACAGCACAACGATAGCGTCCACTGTTTGTGTGTGGGGAAGTTGTACGGTGCGTGGTAAATACACGCTGTGTGTGAAACGATAAGGTTTATAATTGATTGTATAGTACCTACGTTCAGTTTTAAGAATTGCGGGCGTGTGCGCGATTGCGTTATCTATTGCTTTTACAGAAGTGCATGTGTAGTAGTTGGCGTTTGGTGGGGCTGTCCTGGGGACACTAGGTTCCTATACATTTTCGTCCAGCGGGCATATCTGCATGTGTGGGCATATCTCCTTATTTATTACATCTATGTTGTCTATATTCGAGCGGCGCCCACGGGCCCTGAGGGCGACTGTGCCACAGTAGGTAGTCATAAAATGACAGAGACATTTTGAATTTTTAATGGTGGTAAAGTGCAGTACATAATTTGTAGTTTGCTAATAACTTTTTGATAAGTCTAATTCTATTTAATGTTAAATACCGGCTGTACCGATGCCGTAACCTGTGCCAGTCAACCTGCCACATACCTCGACACCCAGCTGGTGAGATGCCCCCATTTCTCCCAGGCATGCTATTTTAAGGCGGGGGTTGAAGATACACTATGGCAAGGTTCATAGTGTACCTATGTGTCCAAAGCCCAGTCACAGCCCAAACATCAACTCATTTGGAACCACTTTGGACAAATTATCAAAATTAAAAAATGCAACACCTCTGGTAAAGAGATTTCCTCGGGGCACAAGACGGTCTGTTGTGCTGAGTTTAGCGCGATGCGCCTGCCTTGCGACTCAGGAGAACAGTCAAAAGGCCTGGGAGGAATTACTCACCTTCCCTCAAAAAAACATTGACGAACCAAATTAAAGACAATTGCACCAATTCGACCTACACTTTTTGCTTTTAAAAACGTTCATCAAAAAGGTGTGTGTTCTTAAGTGGAATCCAAATTAAGTGAAACTGACATTAGAGGTGCGGCCAGGCTACACCTGCGGATGACCTCAACTACCCTGAACCCCCCCTCTCTCCTGACACCACAATTTCCGATTCACCTTTTTATCAAATTTCAGCCCCTTTCCAGCCATGGCGGCCTGACTCCTCAGCACTTAAAGGATCTTTTAACCCCACCTACCAAACATGAGCTGTGTGCTTGCGCCCGCAGTTCGAACTTGATCTTCGCGCTAATTGTATGTTCTTAGCGATCTCAGTTTACGAAATTAAAGAAAAAATGTTTTTGTGTTTTCTACTTGACATTTCGCAAGGATTGTGATGGATTCAAGTAAGAGATATATTTCAAGAAGTAGATTCAGGTAACAGTTGTTATATTCTGATATATTTCAAGTGTGATAACTTCATTTTATAGTATCGGATCAATTTTAAAAGATTACCTATGTACACTAATTAAAACTATTAATTTTATTGTTCAAACATAATTTGGTTATAATATTATCGCCTTCTCTCGCCTAATATTTTTTTTAGTTTTAAATATTTTACATATAAAGCTAGCTTAAGAAGACACATATTTTAAGTGCGGATGGCCGCGGATATCCGACTAAGGTTCTTTAAGATTGGAGTCTTCTTTAAAATTTAATAAAGTGCATGTTTTTGCTTTAGGTAATAATAGTGACCTGACATTATCTTTACTATAAAATGCAACTCCAAGATTTGCTTAATTTGGATGTTTTCATCCAAATTAAGCAAATCTTGGAGTACTAAACTATCTAGAAAACTACCTTTTTGCTTGTTATGGTGACACACTTGATAATATAAGCAGTTTGAAACAAAGGTTTGCATATTTTAAAACATCTATGTAAGAAAAGTGGTCTAAAGCTCATGGAAAAGAAGCTGTATTCCTTAAAACTAATGAGAATTGGTTAAGCGGATCGTTCGAACTCCCGACAAATGTCGGAAACCGACCGGGCCGGCCATCTAAATCATTTATCGATTGTAGTGAGAGGAATAAACGAAGGAGAACTGAAGAAATGCATGCATGAATACATAGCGCAGAAATTATTGAAAATGCATTATTGCCAATTGTCGGACAGTTGTCGGAGGAGGCAGCCCAAGCACGAAATAAGGATATATTCCAGCAGTAGACTGTGATAGGCCAATTTAATAAAAAGTTTAATATTTTGTTTATATTAGATAAGTACTAAGGTTAAGTTGTAAAAAAATAATTAATTAATTGCAGATTTTACACTAAGTCTCGCATTCCTGGGGTTCTTGGTTGTATATAGATTGTACCCAGGTAGCTATAGTACGCCCAGTAGTAATGAGGAGCGCTACTTCTGTCGCAAGCATTACCATTCCTTGAAGTATCCAGTAGAAGTTAAGCCAATATAACAGTATTGAAAATAAGTAAAAGTAAAAAAAAAGAAACAAATAAGTATGTTTAAAGAAAAACAATATAGCGTTGTTTCTTTTCTATTGTAAATAAAGTAGGCAATAAACAAATAGTTCATTCTTTCCCAGCACTAAGCAGGAATAAAACAATGTTGAACGATTTAACTCATGGTACGAATAAGAGTAATCTATACTAATATTATAAAGCAGAAGAGTTTGTTTGTTTGTTTGGTTGAACGCGCTAATCTCAGGAATTACTGGTCCGATTTGAAAAATTATTTCAGTGTTAGATAGCCCATTTATCGAGGAAGGTTATAGGCTATATATCATCACGCTAAGACAAATAGGAGCGGAGCAGTAATGGAAAATGTGACGAAGACGAAGTTGCGCAGGTCAGCTAGTGTTATTATAATTTATAAGCTTGAAACAAATTTCTTTTGAAATAAGATTGTTTTTTGAAAGATTGTGGTAGGCCTTCAATCCCGTAGGACACCTCCCAATATGATCAATATTATCAATTGAATGGGAAGGGGCTGACCAGCGCAGTTTTACACACTACAAAACATACACTGCACTAGTGCGAAAAAAATTATCTAAAGTGTGATATCATGTCTAAAAGCGGTAGGGTAGGAGTCAGTCTACGAATGAGTTGAAAAAAATATCGCCCCAACCACGCAGAACATATTGAATACGGTTTAACACAAAGGGGGAGGAACCGGTCCAAATGGCGTCGCGGTCGATCGGTGAATACAATAGAAACAGTAAACACAGTAAAAACAGTAGGGTGTAACAATGGGCGGTTTTATTTAAGTTGCATTTGTAGAAACTATACAGGTTGTTTCTTTTATAGCGCTTAAAGCGACCTTTTACAGACCTCTTTTGGATGAATCTGACTGAGAAGGAGAAAGGGCGCGTAGATTATCCGTGATATTTTCAAAACGTAACAAATTAACTAGCAACTATTATGTGTCAAACTGTATATAATTTTGTGGTGTAACGAAGTAGGCGTGTGAACCATTAAGACGATCTCGAGTGTTTCTCGCGTGAGGCTCACTGTCTGAAAAGTGATGCAAGAACCTGGTTAAGCTTGTTTTAACATATGGCGTCGAAAAATTCGTACGCATCGCTAGCCACTGGTCATGAGCCCAAAAGGCTGGCAGCATTGCCACGTTGTATGGCAATGCTTATCCTTTGGCCGAGGTAAAAGCCAGCCCTTGGGTCACGCGAAGTGTCAACTAAGCGTCTTGACAGATCTTTAAACAAGTTATGAGCACTCGGACCCCACGAACCGAGAGTTTCAACCCCAAACGGCTCAAAAATATAATTTCCAACGAGGTTATTATATTTCCGCCGCTTGAGGTTCTCTGCAGCCGCGGTGGCAGCGCCAGCACAGCACGAAGAGCTAGGAAGATGGGATGGCGCAAGAGTATCGACGCAGGTAGCGTCCCACACTAACGGCCTACCCATTTTCCAAGGTAATAACGACATGCCGTCCGGTCTCTTGCCATCGTCACGTGCCAGGCCATTGGGTTCTAATACAGCCGGAACGCCGATGGCGCCAAGAGCTCGTCGGATGATGTCATTAATGTTCGCGTGCCGACGTACGGCTGCATGACAGGCCGTGGTGTCCGAGGCTGTTGACAACTTCGCCACAGTGGCAGCGATGAGGAGAACAACAAGGAGCGCCAAGACGTAGGGAAGCAGCGAGGCGGAAAGTAGTATCGTCGAACAAGGTGCCTATGTTCGACGATGGTAGTGCGTGAAGCCAGAGTCCCGACTCCCATTGTCCCACAGCCAGCAGGCGCCCACACTCCGAAGCAGTCGCAGATGTGGCCATAAAGTCATGCTGAACTATTCTGCAGAGTGGCTCGTCCCACCGTCTTTGGGACGTCTTTGGTCTTTGGGTAGTCGGGTAGATTTAGATTCGGGCAAGCGAGTCTCCAGGCATTCATAGCCTCAGTGAAGCACGGCACATCAAAACCAGTCAGTGAGGAAGCTAGAAACCTGACTAATTTCTCAGTGCCATGAACTGAGGATATGAAAGCCGGTAAACTGATTCTCGTAATTTTGCGGACGCCGAGGCCTCCCATACGGATGCGAAGAGTAGCTTGACCCCAAGTTCGGTCGTCCAAGGCCACATTTAAAATTGAAGTTAGTGTATGACGAATGAATTGGTCCATTTTTTCTAAAAGGTGTGGGTGCTTCCATAAATGGGAAGCACGCAGAAAGTAAGAAAGTTATATTAGGGCCGAAACAGCAGTAACGGATTAAGGTGATTGCCGAATGCATGTTAATTTTGAGTAACCTTTCCTTTCGGAAAATTTTGTATTTTATCCTCAACAAAATTGGGAAAAGATTGATCAAAAATTGGAGACCCAAAGAGGCGAAGAGAACTTTTTTCCAAAACTTTGATTTCTGGAGATATTGCGTTGAATTTGGTAAGTGCCAGGTGTCTGTCGGTACGGTCAGGAATGAATAAGTCACACTTCGAAAGGTTGAGCTGTAGTCCTATAGATTGGAGTTGATTTTTAAAACTTGTAAATCGGCTAAAACCGTGTCTACATCACCTCCAAGGGTACCATCATCTAGATACCAAACATTAAATTTGGAATTTAGCTGTGTAGGTTGTGTGAGGTTCAAATTTTCATTTTATTCTGTTAATTTGATTTTGTTTATAATATAAAAGCCCGCGACTTCGTCTGCGTAGACATTGGCGCGCAACTACTTTGTTGCATATTGTCATCCATATTACATCTTCATGATTCTGTTATCCTGATAATTTGTGTCTTCGCTGTTCGTACATTACGTCCCCGGAATAACTTCTCTTCTATATAGAATACTAATCTTTAACGTACACAATTCTTGCTCAAAAATTCTTTCAAATGTTTTTTTGCTCTCCTGGTAATCGTGAATCTGTACCGCTCATAATTTCAGTCCCGGAAATACTTCGACATGTCCTGTTGTACTCGGGATGAATATAAAAGTATCTTGCTAAAAATTACTTTGACGTGTTTCTGGTCTCTTGGCACTGGTGAATCTTTAGGGCCCACGATTCCGGTCCCGAAAATACTTCGACATGTTTCTGATCTCCTGATAAAAAAATGTCACACAACACATAACAGCTACAAGATGTCCTGCCCTTCGGGGTCTATGGAATGTAATACCAACTCCTTCCAAATCCTATCGACTCCGAGGAGTTATTAAATCCGACTCGGTACGGAGGCGAATGAATGACCGGTTTGTTTTATAAAACAGAGCCAAAATGAACTTATATCTATATCATTCGACGAATAACGTGACAATAAAATTGATTAAATATTATTGACTAATCTATAGATTAGTCAATAATATTTAATCAATTTTATTAATAGATAATTAATAATAATTATTAATAATAGAAAAGTTGCACGTCGCATTCTAAAATAACAAGCCCGAACAAAAAGAATGCCTAGTTTCGTGTTTTTCGATCAAATCCTGAGTTAAAAGAATCAAATGATTCGAAGAACCAACCAGATCACTGGATTTGTATTGTCATAAATGTAAACAATGTATGTAAACAAGCGAGTCCAAAGTGATTTGGTTTGAGGGAGTCGAAGAGCCGATAAGCGGAGTCGGTACCGAAAGCGGAGCCGGATTTAGTGATTCGAATCAAATCACTCCCCGTACTCGAGATCACCCATGTCTACTGACTAAATAATCGAAAAACGTGACCAACCGGTCCGCCGCATTCTCGGAATAACATGCACGTGTAATCGCGAAGGCATACGATGAAGGCCGCCTCATCAACGAGCCACGCCCAAATATGGCTGAGAATTCAGAGACCGACGAAATGGGAAGCGTGAACAACAGAAACGCTGGGTCAAGTGGAGCCACAGCCAATCTACCTCGGGCTGCTTTACCCCAAGCTGGTGCTGTGGACTTACCCCCTGCAGCTCCTGCTAAGAAAAACCAGTTGTTGGTTCTACCATTAAGATCCGTCAGGCCGGTGGCCATGTCATTTAAGGGGTACTCCCCTAGCAAACCGCCCAAGAGCCCCCCGCATTAGTAGCCATCGAGCCATACACACATAAAAAAAAAGTTCGTGATCACTAGCAAAAGCTGATATATTTATTTAAATTTAACTTAATCAAGAAATTTATTTATTGTGTTTTCTTTAAATAGAAAAACCCTGTTTGAAATTAAAAAATAAAACTATTTTTTACTAGCGAAAATTGAGTAACTAATCAGAATGTAACTTTAACAGGAATTTAAGGCTGTTTAACCAAAGTTAAACAACTATTTATAAATAAAAAGTTTATGTTCAATTTAATATAACTCCGCCCCTGGCTCGAACACACGCGGAGATCCTGAGGGCATGCTGAGGATCAAGTTATCCAGCATTCCTTGGGGTAACCTGTCCCATTCTTGAATACCGGCTTCCCCGAGCTCTGGTACCGTCTGGGGACGTGGTTGACGGTTCCAAATAGCTCGCTTAAGAGCATCCCACGCGTGCTCTATTGGGTTTAAGTCAGGCGAGCCGGCAGGCCAGTCTAACCTTGTGATGTCGTATTCTTGGAGAGCAGCATTGACTCATTGAGCTCGATGTGCGGTCGCATTATCATCGACCAGTACAAATTGGTGCCCATGGTTTACTCGGAATGGTCTGACGATTGCATCAATAGTAACTGCTTTATAGATGTCTGCAATTATAATACCACCCCAAAAAGACACCGATTTCCCGCCTTGCTGAACTGTTCCAGTGGCAGTTCTTTGCCTTCCACTGTCTCCTGGTCTTCTCCAGACACAGACACGTCGGTTATCCGGATGAGTACGGATTCGCAATTCGTCAACGAAGAGACTCATTGTTTTTCTTCTTTATTTAGCCGAAGCCTAGCCCACTGTAATCCGTCGTTGACGTTGCCGGGAATTCAGAGGCGCTCGCCAAGACATCCGTGCTCGAAATCCAGCCTGGTGCAAGCAATTCTGTCCGAGGTATATTTTGTATAATGGTTTTAATCTGAATCATGGAAAATCAAGACATTTTCTAAAAACGAGTTTAAGTACTAAATTGCAGTCATGACGTGAGTGCAGCAACCCACAGTTCTTCGGCCTACAAGGCAATTGCAACAATATTTACGCTGTCAGAAAAATCCGTCAATTCACTGAATAGATACCGCGAGGCTGGTCTATTTTAGTTATTTTCATAGTATCATATCTTACGGTATCTTATTATGGGATGAGCTGCAGACATCGAGTCCATATTATTCTGCAGAAAAGAGCCATCAGAACCATATACAATCTCCGTCGGCGCGATTCCCTAAGGGAGCTGTTTAAGGATATTAACATCATGACGGTACTGGACTGGTACGGGCTTGTCAATGCATTTACGAAAACATTATGTATGTTCGGAAAAATCTTCATCTTTTTAACAAGATTAGTGATAGGCATAATTCTAATACTAGAAATAGGAACAAATTAGTTCAACCCCGGTTCAGATTGGCTAAAGTACACACTTATTTTATGGGGTACTGTGTTCATTGACAACCATAGTTTTGTGTAATGTAGAAGCATATTTTTCAAATTTTGCATATGTGAGAACCATGGGGCCATTTAAATAATATACTAGCTGACCGGCGCAACTTCGTCTGCGTCACATTTTCCATTAATGCTCCTAAATAATATTGCGACTATAAATTGAGATGTAAGCTACCCCCCTATCTTTCAAGTTGCATCAAACTGAGTGCATACTGTGTGCAAATTTGATCAAAATCGGTTAAGTAAGTCAATCGCGGACAAACAACGTGACACGTGATTTATATATATATATGTGATTAGTTATAATTTTACTAGTTTGACGTACGAGCATGGTGACTGAGAGCATGTCATGCTCACTCAAATATTTCGCTGATGGCAGCGCGTGAGTTGGATCATTTGGTTCTTCAAAATGGTTGAGCTGAATGGTGCTGAATGCTGATACATGCGTCAGGTTCGTGAACGGGCGCCGTCAGTTGAGACTGGTCATCTCTTATCCTTCATATTTTAAGTTCTTGTAATAAGTTTTATTTTTATTTTGCATTGTCCTCACATGAAGAAGCAAGCACATGTAACTAAGATTTTTGTAAAACATCACATGATTTAAAGAGTCTCCATGGAGTTTCTTGCACATTCTTCTTCATAGAGATCTACGCTTTGAAACGCGCAAATAGCCTCATGTTTTTGACTGACCGACCTTGACATTTCAAAAGTGCCTGTAAATGGTTTATTTGAAATAAAAATGCTTTGAATCTTGAATCTCTGCGATGTGATACTATCGATGCCACAAATGGCACATCCCGTATGTTCTTCCTCATTTCTACTTGAGGATGTTATTTTATTGGATGATTTAAATAAAAATCATTTTATAATCATAGGAACGTCTCTCGTTTATTTCCGCCATCTTATGTCTGATTCTCTCTTGACAGTGTTGCCACCTTATCCTAACATCCTCCTTCACAAGTCTTTTATAGTAGGTAGGTCACTTAATTAAAAGTAAGAAAACTTATCCTAAATTTACACTTAAGAAATATCAAGTAACATAACTTAAAACTAAAGTTTTTTATTTTATTTTTTTACTAGAACTACTTTGAATACACTTGTTAATATAACTTAAAATTAAAAGAAAAACTTATCTTTATGTTTACACTTCTAAAAATGACTAAACTTAAACTTAATAAAACCTTGAATAATCAACACAATTTGAGTACACTTCTAATCTAATTCGGAATTAAACAAAAATACTCTAAGCTATCATTTTGTAGCTTTGTCTCAGTAGGTAATGATTAAACCTTTTGATTATCTAGATGTGAAATGTGTCTTCATTTTAATCATCATATCTCTTAGGTCTATATACTTTGCGACCAACTCTAGTTACATGTATAGGACTACCTTCCAGCAAAGTATCATCTGACTGGGGTCCAGCATCATCATCTTCAGATCTAGAGGTTTCATCTAATCCAACTTTCCCATATGCACCAGCCATGGATGATTCTTCAGATTCAGTATCCTCAAATTCCCCAGCCATGGAGGATTCTTCAGATGACAAGACAATTTCATGAACCAGCTATTCTCCAATAGTTCTACATTTGACAAAGACTCATGACTATTTAATTCTATGTTTGACAAAGACTCTTGACTATCTATTTGTACATTTGACATGGATTGATCATGACTAATACTTGTATCTTGTATGACACACTCACAACTCGGTTTAGGAAGACACATTCTGACATACATACTTGATAATGATATCGGTACAGTTAAAGATTGATCTTGTGTTAATATTTGGTGCCTTTTATATAGCAGAGCCCCCGCAGAAGCCTTAGGCATTGAATCTTCATTTCTAGACTTGACATGTAATATATGACTACTATTTCTACGATAAACCTTTCCATTGTCAGCTTCTACCAAATATGACCTTGGGCAATTTTTTAGAACTTCTTTAATTACACCGGGCTCCCAACTACTGTCAGGCATTTTCTTAAACATGATATTATCACCTTGATTTAATGAAGGTAGATTTTTAGCACCTTTATCATAGTAAAACTTATATTTTTGTTTATGCTTATTAATCATTTCCTTTTGACCTTCAAATTTTATAACTTTAGGCTTGAGCAACTCTTCTGACATGGGTTAGTTATATCTCAGTTTTCTAGACATCAATAATTCAGATGGAGATTTCATGTACTCTTTATCATTACCTCTATAATGCAACAAAGCCAGATATGGATCTTTATTTTCGTCATATGCTTTGTTCAATATATTTTTTACAATTTTAACTGCTGACTCTGCTTGGCCATTTGACTGTGGAAAATTGGGACTAGAAGTGACATGATCTATGTCCCATTCTTGACAAAAACATTTACATTATTTTGATTCAAATGGTGATCCATTATCTGTATACAATCTCAAAGGGATTCCATGTCGTGCAAATATTGATGTAAGTTCAATGTACTTTGAGTAGTAATCAACAATGACTAAATATTTTTTATTATTGAACTGCAACATATCAGCACCTATCTTTTCTCAAGGAAGAGATAGATCTTCTGCCAACAGTAATGGTTCTTTTGTATTGGCTGGTCTATATTTTAAACAAATCTGACAATTCTGTACCACTTGTTCAATTTCTTTGTTTATACATGGCCAAAATATGACATCTCTTGCAAGAATTTTGCTCCTAGATATACCTGAATGGCCAGCATGAATCTGATGTAACATATCTTTACGCATTGACATTGGAATTATTATACTATTATTTTTGAAGACTATTTCATCAATGACATGAATTTTCGACCTATAATTTCAATAAGATCTTACAAGTAGGTCTGTTTTATTTTTGTGATCAGGCCACCCCTCATTAAAATATTTCATAAGTAATTGCAAATATGGATCCTTGTTAGATCAAGCACAAACATTTGAAGAAGTTTCTTCTTTAATTATTTCTAATTTAGACTCAGATATAGACAGTGCTGTTATAAACAAGATTGCATGTATGGCTATTTCTTTATCAATAGCGTGTTCCATAGATTCTGATAAAGCAGCTCTAGACAGTGTATCAGAAATGTATAATTTTGTGCCCGGAATGTATGTGATTTCTAAACTGCTGCTATTGCCACATCCGCACGCTCCAAGTATGAGGTGTTGTTGTATGACATCTCCATTGATTTGTATATAGTAATCAATCTATCAAGTTCTATATAATTTTCCGCTAGAAGTCTTTGTCTTATTTGTGTGTATTTTTTTACTTATATTGCATATAAATATATCTCTTATCAGTGAATCTTTTAGCTCCTTAAATTCACAACTAGCAGCTTCTTTAACTTGGTCAAAAATACGTCCAAAGAGTCATCTCCTTGCTGTAGACTGAAAAATTTATGTCTTTAAATTTTTCTTTGGTATAAAATACTTGTCAAACGCTGCTAGGACGGATTCGTAAGTCTGTCTTTTTTCCTCAGAGAAGGCGTTATAGACATCCAGGCATTGCTCGCCCATGAAGTGCAGTAAAATAGCAATTTTCCTGTCTTTACTCTCCTTCATGGCAATTGAAAAGTTGTCAAAGATCTGCTTCCATTTTACCCATGTCGCTACAGTGTCAAAGTTGTTGAGATCAATTGGCTTAAAAACTTTAATTTGACCTTCCATGGTGCCCATTTTCACTTCGCAAAGTAAGCGGTCGAGCGAGTCTTGACTTGACTAGCACGTGGTAAACCAGCATGCAATGCAATACCTTTGTATCACGACTATTCACGACGATCTTCGTAGTCACTACTTTAACTGATCACTTGTGAAGACTTTTCCGCTGCCACCATGTTGGGCCGAAACGTTGACTGCTGGCTCAAGCACCTGAAACAAAGAGAGCATCCGAACACGGTACGCGGTCAGGTTGTTTCCTCCCTCTGTAGCCCCATAGTATGCGCGCATGACATTTTCATTAATGGATTGTGTCCATCGCATGCGCTGCACACTTCCGCCGGGAGCAGGGACCCTGTCAGAAGCCGGTGGGCCTCGAGGTCCTAAGCCGTCCGGCGGCCGGCGTCCTCTTCGCCGACGAACTGGTGGTGGCGTCGTGGGCGGCGAGAAATACTCGTCACTCGAGCTCGACGCGACTGCCACGGCCGGTGTCACAGCACTCACGGCGGGGCTGGGTTCCGGAAGCGGCGAGGCGGAGCTGAGTGACAAGGCCGGAGGTGGTGGGCGTGCTCGACGAGCTGCGGCACTTGTCAATATAGTTTTCTTCGACGTTTAGGTGGTCATGATTTCGTTGCAAATTTTTGTATTTTGAAAGTCCGTACTATTTGAATTTATTTTTATGGTGTTGTGTTTTATAATCATTTTGTTGCATTTTGATTTTATTGGATGATTTAAATCAAATCATTTTATAATCACAGGAACGTCTCTCGTTTATTTCCGCCATCTTATGTCTGATTCTCTCTTGACAGTGTTGCCACCTTATCCTAACAGAGGAAACAAGATGATTCGTAGGGGAGTCCAAGTTTGCGCTCTATTTTGGGTCCTTTCTTATTTTTGGTTTATATTAATGATTTACCTTATTTATTGCAACAAAATCTTGATATGGTGTTGTTTGCTGACGATACCTCTTTAATTTTTAAGATAAATAGAAGGACGAACAATGTTAATGACATAAATAATGCCCTAATGCAAGTCCAAAATTGGTTCACGGCGAATAATTTAGTTCTAAATGAAAAGAAAACAAAGTGCATAAGATTTGCCTTACCTAATGTCAAAAGCAGTGATTGTGACATATTATTGAACAAGGAAAAACTAGAATTCGTCGATAAAACGGTTTTCCTGGGAATTACGCTTGACCCCAGGCTACAATGGGGCCCTCATATAACATCTCTTTCCGGACGGCTAAGTTCAGCAGCATATGCTGTTAGAAAAATCCGCCAACTAACGGATGTCGATACCGCGAGACTGGTATATTTTAGTTACTTTCACAGTATCATGTCTTACGGTATTTTACTATGGGGACGGGCTGCAGACATCGAGTCTATTTTTATTCTGCAGAAAAGAGCCATCAAAGCGATATATAATCTCCGCCGGCGCGATTCTCTCAGGGAACTGTTTAAGAATATTAACATCATGACGGTACCTTGTCAATACATTTACGAAAACATCATGTATGTCAGAAAGAATTTACATCTTTTTAGTAAAAGAGGCGAGAGACATAATTATAGTACTAGAAATAGGGACCAGTTAGTTCAACCAGGCTTCAGACTGGCTAAAGTAGCCTCATCTTTCATGGGGTACTGTTTAAAATGTTATAATAAGATACCTCCCCATATATTAGAACTAAATGAGACGAAATTCAAGTCTTGTATTAAACGCACACTATGCAGGCAAGCATATTATAAGTTGGGGGATTATATTGAAGATAAAAATGCTTGGCTGAATGCTGGTCCTGCTCCACAGCCACTAGAGAGCCCAAACTAATCTGTAAATAGTTCGGAAACATTGTTGGACCGGCTGAAGATTGTAAGAAAAAATTGCATTGTTAGAATCAACTTAATAAGCATTGTATAATTTCAGCCATTAACAGCACATGTGTGAGTACTGTGTACCTTTAACTTTAATAATCAGTTTTAGGTATGTTTTTGACTTGAATGTACCCTGGCGGTTGGGAGTGTCATGCTCACTCAAAAGTCTAGCTGATGGTGGCGTAAGCGTTGGATCATTTGGCTCCCTTCAAAATGGTTGAGCCGAATGGTGCTGGCGCATGCGTCATGTTCGTGAACGGGCGCCGTCAGTCGGGACTGGTCATTTCTTAGCTGCCATGGTTAATTTTAATTATTTCTTTGAATTGTTCCTCTTTTATTCCGGACGCTTTTATCCTGCTCGTTTTTTACATCGTTCTCACATGTATGTATAATGTCAACCCGATGTAAATAAATCTTTGTAAAAAAATATTATTTTTAAAAGAGTGTCCGTGGAGTTTCTTGCACGTTCTTCTCCATAGAGATCTACGCTTTGGAACGTGCAAATAGCTTCAACTTTTTGGACCGACCGACCTTGACAATTCAAAAGTGCCTGTAAATGGTTTAATTGAAATAAATGCTTGAATTTTGAATTTTGAATTTTGAATTTTTTGAATTTTTGCGCCAGTGTTATCGTTTAGAGCGGGTTCGAGGTCCAAAATAACGCCAGGGTCAATGTTAAAAGAAGATTCGGGTTCCAAGAGTAACGCCGGGTTTTCGTGAAGAGCGTTATCGGATCGGTATCGGATAACAGAAACAAGCAATGTGACAATCGAAAAAAATATCCAAGAAAACATTCACCGATTGACCTGGCAATGTACAGTTAACGTTGGAATAATGGAGGATATTTTTGTCTCTGATCATTTGCCTATTTTTATCGAATGCAATTTGGGTTCAATTAGTCCTATAGCCGCTACCCAAAATACATTGCGCAGTGCTGTAATCTGGGGGGAAAGAGATGAGGCTCAAATTAGTAAACATCGAGATTTATGTAATAAAGGCTTGCGAGACATTGACTTCCCCACCGAGTTTGAAGCATGTAGTTTTGGGGCTTGTACTTTATAGGATCATAAGTTAGTTTTATATAAAATGTATAAGACATTTGTTGATGTGTTAAGTGATGCGGCTATTCAAACGAAAAATAATGTGAGACGTAAACGGCATAATAATCGTGTGTGCGGCTGGAATGAACATGTTAAAGAAGCGCATCGGGAGGCTAAGCTAAGATACCAAAACTGGGTGGCTCTGGGTAGACCAGGTTGTAGTTCTGATTATAACCTAATGTGCGAGTCCCGTAGAATTTTTAGAGGGAGTATAAAATGGTGTCAGAAACACCAGGGCCAAATCAGGGTGGACGCGATAGCTAAGCAAAGAGCCGGAAAAGATTTTACTAAATTAGTATGCTTGATGTTAAGCCTGGCCTCCCCGCGAGTGTTGATGGCCGGAATGACCCAAAGGATGTAGCTAATCTGTTTACGGAGCACTTTATAGTACGCTCTCCTCTGGGCCCTTCGACCAACATGTCAGATGGTGGGCCCGTCGGGGCGGGAGAGGGACCTTTACTTAGGTTTACAGCGAAGCAACTTCAAAAAGTTATTAACAGTATGCGTAGAGGTAAATTTCCTGGCCACGATGGGCTCAGTATTGAGCACTTAAAATATGCTGGTGTACACTTGCCAAGGGTTCTGTCTATGTTCTTCAATTTGTGCATCAGTCACTCGTATTTACCGGATAATCTGATGAGAACTACAGCGGTGCCCATAGTGAAGAAGAAGACAGGAGACTTATCGGATAGGGACAACTATCGCCCAATCTCTCTTGCGACCACTGTTTCTAAAATATTGGATAGTATGCTTGAGTCTTGTCTGGATAAGTATATGAACATACATGACGCACAGTTCGGGTTTAGAACTGGACTGTCAACTGAGAGCGTGATTCTGGCCCTTAAGCACACTGTCCAATACTACACTGAAAGAAAGACACCGGTATACGCCTGTTTTTTGGACCTCTCCAAGGCCTTCGATCTCGTTTCCTATGAGGTACTTTGGAGAAAGATGGAGGACAGGGGTATGCCGGTTGAACTAGTAAAAATATTTAAATATTGGTACTCGAATCAGACTAATTGTGTTAGGTGGTCAAAATGTCTCTCAGAGTCATACAGGTTGGAGTGCGGAGTAAGACAGGGAGGGTTGTCCTCTCCAAAGCTGTTTAACTTGTATGTAAATGACCTCATAGTCGAGCTCAGCGGCATGCGTGTCGGTTGCCGGGTGGGGGGTGTTAGTGTGAACAAAATCAGCTACGCAGACGATATGGTGTTGCTGGGCCCGACTGCGAGGTCAATCAAGGAGATGCTGAATGTTTGTAAAGAATACGCCGCATCACATGGTCTTATATACAATGTAAGGAAAACCGAGTTCATGGTCTTTAATGCCGCTGGCAAGTGTCTAAACACCATTCCTCCAATTACTTTGAACGGCGTCAAAATAAAGCAGGTGACCAAGTTTAAATATCTGGGTCATTTACTTGTCGACGACCTTAAGGATGATGATGACGTGGAGAGGGAGCGCAGGGCGTTGGCGGTCCGTGAGAACATGTTGGCGCGCAGATTTTTTCGTTGTACCGATCAGGTCAAAATAACCTTGTTTAAAGCGTACTGTCAAGGCTTGTACACGGGAAGTCTGTGGTTCAGCTGGTCACGGGGGACGCTAAATGCATTGCGCGTCCAATATAACAATGTTTTCAGGATGATGTTGAAACTCCCTCGTTTCTGTAGTGCCTCGGGGATGTTTGCCCAATGGCGTACAGATGGCTTCCATGCCATCATCAGGAAAAAGGTGGCATCGCTTGTGAGGAGGATTCGAGGGAGTAGCAATAGCATCCTGAAAGTCGTGGATGAGGACCCGAAAGCTCCTGTGCTGAGGCATTTCGTGAGAAGTCATTGTCCGCATGAAGTGCCTCGTAAGTACATGACTCATTAGTTATTTTTAAACTTGTTTTACTAACCTTAGTGTGTAAGTTGTACTAACAGAATTGGTTCCTTATGTTGTTCCCAATAAAAACAATTTGTATTGTATTGATTCACGAGACAAGAAAGCAAAGCAAATTCACAATTAGATAGTAGGTAATTCATTGTTTTCTATCCCATCATTTTTGTTTGATTGACGACACTATTGGCGTTGCCAGATAATAATAAAAATATTTTTGATAGAAATCGATTTATGGATTTGATATGTAATTATGTCGATTATCAGATTAAAAATAATTTACACAGAAAAGCATTGTTTGTTTAAGGTGTCCAGCTTCGGACCGAATTACAGATAAAAAAATAATTCAAGAGAAAATAAATAAATATTACTCATGTACTAGAAATCGATTATTATTAGAAACCTACAGAAAGCTGCTATTTTGGAAACTTGCAGAATTGCGCCATAAACTTTTTCCGCCACTACAAGATTTACGTAGGTTAATACTATCCAGGATATGAATATCAACATCTCCTATGTTGATATTCATAGAGAAAAGTAGTAAACAAATGAAGTAAGTGCTAGGTTTTCTATAACAAAGAATTATACAAATTCCAGTCGGCTACTTATCGCAGTAACTCTGGTTCACTGTTCTATTCTGGTAAACAAAGTCTCCGGGCTTTCGGATTGGCATGAAAGTCAAACAAAAGTTTGAAAACTTGAAGTAAACATGACATCACGCCTACATATTTACTGAAGGGTTAGGTAGAAGGTGTATTACAGTTACATTGACATAGCGTTCGTTGGAAATTTTAAAATAGATCTTATTGCAATTCTGATATTCATCAGTTTAATTACGTTGCACCTTTACAACGCATGCGTAGATTTATCGAGCTTTTGCAAAGGCGGACCTAAGTTTAACTAGCCAATCCCCATAATGCTGCCCCAGTCTACCTGAGTGCCGGTTCCGAATCGTATCTGTGTTATCGTTTTCGTCAATTGCTCCTGATTTAACAAGTAAGTTATTTTAATAGTTATTAAACGTATCATAAAAATTGTTAGTAAGTTGTTTGGTATTGGACTTAATGAATGAAAGTTAGGATTGCTCTGGTTACTCCCGCTTTTCAAGACAAAGAAATTTAGAGGGTGATTTCGACAAAACCAGGTTTCCTATAAGGGATTTATTAGAAAGCGCGACGTATTGGTACGTCCATAAACCCATTCAAGATTGCTGCCGCCCTATAAATGCATGGTACAACTGCAGATTTCTTTGAGGGAGTAGAGTATGATTTTTAAGGATATTTTGCTGACTCCGCTTTCGTCCTGTGGGCAGGGCTGTAGCTAGAGTCAAATTTGAGGTAGGGCAGCATTGTTTACAGGTAGGGCGGAAGTAAAAATATATCATAAATGGTCTGCTTCGAAGCACGGGCTCCTAAATCAATCGCCATATATATCACTGACCTCTAGGTCAGTAGAATGTGGTATATTGGGAAAGGTTAGATACTTATCGCTACAATTTTTTGTATCTCAAACTATAAAAACACAATTGAACTATAATAATTTATCTTAGTTTTTGGTTTTTTTAAGGTAGGACATTGTAATTTTAAGGTAGGGCATTGCCCCACAATGCCCCCTCCTAGCTACGGCCGTGCACAGGGGTCTAAAAAGGCCACTTTAGTAGAATCATATTAGTATGACAATATTAATCATTTAACAATCTGTCAAATTTCATTTTCATCTTTATCGCTAAAGCATTAGGTTCAAGGTTGATTGGGAAAATTTGACAGTTTCCGGTAGCTTGATGTGCTGGCTGATTCTGCTTAAGTGACCTTTTTAGACCCGCTGAAATGTCAATGATAAATTTAACCTTTAACAAGTCGGACACCCGCTCAAAGAATTCCGAACGAATCATTTTTAGTGTTAATTGAAACTAAAGACTTCTTATAGATTTTCTTGTAGTTTTTATGAAATTATTGCGTCTATTTCAGGCGCAACTGAACCCAAAAGATTCTGAGACAGATAGACAAACGACTGATGCTATACAGTTTTCGTTTTTCTATAAGGGTCAGGAAACCCTAAACAACTTTATCTGACATGTTTTTGGGACCGTGTTTTTTACTAAAATCATACCTGCAAATGGTAGGTTAAGGTGCTCCATATTGTTCTCAGTCACAACAGCCTGTCTTGCAGCTGAGGTGCAAGTCACATAGTGCGGTATCCCTATTTCCCTTGATCATCGCATCACACGTGAACGGCCGGGCCGATTTCGATATTTTTATTGTGTTTTGTTACTGACAGGAAGTTCTTATAAAAGAAAAAAATAAGAAAGTTGCAGTTGACGGTAGCGAAGCCGCGGGGTATAGCAAGTTATAAATATTTTCATTTTTAAATGAAAATGTATCCATTATTTAATTTAATTTTGTAAACCGTATTTTTCAGGACCAGCGTATTCTAACACAGCCAGCAGCCCCAGGTACGAAGATGGACGACAAAACATCTGAAGCTGTCAATGCTCAAGTTTTAGTAAGTTTCCCATATCATGTCTATTATATTGTTACTAGATGACAGGGCAAATATTGTTTTGACATATAAAAAAATAGCCTACTATCTATTTTTGTACTGATATTTTAGTCTTATTTCTTACTTTTTATACTAAACTACCATATACGGAGTATTATGATACATATTTCATTCATTTCATTTGGTTAGTACATTAATTAAATCCACAAACTAGAAAAAGTGCTGTTGCAGATTTTATGAGAATCTTAGAATAAGAGAAAAATGCCAAAAGTGAATATAGGTAGGTACTATAAACCTACTATACTCAACCTGCGGCCCGCGGGCCCTCCAAGCTGTTCTGTGTGGCCCTGCAGCCTAGCACATTATTTATCGGGGTTGTATTTTAATCAATACCAAGCCTCACACGCAAGCAAAACGAAAAATTGGCCTATAACAATAGCAATTTTATCGAAAATTATATATTTGTTACATATTCAAAAATCACATTCAATTTAGATACTGTTAAATTCATATAGTTTTGTTTTACTGCATGTTATTGCGGCTCATCATGATAATGGTGGAAGTGCTGCGTGACCCTTGAAGATAAAAGGTTCAGTATGCTTGCTATACACTATACTACTAACTATTCTCTACTACCCAATAAGCCAAAGTTGTCTAAATATTTTAAGAATAAGAAAGCCAAAGTTGGCCCTTTCAAAAAACAGTCAACTATAATATAATATATAATATCCTTGGACATTTCACACAACGCCATATAGTCCCAAGCTAAGCAACATAATGCTTGTGTTATGGTAACGAGATGGCTGATAAACTACTTATATACATTTTTTTTTTGTAAATAATAATAATAATAACCCTACCGCAGTATCTCTACGTTGACGTCGTGGTGGGGCTTGCGCGTCCCGATGGACCTTAGGTCTTACCTAGGGTGAGGGGCCAGACAAAGAGAGATACAATCCGCAAGGCAGTTTTGTGGCGAACTGTTGGGCAGTAGCGACCCCACGAACCTTATCTCCCGGGAGAAGTCTTGTTCCTCATCTACGGCTTGCCTTTATTGGCTGGCCGGAGTGAAAACTGACGAGGAACAGAGCTCCCACCTCTTCCTTGCCTTAATTGGCCGGTCTGAGTGGAGATTCGCTAGAGCATACGTGCTCGGGAGAAGGACGTATAATCCAGTAAGATGCTGGTAGGGATCTTGACCGCACTTCCGGGATTGTCCTGATAGCCGTGGTTTACCTCTCCACTCCTCTAGCACCTGAGGCCATGTTGCCCCCTTGGCGCTACGTCACTTTGTGCTAGCGACCGTTTTCGGGGGCCCATTCATTGAGTGTGCAAGTCACCCCCTGCCATTTAAAAGCCGTGTATATTGTTAGTGGTCAGGCAGGGGCCAATAGTTTTATAATAAACGATTATCATTCCACTAAGCCACCCAAACCCGTAGCGTTTCATTTTTTGTTTCCATATTCTGCAATAGTACTGCTCCAACCGGGGATTGTCCTTGGGAATACTTTCAGTGCATACAGGGATAATCGCCGGTTGGTGCCCCATTACATTTGAAAAGTCTAACGGGGCCTCTGCGAGTTGGTTTCGGCCCCTCGTACGCCTACCAAAGGACCGTGTCTCCAGGGGCCCGAGATAGTAAAAAAAAAAAAAAAAATTATAATAATATACTTGGACATTTCACACAACGCCATATAGTCCCAAGCTAAGCAACCTAATGCTTGTGTTATGGTAACGATATGGCTGATAAACTACTTATATACATTTTTTTTTTTGTAAATACATACATATTATAGATAGAAAAACACCCAGACTCAGAACAAATACATGTAGGTCGTACAAATATTTGTTCCGTGCGGGAATCGAACCCGCGACATGCTGCGCAGCAGTCAATCGCTCAACCACTGCGCCAACCGTGTCGTCAAACTATAATATTGCATTTAGTAATAAACCCGTAAATAACTAGATTTATAGTACAATGACAGCGTGTTTGATTTAATTGATTGAGGAACTTGTGGCTAAACATTAACAGCCGCACAGGGCGATCGTCCAGGTTAAGCAACGCTTGCCAAGGTGGGTCTGTGGATGGGTGACCATCTTAACATACCGAGTTTCCTCCGTGCCTCAGAAAGCACGTTAAGCCGTTGGTCTCCCGGCTGTCATTTGTAGATCTTTGGCAGTAGGCAGCCGAACCACGTAAAAACACTGATATTCAGCTGAATCCGGTTTGACTGGAAGCCGACCTCAATATAGTTGGGAAAAGGCTAAGCAGATGAAGATGACAGCGTGTTTGATTTATTAAAATTACTGTTTAACCTTATTTAACAATTCGTGAATCTGAGCGACATGAGCGCAGGACTAATTTCACTAATTCTCGTAAAGAATTATGTATTAATGATGGAAATTGGCTAATAGTACCACTACTCACCTATAAGGTTTCCATCATCAGATCGTTGTTACCAACTCCAGTGAATGGTACCCAACAGTACGATTCACAGATATACTTGTAAGAATGGATAAAGAATTACTTTTCTATATTTTTTCTAAATAAATACTCAAGTCCACATAAAAATATATCTGTGTTAGCCACAGAAATCGAAAAAAAAATCATATGCTTTAAAATTTAAAAATATAAATTTAATTAAGATAATTAATGTTAAAGTGAGTAAAGAGATATTTTAATGGTTTTGGAGATACAAGCAAAAAACTGAAAAAATATATCTGATCTACCTTTCCCCCCTCTTCCACCTCTCACCTCCCACCCTTGGGGACTTCGGTTTAAAGAATTTTATTCTCATAAGAACAATACATAGGTTCACTTACAATGAGATACAAAGTAATTGTTTATATTTAAATAAATACATTTTTTTTTTGGAAGATCGGGTTCCGATAGTTAATCTGTCAATACGTACGTCAGTGAGGTCCGTGAATAATTATCGAAAACAAGTGCATAAACTCGATTAACTAGAGACATTCCAGTGGTTCGTAATTGATGAATCAACAAAGCCTATAAAATAAGTGGAGAATTTGCGGCTGAGGCCAAGATTGATCCAAAAAAGTGCAGGAAATACACAGTGACATAACCTAAAAACCAGTGAAAAGTGAAGTTTGCAGCAAATCAATTTGTCATCTATCAAGTGTACCAACATAACGGGAAGACAGTTACTCCAGTGTTGCGAACAAAAAATAATTATTATATTGTCAAAGAGGGTTACCATTACGAATAGCAAATTATCGTAGGAAAAAAGTGTTGCAAAAAAAAAAAAATAATGAATGAACAAATGGAATTATTGTTTTCAAAACTTGATGCAAAGCTAGATGAAAAACTCAATCAACAAACCCAGACATTAACAACAGCGGTTACTAAAAACGTTATGGAAGTAATTGATGAAAAGATGAAAACATTAATGGAAGAAAACCAATCCTTAAAATCTAAAATAACAAGATTGGAACATAAAATTACTACATTGGAAAAAGACAAGCGACAAAGCAACCTGATATTCTTTGGTGTTGATGAAACTGGAAAAAGAGAGGCAGAACTTGTTGACTACATAGAAGGAATCATAGAAGATGCGGAAGTACATCTAGACAGCCACGAAATAAATAACATATACAGAATTGGAGCGCAAACCAGCAAAAATCGCCCTGTAGTTGTTACTTTCTCGACTATGTGGAAGAAACATCTCATATTAAAATCTAAATCAAAGCTACCAATAGGCATCTATGTCAAAGAGGACTTTCCCAAGGATGTCCTTGAAGCTCGGAAAAAACTACAGTCAAAGGTTGAGGAAGAATGGAAAAAGGGGAACATAGCTTTTATGAGAGAAACCAACTTGTAATTAAAAAGCAGAAGGACAATCAGCGTGAAAAAAGGAAGAGAGATAAGACTGTATCCCCCAACTTACCAACACTGAAAAAACCGAACACTCATAACGAGCTCGAAAACAAACCAAATAAAGCGATGACTACTGGACAAAAAGAAGTATTGAAACCAAACATACTACAGTACATGGGAAGAGACAGATCTACTTCTGCTTCAACCTCAGGAAGTTCAAAAAACTAACAAACACACACAAACAACTTATAAAAACAACAACAACTAGAACCGGAAAAACAAAACAAATACAGAAAAACATAACCCAAAACAACATCTACAAAAAACCTTCCCAACACGGTTGGTCACCGAGGGAAGTTCAGACCATAACCCTCCAGTTAAATATAGTAGAAAACTAAACAGAATCAATATAGC
This sequence comes from Ceramica pisi, assembly GCA_963859965.1. Classification (NCBI taxonomy): domain Eukaryota; kingdom Metazoa; phylum Arthropoda; class Insecta; order Lepidoptera; family Noctuidae; genus Ceramica; species Ceramica pisi. Next base: position 35,958,472 of record OY982527.1, on the reverse strand, counting down.
AACATTAAACACAAGAACTTTAAGAACCCAATATACCCTTGCAGAACTAAATATTGCCATTCAAGACATAAAGTGGGACATACTCGGAATCAGCGAAATGAGAAGAGAAGGTGAAACAATACATGAATACCAAGAATACATATTGTTTAACAAAGGTGAAAAAGGAGGCAAAAGAGGAGTAGGATTTCTTATAAAGACGACTCTGAAGAAGCAAATACAAAACATCTTTGGTATCTCTGACAGAATAGCAGTACTTAATATCAACATATCTAACTATATAAAGACTTGGACTATTATACAAGCATATGCGCCAACCGAGCAAGCTACAGAATCAGAGACAGAGACATTCTATGCCGAACTAGCAAAAGTAATCAGAAATTAAACTAACAACCATATAATACTGATGGGTGATTTTAATGCTCAAATCGGGGAAAAACAAAACGAGGAGGAGTATGTATTGAGCAAACATGGACATGGTAAAAGAAGCTTCAATGGTCAAAAGCTTGTGGAATTTTCGCTAGAACACAACTTAATTATTATGAACAGTATATTCAAAAAAGACCCAAAGAATAAATGGACCTGGATTTCACCAGACGGCAGATGGGTCATTGTCATAACCCTAAAAAAAACTGTTCATACGAATCATATTAAGACACTTAATAATTGCATCTTAATTTTACATCATAATATTAAGTAAATGAAACATACTAGACCATAGCTGTAAGAGATTTACTATATATTTATTTATTTTTTACTTTTTGCACCACCATGTAACCGCATTGTCCACTTCGGTGGACTGTTCGGATTCTACCTTTCAGTAGAATTTAACTTATAATAAATACGTGTTTTTTATTATTTTACAAAAATCATACATTTTCCAAATCTACGTATGTTTTCCATTTAACGTTAAAAGTATTAAAAAAATTGATAGAAATAAAACACACTTTTTGCATCATTTAATCTTGTCACAACATTTTTTGTCTTTCCGGTGGACATTACTTTCGATACTGACTAAAATGAAGTAAATGTCAAATGATGGAACGGAACGTAAAATTGAACGCAGCCAATATCGTATCACTGTCAGCGGCCATTTTGCCGCGACTCGTACACAGAAAACGTTGTTGTTGTACTAAGAATTAATATTTAGTGATGTCAAAGTTGAGTTGTCTTTCCGGTTACTGCTGTATTTTGGTAAGTAAATTAATATAAATTCATCAAACATTCTTAATAACTAGTTAAACAATGATACTTTATGAATATACCATGGCTTTTGACATAACCTATAAACGGCGCAAGATATGAATGAATTTGCAAAAAACCTCCGTTCGGTGGACATCTTTTTGGTGGAACTCTTGTCCACCGAAACGACAGATGTCCACCGAGTGGATTGGAATGCTTGAATGTGGGTTATTTAGTTACTGTAACTTATAAAACTGCTTCTGATTACTGGTGTTTTTTATCAGGTAAGGAATAATTACTTATTTTGCTTTATTTTTTGCTTCATTTTTATGAGTAAAACTGTATTAAAATATGTTTTAAACCACCAATATCGACTTGTAGTTAATGTTGTTATTCATAGCTACATACTCTAAGTTAACAATGATTGGTACCTGTAATATATTTCTGACGGCATGGGAAATAATAGTGTTTTCATAAGCACGGTCGTTTTTCCAATGCAATTTTTTTACTAACAAAATCTCCTGCTCTTCTTTTGCATAGCTTTACTTTCTTTTCGTTTGTGTGCTTTGCTTGTTCTGATTTTTCAGGCGATAGCGAAAACAAGAAGTAAACTTACCGATACCCAGAAAAAAAACGACGCCGTGAGCAAAAAACACTGAGTATGTGGAAGGCGCGTGAAAAACTTAAAGAGGATCCAGAAGCTTTGGAAGAAAAGCGAAGGAAGGACATTGAATATTACTATGGGAAGAAAGCCGAAGGGAAAATAAAAACTGTAGATTTACCAGATGTGCAAAAAAAGCTTTTGAGGAGGAAATGGAGAGAGGATGCTAAAAGACGCAGAGAAAAAGTCAAAATACAAAAAGAAGCTTAAAAGTACATTGAACGCGAAACGCCGCCAGTCGATGCCAAGAGCTGAAATACTCGTAGGTGCACGTATTGCATTGAGAAACAGAAGAAGGTTGGAAGTAGAGAATGTTTTACTGAAAAAGAACTTGACGAGTTTAGAATGTAAACTTGCTAAGTATAGAATGCAATTACACAGATTACAGAACAAGTAACGAAAGGATGCAAATGAAGCACAAAAAAAAGAAAAGAAATAAAGGTTCTAAGAAGGACAAGGAATTGAGAGAAGTCCAGAAAAGACTTGTACACATTACAGTTTAGGTAGCAAAAAACTTGACATAGCACTATGTCCCAGACCACTCTAAAATAATGTCTCAAATCAATCAAGTCCAGCCTTGACGACTCCTCTGCAAAGTCCTACTCGGAATGACACACCAGCTACCGCCGAGAGGATGAATTCACCGAGTCCAACCTTGACTCCTATGCACAGTCCAGTGCCAAGCCGATGGTCCAGTCCAATTGCGAGTCGCTCGATGCAGCAACCATTGAAAATTGGTGAGCGCAGACCATCACTGCTGATTGGCGGTAATATTCATAAGCACATACAATTTTCGGACGTATATTCTGACAGCTCAGATACGTCAACGTCAAAACCAGAGAAACCACCATTCCCCCTTTCTCTGGCTGGACGGATTGAATGTTTCTGGTCTTCTGACGACGAAGATATATTTCGACCACCGAAATGAATTGTCTTTTCGGTAGACAGACACAAAACATTTTTTATTTACTTTTTGAATGTTTTTAAGTCACTAATTTGTTTGTGATAATGTTAAGATAGCATTAGCGTTATTTTTGTTCAAGATGTTTATCACTTTTTGTTTTGTTTTTTTTTTCAATAATTAACATTTTAGTCCACTCGGTGGACATATTATTATTTTCGGTGGAACCGAAATATTGTTATTTCCTTATAAATCGCCTTTTTCGAATTATTGATCTCAGACTGATACTCACTTTGGTTGTTACTTAAAGTAAGAGTAATTATATACCTTTAATTTTTATAAATCACGTGTTTCATTTTTTCGCAAAAAAAAAACACTAAGCTTGACAATGACCCAGATATAAAAATGAAATAGATTATGTAATAAGCAATTTTCCCAAGGCATTTTCAAAAACAAGTGTGATCTCAAAACTCAACTTCAACACGGATCATCGTATGGTCAGAAGTACGATCCTGCCAGCACCACAAAAAAAGCAAGGAAGAACAGTACCGCTTATAGTCCAACCCAATTCACCACGGAGAATTTCAAAGAAATTGGCCAGTCACTAACAGACAATCTACAGGAGCTGATGCACGAGAATGAAGGCGATATCATAGCAAATTATGGAAAATTGGAAAAACAACTTACTATCACTAATAATACCAATAAAAGTATAAGCAAATACCCACTCAGCGATGAGACCATCCAACTCATAAACCGCAGGAAATCTTTACTAGCTCAGGGAAAAAACAAAGAAAACATAAAAATAATTTCAGAAATAAGCAAACAAATTAATAAGTATATTAAAAGAGACCGCAAAAACGAAAGACTAGAAGTGTTAGAGAGACAAATAATGAGAACAGGCGGTGTAAGAAAAGCTCTGAAAGAACTTAAGGGAACAGGAAAAGAGTGGGTGCCTAAACTAAGGAAAAACGTAGACACCATCACAAACAGGAAAGGTATACACGAACTGGCCACAGAATTCTACAAAGAACTATACTCAACTCTAACGCATGTAAGCACCCTCTCACACAACCATCTAAGAGTAAAACAACCGATGGCCCGCCAGAGTGGGAACCTGATATTCTGGAGAGTGAAGTGGAAAAGGCAATAAAAAGTCAAAATGGAGAAGGCACCTGGACCGGACAAAATTGCAAACGAAATGTTGAGGGGGACTATTAATGAATTAGTACCAATACTAACTAAGATGTTCAACCAAATTTTGAAAAGTGGATGTATACCAACACAATGGGAAACTTCATATATAATCCTATTACACAAGAAAGGCGCAAAGGACGACATCGGGAATTACCGGCCAATAAGCCTAATGTCGAATGTGTACAAAATATTCGCAAAGATCATTTTGTCCAGGATAAGCGCAAAATTAGACGAAAACCAACCAATTGAACAAGCCGGTTTCAGACGGAACTTTTCAACTATAGACCACATCCACACACTCAAACAGATAATTGAGAAGTATAACGAATACAAAAAAACACTATATGTAGTTTTTATAGATTATGCAAAGGCATTCGATTGCATTAGTCATAAGGCAATATGGGAGAGCTTAGGAAAGCAAGGTATACCTGAAACATATACTAATATAATCAAAAATATATATATTAACAGTAAAGCAAAAATCCAATTGGAAGTTTTGGGCAAAGAATTCCGGATCAAGCGAGGAGTTAGACAGGGGGACCCAATGTCCCCAAAGTTGTTTTCAGCCGTTTTAGAGAACATCTTTCGCAACCTTGACTGGGAACATCTAGGCCTCAACATAGACGGAAGAAAACTAAACCACCTAAGATTTGCGGACGATCTCGTTCTACTAGAAGAAGATCCAAAGGTACTCGAGAAGATGATCCAAACTCTAAATACCGAGAGTTCTAAACTGGGTTTAAAAATGAATATAACAAAAACGAAACTGATGACCAACTCAGAAATGGAACCCATCGAAATAGTAGGACAACAAATAGAATATGTCGACGAATATTGCTACTTAGGCCAGATCATCTCCCCTAAAGACCAAACAACCAAGGAAATAAATAAGAGGATTGCTAATGGCTGGAAAAGATACTGGTCTCTCAAGGAAATTGTAAAATCAAAATACCACAATATGGCAACGAAGAGAAAAGTATTCAATGCTTGTATTCTTCCATGCATCACCTACGGCTGCGAAACATGGTCCCTTACAAAATACCATAGAGACAAACTGGAAAAGTGCCAGAGAGGTATGGAACGAAGCATGACAGGAACAAGAAGGCAAGACAGAATTAGCAATGTGCAATTAAGAGCAAAAACCAATTTAACTGATATCCTGGAAAAAATAGACCTCCAAAAATGGAGATGGACCGGCCATATGTTGAGATCTATACAAGAGAAATGGAGCCAAATAACAACTAATTGGTATCCAAGAGATGGCAAGAGATGTCGAGGACGACAACAAATGCGCCGGGAAGATGAGCTGAAACTCACTGCGAGACCCAAATGGAGGAGAGTTGCTCAAGATAGGAAGCAATGGAAACTACTGGAGGAGGCCTTTGCCAAAAGGCACACTGAGTTGAGAGACATCCTATAGTCAACGAAGCAAACAAGACATGCATAATGTTTAATCTCACCCAGTATAACGGGCTACATAAAACATAAAATAAATTTTGCCTCCGATGCATGTTGGTGAAGTTATAAAAAACAAATACTTAGGAAGTATGTTAATTGCTAACATTTAATATGCGGTATGACTACATTTCATAAACGTAATTTCTCAGTTTTAGTTTAAATCTGTTAATATTATCACAATCTTTTACGTCATTTGGTTGGTCGTTAAACAACTGTGCTCCTTCGAACAATATGGTTTTTTTACCGTAGTTTGTGCGAGCTCGTCTTCGTTGTAATTTATTTTTGTTTCTTAGATTGTGTGATATTGTTTTTTTATGTAGTTGTAGCTTTGATTGTACGCTGTTTGTGGTGATTTTTTTATAAGAATGCAGACACCGTATGTGTATAGTTGTTTGAGATTTATTAATTTGGTTTTTTCAACTTATTAAATCTCAAACAGTATGATGACGTAACAAGACTTAGTATGTTCATCTGGACATCTCACAGAATAACTGTACCAATTTTAAAAACTACGCGAATTATACGCTTTCGATATCCTTAATTTTCTTGCACTATAAAGAACAACAGCCGCATGGGTCGATCTTTAACCCTGGGTTTCTCTGTGAACCTGTGACCCTTAACGTACCGACTTTCCTTTGTGCCTCGGAAAGCACGTTAAGCCTTTGATCCCGGCTGTCACTGGCTGTAATTACTGATTGTCAGAAGCCTGTCAATCTTACTCCAGTCTTGCCAAGTATAACTCTACTACTAAGTTGGACGTCTGGTGGGCAGCCCCACTTCACGTAACGTAAAATACTGGTATTCCTCTGATTTCGGTTTGACTGGAAGCTGACCGCAATATAGTTAGAAAAACGCTAGGTAGATGATGACTTAAGCAAACAAACACGAGTTTTCCAAGTCTTTGACTCGCAGCAGTCACCAATATTTAGAAAAAAAATCCGTTTTAATACAGGCTAACATTAAAAAGATTACGAAAAGTATCAATGCGATAAGTTGAGTTTATCTATAATATCTGCGTGTGACAAAAATAGACTATTGTGTTTTTGTTACAGGAAGTTCTGAACAAAGTGGTGAGGCTAATCAAGACGCAAATGATGCGTAAGTTCTTTTTTTATTTTAATAATAATATTTTCTTCCTGACCGATTTCGGCCAAGGCGGTTAATTTCAACGGAGACTAGTCGTCGGCGCAAGAGGTAGTACAGTGCATAACTGTATGCGCAAAACAGATGCACTCGGTTTTCCATCTCTTTTATAATCCGATGGGGTGTAATTCGACACGTCCGGAGATCTGGTGCAGGACCAACGTTCTAACGGAGCAGTTTTACCAATAACGTGTTTCCACACCTATGATCAAGTTTTCGTTAATTTGCAGATAATTTCATACATTTCCTGTTTTTCTTTCAGACTTTTTAAGGGGCCATGCAGACTTTTTTAGTTCGCTAGAAATCTGCTCAACTGGTTTGAAAAACGAAAAAAAAAGGAAAGAACCCACCATTCAATGTTCACATTGAGTAAGAAACAACGTATTCACCGTTTTATTTATGATTGCAGGCGATTGCTACACCTCGGAGTACGTCTCAAAGCTGCAGACCGGAGCCCGCAGCTACGAGCCTCTCAACGGCATTATCATGTTGAAGCTCGAGGATAATCGCACTATGGAGATGTATCTCGCCGAACTCGATGTGCTGCTGAAGAAGCCGAGGCATGACGGGCCTGTAGTCCAAATGATTACAGACACCGATTAAACGGCTATGTCTTAAATCTTTATAGTCAATTAAAGTTTTGCCGGCTTAAATTCTCATTAATGACCCCGACCTATGTATGGAAAGTTCTTATTTGAGGTATGAGCAGCAGACGTCACTCGCGCGTGCATCTGAAACTTTCAGAGACGTGTGGGCGGCGACCGCTGCTGCAACACGCCAAATTTCATTAAGAGTATTAATTTCTCCTATTTTTTAATTTGAGGTACAACGGTGAGTATAATAGGAGTGCACGGAAAGAAGGAGTAGTATTGCTAAGTTTGCTATCTGTTCACGCCCACTAAAGGTTTCAATATCTTATTTATTCTTTTTAGCGGTATTTTAGGTTACCAAAAGAGCGTTAAAATGAATAAAAGAGTTTTAATTATTATTTCTCATAGATTTGATAATCATTAAAACTTTTTTAAAGATAATGACATTATGTTAAAAGGATCCATATGGCCCAAAGTTGGCTCAATGGATGCCTGTCGAACATAATAAATATCTTATGTATTTATATGATTTCAGGTAAGGATAACAGTGCTGCTATTCGTCGAAACTTCAGAGATGAGTTTCTCCTCAACGAAATGCTGAAAGCCATGTGCCCGTTTGAAGAACAAGTTTGTTGAGCATCCTTATGAAGAAGAGAAAATGGCGGTCATTTAGTCAAGAAGTCACCAACTCGCACTAAGCGCTTCCAAGCGTCTTTCATAATGCGCACAGCAAAGGAGTGGAACTCTTTGCCTGCGTTTGTGTTTCCGAATGCTTACAACCCTAATCTTTTCAAAGTTAGAGTGAACAGGCTACTTCTGGGTAAGCTCGCTCCATCGTAGACTTTGTCTCTGTCATCTCTGACCAAGACTAGAGTCAAGAGCAAACCCATACCAAGTAAAAAAAAAAAAAAAAAGAAGGAACCACCGGAAGCAATGGAAGCCACGTTTCCAATTTTCTGATTGATGTAACGGAAATATTGTTTAAGGCATTTAATTTAATACGTGTATGACCGTAAGCACTTAAATACTGCTAATTGTGTTACTACCCGTGGAGAATAAAAACTCTCTCAATACCCTTATATATGTACTTGGTAAAAGATAAACAATTTATATCTTATTCAGATGTTTATTTTATATATTTTTTGTTACGATATTTATTTAATTTAATTTAGAACGACATCTTTTAAATGATTATGTTCTTTAAAACCATAAATAATAGGGTATTTTACACTATGTAAGGAAAAATATAAAAATGTTTGTTCATAATAGATTTCGAAAAAAGTAAACAAGAAACGTCGATATTTATTCATAAAATTGCAATTTTAATTTTATAATTCCATTTTAAAAATCGTCTTTTCTAATCTGTTTTTCAAATGTCTAAAACGCCATTCGCCATATTGGATCCCGCCGTGACGTCATTCCGATAGCAAACAATCTACTGAAAATAAGTTGTGCGCTGTTATTTTGATAAATTTACGAGTTATTAACACGTTTGTAGACTTCTAGCCTTTATTTCACTATGGAAGACGGTTTTGTGAAAGCAGAAAGTACAAATCTGCCAATGGTTAATACTTTAATGGTGGCGAAATTTTTTGCCTCCAATCCCGATTTCTGTTCTGCCGAGTTGAGAAATGTTAAAACAGCAATGTAAGTAACCATTGTATCAAGTTTTGTCTAATAATAAGTACAATAACAATACACAATACAATAAAACGGGTCCTTCATGTTACACTCCAACCTAACCTATATTTTGTCATCAGGTCGGGAAGGGAATCTTACGGAGACGACGCAATAGGCTATGTGCAGCTGAAGCGGGTTCAAAATACATGCGTGGTTAAGTGTACGGTATGCCCGGAACATAAAGTGCGTACCAAGCCCTATGCAGTGACACTTGTTGTAAACGAACAAGAAGAGACTGTGACTAGTGTCAAGTGCCACGATTGCCCATCTTCAGAAGGCGGCTGCAAGCACAGTGTTGCATTTTTAATGTGGTTACATCGTCGAACCGAAGCCCCGTCGTGTACTTCGGTTGAATGCTATTGGAGGAAATCGAATCTGGCTAAGGTTGGATCATCAATAAAAATTTTGTGTGCTAAAGAAATCTCAAAAAGTATTTTTGCATTCAGCATTAAAGTATTTTTGCATTCATATTTTTGTATTTTTGCATTCAGGCACAAGACACCAATGATAACTCATTATTTTCACGAATCTTATTACTTGGTCTTTCGCAGTCGTATTGTTTACTAACCGAGTGACGTCACGAGATGAAAAAGCATGGCGGCTAGCGTTTCCGCGCGAAAATTCAAAATCATAAATAAAAAACAGATTTTAGGGCGATTTTCGGTTTTAAAAAAAATTAACAAAATTTCTACTAGTTCATTACGATCTCAGGATTAATTTAAAACAGTTTTTAAAAAATGGTGTAATACCCTATTGTAGTTATTTGTTTAACTTGAATTATATAAAACTAGTAAGCTTAGCTGTAATTTTATATAACTTGTGTAATCTACTTACTAGATATACTCTTGTCACCATTACTAGCTGAACTAATGAAGATATTTGTGTGTTACAAAATCATGCATGTAGGTACATATTATAATAACAACTTTATACAAAAAAGTACAACCGACTTCCAAAAAAAAACACTACATAGTAAAAAATAACTTTAATTTCGGAAGTCGGTGTTTTTGTTAGTTTCTTCTTATTTTGACACCGACTTCCGAAGTCGGTTGTATTTTTTTGTAAAGAGTTTTTTATATTTCACTTTTTAGTGGTACCTACCCCACACCTAACATCACCACTGCAAAATCGCAGAAAAGCAAATTACGCAATTTCGATTACTTGGATGACATAAAACCATCATCCAAGTAGACGAATTCCAGCTATTTCGATTTAAAATCCAAAGTTCGTAACCGATTTCGATAAAATTTAAGTGAGACCAATCTGCAAGTATATCCTTTTAGATAAAACAAGAATTTTTCAAATCGGTTCATAATTGTCGGAGTCATGAGGTAACAAATATAAAAAAAATACAACCGAATTGAGAACCTCCTCCTTTTTGGGAAGTCGGCTAAAAACTAAATTAGATTGCTTCCCGGCTTTACAACTACATAGTCATTATTATTATATTAGTCACTTTAATGTTTAAAAACAATTAAAAGAAATAGATGTATGTAACTTGTTTTTTTTTTCTTCCTTTCATAATTATCTAATATACCTATAAAATTCTCGTGTCACAGTTTTCGTTGCCATACTCCTCTGAAACGGCTTGACCGATTTTGATGAAATTTTTTGTGCTTATCCGGTATCTATGAGAATCGGCCAGCATCCAATTCTTTTTTTAAATTTTTTGGCAATATTATTCATGAATAATGTGACGCAGACGAAGTTGCGCGGGTCAGCTAGTGTAAGTATATAAACATGCAGCTTGGATAGTAGATAAATGCACAGGGGACGAATTTGTCATACATTGCAGCATTCGACTGCTCACTATTACTCGTGTAGGAACGCTTGTTTGTAAAAATAATCTCTGGAATAACTGATCAGAGGCCCTAGACAACTTACTTGATTGGTGATTGTCAAAACGTCAAAAATGTACGGCACAGACAATTGCTGACGAAATGTCACGTGACCAATCCCTTGTATTTTGCTATTTCGATAGCCGTATTCGGTAATAGTTTGGCACTTTGCCTCAGGCTACAAACAATCTTTCACTGATAGAAATCTACACTGTCATAGGCTAAATTTGTTTGTATACATTGCAGCATTCGATTGCTCACTATTACTCGTGTAGGAACGCTTGTTTGTAAAAATAATCTCTGGAATAACTGATCAGAGGCCCTAGACAAGTTACTTGGTTGGTGATTGTCAAAACGTCAAAAATGTACGGCACAGACAATTGCTGACGAAATGTCACGTGACCAATCCCTTGTATTTTGCTATTTCGATAGCCGTATTCGGTAATAGTTTGGCACTTTGCCTCAGGCTACAAACAATCTTTCACTGATAGAAATCTACACTGTCATAGGCTAAATTTGTTTGTATACATTGCAGCATTCGATTGCTCACTATTACTCGTGTAGGAACGCTTGTTTGTAAAAATAATCTCTGGAATAACTGATCAGAGGCCCTAGACAACTTACTTGGTTGGTGATTGTCAAAACGTCAAAAATGTACGGCACAGACAATTGCTGACGAAATGTCACGTGACCAATCCCTTGTATTTTGCTATTTCGATAGCCGTATTCGGTAATAGTTTGGCACTTTGCCTCAGGCTACAAACAATCTTTCACTGATAGAAATCTACACTGTCATAGGCTAAATTTGTTTGTATACATTGCAGCATTCGACTGCTCACTATTACTCGTGTAGGAACGCTTGTTTGTAAAAATAATCTCTGGAATAACTGATCAGAGGCCCTAGACAAGTTACTTGATTGGTGATTGTCAAAACGTCAAAAATGTACGGCACAGACAATTGCTGACGAAATGTCACGTGACCAATCCCTTGTATTTTGCTATTTCGATAGCCGTATTCGGTAATAGTTTGGCACTTTGCCTCAGGCTACAAACAATCTTTCACTGATAGAAATCTACACTGTCATAGGCTAAATTTGTTTGTTAACACAAACAATTTATCATTTTCACGGAAGCCTAGACGCGGGGGTCGAGGGGGGACTGGGATCCTGGTCCCATATTCCACCTATATTATTTTTAAGCAGTACTTTGAGACCAAAAGAAAAAAGAAGTAAAAGTACAGTTAGCAAAAAGCTTTGGTATGGTTATGACCGCTGCCATGTGATTATTTAGATAGTTCAGTTTTTTAACTTTATTGAAGACATTGCATATGAGAGGTGTTTTTTTTTAGGAGCGATAGTGATAATTTAAGGGATATTAAAGCAGAGATGATGATGATGAATTTTACTTTTAATACTCAAGATAAATGAATTTCTTTATGATTATTTTTTTGGGTTTAATCCCAATAAATGGCTGCCTGCCATATTTGAAATAAAAGAATTAATTCATAAAAACAATTTTATTAATACATCTTCTATTTTTTTTTGTTGGCCTTACTTTCCAAAGACATAACTTTGCTTAATTTATTTGTGGTCCCAAAGTACTACTCAAAAATAATATAGGTGGAATCTGGGACCGCGGTCCCGGTCCCAAAAGCACCTCGACCATAAACATTCTTCATTCTTTTACAGTCTTAAAAACTTGAACATAGATAACTAGATCTTTGACTTTAAATAAGTATAGTCCTTTCCATCCTTTTAGAAAAATTATTGTTATAAATTTAAAACTGTATCTAGAACTTAATTCTAATTATAGAAACGAATAAAAATGTTCAACCAAATGAAAATAAAATAGCAATCAAACTATTTTATTTGTTTAATTCGTTTATTCGGGTCGACCATTTTAAACCTACACTAGGATAAAATTTTAACTCCGAATTGAACATAATCGATATGTAAAGGAGTCGAATAAAAGTTCTGTTTGTTCTTGCAACACTAGAACACTAGACGTCGCAAGTGTTAGTGGCGATGACAAGCTTGCACACGTAGGTCACGCAATGAGTCTTGGAAATCAGGTTTTTTCTTTGTTAAAGTTTTGATTAGAGTCAACATGACTGGATTGGGAGAAATAATGAGCATGAAAGAAAGAAAAGAAAGAAGAAGGAGACTGTATAAAGAACTTGATCTAGAGGATTTGAGGCCGGCATTAGGGAGGATGGCGTGGGCTCGCCGTGTAATTCTGCAACAGTTCAGAAAAGAACTCCAAGAGAAAAAACGTAAGCGTGCCAAGTTTCTCAGCATGATTATTAAAGCTAAAAATATTTCACCGATAGCTGAAGAAAGAAAGTTTCAAAAGCTACACAACAAAATAATGAAAGAGAACATAGCAACGTGTGACAAACGCATTAAGGAATTAAAAAAAGATATAGCTGAGTTAGTTAAAGTGCCGACCGATTCGAGTGATGAATCCAGCGGTGATGATTATCCGCAGAAACTCTTCGCTAAGTTCAGTGGTAATACCAAGAACGGTTCTGTAAAAGATATAGGTGAATTAGCAAAAATGTCGATCGATTCTAGCGATGAATCCGGCGGTGAAGACCACCCGCACAAACTCATCGCTAAATTCAGTGGCGATACAGAGAAAGGCATTGGTTCCAACAATTGAAGACGTATGTACAAATTATTTTAGGATCATTTTCATTATTGTATGTGTTATGGCATTGTAAGCTGTTTTATTTTAGACCATTTGTGTAATGAATGATTTACTTCTGGAAAACTTTAAATTCAAATATCTTTTGATAGACTGAACCGATTGCAATGAAACAAAAACTAAATGTTACTTCAAGTTACGCTCAATCCTTGTGTATAAAAGTTATCGACATTGCTTTCGCACATTTTACGTGATGCCCGAACAAATAAACAGACAAACAGACAAAAATTCGAAAAATGCTGGAAATGGGTTCTATTGGTTGTTCATTAACATACTATCTATTTTTTAGGTTTTTTTTCTCATGTACAAAAACCACTTTTTTACAGTTTTATTATATGTATATAGATTAAAAATTAGCATCTGAAAATTAGAGTATTGGTTATAACTTTAATGTCATCCTACTAATATTATTAATGTGAACTTTTGTATGTTTGTCCGTCAATCACGCAAAAAGCTGAAGGAATTTGGATGAAATTTGGCGCGCATTTAGTTCACATCCTGGAATAACACAAAGGCTACTTCTTATTCCGATAACTTCATGGCTTAATGGAGACGGCATAAGAAGTGGAAATCCAGAGTTGCTGGTGCCTTAATACTTGACATTCACAAGTACCAGTAGACCAGAAACACAAGTTATTTATGAGCAAGATATTTTTTTCACCACAAGTTAAATGCCGAAAAGTGAAATTGTCGTTCGAGATAAAAATTATGAGGATACCAGAATCATGAAGAAGTTAATATGAATGAAATTGTGAACCAAAGCATTTGCGCGCCAGCTCTAAAGTCTACGCTGACGAAGTCGCGGGCAAAAGCTAGTGTATTATAATTTTAAAAAGCAAAAGATGTTTTTTTTGGTCCGAAGGAAACTCTGACATGTTTAATCGCTTTTTAGGGTTCCGTAGCCAAATGGCTAAAACGGAACCCTTATAGATTCGTCATGTCTGTCTGTCTGTCGGTCCGTATGTCACAGCCATTTTTCTCCGAAACTATAAGAACTACGCTGTTGAAATTTGGTAAGTAGATGTATTTTGTGAACCGCATAAAGATTTTCACATAAAAATAGAAAAAAAAAACAATAAATTTTGGGGGTCCCCATACTTAGAACTGAATCTCAAAAATTGTTTTTTCATCGTACCCATACGTGTGGGGTATCTATGGATAGGTCTTTAAAAATGATATTGAGGTTTCTAAGATAATTTTTTCCTAAACTGAATAACTGAATAGTTTGCGCGACAGACACTTCCAAAGTGGAGAAAAGTGTCCCCCCCCCCCTTAACTTCTAAAATACGAGAATGATAAAACTAAAAAAAAAATATATGATGTACATTACCATGTAAACTACTAGCAAAAATTGGTTTGAACGAGATCTAGTGAGTAGTTTTTTTTTAATACGTCTTAAATCGTAAACCGCAACTTCTGCATACGGAACCCTCAGTGCGCGAGTCCGACTCGCACTTGGCCGGTTTTTTGTAGTCGAGATGATGATGTTATTTTTGAGATAAGAGTGGTTTAGATTCAGTAATGTGTGGTAGAATGTAATTAAGTGTATTGGTGTGCAAACAGGCACAAATGACTGTTTTTGCGTAAAATGGCCAAATTTGGCTTTCTTATTGTTAAACTTAGAAACTGAAATATTTTGACAACTTTGACTTTTTGGGTATCGCATTTTTCTCATATCTGTTTGTAAAAACCAAGATTCTGAAGTAAATTTGTCATGCAAATCGTGTTGGCACTTTTTCGAGCTCTCATGGATTGAAATACTGTACTAAATAAATTAAATGAAATATATGTCATAACTAGCACTTCGCCTCTGACTTCGTTCGCGCGTGTTTAGTAGGACTCCACGAAGGAACCCTCTTTATAGGGTAATGTGTAAATCACTTAACTCGTAATTCCGGCCCCGAAATAACTCGACATGTTTCTGCTCTCCTGGTACTAGTGAATCTATAGCGATCTACTATTATATACTATTATATATTCTCCAGCCCTGAAAAAAACTTTGGCATGTTTCTGGTCTTCTGGTACTTGTAAATCAATAACGCTCATAATTGCAGCCCCAAAAAGTTCGATATGTTTCTGTTCTCCTGGTTCTGGTGAATCTTTAGCGCTCACAATACCGGCCTAAAAAATACTTCGACATATTTCTGTTCTCCTGGTACTTTGAATCTGAAGTACTAAGGCAGCAGCAACTCTGGATTTCCACTTCAATCTCTGTCTCCATTAAGCCATGTATGTTACCGGGATAAAAAGTAGCCTGTGTTATTCCAAGATGTAACCTACATGTGTTTTACATTTCATCCAAATCCCTTCAGCCGTTTTTGCGTGATTAACGGACAAACATACAAACTTTCACATTTCTATACTAATATTATAAAGCAGAAGAGTTTGTTTGTTTGTTTGGTTGAACGCGCTAATCTCAGGAACTGCTGGTCCGATAAGAAAAATTTTTTCAGTGTTTGATAGCCCATTTATCGAGGAAGGCAATAGGCTTTATATCATCACGCTATGACCAATAGGAGCGGAGCAGTAATGAAAAATGTAACGCAGACGACGTTGCACGGGTCAGCTAGTTTATAATATTAGTAGCTGCTAAAAACGCCCAGGATGAACTGTAAATTTCTTCTTAATACATTAATATTATTACATAATTATTTTAACCATAGTTCATTGCAATGAAAATTTAATAAATATTCATTAAATAAATAAATGATAAACCAACTGTCTAAGTTCTACATAATGCGATAAGTTGATGTTTTGTGAGTAAAACACAATTTTGCATCGATTTCGGGAATTAGAAAATAGCTCTTCTGTTTAAACAGCGAAGTGTAATTTTCGTACAAGATATTGTATTAAAGGTTACAACATTACACAAATTGAGATTTTATAATCACTACAGCTGTTAAACTGTTCTCGTGTTATGCTTATTGTAGTAGATATTGTTCTATAAATAAATATTGTCTTCTATACTAATGCTTGGACAAGATACTGTTGAACTAAAGCATCTCTTAACTATTATTAGTTCCTTGTTTGGCACTCCAACTAAAAGTATAATGGATCGTTGACACATGTTCTAATATGACGAATTGTTCAACTGGATGTCTTAACTCGCTGTTCATGGCATCAGTCTTATCCGCAATGAAAGCGGCAGTGTAGGACAGTACTTAATATGATCAGTCAACAGCTAATTATCACCAAATGCAATGGCTAGATGTCATGTGCCACTGTCAACTACTTTTGGAAAACCTAAAAAAGAAAACCACACAATTTCCCCGCTGAACTAAGAGATTGGCGTAGAGGCAGCAAACCATCCGTGCTGCGGCTTAAGAAAGATCACAAACTCGTGAAGCTCTGCTTGATGTGCTTAGACGGTGGGCGTTATAATGATTGAAAATTAATCAAGAGAAGCAAGACTTTTTGGCAAATAATAAACGAATGTGGTCACGTCACCATTTTGTTATCAAACATGGTCATGTCTGACGAGCTAGACTCAGGCATGCGGCGGCCTTATATCGTTGCTAGGAGCTGGAACTTCTAGCAGACTCATTCGGTAGGCGAATGGACTCCTGAGACCTGTTCCGCTTATTTTGAATGTGAGTAGCTTATAATTATGATGTCTTAGCTTGTTGTTATTGTAGAGAGAGCTGATGTGGTGCCATCTCATTGGCTGGCAATGGTAACCTATACCTCCAAGATTCTACGAGTTCTATTTAGCGCTAAACAGCCCAGTACATTGATCGTATAAAGAGCATCCAGAAAAGATTTTCTCAAGTATTAGTGTTATCATCGGAAAGTCAATGAAGATTACCTTAACCGCTATCAGAAATGCCATATCATACCCCTTATTAATCGACGAGCAATCTCTGACTGTATTTCATTAATTAAATTTTCAATCACTCTATTAATAACTATGATATCTTCTACTATCTTTCATTATTCAACCTTTATGTTTTAAACTCTTTAAAATTTTGATCTAGATTTAACTTCTACTTTTGTTTTGTTTTATATAGTAAGTTTGTTTGGCTGTTTCATTGAAATAACTAGTCCGTCCGCAAGTGTTATGTATATCCCAGTTATACAGGGAAACCTATTATTGGCAATTATAAATGTAACATGCCTATTTTGTAAAATCAGATTAAGTATGTATCGCTGTTGGTTTCCTAAATAAATATTCTGTGTAAATTCTATTTTAACGTTCCCGGAAGTTCGCAACGATGGTACGAATTACAGTAAAAAATCATTAATATTGCGTACAAGTAGAAATAGAAACGTGTGTGTCCTCGGCCTATTTTGTTTTTCCTTGTTTTTAAAACTGTGTCGTTCAAACCATTTCTTTCCAATATGTTTTTTTAGAAATGCTGACTTTTAAATGGTTGCAAGTCTCACGTACATTTTTTTTATTCTGTTTGTAGTAACATAACTGTAAGACATCCATAGTGGTAAATAAATAAATATATCACTTTACTTTATTAACATCTATGTTTTTGGATCACAGGAGCATTCGGTCAGCCTCTGTGTGTAACAAGAACGAGCCGTCGAGTGATGCCGAGTCAATGTCTGACGAGCAGCATCACGCCGCCACCGTTGATCATATTTCCGAAGAACCTACGCGTCGGATTGAAAAAGCTTCAGCCCAAATTAGAGAACAGAAACTTATTACGAAAAAGTAGAAGCCTTTGAAGCCGCAAAAACAGCTACGTTGTCATTAGCTGCTCTCTCTCATCTAATTGAATTGAAGTATTCCTTAAGAAGGCAGACTCGCTATTAAATCAGAGTATTGGTGGTTTGAAGTTTTTGTTGTAGTTTTATGTTTAAGACTATGGATCATAATTGTGATCAATGTTCACATGTGTGTATGTTAATTTTTAATGACATTAAACTCTTGGTGTACGTAGCTATGTCATTCTTTTATTTTATAAACCTGGGTTAAAATTATTCTATTCTAATGACCTGTTCAGAACAAAATTTTAAATATAACCGACCACGGCCGAGGTCGATACCTCGGCCGTGATCGGTTATATTTAAAACTTTTACAATAAAATTTTGCCATAATGCAATGCCATAAGGTTTGGTATTGTTTCAAAAACAATACCGATGTAATACCGATGTATTACATAAGGTTTGGTATTGTTTCTTGCTTCGAGATGTCGCTGTCAGACCTTGGAGCACGAGTTCACGACATGCATCCGATCTTGGAAGTAGTGGCTTTGAATGGTCTTCAGTCACTGGACAACTCTTGGTGAATCCGCGCCTTACTCGCCCGATGATGTCTGAATATCAGCCAACTGGAGATAACAAAGGACACAACATAAATTCTACTTCAGAGGTGGGAAGTTATTATTTTTATAACGGATACTAAGGAGTTTGGTTTGAGTCGCGCCGTTGTTCAATTCTCTGGTATTGCTGAAGAAGCGTATAGCGCATAGAATAGGTTGGGGATTTACTACGGTTTCTATTTGATCTATTATTGCAGTGCAGTTCTGTAATATGTCTCTGTGTAAATTTGAGTGCAGTGAACATGAAGTGAGCTGTCAAACCATACAAATAAGATGAAATGACAGTTAAATTTATACTGTCCAACTAAGTACACATAGTGAGATGTTGACAGAATAGACCGTCAGTGTATAGTACTCTTCAAACATGAACTGATCTCGTGTAATTTTGGGTGTAGTGAACAAGAAGTGAGCTGTCAAACCAAACAAGTAGGATAAACCATTCACTTCATGCTCATTTCACCTTAGTTTACATGTTGACAGAATAGACTGGCTGTACTGTTCTCTTCGAACGCGAAGAGCGCGTTGCCTATCAGAAGACTAAGATGGTATTTACTCGACTTATCTCCATCCTCCCACAAACGACCAAAATGTGGAAACTAAGTAGGACAAAGAATATAGTACTCAGTGTATGTTTACGTTTCTAGCTTGTTATATTTATTAGCGACTACCTACACCTGTGAAATAGTTATCCTAAGTTATAATTTCTGCTACAACTACTGTTAAAAATACTGTACGTAAGTTTTTAAGTGCAATACTGTTTTTATGTTAGCTTTTAAAATTTCTCATGTAAGTGAATATATTCTTATGGGAAATAAAGATATCTCAAACCTCAATTACAATGAACCTTTTCTAACTATACAGACTTACAAACAACTAGACTAATAATCACGGCATTGTGTAGAAACGCGTATAAAACAAAATTATTGGGCATCAAAAAAAGAATCCACATCGCTGTCAATAGCAAAAGTGCCCAGAACACTGGCAGCACTGCCACGTTGAATGGCAATGATGATTCTTTGGCCTAAGAAAAGCCCAGCCCTATGATCACGTGAACAATCGAAAAATTGCTTGCTGATGTCTGAAAGACTTGATGAGGACTCGGACCCCATGGGCCTAGTATTTGGCAAAAGGCTCAAATACTTCTATTATTACTATTCTTTTGAGGTTTTATGTAATATTTTGACTAGATGCGAATTCTCAAATATCACTTTAACAATATTAGTAACAAATGAAATTACTACCGTTATAAGTGTAGATATCTGTAGGCTTACCACGCCGTGAAATAAATCCTTCAAAGTAAATAAATACGCTACACTGACTAACTCCTGCTGGTAAAAAAGCACGTGTCACGACACAAACAAATAAGTACCTCATTGAGATTTACACTGAGTGCAGGCCAATACCACAACAAACCAAATTATCTTTTGAATTTTTAATAGTCTCACTATTTGATACCTTAGATAAGAACTCAAGAGTCACTTAGATAAGAAACCATTTGACAAAAACTTTTTTACAAAAAAATACAACTGACTACCAAAAACAAAACACTACAAAGTTTAAATAACTTTAATTTTGGAAGTCGATTTCAATAAACGAAAAAAAAACTAAAACAACGACTTCCGAAATTAAAGTTATTTTATACTTTATAGTGTTTTGTTTTTGGTAGTCAGTTGTATTTTTTGTAAAAAAGTTTTTGTCAAATGGTTAATGGGATAATGTTTGTTTTTATATTTAAATTTTTAGTGGTACCTGTCTACCTACCCCTTCATAGCGTAACGGCGTGATGTTATGTTATGAACTGATGTAAACGATTAACAGAATACGATTTCAGTAATCCCGATCCATCATTAATTGAAGAGTTCCGTTGCCTACCTCCGAAGTTCTTCATCAGATGTTCACAAAACTTGAAACGTGTCGAAGTTATTACTGTGCTAGAATTGTGAACGGTATAATAATATACAAACAAGTGCCAGGAGAGAAGAAAAGTGTCCAAATAGTTTTGGGGCTCTTATTGTGAGCGCTAAAGTTTCTCAAGCACCAGGAGACCATGACATGACATGAGACATGTCGCAGTATTTCTGGGGCTTTAATTGTAAGGATTCAAAAGTACCAGGGAATCAAAAACATGCCGCCGAAGTTTATAAGCCGGCGCTATAATTGTGAGTGGTTTGAATTTAATAGTACCAGAGGAACAGAAGCATGTCGAAGTAATTTTTAGGCTGATAATATGAGCTCTAAAGATTCACAAGTACCAGGAGGCCAGAAAATATGTCCAAAGTTTTTTGAGAAAGATTTTTTTTCCAAAACAACAGAAACACTCGAAGTTTTTTTTTGGAACTTAAATTGTGAGCGCTAAAGGTTCACAAATACCAGGAGTTAAGACACATATTATTTCCGGGGCTTTAATTAGAAGCGGTTTGGATTCAAAAGTACCAAGGAAACAGAAATATATCGGAGTATTCCTGACTTTGTATAAGCAATAAGGATTCAAAAATACCATGAAAACAGAAACATGTTGGGTTAATTTCGAGGCTAAAAATGTGACCGCTAAAAATTCACAAGTAACAGGAGAACAGAAACATGTTGAAGCAATTTTGAGGCTAATAATATGAGCGCCAATAAGATTCACAATACCAGTAAGTTTTTCAAAGTATTTTGTGGAAGAATTTTGTTTACTAGGAGAACAGAAACTTGCCGAAATTTTTCTGGGCTGGAATTGTAAATGCTATAGATTCACAAGTACCAAGAGAGCAGAAGCATGTTCAAGTTTCTTCGGCGCTGAAATTGTGAGTAGTTAGGATTCAAATGTAACAGGAGAACAGGAACATGGCGAAGTTATTTCCGATTTACAATTTTACCAGGAGACCAGAAACATGTCGCAATATTTTCGGGCCTGGAATTGTGAAAGGTTAGGTTAAAAGTGCCGGGGGAGACCAGAAACATGTCAAGTTATTGCCGAGGGTGGAATTATGAACGCTACAGATTTACAAGTCAATATATTTTATCGTTCGGAAACGTGAGCGCTAAAGATTCACCAGTAATTTCGGGCCTGAAATCTTACTTTCAACCGCAACGCAAAGATACTCTATCTCGATAACAGAATCATGAAGATGCAACTATAAGATTGAGGATATGAGGCAATAAAGTTGCGCGCCAGTCCTAAAGTCTACGCAGACGAAGTCGCGGGAAGAAGCTAGTATTTCATGAAATGCGAACGCGGCGTCAGCAGCGAGTACGGCACATAAATTAATTTACTTCAGGTATCGAATATTTTTTAAAATTTGAAAAAAATGTTATGTTTTCTGAATACTATAAATAAGTTATTCTTGTGGCAATTTTACTTAAAGTTATTTTTTCAACAAGTTAAACGATTGTTAACTCACAAAATTCTCTCGAATTTCCGTCTTCATTGTAAATGAAAAAATAAATGTTTAAATAATTGTCGTAAAAATTTCTCGCTTCGTAGAGCCTTTCTTATGAACATACTTAACAAGATCACGCCATAAAAGTTAAAAAATATTAATACTTTGTTTATAATAATATTTTGTACTTGAAAAAAAAAACTGAAAACTCCAAGTAATATTATTATAAAATTTAAATTTTATATAGTGTTCAGAAACCACCACAACTTTTTCCAATTAAAAAAAAAATCAAATTAATTAATATGTCGTACTAGCTTTTGACGCCGCGCTCGCAACCTAAAAATGTCGCGCGGAGAAATTATAAATATTGGAGCGGGAAGCTGGAAGTTTCTTATTGGAAATTTCTTCCTCTTTCAGAATATTTTTTTTTTAATTTCTTAAATATTAATATTTTATGAAATATTGGCAAAAAACGAAATGCCATTTTTTTCATCTTTAATTGTTTATAACTTTTGCAATTTTTTATGTGCTAATACACGCTTTTGGCACATTTTTCTAGGCGTCATTCCGAATCCAATGAGCTATCGCACATAATTTTAAAAGCAGTATCTCTATTTTAGACCATTTTCAACTTGTCGACTAGACTAGCAGCTTTCATCCCACTACCTAACAAGCAACTTATCAAGCATCACGCAAACTTTTTGTATGATCGATCTGTTACTGGTTTTATAATATTTATTTCTTTCTTTGAATAAGACTTATTGGAAACTGAACGCGACGCACCAATACTTTTCGTCAAGACCACTTTTCAAGCAGGTTTAATGCAGTTGGTAGCAATAAATCTGAGGTTGACTAAAAATAACCAAGAAAAAGGTGACTTGTTGAGCTCTTTTGTCCAAAGCAATGTGACCAGCCAACGTGACCAAATTATCCAAATAAGCAATATTTCAAACTTTCGAAGAGAAACCCAAAAAGAAATCGCCTCTATGTAAGTCTCTTTGAACAGTTGAGTGTGGGAAACCCAAATGAATCTATTGAAAATGTTAAAAGTTTTGCCGAGTGTTTTATTCTCTGTTGGGAAATCTCAAAAATGTCACAACAAGCAAATCTTTAATTGTGGTTTGTTTTTCTTCGTAACGTTTTTCAATTCGAGTACGTGGTTAAGTAGGTAGCCGGAAATATTACACAACTTTTGTTGCGAGTTTTTATGCAAAAGTATCAGTAGTAGGAGTTGCATTAAGAAATTAAATTTTCTAAAAAAAACTTTTGCAAACTCTGAACCAAAGTGAGTCACTCAGAGCCAAAAGCATCGTCTAAATTAAATGAACACGGCTGCAAAGCAGTCAGTGTATTGTATTGGGTACAGTGTTAATAATAAACGCCGTCTGCGTTTAATAATAGTTATTTATGATACAAGAGCGGTAAGTTGGTCTTTACAAACGAGTAGACAAATGTAAGCCCGAGACGAAGTCGAGGGTTTACCATAGTCACGAGTTTGTAAAGACCAATATCCGCTCGTGTGTCATACAACGTTTTTCGACACATTATATAAATAGATAATTAAACTATTTCATTCTCTATTTAAAAATATTGTTAATCATTAAATAGCGTTCTCGCGATTTTGGCGGTAAGAGACCATTTTCTGCAATTGGCGCCTCATTCAAGATGTCAGGTGGAGTAGATTCCATATTTATATCTGATTCCTCGCTTGAACACATATTCTAATTAATATTATAATTAAAAGTCGCAACTATCTTTGACGTTTCTAATTGAAATTGGCGCGAATTTGCAAATGGGGAGTGTGTGTTTGGAATAGTGTGTAGAGTTTTTAAAATAAGAACACGCTTCCGTTTGCGTCTGCGTGAAACATTTTAGTAGAATTATAATAATATTATATTGTTAATTGTATTATATATTGTACCAATAGGATTTTTTTGACAAAATTTATTTAATATGTCACATTTTTTTAATTGTCTCCTCGAGCCTTTATATTGATACCTATCGAGTAGGGACTTGATAGGTTAAAAAAGCTGAAGTCATTAAAATGGCACCGAAGCTCAGATATTTTAATTTTTATATACCTATCCAGTATCATTCTCACTATTTAGACGAATCTAACGACACCTTTCAAGCTAACATCTATGAAGCCACAGGGTTAGGCTACAGTGTGCCAAAGAAATATGACATCATAAATACCTACACTCGAAGAAAACATAAGTGTAACAGTCGGGTAATTATAACTACATCTATTGTCTAATTTTTTCTTCAATATTAATTAAAGTGCGACAAACCTTCTGAGCAAAAAGTTCTTCGCAAAAAAAGGCGTATGGAACGCTTCCGGAACGGACGCAGACGGAAGCATTTTTGGCTGACGGATGCAGACGGATTGAATTCTTATAATTATATTGTTTATGGAAATGAAAAAAATACCGTAAAGAATACGCACGGCGCCATACATCGGAGCGTGTGGTAAAGTAGGTACTTAGGTGAGAATACCTACTTTACCGCACGCTCCATTGTATGGTCCGTAATTTTGAACTTTCGAACAATGTATACAGGCTTCGTAAATGCATTTTATGAGCAAATGTGTCGAAAAAATACTACTTGCTATCCGGGCCGGGTGTGCCTTGTGAAGTCTGCTTTAATGGACTAAAATGAGTAAAATGGACGTTGGTTAAATAATAATAATATTGGTTGGTTGGTGCCCCATTACATTTGAAATTTCTAACGGGGCCTCTGCGAGTTGGTTTCGGCCCCTCGTACGCCTACCAAAGGACCGGGTCTCCAGAGACCCGAGAAAGAAAACAAAAAAATAATAATAATATCCTTGGACATTTCACACAACGCCATATAGTCCCAAGCTAAGCAACCTAATGCTTGTGTTATGGTAACGAGATGGCTGATAAACTACATATATACATTTTTTTTTTGTAAATACATACATATTATTGATAGAAAAACACCCAGACTCGGAACAAATACTTGTAGGTCGTACAAACATTTGTTCCGTGCGGGAATCGAACCCGCGACATGCTGCGCAGCAGTCAATCGCTCAACCACTGCGCCAACCGTGTCATCAAGTCGTGTCGTTAAGGTGTTGTGCTCAAAAGCTGTAATTGAAACAAAGCTTTTAGCACACGTATATATACAGTATTTTAACACACGTTACAGTTTAAATGTACTAAATTTAATCAATTTGCTATGCATTTCATTTATTCCCTGCGTTCCCGAAAGCCAGAACGTTGGATTCCCAAAATGACAAATTCTCAAAATTCTAGTTTGAAACGGATTTCTACAAATCAAATCTATGTACATTCCTATTATGTATTACGGTATAGCATTCAAAACTGTTGTATTATACCAACATTCAAGCTGATGAACACTGGGTAGGTCTATGCGGATGCCAGATAAGTCACTAGCTATGGCAGGAGATTATACTAGGGAGGTCTGCAGTTGGAAGCAGCGATCAATTGGGAAAGCAGAAAAAGGGACGGTTACTCTATCTACAGCGGAGGCTGAGTGCGTAACAATGTCTGAAGCAGTTTGGGGGCAAACTTCTTAAAATGATTTCCGAGGTCACTGACGCACCAACCGCTAACCGCACTAACCCAACCGCTCAAAACAAGAGGCAGGTAAACGTGGCCACATTAAAGAATGAATTTAAATATGAAAAGAGTACCTACGTATTTATTTTCTCCATCATCAATTGATGAATAACATAAAGTGAAATTTCACTTTATGTTTTCTGTCTGTCATGTTGCTATTAATCAGATTGTTATTAATCAGATATGTCACTTCATTAAAACCAAATACTTTTCTGCATATTCCCCAATATCTATGTATGCACTATCTGCATGTTACTGGGACTTCTTGGACTCTAGGCGCTTACTTCAGTAAGTAAGCGCCTGGAGTCCAAGTAAGTAGCACAAGCTTTTGCGAAATAGTAACGTTATGGTGACGTTTATACCAGACATTAACGTACTCGCTACAGCGACATGGTTTTTTGCTGGACGAGTTCTAATAAACGTCTTGCGACTAGAAAGTAGGCAAAGAATCCAATAGCGATTGGAACGATTTGAAGAGTTTAAGTGAAGTGCGTTCTGAAAATGAACATAAAAAACCAGCAATTTTATTTTCAACAATTAAGAGCCTGGAAATACTAAACCTTAATCATCTCATCTGCTTAGCCTTTTCCCAACTACATTGGGGTCGGCTTCCAGTCAAACCGGATTCAGCTGAATACCAGTATTTTACGTGGAGCGGCTGCCTACCAGACTTCCACAACCCATTAACTGGGTAACACGGTACTCCTTGGCAAGACTGGTGTCAGACTTTCTGGCTTCTGACTATCCGTAACGACTGCCGAAGATCTCCAAATGACAGCCGGGACCAACAGCTTTCCGAGGCACGGAGGAAATTCGGTATGTTAAGATGGTCACCCATCCACAGACCAACCTCGGCAAGCGTTGCTTAACCTTGAAGATCGACCTGTGCGGCTGTTATTATTTAGCCACAAGCTCCTCCAAATACTAAACCTTAATAAAGTATTGATTTTATACATATGAACATGTTTGTTATTTTTATTCATTCTTTTTTTCACAAACTAATGATAATTTTAGTTTATTTCTGTCGTAAATCATGATGAATTGTTTTGGTTTGAACGGATCGCATATGACATTTGACACCTTTCATTTCAGGTTTGATGGTTTTCTTCAAATTAGTATAGGTGCAAATGCTTTCAGGAGTTGCAGTGGTTGGGAATGCGTGGCGGGCTTGTCCCAAAAAAAAAGCAAGGATCACCATAGTTTTAGGTATACTGAATTTTTCACCTAAAGAAGCGCACAACACTGACAGATAACTTAATGATTAGTAGACATGTTGTATATTGTTGGTTAAATTGTTTAATGTTAAAATGATGAATACGTTAAAGTTGTAAGAAGTAGCTTTTAACTCGTGTTCGACGTAGTTTTATAAACTGTTAGGTGTTTGGCAATTTAAAAAAAGTGTAGGTACATACCGCCAGAAAAGCTATTCAATATTATTTAAAGAAGACGCAGGGCAGTTTTTATTACGATTGTGAAGATTGACCAAAATAAATAAGTAAGAAACCAAAAAAAAAATACCAAATAATCGTTAGATAACGCACCAAGTCACAACAAACAGTTAAAATGACAGCGGTCATGAAAATAAACAATGACCAACCCTATGATTGACAAGAAACTATTTTCTATATTTCAAATTTTAATTACACGTGCTACGTCTAAAAAAGTAGTACATAAAACCAAATAACCTACAGTTCAGTAAATTGAAATATTTATCAAATATTCATCATTTTCATGCGTTCATAAAAGCTCAGTAACGCCGGGATCCGGGCGTGACCGAGGTATATACAAACATAGGTATCTACGTATGTTATTCTTTGTTATAAAGGTAACCCTCCCTCGCAGTGTGAGTGCATAAATCAATATCGGCTGTTGAGGGGAGCTCCAGCCGCGTCGGCGTAGTGCAGTTAGTTCCCCGTTGCTACCCTATTTAAAGCATGTACCCCTGCTATCTATTTCCCATCCGATCTATCAAATCAAATAGGTTGTAACAACCACTTTTTACAGATTTCTGCTACTAGACACGACTATTGTTCAGCACGGTTAATGTATTACTATTTTATTTAATTATGTGAGTAAAGTTTACGGGTTGTTGCACATAACTAAAAATTGTAATTCTGTATGAAGTTAACCGGTTCACAGTTCAACAGACCACAAATGGTCTTTGCTGATTGTTTATTGTACTGTGTCAGATTGTGTAAGATTTTTTTTTATTTAGGAACCACCTTTTGTAATTGTACTAGATACAATGTGTGAGAGAGGGAAAGAAAGAGGGCGAGCGACTATACGACGAAAAAAACGATATAAGAAGTTTTAAACATAAATTATGAGGTTTTCAAGAAGTGAAGAGTATTATATCGTTCTACCACATCCCTGCTACATGTATATCTGCTGATCTGTGACTGACAATGTAGTGTGAGGAGCCAGAGGCAAAGGCTATGCGCTAGTATGCGCACGTCATAATAATGGTAATCTGTGGCTCGGCTGTCAAGACGTCTGACAAAAAGATTTTTTCATTCCCTTGTCTGTTTATTCATTTTTGTGCTCTTGATAATTGTGAATTTTCTCCTTCCATTATTCGATCTGTCTGTAAGTTTATGTATGGGCCTAAACAGTAAACATCCCAAGTGCACTTCGACTTTGATTTCCACACACCATACCTACCTACTTCATTGGTGACCCCGGAAGAACACGATGTCACAGCAATCAGGAGGCAACGCGAAATTGCCGTGCAATGACGCCTCGAGCTACGAGTACGATGTGTGTCACGTCGGTGTGCGGGTACCCCGAGCGAAGGCGAGTCTAGAGGAGGTGGCTGAGCTGGCAGACCGCATTAATAATGATGTGGTGCCAGCGAGCCCACAAGTGGCTGCGACATCAACACCAGGTAGTAGCATGGACCAGATGACTTGTCATATAGCGGAACTCACCAAGCAAATGCAAGTACTCACAGCACAGGTCGACAGAAAGTCACGGTCGAGACACAGGACCGGCAGAATCAGCAGCCGCGGACGTTCCCCTTCCAAACGGGCCAGTTCGAATTAGGGAAGTTTCCAAATTGCTGGTACCACTTCAAGTTTGGAAACAAGGCAACAAAGTGCGTGAAGCCATGCGACCATTCGGGAAAAGGCAGTCGGTAATGGCGACCGACGATTTTCGTAGCACTGGTCGCTTATTTGTAAATTTGTAACGGACCATACAACGAAGATGCAGTTCCTCGTCGAAACCGGTAGCGACGTCCGCGTCTTCCTGAGGTCAGCTGTAAAAGAGCGTCGTAGTAAAACTACATACTAACTATGTGCGGCTAACAGCAGTGTGATAAATACTTACAGGTACGCTCATTTACAGTTAAAAATAGGTTTGCACCGTGACTTTGCTTGAAGATTATAGTAGCGGATGTGACAATACCGATAATGGGTGTAGATTTTAATCACATTGCAACTTAAAAGTAGAAATAAGAATGCAGAGCGCTAACACTACACTCGTGATCCCTGCTTTGCCTGCTCGTTCTCCTGATGCGGTCTCTTTGGTCAAGGTACGAATTGGTGACACTTGTTATCACGACATTCTCCGGGATTATCCAGACATAACCCGGCCGACGGGTATACACCGTACACCTACGCACAACACCTTACACTATATACGCACGACACCGGGACCGCCCGTATAGAATCCAAGTGCACAGTTTCGACATATTGTATACGCAACAAAATATTTATGTTTCAAAATTAAAAATCCCATGCCTCCCCCAGTGTCAGTCACACCGACTCCTTGTCAAAAAGTTGCGACCTGCATAGTTCCTTCTAATTTTTTTTCTTAGTCTTACGACGCTGTACGCGGCTGATAAAAGCAGAACTGTATAAGTGTGACCGATATCGTTCAGCGAAACGCAAATATAGCTGAATAAAATATGGTCCGTGGCTTTATAATATCAAAGTTACCAATTGTAAAGTAAACATTGATGCGAACTGAAGTTTAGTTCTATCAGGAATATTGTATTTTCTATGTTCTATGCTCGTTACTATTGAGTATAAAGAATAAGGGCCTCTTTCACCATCTCCAAGTAAAGCGTTGATTAGTTACTTCCCAATTAAAGTTAATCGGCAAGTAAAACTTACGAGTATCTTCTGTCAATTTCACAAGCGAAAATAAAGCTTCGAGTAACAACTTACCGGTTAAGTGAATGACTTAACAAATCACACGTTACTCGTCAAACGTCTTTGGCAGGTTAGCTGTCATTTCATTTTTTGTTGTGTTTTTGGTTAGGAAAATAATGCGTGTGGATTTTTTTTTATAAATTATCATGGATAAAGTTAAAAGAGATAGAAGTGCAAACTTTTGACTTGTATAGAAATACCAAACTGTGTTAGTGTCGGCGATAAGACCCCGTCCGCGTCCATAGGCGCAAGTAATGGTGGACGCGACCGTATCAAACAAGGAAATTGTAAGGAAAACTAATTAGAATTATAATTGAATCAGATTAGATTAGGTTTAGCATTCTCTAATTAGTGTTTTTTTTTTCCTCTTTATTTTAATTAGGGACTTTTACACAACCGTGTATGCCAGTCCCATCGTACCTCATACAAAATTTTAATTTAAAATTAATTAAGTAAATCGTAACTTAGCAAACTTAAAAACTTTGAAGGCCGCCTCCGAACTAGGTGTAGACAATATTTGGTGGAATATCCCCACATCATATCTATTTAGCTCTAATTGATTAATTCTAAAGTCTTCTCTTTCAGACCGAAATCGGACACATTCCGTCAATAAATGTAAGACATCCTCCGGCATTGCACACACCTCACAGTTGGGTGAATTCGTCTTCTTCATCAAAAATCCAAATTTATTGAGCGGCATGTGTCCAGACCGCAGTCTGTGGGCGACCACAACGAGCCCTCTGTTTAACTGAGTGTTGCAAAACCATGGTATATGAGGAGGCTCCGATACCATACATCTATACCATATTCCTTTATTTTTCGATCTCTCATCGAAATATTCTTTCCAAAGATCATGACACTTGTATTTATATTTAGGTAATAGTTCCACATAATAGGATCTAATATGTATTTCTTTTCCTTCATCTGTTCCCAATTTTGCCAAACGTCAGCCTCCTCATTACCCTGTAAGCCTATATGCGATGGAACCCATTGCAACCTCAGTTCAAACCCGCTATTGGTTAACTTTAGTATCTTAGACAGAATACCATAAGGTATCGGTGTACCTCTGCAACCAGAGGCGCATCGAGCTATATGTTGTAATGCGCTTTTGCTGTCTACACAAATTACTGCTTTTCTTTTGTCGATAGTTTGAATATAACCAAGTGCTTCTGAGATTGCAAGGAGTTCCAAAGACATTACCGACACAGAATTAATTATTTTAAAACAGCTGTTACCACCATTTTCCGGTTTCAAAGGATCATAGTATGCAGCGCCATTTCCATTAACGCTCTTAGACCCATCAGTATAAATAATAAGATAATCATGATATTTTTCCCTCAGTTCTTTCAACACCTCTCTTTTTATTAAATTATGCGCATAAGCTTTTTTAGGTTTTTTAATTGAATCTAAATTTATAGCAATTATATTTTGCGTATTAATATTAGTGACCCATGTGTCCAAAGTAAACATTTCCAGGATGGAAGATGAGCTCACATTCTCTTCCTTAGCTTCTTCAAAAACACTAACAAATAAAGGGATCTTCTTCCTTGACCAATATCTGACGTGTCTAACAGCGCTAAGCTCTGCCAACAGCTTGGTTGTTACATTATTTGACAATGAAAGCACCTTCAAACAATATTTGACGGCTAACCATCTTCTTCTTAAATGCAGTGGAGTGACACAGAGCTCGGATTCCATAACATGAATCGGAGTGCTTCTTATGAAGCCCCCTACTACTCTTAAAGCTTGATTTTGCACCTTGACTAACTTGTAGATATTTGAATCTGCACTATTGTCATACAAAAAACAGCCATAATCCAATCTACTTCTAATCAAAGCAATATATAGCCTACGTAAGTGAATCTGATGGACACCCCATGAAGAACCAGTAAGAATTTTAAGCACATATTAATAAGTTTCTGCACCTTTTCGACGGTCTCATTAATGTGCTTACCCCAGCGCAATGACTTATCTAGCCAAACACCCAAATATTTGTAAGTAAGTACGGACTCAAGTTCACAATTGTTTCCTAGAAGCTGAATTTGTTGTTGTCTAAATCCCCTGCTAAAATTACAATATTTAGATTTACTATTAGATAATTCTAATCCTAATTCATCCAGTAAAATGATAAAGACATTTAATGCATTCTGGATTTTATTCCTACCCTCTAAAACATTATTATAAGTTGTATATAGAACAAAGTCATCGGCGTACTGACATATAAACACATCAATAATTTCGCGGCAAAACTTATATGTCGCTATGTTGAACAGTAATGGTAACATAGGGTCACCTTGGGCTAATCCCTTTCCTGCATATCTGATCATATCAGTTCCCCCCGCTGATTCATGAGAAACTTTGAGGTGACGTTCGCTTAAAAAGTTCCATAAGTAATTGCATATACTTTTACCAACATCAAAACTATCTAGAATGGACAATAACTTTTCTATTAATATATTATTGTAAGCACTTTTAATTTCCAAAAAGCAAGCTAGAGTTGAACAGTTCCGTGAAAAGCCTATCTGAACCTGGGTCACCAAACGCGTTAAACAGTCAAGACTAGATTGCCCCCTCCTAAAACCCGCTGCACATGGCGATAGAATCTGTTTCCTTTCAATGTACCACTCTAGCCTTTTTGTTAACATGCTATGGAACACTTTGCAAGTACAAGACATCAATGATATCGGTCTTGGTCTGTTATTAGTATTTGATCCCGATTTTGGGATGGCAATAACTCTAATATCCCGCCATTGGTATGGAACAACACCGGTTTTCAAAATAATATTGTAAATTTCAAGCAAAAATAACTTTCCAACCGTTGGTATATGTGAAATCATAGAATAAGTTATTTTATCTTCTCCTGGCGCTGAATCTTTTTTTTTTTATGCTATGATTCATTTCTTGTAATGTAAATTTTGATTCTAATAATTCATTTTCAGACATGAATAGCGGTTTAGGTGGTTTAACGTAGACAGGTGCAATATCACAAAGCATTTCTTGTCTTAACTCCTGCGAACAATGAGCCCTGGCTCCTTTATAGCCCTTCACCCATCTTAAACGGTGCCACATGTCAGACGCCGATACCTTATGATCAATACTATCACAAAATTTTTGATAATCAGCTGATCTGGCTGTTTGGATTGCCTGCCTTGCTTTATGTGTTTTTTCTTCAAGTAATAAGAGATTGGCGGGGGTTGGGTTTCTCCTAAAATGGCCTAGGGCTAATCTACGTTCAGCGACTAACTTAGAAATATCCGGACTCCAATATCCTTTCGGTTTAAAATTGCTGTTTGGGTTATTACAAACTTTAATCAAAGGTATATAAGCATTGGCCGCATTATTTATTTGACGAATGAAGTGATCATACAAAACTTGGACGTCGTTGTTGTCAATAGGTAAAAAAAAAGCATCAAGCAGAGATTCTTTGTAACCTTTCCAGTCTGCTAATTTATAGTTCCGTTTATTATTTATATTTACCTCCTCATTGTACTTGACTTTAATTTTGACAAACAAGTGGTCACTTCCAAGATTTTCATTCATAACATACCAATCAAAGAAAAAAGCGATATCAACTGATACAAATGTGACGTCAGGAAATGAGCTTTGCAAAACCCCATTCACTAATTTAATTCTAGTGGATTGTCCGTTATTGAGGGAAGTAAAACCAAATTCCAACGCTGATTCAAAAATTTGTTTACCACGAGTATCGGTTTTGTATGACCAGTTTGCATGATGGGCATTAAAGTCTCCCGCAATCAAACAATTCTTAGGAAACATAGAAAAGATAGCATCCCAATCTGATTGGGTTGTGTGTACCGAACTAGGACAATATATAAGAATTATATACTGGATGCATCTAGAGTTATTTAGTTTTATGCATATTAACTCGATGCCTGAATTATTCAACCCAATGTGTACTTCCTGAACACTTAATGAATAATGTGTTATTATAGCTATCCCGCCATACGAATCATCTCTGTCTCGCCGTACGATATTATACTGATTCAAATTAAGACATACCTGTTCTTCCAACCATTTTTCGCTTATTAACGCTATGTGTACCTTTTCTTGTAACAATAAACATTTGACTTCCTCTATTTTCGGTTTCAGGCTCTGTGCATTCCACTGCATTATGTTCAGATTAATGTCTTTATGTGAAGAAGCCATAAAATGCGGAAATAATAGTGCTAATCATGTCTGTCTCCTTGATTAAGTTCAAAATGTACTGAAAACATTCTTGAAATATTAAACTAAATACTGATTTAACTTTAACGTCAAAATTTGAGTCAGATAAAGAAATCTCTTTTAATTTATGTAACAGTCTTTTAAAATCTAATTTTCGCTTTGGGGGACTCATCTTTATTTTCACTCTTTTCCTGTTGAATTGATAATACTTCCACGAGATCATGTGCACGATTACGACTCTGATTTGACTTTTTTTTTTTTTATTACGTTTCCGTGATGACTCCCCCAAAATGACCGATTCTGCTGATTCTCCCATGCTTTGTTCTCCTGTTTCCTCGGTGTCTATTTGTGCTCTGTCTCTTTCTAATTCATACCTATTTGTTTGTGTCTGTGTAATCAATACATCTCTATACGATTTCATATTATTTTTCCTCATATCTTTTTCAATGTTTGCATTTTCTTCAACCTGCTGATGCTCAGATTGGACAACTTGTTGTTGTATATATGTGGATAAGGCTTTTCTATAGGTAATGTTATTCTCACACATTATTACCCTTATAAGTTTCTCCTTTATAAAAACGGGGCATGATTTGTCAAGTGCCAAATGTGATCCTTTACAATTAGTGCACTTGAAGGTGGTCGTATCGCAATTACTGTGATTGTCTCCACATTTTGGGCAGCGTATTATCTTTGTTGGGCAAGCTTTTATTAAATGTCCGAAACGCCAGCACCCGGAACATTGCGTGACTGGAAACATGTAGGGTTCCACTTTAAATTTACACCCATACATATTTACATGAGAGGGTAACGTGGAGCTTTTGAAACATATACGTACAGTTTCACTGTCTACCCACTCCCTTGAAATGTTGAGTCGCTTTTATCTTCTTATCGTTGCAATCTCGTACTCACATTCTAAACTCTGCATAATTTCTTCTACATCTATATCCAAATCTACATCTATATCTATATTGTGACGACACGGTTGGCGCAGTGGTTGAGCGTTTGACTGCTGCGCAGCATGTCGCGGGTTCGATTCCCGCACGGAACAAATATTTGTACGGCCTACATGTATTTGTTCCGAGTCTGGGTGTTTTCTATCTATAATATGTATGTATTTACAAAAAAAAATGTATATAAGTAGTTTATCAGCCATCTCGTTACCATAACACAAGCATTAGGTTGCTTAGCTTGGGACTAATGGCGTTGTGTGAAATGTCCAAGGAAGGATATTATTATTATTATTATAATCTATTTGTTTCAAAACTCCATATGCTAGATTTATTTCATCTACAAATTGACATCTATATCCTAAACTATGTAACTTTTGACACTTAACTAGGTTTTCAGCATTCTCTCTGTCTTCAAAATCCAATAGCGCTTTGTACGCATTTTTATACTGAATTTTTCTTATATTTTGTATCTTTTCTGCTCTCAATAACTTTGCCAGACCAAATTGTTTAGGTCTAGGTTTTGTTTCTTTCCCCGTAATGCTGACAGTAAAACTCATAGATTGTAAGTTTTTCTCACAACTCTCACTATCAAATTTTTTAGATAGTCTTCTTGCTACTTTTTTACTTCTGACCGTTATAAATCCATCATCTTCTTCTATGATTTCCTCACTATCTTGTCTTTTTTTCTTTTCCGGAACTTTCCGGTTCTCAATCGACAAGTGGGTACTTTTTTCCATTGTATTTACAATAACTGGTTGCTCACTCTTATTCATTATTTCCTCTTCCATGAAATCACTCCCACTCAGCTCATGATTACTAATATCCGGCACATTAACCATTATCAGTAAACATTTGAAAAGTATGATCAGTGGGTAGTTGTAAAATTAAAAAAAAAAACGAAATAGAAAGCTGTTTATACTGCGTACGCTCGACTCGGTGTCTCGCGAGTGAATGCTAATTAGTGTTATAAGGATATTTTCGCATCATAGGTTTAGTTAGATTCCAGTTTTAAATGCGAATTTAGATGTAAGGTTTTTGTATTGTGAATAATTACGTAGATTGAAAATGTGATTTTTTGTTTTTAGTGATAGGGTTTTGAAATTAGTTTTAAAATATAGGTTTTGGCCCAAAACCACTTTTACAAAAAGAATTGAGTTGATAGGACTGGTTTTCGAGATATTTCCAAAAATGTATAGTGAAAATTTGTTAACCGTCAAGTAAACACTATAATTGGCAGACGACGTGGCAAGTAAGTTACTGGTCAGTTTAATCATTGATTAGTGCTACTCGAACGTCGTGAAATTGACACGTGCAGTTACGGGTGACTTTAATTGGCGATTAGTCTACTCGATACTTTACTCAAGGGTGGTGAAAGAGGCCCTTAGTTTACCTACATAAGTTTTTTTTTTTAGATTAAAAACTAAAACTTTCTTCAGGATTTGAAAGAATGATAGAAAGAAAAAGAGTTTATTTGCGGTCAATATGACGCATACCAAAAATACACAAAAATTACAATTAAAGGTATTTATGAAAAATTGGGAAAATATGCGTCAAATCTGCGCAAAACTCTCTCTCTCTCTTTCTGTCTCTCTGCTGTGATTTGTGGTCCCTGCTAACAATTAAGGAACAAAAATGGTCCTAGATCAAAATATGGTTGGGAACCACTGGACTAGAGAGTTTGACTTTGTTTTAAAGACACTGTTGGCTGATTGTCACTCGGCGGTCGTGTTACGGCTGTGGTCATATCAGGAGACACTTCGTTCTTGCTTTACCAATTGACCATTCTACGATGTCCAATTTTGCGGATTCGGAGACTTGTGCAAAAATGTTTCAAAGTTAGTGGGAACGTTTGAGTTGTTGGAAAAAAACTAGTCACATTAAACGACTATATTTCGTTTCGTTTTTCATAGCCAATTGGGTAATTGTAGACAATACACGTAAAACCATTCATGGCTACTAAGATGTATGGTCACACTAGCCAAATATTTTCCCATGACGCTGACATCAAAAAAACAATATAATTATAGTATAAGTATAATCGACAATATCGATTTAGGGTCGATTTCACCAAAAAAGAGTAAATCTTACTCGAGAGTTTACGAGCAGTTACTCCTAGTATAACATGTTTTTACGTTTCACCATAGATTTAATCCAAGAGAAAACGTTTATGCTGGAGTAAATCTCTACTCCGCCGATTTTCAAGGAACAGCGAGCTTATACTAAGGATAAGTTCAATATGGCGTCCGAGTGTCATTGTAATAATTACGTAGATTGAAAATGTGATTTTTTGTTTTAAGTGATAACGTTTTGAACTTAGTTTTAAAATAAAGGTCTTGACCCAAAACCACTTTTACAGAAAGAATTGAGTTGATAGGACTTATTTTCGAGATATTTCCAAAAATGTATAGTGAAAATTTGTTAAGATGTAAAATTAGAAGTCTTTGTTCTAGAAACTTTTTGTTACGTAAGGATATTGCTATAATTTGTATTCCATGTCATTCAGTAAGGTTTAAGGAATCCAAATACATATTTATATTGTAAGGGATTTTACATAATAACAATAAATAAAGGCTCCAAAGGTTTCGGCTCAAAGTAAAAATTACACGCGAATCGAGTCCAAAAATCACGATTCTCAGTAAGGTAGCGACGGGCCAAATATAAGCAGAGCCGAATTTCGGCTCAATCGCAGTCGCAGCACAGCCGTCGAAGAGGCAACACTACGGGAAGAAAACAGAAGCCGAAACCTGCGGGTCAAGATTCCCCGTGAAGAGTTGTTTTATTGCCTCCCCGGCTCTTCGTCTCCGTCTCCCGAGGTCCCTAATAGATAGGTCGAAAAACGTTACGCATATAGGGGTACGTGGTGACGTACGTAACCAGCGCAAGGTAGTACAAGGGGCGTACGTCAAATTACGTGGGAGATTGTCCCAGGACGACAGCGCGAGCATTGGACGTGCTCCTGCCGTCTGAAACAACTACGAAATATTGATGAGGTTAGAATTTATGTTTAAACACATGTTTGACACTTTTGTCATAGGTATAACCCTACCGAATAGAATAATACGCAATACACTTAGGTCATTAAAGGAGAAACGAGCACTTGAATTTGGGTGGCTTATACAGTCATTCATTTCAATCATTTGGATTCACTCACTGCCACAGAATAACTATCCGAGAGTAAATTAACTCCGGTGTAAAGTGGTGGAACGTGGACGAAGTTATCCGAAAGTTAAATATAAGAATAAATATATTCCGTGGATAGCTATTCTCGAGTAAAGTCATGTTTGGTGAAATCGACTCTTAGTCCGAAACCTGAATTCCCCATGTAGAAAAGGGCGCTTGATCTAAATCTTGTTCCACAATATGGTACAACAAAAGAATTGAGTCGTTAAAATTATTTCATAGTTTGGCACGAAGACTGGGCACAACAGTGCCCAGTAGTGCAGCAACAGAACAAATATGTTTCAGGCTTTTGTACCATAATGCGGACCTGGCGTATGCCACGTTGTGCAATTTTTTGAGTGCCTTGTATACATCGCACTCAAAAAATTGATAAATATTTTTTCAATTTTCTTAATCATCGTTAATTACATCAAATAAATACAATAGATATGTTAGACTTATTACACTAAACAGTTATTTTATGTTCAAAACATCGAAATACATTACATTAAAGTAAATTATATGATATTTTAGCTTACAATCTAATTCTTAAACTATGCTTACTGAGTCATAAACACGCCGCGACATGCAAGCATGAACGACTCGGAGACTAGTGGGACTTAAGAGAATATGACTTCACGGATTGCGAAAACCCGTGCTACCTTCGTACAGCTAAGACCTATTTGGCAATTACGGAAACTGACCCGAAGAGTTAAATTCAAAATCTTCGGGACTAATATTAATTCCGTGCTGCTCTACCTACGTGGAATGTCAATCATTACAAACAAGATGTATTGAAGCTCGTCCAGATTTACGCCCGAACCTCGACACACCCCGACTGCGAAATAAAGATCATGTATGAATAAAACTATAAAACTCACTACACCGTGGTCATGAGGGACTTCAACGCGAAACTGGGTAAACGAGATAGTGACCACAACGGGTTAAGAGCAGCTTATTGACACACACGTAGCCAACGTCAGTCACGCGTACCTTCTATAGCTGCATGGCG
The DNA here is from genome assembly GCA_963859965.1 of Ceramica pisi. Classification (NCBI taxonomy): domain Eukaryota; kingdom Metazoa; phylum Arthropoda; class Insecta; order Lepidoptera; family Noctuidae; genus Ceramica; species Ceramica pisi. Next base: position 35,919,419 of record OY982527.1, on the reverse strand, counting down.
CAGTACTATTAGACCTTCAAAATTTAATTGATGCTAATACATAAGAGTTTTGATATGACACAGACGTCAGCATAACATTATATTATATATTTCGAGCCCACGCTAACTAATAAATAATCTGAACACTTATTTATTTACTTAGTTTATCAGCATTGTATTCTGAAACTTCATTTAAGTAGTAAATGTTCTAAAAAATAAATAAATCTTTCTTCAGTCTCAACTAGGCCTCACCCATGCTCTTTAAGATGTCTTATTATTATTATTATTATATACATTATATACATTTGATGGTTGTTAAGAAATAGGCGAATATAACATTTATGACAATTATTTTTAATGACCATTGAATAATGTGTGAATATTACGCGTCCGAAGTCTACATTTAATACTATGTCATCACTGAGTATGTAATGTATGGTATAATATCACATGAAATACATAACGTTCATATGATATAATTTTGTTATGCTATAAAAATAAATAACCTAATTTCATGTAATCTAATGTTATATTTCATATAACTTTCATTTCCTCTTATTACATTTAATATAACGTCCATTCCACACAATTTTTAATTTGTATAATGTTCATTTGACCTAATTTTCATATTAACTTATTTTCTTAAGGAAATATTATTTATTTCACTGTAAGAAGCATGCAAGCAAGGATGCATGCATGCAGGAGTGCAAGCGAACATGCGAGCACAGCTCCGGCACTGCGGGACTTCGGCGGTCCCACGCGAGTTTTGTCTCAACCGCAGCGGCAAGCGTTACAACCAGAGCTTGCAGGACGCCTCAGCCTTCCGCGCCTACGCGATTTTAAATAACACCCTAGGGGTAGGGCAGACTAGACTGTGTGGCGTCGGATTTACAGCGATTAGTTTCTTTCACTAAAATCAAAATTTTTTTGCAAATTAGGTTTTATCATAACAAATAATTTGATTAAAGACCAAATGCCATAGTGACATTATTCTTGGTTATATTCCGCCGAGTAAAATTTTACAATTCAAAATGTGCGGTGCGTATATAGATACTTTAAAATATCACCGTTTTCCACCCCGAAGGGAAGAAAACGATTATTTCAGGTCTTGCCGAGGCTTGACCTTTCGGAGATTACCTACCTTACCTAGAGTACACACATGCTTGCTACTTACGTCCATTCATGTTAGTGTGAGCTGCGGGCGGGCCTAGAGACGACCGCGCGGGGAGTGACGCGGCGGCAGGCGCGGGGGTGGAACTCGAACGCGCTCTCTTCAGTACCTATCTCCGAAAGCCGGCAAGAACTTGCTCAGGTCAAGCCTCGGCAAGACCTGAAATAATCGTTTTCTTCCCTTCGGGGTGGAAAACGGTGATATTTCAGTTCTGTGCCTTCGGCTTGACCTTTCGGAGACGTGTCTACCATCTGCCGGCGCTATTAAGCGTACTGTGATAAAGGTGAGAAATAAAATCTCTGGTGTTTATTTTCAAACTCAAGTTGTTTTATTATAATTATAATCAATCACTGTTGTACAAATCAGTTAAGTCTTGTTCGATCACAGCACACGTTTCTCTTAACGATAAAATGCTATTTTAGATCTATAGCTAATAGGCATCTATAATGCTTCATCATAGTTTAACAATTTAACAAAATAAAATGACTCTTAAGCCTAATCATTTTAAACATAACAGGGACCTCACCCTTTCATATAGTATTAAATAAACAATAAAGATTGAGATCTTTAATGAGATCATTTGCTCAGTCTTAGACTGCATTAAAAGAATCATTAAGAACATTTACATTTCTACCTCGAGGCTGCTCTACAGATTTACAGTAGTATTTGAAAAAGTTTGTCGAACCTCTCCAGTTCCCCCGTTTCAAGATATCATCCAGCGGAACATTGTTCTGGTAGTCATTAGATGCTACAGCTGAACGAACCGAGCCTGGGCCGCAGTTTACACCTATATCCTTAAAGGGTGTCTTCAGCCAGCCCGCGATAACGGTTCTGGAAGCTGCTTTAACCTTCCCTCGCGTTGTAATAAACAAATTATTCAAGCCCTCTCGTGCTTTTCTTCTACTGTTCGTAACTTCTATTAGACAATTCACCCCCTTTATTAAACTCAAAGCCATGTCACCTGAGCATGTTAAATGCCATCCAGATTGACGGTTCCTGTCACTATCTGTTTTTGAGCCAAATCTAGGCCAAAAAGTTATCGAAGAATCTGATCTCTCACAATGCTTATCATCGACCATAAGGAGTGTGAGGTCATGTATACGTCGGCCTGAAGCTAGCAATAGAAGAAGTGCCACATGACGAGATACTTGAAAAATACTTCCCTTATCAGGTATATTCGATTTTAGCCACTGAAATAAATCTTGAATGTTCCAGATCTGAGTCTTTGGTACTGCTGACATACATCTTTGAATTTTTATGGCTTTGAGCATTGCAGCCACTACAGGATGATTTCCTAGTTGTTTTTCTTGAGTAGGGTCCGCAAAAGTAAGAATTACAGACTTGTGAACCATAATTGTGGATGGCGCTAATTTTCTTACTCGAGAAAGGGAACCTAGGTAAGCAGCCACATCAAGAGGTCGAGGACTACTAGGTTTTCTCCCATTTTGTTTACACCACGAGACCCATTGCTTCCACGCGGATTCGTAGGTACGCCAAGTCGAATCACGCCATGCTGACTGTATAAGGTTAACGTCACTTTGGTCTAAACCAGCTACTAAGTCCGACCACCCCGTATCTTCCAGACCTCCAAAAAGAGATTTTCTACCTTCGGAGGAGGGAGGTTCGTGGATAAGTCGATTAGGTTCTCCATCAAGTTCGGTATCAGGTACGGGGCACCTAGGGCTCTGTGTTTGAGGTCGCTTCTCCAAAACACTGTCTCCCATCGAGGTACCACGATCAGAAACGTTCCGGAGGACTTGTTCAAATGTTGGAGCACCCGAGGGATAAGCGGTGGCGGAGGGAAAATCCATGCCAACTCGAAGTTCCAAATTCGGCTGAACGCATTCACGAAGAGAGCTTGGGTGTCTTTTGCGTCTATCGAGACATAAACCGGTACTACATTCGATTGACCTGAGGCGAAGAAGTCTATCTGAGGAATCCCCCATTTTCGAAATATCTTCTGCGTGATCTCGCTTTTGATGTGCCAATCGGGCAGGACTTTTCCTCTGGATAAGCAGTCGGCGATTGAATTGTAGCGGCCGGGCAGGTAAAACGAGTGAATGGTTGCACCTAGACTCTGAGCTAAGATCAAGATTTCTGCTGTCATTTCTAGCAGTGGAATAGATCTGGTTCCCCCTTGGTTTCGCAGATACGACACTACTGTCCTGTTGTCCGACCGGACCATTATTGATTGGCCTAGCACTACCTCTTGGAACTCCCGCAAAGCTACTAGGACTGTGTAAAGCTCCTTTCTGTTGATATGCCATTTTAGTTGATCCTCTGTCCACAGGCCTGAAAGGAGGTGGTCGCTCAGCTGAATACCCCAGCCGTCGTTGGAGGCGTCTGCTCACAAACATCGTCGGTTCCGGTACAAAGATCCTTCCGGGATTTATGATATTTTGAGCCCACCAACAGCATTCCTGAAGAGCCTGTGGAGTCACTACAACTCTCTTCTCGGGCCGGTCTTGTGACAGTTTTCTGGCCGCTCTTTGCATATATCTGGTGTGAAGTCTTCCTAGGGGGGTCACAAGTGATGCGAACCCTAGCCTTCCGATCAATGCCGTGCCCGATTTCCATGACCACTGTTTTGTTCTTAGAACCTGGTTGACATCTTTTAAAGTCCGGTCTATTTTCACTTTTGGAAGTGTCTTTTGATTTGTCGATACATTCCAAATAATTCCCAGAAATTCTATCTCCTGTGTGGCCTTTAATACTGATTTTTCTAGATTTACACACCAACCCATGCTATGTAGAATTTCTACTGCAAAACGCATGTGATTTTCCAGCGTGTTTGGGTTCTGATGCGCAAATAAAAAGTCGTCCAAGTAAACTAGAACGCGTAGACCTTTTTCTCGCAGAAAACTTGCTACCCACTTGCTGACACTGGAAAAGGCTATCGGTGCAGTGGACAGGCCGAAAGGTAAGGATGTCATTTGATAAACCTGATTCGCGTAAGCGAACGCAAGAAATCTTCGATGACTCTTTTTCACAGGGATATGAAAATAGGCTTGGCTGATATCTAGCTTTCCGAAATAATCTCCTTCCTGCATAAAATCGGGAACCTGACTTTGATTTATCAGCCGGAATTTCGGGGGTTTGAGAAATTGGTTTAAGCGTCGTAAATCGAAGATTTGCCGTAGTTTTCCGTTTCTCTTGGGTATTAGAAATATTCTTGATAGGAACCCATTCGCAACCTCGCAATTCTCTACCACACCTGACTTGATCAATAACTTTATCTCCTTGGTCATAGCAGGGGACAGTTTTGTTGAAAACCTTTTTAGATTCTCGCGCAGAGGCACTGAGGCTGGTTTTGCTACGAAAGGTATTGTATAGCCTGAAATAATTTTTAAAATCTTGTTTGGAGCTCCTAACTCCTGCCACCGAGTTTGGAAAATCTCCAACTGTCCCCCGTGAAAATTGTCAGTATTTACGACCTCTTTGTACTTTCTTGTCCTTTCCGTGTCGGTCGGGATACTTATTTGACGCCTTAGAGTTTCCAGTTCGGCGGTAGTTTGCAGTGCGAGTGGACATGGTGGGAATCGCTGCTGATGGGTGACCGCGACCAGTCGATTGTTTGCTTCTGGAAGCGTGCGAGGATGCTTTGCGAAATGAGTTCTTTCGAAACGAATGAATAGTTTCTTTTTTATTCATATTTGATGGGGCAAAAATCCCCGATGTACCACCGTTGTCCTTAATAAACATGCTGAATAATTTTTCATCAAACAAGTGGGTTGGTGAAGGAGGTATGTTATTGAGGGCGCTAGTGAGGATTCCGTTTTTAGGCCTGAAAGTTTTTCTACGAACCTCAATGGTTTCGGCCCTATTAGCGCAAAGGTATTGTAGCAGCTGATCTGACACTACCTTGAACTTGGAGTCCTCTGCCTCCACCAACCGCCTTAAGTCTGTGCTGATGTCTGGGCACTTTTTAATAATAACATTGAGCTCGTCCGCTAATGCCTTGCGCTGGAGCAACAATCCGTGAGTTATCGTGCCTAAAATTCCTTCCTGCTTTGTTACCCACGGAGAGAGTCGCGAGGCTAGAGTACCTAGCTCTGTGTTTACCTTTAGCGGGCTAAATGGCAAAGCGGCGTGTAAGTGCTTCTCTACGTCTTTATATCTGATGCGATTCCAGCTATCAGTGCCCAGTCTTTGACATTCAATGCCTTCCCTTTTGGCTTGAGCCGACGGCTCCGGAACGAGAGGGTCTGCTTCTTTAGTTGTGGGTCGAAACTCAAGCTCCTTTTCATTTCGCTGTTCTTGCTCGTTTGGATATGGGCCCCAGGTAGGGGCCTTCCACGATGGAGAGTCCGACGCGTCCGAAACTACTTCTTCCTCGCAATCGGAAAAGTCGTTCTCCTTGTCAGATTCAGAGTCCGAATCTTTGTTTTTGTTTCGAGCGATCATATCCAGGAGCATTTCCATTTTTTGTTCTAATGCACTAAATCTCTCTTCTTGAAGTGAAGTCACTATGGAAACAGGTGGAGATTCTAATCTGCGTCTACATGTCGGTGGCTCTTTAAACCGAGACGTCGACCTCCGCTTCCGATTAGTCTCTTCTGTTTCAGAGAGGCGGCCTGACAGTATTTTATCCGTCTCGGATCTCGTGTGAAGCAGAGGCTGAAGTACGGAAACAGACTGTTTGACGAATTCCGTGCGCGCCGCAGATCCTCGGATACGGTTTGAGATAGCAGGTGGTCCTATGATAAGAGCTCGTGTGAAAGCCCTATCTAGGAGTTTGTGCCGCATCTCTCTATATCTCTTTTCGGAAAGGTGATCTGCCTCCGGTATGAAAGCACGAGCTAACCCCACGGTAGGTAAAGCAAATACGAGCTTGCTGAGTACATTTGGATAAATTTTTTCTCCAAAGACTTCTTCTTTATTCGCCGTGGTAACTTCCCAGTGTGTCCATCCATCGGGGAGATGTTCTTGTGCCAAAACCTTCACCCGTTCTAAAATCACGTCATCTTCTTCCGTTTCGGCATGCTCGTCCAAAAGTTCACCAAGAGTCGCCACTGCTCCAAGCTGGGTCATCTGAAGCAAAGTGAAAAAATTCACCAAATTGCTCAACAGTTTGATGCTAGAGTTTTCGCTAGCTAGTTGTACCTGCCCACAAATTGATGGGCGATTCCCAGAGCAGGGCGCAACGTTCAAATATCGAGCCGCGCTACCCAAATGTTGGGCGGCGCCGCCCAGACAATGGGCCGCGCCGCCCGGATGTTGGGCCGCGCCGCCCAAGTGTTTGAGTCGCGCCGCTCAATTGTTGAGCCGCGCAGCCCAAGTTTTGAGTCGCGCCACTCAAATGTTGAGCCGCGCCGCCCAAGTTTTGAGTCGCGCCGCTCAAATGTTGAGCCGCGCCGCCCAAGTTTTGAGTCGCGCCGCTCAAATGTTGAGCCGCGCCGCCCAAGTTTTGAGTCTCGCCGCTCAAATGTTGAGCCGCGCCGCCCAAGTTTTGAGTCGCGCCGCCCAATTTTGAGACGTACCGTCCCAAAGTTGCGCCGCGCCGCTCGTATTTCGGGCCGCAATGTTTGTAGAAACGAAACATGCAACTCGCAGCGCGACTGCGCGACCCGTACGATAAATAGTGGCTGGCTTGCCGACGTATCGCACATATCGGTCGCAGTTTGTGGATGGTATGTCCGACAAACATTAAAATTGGCTCCAATTACGGATGCAAATTGAGCACATATTGGCTGGCTTGCCGACGTATCGCACGTATCGGTCGCAGTTTGTGGATGGTATGTCCGACAAACATTTTATGGGCTCTAATTACGGATAAATTGAGCCCTTATACCTCAGCTCAAGTGCTCAGCAGCAATTTATATACTTGTTCACAGCTCACAGTTGGCCCACACCTAAGCTTAACAACTCACACAAAACAAAATAATGAATAACTTACCGTTATAACTGCTTTCACAAAACGTTACAACAACGTTACACTTATTACACGAACACTTCATTTGATCACTCAAACTGTTCACTATTTTCGATCGTTATTATTATAAGTAGCAAACGTACGTGCGCACGCTAGTGTAATGATAGCGTACTGAAGAGAGCGCGTTCGAGTTCCACCCCCGCGCCTGCCGCCGCGTCACTCCCCGCGCGGTCGTCTCTAGGCCCGCCCGCAGCTCACACTAACATGAATGGACGTAAGTAGCAAGCATGTGTGTACTCTAGGTAAGGTAGGTAATCTCCGAAAGGTCAAGCCGAAGGCACAGAACTGAAATAAAATAATTTCAAATATTGCATAGGTATCAAAAAAGGTTGCTAGCATTAGTTTGCATACAAAAATTTTGCCAAAATCATTTTGGCAAAACTGCAGGATGCCTTCTTAATTATATTACACGTTACTTATCGATTTTGACTATTATAGTAATTGTATATTATTTCAAATGCGCATTATATAAAATGTTCATTATAGCATATAAAATTAGGTAAAATGAAATTATATCAATAATTCATTATAATATTAAATGAAATGAGGTCATACATTATGATAATTACAACTTTTGTTATTATTTCAAACAGTACAAACCCATCATCACTCCCCCTGCTCTTAGCTGTTCACTTGAATGGGTCAGATGGTTTAGCGTAGAATACCGGGGATACCGATCTCTTAGTGGTCGCATGATCATACCTGCCACTCTTCGACACGATGGAGAATCCTACAGTCTCATCATTGCATTTATTTTTATGAACTTTTGCGCTTAGGCGCTCCTTTATTGCTGATTTTTTTACACCTGTATTTGACTGCTTAGGATTTATCGTTGAATCAATAGCCTTTGGTTGTATTGTTTTAGGCTTATAATCTGCAGTCATCTTAGCAGGCAGGTCTGTTTTTTTAGATGTTGTCATCAAGGGCTTAAAAGTTGTTGTAGGCCAAGTCTGTGTTCCCACCGTAACTGGTCTTGGCTTGATTTCAATAGTGAGTGGTGAAGGCGGAGCCCTAAACATCCCCCTGACATTGTTGATAAAATTGTTTATCCCTTTCCGCTCCGTTGAGTCGGCTTCACGTCGGAGGGTGTATTTAGGCTCAGGCGTGTTTGCTGTAAATAATACAGATATTGCAGTTTGTTAATTAGGATTAAAGTGGTATATTATAAGAAGCGTATGCTACTAATATTATGGTATGTATTGGTAAGTGTGCCGTGCGCTAAAAATGGTTATTTTCACCATTCATACATTAATGAGATGCGCAAACGCAGCACTTGATAACAACTAACTCGATTTGGTTAACTTCCCGTGACAGCCCCAGCAACAGTAGGTGTTATTGTCTTTTCAATATATTTTAGTAAAAGTCTACGCCTAGTTTCCTGGTATCATTGAGACACAACTGCTTCGAATTTTTTTTAATAAGATAAACTGACATACCACTTTTTTGACCGACTGAAACTAAGTACTCATAATTTAAGAATCAAACGGTTTTTTCATTCGATTGTCGATTTGCGATAGTAAGTGCACTGAGTATCTTCGTATGTGCACTGGGGCTGGCCCGGGGCAGTTTTATTGCGTCCCCGATATCTCGAAGAGAACAGCACCCGGTAGAAAAAAAAAAAAACAAAGATTGCACTATCGTCTTATTTCTGAAACGCCGTTTTCAATATGAAAGGCGAATGCCCATTTGGGGCCCTCAGTGGACATTAGACTAGAGAAAAAATACTTTATTCATTAATTTTGTCATAAAAAAATATGTGTTTACTTTCTTCCAAATGAGCGCCACTACAATCTGCAACAATTCGTTAAAAAAAAGTAATTCTAATGAATAAACAAGAAGTTTTTGATTTTGACGCTGGCAAAATATTGCCAGTTAAAATCATACAAAAATCAATCGATTTAGATCGAGTTATAAACATTTACAATAACGTCAACGATATACCCACGGGACTTTACTGGTATTGTAATAAAAATCCAACTAAACGATAGATAACTTAAATAGAAGCTTATTTTTTTTTAACCAGTACACTGGTTAAAAAAAAAGACAAATAAATTAATAATCGGTTACTTAAAAAAGTAATCGATGAATCGATGTAATGTTTACATATTTTCGTGATAGTGACAACACTGAATTTAATCTGACAGTTCTGACTTTTGACAATTCACTTGTTGCTTACGCTCAATGTGGATGTGTTTTGATTTTTCTTCGATTTCTTTTACTGTGACCTGGCTTTGCTTTATGGACTTGATTCGGATTTTTACCAGCGACTTTGGCTTTGTTTTATGGATTTTGTTCTCACCTTCAACGACAACTTTGGCTTTGGAATCAAGGATCACGGCTGCATTCGATTTTGGATACCGATCAATAACGTTTTATACAATGACTGAAGAACATTGTGTGAATTGTGGTTTTAACCTGACCGAGATTCAAAATCATACCTTGGAACCCGAAGAAATAAGCGTGATACAGCAGTGGGTTGCACCACAGCAGGTAAATATGCAAACCATAAAATTATTTTGTTATTGCCTACATCAACATTTAATTATTTACCGATACTAATATTGTTTTAGGTGTCAAGAGATAATCTTGTTTGCCACAACTGCTGGTTGGTAGTAACTGCTAGCCTTACCCCTCAACAAGAGCCAGAAGGATCTGTACGTCACAACAGCTGCATTTATTGTGGACGGTCTGTTAGACGGATAAGAAGTCACTTATTAAGAACAGATACAGATAGAGAAAGTCTCATCAGAAACGTCATTATAGAATGGATTCAACCACGAGAGGCAAGTTTTTAAAATATTTTACAAATGTTTTTTAAAATATTTACGTTAAATATGTTTACTGTATTATTTATTTATTAATAAAATAATGTCCTTTTAGGTTTCATCATTAAGTCGCATCTGTCATCCTTGCTGGCAGAGAGCTGACAGGGCCGCTATTCATTTTGTACAAGGATCAGCATCAACATCTTCAGCTGCAACTAATGAATCGGAAATAATTCTACCAAGTTATACAAGGGCTGCAAATACAGAAAGATGTTGTATTTTTCCAGACTGCCATGGAACTGAAAGGATGCACATTCCTACATCAATTCGTGTAAGATTGTTATGCGATTTATCTTTTTATGTTCCTCCAAACTGCCGTATCTGTAACTTTCACCTTAGAAACAGTGCGTGGGATAGTTTAATGGTGGAAAATGGAAACCATACCTTCACCGCAATATTTATTGAAGATTTGGTATCATTGCTAAAAAATCAGATAGGTAATAATATTGATTTTGAAAATATTGAAGACAGTGATGATCATTTAGTTTATTATTGGCTTGGTATGTCTAAACATCAATTTAGACGAATATTGGATGAAGTTCCTCGGCTAAATAATAGCCACAGAGGAGCTACTGGACTGGCAGCTTATTTAACAAAGCTGAGAACTGGTGATTCAGATCAAAGACTTTCTACGTTATTTAAGATACCTAGAAGTACTTTGGAAAGACTAATGGATAATGCGAGAGAACTTCTGACTCAAGATTTTGTACCACAAAACCTAGGTCTAGGGCACATTAATAGAGAAAACATTGCTCAGAGGAATTTAATAATCCCTAATGTATTATTTGGAAGCACAAACCAGGTTAAACCTATTGTAATTATGGATGGAACTTATGTCTACATCTAGAAAAGCTCCAATTATAAATATCAAAAACAAACATACTCTCTTCACAAGTTTAGGAATTAAGTGAAACCATTTATTATAACTTGCAGTGATGGATACATAATAGATGTGATGGGGCCTTATCCGGCAACAACATCAGATGCAGAAATTCTTAAAAAAGAATTTAATTCATAAAATGCACCAATGAGGGGATTTTTTGAACCTGGTGATGTATTCATATTAGACCGAGGGTTTAGGGATGCAATACCACTTCTAACAGAATGTGGGTACTCTGTTAAAGTTCCAGCATCACTTCAAGAAGGTGAATTACAATTGTCTACTGTTGATGCTAATAACTCCAGAAAAGTTACCATTTGTCGCTGGGTTGTTGAAGTGGTGAATGGTGTATTTAAACAAGCGTTTAAATTGTTTCGGCAAGAATTTTTTAATCGAGCATCTACACACATGATGCAAGATTTTGCAATAGGAGCAGCATTAATTAATAGGTTTCATCCTAGGATCCTAGATAGACCTGATGCTGCTCAAATATTGTCAATAATACATCAAATCATTCAATATTGGAGACGTTGTACAGACAACACGTAATTATTTTGGTCCGCTATTTTTTAAACATTAAAGTCGGAAAAAGTTAGTGTATATCTTTGTGAATTATACCACTGTGAAGCTGTGTCAAAGGACTATTCAGCATTGCTACAGCATCCCAAAACTCGACGTAGTCCGTGAGTAATTAGCAAATAAGTTCTTAAAACTTTGCAATAAAAACAATAAAACCCTGACCTACGACAACCCGCAGCCGGCTGGCGCACGCACACAGACACACAACACGCACGTGCGGGACGCAGGTGTGGCGCAGGTGTTTCAATTTCTCCGAATTTTGCGAATTGCTATACCTACTGCATGTCCGAATACGCCATTGCATAAATATTAAAATCATCACGGTAGCTTCTGGGATTGCGGTGAACAGAACTTTCTACAATTTGCTTTGCACACTTTTACTACAATGGCACCGAATGAAAACAGTTGTCCAAGCTGCCAAAAAATCGTACCTAATAAGGGGCTTCTAAAATGCTGCACATGCAAATCTAAGTACCACTTTCTCTGTGCAAATGTCACTGAAAAATGCTTCCAAGCCATGGCACCATCAAGCAAATCTTCCTGGACCTGTAAGAACTGTCGCAGCAAACCGAAAAAAGGAGACACATCGAACCAATTGCTTAATAAGACAAGGTCATCTACCGACTTTAACAATACCAGCATTTTCGAAGGATCCTCCGACGAAGGAGACTGCAACATAACATTAAGACAAAAGGCTAACAACTGCAATTCATCTACGGAAAGCTTAATACAAGACCTCAATCTAGAGGATAAACTACGAACTATAATTAAACAAGAGTTGAATTGCTTCCTTGAAACTAAAATAAAAATACTAGTAACAGACCAACTTAAACAGATGTCAGAACAAATATCTGATTTTAACTACTCCATGAACTTCTATAACGCACAATATGAAACTCTTAAATCCTATCTCGAGGAAAAAGACGATATGATAAAAAAATTACAAGCTGAGAACGAACGCCTATCAACAGCATCCACAGACCACTCAATTAGACTCACACTGATAGAGCAGAGTCTACGCGTGAACAACGTTGAAATAAATGGGATTCCGGAGTACAAAGCAGAAAACGTTATCACTACCGTGATCCAACTAGCAAAAACGGTTGGAGAAAAACTAGAAGATGGTGACATCCTACATGCCACACGAGTTGCCAAATTAAACTCCGAGAGCAACAGACCCCGTCTTATGGTCGTTAAACTACGTACACCTCGTGTCCGCGATAGCCTGATAGCTGCAGTAGTAAACTTCAACAGAAAAAAACTATCCGAAGACAAACTCAACTCAACACATCTGGGAATAGGAGGAGATCGCAAGCCAGTATACGTGTCGGAGCATCTGTGTCCAGCTAATAAGCAGCTTCACGCTGCCACGAGGAAATTAGCTAAGGAGTTAGGATATAAGTTTGTGTGGGTTCGAAACGGAAGAGTGTTTGTTCGTAAAGATGTACCTCACGCTGCCATTCTTATTCGCAACCTTGAAAACTTAGAATTACTTAAAAACAACGGATAGCTTAACCCATTATACCCCCGCTTTATTCAGATAATGTATCTAGTTATAGTTTAAATATTTTCACAATGTTCGATATTTACTATCAAAATGTTAGAGGCTTAAGAACAAAAACAAATGACCTGTATCAAAACACTTTACTTAACAATTATAAGATAATAGCTTTCACTGAGACTTGGCTGAATTCAAACATCCTGAACAATGAGTTGTTCGATTCTAGATATACTGTTTACCGTCGGGATAGATTATGCCACAATAATGACAAAAAGGATGGTGGTGGTGTTCTTTTAGCTATTTCTCGGGATGTTCCTTCAGCCAGAGTCCGCAGCTGGGAAAGTGACAGCGAAGACCTCTGGGTTATTATTAAACTTAAAACTAACAACATTTTAAATAATGTAGCTATTTGTGTCTCATATTTACCTCCTCCTGTAAAAGCAGAATCTTTGTCAAATTTTCTTAATAATGTAAGTAGTACCGTAAATAACGTTGATGAAGTTCTTATCCTCGGAGATTTCAATCTCGGATTCATTAATTGGTCACCTTTAGATGGGCAAACTCATATGTTCCCTCAGAACTATAATAATTATTTAGGGGATACATTTGTTAATTTTCTAGCAATCAACAATCTTTCCCAATTCAACAACGTTTGTAACATTGATGACAGAACTCTCGATTTGGTTATAAGTAACATGCTCAATCTTTCTGTTACCCGTACCTCCGACCTACTTACTAGACTTGACCCCAAACATCCTGCACTGATAATTTCCATATCTCAGGCAAATATAAAGAGCTTACGTTCCAAGAATAATACACGCCCAAATTTCTACAAATGTGATTATGCAAAAATCATGTCAGACCTACTAACTATTGACTGGCATCTAGAATTTTCACACTCAAATGATATTAATAATCTAGTTTCTATATTCTATACAAAATTAAAAGAGTTGATAGACAAACACATACCTAAACACACTTGTAAAAATTCCAAATATCCTTCGTGGTTTAGTAAAGCACTCATTAAATCACTATCTGAAAAAGAAAAGTATCGTAACAAATATCGTAAATATAATAATCCTCGTGATAAGTTGAGCTACGATTTACTAAGAAGCCGTTGTCACACAATGATCAACCAAAACTACAGCGATTACAAAAAACATATCGAGTCCGAAATCGTAAAAGACCCTAAAGTATTTTGGCGCTACGTTAAAAACAAACGAAACAGTAAATCAGTGATCCCAGCCAGAATGCACATGGATGATGTAGTAGCTAATAGTGGAACCGATATTGCAAACCTTTTTGCTACACACTTTTCTTCCATTTTTACCATCCCAAATGGCAGTACCTCAACAAATAACCAAGAATCACCCGGAGTGCTAAGTAACATAAAATTTACATCACTAGAAGTTCTGGCTAAGATAAAGAAACTTGATACATCCAAGGGCGCCGGGCCTGACTCCATTCCTCCAGTCTTTGTGAAGTCATGTGGGAGGGTGCTTGCAGAACCACTGAGTCTCTTATTTAATAAATCTTTAGAGTCCGGAGTATTTCCAGATGAGTGGAAAAAAGCTCGCATCGTGCCAGTACACAAAAAAGGTGACTCCAGCTACATAAAAAACTACAGGCCAATTTCCATCCTCTCATGTTTCATGATTTGTAAAGCGAAATACAAAGGGCTTCCAACGCCCCAAGACCAGAATAGTTCTGTTTAATACCCTGGTACGTAGTCAGCTGGAATACGCCAGTGTCGCTTGGAACCCGCTCTATGCATCTCATTCGCAAAAACTTGAAAGCATTCAAAGAGCTTTCACCAAACATCTTGGATTGTTATCTAGGGAAATTAGCCATCGCTGTCCGTACGAACAGCGCCTTAACTTCTTCAAAATAAAGACACTGCGTGACCGTCGTCGTTCGCGTGATCTAATTTTCCTGTATAAAATAGCAAACGGGTTTGTAAAGTGTAGCGATTTAGTAGAAAGTGTTCATTATTCAGTCCCTTCAAAACTTCCTAGACATCCCATCACAAGATTGCTCCATATTCCTTTTCGCAAATCCAACCTTGGCCTCAACGCACCCCTACTCCGAATGTTCAGAACCCACAACAGTTTATGCAAGACACCAGATACCGATTTACACGGTGTCTCTCTTAACAAGTTCAGATTTGCGGTCTCGGAGGTACGGGAGTGTACAAAGCTCCCAATTGTTTAGTACTTGTAATAATCATCTTAGTTAAATATAGTCTAGCAATTTATTTTATATTTGCATAGTTTATTTTTTCCCGCTTTTGCCAGTATCTTGATTTATATATTAATGTTTTTTTTTTTATGTTTTTTTTTTATTCGACTTCACATATAAATTTTGTTTTGTTTTATTTTATTTTATTTTAGATAGGTACTCATAATTCCATGTAAGTACATTATTTGGTGTAAGCTGTGTATACCTATAATAGGGATACATGCCAGAACTTATATTTTGTTATTTTGTGTCTCATTTGTATTTGTGCATGTACTGCTGTTGGTGTACCAAACAATAAATAAATAAATAAATCAAAGAATGTATATCCATAATACGTTAGGAGATTATGTAAATGAATATAATTTAAATCGCAGGAGGGCTCAATTTGTTAATATTACCGTTGGCTCTGACAATTTAAATGACTTCCCACAATTAACAATGAACGAATTAATATTAATTGCTTGTGGCACCTATCAAATAAAACAAGCTAGGTCATATTATGGAGAACATATCAGAGCCAACGGTATGTATAGTATTGAAATATGCAGAGAACAAAATAGCAACCTACCAAGCGAATTAATTAATGAAAACTGCTGGCTATTGCGTGCCAAAATACAAAGTAGACATATAAGCCGTAAGGTATATTTTGTGTACATAAAAATAAATAATAACTATGCTGGCAGAGAGGCAATTGATGGCTATTATTGTAATTGCATAATAGGAAAACGCACGGTAGGTTGTTGTGCACATACCATGACTGTGCTTTGGTATATAGGCTGGGCAAGATATGAATCGAATATATGCCCTCCTGCGCCTTTTTTAGATGATTTGTTGATTGTATATGACAATGAAGAGAATATAGACATTTAAAATAGTAAATGTGTTTATTTTATATTTATAACAACTACAATTGGATAAAAATATATTAGAAACCCCCTCCTGGACTATCATAATATCAATAAACAAGCATTGAAAAACAAATTGTTCTTAAATTATCTCAGTTCTACACTTTTTCAGTTAGAAAATTAACCTCAAAACAGTTTTTTTTTTAATATTTCTAAAATAGTGGCGTCAATTTGAATATATTTTTTAGATATCCAAAACTATCAAGATTTAAAAAAGCTCCATATTTATAGTAATATTTGATGTCCATTTTGGGCCTGGGATACTATGGAGACTGGGCATTCGCCTTTGGCGTTCGGCTAATTTCACAAAAAAAATAATATTTGAGTAATTTAAGTTAGCTTATCTTTTTTTGCTGGCTATACGACAAACCGAGAATTAACTGCAACAGTCGATCAAATCAATTCAATTGTAGCCTAATTAAAAGCTCTACGTACATTAAAACATTATTACCTAGGAATATAAAAAATACTTACAAGCTCTCATTTCGTCATCATAATCATCCACGTAACGTCTCGCCAAATTCTGAAAGTACAGATATGATATTAACGCGTAGGCACACATGCGCGGCATGTAGACGGGGTGTTACCCGCTTGTGACTCCCGCCAAGCGCCTTTTTCAACGGGGAAGGGATATACTTAATTAACTTGTGGTACGTTATACGGACTACTAAAAACTGGTATTATGAATCTGGCTTGCTACTTAGTAGCTGTGATTATCATTGTAGTTTGGATGTACCTCCAAACTATAGTATCTCGTATAAAATATATTGCAACGCAGCATTGTTTAATAATTAATCTTGATATTTTCGCAATAATGTTGATTAATGCTCAGCAAATAAAACATTCGAATCAGCAAAGAAAAGAGACACATTCAAAACCGTATTTAAAAAAATGGCTTGCTTAACAATTAATTAAGTTTGTTATTTATGGTAAAGCATGAGAATGTACTCAATTACCATTTAATTCGCAGAGAGACACAAGGAAAATATTTACAAATATACAAAGCTAAAAGTAACTCAAATATGTATAGTAGGTATATGTATACAGCTGTATTTTCAGTTTAATGCCGCTATTGATTTTCTTATTTACTTTAAGAGTAAGTATGTACAGCTCACCCGCCGGAAAATTTCAATTTCTCGCTTTCTGCGCTCCTCAAATCGGTCTATAAAATTAGCTCGGTCTATCTCCTCATCTTGGTCCATCATGAAATTTCAGGTTCTGCGATAAATTAGTCAGTATTTTTCTGGGAAACAAGAAAATAATCATTACACCAAACAAATACTTCAGGAACAAAATAGCTTGTATATTTGCGGCCATTTTGAATACGCACCTTGAGGCAAAGTCTGATAAATCTCCAACGGAATTCACAAAGTCACTAAATTCTTTTAATTAACTCATAGAACATAATACCAAAATAAACACTCTAGAAACTGAACAATCGAACGCTTGATGGAACTTACGGATGGCCACTGCCGGTGAGGAGCCAGTCCGTCCGCAGTTAGATGTCAGGCGCCTGCGCGATGAATGTATTATTAAAGCGACACACACTTCGTGATAGAAAAACCAATAAACTTCGGCAGGGTCGTGACGCAGGTCATACTAAGTACTAAGGTATTAAAAACGTTGGGTACTATAAATCTCACTATGGTATTTATCAAAAACTTCTTATTTAAGGGTTAATAAACTGCCGATCATCACTCATCAATTTAAGAGCGCTTTCACATTTTTTCTTGAATTTTAGCGTTTTATTCGAATTTTGATGTGTGATTTTGCTTTAGATATAGCCTTTAAAAAAATAAAAATATGCCTAAGACAGTTTTGTCAAAGCGCTCTTACAAAATCGAATTGCTCAGGTTGACTAAAGTTGAATACCGCGCGTCACAAGATTATATTGATTTTCGAAAATTATTTAAAAATATTTACTTTACTTTTAATTAGACCAATTTTTTTTTCAAGCAATATAGCAATGCCACCTTAATTATTAAATATTTTTTATTTGAATTTTGATTATAATTTCATAGATAAAAATTATAGTTTCGTACGGAAAATTGTCAATAACTCTCAGTTTTACAGAATTATTTTTGGTGTATTACTGTATGAATCGTAATAAATTGATTTGAGCATTCCAAAGTAGAAGATACAGTTGTACCGTGGACATTTTTATAAATGATTGAATTATAATATCTTCGGTGTACCAAGGTATCAAAAGATACCCTAAAGCAACGTTTTGTGAAACATCCTTTGCGGAGTCAAGGATTTTACTGATGTACGTGAACAAATTGAAATATTTATTTAGAACACTCCCAAGATAAGTGATCAAACTATCTTAGGCATATTTTTGTTTTTTTTTTTTTTAAGGCTATATGTAAAGCAAAATCACACATCAAAATTCGAATAAAACGCTAAAATTCAAGAAAAAATGTGAAAGCCCTCTCAAGCAAATCCCTTAAAAAACAAAAATGAAATTATATCTAAATGGATGCCAAATTCTGTAGATAATCCTTCAATAATCAAGATTCACCTTGGCTTCAGTATGAGATTTCAGCAGGCGCTACCAGCTACGCCACGAATGAAACAATGGATTTATTGAAGCAATAATTTCCAGGCCAAATAGTCTCACAAAATTCTAATGTCTACTGGCCACCAAGATCAAGCGTATTACGCATTGCGATTTCTTTCTTTGGCCTTTGGTGAAATCTCGGGTATAAGGAAACAAACCAGAATCAATTCCTGATTCCGATTCTGTAAATATTGCACCTTGAAAGCACCTGCTGTGTGTGTGCATTATGGATTTCAATAAATATTTGAGATTTGTAAAATCAGACTATTGCTAATTCAAAGGTCACTAAAAATTTGATGCCAACAACTACAGCCAGTCGATTCTGTAAACATTTAGAAGTGAAGGCGTGGGTGAACTGATCACGAAATGAGCTGTCAAACCATACAAAAAAGATGGAATGACAGCTCACTTGTGGTTCACTCCACCTACGTGTACACGGTGAGATGTCGACAGAATAGACCCGCTGGGTTGTATGTATTTGTATGTGATGGGTGAACACGCTTGAATATTAATTTCAATGTGTCGAGTAAGTGAGGAATTTAGATAGGTACTGTTACAGAGTCTTAGCAAAGCATTTCTACGAGTATTTCTCGCGCGCGATCAGAATGGGATGCGACCATTTGGATCGGAGACGCGAGCGTTCCGCCGGCCAGCGTCGACAAAAGATGCCAGCGGGTCTAAAAAGGCCACTTTAGCAAAATCAACCTAATTCGTACTACTCGAAACTATCAAAAGATTTGTCCATTATCGGCTTCGCGTGGACACGATGCTCGAAAAAATACAAATAAATCAAAAATCATGTTTTGTTTATAATCGCATATTACTCAATACTTTTGCATCAACTTGCGCCGACGAAGTGTATTTAATAAATAATTAATTAAATTGTTTTAGTCTTCGACATATTGACATTACTCGTCCTTCACAGTGTTGCCAGTTTCCAACAATATGTCGCATATTTTTAAAATAATTAGGTATTTACGAATCGAATCAAATTGTTATTTTTGAAGTTGAACTTAGTCCTCCTCGTTCTTAAAATAAAATTATTTTTATTATTACAGCTCTTATTTGTAATCAATTACATTCATTCAAACATGTTTTATCCACATAATTGGAAAACAAAAGTATCGAAGGTGGTCAATGAATTTCGATTTTTAATCTACCTACATAAAATATATTTAAAATCCCTATTTCCCTTGGTCTTGCATCGTGCGAGAATGACTGGACCGATTTCGCTAACCAATTCATTTTTTTTGTTGTGTTCGTTACTTTTAGGAGAAGGTTCTTATGAAAAAAAAAAGGAAAGTTTGACGGGAGCGAAGCCGCGGAGGACAGCTAGTCAAATATAGATCGATTGTAAAAAAAAAACTTCATGTCAATATCAGTTCTCACTTGAAGACACTTGTCATGTTGTTGCTTTCCTCGTTTTACTCAGATTATTTGTCAAGTATTTTTTTAGCTTTAAAATTGAACAGAGACACATTATCGCGTTGACCCCAGCACGCCTATTCTGACACAATGCCCATTGTTGACGCCAACTTAAAATAGACACGAACTCGCCGACCTGAATCGTACGGACAAAAATAATTAAGCAAAACTGGTCTTACAAGCATCACGATACAATCTCATTACAATAGGTATTCTATTTGCTACGGGTGTTAGCTATTAGACCTGTATTATATTTATGCTATATAAGTGTAAATTATAATTTTCCCAAACAACCTTAAACCTAATACTTTAGCAATAAAGATGGATACGAAACGAATCTGTAATCCTCAGTAGCGTCTCCGTCATCTGCAGAAGTAACCGAATTGGAATAACTGTTAAATAATAGATCTAAACATTTTTATTTTTCTTTCTCGGGTCCCTGGAGACCCGGTCTTTTGGTAGGCGTACGAGGGGCCAAAATCAACTCGCAGAGGCCCCGTTAGACATTTCAAATGTAATGGGGCACCAACCGGCGATTATCCCTGTATGCACTGTGAAAGTATTCCCAAGGACAATCCCCGGTTGGAGCAAGACTATTGCAGAATATGGAAACAAAAGATGAAACGCTATGGGATTGGGCGGTTTATTGGACTGATAATCGTTTATTATAGAAGAACTATTGGCCCCTGCCTGACCACTAACAATATACACGGCTTTTGAATGGTGGTGACTTGCACACTCAATGAATGGGCCCCCGAAAACGGTCGCTAGCACAAAGTGACGTAGCGCCAAGGTGGCAACATAGCCTGAGGTGCTAGAGGAGTGGAGAAGTATACCACGGCTATCAGGACAATTCCGGAAGTGCGGTCAAGATCCCTACCAGCATTTTACTGGATTATACATCCTTCTCTCGAGCACGTTTGCTCTAGCGAATCAGTACTCAGACCGACCGATTAAGGCAAGCAAGAGGTGGGAGCTCTGTTCCTCGTCAGTGTTCACTCTGGCCAGCCAATAAAGGCAAGCCGGAGATGAGGAACAAGACTTCTCCCGGGAGATAAGGTTCGTGGGGTCGCTATTGCCCAACAGTTCGCCACAAAACTGCCTTGCGGATTGTATCTCTCTTTGTCTGGCCCCTCACCCTAGGTATGACCTATGGTCCATCGGGACGCGCAAGCCCCACCACGACGTCAACGTAGAGATACTGCGGGAGGGTATCTAAACATTATTATTAAAAGGATTGCAACCATGAAACGTTTCTGTATATTTACATAACCCTATGATAGATCGTAGAAGTTACTAATTCATAATTAATTCAATACTTTTTTGCTAACGCTACTTGTCTTGAGAACTGCAATTTTCGATTTATTTTGATAAGGTTCCATCCCGTTTTAATCGCGCGCGGATTAAATATATCGTTGTGTCAATAACGTCCAAATAAGCATTTCGCATAAATAACAATTTATGCTATAAATATTATACAACAGACTGGTTTTAACAAAATGTGCTTTAATAAAATTAGTCGGCGACTTTAAATCTTCATCTGTGTACTTACCCGTGTTTTTATTGTAAGAAAACTTACACAAGAAAATACAACCGACTTCCAAAAAAAATACTACTTACAAAGTAAAAAATAACTTTAATTTCGGAAGTCGGTGTTTTTGTTAATTTCTTCGTATTTTGACACCGACTTCCGAAATTAAAGTTATTTACTACTTTGTAGTGTTTTTTTTTTGAAAGTCGGTTGTATTTTTTTGTAAAATGTTTTTTATTTTTCACTTTTTAGTGGTACGCCACACCTAACACCACTGCAAAATCGCAGAAAAGCCAAATACGCAATTTTGAATACTTGGATGACAAAAACCTATCATCCAAGTAAACGAATTCCAGCTATTTCGATTAAAATCCAAACTTCGTAACCGATTTTGATAAAATTTAAATAAGACCAATCTGCAAGTACATTTATATCCTTTCAGATAAAACTAGATTTTTTCAAATCGGGTCATAATTGACGGAGTTATGAAGTAACAAACATACAACCGAATTGAGAACCTCCTCCTTTTTGGGAAGTCGGTTAAAACGCGTGCAACTGGATAAAGTGTGCCAGATACAGGGGTCGAACAATTGATATGAATGCGTACGATCTAAAATGGGTCTTTTTACTTTATTAATAAGATCTCAATTTGGATTTACTCAATGGAGATCTTATAAGTACTTATTACTTTCGCCCCATGTTTTGCAAGGGAAGCTCGACCATGACCTTGAAAGTCTCCCTCAAAACAGGTGCTTTGCAAACCTGACCTTGTAAACGTACAGGTTATACGTTTGTCGTAAAAGTAACGGATTATTTAACCATTTTGAGCATGTGCTGTGCGAATCTCAATCCAGAGGTCTCTTTGCATTGAGCAACACCAAGCATCGCTTAATATTAACTATAATATAACCGTTGGGTTTATTAATGTATGTACGAGTTTTTGACCCATGACTATCTTAAACGGACTTTTGATAACAACTTGTGAATCCTGATTCGATTTCATTCAAAGATGAAACGAAAGTATCGGCGATGTGTGTTATGCCCACGAAGTGTACATCGAGCTGACAGCGACATATTTTAGGAGACAACGTTCTCCAACGACCTGAGTTGGCAGAGTATATTCAACAGCATGCAATAGTACAAGATTTCATGGGTTTTAATTTTAGCATGGAACCTTAATTTTTTCTCTAAAATAAAAGCTGTCCTTGAAAGTCGAAGCCAATCCATTCATTTCGTTGATTAGCCAAAACAGACAGTTACTTTCGCATTTACATGTATAATGTATTAATACATAGGAGTATGAATTAACATTTCCACTCTGATTTTTATATTTATTATTTCTTCCAAAGCTACCGCCGAGACCAGCAGTCACAGAGTTGTCAATAGCAATTAATTTTACAACGAATTAGTTAAAATGTAAACATAGATTTGTCTTATGTCTCAAAATATAGAAATCGACACAACCTTTAAATAAAATGGCTCAACTGAAACGGTTTTCGGCTGTTCTCGATTTACCATCTATGCCAGAATTCGGGTACAAACTTGCACAAGATGAAGTATATGATGATTGGTAAGTCACGGCATGCGAAGACAGAAAGAGGTGACAAAATGCGGCATCCTAACAATCAATATAATCTTAGATGGATGGAAGTCTTAAGTGATTTTTCATACAGAATCAATTATTACAGACAGACGTTTTCGAAGATTCTTTTTAGGGATGTCATTAATAACTAAGTACTGCAAGAACTTGGACCTTCATCAGTAATTAAATCCACTATTATCGCTGATGGATTCAAACTGTCCATATAATATACAGCTTTACTTATGGACGATTCATAGCGGACCGAGATAGCAGCACATGCAAAAATGCTTGACACAAACATATATCGAAATTACTTTTGAAAAGCTTGTTTGCTAAAATCCTATAAAAAAAAAATTGTAACAAATTACAAATGCTTAAAACTGAAACAAGATAGTATCTTGCAGAAAGGAATGTATTTACCATAAATAATATTCTAAACTTATTAAAATATATGCAACGCAACAAAATATCATGGCTCCCCAAAATTAAATAAATTAATATGACATGGAGCACCATGACTACTGTGAGAAAAAAATGGAATGAAAACTCAACCTCACCTCTCTCCCTCATCAAATGAAATATTTAATATGCAATGAAGTACCACAATCTAGAAGCTTACTTTAAAACGTAGACAGCAATAATGTAAAGTGTTTTAGCAGTGTAGTTGCCAATTTTATCGGCGATAAATGGGTTAACTCGTTCTTAAATGGTCCAACCAAGGTGTAAATAAGTTTTTTTTTTGGTGTGTTAAGGTTTAAATAAGTTTAATTTTAAAGAGAATAGATTTAAGTTATGGTAATCTCATTTGGACATTGATGCTATCAATCTAGCAATCAAAACAATCTAGAAAATATATTACCGAGTGAGAACAGGAAGTGGTTAGAACTACGACAAAATCTTTTGACACTGTCCAACTGTCCAACTTCGAGAAAGTATAATGAAAAGAATAAAAATAGATAACTGTGCCAATATGGTAATAAACATGTAGTACAAAGAAGGCACTGGCAGAAATTTGAGAAAAATGTAATTGAGCAGTTGTATAGCTCAGAAAACATAAACATACAACTGTAGCGACCTACATGATATAACTTACATGGGAGTAGTATCACAAAAATCTAAAATATATTTTTCATTCCGATCCCTAATATGTTTTATCTGCAAAAAAGTAATTAGTGCTTTATTGAAATATTAAACGAATACCTAAACTCTAAACGAACTTGCTTTTCCTTCGTTGACAAAAGATACTCGATTCAGGTGCAACGCCGAATGAGAAAGCTAGTGACATGCTCATTGAAATAAAATTCCTATACATAGCGCCTTTCAAAATTAAAATTCCGTCTGCCATTCTAGAGGACAAAATGCAATTTTAGGGTCAAATGTTCAATTTTATAAAATAACTATTGGAATACGAATGGAACCCAAATTGTTGTCATAATAATTTGACTTCCATTTGCTTAACCAATTCAAAGTCTTGACTTTGTATTACTAAAGAAAAATACGACAACTCATGAGGTGGTAAAAACTGGCCAACTGCTAGTCGGACTCTCACACGAAGGGTTCCGTACCATAAACCTTAATTTTTATTATTTGTTGTTATAGCGATAATAGATATACATTATACATAAATGAACGCTATTATAAAGGGATTTCACCGATGAGACATGAGCGCCGTGCACACCGTGAAACCCAGCAATATGCTGAGCGACGGCCGTTTTGCGCGGAATTAATGCATATTTTCGTAACTTGCATAACCCGACCAATTTTTGTATTAGTTTTTATGGTATACGTCATGCTTGGCGAAAATAAACCCTTTTTTATAATACGTATGATTTTCTCACTGATTGATCACCTCGGGATATGATATCACATTAGTGGCAGCGTAGTTGAGCGTCACGGAAGACAAACTCAAGAATAAGCAAGTTAACGTTCTTACGATCATACTGACTACGTGAAATAGCACTGCAATCTACTGGTTCTTCCGTAACTGAGTGGTTGAGTGACTTATATACAATGCACAGCCGAAACTACTGGTAGTGGAAAGCTGAGATTTGGCATGTAGGTTTCTTGGGGAGTGTAAGGTAGCACTTAGAGGATTTCCCGAAGTCCCTCCGGGAACGGGAAAAGAACGGGATATGATATGCGGACAATAGCTCGTAAATAAACAAAAATTGAAGTATCTGTTTACTAAATGCATATGAAATTATAAATTACATCTAAAACACAATTTGTAAAATTTTTGTGGGCGTAGCCCCGGACAAAATATAGTTTTTGAAAGACATATTTCATTGCGTTGATGGAATTTTTATTCTTGAAAATACTTTTTCTCGATTTAAACAGTTTAGCTAAGATGCTGCTTTTGGATTCCGAAGGCAGCAGCAGCATTTGTGTCCGCTTAACCCGCTCAGTCTCACAACCCCTCGTTTTGCAAACAAAAACCGTTCAAGGACCTCTTCAGTGTGTTCCCCTCAGGCGGTAGCAGACGGTTGACGGGTGTAGCGAGGGGGATACACAGTTCGCATTCATGCAAACTGGTAACCCTGACCTTCGATTATAACGTGTATTTTTTCAAGGACCAGCTCAAGCGTGATCCGTTTGAAACGCAGCATAACAAATAATAAGGTAATATGGGGTGAATTAAGATAAAGGGGTTTTTGAATAGAATTTAAAATGTCACCCCTGCATTAATTCACCCCAAGGAAGAGGGGTCTAAAATATGCTACGCACAGTAATAACCGCGTGGATGCGACCTTGGAGAGTAAAGGGGTCTATTTGCGTTTTGATATTTTGAAGTGCCACTGTGATTGGTTAACACAAAGGTTCGAACAACTGTTAGAAGTAATAAAAGCTCCCATGGGCTGGGTTCTCCTTATTCGACGGTAATAAAATTAAAGCTAATACGGAATTTTTAGGGTTCTTGAAATTTTCCGTCTGTCATTCCTACGAGTAAGTCAATTTTTTTTTGTTATTTTAATAATTCGGTAATATAAGGTAATTTTATGTATTCATGCAATTTTATTTTGGTTTCTATTCAAATAAGGTATAGCACGATTTGTTTGCGATTAGTTGAGAGAACGTTGTTTACATTGCTTTATTGGTATAATAATGTTCAAATTATATTTTTTGCCGCGTAGCTTAAACGGAAAAGCCTAAAATGGATTAATTTTACTGTCAAGATATTGCAATAAAAATTACTATAAAAACATGCCTTAATTATTCATGGAACTTTCTTGTGAAAAAATATCATATTGTTTGACGCAGCGTCATTAAAATCATCACTGACGAAGGATTGATTTAAAAAAAAACATGTTAATAGCACGCACAGGGCTATGAATTTGCGCGAGGTCCGAAGCCCACGCTATAATAAATAAATCAATAACATCCAGAGGGGAACCCAACCCTCGGATAGGATATGTAGGTAGCAGCTAATTAATAGTATCCATGGTAACAGACTAACAGGGGGGCCGGGCCCCTGTTCCCCAGTACAACAACATACATCTAGCTTGCTAGAACTGACGGTTGCTATGGAAACAGAGAGACGAGAGTTTGCTGGTACGAGCACGGATAATTGCTTTTATCGAAAAGTTGGCCAGGCGCGAATCTGATTTGCGCACTGAGGCCCCGCACTAAACTTCGCAGCGTTGAACGTGGAGACGTTTTTTAACTACCTTTTAAACCAATTTCTGTTTTGTATGTATGCGAAAATAGAGACTAAGCAACGCAATTGGGAACATAACAGCTAGAAAAACTTGAAGAGCAAGGAATACAATCACTTTAACCGTATAGTTCGGTAGTAGTACCATTTGGGCCTTGACAGGTGAACCTTCGCCTGCTCGGTATTAGTTCTTATTATTAACGCTGTTATTGATAAAGCTACTTAAACAATCTTATATGAGATTTTTTATTAAAACAACAAAAAGGTCATATGATAGCGCCAATAGTTTTTTCGTTTTTAACCCACAAGTATAGGTCGCAATACCGAATCATTTAAGCAAAACCGGTATTTTCGGTATTGGCTTCAGACCAATACCGATAATCCGGTATTTTCAATATTTCCGGGATTAAACTAAAGTTAGCAAATTTAGCATAGTAAAGTTAGTTTGCGGAGGAATAGTAAGTAGGTACCTAACCTAGATGAATTTATCTTCTAAAAAAAACCAAATATTCATTGACACAAGGTTTATTATTTGATATGTTGGTAATCAATCAGTTAGTTTTAAGCAATAATTTATGGATAGCAAAACAAACCACAACACCAAGAAAACACGCAATTACGAATGACGATGACGAAATGTAAACAGCTGAAATAGAACATTTTACACTTGTCGGTCGCAACGCAACTAACTTCAACTCACTCACTTGCACCGTTCACGCCACGCCATTGGCTCGTTCGCTAATAATTGCGCGGGACAGAGAGCGAGAAGTTGGGCTACTCGGCTGTCGCCGGATTCATCGGTCTTTTCGTATAGGTGAACGTATAAGTACGTTCACGACAATCACACGATATGGGACATGAGGTTGATTATAATTTCCATTGATGGACACTTATACACGCACACACGAATTCACTTTCACGCACTGACACTCATGTCTAAATCGTAGACTTCCTGCACTTTCTATTTTTCCCGAATGTCCTTGTTGATACCGCCAGACCGGTAGTTGCACCCCTCGCATGCAACCTTTGGATCCCGGTCATTCCTGGTTTGATGAGATGATGGTCGGAAAATATGTCTTGTCAATTGCTCCCGCATCCAAGACTGATGGCACTTTTTGTTTGTACAGCCTGCATAACATATAGGCAACTCCAAGAAGCAACAGCGTACAAATGATCATAACCACAATGCTTATTGTGGATAAGTTATATTTGAACTCCTCTATCGTGGCTGAATTGTGGCTTCCAAAGCCACTGTTCTGGTTTACGAAAACCTCTTCATTTTGCACTTTTGATTGACACATAATTATTATCTATCAATGGGCTTTTTAACTCAATGACACTCCTCAGAGAACGATTTAGATTAAAAGCGCACATGATCGACAAATGTTCGCTCAAGTGGCAGGGTCGCCATATAAGGACGGGGCTTTAAGAGTCCTATTACACTTTTTACGGAAATTCATGATTTTTGACGCTGTAATTATCAGCAGCAGTAAGATATTTTAATTATTTGATCCTGAATAACGATAGTGCCAGTCTCTTTCTTGTAAGTTAGAATTACACATTTTCATTTTTCTTTTCGTGTAATTTACTATAAATATTTTACGAACTCAGTTTGCAAGAAAAAATGTCGGCGATGGAACTTTGACGGTCAAATTCACATTGTTACAATCAATTCTTTTAAAAGCTGAAATTACTAAAAGGTAAGTTGAATGTTTTACTTGTTTATTGGAGTTCTAGAATTTCTTTAAATTCCTTGAGTTTTCAGCGAAAAAACGTAAAGAAAGCCAAATTTAAGCCAGGAATGTCTTGATTCAGCGTCCATTATATTCCAAATAAAAACAATTTTATCAAATAAATTAACATGATATAAAATTTCAATCTCCATTGAATACGTTTCATTAGTTTTCGTTTGTCAATATAATAAAACAAAATTACAATAAATAAAATTAAAGTACTATATATTCTGCGTCAATTCAGCGCGCGCGCTCCTCAGTCTCGCGCGAGTGCCCAAATAAACTATAATCCTATTCAGACTAGTAAGTATCAAAATTGTTTCGCGGACTAAAGATGTACTCCCAACGCAGACCAACGTAACTTCGTCTATTGCAAACGAGCATTCACGATTCGTAATAGGACTCTTAAGGAGAATGAAACATATCGGATGCCGAGTAAATACTGAGTTTATTTGTTGTAATGACACGTATTATATGCAGTCATACAGGTAGAATATAATATACTTATCCACTACATCACAAACAAACTCGCACGCGCGTAATTTGAATTAAATGGCGCGTAACTTTTTCTATTTGTATTTGTTTTTATACCGAATATCCCGGTTTTTGTGAAATGAATACCGGTATTTATTTGACCTAAGTTTGACCCGGTATTCCGGTATTTTCGAAATTCGGTATCCCGGTTTGCGACCCCTACCCACAAGTTTTTTCAAAATAAAATCCAAGTGTATGAATGTGATAATCGCCATCCACCATTAACCATATTGTATTTTTTTTAATTTTCACACCCGCAACTCGTACAAAGTTTGCCCAAAGATCCCCTAGATATGTCGGTCCATATATCTATCAAAAATTGAACAAAATCTTGAACTTAGTTGGTTGTTCCAAGCACAATTGTAAAACTTAAATTACTAAATGGCTATCAGGTCAGGACTATGAGAAAACTGAAGCTCTCCTGATGTAAATCAGCTGCAATAACTCATCCACACATATGTTCTACACATAAACGTACACAAGCACACCCTTACAGACACTCAATACACATCACTACATTCACTCACATCATATACAGTATATCACACACTTACTCATACCATTTTAGAACATTTACACACACACACGCACATACACACCACACATACGACTTTCATGAACGTAATTTTGTAAGTTTGAATTTTATTTTGTTTTGTTTTCTCTGCTTGTATCAATGATATATAAAACTATAGATACGTTGTCGGCACTCTAAAATGACTACATGAAATGAAGCCAATTGGCCACATCGCGCTTAGTTACGCACCAACCTGTCGCGCGACACTACGTTTGTTTTGATGTCAATTTGACTATTACTTATCTTGTGACGTAACTGAAGATGTACATTTATCTCCCTCTAGCAACAGGCATCCCGCCGTACGGTGACATATTTTCTTTCCCTCTCTTCATGCGTATTAGTAGCTATCTAGTATTTTCGCCGTTTTTAAGTCAGTATATATAATACGTCATCTGCTTGTATGTTAACTTATCCAACTGTAAACTACTATGTGCACTTCTATGTGTCATCAACCACGAGGCTACTAGATCCCACGACACAGGGTATCCTAGTGTGGGGTCTAGGGTTACTCAATTGCACACAAAGTTTTGTTTTTTTTTTTTTCTATTATAATTATCTTGTTATTTTTAGGCTTTTGTGCTTACTATGTCTGTAAACTTGTTCTTAATAAATTCTTTAATTCTTAAATTTCAATCTAATCAATTAATATAAATGAGCAAGTATCGTAAATCGATTCTAATAAAAATACGTTTCAGGTATAAAATGCAATATGCAATAAAGCTAATTATTATTTATGTTTTCTGGTGTAATTCAAACAAGTTTTTAGACATCAGGCGTGGGTTTTCGCACGGATTCGCTTATGTTCACTACTCAAAATTTAAATTCAGAATGCGCTCGTGAATCAAAAATATGTTACTATATTGAAAATATTGTGCGTTTTTTGTTGATATTTTCAGCACAAATGTAGGTATGTCGGGCATTCTATATGAACCCCACACGGAATGCTCGGTATATAATAACATTAATAGTAGGCATGTCAAGTAGGTTTAGGACTGGCATCAATTTAAAAAAAAAACTTTATTTTGAGTTTTGAGCATAATATGGTTAAGTATTGTAACAGGTTGTATTTTTTTTATTATGCTTGAAAACTGGTTATGTGCGGAAATTTGGTGTGATTCGAGGATTTTTGTCGCAGATAACAGTTAGAAATTGGCAAACTGAAACTAGTGTCAAGTAAAAATACGCGACATAATGAAGATATTAATTAGTACAGGATAGATAACAATTGCTACTTTTTATTCTATTTGGCACAATTAAGTATATCTTAATAACAGGAAGTCAGCCTATTTTTGTTTACCGAGAACAAGGAAAAACTAAATCCCGTAGTGATTCCTTATTTCCTTATTCGATCTCAATCCCAATATTTGCCTCGATATCTTGGCATTAAACTACTGGTACCACTGGAAACAGGTAGTGGAACCTCAGTCTTTCTACATAGCGATCCCTAAAAACTACCCTCGTGTTACTGTTTTGATTTATATTAAACTTGTGTCTGTGTTGCGTCAGTGAGTTGGGGAAAGAGAGGGTTGGCAGGAGGAACGCTATTGATTTATGAGCCCCTCGTTGCCTTCCCTAGTAAAGCTACTCTCGTAATACTCGCTAATGGTTTACGTTCTTTTTATATTAGAGTCGGGGCAATATTTTTAAAATAATGACTGTTCCTATAATCAGTATTTGGGCATGCAGCAGATTATGTTTTAGTGGCATAACATAACATGATGAATTCGTAGCTCAATTCATGCATAACATCTCTGGAGACACTGAAACCCTAAAAATATCGACTGGTGTTTTTAAGAACATTCGTCGTTCATATCACTTGTATTATTTGTTTCCATTGTACTTGTAGTCATAACACTAAATGGTCAATAATAGAAGCGGGCTTTACTAGAACTAGGCGTAACAAGAAGTGGTCAAATACTGAATTAATCATATCCAGAAGGGAAATTTTAAGAAGTTGTCACAGACTGCCAAATCGATTTATTTGACTAGCAGAAAAACTCGACATCCTTTTTAAAAGAAATGATCCTATTCGTGTAAGTAGGTATTATTTTCTATGTAAACACAATGTTGTTTCATTGTCTCGTCGCGTTTCTTAGCGGGAACCTTAATGCTAGTCCAAGCATGAGCAATGTAGCGTTATGCCTGTCTGCAGGAACTTAAATCATTTGTAATAAAATGTAATATTTAGATTCCATGAAATACTTAAGCTGACTCTACTTTTACCGAACACATTTTCCAAAGAAATCCTCACCTTTGTTAGAGGTCTCTATTGCTGGGGGATTCAATATAAAAGGGTCTGTCATGTAGGAAAATAATTCACGTCCGTCCATGTACGCCATGCCCGGGTCATTCAAAAAAGCATTTAATGATAAACATTTCATAGACAGGGTTGATTCAAAATTTTGGGGTGCAATATTTCTTTGTTCAAATTTGTTTGAGTTACTGCAGCGTGTCATGTTTAATTAGGGTTGGGGGAGAATTTGGGAAGTAGTCTAATGTATCAATAGATAGGGATTGAGGGATACTGGGCGTATTTGGAATGTGGTTTTATGTAACATTAGAAAGGTGGTACTTATATACTTTTCTATCTGAGGGCTGTTTTCACTAACAAAAAATGTACCCAAAGCTGGTTAGAACATACATTATAATGTTTGTCCCTCGTTATAATCGATCTAACAAACCAATAGCGAAAGACATTGCATTTTTCAACATCAATATTGCACGCTTGTTATGTTCATCCACACATAGCCGGGACGTGGCCGCGCAGTGTCAGGGCAGTACCTAGTGCATCCGTGTCTTTTCAGAGCTTTGATGTTCACATACTTCATGGTAGCAGCTACCGGGACGTTGCCGGGCCGAAGACGTGCCGCACGTTCATCAATATGTTTTCATAGGGCAGGGTAACGAATACGGAAGATGTTTAACGTTCGTTAAATAAGAAGTGCTACAAAAATTACAAAATGCTTAAAAAAAAATTACACGCGTTGGAGAACTAAATGACGGCGCGGCGGCGCGGAGGTAGATTTTCCACGGCGGCGGCGACGGCGCGCCGTGGCGCGGTCTTGGACCGTTCGCTGAGAGAGCGCTTTTTTGTTAAAGCCTAAACAACAGCCTTCTGTTGGGCGGCGAAAATATTAAAATAAACTTTCTTCACGTTTTGAATCCCATGTGAGTTCTGCCACTTAATGTCGACGTCTACCTACAGCAGTTCATTGCGAACATGGCGTGTCCAATTGCCTGTTTCGATTCTCGGCACCTCTAATCTTGGTGATATTGTCACCCTGTTAGATACGATGTTGATCCCTCAGAGCAAAACATTTTCTATAGCATGCTGAGTTACCTTCAAAATAGGTATGGACCAGAAAGTATCCAAGTTATTAACATTATCTAATGCAAGTATCCAAGTTATTAACATTATCTAATGCATTTATCATCCATTTCGAGAAACTTAATGATATAATCTAGTAATAATATCCAGCTGACGCACTTCTCGACTCGAAGTCGAACCATTTCTGGCAGTCGGCGTTTAGTTCGTCTCGCCACGTCTTTCTAGGCATGGTTGACGTTAATTGATTATATCACAAACATTTCTAGGAACATTAGTTTTAAAAGCTTGCATACTTTATACGAATTTGAAGCTTAATGCAAAAAAAATGGTAAACGGCGGAGTGCCAGTTCATTATCGCGGCGGCGGCGCCCCAGCACGGCGCTCATATCTATGGAGAACACTAGGACATTTGAAAAAACACAAATTTTTAACTGGCTTACTAACCATTTATTTGAAAATTAAGAACGAGTATTTAAAGCTTCATCATCACCATAAGCCTATAACAATCCACTGCTGGAAATAGGCCCCTCGAATTACACGCCATATTTATATAGTTTCGTTCTGTAAATCTGAATATTCTGTACGCACAGATCGATGACCTCACACTCCTACGGGGTATGGGGAGAGGGGCCTCCCTCTCCCCATCCCCCGTAGGAGTGTGAGTTTTGGGGTTATGTGGGCCTCGGACACGCCATTACCAAAAAAAGCGAAATGCGTCTTGCACCTTCCGACCTATTACAACACCGCTGTTGACTCTGGGGACGCACGTATTTGACTTTTTTCTATGAATTGGGCGGGGCTATTGTCCCTGTGTAAGTAATAGAAGTACTATTGATTTTCCTCAGTACCTAGATAGCTACTGAAGAAAATCAATAGTGCGTAACCTAGAACGATATGTCATCGGAAAGTGGCAACCTTCGTAAGATAATAAAATAACTTGAGAGTTCGTAAATTACGATTAATTGTCAACTGAACATTCGGAATACTTTTTTAAGCATCTTAATTTGATAGTTTATAATTTCTCGATTTTATTTCGAGAAATTGTGAACTGAAATAAAACGGCGACCAATCAGAGCACATGTCTACAAGAAACTAGGCTGTCATTGGTTAGTTCAGATGTGACGTTACGAATTAAATGGAGTCGATTTCAATTTCAATTTCAAAAAGACCAATGACAATATCATGGGATTTTTTTCGTTGAAATATAATTAGATCTGTAGAACGTTATAAAAAATAATAATAAGTATACTAAAATTCTTATTTAATTTCTGTCAACTTGCCCTGGTCACAACCGCTATTTAGGCCGAATGTACATTCAGATTAAAAATAAGTTATTACTTTATTTACCTATATAATTTATCTATAGTTTACAATCTCTCAAGTTATTTTATAAACTTACGAAGTTTGCCTCTTTCCGGTGACAGATGTAATAATTTGTCAACCCACCGCTCCTGTGGAACCACTGAGACCAGTAACATGACATTTTGCAAAAGGCTTCCTTTTATGTTGTAGGTACTCGTAGGTGAGCACCAAGATGAGATTGTTGGAAATTCAAACTTCGAGTGGTTTTAATTTTTGGAATAGGAAATCATCAAATCATGACTCCTGCCGCTCCGGGCGTAGCGGGAAGGAGTGTCAGACTCCACTACAACCCATCCGTGTTCGTCATGAAATACTTATTTAGCACTCCATAAACTAGCGATCTAGAGTTTCTTATCATGATGTTTTGTAAGAAAAAAACATTTATTAATCAAATAATTAAGAAATCTGTGTGGCCTACATTAATTGTTTTATGTCATGTTTTTCTTTAAGGAGTACTTACCATGCAATCATATTGGTAAAAAAAATACAGTAGGTTCCAGAATACATGAAGCTATTCACTGCAAAACAGCGTTGTGCTGGTGCAGATTTTTGGCGGTTACGTGCCAGACACTATGACTATCTAAAGTGAATAATAAATAATTTATTTTGGACCAAACCGATACTTATAACATCATTACACAATTTATATGATATAAAAGCTTGTCGCGAGATTTACCTGAGTAGATCAACTAGTAAATTAAGTAACTTGATCTGTATTATTTTAATAAAAATGAAAAACTAAGTTCAAACTAAGTAATACGAGTGCTTAAACCTCGCGACAAGCTTTTATGTCATATAAATTGTGTAAAAACGTTATAAGTATCGGTTTGGTCCAAAATAAATTATTTATTATTCACTTTAGATAGTCATAGTGTCTGGCACGTAACCGTCAAAAATGTAATGACGTTTTAGGTTGATAGTAAAAATTTTAAAGGAAAAGATTATTCAAATTTACATCGTGCAGCACTGAGGCTAAATCTTATTATTTAATTAAATTTAATTCTTATTATTTACAATTAAACTTTGTAAAGTTATTGGAAAATGAATAGGTAGGTTTACTGTAATTTATACCGCGTGTATCTGACATCGACGCACAAACGATTTCCATGGGTCCAGGGCATGATTCTGGACACCCCAGTGTTGGAATTTTTCGTCGGTTCTTTTCCCATTTTTTTCAAGAGTACCACAAATAGGTATCAGCTATCTATTTGTGGTTTTATTCAGATTGCTCTTTTTAGTGAAAGTAGTTATTTAATTATTTTTTTATTAAAAATCTCATTGGGTTACGTCAGAATAACGATTATGAGCAGTCTATAATAAAAAAAACCCTTGAAAAAAAAGAAAAAATTAGAAAAAAGCCGACGAAAAAAATCCTTTTAAATGCAAGCAAACCCACGACGGTATTGTGTCTACTAGATTTTAAGTTACCTGAATGAGCAGGCAGACATCGACGAACTATGATTTCAACCCATTGTGTTTGAGGGACGTAGAATTCAAAATGCATTTCAGATCAAGAAGAAATTGAGCAAAACCGTTTATCAAAATTATCTAACCAACCTTACATTTATAGAACGCATCTAGGTTTGAAAACAATGGTTAGCATGTTATTGAACGGAGGAAGATATTTTCCACAAAAACTTATGTGTTTACAAATTCTCTTCATCGAACCTTTCTGCCGAAGGCCTGCTAGCAGATTTTTATAAGGATTACTCAAAAATTGCGACTATAAATAAATTGCAACACGTGTAATTTGCAAAGCCTATTTGACGTAAAAAAAAACATTGCCCCACAGTTGGAATTTCTCCTGTATCGTGGGTGCGTTTACAAACATACTAAGTCACATACACAAACAGCCAAACCCGGAACAACTATCTGCAGGCCAAACAAATATTGGGTCCGTGCGGGAATCGAACGCACAACACGCCGCACATCAGCCGATCACTCAACCACTGCGCCAACCGTGACGCCAAATAAAAAAATTATACCTATAATGGTGATGGGACATGTGGCAGCAGCAATTGTTAACTTACCATGACGTTGTGTCAAAATATTTTGCCACCGTTTGATTTGTGCTGCTGATTTATTGTTTGCCATCGGACAAAACTCTGCACACTTTTTAATACTTTAGACTTTATTGTTATCTAAAAAAACCGATATCATCACTAAGAGCTCATTCACACGAAGACGAATCGTGATTTTTCACGAATCGTGTTTTTTCACGATTCGTTATTTTTTTTGACGGGAGCAATGCTTTTTATATACCCATGTTCACACGCTTCACGAATCGTGAAAAAAGACGTAGACGGATACGTCGGTCACTACGGTCATTAGAATGACGATTCGTTAAAAATCTCGAATCGTGATTGGCGCTCGCGCCCCGCGCGCCTGCCTGCTCCGCCCGCCTGTCTGCCCCACCCGCCGCGCGCCCGCTCAATTCAGTACATTCCTTTGACTTGTTAAGACGTGTAGCGCTGCGCTTCAATAAAATCATGTCGAAAAAAGAAAAAGAAAAATTGTATGACCAACAAATAAATCGCGAAGTTTTGATTGCTGCAATCAAAGACAGGCCAGTTTTATGGAATAAATTTTTGGAAATTTATAAGGACAAAACCGCTAAAACAGCAGCATGGCGGGAAATATGCATAATTTTGAAAGAAGATTTTGAAGAAATGGATCAAAAGGACCGACAGTTGTTTGGTAAGTTTTTATTGAGAAAATTTTAAATACAAATCTATACTGCCTATATTTTGTTGTCTTGCCATGGTACTGATCCAGTTTCTGATAGAAAGTAGGTCATAAATTCATTTCTCATTGAATTGCCAGTTCCGACACTCGGTGATACTTCCTGGGGTAGTAAATTTTCAAAATTAAATTCTTTTTCTAATTCAATTCCCTCCTTTTTTATAATCAAATTGTGGAGGACAGTACAAGCTTTCACTACTGAAATAGCTGTTTCTCGTTTAAGGTCTATGGGTCTATGTAAAATTCTCCACTTATTTGCTAGAATGCCAAACGCACATTCCACGTATCTTCTCGCTCTGGTTAAACGATAATTAAATATTCGTTTACCTCTGTCAAGATGCGTTCCACCAAAAGGTCTTAATAAATGTGTGTGTAAACCAAATCCCTCGTCGCCAATAATTACGTAAGGAACTTGAACTTCTGATTCTGTAAATAAAGGCCTTGGTTCGGGTATATTCAAACGGCCTTCTGTCAACATTTTCCAAAAACTTGACTCTTTAAATATTGATGAGTCGCATTCTTTTCCATAGGAACCTACACTGACGTAAACGAATCGATAATCTGAATCTACGACTGCTAATAACACTATTGAAAAGAAATCTTTGTAGTTCATATATACTGAACCACTATTTGACGGCTTTCGAAGCCTAATATGCTTCCCGTCAACTGCTCCAAGGCAGTGAGGGAAATTGGCCTTTTCATTAAATCCACTTGCTATCTTTAACCACTCTTCTTCCTTATTAGGAAGTGGCATAAATTCTTCATATAAATTATTCCATATACTTTGCGTCACTTCTACTACGATGGTGGAAATGGTTGATTTGCCAATTCGATAACTAAAATGAAGATCTTCATAGGAAAGTCCTGACGCCAAATACCTAAAAAAATATTTCATTAAAACCAAATTAGTGGGATGAAGAAGTCGTATTTTCATTCAGAATAAGCGTTCCCACTAGGCACCCAAACGATTTCATATGTTTGACTGGCTGCCTAGTGGGATAGATTAGTCTAAATGAAAATACAACTTCTTCAAGCGCTTCTTCAATTATACAAATTCAGCTTACTAAGCATCCTCTTTTTACGAAAGCAAAAACCGTTATAAAACGTATGGGGCGTAGCCCGTACAAAACAACCACAGATCAGGTCCCTGTATATTTTATTTATGTATAATAATTCATAAATACACAGACGGACAGCGAACGGCGTTTGTGAATAGATATTCGCCCGACAACAGACCGCTCGTCTTGTCGTGACGTGTTTCGAAACCGTGTCCTTATTATTACAGTTGTTTTCTAGTATATATATATTCATCTGTGGTTGTTTTGTAATATTGGGAATAATGCGATGTAAATAAAAATCTTCTTATAAAACCGTTCATACAGTTTTATGAATTATTGTTTCAGGAAGTTCAGTGATGAAAAGGTGGACACAATTGAGAGACACTTGGAGGAAATCATTAGATGAAAACAAAGAAACAAAAAAATCTGGGTCTGGTACAAAATCTAAGCCCTACAAATATAATCAAGAGATGAGCTTTTTGAAGCCAATTATTAAGCCAGGTGAAACATATGACAATAATCCAAATACAAGAGATGAAGCCCAAAGAGAAAATGCAGATCAACAAGAAAATCAGAAAGAGAAACACTTAGAATCATCATCAAAAAAGAAAAGAATGGATAGTGGCAGCGTATTGGATGATAAAATGATGAAACTTGTTGATCATCAATTAAACACAATTGGAAGTGATGACCGTAACATGAATTTTTTTAAGGGGGTTCTGCCATCCCTTCAGCATTTTGATGATGATCAAATACTGGAATTCCAATCTGGGGTCATTAACCTAATACAGAGTATTAAAACTGGACGAAACTATTCGAATTGGCATCAAAATTATTACAATTCACATCATCACAACTATAATAGTGGTGGTTATTATACTAAGCCTCAAGAATCACCGGGAGGAACGTCTAATAATAATAATACTCGGCCTCTTCCTGAAAGTTCATCGATAGTAAATGCAGAAGTGTCTGCAGAAACGCCCACCCCTCTACAACCTGGAACATCGCTGATCCATCGCGATGATCCAAGTGCATCACCGGCACTATCTACAGCTCTAAGTCAATTAAGTGATTATCTGGATCTATCAAATTTCTAAAAACATGTTCTAAATTATCATAAATATAACCAATAAATAAGAATAATAAATAATATAATTAGTTTTTCTTGCCTTATAGTTATCGCCAACTTTTCTTCAGGGCTAATGGCCTTTCTCATACATGTATCCTGTTTTCTCAAATCCGTATCCAACCTTTGGAGAAGGAAGTCAAAGGTATCTTTAGACATTCTAAAATAAGTGTAAAATTTGGTATCATCTTCTCGTAACGAGCTCATCAAAGTATAAAAATCCCCAACACTTTGTCTTTGCCTTAAAATTGGATGCACCCAGTGTATTCTTCTTGTTTTTCTTTTTTTAGATCGACGATAATGCCAGTACAAAATTAAAGTATTCACGTCCATTGTCTTTGGTAGTTTACTCTCAACTGAACACAATCACGAAACAACATGTGAACATCAATTCGGATATTTTGACGAATCGTGAAAAAACACGATTCCGTATTCAATGTGAACATCTATCCGTCAAGGCGAATCGTGTTTTATACCGAATCGTCAAAGACGTATCCCGTGTGAATGCGCCCTATAAGGGCGCATTCACACGGGATACGTCTTTACGCACTGATGATAATCAAAATTCTTAGGGCACTTGCTGAAATTTCGAAAGCTGAAAGAAAGGCAATTGCTCATTATTTTATGGCTTAGCGTGGATATGTTCCTCAGTAAAAATATTTTATTGAATAGATATAATTAATTCGTAAATAATTAATGATTGATGGCAATCTCGTTACAGGAAAGTGTTCTGTTAACAAGTTTTAAAAATAAGTATCCTTGTTGATTGCACGCACAAAGCACCGCCATTTTTTTTAACACAGTAGCTTGTCAGGCTGGATTCTGATTTACCACTAAAAATCCATTTCTAGAACGTTTTTCTTGAGAACTTTTACTAATAAAGTGTTTTGGTATATTTTCCATTTTTTACCTGTAATTAGATTTTAAAAAAAAAAAAAACAAAAACTTTTCTATGTGAAACATTTTAATCTGATAATCGATATAACCATCAAATCAATAAATTGATTTCTGTAAAAAAATATATTTTTTATTACCTAGTAACGCCAATGGTATCGTCTCTCAAACAACAATGATAAGTAAGAACCCGATGAGGGCTATCGAATTTGAGTTCACCGCTTGAGGAGCGTGAGTTGATTGGCTTCTGACTCGAGTTTTTTTTTACTGATTTGTTTTGATTTTAGAAGCCTTAATTAACGTTTCTACCGCCCACTGAAAATTATCTTTTAGCTGGAAATATGTATCTTATCTCCTTCTTTTTCCATTGTGATGAGTCCACTGTCCACATTGCGAGAGTATAATCTTATCTAATAAATAAAAACATTGTGTCACGGTGTTTTTAAGGAACTCCTCCGAAACGGCTTGTACGATTTTTTTTGGTGTACAGTCGGTAGGTCTGAGAATAGGTTGTAGGGTATTTATTTTTTTTACTATTTGCTTTGCTTCCGGTGTGTCGTGAACGTGAATCGGTGATTTTTTTTTCTTAAGACATTATTGTCGAACGTCGCTTCGCTTGTTTCTTTTATCCGATACCGCTCCTCACGTAGATTCAGCCTTACTCTTGGAAACCGAATCTGCTTTTAACATTGACTCTGGTGCTATTTTGGACCTTGAACCCTCTATACATGACAACTCTGGCGCAAACTTGGACGCTCCTACGCAACCTCTTGTTTCCTCAAGTAGACATGCGGAAGAATATTTGCGAAACATGTGTCGTTTATGGCATCGTAATATGCATCGCAAAAGATGAACGCTGGAGCTCCTAGAAGTACAATCTGAGATTCGATAAAGGACTGTTTGCTCCTCAATTTGGTATCATCAAGGAAGAAAAGTCATTGTAGGCCGAAGTACGGCGGGTTGCTGCGCTCACGTCATGGCCGTAATATCGTACTTAAGCTGGGCAAGACATGGAAATAATATAACGCCACTTACCCAGTGTTTAGATAATAAATAATAATAATATAATTGGTCATGATTCAGATTAAAACCATTGTACAAAGTAATGTCTGTTTTACTTCATCCATTAATACATATAACATCCTGACATGTTACTATATATTTAATTTTAATAGAAAAATACAATATTTTTTTTAGTTGAACTTAAGAGCTGTGATAGAAGTGGGCTGTGTGGTTGAACCCCAGGTTTGACTGGCTAGTTCAACCAAGAAGGTCTA
Source organism: Ceramica pisi (assembly GCA_963859965.1). NCBI lineage: Eukaryota > Metazoa > Arthropoda > Insecta > Lepidoptera > Noctuidae > Ceramica > Ceramica pisi. Next base: position 35,878,031 of record OY982527.1, on the reverse strand, counting down.
CTGGGCTTTCTTGGTTGAACTGGCCAGGCGATAAAAAGCTTTTTAAGGTTTAAAAATATAGGATAAGAATTTAAAATAATTATAACGAAAAAAGTAAATTTGTTTTTTAAAGTCAGTCAGGTAAAGGGTCTTTCAAATAGGGCGGTTCGAGTTTGTGGCGGCCATCTAGTTTTGGCAGCATCTGTCAAATGCGTTGTTATTTCTTCAGTTACTGATGCCAAATCACCATGGGCGACCATGGCAAGTTACACGATTGAGCAGTACATCCAAATGACAAACCTTTATTATCAAAATGAGTGTTCGTTAGTGCAAAAGTTGCGCGCATTACGTCCATTTTACGGCAGACGCGGTGGCCCTTCAAAGTCGACTCTCCAACGTTTGGTGACCAAATTCGAAACGACTGGTTCAGTAAACAACCAACCAACACCCTTACGTCAAAGGAACGCCAGATCGGCCGAGAACATCGCTGCTGCCCGTGAGAGTGTGCAAGAGACTCCGAGTCAGTCGATTTCTCGCCGTGCACAAGGACTTGGCATATTTTGCGTCGGGACTTGGGCCTACACCCGTACAAGATCCAACTGACCCCGGAGCTCAAAGTGAATGGCCATGGACAACGTCGTTTATTCGCTGACTGGGCTATAGAACGTTTGGAAGAGGACCCTGATTTTGGCCGAAAAATCATCTTTAGCGACGAGGCGCATTTTTTGATGAACGGTTTTGTTAAATAAGCAAAATTGCCGTATATGGGACGACCACAACCCACATGAGATTCACCAGGTGGTAACTGAATCCACAAAAATTTACCTACTGTTTGGTGCAGATTTTGGTCCGGCGGCGTCATTAGTCCGTACTTCTTCGACAACGATGATGGCGAGGCCATAACTGTCAACGGCGAGCGCTACAGATCAATGATTAACCATTTCTTTTGGCCTAAATTGAACGAAATGGATGTGGACAATATGTAGTTCCAACAAGACGGCGCCACATGCCACACAGCGAGCGACACAATGGACATTCTGCATGCAACGGTTCGAGGGTATGGTTATCTCTCGCAGAGGAGACGTGAATTGGCCACCAAAATCGTGCGATTTGACCCCGCTGGACGTTTTCTTGTGAGGTTTTCTCAATTCACAGGTCTATGCCAATAATCCTCAATCAACCGATGACCTGAAAGTCAACATAACCAACATAACGCAGGCCAGCGCTCATATTCAGCCGGATCTATGCAGTAGAGTAATTGAAAGATGGACCTCTCGGATCCGTGCTACCGTTCGAAGCCGCGGTGGACATTTAAACGATGTCATATATCATACATAAATAATGGCATAAATGGGCCATTCAAATAAAAAAATATTGTTTTTAATATATCACATACAGCTTGTTTTATTTAATTTCAACATCGACCTGGTTGAAATATCCTTTATGAGCTTTGATCCGAGCAAGAGCTCAAACAATCATGAGATGAACCCAATCATTGTTTGATTTACTGCAAATCACTGTTGCCTAGCCTTTTCCCAACTATACTGGGGTCGGCTTCCAGTCAAACCGGATTCAGCTGAATACCATTATTACGTGGAACGGCTACCTACCAGACCTCTACAACCGATTAACTGGGTCAGATCAGATTTACTAGCTTCTGACAATCCGAAACAATTATCAAAGATCTACAAATGACAAACGGGACCAACGGCTTAACGTGCTTTCCGAGGCACGGAGGAAACTCGGTATGTTAAGATGGTCACCCATCCACATACCAATCTTGGCAAACGTTGCTTAACCCTCGATCGAACCGTGCGGCTGTTATATTTTAGCCACGAGCTCTTGTTTGATTTACTACAAATATCAAGTGATATCCCAGGTTCCTGCCGCTGGGATATCAATATCTTTTTTTAAATAAATTGTGATTGCTAAGTGAGGATTCAATTTTTTATGTACTGTACCTTCACTTCTGACCCGACTCAATAGCGTAAAAGAGTAGTCAAAAGTCGTTGGAGCGTAGCTCATGTAGATCTTCTTGGTTGAATTGACCAGTCGATAAAGCTTTGTAAGGTATTTAATTAGAATGAAAAAAGTAGATTTGTTTTATAAGGTGAGTCATGTATTAGCTTTGATCTCACCGGGACCGACGAGGCCGGGGACGTCATGTTAAGTTTAGCTAAGCTAAATATTATAGTCTGATGCTGTCAAAGTCAAAGTCAAACATTTATTTCAATTAAACCATTTACAGGCACTTTTGAATTGTCAAGGTCGGTCGGTCCAAAAAAAGATGAAAGCTATTTGCACGTTCCAAAGCGTAGATCTCTATGGAGAAGAACGTGCAAGAAACTCCACGGACACTCTTTTAAAAATAATAAATTGTTACAAAGTTTTGTTGACATCGTGTTGAAATAATACAAACATGTGAGAACGATGTGACGAGCATGATAAAGACGTCCGGAATAAAAGGCTGAAGAGTACAAAACAAATTTATAAAATACTAGCTTTTGCCCGCGAACGTTTTGTACGCGCAAACTCGGTTTTTCCCGTTACCGTGGGAATTCCGGGAAATCCTGTCTTAACGCTCCCCTGAACTCCCCAAGGAACTTACATGCCAATTTTTTCAGCTCTCTAGGACCAGTTGTTTCGGCTGTGCGTTGTCTGAGTCACACACTAACGTAAGAATTTTATATATTAGGATTTATTTATATATGAGATATTACGGTGACTATCCATTTTATCCGTTGATGTTTCCCAGCTTAAATTTTAGGTATGGTGGGACACAACGAGTTAAAAGTTAGGAGAGATTTGGCACTCACCTCATATTTATTCAAAATAATGAGAGGGAAGTTGCACAATGCCATTATTTTAGGGCAGGACAGGTGAGCCTGTGTGTCTCCGACAGGTACGACAGGTACGTGTGGCGACGACGGCAACCGCGCCTGCTAATCGAGCCGCGCAGTCGGACCAATCTTCTAAGGGAGGCGCCACTGACGCGTGCACTTCGCACGTACTATTATTTATAATTAGTCATGGAAGATAGTATAGGTTAGGAGCGCTTTTATCGCATTGGGTTAAACCTGTCATAAAATATGTAAGAGGGCAATAAATAAATAAATAAAAAATAAGTTCTGGCTAAGCTGGTGATACGGAAACGTATGATACATCGAGGTATAATTAGCGACCGAGACATTGATTTTATAATACGCTGTCTAGGTGAAACTTTATAGGATGATTTGAATTAGGTAGCTGTAGAATAGAAGAGATTACTTTTAGAACTGTAGATGATATACCAGTTCATCAACCTTCACATAAAGTTTCACTTAGACAGATGGGCATAATAAATATGTACCTACGCTAGTTAAAGAATTGATAGCTAATACTCATCTAGGAAAGTAGGAATCCAAGTGTGCAATCCCGGTAGTGTTGGAACAAAAACCTAAGATAAGCATTAGACTTACTTCATAAGAGTTTTATGAATTTTAATGTTTTACCTTTTGGTCATAAGATGAGTCAAGCTGGTGTGTCCATTCCTTTATTTACTTGTCACCTGATTCCAGAAATATAAGAAATTTTATTGTACGAACCAGTGCATAGTCCCAATAAGGAATCAAATGCCAAATGGAATGCATGGGTGATATCAATCACGGCTGCGGAAGCTGCTACTATGATAAACGAAGACGCTGCCATGATGGAAGATGATCCGAAGAAAATGGTCAATAATGTAGCCCATCTTTCCAAATCATCCAATAAAAATTGTAGAAAAAAATATTTACAATCACACAGCTAACACACACACTGTTAGTAGAGCCCTGGATGTTTATAACAAATCTATTCGTGCCCAAACTAAAAATAAAAGAAGGTTTAGACGAAAAACAGGCAAGATTTCTGAACACAGATACCACTGGTTATGTGGACGTTGCACAATACAAGTTGACCCTAGCTCATATGTCCTTTTAGAGGGAGCTACCTATAATCCTGAAAGAAGGTCTGCAATGGCTCAAACACTAGGCCCTATGATAGCAATGATTGCTGCCTATAATCACGGGACCCTTATCACACAGTGTCAGTGTGGAGGCCTTTCGACCACCTTTTTTTCTGTCCTTTATGCTTTACGTTCCAGGACCTAAGTATAGCCTACGTGACAGGCGAATGGCCACATACTGGTTGAACAAAATTTGAGTCAATCGATAAGAAAAAAAAGAACATTATTTTTTCATGAGATCTTATTTTTGTTAAGAGTCCTATTACATTTTTTACGGAAATTCATGATTTTTAACGCTGTAATTTTCAGCAGCAGTAAGAAATATTTTACGAACTCAGTTTGCAAGAAAAAATGTCGGCGATGGAACTTTGACGGTCAAATTCACATTGTTACAATCAATTCTTTTAAAAGCTGAAATTGCTAAAAGGTAAGTTGAATGTTTTACTTGTTTATTGGAGTTCTAGAATTTCTTTAAATTCCTTGAGTTTTGACGGAAAAAACCTAAAAAAAAATTTAAGCTAGAAATGTCTTGATTCAGCGTCCATTATATTCCAAATAAAAACAATTTTATCAAATAAATTAATATGATATAAAATTTCAATCTACAATGAATACGTTTCATTAGTTTTCGTTTGTCAATATAATAAACCCACATTGCCCATTGTACACTTGTTTTTATAAACGTTTTTCCTGTTCTTGTTATGAGGTGTACAATAAAGTATATAATAAATAAAACAAAATTACAATAAATAAAATTAAAGTACTATATATTCTGCGTCAATTCAGCGCGCGCGCTCCTAAGTCTCGCGCGAGCGCCCAAATACACTATAATCCTATTCAGACTAGTAAGTATCAAAATTGTTTTGCGGACTATAGATGTACTCCCAACGCTGACCAACGTAACTTCGTCTATTGCAAACGAGCATTTACGATTCGTAATAGGACTCTTAAGTTGTTAATGATCTTATAAGTGAGAACATTAAAAACTGTTATACCAAAAAAAAATATTTTATTTCAGAAACCGTTTTTCAGTAGTTCCATTTTACAATGTTACAAGAAATTATGTAGAAGATTCATTAAAAATACCCCTCACAAACGAGAAGGCGCTTAGTGTAACATGCAAGTTCCTATGTTTTTTATCATAATCAGAGCTTAATTTTAAGACAGAAAACGGATAGAAAAAATAATTTCTTATTCAATAAATACTCCCAAAAATACGTCATCATTATGCATAGCACTCCAGATTTAAAACTAGAATAAATTAAATTAATATCTAAATATATTGTAAATATAGTTATATGATATAAAAGAGTAGATATGAAAACTTTGTAAATCTAGAAGAATTTATTTAATTTTTTCGTTAAAATGGTACAAAATTTTAATAACAAACTTAAAGTTAACTTCAAGATGGAATGCTATATTATGCATATTTTGATTTATAGACGCGGTATATTTTGCAATTTTATTTCTTTTGTTTAAACAGGGTTATTTGTAAAACACCACAACCTCTCAGGACCATGTTACTAACATCATAATCAACAACTTTGGTTCTGATGACTTTTAAAAATTCATCATATTTTAGTTCAATTGGTTTTCATACAAAAATAACAAATATTTAAATTGAACGCTCTAAATGTCACGAACTTTATGCGAAGCAAAAAAAAGAAAAAGAAAGAGCTTTCTTTTGCTTATTTTTAAAAGTCATAGAACAAAAGTTGTTGATTATGATGTTAGTAACATGGTCCTGACAGGTTGTCGGTGTTTTGCAAATAACCCTGTATAGTTATGTAAATGTAAGTAATAAGCAGTTTTTCTGAAAGGTGTTAGTATAGTATAGTATTAGGTATTATATATAAGGTGATAAATATTTGATTACCAAACACAAAAAAAACTATTTATGTAAATACCACACTTACGTACCGGTCGTAGTTAGTAGTAATCAATTGATTTATTAGTTTATTTTTATTAACTGATGACGAAGATTTATATGGTATAGCGCATTTTGTTCATTGCCATAATAGCATTACTACATATTGCAGCTTTATGGATGCAGCTTAAAGTTTTGGCGACAATTCACCTTTTCGAATTTAACCCCTGAGCCGAAATGTTTCCTTTTCTGAATGCTAATTTGAATTAAGATTAATGAAAAAATCATTATAATAAATGACAACTATGATGTGCCAGTGTCTGGTGAATCTTTCAAGCATTCAGTAATCCGATTTGTTTTATATAGTCTCAACAATTTTAATTACAACTATAGAATACCGATATCGATCGTAGCAGACGGTATCGGACGGCACGGGCACCCCTGGTCGATTAGAAACCTTTTGACTAATTTCTTTCGAGATACTAAAAGATAAAGATTTATTTATTCTACCGTATTTTTATATTTAGCTTAACTTCCTTTTTCCTATTTTTCTAATAACATATTGTCTAGGAGTTGTAAAGACAACGTAGTGTAGTGTAGTAGTTGGAGTTGCTCCTAGGCCATTATTTCTGGTTTCAACCATAATCTGCGGTCCTGAATATTAGTAAATTTGTTTTTTTTTTAATCCCTTTTGTTGTTCACCGTTTTATACCTATAAATACATACATTTTTTTCTATTTGACATTTAATAAAATAACGTGTAACATTGGCGAAGACCTTATTTTTATTTCGCTACAATATGTACAATTTTAGTAGCTCTTAAACTAGGCTTAACTAGAGACATATTACAGTGGGTCATGAGCTAGTTTACATAAAATGCAAGTGCCCGGGCAAACGCAAGCGGTGCGGGTCTTGGAGAGAGGTGGAGTGGTTAGCTCGTTTCTGGGAAATTTTGAGGAAACTGGATCGACACTACGTAAATATGAAGAAAAGTGGGGCTCAATGACTTCACAAAGTGAAGTTTGTTTTCACTTCAGTTCAACGCGATCCCGATTTATCCACACGTAAACGTTCTGCTTTATTTGCATTATGTATCTGTGTATTTATTATAGAGTGTTTGTATGTATTTATGCATTTATTTTAGATAGTATTATTGTTGTTATCTCTCTTTGTCTTTTCTTTATATTGCTGTCGACTGGTTGAAAATGCCTACGGCATTAAGTCCGCTTCTGTAGTGTTTTATCTAGTACTAAAAGTTAAATAAATAAATTAGGAATATCAAGCATATTTTCAATATATTATATATTCATTATATCCGTATTTTAAATAATTGTATTAATTATATTTGAAACTACACCTATACAGGGTTCAATTAGTGCAGGAGTTAAAGCCCAACAATTTAAATTTTAGCTAATCGTATGCCGCCGAGGCTAATCGTATGTTGAATCGCTTCCGCAATTTCAAAAATCTTATTTTTCGTTGAAACCCACTTCCACCTCAATGGTCACGTAAAACTGCAGGTACTGGAGCAATAAAAGCCCCTTCATACGCCCGAGGCAAAGGTATGGGCAGAAATTTCAGCCAGAGGAATCATTGGGCCCTATTTCTTTGAGGATTTACACGGCCATTGTTAGCTTTACTCAATAAATGACATTGCTAAGAGAGTTTCTGTCACCACAGCTGCAGGAATTTGCTGGCTATACCAGAATACGAGGTTCCAGCAAGACGGAGCCACTTGCCACATATTTAATGAGTCCTTACCGGTCGTTAAAGAGTTGTTCCTGGCAAAGTGAAAACATCATTCTCGAACACGTTACAATCTGTGACCATCCAAGAATCCTGACTTAACGCCAGCAGATTTTTTTTGCTATGGGGACATCTGAAGCATCGGGTGTACCCCTATAAGCCGAGAACTTGCGTGAATTGAAGGTAAGAATACTGCAATCCCTTAGTCTGTATGCCGACGAGTATTAGAAAATTTCCGTGCTCGTTTAGAGAAATTCTAAGATCGCCAGGGTGATTTTTTAAAATGTTAACTAATTCATAGCCCACCCTTTAAATAATTATACTTAACAAGGAAGATAAGTGGATCGTGTGAGATACAGATAAGTAGGGCATTTCATGCTCTACCTGGCAATTAAGTGAAATTACCCCAAATCATTAACAAACAATTATTAAAGACAACCCACCTTAAATAACCAGCTAGTTTACTCATAAAATTACGACTCTTCGACTGTTAAATGTTCTAGCAAAAGATTAGAATATCTTGATTACAATAATAATTTTATTTTAAATTATTTATGACTTACCTACATAATTACTTAAGTTTATTTATGGACCTTTTAGCAATGACGTATTATATATAGACACGTCATAAACCAACATCGCGGCGCTTAAAAACGGCGAAAATACTAGATATAGCTACTAATACGCATGAAGAAAGGGAAAGAAAATATGTCACCGTACGGCGGGATACCAGTTGCTAGAGGGAGATAAATATACATCTTCAGTTACATCACAGGATTAGTAATAGTCAAATTGACATCAAAACAAACGTAGTGTCACGCGACAGGTTGGTGCGTAACTAAGCGCAATGTGGCCAATTGGCTTCATTTCATGTTGTCATTTTAGAGTGCGGACAACGTATCTATAGTTTTATATATCATTGCCTTTTAGTCGTATGACCAGCGTCTGTTCCCCCGGGAGGGGGGAATGGCTTTGTCACTATAAAACTATTTACAATAATAAAACATATTTAGCTTACCATCTTAAATAGATTACCTACTACAACTTTCTGATAACATGACTATATACCAGTTTTTATTTACCTACATTAATTCATAATAATTAATAAAAAATACACGCATATTAAGGGTCGTAGAGCTTTCGGGACCGGGACCGAGATCTCACGTCCCACCTATATTATTTTTGAGTAATATTTTGGGACCACAAGAACACAAAGAAAGTACAGTTAACAAAAAAAACGATATGATATATTGACTAACAATTGCATGAATATTAGTACCGGTACAAAATAAAGGGTAATATTATTTGAAAAGCACTGGGAAAGAACAATCAAAGTCGCTCGAAAAAAAATCAAAGACAAAATCAAATATAACGAAATTTTTGAGGGCATTAGAAAAGACAGTCACTTCTACTGGGAAATATTTAAAATACAATATTTCAAAAGATCTCCGGAAAGTACTATGATTAAAGAGAAGATTATCCTGACGTTGCATGAATTATTTATTATTATTACATTGCCAAATATATTGGTCAGTGTCTAGAAAATTTAAGGTTTTAAAGTAGCCTACACTAATATTATAAAGAGGAAAGAGTCACTGAGAATCCTCTCTTCCTTACACACATAAGGAAGAGAGGAAGCTACATGCAATGATTCCGCTTTCTACGACCAGTAGTTTCGCCTGTGCGTTGATATAAGTCAGTGAGTCAAGTTTGTCTTTTTAAAATATAGATTATATTTTACTCTACAGCCAGAACATAGACCCTCGGCTAGACCGAAGGTTTCGTTTTTCAATATTTCAGCATACCATGACAACTGTAGCAAATTTTTACATGTTTGATGTCGCGCTAGCAAACGGAGAGCGGAAATTAGGTACAGGCAAGGTGCAAGACCTGTTACCCGAAGACTTTGTGCATACCCGAGAATTTATATCACTATTTGTCCAACATCGGAAATTCAACGGGATTACCGCAGGCACAAGCTGGTGATGATCCAGCTGGGTCGATTGGACTCATTACCCCATTTAATGACAACCTTTACGAATTTACATTTTACATTAATTGGAAAAAGCCTGTTATCCCGCCATTACGACGAGTCCTCACACATGCAGGAGACAACCCCACTCGTAATTTGGGGCATGGACCACCAGATACTTCCGCAGAAGCACGATTAAGAATAGAAGCTTTCGAGTTTCCCGAAGGTGATTCGGAGGTAGCGACACTTCCTTTTTTTTTTTAATTGGGACAAGCCCGCCACACATTCCCAACCACTGCAACTCCTGAAAGCCAGAATCAACAGTGGCGACCACCAGAAAAACGCCGAGCTAATGAAGCCCGACGAGTCCCGGAGAAACGATTCAACTGACTTGGATCCCGCATCGAAATTAATCAGAAAGTACAGCGGAGGAGTAGGAAAAAATAAATATAATTTCCACTTCCCTCCTTATCAAGCAGGAGACAGATTTGAGTTAGGCCAATAGGCACCAAGGGACATATACAACTGGGTTAAGCCCAGTTGCCAAGCACCACGGATTATATATTAACACTGAAATTAATGGGTCCTAAATTGTGAGCTACTTTTGATTCCAGTAATAGGTATGGCAAAATCGCCTGAACGCTACTAAATAATTTAGAAATTACTAAATAGTATACTATATAAACTAGCTGTCCCCCGCGGCTTCGCTCCCGTCAACTGACTACCTTACCTTCCCATTTACTTTTTGCTTTTAAGGCCGTACCCTGAGCAAATAACCTTGAGCATTTTTTCCCTACATAACAGCGCAAGAGATACAATAGCGAATACGCTCAGAATGTTGAATAAAATCGTTATAAAATCTAATTTTGGTCATTTAAAAAAAATACTTCTACCAAAATGTTCATAATTAAATTGCCTATCCATTAGTGTAAGAATAAAATCAAAATAATCGTTAGTTTTCGAGAAGATGCATGTTTTCAGTATTTTTTTCTCATTTCTGTGGGTTCGTTGTGAGGAGATTACTTAAACATTAAACTTAGTAATAAAAAATAAAATCTACCATTTTGAAGCCAAGATTATGAAGAAATTTAATGTACTTTTTATTAGTTGATATTTCTTTTGGATAAAGAGTAGATAGCTCCAAAAACTGCACAAAAAACGGCTAGCGCTGCGTTTTTGCTCGGGGACGCGCCTTAAACCTTCCCTGTATACTGGCGAACTAAACAAAGAAAGAATTACCGAAATCGGCCCAGCCGTTCTTGAGTTATAAAATTACAACGAAAAGTGGCATTGATTTTTATAAAATACTAGCTGTCCCCCGCGGCTTCGCTCCCGTCATTTGCAACTTTCTTATTTTTTTCTTTCATAAGAACCTTTTTCTGACAGTATCAAACACAAAAAAAAAAAAATTAGCGAAATCGGTTCAGCTGTTCTCGAGATTTGCGCTTAGCAACACATTTAGCGATTCATTTTTATATTATAGATATTGATATTGATATTTTGTTATTTTGTTATTCTTAAGATCTCTTAAACGATACGATAGCAAATTGGTGATATGTTATGTAAGTTCACTTTGTAAAATTCATTTAAGGTTAGCTTGTGATTTAACCATTTATCAATCAAGAATTGAAATCATTAATATCTTACGTTCTTATATTGAATATTCTAACATAAAATATGAAAATGATGTAGCAGCAGATGTGTTCTAGGACCTTTAGCTCTCTGAAACTAGTTTATACCGGATGAATTCGTTAGATCTAGAATTTTCTATTTGAAAAACCAAATTAAGTTCAACCTAGATTTTAGAAGGCAAACACCATTTTAACCAGATGCTGCAGACTCCGTTCTAGCTGGAAGCAAACTTCATATATATGTTGATATTTTCGGTGAAGGATTTCGGGTAAAATCAATGACGTATTGCTTGGTCAAAGTTGACTTTACAGATTGGTCTAGGATTACTTCCACTAAAAGAAACGTCAGGTTTAAAACCGGTCGAGATGAAAGAAATTAAATATTAATAATTAAAAACTGCACTTCGCGGGTAAGCCGAAAGCATCCACAATTTGCCACTATTGCATTCTACTTCAATTCCGTATGCTTTTTAAGGGTTCCGTAGGTAACCGGAGAGTTACAAACGGAACCGTATTACTAGGCCTGCACTGCGCGTCGGTTTGCTTGTCGGTCAGCGGACTGTATCTCAAGAACCGTTATAGGTACTTACGTCAAGTTCAAATTTTCAGTGTGTATTTCTATAGCCGCTATAACAACAAATAATAAAAATTAAATTAAATTTAAAATTAAAGTGTGTAGCCGCCTTATTAATATACGAGAAACGTAATTTTTTTGGTAAGGAACCCTGCGTGTTATACCGAATCGCATTTGGCCGGTTTTTACTAGGTACTTGTCCCAAACATATTCATCTCATTCATGATGATATTAATATCATCATGAATGAGATGAATACGTTTTTTTTTATTTGCGATGGGTTTGCTATTGACTCTAGTCCAGGTCAGAGATGCATAGACAAAGTCTAAGATAGAGTGAGCTTACCCAGAAGTAGCCTGTTCACTCTAAATTTGAAAAGATTAGGGTTGTAAGCGTTCGGAATCACAGACGCAGGCAGAGTTCCAGTAGTTTGGAGGCTATGATTTAAAAAAATTGCTTTTGCTCACACATCTGTGCAATTAACATGAGTAAAATCAACACTAAAACAATCGCACACTCAAGAGTGTTTTTAAAGAAAATCACAAAGTTAATCATCTATATTAATTCATGTACTAAAAGCTATCATCGTTCTATCAAGTACTAAAAGTATCACCGTTATCTACAAAATAAAATCTTTTTATAACGTTATGTACTGTTTTAATTTTTTTTTTGTTCAATCATGTACTGAAATTTAATGTTATTAAAGATCTAAATAGACAGTTTTAGATGGAACAAAGCAATCTAGTATAAACTTGTTTAAACTACAAAAAAAAAATCGATCTTCCTTGTATTAGGCATATCTGCAGTGCGATTCTGTAAAATAATGAAAATAAACGACAAGTGAGCTGTCAAACCATACAAGCAAGATAGAATGATAGCTCAATAAAATTGTCGTTCACTCCACTTAAGTGTACACGGTGAGATGTCGACAGAATAGACCGGCTGTATCTATCTACCGTACGTGTGGTGGTGAATGTTTTGAAATGTAAGATAACTAATATTTAATTGCTTTCATATCGTTCGGACTCTTAAAATACATAAATACTCATTACAATATAGAACGCATCTCGGAAACACAACAGGAAACACGCGAATATGCTTATTCATATTTATACGTATATATATTAATAGTTTTAGAGTTTTGGTAATCAAGCACACAAACAAGTACCCAAGTCGTTATTTTCTATCCTTATATATTAGTATCGGTAGTATAAAGTGGTACAAATTTGAACCGGCCGAAGCTGGAGACCTTAAAGTAAGATTAGCTTAACATTTAATGGTTACACAATTTAATTGATACACGTGGTTAAATACGGTTAAGTTTCGGATAAGCAACAGGAGACATAAGGCCCCAAGAATGCAATCCCATTTCTGTGGGTACTGAAATAAATACAAAAATTAACAGAAGGATCAAAATATTTTACATAAACATAAACACATCTCGCAGAGTACATAAACTCGTGGAAACGCAATGCGCGAGATTCAAAGAGACATAAATGTTCTTTCCTCAAGCTATGAGACTACAAGTTTTGACTGCGGACCTCTCGAGATCCTAACTTCTTTCTGCATCCTAGTAGTCATATCAAGTGTTGAAAATGTTAATAACTACTAAAAATAGGTATTCAAAAGACGAGTAGTACAACAATTAGATTTTTCTTACGCCTACTCCGGTTACCCTTTTCCAAATCTTATCTTACTTTTTAATATTAGAGCCTTGAGTTCTGTTGCTGTTCTTCAATAGACACATAATATAATGAATCAAAGAGCTAGTTTCTCCCTTATTCTAGTATTTATATTAAAAAAAAAACATTGAGGTCAAGTTCTGAACATAGTCCAATAAACGAAACCTACTGAAAATTTTAGAAATAACCTTTTGGTTAGAACCCGCAAAATACGGTACCTTAGTAGCTATACGCCCGGTAGAGTAAACATTTATCTGATTATACAGGGAAATTGAAAAAATACCCGAAACCTCTTAGGCAGTGAAAGTACACATGATTATAAGCAACTTTTGTTTTGGTAAAACTCCGAAATCTCGAAAAAAATATCAGCTGTTTCATACAAAATGCAGTATTTAGCCAATGAAAATGTATGAAACAGCTGATATTTTTTTCGAGATTTCGGAGTTTTACCAAAACAAAAGTTGCTTATAATCATGTGTACTTTCACTGCCTAAGAGGTTTCGGGTATTTTTTCAATTTCCCTGTATATTAACTTCAGATGAGTGAATTCTTTACATCTATAATAAAAGCACGTAGTGTAAAGACTTCCATTTTTCTTACAGAAGTAGTGTCGATTCGAGAGAGAGAAAAAATATTTATTTTGGAACTCTCAGTAGATGTGGTGGTGCTAAAGTTTATCTATTCGATCCAAGCAGTACTCAAGCGCGCTCTGAGAGCACGCGCCTGAGGCAGTACGCGTCTACGTAACAACATTTTACCAAACTATGGTCAAAGAAATTCATTAGTCAGAAATAGGTTCAGAATTTGGTAAATTATAGCGCTAATTTATGGTACCGTAGGCTTGATGTTGTCATACATGTCCTTTAATTGGGTCTTGAGCTGTTCAGTAGAGCTGTCTAAACGATGAGCTTTTGCTTCAAGTTCGGCAATGTTCTCGTCTATGTCGTGGAGTTGCGTGTATATGGCATGCAAAAGCACGCTGTTGGCATCTGTAAATAAAAAAAGCAATCACAATTATTCATAGTTACACTAGCGAGTATTCTTCAAAACCCTACGTGCAAATTATTTAGACCGCAGTTTAAGGTGTAGGATTGATAGGTAAATCATACAGAACACAGAACGAAAAAGTGAATTTGCTTTTTTAACCGACTTCACAAAAAGGAGGAGGTTCTCAATTCGGTTGTATTTTTTTTGGAAGTCGGTTGTAATTTTTTGGAAAAAGTTTTTTTCTATGCAAAACCATTCTATATATAAAAATTAAATAAAAATAGTCTATATTAAAACTAATTCTTACCTAATTCATTGTATTTCTTTACCATCTTCTTTAGTTTAATGGTCAGAGTTCGCATACTAGTTCGGTCGCCGTTTGGTGATCTTCTGCAGTGACGCGCATTCCTGAACATACATATATAGGTTTGGTATACACTTGTAAGGACAAATTACACATATATAAGTATTAAATACACGCGAAAACTATTTGCTTTTGTTTTCAGAAAGACTTACACGACAACAGGCTTCTTATCACTGATTTGACCGTTTGATGATGGTTGCAAAACGGCATGATGTGGGATGATGGTAAACAACGGCTTCGGAATTGGAGAGGTATTCGGCGGCGCACTCATTTCTGAGGAAAATAAAACGTTTGACGTCTTGTACAAACTCAACAAATTAAGGACAGACATAGTAAGACATGAAATATAGAAGTACACGTACTGGCTTAAGATGAGTTAGGATGAAAGCGTATATATCTCAAACACAACTCCCACACAACTCAATGACTCATGTATACCTAAATATTCATTTTGCACAGATTCTCGTATACTCCACTCAACTATGTTTATGCAAAATCACACACAATTCACTCTACGATGACAACTTCAAATCAGATCGGCATTTTTTCATCAAATTAGTCCATCCAAGTCTTTCCAAATTAGTGCTTTGCGATTCCAAGATCTATCACAAAAGCGTTATAATATTTACAACGAAATAACTTTGCACACTTTTGTTTGCAGATAAAGGTATTTTTTCATGAGAGGCTTGTATTGATCCACGCGCGCAGTTCTGTCTCTCCGGCCGCCATCTTGAACGGCTCAAACCCAGCGTGTCGAGCTTCCACCCCAAGCTGATACTAGTACTCCAAAAAATAGTTTATGTAATCTAAACTGCTCCATAAATCAGTAAATAATATCGGAAACACAGTGAACCACCACAGTATCAAACGCATCACATTCAATATCACTTATTTTCCAATTAAATTAACCCTCTAAATTGAAAAGTACTGACGTCTTTCCAATACCGGGCTTACAGACCACTGCGAGCTGCGAGTAGCTTAATAGACAACTGAAACTGAGATGAACCCTTCATCAAATGGATCGATTTCACGCATGCGTGTTGCAGCTGCGTTACCTGCAGCCGCTGAATAAGATTCGACCGCCATATTCGTTGCCTATTTGTGGGCGGGGTCTACTCCAAACCAAATAAAATGACACCCAACAACTGTGAGTTATAGTTCATTCTTGCATGGAACTCATGAAATACGTAATTTCAGAGTAGAAAGGTGGATAGGTGGCAGTTTTTGTTTTATTATCAGATCCTCAGCTTTTCAATTGAATTCGACCAGGTGAGTAAAGCGTGCCAAGAGTTTTGGACCAATAGAAAAAGGGTAGCTTTTTTGTTGTAGGTAGAAATGCGAGCTGTTTTTTTATATCGTTTTTTATTTTTAAAGTTTGCCTTCAGGGCCAAATCCACAACTATGAGGAATATCGAAAAACACTGAAGAGTTTCGACCCCAACTTTGGTGAAAAGTAAAACTGCATCATTAGAAATTTTAAAAATCGTTGTTCCTTCCCTGGAATCGAACTGTTTGAATTTGAATAATGCGGTTCACAGAATACATCTACTTACCAAGTTTCAACTGCATAGATCTCATAGTTTTGGAAAAAAGTGGCAGTGACATACGGACGGACAGACAGACAGACAGACAGACATGACGAATCTATAAGGGTTCCGTTTTTTGCCATTTGACTACGGAACCCTAAAAATAAACCATACTCTATATTATTACACCATTTGAAAGTGCAGCCAATAACGATCAAATTTTGAGAAGTAATAACACATGGCATACTAAAGTAAAGACATAATTTTAAACAAAATACATACATGTATAATTTTCAAAAAAAAGTCTAGTGATTTTTTTCTCAGATTATGGTACATGGGAGCTGGCATAGACCGCCCCGCCATTTATATGCACACTTAAAAACTTGAGGAACAAAGTGCCTTAAAGTGTCATGTTGCGGAGATAATTTAAAGGTACCTATATAGGTAAGGTATTTTGGTAAAGTCGCCATGTGAGAACAATATAAATCATGAAAAAATTATCTTATCATGCGCTCATATGGAGTGCATTGCATTCTAAAAACAATATACTTACAATAGCTTTAGAAAAAGTGCACAAAGCATTCCTGAGGAATCTTTAAAAACACCTCACTGGCTTACCCTTTTCTATATCCCATATGTTTGCGGAAGAATGGAAGACGATACTGACAGAATGTATGTTTTTGAGGTGAATGTATGACTGTGTATCAATATAACTGTTCTATTAAGATTAACTTTTACGTTACTATATTATTACAGTTCTGTGCAGAACTTATTCGATTTTTTGACTGTTAATATTATTTGAGCTTAAATAGTGCAATTCATTTCGGCAGTTCTGTTAAAATAAATTAATAATTCTTTTAATAGTTCTCGGGCTTCCTGCAAAATTATAGTGTTTAATTTATATAAATGGTTAAATTATACACAATTATTTTGCGAATTTCTTAATAAAGTGAAAATGACATCGACGAGCGTTGGCCATCTTATGAAGATTAAGTTGGAAGATCTCATTGTTGACCCTGATATCTTGCACACATATAAGATACAAAGAAACCTAGAATTGACCTCAAGGCTACCATGAAATTCTCGTGTAACAATAGTCAGTATGTACAGTAAAATATTAAGGCTGGGTTGCACCATCTTACTTTAACAATAACAAACATCGAAACTTCAGTAAAAGTATCGATTAGGCCAAAAATTAGTTGCACCATTTGACAAATAGTTAAATGATGTCATAACTTTAACCGTAACTGTAACCGCTCACTTTCCGCTGGTTATTGTTATTGTTTGTGTTAAATTATCCGTCAACTATCAAACGCGTTGAATATAATCTCTTGACTTGACTCTTCCCTTTAACTTTAACAAAGCTAATGAATTCGCTGGTGCAACACATTTCACTATAACTGTTAAAGTCAGCGCTACTGTTTGTGTTAAATTTGACGCAAACTTTAACTATAACTTCTTCTATGGTACAACTCAGCCTAAAAGCAGTTTGTTTTTCAAACAATCTACACTTGGGTCAACTGACAGCATGGAAATTAATTACTCTTCTATGTCTGAAATCCCTGATCATGCTAAATACAATATAACTCGAGAAAACCATATCATTATCATCAGCTTTACACTTCATAATACATACATACATACAAGCAACGAAAGAGGCGGAAACAAACATGATGAAGACCACTACATCATTTAAGATTCAGTGTAGTAGCGGACAAGACTTCTTGCTAACCACCGTACAGATACAGAAAATATGGCTCGAAATAGTAAATAGGCATGCTTTGCAATACAACGGTTTCCAGCCTTATGACAAAGACAATCAGTATAGTCTTTTGGACCTTATTTGGACATGTTTTCGGCAAAGGCATTGCGAGTACATTGTCTAAATGTGGACTTTTCGGAGCGCACCACGTCCTGGTAGAGGGCACATCCTTCCTGCCAGAGAGAAGGTCATCTATCCAAAGCTTGGGGACCATGACAGCTTGGCTGTGCATGGTTCCAGGCATCAGCAAAAATTGTAGTTGTGAAAAAATCCTTGTTGCCTGTCTAACGAGGATTTTTTCACAACCACAATTTTTGCTGATGCTTGGAACAATCAGGTTTATAAGAAATTTCTCTAGCTCGACAGGAGCAGGAGGTTGGTTTACCTCCAAGTGTGCTTGTGAATTGGGAGGTCCATATCAGTTGGCTGGTGACATGGAATTCCTTAGTATCTTTGGGACATACAAAGAGGATTTTAATATATTGTCGCAAATTACTGACAAATCCACTTGATTATATAGAGAGGGGCGGTTTGATAAGGTAGTGACTTTTTGAATTTATCACGCAAAAAATTCAAATGCATCAGTGCTGCCGTCAACTGCCATCTGTTAATACGCTACCGACAAATGTTTAGCAAGCTACGTCATTTATTTTGTGTTTGACTGCCATTGAAAGCAGATAACCTCTCGAATTGTAATAAAAAAAGTGAATTCCGTGTGCAGATTAAGCTTCATTTTTTGCGTAAAAAAACTATCACCGACAACAAGCAAAGGCTAGATAAATACTATGAATGCACCATCAATTTCAATGGTTAGGAAGTGGGTTCCGTTCTGGGCGTATCAGCGCAAGTAACGAAAAAAGGTCGTCACGCCAGTCATCGTCGATAAAATCTATAGAATGATATTGGACGATCGGAGAAAATGCGTGAGGTGGCTGAGGCTGAAGGCATCACAACTGAGCAGGTATAGCTTTATTAGGACCAAGAACTATAATTGCAGCATTAAAAATATCTATAGTGGCATACACTGCAGCATTGGCACGCAATGCAAAAACAACAATATCTGACATTGCATTAGCTTCCACTGACCTACAGGAGATTGTATGTTCGGCTCTTTCTCAACAAATGGCTTTCAAAGATTCCATTGAGCATCTTGCATTAACATGGAATAACATTACATCAAGTATGACTGCTACACCGCTGAACTAGATAAGAAGACTCTTCAATTGACAAATCCAACCATCACCCCGAAACGAGAGTATCAGAGGGTGCTTTCAACTGCTTCAAGCCATACACCAGACCCACAGATTGGAACCAGACTAAGCAGCACCCCTGGATTCATGTACAAATCCAAGATAGGAAGCCTTCGATGCAGCGATGACGGCAACATTGGGTTTGTAGCCTTTGACAAAAACGGCTTAGGGAGATTGATTGAGGTAATCAAAAAACAAAAACCTCTGGAAGTCCTCCTGAATAAAGATTTAGATATTTTAATCGAATACTTATCCCAAAACAAACAATTTATCCAATGTTATAGCTGTGAAGGCCCAGAAGGCAGAATTCTGAAACTTGATGAAATTAAACATACAATACCAGATCTTAACAATCAATGGATCAAGATGAAAAACTCAAATTGAGAACTACTCACATACCAAATACTCTATTTAATCTTTAACCATCATATACCTCATAGCTCTCTATACGCAGAAGAAACTTTTATAATCCACTTAATTTTTTTTTTATATTACTTTATATCACATTTTACATTAATATTTTTTTTTTTTTTATGCGAAACGGGGAAACTCTTGGCCCAAATCTCACCTGATGGAAAGTGATAACTAGGCCGAAGATGGAAGCGAGTTTCACCCGGAATCCTCTTACACAGAGGAACTGGCTATCATACCTCTAACTGCCGGAACACAACAATGCTGTTAACATTGTTGTTATGGCGACAGACTTAGACATGATGGTGGTAGCTTGCCAGGCGGACTTAGAAGAAGTCCTACCACCAACCAAACCGAGCAAAAAATTTGCCCCCGCTGGGAATCGAACCCGGGACCTCTGGGTCTGAATCAGGTGGTATAACCACTAGACCACGGAGGCGGTTAGTGTCACCTGTTTAGCACCACCCGGGGACCTCGTGTAGGGATTCGCTGAAGGGTATTCTCCTACGGACACGGGTGACTCGGCCCCCAATTTGGATACGAAAAAGCTATCCGCGCGATGGGTGCGCACAACCGTGTGACCACTTGAAACGGTTGTTTGGCGATGTTCAGCCGTAATCCGAACGAGTTTTTGCGCCGTTTCATAACCGTTGATGAAACATGGATACACTATAATACACCAAAGACCAAGGAACAATCATAACAGCAGTTTCTCGAGGTGAACGTACACAATAAAAGGCCAAATCGTGTTTGTGGGACAACAAAGTCATGGCCAAAAATTTTTTTGGGATGTGTGACGGTGTCATTCATATCAATTACCTTTACAAAGGTAAAAAAATCACTGGCAAATGTTATTTAGAGCTTTTGGACAGATTTGAAGCATAAACGAATACATTTAGCGGAGTAAAAAGTGCTGTTCTATCACAAAAATGCACTGGTGCACACGTGTTTAGACACCATGGCAAAAATTCATAAATTGGGCTACGAATTGGTACTCCATCCAGGATAGTGATTTGAGTCGAACTTTACCGAAACAAACATCTTTTTTGAGAGCCTAGGAAAATCCATTTTTTTTAAACGAATATAAAAATTGGAAAAACGCTGGACTAAATATGTCGAGTTAAAGAAGATAATGTTGAGAATTAAAATGTTTTTTTGCCGAAAAAAATATATTTTATTCAAAAAGTCGTGTCAGGTGAGATAGCGGTCAAACTTATGCCTATCAATAGTAAAAAAAGTCACAAATTTATCAAACTGCCCTCGTAGCTGGATGTTTTAGCAAGAAACCACTACTGCCGCACTAGACTCAAACCGCCTAGGGTTAAATATTATGCGAAGATGTCAAACCCACTAAGCCAACCAAACTAGCCCCCTATCAGATATCTACAATCAAGAAGTAACTGTCCCATGTTTTAGTGGGCAAAAAATACAAACATTTGATAATAACGGTGATGATAAATCGTTATTATCATAACCGTTATTTCAAATTGAATATGAGAATGACCCAATGGCAGTCAATGGATTCTATAAAACAGAACTTCCTAAAGAGTGCGGTGCGCCTCTCTTAGGGGAGACATGGCAAGGGGGGGCGCGGCATGCGTTTGTATTTTCGAAAGAGAAAATCACATTTAATAACTTAAAAAAAGAGAAAAATGATAAAAAGAAAAATGAAGAGAAAAAATGAGAAAATCACTTTTTAACTCTGCTACGAAGATCGTAAACTACGTAAAAAGTAGGGCTTTGATTCGATTATTTACTTAGTTTTGTGAAGATCTAAACAGATTCTGATCACAGATTTCTTCTTTTTCACACAGGAGTTCGCTGGTTGTCTAAGGGCAATATATTAGTTCGCCTTTATGAATTGAAAGAACAGGTCACCCTCTTTCTAGAGTTCATGAAAAAAAACTCTATATTTGTAAATGTTCAACAATTTATAATTTTAATGGAGGTTGGCCTATTTGGCAAATATATTGGAAGCCTTGAATCAGCTAAACTTGCAGTGGCAGTCTAAAAATGAATTATGATCATATTCAGGATTTCATATCAAAGTTTTAATTTTTTAATCAAAATATATAAATATAGCTGAAAACGTAATATCTTTTTCTCGGCTTTGCGGCGCAATTAAAGTTATAAACAGAACGATGATTTGAATACTATAATAGAAACTCATTTGCAAGAGTTAGATAAGACATTTTAACGGAAATATCGAGATATAAATTTGGAGACACCAAAATGGCACATGAATCATGATTAGGGGGCTAAAAAGGCCACTTTAGTAGAATCATAATCACACAACTATCTGTCAAATATCATTTTCATCTTTAACGCTAACGGTTCAAGTTTGATGGGGATCATTTCACAGTGACGGCTAGCGAAAAGTGCTTTCTGATACTGCTAAAGTGGCTTTTTTAGACCCGCAAAAACCCATTTGTTGTCGATGTTTTATAAATTCAGGATTTTCAGAAATTTCTATTATAGAAATGAAGGCCGAGTCGATCATGAAAGATAACTTCCATTTCTTGACTTTGGGTAAGCTTTGGATCGATAGATTTCCAACAAACAAACTAAGCTTATACGATTAAGTCTATAAGGTCTCTTATACTTGTTATAAAAGAGCATTTATTATGTAATGTTATAGAGGCTATTTACATTGCTTTTTAGACATATAATATTCAAGGCTTTAAATATAGTCAATTATTCTTAGAAAAGTAATGCATAAGGTAACTATGATGCTTTTTAACTTACAGGAGCATTTGATAAGACCTCAATCCAACAAACGAATTCTAACATTTTTAACCGACTTTCCAAAAAGGAGGAGGTTCTCAATTCGGATGCTTATATATTTTTTTTTTTATGTTTGTTCGGGCATAACTCCGTCGCTTGCCAACCGATTTTAAAAATGATTTCTTTGTTGGAAGAGGTATACTTCCCAAATGGTCCCATGATAAGGAAACCAGAATCTAATGATGGCATCCCAGAGAAGTCGAGGGGAACTTTCGAAAATCGTATGGTATCTATTTTGCAGTGGTTTTGTTAGGTGTGGGGTTTTTTTTTTTTTTTTTTTTTTTAGGGATGGGAAATCATCCAATGACTCCTCCCGCTCTGGGTGTAGCGGGAGGGAGTGTCAGACTTCTACTGACTAAAACCCATCCATGTTCCTTCATTGCCCTTTGTGTTCCGGAGCCACGGTATCTCTTGCGAATAATCCCGCGACTCCGGCAGGCGTCGGCCCTTTCGGGCCCCTCTGTGTGCTGACTCTCTTTGAGGCGCGCGTGGAACACTAACGCGCCGTCGACACGGCCTGTCGTCACTAGACGGACGGACGGCGAGCCACCCATAGCTCGCCGTCCACAGGCCCACGCCTACGGTGGCCGGAGGTCACCAGGTGGAGGCCCCTGACGCCCGCGGCGTCCACCACGGCGGCTGGGACGAGAGGGTCTCCTCTCCCTCTCCGCCACCTCCTTCGCTAGCATAACTGCTTCGCAAAAGGAGGCAACGGCGTCCCATTCCGTCTCGCTCCGGACCATGGCTTGGACCAGGGCCGGACGCGAGAGGTCGCCGCCGAAGGTGTGGGGTACCACTAAAAAGTGAAAAATAAAAAACTTTTTACAAAAAAATACAACCGACTTCCAAAAAAAAAACACTACAAAGTAAAAAATAACTTTAACTTCGGAAGTCGGTGTCAAAATACGAACCAACTAACAATAAAACACCGAGTTCCGAAGTTAAAGTTATTTTTTACTTTGTAGTGTTTTTTTTTTGGAAGTCGGTTTTATTTTTTTGTAAAAAGTTTTTTATTTTTTATATGATCTTTACAAGAATCAAAGCAATCCGTGTTCTCGTATACAGAGATTATTCTCTATATCTATACCATATAATAATGGTTACATAAAAATGTTTTACATAACTAGATTCGCCATTTTTAAAGTACAGCAGATTGTGTGAATTTATTTCGGAGCGGAATTTACATATAAAAATGGATTCAAGAGACTATAAGAAGTTTAAAAGGAGCGGTGGTTACAGAAGAAAAGTAAAAATATATCTTCAAAAACCTGTTGGGAGCAGTACACCCACCACCTTTACTCCTATGATGCTACAAAATGACCAAGCCGATACCAACGAATCAGCCAGTGGTTCCGCAGAGGATTATTTTATAGGAAAATGAGAATGAAAAGGAAAACAGTGAGCAAGAATAGTTTTATTGAGATATATTATTAACAATTAATTAAGGATTACAATACTCGCATTCATCTTCAATAAAGTGATCGTAAATCAAATACTCTTTACAATTTTGGCACAAAATGAAAGTGAATTGTTGCAAAACCTTTGTTTTCACGACCTGTTTCCACGACGCGTATCATATTTTCATCATATTGTAGTATATTAAATTATGCTAATTTATTCTCAAACATGTTTGAAAAATTTTCAAGTGTGCCACTTGTTTTGAGACAGACCCATTTCTTGATTAAGCTTAGTGAAATAGAAATCTACCATATATAATTAAATAGAACAAAATTTTATTGGTTTTATCTTTATTAATAAATCAACTTTATGTATCCTGCAGTTAGTTACAATACTTTGTGACATTAACACGTATTAAAGTAATTATAATTAAAACGATCATATTTTTTGGAATTTTAACATTAACAATGCAATTTAAAACTAAACAAACATTAAAAATCTTTTAAAGCCAAACAGTTTTGAGATATCTTTATTTCAAAAAAAGTATACTATAACCAGCTTGACTTATAACAAACTTGGTACAATTATTCTTAATACTCCTGGTATTAAGAATAATTGTACCAATTTTCGTTAAAATCCGCCGAGTAGTTTATTTATTTATTTATTTATATATGCTTTATTGTACACCAACAAAAATAAAAACATAAAGAAAACCTTAAACTAAAAAAATATACAAATGGCGGCCTTATCGCATTCCGCGATCTCTTCCAGGCAACCAGGAATGGAAAAAAAATAGCCTGGACATCAAATGGGGCAGACACTTTGTGCAAATATGAAGTTAACATTTTTTTTTACACAAAACAGTTAGTAGTTTTAGTTCTATAACGGTTATACAGACAGACAGACAGACAAAAATTTTACTGATTGCATTTTTGGCATCAGTATCGATCCCTAATCACCCCCTGATAGTTATTTTGGAAATATATTTCATGTACAGAATTTACCTCTCTACAGATTTATTTTATTTTCTAAGAGGTTGCCGGTGTTCTACAAATAACCCTGTATAAATGAATCCCTATTTCCCTTGGTCATCGCATCATTGCGTGAGCATATTTTTTGTTGTGTTTGTTAGAGTCAGGAGAAGGTTCATAAGAAAGAAAAAAAAAGTTGCAGTTGAGAGGAGCGAAGCCGCGGGGGATAGCTAGTTTTATTATATAGAGTATGTAGCAGAATTTCTATTGGATTGTGTTTTGGCATACGTAATTAACCAATTCTATTGGTGCAACACGGTATTTTCGTCCTTCCTTTCTCGCGAACAAAATCCTGTACCTAGCTTGTCTTGTTCCCATATGTATAAAATTTATGTTTCAATATAGTTGGGTTGGCTGGAAGAAATCTCTTTATAGGCATAACCTTGCTTAATTTTGTGCACTAATTTTAAGTTCGAAATATAATTATTGCTGTTGGTACACAATCTATCTATCTATACTTCTAAATAAATCGTTTATAATAATATAATAATAATAATAATATCCTTGGACATTTCACACAACGCCTTAAAGTCCCAAGCTAAGCAACCTAAACCTTGTGTTATGATAACGAGATGGCTGATAAACTACTTATATACATTTTTTTTTTGTAAATACATTCATATTAAAGATAAGAAGAAAGATAGAGAGATATTAAGATTATTTGCGTAAATAAGGTACAGAAAGTTGACAACAAATAAAATAGATCTCTTATTCTGCCTTTAAATTCGGCGTGCAAATATCGTAGTCGTTTAAATTAAATTAACTATTATTGATTAAAATCATGCACTCATTTTACAGATTTCCATTCCATTAAACTTATATTGTTGAATTTAAATTTAAAATGTTAATATAACTATGAAAAATAATAAAAATAATAATCATAATTAATGTTAATAATAATTACAAATGTCCATAATAGTCACAAATGTCAATAATGATTACAAATGTCAGTACTAACCACAAATAACAGTAATACACACAAATATCAATAATAATCACAAACCATGTCAATAATAAAACTACCAATAATAATCATGTCAATAATACCTATGTCAATTATAATAATCAAGTCATTCGTAACATTTAGAGCGTTCAATTTAAATATTTTTTATTTTTGTATGAAATCCTGATGAACTAAAATCTGATGAATTTTCAAAAGTCATAGAACAAAAGTTGTTGGTTATGATGTTAGTAACATAGTCCTGAGAGGTTGCCGGTGTTTTACAAATAACCCTGTAAATATATAGATAGATAATAAGCACTTGTCATTCACTATTTGACATACGCCCCTTAAGGGTGTGTATTCCGTCTACTAGCGCCGCCAATCGTTTTTTATTAATTGTGGTAAATTTAAGACACGTAGATAAAAAACCGCTCTGTAGTGTTCTGAAAAAATGTATCTATTATTTTTTGAGAGCTATTTTTAAAACATAACTCATGGCTAAATAGCCAAAACGGCAATTATTGCTAAAAGTGGCCACTTCTAGCAAAAATATCGACTTTGGCAACTATTTATGTTCTAAAGTACAAAACATAACTCTCAAAAAATAATAAATACATTTCTTCAGAACACTACAGAGCGGTTTTTTATCTACGTGTCTTAAATGTACCACAATTAATAAAAATCGATTGGCGGCGCTAGTGGACGGAATGCGCCCTCTTAACTTGCGTTTACAAGATGGCGCATGTCGTGCATGTTCCGAATAGCAACAAATATTTATTACTACCTGACCCGCGCAACTTCGTCTGCGTTCTAATTTCCACTAATGCTCCGCTCCTACTTGCCTCAGCGTGTTGATATATAGCCTTCCTCGATAAACGGGCTATCTAATACTGAAACAATTTTTCAAATCGGACCAGTAGTTCCTGAGAAAGCTGAAGAGTTTGTGTTTGTTTGAACGCGTTAGCGTTCAAACAAACAAACTCTTCAGCTTTATACTATTATAAGCTGTCCCCCGCGGACTGATCACGCGCGATGCGATGACCAAGGGAAATACAATACAATACAATAATGTTTTATTGACATAAAAAAAAGGTTGTACATTTTCGTTTGAGAAATAGGGATTCGTTTACATATATCTTTCAAGATATTCATTGAAATTAAATGTCAATGGCAATTTTGTTCAAAATTAAATACTTATGATGATTAACGTATTTATTTGGATAAGGATTAATACCATGTTAATAAAAACTTCCTCGCAAATTATGCATTACTAGCTGTCCCCCGCGGCTTCGCTCCCGTCAACTGGCAACTTTTTTTTTACATTAAAACCTTCTTCTGTTAATAACAAACATGAATCGGCGAGCGCCCTCCGCCTCACGCTCCGCCCGCGCACCGAGTATAATATTTTGTTGCGGAGTTGTTTTAAAACGATGATATCTCTCAAGATATTCATTGAAATTAAATAATGTCAATGGCAATTTTCTTCAAAATTAAATACTATGATGATTAACGTATTTATTTGGATAAGGATTAATACCATGTTAATAAAAACTTCCTCGCAAATAATGCATCATTTTAGAACAAATAATTTCGATTTCCATAAAAAGGGTTATAGTGAGTTAACCTTAAGGGATAGACATATGTTGTTCAAGACTTTTTTTTAGAACTTTTTAGAAGAATAATTTCGTAATACTTGATTTTTGCGTACCTAACTTAAACTGTTTACGCAGCGCACGCAACGGAAGCTTTTTCCCGCTTGCAACATTTCTTATTGCTGCTCCGCTCCTATTGGTCATAGCGTGATGTTATATAGCCTTCCTCGATAAATGGACTATCCAACGCAAAAAGAATTTTTCAATTTGAGCCAGTAGTTCCTGAGATTACCGCGTTCAACCAAACAAACAAACAAACTCTTCTGCTTTATAATATTATAGTATAGATTTTAAAACAAATTTGATTTCCATAAAAAGGGTTACAGTGGGATAGACAAATGCTGTCGAGGACTTTTTTTCAGAACTTTTAAAGAGGAATAATTTCGTAACACTTTATTTTTGCGTAACTTAAACCTTTTACGCAGCGCACGCAACGGAAGCTTTTTTCCCGCTTGCAACATTTCTTATTGCTGCTCCGCTCCTATTGGTCATAGCGTGATGTTATATAGCCTATAGCCTTCCTCGATAAATGTACCATCCAACGCAAAAAAAAAATTTTCAATTCGAGCCGGTAGTTCCTGAGATTAGCGCGTTCAACCAAACAAACAAACTCTTCTGCTTTATAATATTAGTATATATTAATAAAGTAATTAACATCTACCCCACGACTACTAAAGATTGCAAAAAGGCAATAGTAGAATGGCTCAAACTACAGATCCATAGTGAAATTGAAACACACGCGCACACACACACACACACAAACACACACAATCACACTATTTTAGAATATATCTCTATAAGTTCTTTTTATTTAATTTTTGGTTTCTTTTATTTTTGTCTGTCACACAGTTTTTTGTTACTTTTTATTTTTTGTTTAATCAGTATTTCGGTCCCTATGTAAGATTAACTGTACAAGTTGTACAAGTTTTTGCAATAAACCTTTTTTTTGGAACTTTATTCTTGCCATTATAAGTTTAACTTCCTAGTTCCTTGTCATAATATAACACGTATAAGGAAACAATGCGGACACTAAAGCAAGTATACGGGGTGCGATAATACGGCTCCTATAAGAATATTATTTTTGACAATACAAGCCACTACAAGATCAAATATTGTTTGAACTAAAAGATCCTACTGGATCTCTTAGTTTGCTCGCCTTTAGGCATTTCTATGCCTCTCCATTATGAGAACCTTGTTACCTGCTAAAATAAATAGTACTTATAAGGAAAACTCAAATGAGCCCAACCAAACACACTGTCACTCCCCAAAACATACCCGCATACACCAAAAGATAGCAGGCAGCACTGGCTTCCCATGCAGTATCAGACAAGGCCCCGGGAACCTCATGGCCTGCCATCACAGGGCTTGCTTCCAGATTCAACTCCGTGATCAATCCCTGCGGTGCTGGATCAAGCAGTAGCGCTGAGGGCGAAGTGGACAGAGGCCCTCAGAGCGGATAACATACTACCTTACAGCAGGATAAGGAATGTTAACGCCCATCAAGAGCTCCACCACGCCCACTTCCCTGACCTGTATTAAGCAACGTTTGCCTTCGCTAAAGCCCACAAGATGGGAGAGAACTTCCAGATATCGTAGTCCCACCAGTCTGCGCACACTGTTCTCATAAACAAGTATATCCGAAGAATGGCGGCAGCGGAGCTTGGAGAGCTCTGTAAGACACCAAAGCCAAACTTACACAGCTGGGTTACCCAGTAAGTAGGAGGAGACAGAGCTGACTCCGAATCGTCAGATAAAGAAGAGACACCAGTAGTTAAACCCAATCCCATAGCATGTAAGCGCACAGTGTAGCTGACAACTCTACTATAAACCAGACCCTACTGACCTGGGGGCCAATTCTACTAATTTTTAAACAACATTCGCATTTGCATGTCAATCGCAAACTGTCAAAAAAGCCCTAATGTTCATACATTTTTGACAGATTACGCATGCGACGCGAAAGTGAAAATCAGTATAATTGGCACTCTGATCAGTAGAGCATCGCTGTTATTGAAGAACACAGCACATATAAATGTGCTGTATTATGTTGCTGTGGTACCTATCTATTTGCAAAAGAGAGGTGATGTGTTTGTTTGTGTCAAATTATTATGTCTGTTCGAGTATAAATGGTATAGGATACAGGAAATAAATAAAAATCGGTTTACACACCAATGTACTTTATTTCAGAAATAGACATTTTTATTAACAATATTATAAAGACAGAGCATACATATAAAGATAGTCCTTTAAGGAGTGTAATATATAATGCAGTCCATAGACATCCTCAGAAGGAAAGGCTTACCCTATCATACAAAAGTAGGTACTATTTGTTCAAATTTATAATATGACACTTTTCCGAATCTATATAGCCAAATTTGACCGAAACTCTCATATAATTGGGGAGAAATAATGATATTGTTAGGTCTCCTCCAACACACGTAATTTCAATTTTTCACAATTATTTCATTCTAAAGATGTTAATTTATTACACATTTAACGTCAAACCTCAGTTGCAATGTTTTACATTTTTCCGAAATAGGTACAGGTTGCTCATTCCGTAACGTTTTTTTTTTGTCATTACTTGAAATGCAGTCGTTCCCGTCGATACTCAGTCAATACCCCATTTAAGACATGATAAATTCAAATTTTTAATAAATTTTAATTCATTTAGAACATTCCACCTTCCAGAAGCTAAAGATATATTATATTAGGTAACCTAACTCTTCCAGACAAGATTGACGCTTGTCAAGTTTAAATTACATATTTTTCGGATTTTTTATCTCGGCGTAAGAAGATTTTTATAAGACTACACTGTCATCGTAATATACAACGTGTAACAGAATAATCACAATACCTCTTAAGGAGTCACTGAATTCATCATTATGAACAATTTCATATTAGAGGACCAACAAAAAATAATTCGACTGCCCAATACATTTTTTCGGGATTTTGGGAACAGAATATGTCACTTAAGACCACTTTAAACAGCTCGTCTAGAATACGTTATTACAAGATATTGGTTATCCAGTGAAAGTCTAGTTATACACATCAATATATCATGTACATTACTTTAAACAGCTTGTCTAGAATAAGTTATTATTATTACAAGATAATGGTTATCCAGTGAAAGTTAAGTTATACACATCAATATTATATCAAGTAAGTACTTAAAACGTCTTGAAGAAACACTATTAAAACACATGGAACATCAAGATGTTTTGCAATTATCATAAAATTTGAATCAACTATCTCTTCTATCGTATTACATAATTCCCAATATTGTACGTTTTCCTACTGTGATTATACCATAATTATACATCAATATTATGAAAAAGAACATTACCGTCCTTACGAAAAAACTGGCGTTAAATGCTTGACAACCAGACACCAAGCGATATTTAAAATGCCGAAGTTACATAATCATGTTTTACATACACATTAATTACGAGGAGAACATCAAGACACCAAAAACGTATAAATTCATTTATCCTTGAAACAAGAAGAACATCCACTTTTCTGAAAATATAAATATTTAAAGACTAGTATAATATATATATGTTTATGTTATACTATGTATTTTTAAATAGAACCGTCGCGTATCGAAATATTTATTTGTATAAGTATATTTAATTTCATATAAATGTTATTTCCAAGCATTAATTATCTAGATCATCCTCGTCTCCGAAAACGTATATCTGATTATGTATATTTGAAGATAGTATTATCTTGAAATATAAATAATCAGATTATAAAGAGATCTATATTCTAAAGTAGAACATCTCATCTCGCAAAATATATAAAAATGACACCTTATAAACGTACTGATTTCTATAGATTTTATATGAGAGAACACCTAATTTTAATTCTTCTACGAAATAAGGCATTTTCCACACACATTATTATTATTTATTTATTGAAGCTAGATTTTATATGAGAGAACACCTAATTTTAATTCTTCTACGAAATAAGGCATTTTCCACACACATTATTATTATTTACATATTTATTGAAGCTATCTTTCTTTACGATTCAATTAATTTTTCCATCTTGCGTGTAATGTACAACTTAAAACGAATATTCTATCATTATAAATGTAGATTGAAATGAAACTAGACTACCGTCGATGTTGAAATGGTATCTGTATTCTACAATTTAATAATGAAATATACATTGGATAAAAATTAATTCGTTGTTCTGCCGATGTTTTGACTGAATAAGGATTATTCATTTATGTATGTTCTGATTATACATAAGTATAGTAAATAAATTAATTTATGTAGTTAATTTCATTTCAATTTATATGTTTCAATACTTATAACTATAAGATATATCTTAAAATTATATTGCTAGTTAGATTCGCTTCAATTTGCTTCGTTAATCGTCAGCAGAATGTACACCTTACAAGCTTATTTAGAAACGTATCTATGTATTAAATAAATTAATGGTTAATGAGAATTAAACAGTCAACAAAAAGATGAAAGTACTTGACCGCAAATTTGTTACGGACAATATTGCAAACGAAACATTATGTTTTTACGATTCACTTAACACTCCCTCTTCATCCAACGACGAGCGATGTCGAATAAGGAGCAACTGTTATAAATGCACAACAAAAATATACCTCAAATTAGAGATTTAAAACGAATTTATTTATTCTGAACCATAGCTTTTTAAGGATTTTTTGTTTCAAACATTTAACCGATATAATATAATTAAAATTAATGAAACATGAGAACGAACAAAATATACGAGTAGGTCTGACACCAGACTATAATATCTATATTCCTACAGGTTTCTCGGTTGCCCCAATCGTCATCGTGATCGTGAATAAAAAATATTTTATCTCTAGTAATTATCTATCTCCCTTATGAACTAGGTAATTATTTAACTTTTACGTCTAAACTAAGTCCCTATTTATAAAAATAACTTTTCTCTATTTTACAACCTACAATAAAGATACTGACAGAGATTTCAATGAACGACCTACTTCAAAGGTAATAAAGTAATTAATAAATATCGTTGAAGAAGAATCCTAAAAATGTCAACCCCTAGGTTAAGTAATCTAAATAGTAAAGTTAACGTTAAAAGCACAATAACTTAAAATCTCAATAACCCGAGACATCGGAAGAAAGTGCTAGTAAATTTTTTTTTTTTTAGTTTCTAGTCGACGGCACACCTGATGTTCAGTGTGCTTGTAATTAGGTAAGCCGGTACCCAAACCCATCAAGCCGGTCGGAGCAGCGCTCTTGGCGGCAGAAATAGATTTGAGGGTAGTCCTTCTCCAGGCAAGCTCCTTCACAAAGAGAGAGATGCACTTGAATTTAATTTAGCAAATAGTGCGGTAAAGCTAGACAGCAGTTTTAAATACTTTTATCATTTCACTCTAAAATCATCGTTTCACTTTTTATTCCGCCGACGCCAGAAATATTTTCAAAATATAAAAGATTGACATAAATTCCTTTTTTTGACAGTTCTAAGTTTATTCATTCAAGATTCACAAAACAGATGATAAAATAGAACAGCCTTAACGGTACCAATAAAACATGCAAACCAACGACCAAAGAGAAAAATGCAAACGGAGTAACATTTGTTTATTTGCACAATGTTACTCATATGTTTAAGAATTTCCCCCATTCCCCCCATTTAGCTTTAAGTTATCGATACTTACTAATGTACCACCTACTTATTAATTCCATTACATAAGAAACCTTATTTAATTTTATGCATTTAATATCTTCAAAGAACTAAAGAGAAAAATGCCAACGGAATAACATTTTCTCATGAGGAGCACATTGTTACTCATATATTTAAGAATGCTTCTGAATTCTTCCCATTTAACCTTAATCGATACTTCAAAATCTACTAATTTAAGAAAATATTTTTCTTTTATGCTAACATCTTAATTAAGGTCTCGGGGACCATTAATTTTAGCTTAACTACTTATGTCATATCTACGACCGATACCGGCTACTTTTCACCCCTCTAAAGGTGAATGAGCGCTTTAGGTACTATATTTAAGAATGCTTCTGATTTTTTTTCCATTTAACCTTAATCGATACTTCAAAATCTACTAATTTAAGAAAATATTTTTCTTTTATGCTAACATCTTAAGTAAGGTTCACGCCTCTCGGAGACCATTTTTAACTTAACTACTTATGTTATTTCTACGACCGATACCGGCTACTTTTCACCCCTCTAAAGGTGAATGAGCGCTTTAGGTACTATATTTAAGAATGCTTCTGAATTTTTTTCCATTTAACCTTAATCGATACTTTAAAATCTACTAATTTAAGAAAATATTTTTCTTTTATGCTAACATCTTAAGTAAGGTTCACGCCTCTCGGGGACCATTTTTAACTT
Source organism: Ceramica pisi (assembly GCA_963859965.1). Lineage (NCBI taxonomy): Eukaryota > Metazoa > Arthropoda > Insecta > Lepidoptera > Noctuidae > Ceramica > Ceramica pisi. The sequence goes on along the minus strand of OY982527.1, from coordinate 35,844,133 downwards.
AATTACACTTATGTTATTTCTACGACCGATACCGGCTACTTTTCACCCCTCTAAAGGTGAATGAGCGCTTTAGGTATACCCAAATACTAGCTATCAATTTAGAAAACAATTGTTCCATTAGGTTATGTATAAACAGCTAAGAGAATTAAAGAGTCTCACTATTACTTAACCTACCTTACTTACTGAAAAATATAAATGAATACAGAAACATAAAATCATTTCGAGTGCTTAATAAATACTTGAAGAAATCATAAAAATAATTCAGAAAGATTTTTTTAAAGTAACAGTTTTTTTATAATAAACCCATCATAACAACAAGACATATCCGTGCTTAACTATTCGAATTGAATTTACCAAAAAAACAATATATAAATTATCAAAATATATATCGGAATAAGAAATTAAATAGACACTGAATCAAATCAGTCATAATGCTTACAACTGAAAACGTAAAGAGTAAACCATTTTGTAAAACAATTAATCAATAAAATTAAAGTTATGACATTTAGAATCAAACTTACGCGAATTATTCAAGAATCCCGGTCGGAATACACAAAAACACTACTTTGATATCCGACATATTTCGTAACTTTTTTCTGTTATATTTACATCTTACTAACGCTTAACCGATTATATACGCTAAAATGCTCCTTTTTTACGAAAACAACGCTACTTATTTACGAAAACAACGTGACCATCATTTTCTTTTCTATATTTTTTACTGAAACTTACCAGTAGGCTGCTCGATACCTCAAGGGGTCTTCCGTTAAGCCTACATACTAATGCACTATTAATCGCAGGAACAGCCAGCATCTATCCATCAGAGATGAATGTGCATGACCAGTCTTAAACTACCTAATTATAAATAGAAAAATATGTGACCTACATTCATTTTTATAAAACTTGCAAACAAAATGGACTCTTGCGGACCAATGGATAAATAATTTAAAATTTAAATAAAACGATATTTCACCTAGCTATGGAAATTGGAACAAACATCAACTATACTAACAAATAAGTAAAGAGATCCTTAATTAAATACATAAAAACAGTAAGTCGGCTAAAACGATTTTTGTTTTATGTTGTTTACTTTGCTCGCCAAAACTATTATTTATGGTGTTTGAAATAATTGTTGTTTTTTAGCTTATTGAAGATGTTTTAACTCGAATTGGAATACACAAGTTGTTACTGATGTGAGTTATTTCTCTTTGATTTTAAGTGAAATAGAAAATACAAAAGATTATCTAAAACAAACGTCGAAGAAAGTTTTATTACATAATTGAAAATACTATTTCTGACAACAATGGAAATTATAGCTGTTTACAGTAAATATGTGAAACGAGCTGACCCGCGCAACTTCGTTTCCGTCACATTTTCCATTATTGCTCCGCTCCAATTTGTCTTAGCGTGATGATATATAGCCTATAACCTTCCTCGATAAATGGGCAAGCTAACACTGAAATAATACAAACTCTTCTGCTTTATAATATTAGTATAGATAAGGACTCTTTGTGTTAAAATTATCAATCTAACAAAATACGTATACCTAATGAAAAACCTAGTAATAATAGTTTTTAAATACATTTAAAACGTTAAAAATGGATTTTTTTTTTATTGATGTGTACAGTAAATACACGAAATATCACTAGTTTTGAATCATAGTATCAAAGAATTTTTAGACGCCACATTTCAGATTATTTTTAGTTTTAGTTAAGAGTTTTAGTTATATTATGTGTTTAAATAGTTTTATTAACTGTGAATATATTTGAATAAATATTATATAGGGCACAGAACCATTGTGGCATGCTCCTCCCGTCGTCATTTTTTTTTTCTAAGTCGCTGTGCACGGTCTAACTCATTTGCGGGTTGAGGACCAAACAAAAATCTCAGAAACACAGTGCCCTATATTTTTATTTTTGTATGAAATCCTGATGAACTAAAATATGATGAATTTTCAAAAGACATAGAACAACAGTTGTTGGTTATGATGTTAGTAACATAGTCCTGAGAGGTTGCCGGTGTTTTACAAATAACCCTGTATACTACTAAAGCAGAAAATAGGTTTAGAAAATATTTATACCTTTTTTTTTATACCTAAATTAACTATAGACCTTATCTAATTTGGAATATCGTTATCGTTTATATACTAAAAAATACTACTTTTTGCACGCAACTCGCTACTCATATATTTATCAACTGACCTAACCAGCCAGCTACCGTCAGCTTGCCTACTACTACTATAATATTCACTAATAGAGCACATAATTATGTCATAGCATCTACATATTATCTGTTTCTAAATATAATAATATATGCTACGTTATATTTTTACGAACTATAAAATACAAACTATGCAAGCACTTTTGAGGGATATATTATTATGTTTTACCTACCAAATATCTGAAAAATAAATACATTAAAAAAAATGGGAATTACAAGACAAACTTTTGTTTTACTCTTTTTTTTTTACTTTTCTCGACAAATCAAATGTAATAAAACATTTTCAAATGGTTTATACAAAGTAGTTTTGATGAAATCAAATCGTCAATTGTTGGTTTATAAATGTACAAATACTAAATAGACTTTAATAACATAGAATACGTAAATAAAGCTAAGGCGAATTTTGAACGGTTCGATTCTAACAAAAACAAAAATTTTACACAAGAACCTTATAATGTAATAACGATGTTTCATTAGCGTAAACTAATATAATGATAAAAGTAGAATCAAGATTGCTCGAAAAACAAATGAGATATGATTATTGTAAACTATCTATCTGTCCCTCTCGCGAAAACGCTGTTTTCTACGGCAGCTGTATAGGCGTCATGGACTTTGACATCAAACGCTGTATTGGACTTATCTAATTATAATTTTAAAAACTTTCTAACTTCATCGCTGATGAAGGTATTTAAAAATATTTTCCCGGGACCGACAGCTTAACGTTCTTTCCGAGACACGGAGGAGTCGCGGTATGTTAAGCCGTCCACAGCCCAATCTCGGAAAGCATTGCTACTATACCTTGAATATCAACACGACGACTGGTTTTATTTAGCCACGAGCTTCTTCAACAACAATTCAATTAATTTACCTAAATTGAATTATCTTCCTTACGTTTATTAATTTACACGCACTTTAAACTTTAGCCGCCTATGTATAATTTTATTTAACGTCTTACTTTTAGGCTGCTCGATACCCCAGGGGGTCTATCGTTACGCCTAACTTCTAATCATAGAATTTTTATCGGGACTGCAAGCATCACTCTCCACCCGTAGGGGTTGAGGGAGCTTGGGTAAGATCTACCAATATACATAAACATTTAAATTAACCAAATTAACCAATAATGTTATTTTTTTAACTAATCTATTTTCAGTAAATATCTGCAATTCGTTAAATAAAGAATTGAATATGTAACATATCCGTTGTGATGAGAATTATCTATTATAAGACCATGTACTTCAAAGATTTGACAAATGTTAGTACTCCTTGAAGCAGCTCTGTTATGAAGTAAGATATAATAACTTCATAACAGACAAAGTTTACCAATAAGACCTGTGATCCAAGTGACCAAGGGATGCTTGATAAGGAAAAGACAGATAACAGAATTTCAGCAGTCAGTGAAGCAAAGTCGTCAAATCTAGAAGGGGCATTTTTTTTTTTTGGAAATGCAAAAACTATTATGAATTCGCTGATTTGACATTCAGAATATATCTTGAGGAGACTGTGATGCGTGCCAGAGTTATCACGAGATTATTATATTTCTTTCTAGTTTTACAGATATTTACTGAAAAGTACCTATTATCTAGCCATACATTAAAACGGTCAAAGTGTACTGCCAATGTGACTGTGAACTTACCTTCTAACAATATAATACATCTACAATAGTATGCTTCTTTATGCTTTCTCAAATATCTTATACGATTTGAAAATAATTTATTCAAAAATCAAGAGGCTTAACATATAAACATTTATTACACTATACGTTAAATTACAATAAAATAACGTGAGAAGCGGGAAGCTAATCTAAACTTCATCTGATGGATTCAATATGAAAAGCAATAGTCGGAGACTCATTGATCTTTGACTGTTGCTATTTTACTATAGATTACAATGCGAGCGGAATGGCACAGATGTGCAAGGTTTTATTTCTGAGCAGGTTTAAACGTAACTCTAACCTCAAGTTAACTTTTTATTCATATCACTTTGAAATAATATCATTTCAATTATTATTTCATGTATAGTTTGAATTTGATTTATTGTAATTCAGGAGACCATTGTATTTAAGTGTTACTAATATGAGTTTTGGGTACCTACTTTAAATAATATGATTTACATGAGATGAATCAAAATATTATTTTATTGAAATGACTGTGATATCAAAACGTGTTAAAACTTGTGGGCCAATCAAACGGAAGCCAGAATCGTTCCTTTTTGAAGGACTACTATAATATGAGGATACACAATATGCCAAAATATTTACTTTGCAGTGTTTATAGCCAAGGTTATGCAGTTTTTAGCGACGACTGATACGCTTGGGAAGTTATGATGATGTTATCTGACCGATTTCGGCCAAGCCGATTGCTTCAGCTGTAGTAGTTGTGGTTATATAAATGTAACCAAGCTTGTATATTTGTGAAGATCCTCGCACATTGCGGGCACGTGAGCACACTATCTATGTTTTTTTAGTTAATTTCCGCAGGTGGTTGAACTTTCAATTGCTGGCCACACTTGGCAGGGAGGTTATAAAGTATAGGTGAGGCGTGTGTGTGAAATTTGAACACTCCAGAATAAGTAACATACTAATTAGAACCTCTCACCGTCTCTAATCTACAACTAGGATTATACTATTGCCAACACTTATGGCGTCCTGCTGTTTTATTCAACATCAATCATCGAGCTTTTACATTTTAAGAGCGAAACTGTAAATTAACTAAATAATGTAAAGAAGAAGACAGCTAGCTTATATATCATGCTTCATTTATTTACCAATTCCGTACTTTAACTAAATTGTACTATCGCTGCATGTTACTTAATTTGGTAATGACGAAATTTCAGAACCTAATATCTACAATTCGACGTTGTGCGACTAGTAGATGTAATGTTATATCGGTGAAATGTTACGGATTACTAGCTTTCTTTTTGCTTTTTTTATTTTATTTTATGAATAACATTGAAAACATGAACTTTACTGAATTCATTTGTTTAGATTTATTACACTATTTTTTTTTTTGGTTTTATTTTTTATATAAATAACATTTAAAACATTAATTTTTCGGAACTACTTTTTTATTTATATTTTTTTGTTTTACGTTAAGTTTTTTTGTTTTTTTTTTTTATTTTATACTTTTACGACGGTCGAAAGTTAGTTTACAGATTACAAAATTACTTACTGCTATTCATATTTTTAAAATATTTTATTCAATACACATACTTACCTATACCTATTTGAAAATTTCATATATAAGTACCTATATCGTATGATTAAATTAATTAGAACATGATACACACGAAGTACATAATTATGAAATTAGTAGATGATATTGTATAATTTTGTGAAAACGCGGATATTTTCGAAAACTCGAGACCGAGGACGATCGAAGTTAATTATTTTAGTTTACTAATGCCACAAAAACATTGTGGTATAACGATCCCCCAAACGTTTTTATTTTAATTTGCTGTCATAGGTTTCAATCGTTTTAAATTGATGAAAATTAAGAATTAAATATAATATATGAGTTTAATACGAGTCTTAATACAATTTACATAATTTATCATACCTTTAGTGTCCTGGTTGTCAAGCACATATTTTAATCAGCTATAGAAAAAGTAACACATAATGTAAATCCTTAATAATGCTGCTTAAAGTAAGATCAGCTTAACGTTAAATGGTTACACAATTAAATTGATACATGTGGCTTAATACGGTTAAGATTCGGACGAGCAACATGAGACATAAGGCCCCAAGAATGCAATCCCAATTCAATGGAAACTAAGTGAGATCAATAAATAGAACGAAAAGACATAATTTTGTACTTTTCTGAGGCTACAAGTGCACAAGACCCCTCAGCATGCGACCTACTTAATACCGCGAGCGAGCACTGCTATCGAGATGTGTTGGCATTTCGAGTATTGAAAAATGAACATAAAATATTAAAAGTACTGAAACCCGAAAAGTACAACAATTCGAATTTTTCTTACGCCTAGTCCGGGTCTTCCTCTTTTTTCCAAAATCTTTTTTTTTATTTTCAATCTTAGAGCCTTGTCTTCTGTTGCTGTTCATAGACACATATTATAAGTATTGATGAGAGAGCTAATTTCTCCCCTATTCTATTTTTAATTCAAAAACATATATTTCAAATTCTGAATGCAGTTTAATAAAAGAATTAATGCGAAATATTGGAAATTATCTTTGAATTTCGAATTAACCTGCAACATCGATTTTTAGGTGGTAGTATATTCAGCGGAGTAGACAACTCTGTTGCCAAATTTGGGAAGTGCGAAGTTTCTTGCATAGTTCATGTCGAAACGAGACAAAATGATTTATTTTACAATTTTTAGAATGTTCAAGCTCAAGTTTAACTTATCGAAGATACTAATTTTTGCGACCGAAACAGTAAAGCCCACAGGCACCTGAGGCAGAAAGCCGTCTAGTTGACAACATTATATCGAAAACTTCAAATAACGTTAAAAAAAACATTAGTTGGAACTACATTCAGAATTTGGTACATTTTTAAGAATCAAGATACAGTATTGTTTACTTGGTATCGTACATGTCCTTTATGCGAGTCTTCAGTTGTTTAGTGTAGCTGTCCAGACGATAAGCATTTTCTTCAAGCTTAGCGACCATTACGTCAATATCGTCTACTTGCGCAAGAAGCGGCCTGATAGTGCTGCCATCTGTTTGAGCAAATATAATATTACAGTTACTTACTTTGGTGCTGCTAAAGTGTATGTTTTTATTGTACTATCCTCAAGAGGTTCTCACGCAGAATCACATGGATGCGCATCCATGTGATTCTGCGTGAGAACATTATCATTAAGAAAACTTTGGTTACAATACAGTGTGAGTCTTTATAATGTGCACATACGCAAATGAGGGAATCTATACCTAATTCATCTATGTTTTTTTTTAAGTTTTTTCACAACTTTGACCCCAGTGCAAAAGAAACTGTTTAACTTTTCAACTAAATGATCTATTGCAATGAAACAAACTCCATAATGATTGGAATAATAAATAAATAAACTACCCACAATTGAAAATAATCAGGTTTTGCATGAATCGTGTTTTCTTTTCATAAATTTTTACAGCAGCCTTTTTTATTACTTTCTAACCTCAAGAAAATTAAATAGAAAATCCGTTGCATTCAAGTTCTGAAAGTGCAACGGTGCAACGGTTTGCGTTCGTGATTGGTCAACGTCTAAGTTATTCTTTAACATATTAGCTGCCCAATAGTAAAAATTGCTTAGCTATAACTCATACAGAACATTTTATAAAAAGGTCAAAAGATGGCACTCCGAACGCGCCAATTATTCTTAAGGATGGTTTATTAATAATCGTAAACAATGTGCGTAGGCGTAAGCTGGGCCTTTCTTTGAGAGTTGATAAGGTGTATTGGGCTTGAGTTAAAAACATGCAATTTTTACTATTCGGTAGCTTATACGACGAAGAATATTCTAAAGTAATAAAAAGATAGGTAATCGGGGCGTCTTTTAGAGGTTTCTCGTGGCCGTCCCGCACGTTTCCGTCGGTAAAATTACAAATCACGGTATTATTATATTGTTGTTTTCATTTTGAGCACTGTATAAGAAACCTTATATGTAATGGGGGTTTTAGAGAGTATCATTCTGTTGCAATCCACAAGAGCCCATTTAGAAATAAATGAAACTTACATATGTCATTGTATTCAGTGAGCGTCCTGTTCAAGTTCACCGCTAGATTACGCAAGTCAGTGTACTTGGTAATAGCCGTACGATTTATCTCTTCCAGCAGCATGTAGTGGTCCTAAGAACAAAGATAGTTGATTTATTCTTAAAAGAATATAAACAAAAAGGGTTGCAATTAAGAAATCCAAAAAAAAAAACTTACCCCGCCACAAGCAATTTCGCCTTGCAAATACTCATTGGTACGCTTGAAGAGAAGCGTAGCCAGACGGCTCAGGGTAGGATCATGAGGATCCAACACCTCGAAGCTGGAGTGAGTCGGAGATCCATACATATCTGTAGACAAAAATACTCTCTGATAATCTTTTACTAAACCAAAAATATTATGCTTAAAATTAAGTGTTTCAATTTCTACTAAATTTCCTTTAAATACAATTTATAGAGAGGGTTAACGAGTATTTTTTGTCGTAGGTAGCTGTTTTGAAATTGCATCATTATACTGTTATGATATGGTTTGGTGGCGATCAGGGTTTTCATATCGTATTATACCTAAGACGACCCACTGACCTATACTTCTATTAATACTTCGTAAACTAACAACAGCATTCGGTTTTGAAATAAACAACGATTTCAATTATTTCTAAAAGTGCATCCACGCCGCAGTTACTTTTAGTAGAGCAACAAAATGCAACACGATAACATTAGGTAACATTCTTATATTTATGACTAACTTATATACTAACAACAAATAACTTTTTGTTATCGGATGTTGCCCACTAACACTTGGAAACATTGCTTTACAAATAGTAACTGCGGTGTGGACGACAGCTGAAAAAACTGGTACTTCGCGAGGTGACCTCACAAACATGTCCCTACGTAAGTGATCAACTGATTATTTAATCCACATTCATACATTTTACCACACTGACTATAGTAAGAACCAGTACAAATTTATCTTCCGAAACCTAAAGTAATTGAAGACTGCAGGTAGTTGTTTTTTTTGTATTTTACAGAAAGATTTTCTGGTACAGTACAGGCTAGCTATAACAATCATAATAAAATATCAGTTTATTACACCCCACACAAACCTATGTACCCCAAAATTCACAAATTGCTATGTAAACATTTTAACATCATCAAAATTATGTATTGCTGAAGTTAAAGCTACAATAACTTATTATGTATTGCTTAATCCAACCAATATTATAAATTTGAAAGTAACTCTGTCGTCTAAAAAGCTGAAGCGATTGGGAAAGATTTGGATGAAACTATCCGTATCCACTTTTCATGCCGGTGGTATAATACTCTTTTCGCAAGCAACTGGCAAGAGCTAGTCCTACTAATTTGTTTATTTAACACTCTAAGCACAAATGTACAGAGGCGAACTTAATATTATAATGCGTAAGTTTGTGAGTATTATGAGGATGGATGGATGTTTGTTATTATTTTAAGTTAGAACGCCTGAATGGATCTTCATAAAATTTGGCACGGTAGATTACAGTCTGGAAAAACACAGGATATTTTTTTCGTCATCTACGCGGGCGGAGCTATGGCTAGTATAGTATAAAATGTGCTCTAAAAGTAAACTCCCACCATAAGAGCCAACTGTTATTTCTAAATTAAAGGTTTTAATTCATGAATGCCGCCCTTGAGACATGGCTACATAAAGTTTAGATAAAACGATAAAGTGCCGTCCGGGTTCCCGTTGCAGACGGGACAGAGAAAAACCGAGTTCGTAGGAATCGGTGTTTCATTTGATTAAGCATTAAGCATAAACAACAAAAAATAATAATAATAAATAATCACGACACTTACGACCACGAGTAGCAATGACAGAGAGAGGGATAAAGAGTGAATTAATTATTAAATTTGTAATTATAAAAAGATAATAATAGGCAGGTACAAAATAATTGGTGCAGTGAACTATTTAATATTTAGGGCGTTACATTTTTATTTACTTGTAAAGGGGTATGCAAATTGATGATAGATTAGGACTTTTCACAATTTTATTATAATGGTGTCCTTAACGTTCATGTAAATTTTCAGCTTCTTGGGAATTTATGCAAGGGTGAATGTCTTCTTCAAAGGTTGAGAACCTATGATTTAAACATTTAAACTGATCGACAAGTAGTACGCATGCGTGATGCATCTGCATGAACACGACGGCTCGGCCGCCATTTTGCGGCTCCCAGGATGTAAAAGATTGGTCGCCGTTTATGACGCATGCGCACTCTACGCTTTAGATGGGCGTGGTCCAGCGTGATACAGCATCATCGGTAGCCATCTCGAATTACCCGAACCCCGACGCTTCGCCATGCAATCGTCATTTGACTAAATTTTACAAGTTTAACATAAAGCCCAGTCCCGTATAAAAATTATTTTATCAGAAACTTTGCACCCGAACACGTTTGGCGACATGGTGTCGCCAAACGTGTTCGTTGTATTTCCGAAAATTGAAGATCATAAGTCGTCGTATTTCCGAAAATTGAAGATCATAAGTTTATCTTAGATTTGTTTCTTGACATAATAATTATATATATTCATCATACACAGTCATACTAAGTTATTTAATTATATCCCAGACGTTAGAACAGTACCATTCTATGAATAAAATACTTACAATGTGAGTCGTGAACGAAAATGTTGTATAGCAGCCCAGTTCAACGAGATAAATTAAGATCCACTAGTGTTCCTCATGATATAACAATACTTGGCACAAAGAACTTTAGTAATCACAAAAAACCACACAGCATACAAAACTTCAGAATTAACAACGTCAACAAACAATTCACACAGGCACACACTGTAACCTAATCAGAACTGTCCTATAATTTCTAACTGAACAAATGAATGGAAAAAGCAGCACTAGCAAATGGCCGTTGGTCAAATTTTCAAGTGATCGATACTTAGTATGCAAGCGCGTTACAACTGCATTGTCCGCCCATCGGCCGCCATCTTGAGTTTCAGGAATTCGGATGTTCTATGGTGGCCATCCGCTACTCCCAGGAACATTCCACAAAAAATGAATTCAATTGGTACGTTACTATTCTCACTGCATTTACACGCATAACCACAACAATGTCAATCGCACACACAATCTATCCGATTATTTAGTTACAATTCATATTAGAACAAAGGAATCTTTGGTGCAGGTGTCCAGGTCAACTCTCAAAGTCAACAACATATTTTTTTTCAGGTCTTTACTGAGACAGATGCACGCGCAGCTCTTGAGCATCAGAACATATCTAGAACTCCAGAATTAATTTAAATATATTGACTCGATTTAAGTTCCGAACGACCGATCACTACTCCGAACCGAACAACACTGGAGTGGGTCGGCTCATCCTCCGGGATGCTGCAAAATTTCTGGGCATGCGCTTTGCATATCTGCACGCGCGGGGCGCCATCTTGCATTCACTCTCTTTCGCACCCCGCAATCCCGCGGCTGGTCGCGTGGTAGAAGCGTGTGGAGCTGGGTTCAGTGCAAGAGATGAATACTGCTCGACGACGTAGCATACAAAGAGCGCCCACATCCCTCAGCGGCACCCCGCGCTCCCGAAAATATTCAACGGTACGGCGCGTGGTTGAAGCAAGTGTACAAGGGCTTTCAAAGGTAATCACAAAAAAACTAGTCACACAGCACACACAAATTCAGTATTAAAAAAGTAAAATAGAAAAAAATCACACAATCATTCCAGTGTATAATCAGAAACTGTCCTATTATTTCTAATATTGACTTAACGGCTGCTGTTCAATTTTTAGTGATCGATAGTATCTACGCAAGCGCTTTGCAACTGCGTTGTCCGCCCATCGACCGCCATTTTGATTTTCAGAAATGCGGGTGATCGGTGGTGGCTATCGGCTACTTCCAGAAACAATTCACAAAAAATAAATTCAATTCGTACGCACTATTCTCAATTAATTTATACGCATGATCACAACAATGTCAATCATATGCACAAACAATACATGCGATTTAGTCACACTTTAAATTAGAACAAAACAATCTTTGGTGCAGATGTTCCGGTAAAGTCAACATTAATAAGACGGATGGCGCGTGCAGCTGCGCTTCTGGAGCATAAGCACACATCTAGAACTCCAGAATTAATTTAAAATGTATTGACTCGACTCAAGAAGTTTCGAACGACCGCTCACTAGTCCGAAAAAAAGGACACTGGGGTGGGTGGGTCAATCGTACGGGACCGTTGCAAAATTATTGAGCATGCGCTTTGCGTATATCTGCATTGTCTCCCTTCCCACACCCCGCAATACTGCGGCTGGGCGCGGTGTAGAAGAGTGAGGAGCGGGGTTAAATGCAAGGGATGAACAATGCTCCACGACGTAGCAAAAACGTGTAGGGGTGTATGCGCCCCTATGCTATTCTAAAAGCCCCTGCACCGAACCCCGCTCCTCACGCTACTACCCCGCGCCCAGACAAACAACCGATCGATATTTTCGGGAGCACGAGGGGTGTATGGCGTGTATGCGCACCCCTCACGGTCCAAGATATTAGTGCAAAGGGTATGTAGTGCTCGATGTAGCAAATAAAGTAAAGTAAGAGCGCCCACAACCCTCTTTCGTACCCCCCGCTCCCAAAAACATTAAACTGTTCGGCTTTAGCAAGGGTGCAAGGGATGTTTGACGCGTGGGGTATGGTGCTGGGACTGGTGTAGTGCCGGGTAAGTTTAAGAGAGGTTTTCGGTGTGGGTGTGGAACCTGAGACGCCGAAGCATCGAAATTGCTGGAATATATTAAATATATTGATTTTCCGAAAACAGGGCGCAATATATTAAATATATTGATTTTCCGAAAACGGAAAACAGGTACAGGCTGCCGTAAGTATCATAATACTAAATTAAGTATCTAGACTTGCCTCGCGAGGTTTTCGAAGTGTGAAATGTGGACTTCGCAATCATTGTATCTATCGTAAAATTTTCCAACGCAGCAGTGTAGTGTGCGGGTTTAACAAATCAGAACCACTGTGAAGAGATATGGCGACCAATGCAAACGTTGACGTAAAAGAGAAATACCGCATGTGGATAACACGATCACTATAAGTAGGTACTCCATGAAGCGGAAAAAAAAAACTATGAGATCATCACTTATCGCAGTGACCCAGCCACCGAAGATTCAGTTAGTGAATTCGGAAAATTGATTTCTGTAGAGGAGTGCCAACACTACAATTACTACTTCATGACTGGAAATAAGGCGGTCATACCCACCAGTAAAACACAGTGCGGCTATGATACTACGACGGACTCGCTGTGCTTCTTGACCCTAGTACAAAAGAGAAAGCCACCGAACATCCCGAGTACATCGGACTAGAGGGCCAAACCGCCTTTGAACAATGGCACAAGCCAACCGAAAGAAGGACCTCAGTGACATCGAGCTGCTGACTTTCGAGAATGCTACAACTACTAGAGGGATGGTCGTAATTTTAATAAACAAAAACTCATGGCGTAGTGCAGCTAACGAATGCGACGAAGCTCTTACATGAGAAACGTTCGAATTTGGGATTGCTTGTTCCGTCGTTGATGTATGATGGTTCTTTTCCAATGTACGGATAGTAGCGTCAGCCAATGGTTTCATAGTCACGAGTTTCGACCAACACTTAAGGAGGCTGCCGTTGATACAGTTAATGCGTGCAACTTGTATTCAAATCTGGGTACGCATATTGCTTCAAGTGCAATGTGTGTAAATATCGTGTCATAATTACAACTAAGATCTGTATAGTAGAATTGTTTTTTTTTTTTGTTATTGTTCAACTACTGTTCCACCTGATGGTAAATTATAATAAATTCTACAATACAAAGCACTGAATTTGAGATCGTATTCTAATTTTACTGACATGTTTTAAATCTACAGTCGTTACGGATTGTCAGAAACCAGTAAATCTGACACCAGTCTTGCCAAAAAGTACCGTATTACCCAGTTAATGGGTTGTGGAGATTAGGTAGGCAGCCGCTCCGCTTGAATCTGGTTTGACTGGAAGCCGCCCCAATATATACTTGGGAAAAGGCTAGGCAGATGATGGTGATGTTTTAAATTTGATGGCGCGGTTGGCGTTGTAGTTGAGCTTTTGACTGCTGCGTTGCGTGTCGCAGCTTCGATTCCCGCAAGGAACAAATGTTTGTAAGGCCTACAAATCGTTGTTCCTGATCTGGCTGCTTGTGTACATGAGTTTATATGTTTATAAACGCACCCACGTTACAGGGGAAATTCCTAGTGTGGGCAAAGTGTCGTCAGCCAGCTGAATCAAGGGCTGATTCAGAGAGAAATACTTCTGGACACGGCTCGTATTGTTAGGCAGTTCCTCTCTCTGGACTCTCCTAAACCTGTTCAAATATAAAAAACCGCAGCCAACCAGTCAACCTGTATAAGATTTGTTTCTTGGATAATAATAATATCAAAAGGTACATGTACATTCATACAAAAGATGCTCACACACAAACAGCACCATTTTATGAATAAAACACTTACATGTAAATGAAAATGTTACATAGCAGCCAGTTCAACGAGATAAATTAAGATCCACTAGTGTTCCTCATGATATAACAATACTTTGCACAAAGAACTTCAGTCAAAAAGAGTCACACGGCACATACATACAACTTCAGTATTAACGTAAATAATAAAAATCACAGTCACTCCACTGTAACCTAATCAGAAACTGTCCTATAATTTCTAATACTGATCAAACGAATGCAAGAAAGCAGCAATATCAAATGGCAGTTGGTAATTTTTTAAGTGATCGATAGTACGCTAGCACGTTGCAATTGCGTTGTCTGCCCATCGGCCGCCATCGCCGCGCATTAAGGAATTTAGGTGTTCTGTGGAATCCGTTACTGCCAGGATTGTTCCGAAAAAATTGAATTCAATTCGTACGTACGAGTATGTACTATTCTCACTGAAATTATACGCACAAACACAACAATGTGTATCACACTAACACATCACACATCACCTACATCCGATTTAGTCACACTTCATATTAGTACAAAGCAATCTTTAGAGCCGATGTCCCAGGTTAACTCTCTAAGCCAATATTATAATTTTGTAAGGCCATTATTAAGACAGATGGGCGTGCAGATACGCTTCATGAGCATCAGCACGCATCTAGAACTCCAGAATTTAGTTAAATATATTGACTCGACTCGAAAAGTTCCGAACAACCGATCACTAGTCCGAACCAACACTAGGGTGGGTCTGTCGAACCTACGGGTGCTGCAAAATTTCTGGGCATACGCTTTGCATATATTATATCAGCAGTTTCCACACGCGCGGGGCGCCATCTTGCATTGTCTCTCTTCCCACATCCCGAAATGATGCGACTGGGCGCGGGGTTGAAACGTGAGGGGCGGGGTTCAGTATCAGGGATGAGTACTGCTCGACGTATAAAACAAAGAGCACCCCGCATACACCCCCCTCTCTCGTACCCTGCCCTCCCGAAAATATCGAACGGTTGTATGGCTAGGCGCGGTGCAGGGGCTTTTAGGAGAGTGGGTTGCTTTGAAAGGGATGAGTATTGCAGGATGTACGCCCCCCTCTCCGCCGTACCCTGCGCTACAGAAAAAAATACAAATTGCAATATTCTGCACGGAGACGAGCGAGTGAGATGCAGGTTAAGATTCATGAGAGATTTTCGGTGTGGGGGGACAGAACGTAAAACGGCGAAGCGTCGAAACTGATCGAATTGATTAAATTCGCGCGAATTGGTTAGATTATAAACGAGCTGTAGCTACGCATTAGCTGCTATTTTGATTTTGTGCAAACAAGGCGTGCCGAAAACAAAAAATTTAAAAAACTATAATTTGAGCCTTATATTAGGTCCTTACATATGAAATTAGCGTTTTGTCATACTGACCACGTTAAGAATTCCAAATTCAAAAGCTGGTACATTTAAGTTTTGTAAACAGTCATTAATTTGTTTTTTCCTCATTATTTTTTCTTTGGCGTCGCTTATTACCGTACAATGGAAAATATGAAATATCGGTATATTTACGGAGTAGGTACGAGTTCTACCGTAGCACCAGTGCTGCAGAAGCAGCTCGAAGGATTAATTATGTGTACGGCGCTGGTGTCGCAAAAGAAAGCAAGGTACGTTTTTGGTTTCAAAGTTTTTCGTTCTGGAAATTGCGACCTTTAGAACCAACCCCGTGGACGGCCGGAGACCAAAGTGGAAAATGAAGAATTACAGGCTATTGTCCATCAAAAAACACTTTAGAGATAGCTGCAGGCTTCGGGGTAAGTGATAAAACTGTATTAATCCACTTGAAGCAAATCGGGATCGGGGTACCTCATGAATTGAGTGAATCGAACTTGCAAACACGCGTCGATTGCTGTGCTACTTTGCTCAACCGACACAATAATGAAGGGATTTTAAATCGAATCATTACTTGTGATGAAAAGTGGAGACTGTACCTACGATAATCAGAAGCGCTCGTCGCAATGACTGAACCCTGGAGACCCAGCCAAATCCTGCCATAAACGAAAATTGACTCAGAAAAAGTTACTTGTAAGTGTTTCGTGGAAGTTGCGCCGGTGTCGTTCACTACAGCTTTCTAAAATCTGGCCAAACGATTACGGCAGATATCTATTGTCAGCAACTGCAAACCATGAAGGAAGAACTAGCTGCTAAAAAACCGAGATTGGTCAATCGTTCTAGGCCATTGCTGCTTCACGACAACACAAGACCACACACTGCACTAAAAACAACCACTAAGTTAGATGAGCTACAATTGGAATGTCTGCGACATCCACCGTACTCCCCGGACCTTGCTCCAACAGATAACCATTTTTTCCGGAATTTGGACCACTTCTTACAAGGAAAAAAATTCAACTCCGATGCGGCAGTCCAAACCGCCTTCTGAAGAGTTTAGTTAGAGATGGCAAAAATGCATAGATAACAACGGTGCATACTTTGATTAATTAAATATATTTAAAAAAAAACGACTTTATATTCCTCCCGTATAAAACGTCAATTTCATATGTAAGGACCTAATATTTAATATGTATTCCCTATAGCGAAAATTATAGATGGTGTCATAACACAGGGTCTTCTTTCTCGAAATCAAGCAGGGTAGGAATGCCGATTTTTCCATACATAGATCTGCATCTATGAATTCTTGAAAAATCGGGTGAGTGTGTTCAGCAAATGCGGACTCGAGATTTTTCAGTGTCTTTCGCTGTAACTACCTCATAGTTTCCGATCTAGTTATCCACGCACACTTGAAAAATCCTTCGACACATACATACATCATGTTAAATACAAGTATCCAGATGCGTCCGATTATACTGGAAGCCTAAGCCAACTTAGCTCAAAGGCTAGGCAGTCCTTCTCTAGCGTAAATTAATTATTCAAAGCGCCCGAGTAAACCTAACCAAAATATTGCATAAAGGGTGAAAGTAACAAAGAACCAGTTGAATGTCGACGCATGCGCGGTGCAAGCACTGCATCATCCGCCATCTTGAACTGCGCGAGTTTACATTAACAATGGCAATTTTTCAATAATTCCACTCAACGACACAAGTTTCACATAGAAACGAGGCGTTTATACACACCTAAATACCAGACTACACTACTAGTGCTAGTTAATAATCTCAATGCCTTAAGTCACCAACACTATTGAAACGAATTTGCGACTGAACGACTTCTCCAAACAGGTAATCAGACTCGCAGTCACCGAGAATAATCATAGTTAATATCCGCCAAATAGTCATTGTTCATGTTGATCGGAGGTCCGGCC
Source organism: Ceramica pisi (assembly GCA_963859965.1). Classification (NCBI taxonomy): domain Eukaryota; kingdom Metazoa; phylum Arthropoda; class Insecta; order Lepidoptera; family Noctuidae; genus Ceramica; species Ceramica pisi. The sequence continues at coordinate 35,826,509 of OY982527.1, read as the reverse complement.
CGGACAGGACAGGACAGTCCTATTTGATACGATCGATTTGACGCAAGCGCATTGCATCCAAACGGGTGGACGACGTCGACGCCATCTTTTATCTATTTCTGAACTGCCACATTACTAATATATTCCACAATCTTAATAACTAATATCAATTTTCAAGTAACTCGGCTTTCCTAAGTCTACTAAATGATCATTTGTCAGTGATGATGAGTGGTTTGCCTTTCTTTTGTCTTAGTATCCTAAGTAAGGCCTATCGATCCGTTTATTCATCTTCTTTTACGTGTTAAATACATTTTTAAAAATTTCTTTAAAAATACAAAAAAGTTAAGTAAGTAAAAATTTTGCAAGTGGCGTCTCTGATTCCGGTAAACGCATAAAATTAACGATATCATAACTCGATACAAACAAAGGAAACAGCCATTTTGAATAGGGGTGGGGATAAGCGTGGCAGGCGGGTTAGATAATCAACTAGTCGCTGCAGAAGTTGCATGGGATTGATATCACGCAAGCGCACTGTAGTTGCATCGACGCCATTTTAAAATAATTTGTGCCCGCCATGATTTCGTGGGGCCGCCATTTCGGTTTACACCTATTACGCGATTTGCGCTTTATCTATTTCAGTTTTTCGATTCAGTCATCATCAACACAAGGCAAATACCAACACATAACTGCTTGGTGAACTAGATCTAAAAAAACTTCAGTCGTTTGTAGAAACTAGTTAAAAAAAAACAGACGTATGCATTTGCTTTCCAATATAACGATCAGGAAAGCCTTAGTAACTTAGGTACTAACCTACCAATCTAATATTATGAAGGACACGCCGAGCTGCCGCCATCTTTGATGTCCTGAACATGTCTGCCGACATAATCATGTTTGATGCCACGACTTCACTAAGAACTATACCTTACCTTCTTCTTCGTTACAGCCGTCATAGTAGTTGTTGTAATAGACATCACGGCAGTAATCGATCGGATCCTGCTTTTTGGCCTCTGCTTCTTCCACCATGCGCTCATAATTTCGAAGTGCTACACACATTTTACAATCGGGAAAAAAGATCTCCGGGGTATACATTATGGGAGACTGCTCAGCGATTCAATGTAGATGACAGGGTAAATTAATTAGTCCACGACGGTATCACGCGGACCACCGATCAGTTGGCGGAGCGAGCGAAAACTGGGCGAGCCGTGTCTTGAGCTAGACGCAATAAAATTTCCAAGGGTCGATACCAGTTACGCATGCGCTTTAGGGCTAATAGAAGGGCGCAGGTTAGTCTCGTTTTAGGTGAGTCTGAATCAACCCTAGGCAGACGAGGCTTTGGGGATCGAGTAAGCAGCGTATTAAGTCTTTATTCTGGGTTTCAAATTATAATTTTGGATAGATTTGATAAATTTGAAACGGTAGATTTCTTTCTATAAAATTATTTCATGCCAACATGCTTTTTCACTTAAGTTAAGGTACTACGGTTGTGTACGTCTCGAAAAACTAAACTTCCTGTTTAGTACTAAATGGCACAGTTTGAATAACTGTACTATAACTTACTTTACTTTTTTAAATCAATGTTCGGTCAGGTGAAAGATGAGGAACTCGAGGAGCAGAAGGCGGCTGACCTTTACGATCCGGAACAACTGGATCCAGAATACCTGGAGACGGATTATGTTCTTTATAAAATATAATTTTTGTCTTCTTCTAGCAACATGAATGGATGACAGTTTTATTCGTTGATAAAGATAAGTAGTAGCTACTTATTAGATTTATTCAGGATGTTGGGCTGCCACAGACGATCCACGGACTATATAACCGAGTGGGTGAACTGGTACCATTACATGATACAAGTGTGATGCAGCCATGAGTTAATATGTTTTAATATAAAAACTATTGTTTTTGAATTATGACAAAAACTCACAAGATCACAGGGTAGTCGTGGACCGAGGACTTGACAAATCACAACTCCTACTATCCGTCAGAGCGTCGAATGGAAGATTGGCGTCGGTGCGCCTGCCAAAGCCGTTATGTGCATTTTTTAAATCTTTTATCTTCGTCCTTGAAATCGTCAAATTGCGCATCGATTACAAAAACAAGTATGTGTTATTTCCGCCTAGAAATCGATTTGACAGTCATTTATGGCAATGAAAAATTGATTATGTGTTCACATCAAACGTTTTTAATTATCTGTTGCACATGTCAGAATTGAATTGCACAAAGATAGTTTGGCAGTTTAAATTTCAACAGTTTGTGTTTTAAAAATTTTCCGTTTAACTTTGCAAAAATGTAAAAAAAAACTTCTGAAACTAAATAAAATCAGGCTCAGGTGAGTCAATTTTGTACAATAATATTGCTGTTTTCTTGGTTTTATTGTTGATATTGAAGACTTGTTTTTAGTCGTGGTCTGTTGTTGCAATTGTGTAATAGTATCGTGATGCTTGGGACATGGACATTGAAAGCTTGGGTAATAATAACTAGGTACCTACTAAATTAGATTTACAGATAACTTGAGTTGATTTATGTTTTTTTTTTCTGTCTCTTTGCATGTACATATCTAAAATACATATTTCGTAAGGTCCATGATTCATTTGTGGGGCTCGGTATCCGTTTATACAATAGACTTCCAATTTCTTATCTTGATCTGCCTTTTAACTCATTTAAAGAAAAAGTAAAATCTAACCTCTGTTCCAAGGCATACTATTCTATTAATGATTATTTAGACGATAAGAATAGTTGGTCGCTGTGTTGAACGCAAGACAAATTATCATGTTCCTTGTGTATAAGCAGATAGTATAGTAGTTTTATGACAGGTTATATGTGTTCATATAATTTTTTATTTTATTTTATTTGATCTTTTATTTTCTTTTTTTTATTTATTTGTCTGACTATGTAAGTAATTTTTTATTATACTTATTTAAATCCACATACGTCAACACTTGCTTAAGTGTGTATTTTGTTTTAGTGTCATAGTGCTAGTAGCTAAGAAGTGATAAATAATGTATATATTTATTTTTGTGTCATGTAAATTTTAGAAGGAATTTTGAATTTTTGGATTACTTTGCATTTTAATTATTGTAAAATTTTAGTTCCTAAAACGTAACAGACAGTTGTGTTGCTGGGGAGTTTGTTGGCCACTTCTTCTCCACAGCTAAAACACTAGGAAGTGGTGACGGGCGGGCGTTTTGGGGGACTGTCTTTTGTAAAACATGACGTTCAAAAAGTGCTGGCCCTCAGCCTAATTTGAATAAATGACTTTTGAATTTTGAATTTTTTTAAAGCTTTTATTTCTGACTGCTGTACAATAATGGCGTCCCGTAGTAATTGGCGAAGGAGACTTCTCGTTGACATGAGCACAGGAAACATTGCTATAGAGACCTCTGAACAAGGTACATCAGATCCTGTCGTATCTACTAGCTATGATACAACAGCAGAACTTCAATTACATCATGAGGAACCGTCCGAGCCCTCTGCTACAGAGTTTGTAAAAAATTGCGATAAGATCATGACCACATCTGCCTCGGTCAATTGCTTCGATATGATCACACCATACCAACACTCAATTTTGTTGCTAACCCTGTTAATTATGCAGATGGGGATAAGTAATCCTACGAGATTTTTGCCACAGGACCTATTGAAAATCAGAAAGCTTGCACTGTTACCTCAACTGTATGCCATGAGTCCGAGTTCAACTTGCATTCGTGAGCAAAAATACGGGGGATTTTGGGACTGGACTCTTCATTCTAGATGAACAAACTGGACAGTTGATAGAAATTGACGAGGAAACTAGGGGAACAGAAGAAAACCACGATGAGTTCAATATTAATGAAATACATGACAACATAAGAAACAGGGACTTTAATAAGAAGCAAAGAGTTAAAGCAAAGCCTTACATGGGAAGAAAAATAGAATTTGATAGTGAAAATTCTAAAAAGACTCAGCTTTATAGCGAAAAGCCAGAGAGATGAAGACTAAAACTTGTACCCATAGCGGTACTGAACCAAAGTCATATAGGACGTTTTTGTGTGGAACTTTCAAGTGAAGAACAAAGAGAAGCTATTTTTCGATATTACTGGAGCTTAGATACGTGGGATGCTAAAATGGCTTACCTTAAAAACTTGATTCGACTTCGTCCTATTAAAAGAAGACGCAAAACTACGCAATCTCAAAACCCTGTTAAAGAGCAAGGATTTGATTGTTTTTTACCTTACGAAAACAACGAACTTATACGTGTGTGCAAAAGTTTTATGCTTAGAACGCTCGTTATGACAAATAATACATTAAACACATGGATAAAGCAATTGCATGACTCCCAATCAAACTCATCTTCTACTGCAAATAAACCAAGGTATCCTTCCTCTAAATCAACTGCAGTAAGAGAATGGTTGGGCTTATTCCCAAAATGCCCTTGTAATTACTGCAGGGCAAGCACATCGCGAATCTATGTTGAGGATTCATTTAGAAAAAAGACATGTTTGAAGTGTATGAGAAGTGGAGCCAGGAAATAAAGAGGGAAATAGCAAAGCGCAAACTATTTTCATCAATTTTAGAAGCTGAAAAAGTCTCGATATATAAGCCAAGAAAGGATCAGTGTGATACCTGTACCTCGTTCAAAGAAGGAAATTTAACGCTGGAAGAATATGAACTTCACAAGGCTAAGAAGGAAGAGGCATACGAAGCCAAGCAGAATGCACAGTCCTTATGTTCATCTGAAATTTTAGTGGTAACATTGGATCTGTAAAGTGTGCTACTATCACCAAAACTTCAGGTGTCAGTACAATAAGTACTATAAGCAAAAACTGCAAATACATAATTATACCTAGTATTGTAACAACGATAAAGACGTCCATTTATATGTATGGCACTAAGGCAATGGCGGAGTAACGGCAAACGAATTCACCACTTGCCTGATAAGACTTTCTTAACATTCAACTTGACGAAGGATACAAAAAAAAAAAAATTGATATTGGACGGCTGCAGCTACCAGAATAGAAACTGAGTGCTGTCTTCATCATTACTGAACCTTTCCGCGAATAAAAATATAGAAATTGACCAGCTAATACTAGAAAAAGGACACACAATGATGCAAGTGGATAGCGTGCACTCGACATAAGAACATCTATTTAAACCACCAAATTATTCACGCAATGACTACATCAATCTCATGGCACAAGCCCAACCATCAAAACCTTATGTAATTCATCACCTGGAATAGATTTTTTTTTAACTATGAGCTTGTTTCACGACCAGGAAAAAAGGCTGGTGACCCTGTAGTTACAGATATCAGAGGCTTACTTATGCCAATATTAACATGAACCCAGAAAGGAAAGATTTATCTGATATGAGGTCTAGTGACACTCCAAATCCAGTAAAATCGCGAGGGACACTCCAAATCCAGTAAAATCGCGAGGGACACTCCAAATCCAGTAAAATCGCGAGGGAGAGAACAATCAACAGTTGGGGGGATGTTTAAAGTCATTGAAAAGGTTATAACATTCATTTCGAATCCTTCAAAACAGAAAGAGAAGAACCTTCAACAATCTGGAAGCAAGCATGATAGGAAAACCATTCAAGAAAATTTCAAAAGGCTGGTGAAAATTTTCAGAGTGGCAGGAGCCATTTGGTGATTTCCCATCCTTAAAATGGAGTAATTTTTAGATCTTCTGAACCGATTTTGAGCCCGCCACGTTATTTTGTGAGTGTCACAGGCTATAATATAAACCCGAAAAATACCGCCCAACGAAGTGGACACGGGTCAACTAGTTACTAATAATTGGAAATAATCGTATCCAGAGGTTGAAGAATGGCTAACAAGTAGTCGATGATAAAGCCATACGTTTATTCAATCTATTTGATACCGACTCCTGTTAGAATTAGCTCTAGTTAATACATTTCTGAAAACCTAGGCGAAGACAATGACAGTTGAAATGTCAGAAACCTCAATATCATTTTTGAAGACATACGTGTGGGGTATCTATGGATAGATACCCCACACGTATGGATTTGATAAAAAAAAAATTATTGGGGTGGTCCCCATACTTAGAACTGAAACTCAAAATTTATTGTTTTTTTTTCTTTTATTGTGTGAAAATCTTAATGCGGTTCACAGAATACATCTACTTACCAAGTTTCAACAGCATAGTTCTTATAGTTTCGGAAAAAAGTGGCTGTGAAATACGGATGGACAGACAGACAGATAGACAAGACGAATCTATAAGGATTCCGTTTTTGCCATTTGGCTACGGACCCTAAAAAATGGTGTGTTATGTGTCAAAGTAAGAAAAAGACTGAAAAATATTCGTGCTAAATAAGTGATAAAGAGTGATAATAAACCGCTGACTGCTAACCCTACGGTGTCCCGATGATATTCCACGCACAAGCGTAAGTAGTATTAATAGGTTACGGGCCAGACATCATTGGAGGATTCACATCGGAAGTGAAGGACTGCAGTTTAAGGATCCGCCCTGCATAAAAGATAATATTACGGGTAAAGTACAAATTGGTCTACTAGAAGGAAAAAATAACTGGGAAAGCGAAAGCGCTTGATGTGCTACAAGGCTCGTTCCAAAGACCCATCAACAAGCAACATGTTTTAAGTCTAGAACAAATCACCGTGGACGTAAAAACGTTCGAACAATTCACATTGCAGCACACGCACAAAAAGAGTCAAGTCTGGTAAAGCGTAATAAAAACGAGACGTTTTTATGGAGATGTGATAACCGTGTATCGTGCTCTGCAACTATAACGTTGAATAGTGGCCGTACCAATATTTTGAGGAAGACGGATCACACCTGCGCATCAAACAGTCATCGAAATGAGGTACTTAAATTATTTGACCAATGTAGGAAAGACGTGTGCGAGAATTTAGAACCAGTTCAGCAAATTTTTAAGAATGATGCACATAAAATACGGGAAACAATTTGGTCTGAAGAGGATGAAAAGTACAGAAATTGGATACCGTCCTTTTCTTCAGTTAAAAGTGCTTTGTATCGTGAAAGAAGAAAGTTCCTTGATGTCAAGACATTAGTTTTTAAAAGTTTAGAAGAAGTTACATTTCAAAAACATTAAAAACCAATTTCTTGGTTTGCGAAGATGTAATTGATGATAAAATTTTAATATTTGCTTCTACAATTGCAACAAAATTGTGTAAACAACCGAGATTGGTCAATCGTTCTAGGCCATTGCTGCTTCACGACAACGCAAGACCACACACTGCACAAAAAACAACCACTAAGTTAGATGAGCTACAATTGGAATGTCTGCGACATCCACCGTACTCCCCGGACTTTGCTCCAACGGATTACCATTTTTTCCGGAATTTGGACAACTTCTTACAAGGAAAAAAATTCAACTCTGATGCGGCAGTCCAAACCGCCTTCAAAGAGTTTAGTTAGAGATGGCAAAAATGCATAGATAACAACGGTGCATACTTTGATTAACTAAATATATTTAAAAAAAAAACGACTTTATATTCCTCCCGTATAAAACGTCAATTTCATATGTAAGGACCTAATATTTAATATGTATTCCCTATAGCGAAAATTATAGATGGTGTTATAACACAGGGTCTTCTTTCTCGAAATCAAGCAGGCAGGAATGCCGATTTTTCCATACATAGATCTGCATCTTTGAATTCTTGAAAAATCGGGTGAGTGTGTTCAGCAAATGCGGACTCGAGATTTTTCAGTGTCTTTCGCTGTAACTACCTCATAGTTTCCGATCTAGTTATCCACGCACACTTGAAAAATCCTTCGACACATACATACATCATCATTCATTCATACACATAAATAGCACATATTTATGGATTGAGTGGTCAGATAGACAGCCACCATGTTAAATACAAGTATCCAGATGCGTCCGATTATACTGGAAGCCTAAGCCAACTTAGCTCAAAGGCTAGGCAGTCCTTTTCTAGCGTAAATTAATTATTCAAAGCGCCAGAGTAAACCTAACCAAAATATTGCATAAAGGGTGAAAGTAACAAAGAACCAGTTGAATGTCGACGCATGCGCGGTGCAAGCACTGCATCATCCGCCATCTTGAACTGCGCTAGTTTACATTAACAATGGCAATTTTTCAATAATTCCACTCAACGACATAAGTTTCACATAGAAACGAGGCGTTTATACATACCTAAATACCAGACTACACTACTAGTGCTAATCTCAATGCCTTAAGTCACCAACACTATTGAAACGAATTTGCGACTGAACGACTTCTCCAAACAGGTAATCAGACTCGCAGTCACCGAGAATAATCATAGTTAATATCCGCCAAATAGTCATTGTTCATGTTGATCGGAGGTCCGACCCGGACAGGACAGGATAGTCCTAACTATTTGATACGATCGATTTGACGCAAGCGCATTCCATCCAAACGGGTGGACCACGTCGACGCCATCTTTTATCTATTTCTGAACAGCCACGTTACTAATATATTCCACAATCTTAATAACTAATATCAATTTTCAAGTAACTCGGCTTTCCTAAGTCTACTAAATGATCATTTGTCAGTGATGATGAGTGGTTTGCCTTTTTTTTGTCTTAGTATCCTAAGTAAGGCCTATCGACTTTTTATTACAAGAATGAAATGTGTGAATGTTTATTTAAAACGAATAATAAAAAGAAATAATAATATGATTCAATTCTGCAAATACAGTCAGTATATTTATGGGATCGAATTTTTTTTTTATTATTCGTTATATTCATTAGAAAACCAGCGTCAGACAGCATCAGTCTGTCTGACATATCGCTGAAATGGACCTTTTTAGTGCAGCCCTGAGACACGCACTTAGTTTAGCATACCTACCATTATTTATTATTTTTAAGTTTTACCATGTACCGTGCGTGTTTTATGTATGTACTGAATAAATATTCTTTCTTTCTTCTTTCTTTCTTATATAAATGGTTGGATTACTGACACGACCCATGACTTTTGTGCAAAGCAGGTTCCTAATTTTATTTGGATTAGCCGTGTTTGCCAACATCACATACGTAAATAAAATCAGTAAACGAACTACAACTGTACACGAGTCGTATAAATAAAAGGTCCCTCTTTCTGGCACCTTTTCGGGAACAGCCGGTAAAATTTTTAACACATAATTTTGTTTACTCCGAACAAGAAAATTAGGAAAAAAAGATTTCCTTTAGTTGCATCTCTACAACAATAATTTAAGTTATTTATTTAACCCAAATATTAAGGTATTCATAATTTGGGTAAATATTAATATCTACCCGAAAATTCTATTTTTTCTATTAATTATATTTCCGTTTATTCATCTTCTTTCACGTGTTAAATACATTTTTTAAAATTTCTTAAAAAATACAAAAAAGTTAAGTAAGTAAATAATTTGTAAGTGGCGTCTCTGATTCCGGTAGTGAACGCATAAAATTAACGATATCATAACTCGATACAAACAAAGGAAACAGCCATTTTGAATAGGGGTGGGGATAAGCGTGGCAGGCGGGTTAGATAATCAACTAGTCGCTGCAGAAGTTGCATGGGATCGATATCACGCAAGCGCACTGCAGTAGCATCGACGCCATTTTAAAATAATTTGTGCCCGCCATGATTTCGTGGGGCCGCCATTTCGGTTTACACCGATTACGCGATTTGCGCTTTATCTATTTCAGTTTTTCGATCCAGTCATCATCAGCACACGGCAAAATACCAACACATAACTGCTTGGTGAACTAGATCTAAAAAAACCTCAGTCGTTTGAAGAAACTAGTTAAAAAAAACAGACGTATGCATTTGCTTTCCAATATAACGATCAGGAAAGCCTTAGTAACTTAGGTACTAACCTACCAATCTAATATTATTACGCGCCGAGCTGCCGCCATCTTTGATGTCCTGAACATGTCTGCCGACATAATCATGTTTGATGCCACGACTTCACTAAGAACTATACCTTACCTTCTTCTTCGTTACAGCCGTCATAGTAGTTGTTGTAATAGACATCACGGCAGTAATCGATCGGATCCTGCTTTTTGGCCTCTGCTTCTTCCACCATGCGCTCATAATTTCGAAGTGCTACACACATTTTACAATCGGGAAAAAAGATCTCCGGGGTATACATTATGGGAGACTGCTCAGCGATTCAATGTAGATGACAGGGTAAATTAATTAGTCCACGACGGTATCACGCGGACAACCGATCAGTTGGCGGAGCGAGCGAAAACTGGGCGAGCCGTGTCTTGAGCTAGACGCAATAAAATTTCCAAGGGTCGATACCAGTTACGCATGCGCTTTAGGGCTAACAGAAGGGCGCAGGGGCGCAGTTCCGATATAGCAACGAAGCGACCTTAATAACTCTAATGTAAGGCTTAATTTACGTAGCAAAATAAAATTACGTTTTATTCTCAAATTTCTTGCGTCACCACTTTCAGCCGTATGTAAATATTGCTATGGTTGACTTCTAAATGCTGTCAAATTTGACGGTTAGTCTCGTTTTAGGTGAGTCTGAATCAACCCTAGGCAGACGAGGCTTTGGGGATCGAGTAAGCAGCGTATTAAGTCTATATTCTGGGTTTCAAATTATAATTTTGGATAGATTTGATAAATTTGAAACGGTAGATTTCTTTCTATAAAATTATTTCATGCCAACATGCTTTTTCACTTAAGTTAAGGTACTACGGTTGTGTACGTCTCGAAAAACTAAACTTTCTGTAAACAGAACAACAGACAGACAGACAGACAGACAGTTATTCAAACTGTGCCATTTAGTACTAAAGTACTAAATGGCACAGTTTGAATAACTGTACTTTAACTTACTTTACTTTTTTAAATCAATGTCCGGTCAGGTGAAAGATGAGGAACTCGAGGAGCAGAAGGCGGCTGACCTTTACGATCCGGAACACCTGGATCCAGAATACCTGGAGCCGGATTATGTCCTTTATAAAATATTATTTTTTGTCGTCTTCTAGCAACATGAATGGATGACAGTTTTATTCGTTGATAAAGATAAGTAGTAGCTACTTCTTAGATTTATTCAGGATGTTGGGCTGCCACAGACGATCCACGGACTATATAACCGAGTGGGTGAACTGGTACCATTACATGATACAAGTGTGATGCAGCCATGAGTTAATATGTTTTAATATAAAAACTATTGTTTTTGAATTATGACAAAAACTCACAAGATCAGAGGGTAGTCGTGGACCGAGGACTCGACAAATCACAACTCCTACTATCCGTCAGAGCGTCGAATGGAAGATTGGCATCGGTGCGCCTGCCAAAGCCGTTATGTGCATTTTTTTAATCTTTTTTCTTGTCCTTGAAATCGTCGAATTGCGCATCGATTACAAAAACAAGTATGTGTTATTTCCGCCTAGAAATCGATTTGACAGTCATTTATGGCAATGAAAAATTGATTATGTGTTCACATCAAACGCTTTTAATTATCTGTTGCACATGTCAGAATTGAATTGCACAAAGATAGTTTGGCAGTTTGAATTTCAACAGTTTGTGTTTTAAACTTTTTCCGTTTAACTTTGCAAAAAAGTAAAAAAAAACTTCTGAAACTAAATAAAATGATATGTAATGGTATCGTGATGCTTGGGACATGGACATTGAAAGCTTGGGTGGTAATAACTAGGTACCTACTAAATTAGATTTACAGATCACTTAAGTTGATTTAGTTTTTTTTCTCTCTCTCTTTGCATGTACATATCTAAAGCTTTTATTTCTGACTGCTGTAAAATAATGGCGTCCCGTAGTAATTGGCGAAGGAGACTTCTCGTTGACATGAGCACAGGAAACATTGCTATAGAGACCTCTGAACAAGGTACATCAGATCCTGTCATATCTACTAGCTATGATACAACAGCAGCACTTCAATTACATCATGAGGAAACGTCCGAGCCCTCTGCTACAGAGATTGTAAAAAATTGCGATAAGATCATGACCACATCTGCCTCGGTCAATTGCTTCGATATGATCACACCAAACCAACACTCAATGTCAAACTCAAACTCACTCAAAATTGCAAACCCAAAATTACTTATCCCCATCTGCATAATTATGCAGATGGGGATAAGTAATCCTACGAGATTTTTGCCACAGGACCTATTGAAAATCAGAAAGCATGCACTGTTACCTCAACTGTATGCCATGAGTCCGAGTTCAACTTGCATTCGTGAGCAAAAATACGGGGGATTTTGGGACTGGACACTTCATTCTAGATGAACAAACTGGACAGTTGATAGAAAATGACGAGGAAACTAGGGGAACAGAAGAAAACCACGATGAGTTCAATATTAATGAAATACATGACAACATAAGAAACAGGGACTTTAATAAGAAGCAAAGAGTTAAAGCAAAGCCTTACATGGGAGAAAAATAGAATTTGATAGTGAAAATTCTAAAAAGACTCAACTTTATAGCGAAAAGCCAGAGAGATATGAAGACTAAAACTTGTACCCATAGCGGTACTGAACCAAAGTCATATAGGACGTTTTTGTGTGGAACTTTCAAGTGAAGAACAAAGAGAAGCTATTTTTCGATATTACTGGAGCTTAGATACGTGGGATGCTAAAATGGCTTACCTTAAAAACTTGATTCGACTTCGTCCTATTAAAAGAAGACGCAAAACTACGCAATCTCAAAACCCTGTTAAAGAGCAAGGATTTGATTGTTTTTTACCTTACGAAAACAACGAACTTATACGTGTGTGCAAAAGTTTTATGCTTAGAACGCTCGTTATGACAAATAATACATTAAACACATGGATAAAGCAATTGCATGACTCCCAATCAAACTCATCTTCTACTGTAAATAAACCAAGGAATCCTTCCTCTAAATCAACTGCAGTAAGAGAATGGTTGGGCTTATTCCCAAAATGCCCTTGTAATTACTGCAGGGCAAGCACATCGCGAATCTATGTTGAGGATTCATTTAGAAAAAAGACATGTTTGAAGTGTATAAGAAGTGGAGCCAGGAAATAAAGAGGGAAATAGCAAAGCGCAAACTATTTACATCAATTTTAGAAGCTGAAAAAGTCTCGATGTATAAGCCAAAAAAGGATCAGTGTGATACCGGTACCTCGTTCAAAGAAGGAAATTTAACGCTGGAAGATTATGAACTTCAGAAGGCTAAGAAAGAAGAAGCATACGAAGCCATTAAGAATGCACAGTCCTTATGTTCATCTGAAATTTTAGTGGTAACATTGGATCTGTAAAGTGTGCTACTATCACCAAAACTTCAGGTGTCAGTACAATAAGTACTATAAGCAAAAACTGCAAATACATAATTATACCTTGTATTGTAACAACGATAAAGACGTCCATTTATATGTATGGCACTAAGGCGATGGCGGAGTAACGGCAAACGAATTCACCACTTGCCTGATAGACTTTCTTAACATTCAACTTGACGAAGGATACAAAAAAATTATATTGATATCGGACGGCTGCAGCTACCAGAACAGAAACTGAGTGCTGTCTTCATCATTACTGAACCTTTCCGCGAATAAAAATATAGAAATTGACCAGCTAATACTAGAAAAAGGACACACAATGATGAAAGTGGATATTGTGCACTCGACATTAGAACATCTATTTAAAACACCAATTTATTCACCCAATGACTACATCAATCTCATGGCACAAGCCCAACCATCAAAACCTTATGTAATTCATCACCTGGAATAGAATTTTTTTTTTAACTATGAGCTTGTTTCACGACCAGGAAAAAAGGCTGGTGACCCTGTAGTTACAGATATCAGAGGCTTACTTATGCCAATATTAACATGAACCCAGAAAGAAAAGATTTATCTGATATGAGGTCTAGTGACACTCCAAATCCAGTAAAATCGCGAGGGAGAGAACAATCAACAGTTGGGGGGATGTTGAAAGTCATTGAAAAGGTTATAACATTCATTTCGAATCCTTCAAAACAGAAAGAGAAGAACCTTCAACAATCTGGAAGCAAGCCTGATAAGAAAACCATTCAAGAAAATTTCAAAAGGCTGGTGAAAAATTTCAGAGTGGCAGGAGCCATTTGGTGATTTCCCATCCTTAAAATGGAGTAATTTTTAGATCTTCTGAACCGATTTTGAGCCCGCCACGTTATTTTGTGAGTGTCACAGGCTATAATATAAACCCGAAAAATACCGCCCAACGAAGTGGACACGGGTCAGCTAGTTACTAATAATTGGAAATAATCGTATCCGGAGGTTGAAGAATGGCTAACAAGTAGTCGATGATAAAGCCATACGTTTATTCAATCTATTTGATACCGACTCCTGTTAGAATTAGCTCTAGTTAATACATTTCTGAAAACCTAGGCGAAGACAATGACAGTTGAAATGTCAGAAACCTCAATATCATTTTTGAAGACATACGTGTGGGGTATCTATGGATAGATACCCCACACGTATGGATTTGATGAAAAAAAAAAATTATTGGAGGGGTCCCCATACTTAGAACTGAAACTCAAAATTTATTGTTTTTTTTTTTCTTTTATTGTGTGAAAATCTTAATGCGGTTCACAGAATACATCTGCCTACTTACCAAGTTTCAACAGCATAGTTCTTATAGTTTCGGAAAAAAGTGGCTGTGAAATACGGATGGACAGACAGACAGATAGACAAGACGAATCTATAAGGATTCCGTTTTTGCCATTTGGCTACGGACCCTAAAAAATGGTGTGTTATGTGTCAAAGTAAGAAAAAGACTGAAAAATATTCGTGCTAAATAAGTGATAAAGAGTGATAATAAACCGCTGACTGCTAACCCTACGGTGTCCCGATGATATTCCACGCACAAGCGTAAGTAGTATTAATAGGTTACGGGTCAGACAACATTGGAGGATTCACATCGAAAGTTAAGGACTGCAGTTTAAGGATCCGCCCTGCATAAAGGAGAATATTACGGGTAAAGTACAAATTGGTCTACTAGAAGGAAAAAATAACTGGGAAAGCGAAAGCGCTTGATGTGCTACAAGGCTCGTTCCAAAGACCCATCAACAAGCAACACGTTTTAAGTCTAGAACAAATCACCGTGGACGTAAAAACGTTCTAACAATTCACATCGCAGCACACGCACAAAAAGAGTCAAGTCTGGTAAAACGTAATAAAAACGAGACGTTTTTATGGAGATGTGATAACCGTGTATCGTGCTCTGCAACTATAACGTTGAATAGTGGCCGTACCAATATTTTGAAGAAGACGGATCACACCTGCGCATCAAACAGTCATCGAAATGAGGTACTTAAATTAATTTACCAATGTAGGAAAGACGTGTGCGAGAATTTAGAACCAGTTCAGCAAATTTTTAAGAATAATGCACATAAAATACGGGAAACAATTTGGTCTGAAGAGGATGAAAAGTACAGAAATTGGATACCGTCTTTTTCTTCAGTTAAAAGTGCTCTGTATCGTGAAAGAAGAAAGTTCCTTGATGTCAAGAAATTAGTTTTTAAAAGTTTAGAAGAAGTTACATTTCAAAAACATTAAAAACCAATTTCCTGGTTTGCGAAGATGGAATTGATGATAAAATTTTAATATTTGCTTCTACAATTGCAACAAAATTGGTGATCAATCAAAAGATCAAAAAGGTGTTCTATGGTTTGTTGCCCAACAAAAGAGAAACTACTTATGTCCGTTTTTTTTTAATTTATTAAAAAGCAAATCAGGGGTAAACATACTTCAGTTTAAATGTGACTATGAGCAAGCTCAATTTAATGCTGTCCAGATTGTATATCCAGAGGCTAAAATTACCGGTTGCTTCTATCATTACAATTGTGCCGTCTGGCGCAAATTAAATAACATGAAATTAAATAAAACAACATCAGAAAGAAGTTTTTGTAGGCTTATTACTATATTGCCCATGCTTATCTTCCCATAAAATAAGTGTATACAAAGATAATCATAGAACAACAAATCAAGTAGAAGGATGGCATCGACGTCTTCGAGCCCGAATACCACAAAGCTCTAATTTTTATTTATTTAAATATCAGGACAACAGACTAACACGTTGCCTTTTCAAGACAGTTAATAAGACTAGACGGAATTCGGACATTTTATTTGACGAAAAATACAGCTCGTTACTGAAAAAATTACAAAAAAAAGAAATGACTCCGATTAACTTTTGAAAAAGAATAATATACATGCGTCTTCTAATCAAGTGTAAGCAAAACAAAACATAAATATTTCTGAGTGAGAATCAACTTTTAATTGTGATTTTAAGGCATAATTATGATGGTCCATTTTTATGAATATCATCATCATGGTTACGTGATTATTGTAGGTCATAAATAAATTCAAATTAATTTAGTGTTCTGACCCAAGAAAGTCGTTTTTGTGTTTTAAATTTTTTTATGACGTATTTGTATTTTGAAGTTTTTGTTTTAAGCTAAGTTTTAAATTAAGTTTAAGTTAAGTTTTGTTTTGTATATATGTCGCAGGGATATGATAAAAACAGGGATTTGGCCAAATCCCTAAGGGATTTGATCAAATCACGGAGGATGTTAAAATAACAACACGATTTTATCATTTCCCTAAGCAAATCTGGTGATTTGACAAATCCCACCAAAGAAATCTAGTGATTTGAACAAATCCCAAAATTGGTTCAGTGAAATGACAAAAATAGCTTTTCTGTGGTATTTTAAAGGCTTATTTTGAAGATTACCTACATAATTATAATAATAAGGTGTAGTACAATGCAATATTGATCTCAAAAATCACCACTAGAACATAATTATTTGAAAAAAAAAAAAAAATTGAAAAATGTAACGTATGATATGCCTATTTGTAATATTCATTTATTAAAACACGTAGCAGATTTGTGGCAACGTGAATTACACAGAACATTATTTTTCTTACAGGCACATTTATTCGTTTTGCATCGTCCTTTGGACTCTTGGCAAGAACACTGTTTGAATCCTTGACCTCCAAATAAAGATAATTTTCCTGCAATTTCACGCAAACACAGCTTAGTCGATGGAACTGAATCGGTTAATGTAACTATAGATAATTGAAGAGCGTTTCTAGGAAGCCAATCTCTTATGATGCCAACTGAAGTACCTACCGATTTGAAATAAATTGTTTTTTGTATCTAATACAATCCCTGTAATAATATTTGCATCTAGTGGACCTCTGTCTACTTTTGGTACATCAATCAAAACGGTGGAACCAACTAATACATCCTTGAATTTTTTCGAACAAGTTTCTTTCATTTATTCAGCAGACAACGAAGCGCGACCGCGACGTAAACAAGAACTGGACATGTTTTATTATCATTTCACTGAATCAATTTAGGGATTTGTTCAAATCTCTAGATTTGTTTAGGGAAATGATAAAATCGTGTTGTTATTTTAACATCCTCCGTGATTTGATAAAATCCCTTAGCGAATTGACCAAATCCCTGTTTTTATCATATTCCTGCGACATATATAGTTTCATGATACCTACCAAAAATTCGTATATTTATGTTAAAAAAAGCAAATAAATCTTTTTAATCTCCATTACGCATTTTTATTAACTCTTTGTGTTTGTGGCCCTGTTCAGAAACCGAATATAAGGTGATTCTTTTTATTTTTCATGTGAACTAGACGTTTTGGGAGTTGCCGTTTTAAGAAAAGGTCTATTTGGGAAATGGTGTTTTGGAAAAGTGGACGAAGTGGGAAATAGCCATTTAGGGAATTACCATTTTGGGAAGTGGACGTTTTGGGAAGTGGACGTTTTGGGAGAGTGAATGATTTGGGAAGTGTACGTTTAGGACCTAAAGGGGCGACGCTTCCTACGGATCCGCCGTAGTCAGCGGCAGTCGGAGGCGGTGACGCCGACGGGACCCACTCGCTCGGGTTTTCTGTTTTCGTTCATAAGTTTCTGTTTATAGAAGAAGTAGGTTATTTCATGAGAAAGATGGAAGAAGACATTTTAATTACTGAAAATCAAAAAGGTAATGATACTTTATTGTACGATGGGCATAGGTTTAATAAAACTAACCGAATAAATAAAGACGGAAGTTCGTTTTGGCGATGTGTCAATAAAAACGAGTGTAGTGGGTCGGTTACTGTGGACATACATTTGAAGAAAATAATGAGGAAATCTCAGCATAAATGTTTACCTCACCTGGAAAAAAACGATATACTACTTAACATGAACAAATTGAAAAAAACAAGTGTGCAAGAATTTGACGCCTATAAAGGGGCTATTTGAAAAAGCATTTGACACAATGAATACGTCGAGCAAATCATTACCAACATTTCATGAAAAAAGGACACTTTATACAAAGCAAGGAAAAAAATTTTAAATGTCGATAAACTGACTTTTCATACACTCAAAGATGTATCTGTACCTGAAAGCCTTGCTCATAACTTTTTATCAGCACAAGATGGACAAGAAGATAAAATGCTGGTTTTCACTTCAAAATTATAAAAGGATCAAGTACCCATTATTGGTACGGTGATGGAACATTCAAGAGTGTTCCAAAACCTTTTTACCAACTTTATACTTATAGATCTGAATTCTGATGTAAATACAACATCACTAGTTCCTGTCGTATACGCACTTCTGCCTGATAAAAGTAAAATTACTTACACAAGGTTTTTTCGCTTGATTAGAGACGTCCTGGGGGTGACGATGAAAACATTTAAAAGCGATTATGAAATTGCAGCTATGAATGCGGTCAAAGAAGTTTTTCCACTTGTTAAAGTCAGCGGTTGTTATTATCACTACCAAAAAGCTGTTTGGAAGAAGGCTAAAGAACTAAAAGTTAACGAAACAAGTGACCACAGAAATATTATTCGGAGAGCAGCTATTCTGCCACTTCTGCCATCACATTTCATAGCAGAAGGGTGGCAAATTATATCTGAAAAGATAGAAGCTGCTCGTAATATGGACAATTTCCTTCAGTATTTTGAAAAGCAGTGGATCAGATTGGGCTCAACACTTCTTAGCTGTGCTGGACAACGTCATCGTACGACAAACGCACTGGAAGGATGGCATCATCGACTAAATGTTTTGATTCCAAAACGTCCATCCTTGTTTAATTTTATCCATAAACTAAAGAAAGAATCCAAACATTTCGACATACTCATGAAAAATTATCTTTTTACAGTAAGAAGAAAAAATCGTAGAAATAAAGATATACAATTTGACACACAGTATAACAAATTATTAGTAAAACTAAAAGCCAAAAAAATATCTGTTCAATATTTTTTTCACAAGATAATTTATTACCAACTATTATTATAATTTGAGCTTCCAGTGTGATTATTTGGTAAAAAATAATCTTTTTTTGTTATATGACACATTGTAAGGTGCTTTGTTGATTTAATACTTTATAGCCATAATAATCATAATGTTTTTTTTTTTTGTTATATGACACATTGTAAGGTGCTTTGTTGATTTAATACTTTTTTGCCATAATAATCATAATGGTTTTTTTTTTTTGTTATATGACACATTGTAAGGTGCTTTGTTGATTTAATACTTTTTCGCCATGATAATCTTAATGTTTTTTTTTTGTTATATGGCACATTGTAAGGTGCTTTGTTGATTTAATACTTTTTCGCCATAATAATCATAATGTTTTTTTTTAGTTAGTTGTATGACACATTGTAAGATGCGTTGTTTTTCGCTATGATTGTTTTATTTTAATAATAAATGTTTTCTGCTAAGTTTTTTGTTTGCATTTCGTATAAAATATAACATAACCTAGAAAATTAACTTAGATTTTTCATGTCATTTAACTCATGGAATGAGTTGGTAAAAGTTGGCCATTTGGAGAATTAGCCACTTTACGAATTAGTCCTTTTACGAATGAGTCCTTTCACGAATTAGGCATTTTACTACTTAGTCCTTTTGAGAATTAGCCATTTCGCGAATTAGTCCTTTTGAGAACTAGTCCATTCGCGAATTGGCCTTTTTGCGACTGTGTGCCATTTTACGAATTAGGCATTATACGACTAAACGGCTCCACCGAGCTGCGGCAAAACCGAGCACTGGCGGCGGAGCGGCTGGAGTATTACCGACGCCTGAGTTTGCCGGAGCTCGTGGAGGAGCGGCGGCAACTGGAGCCCGGGGAGGTGGCGGCGCTTTGTGCGCGCTTGCGCACCGCCGTGGCCGCCACTGAAGAAAAGCTGGCGAAACTGCCAAATTAGGGGAGCTCTGTACGCGTTCCTATTTACTGGTCTTTTTAAAATCCATAATCATCCTGTGCTCGGTGCTGCTTTGCGCAGCATTGCCTCAGGATGATAATGGATTGAAAAGACCAATATTGTTAATCGGACTCGTATAGAGCTCCCCCAATGTTAAATGAACTTTTCTTTTTCTTTTTGTAAATAAATTCATAAAATTCACGATTGTTTTTATTGACTACTAGCTGTACCCGCGACTTCGTCCGCGCGGAATAATATTTTATTATATATCAATAAAATTAAATACAATTTCTAAAATAAAAGTAGTCTAAGTTAGTCCTTATTACATCAGCTATCTGCCAGTGAAAGTCCCATCAAAATCAGTCCAGCCATTTCAGAGATTAGCCGGAACAAACAGACGGACAGACAGACAAAAATGTATGGATTAAGGATGTATACGTACCGTGTATACATACATAATCCATATGAAAAAGCAGTTGTTTTAATATTACAATCAGACACTCCAATTTTATTTTTCTGTATAGATGTATAGGTTAGCTTTTAGCGAGAGGGACAGATATAATTGCTTAAAATAGTTGTATCTCGTACTAACAGAAGAATCCTATTGTTGTTTGTGGTGTGTACCTAGAGTAAGGATTGTTTTTATATATATATTTTCGGCTTGGTTGCAAAGGCCTGTGCCAACTTTTTCGAAAGAAATCTATTCCATAAAACATAATAATACCTGTTTTTTATTTAAAACTGATATAGTAGTCGGTTGCCAAAAAAAAGTCACATTATTTTGCATTTACTTGGTTAGATTATTTTTTACTACAGGAAAACAAGCAACCCACAAATACATCGACATTTAATTAAAAAAATTCAAATCCTTTTAACCCAACGTTGCTTAGGATGTCCAGACGATTCTAATGATGTCCCATTAGTTAAAATCTATCGAGTTCTTTGTGCGGATACTCGAATAGGATTCAATGTGTTACAGAATTGCGGAAAAAAACGGCGCGGTGAAAAATCGCAGTGCGAACAGGACCTTAGGTAGCAAAAAACGTAAGCAGCGTGTCAAAACAAAGCCATACGAACTACACTTAAAATCATACGTTTTGGAGCAGTCAGCCAACTGGCTGACTGATTTGGACTGATGGATGCCGCCAGGCTTAAATCTAATAAATCTCGCTGAAAGTCTGAAATTGCTAAAAATGATAAACTAAGTTCATCCATTGCGCTTGTTCCTTCCCAACACTAATTGATGCCTTCGCCCCCCGCTTTGGCACATATAATGATAATTTGCATACGCAAGTCCTGCAACAACCACACATAATAATATGTGGTCCAAACTCGTTTAAAAAACTTATGATTGACACAATTGATTGAAACATCGTGCTCACTGTGTAAATTATTGTTTTTCTAGCTTTATCGATTAATATCCGTACAAATATACCGTCGACATAAACACATGGTTATCCCTAATCATCATAGAGATATGCTGCCTCATTGGTTTAGTCAGAATCACGCCAAGCGTGGGGTCCTGGGTTCGATTTCCAGGTCAGGGAGTGTTAGGCTGCGTTTCAACCACAGATGTTCTAGGACGCGTAGCGAGGTATTTGTTTGTTAAGAACCAATACAATCGCTTCATTCACGTAACCTCGCTCAGCACAAGGGATTCTGTTGGTTCTTAACAAATACATACCTCACTACGCATCCTCGTACATATCTGGTGGAATGCAGCCTTAAGGGGGTATTTTATTCATTAGAACTTTCTCAGTACTGTTTGGGATCTATTTAAGATATCATACAGAATACATCGCAATGCAAATACATTTTAAACACGTACATAAATAAGAATAAACTAAAAACAAGCAGGTAAGTATAAAATAAATTGTGAAACGCAATTATAATTGGCTAGCAGGCTGGCGCAGCTGGAACAGAGCTATAACCGATTGGGTGACAAGAATCGGTAGATCTTTGAATAACTAACAACGCCGTGAGTGCCAAATTCTACCAATTTATAAAACAACATTCGCATGTGTCAAATAAGCCTCAATTCCCATACATTATTGACAGATTATGACTGACATAAGTCAATGGTTAAAAACTTTTTAAAACAAGCTTCCATGCATCTTGGATGTTTCCCCATATTTTGAACTTAACGTGACGTTGTATTAGATTTCGTGTTCTCCACAGCAAGCCATTTCATTTGATTTGATCTGATACACATACTGTGGTAGTGCAGAAAAATAACTAGTCCAACATCTTGAATGATTCGCCATATTGGAATTAGAATGACGTCACATATCTAAGCATGCATCGTCATCCAAAATAAGTGTTTATACCAAATTTCAGCTCAACTGATTTAAAATTCAGTTGCAAGATTCCACCCTGACAAACATACATACATTGCAAGTTACTTGTAAATGTAATATTAGTAGAATTCGCAATCTGATGCGTAAACAAGACAATGAATACAAGCAAAGCCTGGGTGAGACTCACATAGACAAGGAAAACATAGGCGAAAAGATAGAAGGCCATGTTTCATGTTAGTCAATAATGATGAATTAATTATTATTTATTCTGTTTATTTATATAGCTGACCGGGGAAACGTTGTTTAGCCAAAAAAAATAAGTACCCTACAACCTGTTCTCAGACCTGAGAACACAGAAAATCAAACAAAACAGTCAAGCCATTTTCAAGAAGTTCGATAACAAACACCATGACACAAGATAATCATAAATTAACAGTAATAGTTGAAATTGTAGCCCACCACAGTACAGGAACAGAATCCAGGCTACCGGGTCAAAGGCTCCAGACAAATGAATCTCCTAACAATATGAATTACTAAGGATTATTAAGATGAATGAATTATTCTTTAAAGCAGAAAATTCCAGTTAGGATCAAGGCAGCATCAGTACAAATGTTATGTAGTCAACAATTATTTTACAGATCATGGTAGTTGCAAGTTGCCCTAAAACATAACTAAGCAATACTTTGTGAATGGCTTCATAAATCCAAAAGAAAGTTCAACATCATTCTTTGCCCTTAAGGTGCCATTCCACCAGAGATGTGCGAGGATGTGAAGTAAGGGATGGGTTTATTAAGGACCAATACAATCACTTGCGCAGAGCAAGGCTAGGTAAATGAAGCTATTCTATTGGTTTATAAGCACATCTGTTGCTACGCAACCTCACATCTCATCATTCTTTGGTTGAACCATAGCCTTATCCACAATTTATTTGAAATCAGCCCAGCATTTTGTATTCAACAAAGCATTTTTAATCTATTTTCTCAGTATTGGTATCCTTTCAAATCATATCATCATACACATAACCCATCTAAATGTTGAGTTTCACATTTGCTTCCTAAAATGAGTGTAAATTGAAGAATTGCAGATGTCACAAAACAATAATTGCGGGTTGCTTGAAATGATCTTTCTATTTTACATATATAAACTTATTATATATCTTCAGCTTTAAAAACTGAATTGAATATAAAAATTCTAAATAATAAATAATAACAATGGGTTTTAAGTGTGCCTATAGCCAGCAGTTATAAACTGCCAGCCTTATCTACAAATTATTCTTCAATATCTTTATCTTAAGAAACCCGCCAACTACCAAGAGAGTAACAAAGAGATGGATGTAATATTACTTAGGTGTTAGGGATGCAAGATTAATGCCACCACCTTGACCATAATAGTTGTTTGGCTTGTTTTCTGTGAAAAACTAGTCTACATAACATGTAGACTAGTTTTTAACTTGGCGTTTTCATGGTGCTGATTGCACATGAAAACAGGAAAAAAGAAAACAGATACCTCGTATATGTATGTCGGCTATCTCTAACGTTTGTTTCAAGTCACTATTATTGATTTTATTACCAACAGAAATTGGCAGAGGTGGTAATGCCGTTCCTAAAATACTTTTAATATATCAGAGAACTTACAAATTGACTTTTTGGAAAAAACGGCTTAAAGGAATACATATTTTTTTAATCACAGATTGCTAGTATATAAATTTGATGTCTTTGATCACAGATGTTAGATCCCACAAAATAATAGATCATTCAGTTACCTACCTTTATTGCGGTTGTCTCGATTCCATCTCTCTTCGTCTGACATTTTCAAAACACACACACACAATTAGTTAAAAAATCACGGAAATATCTAGTTCTAATCACAATCCACCATCTATCTACACACTACACAGCTTATCACGAAAAACAAAAAAACTATTTCTGTTCATTGATTATTTTGTTTGACAGATACATTTTCTTGAAATTTTCATACAAACAGCGACATCTTCCGCCCATACCAGATTTAATAGTGTATCTATGTGTATGCCTGTGGTGTTACAAGCATTTCGCCAACAGGGAGCAGCAGTTACGAATAAAAACATTATAAACTTGTTTATGGTTATGTTCTCACATCACATGGTTCTCACGACGGAACAAAAAGTTCTCACAGACGTGGAATCACCACTGACGTATAAATCTTATAGACGGGTTAGTTAGACGGCGATCATTCTACGATAAATATTTTACTACCTACTCTATTTTTTGGCTTTCATAAATTAATAATGGCAGATTGTTTTTCAATAGTCACTGCCAGATATTTATATGGGATTTTGTGACCTGGCTAAATGGCTATTAAGGCCTTTAACAATGGGGTTAAAAACTACAAACATAATGTAGGTGGCGACACTGTTGAGTGTTCCTAATTAACCAACCGCCTGTTGTATGCGACTTGTTTGTCTTAGTTTGTTTATGAATTAAATTGCTAAAATGTACGCGACTTGGAGTGCAGTTAAGTTAAAAGAAGAGTTAAAAAAGAGAAAAGCTTCCACAGCTGGCAAAAAAGCAAATTTTCGACCATTTTGCCTCGACCATTTTGTAGGCTTCCACTTTTTTCTCCTAACAGCGTTTTCCCACAGTTTTCTTCTTTTGGCATCTTTAGGAAATAAATGTATCCCTGTATTTTTGCAATCAATAGCAGCACAAACTGTCATATTCAGAAAATAATTATAACAAAAATATTACATTTGTTTACAACAACTTTACGTATAATGACAGTTGACAGGGAACACTCAACAGTAGCGACATCTAGTGTGAGAAATGAGCAGTTTTTTACCCCATTCAAGTTTTAGGTTTTGTAAAATCACTTTTTTTAACTTGAGAAATTTGAGAATGCGGATGTAAGTCATTCTAATGCTTTTAGTAGCTTCGCTGAGATAGTCAATGATTAAAATAAAATTCTCAGCTCCATTTTACCGAGATCACGCTCAAACTCGTTCACTTTTATCTGAAGAATAAAAAACATAGAGGCGAGTCATTGTTGTGTTTTCATTAAGGAGATGTTCTAAAATGTATAGAGCCTGGGCCAGGTCCTTGAACATTACACATTAAAATAGGGAAATACGTTTTGAAATGGCTTTGTCTGTTAATAAAAAAAAAAAAACAAGAAATTGCACTTGAAATTGCAACACTTTGCAACACAACAAAATCCCGTCAAGGCACTGACGTATAAATCAACGTTAAGGTGGTACATAAGCTGTCATTTTGATAGTTAAATGTATGATTTATACGTCAGTGGTTACTTTACTCTTTGACAATACTCTGTCTACTAGACGCTTTGACAGTAACTGAAGTGACACTGTTGTGACAGCTGACAGTCATCTGTCATTGTTTTTGCCATGTGGTAAATCGATAAAAATAATGAATACCTAACATCAATTTACTAGGTAGGTACCACTAAAGTATACATTTGAATGAACTGTCTGTATTTTCCCGAATTCTACAGATTTTCCCTTTTTTGGTAGTTTACATAGACCTGCAGTGGTATTCTAAACTATTCGATACGTTTCCGTGATGCTTCCACACAATTTGTCGAATCTAGATATAATATCCTTGGACATTTGTGTGAAATGTCCAAGGATATTATATTATTATACTAGCTGACCCGCGCAAAACTTCGTCTGCGTCACATTTTCCATTAATTCTGCGCTCCTTTTTGACTTAGCTTAATGATATAGCCTTCCTCGATAAATGGGCTATCTAACACTGAAAGTTCCTGAGATTAGCGTGCTCAACCAAACAAACAAACAAACTCTTCTGCTTTATAATATTATAACTCAGAGGTTCTCAGATTTTGTTGTGCAAGGCGTTGCGAACGTTCGACACTCGACTCTCGTGCGCGTACCTGAGAGTTTCTCTGATTTTGTTCAGCAAGGCGTTGTGAACGTTCAGGTGAAGATTCTCCCATACGGCGTATTCTTGCTGCCCGTGCTTGAGAACTATGTTTAGTAAGTTGAGACCTGGCTCTCTTAGGCATTTTCAAATGTTTAAGAAAATGTTAATAGCGTGTAATATTCTAGCTCTGAAAAGAACTGTTGTGTAGCCCTGAAAAGAATTGTTGGTTAGCCCTGAAAATAACTGTTGGTTAGCCCTGGAAAGAACTGTTGGTTTGCCCTGAAAAGAACTGTTGTTTGGCTCTGAGAAGAACTGTTGTTTAGCTCTGAGAAGAACTTTTGCGTAGGTTTTGCGTTTTAAGAACGAAATCTTAAGAAAATCGCACGAAAATTATTAGACTTCGCGCACGACCGCTGCGTAGGTAGCCGACCTCGCGGCTGAGCCGCGCGGGTACCTTACTCATAGATCTAAACTCCCCTCCCGCACGCGCACCCCCGCCTTGGTGACGTCCACTTCGCAACGGGCCGTGCAGCAGAAATCGTAATATTTTAATTTCGCCATAACTTCAAAACTAAACGTCCGATTTTAATCATTCAAAGACCAAATATTATCTACATAAACTGTACTTAGTGATGAAATACTTTATTTAGATAAAGATTAATAGCATGAGTAAAATAAACGCGGTTAAATGTAGTCCAAAAAAATCTAGATTTTTAAATAAAAAAAATGGTTGTTGTGCCTCACTCGACATAGATAGGTATAGTGTGTCGCGGACTTTTTTGTAGATATTTATAAAATCTACAATTTATTAGAACAATGTATGGTTCTATCTTTTATAGTTTAGGCAGCGTACACAAAATAAGTAACTTTTCTGGTTGATTTTTACACCTTGTGTCCGAAAAACCCAAATATCTTACGGAACCCTATTTTTTTTCCAAAATAAAATATAGCCTATGTTACTCATGGATAATGTAGCTTTCGAATGGTGAAAGAATTTTTAAAATCGGTCCAGTAGTTTTTGAGCCTATTCATTACAATCAAACAAACAAAAAAACAAACAAAGTTTTCCTCTTTATAATATTAGTGTAGATTATATTATTATATATATTATATTTCATACTATAACCCCTAATAAAACCTTGAATAAGTTACCTCGTTGATTGCCATGTTTTAGAGTAAAAGATCATTTCATTTTTAAATTACACAACAGATACGAGTTGACTATGTAATTTATTTGGCCGCTTTTTCTTGGGGATGGGAAATCATCAAATGACTTCTCCCGCTCTGGGCGGAGCGAGAGGGAGTGTCAGACTTCTACTGACTAAAACCCATCCATGTTCCTTCATTGCCCTTTGTGTTCCGGAGCCGCGGTGGCTTAGAGCGAGGCCCCATTAGTGCGTTGCGCTGCGTTGCGTCGTCGCAGCGTCGTCGCCGCGTTGTTTTCCATATATTTTTTAATGACATGCCCCATTAGACCGTTGCGTCGTCGCGTGCGACGTTTCAACGGATCGACGGAAAAGAGACGAAGCGGGTGGGAGGGTGATGCGCTGCGTTGTCGGAGCACCGCTGCGTCGACGGACAGTGATTTACTGCCTCAGACCAACAAAAAAAGGAAGACGGCGCACTGCGAACAAAACAGTGAAGCCACAACACCGTGCTGATGCAAGTAAACACACACGCTCAGGCACACACCTGGGGAGCTACTCTCTAAGCCCGAAGTCCGTAGTTTCGGGCTTAGTTGCGGGCGTATTCTACTCCGTATCACCTAACCACTAAGAATTAATGACAACACGATTTGACAGTTACGTTTAAATCGTGTTGTCGTTCATAATTAGTTCGAGTTTGGGATTTATCGTAAATTCGTAGGTAATACAGAGTAGAATACGCCCGCAACTAAGTCCGAAACTACGGACGTCGGGCTTAGAGAGTAGCCCCCCTGCACTCCATGCTGATCGCTCTTAGTACCTACGTCACGAGACGTCGTCTAGTGAACATACAATTAAAAAACTGAACTGAGACGCAGCTGCGACGGCGTGCATACCCTCTTGCGTTACGTTGGCGCAGCGTCAAAACAACACAGGTACCTATGGCATACAATACGTTGTTCCGTTGCGAGCGACGACGCGACGCAACGCAGCGCAACGCACTAATGGGACCTCGCCCTTAAACCACGACAGATAGTTATGGATTTTCATAATTTTTTTGCCGGCCGCTGTTCGGATGTTTTTGGCCAGTACAGAAATTCCGATTCATCTCGAAGAAGGTTGTCAAATAATGCTCAAACGTCCAAGCATGTTTGAGAAAACTTTACTTTTCGATCTTCTATTTGGGTCGACAAATTGAAAAATTAACTAATTATAGCATAATTTCATTCGTTAATCGACATTGTTGTACCTACGTAAGTGGATCTGTACAAGCACATCACTAACTCGTCGCAAGAAGCAGCGGGAGTACCACGCGTTGTATCCGCAGTAGTATAAGTAGGTATCGTTTTATGATTTTTTTATTACTTGTCCAGTGACTAGTGACAAACTTAGATAGTTGGAGCAATGTATTTATTGCAAGAATAGTATAGTCGCTGTGATATTTGAAAGCAAGAATAACATAGTAAAAGCTTTGTACGATTTGTTGTTTTTCATGATTTAAAGACAAATATAGTAAAATACTTATACTTAGATATGGGAAGTGATTCCATGATTTACAAAGTTTTGGTTAGGCTCCGGTTATTACAAGAAACCACTATCAACGTGAGCACGCGCGGACACCGATACGCGACCTTGCCATTTCTGTTTTTTTATATCAATTTTTATGAGAGCAACATACTCACGCACTTCCATACTCGCGCGTAAAACGCGTGTAACTTTCGACACGTTCGCACTATGCGCGAGCGCCGCGCGTATCGAGATACTTGGCGCCATTGGAACATTCAGAAGTATACGCGTGTCCGTGGCAAGTGATCTTATTTTGATTGAAATGGAGTGCGATAATTTCGACACCGAAGTCTTAATTGAAGAAGTTGAAAAAAAGATTAGCCATGTGGATCGAATAGACTCATTAAACTTAGGAACTGGGAAGAAATAGTCGATTTCATTTTGTGAATTGGTGATTTCGTCCGCCGCACGTCGCGCATAAGACGTGGCATCTGAATGCAACATAAATTGAAGCGCGCGACTGCGAGTGTCCTCGCACGTACAATGCTCCGTCTGGAGTCTTTAACGATATAACCCTAGACGACTTTGCTCAATCAGTCAATCAAACTCATCTCGACAGTAGCAATGTTCTCACAAAACTAACAGGGTACATTGTTCAGATCAGCCAAGAAAAGTAACTCAGAAAGAGTAGAACGAACAACGGAAATAACAAAAATATTTTTTTTTACTTTTTTGAAACAACTACCTGCGTAACAGTATTTATTTAAATAGGTACACATAAAAATCTTTAAAATGCATTTTCAAAACATCTGTGACATCTGCGAATTAATTGTTGCTACTAAGGAATTCCTTACGGTACAACGCATTTTGTAAGATATTTTTATAAAACAACAATCTAAGCGGTGGTTTTATCGGTCTTATTTTTAAAACAGTTAGGCCGCTATCACACTAGCGTTTTACGAGCGGTGGCGTTTCCCAACAGAAGTTGGGAAACGCCACCGCTCGTAAAACGCTAGTGTGATAGCGGCCTAACTGTTTAGCCGCGTTTGTACGTACAATAAATTGTACGCCGTCCCGCTCTGTACCTGTGGGCGCGGGCGGGATGGCGTGATGCGTGATTGTATGTGTTACTAACGCATCGTTATCGTTTGGAACTTGAGATTCGCACTGCTGCGCGAAGACTCTCTAGAGTACAGGATTCTACAACGTTACGCAGGCAGACGCCGCGGTCGCGAGTTATTGAAACGCTAAGCTCATAAAACGCCACTAGGATAGTGCCTTTGACCTTCTTCAAAACATACCCGAATAAGTTGTTGCTACTGAGAAATTCTAAATACTAAGTATACCTAACTCAAAAACATTTCCCAATCTGGTAATCAAAGTCGAAGTAAGCCAGCAAATCAAGCTACAACAATCTGTCAAATTTCTTCAATAGATTTTCAACTTTACAGCGAAAGGAATAAGGTTCAAGGTTGATAGGGAAAATTAGCCCGTTTCGGGTAGATCGACACGAAATGCTGATTCTGACAGTACAGCCGTCAGTACATCAAGCTACAACAATCTGTCAAATTTCTTTGTTCGATTTTCAACTTAATCACAAAAGAGATTGGATTCAAATTTGATTGGGAAAATTTGACAGTTTCGGTAGCTAGCTTAATGTGCTGGCGACTGTACCGCAAAGAGTAAAATAATAATATGGGATGTAGTACCGCGATCAAAAGACCCACAGGGCAGACAAAAGCTTTTTTGATGGATGATTAATTCATGCAATTTTTCAGATTACTTGAAGTAATTTTATTTATATACTTTGTAGTTTTTTGTTTTTGGAGGTCAGTTGTATTTTACTGTAAAAAGCTTTTATTTCCGCTTTTTAGTGGTACCTGCTTACCTATTCACAGCATAGGTACCGGCGTGATGCTAAGGTATGGACGGATATACCTAAACAACAAACAGACATGAGATTTCAACAATCCCAATAATTTATTGAAGAGTTCCGTTGCCTAACTCCGAAGTACTTCGTCAGATCTACACCAAATTGAAATGGGACTATTCTGGGAAAATACTCTTCCAAACAAAACCATCCAAATCGGTTCACAATTGGCAAAAATATCGCTGAACCCCAATGAGATGGTGATTGCCTGACACAAATATTTGAATGGCATTAGAAATTTAAATGTAAAACATTGTATGTGCCTATTAAGTTTAAGGGTTTCCCTCAATGTTCATAGGATCCCATCATAGATTCTGACTTGGTTACAATGGGACCACTTCTTGAGTGTAGGCTTTAGAAAATAAAAATATTTTTTTGGAATCGGTCCACAATTGGCGGAGATATTGGTGATCATACATGAAAAAAATGCATACACCCGCACATAGAACCTAATCGTATTTGAAGAAGTCTGTTAAAAATACAAAACATTTATCCATCAAATCAAAATATTTTTTCAACTAAGTTAAAACAATCATTCACAGGCAAACTTGTTGTTTTTCCATTATATCCATTGACTATATGCATACATTTATAAATAGTACTAATATAAATAAATATGCCTATTGAAAGATATTCCACCAAACAATTTCCCTCAAAAAGGCATTTCTAATATGATTTCCTTTTTAAAATTAAGATAGTCAAATAACCACGACTACTCACTAGACTTCTGTAATAAATCCTTCTCTCATATTGGATAGCACATGAAGGGATGATTAATATAAGTTTAAAATATTACATACATTTTGTATGAAGCAGTTTGTATTACACCGTGCATGATCTGTGTCCCATACGGGCCACAGTTGATGCAAGGTCCTCACTCCTGCCCCATCTTCTCTGCACTGAACAAACCACAGGACTCTGGATAACTATCTATCTACTTGAAGTCACTTGGAAGCTGACTGGCTAAGCCAATTGCAGGAATTATTTGAAAAATTCTATGATTCATCAATATCAAAATATACCTATATTATAAACTAGCTTCTGCCCGCGACTTCGTACGCGCATATCCCGTTTTCTCCCGTTCCCGTAGGAATTTCGGGAAATCCTCTCTTAGAGCTCCCCTAAATTCCCCAAAGACCCTACGTGCAGCTTCATACGACCAGTCAGTAGCTATCGGGAGTTATACGTGTTATTGTGAGTCAATCATAAAAGATAGACATATGCAGTCGTGGGATATTTTTGTATAATTTTAAGGAGAACATTTCCGTCATACATGATTTCTGAGTAGCTTTAACCATTACGGTTGCACACGCGACGGAAGCTTAAAAAATGGAGTAACTTCTCCCGTTTTCCTAACATTTCCCTTCACTGCTCTGCTCCTATTGATTGTAGCGTGATGAAAAGTATACTATAACCAGCTCAGGAGTATGAAGAATAATTGTACCAAGTTTCGTTCGAATCCGTCCAGTAGTTTTTGTTTCTATAACGGTTATACAGACAGACAGACAAAAAAATTTACTGATTGCATTTTTGGCATTAGTATCGATCCCTAATCACCCCCCGATAGTTATTTTGGAAATATAATTCATGCACAGAATTGACCTCTCTACAGTTTTATTATAAGTATAAGATAAGATAAGATTAGGTTTGTACTTACTGAGTGACTGAGTTAGTGACTAACAGACAACGAGTTTAAACCAAAATTGGTATTGGTTCTACACTTAAGGCGGAATCTCACCGCAATGCACGGAGAGGCTACGCCTTTTATGAAATTGTTTTTGTATGCATCAATAAATTGACGTCATTAGCACACGCGTGGTATGCTTGAATATGGCGCCCACGTAGCTCAACGCTAAATCGTGCGTAGCCTCTCCGTGTGCTGCGTGCGTTGGGCGACGCTACAGTTGTATGTACATAAGTCGTGGGCGTGTAACGTGTACTGTAGAGGAAACTTAAACCCACGTCGTCAAACATGTATTCATCACAGAGTAATTTTTCTGTATTCATGCAGCTACATATAATACGCCGCGTGGCCGTGGATGGCGTGCACCGCGGTGGGTTCGCTGTTCGCACCTTTATTCATTTCAAAACCAAAATTAAATAAATACGGTAAGTAGGTACATCATCATTAATTTTTCACTTCCCACAAACCATAAATCGTCAATTTTTATCTTAACACTTCTTTTTTTTTCTACCCCTATCCTCAACTCGCTGAACATTGATTGAAGATAAATCATTACAAAAGTATAATATTATAATATATTGGTACAAAATTTAAATAAGTCAAAATACCTTCCAAATGGGACAATTTTAGACAATTTCAAGACGAAACCCACCGAGAGTGAGGTCAGAGGTGAGACACTGACGTTTTATATCTCAAAGAAACCGCCATATTTCAGTGTTGCCCACTGACATATACGTCAGTGGTGTTGCCCAATCACAGAACATATATACCCTAGAGGGGTTCCCAATGCCCACAAGCCTTTTATTTATTACCAGCTTGTCACGTACGGCTACAGCCACACTACCGTAATTATGACAATAGGGAAATATGCACGCGATTTTTTTATTTACAAAATGAAATGAATTACTTATAAGCTCCAGTAAACACTCAAGGAAATATTTTTTAAATATCTTCATCAGCGATGAAGTTATAACGCTTCAAAGATTACTAGAACGAGAAGTCCGACATGGAATTTGACGTCACATTACGTGACGTCTATACAGCTGCCATAGAAAACAGCGTTTTCGCGATGATATCTCGCTTGTTTTTCGAGCAATTTTGATTCTATTTCCACTATTAGTAATGTATTTTTGTATATTTTTAGATAAACTGTTTAGATAATAAA
Source organism: Ceramica pisi (assembly GCA_963859965.1). Taxonomy (NCBI): domain Eukaryota; kingdom Metazoa; phylum Arthropoda; class Insecta; order Lepidoptera; family Noctuidae; genus Ceramica; species Ceramica pisi. The sequence continues at coordinate 35,792,825 of OY982527.1, read as the reverse complement.
TATTTTTTTTATGCATATTCCCTATTGTCTATTGAACATGAACACCCCCCACTAACTAACAACTTGAGCATTCGCATCTCATTCGCAATCTGTCAAACCACATTCCTAACTGAGACGCGAATGCGAACGTTGTCTAAAAATTAGGAAAATTGGTACTCAGCTGGAGCCACGATTACTGACCATAATAAAATTTTACAATGTCAATCAATATATGGCATTAAACGGTAGGCAATAGTCCTGCCAAATTAGCGTTTCACCTCGCAATGAGAGATAATAAGCTGGAAACTCATATTGTACCCACCATCACTTTGGCGTTCTAAATGTTGTGTCAACAGTCTTATAAATAACGCTACCAAAATGTATTGTTTTTTTTTTCTATTTTTGTGTGAAAATCTTAAATGCGGTTCACAGAATAGGTACACCTACTTACCAAGTTTCAACAGCATAGCTCTTATAGTTTCGGAAAAAAGTAGCTGTGTTGTCCTGACGGACAGACAGACATGACGAATCTATAAGGGTTCCGTTTTTTGCCATTTGGCAAGGGAACCGTCAATTTTTTATGCCTTTGCTTTTAACATTTGGTAAAGTAAATCTAATACATTTGGTTTTTTTTTTTCATTCAGTACCAATTTGTTTGCCGTAAACCAATTATGGATATGATGAATAGAGCTATTGACGCCATGAAGAATTTTTGAACGTTGGTCTATTATAAATATGAATGATGTGTCATCAGCAAATAATACCATCTTTGATTGATCTTGACTTAATTGGGGTAAATCATTTATATAAACTAAAAAAAGGAAAAACCCAATATTGATCCTAGAGGTACGCTCATTTTCATTTCCGACCCTAGTGAGTTTACACCATTTACGTGAACTTTAACTTGTCTGTCTTTCAAGTATGAACTAATTAAATAAAGAGATCTATTCCTCCCATATCCCATAGACCTCCGGTTAAACAACAGCGTCTTATGGTTAACGCAGTCGAACGCCTTCGAGAGGTCGCAAAATATTCCAATGTCGTCTTGCGAGTCTTCCCAGGCGTTAAAGATGTTCTATAGTAGGTTGACACGGTAGTCCGTTGTGCAACGCTCTTTGGTGAAACCAAAATGTTGTTCATGAAAGATATAATTTTTAATAAAGTGACGTAACGTCTGACTAAGCATTAACTTTCAAACACCTTACTGAGAACTGGCAGAATTGACACAGGCCTATAATTGTTAGGTCTTGACAATTACTACCGATTTGAACAACCGAACGACTTTACTGTGTTTCATGAGATTCGGAATCCACACCACTGTTAAATATGACAGCTAAGTAAGGGGCAATAATTTCAATGACAGATTTACAAAATTTTACCGATATTCCCCAAAGATCTTCTGTTGATTTAATTTTAAGATCTTAAAAAGCTTTTACAATGGCCTGGTGGTTTGTATTTGAAACTTAAACTCCGATGGACATACCTTTACATTTTTTCTAAGTAACGCAGCAGCGAGTGCGGGCGAGGGCGACGAATTGAGAGTTTCTTTAGTTTGAGGAAAATTAGCAAATAAATTTTCAAATTCCTGAGTTACGAGTACCTCTGCATCTTTGAGTTCAATGGGTCAAATACACTATTTAGAATAAATAAATTAAGTTTCACGTTGTCGTTATTTATTATTTCCCAAGTAGTTATAATTACTTTTTATTTTTTTTTCGGTTCCCTTGAGACCCGGTCCTTTCGTAGGCAAACGAGGGGCCGAAACCAACTCGCGCAGGCCCCGTTAGACATTTCAAATGTAATGGGGCACCAACCGGCGATTATCCCTGTATGCCCTGAAAGTATTCCCAAGGACAATCCCTGGTTGGAGCAGTACTATTGCAGAAAATGGAAACAAAAAATGAAACGCTATGGGTTTGGGTGGTTTAGTGGACTGATAATCGCTTATTATAGAAGAACTATTGGCCCCTCCTGCCTGACCACTAACAATATACACGGCTTTTAAATGGCAGGGGGTGACTTGCACACTCAATGAACGGGCCCACGAAAACGGTCGCTAGCACAAAGTGACGTAGCGCCAAGGAGGCAACATAGCCTGAGGTGCTAGAGGAGTGGAGAGGTATACCACGGCTATCAGGACAATCCCGGAAGTGCGGTCAAGATCCCTACCAGCATCTTACTGGATTATACATCCTTCTCCCGAGCACGTGTGCTCTAGCGAATCTCTACTCAGATCGGCCAATTAAGGCAAGAAAGAGGTGGGAGCTCTGTTCCTCGTCAGTTTTCCACACTGGCCAGCCAATAAAGGCAAGCCGTAGATGAGGAACAAGACTTCTCCCGGGAGATAAGGTTCGTGGGGTCGCTACTGACCAACACTTTGCCACAAAACTGCCTTGCGGATTGTATCTCTCTTTGTCTGGCCCCTCACCTTAGGTATGACCTAAGATCCATCGGGACGCGGATACTGCGGTAGGGTTATTTTAATAATTATTAAAACTTGTATTATTCGTAGGTACCTTTAGACCATAAACTTAAAACTTAAAATGCCAACGCACTCCACAACTTTGAACATAAATCGTAAGCAGCAACTTTTGCTTATAATATATACCTACCTACTGTTTTGTACGGAACCCTCGGTGCGCGAGTCTGACTCGCACTTTGCCGGTTTTTGTTTTTTATTCATACTTTCAATTGTTACTTACATAATTATGTTATCCACTTTTGTCATTTATCACATAACCGTGAAAAGTGAGTTAGTACCTACTATATTTTGTGAAAAGATAATAGATTTTATTTATTTAGTCAGTATACAATAGTCTTACTACAATGAATTAATTAATTAAATCATTAATAATAATGATTTAATAAATAATTAATTAATTAACAATATTATAAATGCGAAAGTTTGTGAGGATGGATGTATGTGTATGTATGTTTGTTACCCTTTCACGAAAAATCTACTGGACGGATTTGGATGAAACTTTACAGTAATATAGGTTATTCATCAGAATAACACATAGGCTACAATTTATAATGATTTTATGTAATTTTGGTCATGATATAACGATACGTGTCAATTAAGTCGGAAAAAAAATCTTCCATTTGAGAGCTATCTTGGCGTGCGCTGCTTAAACCAATAGAGTTACATAAAGATGATGTACCGCAGGATTGTTTGTCTAAAAGTCCGCGACAGCATATATCTACCTTTTATGTGCAAGCCAGTACAACCAAAATTGTGAACCATAAATTTAATTAAATTTGGTACTATTTTACTATGCACATGAGTGAATTTCAACAACTATGATTTGTTACCTAATTTTGGTGGAAAAGTTTGTTTCTGGTTTTTTTAATAATCTAAGATGTTGATAAGCAACAGATACGTATTCAGGTACATAAAATGTGAGAGAAATTTATTTATTCCTGAAAGCTTCTAATATATTGTCGACACCAGAATTGGTACAACACCAAAATTGGTGTCTGACACCAAAATTAGAAATATTGACATCAGAATTTATTTCTGTTACCAAAATTAGAAAGTCTTGACACCAATTTTTTTTACTGAACCAAATTATGAATAAATTATGAATAAAAATCTTATTTACAGTGAATAAATGTTTTAATAAAAAAATAACATAATGAGATCAATAAAAAAAATAACAATCAACAAATACAACATTCTTATTTTTCTGTCTTGTTAATTCAACAATTTTTAGTTTAGATGAATTGCAATCACCTCCTCTAACCTCTATCATCATCATCATGATCATTTTTAATTATATAAAAGTAATTTTTTAACATTTTATGTTAACATAATTATGTAATGAGATCAGTTTAAAAAATTATCAATCAACTAATAAACTTTCTTACTACCTATTCTAAGTCTTGTCAATTCTTCAGTCTGTAAATTAAAAAATATTCAAATCATCATCGCTATCATCACCATCATGATAATTTTTATTATTTTTATTAGCTGTTTTATTTTCTTCCTTAGTATCCATCACTGTGCATTCATTTCCTGAACGATAGTAAATTTCTGAAGTGTGCAATGTAATTTGAGATCGGCTAGCGTCAAAATGGACGTATTGAACCTCAGAGCCATATTTCGTATTATAATTTTCACTGAAATCCGTACCTATATGTATTAAACATTCGTTTTCAGCAATTCGTTCATCATTCCTAATTTTTTCTTTTCTCTTCTTTTCTGCCATCCTTTTCCTCTCCAAGTACTCTGCGTGTGTCAACTTTGAATTTTATTTCTTTGTTATGCTGGAAAACAAAAGTAATACCTTAATTATTTTTTATTGCTATTGAAAGCATTTTTTGTTTTAAGCGTACAGTATACGAACGTTATACATTTTCTTGTTTCTTCATCACTCTCAAGCTACTCGTACTGAACTTTCAAACCGAGTTATCTTATTATGATTCGTTTTCGTTTGTCTTTGAGGTACCTCGTAACTCTAAAAACTAATTTTGGTGTAACTAAGCAATTTTGGTGATTGGTAAAATACCACCAAAACCACCAAAATTGCACCACCAAAATTAGAATCTTGTTGAATATGTTTATTTAAAAAAAAACTACTAAGAATGTACTATTTATATTTGGATAATTTTGAAAGCAAACCTTAACCTTTATATTTAAATTTAAATTACAACACCGACTTAGTCATAAAACGTTTTTAAAACATTACACCAAAATTGCAGGTTTTTTGTCCGATTACTACGAAAAGACTTACTTACGTTTTTGGCGGGAAATCACAACGGGATGGCACACGTCTGTCACTGCTGCGCGTGAGCGCCTGGCTAAACGAAGTAAACGTTGGTAGCGTTGTTCATCTAGGTTTATTCTATACGAGTCACTTAATGATTAGATTACTCCCACCAAAATTTAAAATTTCGCGAGGACAGTCTTTTTTGATTTTCACTAGGATAAAGTATTGCCCTAAATATAAAAATAAAACTGTCATTAGATAGAAAAAATAATACTGAATACAAATAAAATCAGTAGTTTCTAGTAAACTAGTGTAGTTTCGTTTAAGAGGTGGTCATCCCCAGAAAAACGGATTGTGGACGCGCCACCAAACTTAGAATTATGCTAAATAACAATTTTTTATTTCACCACAGAAATGTTATATACTAAAATATTGACGGCCTGATCAAGATAAGTACCCCTTTTTTCAATAAAAAAAATTAACTTCGTTGTACGTTTACTTTAGGATATGATTTTCAGCCGCGCCGCCTAAACATTATGCTTGAGAAAATCACTCACATATTACTTAGTATATAATTATCAAACTCTTATTAAAATGAATACATTTCTCGCATTTAAGTATTTAATGTAGATAAACTTTGTTTTTCACACTAAGTAATTTGACCGAATAGTTTAAAAGTTATCACGATATGATTGACTTGAACGGAGCGCCTAACGGCGGCGGCAGCACGGGCGGAGCGCGATGCGGCGTCGCGGTCGCGGAGGAGGGGCGAACAATGCAATCCAAGCAATGGCGAGGCATCTAAATTTGAAGTTAGAAATTTGGGATGTAAGATGTCAATTTACATTAAAAAATATAAGTATTTAAAAAAAATGTCACGTAACTTAGTGTGGCAGACCAAATTCTACGCGAGCGAAGCCGCTGGCAAAAGCTAGTGGTACATACGTGGGCGGACTAAATGCAACAAGGCATTCTCTAGTTCTCTACCAGTCAACCTTTGGGTAAAAACGACTACAATGTGGTAGGCAACAAACAAATAAAAAAATATAAATAACAAATTAAATTGAATCTTACCGATTCAACACACTAAACAAGTAATATTTTTATTACTAAAAAATACAAATATTATGCTAAAATAATTATCTAATTAAACATGATGGTTTGTAATAAATTTTCTGATTATGAGAAATTGCAGTAAGTATTTATAACGAGACCAAACTACGAAATACAGGCTTAGTAGTGTTTTCGGAGTTTAGGTTTAAAAGAAAATTTTGACTCAGCCTTCTTGATGTCAAGGGGTAGACTAGCATAAATATTCCAGAGTTTAATGGTGGAAATAACGTAGGACTGTAGGAGTTAGACAAGAACCCGGTGCGGTGAGGAGGAACAGGAAGAATTAAGTATTTGGACGCGATTTTACACCATTTGAATTATAGATAAATGTTATTTTTAACTTATATAGCTTAGAGCGTGAAGTGTCATTGTCGTGTGTATTTGTGTAAAATATTGGATTGGAAGATGGAAGAGAGAGAGGCCTTCTTCGTGCTATGACGCCATCTCTGACACATTATAGAAATAAATCATGGACAGAAATAAATATGGCATTTATTGATTTTGTAGCGGTAGAAAATACAGAAAAGCTAGCATTTATGAAAAAAATAAATTAATAATATAATTTGTCCTTTCTTATTTTTTTTTTTAGAATATCCTTGAAAACGTACCTACTTGGCAACACTAAGGCATTGTCCGTCCGCCCTCTTGATCGTGTTGAGTCCATCCGTCAGTTCAGCACAGTTGAACAGTGCAGTATCTCATTCAATGACGTTACTGACATTCGTAAATTATACGCTAAAATAAACGTCCATTTAATTATATTGTGAGAAAATGGATCGCTTGCGAGTGCGTGTGAACTTTAAACATGTAACCGTGTGTCTCCTTTTGGTGTTTGCTGTCAGCAAGTCTACGAACGGTATGTCGCAACTTTCCTGCCCACGTAATGAAAACAATGCAGCGTTTTATTTAAGTTTGACTCTATGAACGCAATATCGTCTAACACTTTTGCATGCCTTTTTATGAGGTGATTATTCCTAGGCGCGCAGCTTATTTCTCCAAACTTTATAAGTAAAAAATAGTTTGTAGGTCACAATAAAATTTTCGTCTCCAACTACGATACTAGCGAAGGAAACCTTGAAGCCTTTAGGCCGTTTTTTTATTAACAAGTTTTGATACGTCATCTGTCGTGATCATTGTTCGCGCTTACCTATAGTAATTTGGGTAATATTTTAAACGAATTGTTTTTGAAAGCGTGTCTTCTGCAAAATAAATATTACGCACCTGTTACAAAGTTTCTATGAAACCTTGCAATCGTGGACGTTAACGTATTCAACAGGTTAATTATCGCGATTCATATGAGAATGCATTGATAGGAATTCTTTAAACAGTATTTATTTATATTAGATGGTTAATGTTGGCAAAGTGACACTTAACAACTGTATTTTTATTATAATCACTATGTTTGTTCCAAGATAACTCAAAAATAGGTGCTTTATGAAAATAGTCTAACTTGAACAACTTGAAAACTAAGCCACTTAAGCCTAAAGCAGCAAAGCGGATGTTCAAATGTATTTTTGTTTGCTAAAGGCACATATTGGCTAATGTTTCCTGGATGCAACTATTACATTGGCCAACACTTTAGTTTGGAATGAGTCTTTGTTACTTTAATGTTTAGGGTGGGTTGTTTCATGTTCACTTAACGCATGCATAAACGTTAAAAATGGTGCTAACTATCGTTAAATAAAAAAAATTGGGTTGTTTCAAAAAATTGTCAGCGTTAACGCACGTAAAATATTGTTACTTTAGTTGCGTCAAATAGAACAATATTGTGAAATTTCTTTTGAATTCCTCAATACTAGTTCTTCTGATGACACAAATAAGTGGTGGAATGCAAAAAAAGCTATTTAGGTAGGACCCGTGTCAATAACTTAGCTGTTGGGATGAGCAGGAATTTATACCAGAATGTTTTGAAACAACACTTCTAACGTTAAAGATATTCCGTAATTGTTACTTTTTGACGTACGTATGTTACGTTAACCAACTGTTTGATACAACCCGCCCTTAGTAACCATTCATTCATATTCTTTAGGAATTATTACAGTTGGTAGGATTTTTTGGAATACTTGCTATGAAAGAAACAATCATGGATTTAATAAAAATGTGCATGGCACGTGACCAAAGAAAGAATAGATGTGGAATAGCCAGAATGTGGTGACAAATTACAGAGCAACAAACCCCAAACAAAGGATGAGGATATGAATTCCTGGAACAATTTTTGGGAGAATAAAATTACAATGAAATATGTTTTAATTATTCATATACTATAATATTTTAAAGGAAATAGTAACTGCCTTTTTTTAATTTTCATACCTATAATGCCGTATTATAGACTAAACAAACTAAATTCTATGCGCTTTCATTATAATAGTGATAGATTGTCGCTTACAATCAGCATGCAGATACCTACATGAGTGTCAATGAAGCAAAAGGAGAAAGGACCCTAAAAAGATAATTATGACATAATATGAAAATGTATAAAATTTGTCTTCTACTTTAACACAATTAGCTTCCCAATGAATATGAAATTATTGTCTTCATAGGCACAAATTAGAATTACCATGGGGTTATAAAGAAATTAAATAATTGGAAATTAATTAAACAGTTGGAGCAATAATTTGTCCTTATCATAAACATTTTACCTAATTGGAATTATTAAACAGGTCAGGTTCCAGTTAGTACTTGGTTTTTTTAAATGCTACTATTTAAAACAATCATTGTTTTGCACAACATCTCGCAACCTGACGATGTAGAAGCAGACAGGAAACACTGACAAGACTCGTTATGACTCAAATCAAGTCAAATCCTATGTTACTGCTGAATAACAGTACCACTTGCACACTACTACTGTGGTTGGTTTATAATAGAAATACCTGCCAATTTTCAATCAGAAAATAGTAGTTTAGGTGACTGGTTTATCAAAACCTTCTTGATAGTGCTCAACTATTATTATTATTCCATTTATATAAAAACATTTAAAAATATAAAAAGTATTAGCCTGCCCGTATCGGGAACAGGGTCCAAACTTCCGGTGGTTAGGGCTCCCGAGATTGGAACCTCCTAACAATAGGCGCCGTGTCCAGGAACACTGCTTTCTGGATCAAGCCCTTGATCCAGCTGCCCAACGAGAGCCTCTTCAGATGTTGATTGAGGCTCTTGGCAATTATGCCATTAGCCGTCACGACTATCGGCACAATGACTGCTGTGTTCACATCCTACATGTCAACAAGCCAAGTCAAGATACTTAGTTTGTTTATCCTTCTCAGACTTCACGAGGTTCTCGTCATGAGGGACTGCTATATCAACAATAATTGCGCGACGCTCTAGTCGGTCTATCATCACTATGTCAGGCTATGTACATTGGAAGCAATAGTTCTGTCAGTGATGAATGATGATAGACCGATCCCAATCCCAATACAATGTGCAATTGCCATTTTCGAGAACTGGGTCGGGCACATACCTGCCTGTAGTACGGTAGGTACTTCCGATTCCACAAGAATGTGTTTAAGAGCAAGTTGCTGGTGAATAATCCTGGCTACAAGGTTGTGCCTGTGCTAATAGTTTCCGTAAGCCAGACTAGAACAACCGCAAATAATGTGGCGGAATAATTCCCCGGGCTGGTGACATGCATTATTATTATTATTATTTTTCCTTCTCGGTTCCCTGGAGACCCGGTTCTTTGGTAGGCGTACGAGGGGTCGAAACCAACTCGCAGAGGCCCCGTTAGACATATCAAATGTAATGGGGCACCAACCGGCGATTTTCCCTGTATGCACTGTGAAAGTATTCCCAAGGACAATCCCCAGTTGGAGCAGTACTATTACAGAATATGGAAACAAAAGATGAAACGCTATGTTTTGGGTGGTTTAATGGACTGATAATCGTTTATTACAAGAATTCTCCCGGGAGATTAGGTTCGGGGGGTCGCTACTGCCCAACAGTTCGCCACAAAACTGCCTTGCGAATTGTATCTCTCTTTGTCTGGCCCCTCACCCTAGGTATGACCTAAGGTCCATCGGAACGAGCAAGCCCCACCACGACATCAACGTAGAGATACTGCGGTAGGTTTATTATTATATTTCTTTATTCATCTTGTATAATTAATTTCTACATTTTTAAATATTAAAAAAAAAAATACAAAAAATAAAACATTTAAAAATGTAAAAAACAGTAGCCCACCGGTATCGGGAACAGGGTCCAAGCTACCGGGTCAGGGCTCCAGAGAGAGGAACCTCCTAACAATGCGAGCCGTGTCAAGAAGTACCGCTTTCTGAATCAAGCCCTTGATCCAGCTGTCTAACGAGAGCCTCCTGAAATGTTGGTCGAGGCTCTTGGCTATTAAGCCATTGGCTGTCATAACTATCGGTACAATGATTGCAGAGTCCACTTCCCACATGTCGACAACCTCGCGAGCCAAGTCAATATACTTGATTTGTTTATCTTTCTCGGCTTTCACAAGGTTCTCGTCATGCGGGACGGTTATGTCTACAATCATTGCACGCCTCACTATTCGGTCCACCAACACTATATCAGGCTTATTGGCGACAATCGTCCTGTCAGTGATGATGGACCGATCCCAGTACAATGTGATATCACCATTATCGAGGACTGGGTCGGTCGCATACATCTAGTACGGCACCTCCGAATGCACAAGAGAGTATTTCAGAGCAAGTTGCTGATGGATAATCCTGGCTACAAGGTTGTGTCTATGCAAGTATTCTCCGTTAGCTAGACGAGAACAACCAGAGATAATGTGGCGAATTGATTCTCCCGGACGGCGACATGCCCGACATATGTCGACCGTGCCGTCCTTCACAACAAAAAAAATCTCCGGTAGTTATTCGTCATGATAACTTCGTCCATAATTGCACAGGCAAAACCTTCTGTTTCTCCAAAAAGATCACCGAAACGCAGCCAGGCTACGGACGCTAGTTGATCTACGTCGGGCCCATGTTTATTATTATTATAAAAGGGTAATACTACCTAGTTGTTTATAGGATCGCTGGAATTAAATTAATGATGAATTCTGATAGGAATCCACAGTATTGCTGTTCCCCTCCTCTTGCCTCGCAAAGCACGCTAAATCGTCGCGTTGGTCCTGCGCCGGGTCTCGTCGTGTCGGGTTGTCGTCCCATCGGAATATGAGAGCGATGGAAGAGGGAGTGCACCTGTGTTTGCGCACACGCTTGTGCACTGTAATAATGTCCCGCGCCGATGGCTATAGTCTCCGTAGAGATTGGCCGCCAGGAGGACTATACATATTGCTGTCTCGTGGGCTACTTTGTATCCCAGAATGATGTGCGGTTTCTGTATATTCACACCACGGGGAAAGCCGCGCCAAAGCTCCTAACGTAATGCCTTCTTTCTTTCATCATCTTAGACAGCATCATCATGATTAACCAACATTTATTGTATAAAACTTGTGGATAACAAACTAAAGTACCTAGGTAAAGAAGTTATAATATAAACTGACACCCGACTAGACCCAAAAATACGATTTAAATTATCTGTAACCTACTATGTACCTAATTAAGTTAAAAGGATTTTATATTTTTGGACTCGACTCTAAGTATGTAAAAATGTACGTTGTATACCTACATATAAAAAAAAAAATCATAAACCTACAAAACTTTTGGCGTTGTCGTGGTGAAAAGGCCGTTTTATTTTCTGAAGCACATTAACAATACAATTAATTGTATATTTCAGATATCATATAGGTAACATTTTGTTTTTTCTGCCTGTCTGAGGTCGTTGAACGGAGATCAGGACCTCTTGCCACTGCGGTGCGGTCCGACCAGTTCTCGTGACGTGGTTAGGCTTGTGATCTCTTAAGCTCAAGGTTACAACGTCTTCCTTGAGTTTGATATCGAGTCTAATGTTATTTGGGCATACTCGTAAAAATTTTAAAGTCAGATATGCTCGGTTTTTAGAGATCCGGACACGTATGGTGAAATCTGAAACCCTATTAAGTACTAGGTATCCGCTGGCGCCATAGAAATATAAATGACTAGCTGACCCGCGCAACTTCGTCTGCGCCACATTTTCCATTATTGCTCCGCTCCTATTTGACTTAGCGTGATGATATATAGCCTATAGCATTCCTTGATAAATGGGCTATCTAACACTGAAAGAATTTTCAAATCGGACCAGTAGTTCCTGAGATTACCCCCTACATACAAACTTACAAACAAATTTTACCTCTTTATAATATTAGTATAGATATAGGGTCATTGCGCTGGATCGCGGCCCTGGGTTGTTTCGCGGCCTTTTATAGGACCAACCGTATAAATATTGCAATAATAAGAATTCTATCTCACTCTTACCAACGCGTTGTGGCCCTTTAAAAAGTAGAATAGTTGCAGAATGTAATGCCTATTCAAATTGGTCGGTTAACCTAATCCATGTGCCGGATATAAATTGTCCATTTTGCCAGCCGCGCTGTCAGCGCACACACGTACGTAAACCTGTGTAAAAAATAGCGAACAGGTCCCGCTTCTAAAGTAAGTATTTCAAGTTTACGATTACTTATTACTTGTGTGATTGTTTTTGAGTGATCATAGTTGTTTGTTCCATGTAATTTTGCATTTATTTTGGGAGTAGATTACTTCAATACCAGTTTTATTTGCTGGCCGCCAACCAACACAACAAATTTTTAGTAAAGTTGGTATACGGCCGGGTGGCCGCGGCACTAGCTCACCGAATGATACAAGTTTGCTTTCTTTCCTATTATTAGTGTAAAAAAAGCTTCGCTTTGTGCAACATTTTTTTATTGTTGGGGTTGGTTTAAATGCATCGGTTAGTTCACGGCCGCCAAAATATAATTTTATTCGGATTTATAGCTATATGTGGCCGCAAACTAACACATGCTAACAAAACAAATCTGGCTCGCGGCCGTCTAAAAATCATATGAAAAATAGACGGCCGCTATCTGACTATTTGAAAATAGAGGTGTCAGTTTACGGCCACTTCTTACACACAGACTGTTTTGGTTGGTGTTTAGACAATTTTTGTTATTACAGATGCCTACGAACAAACACAAAATAACTACAGATGAACCTGGAAGTTTGGAAACTTGTACCGAAGTAGTTCTACATAGTAGACCAAAGGAGCAACTGGGATCTGAAAATCGTGACACCGACTCGGTAACATTATCTCAAGGGCCAACTTTAAAAGACAACTTGCCATTATGTACCGTTACTACCACAGAAAAGTCGGAAGACGAAAATGAAATTTTGACATTTGGCGTCACTCACCAGCGACTAGAAAGAAGGTCTCTTTTATCACTGGATGATATTACAGTTAATTCACCTATATCAGAACATTCAGATTCTCATGACGTTCTGTCAAAGAAATCATTCTCTTCTACAATTACATCCGCATCCGCCAACAACAAGATTTCAATAGATCCAAACACAGTATTCGAGCAACATTTGTTTATACCCCAACCTCTAGAAAAGTCCAAACAAAACGTACCCAAAGCTCGTATTCCGTCGGCGATGTCAGGGAAAAAATGGCTAGAATACTATCTACTAAAAGAAAAAGCTAAACAAGAAAAGAATGAGGAGAAAGAAAAAGTTAAAGAAGCTAGGAAGCAAGCCGTGAAGCATAAGCAAGAGGAAGTAAAGAAAAAAAAAGAAATACACAAAGTCAAGAAACTTAAAAAGGGAAAACTTTTAAAGAATAAAGATAATATTAAACAAAATTGTGGCCAATGCGCAAATATCTTAAACAGTGACACTGAGGACGATGAAAACAAAAATGTTGGCTGTGCTTTTTGTACTAAATGGTTTCATTTGAAGTGCACTGATTTTATAGAACTGACTTATGATGATGTTAAAGATAAACCGTTCAAGTGTAACATGTGCATTATTGATAAGGAATAGTTTTTGTATTCTTAGGTACAACTCTGTGTTTCAGTTGATTATTTTGATCTCGTACCACCTAGGTACTTAATTAAAGACTGTTTTATACTTTATATATTTTTGATAAGTACAATATACATTATAACAGGTAACTAGGATACCTAGTACATAATTCCATTAGACACTTACTGATTACTCGTTATAGAAATTGTTGAAGACTGATTACTAACAGTTACTGTTAACAAGTTAATTAATACATACATATAAATGTTGAACATTTAAAATACTAGTCTAAACGCTCAAATTATGGAGTATTACTCAATTTTAATAGAAAAGAAATGTTAATGTTAACCAAACTTAATTTGTAGCAATATACTTAAACTGATTATAAAACGTGTTTTATTTCATTATTTGTTGAGATAGCAATGTAATGTGTTTAACAACGAGAGAAAAATAACTGCATTAGAGATGAATGAAAGTGTAGTACCTATGTTAGAAGTATGGAAGAAACATAAATGTATTAGAGCTTAAGAGTTTCGAGTAAGGAAAGAAAAGAGGGAAAATAGAGGAAAGAAAGAAGAATGGACAGAGGGAAGAATTGTTGCAGAAATTAAAGATGAAGGTGAGTTGGGAGAAGGTAAAATGGTGTACAGATTAGAATGCCTGAATGACGAGATTGTAGAGCGTGACCCTAGGCTAGATGAACAAATCCTGTGGAAATATGTTAGAATCGTGTCAGGTAAGGTTAGGTTAGAGCACAAGAAAGGGATGAATTGAAGAAAACGTGCTTTTTAAGAGTAAAGGCATTTGAGTGACAATCGCGATCGTATACCCTATGTGGAAATTAATGATAGGACCAATATTTATGGTGAAAAGTGTACGAAAACACAAAAAGTATGTAATACTCGTAAGTTAATATTGTATGTAAAACTAGCGGCCGCGAACTAATTCAAGGGTGGCCGCGAACTGAAAAAAGTGGCCGTCAACCGGCATTTTGAGTAAATTTTAGATAAATATTTATTTAGAAAAAAACTGTTAGAATATTCCTCCAATACATATTTCGAAAAATAACTTGATGATATCTGCTACGCCTACAGAAACAATCAGAACATGAATTATGGACATATCATACTAATTTCAAGGAGTAAAGTTGGGAAGGCGACTAAAAGGCCGCCAACCGGCGCAACGACCCTATCTATGGCTAGCTCTGTCCGTCCGGCTGTGCATCTATGACAGGGCTAGTATCTTGGGAAGGGTAATAGACCTTTCTAATTGAATATGAAAAATGAATTTTATTTTACCTTTGAAATATACACTCGCACTTGACAGGTCTTTTGTGATTATCTTTTGATTTTCTGGGTTTATTCCTCGCTATGACGAGTTGATTGCAACAAGACCATACAAAATTAGAGGAACAGTGAAAGCTAGAGAGTAAAGAACGTTCCAGTTATAATGTCTCAATCGAACAAAAACACCTCTGTAATTCCTGTACTTTTCCACATGTAATCGTATTTGGCATTGATGCCGCATTTTGACATCATAGGCATCTACCCTTCCGCTATTGAAGTAACGCTCTTTGTCAAGAAAACTAGTACTGTAACTTTTCGTGTCTCGATCTTCAGCTTCTTCTGCATTAAAAAATAATATTGGTACGTTTGGACGACTCTGTTGTTAGGGTTCTATACCCAAAGGGTAACACCAACGGAACCCTGCTACTAAGCCTCCGTTGTCCTTCCGTCCGTCTGGCGGGCTGTCAGCGGACTGTTTAATTTAAATCTAAAATGGAAACCGAAAAAAATTTTTAGAGTGTGTATTTCTGTTGCCGCTATAACAACAAATAATAAAAGTGAAATAAAACTAAAATATATGAAAAGGGGTACCCGTACAAGAAACATTTTTTCGGCTTACGGTACGGGATCCTTCGTGTTCAAGTCCGACTAGAACTTGGCTGGTTTTTGCTTTACGTAAAACAAGCATTTCAATAGAATGATGAGGTCAGAATGTGTCATTTGGTTTCGAGAATTCGATAAGTGTAAACATTTGGGGAAGCCTGTTGCTTGTTGTGACTGTCGGTTCAGGGAATAGACTGCCAATTCGATATGTACCTACAAGAACTACTTTCTTTAATGGTGGGTTATTTACGTCAATAGTGAATAGGTTACTTCTAGAAAACCGTTCTCCATCTTCGACTACATCATCTGTTACCATCAGGTATGATAGTGGTACAAACTCTTCTACTGTATAATATTAGTATAGATTATAATCTGCTTTATAATATTAGTATCTATACTAATATTATTCAGCAGAAGAGTTTGTTTGTTTGTTTGGTTGAACGCGCTAATCTCAGGAACTACTGGTCCGATTTGAAAAATTATTTCAGTGTTAGATAGCCCATATATCGAGGAAGGAAGAAATATCATCACGCTAAGACAAATAGGAGCGGAGCAGTAATGGTAAATGTGACGCAGACGAAGTTGCGCGGGTCATCTAGTTTATAAAATAAAGCTACAAGAGCGAGCGAAACGAGCACGATCATTTTGTAACCAACTCTCGGATAGGTTTTTTTTTATGGTGCAGCAGCCTTGAAAAGGTTTTGGCATACTGATACGGGTGGCCCCGAGACCGGCAGTATTCAGGGCGACAGGGGTCATCCTGTATCGCAAATATTGCCTATAGATGGGCCATATTATAGTGCTTAGCCTTAGAATAATAACGCATAGAAGCCGCGTCTAGAACAAAACCCGAGCAAAATCGTGTGTCCACTTTTTTTCTTTGTGTGCGTGAGCCGAATGTGTCTACGTTCCTCTAACGCACACAGATATAGCTTTCAGTGATACCATTACTAAGCCGTTACCCACAAAATATGGGAAGACGCATTACTATTTTGCTATCAAGGCAAGTATTTTATGTTGTTGGGAACTGGAAAAGGTAAACATGATTTTTCATGTAATATGACATATTTTTTCGGAAGGTATAATAAAATTTATTTCAAAATAAAAGGAAATAAATCGCATAAAGAATGAGATATTGTTCAATGCGTTTAGAATGCTTGATGGGTTATAATTATAAACAATGTTAAAACATCGGGTTTGATATGAGTATTGGTATACAGTAAGTATTGTATTTTAAAATTACAAAAATGAAAAACATGAATGAAAGCAATGTGGGTATTTTTTCCTCACAAATAGCAACACTGTGTTATGACAAGTTAGGTTATTAGAATTTTGTTTTATTTATCGATTTACGTAAAAATAGTGCATAGAATGTGAGTACTTATTTGTGAAATGTTATTTTATCAATTTTTTTTGTTTTCCTGATGTGCTATAACATCCTTTCACGCAACAAACTGTCATTTTCAATTATTTACTCGCGAGCTGTGTTCGACGGAACGTGACATTGAGTACTGACGGCCTGATGGCTAAGTTTGACGGATTAGGCTAAGTTTTAGTTGCCTCACTTTTTGCACTCGTACTAGGTTTCTATGCGTTATTATTCTAAGTGCTTAGCCTATTTCTATCGACCTACTCGACAAGATGAAACAGTCTACTTTTTAGGTACAATGACAAACAGATAAAGTATGCCTAGTGGAGGGTCGTTTAATATTTTTGATCAAAGTCGATAAAGAGGTCCACTCAACTTATTTTAGGTCGTGTTTCCGCCATTACGCGTTAATAGGTATTTGTAGTCATTATCACATTGGCCCAAATTGGTTTACTCAATTTAGTCGTAGGTGGCAATCTGCACGATTGGGTATGTTTATCGTATTATTTAGTTGTTTTTTCTTTATTTGAGTAGGTAGAAATATACGCTCAAAGACAATGGAAGGACGTACAAAAGAAATAAATATCTATCCCCGAACACTAAGCTATATTTTGCTTTGCATCATTCTTTTATGACTCACAAATAGGTGCTTTTTTAAAATTTAAAATATTAACAAAAGTTTCAATAATGCACTTGGAGCTTGTCGCTATTGCTGAAGCTTTGGCCTATATCGAGTCATTGGACGGGGATCGGTTTGTCATTTTCACTGACTCGAAAAGTGCTCTTCTCCATCTGATAAGATGCACAAGTTCTCCATTAGTAAGAGGGCTTCCACTAGCTTACTCTATTTTAAAAGCCATTACTGAATGTGTTGCCAAACGAAAAAAAATTGTATTGCAATGGATCCCTTCCCACGTTGGATTGGAGGGTAATGAAGTGGTTGATCGTTTAGCAAACGAAGCCGGGTCAGATGGAGAAACTTACTCATGTCCTCCTTGGCATACCGAGCTCTTACCCCTAGTTAAAGACAGATGTAATCAATCTTGGTCTGAATATTTTGATAAGAGGTCGTTAACAAAAGGTATTTGGTACCGGACAATTCAACCATCTCTTCCACGGACCCTTTGGTTCAGCGAGGGAGGGATGACTAGACAGGAAGTGGTGACGGCTTTGAGGCTCCGATCCGGCCACATACCGCTTAACAGTTTCGCATTCATGATGCGCAAAGTGGATTCTCCCAATTGCGTTGTCTGTGGAGTAATAGAAGACGTGCATCATATCATGTCGGAGTGTGTTCGTGTTGGAGTCCAGAGACGTCAAGTTTTTTTCAATAGTTTTAATGTAGGTTTCTATAATAGCGTTCTAGCCGCACCGTTGTCGGATGAGGCTAGAACACTTTATCATATTATTATTTTGGGTATAAGGTTGCGGGTAGATTAGGTTATTCTTAGACATAGGATAATAATTTGTAATCAATCATCGGGGTGACATATTCTTAATAGAAAAAACCCTGTAAATAAATAAAGATTAAAAAAAAAAAAAAAAACATTTATTGTTTAAGTTGTTGTCTAGATAGGGTTAAATGTTAAGTTTTTCGCCAGATTCTTGTGTGGGATTCGTTACGTGAAAATATATTCAGACCTTGAAAATATTTGTCAATAATAATTTGTGTAAAAACCACAAGGCCGTCTCCGATAATTTGTTATTCATACTTACTTACCTAAAACTAATTCAAAATTGATATTTGTCAATGTTATCTTTAATAACTGTTTAGTTACACTTACAAATGGCTGGAATTCTCGCCGCCGACAAGCGCAGTAGAGATAGCATTTTAAAGATTTCATGAAAATCTGCGTCTAAAAAATATTTCTGTATGTTCTAAGTTTTTAATATGTCGATTTCCTGTTAGTTACTTAGTTTTCCTTTTGTTTCAAATTCACATACACACACAGCCAGACCCGGAACAACTATCTGTAAGGTCATACTAAAATTTCTTCCGTACAGGAATCGAATCAGCGACAATCGCTCAACCACTGCGCCTACCGTGACGTCAAGTTTTGTTGGTTGTGTCAGTTGTTAGTAAGTCTCTCTAAAACTTGACCGTATTAAAATGTGATTTTGTTCTTTCTACAGGAGTGGTTCAGAAATAAAAAGTTATAGCCAAAACTAAGCGGAGAACCTTAGTGGCTTAGCTTCCCGGCCGCCATTTTTTCTCAATATAGAGTGTCGCGGTAAAACATGTACTTAAATATGGGTAGAGGGCACTTAAACAAACCAAAACTGTTACGAGATATTGAACTCTTACATGCATTACATTCAATTCAAATAATAGTTCCCAGCTTGATTTAACTAATTATTAGAAGAAAGCAAAAATAAGAACTCGCGAAAGCTACTTAATTAGCACTTGCCTACCAAGCTTGATTTAACTACTTATTGAAAGCAAGTAAAAATGAGAACCCGTGAACACCTTAATGAAGAACAATAGTGTATGTTTTATATAAATGGTTAAATCAAGCCCAAAAATGATTATTTGAATACAGTCTACTGCTTAAAAGTACGTGACTAGTTATTTTTTTATGATGAACTAGCTGTCCCCCGCGGCTTCGCTCCCGTCAATTGACAACTTTCTTTTGTTTGTTTTACATAAAAACCTTCTCCTGATAATAACTAACACAACAAAAAAATAATTAGCGCAATCGGTTCAGGTGTTCTCGAGATTTGCGCTTAGCAACACATTCAGCGATTCATTTTTATATTATAGATTATCAATGTTCTGAAAGAGTGTACACCTTTAAGGTAGATTTTTTGAGGAACTGCTTATTTGTTATTAAGATCTCATGTAAAATGTACCAAAAATCCCACCAATAAATGAATAAAGCATCTTGAAAAAAAAAAAACAATGTACTCACATGGCGACTTAATCTCCAATTCCTAATATCTCAGAAAAGAGCCACTTTAGGGCACCATGTTACATGTGACATTTTTTGTTAATTGAAGTGTGCTCTACGTCTACTCATACAGACATACATACATATACAGCAAGACGCACCGAAAATAAAATTGTGTTAGCTCCAATGGAAAAAAAATCGAACCCCTTAAGTAATTTCCATGATAGGACTGTTTTCTACAAAAGCTCTAGGTACTTACATACAGACAGATATGGCGAATCAATAAGAGTTCCTTATTGACTACGGAACCTTAAATAAAAGTGAATAGAAGCCAAAGGCATTTTATCAGACAGCCACTACAAACAACTTACCTCTGCGCAGTCTTGTTATGCTATCATAATACAATGTTTTCTTTTTATATTTTCATTATTATATTTATCTCTTGTTTGTTAAACGTACGTGACGTACCACTTCATAGTTCATACTTGTTCATAATAATTTTTAAGGAGGTTATCAATTCGGTTGTATGTTTTTTTTTTTATGTTTGTTACCTCATAACTCCGACAATTATGAACCGATTTGAAAAATTCTTGTTTTATCTGAAAGGATATACTTGCAGATTGGTCCCATTTAAATCATATCTAAATCCGTTACGAACTTTGGATTTTAAATCGAAATACCTGGAATTTGACTATTTAGATGATTCTTTGATAATCGAAATTGCGTATTTTGCTTTTCTGCGATTTTGCAGTGGTGTTGTTAGGTGTGGGGCACCACTAAAAAGTGAAAAATAAAAAACTTTTTACAAAAAACGAAGAAAGTAACAAAACACCGACTTCCGAAATTAAAGTTATTTTTTACTTTGTAGTGTTTTTTTTGGAAGTAGGTTGTATTTTTTTGTAAAAAGTTTTTTTATTATAAGAATATACTAGCTTCTGCCAGCGACTTGAGACTTTCAGAGCCCTAACCATTCACAATTTTCAACCCAGTAAATATTTTTTTCACACGTTTCCTTTTTAGACCCGCAGTCCTCCGCATCACTGTAAAGTATTGAGACTTGAGTATTTAACAACATCAAACACTCGTCTTTTTAAAATTTTTAGAACTGATCAACGAATAGAGCCGAGCTAGAGCCAAACATCGCTACGAACATTTTCACAATCATCTAGCGAACGCTCTATTAATTGCTCGGCAAAAAATGTACGCTCCTGTTTATTTTAAACAAAAGAACATCCGCTAGAATGCTCATTACAAGTGAATCATGCCTGGTTTCTAATCCCCGTTTTTATGTCTGTTAACGCTTTTTGTTATAACGCTATTGGTTGTTTAGTGGTTAACGGACAGATAAACTACCGATAAAGTACCATAGAAACCGTTCACTTGTCTATCAGCGGCTTTATGTTGCATAGCTGATCCGTGCAACGTCGTCTACGTAACTCATTACTGCTTCGCTCCTATTGGTCTTAGCGTGATGATAATTATATAGCCTATCTAACACTGATATAATTTTTAAAATCGGACCAGTAGTTCGTGAGATTAGCGCATTGAACCATTTATAATAATAGTATAGATTTTAATCATGCCTCTAATTAAATTAAATAAAAAATGGACTTTATTCTGCTCAATATTTAAACTTATTTTGGTCTTGATAATGGCATTGTCACCACAAGCTCATTGGTTGGTGGTACACATGAGCGGTCTGGTCAAGCCTGTATAGAAGGCTTGCTACTATTTTTTGCGCCACCATTATTATCGACATTCAGCCGAAAAAGAAACATTTCTGGAATTAGGCTTCAGACAATTTACAAAATATCGCGGTAATATTTAAAAGACTAAGGGCCAGTTTCACCGGTTACGGATAAAATGTCTAAAAAATAATAAATCTGCCAGATATCGCTATCCGACACCTGTGAAACCAAAAGTTTTAGTTCATCTGCCAGATAAGTTCCTAATAGGCTAACCGACACTTTATCCGTAACCGGTGAAACTGGCCCTAAATATATAATCAAACGCATTTGTTCGTTTGTTATATATATTATTATGTATTTTATCATCCAACTAACAGGCTAATAGGTATTGTCTGATGTGATGTTCTTCGAAACTAGGTAGGTAATTATGCTTATTTTGATAAGTTTTGTTAGATTTAGTTGTTTACAATATATGTTAGTAGGAATCCAGACGAGTAACTGTTTATTGACAAAATTGTGGGGGGTCATCTTAATATTAATAGTTTTAAACTTTAATCCAAAACATTGTAGATAAGAGTTTAGTTTGGGTCACAAGTTCATTAAACTGTAGTAGGTCAGTACTTCATAAAGCATACGAGTTGTTGACAAACTTTAAATCAATTAAGTATGTACTCCAATCTTTCTTGCTGTATCCCGGCCAACCAATTAGGTTATCATTAGATTGGAGGAAGACTTCTTTGCAGCTGGGCCAGGCTTCTCCATGGCTAGACTTATGTCAGTTTTTTTGGCTTCTGACGACTGTCGTAGATCTACATATCACAGCCAGGGCCAAATAATTATCGTTTTTTCCGAGTCCTGTTATGTAATCGATCAATCATCAATCCCTTGACTTAATTGGGTAAGGTTTGCTTAAAACCTTAAAGATCGAACCTAACAGCTGTTATTATTTAGCCACGAGCAAGGTCAAAATGTTTCCACTGATGGACGTGCGACTTGACTGTACCAAAACCCTTGCATGGAAGCAGGAGAGTTCTCCTTGTACGACATGAAAAAATATGAGTGGCCTACACGATCTTTTCCGGGTTAACTTAACAAGGGAAATCGTAAAGTATAAGGTCCTTGCTAGGTCTCAAATATCAGATATTAAGTTTAATTATCTGTGGAAGGCTATAATTGTCCCACAGCGTGTTGAGAACATAAGGCTAAAAGGTTCTGTAGAGGAGAGTCAACCGACGACATCACCAGTTTTACGCAGGTTAAAAAATAGTTCCGAATCGAATTCTTTATCTTTTAAGGATGAGTTTTCCTAAGTCGACCGGTCGGTTTTGTCAAAGGCTGGAAATACTGTTCTAAAAACATATTCTATATATTGACTATTTTCTTGAGTTGGTTGTCTACGTAAGCTCTAAAGGCTAGACTACTGTTTATATTACTTAAGCCAGTCACGTTTCGAGAATGCAGCGCAGCATGTAATTAAAACATACGAGCGCTCATCTACACACCATCGTTGTTTGGTAACATTATTGTGGAAAATATACATTTATATGTGGCTTTTGGACCTGTCTTGTAATTCACTTTAAGCGTTTAAAAGTTGTATTTATGCATAACAGATTCATAATTCATAATATTTATTCATTATAACAGATTGTAGATTTACAACTTTTTACAGAAGTAATTACGGGTAACACAGAATCGTAGTCTACAATAAGTTGGGTGAAGCTCTGTCCTCCTAGATAGGCTACAAAATAGCCTGTGTTTAGGAGACACAGTTTCAATCCCCTCGGCACAATTGGGTCTGGTACGTGTTACATGCAGTTTGGCAACATTATAATTGTCAAATGCATAGGCAGATTCAGGACTCATTTTACGCTACGGTTCGCATTTTTACAGTAAAATTAACCATACAGACCGTAACTTAATACAAAACGAATTTGTTTGTTTCTTTTTTCATTGGAAAGGGTCAAACTAGTTTATTTTCTTAAAAATACCGTATACACGTAACCAGGGGTTAATCATTCTCACATAATCCAGTAAAGTAAAACCTTTGGGAATAATCAAATGAAAAGGACAAAATGAGTAACATGTACCTCTGGTTTTCCTTGGGTGACTAATACTTTTCGAATGTCCATAATATAACTCTCCCCCTGTGACTAAATGCCTGGGAATAACGTCGATTGATAAGTTACCAATTCGATAAGGGTTACTGCGGTTTAATAACATAAAGCCAATATTTAATTTACGAGGCGATAAAATAATGACTCTTTGGACGTTATTAGTTTACTCGAAAGCTGTGAAGAAAACGTGCATCAACCTCATCTTAGGAAATCATCTCGACCTTAGTGATCCAATGATCCGTAACATTACTTCTGGTTTACGTAGTACATTCTTTCAATAGATCTGTCTTTGCATTTAAGTTTATCAGTCTATTAATTTATTAAGATCTTAGTGGTAACACTGCTGGGTTTCTGGTAACCTAGAAATTTCCTTATAGGCTGAAAATTCCGCTTGATGTAACATCCTCAGCTGTGTGAGCTACAATGGCCTGTTTTGATGATTTTGGAGCTCTTTGAACGCGTGTTTTTAATTACAAAACCTATAAACAATGACTAACACTGCCAGCTTGGAAGACGTAAGAGGCATGACCATTCGTGTCTCGTGATGCACATTGTATACTCGATAAACAACAACTGTGAATAAGCAAATCCATTGTGCGTGGAATTATAAATGAATACTATTACTAATGTCTTATCTGGCAAGTTCTTTGTACTTAAATGTATGTGCGCATGTATGATGTAAACTACGCACAATACAGTTTGACCTAGGAACGTTAAGAATATGTTGGGGATACTGGTTTTCTTTATAAAAGTCACGTCTGAAATAAAATAATGTCATAAACGACATTTAAATAAGATAAACATAATAAGTACTTGTCTTTCAGACATGTTCGATCATAAAAACGAAAATTTTAGTAAAATAATAGCTGACCCGCGCAACTTCGTCTGCGTCACATTTTCCATTATTGCTCCGCTCCTATTTGTCTTAGAGTGATGATATAATAGCCTTTAGCCTTCCTCGATAAATGGGCTATCTAACACTGAAAGAATTTTTCAAATAGGACCAGTAGTTCCTGAGATTAGAGCGTTCAACCAAACAAACAAACAAACAAACTCTTCTGCTTTATAATATTAGTATAGATTTGGCCAGAGAATTTAACAAAAGTAGCAGCGAGTTGGCGTTAACAAACTAATCATCGCAAATAAACATAGGGAGTGAACGGCCACAAATTACACATTACGAGCAACAACGAACGTTTAAATTGAAAGGACAGGAAATAAGCTATTGTGAATTAAACCATGGTTCTAGTTCTCACACTCGTACCAATTTCTCCGTGTTATGACTGCGAAATGTAATCATAACACTGGTCAATGACATTTGTGTGACAGCGATGCGCGGGTTATCCAAACATTTGTTAGAGGTCTAGTACTTATCCATGTAGGTAGGTAGGTACTTAAAGGCAATGAATGATACGTAATAGATAACCTCTTATGAATGTTATGTTTTATCGTCACAGTTTTTTCTTAATCGTCTACGGAATTGTATTTCTCTGCGACTGCGACTGTATCGTCGTCTATCTTCAAGTCTGTTACCTTTTGTTAGTACTTCGTAGATTATGTATTGTCTGAGCTGTTTCCTTATTTGCCCTGCTCGTTGTTATAATTCGAGTCAATCATCAAACAGTGTCTTTATATATCTGTCTCGTTTCTTCATTTTTTCTACGAACACTCATTATTCCATTTATTTATTTATCTTACGTTGTTTATATTTTTAAATATTCGTAAAAAATAAAAATAAAACATTTAATAATATAAAAAATAGCCCTACTGCAAAATCTCTACGTCGACGTCGTGGTGGGGCTTGCACGTCCCGATGGACCTTAGGTCATAACTAGGGTGAGGGGCCAGACAAAGAGAGATACAATCCGCAAGGCAGTTTTGTGGCGAACTGTTAGGCAGTAGAGACCCCACGAACCTTATCTCCCGGGAGAATTCTTGTTCCTCATCTCCGGCTTGCCTTTATTGGCTGGCCAGAGTAAACACTAACGAGGAACAGAGCTCCCACCTCTTTCTTTCCTTAATCGGCCGGTCTGAGTGGAGATTCGCAAGAGCAAACGTGCTCGGGAGAAGGATGTATAATCCAGTAAGATGCTGGTAGGGATCTTGACCGCAATTCCGGGATTGTCCTGATAGTCGTGGTATACATTTCCACTCCTCTAACACCTCAGGCTATGTTTCCACCTTGGCGCTACGTCACTTTGTGCGAGCGAACGTTTTCGGGGGCCCATTCATTGAGTGTGCAAGTCACCCCCTGCCATTTAAAAGCTGTGTATATTGTTAGTGGTCAGGCAGGGGCCAATAGTTCTTCTATAATAAACGATTATCAGTCCACTAAACCACCCAAACCCATAGCGTTTCATCTTTTGTTTCCATATTCTGCAATAGTACTGCTCCAACCGGGGATTGTCCTTGGGAATACTTTTACAGTGACAGGGATAATCGCCGGTTGGTGCCCTATTACATTTGAAATGTCTAACGGGGCCTCTGCGAGTTAGTTTCGGCTCCTCGTACGCCGACCAAAGGACCGGGTCTCCAGAGACCAGAGATAGTAAAAAAAAAAGGAAATAGTAGCCCACCGGTATCGAGAACAGTGTCCAAGCTACCGGTGGTCAGGGCTCCCGAGAGAGGAACCTCCTCACTATACGCACCGTGTCCAAGCATACTGCTTTCTGGATCAAGCCCTTGAGCCAGCTGCCCAACGAGAGCCTCTTCAGATGTTGATCGAGGCTCTTGGCAATTATACCATTGGCCGTCATGCTCACGACTATAGGCACAATGACTGCTGTGTTCACCTCCTACATGTCGACAACCTCGCGCGAGCCAAGTGACGATACTTGGTTTGTTTTTCTATCTCAGACTTAACGAGGTTCTCGTCATGAGGGACTGCTATATCAACAATCATTGCGCGAGGCTCTAGTCGGTCTATCACCACTATGTCAGGCTTATTGGCAAAAATAGTCCTGTCAGTGATGATAGACCGATCCCAATCCCAATACAATGTGCAATTGCCATTTTCGAGAACTTGGTCGGGCACATACCTATAGTACGGTACTTCCGACTCCACAAGATTATATTTCAGAGCAAGTTGCTGGTGGATAATCCTGGCTACAAGATTGTGCCTGTGCAACGTACGAGGGGCCGAAACCAACTAGCAGAGGCCCCGTTAGACATTTCAAACACTGATTATTATTATTACAATGATAAGAATCAAAATACTGTAGTTAATAATCGCTTCGTGGCGTTCCAAGAAATTTTGCACTGATATTTAACCGGCGACCGATCAGTGCACAGGTACACAATTTGTCCGTTTTAGTGTAACATTAAAATTCAAACTTGGCTTTCATTGGTCTTTGTTTGCGGCAGTACTGACAGAGCTCTCGTGTACGCCATAGGTCGGCCATACAAGGGCTGCTCCGGCTGCTCGAAAAATGAGCCAGTGAATAAAGTACCCCAACCGCTCGGGGCTTGTCGTGTGTCGCAACCGCTTGAAGCTACCATTGATAAAGTCTGCTGCAGCAGTCGGTTTCAACCGCTAAATCAGTCACAATTCCAGCTTTCTACGGCCAATAGTGTCGGCGTTGTTTGTCAGTCACTCAGTAACGGAAGATTTTTATAATACACTAGCTGTCGCCCGCGGCTTCGCTCCCGTCAACTGGCAACTTTCTTAATCTTTTCTTTCCTCTCACAAGGTTCAATCCCCCTCACAATGCAACAAAAAAGAATTAGCCAAATCGGCCCAGCCGTTCACGCGTGATGCCGTGACCAAGGAAAATAGGAGGGAATAAGGAGGGTTATTATATAATATAAGACTAGCTGATCCGGCAAACTAAAAATCGGTCAAACCGTTTCGGAAGAGTTCGGTAAGAAACACCGTGATACGAGATTTTTATATATTAAAAGATGATAAGATAATAGATATATTGATGATAATGAACACCAAAAGAAAATCTTTTGCGACAAAAATTTATAACTTTTTCTCGTATAAGGTTTCATTTTCATGGTGTTTGGGTTGCTCCGGAGATTTGGAGTAGATATCTACATAATATCTTCTGTCAATCCATTTCTATTCTATACATAATAATAAAATCGTAGACTTGCCGTGTATGTACATTGAATATTTTTGCATAAAAAATTCATAGAAATGTTAGAAAAAGATATAGACCATGATGTAGTTATCATTGAGACTTCAGAATTCCAGATACTTGCAGTGCCATGTTGTGAGAAAAATATTAGTAAAAATTTTTGAAAAGAACACCAAAACAATATTTATTCTGGTGTTCTTTTCAAAAATTTTTTTAATGTAGCAAAAGAAAAGTGAACGACTTATCTTATCATTATTTGTCGTAACATGTGAGCTTCTTAGTTTGAACTTATATTTGACAGTTCAACTACATTTTCGATAGATGGCGTTGTACTGATGACGCGTTTTTCTGAATCGCGGTGTAAAGTTTTTCTGCAGTAGTATGACCTCAGCCCCATGTTTATAACATGGATTATTATATTTTTTTATTTCTCAAATTATATTTTGCTTAGCTAAGAAAATGATTATATGACTACTCTTGCTCCAATCCATAGTGTTAGTCGATAATTCGCCGGAATTCCCGCGGCATCCGCGCCGCTCTTTCGAGTTTCTCATGCGATAATAAGTTTTATAGTAATGAAAATAAAGTTAAAATTCATATGAAACTGAAACTGCGCTCCACTTCGCTGCGCTTCGACGCTCTTTTGGTGTGAGTTGAGCCAAAGTTTCAAAATTATGAATGCAAACGACAAACAAATGACAGTTCAAAAATTAGATGTGCGCCTGCTAAAGAGGAATTTGCTTAACCTTCCATTGACTCTCTAGTACTTGTCACATTAAAACGGATTGTTCATTGAAAGTAACATAGCATGTGAGAGTCAATTTAGTGAAATAAACCCTCGTAATGGTTGTAGGCGAAGCCATATCAACCGATCACTCTGATTGTGGTCAAGCTTCAGTGATATTATTACATCTAATGTTCCTTACAAACTTATTAACTCAATTAAAATCAAAATACCTTTGTAAGACCGTGCTTATTTCAGCTCGTTTTGTGATTCAGCGTCTTACTCTTACTGATTGACCTGATTTGCCATTGAAATAAGACTGCGAAAAACCAAAACCATCAGGAGTTATGATATTCGCAAGACAAGCAAGATTAGCGGCATAGCCTGATGGATTGCCAAACCGAAGTGTCAGTGGGCAGTGCAGGGCCCATTGCCCCAGATGGTAGATGGGGCCGAAAATCTCTGGAGACGCAGCGTGGGAAGTCTTCTCACAAGGTGGATCGATGACCTGGTGAATGTCGCGAGTGGCCGCCGAATGCGAAACGCACAGGACCGGTTCTTGTAAAGACACTTGAAGGAAATCTATATCCAGCAGTGGATGTCTTTCGGCTGATATGATAATGATGATGAAAAACAAAGTCACACGTCTTTAAAGGGTATTTTAAGTGGCATCACTCGTTTTCACTCTAGGCCGCGGACAAGGAGCTGCGTGAAGTCAGCGGGCAGACCGCGCTGCGCTAGAGCGGCATAGTACAATATTATGATAAATTAGTGTCTACAACAGACTATGTCACTGTTGACCCGCGGGAACTGCTCCTCGACTCGCGCGCATCGCTCGTAGGCCGCCGCCGCGCCGCTACCTTCGTGGCCAGTTCCATATAAACCTAGCGTTAAAATATAAGCATTTGAATGCGCCGCCACAGCCGCCCCGCGCCCGCCGATTACATGCCCGCGGCCTAAAGGCCATGTTATTAAAGATCAAGCCGCAACATAAAACGTTTACGACCCCAAGATTGCACCGCTATCTAAGAAACCTAACCTCCAGCTGAAATGACTCGATCATAATAAGTTTATGAATCAGCATTTAAACGTTGATTCCTGTGAAAATAATATCATTTAAAGTCTGATCAATAATGAGTTGACTTGCGATTCAAGTACAATTTATTTTCTTTCATTGCGTATGCGTCCTACATTTATCTCTTGTCATGTCTTGTCAAAACTAGCTCATAAAATCTGACAATTATACGTAAAATTAAAATTCTCTGCTTCACATTTTTCATTAATGCTGCGCTCCTATTGGTCGTAGCGTAATGTTATAAAGTCTTCCTCGATAAATGGGTTATCCAGTACTAAAATATTTTTTCAATTCGAATCTGTAATTGCTGAGATTAGCGCGATCAACCAACCAAATAAACAAACTCTTCAGCTTTATAATTTTAGTATTGATTTTATAAAAAAGAAATCCAATTCCAATCTATTAATATTCTTGTCCTTCTATTAACGTACACTTGTGTCACTTTATTACCATACAAGCTGTCCCGGGGTGATATCACGGGGTAATATAACTCACAAATAACGTGGCTTTCTATTGGTAAAAGAATTTTCAAAATCGGTTCAGTTGATCTAGATATTATCCCCTACAACCTCACAAACTCACAACATCACTAACTCACTAACTTTACAGTATGATTATTTTTTCTTTGCCGCTGAGAAGTACGTCGCAATTGATTGCGCAGGATGTCAATTTGACAAGAAACATAGAAGAGCGCATGCGCGGGTATGTCGCGCATGACGTCTCAGTCGCTCGTATACGTTCGATGCATACTTGTGTCCCGCTTACTGAATGCAATACGACTGTTGATGCGAAAAGTGTTATTGTTTTAAATTATTTATTTTGGTTTTTCTTACTGTTTCATTTGTGTTTTTGTGGTGTAAATGTTTTTTCTGTTACTTTGTGACCTTGGTATTGTTACTGGTTGTGTTTCGTACTTGTTTATAATACAAAACGTATAAATCAGAAAAATATTCTACGAACGTAATACTTTTTTACGCAATGAGACCTGCGCGGTCGTCACTAAAAGCTAACTTCGGAGCGGCAAAGAAAAAATAATCGTACTGTTCACTTTGTACTATGGGGTTAGGATGAGACCACAAATATCTATGGATGAGACTATAGAACGCCACTTTTTGCGATCCTTGCATACTCCTTTTGCTTCATTTACGGCCATACTACGATTCTGGGCTTTCTGAAGTACACCATCAATAAGGTCTGTGATCTTCATGCATGACTATACTAGTTATAATATCTATATTTAAAATTATAAAGCTGAAGAGTTTTTATGTTTGTTTGGTTGAACTCGCTCACCTTAGGGACTACGGGTTCCAATTAAAAAATTGTTTAGTGTTGGATAGTCCATTTATCGAACCAGGCTATAAGACTATAACACACAACGACAAAACGTGTCAACTTCGTTATTCTATCACAATTACTTGGAGTGGGCAAGGATAACTTTGCATTACCAGTTTTTAGTACCAGGTTTTTCTCAATTACCAGATTTTAGTTGTTTGACCTTCCCTTACTTTAGCACCACCACCAATATAACAAAATTGACTAATCTCCTTTTTATTTTCAGCATGGAATTTAGAATATGCTCTGGACAGCGGCAGCTCAAGTCCGTTCCGGTACGACATAGTGACTTTGGACCACAGCCGTCAGCGCAGGGATGTGCCGCTGCCCGCGTTGTCTTCAACAGTCTCTCCGTCGGCTGACACGGGGGTGACACCAGCAGCTCCAGTGCCTTTTGACCCAGCACCAAAGTCGGCGAACACATCATCGTCGAATGCCACGCCTGGATCCAACAAGACTGCTAATGCCACTGAAAGTAAGTGGAATTATTTGACTATTAATTTAAAAAACAAGAGGCCATTTTACAGAGCTCGGCATCGGTTTATTAGATATCTAAGGCTCGCGATTTCAATCATTGATATTGAATTAGCTGTAATGAATGCAATGTTAAGGTGTCTATTCTCGGAAACATATCTTTCGAATTGTTCATATCGGGATTGCCACCATGTTCCTTTTTATAAAATAAACCGAAATATCGGAAACTCGCAAATAAAAAGGTACAAGGTAGCAATCCCGATATGAACAATTCTAATGTTAGTGACCATGAAAGTTTAAAACAAAATATCTTTCGAAATTCCACTATGTACTACTCAGTCAAGACACTACTGGGAAATGATCAATAATATACAAAATGTTAGTCATTCATCCAAATTTATTCTATCACCTTCAAAATGTGCTCCTTCAAAAACGATACACTGCGTCAACGAATAAGCAAACGCTTTTTCCGGAATCAAGTTCAGTTCTCGCTGCGAATTCTCCTTTTTTATTTCTACCTAATGAAAACGGGTGCCTGGTTCCCGGGTAATTTGAGTTAAGGAAAAGAAAGAAGTTGGCTGGAGCCATATCTGGTGAATGAGGTGGTTGCTCGATGGTATTTGTTGAGAATTTTCTTTCCACATATCTGGCTTTTTTCGTCAAATTTGCTCTCTTGAACGCCGCATAACGCTCAAAAAATACTCTTTATTTACCATTGGACCTTTTTGCAAGAATTCCGAGGGCACAACACCGCGATAGTAAAAGTCAACTTTTGATCGACTTTGGCGTGGTTTTTTCGGTTTCGGTACAGTAGGAAGACGCCACTCCGAAGCTTATTTAGCATATCAAACTCGTAAACCCACGTCTCATTACCAGCAATAATGCCTTTCATGAATGTTGGGAATTGACTGGTTCTAGCATATCCTCAGCGACTTATACGATTGAGTTTGTTTAGAGAAAATTCAGGTGTTTTGATACTAGCCGAGCGTTAACATGTTTCAAACCCAACTCCCCCAACTCCGTCGTGAGACA
Organism: Ceramica pisi; assembly: GCA_963859965.1. Classification (NCBI taxonomy): domain Eukaryota; kingdom Metazoa; phylum Arthropoda; class Insecta; order Lepidoptera; family Noctuidae; genus Ceramica; species Ceramica pisi. The sequence goes on along the minus strand of OY982527.1, from coordinate 35,760,495 downwards.
CAGAAAGTTCGGTGGCTATCTCTCTTAACTTGAATGAGGATTTTCAGTCACTATTTTGCGATATTAACTTCATTTGCAGACATTGATGGCCTACCAGAGCGAGGCAAATCTTCCATCACATCTCGATCGCTTTTGAACGCTTTGTACGACTCATAAGCACGTGTTTTTAATAAATTCGCCGTATGCCTTCTGTAATATTTTCAAAGACTCCGAACACGAACACAATTCCATAGGTGATGCAAAATTTAATTATGTCCATACTGAATTTCGCAATACGCACTAGATATGATATAACTAAAAATAGCATTGTATTAAATCTAAGTAACAGATGAAACTCAAACTCCGCGCCAAAATGGAAAACAGTTGTACAATCTAACTACAAAAAAAAAAACTATTTTGAACCATAAAAAATCATGCATTCCCAAAACTCTTTTGACTGAATGTGAACTGAACTTCACTTTAAAAACGCTCTTTGCACTTGCCACGAGTAAATATGACATACATTTTATCTAATTTCAGCTTCAAAGATATAATTATTCGTTATTTATTTAGTGTTATCATCGTGTTTTTCCCTGACAGTTACAGCGAGTATTCTAAATACAGGACTTGCTTAGAGCTGTTGTCTCGTACTGTTCAGTTCACCCTTTCCGTGCGTAACATATCGTTTTCATGTCTACCTTTGCATTATTGATGCACTTTTGTGTTTAAAAATTCCCCATTTCTTAAAGTCTTGCGTGTTCTTTTGTTTTTTAATGGGTTCTATCCAATGCTTTCTACCGTAATGCCCATTTGAAACGATGGTTTCCTCGTTCGTGTTTTATAACTGATATTTACAACACAAAAGTATCGAAGCAAATCTTTAATGATTCAGTATTGAATAGGCAGCACATTTGTACTCCTAAGAGGATAATCCTTTCTCAATAAATAATGGATTGCAGTGGAAATTCCTTGCAAAATTCTCTCAGTTTTAATTTACAGACATATTATTTTTAATCATAGAGGTATGCGCGACTCAGGACAAGTTACAGTTCCAATACTACTCCTCAACTGGTATTTATGGAATAATTTTATTAATTGTTTATCTCAATAAAAAGATAAATTACCTGAATCGGAAGGTTCATCTGCGATTATGATGGCGTCATATTTTTAAATAATAACTGCCAGCTTAGACCTAAGAGTGACTTAATATGATTCCAAGAATATTTCTTGTAGTAGCTTCTGAGTCATTTTCAATACTTAACATGCTCTTATAGCATTTGTACAATTGTCTGTTCGCACGGACTCTGAATTCCCCAATATGGAAGTTGTACAAATAAAGATATTGTGCATTTAGCACCATCGAGTCACACAGTGTAGTCTGCACTTGAAACCATACAATATCATGTCCGATGATCGATATACTCCAATCGGCGTCAGTCGTGTGTAAGTATTATCTTTTAATTGGCATGCGGGAGCCCCCTCGGTACTTTCAAATTTTACTGCTCCATCTATAGCCCCGTCTTCCTCACTCTTACGCTTTCCAAATACCTTCATTAATGCATCAAAAATTGTCTCGTCAGCTGTACTCGAAAGGAAAGATTCGGGTATTTTAGCTGTTGGAACTGCTTCTCAAAAATAAACGCTTCAATATTCCGATTCTTTATTAATAAATCAACTATATGTATCCTGCGGTTAGTTACAATACTTTGTGACATTAACACGTATTAAAGTAATTATAATTAAAACGATCATATTTTTTGGAATTTAAACATTAACAATACAATTAAAACTAATCAATATTTAAAAATCTTTTATAGCCAAACAGTTTTGAGAAACTTAATATCTTTATTTCTTATCAACAAGTTGAGATCTTGGTTTCTTTAAATAAGTATTTTTTAATGTTTGTTCAGACAAGAAGAGGAATCATGACTTTTAGTTTTACATAGCACTGAATATTTCTTACAGGCACATCTTTTAGTAGAACACTGTATATTCGATTTTTTACAGGAAAATTTTAAATAACCTTGGCCACAAAAGCGCGACAATTTTTGGCATATTTCTCTCAGTGACCAGTTTTCATTTGGTATAGGATCATACAAAGTAAGAGTAAGAGTGGCTCCCCACTCTTACTCTTACTTTGAATAATCCTTAAGAGTCCTATTACGAATCGTAAATGCTCGTTTGCAATAGACGAAGTTACGTTGGTCTGCGTTGGGAGTATATATATAGTCCGCGAAACAATTTTGATACTTACTAGTCTGAATAGGATTATAGTTAATTTGGGCGCTCGCGCAAGACTGAGGAGCGCGCGCGCTGAATTGACGCAAAATATATAGTACTTTAATTTTTTTTATTGTAATTTTGTTTTATTATATTGACAAACGAAAACTAATGAAATGTTCATTGTAGATTGAAATTTTATATCATTAAAATTTATTTGATAAAATTGTTTTTATTTGGAATATAATGGACGCTGAATCCAGACATTTCTGGCTTAAATTAGGCTTTCTTTACGTTTTTTTCTGTGAAAACTCAAGGAATTTAAAGAAATTCTAGAACTCCAATAAACAAGTAAAACATTCAACTTACCTTTTAGTAATTTCAGCTTTTAAAAGAATTGATTGTAACAATGTGAATTTGACCGTCAAAGTTCCATCGCCGACATTTTTTCTTGCAAACTGAGTTCGTAAAATATATATAGTAAATTACACGAAAAGAAAAATGAAAATGTGTAACTCCAACTTACAAGAAAAAGAGTGGCACTATCGTTATTCAGGATCAAATAATTAAAATATCTTACTGCTGCTGAAAATTACAGCGTCAAAAATCATGAATTTCCGTAAAAAATGTAATAGGACTCTTAAACACAACGAACCCCTCCCCCGCCGCGGGGGAGGTGGCGCGCCGCCTGCGCCGCACACTCCGAAAGCTATTTCACTAAACTTAATCTAGTAATATAAGTATATCACTAAACTTCGACGGTTTTATAACTATATTCCTAGTGAGATAGTAAAGAATCGCTTTCGTGTAACTATGTTACGGTATATAATTATATCCCTAGGGATATAACTATATTACGGCTTTATCTATCTTACTGCGACATATATACAAGGAGAGAAAGACTGGTGCACCAAAATCTTATTTCAATGTATCCTTCGAAGCACTTCCAATGAATCATCAAACTTTTAATCAATTCATATAATATGTAAATATAGAAACGCGTCACAGCTATTATACGCAGTTGTCATTTTGCATTTATGATGTTATGTCCTTGTATACTCAGCTGTTTTATTTATATGTTTTTAGCATATTTTCGTCGGCATAGCGAATGTCCGTATTAATGTGTGCTTGCTGGGTCATGCTGGCGTGGAGTTTTTGTATTGGATTTCCGGTTATTATTATTAAACATAGATATTTTTGTTTCTTGGATCCGGTCTTAAAGTGGTTGGTAAATAGTGATTGATAATTAAACTAAATGTCATATTTCTTTATAACTGACTGATGAACTGATCCTAGCTCCGTTTTTTTTAGAATCAGGAATTAAAGAGACATAAATACATATACCAAAAACGGATTGTACCTAGGGATAAACACAGATCGAAAAAATAATATTGAATATTTAATTTATTTGCAGTTTCTTTGTTAGACTTAAAAAAACGTGTAAAGAAACGATTACTTTTGATTGGAGCTGCTATTGACACTACGAGAACGAATTAAAGCGAATACTTCTAGAATGATCTTTTTTATGTTATTTATTATTCAGTGGAAAAGGATTTATACTGTCGTTGTTGTCACATTTTCAAGACTGAGCATGAAATGTCTTTGAGCAGGCTGCAATAGAAGATAGGATTTTATGAGTTTCTCATTAATTTTCGGTTCTTCTGACCCGATCGCACGACTTGTTTTTGAAAGGAACGTCAGAATTTTTCGCTTTCGGAAAATTCCAACGCCTAGTTGAACATATTGTACGAGGGAGCGTTTTTATGTCAGCGGAATAAGGGTAAGGGGTTGAAATAGAAAAACCAAATTATTTTTCCTTTTCAATATATTCACCTGCAAGACGGACACATTTTTCAGATCTACCAATTAATTTATTTATACCCTCATAAAAAAATGTTTCGTCTTTGTCCTCAAAATACGCTGAAACTGCCTCCTTAACTTCATCATCGGTGGTAAATTTTTTACCCCGCAACTCTTTTTTAATTTTTGGAAAGAGGTAATAATCACTCGGGGCCAGGTCTGGGCTGTAGGGTGGTTTGTTCAAAATATCGAAGCCCACTTTATGCAGGGCAGCCAACGCAACGCGGCTCTTGTGGACGGGCGCAATGTCGTGCAAATGCAGCACACCTTTCGTCAATTTTCCCCGTCTTTTCTGTTTAATGGCTTCTTTTAGTCGCTCTAGTATTGAAGCGTAGTATTCTCCGGTTATGGAAACACCTTTATCTTTATAATCGATCAATATTATTCCTTCTGAATCCCAAAAGACCGTTGCCATGAGTTTCCCAGCTGCCAGGTCAGGCCAGGTCTGGGCTGCTGCCCAGACCTGGCCCCGAGTGATTATTACCTCTTTCCGAAAATGAAAAAAGAGATGCGGGGTAAAAAATTTACCACCGATGATGAAGTTAAGGAGGCAGTTAGCGTATTTTGAGGACAAAGACAAAACATGGGTATAAATAAATTAATTGAAAGATCTGAAAAATGTGTCCGTCTTGCAGGTGAATATATTGAAAAGGAAAAATAATTTGGTTTTTTTAATTCAACCCCTTACCCTCCATTCCGCGAACATAAAAACGCTCCCTCGTAGCTGGCGGGTGTGCTAGGTGCTAGCTATTTAGGCGTGAAAAGAGTTCATTTTATCAATTAATCTCCCATACCAACTTTAAAATTCGCTAACTAAATCTGCTTTTGGACGGAACTTATGAAATAGGAGTGATGTCAAAATTTATTATTTACTTTAGCCAGTGTTCATACCACTTTTCAAGCACTTTGGCCAAAGGAATAAGATTCTTCCATTCAAACATACATTACTTTAGCCAGTGTTCATACCACTTTTCAAGCACTTTGGCCAAAGGAATAAGATTCTTCCATACAAACATACATAACTCAGTACTGAAATAGTTTTTTTTGGGTGCAGTTACTTTTGATTGATTAAAGAATCTGCTAATCAGTATTTGAACTAATCACGGTGGCAATGTAGTCGTAAGTAAATGGTATCAGTAAAGTGTGATGATTTACAAGCTGTGCGAACTATGTTCAATGTTACTGTGCGTTCAAGTCAAATCCAATGTTTTGTGTTTCGGTTGATTACAATTTGCTTTTTATATTGTTTTATTTTCTGATATTGTAATATAGCGTCTAATTAAAATAATTATAACGTTAAACAATGAATTATTTTCATCAAAAAAGGTTTTTGCAAAACCTGTTATTGTATAAGTAGTCCAATCAATTAGCAGTCAATAAGCAATGAAATGGCCTTAAATTACACAAATATTAATCAGTGTCCGGTGAATATATGTTGTGATGGTGGGATAGTGGTCAAACGCGTGCTTTTAGTGAAATAATAAATCTGTAATAAATAAAATGTCAAAATATCAGTTATTTACTAAATGCATATAAAAGTACATTTTACCATATGAATAACAAAGTATAATTTTTTGCATGTCTGTTTGTGACGGCTAATCTCCGAAACGGCTGGACCGATTTTTAGTAGCAAATAGCTGATATTATAAGAGGTAACTTGAGCTCTATTTATTTAAGATAAAAAACTTTTTACAAAAAAATACAACCGACTTCCAAAAAAAAAAACACTACAAAGTAAAAAATAACTTTAATTTCGGAAATCGGTGTTTTTGTTCGTTTCTTGGTATTTTGACACCGACTTCCGAAATTAAAGTTATTTTTTACTTTGTAGTGTTTTTTTTTTGGAAGTCGGTTGTATTTTTTTGTAAAAAGTTTTTTATTTTTCACTTTTTAGTGGTGCCCCACACCTACCACACCACTGCCAAATCGCAGAAAAGCAAAATACGCAATTTCGATTATCAAAGAATCATCTAAATAGTCAAATTCCAGCTATTTCGATTTAAAATCCAAAGTTCGTAACCGATTTCGATATAATTTAAATGGGACCAATCTGCAAGCATATCCTTTCAGATGAAACAAAAATTTTTCAAATCGGTTCATAATTGTCGGAGTTATGAGGTAACAAACATAAAAAAAAAAAAAAAAAAACATACAACCGAATTGATAACCTCCTCCTTTTTGGGAAGTCGGTTAAAAAATGATTTAGGGTTCCGTGCAAAAAACCATGAAATTTTTGTTAACAGATGCGGCTGAAGTCGCGGGCAACAGATCGTTTTGTATAAAGTGAAAGTAAATGATACTGCTCATAATTATAATAAGAGTAATGTTTGTCAAACAATTGAAGAACAATATACCACCGGATCTCACACATCCACTGCGGTAATGTTCTCTCATAAAATAACATTTTCAATCTTCATCGATCATAATGTTGTATTTTGATATTGCAACAATGCAAACATATTGGGAATTCATGAAATCATGAGTTGCTGAAAACAGCGGCCTCATCGAGTCTTGAAACTTTGTTATATACGAGTCGGTATCTATACTATACTTAAAATTATAAAGCAGAAGAGTTTGTTTGTTTGGTTGAACGCGCTAATCTCAGGAACTACTAGTCCGATTAGAAAAATTCTTTCAGTTTTAGATAGCCCATTTATCGAGGAAGGTTATATATATCATCACGCTAAGACAAATAGGAGCGAAGCAGTAATGGAAAATGTGACGCAGACGAAGTTGCGCGGGGTAGCTAGTACAAGATATAATGAAATAGCTAGCGATTGATATGAAGGCTATCAGTTCTAACCAAAATCGAAACAATACCGAACAAATTATATCTTTTCAACGGATGACACCATCCGTTGAAAAGATATAATTTGTTTTTGTTGGAGGATATGAGTTTAAAAATATTTTACCAACTTCTGCCAGCGCTACAGCGGCTTGCCTACTAAAAATCTGTAACTATCCCAAGGAATTACGCAGAATAACTTACTCTCGGAATAATCAGTAGGAGTTGTTGTGAACAAATCTTCCAAATCGCTTCCTTGCAAACTTTCACATCATTTCCAAACATTTTAACCCTGAGAATGTCGGTGCTATTTATTACGGTTTCAAAGTGATGTTTTTTTTTTCAATAATTTCGCATAGTGCTCAAAGATAAAAATTTAAAAAAGCTCTCAGGGCCACCAATCTAGTTTTTTTTTGGGACGTTGTAGACGAATATTAACACTTAGGTACGCGGCTAGAAAACGTCTATAATAAGAAAAAAAATGCGTGTCGGACTCGTATGCAAAGGGTTCCGAACCAATTTCATTTTTTTAACAGACTTATAGTTTTTCTTGTTCTTTAGGTATAGAACTGTTTATTATATGCATTTATTTTTATTTTTAGGTTCAGTAATTTCGGAGATAAGAGGGCCAACCCCGTATCTCCGAAACTACTGAGCTTAAAATGGTAATTTTTCGTCTTAATTTCTTAAATAACTTCAAAACTATTTTTATTTCAAAATTATGTAAATCTTGATTGAATTTGAAACCCTCACAGCAAGCCCTTTCATTTGATATATATACAGGATACAGCTTGAATACATTCTTTTTTTTCTAGATTTATTCCCAAAAGTGACTTAAAGTTTATATAATTGTGTGTGTGACTTAAAATATATAAAATTATTAATAGTAAAAATTTATGCGTTTACGTAAATCGTCCGTGTTTGTGTCACAGAAGTCCATATGTATGTAGGTATAGGTATAACAAATTTCAACAGAATCGGTCCCGTAGATTCGGAGAAAAATGGCTGTGAAGGACGACTCAAGTCATCTTTTAAGGGTTCCTTTTTGTTTTGTTTTGTTCGGAACCCTAATAATCACTTATGAAAATGGAAGCTCAGCGTGAGGTCTTAGTAAATTTTGTTTACATTTAATAGTAATTTACCGTTCCAGAACTAAAAACGCTTAGAATGTTCTGTTTATTTTTCTATTATTCTTCGTTCATAGTACTAATAAAATGTGTCATTTTACACGCCGCCGTAAAGTTGAAAAACAATTTAAATTCACAATAGAATTCAGCCGTGAGCGTATCGCCGGCCGGTTTTAAAGTTTTTAGGGTTCCGTATTCGGTGGGTGATACCGGAGCCCAGTTACTAAACCTCCGCTGTCCATGCGGTCGGTATTTTTAACAGACTTCCAAAAAAAGGAGGTTCTATATTATGTGGGTATTTCTTTTATGTTTGTACACCGATTATTCCGAGGTTTCTGATCCGATTTGTATGATTCTTTTTTAGTTCGATGCGTCGTACTTGCCATTTGGTCCCGTAAAAAAATAATTTAATTTCAATCAGTAGTTCTCATTTTATGAGCATTATTGCTTATATCTGCGTAATTTCTGCGTAGACGAAGACGTCGTCCAAGTATCACCACATAAAAAATGGAAAATAAAAACTTTTTTACAAAAAAAAAATAACCGACTTCATTTTTATAAAATAGTTTTTGGAACTGTGATGGTATTTACGTCGCTAAAGCCGCTATAACAACGAATAATAAAATAAACAAATGAAATGGCCTTTTGCGTTATTTGTCACCAACCGTCGTAAAGTCATTAATAAATAAAAACATCACTTTATGTGTAAATATAACTCCATTATGATCGGAAGTAATTAGGCGTCCTCATAAAATGAAAATAATGGATTAAAAACTACCCTCAATTGTAAATAGTCAGTTGAGCCTCAGTTGAGCTCCTTTAGTTCTAAGTTTGAGCTACACGATAACTGGCAAATGCTTGCACTGTCTGGACAGGTCCACTCAAATCTGTGTGGTACTTTCCTCAAAATACCACATCAGACATTATAACCTACATGGTTCTCATATGATTTGACTAGTACGATTGTATGGACTTTAAAAGAGACTTTGACCTCTGAGTTTGTTTCGGTCAGAGCAGTCAGCTAAGAAACACCGGCCTCTTCTAGTTTAAAATGACCAAAAAAGATTGACGTGTAAAAGTGGTATTTACAACCTACTTACAGAATAAATATCATTTAATAAACGTGTTTTATTTTTACCACTAATCAGTTTTATTTCAAAAATTTTACAACAATCGTTAAATTTATCAAAAAGACGCCCCCCATTACCTACTTTTTCAGTACTTTAAGTAATTCTTAACCATATTAGCTACCCAATTGTAAAAATTGTATATGAGATTTGTATAAAAAAAGGTTTAATGAAGTAAACAAACGTTTTCACATCTGTTACTATCATATCGGAACCTGCAAGTGGTATTGAATAATTCAATAGAGAAATACGGTTTGGCAGCAGTTAACAACGGTTATGGCTAACATAATAGGGGAAGGAAAAAAGAAATACAATGAATTTTTACAAGAAAGTTTCATAATTGCTCACCGATGTCCACCCCACTATAATTTGCTGAAAGAATATCAATAACATTTGCAGGTTCCCATAAAATAATGTCATGTGACAAGTGTTTGTTTACGTATCATATTTTATTAAACTTCAATAAATAGGAAAGCGACGATAAATGTAAAACTAAAAAGGCGTTTACTCACTGATGGACAAAATAGACTAAATGGCCACGCCTAGCTGCCTAAAATCTTGCAAGAGAGCACCTTACTTGTAATGACGAAAGATTTTGTTTGAAATTTATCCTCTAGGGACTTAATCGTAGATGGAATGAATGGTCGACGGTGGGGAATCCCATCGGGCACACACGGTTCGTCTTATAGTGAAATTTATCCTCTTCCGCATATCTCTTTGGGTAGTCCCAATTGAATGACTTTACTGACGGACCACATTTTACATTCGAACTAGCAGCTTCCCTAACCACTCTTTAACTTAAAAAAATTGTGTTGATGAGGACAGTCTGCCTTTCTCAACCATAAAGTAGCTAGGAAAGCACAGTCTAATAGGATGCAGCTGAGTGCCGGTGTTTCATATAGAGCGACTGAATGAAAAATAAAAATCCAGTTCTCGTAGATTAAAGACGAACGAAGTGTATCATGCTATGACGTTGAAAGTGTGCTCCGATCATTAAACTAAATACTTTGGACTTGACTCTTGTAATTAAGTGACGTCTACAGACGTTGTACGAGTACGTTCTAATCAAAACCCATCGTTACTGTAATAGATTGATGAGACATCCCAATTGGTAAAACATAGAATGTTCAAATCAATGGTTGATAATAACATAACGAATGGCAAAGTATGAGAGCTGCAAAATCATTGCAAAAGAATAAAAGATAGATTCGCCTCCGAGGAAGTCAAACAATAATGATTTATTCAGAGCTTTCGGATTGAAAGGATTTGAAGTAACCGATACAGAATATACTCATGAAAAAAAATCAAGACAAAAAATCTCTATAATAAATCCGGTGACACTATTACTCTATGATCATGCATGTAGGTGCTTAAGATACGAAGGCAGCATTATGTCTATGTACGTAGCCACCGCGACAGATTGTAAGCAGTAGGTATCGTAAAAACCCGTTAGCATCGATATTATAGTGCGCTTGATATAGCCAGGTGATGCAGGTACTCTGCGCGTTTTTCCTTGACTCCTATGAGAAATTACAAATTACACATTCTGCTTCAAGTTGAAGAACGTATCTGTCGGGCGATTGATTATATTATCTGTAAAACATTCTATATCTATGAAAGCAGCTTGTAAACTCGCAGTGCTTGGCAAAAAGACGTGTCAAAGTCAAATGATTTTTTTAACTAAACCATTTAAGGCACTTTTGAACGTCAAATGAAAATAAAATATTATAGTGACGGGAGAGAAGAACGGACAGGAAACTCCATAGTTGCTCATTTCAAATATAAGCTTTACAATATTTGCATATATGTATTAATCAGTTGTTTATATGTGAGGACGATGCTCCCAAAATAACATTTATACACTACTAATAGTAACAACAAAGAAATGCCAGCAGAAGTAAAACATACCTAACAAGTTTGACTACGTCTACTACATACTAGATTGTTACGCATTCTTATCATGAATATAATCATTTAATTTGTAGTATGCTTGTTTACAAATTGTGCTTTTATCTTAAGTTTTAAATTTTCTTTAATTTAATTCGAATATGTCACAAGGTATTTTGTTGTAACATTGAATAACCCCATGAAAAGTGTTCGTACTTTGGCTAATCTTTAAAATGGTTGATCTTATCTATTTCTAATATTAAAATGATGTCTATCACTAGTTTTGTTAAAGAGATGTCGATTTTTCCTTAGAGACATAATATTCTCATAAATTAATTGACAAGGAACTGTCATAATATTAATCTTTTTAAAGAGTTCCCTAAGAGAATCGCGGCGACGAAGATTATAAATGGCTCTGACAGCACGCTTTTGCAAAATAAATGTGGATTCAATGTCAGCAGCATGACCCCATAGCAAAATACCATACGACATAATGTTGTGAAAGTAAGTAAAATAGATCAAACGCGTACACATCTCTTAACTGTCTTATCTTTTTAACAACATAAACTGCTGAGCAGAGCTGTCTTCTACTGGCACAATCTTTTTATCCAGCTAGTTAGTGAACTAGTCAACTTTCAACTTCCACGGTTTATTTCAAATTATTTTTCTTTGAATTGTTTCTTTTTTACTTTGGACAATTTATCGTGCACGTCTTTTTACATCTTGCTCACATATTATATGAAAAATTACAACAAAAGCAATGTAAACTTTGTAACAATTTATTCTGTTAAAATATTTCTGCTCCACAGATACGCTTTGGTACGTGTAAATATCTTCACCTCTTTGACTGACTGACCTTGTTAATTCTAAAGTGCCTGTATAATATGGTTTAATTGAAATAAAATGCTATGAATTTCAGGAACGCATGCAACTGAATAATAGTAAAAGTCAACCAAAAAAATGGTATTGTGGCTAATTGTATTGGCTTGGATGTACATTCAAGAAATGCCACTTATGGAGGTTCGCTTGTCCATCTCAATATTTGCAGCAATCACATGATATAACCTAAGAAATGCGCACTTAAATATAACTGTGTTGAAAGCAACAAACCTGTCGTTGGCCAAGTGGTTTTGATCTAACCCAGAGGAAATGTTGCAGCTTTCGATAAGGTTTGACGTCACAATAACAATTTTTCGTTCATCGGTCCCTGTGAACGTTTAGAAGGATCTAAGCGACAAAAATTTTAATTGTGAAATATCGGGAATCGGTGGGTGTCAATGTAACGGCGAGGCTCGAATAGCTATATACATCAACTAACTTTAACTGAAGTTGTAATTTTAATGAGATCGCTGTTAGATCATATTTTCAGCTCACGTAAAACGGAGGAGAACAAATTGGTACTGTACAAAATGCGTTAGCAATCCTGTCCACCCATTGGGTGGGCACTGAAACTGTGGCTGGTAATCTGACGACCTCGATAGTGCCGATCACGGCCAACGTATCGACTCACAAACCAGTCTGGCATATTCTTTTATTAATAACCAACTACTTATTGTATATATGGTTAAATCGAGTTGCTTTTTGATTTTTTGCAATAGTTGTACATTTGATGCGTCAAGATCCTGATCCTGACCGATATCTATAATCAGAATTAAAAAAAATCAACGATTTTGGGAGGTTGCCGATGCCCCACCCACCGAATCGCAACTGACGTTCACAGAGCTTCATGATATAACTCTCTCAACCAATTTACAATTTATCGCCCGAGAGGCAAAAAAATTTATGACAAAAAATTTCTATATATATTTTTTTGTTATTTTTGGCTTGCTCTTGACCACAACCACGCCTGATGGAAAGCGATGGATTAGGTCTATGATGGAGCGAGCTTGCCCAGAAGAGGCCCGTTCACTCTTGTTTTGAAGTCAGACGGGTTATAAGTGGACGAGAACACAAACGTTGGCAGAGAGCTCCTTAGCTGTGCGTAGAGAATGCAATCCCGCAGGAAATTCTCAATCCCGGTGTTTGCGGGACTGAAAATTTTCGATCCCGCGTTATCCAGCTGCTGCTGCTGCTGTATGCTGGATCCCGCATCAATAATAAAACTTCGCAAATAATTTGTAATTTCTGACGGTACTTAAAACAACTCTAATTATATAATCAATGTTTTGTAATAATCAACTTACTTATTTAAAAATTGACAAAGTTAGAAAACTAAACATTATTTTGAAATTAAAATTGACAAAAGTAGAAAACTTTTGAAAATAACTATAACGTAACACATGAATTTTGCTTCTCCTCAATCCCGCTAATCTAAAGCTAATGGCATGCGAGATCCCGGTACTGCATTCCCTAGCTGTGCGCATAATATATGTGGAGGAGAAGCGGTGGGTACGACTAGTCGGTATATCGATCAAGTACGGATGGTACCCTGCAATACGTCTGGTATTCCGGAAGTAAACGGGCAATGGTGGTGGTGTTACCAAAGTACAATCTGTAAAAGACCGACAGGCAGGCAACACTACGCCGATGAGCTAGACTTTGAAGCTAGGCCACTAACGTCTCGCCACCAATAAGCCTTTTTGCTCTGCATTCCGCCGAGTCCAATATAGCAAGCTGGTATTTTTCTGAGCCATCCCATAAGTGACTGCTATACTCCATACAGGAACGAACCTCTGCTTTGTACTCAAAAGCTGTCGAGATGTGAAGTATCGCCTTACCCTATTCAGGATGCACAACTTCTTGGCTGCAGTCGGTGTTTTGACTTGAAGGTTGAGCCGAAGTTGAGATTAGACGTTAACTCCATGCCCAAAAGCTTTAGGCGTTCGGTAAGAGGTACAGGCGTACCTCGGAATGGAGAAGATAACTGAAAAGGACTCCTTTTACATGTAAAAAGACATGCCTGTGTTTTCAGTGCATTGAATTTGACCAGCTTATTGACGCCCCTGTCTTTATGACATCGACAATTGTCTTTATGACATCGGAATAACTGAAACAAATGTTACGCATGGAATACTTATATTTTGTGGATTAGGAACGAAGTTTTTGAAATCAGTGGCAGTTCAGGAGGTCTACTCTAATTCAACGAAAAACGAAGTTTCGATTGAATTTTCGCATGTTTCCTACCACGCAGGGACAGAATTACCGTTATTTTTTTTATAACGTTATCAATTACCGTTATGTTAACGATAAAAAAGTAACGATATTAATAACGGAACCAGAGGTCAGTTAACGTTATCTAATTACCAGTTTTAGTACCGGTAAAAATAACAATTGTTATACCGGTAATTTGTACGCCTATCTCTTTCTATCTATGAAGGTGGGGAGACTAGCATATTTTGATGTTAGTAAGACTAGCTTCAGTGTGTATGAAATATTGTTTCTGTGCTGCACCCTTCGACGTTTACTAAAAAGGGAGATACCGAGAACCGCATAATGTGTAAGTACCTATTTTCTATAATATTTCAATTTTCTGACTAAAACATCGGCCAATAAACATATAGGTATAGACACTAACATTCGAACGCACGTCTCTGTATACAATTTGATCTTAACGGCGCCGTATTTACGTAGTACTAGAGTAAAGACGTTTCCAGGTCGACCAACTGTACTACTGGACATGGCACTAACTAAATTCTTTTTTACTATTGTTTTAGCTAACCGAAGACCGAGTGTAATGGTTCCTGAATCACAAACCCAAATCCAATTGGAATCACCGGTTCAAGATTGTCATCATGGTGGTAAGTAATTTAGTTAGGCATTTTATTTAATAAAACAAAAAGACGAGTGCTTAATGACACGCTAGAGCCAGCGATACGTCATTCATCTGCTCAGCGGTAAAAGGAAAAAGAATAACAATAAAACGAGCCGTTCACTGGTGTTATTGTGGATTTGTGGATGACACGATAACGCGCGCACCATTCGCGCGGCGGAGGCACTTGGTCGTCTCGTATTATTGTTATTAGGTAGTTTTTGAATCGCTCGTTGATGATACTCTTTACTATTAATTGTATTTACTTTAAGTTTGGGATAAATAAATTTGTTCAATGGTTTCAATACACAATTAATAATAATTATAATTTAATCATTATTGTTTTTTTTTTTTTCTTTCTCGGGTCTCTAGAGACCCTGAAAAATCAGCTGTTCAGTAAATTTTGTCGACATAACTCGACAAAATGTACTGAACAGCTGATTTTTTTTCGCGATTTCGGCGATGGTCCCATTGTAAAAGTTGTTCATAATAATTAGTTCAATGACCCCTTAAGAGGTATTGTATTCTGTTACAGGTTGTATAGAAATATTTAAAAATGTAAATTATATGTAATAAAATGAATAAAGGAAATAATAATACAACACATTAATCTTGTTTACTTTTATTTTAGAAAGCCAAATCGAGTACAACGATTACAGTCAACAATGGGATGTTTCTACACAATTAGAATCACAGCAGCAAGATAACGGTCAGGAAAAAATGATGTTAGATTTATCTACATACGTCAATTTACCAGATACGGATAGTAATACAATCACAGCCAAAGATATAAGTACTCAAACAGACCCGGGCAATAATAACATAGCAAGATCAAATACATCATCTAACGAAGCCTGCACTCAAACATTGCTTACAGAAGACTCCGAAAATTTAAGAGTTGCCAACGAATACTTTGGTATGTTTGTTGCCCGCGAACTTTTGAATGTACCCCAGATTAAGAGGCGTCAAATTATGTTTGAAATTATTAAATTATTAGAGTTGCGATCATTTTGATTACTCTCGATATTAATTGTATTATTAATCATATTATAAAAGTTTTATTATCTAATTATGATTGTTAATCAAAGTTAAGTTTTCGAATGCGAGTCCCGAATGAGAGCAATAGTTTTTTGCAATATTAACGTACAAAATCGCTTAAGGTAAACAAAATTTTGTAACAATATCCCGCTTGCATTCGAGAAATTATCCTCCCAATGAAAAATTACCCCGCATTAGTACTTAGTCGTGTTAAAGGGCACAGTTATAGCTAGTATATACCATTTTTTTTTCGAATATTAAATTTGTTATTTAGCTATAGTTGTGATTTTAACACAGTTTTTACACACACATTAGATATAAAAGGTTTAGTTTTTTAAGCTGTGATTTTTAAATGACTAATTATATATTTAGTTATTATTAATATCAATCAGGCTTATAATAACTATTATTATTAAAAACCAGAATATAATTCAAAATCGCACCCAAAATCACGGTCCATACATTTGTTTGTGCGATACTAAATAGATCATCCACATGTAAAATCAATGATGGTATAATTAAAAAGAGGTCATACCATAAATACCATTAGATGACACATGGAAGTAGGACGGCATGTCGTAATAATCGGGTGCGAAAAAGAGACAAGGCAAAGACAACTAGGCTAACTAGCCAAGTGCTGACGTGCGACTTACAGAGCATGTATAAACTAACTCGGTCGGTACTCTTTTTACTTAAATAATATATCATAGTGAAAAATATGTCATTTTTGCAGTACTTAATCTAAGGATATATTTAAAAACACTTTTTCTAATACTTTAAAATCTGAAACGAATCATAAACAATAAGTTTAATTTTAATATTTGCCTGCAAAATAGCATCACAACTTAACTATCTAGGAAAATTAGAATCGCAGCTCACGTAGCTCGCAGCAGTAGACGTTAAAAAAGTCTGGTCCACGCATTTACGAAATCTCGCCATTGTTCTTTGACAAAAATTGCTTTATTTTTATTTTAACTTATTGTTAAAAGTTATAACTAAACAACAATATTGTATCTTATTAAAATAATAGTGTAAAGTAAAACATATTTTTGGAATCATATTTGGAGCAATCACAGTTTGTTCAACTAGACTAAAGGACGTAGTTGTCTACTCAAAAGTTAATGAATAAATAATTTATGATGTTATTCAATTCAACATTTACGGCACATTGATTAATATAAGCATAACATTTGTCAATTTCAGAGAGAAATATGTTTAAGTGATCCGTCACTTATTTTTTTTTTGTTGTATATCCCGTTGTTTCGAATTAATAAAATATTTTCAATCAAATCTGATTTTAAATTATATCTGTATTTAGAAACCACAAATTTAAGAGATGAAAATAGCCTCTCTACACTAACTTGTGAGGCCGGAGCTGCTAATACAACTTGACTTAACTCATATAAATAAGGAAATTTATGTTTCTTGGTTTCCCAGTAATCAAAAATTTTGTTAGTAGAACGAAGTAACGGCTCTTTTTGAAATGTATCTATTTCGTCTATAATGTTTTTTTTAGAAGTAAAACTATTGCTATCTCTCACTAAAAGGACTGATAAATCATCATGCTTCTCTAAATATTTGTTGTTTAAAAAATCTTCTAATTCTAATTGTGCTTTTTCGTTCTTGGACCTGGGTGCCAATTCACTCGTGCTTTCTGTAGCTTTTTCTAGCTCTTTATCAATATCATTATTGTATTTAGCAGTAAGTTTTTGTAAGTGATTGTGAAGTCGAATTAAGTTATTTTTTGCACTAATTTGGTGAATTTCGGGAAGCGTGGAATTAACTCTGGGATCTAGAAAGATAGCATTAACAAAACAGTCATTCTGAAACAATAATTCCTCTCTTTCTGTCATGTATTTAGTAACAAGGTGGCTCAGATGAGAATTAATATTATTTAGATTTATTTTACATAGTAACCATTGCAAGTAAAAATCGCCAAGTGTGATTTGTTCAGCCTGTAAAAAAATTATTAGATTTTTGGCAGGGGCCAGGGAGTTTAAAAAATCTTTGAGAGTATCCCAAACAGATTCTGGTAAGTAAGTCTGCAAATCCTGTTCACTACAAATCGGTTTTAGATGTATTAATCGTTCGATCATGTCAGTAGTGGAATTCCATCTTGTAACGCAATCTAAAATTGGCATTTTATATTTGCAATTTCTAATTTTATTTAAATACGTCTGTGTTAAAAGTCGCTTTACTACATTACGTGCACTTGTTAAAACTTCTTTTATTCTTGCCTCTTCCAAAGCACTGAGAATAGCTAACTGAAGTGTGTGAGCTGCACACCTTACGATCCCTATATTACGGTGGCCGTCACCCTGATTATCTAAATTCAATTCAAGCGATAAGGCTGAAGCGACAGTTTCGGTATATTCATTTTCAGTATAATCATAATCAAATTCAACATCTGCATCAAAATATGAATCAGAATTAGAAGCACTAGAATTATTATCAATGTCAACATCTTGACCAGAATGCTCAACCTCGCTGATGCAATCTAAAATTTCAGTTTGAGTACTGTTATGTTCTGTTGCTTTTGAAGTACTTGGGTTATTTTGATTTGCTGCTTTCGGGACATCTGATACTTCTTGCGCCATTAATATTTCAGTTTGTCTGTTGTGATATTCTGTTGGTTTAGAAGCACTTCGCTCTACTGGTTTATTCAGAGTTGCAGTATTTGGTACATCTGAGTCTTCTTCTGATATTAATCGGCTCATTTTTAACATATTAGCGCCGTTGTCAGTAGTAAAACTGTAAATATTTTCTAGACCAATACGAAAACGTTGTAAAATAAACTTTATTTGCTCTTTCAGATGTTCAGCTGTATGTCGCTGAAGTAATTCTATCATGGCTAGGTTTTTAATGACAATACGACTATTTTTGCAATATTGAGCGTTTACTCCCATAAAACTTCTAGTAGAAAGTGATGCGATGTCCACTTTAATGCATATCATCTTATTTCGCAATTCATTGGCCATATCCATACGTAAGGATGCCGCTGAATCATTTATGTATTGCCTGATATTTTTTGAATTTATTGTGATATTTAAATCAGGTACAGTTGATAATATGTTTTGAAATGCTTGATCATCTAGCATTGCCATTGGGCGACCGTGTATGGTTACTAAATTCAGGCATTCTTGATGTATAATTTGTGAGTTATGCGAAAGAGATATATTTCTGCTCGATGAACTCTCATTATTAAGATCCACAATCTTGGTATATTCGTTTTGGTGAATATGCTTGAGGTGTTTCAGAAGATTTGATCCATGGCTAGTCTGTAAACACAAATGTGTAGATAACTAAAAAAGTTTCGACTGCGTGTAAGACACGCTTTTCAGCTTAGGTTTTCTAGCATCTACTAAGTTGCAAATGTTGCAATTAGTGGGTGAAGAACATACAATATTGTTTGTGATAATTTCGTCCCAACTACGTGAATAGAAATGATGTGAAAGATGTTTGGATGTTTGGAAGAAAGGAAATACATTTATAACAACTGCGGGTATTCACAAAACTTGTCAAAGTATCCAGTAAATTACTACTACTCTCATTGTTTTACAGATTTTGTAATGAAATACTTGGGAAAGGGAAACACAGTTTTTTTTAATTTTTTGTCTCGCCCGATATGCTACTGAATGAAAGTCACTTAACACAACTTTGATTTCATTTTTCAAGACCTACCCAACTAATTTCATTTTTCAAGACCTACCCAACTACAACCCCAACGATGGAATTTTAAAATAACCACAGAAAAACGTATGTGGTAAAAGAACCCCCGGAATCCAAGATAGCGGCTGCAAATATTCAAATTTTCGCAACCGCCATCTTGGATTTTTATTTTGACCTCAATATCGGCTTCAGCACCCTCGAAAACTGTGAAAACGATACCCATGAATAAAAGTTTCAAAATTGGTCAGCCGCCAGCTTGGAGTTTCAATTTGACCTCACTATCGGCTTCAGCAACCTTGAAAACCATGAAAACGATACAAATGACGATTTTTTTTTTGCAGCCGCCATCTTGGATTTTTATTTTGACCTCACTACCTGCTACTTACATACTTATTTATAAATATTTTCGTTATAAAAAAACCAAAACTCAAAAACACCAATAAAAATAAAAGATTGTAAAAAAAAATCGTCATAAAATTCCTCCCCATCACTGTCTGCTGGAAATTTGCCCAGAAGACTGGCAGCTTTGCCATGTTAGATGGATGCTTATTCTTCGTGCTAAGAATATCCCAGTCTTTTGGTCATGTGAAGTATTGATATAATAATAAGAAGAAAGTACTATATAGGTAGGTATATGGTATCTCAGTACTTTACGAAGGTAATATGAAATCCACTAATATTATTGTTATCATTAAAATAATTGGTAAAGTCGTAAAACACGTGACTGGATATAATTTGCTGGTGAAAGAGTATCAAGGGATATGTGGTCGACAGTAGACTGTAGGTACTACCCGTACGCGCTAACTTGGTACCTATCCCGAATGACGTTTTAACTTTTAAACAAACAAAAACACTACAAAGCCGGAAATAACTTTAATTTCGGAAGTCGGTGTTTTTGGTTTTGTTTCTTCGTTTTTGACACTGACTTCCGAAATTGAAGTTATTTCCGGCTTTATAGTGTTTTTGTTTGGAAGTCGGTTGTTTTTTTATGTAAAAGTTTTTTCACTTTTTAGTGGTACCCCAGCCCACGCCTAACAACACTAACCTAACAACACCTCCGAAAAGTTACAGGAAAGCAAAATACGCAATTTCGTTTGGATGTCATATTTTTTCCAACTATTTTGATTTTAAAACCAAACTACAGAACCAATTTTAATGAAATTTCTATGGGACCAATAGGAAAGTATATCCTTTCAAATAAATCTTTCAAATTTCAAAGGATTTTTCAAATCGGTTCATAAATGACGAAGTTATGACGTACAAAACACAAAAAGTAAACATACCTACAGTCGAATTGAGAACCTCCTACTTTTTTGGAAGTAAATGATCAATTCGATTTCGATGAAAATAATATTAGCGCAACGAAATCGAATTAAATTAAAACGTCGTTCGAAATGTGTCTAACCAGTTGCCAAGTTAACTCACACGAGTTATAGTTAGGTACCTACATACTTAAAAACGTAGGATATAAGAACGGATTTAGTAGTGTATCCAGAGATGTATGGTTGACAATACCTACATTAATAAATAATTATGATTAATTAAAGAATAATATAGTAATAATAATACAGTTTAATAAGAAGGTAAGTAGGTACTTACATTTAATGTTTTTTTGCACAATGTGCAAGTGGATTTATTGTTTTCTTTGAAGACGTTGAAATATTGGTACACTTTGTTGCACTTCTTTCGGCCCATAATTAATAATATTTTGACACAAACAACTAGTTAACAAAATATACTGTAGAAGTATGTCCGACGTACTAGATGTTTGTGCGCCGTACAACTAGCGCGCGAGCGCGATGGGTCTCGAATTCGTATTGTTGTTGCCGCTCCGCTCAGAAAGCCTGGCGAATGAATGCACGGCAGCACGGCGCGCGGCACGCGTGTCGGTTTGGCAACGTCGCACCAAACGTTGATAGATTTTACCGATTAACGCTATTAGTATCGCTATTTAAATACCGGTAAATCCTGTAATTTAACGTTATTTTTAACAATAAATATTTAACGTAACGGAACGAAATGTTTTGGTAATTTTACCGGTATATTTTTAGTAACGGTAACCGTCCCTGCTACCACGGTTCTATTCGTTCCGAAGTTCAATACGAACGAAGATTATTTGACATTTAGTTTCTCTAAACCTACTCTAATTCATTTACGTTACGAACGAACATTTGAGTTTGACAGATGATTGTTCGGAATTTTAACCTCAAATTGACGAAACCAAAAGTGTTACCTTTTGATTTTCGTTAGTTATTCGTTTGTGTGGATTTTATGATAAATTTGCTTGAAATGGCTACGAGACCGCTCTTAATCGAGGCTGCTGTACGTGAAGAACGTTTGGAGCGTAGAAGGAACCGGCGTCGCTTGCGCAATCAACTCAATATTAGAGAAATTCCCGACTTACTTAGAGTTTGTAGGAAATTACAGACTCAGTCGGCAATTATTTGAGGAGTTGTGTCAGGAAATAGCGCCTTTATTACCTCCAAAGGCAAGGCGTCATGGAATCGAGCCCACAGTTAAAGTGGTGTATATTTTTTATTATCATTCTCTTCAATAAATAAAGCATTTCACTGTTCACAGTCCTCTTTTTCCAGATCCTCCAGAATGAAAGCCATGTTATGTGTGTGTGTGTGTCATACATAGGCTATAATTATATAAACCAACGAAGCGGGCACAGATCAAATAGGTATAAAATTAACAAAACACAATTAATGTTTCGGACGGCAGGAGCAAATCCAATCAAAATTCGGCTCTGTTTATATACTGCCCGTCGTTACCTTATTGAGAACCGTGATTTTTGGACTCGATTCGCGTGTAATTTTCTCTTTGAGCCGAAACCTTTGGAGCCTTTATTTATTGTTTTTTTTTATATAAAACCCTTACAATATATATATATTTAGATTCCTTAAACCTTGCTTAACAATATGAAACACAAATTATTTCGATGTCCTTAAAATACAAAAAGTTTCTAGAACTAAGACTTCTAATTTTGTACCTTAACAAATTTTCACTATACATTTTTGGAAATACCTATCTCGAAAAATATAAGTCCTATCAACTCAATTCTTTTTGTTAAAGTGGTTTTGGGTCAAGACCTTTATTTTAACACCAATTCCAAAACGCTATCACTTAAAACAAAAAATCACATTTTCAAACTACGTAATTATTCACAATTCAAAAACCATACATCTAAATTTCCTTATAAACTACTAAAATTCGTTGATGTTAGAGTTTTATTGGATCTAATATGCATATATAAGACTTCTAAAACTAATTAAAAGATAATTAAAGCATAATCTCATCAAATACTTAGTTACCTACACCTTTCTGTACAAACAAAACATACCTAAAATGAAACATTAAATTCACATTTAAACTACAATCTAACTAAACCCATGATGCGAAAATATCCTTATAACACTAATTAGAGAATGCTAGACCTAATCTAAGCTGATTCCATTAAAATTCTAATTAGTTTTCCTTACAAATTTAAGATCAAGTAATCGAGAAGGGTGTCGATTTGCTCAGAAGTGGCCGAACCCGTATGTGGAGCCATTTTAAACTGAAAAGATGTTTACGTAAATGTATATTATGAAGGCGATATTTATAAAGAAAACATAAATGATTAAATAGGTATAATATGTGTGTTACTTACAAAGTTTTTAAACCCAAAACAAACTTGTGGAGACCCAAAATGCAGACTGCGACACAGTATGGCTTGAAAGTTTCTGACGGAATGTGTATCGCGATTGCGAAGTATGTAAAAAAGCACTTGAAAACATGATTCATTAACAAAAAATTTGAGAAACAAACTTAAGAAAACTTTTTAAAGAATTCAACCAAAAAATCTCAAGTTGACATGTTATGATTAGATTGCGCGAACGCGTGTGAATACACGGATAATTTTGGTAGTCATAAGTTACCACCCATCGTGGGCATGAAATAGTAGTTTTCAGTTTAGTTGGTTAACCATAACCGTGAAAGGGTTTTTTATAGTGTATCGGTGAATTTCGTAGGCAATTAAAAAAAAATCTGTATATTTATCTTTTCTGCATGAATGTTACATGAAATATTAATTAAACCAAATGTTCACTGTAAAATTTAAAAATAAAGCAAAATAGTTTGTAGATTTTAAGTTAAATTAAAAACCGTAACTTACTTTAGATGACATAATAAAAGACCCACACAATATTGCTCATTCCAATCGTTCACGAAAATTGTTTATGGATCCGAACTTCGTCTGCGTGTCCGAAAACAAAACAGAGTAGCGACAGTTACGAAACTTCGTTTAAATTTCGTTCGTTTGCGAAGTTTCGTTTCAGAGAAAGAGAGTAGACCTCCAGTTTCGTCCCAGTACCTAATTAATTTTGTTTATGAACTTCGTTTTAAGATATATTTCGCTTCACCTATTCAACTCTCTCCTCTCTGCACCATAAAGGCGCAAATTCTTCCTTTTTCTTTCTGCACAATTTTTTTTGGTCAGTATCCCTTTCAGGAAGTATTTAGCACAAAAGACTGTACCCTGTGAACTTAAATACCTTCCTACTCTCTTAGATTGACCAATTTTATCAATAAAACAATGAAAGAGTCATCGACGTATCGAATCAGCAGCGACTCGCGATCACATTACGAACGCATAACGTTCAATATTCGATCGCACAACAAACTTGACCTGCACCTACGCGCATGTTCAATTGGCACACACACGAATGTGTGTGCACGCACGCGTATTATCACGAAACTTATGTAGTATGCTATGTATAAGGAAACTTGTCTCGGTGACCCTTAAAAACAGCGTTTCGAAGTTGATTTTTTATCTAGATTATTTATTTATAGATCTAGTTTAGGGCTCAACCATGATAATTACAAATCCCTTTCTAAAAATGCGGTTTTGATTTACGCGCTTCGTTCAAAGATTACTTACAGGCTTAAAGGCAGTTTGCGATCGGATATCGTATCGGACTCTTTTTTTCTTTCTCTCATATCAACATTTGCAGTGTGGTTCGTCACAATTGTCACATTTTCATTCGGTGCCTTATTTCGGTATTTGTTTATACAGGGAAATTGAAAAAATACCCGAAACCTCTTAGGCAGTGAAAGTACACATGATTATAAGCAACTTTTGTTTTGGTAAAACTCCGAAATCTCGAAAAAAATATCAGCTGTTTCATACAAAATGCAGTATTTAGCCAATGAAAATGTATGAAACAGCTGATATTTTTTTCGAGATTTCGGAGTTTTACCAAAACAAAAGTTGCTTATAATCATGTGTACTTTCACTGCCTAAGAGGTTTCGGGTATTTTTTCAATTTCCCTGTATATTCACAAAATCCACAACAATTTTACTTAGGCTGGATTTGACCAACGCCAGATAACTCTTATTCGTGGAATAAATTTAACGTTTGAAAGTTTTTGTATGGAAGAACTGTCAAAAATTCAAAATTATGCCTCCGACAAAGCTATCTGGCGTTGGTCAAATCCAGCCTTAAAATAAATAAACCGATCTTGCAGCCAATAACGGATTTACAATTTATTAACTAGTATGCATCAGAAACAAACAGAATCAAATGCTAGCATAATGAAAGTGTGTGGTGTGAATTGGTTACGTAGGAGCTACTGGAGCTTGCTTGCTGTAGTTCTTCATAAATCCCCAAACCTACTCCAGCTACTGATCTGTCTCGCAAGTTTTATGACATTGTCATTGGCCGAGGTCTGACCACGTAAGCTTTTTACTTGAAAAAAAAAGCATTTTATCATCTCAGAGGTTTCAGATTATATTGCAGTAGCAAGAGATAAAGTGTGAGAAAGTATTGCGTTTTGAAACGATATCACAGTGGTACCCAGCGACAACAGTTATAGTACAGCATGCAACCCAAGGTTTAATTCTTAATGCTAATTGCGAAATTTAATATTCCCCTTGTTATGCTAAAGCTTCAAAGAGCAAAGGTCTATCTAATTTATTTGTTTAAGTAATGTTGAATCCATTATACTGAGAGCATAATTTTTCAGCTTATATTTAACGCAACTGCGAATCTATGGATACATAATTTTTTCAATATGCGAATTTGGCATAAAGAGTATCATCAGTATCATAGTCTCACGCCTGGTCATTCCTTACAATATGATTGACAGACTCAATTCAAAAGTGTGAGCGTTAAGTACTGCGGTAATTTGAAGTGACAACCAACTTATCTCCCTCGTACCTATCAGCTGTGTTGTCAATGTAAGAGTGTCAGTATTCATATGATCTCACGACAGCACACGTTCCTTGCCAATGAAGGTAAAGCTTAGTGCAGATTGTGGGGTATTATATCTCGCGCGAACGAGTGCGTATTTCTAGAACCACATATTCAAGTCAAACTATTTCCCGTGTTCTCTAGTAATAATGCTAAGCCGTTTACGATCCAATACACCCTTAATCTTTATCGTCTGTAACTACAAAATAGTACAGCATCCACTCCGAATTGCTAAACTCTCTTCCACGGAAAATTACTTCTACTGTTGTAGATAAATTATGGAGCCAGTTAATTGATTTTCGGGGCGCATATTTTGTTGTACGAGTATAGTTGGTAAACTGAACTATGTAATATGATTTTCCACGCGATTTATGGCAATATTAATGCGCCCATCTGTTGGGGGCCTTAATGATCAAACGGCGCGCCCATTTGATCATTAAGGCCCACTACAGCGCCAATGCGACATGACTTACTAATTACGATATATGAAATCTACGACACTACGAGTCGTTGCGTTGCGTTGCGTTACGCTGTCTACGGGGCTTTACGGTCACTGTTGTGCAGTGCGGGTTCAAGCGCCTATTAACATCCTCCGGTCATTTTCCTCAATTGATTCTTATAAGCAACGGGCTATTTATACAACAGAATTGTGCTGGGGCATTTATGTGATGGTGCTGCTATGAGAGATTACTCAAATAGCCACGATCTACGAAGAAAATAAAGCAAGATAAATAGTTTGTCTCGTAGATTCGTATACACTAACATAGACCAACTTAGTATTAGAAATGCTGCGCTATGGTAAGACTACTCCAATGGGAGTCCTTGCCGTCGATAAGTGCACTTGTGTAAACAAGACTTATTTCTTTACTACAACATTATACACATTGGAAGTTATAATTCGCTATAAAGCATGTTTCCTATTTAGTTAAACCAATATGGCGTTAGTGTAAACAAAGAGGTAAGCAGTTAAACAATGGGTAGTCATATGACGAATGAGATAACACTTAGTAGTTAAGATAACTATTTGTTGACCAACGATGTGATAAGTTTTAGAACTAGCTGTAGTTCTTCTTGCGTCAGCTGATAAGTCTACGAAGAAAACGCCATAATTAGCTTAGTAATTACTTAATGAGTTATGTGCGCATCAAAACAGACATACATTGTAATTTTGTTAGTAAAGTGAAATAAAGTAGATACATTCCAAAATTTTTGAACAGGTAGACAAACACCCAAGGCTTCGTAGGATGAAATAAAATGAAATGAAATGAAATAATTAAGGAGGATCGAGGAGGAGGATTATTAGGATCGGTAATTAATTATTATCATCGTTCTTTTTTAATTGCTAGGCGCATTGACGACGATGCTAAATACATTGTGCCGATTTAAAAGATACCACTAAAAGATTGTCACGTTCAAACGATATTTCTGTAGTAACTAGTTAGTTAATTTAAAATGTACCTGATACGCGTCATGCATGACCAAATCAAAGACCCAAAAGCATGCCCTGTATGACGCCTGCCGGAGTCGCGGGATTATTCGCAAGAGACACCGTGGCTCCGGAACACAAAGGGCAATGAAGGAACATGGTAGAGAAAATGCCCTGTATTCGTGAATATTTTTATTTTTTTTTAATTTGTGATGGGTTTGCTCTTGACTCTAGTCTTGGTCAGAGATGACAGAGACAAAGTCTACGATGGAGCGAGCTTACCCAGAAGGAGCCTGTTCACTCTAGAATACAGTTTACACGTGAATATGTATTGCTTGATTTTTCATATCGCGTGCACAAGTTTGAATTCAATTAATCGTAATTCTTAATTCCAAGAAACCCTTTGTTCTGGCTGCTGAGTGGCCCTAATCTTAGAATTTCGTAGTAAATGAGGTAATTGGTCCTCAAGGCTGCTCAATTGTATTGTAATATTGGCAGCTTATTATCCTTACCAGTATGTAACACATGTTCATTAATGTTTAATGATTTGAGAATTTTGCTTGCCTTGTTATGCAAGCGATGCATAACAAGGCGACCAAAATATGTTCTACTCTTGGTTTTAGTTCGCATTCGGGTACCACAATTGCGTAGCACACAAGCCCAGTTGGTACTCGACCCTTCGTGCAGAAACTATAGATGGCAGCATAGAAGCATCAGATGCAAATATTTATGAGGTAAAAGTTCCGAGTTTGCAACACTAAATCTACGCCATGCTCTTTCCCTATATAAATGACAGTCTTGGCAAACTTTAAAGCTCCAACGATTCTCAAAATATCTAGTGCAACATGTGCTATATACAACACACCAAGCGCTCTGTGCACCAACACAGTCAGTAGCAATTGAACTGGTCGAAGAAGCTGAAAGATTTTTTCCAAGAACAGACATGTTTGACATTCCATTGAACCACACGGTTGACCGTGTGGTTGATCGCTAGTGCGTACAGATACCAAGAGTACCTACATAAACCTTCCTCGTTTATTTCTGTTTCTACTTAGAAATTAGTAAAATTCGAATCAATATCCGTTCTATGATTTACAACAAGTAAGCGGAGAAACATACAGAGGTAGGTAGGTAGACAGAGACTTAGTTTTACTGTTTATAGAATGATAGAGATAGTGTTCGATTTAGGTTTATTTTAACTTACATATATTATATCCTATGGTAGGTACATAGCCCAAACTCGCAAATCGTGCTCAGCCTCAGCCTGCTAAACTTCTAGTAAATGTTTACAAGACAGCAAGATCAACATTGCCTTGGATGACGTATAAAGGAAAAAATCTAAACAATGCGTGCAAAAGATTTTCCACTGCAACAATATCCACTATTGTGTACGTGAAGCGTAACTCGATAGATTCATTGGTATAGGAATTGTCTATTAGGTAATAAACGGATACATGTACTTAAATACATTTGTACGACGCGCTAGTTGTCTACATAGGGGACGGTAGACTCGGTGGCATCAGGATTGCAATGCTGTGTTTGTCCCAAAATATTATAAGAAACCCTCACAGTTTCTCCATATCAGTCCGTCCGTTTGTCTGTCTGCTGTATTATTCAGAGACTATTGATACGAAGCTGTAATTTGACATGGTTTTAGATATTAAACTTGCGAAAAATTGGAAAAACACATTTAAAGGGGGGATTTTATTTTGCTGTTTGTTCCAGCGTGTGTTGGTTATGGTTCATAATGTTTGGATCGATAGGTCTCTTAAACTTATTAGAGGTTGGCAAACAATATCGTCGATGCCTCATTTTCCGATTTTTTTTTGGATACCTATATGAAAAGCATATGCACGATAATAGTATAGTAGATGGATGGATTGTGTGAGGAGTGATATGAATGAAAAACAACCTCGGTGCTACTCTGACAGTAAGAAGCTCGTCCTATATCAGACACAAAAAAAATATTCTAAATCCCAGGAAACTAAGTTATGCTTTGCTTGGCGTGAAATTGAAACAAAAACGCTAGGATGTTTCATTGTTCGCCATTTAGCATACATATCGGAGTAATGTGAGAGATTACCTTGGGAGAAAGTCATTTGCTACACTCTCATTATTGTTTAAATGTTATGTTAGCACTAAGACGATAACACAACACCGGTACTGCAAACGTTTGTCTTCGTATATAACTAGATGACATATACTATACCGCGTGTATCTGACATCGACGCACAAACGATTTCCATGGGTCCAGGGCATGATTCTGGACACCCCAGTGTTGGAATTTGTCGTCGGTTTTTTCCTCATTTTTTCATTTTTTTCAAGAGTACCACAAATAGATATCAGCTCAGCTGAGCTGATATCTATTTGTGGTTTTATTCAGATTGCTCTTTTTAGTGAAAGTAGTTAATTAATATTTTTTTTATTAATAATATCATTGGGTTAGGTCAGAATAACGATAATGAGCAGTCTAAAGTAAAAAAACCCTTGAAAAAAAAAAATGAAAAAATGAGAAAAAAGCCGACGAAAAATTCTAAGTCTAGGGTGTCCAGAATCATGCCCTGGACCCATGGAAATCGTTTGTGCGTCGATGTCAGATACACGCTGTAGATGTTTGA
Source organism: Ceramica pisi (assembly GCA_963859965.1). Lineage (NCBI taxonomy): Eukaryota > Metazoa > Arthropoda > Insecta > Lepidoptera > Noctuidae > Ceramica > Ceramica pisi. Next base: position 35,730,775 of record OY982527.1, on the reverse strand, counting down.
CATTGATCGATATCTCCGTTTGCACTATCAACTACTTGAAAATTCAGCCAGCATTTGAAAGCTGCCATTTCAATTGTGCTATATAATAGTTATCCTCTGAGGATTCCGTCAGGTGACCAAGATATAAAGAGGTGAGGTGACTTTGAACTACATCAGCAGAACAGAGCGATACTTGAAACGTCTCACCGTGTCAGATCACATGAAGTGAGCTGTCAATACATACAAACAAGGTGGAGTGATATTTACTTAATGCTCACTCCACCTAAATTTACTCGGTGAAATGTTGACAGCATAGACCGGTGGTTCCATTTAGCCATATCGTTTAGTTTGCGATGAAGCAGCATAGTCATTATAATTAACTCCAGTGTCCATTATAATTAAAGCCATTTGATAAGCAACCTGTCGTGAAAGCTTGCCAGGTGTAACGACATGTATATTTAAATTTTAAGTGTTTAACTGCTACTGGACTAGTGGAAAGTTATTTCCTAGAGTGTACCTATTTTCTTTCTGGCGATTTAACTTTGCGAATTTTATTAAGTTGTATATACATATAACCGGATTATTGCGAACACTACCACTAAAATTTTGATACATTGGGAAGAAAGAGATCATCAATAAATTCCTATCAAAATTTGATCGTTTAATTTTAAACTAGCTGTTGCCCGCGACTTCGTACGCGAATATACCGTTTTCGGGAAATCCTCTTCCATAGATCTGTTTTTTTTTTTTTAATATTTCTATGGTGCTCCCCTGCATTCTCCAAGGAACGTACATGCCGAATTTCAGTTTTCTACGAACCAGTAGTTTCGACTATGCGTTGTCTGTCAGTCAATCGTCACTTTATCAGTGTGGGAAGAATTTTATTTACGAGTATTAGGATATATATCCGTGACATATCGACAAAAAGTATAATTTCGCAAGATTTATTATAAACTTACAAAATCCCAGCGGCGTACCAATGTCTGTTGTTGTTGTTACTACTGTACAAACCTGTCGAAATGGTTAAAAAGAGATTTAATGCATTGTCATTTTTAGTAAAAGTATAACCAAGCTGCAGAAGCGGATAATCAAATCTTAAATTTACCTACTAATTTTACAAACATTATGAATACATCATCTCATCACTGTAAGCTAGACGACTTTCCTAAAAATAGTAGCTTTCTAATATGACTGAAACCTTTTAAAGCTATCTAATCTATGTACATTAAAGGTCAGGTCTGTCACGCTCAGAACTGCTCAGAAGTTGCAGCTGCTCAGCAGTTTATAGCAGCATGTGAACCGCTAGCCTTTTGCTGACGTTATACACCGCGATATCATACCTGAAACTGGGAAACACTACGACCGTTCAAGTCCAATCAAAGCTGTGGTGGAAATAAAGGTTTCAGGTTAACGTAGTGACCACATTATTGAACACTGGCACAAGAAAGATGCCCAGACGTAGGCAGTCTGGCTATGGTTGGTGATTGAAAATCAGAATATTTATTTTGCAACTATAACAATTTTCGGAATAAAAGTGTTAGGCAGATGTACGGTTGTCACGGTTGCGGAGTTTGTTGCCAGGGTTGTGAAACATGTTCGAAAGAGTCACCGCGGCCCTGGAACGCATGGGCCCTGGAACACGGATGAGTTTTAGTAATTAAGATTCGGAAGAAAACATTTGATGATTTCCAATCCTTGAATACAAAAGAAAAGTTCGAAGTTGCAAGTACAATGTACCTATCGGGCAGTGCTCTCTGTTCCTTTCAATCATTCATTCACTCTGTATTTAGAGACGATCTGTATAGCAGTTCACTCATGCGCGATGCCTTTGTTTACAGAGAACAAAATGAGTTCTGGTTATGCTGTGTCAATAGAATAACTTTCGTTTATTCACTAGTTTTATGATACTCGTAATAATATTATGATGTTGAATACTTCACTGAATGACTATCTACTTTCATTATTCTATGCACCTAGTAAATTGAATTTAGTTGTTCAGCAACAAGAAGTGTTCATAGTGACACGGATCATTATGTTAATGGTATTTTAATTATTGAATTAATATACCATTAACATAATGATCCGTTATAAAATAGAACATTGTTTGTGCTTGATCTAACATTGAAAATTGTTTCTATCTACCTAGTTCGGGTCTGTGTCTGGTCGGTATCAATTAAATGCTGTGTAATCCCAATAACTTTCGATTTGAGTGTTTTTTGTTGATGGTTTCTGAAAAAGGGTGCTATTTAGAGACATCGTTTTATTTTTCCTGTAATATATTTACATAAACTTCTATCACATAGAAATTTCAGATTATTCTCTTTGCAATTCGGAGATGGGGCCATGCGACCTAAAAAAATGTTTAAGAATGTGCAAATAGCGCTCTTTTATATGATGCCCCACATGCCTAATAGAGGCTAATAGCCCTATTTCGAACCCCATTCAGTCTCCGTTGCATAATAAATATAATATATACATTTATATTTCTTTCTTATTTGCAAAATAGTTGAGCCAACATCATCTAAAACGATTCCAAATTTCAAGCTGTTAGTGCTTAGTTCTTGAGATATCCAGCCGTGACGGACGTTTTTTACCATTGTACCATTTTGGTACGGAACCCTAAAAACAATTCCTCCTGTATCGTGTGTGCTTTTACATACATACAAACGCAGATACACAAACAGCCAGACCCAAAACAAGTATCTGTAGGCCATACAAATATTTGTTCCGTGCGGGAATCAAACCCGTGACACGCATCGCTGCAGTCAGTCGCTCAACCACTGCGCCAAACCGACAGGTTTGGCGCAGTGGTTGAGCTAGTGGTTGAGCAGAATTATTAACTAGCTGATGCCCGCGGCTTCGCCCGCTTGATAAATTATATACTAAAGCCTTCCTCGACAACCACTATCCATTGGTGAAAACAGCATGAAAATCGGTTCTGTAGTTTTGGAGTTTATCGGAAACAAACTGACAGGTGCATATCGCCTTAACGACAAGTGTGGGACTGCAAATATGCTTGTCAGTAATAAATCCTTTATGACATCAGGGTCACCTCTTACATAATTTCCTCAGAATTGTAGAACTGACGAGATAAAAATAAAAACATTCAATGTAAATGTTTACCGTTTGTTTGTTTCCTGACAACTTAAAGTAATTCTGCTGTATTGTTTTATTCAAATTATTTGGTTTTGGCTTAGTAAGTACGATGACTTACGTCATTTTAGAGATATGTGGAAATGAGACGTATTGCTACAGTGCTTTTGGAGCAAGAGCCCGTGACGATCCAGACGTACTGTTATTTATAAAATCTGAAAGTTTCTCTGTGTATTTCCCTAATACAGGTATGAACGATCCCCGAGTTTGAAGTTTGGATCATGGTAACTTTGGCTGTTTATGTTGATTTGCCTATCTTGGACCTAGGTAACGTACTCTTGACCTCCTAGCAGCGATTACGGCTTGTAATAATCTTTACATGCTTTCCACCAGGCTATTGATGGTGTCCTGTGGAATGTACTCCCACTCAGCCGAGACACGCACACGTCTAAGGTCCCTGATTTTTTCGTGGAGGTAGTTGGACAGATCGTACTCGCCTCTTTATCCCAAACCTTGGGCCCAGACGTGCTCAATGGAGTTGTGGTCACGGTTCCGCGCTGGCCAATCCAAACGACAAATACCGACCTCTTGCATATATGCATGTACGTCGCCAGAACGGTGTGCCCGAGTATTATGGCATTTAGTGAGCCGTTTGCAATGAACATTATCTCTGCACGATAGCTGGAAGTATATGGGGTATAATGGGTGATTACCTTACACATGTCGCGTCAGCGTTCTTCTGGTCTTCGTAACACTTGTCGACGTCGGTCCTCACCTTGCGGACAAATTCGAGCCTCATCGGAGAAGAGTACGTTACTTAGTGTCCTAGACAGGCAAACTAACATAAACAGCCAAAGTAACCATGATCCAAACTTCATAGTCGGGGATCGTTCATACCTATATTAAGGCCATACACAGAGAAACTTTCAGGTTTTATAAACTACAGTACGTCTGATCTTCGCGGGCTCTTAGTCCATTTCGAGTAGTCAAGCAAGAAAATGACCTAATTGCAAGACTTATCCTTAGGTAACGAAGAACACGTGATGCAATTGAGTATATCAACTATCCACATACGCACGAATTGTCATCAACAATAATATTCGTCTATTTAATCGTTGCAACGATATTATGAGATAACACTAGTGCGTTAATTTGAATTTTCTCCTAACTACTAGTTGCTTGTAGGGGTACGGTTTTCTGGCGGAAATCACGTTTGAAGCCTAGATATAGCTTGTACTGCTGCACAATTAATTGACACACTGCAGCTAAAAACAATTTGTTCGTAACGAGAAGAAGGGACAGCGTTACGTGACAGCTGTGCGATAAAAAGAGCATAAGGTGCCGAGTACAATCATTAAACTGTCCTACAATCATCGTCTCCCTGTCTATTATTTTGCAGAAAAACTGGACTTTTATTAAATGCGGTGGAAAATACCTCGTTGGAAGTACTAATGCTAGTGGTTCCAATGTTTGTTTCTATCTTTAACGATGTTTCGAACTTTTTTTTTTAACAGGGCGCTGATTTCCCTTTATTATTTTGTTGTTTAAAATGCAGTTCTATATAAGTAGCACGCACAGTTCACTACTAATGAGCTAAGAACTTGGCCTCTGCACATTTGCTGTTAAATTAGTACCTACAACATAAGCGCGACATACTTTAATAGTTGGCGAAAATATAATCACGCAATGCGGCTTTCGGAATGTTGATTATTCAGTTTTTTTTTTTTGCGGGATGTATATGTAACTAGCTGACCCACGCAACTTCGTCTGCGTCGCATTTTCCCTGAATTTCGTTTGCTACAAACCTCATGGAGCCCGAGACCTTTCCAACGAATGCAAAACCGTGGAAATCGGTTCGTGCGTTCTGGAGTTATAGCGTCGGGAAGGAAAACCCGACTTATTTTTATATAATAAGATTATGTGTATCTATTATATCTTGGAAATGTGAAGAGAACTTTGCAGATGCTATATGATTTTACTGCTATACAAAAACTAGGCCTTTAATGAAGAATACGACCATGTATAGTTTAAAACTTTTTTCTCTCCATTATCCGCAGATGCAGCGCCACCTACTATGACTTCAGTGACACAGATCCCGCTGCTGGGAGTGAACGGTTCCGGGATCCTCCACCTGAACCTCACGGATAATCTCCCCAAAAACCTGACAGATAATATGCCCAAAGTTAGCGACCCCATCGTACCTGATGACAGTATGTATATCTACATTTTTTCATGAATATGTTATACCGGATTTTAGTAAATGATATTTATTTAAGCGTACAAAGTAATGATCGTCAGAGACGAATAATCGACAAACTCGAGCGTGTGGTCGCGCCGGCAGAGGGCGTCTTCCGGTTATGCCGAACAGAGGATCGGGTAATTCGCGTATTCGCGCGGTGATTGCTTGAAATTAGGACGACGCTTGACATGTCAAAATGGACGAACAAAGCTACCCCTTAGAGCTTTAAGGCTATTGAGTATCAAGAAGTAAGGCACCGCAAGCCTTAAACGGTTCTTCTTTTCAATGTTAAAAAATCGACTCGGAGTTTTTTTTACCCACACTCGTTTAGTTAGTGCAGGAGATCCTTACAAAACAGCGTAAGGTCAGGCCAGGGCTTTACCATGCTTTTGTATTAGTCATTGTCACTATCATTTTCGTGTCAGAATGTCTCCGGCGATTGAGCTGACGCGGTCAAGGAATACACATAAATGTAGCTGGTAGTCGGAAAAATGACAATTTTGCGATTCAACAATACATTGCCTTGTGTTGTCATGCATTGAAAACTCATGATGCAATGAGTATTGTTGCACACTGTGAATATGGACTGAATTTGAGTGAATAGCCAGTTCGGTGTTCCAATCGTTACTGTTTTACGTCAAGTTGAATGAATTAGTACTAGTTGTAACATCATCATCTGCTTACCTTTTCCCAACTAGGTATATTTATTGGGGTCGGCTTCCATCCAAACTAGATTCAGCTGAATACCAGTATTTTACCTGGAGCGGCTGCCTATAAGATTTCCACAAACTATAAGTAACTGGGTAGGTACTTCATGTCATGACTGGTGTCAGATTTCCTGGCATCTGACAATCCGTCAACGAAATCGACCCGTGCGGCAGCCCCCATAGCTAGTAGTAACATGATGGCACCCATAGACACAACCACTTCTTTTTTTGTTTTGCATGGGATATCATCACGTGACTTCAACGCACTAGGTAGAGCGGTATCAGACTTACTGACTGCAACCACCCGTGTTGCTTCAAGTGGCCTTGGCGTGCCAGGGCTGCGGTAACTCTTATTTAGCAATTCCGCAACCCTGGTAGGACACCACCAGTCCTAAGCTACTTAATGGTAGATGTTGGATTGCGAAATTCTTCGGGGAAGACTTATGTTCTTAGGGCGCCTTCAAATTTGCCGCAAAGTGCCGCGCTATGACGCTCGAACCCAGCGGTTGTAGTGCGGCGGCAGCGCTTCAGCCGCGCTGCTGCCATGCGGCACTTTGCGGCTAATTTGAAGGTGCCCTTATTTGCAAGCCAGATAATTTCACACTTATCTTTACCTACCAAACATCAAAAACCCATTTAGTTTGTTTTGAAACGTAATATCGAAGCGACTAATAAACACTTAATCCGTGATTGACCGAGCAAATTGATAAATTAGCTGTTTCATAACATTTTCATTGCTAACTAATAACATGAAATTATATTTAATTTTACTGTGGAATTGGCAGAAGTTTTAAGCTGCCAAAAGATATCAGGATGGGTCAATTCGTCTTCTGCCATAAGTAGGTATTTTATCAAGGGATTTTGCAGAAGACATCATCAGACCAACCATACTGGTCCACAAACTAGTTTCACGGGTTTCTTTAGTCGTATTCTCATATTGTCCCTTTAAGTCTTAGGGACCCTAGCCTAGCCCTAAGGTTCCCTAAAATATGTCTTTAAGAGGCGTTTGAGTTCTCGGAGTTCGATCTATACAATGTGGAAAAATCTTTTGGTTCAGTTCTTAATGTTAGCCCTGTGATGCTAACTGCAATAGGGAATTTGAATACAAAAAAAAAAAAATATCACATATACATACATTGATATTTATTTTTCATTTTCATTGATATATATTTGATAGATGTTAAAACAGAGACGTGAAAAAATATTGGTGGAAAAACAGAGACGTTATACGATTTTAAAGTTATTCTTCTATCCTTGTCTCACAAAATGACGTTTTCACTGGATGGCTCCAATTAAATATGGTGAGACTTCTGAGTTACGTCCCCGCCAATAGTGCTGTCTCTGTTTATCACAGACTAGCACTTCGCCCGCGACTTCGTTCGCGCGGATTTAATAGGTGCCCCAAGAACTTCATCTCCTATATACCTCCCTCTTTATAAGGTAATCTGTAAATGAAGTACTTATTAATAGACTCAACGTAGGGCAGTTCGCTCTAACCGCAACACTTTTCTTACTTAGAGCATTTTATACTCGACGTAACTTTAAAACAAAAGGTCAGATAAATAATTTAAAGTGTAATTTTACATAAACATAACCAACCTTAATTAACAAACAATTTAAATGGATAAGGATTAATATCATGATACCAAAATCATCACTATTCCATTCCACCTGGGTTTTGATTGAATTATTTTAACAAAATGCGGTCATTGTGACTTAAGAGGGCGTATTCCGTCCACTAGCGCCGCTAATCGTTTTTTATTAATTGTGGTAAATTTAAGACACGTAGATAAAAAACCGCTCTGTAGTGTACTGAAGAAATGTATCTATTATTTGTTGAGAGTTATGTTTTGTACTTGAACATAAATAGTTGCCAAAGTCGATATTTTTGCTAAAAGTGGCCACTTTTAGCAATAATTGCCGATTTGGCTATTTAGCCATGAGTTATGTATTAAAAATAGCTGTCAAAAAATAATAGATACATTTCTTCAGTACACTACAGAGCGGTTTTTTATCTACGTGTCTTAAATTTACCACAATTAATAAAAAACGATTGGCGGCGCTAGTGGACGGAATACACACTCTTAACCATAATAGTTACGCCCCTCGCGGATTTTTTTTGTAGATATTGATGTCCTCTATAAACTGTATTACACCACTTTGCTCTATTACCTATCAATAGTTACCGCAGCGTATAAGGATCTTTTTGTAACTTTTTTCACACTTAGGCTAAGAAGTCACGGAGCGATTTTCACCCGCGACCGCCGCGGTTGCGGGCCCGCAGGTTCTGTAGAATGCAGATATATATGTTAAAAATTAAAGCACAACTCACGACGCGATTTACGCCCGCGGTTCTACAGAAACTGCTCCGTGAGTTCTTAGCCTTAGGGTTACATAATCGAAGTTTCATACGGATCCCTATCTTCTTTAAAAAGATTATGGCCTGTGTTCATCAAGGATAATGAAGGATGCTAATGGTAAAAGATGTTTTCAAATCGGTCCAGCAGTTTCAGAGCCTATTCAATTCAAACAAACATACAATATAATCTTTCCTCTTTGTGATATTAGTGTAGATTTTAAAACACTTTCAACACCGCCACTTTTTGAGGATTTTAAGCAATATCTTATAACTAAGTCTTGTCTGTTCTCTAGGTTTTGAGATATGTAATAAAAAATCCAGTCAAATACCCTATTACAAGTTAAGCAAAAATTTCTGCCAGTAAGTGTCATTGTTACAATAACATCGAACTAACAGACAAAGGTTCAAAGAAAACGATGTCTTCTCAATTCCTTCACTTCAAGGTGAATAAAAAGTGAAATCCGACTTGGCTTTCACGACGCGATGTGGAAAATTTACGAATTTGTAACGGTAGCTGTAATCAGCCGTGTTCGACAGATTAGAATATATAATAATATACAGTGTTCTGTGTACGACTCGCTATTTACATATTTTGCTAAACTTCATTAGTTTTGCCTTATCTCATAGCAAGTATTCTTGTTATTTTCTGAAACTAGTTCGGTTTTTTTTTCTATGATTTAAATTCTAAAGGTTATTCTTTCCCACTTATTACTTATATTGTTATTTTGAAAGTTTTGAGGATGGATTTAAGGATGTTTCTTACTGTTTCACGCAAGTTTAAAACAGATTTGGATGAAACAAGACAGTTACAAAGTTTATACATGAGAACAACACATAAGCTTTATTAATTACTAGCTGACCCGCGCAACTTCGTTTGCGTCACATTTTATATTAATGCTCAGTTCCTATTTGTCTTAGCGTGATGATATATAGCCTATAACCTTTCTCGATAAATGGGCTATCTAACACTGAAAGAATTTTTCAAATCGGACCAGTAGTTCCTGAGATTACCCCCTACATACAAACTTACAAACATACAAACTTACAAACAAATTTTACCTCTTTATAATATTAGTATAGATTATTATAAAGGGGTAACGTGCGGGTTAAGTATTGTTTCGGCGCGGGTGGCAGCTCAGCTATACATACATCTTATAATTATATCAAAATGAATCTCTATTTCCCTTGGTCGTCGCATCACGCCGCACGCGTGAACAGCTGGATCGATTTCGTTAGTTCTTTTATTATCTTGTTTGTTATTGTCAGGAGACGGTTCTTATGATAAATAAAAAAAGAGAGTTCAAGACAGCTAGTATTTAATACTAGCTGACCCGCGCAACTTCGTTTGCGTCACATTATCCGGTAATGCTCCGCTACTATTTGTCTTAGCGTGATGATATATAGCCTATAACCTTCCTCGATAAATGGGCTATCTAACACTGAAAGAATTTTTCAAATCGGACCAGTACTTCCTGAGATTACCCCCTACATACAAACTTACAAACAAATGTTACCTCTTTATAATATTAGTATAGATAATTAGTGAGAGAGAGAGACAGAGAAAGAAGATGTGCCTACCTTCGGCAATACAATTTTAAAAAATCATTACACCACAGTAGGCCCATTGCACCTTTTCGGGCTAATAATATTCATTTAAAATTTATCAACAATCGGTTAGAAATATAATTAAGTGCAGTTAGTAATGAATCTTAAAGCCTTGATTATTATAAGTCGGGTCAGCCAGAACGGCTATTTGATCAAAACATTAAACTAAACTGTGTCCATTTCACGTATAACTTGGATACAGTAACACTCATCCGGGCACGCCAACCGGCTACCACATGTACATGTACAGTACGTGGGGTAGCCGGCTAGCAAAATTGATTTGTATTCCAAACTTTAGAATTGTAAATCAATTTTGTTGAATACTCAATAGGGTTCTTACTTAATTAAAGGCTATTGTTGCGTAGTTTATTGGAACGCAGTATTACAGATTCGTTTTAAAATCCCCTTCGTGAAACTTTTTAGTAAGCAGTAGGTACCCGGTAAAAGGAACCCGCCCATAAATGAAGTAATTGGGTATTTTCCTAAATAGAAGCATAATTATTATATTAAGTCCGTCCGTTCGATTTTCAAAAAATATAAGGCATGAAGTTTTAGCTATTAAAAATCGAAAATAAATGAATAAAGATAAATCATGTCTATGTTCAAGAAGAGAGGGAGGAAAGTGAAGAGAAGTCGGGGCTGGTGACTTCACATTTCATTAAAAAAGCTGGCCAAGTGCGAGTCAGACTCGCGTGCAAAGTGTTCCGAACTTAGAATAATAACGCAGTTCCGAACGATGTTAATTTTGTAACATGTTATTTTAACACTATAGACTTCTTATAGGTTTTCCTGTAATCTATAGGTCTATTATCTCCATTTTTTTGACACCCGAGTGATCCTATAAGGGTTTCGTTTTTTGTTCGGAACCTTAAAAAGTGAACTAAAATGTGACGTCAGAAGAGTTATCAACGCACTATATCTTCTTAATATTTTTATAACGTGTAAAAAAGAAAAAAAAAATAGTGTCACATATTTTTTGGAAACCTATCTGACGGATAATTCATTTTTTTTAAAAAGAAAATACCAAATTTTGTGCTTATTTGTGCCTAAATATAAACAACAAACAGCGACAAAACGAGCACAAGTTGGTAGTAGAACATCATAAATAGGTATTACTAAATTTAAACTTGGTAGGTATTTATGAAACATATTTTGATAGACGCATTAGGCTGCTCAAAAGTAAAGTAGAACATCAATATCCCATAATTATGTAAATTGGTAGCTGTGATTGATATTTCTAATCGGGTGTTTAAAACAATATTGCACAGTAAAGAGCGATCATAATGATGTTATATACGGGTATGCGATACGCGTTACTAATGCCTGTAAACCACACCGAGTTCGCGTAGTGCGTTGTAATTACATTCAATTATATTTTAAATTAGACATAATTCATCAGGCCCTCAGTTTTTCCAGCCGTGGACAAAGTCAAATAAAAACATAAGCATTTAAGAGACTCAAAATCCAAATTATTATTGCGAAATTTCGCAAAAAGCATCTGTTCAGCAGTATTTAACGTAAGCAATTGTTAGGCATTATGTGAAACGACTTGATTCAGTACGTAGGTACCTACCGGCACACAATCGCAGTGTAGGGAAAATACTCGGAATTAGGTATAATCCTCACTAACTTTTGTAGAATCATGGTAGAATCCGCTTATCTCGAAATATTTTGGAACTATACTGCGAATAATGTAAACAAAACTGGCGTTGGCAACTCGCCAATCCTCGTAAATGAGAAGGAAATGTAACAATGTGTTAAAAAAGTTGTTTATCAAATTACAATTGGAATGTGGCGGTTAAGCAAAAAATGGCTTGGATAACCCTTAAGAAATATCACACGCTGGCAAACACATGATTATAAACAATCTTTTTACCATAAATTCTATTTGGCTACTGTCAAAAATCTACACACTAAAGATATTTCTAGAAAAATCTGTGGTATAGATGCTTTTGAGGTATTGGTAATTGGATGGATTTTGGAAATCCGTATTTTTTAAGTTTTCTTCAGTGAATCTCATTTTTCTTTAGATTTCTAAGGAAATCTAGTCAAATCTTTTGGATTGTTTTGTATCGAATTCGACGATTTTTTTTTTACACAATCTAATTTTAATTGGAAATCGAATCATTGAGATAATATATATGAACGCATGCACGTAGCAACGTTCTGTGGTTTGGTTTTCGTCTTCCCCCGTGGGAGACAGACGTGAGGTCTATTGTGTGTGTGTGTAACTTCATTAAATAATAAATATCATTTCTAATTTCCAGATCTCACTGACGTGTTCAAAGAAACCCCCGAAAGGATCTTGTCGGAGCAGAATCTTACTAATTTGACCTACGTAAGCCAACTCTGTCTTAATTATTTGACGTTTAATCTCTTGTTTTTATATCGCAGCTGTGATGATAGAAGATACAAGCTTCTGTGTGTTGAATCGAAACAAAATACAGTTTGAATTGAATGTTTCAGGATAATCACAACTTCTACAACAGCACGTTCATCGGCAACCAAGATTTCTTCAGGGATTACTGGGCGAACATAACCATCCAAAAGGCAGAGGTGCATCAAGTGTTGAGCAACTCGCACCGGAGAGCCACTGTAAGTAGTCGCAGACATTCGAAAATAAAAAATGGTAGTCTTCCTTTAATAAAACCTCTTCAAATGACTCCTCAACCGCACAGTTCATCTCGAGATTATGTTGGGGCGGTCGTAGGACTTAAGGAATATGTATACAGTATGTCTACGACATATATGCAATAATTGAAACCACAAGTAACACTTGTCCACAGAAGTATAAATAAATTGTTATAAATTTAAAAAAACCTAAATGAAAAAATTTAAGTTTTCAAACAAAATAAATATGAAAATAAATTTAGTAAAAGTAAATCACCCTATTTAGAAAACGTACCTTGACCTCGACTGACCTCGAGAAGTGCGGCAACAATGCTCGCGCGGCGGCGTTTTGATTTATCTTTGGCAATTGCGATGAAATTCACTATGGTTATTTTTCACCCCTTCTTTTTTACTTCGTGATAAGTTGATTAGGTACTGAACTAATCTAAATAAATTCTGTCATAGCACAAGATGGATTAAAACTTAAATTTTCTCATGTTCAAACGTTTTTGAGTGCACAAGTGACATCGCCGAACAATGTTGTCCCGAACCTTGCCCAACAAATTTCGACCAGGATTCGAGTGTTTATTTCACCGTAAAAAATAAGTACCTAGGTATGTACAAATAAAATTAAAAACACAATTTACACACACAAAAGTCCAGTACCTACTCAGTGTCTATTTCACTGTAAGAAAATAATTACTAATACATACAAGTGAATAACAAAAATCACGTAAAACAATGCGTGTACTTAAGTACCTATCAAATCTTTGCGAAATGCACACACGCTATCCCGGAAGACTCGCGGTGAACTGACAAAACTTACATCCGTACTGGCAAAAAATAAAAGTCATAGGTAAATAGGGTAAACAATGTAATAATTATCTTTTATCGATACTTTTCTACAATTACTTATCTAATAAAGACTTAATACGCAATCAAGGCATTACAATACTAGTACTATTTTTAATAACCGTATTTAACAGTGAAGTGATAGTTAAATTTATTGGACTTTTAAAATAAATTTTAATTTTTGTACGTCTCGACTTACGAAACTACCGTAGGTACTACCTAGATAGTGAGTAATGTAGAAAACGGGTGAGTACGTTTTTATAATAGGATGTTTCTTCCTAAAATGTAAACATTATTACATTATTTTTTATCTCTAAATCCACTCAATTATAGTTTTTAATCAGAATAGGTAGGTAGGTACATAGTGGTGCTATAATAATTCTAAACTAACCATGTCCATTAAAAATAGAACATCTTTTTTGCTAACCGGTCATTATTCTCTTCAAAAGACAATGAGAGAAAGCTGATAATATTGTCGATAACTGTGTCCAACCCTACGCGTCGAGCGCGCGCGCAACCCGCTCCCCGCGCCCCTCCTCGCCAAAAGCCGAAGGCCTTTGAAAAAGCCGACACACGCGTGCCGCGTCTTTTTGTACTAAGCCGACAAACGAACCGCAGAGCGTGGCAACGTCGGTTTTCAATGTTCAAGGATTCAAGTTCATTGTACTATTAACCTACTGTTGCAATTCTACAGAGTGTTCAAATTTGCTTTAAATTAAAACTCGACTTTTTGACAAAACTACTGGACCGATTTCGTTACTTTTTTGTATAGCGTTATCAAATACCATAACTAGTATGTGGTTTCAAGGATTGCATATATGTCGTAGACATACGGTATAAGTAGTTTATCAGCCATCTCGTTACCATAACACAGGCATTGAGTTGCTTAGCTTGGGACTATATGGCGTTGTGTGAAATGTCCAAGGATATTATTTATTTAATTATTTTTACTATTAATAGGCTCGCGCTTGACACTATCTCACCTGATAGTAAGCGATGTTGTGGACGAAGATGGAGCACGGCCTAGGAGGAACTTATTCACTCTTGTCCTAAATACCTCCCAGGTTGTAGCTATCAGAAAACACTGACTCTGGTATGGAATTCATCATCTCGACGCTGTATACCGAGATACAGGTTTTTACCTAGTTCGGTTACAGAGGCCCTTACTATACTGTTTTGTATTTATAAGTATAACTAGCTTACTAAATTTAAGTCTCTTTTGTACAAACTTTTTGGGTAAATAAATATTATAAAATATTAAATATATTACAAATATTATCTAACTCTTATACCTCCAGCCGATCCAGCTGAACTTCGACTTCCCGTTCTACGGGCATAACATCCGCAACGTGACGGTGGCGACCGGCGGCTTCATCTATACAGGCGAGCACGTGCACAACTGGCTCGCGGCCACGCAGTACATCGCGCCACTCATGGGCAACTTCGACACGACACTCACCAACGACAGCAAGATCAAGCTGTACGATGACGGTGAGCTCACTTACATCATGCTTTCTTCAGTTTTTCTGCATTTAGGATTGATACTCGTTCGTTGACTTTTTGTCACGGTCGAGTTTCACCCCTTAGTGGGCTAGGTAATGAAACCGGTGTAGAAAAGTTCGAGTTCGCTACGCTCGCTCATACATTCTGCACTCTCTTTGCTCTCGAGCGTTTCAGTATAACTCAACAAAATTACTAAGTTTGTTTATGAAATAATCAAAAGAAAAAAAAACCTTTCCAAGTATGGCCGCTTCGCTCGCTCTTGTGTTCTACCTTCTCTCAGTTAATGACCTTTCTTGTAGGTATCAGTTCTAGTAACTTCTTTTTAAATATGTATGATCGAAAGAAAACAAAACCTATCCGAGGTGGGATGCAAACATTTTTAGCTCACTTCGCTCGCCCTTGTATTCTGCTCAAAACGATCGGCCGAAGGCGCAACTCATAATTACTAGAGCCGGGGGGCAAGTTTAGCTTTTGGGGTAACATATACTCGTTAATTGAAAAAATAAATAAAAAATACAGCCCAAAATCTAATAATTTTACGCATTGCCGGTGGCCCAGCAGGTAATCTATACAATCCCAAGGAATTATATACATTATCTAGGGTAAAGTGTGTAATTGGCAATAATATTCATAATATTTCAAACATTGCCTAGACGCCCCAGGTATTCTTTACAAAACCATTCTATAGAACACCTGTTTTTTATTTTTTTTATTTTAATTTTACTATGACCCTTTCATACTGCATAGCTCAATTAAATGAAATTACGTACTTTTATTAAACGAATTTAAGTACTGCTTCCTTTATTTGATTTGTTAAAGCTATAGAAGCGTTTGCTAAAGTTTATGGATAACGTGAAGGACACGGTTTATAGATAATTGCCTAATTTTTCAGGGGAGAAGTTCACAGCGTTCTGGGAGAACGTGACCCTGCAAGAGGACACGACGAAGAAGTTCACTTTCGCAGTAACCCTGTACAAGAACGGTGACATCATATTCGCGTACAAGGACATTCCGATCGACGTACAGGAGATCAATGATACGGAGCATCCGGTGAAGGTCGGCATCAGCGACGCCTACCTTACTGACAAGATTGTGTTCTGTAAGTACGAACTTAACATTACTTATTTTGGGCGCCACAGACAGCCCACTCTGCAAGGGCTGCTTTGACGCCGAAGAATCAGCCGCCCACGTCATCCTGGTATGCGAGGCCGTGACTATCCAACATCAACAAATCCTCGGAACGGTGATGTCGCTCCACAAAGCCACGTAACTGAATACAGCTTCGTCCTACGGATACAGTATAACACAGTCGCAGATACTTATAATAATATGTATTTGTAAAAATAATTATACATTTTTGCCAGATGCCATCATTGCCATTTAGAACCATAGGTGTAACGTAGATTCTGACACCAAAAAGTACCGTGTGGGTAACATGGTACTTGTCGGTACGCACGGTAGAAGGTTGTATAGGTCTGATAGGCAGTGGCTTCATGTAAAATTTTGGTGAAATTTATCGGGTTATCCGGCTTGACTAGAAGTTCACCTCAGTAAAGTTGGGAAAAACCTAAGCAGATAGTAACGTACATTCTCTAACATGTTTCCCTTTGTGCATGTTTTAACATTAAGGGATAGACCGCAGTGCGGGTAAACCGCCGTGTTTTTTAATCGTGTGATTTTGTAAATCAAGGAAAATAATGCAAGCGCAACTAATAACAAGTCGCTTGCGACTGATCGCGCGGTAAGAAACCGTAGTGCGGCCTTAGACTAAAGCTAAAGCCGCTTGTATTAGTTTCATTGACTCACAAAATCACACGATTAAAAAACGCGGTGGTTTATCCGCAGTGCGGCTTAACCCTAAGTCCCTGTATTGAACGGTTGCAGACGTCCGCCGCAAGACGATCTACGAGTACCACCGCGTGTCGTTCAAGGACCACCTGATCAGCAACAACACGGTGCTGAAGATGACCGCGCTGCCCACCTGTCTGCAGTACGACACCTGCGACTCTTGCCTCAACCACGACACCGGCTTCAACGTCAGTACTAATATATATTAATAGCTGACCCGCGCAACTTCGTCTGCGTCACATTTTCCATTATTGCTCCGCTCCTATTTGTCTTAGCGTGATGATATATAGCCTATAACCTTCCTCGATAAATGGGCTATCTAACACTGAAAGAATTTTTCAAATCGGACCAGTACTTCCTGAGATTAGCGCGTTCAACCAAACAAACACAAACAAACTCTTCTGCTTTATAATATTAGTATAGATACTAGCTTTTGCCCGCGACTTCATTCGATAATCGTTGTGCTGAAACATTGACAGCTGGCTCAAGTACCTGAAACAGAGAAAGCATCCGACCACGGTACGCAGTCAGGTCAGGGCTACAGAGGGGGGATAGTTCCCCCCTCTGTAGCCCCGAAGTATGAGCGCATGACGTTTTCATTAATGGCTTGTGTCGCACGCATGCGCTGCACACTTCCACCGATAGCGGGGACCCTGTCAGAGACCGGTGGGCCTCGAGGTCCCAAGCTGGCCGGTGGTCGGCCTCGTCCGCGCCGACGCGCAGGTGGTGGTGTCGTCGGCGGCGAGAAGTATTCGTCGCTCGAGCTCGACGCAACTGCAGCTACCGGAATTGCTGGACTCGCGGTTGGCGCTGGTCCCGTTTTTCCCGTTCCCGTAGCAAGTTCGGGAAATTCTTTCTTAGTGTTCCCTACATTCCCCTAAGGAACCTACACGCCAAATTTCAGCTCTCTACGACCAGTAGTTTCAGCTGTGTGTTGTCTGTCAGTCACTCAGTAATGGAAGAATTTTATATATTAGGACTGTGCTCATTTTATACTAGACTAGCTGTCCCCCGCGGCTTAGCTCCCGTTTTACCCGCACAGTTCCCGTTCCCGTGGGTTTTCCGGGATAAAAATCTATCTTATGCCCTTCCTCGGGTCTCAAACTATCTTTGTACAAAATGTCATCCAAATCGGTCGAGTAGTTTCGGAGCCTAGTCAAATCAAACAAACAAATCTTTCCTCTTTATTATATTAGTGTAGATGAGGCCGGTATTTCTTAGCTGGCTTCCTCAAGAATGAATACCACAACAACTCAGAGGTTAAAGTCTTATTTAAAGTCCATACGTAACTGTGCTGGTCAAATTATGAGAACCATGTAGATTTATGTCTGAGGTGTCTCTTGGGGCATGTACCACACAGATTTGGGAGTACTTGTTCAGGCTGTGCAAGCTTTTGACAGTTATCGTGTAGCTCACGAGTCACGACTCTGGACTTCGAACGACGGGTAGACCCTAAACTGCTAGACTAACATGAAATGAGCCACCACAGTTTAAAAGAAAAAAGCAATGACACTCCAAAATTAAAAAAAATGTCCGGTGTGGGTGTGGTTCGATGAGAATAATCTGTCAGACCCTTTGGAACAGTAACACACATTGTACATAATGTTCTTGTCCTTATCCCATGGTACTCGGGATCGGCGCTAAACGTTTTTTCCCTCTATTCTGTCCTGATTTTATTAATGGTTTTATAATTTCTTTGTGTATGTTTTTTCAGTGCACATGGTGTCCGCAGATCCAGAAGTGTTCCAGTGGTACCGACAGAAACAAGCAGGACTGGTTACTAAGAAGTGAGTACTTACTGGGTGTATTCGACGTGAGGTGCTAGGACTCGCCAAGTAAGAGGGGTGCCACGCGCTGCTTGCTTTGCGTTGCGTCGAATGTTTTACATACGATTCTGTAAACGTGTTAAAGTGAAGGCTTCTTAGTCGGGATTTGCCGTTCACTCCATTTGCCAACCTTCGTGTGGTATATAAAAAAAACGAAAAGTAATTTAAAATCTGATCCGTTTCTGATTGTTTGTATTTGACATTCTGCGTTCCTGATTATTTGTATATAGCACTTCGATTTTCTGCCTCTTTTGCGTATCTGGCATTTAGTAATCACGATCCGGACCGAGGAGCCGCCTTATGTGTGTGTGAGCGGTTGCGGTCGCGGTCGTGTAGTGTGAGAACCACCGCCCATCTAGCGCATCTGCATATGAAATTTCGGATGTAGACAGTCACCAGTGGCTGTGGTCGGTGGCCTGTTATTTAGTGAGAGCAAACTATACTGAAACAGCACACATCAGTATTGACACCATCCCACGCACCAAACCCGAGACTACGTCTCGGTTCACAGACATCTTTCGCCTCGCAAACGAACATGCAGTATCACCGTGATCCGACGATCTATGGCGACACCCGGACATTAAACACGAAGCTACCACTTGCTTATCAATATTCAGGGCATCCCAAGATTTTGCCACGTTGTTGAGGGCAAGTATAAAATACTGAAGATAAAAATACTGAATGAAGACTTAATTTTTTTATAAAAATACGAACTGCATTCAAAGAATTTTAAATAAACACCTGCCTGCATCGAAAATCGAGCCCGCTAAATGTAAAAAAAAACATAACTTGTAATTTTACTGAACCAATGCAAAGGCTTTCGTTAAAAATGAGATCTTCGCTCATTAGTTTTTCATGTGTTACTAGTTCCCAGAATTTGATCTTTATTAGCTTTAATTTCTTATGGTGTAATAATATATAGGTTTTTAAAATAAACTGGTTCGATTTCCGGGTAGGAACAACGATTTTTTAAAATTTCATTGATGCAGTTTTACTTGATATCAAAATCGGACCCCTTTTTCGATTTTCCTCATATTTTCGGATTTGGCCCTGAAGGCACACTTTAAAAATTCTCCCTGTACTTATGTCACCGGGAAGTGACAAACTTCGTAAGATTCACAGACATATAAATAGTAGCAGACCAAACATTCGCTAAAATTTGCGTAGCCATTACGCACACCAAGGGAATGATATCATTACAGGGCCGAATTAGGACCGGTTGCCGGTATTATCTAACGATGATGAAACAATCCATATACATTCTGAAAATCCGTGAAAATCGATATTCTCTGGGTACATGAAATATAGATTACTTATCAATCGTCTTAACGAATAGAACCACCCTCTATTCCCGTGGTTATTGATAAAGGCGACTAAAGGAATATTTTAAGAGGACGATGGGCAGCAGTCCACTCTTTATCTTTTGACGGTGTTTACAAACCGTTGACGGACGTCAGTATCAGCTAGAAGAACTGGCACTGCAGTCTTTAACCCGCATGCCCAGTTTTGTAGAACCGAGAGTCAAGGTATTAGTATGCCTGAAAGCTAGTTTAGGAATAAATCAGGATTTTTGAAATAAAAGTAATGTAATTCAAAATTCAAGCATTTATTTCAAATGAACCATTTACAGGCACTTTTTAATTGTCAAGGTCGGTCCAAAAAGTTGAAGCTAATTGCACGTTCCAAAGCGTAGATCTCTATGGAGAAGAACGTGCAAGAAACTCCAGGGACACTCTTCTATCTTACACTCTCATAATGCTTACATATGGATTATGGAGTAAATTCGGTAAACAGTGTAGGAATTGCTCCGGGACGTAATGTTGTTCGAAAAGCGCTGGAATCGATCAAGTGATTCTCAAAATGCTTTGAACAAAGTACACTTGAAGGTCTTGGTTGCCAATCCTGGAGTTTCAGGTTTTTAATCCAGGCATTCCGTAAACTTTCATCCTTGCGAAACCTGGAAAAATATTAGTATGCTCAATTATTGCCTGCTGAATGAAAATTCATCGTTATGTGAGTAGCCTATACTGTATTTATACATATGCCTGTGTTCATGTTCTCCATAACACAGACACTGGGTAACATAATATTGATTTTATAATTTAGTTTTTATAATAGCATGACATGTGTACATACACTGAAACTACTACAGGTATTTTGGAATTGTATCACCAAAAAAGAATAAAAATTCATACATTAAACTGAGGCTTTATTTCATAATTCAATGGAAATAAATATTTTACTATACATACAACATAATATGTTGTTACTATACATACAACATAATATGTTGCATATTATGCAATTTACTAAAAGTTTCGTCTTTGTTGCCTAATTCGTCCCTGACTAATTGAACAGGTACTTGAGCTGTCACTTGATGCCACTTTCTGACTATTTTGTTCTTGTTATGATTTATTTCTTTATTTGTAGGCTAACGGTACAGACGAATCGCATCTTTGTTAAAAACTGTATGTAAAATACGAATAAACAGTATCGAAACATTTGAATTTAGTAAAGAAAGCACTAAGATTTCCCAAAACTTACCGATGAAAGGTCAATCCAGGTGTTTTGTGGTAGCTAGCACTGTCACAGCGATACGCACAGCACTTCTTCATGTTATTTTACCGTCCTCGTGTGTTTTATGTCCCAAACAAGTAATATTTTATTAATTTTAACGCGATTGAAACAGAACATTTGATGCTTATCAATATGGCAGACAAGCTACGCGTCAAATTTTGTCTATGTATGAGTCAGTGTGACAACACGTGACAGAACGAGACACGCTTATGAATTGTCACTTAGAAAAAAAAGGATAAAGAATCATACCATATAAAAAAAATTATCTACGTATTAATGTTTGGTCTGCTACTATTTATATGTCTGTGGTAAGATTATAAAATATCTTGAGAGTTTGTAAACTCTCGATAAATTGTCAACTGAACATTCGGAATACTTTTTACGCATCTAAATTTGATAGTTTATAATTTTTCTTTCTTTAGTTACACTAAGATAACGTGCCTCGGATATCACGTAAAGCCGTCTCATTGTGCTATGAGAGTGATGGACGAGAGAACGCATCTGTGCATCGGCAGTCCGGTCGTGGTCATGGTGTTAGAGGTGGACACAGCTCTCCGCACGATCTCCCGCTACTCTCCCTGTTAGCAGACTTTCTGGCGGAATCATATACGCGGCTTCCTATGTGCCGATTTAACTTGGTAATGCCAGCGCATAGATGACCTGCATGACCAGCCGCTCTATGGAGTCGTTATCCCGCCTAGAGACATGTCCAAAGTACTGCAGTACTCACACACACTTGTCCACTAAAATATCTCCCGCGCCAAGATCAGTCGCCGTGGGCGAAATCACTCAGGAGGACTATTACTCTATCTAATACTGAGTAAAAAGCCGACGAAAAATTCCAACTCTGGGGTGTCCAGAAGCATGCCCTGGACCCATGGAAATCGTTTGTGCGTCGATGTCAGATACACGCGGTATATAAAAATCTCCTGTCACAGTGGTTGTTATCGAACTCCTCCGAAACGGCTTGACCGATTTTTATGAAAGTTTTTGTGTATTTTTCGTAGTTCTGAAAATAGGTCGTAGGCTATTTTTTTTTTATGGCAAAACAACACACAGGTTTTCCTTTGACAGAGTGCGAGAAGTCTACAATAGTGAACGTTACGGGCTGCGTGGCGACGCGAGTGGACGCGCCCACGGACTCGAGCGGCGTGCCGGCCACCGGCAACACTGCCTACACCACCGACCAGCAGCCCATGCGACATGATACCATCGTCAACACCCGTACGTAACTCATCACCTAGCTTGCTGAAATTTCAACATTCACTTGTAACAGAACATCAAGCATTCTACGTTTTTAAATTTGTCGAACTAAACAACGAACAGAGTCGAGCATAGAGCTGAACATCGCTACGAACATTTTTACGAACATTCTAGTGAACGTACAGTACCCAACTGATATGGCTTACCGATGTACCTGCGCAGAAGATGAATTTTCAAAGCGCGGGAAATGCTATTGACCAATCGGCACGTTCCACGCACCGCGCTTCTTTTTCTTGAACCGCTATTGGTCGGCAGCCGCCGCCATCTTAGCGATCGCCGTGTGGCATGTTAGTCAGCCGCCATACTTCTTACTATGGCTTGCGAGTGAGATGGAACTAACAGCTGCAGTGTATTATGAACCTTATAATAGTGATCTTAGGTTGATTGTAAGTTTTAAGCATTCTTTCGTTAATCTTCGGGACCATACTTTCTTTTCTGCGCGAACGAAGATTCAGGACGCGCCATATCAGTTGGGTAATACTGTTCTAGTAAAGTCAAACAAAAATGATAAAATTACTTGGCTCGGCAAAAAATTCAAGGCGAATTTACTGTCGTTCATTAGAATGCTCTCTAAAACGCTCCCGTTAATTTTAAATTGAAGAACATTCTCTTATACCATTCCGTTCGGGTTTGAATCTCTCGGTTCGTGGGGTCTAATTGCTTATAACTTGTTTACTGGTTGCGCCCGGAGTGGAACCATTGGTTCCACTTGAAGTTACTGATATAAATCGTAATATCATAAAAAGAAAGTATAAAATCAATTATGTCAGGTGGCCTCAATGGTTCCACCGGTGAGCCCAACCGGTTAAAGTCAATTATTTTGAGTTATGCGTACCCGGGCGCATAACTCAACAAAATTGACTGAAAAGCTGTTTTTTGACGTGATTTTTTAGTTGGCCCCGTAGTAAAAGTTATTCATAATGATAAGTACAATGGTTCCTTTTCAATTGGTTTTGCTACATGTTGTATAGTTGGCTTAGAATTTTAAGTTATTACTCACTTAATAAATCTTCTTCATATCGAATAGTAGGTGGCTATGTTAATTGTGCAGCATCTGTAGTATTTATTAAATCCTCGAAAGTACAGGGGAATGGGCGCTTGGGACATTGTAACATGTGACTCATGCTCTGGATAGGGGCACCGAACTCTCATTGGGTATCCGACGGATCTATATACCCCCATTTCGACAGGTTGTGTTAGCAGCGGCCTACCCGGCTGCGCATTTAAGCGTTTTCTAAAAATGCCATTGTAATTTGCGACCGG
Source organism: Ceramica pisi (assembly GCA_963859965.1). Taxonomy (NCBI): domain Eukaryota; kingdom Metazoa; phylum Arthropoda; class Insecta; order Lepidoptera; family Noctuidae; genus Ceramica; species Ceramica pisi. The sequence goes on along the minus strand of OY982527.1, from coordinate 35,707,051 downwards.
GCAAACTCAATAAACAATGATGTATATTAGAACTGAATGAGACGAAATTAAAAAATTGTATAAAACGCACACTATGCAAACAAGCATATTATAAATTAGGGGAATACATTGATGATAAAAATGCTTGGCTCAATGCTGGTTCGCTCCACAGCGACTAAAGTTCCCAAACTTTGATGAACATGTGAAAACATTGTTGGACCTGCTGAAGATTGTAAGACTATCTTTGCACTGTATAGACTCATTCTCTTTTGCATTGTACAATTTTACTCATTAATTATTTCGTAAGTAATGTAACCGTGATTTTGTAAACAATGACAACTGGTTTAAAAGAGTGTCCATGGAGTTTCTTGCACGTTCTTCTCCACAGGATCTACTCTTAGGAATGTGCAACTGCCGCGCTGGAGACGGGGTCGGTGGGTGTGTTATGTTGCAGAACAACCTGCTGCTCTTGTCGCTAGCGCGGCAGGATTAGCTTCATCTATTTCACTGTCAAAACTTGACTGTTCAAAAGTGCCTGTAACCGGTCTATTTGAAATAAAGGATTTTGTATTTGTACGAACAGAGCCGGAGAGCCCAGCCTCGAGTGGCGTGCAGGCGGGCGCGGCGGCGGGCGCGCAGACGCCGCGCGAGGCGCGCTCGCCGCTCGGGGGCGCGGTGGCCGCATTCCTCGCCGTCACGCTCGTGTGCGCCGCTGCCTCCTGGATCTTCTACGCCTTCAAGAACCCGCACACGCGCAGCGGACAACTGCTCATCAAGGTAAGCGAACCATACTAAATTCCTTTCTAATACGACATTTTACTAGATAGCCTAAGAATAAAATAATAATATGCTTTGGAGTGTGCTATTCGGGAATATGGTTACATGTCGCCTGAACTTAGACCACGTTTACCTCGTTTGCCCATGAATAACAAGAATAGGGCGCTGGTGGCTGCTCTGGATTCGCAGTTGTCAAGCTATTTTGATAACTGTGATAACCTTACCGATACACATTCGATCATGTACTGCGCGGCTGTGGCGGCTTGTCGTGTAGCTCACGTCAAATTTATTGATGAAAGGACTGCACGACCAAAACAAGCCGTGCCGGCTTGGCAGTGCAGGATCGAGCGTCGCATTGGTGGAGCCAGAGCACTCATCGGCAAACTAATTTGCTTCAGGGAGGGCGGGCGTTTTCGGGGACTGATATTAGTCCCCGAGAGTATTTGTCCCGTGTCACAGAGCGCATCGACTTCCTGAAGCAGAAGGTATGCATGGACAAACCATATTCGGAGGTATAAGCTACGCGTGGAGCGATACACCCAGAATCGTACATTCCGGAGTAATGAAAGGTGGGTATACAGAGCTTGGGAGCGACCGGACCAAGGTGTGACTGACACGCGCTTGCCGGATGATGATGCCATGTGTTCGTTCTGGCGCAGCATCTGGTCGGTGCCTGTCAGTCATACCGAAGGTGGTTGGACTAGAGAGGTCAAAAGAACGTGCGAATCAATACCAGAAATGGGGGCAGTCACAATCAGCCCCCAAGATGTAGCTCGTGCAGTTCGTCCGTTGCCAAATTGGAAGTCTCCAGGCCCGGACGGACTGCACAACTTTTGGATCAAGTGGTTACAAAGGTCGCACGCTCGTTTGGCTTCTCAATACCAAAGCTGCCTTGGATTCTGGTTCACTACCCGAGTTCCTTACGACAGGAGTTACCCACCTGCTCCACAAATCTGGTAGCACCGCGGATCCCAAAAACTATAGACCAATCACGTGCTTACCGCGCGACGGTCTATAAGGTTCTCACATCCATTTTGAGTGCTAAAATTAACACACATATAGACAGCAACTCTATTATGTCTGCCTCTCAGAATGGATGTAGGAATGGGTCCCGCGGTACTAAGGAGCTGCTCCTCATAGATATGGCCATTAGCTAACAGGTTCGGCGTTCCCGAAAGGATCTGTCGACATGTTGGATAGACTATAAGAAGGCCTATGACTCGGTGCCTCATACATGGCTCATGAGGGTGCTAGAATTGTATAAAATTGATACAACGCTACGCACCTTCCTGATGTCATGTATGAGGCAGTGGAGGACAATCCTTCGCTATCCAGGATGTCGAAGTATCCAGAGGAATAGAAAACCGGTAAGGATCGAGCGGGGTATATTTCAGGGCGATAGTTTGAGTCCGCTTTGGTTTTGTCTAGCCTTGAATCCTATACGCACACTGCTGGAGAATTCAGGGCTAGGCTATCGGTTGAAGAGAGGTGGTTAGGTTATTTCTCACCTCCTTTACATGGATGATCTGAAACTCTTTGCCCCCAGTAATCTGCAACTGCTGGAACTACTGAAGGTAACTGAAACTTTCAGTAGCGCCATTAGGATGGAGTTTGGTGTGGACAAATGTGCGGTCATGCATGTAAAGCGTGGAGAGATTATGGAATCCGTGGGAACTCAACTCTTGGATTCCATAAACCTGAGGTCCCTCTCTTCAACTGAAACTTACAAGTATTTGGGTATGTCGGAAGCGTTAGGTATCAATGGTACTGACATGAAGCAATCGTTGAAAGAGCGTTTCTTTGGTCGCCTGAAGAAGGTATTCAATAGCCTTCTATCAGGCGGAAACTAGGTGCGCGCCTTCAACGGTTGGGTCATGCCGGTATTGATGTACTCTTGGCGTGCTCAAATGGACTCAAACTGAACTTGACGCCCTGGATAGGCGGGTCCGCACACTGCTTACTTCATATCGAATGCATCACCCACGGTCGTCGGTAATGAGACTGTATATCCCGCGAAAGTGTGGAGGTCGAGGCTTTTTAAATGCTAAGACTCTCCACAATCGCGAGATATGCAGTCTCAGGGAATATTTCCTAGCTGTCGACGTGGGTATGTATCGAGATGTAGTGGCGGTGGACAAGGGACTCACCCCGTTCTCCTTGGCAAATGAGAACTGGCGCAAACCTGCGGTTCTTGACACTAACAATCGCAGGACGATATGGCAGAGTAAGGAGCTTCACGGACGCTTTTTCCGGGCCCTACATGGGCTCGACGTAGATCAACTAGCGTCCGTAGCATGGCTGCGTTTCGGTGATCTTTTCGGAGAAACCGAAGGTTTTTTCTGTGCAATTATGGACGAATAACTACCGGAGATTTATTGTGAAGGACGGCATGGTCGACATATGTCGGGCATGTCACCGCCCGACCGGAGATTTATTGTGAAGGACGGCACGGTCGACATATGTCGGGCATGTCACCGCCCGGGAGAATCAATTCGCCACATTATCTCTGGTTGTTCTCGTCTAGCTAACGGAGAGTACTTGCATAGGCACAACCTTGTAGCCAGGATTATCCATCAGCAACTTGCTCTGAAATACTCTCTTGTGCAGTCGGAGGTGCCGTACTAGATGTATGCGCCCGATCCAGTCCTCGATAATGGCGATATCACATTGTACTGGGATCGGTCCATCATCACTGACAGGACTATTGTTGCCAATAAGCCTGATATAGTGGTGGTGGACCGAATAGTGAGGCGTGCAATGATTGTAGACATTACCGTACCGCATGACGAGAACCTCGTGAAAGCTGAGAAAGATAAACAAATCAAGTATATTGACTTGGCTCGCGAGGTTGTCGACATGTGGGAAGTGGACTCTGCAACCATTGTACCGATAGTCATTACAGCCAACGGCTTAATAGCCAAGATCCTCGACCAACACCTCAGGAGGCTCTCGTTGGGTAGCTGGGTCAAGGGCTTGATTCAGAAAGCGGTACTTCTTGACACGGCTCGCATTGTTGGGAGGTTCCTCTCTCTGGAGTCCTAACCGCCGGTAGCTTGGACCCTGTTCCCGATACCGGTGGGCTACTGTTTTTTTATATTTTTAAATGTTTTTTTTTTCTTATCTGTATTTTTAACCAACTTCCCAAAAAGGAGGAGGTTATTTAAGAAATATTTAGAAATATATAAAATATGTAAGTGAAAAGATGAATAAAGGGAAAAATAATAATATTATTTAGTTCGTTCCTTAGTATAAAAAAATATAAGATTAATTTTTTTTTGGCATTTCAAATCGATGAAAGTTGATAAAGATGCCAAGAGAAGGAACCAGTGACATCCCGTTATTATAGAGTGTACCACCGCGTGACGAGTTGTCAATGCATTGCATCGTCTTAATTGTTTGTTATGTACGTGAAAATAGAAAAAATACGTATCCAATGTGTTTTTCAAAATTATCCGCCAGTCATTGAATTTTTAGGAAAACCCAAATATGGATAGATGTATGTTACTCAATCACGCCGGAACAGCTATATGGATCTGAATGACATTTAGAACAGAGATAGATTATTTATTTTCGTGGAAATTGCTTCCTATACTGACAGTTTACACCAAAGCGTACCAACAACATAAAATTCATCTTATAAACTAAAAAAATATTTTCATCATCAATCTGTGAGAGCACCAAATATACTACCGGTAAGTAGTTGGTTATTCACGCACGGTGTTCCGTGTTCGGTGTTCACCTACCTGCGCAGGCAAAACTGTAGTGAAGCCTGTGCGTTTTTCGAACTGTAGTTAGCTGAATCAAGGATTAAAATTGAGATTTTTTCAAGTATTTTCAACCAATAGTTAGCTAGCTAATAGTTATTTATTTGACCTTGGCCAATAACGCACATTTGCAAAATGGGTACGAACTTTTTTGTATGGGAGTTGGCATCGCCATTTTAATTTTATATATAAAGTTGCGGCGCATGATGTTCTATTTTCAATATAACTGCTGCTGTGTGTGCTGGAATCAAACCACAAGTAAGGTAGAAGAAGGGCACAATAAAAAAGGGTACCTACTCGAAATGATTTTCTCTGTTAATTGATGATAAAAAAGTATCTTTGAACTTTTCCAGTACCGTCCGTCGCAGTGGAACTGGCGCCGCGGCGAGGCTCGCTACACGGCCGCCACCATCCACATGTAATCTGGCACCCCCGCGCCGCCTGGCGCCCCGTGCCCGGCGCCCCACTCCCTGCGCAACGTGCTAACTGACACCCAAGAGGTTTGTTACTCACACTCGAACAATAATTGTCACTGCTGGGCGTAGCTACATACTACATTATGTCAAGCTATCCTCGCGATTTCTAGTAAATTTTTGCTTCATTATCAAATACACTATACTTTACGCAAGATAAACGTGGAATAAAGTACACTGACCCACATACATTTATTGACTTTTTTAAGATCAAAATCAGAAATAATGACATAAAGCTGTCCTGAATCGACTTCTATCGTGATCCTTTACGTTTTCTAATAATGAAAATCAGTTCTTAATTTATTGTTCTAGTATCTACGAAGAGATATTAGGGAAAGGTCAATGTACTTTATTCCACGTTTATCTGGCGTAAACTATAGTTAGTTCAATTTTACAAAGAGGATTTACACAAACGCGGCACCCAGCTGTTACCTTCTTCATTTTAAAAACCAAAGTTAAATTTTGACATGATAGCTACACCTTTTAAAGTGGAATAAACAAGAAACAACAGGCAAGTGAAATGAAGCAGACTGGTTGACTCCGCTTTTGTAAACCTTATGAAGCACATAAGAGAGTTCATTATTTAGCAATGGCACGAAATGTTAATTTGTAACGTAAGTTAAAACTAAGGATAAACTATAAAGCGACTAATAAGACATTAGGTAAGATAAGGTGTTGAAAACTACTTTTAGTGCTATTGCTACATAGTCAGCCAGCCAGTCTGACAGCAGTCTGTCTGATGTTTGTTTAATTTTGGCAATTGTCGAGTAATTGTGAGATAAACTGTCTCATGCCATGGTAGTGAGTGAGCTATCACACTGCTTAGAATAACATTGATTCAAACAATTTTATAATATAAATATTTAAAAACACATTTTCGATGTATGTAGGTCACTACACAGGGTCGTTTTACATTGTCATTTTGGGTAGTGTTAACTTGTAATTTACTTTGAATATTAATCAGCTGATTTGTACCTAGTAGTTATATAAAGACAGCTGTACACTTATTTATTAAGGTCAGTAATATCTGACTTATGGGAACATTATAATTCGTGTCTATGTATTTTTAATATTCTGGATGTCTACTAGGGTAATTATTTCCTATAACGTGACACGTAAGATTGTAATATGGTTTGTATAAAAGTATTAAATTTCTCTTTTGTATTGTTAATGTACGCTATAATATTATAGTATTACAGCGTACATAAGGCACGACAAATAGATACATGATAATATTTGTAATTGATGTTTTTAAAATAAGAATAAAGTTAAAATAATGATATTGTTGGAGACGTAACTACACTGATCACAAAAGTCCTACTGTGTCACGACATAACATAGATCCAAATGAATTTTTTTTTGACGACAGCAACAAAACCAGAAAACGGGCCACATAGATAAATGGTTATGACCTAAGCATTCATAATCTCAAACTGATATTTTGAATTTGGGAAGTTCATTTTCAGATATTTTGACGATTTAGTTAGCACGTTACGCAGTGTAAAAATCAATTTCAAAAGTAACTTATAGAACAAACAATACCTACTTGATTTTATTAAAAATGCTACTCTTCTGCACAGCTGTTGTGTTCATTCAAGTAGAATATTAAATTGTTGTTATTAAGTAGAACAATAAATAAGAAATCAAATTATACAATTTATTTCTTCATAATATTCTCTTTTGGACATGATTAGAGCATCCATTTATTAAAATTCATGTTTGGTGTTTATGAATCACTATACAATTTTTAATCTGTTTTGTTCTATAAGTTAATGTGTGACACATCACATGTAAAATGTCGTTTATATGAATCCATGTGCCTTTGAAGAGTTCCGTAAGTATCGAAGGATCCGTCCTGAGTTTTAATAGTTATTTTAAAGTGATGTGATTTTTTTATTTTCGCGCCGCAAGTCATAGAAACATGAAAGTGTGAACAAGTACCCGGAGTGTAACACAGACACATCGCGTCGTATTAGAGTTAGATTTCTGCTTTCAGAAATTCTCAGTGAAATACACTGTCCTATCAACTTACCTACTAAAACGAGGATATGGGTTTTTTAGAATTGTGTGAAATACTTCTAAACCAGCTATACTCAACCTTTTTCCTTTCTGGGCCACATTGCGCTTCTACTAGTATTAATATAATATTGTGGGCCGCAAAAACCTACAGAAATAAAATTCTACATTTAATAGTACAAGAGTTCATTTTAAATTTTGTTTTAAAACTACCATTTTACATGGCATAGGTTAAATTTTTCACATTGATCAGTTAATCAGCAAAGAAGTTAAGAAATACACATTGATGCTCTGCCTAAATATAGCATCTATAATGTACCAGGCTTCAGGGCCACACGGAATAGCTTAGCGGGCCGCAGGTTGAGTATAACTGTTCTAGACCTTTGTAAAGTTTTACAAAGTCCAGGCACTGCTTGAGAAAAAAAGTTGCCATAGTGTAGTAAAAGATTCCCATTGTTCTTACTTTTATTAGGTCTTGCTACACATACCTCAGTGTCTTATACTACGAGATACTGAACATGTACATTTTGAGAATAAATTACGTTTACGTGACTTAGCCGACACTTTTATTTCCATGTTTTTGTTTTGATTAGCTTAACGCGCCCGCAATCGCAATTTGTCAATTCTGAAAAGTTATGTTTGAGATTTTCCATTTACATTTTAAGTCGCACTTTCTACGGCCATACGCTTGTGTTCACAGCTGAAATTATAAGTCGAAGGTGTTTGGTATTATTTGAAGTTGAAATAAAAATGATCACAAAGGCATTCTGTTTTCTTAGAATTCTATTCACGAATATCCCTAGGTTATCTCAAAGATATACGTATTTAAAAATACTATGCCAACGGCTTTTATTTCTAAAGCGAATATTGGTTAAGTGAATTACTAAAAGTTTTTTTTTTATTTTTCGAGCACCTGTCACTTCAAAGTGTAAACATATCAAGTAGATTTACTTTGGGCCCTAAACATGTTGAGGCGACTCTGAATAAATGTACAAAACTTAAGAATCTCTTACCCGCTTATCGGTACATTCTGTTAAGACTCAATTTATTTCCTGAGGAAAATAATGGTACTTTTCTCCTATTTTTATGAAGAATGTGTTTTGTATTTGTATTATGTTCTGCTGATCCTATTGTCCAATTACACTACACAATTACACTTTCTGGTTTCATTCAAGTGTCTTAATTATAGCGTAAAATCTCATACTAAATATTGGGAATAAAGTACCAGTCATCTCATTGTGTTATTCTCATATTGATTCTCATGACTCGAATGAAAAATCGAATATTGTTTATTTTTTTCTTTTCTCCTGACTACGTAATAATATTATATTGTCTATAACACACAACAAGAAAACACACTTCCAAAACATGTTATTGGCGATTTACTTAATTTTATGTTTTGTAATATGGCGTTTAAAAGTTAATTTTATCAAATTCTTAATATTGGTTAGATAAATTTTATTTGATAATAATTAATGTGTTCTTCAAATTGTGAGATTTGGAATCTTGTACAAAGTATTATAATGTGTATTGTTTATCACTTTAATATTGGGTGAAGGGTAAAAGTATAAATATCTTTTTTAAAGTAATGCAAAACGGTCACCACCCGTAAGGTAAAATTTGTAGTTTTACACATTTATATTATTATAAAAATTTTAACATTTATCGCCATTAAATGGCCTTAGTGTAAGGCAATGTGGTCTTTAATAATTATAAAGTATCCCTTACGGAACTCGCCGTGTACGAAGTGCATTGCGAACTAAATTTCAAGCCGTACGTCGTTTGGTGTTATTAGTGTTATAAAATAGTGATATTATTATGTAAAATATATTAACGTATGTTACTCTACTTTGGAATGTTTTATTTGTATTTTTTAACATATAACAATCAATTTTTCGTAACTCTGTACACCAAAGAACTTGAATCGCGTTCGATAAGAGTCGTGTAAAGTGTCGCTCAATCATCAATCAATTACATGTGTAATGTTAACATGGAATTATTGTAAATTATAATTATAAGGTACCATTCCGACGTTTCCTTTTGCATTAAGGGACCATTATAAAATAAAAGTCTACAATAAATCCTGCCGTTGGAAGAATTTGATGTGTTTTTATTTCTACACACTAACTGTATGAGCCTTTTAATTAAAATACTAATGAAGAACACGAACTTCACCCAAAACTACGGGTTTTGCTCGTGCAAACTTATGTCTTATCTTAAATTTAGATGAGATACGAATCTTATGCCACGCACAATCAATTATATAAAGAACTTGCATAGGCCTTTACTGGTGAAGAGTTAATTTTATGCAGGACAATGCCAGGGCTCATACCGCAGGCATTGTAAACGAAGACCTGAGCGAAGTTGGTATTAAGGTTATGGGCTAGCCAGCAAGAAGCCCGGACATTAATTGGCACGGTTGCCGCAGTGTTGAGCGATCGACTGCTGCGCCGCGTGTCGTGGGTTCGATTCCCGCACGGAACAAAGATTTGTATGGCCTACAGATAGTTGTTCCGGGTCTGGCTGTTTGTGTATGTGACTTTGTATGTTTGTAAACGCACCCATGATACAGGAGAAATTCCTAGTATGGGGCAACGTCTTTTAAAAAATATTAATAATAAAACAAAAAAAATAAAATTAAATAAACATTTATTTCAGAATATCATTCCATAATTTGTTAGAAACAAAGCAAACTTATAAACTAGTGTTAGTAATATATTATATTTCTATTTAATTTTTTTTTTCTATATTTTTTTATTATTTTTATTTTTTTTATAATAATAATCCCATGAACACATAAGGGAGACGAGTTACAGCGAGAGATCTTGCTCTAGAGACGCTTGGCCAGCTTGAACCGGAAAGGTAGGATAACATCTCATAACACAATATTGTGACACACTATACGGATGAGTCCACATTGCAGTCATTAGAGCCCGGAGTGGAAATACGAAATACTGAATAAACTTTTTAAATTAGTTTTAGGTCTTTAAAATTCTTTCTTACACTAATTTTACAAATTTCTTCAAGTAGGGTAAAAACATACCAGTTGAGCATAATTTTAGTGTTCCGTAACCAAAAGGTAACCAACTGAACCCTTTTACTAAGCCTCCGCTGTCCATCCTTCCATCTGTCCATCCATCCTTCCGTCCGTCTGTCTGTTTGTCAGCAGGCTGTAGGTACCTATCTCAGGAATCGTAATAGGTAGACAGTTGAAATTTTCACAGAGTGTGTATTAATTTTCCCGTTATATCAACAAATAACAAAATTAATTTAAAAATTAAAGGGGAGACAAGAAACTTACGTATTTACGGTTTATGGTACGGAACCCTTCGTGTGAGAGTTGACTCGCACTTGGCCGGTTTTTATTTAAAAAATAATTTTCAATAGGTACCTTATATTATCCGCAATTAAGTGGCATTCTTTTTTTTGCTAACTTAATTTTAGGTAAAAAAAAATACATAAAACTCATCCAAAACCAAACTTCTGAGGTGTTTCGTTTTTTTTTTTAAGAAGTGTACCTATGTGAAGAAAAATAATCAAAACAATAAATATTTAAATCGGACTTAGAATTCTAAATTCAAAAACTTGTATTTTGTAACCTCGATTTTCTTACGAAAACCGCCGTAAACCTGCCGTACGCGCGCACTAGTGTCTTTGGTCACCGTAACAGTATAATTATACATATCTCTCTGTTGCACTTCACAACATAGACTAATATATAGTATAATACTAGTTGTCCCGCGCAACTTCGTCTGCGTCACATTTTCCGCTCCTAAATAATATTGCAACAAAAAATTGAGATTTAAACTATCCTATCTCTCAAGTTGGATCGAACTGCACATGGTGTGCGAATTTTATTATAATCGGTTCAGTGGTTTAGGAGTCCATTGAGGACAAACATTGTGACACGAGATTTATATATATTAAGATGAGACTTCACAACAGCGAAAGAGAGAAATGTACTGCCACGGTGACAAAAAGTCACCAGTGCGCCCATAGCCTTGATACATTATCAATACATATTCTATATCTTATATATAAAAATGAATCCCTTTTCCCTTGGTCCCGGCATCACGCGCGAACGGCTGGGCATATTTCACTAATTCTTTTGTTGTTGTGTTTGTTATTCTCAGAAGGTTCTTATGTTTTTATAAAAAAAAATATTGCGGGAGCGAAGCCGCGGGTGACAGCTAGTTAGATCTAAATCTTAGAAGTGTTTGTTTGTGAATATTAGCGACTACTCTGAAGGTTTCATTTGTTTGAATAAGATTTAATAACATAACTCCGACAATTATGAACCGATTTGAAAAAATCTTGTTTAATCTAGGATATACTTGCAGATTGATCCCATTTAAATTGTATCAAAATCGTTTACGAACTTTGGATTTTAAATCGAAATAGCTGGAATTCGTTTACTTGAATCATCGTTTTATGTCATCCAAGTAATCGAAATTGCGTATTTTGCTTTTCTGCGATTTTGCAGTGGTGCTGTTAGGTGTGGGGTACCACTAAAACGTGAAAAATAAAAAACTTTTTACATTAAACAATACAAGCGACTTCCAAAAAAAACACTAAGTACAAAGTAAAAATAACTTTAATTTCAGAAGTCGGTGTCAAAATACGAAGAAACTAACAAAAACACCGACCTCCGAAATTAAAGTTATTTGGAGGACCTCTTTTATCTGTTCTGTAACCACCCATTATCATAGTATAAGGTTTTCAGTATTAAATCATAGGCTTTGCTGCGAGGGATATGAAAAATAAAAATAAACTTATTTGTAATAATTATTGTTTTCAATCACGTTAGTCAACTATACCTACCTACTTTGGTGTTAATTTTTTTTCTGTTTTAGACAGAACACAAGTTGCTTGCTCATACAAATAAAAATCTCACGCGTCACCGCCGTAGGCTACTGTTCGCAACACTCTTATCAGCCCATTGTTCTAACTATAACTATCTGCAGGTGCTCATGGCAAACAATCAGCGATTACGGCTCAATCTCGCAAATGTAACGCTCTTCAATGGACCTGTTGTTAATCTTGCTCCTTGCCGTCTCCGCAGACGCTAGAATGTTCTGCGAAAAAACGAAAGCACCATTGGAACTGGGCCACTGGCGGTACGACCTCAAGCATATGGACTCCGCCGTGGTCGAGAACCCACCTAATTCATTAAGTGAAGGGCAAGTGTACGTATATGAGAATTATTTTCAAAATTATACGATTAAATACATTCACGTGGACAATTTGGCTAAAAGCACGTGCGGGGCGAGTGCCTCCATCAAGTCCGGCGGCGTGGGCTACTCGTTCGTGCTGATCGTGCTCACGGCGCGTAACTACCAGGAGATACGATCTGTGGTGGACATCTGGGGGAAGAGAACTGCGAACAACTCTACAGACACAAGACCTCATCTGAACCCCGACGGCTCCAGGAATCTGTATTCATTCCGACATATGCGAGCCGTGAGTCACAATAGACCAATTAAACATGATTATTAATTTATTGTAACTTTTTAATTTATTGTATTGTATTAAAGTGGCATTTTTATATCATTGTACGCTTTTTATTAAATATTCTTTAAGATTATTTTATGCATTGATGTGTGTGGTTTCTTGAATCTCAAAATCAAAGCAAATATTTAAAATAAACCATTTACAGACACTTTTGAATTGTTAAGGTCGGTCAGTCAAAAAATGAAGCTATTTGCACGTTCCAAAGCGTAGATCTCTATGGAAAAGAACGTGCAAGAAACTCCACGGACACTCTTTTAAATCATATGATGTATTACAAAAATCTTGGTAACATTATCTTTGATTGCTTCTATATGTAAAGACAATGCAAAGAACAAGAAAGTATATAATGGCTCCATAGTACTCACGTTTACAAAAATTTTAAAATAGGTTTGCTTCACGTTACATTTAATAAACAAAACTGGTATGGTTTTCAATGACCAACTAACTAACAAACGAAAAAAAGCTGCTTTATTGTACAAAATTCTTAGTAATTCAAATTCGAATTGCAATTCTTTCTTTGCAAAAGCAAAGAAAGAACATTATAATATAGGAGAACAAAATAGGTAACCTAGGTAAGCCTTTCTTATATAACTAGTGGATCCATTCGGCTGTGGCTTCGGATCAGGACCAGCATTTAGCCAAGCATTTTTAGCAAGGAAATATTCTTCCAGTTTATAATTTTTTTGTCCACATAGGGTGCTTTTTAGAATGTTTTAAATTTATTCTCATTTAGTTCTAGAATATCGAGTGGTATTTTATTTATAAAATTTAACACAATAAGTACCGCATAAAAGAAATGTAATTTAGCTAATTTGAATCAATACTAATATTATAAAGCAGAAGAGTTAGTTTGTTTGGTTGGACGCGCTAATCTCGGAACTACTGGTCCGATTTGAAAAATTATTTCAGTGTTAGAAGCCCATTTTTATCATCGAGGAAGGCTATAGGCCATATATCATCACGCTAAGACAAAAAGGAGCGGAGCATTAATGGAAAATGTGACGCAGACGAAGTTGCGCGGGTCAGCTAGTGTTGATGTAATTTGTTCCGATTTCTAGTATTAAAATGATGCCTATCACTAATTTTGCTAAAAAAAAGAACTTTTTTCCGAAACTATAAGAACTATGCTGTTGAAACTTGGTACAAGTAGTACCCAACTGATAAGGCGCGTCGTGAATCTTCGTTCGCGCAGAAAAGAAAGTAGGTATGGTCCCGAAGAATAACGAAAGAATTCTTAAAACTTACAATCAACCTAAGATTACTATTATACCTAAGGTTCTTAATACACTGCAGCTGTTAGTTCCATCTCACTCGCAAGCCACGCCCCTCCGCACAATTACACCTCATGCTAATTTTATCGGGCCACCATATTTTTCTATTTAATTTAATTAAAAATTAGAGGTTATTTAAAATGTACGATTTATTTAATTAACAATTAAGTGTTTGTTTAGTAAACAATAGAAAAAACTTAGTGTAAAGGCTGCACTCCTGCTATCCCAATATCACTCTGAGCGTCGCTACTATCACCATCACTATCACGATTTGAACTATCCGAAGAGGATGATGTACCTATCTTCGTTGGTGTTTATAACAAATTGGTCCAATCTATCGTCGATGGCCTGTTCCAATGTCAGAAATTTGTCTTCGCATTTGATGGCATGATCTACAACTTCTTGCCACTCGTCGGGCCCGATGGATGCAAATTTTTTAGACAAAAGACGCTGCACTTCGGTCAAATTCATGGCAACATTGAATTTGCTTGCTTATGTGAACTTTTACCTGTGACCAAATGTTTTCTATCGGATTGAAGTACGGATGATATGGAGGGAGCCTTACACTGTGTGGCCATGAGCTTCCATTATGGTGTCAAGCGAGTACTTTACATATAGATGCTTATGGCGTTTAATTATATCGTACAATTCCGGTTTATACGCGTTGATATTAAAAGGTATGTTTTTATCTTTTAACCAATCCTGCATAATCTTTTTTGTAGAGTTACTGTTCGGTGCCCTGTCCTCTAATATGCTATGGTATGATGCATTGTCAATGACAAACACAGAATTCGGTTGGAGTTGCAAACATTTTTCGTAATTTTCTTTGTTCATCTCACTGTGATAGTCTCCTGTAGTCTGAGCCGATTTGTACATGAGCAAAGCATTTGGTATGAATCCATTAGCACCACCAGCATGCACTATAATCAACCTCGGTCCTTTCGAAATTGGTTTTTTTATGCCTTTGCCTTGACCATCAGACCAAGCTTGTTCCTTGGTGTGAGTCGAATGAACATAAGTCTCGTCGCCATACACAATAGGTCTCCCTTCATGGCGATACTTTTTTATATTTCTTAAAAATCGTATTCTTAAAAGCCTTACAAGAGTCAGTCGTGGTTAACAATGGCAATTAACATTTTCACGTAAGTAAAATGGGTTCAAAGTTCCTTAACCATTTCGCGACCGTCATAGGGTATGACTACAGTCAATAAAAAGTTAATAATATGGAGAAAAATGAACATCTTACAGTTTGCTGGTTCTTGATTGCGTTAGAGCTGTACCCGCCGGTGTCGTTGCGCGGTATGTGATTGTCGTTCACGTTGTCGATCAGGTCGTCCATCTGCAGCAGGAACAGGTGCCGAAAGAACAATGATGACTAAATCATAAATCATCGTATTTATTTTGCAGTAGGTCACTTGTGACGCTTTTACACGTCAATATTTTTTAACCCTAGACCAAAAAGAGTGGTGATATAAGTTTGACCGCCATGTGTGTCTGTATCTGTATGTGTGTCTGATTGTGGCACCGTAGCTCTTAAACGGGTGAATCGTTTTGGATGCGGTGTTTTTATTTGAAAGCTGGTTTTCTAGCGGAGGTTCTTAAATAAGTTTTATCAATATCGGTTGAGCCGTTTGAAGATCATCAGCTCTTTTCTAATTGATGAAGGCATTAAGCCAGCCTTTACGGGTCTGATCGATGCGAAATTGGTATTATTTTACTTCAATGATATGCTAATGAACAATTTAAGAACATGGTAATATTGACCTGATGCTGCAGAATACCCAACTCCTCAATAAGTTATAGCAGAGGTATTTTAACTCACTGGAATGATTTCAGTGAACAGATTATATCTAGATCAGTAAACTTAGCCTGGTGCTGAAGCATGTCCTGAAGTCTGCAGGATAACCAACTCTTTACTTACAGTAGAACTTCCGTTTTCGTATTCATTTAAATGGTCGCAAATAGGTTATAAATAGATTGTGATCAGGGTCTGATGATGAGATATTAAGATACTTTCACACTAGTACTATCTACTGATATTATATTTTGATATAGGTACGATGTAGTGCCGTTTAGGTGAGTGTAGATCATAGAAGTACCTATTAGGTAAATTAAGTTTATAACGCATGAAACAAAAATTAAATTAAAATTTTCGAAAACCCTCGTAAAAGACAAACTTTAAAAAATAATAAAATAATGTGTATTGATTATTTTAATTTAATACAGGTACGATTCTTTTGGCCAAGCCTCATCGCGTCGGGGGACCGCTAATTATATAGGTACTTAACAAATACAAAAATTTGCGGCCGCTAATATTGGTCAGACAAAATTTGTGGAGTTAATTATGTTTTCTAGAGTTCTACTCCGTCATCTAACCAGCCACGATCTTGTGGCGTCTTTTTTTACTTGATCTGGATTTGCTCTTGATTTTATTCTAGGTCTGAGGTGACAGAGACAACAAAGTCGACGATCGCGATGGAGTGAGCTTACCCAGAGGAGCCTGAGGCCTTAGTGTGAGTTTTTTCGACTCACGTTCGAACGCGTTCGATTGCGAGCGCGTTAGAATTTTGTATGGGAAACTAGGTTCTACGAGTGACCACCAGGTGGCACTATAACTAAATACCACCCCGACCCCAATATCTAGACCCGAGGCGGCGGCGCGTGGTGTTCCCGTGCGCCCCTCTCTGACGTCGCGGGGGGAGTCAAACACCTCACTCTCCCCGCTGACCCGAGGTGGCCCGCAGAAGCGGGCTGGCACCAGCCGGGGATTACGGAAGTCTAATCAGTTCCCGCGATCCCCGGCGCAGGTGAAAGATGGAACACCGGGGTGGTTTTAGTCAGTAAGAGTCTGACAGACCCCTCCGCCCGCCCCAGGGTGGAGGACATCCATGAGGATTTCCCCCCGTAAAAAAAAAAAAAAAAAAAAGGGGGCAACAAGGGTGCCGGACGTTGATTCGCACACAGCCAATTGCTTGGACCTTCTGCTGATTACGGATCCAGACCGCTACTCGGTGTCGATTTCTGCTCCGCTGGGTAGTTCCGACCACTGTCTGGTGAAATCTGTGTCCGTCTACTCCCCACCCGATCCCAGCCCTAGAGGCACTCGGCGGGTATGGCGATACAGGTCAGCAGATTGGGATGGCATGCGATCTTTCATCGCATGTTATCCTTGGCAGCCCACTTGCTTCTCTTCAACTGATGCATCGTCGTGCGCGGACGCCGTGACAGATGTGCTGCGGCAGGGAATGGAGTACTACATTCCGTTCTCGGACTTAGTGATGTCTGGCGAAGCTCGCCCGTGGTTTGGTGCCGAGTGCAAACGTGCTAATGCGCTAAAGCATGAGGCTTACCTAGCATGGGTTGACGCCCGTACCCGCAAAGCAAGTGACACGATTCAGAAGAAGAGAGCCTTCAACAGGGCTGCCAAGTCCTGCAAGAAGATGTTGCGGAGGGCTCGGTTCGACCACATTAGCCGAATAGGGACCAAAGTTGCTTCATACCCAGCAGGTAGTAAAGCTTTTTGGTCCCTGGCTAAGTCGGTCGAATCGAACTTCTGCCGCCCCTCACTGCTACCACTGCTGGGACCCGACGGGTCGCTGGCCTACTCCGCTGAGGAGAAAGCAAACTTGTTCGCCTCTATGTTTGCGGAATCGTCACGTCTAGATTCGGGTGGCGCGAGGCCCCCTACTCCTCCTGTTGGATGCGGGTCATAATGCCGCAAGATTGGACCGAGCGCGTCCAGGGTACGGCAACCAAAGGTGGCGGAGGCGAGGTCCGTCCAATGGACGACGATGGCGTCCCTCGCCTCCCTCCGCACGGCTTCCCGCTCCTCTGCGACAGGGCGCTCCCCGAGCGCTTTTCGACGCACCGTCCAGTCGTACACCCTGGCGAGCACCCAAGCCTCCAACTCCCAAGGAGGGGTTTTGGCCAGAGCGCACGCCGCCGAACCCGCCCCCCCCCCCCAACTACCTGCGGGGGCCCCCAACTACCTGCAGTCGGCCAGCGGCGCACCGTGCCTCGGATCCCGCTACCCTCCGCGACTAGTCTCCCGATACGCCCATATCAACGCGTGCCTGATCGGTCTGCCTGCATTGGAACAACTATTTCGACCCAACTCCTCGTGTATTGGCTACACTGGGCATCGCACCGGAACGCGGCTAGGTCGCTTGGCGGTGCGTCTTTGCCCAGTGAGTGGTCACAAGCCATCGGCCGAAACCTACCACCAGTTGATGTCACCTGATTAGCACCACCCGGGGACCACGTGTAGGGACTATTCTTTAGGGGTATTCTCTTACGGACGCGGGTGACTCGCCCCCCAAAATAGTAGTAGGTCAATTACCTATGTATAGTAAAAACAATAAAGGTCCTAATACACTACCTTGAGGGACGCCGCTATTATTGACTCTATACTCAGATAAATACGATGTCAATAAACTTTCATTCACTTTATTAATTACAAAATATTGTTTTCGGTTGCCTAAATAAGACGGTATCCACTGCAGCGCTAAACCTTTTATTCCACTTTATTCTAATTTTTTCAACAAAATATCATGTGCCACAAAGTCGGAGGCTTGTGATAGGTCGAAGAACAATCATGTCGTCAAATATATTAATAATTTTTATTTAGGAAATTATGAATATGTCCTAAAAGATTAGCAATTGCTAGAGTTGTTGACTTGTGCTTTTGAAATCCATACTGATCTTTCGTTATGATGTTGTATTTGCTACAGTAGTCAGAAAGTCTCTTGTGCATACATTTTTCAAATCATTTAGATAATATAGGTATAAAGGGTTATTTTATGTACTAGCTGTTGCCCGCGACTTCGTTCGCGTGTATGTCGCAAAGTAAAATTTCGTCGTTAGGTAAGATCTCTAAGATAAGATATTATACGAACAGTCAATATCTAGCATTGCTTGACTCCTCTTAGCATTAGGAACTTGAAAGAGTATTATGCACTGGCTGTTCGCCTCTTGTCGACACGGTTGATATGGTGACACGGTTGGCGCAGTGGTTGAGCGATTGACTGCTGCGCAGCATGTCGCGGGTTCGATTCCCGCACGGAGCAAATATTTGTACGACCTACAAGTATTTGTTCCGAGTCTGGGTGTTTTTCTATCTATAATATGTATGTATTTACAAAAAAAAATGTATTTAAGTAGTTTATCAGCCATATCTCATTACCATAACACAAGCATTAAATTGCTTAGCTTGGGACTATATGGCGTTGTGTGAAATGTCCAAGGTGTGTGTAATGCCGACCAGCCTTAATTTGTCGTAATGAGAAACGTTTTGATGATTACGCTTTTCTGTACATGATGTTAAAGAAAGGCGCTAGGGTTGTTAACACGCGATAGAGGTACATAAAGTTTGGACACGGGAAGTCACCAACCGGAAGAGCAATTTACCCCTGCAACAGATAGAGTAGAGTAGAGACTCCGGTATCCGCACCATGTTAGACTATTATGTACGTTGTGCGTAGGTGTCCTGGCTGAGTTAGCAAGCCTAGCTCCCCCAAATGCACAGAAGTGTCTTGGGTGCTTTACAGGTTTCACGGAGTGACCTCACCGTTCCGAGAATTGGTTCACGACGGGAAGTCTCGGCCTTACTTTCAGGATGACGTAGGCAACTGATTCCTCGGCATCAAAACAACCTCTGCAAATTGGGTTATCTGTGGCGCCTATGTTAAAGAGGTTTTTTAGGAGGATTGACCCATTATCCTTTTATTATTCGGAAGGAATTTCTATTTTACCTGAAAAGTCGTTAAGTTACGTAGTCGCGGGTATAGCCTTGCCATAGCTATTTTTGACTGCCTGCAATCTATAGCCGAATTCACGCACGAAACTGAGTATACAGGTCCAGCTCTACCACATCAAAACCTCTCTTCGCGAGTTCGTCTGTATCGTCAATGCCTAGGGATCTACAGTTCCCCATGATCCACTGGACAGTGAAGCCTGCAATGGATGATTTCTGGGCCTGGGCTGGTCATGATCATGATGATTCATAGGCTCACTGGGAATTGAACAGTTTTAAAACTAAACAGTTTCTTGGATATTATGTGACTTTCAGCCGAGTGTCTTTGCAAAGTTTTGAAATCTATAATATGAAAATGAATCGCTGAATGTGTTGCTTGCTAAGCGCAAATTTCGAGAACAGCTGAACCGATTTCGCTAATTCTTTTTTTCTTGTGTTTGTTAGTATTAGGAGAAGGTTTCTATGTAAAAAAGAAACCTGCCAGTAGACGGGAGCGAAGCCGCGGAGGACAGCTATTATCTAAATAGAAATCATAAAACCTAAACTGAAAACATTTGTTAATATTCTGCGTATTGATGGCTGTTGCTTCCCCATACACAGAAGAAATGGATCCAGGCTGTGAAGCTATCGGTCAGCACATGCTATCATCTAAAATAATTTAACCATGCTCTTGAAACTCACACCCATCTTGATGAATCAAGTTGATTTTTTTTATTAAATTCGATCCAGGAACTCAAATCGAAACAATTTATATTTTTAAAACCGGGTAACTCAATATATAATATAAAACGGAGCTAATGCAACCCTTTCGACTCCTCTATCATGGGACTTTGCCATCTAACCGTGGTTTTTATGACGTGACCCTTCTTTTTAAAGGGTGGGAAATCATCACATGACTCCTCTTGGCCTGGGCAAAGCAGGAAAGAGTGTCAGACTCTTAATGGCTAAAACGCATCTGTGTTCCTCCTATTTCTTTTTATTTTATTTTTTATTAAAAACGTTGCACCACACTAGGAATTTCTCCTGCATCGTGGGTATCGAGTTGAAATCATATACTCAAAACTACAGTCCCTTGAAGCTGAGAAAAAATCAAACTTCTAAGTTAACGTAAAATAAAGATACGGCCGTTTATGCTACAAAAAACATATATTGCGACACTCTCAAGGGAATCAATATTTACAGGGTATTTTCCTTTGACTTAGAACTTAAAAAAAACTACACATTTAATGTTATTAAATAAATACTTAAAACAACATATTCATTTATATATACTTTATTGTACACCAAATTTAAAACACGTACAGAAAATCACTTTAAACATTTCCGCGATCTCTTCCAGGCAACCTGGCAACATAAGACTCGACTATTTCAAGTAATATTTTGTACCTACCTAGAAATTTGTAGGGGCTCTCGGTGGGCGAGTCCTGGCGAGTCTGACTCGCACTTTTCCGGTTCTTTTTTTTCATATTTATAAATAGGAGTTCATTCAGAACGATAATTTTATGGTTACATTTTTAATACCTTAAAAATATGTTTTTTTGTATTCCTTGAAAAGTACCACTACTTACTTACTAAAAAATATGTTTTGGTGTAATTCTCATGCTGTTGATAATACTATTTCTGTCAATAGATGGCATTACGGGTATCGGCATTACGTACTAGATAAGTTGAATTCTTCTAAAACATTGCTACAATTCTTATCAGGTTTATGTGTAAATGTTTTCTACATGAGGTTTTGTACTTTTTAACGTGATGTGAAAACGAATACAGATAAACAGACAATAGGTTCTGTTAATTTTAAACGCTGGCTTTTATAGTTTGGCATAATAAATTATCCAAAATAAAACCCTAACATGATATTAATATTTGAAAATATTAGGTAAAATAAGAATTATAAATGTAAGGAAATACATAAAATTCAAAAGTAATTACGACCGATGAGATTCGTACCCACACCATGACGTTCAACTGGAAGTCTTCAAACCGACGGGCTATGACTGCTGTCGGCAGATTGGTCTAAATAGTCTATAGTAATCTTATTTATGTCATGGTTTCTCACTGCTTACCTCCTCAAGGGTATAGCGTGATGATAATCATTGCTAAGGTTAGTATGTGCAATTTTGTAACATGTTGTGGCTTCTTATAACAATTCCTTGCTGATCTGTTTGGAAAAATGACAAATTATAAGTCAAATGATATTCTTAGTATGCAAAACCCCATTTTATTATTTTTGTGGCAATATTATGGCGTTCATATCAGCAGTCGCCAGCCCATCAAGTTAGCCGAAACTGTCAAATTTTTCCAATCATTTTTGGACCTTATAACTTCAAATGTAAAGTTGAGAATCTATTGAAGAAATTTGACAGATTGTTGTAGCTTGATGTGCTGCCGTCTGTACATACTTATTCATAAGTTGAAGAATGTTACCTAATTTTGTTGCTCCACAAAAAGTACTGCGGTGTCAGGTGTGGATCCACATCTTACTTATACAATTGTGATTGAACATGTGGGTATTATTGTTTTTTACTACTGACTTTTCCCTCTAACTACTGGTAAAACTTTTTTCAACTGATTACCTCAGATTAGTTATAGTGTATTATCTATGCTTCAGATTCATCTGGCAGCACCATAGAGTACTACTATACTACTATAATACTGGGCAACACTCACTGATGGTTGTCACCATATGTAGTCTGTGGTTGTCACTGTTGTTGTCAGTTAAGTTGTCACCATTGCCGCTCTGCTGCTTAAACTTGAATTTGTATTTTCATATGCTGTCTAATCTTTAATCATATTTAGTCCCTGGACAGACAGATTCGATTGTAATTGTAACTCAGTTGTAAGAACAATGATTGAAGAGGAAGATTGTGATGACTTGCCGTTGATAACTGTTAACACGTCTGCCAACAACTCGGTAACGTACAACTAGCTTCTATTCCCAGCATTTAAATGTCGGATTAAAATATGAATTCGAGCGATAGAATACATTGCTCTTCACACTCACAAAAAATAGTTAGCTTAGAAAACTTACCTACAACTTTGTCTATGCCATTATTTGACTAAGACAGCTTTTGGTGCTGGTCACAGTTTCAGCTCAAATCAAATCTTATTTTAACATACTAATTATATAGCCCAATAGAAATCGACGCTAAATCGCAAAGCTGGATGTAGTTCTGGTTTTTTGGTATGTTGTATAGACCAGGTGAATCCAAATTTGCAACTTCCAAAAACTTGTAGTAGCTGCTAACCACGCGATAATCTGCGAAATATTGGGCCTTCTTTCACTTTTTGTTCTAAAAGTTAGAAACTATGCATTAAATATTACATTTTTACACATCAGTAGATACACATGTCAAATGATATTAAAAACAGTTGCTTAAAGAACCCCAGGTTGTAGCTATCAGAAAACACAGACTCCGACAGGGAATTCCTCCTTAAGCTGTACGACTTGAGAATCTCTTCCGGTTTTATTTAAGGCATTTAAAAAATCACTATATTATATTATAAAACAAGTCCCCCGCCACACCTGTCTGTCTGTTATTTTCATGCTGTTATCACCAATGGACAGAGTGGTTCTTGAGAAAGGTTTTAGTTTATATATTATCAAGCAGGTTTAAATATCTATACAAATTAACAAAATTGCATTGTCTGTTTGTAGGTAATATTAGAATAACAGCTTTTAACAAAATGCACAATGGAAGTATAGTAATAACAATAAAAAAAAAGAGGAGCTTGTGGCTATGTAGCAAAAAGCCACACTGGTTGATCTTCAGGTTAAGCAACGCTCGCCAAGGTTGGTCTGTGGATGGGTGACCATCTTAACATACCGAGTTTCCTCTGTCCCTCGGAAAGCATGTTAAGCCGTTGGTCCTGGCTGTAATTTGTAGATCTTTGGCAGTTGTTACGGATAGTCACTAAGCCAGTTAATCTGACACCAGTCTTTCCATGAAGTACCGTGTTTATCCAGTTAAGGGGTTGTGGAGGTCTGGCAGGCAGCCGCTCCTTGTAAAATACTGGTACTCAGCTAAATCCGGTTTGACTGGAAGCCAACCTTTATATAGTTGGGAAAAGGCTAGGCAGATGATGAATTGTAACAACAAATCCAAGTTTTTATTAATTTCCTGTCTGTTGATTTGTTTGCTCGGGCTAACTTCTGAAACACCAGGATTTATTTGGGATCGGTCATTCACTGACAGATAGCTGTAATTATAAGAAGTAACTTGTAAACTATATAATATTTTTGGTAATAAATGTTTCTTTCTTTCTAACTTACTACTTTTATTAGGAAAACTGGTGTCCTGCCTTTTCGCCGAAAATTGTTTGGCAGATTATCACTTGCCAACTAATGTTTCACCGATGTTTCACTGCAGTGAGACAGCAGCACACCTGCTTCTAAGCTGCCCGGTAGTGGCAGTTACAGGGCCAAGTACTTCGGTAACCCAGGTACCCTCTGTGAAATAGTTGGTAACACCAAGGCGTTGCTGGCCTTCCTTGGGGAGCTGGGGTGGATCGAATGACACATTTGTCCCACCTACACGCAAAATACGCGCCTAGTCGTGGAGTTCCGGAAACCAGCCCGATTTACATACCGATGTTTCACTTTAACAAGTAACAATGTATGACAATGTTTCATTTGGTAGAATTATTGTTAAGCCATTTGTCAAACATTTCACTAGGCCACACAACTATTAGACAAAAATTTTGTCAAACGTTTTGTCAGACAGAAATCTTAGGTTACGTTAGGTTAGGTTAGGTTTGCCAGCACCCCTCCTTGGGAGTTGGAGGCGCGGGTGCTCGCCAGAGTGTACGAATGGACGGCGCGTCGAAAAGCGCTCGGGGAGCGCCCCGTCGCTGAGGAGCGGGAAGCCGTGCGGAGGGAGGCCAGGGACGCCATCGTCGTCCATTGGACGGAAGACCTCGCCTCCGCCACCTTTGGTCGCCAAACACTGGACGCGCTCGGTCCAGTCTTGCGAGACTGGCTCGAGCGGCCTCACGGTTTCCTCTCCTTCCGTCTGGTGCAGGTGTTGTCAGGCCACGGCTGTTTCGGCACGCACCTGCACTGGACCGGGAGGGAGGAGACACCGGCGTGCCATGACTGCGGCGCGGCGGAGGACACGGCGCAGCACACACTCGAGGTGTGCCCAGCTTGGTCTGAGCCGCGCCGCAGTCTGACTGCGGAGATCGGACAAGACCTCTCACTTCCCAGCGTGGTCAGATGCATGCTGGGGAGTGAGGAGGCCCGGGCTGCGGTAGCCTCCTTTTACGAGGATGTCATCTCACAAAAGGAGGCGGCGGAGCGCGCTCGGGAGGACGATCCTCTCGCTGCGCCGCTCCGAAGACGACGGCGAGGTCGGAGAAGACGTCTTCTTCTCCCTCCTCGTGATGGTGACAGGCGGGCAACAGGCGCGGGGGCGCCTCCGCTCGCATTGCACACTTCACCACCATCGTCGGTCGTTCCCGGCCCTCCCCCAGGGGGGAGAGCGTGAAGGGTCCGCTGTGAAGGCGGGCGGTCGTCGGAGGTGGACTGGACGCAAAGGCTGCACCGATCTCCCAGTCCACCTCCACTGACACGATGCGGGAATTTCGCTGGGTTGGTTTAGTGGGTATACCGGGTCAACCCGGGGAGTCCCAAATAGCCCCCCACTCCCCCGAGTGGGAACCCATGCGTAATGATTTTTTTCCCAGCCGAAAAACAAAAGAGTATGACAAACAATGCACGAGCCGAGCGAAGGAAGCGAGCGTGCCGCGTCAGCGGCCGGCGACGTGCCTGAACCGAATCCCTTTTGTAAAAGAAAACAGTTAGGTTAGGTTAGAGTATACAATAAACAACTAAATGAATATTACGTTAACTAAAACATTCTGCTACTTGAAAGTTGGCATTTTAAAAAGTTTTAAACTTCACACTGTTGAACAGTGTTCAGTGTTCAACAGTGTTCTAATTTTAAAAAGTGTCATCATGAAAAGCAGACCAAACGTTTGTAACTGTTAGGTTAGGAACTAAAACAATAAGTTGGCAACTCAGACCAACAAAAGTTGGCAAATGATTATTCGGCAAAATAAAATTCTGCTAAACGTTAGTTGGCAAGTGAAAATCTGGCAAACAATTTTCGGCGAAAAGGCAGAGAACCAGAAAAACTATTATGGTAATGCGACAAAAACTATTAATTTAATTGTATTTATTTATTTCGGACAGCAACATAGTCCATTTTGTTTGTTAGATATCTTATGACTAATGTTAGTAGTACATGTTAAACCCCATGAAAACTCTATACTAACATCGTGAATATTTTTAACAATCCCGAAATAATGGTTATGATGGGTGGTGGAGACACATGATCCTGATTAAGAATATCCATTTTATAGCTTAATATTTCGCAAAGGGAGCTCTAAACAGAATTTTTTTATTAACTATTATTCTATTACTATTATTCTGTATTGGGGAGACTAGGTCCGCGTTTTGTTACAACACAAACAATTATATTGTAGAATAGCTGGTCAGGCAGTAACATTAAGACGCTAACTCTTCTGCCTTGTGCGCATGGATATTATACCGTACAACGTACTGACCGGACGATGTGTGCACAGAGCACGTTCGCGATGCCGAGCGCGGATCAGCTGGCGGAGCAGCGTGCGCGCGACCAGGAGTGCGAGCGCAAGCTGGAGATGCTGCGCCAGCGCGCACGCACCGCCGATCATATGGAGCCGGGTACCAACGACGCCGGCGCTAGCGAAGGCGAGCTGGCGCTGGCGGCTGCAGTCACCGCACTTAACGTGCGTGCCGGACAGGCCCGCGCGGAGCGAGCCGCGTCCGCAGCCGAGCTGTGGGCCGCGCTAGCGCCGCACCTGCCGCCGCAAGCTGTCAAGCTGCAGGCGTGTCTGAGCGCGCCGGCGCCGCAGCTGCGCACTGCGCTAACGCGCGCCGTGTCCGCGGTGGCGGGCTCGCTGGCGGCGCCGGGCTCGTGGCCGGACGACGAGTTGCAGTGCTCGGCGGCGCTGCTCAGCGTGGGCGTGCTGGCGCGCGAGTCGCGCTGCCGTCGCGTAGCTGCGCGCGCGCTGCACGCGCTGCTCGACGACCACGCCTCGCCGGACCAGGTGAGATGGCTCGCAACGCGGCGGTGAGGTATCTGATGAAACTATACATGCTAAATTTAGTGGGCCGCCTTTGTAAGACAACAAAAAATGCCACCGTGCACATACTGAAGAAGAAGTATTTAGATTCACACTTTTATAAAAAGCGATACCATAAAAAAAAAATCCTTTGGCTATAGACAAGTGTTAGTGAGAGATAGTGAGCGGTTGAGTGTCATCGTCATAGATTGAGTGGACCTTGCTACATCACTAAGTACTTACTACATTTCACTAGAACATCGCGTGTGCCATGTAGGCATACGATATATGTCAAAATAAATTGGTATTCCGTGCCTCGGAAAGCACGTTAAGCCCGGCTGTCATTTGTAGATCTTTGGCAGTCGTTACGGATTGTCAGAAGCCAGTAAATCTGACTCCAGTCTTACCAAGAAGTACCGTGTTACCCAGTTAATGGGTTGTGGAGGTCTGGTAGGCAGCCGCTCCTCATAAAACACTGGTATTCAGCTGAATCCGGTTTGACTGGAAGCCGACCCCAAGGTAGTTGGGAAAAGGCTAGGCAGATGATGATTTGTATACTAATATTTATTTTATATTTATTTGAATTTGTGTGGTAGGCTGGTAAGAGGGTATCTCATATCAGCAGCCCAGTACTGAGCCATGGCTTGATGTTAGGTGCGCGCGCTGGCGGACATACTGCTGGCGGCGCTGCCGGCGGCGCGAGCGCGCCTGCTGCTCAGCGACGCACTGCGCAGCGGAGCGGCCGCCGGCGCCGACCTGGCCGCCGCCGTGCTCACCTGTGCTACCGCACTGCAGCTACTGCGCGCGGACATTTCGGAGCTGAACTCGGCGGCTCGCGGGAGCCGCCGTCCGGGCACTGCAGCGGATACAGCAGCGCTGGATACGGCGGCGCGCGCTGAGCGCTTTACGGACACAGCAGCGATGGATACGGCGGCGCGCGCAGAGAGCGGTATGGACACAGTAGCGCTGAATACGGCGGTGCGCGCTGAGCGCTTTACGGACACAGCAGCGATGGATACGGCGGCGCGCACAGAGAGCGGTATGGACACAGTAGCGCTGAATACGGCGGTGCGCGCAGAGCGCGGTGCGGACACAGCAGCGCTGGATACAGCGATGCGCGCAGAGCGCTGTGCTTATACAGCTGCGCTGGATACGGCGGCGCGGGCAGATTGCGGTGCGGACACTGTGGCACTAGACTCAGTGGCGCGCGCAGCAGGCGCGTGGCGCTCGTGCGACGCGCCTTCGCGCTACGTGTGCGTGCAGCTGGCGGGGCGCCTGCTGGCGGCGTCGCACGGCTCCGCACCGCCGGTGGTGCGAGAGCGCCTGCTGGCCCACCTGGCGCTGCCACCCGCCTCAAACGGCGAACACCGCACCGACAGGCTCAAGGTACCGCCGAATCTTAATCGATGATCGCTGTTAGCTACATACGGCTGTTTGTCATATTAAACTTTTCTTCCCTCAGGCATTGGTAGGAGTGTCCACATTGAAACTGCTGTTCAGTGCAAAGAATAGCGTCAGTGGTCAAGCTCGGACAAAGCCAGACATTCACAGGTAAACGATTTAGATATTGAAATAAAACATGGCAAGTACTTATAGAAATCGTGTATTGAATGTCCAAATGTTGCAGCACGTGAGGCAGTCGGGCATGTGTCAGCTGCAACACGTGGAGCGACGGCGCGTAGCGCGTACGAGTCGCGCGTCTCCAACCTGCGAGTCGCACCAGCGTACCATTATGTTATTCAATAAACAGTATTCTTGCAATCGACTTATTTATTTGTTTTAATCTAACTTAGTGCAATGGTAAAAGTCATTGAACGTAAGAAGGCTAACGCCTATTGTCTACAGTAACAGATTTAATTATAGAAGGTGCAAGTATACAGAAACTCAAACAGTCAAAACCGAGTTTTGTAAATAAAAGATTTTTCATTCTTCATCATATCAGCCGAAAGACGTCCACTTGTCTGGTGGACATAGGCCTCCCCTAAGCATCGCCACAATAACCGGTCCTGTGCATCTCGCATACATCGGCAACCCGCGCCCTTCACCAGGTCATCGGTCCACCTTGTGAGGGACCATAGATACATAATTATAATAAACAAGGTGATATGCCCCGTTATATGGAATTGTATCGGAACCGTGTGTCTCCAGTTTCCCCCTACCAACTGGAACTACTACACATGCACTTCAGTGTTAGCAATAGATACGGCCACTTCAGTATTAGAAATGCGGGTGTGTGCGCGACTGCACTGTACACCCGCATTTCTTAAAACAGAACGTACTACACAATCAATTATAAATCTTATCCCATCAAACCCAGCATGCATTTACCGTGCACCGTACAACTCGCGCATACAAAAACAGCGATCGCTGTCGTTGCGTTATGCAAAAGCAATTCATTTTACATTTACGCTAATGATTGACTAAACAGGAAAGTTACAAAAATAATTTTGCGGTCCTAAAAATATTATAAATAAAAAACGGCATGTCCCAAAAAAAAATTTATACACTTCACCATTTTTTTCTTTATTTATCTACGTAAGTGGAGCTATACCGCGTGTATCTGACATCGACGCACAAACGATTTCCATGGGTCCAGGGCATGATTCTGGACGCCTATAGTATTTTTGCAATAAATATCAAAATTGTCACTATACCCGATACTTTACTAAGCGGTTGCAACGCGTAGTACGGCCGCTGATGTTTGAGACTAGTAACTAGTAAGTGATGCGCTTATATCGAGTGTATCTGACATCGACGCACAGACGATTTCCATGGGTCCAGGGCATGATTCTGGACACCCCAGTGTTGGAATTTTTCGTCGGTTTTTTTCTCATTTTTTCATTTTTTTCAAGGGTTTTTTTACTTTAGACTGCTCATAATCGTTATTCTGACCTAACCCAATGAGATTATTAATAAAAAAATAATTAATTAACTACTTCCACTAAAAAGAGCAATCTGAATAAAACCACAAATAGATATCAGCTCAGCTGAGCTGATACCTATTTGTGGTACCCTTGAAAAAAATGAGAAAAGAACCGACGAAAAATTCCAACACTGGGGTGTCCAGAATCATGCCCTGGACCCATGGAAATCGTCTGTGCGTCGATGTCAGATACACTCGATATAAGCGCATCACTTACTAGTTACTAGTCTCAAACATCAGCGGCCGTACTACGCGTTGCAACCGCTTAGTAAAGTATCGGGTATAGTGACAATAATTGTTTTGGTATTATTTTGGTATTTATTGCAAAAATACTATAGGCGCTGTGATATTTGAAAACAAGAATAACATAGTAAAAGCTAGAAAAATTTTACGATTTGTTGTTTTTCATGATTTTAAAAAGACAAATATAGTAAAATACTTAGATATGGGAAGTCCATGATTTACAAAGTTTTGGTTTAGGCTGCGGTTTTTACAAGAAACCTCTGAACAACACGGAATTCTTATAACTTGTCACGATCGCGGTCGAAAGCGCACTAGTTCGCAGAGACTACAATTTGCCTACAATATGGTCAACGTGAGCATGTTGCGCGGTCACCAACACGTCCCTTGCCACTTCTCCTTTTTTTTATATACCATGTGAAGAACCATCTGTTCTGCGAGCAATGTACCCTGCCCACTGCCACTTTAGTTTAGCTATCCTTTGAGCTATGTCGGTAACCTTGGTTCTCTTGTAGATATCATCATTTCTGATTCTATCCCGCAAGGAAACTCCAAGCATGCCCTCTCCATTGCTCTTTGAGTGACTATAAGCCTTCTGATGAGGCCCGTTGTCAGCGACCACATTTCAGTTCCAAAAGTCATCACTGGCAACTCGCACTGGTCTTAGCCTTTCGTCTTGATTCTTGAGACACTGGTGGGATGTGGGACGAGAAGATACCACGCAACTTCCCGAACGCTGCCCAATTGAGTCGGATTTTAGTCGGACGGTTGACCTCTTTCTCGAAGTTAGCTCTACCTGGACCGTTTTTCACAGGTAGCTGTACTCATCTACAACTTCCGAGTGTAGAGCCTCCAATCTTGATGGAGTGTGTGCTACATGGGTATTAATTAACATGATCTTGTTTTTGTCCATGTTCATTTTGAGACCCGCTCTACTGAGGTCATCGAGCATTGTCTCAGTCATGACGACTATATCGTCGGCAAATCGAAAATGGGTAATCTACTCGCCATTGACATAATGCCTAACCTTGTCCAGTCCAAAACCTAGTAGACATCTTCCATTACGGTCGTGAATAGTCTCGGAGAAGTTACGTCTCCTTGTCTCACACCCCGCTGCAGGAGGATAGGTTTCGAGGACTGATCCTGAAGTCGGGCTGACATGGTGGCGGTTCTATGCAAACATTTCAGCTCCTCGATGTACCCATACTCAATCTGACACCGTTGGCGAGACTGCAGCACAGCCCAAGTCTCGATCGAATGCTTTCTCGTTATTCACAAACGCTAACGCGACCTGTAGGTGTTAGTGTTTCTAGTTCAAAACGCTTATTAAGTGAACTGTCTCCAACATACAGTTCGCCCGATGACAGGTCAAAACGGCTTCATTAAACATCCGAAACCGTTGAAAAATCCTCGCCGTTTTTAAATATCAGTAATGCGAGCAATAGGTACTGATTATTGCGAATTAGTTTCCGAGGCGAAAAAAGACTTGGTCTATGATCAGGGGTCGGGCATTAAAGTTGCAAATAAATCTGCCATCATGGACATGACACAGCGAATTACGGGTATTGTTTCTATGCTAGCATTAAAATCATCGTGCAAAGAGACGAAGTTAGCCCAAATGGAACGCGAATTAGAAAAAATCAAGTCGAATAATGGTGTCAATCCTAATCCTGTCCATAATAACAATTGTAAAAGGTACTTATTTAAAGAGGCAGTTGTAAATACTAAAATAATTATAAATGGCACGTTTAATAACTAGTACAGCAATGAAAACTAAGCAGTAAAGTAAACAAAAATGAGTAATAAAAAATAATGAAATGGATCAGTGAATATACAATTGAGCAGGAAAATAATTAAATGGGCGGTAAAAATGATTGAACGAGCGGTTACGCGTGGACAATAATAAATCGGAATTTGTCGGTAAGAAATCTCATTCTAAGCAATTCTACAAACAATGAGGTAGGTATATACCTCCTAGGTACAAAATATAAACCTAACCTAACCCAACTAACGAACATTTACCTCTCTTTTCATTGAATTTAAGTTCGGGTGTCACCGGTCGCTATGATCTGCCGAACTATTTATCGAACCGCTCATTCCATCATTTTAACCACTCATTCAGTTATTGGACTGCTCAATTATTTTTAGAATTGACATTGTATGATATAATAACCGACTAATTGATTTTTTATTACTTTAAATAACTGCTAAATATGTTTTCCAAATGATCGTAATAACATCTCGAATATTTAAATAAAAGCTAAAAAAATTAGTTCCCATTATGTTGTAAAATTTCATATGCGGACTCGTTGAAACTACGTTTGCCAAAAATAGCTCCAGCCATTACGGTCTTTTAGAATTGCCAAGTTTCGCTACAGAGCATCGGTTGAAAAGTCCAAGGGTAATTTACTCCGGAAAATTGTTGTAAAACTTGATAAGGAGGGTCCGTGGTCTCCTTTGTATCACTAGTTTAAAGCTAATAGATCGGTCGACCTTGCATACGTTCAGAACATTAAAGTAATAATAAACATACCACCGGCATTGGACAAACAACTGATGTTCTGCTTGATTGTCTTAAACCAGACGATTCTTCAGTAAATGATAATGAATACTACCATCAGTAGATCAGAGCGTGGGCCGCGGTACCACCTGATTCACCAGAGTCAGACCTTCCGTCCACTGACGAATTCATAAACGTTGTCAAGAGACTACCTCTCAACAAATCATCCGGTGAAGATATAATAACTAATAGAACGATTAAAGAAGCGTGTAAAACAGCGAGCGTCGCGATATTATCAGTATAGGTATAACCGACGCATTGCGGAAGGTATTTTTCCTCGAATATGGTGACAAGGCTTTATACGCATTACTCCGAAGAGTGGCGACAAGCCCCCGGACGACCCTAAGTCGTACCGAACCATAACACTCCCATCTTTGGGAAAACTTTTAGAGCGACAGATCATGCCGCGCTTGTTACCGAATGGACCTAAATTTAATAATAATCAATACGGTTTTACTATTGCAAAATCCACTGTCGATGCAGCGGTCTCTGTCCGTAAAATTGTCAACTTATCGGAATATAAATACTTGGTTGGAATCTTTCTCGACATTTCTGGCGCTTTTGATAACGCATGGTGGCCGATGCTACTACTTAAAATGAAAACCCGTGCTGGACTCGAGAACTTGCCTGACATATGCCTACGTTTAATATCTCAGTGGGGCGATCGAAACCGTCTGACCTTTGCACCGCACAACACCTATCAACTTCTTTTAAAAGGAAACCTTAAATCCTGGCCCAGTATTAAATTTAATAACGTGCCCGTTAAAAGGAAAGAATCCGTGTGCTACCTCGGTATGCTACTAGGAAGGAACTTTTCATTTATTGATCATATAAAAACAGTAGGAGAAAAAGCAAAAAAGAACTTCTACGCCTTGACGAGAATATCAAAGGCTACTTAGGGTCTATCATTTCAAACCTTAAAAACTATTTATGGGGCTACTTACTTGAGTTGCATGTGCTACGGGGCACCTGTCTGGGCCCATAGGGCCACCATAGGGGCGGTACGACGTAAATTACTTCAAAACCAGCGCTTAAATTGGTTTTGATATTCTTATGCAAGGCGTAGGACAGTTAGTACTGAAGCCTTACCGGTGCTGGCGGGTGTTCCCCCAGTCGATCTGGAGGTGCAGCGGCGTGCTGCAATGTAGGTACTACTATGCTAGAAAGATCACGGACCCAGAGTTTCTACCGCAGCGCGACCGTGCTAAGATCTCTAGATTACTAAAACCCCAGACTGACGTCTGGGAGGAACTTTTATCCGAATGGCAGTGTAGGTGGGAAAATTACATCAAAGGCCGACAACTCCACCAGTTTTTTCCATCCGTTCTTGAGCGGCTGGATAGGACATGGCTAGAGGTGGATCACTGTGTTGCCCAATTTCTCACAAGTCATGGCAGTTTCAAGAGTAAATTATTTTCCTTTAGGCTTGTGGCTTCACCTTTATGTCATATATGTATGTTCTACAGCTGACCTTGAATACGAACAATCCGCACATCACGTCTTATGGGAGTGTATTCTTTGGCAGACTGAACGTAGTGTTATGTTAGATAGTATTCAGGTTACATCTGGAGTAGGTTACTATACGGACCTTGTAGAAACCAGTGCCTATTGGCCTAATTCAAATCTGTCTCCTGCTTGATAAGGAGGGAAGTGGAAATTATATTTATTTTTTCCTACTCCTCCGCTGTACTCTTCTGATTAATTTAGATGCGGGATCCAAGACAGTTGAATCGTTTCTCCGAGAATCGTCGGGCTTCATTATAGCTCGGCGTTTTTCTGTTGGTCGCCACTGTTGATTCTGGCTTTCAGGAGTTGCAGTGGTAGGGAAAGTGTGACGAAACTGTCCCAAAAAAAAAAAATGCTATACAGAGGGGCAGATGGAACTCTTCGGTCTTCTGTATAACCTGCCGCAACGTATGTATGTGGTGTATGCGAGACGGTTTTTGATGATTTGGGCAAACAGCTTGCACTGTGTTGCCCAATTTCTCACAGGTCATGGCAACTTTAAGAGTAAATTATTTTCCTTTAGGCTTGTGGCCTCACCTTTATGTCAATGCTCTACAGCTGACCTTGAATACGAACAATCCGCACATCACATCTTGTGGGAGTGTATTCTTTGGCAGACTGAACGTAATGTTATGTTAGATAGTATTCAGGTTAAATCTGGAGTAGTTTACTATACGGACCTTGTAGAAACCAGAACAAATTTCCGTGCGTTCAGGCGATTTTGCCATACCTATTACTGGAATCAAAAGTAGCTCACAATTTAGGACCCATTAGTTTAAATGTTAATATATAATCCGTGGTGCTTGGCAACTGGGCCTAACCCAGTTGTATATGTCCCTTGGTGCCTATTGGCCTAGCTCTAATCTGTCTCCTGCTTGATATGGAGGGAAGTGGAAATTATATTTATTTTTCCTACTCCTCCGCTGTACTCTTCTGATTAATTTCGTTGCGGGATCCAAGACAGTTGAATCGTTTCTCCGGGACTCGTCGGGTTTCATTAACTCGGCGTTTTTCTGTTGGTCGCCACTGTTGATTCTGGCTTTCAGGAGTTGCAGTGGTTGGGAATGTGTGGCGGGCTTGTCCCAAAAAAAAAAAAAAACAGCTTGCTTGTAGACATGGCTCAGAAGTGAGACTGGCCTGAAATTCTTGAGCAGGGCACTGTCGCCCTTCTTAAAGTCTTCTTTAAGAAGGGCGACAGTGGAAGGGTGGTACTCTTGTACCACCACACATCTGCTTCGAGCCTGTGGCACCTTCCCCTCAAGTATGACGGAATTGAACAGTTCCCGAGGGGCCGGTTTTCCATCCGCCTTCAGGAGTTAGGCCGTCCTACGACCAGACGCCTTGTTGTTTTTAAGCTGCTTTAGAGCCATCCTAATCTCATACAGGCTGACGTCCGTCTTAGCGCCGGGTCAATCTAGCTCTTGGGTCGTTAGCTAAATTCGTTGTCGGTTTTGTCATTCAAGTGTTTAACTGTCCATAATAGTAGCAGTAGTAGGTGAGGTGGCTATTTATTATGAAAATGACTGAACATTACCTACGTGATGAGTCGCTCGATTTACCACCCGCGTGCGTTGCACGCTTTCACGCCCGCATACGGCGGTTGCTAGTCGGTCGGACTCGCCCTCTATGGGAAGAAATCCGAACGAACCATAAATTTAACTTTCTTTAGTGTTTTATCCTTAGAATAATTATGTAATTATTCTAAGGTTTTATCTATGAAAGAAAATTTTCAGGAAAACCTACTGAAGTAGGGTTTCTGAAAATCTTCGTTGTTTTCCTTTATGATATAAGTAAAGAAAAAAAAATATGAGATAATAAATATAACACACGCTTATTGTGATTGTTTCAACTTATTGAGTGTTCAAAAACTCTTAAGTTCTTTTTTTTCCTTTTATGGCAACTGAGCCGATTCCGACTATTCTGCCAGTGTTACGTCGTGAGTCGTGACGGTATCACAAAAAGCTAGCCGTCGAACT
The DNA here is from genome assembly GCA_963859965.1 of Ceramica pisi. Classification (NCBI taxonomy): domain Eukaryota; kingdom Metazoa; phylum Arthropoda; class Insecta; order Lepidoptera; family Noctuidae; genus Ceramica; species Ceramica pisi. Next base: position 35,671,196 of record OY982527.1, on the reverse strand, counting down.
GTTCTTCGTTTCGTGGTGGTTAAGTTATTCTCGTTTAGAAATGTGGCCAAAATGTTGATTAATTTAGGGGAGAAGTGGGAGAGAAGGGTATGAAAGTTGGTTGGGAGAAGAATGTTAAAGGTCATGGTAAAAAGTGGCCTATGAATCAACACATGCGAAACCTTTACCATTATTCCTAGTTTTTTTTTAAATTACATTTTAATGATTAGAATAGAACGGACACTTTTTAATTACGAAACCATTTTAAAAAGTAACTCACTTGGGTTTCATAACCCGGCGCCATTATTTTAAAATGAAACAAAGCAGTCTCAGCGCTGTAAGATTTTTAGTTACAAAAGAATAAAGCGCTGTATGACACGAATACTATTGACACTGACAGTCGATGAAATGACAGTTGACACTAGAGTTGGGTAGCACACACATTTATAAAGAGTATCGTGCGAGGCACTCTTTTTCTCAAGTGTGCTAGCACACTGTGCTAGCACAATTGAGGCGAGGCTGAGGGCCGCGAGCCCGCGAGGCGTGGAGACTCGCACAGCACAGTTGAGCACAGAGACTCGTCAACTCGTGTCAAATCGTGTGTGTTCGCCGGCTGACCGGCTCACCACTGTTCTGTCTCGCTCGCTCCCTCACGAATCGGCATTTCGGCAATGATCGGACGGAGTCGCTGAGAGATTTCATTACTGGAAATTCGGCTTTATTATGTTACAATAAAACAGAAATTTGATTATAGTTTCGATTGAAAAGTTTTCAAATGGCGAGGCAAAAGAGTGAGTGACTCGTTCGTTTTTAAAAACTCACAACACGTAAAAATGTTCTGTGGTGTAGCTAATCTGTGGTGTGTGCTAGCACATCAAAATAAAAAGAGTGAGTGACTCTTTTTAGCCAAGTGAGTAGCTACAACTGTGCTAGCACATGTGCTGAGTTACCCAACACTAGTTGACACTTTGATGTAATGTATTTTGCACCTGATATCAGGGAATCGGCCGTCGACCTAAGTTACCACGCTTTCGTATGTTAGAAGAACATAGTAACACTACTCTACACCATTTTTTGGTGAGATAAAAAGTCTGGCAGCTCTGGGATCTTAGTCCATGTGGTATATTTTATAACCTCAAAATCCGAAATCATTTTGGATTTTTTACAATTCTGAAAAGTGTCCGTGATTTTAATTTATTTCAGTCGAACATATGCATTATTTCAAACACAGATAGTAAATTCACGTCTCTGTTGGTTCTTAGGCGAACGATGTATGGGCACTGAACAATGTCCTTTGGAAATTATTTGGTACAGGTCAAATAGTTCACTACTATCTCGAACACGAATTTTGTAATAGTTAATATCGGGATTGCTACCATGTACCTTTTTATTTACGAGTTTCCGATATTTCAGCACTGTTGCAAGCGCCATGATCACGGAAATTCGCAAATAAAAAGGGTACATGGTAGCAATCCCGATATTAACTATTCTAAAATTAGTGACCATGAAAGTTTACCACAAATTTTGTGCAGGAACACTGGGCTATAACAATAAATAAAAACAAGGCCAAGGCCTACACTGGATTTCATGCTGTAGAGCAGCATAGTAATGGCCCTTGGTCCTAGAATTCGTCTTCCATGTTAAGATTCGATGTGGCATACTTTGCTAACGATCAGCGCACTCATTGCCAACAACACCCGAGTGTCCGGGGATCCAGGTTATCTCGATGTCCAAGTCGTTTTGGGAACAATCAAATAAAAAAAGTTCGTTATATCCATAATGATTTGACTACTAGTTTCACTATGAAGTTAGTTTTGTTTTAGGGCCTGAATAAAAAAACCGACCTTGTTATTTGATGGGACTTCAGTAGCGTCTTGAGAATTTCTTCATATAGGTACCAAAGCCTTTAGTTTCGAAATGAATCAACTCGTACGCGGCGGAAAAGACCGGAACAGTAGAATTTCGACAAATAGGCGCGGAGAGCTGTTTAGCTCTCTGTGCCTATTTATCGACAGGGGAACTACTTTATGGATCCAACTTGTTCTAAAATTAGGAGCAAGGGATGGGCTGCGAGGGAAAATACTTTATTTAGGAAGCGATCTGCCAAATACAAATCCTAAGGTGTAGGGACGGGGGGAGTGCACATTCGATTTAAAGCGCATTTATATAGGAGATGATTTCATGGCCCCAATGACTATTCTTAGGCATTTGGACTGGATGGTGTCCAGTTTGTATAGCGCTTCGTTGTTTTATCAATAAGGTAGCTGCTCCTGGTCAATGCATTATAGGCCAGTTTAAGGGTGTGAGAATCATGAGTCCAAAGTTTGCAGGTTAGCTTAGCTGTATAGATGTTATACATTGGGGGACTAAGAACAGATCCTTGAGGGGATCCTCTCCAGACCGATCTTTGTTCAGAGTCAGCCCCTGATATTTATAAGATAACTTCTTTAGAGGAGTTACATTTCAGTCCATGCTCGCATATGCCTCACAGATAGCTATACTAATTTCCGGATCGCACACACCGACGGCCCCAGCAATACCATATCGTCTGCGAAACTGATGTTATTGACACATAAGTTATGTAACACCCCGTAGGTATGTGTATTGCTGAGCTCGCCGACTAGGCGTTTACATACAGGATAAACAATAGAGGTCTAACCGCCTGCCGCATACCTATCACACTCCATATCATACGCGTCCAACAAGGCTCCCGCGCATCTCACCTGGTTTTTCTCACAACCAAACCAGTTCTTCAGTCAAGCTGTTAGCTCTGCTGCCGGTACACCCGCACTAGACAACTTACCTCACAGCTTCTTATATTTCATCGCTACTTGTATGCGAGCAAGCGACTTTTTCTGCGAACCCGAGGTAATTCTATGTTTTCTTTGTGATCTTTTTGTATTAGGAAGCCTACTCCATGTTTACCAGGGGTTTTTTCTGGGATTTCCAGCTTTTCTTTTAATTTTTCGTCATATGGAACTTTTCCTCCAATATGCTATCTATTTTTGTGACATGTTCTGTAAGAAAATTCACGCGGACGAAGTGCTGGTAATAATTATAAATTATTAAGCTTCGACGACCATCTATCGAAGCGGTTTATAGATCATCACATCACTGATGATAGACCATTGTTGCCATTTGCCAATAGGCCTGACATAATTAATGTGATAGACCGATTAGCGCGCCGCACAATGTTAATCGATGTTACCATCCCAAATGACGTGAAGGCTGAGAAAGGGAAGCAAATCACGTATCTCGACTTAGCACACGAGGTTGTCGACATGTAAGAAAAATAAATGATTTATTTGAACCAAACATTTTTATAGTCACGTACACCCACCAAACTGCGTGGTGTGAGTGCGTGGAATGTGGACTGGGCTGTCATTGTGCCGACTGTCGTTACGGCCTGATGACCATAAGCTTCGACGGCCATTTTTTTTTATGTACAAAACGGGGAAACTCTTGGCCGAAATCTCACCTGATGGAAAGTTATGATTAGGCAGAAGATGGAAGCGAGCTTTACCCGGAGTCCTCTAAGACAGAGGAACTGGCTATCATACCTCTAACTGCCGGATCACAACAATGCTGTTAACATTGTTGTTATTGCGAATAAAGAGCCTGTTATAGAAGGCAGTATTGTGAGATTCCTTTCTCTGGAGCCCTAACCACCGGTAGCTTAGACCCCGACTATGACTACGTTTTATATTTTTATATATATTTTTGATAATGTAAATAAGTGTGTTTAGTGAATTAAGACAAAAGACAAATACTTCTTAGTAATTTTGCTGCCCAGACAGTCGGTACCTCGTAAGCGTATTAAATCATGTGTTCGTTAAGTGAACATCAGAAGGTGGTGAAAACAACCTGACACACGAGGCCTTGTCATTTCTGATAAATAAGATAATTAAACACAAACATAACAAACGTTAAATTACTTTATTTAATAAAGATACGTTTACAATACAGACATACAATTGTCAACTTACGCATAAACTTAAATCAGAGTTTTAATAACATACTATTATATTAATATACTATGTATATAATATATACTTTGTTTATAATATATACTTTGTATATATCTACTAACCAATTTGGACATCAATTAATTTTTGACTAGAAGTGGCAAAAAGATTTAAAGTGATTTTTAAACAATCATCAAAAAATAAACTTTCTATAAAACAATAAGATACAATAATTACAATTACTGTAAAGATATCACTATTTAAACATATGCGTGTAATAATTACTTTGTGCCAATTAACTCAGCGATAAGTTTTATTAAAATAATGTGATGTTAATGTCATTTATAATAAATCAATACATTTATAATAAATCAATACAATGTTTTTCTTAATTATATATTATGCATACATTATTAATAAAATATGACATTTGTGTCAACTATTTGTGACATTCGATGCTCAATATTATATGTTTTTAATATGTTTTTTATAGGTAGGTAACCATTATTACATCGTACCGTCTAAATAAAGCTACATGTTAGATACAAATATATTTCGTAGATACAAAACGTCATCCTAAATCGACATACATAATATACTAGATAGGTATATTAAAAACTACGATTAATTGCATTCTCGTATAATAATGTGTATATTGAAAAGTGTACCTACATGTACTATGTCCTATATAGTATCGATTATTATAATTCTTTATTATTAGTTAATATATTTAGACATATTCTATTTTATCAATACAAAAAGAGATTAAAAGATTGTCTACATAAATGGATACAACTTTGGGAAAGCTGTATAAATCGTGGACAGAATAATATATTAATACATTTGAAATAATTGTTCTTTGAATTGACAAAATTACAGGCGGTAGTTTCATGTAACTTTGGCAGGTTATAAATTCCTTAAATAGTCTTATTTCGATAGTAACTGTTTACTTAAACTATGGTATTATTAGGGCTTGCTTAGCTGTGTGCGTTAAACTGAAACCCTTTCGCGAGCAGTGATTACGATAAGAGTATTTCACTTATTTTTTTATTCTATCTTTCAAAACTGATGTCAGCGTTTTAAAATCTGTGATTAACAGAGATAGCACCAATTGCGAGAGACGTCACTCACAAGTTCCGCCATATTGAATTAAAGTCATCCAGTACAAACGAAATTTTGTGTGACGACTAGAAGAATAATATCAAAAGCGCCTAACTCAGTTTTTCCACATTTTTCTTTTCACCAATCATTTTATTTTAATAACAAATAAGTTGTCTTTCTTGTGTATTTGCCATTTTAGCCAAACACCCTATTAGGTACCTCCCCAAGTCTCTCCCTTCCCTCAAAACTTCAGACTAGTATTACTCGGTTTCATCCATTTCTTTGTTCGTAATTTCCCGGCATGAAGTCGATGGTTCCTGTCCAGTCCAGAACCATGACTTAGATTTACTTAACGCTAGCTCTTGTACCCAAAAATTCCTATGACTTGGCAGAAATACCCTGCCGACCTCTCTTAGCGTGAGCCCTTTTATTGAACTGAACTGATGGCAATAGGTAAGCCAGGGTTAAGAGGGACCGCAGATAATTCCGCCAAGTAGTTAAAAAGGTGGCGTCATTAGCCTCTCTCATCGTTCTCTTAGTTTAGAGAGGCAGTGACCAGAGACCAAGACTCACAAGCTGTGACTCTTGTGAGTCTTGGACGCAAACGTCGATGAAGATGTTCTACTCTAGCTGCTCGCGAAAGAGTTTAAGTATCATAAGATGCTTGCTAGCGGAGCTACCAGGGTGTTAGACTGTTTCTGTTTATATTTAGACCTAAAAAAAACTATCTGTTTCTCACTAACCAACTTTGGCAGTACAATTAATTTAATATTGCATCCTTTCCTTTTTCTCTTACATTTACCCGAATATACCCTTTCGACCCACATCGATTGCCACGGAGGCAATCGGGAATAAAATTTCCAGTTGCCGCCGTGTGAAGACTTGGAAGTTATAGCCGCCACTTTAAATCGCTTTACACTGCGGCGTGGATCGCCAACCACCCACATTTTTTGTCCGTCTTACGGCTTCGAAGAGGCTTAGCGGTCAGAATTTTAGTCAGAAGCCACAGTGTACAGCGGTGGCAACTGGGAATTTTACTACCGATTGATGCCATCTGGTGGCAAACCATGTGGTGGCGACTGGGAATATTCGCATTTACCGAGCACTTTTCTTTCCTTGGTCAATCTCTTTTCTTCACTTTCAGTCAAAATTTCAATCAATCTTTGGTTTTATTTATCTTTATTCTAACAATCTTTTCAATAGGTATTTATTCATCAAGTTACTACACCCTGGCTTAGCCCATACTAGCTAGAATGCTTTTTCTAGTACCATTGTTCTTCTACAAAGTTCTACGTTGAAGCTTTGTCCGCAACCTAGGATTCTAGAGCCCAGCCCTTAAATACTAGATAGGATACACAATCATATTACGTCACTGTTATATTTTTAAGAATACTGCTGGCTTTTCTAGTTTAATTTTTTTATTATAAATTTCGTTATGTTGATATTTGATCGTTGAATCTCTGAGCGGCCCGGAAACTAATTCATTATTAAAATATCAAACCTTACGATACTTTCTGGTGGCAAGCATACATGTGACCCGAATTTATCACAAGCAGTATTGTCACAAGTTACATAGCGTTTAATTTATGTATTCTGAGGGCGAGTCACGGCCATCTGGTAAGATGATTACTGAGATTATGCAATCGATATTAATATTTACTTTCGACTCGATTGCAATACCTGTACACGACTCAAGAGCCAAGAAATCGCTGAGAAAACTCAAGAGTGAGCCAAGAAGAAAAGTGTTAAGAATGATGACAATGGCACTTCGCCAAGACAAACGCTACGAAGAAGAAACTTCTATTCTACTAGTTGAGTTTTACTTAAAAATGCTGCCGCAGTGCTCATCATGAGACAAGGATATTTACATATTTTAATCCTAACAATAAAGAAGATTATTTTAAATTAATAAAGTGAAATATAATGCCATAAATGTACACCTTGCATATTTGTATTCTCCGAACAATATCGCCTAAAAATAGCCCATGTTGGCGTCTTGTTTGAGAATATGTGTAATTACAGAAATTACAAGTTCAAGTAACTTAAGAGTAGGTATCTCGCTTTGAGCATCCTCTAGTCACTTGACAATAGGTCTAGATTCATTCAAACCCAATAGGGAAGCGATGATTGATTGGGATCAACAAAACTATCCTTTTGAAGCAGTCCAAAGTCGGGCAACTGTGTCCATACCATCTATTCTATCTTTCAATATATCCAAAGCAATTGATATTTACGAAATAGTGTTTACACATAGAAATGTGAACAAAAGAACCCATCATTTGAGAACAGGAATAATTATCATCGGAAAACCCTTCAACGTTCATATTTATAACGCTTCGGCGTAACATACATATGTCGTAGGATAATTTGATACTTCGAATCTTCGCGGAAATCCTAGGGGTTTTGCGAAAACGCGGATAATTAGACATAGGCGAAAAATTATCAAATCTTACTGGACAAATCAGGATTTTTGCGAAAATACTCGTTATTATAGCAATATTGCGAAACGAAACGCTGGCTGTTATGAAATAAGAACGCTGATTGGTCGGTCAGCGCGTTCAATAAGAGATCGTCTCTGATTGGTTCACGTCTTAATCATCGGCAAACTAGGAACTAATTATAAGTCAGCCAGCAAAATTGTAGCCAATCAGTGTTGAGCACATCAAATCTTACTATAGTAACGAGTATTTTCGCAAAAATCCTGACTTTGTCCAGTAAGATTTGATAATTTTTCGCCTATGTCTAATTATCCGCGTTTTCGCAAAACCCCTAGGATTTCCGCGAAGATTCGAAGTATCAAATTATCCTACGACACATACATGCGTTTACATGACTTAGGTAGGTACCTACATAAAACTATTTACAGTTTATGATGTTGTGACATTGAATCTTTGTTTGCATTACTATCGTTATCTGTTGGGACGTGAATAACTCAAGCTAAGCAGACGTAACCTATGCTACTGTGCATCAGGCATGCGCGTACTAGAAGCAACGCTCTACCTGAAAGCGATGATTTTTTAATCGGTCATTAAAAAAAGTATTTTGGTCGTATTTTACGGTTTGTCTCCGATGTTTTATCACAAAAGTTCTAGCTGTCTCTTAGCTATTATTAGTATTGCGTATTAGTGTTGTGATTTATGACGTGGTTTTGTCTAAACTAGATTTTTATTTTTGACATCTGTCAGGTGTTTTGTACCACCTGCATGGTGCGTATTACCTATGTATAGTGGATTTTTACAGGCTAATAATAGTACAATGGTCCTAGAACATATTCAATCGCGGTTTAGAAGGTTCTTTGTGAATCGAGTGCAGATGTGGGGGGGCTCATCATCGACTTTTATAGTACTTAGGCGGTCTACTCTCTGCCGAAAATCGAAAGGTGACTATCGCTGTTCAAAGTCATGTTTAGAGAAATGATACCGATCAAAACATGTTACAAGACTAACAACATTCTATAATGCTAAGGTACAATACAAACTACTTTTACGTCATTCCGTCTACAACAAATGATTTAAAAAAGCAATCTTATATCCTGTACCAAATATAAATCGCCCTAAAACCAATGACGTATTATATATAGACACGTCATAAACCAACATCGCGGCGCTTAAAAACGGCAAAAATACTAGATAGCTACTAATACGCATGAGGAAAGGGAAAGAAAATATGTCACCGTACGGCGGGATGCCTGTTGCTAGAGGGAGATAAATATACATCTTCAGTTACGTCGTAGGATAAGTAATAGTCAAATTGACATCAAAACAAACGTAGTGTCGCGCGACAGGTTGGTGCGAAACTAAGCGCGATGTGGCCAATTGGCTTTCATTTCATGTTGTCATTTTAGAGTGCGGACAACGTATCTATAGTTTTATATATCATTGCCTAAAACACTCCTACCTACTAGGTATACCGGTGCAATTTTCACAAAACCTGCGGGGATATTTCCGAGCCGAAAAACATACCATTCTCTTATTCACCTGATATTACCTAATCCGTTCTAATGTTGGGTTCAACAAAAAATATATATGGAGAACTATAGCGTAGCATTCTGTACAACAGCACATCTCTCGCAGGATAGGGCGCTAAAATTAGCGTGCGTTCGCAAACGTTATTGCGTTATCATTACCGACTCTGTTTACCGTCTCGTTATCACGCATCATGGCGACGCCGACGCATTGCAGCTAACCATTGATGCCGACTTTTTATATTGATTACCTTACGTGAATGAGCTAACTACTTACATTAATGAGGTATGAGGGAGTAAAAGGCTTATGACTATGATTAATTTAAAATGATTTCTACTACTGACTAATAATATGTGCTTTGTAAGGAAGTAACTACGATGCTCTTGTTTTGAATGAGAAATGGCTAATTGGAGATCATTGGCGTCGGCGAAAACTGATCAATTGAAGACCTATTGAAATAATATGTTTACATTGAGTAGCATGAATGCTATTAGACGTTAAATTAGAATTTAAATATTGCTGCGGGGTTTATAGCTTGCTTACCTACTAAACACTAACAGGCTATTTTAAAAAAAACTGTAGAATTCATTTTCTAAAGAAAATCTAAAGTAGAATATGCTAATCAGTGTTTAAACTAATCATATAGTAACATCCTACTAATATTATAAATGCGAAAGTTTGTGAGTATGTATGGATGTGTGTTACTCTTTCACGCAAATACTACTGAACCGATTACGATGAAGTTTGGTATGTAGGTAGCTGAAGACCCAGAATAACACATAGGCTACTTTTTATCCCGGAGTTCCCGAGGGATCGGGATTTACACGGGAATAACGAGAATTTATATGCGGACGAAGTCGCGGGCGGCCTCTAGTATCTTTACATAAATATAAGGCCCGTGACTATGACGTTTATGTAACTAACAACTGATCATGAATAGATATGCACATAATTCTAAAAGCTCATACTTAATACCTAGAAAACTAAACCTATAGGATACTATTTAGATATACACAGACGTGGCAAAAATAGGATAGTGATTAAGTGATAATATAATTCATGAGAAAAACTACTAAAAGTATACCTAACTGAAATATGTTCTACTTTGTGACCACACAAACAATATTCATGCAATGGATGCGATTTTGGGAGAGGAATAGTCCTTTATATTGTATAGCATCCAATACCGAATACGGGCATCGAAATAGACCACGGAGCGGTAATTTTTATGTGTATTATATATATATATTTAATTATTATATACATATATATAATTATCATATGTAGTATATTATTATATATGTTTTCTTTCTCGGGTCTCTGGAGACCCGGTCCTTTGGTAGGCGTACGAGGGGCCGAAACCAACTCGCAGAGGCCCCGTTAGAAATTTCAAATGTAATGGGGCACCAACCGGTGATTATCCCTGTATGCACTGAAAGTATTCCCAAGGACAATCCCCGGTTGGAGCAAGACTATTGCAGAATATGGAAACAAAAGATGAAACGCTATGGGTTTGGGCGGTTTAGTGGACTGATAATCGTTTATTATAGAAGAACTATTGGCCCCTGCCTGACCACTAACAATATACACGGCTTTTAATTGGCAGGGGGTGACTTGCACATTCAATGAATGGGCCCCCGAAAACGGTCGCTAGCACAAAGTGACGTAGCGCCAAGGAGGCAACATGGCCTGAGGTGCTAGAGGAGTGGAGAGGTATACCACGGCTATCAGGACAATCCCGGAAGTGCGGTCAAGATCCTGGATTATACATCTTTCATTATTATACTATTATTAAAGCGAAAGTTTGGATGTATGGATGTTTGTTACTCCATCACTACAGAACAGCTAATCGGATTTTGACGAAATTTGGCACAGAGGTATAGTATGGAATGACACATCCGACTTTTAAAGAAAACCAATAAGCCATAATGTATACGCATTTTTTTTATTGACTTTTAGTAAATTTGCGTTCACAGTTGAAGTTGAGATAAATAAGTATTTATACGGCCTAACTACTAGTATCCAAGACAAGTAGTTTGGTATTCAATAAGACACGATTTTTTTTTTAATAATTCATGACCTACAAAGACGCAGTTCGTTTTCACGAAGAAACTGAGAAATCTATTTCAATCTTCCTTATATTTTACCTTTCTAGCTACCTCTTAACCAAATTTTGTCTAAATTAGTTCCACGATTGAGTTTTGAAAACGCAGATACACCTTCGAATTTATAAAAAAAGTGATGATAGAAAAGCCAGGCAATGGCTGACTTCGACCGTCCGTCTCCGTCCTCATTACTGATAGGTACCTACTTGAGTTGGATATTAATTTTTTGTAAACAAAATAGTTATGACGACGGCAGTACATCAATTGTTTCAATGAAATGTTTAAACAAATTGAACTTTTTGAACTTGTCTAGCAATTATTACAAGACTGTTGAGTAGGATTTTCATTCAGTAGATTTTTTTCTTCGTGAGCCTACGTTTTCTTTGAATAAGAAAGATAGTGAAATTATGATATAATTAAATCCATATAATAACCTCAAGTTATCCTACAAAAAAATCCTAATTAGTCATACCTAAATAAATAATTTAGTTTTATGGACACATACGGTTGGGATTGTATTTAATTTAATCTTGTATAATTTTTCATTCTAACGACGTATTCAATATTTCAGTGTTTTGTTATTTATGTAATCACTTTGTTCTTGACTACTTAAAATTTAAAGTTAGAAACAGGAAAAATATTATTTTCGCGTAGATATGCAACTCTGGGTGGACGAGTTCGACTCGCCTCTTACCAGTGTTTTTATTTTCTAATTGATGTCGAATGCTCGATTAGGCACCTGGAACGATAATATCTTCATTAGGCCTATGGAACGATTTACACTAAATTCTAATGTTTACATTGTACCCTAGAATTTTTAGTCATTTATAAAAAAAAGAGTAGAAACTAAAAATGTAATGAGAATAACGGATTATTACTAACTTAACCAACCTAATTGTAATTACTAAACCTAAAAGGTATTAAAAATGTCACTACGTATTTAGGTTATTAGATAAAAAGCAAAGATAAAAAAAATCAAATATTATTGGTTTACGAGTACTTACTATAAAATGAATGAGCAAGTGAAGTGAGCGTCAGATCAATGGTATATTGACAAAGCGTGCTAAAGACTAACTGTGCTCATGCAAACCTATTTACTGCTACTAAGAAGAGAAAAATAAAAGATACTTACGTTTAATAAAAATACTATAATTTTATATATAATCGTTTTTTAGTTTAATACCCTGAACAGCGATAATCACCAGAATAGTCGGATGTTGGAGATATTGAAAGCCGATTTGAGATCCAGATTCCAGTAATCACAATTATTGTAACGAAATTCAGATAAAATAGGATAGTTGCAACGTTACCAAGAATAAAAGGTGATGAGAGTATAGCCAGAGGGCGTCACGCTAGTGCAGCGTGCCGGGTTCGGGCCCGACCTCGAGTCAAGACGGATCGCAGAAGCCGCATCACTCTCAAAACCGAAGCGAGCACCCTCCCTCCGAAGTGGACCCGAGAGAATAACACCCGAAGTATACGTAGTATGATCTGCATTGAAGCACGTGCCCTACGCCCAATGCGAAGCCGAAGCCGAGAGAATAAGGAACGCGGTACACGAATTGTAATTTGTATCGAACTCGGTGCATTACGTCTGATCCGAATAAGAGCCTTCATCACCAATTCATAAATCATAGATTTGCCATCGTTAGTGTTCTGGAGGACTCCATGGCAACGATACGCTTAGATGAAGTTAGAAAGCCACCACATACATATCGTCATAGAAATACTAACGGAGATCGACATGGCATTCACAAATATCCTTAATTGTCTTTAGATTTGATTGACCTCTTCAACCCCTGTGAAGAAAAAAGCTACAAAGAATCAAAAACCAATAATTCAGCGGGAAGATCTAACTTGAACCTTTAGATTCTATAAGTCAATACTTCAACCGTCGGACTTCGATCAAAACTTACTAAGTGTGTGCGTGTCCTAGCGCCGCAAGATTTTCTAATTTATACATATAAGCTAAGATGGGTTTCATTAGATGTATACTACAGAAAGTGGCGACTTTCGATTAAGAACTAATTTAAAGAAGATTACACGTAAGGTTACTGAATATCAAATTTCGATTACTTTACTTTAGCCTCAATTTTGAATCAGCGGCTCAATGTCGTATTGTACGATGATAACGATTTCCAAGAAAGATATTACGATCTCAGGAATGCCGAGAACCAGGTTTTGAGTAACGGAAATCGAGGTCCACCAAATAATACTCGGTGTTATTGCCGAACACCATATGCAGGTGCAGGCCATCAGTCAGCATTTGATCAATTTTATTATGAATTCAATTGGATTTATGAATACGCTTTACGATAGTTTTCCAAATTTTGGACCAGGCGTTTTTAAAAATCATTTTTGGAGAAGCGATGGATATTTTTAGTGAAGAGACAGGTACACCGTGCCTTTGCTCTGGATCAGCAAGTATCTAAAGTGTTGTAATGAGGTGCCGCTCAGCAGTGGAACAGTATCATCAAGACGCCGATGTAAGCGCCAGCAGTAAACACAAGAGGCTTGTAAACGGTTCGCTTTGCATATACGATTATAAGGAAAAACAGAATTCGCATTAAGCTAAGAACGAATCTCTTCGAAAGCTTGCATTCTTCGTGAGAACTAGTCAGTTCGGCGCCGAGACCCATGAAGAAATCCGGAGCTCAACGAAGTCACGATGCAGAAGCTTTATAACATTCGCGTTTAATGAGGATTTGCCGAAAAATGGCTCGATATACAATATAAAAGGTGTTTATTTTTAACTTTGGTGATTGCTATGGAAGAATCTTGATAGTTATCAATTTAACATCAACTTATAATCTAGTGAAAAATAATTTCTGTAGTCAGCGTCTTTTATGTCCCACCGTTTCGTTTTTCCGTGCTCCGGTTGGTCTCACAGCGTCCGATGGAAGAAGTTATCTGACGATCTGGTTTCCGCACGATTCTTTAACGACGGCTGTTTCTGCCAGATGCTTTCGTGGCCCTCTCAAAGGGTCGGACCCTCGAGCGAAGGTGCAATCTCCAAATGTTCACAGATCTAAACTATACGTGCTACGTACCGTTCTAATCTAAGCAAATAATATAATTTCACAGTGAGCGGGTGAGCCGGGGTGGTTAGTCAATGTTGTGGAACTTGAGGATGGCTCGCCCTTTGATCTCGGAGTTGCCGAGCTTCCTCACGACCTCCTGGGCTTCCTCTGCTGGGAACACGGAGTGCGGCGGCGGCTCGATCTGGGGATAAATAACATTATGTTACGTATATTGACCTGCATACTCTCGTGGTGAACCAAAACATAATTACTAATGTCTTTGGTTACCACTGTGTGTTTAATGTGGTCGTCATTATTTTAATATACACGAGTGTAATTCAAGCCCTGTGTTTCATTCTGAAAAAGTTAGGCGGACTTCCCGCCTAAAATCTCAATAAATTAACAAATATACTAAACTAACAAAAGACTAAAGTATAGCATCAAAAAATTCGTCCTCTACGATGTCAGCTGGTAATGTACCCAAGAGACTGGCGGCATTGTCACGTTGAATGACAATGCTTATATAATCTCTGCCCAAAGTAAGAGCCAGCTCTTCTGACCTGCATTAAAATAAACCTTCTTTTTCGTTAAAACCACATCAAAGGTTAAAACACTGGCGCAAAATAGAAGCCTCTATCTAAAAACTTACACAACATAAAATGACCTCTATCTCCGCAACATAATGTAGACAAAAAAATCAACGAAATGCAACATTTTTTTCAGGTTTATAAAAGTAGGACGCGTAGAACTTCTAAAATCCTGATAAAGTCAGTAAACGTTTAAACTCATTGCCATTTTGCATTAACACTGTATGACACAAACAACTAACCAAATCACTTTCATGGCTTACAAATGTCTTTGTTTTTATGACTGACTTCTTCAGGGCAGTGCAACGTCTGTAAAGTAAATATTACTTAGCTAGGCGTTGCGCTGTTGCACCTTTAATTTTTATGCAGTGGAAACAATTTGTAAACAATAAAAGGCTGGCTTTTGGCTACTTCTCACCTTATGGTAAACGATGACGTGGCCTACGATGGAGCCTATTCACGTAGACTTAAAAGAAGAGGCTGTTCACATTCCCACTCCTAAGCTGAACCACTTTCATATGGGCTTTGCCTGACCCACAAATTAACTTTGACTTTGAACTTGACCGAGCGACGCGGCACTGCGGACTGTAATTTTTTCAATTGCTCTCTACGAGTCCCTGCCAAATGGGCGTAATAACCGATTGAGAGATCGTATCAGACGGTTATCTAACAACATCCAGCGGTTAGACGATAACAGGACACTGTAAAATGCTGTTTTTCTTATACTTGTGGAGGATAGCGGTAGCCGCGTCCTGGAGTTGACCAGAGGCTCTACAGAAAGTGCCAGTAGGTACATTAGCGAAAGCGAAATACCAGGGATTAATCACGTGCCATTTCGACAGCTCCTGTCAATCCCATACACTTTCAACGTTTTGACAATCACCTTCGCCACGCTACCGCTGACAAAATGTCGCTTGTATAGAACCGCAGAACGCATCAGAGTTTTAATAAATATCTCTTATGCAAATACAATAAATAATATGAAACCTCCTTTTCAGCTCCAGGCTCTGATTAGCCCTGTCTCTGGTTACGAATAATTAAGCGGAGACAGCGACTTTGTTTTACTTCTAAGAACATAAATGACAAAAAAAAAAAAACGAGGTGATTGAGAGTCATTTATGACTCTCAATCACCTCGAAATGAATTCAGTTTTATCTCAATGCAAACACTTGACTATTTCATTAGTTTCGAGTACCTGATAGCCAGGTATTTACCACCTAATACACCTACCGGTAAAATTCTTGGAGTATCGGACGGACGACCTTGCGCTGATAACGAAACTTCGCGTCTACTCCAAATAATTGCATGCGATAATATTGAAATCTGTGTTTTCACATAACTGTATATTTACCACTAGTCCTTCGCCCGCGACTTCGTTCGCGCGGGTTTAAGATTGCACTCAGGTATAATGTAGCATTTTAATAGTGAAAGCATTTTGGAAATCAGTCCAGTAGTTTTTGGGTTTATTCGTAAATTCTATGTTTCTCGTAAATAAGCTGACAGTCCTACGACTGTCAAGTATGAAGGGAAGTTTTTAATAAGTTTCAATTTTAAGTAAGTATTATAAAATGTAGAAAATATACGTATACCAACAAGTAGGTATGTAATAAAACATGTTAATCATCCATAAACTATGCATTATTCCGATTACCTACTCGATCTCGAAGTTACGAAGACTCGCTACCTATGGAAACGTCAATAAACTTGAGACGCCTAAATGCTCGTGGGCCTAGTTTTTAGAATAAGTTTTTCGACGGACGCGTAATTCTAAGACTCAGTAAGCGTTTAACCTAGCACGTCTCACCTCTAGTTTTATCAAGGTGCTCTGTGAACATCAGCAGCGATTCGGTGGGTGGGTTAAGCAGCGGCAGCCCCCAGAACACGTTTAAGATTTTTTTTTCAGTCATTTCCACCCGGTTGAAAATTGTGTTAGATTACAGCTAACCCAATATCTTGCAGAAAACAAAACGTCAGCCGGCTGTATCTCGGCGGGAAGGTCGTCAGCTAACGTCCTGAAGGGTGTGTGTATATACGCCTACTTAAATTCTCCAGATGAAGAGTTTTCCCTCGGCATCTTACTATAAGATTTTTTTATTACTTACAGGGTCATATTAACTACTAGCTGACCCGCGCAACTTCGTCTGCGCCACATTTTCCATTATTGCTCCGTTTCTATTTGTCTTAGCGTGATGATATATAACCTATAGCATTCCTCGATAAATGGGCTATCTAACACTGAAAGATTTTTTCAAATCGGACCAGTAGTTCCTGAGATTACCCCCTACATACAAACTTACAAACAAATTTTATCTCTTTATAATATTAGTATAGATAATATTCTTTATTTTTTTCTCATGATTAAAAACACAGTACAAAGTCATATTAATAATGAAAAATGTTTACAGAAGTGATACTCATTTACTCATTAATGCACATGTCCCAGCTGTCTTGTAGATTATCAGAAGTCTGTAAATCTGAATTATAGAATGTACTAGTGCTAAACTGTCTCAATTTATATGCATTAAGCGTGTTGAAACGTAACACAGATTTCCGCCGCAGAACCGCCCTATCGGCTTATTATGCGTACGCCTACTCTTGGCTGAACTATGGCATTATTTTGTGGGGAGAAAGTATCGACTTTCTTGACCTCTTCATTCAACAGAAGAAATGTTTAAGGATACTAATGAACATAGATCAGCGAGACAGTTGTAGGCCACATTTTATCAAGCAGCGAATCCTAACATTGCCAGCTATTTATATTCTCCAGGGTTGCATATTTGTTCGGAAAAATCGGCACCTTTTTAAATCAAATGACGAAATCTACGCAAACTATAACCGACGAAATAAGAATAGACTAATATTACCAACTAGCTTCTGCCCGCGACTTCGTACGCGTTCCCGTGGGATAAAATAGCCTTTGTGTTATTTCAGACCATAATCTATCCCTGTTCCAAATTTCACCCCGATCCCTTCAGCCGTTTTGACGTAATTGAGTAACAAACCTACACACAAACTCACTCACAAACTTTCGCATTTATTATATTAAATAACAGCAGAAATCGTAATATTTTAATTTCGCCATAACTTCAAAACCAAACGTCCGATTTTAATCATTCAAAGACCAAACATTATCTACATAAACTGTACTTAGTGATGAAATACTTTATTTTGATACGGATCAATAGCATGAGTAAAGTAAACGCGTTTAAATGTAGTAAAAAAAAATCAAGATTTTTAAATAAAAAAAAGGTTGTTGTGCCTCACTCGACATAGATAGGTACAGTGTGTCGCGGACTTTTTTGTAGATATTTATAAAATCTACTATTAATTAGACAATTTATGGTTCTATCTTTTATAGTTTAGGCAGCGTACGCAAAATAAGTAACTTTTCTGGTTGATTTTTACACCTTGTGTCCGAAAAACCCAAATATCTTACGGAACCCTATTTTTTCCAAAATAAAATATAGCCTATGTTACTCGTGGATAATGTAGCTTTCAAATGGTGAAAGAATTTTTAATATCGGTCCAGTAGTTTTTGAGCCTATTCATTACAATCAAACAAACAAACATACAAACAAAGTTTTCCTCTTATATTATTAGTGTAGATATTGCAAACTGTCGTCAGGCGTTTTACTAAGCTACTCGGTAGCCTATAATGCGTTAGCGACCATGGCTTATTATTAGCGTATTTCATGTATAACTTAGGTGTTTCTTTACCGATTTCGATGACTCTTTTTATGGAATAGTTAATATAACTTTAATTAGGGACGACTGAGAGTTTTATAAAAGTAAGAGAAGACAAATATAATCAGAAAGCTTCGAACTGCTAAGCTATCGGGAGTTACACGTGTTATTGTTCGTCAAACATAAAAATAGACATATGCTGTCGTTGGATATTTGTTATATAATTTTAAGGAGAACATTTCGGTCATACATGATTTCTGTGTAGTTTTCACCGTTAAGGTTGCACACGCAACGGAAGCTTAAAAAATGGAGTAACTTCTCCCGTTTTCCCAACATTTCCCTTCACTGCTCTGCTCCTATTGATTGTAGCGTGATGAAAAGTACACTATAACCTGCTCAGGAGTATGAATAATAATTGTACCAAGTTTCGTTAAAATCCGTCGAGTAGTTTTTGTTTCTATAACGGTTATACAGACAGACAGACAGACAGACAGACAGACAGACAGACAGACAAAAATTGTACTGATTGCATTTTTGGCATCAGTATCGATCCCTAATCACCCCCTGATAGTTATTTTGGAAATATATTTCATGTACAGAATTGATCTCTCTACAGATTTATTATAAGTATAGATCAACTGACGAATTTATAACCGGAAGGAAATGACGTCGTGTCTAAAGTTATTCGACATTATGCTTCATGCTCCGACAGAAAGATTAATCTTTGCAGCCTTTATTTATTATTTTTTTCATGAAAATCCTTTACAATTTACACCCACCGAAGCGCAGCTGACGTTCACAGAACTCCATGATAAAACTATCTTAACCATTTTACAAGTTACCACCCGGGAGGAAATTGATCATGGAAATCTGTGCCTGACTCGCGGACCATAAATAGGGCAAATGTTGTGTTTAAAATAAAATGAAAGTATAAAAGAACACTGCAACGTTTTTCTTTTTAATTTTATTGTATTTTTTTTAACAATAATTGCGAATTAAAGTAACGTCAAATAGGACGTATTTTAGTATTAAAATCAGCGTCTGGTGACGTAACTGTTGATATGCCAACGAAAAGACGGGCTTTAAATATTTGAGCCATGACAGTTCATAACCATTGACATACTGAGGGCTTAGTATGAGTTTTCTAACGTACTCGATCGCGTTAACGTTAACATTTGCTTATAATGTCAACGTGTATAGAAAGAAAAAGTTTATCCGTTATTTTCACCAGGCAGCGTTTATTCAGTTTAAGGTGGATGCTCCAGGGTAGCCCGCGAAATTCAAATATTTTTTGTTTTTTTGCAATTTGCAGGTCATCGTGAAGCTGCATGTTGAACAAAATACGATTCGCGATCGTAGAGAGCATTTATCTAAAGGATTATAACCATTTGAATCATCAATATAACTCTCTAAGTTCATATAACTCGATTGAATGTGATTTCGTGAAAAAGTCATTCAATCGAGTTGTATGAACTTAGAGGGTTATATTGATAATTAAAATGGGTATAATTCTTTAGATAAATATGCGTTACGGCCGCGAATTGTATTTTATTTAACATGCAGCTTCACACTGACCGGCGAATTGCAAAAAACATCAAAATATTTGAATTTCGCGGGCTACCCTGGCGCTTCCACCTTAAATACAAATTGGCATTTACGCTAACGCGGTCGAGAACGTTTACAAGCTCCACTAAGCCCTCAGAAGTGACTTCGATGAGTCACTTTTTGTTCCGATAATTAAAACTGTCAGTTTAAAACCGTAATTTTGGCAATAAATTAAAGCTTTTTAACTTAAGAGTGGTTTATTTTAATTGGAATACTATAAAATGAAAGCGAGATGAAAATATTGCATCCTTATTACAAAAAACAACGCATAAATAAAAACCAACTGACAAAAGTGAACCATACGTATTGAAAAAAAAAAAAAAATGAAGACCCAGTTGCTATGAAAATCAGCGACCAATAAACGAATTAGCGGTCGATTCGTCAAAGTCCATAGAACAAAAAGTTAAAAAGAAATCCTTAGTTGTACAAGGAGGCAAAAAAATCTACACCCAAAAAAAAAAATTTGAAAATAAACAGATTGCAAAATCTCAGCAGAAAAATCGCAATAAATAAATAAATTTACTTACGCAAACGATTTCGCTGATCTGCTGGGAGGAGACACCTCCAAGACTGTTAACTGCATGGAAACAGCGGAGCGATTGCACTGAGAACATGCACCGCCCAGAATGAAATATGTACCCTGATTGGAAGTTAACACTGCAATTGAATAAATTGATCTAAATTGGCCTTGCATTGAGGGAGTGATTTGCCCCTTGTGAATCAATCAGTGCAGTGCCTATTATGCCCCATAAGCCGGTACCTATATATTTCGTTGAAATAGTGGTAGGTCTGTAGTCCAACGCCTGTAGCCCCGCAATCTATTAGTTACCATCAGTTTGCTCGCACAAACTACGGTATCGGGGTCACCGACACACGTTTTGTACTTCTTTAATGCCTTTATGAACATATTATTATCATACCCCGCATTTCGTGTTTTACCCACATTTACGGTAAAGATGCTACAACCCCAATTGTTTCCTATGCTTATAATGGAATTAAAGAGGTATTATGCAGAGCATATGGGTTAATGGTTGCTCCTGATTTTTTTTCATTTTAAATCATAAAATAGCGTTTTCGCGATTTTGTCGACAAGTTACCATTTTCTGCAATTTGCGCCTCATTCAATATATCGGGTGGAGTAGATTCCATATTAATATCGGATTTCTCTCTCTTGAATCTTGAACTCATATTCTAATTAATATTATAATTAAAAGTCGCAACTACCTTTGACGTTTCTAATTGAAAATGGCGCGAATTTGCATATGAATTTGAAAACGTGGCGTTTTCAAAAACTCGAGCCCTTCCTCGAGCCTTACTGATACTACACTCGATAGGTTACAAGATGTACGTAATTAAAATGGCGCCGAAGCTCAGATATTTTAATTTTTATATACCTACCTACTCAGTATCATTCTCAATATCAAGACGAATCTAACGACACCTCTCAAGCTAAAATCTATCAACCCACAACCCACAGGGTTAGGCTACAGAGTGTGCCAAAGAAATATACATCATACATCATCATTCACTTGAAAAAAAACATCAGTGTAACAGTCGGGTAATTAGAACTACATCTATTGTCTCATTTGTGCTTTAATATTAAATTGCGACAAACCTTCTGAGCTACGCTAAAAAACGCTTCCGTTTGCGTCTGTTCGCAGACGCAGACGAACGCAGATTTTTTGAGCAAATGTGTCGAAAAAACTTATATTGTACGATGTCATAGTGACTTCGCCATATATTGGATTTAAGGTTTAAAATAACCCTTATATTCAGTACCTGGTGGACTTTCCGCTCCTTGTGCTTCTGTTCATAACGTAAGAGAGTTATTTTGTCAATTGCGATACTGATGACATAAATACGACAATATGCTATTTCGAAATAATTATTGGAAAAGTTTTGTCCTGAAACGAAAAGTTTCTTAGGAGCCGTTATTAAATCTTCAAATCCCTTTTAAGAACGTAGTCAGTATGAAAATAATATAAGAATAATTTTCATAACAACCAAGTTTAATGGACTGAGCCAAACAAATGAAAAATTAAGCCTTCGAAATATCACTGCAAGGTTTCAAAGATTACACAAGACAAAGACTCTATAACTCTGAAATATTTCCTAAACATCCAAATCTCGAGTATATTTAATGCGAAACAAAGTTATACCAAAAAAATAAATAATGGAATACTCTTCTGACCCTTCCGGTCTGGGCGAAGCGAATCAGTGTCAGACTCTTAATGAATAAAACCCACCAGAGTTCCTTCAAATGTCCATTACGTTCCAGGGTCGCGGTGACTCTTTCGAAAAAATTCTGCAACACTACAGTTTCCTTCCCCATCTTTGAACTCAGGAAAACAAGATCTTGACATATGACACACCAGCTGAGTCAACGGGATTTTGCCGTTATGTTCACAATAAAAAAATACAACCTGATGATACCAAACTATAGCATAAGTACTCTACACAAAAAAAAGTTTTTTTTTTAATTATCAACACAAAACTTTCAATATTTTCAATACTATAATAAAATATTCTTGAATCGAACGAGCGCATTCTGTATTTAAATTTTGAGTGTGTAAGATAATCGAATCGATCGAATTGGCGCGAAAACCCACGCCCAAATAGGTCCGATGATTTTTATCAGTTAAGTTTTATTCCTAATGTCTAAAAACCAGTTTGAATTACATGAGAAAACATAAATAATAATTTTCATTATCGTTTTTCATGCCTGACACGTATTTTTTATAATTTCTTAGAGTCGATTTACAATAATTGCTCATTTATAGTATTAATCGATAAGATTGAAATTTAAAAATCATCGTTTAGCACAATCGATTTGGTAAGTACACCCTCAAAATTAAAAAAAAAATATATGGTTGATGGTGGACGGCGATTATCACATTTATACACTTAGATTTTATTTTGAAAAATAGGTAGTAAACTGGCGGGTTCAAAACGAGAGAATTATTGGCGCTAACATATTATGACCTATTTATCCAATTGTTTGAATTAACAGTCATACATAAGATTTTTTAAGTAGCTTTATCAATAACAGCGTTAATAATAAGGATGTCGTATGACATATGTTTTAGGTCTAATTGGACCTAATACCGAAACGGCGCGGCGGAGGTTCGCCTGTCAAGGTCCAAATGGACCTACTACCGAACTATACGGTTAAATACTTACTTCACCATTAGCCACTAGGGTCACCAGTTCCTTAAGCTGTTCTATAGAGCCGTTGGGAACGATTTCTATGTTTACGTTCATGTCTTCGGCCTTCTTCGCAAACTTGGGCAGAAGGTGTTCCCCGACGTCTTCCGTCACTAGAACCACTCCTCCCTGCGAAGGAATAGATGTGTAAATATATTGCTACACGGCCTGGAAGTCAAACCTGTAACAGTTGGGAAAAGGCTAGAAAGGTATACACAAATTGACGAAACGCTATGGAGAGGTCTGTCTAACTAGATCATCAATAAATGAATTCATTTTTGTGTTTGATTAGCAATGGAAAGCTAGAGATAAGAATATTTTTACTCACCGTAGCAAGGCATTGCAAAGAACGATGCAGTGATCTTGAAGTGGTGCCAAAGTTCAGCACCACATCGACGGGGCCTCCACATGCGTCTGTCGTTCTCTCGATGAGCTGCTTTTCATACAGATCTTCGTTCCATTGGACTACATTCACTCTGCGTCAAATAAAGATAGTCGAGAGCTTAGTCAGTCTTCGGTAGGTTCTCTGGTTGCATAAAATATACCGGAAGCGATAAAACTAAACTAAAAAGGTTTAGGTGAATGATGACTTATGGTTAGAAAGGCAGTGAATTATTGAGAGGATAGTAAACACAGAAGTTTGGAAGATAAAGAAGATTAGTAGGTACCTGATTGCGGATCGAAACTATAACAATTGAACGACTTATCATTTTGCCTACGTCATATTGCTGTATTTAAAACGAGCATTTTCTGACAACGTCATATTATGTAAACGACATATTATACACATAGAAATTACCTACATCTTTAATTGTTTAATAAATCGCGACCACTGTCTGCATTGTCTGTCATTGTAATGTAATACTTTCGACCTAAAGGGTGTAGACTTATTTATTATATCTATGGTGGAGACCTTGTGTCTCCACACTCTCCACCCTGTCTCCCACAATATACTGTATCAACTTGTTACCTATAAACGATGTATTTTTTGTGTATTGTAGCGAGAAAATAAAACTTATATTATGTATAGAGGCCGCCCGCGACTTCGTCCGCGTATAAATTCTCGTTATTCCCATGTAAATCCCGATCCCTCGGGAACTCCGGGATAAAATTAGTAGTAGCCTATGTGTTATTCTGGGTCTTCAGCTACCTACATACCAAATTTCATGGTAATCGGTTCAGTAGTATTTGCGTGAAAGAGTAACAAACATCCATACATACCTACTCACAAACTTTCGCATTTTATTTACATTATTAATAGGATTATTGTCATACCATAGACCATCTATGACAATATTTTTTTTTACTTTTTTTGTGTAATTGTAAAAAACATTGTACACCTTAATACTCAATACTCAATACTCAATAATTTATTGCATTCCATATGTACCCCATATGTTCCATATGTTCCTCATGGGTATGTTACAGTGATACGTGCTAGAATAATAACTTTAAGAACTTAATTTCCACCTGTGACAAGCAATAAATAAATCTGAATCTGAATCTATAGACATTCTATTCCAAGAAAGTTTTGCTTAATACATGACGTATTATATCAGCTCGAACTTTATCTGGGTTCTTTAGCCATAGACTTCAAATTGATATAACAGTAACAGCAACTTTAGAGCACATGTTGAGATCATGTATTGTGTCGAGTCCACAACTACGGCCGGGTTGAACCAGAAACTAATTGACCAATAAAACCTGACTGAACTGATCCGCCTATTGTGCTGGTATAATGCAATTTCAATTGTGAACTCTTCAATGCTATTCATATGTGCCGAGATGTTATTTATTGCTCTTTCTTTGTCACGGTGCGAATATTTTTCGCGGTCGTCAGTGTTACCACGAGTTGTCACAAGCTCAATTGTGTCGCTTAGCCTGCGTTGAAGTGATATCAAATCAAATGCAATCAAACAATACGCCGACCTCAACAACCTTGGACAAAGATTGAAATAATATTTATTGGCACATGTTATTCAATCTACATCATTTGTTAGAAATACGTGTGCATCAATTGATAAGCTAAACAGAAAACATACATAATATGTATGAAAGTTACGAGTACGACATGACACAGAAATAAATATTGAGTTGAACTTACTCTTCGCATTCCTTCGCCAGAATGAATCCTTCGTCCTTGAGCGTGGCCACACAGATCCTGATGCGGTTGTTGTAGGAGGCGTGCTTGAAGTAGTGCGTGGCGATGCGCAGTGCCCACAGCGCCAGCCCGCCCGTACCCACGATCAGCACCGTCGTGCTGTCCTTCTTCGACGGACCCTCCAACACACGATTCAGACACTCCCCGGCCGTGGCCACAGTATTCGTCGCCAGTAAAGCACCAGTAGGCAACATCGCCGCGACGCTCAGCGGCAGCTGGTCAGGCACAGGCACCAAGCACTTGAAATCTGGCACGACAATATACTCCGCATACCCATTGGGCACACCCTCGTAGGGGTACAAAACAATCCTGGAACCTTCTTTGATGCCCTCTAGTCTTTCCGCAGCCTTGCCGATCGCGTCTACAACGCCGGCGACTTCATAGCCGGGGAACAAGGCACCGTCTCTTAGACCTATATGCGCAGGAGTGGCGTGAGTGTGGATGCCAAAGTTCTCCATTTCTCCTGAGAGGCTTCCGATGGAGGATATGGAAGATGTGCTGCAGACGGAGGCTGAGCGAGTCTTGTTGGCTCTGTAGCAAGCTCCTGCGTATACCACTCGTATCCTGGCGCCGTACATGGGCACGTCTGGCACGGGGACGTCGAAACTGAACACGCATTCTCTCAGGGTCGGTCCGGGTGACTCGATGGAAACTTGTCTGCACAGCTTACTCATTTTGAAATCTGTGGGCAAAGGAATTAAATGATTATCTTTGAAGATTGTTTTTAATAGACGACCCTGGATGAGAGAAACCTACCAAAGAACCGAATATATTTCTGGTGGAAAACTTGACGACTAAAGGTGAGAACTCCCTACACACTACTAAAACTTTGCTTCATTAAAGTAGTTCGTTCGAATGTGTGACAACGACATGCAACAAAGTCTGTTCAGTAATTAATTCCGCACCACAACACTAGTATTTAAACGCGGCGTCCGTCCGTGCCGAGACCGCACACAATTCTGAAGTAAGGAAAACTCACTATCTTTTAGTAAGTACACAAATCGATAAAGGAGATAACAAGGATCATAATGTAACGTAAAATTTAGTTTTCTCTATAATAGCAGCAGCTTCCGCGATTTAAAAAGATTTAGAAAAGCTTTTGACTTTTTTTACTACTTGTCATTTATTCATAATGTAGTTTATAAAAATACAGTAACCTTGTGGTTATATAAAACTATGTTTAATGTTTGATTCAATTTTTAATTATAAAAAATATGATGTTGATTTACTGTATTTTTATATAAATGACAAAAATAGTGCTTTCAGGTATGTTGTGGTCTTCTCTGGTCTTAATTTGTTATTTAAAAATAAAACAAATTTTGATTCTTTCAGTATTTTGTGTTTATTATTAATCGTAAGTATTAAAAAAGCGTTTTGATGAATTATTTAACAAATTTGCTACATTCTCAAAGATTGGACATTTTGGGAGTTGGACGTTTTGACCATTGGAAAGGAGAATTGGACATTTTGGGTATTTGGACATTTTGACACCGTTGGACATTTTGGAATATATCATTTTGGCCCTGAACGGAAAAAAAGTTTGTTCAGCGATATTTTCGCCAATATGTCGACCGATTTGGATGATTCTTCTGTTTTGTTTGGAACAGTATTTTCCCGGCGTGCGTCTGTACCATAAAAGGCACAATGTTATTTGAAAAGAATTTGGATGTAATAATAATATAATAATAATAGAATTTGGATGTTCAGTTAAAGAGAAAAACGAATCCTACAAATACTTTTTCATGGTTAGTTTGGAATAATTAGATTAGATATTCGACCAAAAACTATACAACAACAGTATTCGGAGAAAAGCAAACAGCATTTTCGTGAATTTTACGATTGCAATTCAAGAAGCACAAGTCCGAAAATTTCGAGTCCATAGCACTTTATATTTGGTACAAATCAAAGCTTGAAATGGCATACGTGCATTTACACACATAATATTCTTATTCAAAACACGATAACGTGTTTATTTCCACACATTAACTAATGATCAGTTAATGAGTGACTAAGCAATCACCAAGTCTCCACGCGCATCTCACAAACGAAACCAGCTGCATTGAGGTGCCTACATCATTAAAATACTACTGCGTGACGAATCTATTTATGGTACAAAACCTATAGGTAGTTATTGGCGAACATTTCGACGTCGCGAGTTGTTCACAGGATAATCACGTGATTGGAGTAAATAGCCAGGTATAGGTCACATGCCAGTGTTTTGCATAAAAGTAGCTTGCTTTGGCATATTGGCATAATGCTAGTAACTTACAAGCATACCAGAAAGCGCAAACGGAGGCAATGTTTTGTTGACCAAAGACACAAACTATTTTACCATTGCTTCCGACTGCGTGTAATGTAAAGTAACTTGCAATTTTTTAACATGTTTTTTTCCTTTTTAGTTCATTAATTTTAAGCAGTCGGGTTTTTTGTTTTAACAATATTTTTTTTGGATAGGAAATCAAATGTCTCCTCCCGCTCTGGGCGGAGCAGAAGGCAGTGTAGCCCACCTGTATTCCTCCAATAGGGAATATGCACGCGATTTTTTTATCTATAATTTGAATTACTTATAAGCTCCAGTAAACACTCTAGAAAATATTTTTTAAATATCTTCATCAGCGATGAAGTTATAACGCTTCAAAGATTACTTTTAGAACGAGAAGTCCGACATGGAATTTGACGTCACATTACGTGACGTTCCACTGTTAGTAATATATTTTTAGATAAAGTGTTTAGATAATAAATATTTTTTTATGCATATTTCCTATTGCCCTTAGTATACCAGGGTTACTCTTATGAACAAATTCGGCATCCCTGGCAGAAATCCTGTGTTTTAAATATTTTTTTCCACAAGACTTGGTCCGTAATTTTAGCCGACTTCAAAGAGGAGAAGGTTTTCAATTCGTCGGAACCATAGGTCGAAACCTATGTATGTTCCCCGATTACTCTTTGATGCCCCGATTACTTTTTGATGTATACAAAAATGCTATTCGTATTCGGACGTTCCGGCCACAAAATCCAAGGAGATATTAAAGATGAATGATTAAAACAAAGTTCTGTAAAAAATAAAAATTATTAGCACCTTTGTAAGTACAAATAAACATTTCTAAAAAAAATAACTTTGAAGTTTGAAAAATAAAATATGAAAACACTAGCTGACCCGTGCAACGTCGTCTGCGTAACATTTTTCATTACTGCTCCGCTCCTATTGGTCTTAGCGTGATGTTATATAGCCTATAGCCTTCCTCGATAAATGGGATATCTAACACTGTAAGAATTTTTCAATTCGGACCAATAGTTCCTGAGATTAGTGCGTTCAACCAAACAAACAAACAAACTCTTCTGCTTTATAATATTACTGCTTTATAATATTAGGTACTAGCTGACCCACGCAACTTCGTCTGCGTCACATTTTCCACTAATGCTTAGCTCCTTTTAGTCTTAGCGTGATGATATGTAGCCTATATCCTTCCTCGATACATGGGCTATCTAACACTGAAAGAATTTTTCAAATAGGACCAGTAGTTCCTGAGATTAGCGCGTTCAACCAAACAAACAAACAATCAAACAAACAAACTCTTCTGCTTTATAATATTAGTATAGATAGATATAAAACGCGTATTTAATTTTTCGTTTAGATTCTTACGTAATATAATTATATTAAACAGGGGCGTAGGGAGTCGGCCTATTATTATTTATTCTTATCATAGGGGGGAGGGGGTCTTACGTAATAAATGAATGGCGCCAAATAACTTTAAAATCGGAAGTCGGTGTCAAAAAAAAAACTAACCAAAAACTTATAAATATTTAGCCTTATTTTAGGGCAAACAACAATATATTGAAATGCATTGGCTATAATACATATATGGAGATTACTGCAACAAAAAATTGGCATTTACAACAGCAAATATGTGATTATTTTACCCATAGATATAATTAACAATTTACCTGAGGGAAATCGAATTAGATAAAAAAGGTTTTAACACCAAATGTTTTTCTATGAGCTATGCTTTTTTACAACCACAAAAACAAAACTGGTAAATAATTCATCGCCAGGTTTCTGTATTGATTTTTCATTAATACGCCGTAATCATTTCCTTGTATAAACAACAATTTTAGTGATCTCATCATTCTCGTCACCCAGGTGACTAAGCAAAAAGATCAGTTCGTTGGTTATAATTGTATTGCAAATCGTACTTCATTGCCAAATCAGATATCGGAGATAAAAATGCACTTTTCAGTACTAAGTGTAGGACTTTGTACCTTGAACCAGCGTGACAGCGTTGAAATTAACCCCTTTTCCTAGACTCTTAACTAATTTCATAATTTATCTATCTTGAAATAGTGTTCTCGGAGCAAATACAGTTATGTATATAGATAGCAGGTTAATATTATTATACTTAGGGATATCTTTTGGTGGATCTTTCTTTATGCAACTTTCTCACCAGATGACGGGCACCTCTTGAGTTTTGAACATTTTAAATTTTTATGTATGTTCATGCAAACAATAAAATCAGACCTTTTATTTGGCTTTTATCAACAGGAGAAGTGGAGACCTCCTTTAAGTAATTTTCGCTATTCCTCATAGTCTGGGATTTGGCCCACTTGGAAAATTCGCCCTGAATATGCCTAACAAAGAAAAAACATTTCACTTTTGTTTTTCTTTTAATCATTTTAAAATGTGAAATGTTTGGGTTTATATTTTTATTAAGTAGGTAGTACGATTATTCACTGACTTACCTACAGAACATATTATTCATTCACATTTTTAAACATTTATTTTAAACTTCATCGAATAGATAGTTATTATTATAGGATCGACAAAAACAATCAGGTCAATACTCTTTTAATTTAAAATAGGTAGGTATTCAAGAACGTCTAATTTCCAAAATAACTCTGAATAGGTACAATTCGGTATTCTGTAGAACGATTTTCCTCCCACGATTGTCATTGTTTACAATTTAACGAACTAATTAAATGTCGCAACGAGATTTTAAATACAGAACGTAGAACAAGGACAATCAAGATGGCTGACATATTTTTTTAGAATAGTGGTGTGGGAATGATACAGTAGTCTTGTGCCGCAAGATGCAGAGATTGATTGTGATAGGCAGCTACAATATGCAATATAGCAATAAATTGCATGCGACAATTGGCGTCAATAGCCACCTTCCGTTTCGAATACAAGGCGTGAATTGTTACGAAAATTGCTGTGACTTTTACATCACGTAGGTATTGTGGTATCTTTATTATTTATCCATTACTGACCTCTGCATCTTCAGGACACGGTAAAGATATTTACAGTATTCTCTCTTCATACAAAGGGTAGGAACGCGAGTCAAACCTACGCGCCTCGTTCTTCTGCAAGCAAGCAGTCGCGAATGCGCCGCAGTGACGAACGAACGAACTGTATGACTGTTTTGATTTTGAAATAAGTACCTAAGTGCTTAAAATGGAAAATAAACATCATAGAATATATTGTATTGGTTTTGGTTGCTTGGATTCATCAATAACGCACCCAAATATATGTATAACTAGCTGACCCGCGCAACTTCGTCTGCCTCACATTTTCCATTACTGCTCCGATCCTATTTGTCTTAGCGTGATGTTACATAGCCTATAACCTTCCTCGATAAATGGGCTATCTAACACTGAAAGAATTTTTCAAATCGGACCAGTAGTTTCTGAGATTAGCGCGTTCAACCAACCAAACAAACAAACAAACAATCAAACAAACAAACAAACTCTTCTGCTTTATAATATTAGTCTTAGAATAATAACGCATAGAAGCCGCGTCTAGAACAAAACCCGAGCAAAATCGTGTGTCCACTTCACTTTCTTTGTGTGCGTGAGCCGAATGTGTCTACGTTCCTCTAGCGCACACAGATATAGCTTTCAGTGATACCATTACCAAGCCGTTACCCACAAAATATGCATTACTATTTTGCTATCAAGGCAAGTATTTTATGTTGTTGGGAAATGGAAAAGGTAAACAGGATTTTTTATGTAATATGACATATTTTTTCGGAAGGTTTAATTCAATTTATTTAAAAATAAAAGGAAATAAATCGCATAAAGAATGAGATATTGTTCAATGCGTTTAGAATGGCTTGATGGGTTATAATTATAATCAATGTTAAAACATCGGGTTTGATATGAATTAACAGTAAGTAAAGTATTTTAAAATTACAAAAATGAGAAAGCAATGTGGGTATTTTTTTCCTCACAAATAGCAACACTGTGTTATGACAAGTTAGGTTGTTAGAATTTTATTTTATTTATTGATTTACGTAAAAATAGTGCATAGAATGTGAGTACTTATTTGTGAAATGTTATTTTATCACATTTTTTTGTTTTCCTGATGTGCTATAACATCCTTTCACGCAACAAACTGTCATTTTCAAATTTTTACTCGCGAGCTGTGTTCGACGGAACGTGACCTTGAGTACTGATGGCTAAGTTTGACGGATTGACGGATTAGGCTAAGTTTTAGTTGCCTCACTTTTTGCACTCGTACTAGGTTTCTATGCGTTATTATTCTAAGATATTAGTATAGATTTTGTACTTTACCTGGTACATAATATGTTCCTTTTATTAGGTTGGTATTTCGCTTTTTCCAACGATTATGATACCTACCTGGATTCATAAATAATTAAGTGGATAGAGTGAAAAAGTGACACGAGTGAACTACCAACGCTCGCTTTAAAAACAATTGTAGGTAGTTTCATAGGCTAGGCTATCTTAGCTACTACCATTATATAGGTATATTATTGAATTTGACGAAATATCACTATAAAATGATTATGAGAGTAATTAATGGTAGGTAGGTACCTAGTACGATTACCAGTTGGTATAATTTACTTTTTAAATACGATTCTGTAGTAGAAAGTTAGAGGCTTAGAATAATAACGCATAGAAACCTAGTACGAGTGCAAAAAGTGAGGCAACTAAAACTTAGCCTAATCCGTCAAACTTAGCCATCAGGCCGTCAGTACTCAATGTCACGTTCCGTCGAACACAGCTCGCGAGTAAATAATTGAAAATGACAGTTTGTTGCGTGAAAGGATGTTATAGCACATGAGGAAAACAAAAAAATGTGATAAAATAACATTTCACAAATAAATACTCACATTCTATGCACTATTTTTACGTAAATCGATAAATAAAACAAAATTCTAATAACCTAACTTGTCATAACACAGTGTTGCTATTTGAGAGGAAAAAATACCCACATTGCTTTCATTCATGTTTTTCATTTTTGTAATTTTAAAATACAATACTTACTGTTAATTCATATCAAACCCGATGTTTTAACATTGTTTATAATTATAACCCATCAAGCATTCTAAACGCATTGAACAATATCTCATTCTTTATGCGATTTATTTCCTTTTATTTTGAAATAAATTTAATTATACCTTCCGAAAAAATATGTCATATTACATGAAAAATCATGTTTACCTTTTCCAGTTCCCAACAACATAAAATACGTGCCTTGATAGCAAAATAGTAATGCGTCTTCCCATATTTTGTGGGTAACGGCTTAGTAATGGTATCACTGAAAGCTATATCTGTGTGCGTTAGAGGAACGTAGACACATTCGGCTCACGCACACAAAGAAAATGAAGTGGACACACGATTTTGCTCGGGTTTTGTTCTAGACGCGGCTTCTATGCGTTATTATTCTAAGGTTAGAGGTTTTGATTGCGGACCCGCGATGAGATGGTTGAAGTAACGTGGTAGTAACGTTTGTGAAGGTTTGACATCCGATAGGTGACCAAAAATATTGTTATTTCTTGTTACTCCGTGCAATGGTAATGGGGACGTAAGAATAAGCTGAGATTAAGAAATATATAATAATTATAAGTCATATTTCTTGCATATTGGTTGAGTTGGTAGGTGTTGAAGTTGGTAAAGAATTGGAGTTTGGTAACCTTCGGCGACAGTAGTTTATTTCTTTTCATTGTTTTAAATAAAAAATGTAAATTTACAATCATAAAAGTAGAAAGAATCTCAAGTAGGTAAAATTAAACATTAATAATGTTAAGGAAGTAGATGAAATTAAAATACTGGAGGCGGTCAGCACTATTGCGTGTTGGTAATTATTTCAAGGAGAGGCCCGAGTCACAATACTGGTAGATATTTATACTGTGTTCAGGACGAGCTAGTTGTTGTAGGGACATTTGACGTTAGAATATGTATAGGTACTAAGTGGCTACATACAGTATTAAACTTATTAACTGTGGCTGTAATAATAGTTGTTCGCAGTGTTGAACGCAAGACATTCTTCGTTTTATTGTTCCTTCATAGTTAAAAACGGTATAGTTATATGTCCGTTGAGGGCAATTATTTGTTTCTTTTCTTTTTTTTTATGTATTTACATAATACTCTCAATGCAATGTATTTTTTTATATTATTATATTATATACCTACAATATATTTTTTATTTTTTTTTTATTTGAGTGTATTGCAACATGTGATTCAACTGTTAGGGCGGGTTGTATCAAACAGTTGGTTAACGTAACATACGTACATTACGTACGTCAAAAAGTTACGATTACGGACGATGTTTGACGTTCGTTAAATAAGAAGCGTTGTTTCAAAACATTCTGGTATAAATTCCTGCTCATCCCAATAGTAAGTTATTGACACGGGTCCTACCTAAATAGCTTTTTTAGCATTCCACCACTATTTGTGTCATCAGAAGAACTGGTATTGAGGAATTCAAAAGAAATTTCAAAATATTGTTCTATTTGACGCAACTAAAGTAACGTAAACCAGTGCTCAGACCATCTGTTAACGTAAACGTTATATTTTACGTGCGTTAACGCTGACATTTTGTGAAACAACCCAATTTTTGATTTAACGATAGTTAGCACCATTTTTAACGTTTACGCATGCGTTAAGTGAACGTGAAACAACCCGCCATAAGGGCGGGTTGTATCAAACAGTTGGTTAACGTAACATACGTACGTCAAAAAGTTACGATTACGTACGATGTTTGACGTTCGTTAAATAAGAAGCGTTGTTTCAAAACATTCTGGTATAAATTCCTGCTCATCCCAATAGCTAAGTTATTGACACGGGTCCTACCTAAATAGCTTTTTTTGCATTCCACTACTTATTCGTGTCATCAAAAGAACTGGTATTGAGGAAATCAAAAGAAATTACACAATATTGTTATATTTGACTCAACTAAAGTAACGTTAACCAGTGCTCAGACCATCTGTTAACGTAAACGTTATATTTTACGTGCGTTAAAGCTGACATTTTGTGAAACAACCCAATTTTTTGATTTAACGATAGTTAGCACCATTCTTAACGTTTACGCGTGCGTTAAGTGAACATGAAACAACCCGCCCTTAGTGACTTACACTAGTAATAGTAATAGTGAAGAGTCTAACATCGATAATATTTAAATAACAACTCGATCAATTTAAAACAATATTTATTTTAAAGACGTTTGCTCTGTTTCTTGTTTGTTGGAGGTAACTGAGGAGAGATTATTTTTTTTACAGTGAGAAGCTGTTGTAGCTTCTTCGCACTGTAAAAATAATAATCTGAGTATACTTTTTCATAGGCTACTTTTTAATTAACCCGTAATAATGGACGGTTTCCGGTTTACGTATACGTTTATCCCTAGATTAAAACTACCTCAGGATAAAGTTAGTAATCACGAGAAGATATAGGTACTTACTTACCTACCTATTTTTTTTTTTTAATGGATAGTCGTCAAATGACTCGAGAAGTCATTTGACGATTATCCATACAAAAAGAGCGGGGGGAAGTGTCAGACTCATTCTGATTAAAACCCAACCGTGTTTTTCATACCCTTTGCGTTCCAGGGCCGCAGTAACCCTTTCGATCAGTCAATCTTAACAATTATTGATAAATGCTTTCTAGGTAGTTACTTTACTTCGAAATAACAAACACGTTTTCAAACAATGCCAGAGGCTATTGAAAAAGTGCCATTCTATTAGCGATGGCGATTGTTGAAATGTCAAAATGTAAGAGATTGATCTCGGGAAATTTCGATAGCGTTTGATAATACCATAAACTTTTGACGGGTTTGACAATCGCTTTCGCCACGCATCCGCTGACAGAACGTAAGTTCCGTAATTCTATTCTACAAGCTAATAAATTGTGAGATCGACTAACACTCCTGTTTTGGACGTAGGTATCAGAAAATTATGTTGCAAATTGTGAATGCATTTGCTTTTAAATTTTATCGATAGCCGCAATCGCATCACATGTGTTTTATTTGTAAACACGACGTTAGTGTCACCGAATTTACAAACAGAAAGTTTTTAATAAATCGCTTACGCCTGTTAGCTCATTCTTCCAGATGAAGACACAATCACGTATATTGTAAACTATCTAATTTCAATGAGATTTGTTGTATTCGAAAAGATCAGGGTGCTAAGTCTACTATTTTTCAAGGTTTAGGATCACTCGGGTGTGTCTGTCTGTCTCTCCGTCTGTCACAGCCAGTTTTCTCCGGACCCACTGGACCGATTCTGTTGAAATTTGGTACACATTATGGACTTTTGTGACCCAAACACGGACGCGGGTGACATATCAAATGAAAGGGCTTACCTACTTACTGTGAGGGTTTTTTTTTTTTTTTCATGATTTTAACATAAATGTTTTGAAGTTAGGTTCTTATTCAAGAAATTAGACGAAAAATTACCATCCCCCCCCCTTATCTCCGAAACTATGTAGGTTAAAATTTTGTAAAAAATGGGGCACCTATAGATTACAGGACTATAAAAAGTCTAATATGTTAAAATTACATGTTAAAAAAAAATTCGTTGGGAACCCTTTGCACGCGAGTCTGACTCGCACTTGGCCAGTTTTTAAGAAGCAACGTTCGCATTCGCATCAGTATGGAAATTCAGGCTTTTTGACAGTTTACGATTGACATGCAAATGCGAATGTTGCTTAAGAATTAGGAGAATTCGCTCTCTGTTCACAATCATAAAATTATATCTAAAGGAGTTTATAATCTAATCAAGATTAATTACAAAGAATCTTGCGGTGTTTGCTAAATCCTGTAAGAATACTTTTGCGTAAGAAACTGGGTGAACATAAATCACGCAATTGAAGTGACATGACAGCTAGTAAATACCACCAATTTACGTGGCGTCAGTTCTAAAATAAGAATAACTTCTTAATTAATGAATATTTAAGACTCTAGCATGAACTTGTTTCATGTTTGATGTATTTATGATAATTATACTCGGTACTCCATACTTCACGCACGATATAAACAATATTAGGACTATGGAGTCCTAATATTGTTTATATCGTGCGTGATGCTTTAATATCTATGTATATCTATACTAATATTATTTATACTAGTCTATATCTATACTAATCTATACTAATATTATAAAGAGGTAACATTTGTTTGTAAGTTTGTATGTTTGTAAGTTTGTATGTAGGGGGTAATCTCAGGAACTACGGGTCCGATTTGAAAAATTATTTCAGTGTTAGATAGCCCATTTATCGAGGAAGGTTATAGGCTATATATCATCACGCTAAGACAAATAGGAGCCGAGCATTAATGGAAAATGTGACGCAAACGAAGTTGCGCGGGTCAGATAGGTAGTGTATTATAAGAGCAAATTATTCCATTCATATTTTACCTCGATCTTATTGCGAATAGATTCTCTAAATATTATTGTCACTGGAAAATGGCAGAATTCGTAAGGTTGTAATAAATCTTGATTATATTATAATTTAAATAGAATAGAAAACATTTATTCGACACAGACACAACACAACAGCAAAAACACGTTATAAAAAATAAGAGAAGCAAAGACATGAAATAAAGAAAAAGAACGGTACAGTAAAATCGTGCTGAGCCATGCACATAATTTCTCGTTAATTTATGAAAAAACAGTTTTGTATACAATAAATCCCAGAATTTACAATCTCACGGCGTTTGCCACTTTCATGTGACATATACAGTACGAAGTAGTCTATCTTTGCCTGTGCGAAGTACGTCTCAATTGGTTGCGCAGGATGTCAATTTGACAAGAAACAGAACAGCGCATGCGCGAGTAGGTCGTGCATGGCATCTCAGTCGCTCGTTTACGTTCAATGTATACTTGTGTCCCGCTTACTCAATGCAATACGACTGTTGACGCAAAAAGTCTTACAGGGTGTTGTTTTAAGTTATTTATTTTGGTTTTTCTTACTGTTTCATTTGTTTTGTGTGTTCTTGTGGTGTATGTTTGTTGTGTTAGTTTGTGACCTTTTTATTGTTACTGGTGGTTTCTTACTCGTAATTAAATACAAAACGTATAAACCAGAAAAATATTCTACGACCTCTATTTTTCTACCTGCGCGGTCGTCACTAAAACCTAACTTCGGAGCGGCAAAGATAGAAAAATGTTACTGTTCAATAAATCCAAAAAAGTTTCCTATAACATCAGTCTTATTTAGAAAAAGAATTTACAATTTCACGCGATGTTTTACGATTTTACTTCGTTTGCCACTTTCCGGTTACATATTATGTACTTACAATACATCCCATCCAAATGCAATTATAGTTTCCGATACATCCATGGCTTATTTAGAAAAAATAATTTACAATTTCACGCGCTTTTTTACAAGCTTACGGTGATTGCCATTTTCCGGTGACATTAGAAAACGTTTTACCCACGGAAAAGAAAAAAACCGTTTTTTCTGTTCCGTGGTTTTACCAAACTACACTGTGCTTTGGTTTTCTGGGAACTTTACTTCACTTTTGTTTTTTTTCACTCTAGCTTGGATATCTTGGAGATTCCAATATTAATTTATTTATCTTGATGTAATTTGGTGTCAAGCACATTTGCGTCGAAAAACTGAGGGTTGAAGTTTTGTAGCCTAACAATTTATGGACAATTATGGAAGTAGGTATCCAAGTGCATTTAAGTACTTTAACAACGAAAGTGTGAGAGGTGGTGGGGGAGGTTATAGATTCAGAATATTTCCCACCAAATTTCGAATAGTTTTTTTTTTTCTAACTAGCTAGGTTAAATGTTATTGCTGTCATTTTAATTCCTTGTATTTATATTTACAAAATCATTTTACAGAATAAAAAAGACAATTTTTTCACTGGACGTACAGTCGCCGGGCACATCAAGCTACCCGAAACTGTAAAAATTTTCCCAATCAACCTTGAACCTTATTCCTTCAGTTATAAAGTTGAAAATCTATTGAAGAAATTTGACAGATTATTGTAGATTGATGTGCTGGCGACTGTACCTAGGTCTAGGCAAGTACATCAATTATTATGTAAGTAATAAGAAGTGTAAAACAACTGAGCGCAAAATTATACCGACACGAAAATATATAGGTACCCACACATGCAATCTTTTGTTTTGTTTTGAAGAACCACATTCCTTTGTTTCCTCAACAAAAGAAAAATTATGAGTTTTTCCTGTAGGTGATTGTCAACACTGACTTAGCAATACAGCACAGACGAAGGACTCACCTTTACTATACACAAGACACAAAGGTTGGCCTATTTTACTGTTTATTCATGTGTTATTAGTGTTATTACGCACTCTGTGCTGTTTTAATTATATTACATTTGTAAAGCAACAAGCGCCCACATCAATACTAAAGTCCACTTCGAAATTCTATGGCTCTAAAAATAGTGAGTGAGCGAGAGGGGGTCTGATAACGACAACCGGGTGTTTTGAATATAATAGTAAACATAACAAGGCCAGGACAATGAACGCGATCACCCCGTAGTCAAGTGACCGCACTAAACATCGCGAAATTATATAAACACATCACTATGACCTTCCCTTACACTGAAGGTCACAAAGAAAATATAAAAATCCCAATGAGGACAAGTTAACACACTAAAAATACATTTCTGAGAATTTTAATTAAGAGCATCTCTGAGAATCCGCGCGAGCAATTACATAAATAATGCGTTTTAAATATAATAATACATCAACATTTTAAATCGTAAATTAACAATGAAACTAAGCCTTCAATTTCACGCACGTAGGTTTCTTACCTGATATGTTGATCAATGAACACTTTAAATTTGTTTCAGCAGTCGCTTTCTGTGCCTATATTTTAAAATTCACGTTTTTATTTACAAGGACAAAAGACAGACATGACGTCACTGACGTTTTTAAATTACGTTCCCTTTCTTGATAAAAATGCGATCTTGATTCTTGAACCCCACGCATGCTTAATGCTTTGTTGTAATCACTGGCAACGAGATTCCAACCGCGGTGCTTTGCGTAGAATGAAACGTTTTGAGATTATTTAGCGCTTGCAACATTAGGCAGGGATACTTCGAAAACCATTTACAACACAACATATTTTTCCTAATTTCAATGACGATAGAACAGACAAAATATTAGACAAAATGTTTTTCTGACTGCTAATAGTGTACTGTTCAGAATGTTAACTCTAGTTAATAGCTATTGGTTTCTAACAAACCAATAACTTGTTAATTTGTCATCTTAAACACATCTTTAAATAATGAAGACAGCGTTAATATTAACGCTGTTCACCGTCACTAAAAATATTAAATTTTAGTCACTCTAAACTTGAAGTTTCGAATGCGTTTTTGTTTTTCATGTTTCAATATTCGTAGTTTTAGGTAGCACGTTTAAAAAAAAAGGTGGCTTTTTTTCATCTGGCAACTCAGATCGGCGTGGGTTTCGATGAATATTTGTTAGCGTGGGTTGATTGTTTTAATTATTTACACGGAATTAAATCAAAAAGTGCACTAATACCGACGTAACAAAAAACATAAACCGCAGTATGGGTAAGTCAATTATTTACTACCATCAATTTGCAGCTGGCGATGTGTCTTTTGTTATTGATTGATGTCATCCTCGGGGTGGTCTATCGGTGAGAAGCTTTATTTTTTTACGCCTTTGACTATTTGTGCAGGCGCAACCGTGTTAGGTCAAAATAGTGAGTAATTGGCTGCTTAGAAGCAAAGCGATAGTTAGTAAAACTTAATTAATGTTTGAAGTTTAACGTATATATTGTGCAAATTGACGTTTTGCGATAAGATGATTGTTATTGTACGAGAGCAATGCAGTTCGAATCAGTCGGTGCAGTTCGCTTTGCACTTGTTAAGGGCTATGCACCGTGAGATGATCGTTAAAGATGTGCCTCTGTCTAAGTAACTACCTATGCATAAACTTAATGGAAGAAAGCAAGCTAAATAAACGATTGTTTTCAGTTAGTACCTACATTCAGTCAGTTCATGAAAATGATCCTTTGACATTTGGACATTCATTAACAAAACAAGAACTTCAAATGCACATCTTGATTGGCACTGACTTGTGTGTTTGGGAATTTGAATTTTGAAACCAAGGTTTTCTTTTTAATTAGTTTGTTAACTTTTAGTCTGCTTTTTGATCAATGTTTATTGTGTCTTTTCCTGCCCTTAGTGATTCAACAAAGGCTTTAAGTGGTCTATGACAGTGAAAATTTGGGGGTATTATGGGAGGTAAATCCACAAACCATCCTATTTATACAACATTTCATAAGATAGTTCAACCCAATTAAAACTAATTGTATTTTGTATGTACTTGCAGTTTTCGGATTTTTCTGTTTGCTCATCTCGTAAGGGTAGTAATGTTTTTTCTTTAATACAAACATTTTTTTGTTTTTGCAACAAAAACAAATGTAATCAATTAACTGCGGTTGTTCTGCCATTATGTGCATACATAAACTTCTTCAATTCATGGTTATTTACAATAAAGATAATCTAATAAATAATTTGTGTAATCGCTACAATTAGTTAACAGCTATAACTTTTTGTTACTGTGATGCAATAGGTGGTATCGAACTGCACTTAGTGAGCCTGAAGTGGCCAGTTTATGGGTATCTGCATGTATAAATTGAAGATTTTTAAACATTTGTTTGCCTATGGTGCTGCTTGTTTTTTGCAGCACCAGTTAGCTGTACATTTTTGAGCTAACTCAATCTTAATAAATATGCATGCTCATACATTTGATTAAAGAAAGAAAATTTAAAGTCAAAATAGTTATTCCTTTTTATTATAAGTGGTCAAAAAAAAATCTGTAGGTACAATATGCCCTCAGTTTGTGATTGCAGCACAAACTTACTTCTAATACATATCACTGGATCCACATGAATGTGTTAGTTATATACTGTTTTGATAATGACAGCAAAGGAGTAGAACTCTCTCTCTATTCTATTTCCGACACATACAACCCTAATATTAACAGTTAACATTCTTCTTCTACGTAAACTCACTTCATCATCGATTTTGTCTCTGTCACCTCTGACCTAGACTAGAGTCAAGAGCAAGCTCATCACAAATAATAAAAAAGAATACGTGTCCCTTTTGTTTTCACAAGAAAGATTTCTGCCAATTTAAAAAAAATCACGTTAAAGCAAATAAAAAAGGATTTTAAAACAGTATTCAAAACAATAAAAAGGACCAAGGGTTTGCTTGGACAAGTAATATAAGAACCTCGGATGGATAGCCAGCATTGCCTAAATTATTTAACTACGCATCATTTAACAATCTATACTAATATTATAAAGCAGAAGAGTTTGTTTGTTTGTTTTCAACTCTCAGGAAGTACTGGTCCGATTTGAAAAATTATTTCAGTGTTAGATAGCCCATTTATCAAGGAAGGTTATAGGCTATATATCATCACGCTACGACAAATAGGAGCGGAGCAATTATGGAAAATGTGACGCAGACGAAGTTGCGCGGGTCAGCTAGTATTCTATAAAACTTACATTAAATCACTGTTCAGACTGAAAACCACTGAGTTAGTGGTTTTATGTAGCTAATGCGGGCCACACACCTACAAGTAATTTTGTGAAGCAGGCTGGTTCAAACTTTCATGAATTAGAAATACGAAATTTAGTGTTATGACATTTGACAATTTTTGACCCGATTTTCCCACAGACATTTATGCCAATTTTTCAGATTCAGATTCATTTATTATTTGTCACAATTGAAAATTAAATTTTTAAGCATGTTCTACTACATGGATGTAATCCAATGTACCATCCAAGGTAACCTTGGTGGGAGCTTGTTTTATATACGCGAATTTTGTTTGAATTTGGATTGCATCATTGATCAACAGCTCCGACGCTGACCGTAAAATATATATATTTTTTTTTCTCTGCGTGTATTTGCAATCAGCCCTAAGGCTATGAGCAAATGTGTTTTGTGATGCTAACATGCGGAGTGGCTTCCCATTGAAAGCATCTACCCATCTGCTGCCCAGAGCTACTGCCGGTCTTGTAGCTCTAGGATATGATGACGTTTTAGTCGTCTCACATACTGGTCTATGGTGAGTTGGCGAGCAATTTCGTTAGGGCGATGGATTAACCGTTCTCTGTATTTAGCTGCCAAACTCCGAATTTCCTCTTTGATCGTCCTCATTTCAAGGTGCTCGTGAATTTCATTGTTGGTTATGTACCATGGCACTTCTGCAATTGTCCCTAGGATCTTGTTCTGTAGTCGCTGGAGTATATTAATGTTGGAATCGCTTGCACTGCCCCATAGTTGCAGACAATATGTCCAAATGGGCTTTAGGATAACTTTATATATCAGCAGTTTGTTGTCCAAGGAGAGCCTCGAGTTCCTTCCTAGCATCCAGTATAGGCTGTTATACTTTAGCTGAAGCTCCTGCTTTTTACATTCGATGTGGTGCCTCCAGTTAAGTTTACGATCTATGTGTAAGCCAAGATATCTTACATGATCACTGTGGGGGAGAGTACATTGGCGCAACTTGACTGGTGGACAGTTTCCTTTTTGAGGGTGAATGTCA
The DNA here is from genome assembly GCA_963859965.1 of Ceramica pisi. Lineage (NCBI taxonomy): Eukaryota > Metazoa > Arthropoda > Insecta > Lepidoptera > Noctuidae > Ceramica > Ceramica pisi. The sequence goes on along the minus strand of OY982527.1, from coordinate 35,628,031 downwards.
CCTGTACAGACTTTGCAGCACTAGCCTTTATTTTCCATCTTTGGAGCCATTCGTTTACTTCGTTAAGAGCTTTCTGTAAGTTCTCTGATGCCAGTCTTGCATCGTTGTTACTTGCTAATATAGCGGTGTCGTCTGCAAATGTAGCCGTAGTTACACCTGGCGTTAGCGGTAAGTCAGCAGTGTACAGCGTGTAAAGCATGGGGCCAAGAACAGATCCCTGTGGCACCCCGGCGTATTACTTTCGTTCTAAGGACTTTCTTATGGTATCACATACTCTGTGGGCTTGTTCCACTGTGCCATGGCGTTCTCTAAAGCCGAATTGATGGTCTGGTATCGCTTTGCGCTCCAAGAGACTTGGCATAATTCTGCGAAGTATTGTCTTCTCCAGTACCATGGATAGAGTAGGCAATAGGCTGATTAGCCGATATGAGGTTTATTCTATCATCAATTTGCCAGCCTTGTAAATCATGATAATTTCTGAGACTTTCCACGCACTCGGGAAGTACCCTATTCGCAACATGGCATTGAAAATTATAGTGATGAAGACAATAGCCTTTCTCGGTAGTTCCAGCATCACTTCTTTTGTTATCAGGTCGTAACCCGGTGCCTTTTTACTGTCCAGCCGTTTGATTATTTTTATTACTTCCGCGGGCGACACAGGTCTAGGGGGGAAGGTCCATTTGAAGATCTTGCCTTAGGATGTGATCAACATATTCTTCTGATGAGTTGTCTAGTGATTCATTCGGTTTAAAAACGCTTGTAAGATGATCTACAAACAAGTCCGCTTTGTCCTGGCTTGTTCTGGCCCAGTCATTTCCCTTTTTTATTGAGGTTTTTGGTATGTTAGGTCTGTCACAAGAACGGGTGATTTTCCAGAGCGAGTAGCTGGTGGCTTTAGTAGCAGTTAGGGATTCCAACTTTGATTCCATTGTTAAGTCATTGGCTTTCTTTATAGCTTCCTTCAATTCTACAATGGCTTTATTAAGGACGGCCTTAATGAAGCCATTGTAGAATTGTAGTCTGCGTTTATCCTGCATTATCTTTATTTCCAATGGTACTTTTGTGGTCTGGTTCTTATGTTCGGAAGTAGGCGTGCTTCTCCATGCGGCAACTTGTATGAGATTAGTAAATTGCACTACTGCTGTTTCAATTTCTTCCGCTTCTTTGAGTCTGTTCTCTTCTATGTGTTCACTCAAGGAGGGCCAATCAGTATGCTGGTTGTATAATATTGTGGGTCTCTCGATTTCAATAATAGTTGAACTGATAGTTAGTAAGACTGGGGTGTGATCAGATGACCCATCAGCACATGCCTCGATCTTCATGTACTGTTTGGAGAGTCCTTTTGTTAGAAAAAAGTCGAGTATATCCGGGATTCAATTGTGATCGGCTGGCCAGTTGGTAGGTTCTGATGGGGCAATTGTACTTAAGTGGTTTATATCGACGCTCAACTTTAATTGTCTTCCCCTAGTTGTTATTAGCCTTGAACCCCAGTGGACATGTTTGGAGTTCCAATCGCCTCCTGTTAAGAAGCGATTTCCTAGACTTGAGAAGAAGTGAGAGAACATGTCGGAGTCTATTCGATGTTTTGGAGGACAGTATACAGCCGAGACATTAAAGTATCCACATTTGTCTTGTATTGCGACTGTGGTGGCTTGTATGTGCTCGGTTTTATTTTCAGGTAGTAGGTGGTGCTTTATTTTTTCCCGAATAATTATAGCTGATCCTGCATGGCCTGTACCGTCTGGGTGGTTTGTAGTGTATATCTGCAATGGAACCCTTTGATTTTGACATTGGTTTTGTCCGTGCAGTATGTTTCGTATATTAGAACTGTCTAGTTTGTGCTCAGCCATTAGTATCTCGAGCTCATCTTTATTGGGTGAGAGTCCATTTATGTTCCAAGTAGCCAGTCTTAGCCCAAGGCCTGTTAACCTTGTTGTTTGGTTATGAGCGTAGTCATGAGGCTCATTAGAGAACTCATTCTTTGTCAGATCAAGTCGAATTTCTCGTTTTGTTTGGTGAGGAGAGTTTCTAATACTGTTAGGTTTTGGTTTACATTAGGAATGGTATTTTCTAATGGCACTTTGTCTGGCACATTTCTGGCAGCTTTGGCATATGAGAATGGTTCATTTTCTTTATTAATGGAGAAAGATTGTTGGGCAGTATTTCTTTGGGGGTTTGTTTCTCGACTTGTGTTGTCTTTTGCAATAGTACGTCTATCAGCTCTTCGATGGCCGTATTTGTTAATTTTTCTGGCAAGAATTTCTTCGTACACCTCACAGCCCTTATAGTTTGCCGGGTGGGAGCCTTGGCACAGTGCACATTGGGCTGGTGTATTTCTATCGCGCTTTGGACAGCCTGAGGTTTTATGTGCCTGCGCACATTTCACGCAGCGGAAAGGCCTCATGCAGTAATTCTTTGTGTGCCCATATTGCTGACACCGTTGGCACTGCACTATTGAATTTTTCTTCTTGGGATTTCTATGGATACAGATTAATGGTAGATGTATTTGATTTCTTGTGAAACAAAAGAATAGTCAGTAAAAGTCAGTGAAGCTTACCATGTGATCCTCAAAGCTCGGAGACGCCTCGCGGTATTGTCCATACTTTTATACAAAAGCACAACCTTGTCACTCGCATAGCGAGTGCACAATCTATGCCTTACGTCATTTACTATGACGTAGTGGTCACAATCAATGACGTATAGAATTGAATGGCGGAGGAATGGCTTTGATTTGGTGCGCTCTTCGCTCTTTCGGCGCTACGAAATTACTTAACTCTTTGAACGCTGCCGCCACGGTGACTTCGTTCTTTCAAGGAGCATGGAGATATCGGACACAGAAAAAAAAATACTAACTAAGTTTTAGGAAACTGAAAATAATAGGTAATACTTCCTTGAAACTTATTAATAGTAAGCTGTGTTTGATTAAAGTTGCGGGGATCTTTTGAAATTAATTATAATTAAATCGTATACCGGTAATACTAGAAACATTCACAGAGCTTTATTTATATTGCTGAAGGATACTCGAATTTTACTCGAAGAGCTGGGTGGGACCGCAAAGCTGCTTTTCTAAATTAATTTCTCGTTTTGTTTGGTGAGGAGAGTTTCTAATGCTGTTAGGTTTTGGTTTACATTAGGAATGGTATTTTCTAATGTCACATTGTCTGGCACATTTCTGGCAGCTTTGGCATATGAGAATGGTTCATTTTCTTTATCAATGGAAATATACTCGAATTTTACTCGGAGAGCTGGGACCGTAAAGCTGCTTTTCTAAATTAATTCTGTTCTTAGAAAAGTACTGATACTAACCAACTTTAAAGGTTACAACTGTATAAACAAGTACATTAATTTTAATGCACGTTTAGTATGTGGGTTCTAGGTTCTGTCCCACATTTCTTTTGCGCTGGATTGGAGAATACACTAAGGTTCAGTGAAAATTCCGTTGTTCGATTTGAAGATTTAATGTTCACAATACACAGTCATATACACAGTTATAGGCATAAATCACATAAGAGTTAATTAAAAGTCAATCACAGGAGTTTCATATAAGAGTCAAATAGAAAGATCACATAAAATAAGGCACATAAGAGTCATAAGAATAAGGCACATAAGACAAGTAAATAAGAAAATATTAAAACATTAAAACCAGAATACTGAACCATACTATTTACAATAAGAGATCTGTAGAACTGTTCAACTGTATACACTCTGAATTAAAATGCTAGGATTCTCCTAATATATGTTCGTTCCTGTGGGCGCAAGTAGTGATGGATTCGCCCTACTGAAGACCAATCGATGTTCGGTGGGTTGGGCCTGATTTTGGTCTGACCAATCACAGCCCTCTGTCCTTCGTTCAGGTCTGGACAGGTTCGGACAAGTTTCGACTTGTCGAGCAGACCGTTGGTGCTTCCTAATTAGCATATTTTTATGTATGAAAGTATCTTATAGTTTGTTTAGAGAGAAATTAATCAGATATCAATGTAAACAAAGAGTAACTAAGATTATTAAAGACTATTTACAATGATTTTAGGCTAATAAGCTTCTAATTAGTTGGTTTGCGTGGGCGTCCTGCACATTCCTCCCGCCGTGCGTCGTCCGCCGCTGACGACGCAGTCGTAGATGGTGCAGGATCGCTGCTCTCGATCGGGAGCACTACTATCTTCTTTACTGGACGTCGTAGGGTTCCTCCTTTTGTCGTCACGTCCACCGTTCGTATGACTCCGTCCGGACCGGGAAACGTAGCGCTGATGCGTCCTCTGATCCATACGTTTCTTGGAAGGTTCCCATCCACAATGAGCACTAGGTCTCCGACCTTTGGAATCGTCCCCTTGGTGTGTGGCTCTCTGCGATTCCGTAATTCTGGGAGGTATTCTGTAAGCCATCTGTTCCAGAACATATCGGCGAGTCTTTGAGCCGCACGCCAGCTTGCTCGTAGATGCAGGAACTGTAGAATTCTCCTGTAGCTCGCAAGTATTTCTCCCAGCGTGAAAATCTGTTGACGTCTGGTATGGCTTCTTTGATTTGTTCGTTCTTGTTAGACAAAGTACAGGTCTTCTCTTCCCCTGTGATTATAATGGGGCCTTTGTCATCGCTTGGCCAAGTTTCCGGGGGACCGAGGAGAAATTCTGGGCCTTTGAACCAACGATGTTCTTGACAGTAGTTCTCTGGTACGTCTCTTGTGGCGTCGTCTGCTGGGTTCAGTTTTGTTGGTATCCAGCGCCATTCGTTGGTGGAGCTATGTTCTTCGATTGCCGCGATGCGATGAGCGACATACGGCTTATAGGATCTGGATCCTGTCCTGATCCATGACAGTGTAGTTCTACTGTCAGTCCAGAACGTGGTTGATTCTGGCTCCTGTTCATGTTCTTCTTTAACTGCTGACGCTATGCGTGCGCCAATCACTGCTGCTTGCAGCTCCAAACGAGGGATCGACATCAGCTTCAGTGGCGCTACCTTGGCTTTGGCTGTGATTAAGCAGACGTAGATTCTTCCGTCTTTTGTGACTGTTCGCCAGTATGCTGCTGCTACGTAGGCTGATTCGCTAGCGTCTGTGAACACGTGGAGTTGTAGGGACTCTGTGGCGCTGAAACCTGGGTATGTTCGTGGAATGGACATGTGTTCTAACTTCTTTAAGTGGATGAGCCATTTCCTCCAGCTGGCGGCCAGGTCACTATCCAGGGTTTCGTCCCACGTTGTTCCACGACGCCAAACTTCTTGTAGTATCTGCTTAGCTCGGATGGTGACCGGAGACACAAGTCCCAATGGGTCAAACAGGGACATCACTATTCTTAGAGCTTCTCTTTTTGTCGGTGTCTCGTTCTGTAGGACGTTCTGAGGGATACGCGCCAGATTTAAGTTGAAGGCGAGCGAGTCATCTGTTGGTTTCCATATTAGACCGAGAACTCGTTCTGTCTTGATGCTGTCGTCCAGCTGGATTGTGTCTTCGGTTTTGGCGATTTCCCCTAGTGCTTCTAGAAGGGCGGTGGAGTTCGATGACCATTTCTTGAGTTGAAAATGCGCTTCTTTATGAATGTCGCGCACGGCTTGTGAGACTTTCACGGCTTCTTCTAAAGTTTCAAAGTTATTCAGATAGTCATCCATGTAATGCTTTCGTTTGATAGCGTTTACTGCTTCTGGATGTTCATGCTGGAATCTCTCGGCATTCGTGTTTTTTACGTAGATTGCCGTCGCTGGTGAGCAAGAAGCTCCGAAAATCAGTGATTTCATGCGGTATTGTTTTGGCGGCTGGTCATCTCTTCGTTCTCCTCGCCACAAATATCGCAGGGCGTCTCGATCTTCGGGTCTTAGTTCTATTTGCAGGAACATTTCGGTGATGTCAGCAGTCACGGCGATTGAGTGCTGACGAAAACGCATTATCACTCCTGGCAGTGATTGTAGTAGATCTGGGCCAGTGAGTAGTTGGTCGTTCAGTGAGACTCCTCTAGTTTTAGCTGCAGCGTCGCAGACGATCCTTAGCTTGTCCGGTTTCATGGGGTTAAACACGGCAAAGTGGGGTAGGTACCATGTTCGACATTTTGATGTCGTGAGTGGAGCTGGTTCGGCGTATCCTTTTGATACAAGTGCTTCCATCTGTTCGGTGTACCTCTTCTTTAGTTCTGGATCTTTGTCTAGCTTCTTCTCTACACTAATGAGTCTGTTCAGAGCGTTGTCATAGTTATCTGGCATTTTGAGGTTTTCATCTCGCCACAATAATGCCGTTTGATACCTTCCTTCTGGAGTTCTGGTCGTGTGTTGTTGCAGGATTCGAAGAGCCTTTTCTTCAGGATCATTGGCGGGCTTCTTCGGGTTGACTTGCACATTGTCCATCGTGATGTATTCTCTCACCAGCTCATGAAGTTCGTTGTCTGTTTTAGCATGTCTGATGAAGTTCACTCTGTGCCCAAGTGCTCGTGTGTGGCTGCCATGCAGGACCCAACCCAATGGCGTTAGTGAGGCCACCGGTTGACTCTTCTTTCCTGTTCTGACCTCCGTTGCAATGAGGAGATCCCAGTTGTCTTGGCCAATCAGAAGCCTAGGTCTTGCATCTTCTGTTACTATATTGATGTCGCGAAGATGTTCACAGTCTCGGACCGCTTCTTTTGGAATTCTTTGTGCGGCTAATTCTAGCTGCTTGATGGTTCTTGCATGTAGTTTGCGTTCGGATGTGTGAAGGCCTTTGATGAAGAAATTCACTCTTCGAGATGACACGTCGACTGTGGGTTCTCCGTCGAATGATGCTATTCGAAGTGGTTCGCTTGATCCCTCTGCTCCAATTTGATTGGCTAGGCTCTCGTCGATCAGAGTTACTGTAGAGCCATCGTCAAGGAGTGCGTGGGTGTCGACAGCTCCCGCCGGTCCAGAGAGGTGTACTGGTATTATTTTGAGAAACGATACCTTCGGTGTCCACATTGAATGGACTTTCTCTTGTTCTTCTTTGGGGCAGTCGGTTTCTTCCTTTTTCTTAGTCGCTGCGCTAGTGGCGTGTAGCATCTTGTGATGTAAATGCACACAGTTGTCTATCTCGCATTTCTTCGGTTTGCAGCTGTGTTGTTTTGATCGGAATCGGAGACAACGAAAACACAGGCGATGTTTCTTTGCGATGTCCCATCTTGCATCAATAGTTGCCTTCTTGAATTGCTCGCATTCCACTATGTTGTGCCCCTGTTGGTTACATAGGCCACACTTCGGTTTGTTTGTTTCTTGTGTGGCATGTACTCGCTGCTGACGTCGATGTGTGTTCTGAGGAGTTGGGGTTGTTGCAGCGATGTTCTCTGGTAATGCATAGGGGCTGCATATTTCTGCTTCGATCTTGATGAACCGGGTAAACTTCAGAAGGTCAGGTTCATTTCTGGGTTGTGCTGCTGAGAACTGGTACCATTGTCTTTTCAGGGTCGGGGTAAGTTTCTCGACCATGGCTTTTGTGACTTCTGGGTTGAAGAGGTAGTACTCACAGTTGAGTGCTTGCATAGTCCCAACTATGTTTTCCACTTTGGTGGCGAAGGTGCAGACTTCACGCGGAGATTCGGTGAGGCGAGGTAAAGATCGGAGTCGTTCCATCTCGGCCATCGCTATTGAGTCTGGTCTACCGAAGCGTAGCTCGAGTGTCTTCATGATTTCGTTCGGATCTGCGTTCACTATTAGTAAGCCTTGCACGGCTTCCTTCGCTGTACCTCTCAGACTTCTTCTAAGTCTTGACATGTTTTCTATCGCTGAGAGTCGATGAGCTGTTTCACAGTAGGCGGCTCTGAAGGTTAGCCAGTCTTGATGAGCTCCGTTGAAGCAGGGTAGTTCGCTGTGTTTCATTGGTTGCTGGTACTGTGCGGTCTGCACAGCTTGCGTGATTGCAGCGGCAAGTTCCCTCATGTCCGTCCTTTGTTCTTGAACGGACAGTGTCTGCATGACGTTGGCTGACGGCACAGGTGGAGGTACCCAGGGCATGGTATTAGGCCCTGGATGATGCTGCGCCGTAGTGTAGATCGGTCGCCATGAAGAGTTCGTTGCCACGTATGTTGAGTACTGTGGCCAGGCTGCGGTGACTGCTGGCAGCGGGTTCGGGTTCTGCTGCCAGGCTGCGGTGGCAGCTGGCGGCTGGTTCAGGTTCTGCTGCCAGGCTGCGGCGGCAGCTGGCGGCGGGTTGTTCGTGTTCTGCTGCCAGGCTGCGGCGGCAGCTGGCGGCTGGTTCAGGTTCTGCTGCCAGGCTGCGGCGGCAGCTGGCGGCTGGTTGTTCGTGTTCTGCTGCCAGGCTGCGGCGGCAGCTGGCGGCTGGTTGTTCGTGTTCTGCTGCCAGGCTGCGGCGGCAGCTGGCGGCTGGTTGTTCGTGTTCTGCTGCCAGGCTGCGGCGGCAGCTGGCGGCTGGTTCAGGTTCTGCTGCCAGGCTGCGGTGGCAGCTGGCGGCTGGTTGTTCGTGTTCTGCTGCCAGGCTGCGGCGGCAGCTGGCGGCTGGTTCAGGTTCTGCTGCCAGGCTGCGGTGGCAGCTGGCGGCTGGTTCAGGTTCTGCTGCCAGGCTGCGGCGGCAGCTGGCGGCGGGTTGTTCGTGTTCTGCTGCCAGGCTGCGGCGGCAGCTGGCGGCTGGTTCAGGTTCTGCTGCCAGGCTGCGGCGGCAGCTGGCGGCTGGTTGTTCGTGTTCTGCTGCCAGGCTGCGGCGGCAGCTGGCGGCTGGTTGTTCGTGTTCTGCTGCCAGGCTGCGGCGGCAGCTGGCGGCTGGTTGTTCGTGTTCTGCTGCCAGGCTGCGGCGGCAGCTGGCGGCTGGTTCAGGTTCTGCTGCCAGGCTGCGGCGGCAGCTGGCGGCTGGTTCAGGTTCTGCTGCCAGGTTGCGGGGGCAACCACTGGCGGCGGGTTCAGATGCGGCTGTTCAGTCGCTAGGTTCGGCTGCCAGGAGGCGGCGGTACTCACTGGCAGCGTGATGTTCGAAGGCGCCCCTAATATAGGCGTAGTGTTCCTAGGTGTAGGTTCAGTATTCTGGTTTTCAGATGGTGGCTGCGTGGCGCTGACTCCCGCCGGTAAAGTCGCCGGAATGGTCCATGACACGGCGGCGGTCACTGGGACTGTAGGTTCGGTCGACGACTTCACTTCGGGTTGATGCGGCTGGTCGGTTATGGCGAGCAGCTGACTTGTTTGTAGCCACGTAGTCACTCGATGATCATTTCCCATTTCTGAGTTGACAGAGGATAAGTCATCGTCCGTAGATTCAGCCTCTATTTCGGCCAGACGCGCGGCGGCTAACTCTGCTTGACGTTGTGCTAACTCGGCCTTAGCTTGGGCTACGCGACGCGCTTTCGATTGTTTATCACTATTTTGCGACGTAGGTTTACTGCGGCGACCACTTTTTTTATTTTCACTCGCGATATTTTGTTTACTGCGGCGATCACTTTCTTTATTTTCACTCGCGATCTTTTGTTTCGACACTGTACATTTCACTGTAGACGCGGTCGCGTCGGGCGCCTCTGAGGTCTCAGCTGTCGTACCTGTAGCCTCCGTGGTGCACGTTTCAGTGGTTGTCTCGGTAGTCGTCTCGGTAGCCGTTTCAGTTCGTTCTGTAGCCGTAGTTGACGCCTGGCCGCGTCTTTTCCCCGTAGACCTCGTAACTGGCATTGTTTCTTATTTAAATCTTCAAAATAAGCTCGATGGAGTCTTCTTGATAGTGAATTTCTCAGATCCGTCTACGAAGGACCAATATGTGGGTTCTAGGTTCTGTCCCACATTTCTTTTGCGCTGGATTGGAGAATACACTAAGGTTCAGTGAAAATTCCGTTGTTCGATTTGAAGATTTAATGTTCACAATACACAGTCATATACACAGTTATAGGCATAAATCACATAAGAGTTAATTAAAAGTCAATCACAGGAGTTTCATATAAGAGTCAAATAGAAAGATCACATAAAATAAGGCACATAAGAGTCATAAGAATAAGGCACATAAGACAAGTAAATAAGAAAATATTAAAACATTAAAACCAGAATACTGAACCATACTATTTACAATAAGAGATCTGTAGAACTGTTCAACTGTATACACTCTGAATTAAAATGCTAGGATTCTCCTAATATATGTTCGTTCCTGTGGGCGCAAGTAGTGATGGATTCGCCCTACTGAAGACCAATCGATGTTCGGTGGGTTGGGCCTGATTTTGGTCTGACCAATCACAGCCCTCTGTCCTTCGTTCAGGTCTGGACAGGTTCGGACAAGTTTCGACTTGTCGAGCAGACCGTTGGTGCTTCCTAATTAGCATATTTTTATGTATGAAAGTATCTTATAGTTTGTTTAGAGAGAAATTAATCAGATATCAATGTAAACAAAGAGTAACTAAGATTATTAAAGACTATTTACAATGATTTTAGGCTAATAAGCTTCTAATTAGTTGGTTTGCGTGGGCGTCCTGCACATTTAGTATGTACATAGCTATAAAGGCGATTAGATTGATACTGTTTTTGATTATTTCTACGAAAACTACTCTAGAAATAAATTTCTTTTATTTTTTCATAAGCCAAACAGGCTATTTAGAATACCGCCGGTTACTGTGTTGAGAATAAATTGTAAAGAACTAGCCAAATTTTAACGCTCATGAAATGTTCTCATGTCAACATCGAGTTTTCAACTCCGAGTTGTCTACTCGAAAGCTTGGTTGGTGGTAGGACTTGTTCTAAGTCCGCCTGGCAAGCTACCACCATCATGTCTAAGTCTGTCGCCATAACAACAATGTTAACAGCATTGTTGTGTTCCGGCAGTTAGAGGAATGATAGCCAGTTCCTCTGTGTAAGAGGATTCCGGGTGAAACTCGCTTCCATCTTCGGCCTAATCATCACTTTCCATCAGGTGAGATTTGGGCCAAGAGATTTCCCGTTTTGTGTAAAAAAAAAAAAAGCGGGGCATAGAATCACAACTATAGTGCACATGTGGCTATAGATGGGCAATCCACCCGATTTAAACCCTGTGCTTTGGTAAAATACCCAATTTTCTGGGTGTTTTACCAAAGCATCGGGTTTAAACCGGGTAAATTGCTCATCTATACCTGTGGCCTTAGTGCAAGTTATTTAACGTTGTCGATCGCGTTCGCGTAATCGTCAACGTGTATTAAAATTAAATAAGCGCCGTCTGGCAACAATGACAGAAAAGGTTTTTTACTTATAAAACTCCCACTAAAGCCCTCTGGCGTTTAGGAGCGAGCATAAGGTCAAAAGCGCAAAACGAGAAATGAGTTGCTAATTTTCAAAAGAGCAGAAAAGCTCGGAATGTTAAAAGAGCACTAAGTCAAAAAAATCTAATTGGACGTGTTAACTGTGTTTTGAGTCACAGGCAGTGAGGAATAAAATAAAAAAATATTTGAAACAAAAATGTGATAATTAAAATAATAATAAAAATGAATCCTATATATTCCTTGGTCACGGCATCACGCGCAAAAGGCTGGGGCGATTTCGCTTGACGGTTTAAAAAAAAAACCGACCAAGTGCGAGTCGGACTCGCGCACCGAGGGTTCCGTACAAACCAATAGGTATTATTATAAGCAGAAGTTGCGATTTACGATTTATGACGTATTAAAAAAAAACTACTTACTAGATCTCGTTCAAACCAATTTTCGCTGGTAGTTTACATGGTAATGTACATCATATATTTTTTTTAGTTTTATCATTCTCTTATTTTAGAAGTTAAGGGGGGGGGACACATTTTACCACTTTGGAAGTGTCTCTCGCGCAAACTATTCAGTTTAGAAAAAAATTATGTTAGAAACCTCAACATCATTTTTGAAGACCTACCATAAATACCCCACACGTATGGGTTTGACTAATATTTTTTTTTTCAGTTTCATTTCTAAGTATGGGGACCCTCAAAATTTATTGTTTTTTTTTTTCTATTTTTATGTGAAAATCTTTATGCGGTACACGGAATACATCTACTTACCAAATTTTAACATCATAATTCTTATAGTTTCGGAGAAAAGTGGCTGTGACATACGGACGGACAGACAGACGGACATGACGCATCTATAAGGGTTCCGTTTTTGCCATTTGGCTACGGAACCCTAAAAATAACGGTTTGCATTGCACTCCGGAAGTCTGGCAGAATTGAAAACTTGAACATTAACGTTGTGCATTTTTGAATCATCCGTCTTACGAATTTTCGATCAGGTCATGTGTCCTGACGTCTTACGAATTTTCTATCAAGACATGTCCTGACGCGAGTTTAACATTTTATACCCATATCCCAAGAAAAGTGCTCAACGCTGCTAAAGAAGTTTGCACTTCAAAAATTATTTTAATTTAATTTTTATGAACGTATCTCGTTGGGGTGAGTGAGTATGAGCAGGGCAGCAGCTGGGATCCTGAGCGCCCCTGGCAAGTTAGAAATGTACGCCACCCAATTCTTATTTTCCCCGACTGCCCCCCGAGGGGATCTAATATTTTTCGAAAGCACGTTCTGTAGGGCACGTCCGGTAACCTAAACGACTGGATAGATTAAAAAAATGAGATATTACATAACATGAATTTTTAAAAGAAAAACAAGAGAACAAGAAAATTATAATAAACGGGGCGCATAGATGGAAAAGGCCGGCCCTGGTTTTGTGATTAGGTAAATTGTTCGATATCTTTAATTTGTAATAATTATACGTAACAATTTTTTTATTCTTAAACAGTTGCAAGCAATTTTCCAAGTTCCTTAGATTACAAAACGAATCAATGGTAAATTGACATAATGGAAGCTCTATAATTTTGCATGTCAACGACTGAGCCGTGCTATTATTATGTCTGGATATTACCTGGCTAGTAATAATGGCATACTATCGTATGTTTGTATTTATTATTCACTAGCTGACCCATGCACCGTCGTCTGCGTAAAGTTTTTCATTACTGCTCCGCATTTCTAAACTTTAAGGTAGTCTTTCTACGATACCTTATAACTATACGTGTTTTATGGTATCACTAGCTGACCCGCGCAACTTCGTCTGCGTCACATTTTCCATTACTGCTCCGCTCCCATTTGTCTTAGCGTGATGATATATAGGCTATAGCCTTCCTCGATAAATGGGCTATCTAACACTGAAAGAATTTTTCAAATCGGACCAGTAGTTCCTGAGATTAGCGCGTTCAACCAAACAAACAAACAAACTCTTCTGCTTTATAATATTAGTATAGATTATCAGGTTTTTAATGTATGAGAAGTGGGCATTGTTCTTTCAATGGAATCGGTCCAGTAGATCTGGAGAAAACTGGGTGTGACAGACGAACAGACAGACAGACACCTTATTTGTTCGGAACCCTAAAAACAACAACGAATACACAATCACACGGTAAGTACAGGCTCTTGTAGAATGTGCGGGTGGTTAGTTTGCTAAAACTACCATCTTTATAGGTACCTAGTTTACAACTTAGGAAGCTCAAAGATTAAAAGTATGAATAAACATAGTTGTAAAGTTCGTAGACGTGTCTTAGTAGGACTTGATAAAAATAAATCTGCTAATGTGACAGCCACAGGCGAATAATTTATGCAAAGCGAACGCTTATTTTCCCTATACATTTCTATGACACAAAGAGTAAAGGACATTGTCACCGACATCCTTTTTGCACTTCATTGTATTTTTATAGGAAACTAAATGTGTCAAAATTAATGTGTCACAAGAAATGGTTAAGCGCACTAAATTGTTTTGATGTGTGTGACAACAGTCAATTATGCTAGTTTGCGGTCGCTGGCCACTTTATGCTAAACTTTATCGTAACGAATTTAAATTCAAGTAGAGAGTCTAATAAAATAGAATAGAAAATATTTAGTCGACACAGACACAACACAACAGCATAAAAAAAGTAAACAATAATAAATATTACAACGATACAATAAAATTGTGCTGAGCGAAAACTCAAGTCAAAGTCATATTGCGATGTTGCAAGTTTGCCCCCGCGATTTTTATTACCCGCAAGTGGTAGATAGGTTATTTGATAGAACCGGTAATCTATAATGGCGGGACTAGGACTCACGCTAGTACCGGGACGACCCGGTATTCTTGATACCGTGAGTTCCCGGAGGGCTGTCACGGTATCGAGAATGGGCTGATTTTTCAATAGTCAGATAAATTTTATCAGAGGATTAAAAATGTCGGTTTGACAGCTTCTGCATAGAGAGTATGTCAAACAGCCATATTTATTCTTCAGTATTATATTTTTCTTCAGTAAAAATTATCTGACTATTGAAAAATCAGCCCTTAGACTTGTAATAGAAAAGATTTATAGTGGCTTGCTGTAAGGACTTGTAATGGAAATAAGTTTCACGAGTGTATATTCCCAATTGTATTGGGATGGGCTTCCAGTCAAACAGGATTCATATGAATACCAGTATTTTACGTGCAACGTCTATCTATCTGACCTCCACAACCCAGTAACGGGGCTACACGTTACTTTTTGTTACCGAAAATCTGTAAAACTGCCAAAGATAGATCTTTGGCAGTTTTACAGATTTAAAAAAAAGATTTTAAAAGCCATTAGTTCCGGCTGCTTTTTGTAGACAAAAAGCAGCCGGAACTAATGGCTTTTCGAGGCATGGTAAAAGGAATTCAATTAAATTGATATCTTTCAAACGGCACGCACACAATATGAATGAATGATTATGAAGACATTATCAATTAATGAGGATTAGAGTTAATTTGGTTGCGCCGCTTGCGGTTTAACTCCGTATAGGTTATTCGCGTGCATCTAGTTTAACCTTAGGGTCAGCTCAGACCGAGACGCGACGCGACGCGACGTTGCGAAAGAGCTACTCAAAATACAACTTTATATTCTATACGATAAGATACACATTTCACTGTGAGAAGTCAGTATACGTTGCACCGCAGCGCTGCGCCACTTGTATATATAGTGTATCTTATCGTGTAGAATATAAAGTTGTATTTTGAGTAGCTCTTTCGCAACGTCGCGTCGCGTCGCGTCTCGGTCTGAGCTGAACCTTAGCGCGGATGATGCACCTCACAAATTGTACGTAGCCGTTGATCGCGGGTCGGCCGGCTAGCATCCAGCAGTGACGCAGTAGTCGCGACTAAGGGTGGTTGTGCGTTAAGAAACGCCCTAGCGTGAGGTACTCCGCGGCGCGTTGCTACAATATTTATTTTTAGATTTTCTCGATTTTATTTTAAAAGTGAAACCATGCAAGACGAATTCAAGATACCGTCATATCCCCTATTTGAAATATAGTACATACAACTTATCATTGTTTCTGTGTGTTTATTGTGTACGTCATAGATTTTTTATTTGTTTCTTTTTTTGTCTATTGCTTGATTTGTATATTTTGTTATTTTTTTTATGAATATCGAATGCTGAGCTATTTTACTTATTGATGTATTTTATTTATAATGCGCTGCAGCTCACTTTTTATGGTGCGACTTTATCTGCCTGTCACAGCTAGATTTTTCAGGACCTATCAGTGCTGTCGATATGATAAAAGCTGTTGCAAGCTAAAAACAATGTTTTGTCCAGTTATGCCAAAGATATCAGCCAAAAAATTGGTTTTACGGTCAAAATAAAGTAAAAATTCAACTTTGTAAATATTGTTTTTTTTTTTTTTTTAATTTGCTACGGAATCCTCAGTAATTCCGACTGCTTTTTTGCGATTCTTTCTGTTGATTATTTTTGTTTTTTTTTTCTACGTTTATGTTTGTTGTAAATAATTCAACTGAAAATAATACTTGTAAAAATATTTCCTTAAATTGTATTGTTGTGTGTTTTCAGTAAACGGCCACGTGCAGGAAAAGCTCGAGTAAGACCAAAGGTAAGTTTTTTTTTGTTGTTTTTCATATTTATCAACAAATAGTCTTACTAATATTTGTTTATTAACTGTATGATATGCTCAGTTGATTGCTTAGGTGATTTTAAATTTGATTTCCTTAAAGAATAAATTTAATTAAAAACCCAAACGTTGAATGGCAGAAAATGTCCCTGTAAAGCTGTAAATTTTGAAATTGAGTTAATAGTTTGTAATTCATATTTTTGGATATAATTATACCGTATGTCTACGACATATATGCAATCCTTGAAACCACATACTAGTTATGGTATTTGATAACGCTATACAAAAAAGTAACGAAATCGGTCCAGTAGTTTTGTCAAAAAGTCGAGTTTTAATTTAAAGCAAATTTGAACACTCTGTAGAATTGCAACAGTAGGTTAATAGTACAATGAACTTGAATCCTTGAACATTGAAAAGCAACGTTGCCACGCTGGCGCGGTGCGGTTCGTTTGTCGGCTTAGTACAGAAGGACGCGGCACGCGTGTGTCGGCTTTTTCAAAGGCCTTCGGCTTTTGGCGAGGAGGGGCGCGGGGAGCGGGTTGCGCGCGCGCTCGACGCGTAGGGTTGGACACAGTTATCGACAATATTATCAGCTTTCTCTCATTGTCTTTTGAAGAGAATAATGATCGGTTAGCAAAAAAGATGTTCTAATTTTAAAGGACACGGTTAGTTTAGAATTATTATAGCACCACTATGTACCTACCTACCTATTCTGATTAAAAATTATAATTGAGAGGATTTAGAGATAAAAAATAATGTATTAATGTTTACATTTTAGGAAGAAACATCCTATTAAAAAAACGTACTCACCCGTTTTCTACATTACTCACTATCTAGGTAGTACCTACGGTAGTTTCGTAAGTCGAAACGTACAAAAATTAAAATTTATTTTAAAAGTCCAATAAATTTAACTAGGTATCACTTCACTGTTAAATACGGTTATTAAAAATAGTACTAGTATTGTAATGCCTTGATTGCGTATTAAGTCTTTATTAGATAAGTAATTGTAGAAAAGTATCGATAAAAGATAATTATTACATTGTTTACCCTATTTACCTATGACTTTTATTTTTTGCCAGTACGGATGTAAGTTTTGTCAGTTCACCGCGAGTCTTCCGGGATAGCGTGTGTGCATTTCGCAAAGATTTGATAGGTACTTAAGTACACGCATTGTTTTACGTGATTTTTGTTATTTACTTGTATGTATTAGTTTAATTATTTTCTTACAGTGAAATAGACACTGAGTAGGTACTTGACCTTAGTGTGTGTAAATTGTGTTTTTAATTTTATTTGTACTTGTTTTTTACGGTGAAATAAACACTCGGATCCTGGTCGAAATTTGTTGGGCAAGGTTCGGGACAACATTGTTCGGCGATGTCACTTGTGCATTCAAAAACGTGGTCGACATTTTGAACATGAGAAAATTTAAGTTTTAATCCATCTTGTGCTATGACAGAATTTATTTAGATTAGTTCAGTAATCAACTTATCACGAAGTAAAAAAGAACGGGTGAAAAATAACCATAGTGAATTTCATCGCAATTGGCAAAGATAAATCAAAACGCCGCCGCCGCCGCGCGAGCATTGTTGCCGCACTTCTCGAGGTCAGTCGAGGTCAAGGTACGTTTTCTAAATAGGGTGATTTACTTTTACTAAATTTATTTTCATATTTATTTTGTTTGAAAACTTAATTTTTTTCATTTACGTTTTTTTTAATTTATAACAATTTATTTATACTTCTGTGGACAAGTGTTACTTGTGGTTTCAATTATTGCATATATGTCGTAGACATACTGTATATCTGTCCAACATTCTCTTCAGCCTAAGTTATGAGCGGTCGGCGCAAGATATCTTCTTCCTTAATTTTTAGTCGTATCATCTGACACACTATAAGTTACTTGGACCATCTAACGTTTCTTTGTTGTTACTCATAACTTACATTTCGTCCAATCATTTTGACTAAATTTATAGTAAAGTAAAAAAACTAATTAATTTATTACCGATGTACCTACTGTATTTGAATTTAGCCTAGGTTTAGTTGTGTAATACTGTCAATTCAATTCGCATCAAAAAGTTCTAGCTTATGACATTAAAAAGTAAAAATAGCAAAGGCTTCCGCAGATTCTGATTGTACAGCGAGCGTGAAATAGTATGATTAGTTGACAATTCATTTAAGCAGCACTTAACGCGCGCTTTACATCGATTTGGTCCAGAAACTGAGCGATCTAGATTTCTAGAACTAAAGAGTAATGTTGCAACTATTGTTTATCCATGGCAAATCCTAAAAACCACTTAAAATGATATATTTAACATAAAAAAAAACTTTAAAATAATATTTTGCTTAATGCAAGTTCATTTTATGCGGGCGCATGAGTATTAGCTTTGGTCATCAATGCCTAAATTTTTCTCAACTATATTGGGGTCGGCCCCTGTCAAACCGAATTCAGCTGAATACCAGTATTTTACGTGGAGCGGTTACTGGTGTCAGATTCTGGCTGGCTAACAATCCGTAACATCTACAAATGACAGCCGGGACCAGCGGGACCAAAGGCTTTTACGCGCTTTCCGAGGCATGGAGGAATTTCGATATGCAAAGATGGTCACTCATCCACAGATCGACCGACGCAAGCGTTGCGTTGCCTGGAAGATCGACCCGTGCGGCTGTTATTATTTAGCCACGAACTCCTCTAAAATGGGGAAAATCCTACTAAGGTGCGGAACCCCTTAGTGGGCGAGACTGTCTTTTTTTCTTATAAACAACTTTTCTATAAATTAAAATAGATGATTGTTTCCGAACCAATTTCATTTTTTAACCAACTTCCCAAAAAGGAGGAAGTTCTCAATTCGGTTGTATGTCTTTTTTTCTCTTATGTTTGAAAAATATAATAAATTAATTCCCTGATATGAAATAAAAGGCCCCGTTCATTTGATATCTCGCACGATCGGATACAGATTGTAAAACTTTTTTTGAAATTTTCTACTTTGGCCCCCAAAAGTCAAAATGTACTTATTTACGTAATGTGTCTGTGTTTGGGTCACAGAAGTATGTGTACCAAATTTCAATGGAATCGGTCCAATAGATCTGGAGAAAACTGGGTGTGACAGAAGGACGATCCTATAAGAGTTCCGTTTTTTGTTCGGAAACCTAAAACAGGCAAAATGACAATATCGTTCCAAACCAAACCATTGTTCTATTTAACTTTGTTAAACTTCTCTATCGAATAATGTACATCATTCTGTTGAAAGCTCCACAACACTAGGCCGCGGCCACTGCTTTTAGCTCCAACTAATCTCATTGGTCACCATCAATTCGCCATCATACTTGCACAATCTTAATTAACAAACTCACTGTCGATGGACATTCAGTAAAATCCTGGATAGCCGAATTGAATTCATTACCGCTGTTTGTAAATCGTTCAGGTGCGTGTAATAAGCTCTGTAGAGTTACTGTAGGGCTATTCTATACTAATATTATAAAGCAGAAGAGTTTGTTGGTTTGTTTGGTTGAGCGCGCTAATCTCAGGAACTACTGATCCGATTTGAAAAATTATTTCAGTGTTAGATAGCCCATTTATCGAGGACGGCTATAGGCTATATAATATCATCACGCTAAGACAATTAGGAGCGGAGCATTAAAGGAAAATGTGACGCAGACGAAGATGCACGGGTCAGCTAGTCTGTTATAATGTCACCGGGTAAACTTAGTGAAGTAACCGTGAAGTGAGCTGTCAATATAGAGGTTGTTCCAGAAGCGCGTGGTAGTGATTTAAGGGTGATGTTAGGTAGCTGATATACTGCAGTAAGGAAAAAGCTGGCCAAGTGCGAGTAGGACTCACACACGAAGGCTTCTGTACCATAAGGTAGTCAACACATTTATTCAACTCCATTCAGCTTTTGCCATCCATCAGCATAAAAAACAACGATTTTGTATGGAGTCGCGTACGCGTCCGTTCAGCTTTCCGCGTCTATTCAGCTTTAGCGGAAAAAAATGCAAAATGAGGAATAATGTTTTATTACACTTAGGGCGGGTTGTTTCAACTACACTTAACGCACGCGTAAACGTTAAAAATGGTGCTAACTATAGTTAAATCAAAAAATTGGGTTGTTTCACAAAGTACCAGCGTTAACGCACGTTAAATATAACGTTTACGTTAACATATGGTCTGAGCACTGATTTACGTAACTTTAATTGCGTCAAATAGAACATTATTGTGAAATTTCTTTTGAATTCCTCAATACCAGTTCTTCTGATGACACAAATAAGTGGTGAAATGAAAAAAAAACTATGTAGGTAGGACTCGTGACAATAACTAAGCTATTGGAATGAGCAGGAACTTATACCAGAATGTTTTGAAACAACGCTTCTTATTTAACGAACGTCAAACATCGTCCGTAATCGTAACTTTTTGACGTACGTATGTTACGTTAACCAACTGTTTGATACAACCCGCCCTTATTATCATGCGAGTGCTATAGCCGCGTACAGCGCTGTTCAGCCGCGTACAGCTCTGTTCCGCCGCATTCAGCGTCGTACGCGGCGATTTAGCACTGTACACGGATGGTTCTCGACTCCTTATGTGACTGACACTGGCATGGCCACTATCAAGGATTTTAATTTTGACAACATAAAAAGGGTCGCTAATTAGTCGAAATTAGTCGCCAAATATCAAAATTAGACGGTCATTAATAAAAAATATTGTTCATCACAGCTCAAATGTGTTTAGTCCCTAAACCTTAACTTTTATTACTTGTTAGAGTTGGAGTAGAAACACACAATCTGTGAATTTCAAATGTCTACCTATTACGGTTCTTGATATACAACCCGCTGACAGACAGACGGACGGAAGGACGGACGGACGGACGGAAGAAAGACAGCTAGGCTCAGTAATAGTAGGTTCCGTTGGTCACCCTTTGGTTACGGAACCCTAAAAATAGCAAAACATAACAATGTTTTATTTTTTTCAAAATAACTACTAAAAACTTCGCAAATGACATTTCAAGCAGTTTGTTTAAGTCGGTGGCAATTACTTTTTTTCCAATCAGAGAATTGATGTCACCAACTGTCAGAATACTTGAGTAGGTAATCATTTGTTCGGCAGATTTTAGTCGTTTTGTTTTGGGGTCACTTTTTTGTTTTGCTAATTTTTCCCTAATGCATGCATATCAGACAGACCAGCTGTAGTCTGATAGATTTCCGTGTGACACATTTCTAGCCAGAACGATTTCCAAAAAATATTGCTCACATTTTTTAAATTTTTGACGTAAACATACGAATTACGACGATAGTGTGTTCAAAAATCTTGTGGCGTCCAGAACGATTTCCAAAAAATATTGCTCACATTTTTTAAATTTTTGACGTAAACATACGAATTACGACGATAGTGTGTTCAAAAATCGTGTGGCGTCACATGTAAGTACGTTTTTTACATAATAGTGACGTCACTAGCCCCACTCCTGGTTTCTGATGCGTTTTTATTTGTCTATTTTAGTTGATTCGATAAAGAAAAATAAGTGTCCAATATTTTTCGATAATCTATTAACGGACGGACTAAATAGAATCAAATTTTTTTTTTTTAATCAGGGATCATCACTTTTGCTTACATAGCTCTCGTCAAAGCCCGGACTAAGTTGACCTTCTATTTTGGTGAATCTTAGGAACTGTTACGGCTATTTAAGTTTAATGCGTTGGCTTTGTTTTAATTCCGATACTATTATTACCTACATAACCTCTCGTCAAAGCCAGCGGTCTAAGTTGACCATTATGTTCGTGAATCTGAAATGTAAAAAGTTTTTTTTTTTTTATTTATATCTCTAATGTAAATAATTAAATGATCCACATATTTTATTTATTACTATCTCAGCTCACTCTTTTGTTAGTGAGTCTCAATCTCTTTTGATCTCGGACCTAATTGAAATGGAATAAAATGGAGGAAATTGATAAAATCCCAAGCATTGGTTTTTCTATAAAATCTGTCCTCGCTACCTCAACAAATCAGTTAAAGGTCAATTCAAAGAAATGTACAATTTAATTTACCAGATTGAAGAATTGAAATTAGAAGGAAATTGATTGAATTATTTAAGGCTTCTTCAGTCTGGAAAATTAAATTATAAGTATTTAATTTATGTTACGTCTAAGATGTCTATTCATTGCTCGTCTCCCATATTGATTTCATACCGATGAAAATGGTTTTCACTCGTGTCTCTGAACATCTACCTACAGTCTTACACTGTACAGTACTGATTAGCAGGAATCCTATAAATAACTATCACTTATTATTGTAGTTTCTTCACTACCTACACATTTCTTTGAGATGCCTACTGATAATGTTTTGATCATACTTTTCTTGAGTAGAGCATCTGGTTATATGACTGTAACATTAATCACTCGAACAAATTTACTCAATAATCAATTACTACAGAAATTGGCAAAAACGGGACTCTGTTTGAAAGGGCAAACATTAAAAATCAAATTAAATCAACGCCAGTCTAAAGCGCCCGAGTTAGGCATACTTTCATAGGAAATTAACCCGTGACTTTATAATAATATGGAGGACAATCGCATTTGCAAATGAAAAATACTTTGGACTTTCAATTATTTTTTTTCTCATACGATTATTCTCCTTATCACTGAGGTAACACGAATCAATTTCCTACGCAAGTATTTTCATATTGTATGCTCAAAGTGCAGCCGCGTGCAGCGAGGGGCTCGTGGTGTTAGCGACAACACCAAAATACTTGCCACAGGAAACTGATTCGTGTCTCAATACAAATTAGGATCATAATCCCATCATCGAAAAATATACTTGTATATTCAAAGGTTTTTTACTTGCAAATGCGATTGTGCTCCTTATAATTCAAAGGAAAATGTATCAATTTCCTATGAAAGTATTATCGAGCTCTGCCCGTGCCCGATAGCGCAGCAAATACTTCCTTCCATACTTGCTAGTTTTCCTGCCTCGTACCAGGGCGCCGTACTTTGAAGCAAAGCCCTGGTTTACAAACCTGGTATGGTAATTACGTCTCATCCCTAGTCAGTGGCACCTGAGTAAGAATCGACCCGAGCGCCACGTAGGTAGGCGTCGTCATCTGCACTGAAAGTGTTAAGTGATGGGCATACGTTCTAAAGTACCTAGGTCATCACGAATCTGTAAGGTACATACATGTATTAAATACCTTTCAGGAAACTGGGCTAACTTTAAGTAGTTATCTAAACATCGTTATGTTCTTGTCAATCATTTCTAAAAAAATAAAGAATGGTGTTTCAAATATAATAATAGCTTAAGGCTCATTCAGGTTTTTTCTACTAA
The DNA here is from genome assembly GCA_963859965.1 of Ceramica pisi. Classification (NCBI taxonomy): domain Eukaryota; kingdom Metazoa; phylum Arthropoda; class Insecta; order Lepidoptera; family Noctuidae; genus Ceramica; species Ceramica pisi. The sequence continues at coordinate 35,604,965 of OY982527.1, read as the reverse complement.
TTATAGGCATACGTTTGACCACTATCGCACCTGATGTTAAGCGATGATGCGATCTAAGGTGGAGAGAAACTCCGGTAGGAATTCCGCTCCTTAGCTGTACGCACAACGAATGTATTCCCAAAACGTTTTATGCGTATAGGTGGTGCGTAGAAAACCGACAGGCCAGCAACTCGGCTACGATTCGACGAGCCTTTCATTGCCGATGATCCTCTTGGCTCGTTTTTCATTTGACTCGAGGGCATCAAGCTGGTATCTGGCAGATCCGTCCCAAAGATGAGAGCAGTACTCCATACACGATCGAACTTGCACTTGATACAGTTTGGAAGCTGTTCCGGCGTGAAGTACCGTCTCACCTTTGCCAAGATCCCCAACTTTCTAGCAGCCACTTGAGCCTTGACCTCTTGGTTTAATGTATTGCAAGGGGACTGATCTAATAAACCATGCTCGCCCACCGCATAGTTTCCTTCTACTCTCTCTCTCTCAGAGCGTGTTCCCGGTTGCATCCTCAGCTGGCTTGCTTCGGAGACCGGGGTCCGCTAAATGCATGGTTTTGTAAAGTATAAAATGTATAGGGAACATTTTATACTTTACAAAACCCTTATGTACAAAAAGAAGCAATGTTATTTATTTATTATATACTTTATTGTACACCAAAAAATAAATACAAAAGGAAACTTAAAACTAAAATACATACAATGGGCGGTCTTATCACATTTCGCGATCTCTTCCAGGCAGCCTGTTATATTCCAATCAAAGCAGGTACTCGCTGACCGATATAAAAAAATTGATATCCTAGAAATAACTCTACTAGAACTTTGCAAATAAAATATTATTGTCTTATTGTCTAGAAGTAATAGTTTTTTTCCGAGATTTTCATTTTATCTCTTTGAACTAAACAAATGTACTGTGATCACTAAGATTTTGCAGTACGATTGTGCAGTAATACAACTTCTCCGATCCTCACTATTTACATTATCTACTTACAATAGTGGGTCGTATATTTTACATCGATGTGAAAATCAATCAAATACCGTTGTACCGACCCACTCATATAGAACATCCCTAACGCCCTCCTTGAGGCGGTTTAGAAATTGTGACGCTAGGGTGTGTGGGATCGTTAGACCTTACTACCCATACGATAAGAGAACTTCAAGTGAAGACCTTACTATCCATACGATAAGAAGAACTTCAAGTGAAGACCTTACTATCCATACGATAAGAAGAACTTCAAGTGAAATGATATCAGTCTCTAAACAATGAGTAAACTATTCGCTTTGCTTTCGTGCACTATGGATGTTTTTTTTGTCTTATATTTGATACCGATACCGATCCTCATGGTGACCCCTCTAGGACACTGAATCTGCACCTCACACTGAACCTTCTATAACAAAGATTTTACCCGTCAAGGTTTAAATTTTTCACATGCCAGTTGAAGCATATGCTTGCATCTGGCTACAACTTTACTTTAATATTTGCTATCCTATAAATAAGTAGTTTTTAAAATGCAAGTATTTTATTAATAAAGATCTTGTCCACGCTTAGCCAAATCACCCCAGCAGACTGAGAAATTATCTATGAATGAGGATGGCTATTGGCTATATATAGGTATAAGGGCAGCAAAAGACCAAAGAAAGCGGATTACGTGTAATTTGATGGGACTTTAAACTAGGTCACTATTTATATAATTAAAATAGAGAGTATTGGATGCAGAAAATGATGTATACGAGGTTTAAGTTTCGTAATACTATAGAAATTTACGTTGGCAAAAATAATTGACCTTTGATATCGCTTAATTTGGAGTATAACTTACATGCATTGCAACTGATTCCATTATTTTTCCGTGTAATGCCAATCACTTTTAATTAAACTGTCGACTACTTTATTGCATTTTCCTCGCTTTATTTAAATATCAATTTCGTAGGAATCTATACTGAAAATTCATTGAACTTTTCTTTTTACGACGTTTAAAAATATTTTTAAGCGTTGTGTTCCACGGGGGTCTAGTATACATTCAGACAAAAAAGCTTTGGGAATGGATGATTGGTTTATTTTATTTTATTTGTTGTTGTTAGATCGGCACAACTGTTTTCCAATTTGACGCGGAGTTTGAGTTACATCTGTTAATTTAAATACAGTGCATTTTAGTTAAATCATATCTAGTGCGTATTACGAATTTCATAATGGACAAAAACATCTAACAAAGAGTTTGTTTTAAATTTTGCATCGCCAATGGAATTTTGTGTTCGGAGTCACTGAAAATGTTGCAAAAGGCTTACGGTGAATCAAAAACACGTGCTTATGAGTGAAACCTTTGTTCCACTCATAAGCAAAAGCGGTCGAGGTGTGATGAAAGATTTGCCTCGCTCTGGTAGGCCATCAACGTCTGCAACTGAAGTTAACATTGCAAAAGTGATGGAAATAGTGACTGAAAATCCTCATTCAAGTTTGAGAGAAACCACGCCAAAGTCAATCAAAGTCAAAGCAATGTTGACTGTTTTGACTATCGCGGTCGGAATTCTTGCCGGAAGGTCAAATGGTAAATCATGAGTATTATTGAGCGTTATGCGGCGTTTAAGAGAGCAAATGAGACGAAAAAGGACAGATTTGTGGGAAGAAAATTCTTGAATTTTGCACCACGATAATGCGCTTTCGCACAAGGCCATCATCGTGAACGAATTTTTGACGAAAAACTCAACAAATACCATCGAGCAACCACCTTATTCACCAGATATGGTTCCAGCCGACTTCTTTCTTTTTCCTTATCTCAAATTACCACTTCGTGGCACCCGTTTTAATTCGGTAGAAATCATAAGGGAGAATTCGCGGCGAAAACTGAACTCGATTCCGGAAAAAGAGTTTAAAAAATGTTTTGATGATTGGATTATTCGAAGGTGCGTAAGTGTACCCTTTCTCAAGGAGCATACTTTGAAGGTGATAAAATAGGATGAATAACTAAAATTTTGTGTATTATTGATGGGTCTACCTCCACTTAATTAATTATTATTATTCGCTTTTGTAATAGGAATTAACTCCTAAAATTGAAGGTTATATTCCAAAACTATTATTTTCGATTTAATGTTTGTCCGAATAAGGTTTAAAGAATGTTATTCCAATAAGAACATAAGTAACAGTTCACAGACAAAATTCAAAATATTTATATTTATATGTATTATATATTTCTTAAGCTTTGTTTTAAATAGCGGAATTGTGAGCGTTTATTCGAGATTCATGCTCTAGCTCTAAAGTCAACGAAGACGAAGTCGCGGGCAGAAACTAGTTTATAATATCAGTAGGTTTCTATTCTGTAAAAATCTCACATTGCAACTTAGCTGTCGATCCATTCTATCAAATTGGAATGACAGTTCACTTCAAAATCACTCCGCATTAATTTTGACGATGCAGCGGCGCGGCGTCATGTTTACTGAATGGACGGGCAGAATAGATCGGCTGTTGCAAGTGATTAAGAGCAACACGCTTACCGAAATGTACTGTACTAGAAAGGTTTCTGTAGTTAAATAAAGGTATAACAATCTTAATGTGACTTTTAACACGAAAATATTAAACAAATAGTCGTTGTTGTTGTATTTATGTTGATCTTTAAATGCATTTTATTTGAAAACTGAGTTTTTAAATAAAAAGACCAAAATTGTTAACCTTTATTTAACTACTATACCTAAATCTTTCTAATATAGGCACACCTGAATACTTAATACATTGCGGAGCCTTGACATTGTCCTTGTAATGCTCCACCGAGCGGCAGTCACTCATTTTCATTTCTCATTTCCCGCGCGGTTCGGCGGCGCGGCTAGCTGTCCAAATATATTGTTTCCTCCATACTACCTACAACCATGCACCTTTTGTAATCAAATGATGCACTTGACGTGTTTACGCCCCAGATTCACTGGAAACAATCTTTCTCTTTATCATTGCAACTGTGCTATTTTTTTGTTAAAGCTCTAGGACCTTGGTGTATAACGGCCCTTGGTGTAGGCTCATAATTATATTATTTAATCTTTTCGTATGACGTATAATAATAATAATATATCCGAATTAACGCAGTTATAGTCTGTCCGATTCCTGCTCATTGCAGTTTTAGATCAGCGCCATCTCTTGACCAATAGTGGAACTAATGTAACTTTTGTCGATAATTTCTGTTTGAGACATCGTTTTTAGGGTTCCGTAGCCAAATGGCAAAAACGCCATGTCTTTCTGTCCATCCGTATGTCACAGTCACTGCTGTTGAAATTTGGTAAGTAGATGTATTCTGTGAACCGCATTAAGATTTTCACACAAAAATAGAAAAAAAAACAATAGGTCCCCATACTTAGAACTGAAACTCAAAATGTTTTTTTTTTTCATCAAACCCATACGTGTGGGGTATGTATGGATAAATCTTCGAAAATGATATTGAGGTTTCTAATATCATTTTTTTCTAAACTTAATAGTATGCGTGAGAGACACTTCCAAAGTGGATGTGTGTGCCCCCCTCCCTGTAACTTCTAAAATAAGAAAATGATGAAACTAAAAAAAAATATATGATGTATGTATGTTACCATACCTAACTACCAGCGAAAATTGGTTTGAACGAGATCTAGTAAGTAGTTTTTTTTAATACGTCATAAATCGTAAATCGCAACTTTTGCTTATAATATAATACCTACAGGTTTGTACGGAACCCTCGGTGCGCGAGTCCGACTCGCACAAATTGTATTGTATCGCAGGGCCAAAATTTGTTTTTTTTTCTATTTCTGTGTGAAAATCTCGGTTCACAGAATACATTATATTTACCAAGTTTCAACAGCATAGTAAGTTCTTATAGTTTCGGAAAAAAGTGGCTGTGACATACGGACGGACAGACAGACAGACAGACATGATGCATCTATAAGGGTTCCATTTTTTTCATTTGGCTACGGAACCCTAAAAATGAAGTAAAACTATCACAGCTACATAGGCTCATTCAAATAAGACTCGATAAGACTACCTTCGTAATAATTCTTCTTTTCGTATGGGCAGTAAGGTCTAACGATCCCACACACCCTAGTGTCGCGACTTTCTATACCGCCTCAGGGGCCTAAAAATAACCATTTCATGATAAATTTTTGCATAATTTTAAATATACTGATTTACACATTCCTTTCTAAGGGTGCCCACACAATCTACAACAGCGGAGCGGAAAAACGGAGAAATTTTAACCAATCATGTCAGTCAAAATGTCAGTGACTCACGTGGTACGGAGATTTTATGCCATTCCATTGGTTAAATTTTTTCCGATTCTCCGCTCCGCTGTGATGGACAGGCACACTTAAGGGGTTAAAATCCAAGCTGGCGCTGGTTATAATTTTCTTCGGGTCTAATATTGAGGTAAAGCTACGCTTGCCGAGATCAGTCCGTGGATGGGTGGACTGATCTATTTATCCAGTTTCCTTCACGCCTCGGAAAGCACCGACCTTTTACAGTCGTTACAGGCAGAAGCCAGAGAATCGGACACCCGATTTGCCGAAGGGCATCGTATTACCTTGTTTCCGGGCCAGACAGGCATTCCCTCCATGTAAAATATCTACTGCTAAATACCTCAGCTGCATTTAGTTACTCGGGTAGCTGACTCCAAAACAGTTGTGAAAAAAGTTAGACGTAGTGGAACAAGGACTAATGAGATAATTATGTTGCCCGCAGAGCGCCAGGCAAGGCACGGAGGCAGTCACGACAACTGCCGTCGACAATTCTGCCTCACTCGACGCATGCACTGAGGTAAAAATCAATGTAAACCGAGGTCCAATTTTACTAATTTTTAAACAAAGTTCCCATATTCATCTCAGTCGCGATGAGTCCAGCCTCATTTTCCATACATTTTTAACAGGTTGCAACGAAGATCCGAATGCGAACGTTGCTTAAAAATAGTAGAAGTCACTCTGTTATCTTACATCTTTTTCTTCTTTTATAAATGCGTAAGTTTGTGTGGATGAATACGCCTGTATCGGCTGAATCTATATGAATTTTGGTACAGTTAGATTATAGTCTGAAATATTGTCTACTTTTTAAACCACGACTAAAAATAGGGGTTTTATAAGTTTGACCGCTATGTATGTCTGTCTGTGGCACCGTAGCTCTTAAGGGCCAACTAGTCGCGGGCTCGAACTCAGTGGTAGGCATGGCCAAAAAGCACGCTGTCTCACCTCGCATCATGCCCGACAGAGATAGAACCAGTGATGAGCAGTTAGACGCTAGCCTTCATGCACGTCTAGTTCGCACGCACACAAACATCGTTCCGAGCCGTTCCGAACTAAATCGAAGTTACACGATGCACACATACCGCCACCGCGCGCCGCTGCGCGTAGTCGCTCGACGCTCGCCGAGAAATCAGCTACTACCTACCTAAAAACTCTTACTAAAAATAGTAGGCACTGTGTTATCGTTTTATACCTCTACGGCCCTATAGGTACCTAATATGGATTGCTTATTCTATTGTTATTATGTTTAGTTTTTCCTTGGTGGTAATGCAGCCGCCACGCCGCCACCGACAGATCTGATGCTTACTTGAATAGTCATCGCAGTTTATGTCCGTAGGTACTAGATACATCTACATCTACACTATTATTATAAAGAGGAAAACTTTGTTTGTTTGTTTGATTGTAATGAATAGGCTCAAAAACTACTTGACCGATTTTAAAAATTCTTTCACCATTCGAAAGTTACATTATCCACGAGTAACATAGGCTATATTTTATTTTGCAAAAAAATAGGGTTCCATAAGATATTTGGGTTTTTCGGACACAAGGTGTAAAAATCAACCAGAAAAGTAACTTATTTTGCGTCCGCTGCCTAAACTATAAAATATACAACCATAAATAAAATTGTTCTAATTAATTGTAGATCTTATAAATATCTACAAAAAAGTCCGCGACACACTATACCTTTCTATGTCGAGTGAGGCACAACAACCATTTTTTTATTTAAAAACGCTATTATTATAAAGAGGAAAACTTTGTTTGTTTGTTTGATTGTAATGAATAGGCTCAAAAACTACTTGACCGATTTTAAAAATTCTTTCACCATTCAAAAGTTACATTATCCACGAGTAACATAGGCTATATTTTATTTTGCAAAAAAATAGGGTTCCGTAAGATATTTGGGTTTTTCGGACACAAGGTGTAAAAATCAACCAGAAAAGTAACTTATTTTGCGTACGCTGCCTAAACTATAAAAGATACAACCATAAATTGTTCTAATTAATTGTAGATCTTATAAATATCTACAAAAAAGTCCGCGACACACTATACCTTTCTATGTCGAGTGAGGCACAACAACCATTTTTTTATTTAAAAATCTAGAATTTTTTTTGGACTACATTTAAACACGTTTATTTTACTCATGCTATTAATCCTTATCAAAATAAAGTATTTCATCACTAAGTACAGTTTATGTAGATCATATTTGGTCTTTGAATGATTAAAATCGGACGTTTGGTTTTGAAGGTATGGCGAAATTAAAATATTACGATTTCTGCTGCACGGCCCGTTGCGAAGTGAACGTCACCAAGGCGGGGGTGCGCGTGCGGGAGGGGAGTTTAGATCTATGTAAGGTACCCGCGCGGCTCAGACGTGAGGTAGGTAGGTAACAGTTTTTCTCACGGTTTTTCTGTAGTGTATTTAGTATCAGCATTGCACCCGTGCGAAGCCGGGGCGGGTCGCTAGTACCTAATAATGAAATTAGTTCTACCTAAGTACCATCCTATAAATTGTTATCAAAATTACTTACTTACCTACCTGTCTTCTTAATTTTTAGGGTTCCGTAGCCAAATGGCAAAAAACGGAACCCTTATATATTCGTCATGTCTGTCTGTCTGTCTGTCCGTCCGTATGTCACAGCCACTTTATTCCGAAACTATAAGAACTATGCTGTCGAAAACTCTAAACTTGGTAAGTAGACGTATTCTGTGAACTTACTACCTACCTAAACCTGTAGGCCGGTATAGTATGGATAGGGGTTCTAAAATGATATCGAGGTTTCTAATATCATTTTTTTCTAAACTGAATAGTTTGTGCGAGAGACACTTCCAGAGTGGTAAAATGTGTGTGTGTCGTGTAACTTCTAAAATAAGAGAATGATAACACTAAAACATATATGATGTACATTACCATGTAAACTACCAGCGAAAATTGGTTCGAACGAGATCTAGTACAGGAGTTTTTTTAATAGGTACGTCATAAATCGTAATCCACAACTTTTGCTTAAATTATAATATTTGTACGGAACCCTCGGTGCGTGAGTCCGACTCGCACTTGGCCGGTTTTCTATTTTTAGTTACCCCTATTGGTTGACACAGACGTGTTTAGATTTGCATTCATTATTTTAGATTGCTTTAAATTATCAGACAAGTGCACAGTATATTGTGACAAACTGACAAGTGACACATAAAGATTGTTTACTTAGCTCCTACATACCTACCTACCTAACGTTAAAATTTTAGTGTCTACGACGCCAACGGTTTGTTTTATGGCATCTTTGCTTGTAGGTAAGTACCTACCTACGTTAATATAACAGTAGGTACCTATTAGGCAGAGAGCTATGTAAACTATGATGTTGCAGAATTTGTTCAAAAGAGTTACCGCGGCCCTGGTAAGTACGGTACGCAGAGGGCATTAGGAGGAACACGGATGGGTTTTAGTCAAGAAGAGTCTGACACTCCCTTCTGCTTCGCCCAAAGCGGGAGCAGTTATTTGGTTTCCTATCCATAAAAAAGTCTTGTCCGCCGCAAAAGTACCTACGAACACAAAATTAGGTTTGTCAATTGCAAGAAACTATTTTGAAAGCAAATAGAATGAACCCAGTAACAAACATTACATTGACCCTGGCTTGAACTTTGGATTTCGCTACCTGCTACCTAGGTACTCAACTAAACGAGCGACACGTTGCCGCTGGCGGCCGGCAACCTTTGTCGTTGGCTGTCGACGGGCGCTTCAACGACCACCAACGACGCGTGCAGTTATCCCTGTCGTAGACGCGTGCGGCGGCGGTGGCACGGCGGCGTCATGTCGCTCGATTGTAAGAACGCTTAGCCACCGTACGCACGGACGTAAAAATATTCCGTTCAGCCGAGCGTTGAGAACCCAGCACTCAGCAGAGTTAATCCCAACGCGTCAAAAAAAGACACCGTTTCAACTTATAATTATATCATTGGTTTCAACATCGAGAGTTGAAAATTCATTGCGCGATAGCATCCCGCCGCGATGATTTTACACTGCAGCGGGCGCGGGCAGCGACGCGGTGTCGAAGACCCGGTCACGACGCCAAATTATGACTTTTCTACCCATTGTTTATAATATGTGGTTTTTTAAACTTTTTCAATGATTCACTCCACTCAAAGCAACAATAACAATTTCAAACGCAAATACGGAGTCCAAACTACAGTGCGAAGTCAAACAGATATAAAATATAATGTTGAAATCCAAAAATCAAGCCAATGAGTCAATATTAATTAGAGCGCAAGTGTAGTCTACCTACTTATACGTTTGAACGACATAGGCCACAGGCTGGCACAGGCCACAGCACACCGCAGCAGACACAGTTGTAACTTGAATACGCACGTGTGCGTGAGCGTTGTCCCCCCGCACCGCACCGGGGGGAACGTTATTCAGTGAGAGGCACGATAATTCATAGTAAAACGCGCGCGTAAAAAAATATGAGAAGGCCTTTCGTAAATCGAGTTTTATGAAAAAACTACTGCATATATCGATTAAAAATAAAAGTTATTGAATTCTTCGATAGTTGAGCTTTGTCGGTACCGACTTGGTTTTAAAGATTTTACATTGTGTTTATTACTTATTTACGCCCAAAGATGCGTTAAAATTGGCAAGAAAAACGAAACTTTGGTGGCTCATAACTTTTTAATGGCGGTTTATTTTACCATTCTGTTTCCATACAGACAAAACTAATAATATGACAAAACGATATTATGTTTAACTTTTGATGTACTCTGTCAAACAGCGGAGTAATACCCTCCCGAAGTTTCTATGGAAAAAATATCGACTAGAGCCACCTTAAATGTATAAACCGGTGTTTTTTTATTTGTAAGATAATTTAATAGAGAGTTCTTAACTGTGATTCAAGAAAATCGGTTCGGAATTTTGCGTCGTAGCACTTAAGAAAACGGCCACAACGCGTTGTAGAAATAAAGAAATGCCATAACGCGATCTGAGCTCTAACTAATGTAACCTTGATGATGCTTGAATGCTTGACAATGGCTCTGATATTATCGGTCACCTCAAACATTAGAGCCTTTGCACACGGCGTTTGGTTTCCCGCGCCGATGATGGCATATGGTGCGCCTTAACGCGCTTCAGACACAGACCGGACTGACAGTAACAAACACTACAAAAAAAGAATTAGCGAAATCGGCCCAGCCGTTCATGCGTGATGCGATGACCAAGGAAAATACGTATTATTTTTTATATATATAGATTAAGAGGGCCCTGAGCACGCGTTCGTAAAAAGTTCGTCATCGATAAAATAAGTAGAAAACTAAGAGTCATTATTTAATTTTTTTTTCTTTTCTCAGGCGCTACTCCGAAAATTGCCAGCCGGGATCAGCGTCACAACAGTCGACAATTCTGCCCCACGCAGAACACCCAGTCAGGTATATAGCTATATGATCATTATTTTACTCGTATAGCACCTACAAGTCTTGTGTAACCAATGTCCGATCGCAATGTGATCATGCAATCAATATCAATAAATGTGAAAGGAGCTCTGTCTATCACAAAGGAAAGAACAGGGATAGATCATGTCTTGGAATGGGAGTTTGTTCCATTAGGAAAACTTTCGAATTTCATGCAGGTCAAGTCGCTGCCAGAACCATTTCATTTTGAAACTTTTTCTTCTCTTCAAATTATATAAATTACAACTTAACAAAAGAATTGCAAAAAAATCCTGCTCTTTAATTTGATCTCGCCTGATGGTACAAGTAGCGATGGGAGATATCTACGATGGAGCGAACAAGGTACCTGTTCACTCTTAAACTAATAAACCTTGCATTCTTTTGGTAAATCAAGATTAATTTGGCTTTTTCCACCACCGTTTTACCGTCATCTTGAATTTTAAAGCCTTAAAATACCCAAAACGCATCGTCATGAATTATTTATGAACCATTTTTTCTGTTATAGGATACCGTCCGCGAGGTACGGCCCGCGGTCACCATCACCGCCATAGATAATCCAGAGGTAAAATAACTGCTCCATTCATATAAGAACAAGTGTGGAACAAATATATTATCCCCATACAGTTCCATTGCTTGGCGGAGGCTCTGCAAAGAACTCTTTTTCCGTCTCCAAGCAGCGGGTCTAAAAAGGCTTCTTTAGCAGAATCATTTTAGAATCACAATATTAACCACACAAAAATCTGTCAAATTTCCTTTTCATCTTTATCGCTAACGAATTAGGTTCAACGTTGATTGGGAAAATTTTACAGTGACTGGTAGCGTGATGTACTTTCTGGTTTTTTTTTATTTACTTGAGATGTGTTTGCTATTGTCTAGAGACAAAGTCTACGATGGAGCGATCTTACCCAGAAGTAGCCTGTTCACTCTAACTTTGAAAAGAATAGGGTTGTAAGCGTTCAGAAACACAGACGCAGGCAGAGAGTTCCACTCCTTTGCTGTGCGCATTGATTCTGCTAAAGTTGTCTTTTAGACCCGCATTAGTGTCCTTCTCACTAAGTTTTCTCGGTGAGATTATAACAGAGCAGAGATTCTAGACACGTGACATTCTGTCAGCTAGCGGTAGCGCCGAGGCGAAGGCGATTGTCAAAACGTATAGCATTGACAATCGAAATATCACGTGATCAATCCCGGATATTCTAGCGTTCCGACAGTCGCATTCGCTGATGGAATGCCATTTTGTCTACCGCCTCAGGTCGGCTGCTTGCTTTATTATCAGAGGACTAATTCTACTATTTTTTAAACAACTTTCGCATTCGCATGTCAATCGCAAACTGTCAAAAATTTTTGACTGTTTGCGATTGAGATGCGAATGTGAAAATTAGTATAATGTAGCACGCTGATCACATTATATTGTGATGAATAATAATCCTCATTATATCATGTATTTGAACAAAATAAAATTGTAATGCTCGGTCATTTAGATTAAGAACTAAAAATTAAATCACACAATAACGAATAGGTATCATCATTATTGTGAATGTGATAAAATGTTGATAACACAGTTTTAAAATTGGAGGCGTCTTCCGTATGCACCTTGTGTTCTACATTACAGTTTTTTATATTTTATTCACAGGGTTTTTTCTATTAAGAATATGTCACCCCGATGATTGATTACAAATTATTTAACCCATAATAATAATATGATAAAGTGTTCTAGCCTCATCCGATAACGGTGTGGCTAGAACGACTTTTTTGGACTCAAACATGAACACACTCCGACAGGATATGATGCACGTCGATTACTCCACAGACAACGCAATTTGGAGATTAAACTATGCGCATCATGAATCCGAAACTGTTGAGCGGTATGTGGCCGGATCGGAGCCTCAAAGTCGTCACCACTTCCTGTCTAGTCATCCCTCCCGCACTGAACTAAAGAGTCCGTGGAAATGTTCTGTACCAAATACCTTTCATTAACGACCTCATATCAAAATATTCTGACCAAGATTGAATACATCTGTCTCTAACTAGGGGTGAGAGCTCGGTGTGCCAAGGACGACATGAATAACTCCTTCCGACCCGACTTCGTTTGCTAAACGAACAACCACTTCATTACCCTCTAATCCAACGTGGGAAGGGATCCATTGCAATACATTTTTTTTTTGTTAGTCAACAAGTTCAGTAATGGCTTTTTAAATAGAATAAGCTGGTAGAAGCCCTATAACTGATTGGGAACTTGTGCTACATAACAGTTGCTGCAAAATATGAACGAAAAATTTTAATTCTTTATTAAACAATTTATTTGTAAAACGAAGATGTCGACAAGAGTTACAATTTTGAACTGTTGATTAATTTGAAGTGGCATCAGTAAAATAATAGTTATAGTCGATTAAAAGCGAATCGTTTGTCTTGGTAAAGAAGAGGACAACTCGTGGTAAGAGGATTTAACATTTTTTATTTATAGCGCTACAGAATAAAATGTGGATCAATGATAAGATCAATCAATGGATTTTGTGAAGACTGATATGAAAGATAATTGAGTTATGCGAATGAGCGTGACAGTTGAGACGACAGAATGAAAACAAAGTATTTTTCTTTTCTGTTCTGATTTGAAATCCAAAGAGATTCAATTTTGAACCGTGTCTAACCAACTTCTTAAAAACGTTAAACCCTCCTAACTGACCAAAGCAACATGATGGTAATTATATCAAGTTATGGTAGTGGTCACGCCATCTATAAGACAATCGGACGCAACAGCACACGGACGTTCGCGGCACAAGCGCCATCTATGGTTGAAGAATCGTCATCGATTCAGAATACGGTCGTTCCTTCGGTCACTTTCATTCAACCTCACTTTCATTCGGTTTCTCGTACACTCGCACTACTGTAGAAAATATATTGTTCTTTTCTCTGGCGAACCACCAACCGCCATAGACACTTGTCTTGTAAAACGAATTAGAATTTACAACTATTAAAAATACACAAGTCGCTTCATTAGTACACTTAAGTAGTCCATCAGAGCTGGTGGTTGGATCTGATACACCTACCTACGGAGAAAAGAGTAACGATGCCGGCACGCGACAGCGACGGTATACTTGGTCCAGCAGCCATTTCATACGAGAGAAGAAAAACGAAGATTCAACGGTCAGGACTTTAGTTTCCGTATTTTCTCTATACGATTCTTACGATTTCTTTTAACGTTGTTTTATACGATTACAGTTTATTGTACGCGACGTAAGAGTTGCAGTTAATCGGCACCGTTGATGCTTGCACGTGAGTACCCACATTCCTAACGCTTACTCGTAGCTCGCCAAAATGTCTGTTAGGTATGTGGAGGAAGTTCTTTCTGAGTTTAAGAAACGTAGGGCAGTGTAAAGGGCTGGTTAACCCAATTTAAAAAACATGTTGATCCGTTTCCTTACAAGTAGCTGAACTAAAGTTGCAAGTTCAGACCGCCATCGAGAAATTTCCTCAATTTTATAGCATTGAAAATGAGTAGTTTAATCGGAATCAGAATTAAGCGCTAATTCAGAACATGTTGAAGCGTTAGAATTTTACGGCATTATATTTTACGGCTATGGCCAGTGCGAATTGTCTTCTCCGCAACGCCGACGCTTACAATGGGTTCCCTGTTGCATCAGCTCGGACGGTTTCCGCCAGCCAGTAAATATTAAGTTACCGGATATGAAACTACCCGCTTTTGAAGGTTCGTACGGCCACTGACTGGAGTTCAAACATTCATACGTATCCAAACCCGTTCCGATTTAGACCAAATACAAAATCTTTATTATTTTCGATCACCTTTGACTAATAGTAGAATCGCATTACAGGTTATGTAAGTGCCTTTGAGTTCAGTCCTGCGAAATTACGCCACGCCGTCGTCCGACGCGATGCTTGGGAGTTCTTAGAGAACCGCTATCATAATTAGAGGTTTTTAGTTAACAATCACGTCAAAGCGTTATGTATTATAATATTTACAAGCAGTTATTCTGTCGTTAGCCGGAATTTTCATCAAAAAAGTTAATTGATACCGTTCATTCTACGTAATTTGCGCGGTCTGACTCCACTCGATGATTCCACAGTCAATTGGGACATTTTTATTAAATATTTACTTAGTTGTTAAAAGCTTGATCCTTCCACGGAAAGGGAGCGGGTGAACCACACACGTACTATTTCCTTAAGGTCACGCGATAAGGTCAAATTAAAGAACTTAATATCATTCATCAGAAACCGTGCAGATACATTAGAAATTATTATTGCAAACCACCAGTCCAAGGAATAAATGACAACTATCAACATACAAGTGACAAACGAAGTTCAAACCGTGTGCATTTACGAGCAGTTTTGATTGATGAATAAATGCACACGGCATTTATTCATCAATCAAAACTGCTCGTAACAACTATCGTAAAAATGAACAAACGGAAATTATAACACGTTCACTGCGTTAGGAGATATATATAATGGTTCTCATACGAGTTGTCGATTCAGTGCGGAAGTGAAATTGTATGTCCTACCCGTTCCGGAGAATGACTTTTCTTTAGGTTAATTTTGGGTTAGAGTGCCACTATACATAAGTACCCTGATATGTAGTTTTTTTTATCAATGCTAACGATCGAAGTCTTAGGTCGCGTAGTGACTAAACAGAAAAAAAATGTGTTCATTGCGACACGACTCATTGGATCTCGTAGGAAGCTTGTTCATAAATCAAGAAGTGTTGTGGCAATTTTTGAAAAGTGCAACTGTTTTTGCTTGCTTTTTGTATTTTTATGAAAATACCCGGGAAAGATTTAAATTGTGTGAATTTAACCACTTAATCTGCAAAAAAAAAAGAAACTGCGATTGTAATTTATCAAACTACCCTCATTTACCTAGTGCCAACCAATGATATATAAAACTATAGATTCTATACGTTGTCCGCACTCTAAAATGACAACATCAAATGAAGCCTATTGGCCACATCGCGCTTAGTTTCGCACCAACCTGTCGCGCGACACTACGTTTGTTTTGATGTCAATATGACTATTACTTATCCTGTGACGTAACTGAAGATGTATATTTATCTCCCTCTAGCAACAGGCATCCCGCCGTACGGTGACATATTTTCTTTCCCTTTCTTCATGCGTATTAGTAGCATCTAGTATTTTCGCCGTTTTTAAGCGCCGCGATGTTGGTTTATGACGTGTCTATATATGTATAATACGTCATTGGTGCCAACGGCAACTTTTCCAATGATGCAGCAGCATTATTGACATCTCCTACAGCTAAAATAGTCTAGTTCTTCTAGAAATCTGAATTTAATCGTATGTGCACTAACTTTATGCGAGAGTATAATGGTTAGATACCTACCCACTTAATACGATTACTTCGGAACTGCGTCAGCTCCATATTTAAGCTTGCGATGTATCAGACAGCGTTAGTGTGTTGATGACGTTATCGCACGCACGCGTCATCTATACTAATATTATAAAGAGGTAAAATTTGTTTGTAAGTTTGTAAGTTTGTATGTTTGTAAGTTTGTATGTAGGGGGTAATCTCAGGAACTACTGGTCCGATTTGAAAAATTGTTTCACTGGTAGAAAGCTACATTATTCGTGAGTGCTATAGGCTATAAATTATAAAGATATCATGCATATTAGTCGAACTATCTTAATTTTTAATCTGAAAAAAAATAGCTCTTACAACAGAGTTATTTGCGTGCGCTGCCTTAACAGTTGTATATAATTGAAAACAATGTATGGCAACCTGGTCCGCCTAGAATAGTTCTACAAAAAAGTCCGCGGCACCATATTTCTATTTTTTATATTTTAGCAGATATAGTAGCTTTTATGTGTTAAAAAAAGTATTTTTCGACGTACTTATCTTTGGACGATTTTTTAAACAACAAAATATTAAACCTTATCGAAAAAAAATTTATTATGATCACAAGAACATCATAGAGATACGATTTGCCCGAAACAGTATGTCAATTGGTTGAATAGTTTCGAAGATAATATAAAATTACTAAATCGCAAAACGCCGCCCGCGCCGTCCATTCACGAACCGCATTAGAACATGCTTTGTACGGACGTTTTATCAATTTACCCATAGACGGCGTTGTGCAATAACGTCATTTTTCTGAATCGTGGTGTTAAGATTTTCCGCGGATTAATGACCCTCTCCAGTTATTATTTAACTTTTGTCGTTTGATAGGTGAGTTGTACGTAGTTGGTTGAATGTTGTTGGTCTTTAAAATTGTAATTGTACAATATTACTTCGTTCTCATTCTTCGAGTTCGAAGCTGTGATATTTCTGTTTTTAGGATATCGGACAGTTTCAGTGATTGTTTAAGATGCCTAAAAGGGTATCACAACTTTCCCGTCAGACATCCCTGACATGAGACAAGAGCAGCTCGAGTACGCCGTACGGAAGAGCCTCTCGAGGAATAGAGAAAATATTTCGCAAGCACGCGCTGGGAAATCTAGCTCCGTGCGTTCACAGCGGCTTGCTAACCAAAGCTGGTGAACATCGCAGGTCCGTGCTCGGGAATCTAGCGCTGAACGTGCACATCGTCTCAGTGATTTAAAGCAGCATGTCTCTGCAACAAGGGACAGGGAGTCTAACGCTGAGCGCTCGCAGCGGCTCGCTAGCCTAGCTACATACATATTATTATGCAATAAAAACAAAACCCTCCTTTTGGCCGTCAGGAAATAAATCATAGCAGTCAGTACTAACCGAACCACACTCATAATTTCATCACAAGTTAAAATGTTTACCGCCCAACGAAGTGGGCACGGGTCAGCTAGTCGCATAATATATAAGCAAGCGTGCTCCATCTTCGACCGCATCATTGCTTACCATCAGGTGAGATAGTGGTCAACCTTATGGCTACCAATGGAAAATAAAAATAAATTAATATTTTCGCAGACGATCTACAGTGATGACATTTTGGTCAGTGGGTCGTCTTAGGGGCGTAGATAACTCAATTCAATTATGCCGGAGAACTTCAGAAGTACACATTCAGGTGTTTTCCTTTTCGTAAGTGGACATGTAATTTAAAGTTATGTCAAATAAATCCACAGAACATTTTATAGGCGAGCATGCGCAAACTAAGACACTCGGGTTAGGTTGGCACAACACTAGTGATGAACCATTTTGTTACGAATATTGGTAACTTAAGTTAAAGTTCCGCGTTCCTCCCACACGAGTCGAATTATTACTAAACGGGTATTATTATCAGTTAATTTGCACAAAAATGCGACCCATTAGGTCTGCATCATAATTAAACAAAAATACTAAAGTTATGGTTAAGTAAAATTGACTGGGATACTCCGGTTTCTAGGGGTATTTTTAACACTTGGAAACATTTTGTTTTAAGCTAAGGGAAGGTGATGAAATTATACGGAACTTCATACAGAATAAACGCAATGCCTCTTAAAGGGTCAATGTACTCATAAACCTGAAAAAAAAATCGCAAAAAAAAAAATCGACCGTCCCATACATTTATGTGCGCATAACTCGACATAATGTACTGAACTTTTTTTCTTTTTTGCGATTTTTTGTTTGGTCCCATACAGTTTAATTACTTTGAAGGCAAAGATTTATAAACTAAGAAAAATGTTCTTAATTCTCAAACTTGTAACGAAAAGGTGCTTACATACTAGATAACACCCACAAGTCGATTGCTAAAGACAGCCGTCGAACCGGTTCCTTATCTATCAGTAAGCGAACTGAATGCCGCACAAAGAATGCTCATTAGGCTGGTGGAAATAAAATCATTTCCAGATTTTTATAATAATTTGGTTGGTAACTTGTAAACAAGACAATATGGTCGGGTTTCTAGTCTTGAATGTTTATATCGATCAACTTAAAATAATTCGGGTTGGTGGAAGACTATTAATTTGTCTAGTTTTACGTATGATAAAAACATCCTGTTTTATTGTGCATCCTTTCACTAGTAGTTTATTTAGGTAATGAACGTAATATGCGATTACTACACGCGGGTCCTCAACTTCTTTTAGCTATGGTGCGTGAATGTTGCTGACCATTAAATGCTCGAAACTTTGCTAGAAAAATAGTGCATGAGTGCGTGAAGTGTACACGTACTCAAGGTAAGACATTAGCACCCATCATGGGTAACTTACCAACTGAACGCTTAGAGCTTGGCTTCCCATTTATGCGAACGGGTATCGATTACTCGAATTAAGCGTTGCCAGTGTATATTTATATTAATTAAATCGAAAAGGCAGAGGTACAAGATAGGCTAAAGCTCACATACTTATGTTTATTTATTTGTTTCGCGACGCGAGCTATGCATTTCTCTTCAAATGATTACGTTTGGAATTAAAACGCTTCATAAGTAGGCGAGGTAAACCTTTCGTCATTCGTATAGTGGCAAGAAATTCGTAGGTGCAGAAAGAATTTCCTTTGAATATTTTAGAGAACTGTTCAGAAACTATTAATAGTAAATAGAAATAAAATGTATTATCTTAAGTGTAGCGACGCTTAATATAATAACATTGAACTTCTATTTATTCCTCCTTATTCTCCATGTTTTGGCGGTCTATGGGAGAGTGGGGTACGCTCGTGCAAGCATCACCTGAGGCGCATCATAGTAGGTAACGCGCGATAAATTTCCCTTACAGTTTCACCTCTGTCCTCAGATCCTTCCGATCTGACTCCTTACACCCTCCCAATTCCTCGTTGGCCGACCGTTAACAGCATCACCTCTGAACACGTCACTGACAAGCAGGCTTCGAGGTTGATCCGCTACGAACGAATCAAACAACTTCAGCAGCACTTCTGGTAAAGCTGGTCTACAGAATACGTGTCTGAGCTGCAACTTCGAACCAAATGGAAGACTGAGCAGGATGACATCACACTGGGCGTAGCCTTGTCCTCATAAAAGATGAAAACCTACCGTCGCGCTGTTTAACTGGCGATTGGGTCGAGCGGAAATTCACACAATTACTGGAACAGTTAGAAGAGCCTTCTCCAAGATTCGCCCTTTGCTACTGCATTCGGCGACCGACGACTACATATAACCATTCTGAAAGCTGGGGCTTCCAAGGCTGGTGGAATGATCACGCCATTTACACGAAAATCGGACGCAACAGCACGCAAACTGGCATAAGCGCTATCTATGGTTGAAGAAGTGATGATTGTCATCGATTTCGAATCCGTTCCTTCGGTCGCTTTCGTTTAATCTCACATTCATTTGGTCTCTCGTACTCTCGCGCGTCTGTAGAAAATATATTGTTATTTTCTCTTGCGAGCCGCCAGCCGTCATGTAAACTTTTAGACCTGTTAAAAATACACAAATCGCTTCATTTGGACGAACAAACCTGATCCTGCACAGGTCATGAATAATAGTAGTCAATTTCCGACCACGATTCGCAGCATATATAAAAAAAAAAATGTTCTTTTAGGGATTTTCTTGCGGTTTAAAAGGGACCACTGCATATGTTCATATCTGACTGACTTTAAAATTTCAATGGTGTCTAAATGTTTTCCAGGAGCCCACCATGACGCAGCAGTATAGCCTGCGGTGGAACAACCACCAGCCGAACTTCATCTCTATGTTCACGACTCTCCTGAACACACAGACGCTGGTGGATGTCACACTGTCGGCCGACGGCAAACAGCTACTGGCACACAAAGTGGTCCTGTCCGCTTGCAGCACCTATTTCCAAGTGAGTAAATGTAACTATCTGCAGATATACCTAGGAAGGTATGCGCTTCCAATCTTGGGCTGTCTTCGGAAAAGCGAAACCAAGATAAAATCATTTCCAAGCAGTATTATGCAGTTGGTAGCACTCAATCACGTATGATGATGATGCCGTCAATTGAATCAGTCATCAAAGTTATTATTGCAGTCGGGTATTTACTGTGTAAAGTAGTCTCTTTTTTGTTTAGCTATTGTTTTTTGAATGAAACATCACCCTTAAATGTGACCAAGCACTTTGCACTCAAACTGAATAGGAGCTCTTGTTTCGGTGGTGGTAGTTGCCTAATTTGTATGAACACTATTAACGATTCTATGCAATTCCAAAAAACCTTTTCAACATTTTAACTTTATACATGGGCACAATGATAGATGCACTAAACATACAAAGTGCGCCAGTAGGCATGAATAAAACTTCCGAACGAGAATCGTGCTTAGCGTCTCTAGGTGGTAGATGCATGGTGCAAGCCGTTTAGACAGAATAAAAATAGATTCGTGACTTCCGAAGATTAACGAAGCTCATATATTTTCTGGTTTTATTATACAATTCTTGTGTTTGATCCTGTTTCTGCTGCTCGACTCCATACATTTTGGGAATATCTCCTTTTCATTTTGGTTTTTTGACAGATTACGACAGAGATGCGAATGCGAACGTTGTTTAAAATAGCGTAGAATTGGCTCCCAGTTCTGCGAGCAATGTGGCCCTGCAATGCAAAGCGGTTCTGGTAGGCGCCATATAAATACGCTATATTGAGTAACATCAATAAATAATTACAACTGTGCTGAATCGACTTCTATGGTGATCCTTTAAGTTATCTAGTAGTAAAAAACGGTTCATAATTTACAATTCAAGTATCTACGAAGAGAAGGAATATTAGGTAAAGATCATTACTTTATTGCAAGTTTATCTAGCGCCTACCATACTGCCACTTATTCTTTGGACTTCGTTAGCCCTTTGCAATCTATAATTTTGACCTTCGTATCTTCCGTTCGTACAGTGGTCAAAATATGCTACGCGCCAGATCGCACGTGACTAGCTTTAAGCCTAGCTGAGACATGGCACAATGCGCGCCACAGTAATACTTCTACTTTTAATAATGCAAATAATACTAGAAAAAATTATGTTAGTTAAATAAAGGTAAATAATATTGATGGGACTTTTTACACAAACTCATATTAAACTAATAAACTACTGGGAAAACAAATTTTTCAATTTTCTACTGACATTAGTTTTTAGTTGCATTTTATTTCTAAACTGAGTTTTAAGTAAAAAAAAAAAAAAAACAAAAAGTCACATCAATATTGTTTAAGTACTTTATTTGACTTCCTAAAACTTTCTAATATAGAGCTTTGTTTTTTGCTCACTGGAAGTAACATTATATCATAAAATATATATTTTCTGGGATTATGTAGTAAAACAGCGTGTGACTAAATTATATCATATAGACACATACCAATCTTCAATTTTTCGAAATGAGTATTTTGAAATAACTCTGATGTAAAGTTCTAAAACTCTTTGTTGTTACATTCCAGACCCTGTTTGTTGAGAACCCGTCGCCGCATCCCATCGTGATCCTGAAGGATGTCACGTACGCCGATCTCCGTGCGATGGTCGACTTCATGTACTGCGGGGAGGTCAATGTGACCGAGGAGCAGTTGCCACAGGTGAGATGACCCTGCGATGGTTCGACTAGTCGAATATATGCTTTTATAGAGGCATGCGGAATAGGGAGGAAAGAGAAAGGGGAAGGTTAGAGTGTAATGGTATTTCAAACAGTGCCGGGTGATATATCAAATGAAAGGGCTTATTGTGAATGCTTAGAATATATTTTCTTCATAATTTCAAAATAAATAGTATGAAGTTATTACAGAAATTTTACGAAATTTGACGATTCCCCCTTTAACTCCGAAAATACTGATCCTAAAATTTTGAAAAGATATACAGATAAAATAGTTCTTTACATATAGATAACAGGAAAACCTATAAGAAGTTTATAGTGTTATAATAACAGGTTAAAAAAAAGAAATTTGTACGTGAGTCCAACTCGCACTTGGCCCGTTTTTTATTTGTCTACGTACCTTCCTTTCTTACAGTGATCACAAAATGCTAGCTGCACGCGCCAGAACGCACATGACTAGCTTTAAGCCTAGCTGAGACATGGCTTACTGCGCGCCACAGTAATACTTCTACCAATACATTGCAAATTTTACTAGAAAGGTTTAGGTTGATATGACTCTTACACAATCTCATATTAAACTAATAAATTACTGGGTAAAATAATGTTTCAATTGATTTAGTAATTATTTTGTTCTTTTGCATTGGTTTTTAGTTATATGTTATTTATAAACAGTGATTTTACAGAAATGAAACTACAAAGTCACATCAACATTGCTTACTTACCTTTATTTAACTACCTAAACCTTTCTAGTAAGTACAGAGCTTTTGCAATATTAATTTTTACTCCGGAAGTAACAAAATATCGCTGTAAAATATGTATTTTTTTTTAAAGATTTATGTTAAAGAGTGTGTCGCTAAATTATATTATGCGCACCGATTTTCAATTTTAGGTCATGCCTGCAGAGTTAGGTAGAAGGTCTAATCTGATAAATATTGAGACTGTTGGTCCAAATAAAGAAAATCAATGTTAAAATTTGGACGAGATTTTGTGGGTCAAAAAACCCGCCCCACATCTCAAATCTCAAATCTCAAATCTCAAAATGTTTATTGCAATCCATAATGTACACATTCAGATGGTAAAAATAATAAAAAGAAACAATTATGGACCCTGTCGGGCACAGCAAAACATTAAATAATTAGGAGAGAGGAAGAGCGCTTTAAATAACTTTTATTATAAAGTAAATGTTTATCATTTCCTGACTAGTTTGTAACCATTGTATAATATTATCATTATTACCAACATATTTATTTTTGGATTAAGTTACATTTTAGTTTTATTTGCTTGGAGTTCCTGCATTGGTATTAGTTTATTTGATTTTACATACATTTTTAGATATAGTAGGTACCTATATTTTTTATTTATGAAATAGCATGTCATTTATTTATTATTATTAATAGAATAGAATGTAATTTATTTATTTATTATTAATAGAATACTACCTATGTTATTTATTTAATATTTTTAATAGATTAGAATATCATTTATTTATTATTGTCAGTCGAATAGAGTGTCATTTATTTATTTATTATTAATAGAATAGAATTTCAATTATTTATTTATCAGTAATAGAATAGAATGTTATTTGTATATTTATTATTATCAATAAAAAGGAATGTCATTTAATAATTATTATTAATAGAATTTAATGTCATTTATTTGTTATCATTAATATAATAGTGTCATATGTATTTATTATTATTAATATAATAGAATTTTATTGATTTGTAATTATTAAGATAAACATATCAAAATTGTTATTATTTAAATTTATCCGTAAGGTATTCATCTACTGTGTAATAACTTTTTTTAATTAAGAATTGTTTTAACTTATTTAAAAATATACTAGTTTTATTTTCTTGCTTTATGTTTTCCGGTAATTTATTATATATTTTGATCGACATAGAATATGGACTAGAAGCATGTATTTTTAGGCGGGACGGAGGCAAATTTAGCCTGTTTTTATGGCGCAGTGAATGGCTCGTTTGAATGTCTCCCCGTGTGTTGTAGGATTCCGGGAATTTGCGGACCAGTTTACATAACTCTAGGATATAAATGCTGACCAATGTTAGTATCTTGTGTTTTTGGAAGTAAGGCTTGCAACTATCTGTCTGTTTTATATTAGTGATTATTCGTATAAGCTTTTTTTGTAGGATGAATAAGGAGGGAGCGTCTGTGCTATTTCCCCATAAAACTATGCCATAGGTAAACCATGCGTGGGCATATGCGTAGTATGTAACTAGCGCGGTTTGGAGACTTGTAGTCTTTTTTATTTCACGAAGGGCATATGCAAATTTGTATAGTTTTGATTTTACCATCCTGACGTGTGATTTCCAATTAACGTTTGTGTCTATAGACAGGCCAAGAAGAGTGAATTCATGAACAACTTCTATTGTTGTGCCGTTGTAGGTGAAGGTTATATCCAATGGGGTCTTTTGACGGGGCTGGAAGGGCATTAATCTAGATTTAGAGAAATTTATTTCAAGGTTATGGTCATTCATCCAAGTAATTGATTTATTAAGTGTATTTGTTAGGTCCTCGCACAAGTCAGCATTGTTCTGGCACGAAACTAAAAGTGAAATATCGTCAGCAAACAAGACGCATGGCCCTTCTATGGTTTTTGGAAGGTCGTTTATGTAAACTAGGAAAAGTAGGCATCCAATTACACTTCCTTGGGGAATAGAGGCGTAAATTTTTTTGATGCTAGACCGAATATTTTGAATTTCTTTGGTACTCTCATTATAAAATTCTATTTCGACTTGGTGTTCTCTATTTGTTAAATAGGATTTAAACCATTCATGAACTTTCCCGCGGATCCCTATACCTTGCAATTTACTTAGCAGAATGTCATATTGTACTTTATCGTACGCTTTGGTCATATCTAAGAGTAAACCTACAGCGTATTTTTTGTCATTTATTATATTTAAAACTTCCTGTATATATTTATAAACTGCTAGAACAGTGGAACGGTTTCTGCGAAATCCGTTTTGACACTCGTTAAATATGTTATATTTTTCTCAGAAGGAGTAAACTCGATTGCACATTGCTTTCTCAAAGATTTTTGAGGCAGTTGGTAAAAGTGCTATTGGACGGTAATTGCTTGGATCCGTTTTCGATTTCTTTTTGTGGATTGGCTTTATAAGAGCTTTCTTTAGGTAATCTGGGAAAACGGCGTCATCAAAAGACTGATTCACTAGCAAGTAGAATGGTAACGTAAGTTCGTTTGCACATTGTCGTATTAACATTGGTGGTAACTCGTCTATTCCATGGCTTTTTTTGTTTTTTAGGTTTTTTAATAGTGTGTTTATTTCGCCGGGGTATACTGGGCTCAGAAACATGGTGTTTTCGGTGGGGCACAGTACAGGGTCGCCTCGCGGCTTACTGCCACGTGCTTTGTTGCCACCCTCGCCGATGGACGCAAAGAAGTTATTAAAATAGTTAGCAATTTCTTTAGGTTCAGTGACATTTATATTATTAATTAGTAATTTTATGTTTTCCTTATCCCTTTTTATTTTCTTATTTGTCCTATCATTTATAATACTCCACATAGTTTTAACTTTGTTGTCTGATTTTTTTATTTTATTTATATATTGTAATTTCTTTGCTGTAATAACTGTTTTCTTTAGTGTTTTTTCATATTGTTTATAGTTCTTTTTAATTAGTGGATTATTAGTTTTTAGTGTAAGTATCTTTTCAAGCCTTTTATTTCTACATGAAAGTTTGATGCCTGTAGTTAGCCAGTGCTTTTTATGGTTTGTTTTTAATTTAATTTTAATTTTAGGTATACATTGGTTTAGTATTTTTGCCAATGTGTTATTAAATGCTTCATAGTTTTCATTTATGTTTTTATTTGTTTGTATTATTTCGTTCCAATTTACTTCATTTAATTTGGATTTGAATAATTGGGTGTTTTTATTATTGTACAACCTTTTTTTGACGTACCATGTAATTCTTTTAGTTTGTTGAGACGGATTAATGTGTATGATTGTACCACAATGATCTGAGAAACCTAGCTCTTCCACTGTTGTATGCGAATTTTTATGGAAATTTGTAAAAATTAAGTCCAGGCATGTTGACGATGTTTGTGTTATTCGTGTTGGTGATTTTATTTGTTGGTCGAACCCATACTCTAGCATGAAATCTAAAAATTGATTTGTTTTAAAACTATTTTCCAAAATATTTATATTAAAGTCTCCTCCTATAATAATATCAAGTCTAAAATATTTTTTATTTATATATGTTAGAATTTGCTTTAATTGTTTATAAAATATATCTTCCTCTCTTCTATTCCAATAAATAGTTATCAATAATAGTTTTTCTGTTACAAATTCTGTTGCACATACTTCTATAACGTGTTCAATTGAAAATTCTGTGATATCACTTCTTTCTACATGCTCTATGTGTTCTTCTAGAAGGATGCAAACTCCGCCACCTGTTCGAGTTTTCCGACAATAAGACGATGCAAATTTATAGCCAATTATTTATATATATTTATTTATTTTTTCTTGTGACAACCATGATTCAGATAAGCAAATAGCTTTGTACTTTGGTGTTTGTTCCATGAAGGCTTCCAGTATATGTTGTTTGTTATAGAGGCTTTGGATATTTTGAAATAGTATTTTAAATTGTTGGTCTTTGTTTTCGAAATGAATTGCTGATGTGTTCTGTACTATTGTGGCTTTGAAAGTAGTTTATGTCTTGGGAACTTACTTGATCATCCCTGTCTCTGTTTTTGTTGTATGGGTTTTGTAGTGTCTCGTCTTCTATGGATATGAGTTTTCCTTCTATGAACAATTGATTGTTACGAATTATTGCATATAACCCTTTATGTCTAGCTTTCAGCATTTCATCGCGCATTAATTTCCTTTCCCTTCGCGCATTTGTGTCTAGAAATTCGGATAGAAATAATCCGGTGCCCTGGAAGAGATGTCTGTTTTCTTTAACACATTCCTAACCACTGCAACTTCTAAAAGCCAGAATCAACAGTGGCTACCAACAAAATAACTCCAAGCCAATGAAGCCCGACTATTCCCGGAAAAACGATTAAACTGTCTTGGATTCCGCAACGAAATTAAAATCAGAAAATTATAGTAGCAACAACGTAGTTAACAAGCAGGAGACCGAACAGAGCTAGGCCAATAGGCACCAAGGGACATATTATACAACTGGATTAAGCCCAGTTGCTAAGGACCACGGATTATATATTATCATATAGTCATTCTTAAAGAAAGATTATTTTTGTTGTCTATCTACTTCTCTCCATATCTCAATATTGGTCCTATCGAAAAAGTGTACAGAATTTTGTTTGTAGAAAATTTTATGGAGAATACTTACGTACGAGATTTTTTTTGCTGTGGGCCACTGTTTATGAGTTATTTACGTTAATCTAAAAAAGGGACCTTTACACCCACCCTACCACTTTTAGTATGTTGCCACTTTTACCTACAACTATACCTAACTTCGCTTATACACGAATTTTCTTCGTTGGGTGGATTAACTTAGTATGTGATGGCTCACACGTTTAATTCTAGGAAATATGACACCAGTCTTGCCAAGGTAACATGGTACCCAGATGTAAAATATAGCTGATATAATTTTACTTGTTTGACATGAACGAGCATGGTGATTGAGAGCATGTCATGCTCACTCAAATGTTTCGTTGATAGCGGCGAGTGTGTTGGATCATTCGGTTCCCTCCAAAATGGTTGAGCTGTATGGTGCCGATACATGCGTCAGGTTCGTGAAAGGGCGCCGTCAGTTGAGACTGGTCATCTCTCAACCACCACTGGCTTATTTTGATCTTTATAGTTTAAGTTCTCGTAAAATAAGTTTTATTTTGCGTTTTCCTCACATGCAGAAGAAACAAGTACGATGTAACTAAGATTTGTAAAACATCACATGATTTAAAAGAGTATCCGTGAAATTTCTTGCACGTTCTTCTCCATAGAGATCTACGCTTATGAATCTTTCATCTATTCTGTCTACACTCTTTGAGTAAACTTAGGTGATCTAGTATGAGGTGAACTGTTATTCCATTTTTAACCGACTTCCCAAAAAGGAGGAGGTTCTCAATTCGGTTGTATGTTTTGATTGCATGTATTGATAGCTCACCTTAATTTCACTTCACTTCAGAGTCGCAGTGTATACTGGAGATCGGGTCCAGACCCGATCTCAAAGAGGCTTGATTAATGCCTTAGTAAAAGTTGTTCATAATTATGAGTACAATGACGACGACGTTTATTCTGTTAAAAGTATATATTCTCAAAGTATGGCGTGTCTTCTGTGTGCAGGTGTTGGACACTGCCAAGCTGCTAAAGGTCAAAGGTCTGACTGACATGCCGCCCGACTCCACGCTGACGCGGTCACAAGGCCCTTCCGCCGAGTTCCAGAGTCAAGGGGACTCGTTGGACGCCACGCGGCACTCGCCCGCTGCGTCGCCGTCCAACAAACGCAGGAGGTACGGGTCGTTTCTCTGTACACTGCCGACGCTCAATGCAAAGTGGGCGACTCAGAGCTTCGCCTAGACAAATCACCTAGATAATTACTTATAATAGTACTTGACTTATATGTATATTACATCAAAACTTTTAAATAAGTCCGTGTGTTTTAAAATAACATTCTAAAAGATATGGTTCGTTCGGAATCCTTTGCGCGGAGTTCGACTCGCACTTGACTGGTTTTTATTTAAACTACGCCTATGTATTCTCTGACCAAAGTACTCTTGGGTCTTGGTGAAGTCTCAACAAGCCATTTTAAAATTTAATTGAAAAGACTAAAAACAAGGGCCGCTTCAAGCCGTTTTTTTTTTACTTTTTATAGGCACGCGTTTGACCACTATCTCATCTGATAGTAAGCGATGATGCGGTCTAAGATGGAGCACGCTTGCCTAGAAGTAACCAATTAACTGTTGACTTAAAGACTCCCAGGTTGTAGCTATCAGGAAACACACAGGGAATTCCACTCCTTTGCTGTATGCACTATGAATGTGTTCCCAAAACGTTTTGTGAGTGTGGGTAGGATGTTCACCATGTACCGGAATTAAATTATGCAATTCCGTCGCACATTTCCCAAAATGAAACCTTTTGAAAATATAATTACCAATAAGATAAATCTATATTAATATTATTATGAGGTTAAAATTTGTGTGGTTGTAGCGTAAATCCATCTGAACCTACTGAACTGATTTTTTAAAATCTTTCACCAATACGGGTTAATATATAAATTATATATTAACCCGAAAAATACTTCCCAATGAAGTGGGCACGGGTCAGCTAGTATAATAATCTCGTGTCAGTGTTTGTTGTCGAACTCCTCAGAAACGGCGTTTTTTTGTGAATATTTGGTAAGTCAGAGAATAGGTCTTAGGCAATTTTTTTATATGGCAAAACAACGTTTGCTGAGTCAGCAAGTATACCTATAAATAATTGTGTAGGCGCCGAAAAAGTTCGACGAGTTCAACGCAGATGAACGTGCTCGAGAACGAGCACGGGCGTGCCGACGTGGCCGCGCAGACCGTGGAGGCCATCACACTGAGCAGTGTGCCGCAGCAGCGCCGCTTGCGCGAGTACCATGAAATCCGGACCATCGACAACTCACAGCAGGTAGACGACGTTAGTACACACCTTTTTGTTTTTTTTTTTTTTTTTTTTTGCTTTTTATCTCAACCCCATCAGCCGGTCTATTCAGTCTACATCTAACCGTTGGATGTATCAACTTGCGTGAAGTGAACTGTCATTCCATCTTGTTTGTATGGATTGACAAATCACTTCATGTTCACATCACCTAAGTTTACACGGTGAAATGTTTCCAAAATCGGACTGCTGATCCCCAGAAGGCCAATTCGCATATTTTTATGATGAAAAAACCTTGTGATTTGTTTATTTTGACAAGATGTCATTGATTTTCGCCGAGATCGATCAGTCGGCGAGAAATCTCCTTTCATGCAAACATTTTTTTAATGACATATCGGGTAATATTAAACAGCCAAAATAAAGAACACCGTAATTGTGAGTTCAAATTTGTCATATTTCAATATCATTTTAACCTTAGTTACGATTTACCTTTATTTTTATCGTTTTATGACCGTTATTCTAAATATTTGAGCGTGTATATTATGAATGCCAAGAATTTAGACACTAGTCTAGCCCAGGTTCTAGTCTTGGTTTTGTTACCCAGTCGGGTAGTGGACCTCAGATAGGCAGCCGCTCGATGTAAGATACTGATGTAAGGACCGACATGAGTTGTTAACACACTTTCCATTGGTCGGTTTGACGATGACGGCTTAGACGCTTCACCTCATTGGTTCGTCAGTCAATACTCACCGACTATTGCGTTTACAAGTTTCGTTCACCCACCGTACACTGGCGAGGTGCTCCTGCTGCTATTCATCTGAGCTCACGACTCATGTCGGCTGCTATACTCGGCTGGGTCCGGTAACATCGCTGGAAAGACGGGCAGATTAATTGGAGCATGTACCGCGTAAATCCAATTCCGAATCAATGAAGACCATTTAATGTTTATGATTTCAGACAACGGAACAGGATAACATGAACGTTGAGCCCATCGGAATGGAGAATACGACCCCAGCAGCAATCCCTCAAGGTAACTCACTCACGCACTTTCACTACAATCAATGTGTGATGGCTCCGTAACAACTTGTGCCAACTGCACGAATTAGGGATCATCTCTTTGGCTCTAGGCTAATAATCATATATAACTATGTGGATTTTTACTCCAAATTGTTTGGACCATTTCACCAGATATAGCAGACACCGGAAGTTTACAAAATAACATTATTTTCAAAAGCTACTTAGCACTTTCCTTCCAGATATTGCTTCAACTATCCATTCCAAATAAGATTCTCAATGTCAGCTCTATTAATTTCATATAAATAATTGACAGCAGCACTTTCTTACGCAAAAGTACGTCGGTCATACTTATATATTAGTTATGGAAACTATTTAGATGCACCTATGTTCTTTTTTAATTCCCGAGACTAAGGGCCAGTTTCACCGGTTATAAGTACGAAAGTATAGAGTATGTGAATATGACTAAACAGCTAAATCTAAATTCAGGAATCAAGGATTGAGCCGTATTATAGTGAACGACGTGTATGAATTTCCAGGAGCCATTATTACAACAGTTATTTAGATACTTATATCACGAGAGATAACGCCATCACACATCGATGCCATAACATTCATATTTTAAGTTCCATTTCTCTTCTCGTAATTTTATTTTAAATCTAGTTAAATGTTGTCCTTTTGAGCTTTCAATATCTTATGAGTATCCTCTTTCCCCTTATGTACAAGCTTTAAGAATTCTGTTAAAACAAAACTTTGTTGCAAACCAAAAATTCTAGTGGTTAATTTATGTGAAAAGTGTTCCTTTGTTCAACAAACCTAGATCACCTCAATTTGTAGATTCCTTCTTCGTCTATTGTGTTACCTTCTTCGTCAATCAGTCAGGACGCCGGTCGGAGACGTAATAACTGATAATGATTTAAACGTACATTAAAACTAAATAATATGAGAAAAAAAAACCTAGATAATATCACAAACAAAAGTATCAAACATCATTTTCTCATTCACCTCTCAAACGTAACACTCCCATCATCTGCTTGTGCTTCATGTGTATTGTACTCTGTGCATGTTACGCGCTGTGTAGTTAGTTTTATTGTTTCATACCCGCTTAACTCGGAAACATTTTGTTTTGAGAATAAGCGGGAGTGTTCATAAAAATATTTAAAATGCGTCTTGAAATAAACTCGCGTTAAAATAAAGGTGTTTTAAGTTTTAAATTCACCAAAAAAAGCCAAGTATGATTAAAAATCGGTATATCACAGTCTCAGTACCCGACCGGGACGACCTTTTACTTTCCAGGGAAGGGAGATCAATGAGAAAGCATTTGTTTGAACTTTAACTCTTAAATATGATAGTGAGCTAGAGAGTTTTATTAAAATACGTACATTTATCTCTCTTCCCAGGAGGACAGTGGACCATGATGGAGCACTCGTACCCGCGATACTCGAACGCGTGCATAGGCGGCGGCGCGCTGCAGCAGGACCCCGGCCTGTACATGAACAACGTCATGAACCCGCACATGGACGCCGAGCTCAGCTACGCGCAGGGCCTGGGCGTGGCGGGCCCGTCGCCCGGGCCCTCGTGTGCCGACGTGCAGACAACCGCCGAGCCCGCGCCGCCACCGCCGCCCAAGCGCCGCCGCACCAGCAACCCGCAGTCCGAGGAAAACTTCCAGCGAGCGCTCGAGGCCGTGCGTTTCGGCGGCATCGGCTTCTGCAAGGCGGCGCGCATGTTCGGCGTCAACAACCGTACGCTCTGGCTCGAGTACAAGAAGAAGGGCTACCCCAACAACCGGCCCAGCATCAAGAGCAGGATCAAGCGCGAGCACACCACGCCGCCGCCCGAGCACAAGGACGAGCCGGCGCAGCCCGAGCAGCAGATGGCGCTGCTGTGCCCGCAGCACCAGGTGCCGCCCGGCTTCCTGGACCCCGGCGCGCCGCACGGCTTCCCGCTGCAGAGCGTGGCGCACTCGTCGCCCCTCAACCTCCTCGGCGTCAACTTCAACTCGATGCAATAGAACGCGGCCTGCGGCGTGTCGCCCGACGAGTCGTACTCGTTGTGACACGAGTGGCAAGGCGCCGACGCCGGCCCGCAGCCAGGCGTGGCGCCTTCGCCCACCCACGCCGCCCTCGCGCACCCGCATCACATATACATGCATCTCGCGTTGTAAATATTTCTTGGAACACGTAACCCATGTACTTATATCGGTATCAGCTGCGGACTCCTGCACATCATGTAGCATTTGTAAGTGTATTGCGCTGTCACTGGAGTGTGTCGTCGTAGTTTCATAGGAAATAAGGGGAATCGAACCGAGCGCTTGACGCATCCCGGAAGCACAAACAACCTATCGAGACGATGCGCCATTTCTTCGAATTTAACCTGCGGCAGCAGATTTGAATCTCTTCGCGCAACCCGTCTATTTTGGCCGATAAAAGTGTCGAAGTGATATTCCAGGAAACTAAGTATCTTAACCCATTCTCTTATGTCCCAATTGGCTGTGGGGTCGAAATTATGCAGCTTCTGCACAAGCCAGGCATGCCAAGGACTTCAGCCTGCAGCATTGCTGTAGGATAATCTTGGTGCTTGCTCATTCGAATCAGTTAATCCTGCCGCCTAGGATTGCAGAATGGTTACGAAACGGTACTCTAACCTTTGCTGCGTTCTATGCTGAAACCACATGGGACACTGGCTCATGCTCCATCATATGAATCGCTTACCATCAGACAAGATAGAGGTCAAGAGCGAGAGATTTTAATCAAATGATGACGGCACACCAGCAGTACAGCTTGTCGGGTCGTTGGAAACATCATTACCAACTCTGGTCTAGACAAAAGCAAAAATTAAAAAAAAAAAAAACTTAAAAGGAGATCAGCTAGCACTAATTCGTAGATATGTATACCACTTGGCCCAGTGTCGAGGGCATAAAATTATTCACGAAATAGCATAATAATATATCTGTAAATAATGTAAGTATATTGAATGCTCCAGTTTTTCTTCGACCCTGACTAGGCGACGTCCGCAGCCGTAGTATTGCCATGAAAACAAAAACGTATTTTGTAGATCTCAATAGAACTAAGTTATGAACTGTTCGGTAAGCGAGTGTTTTTTACATAATATTGTAGGGAAGTGCACAACCGTAGTGGTTAAGTCGGCCGTTCAATTTGATAGCGAATTGTATATTTGTAAGTCCCGCTTTTTGTATCTCCGGGACACAGTTTCTGTACGTTATCGTTGTCGTCGCAGTAACCAGGATAATATACATTTTTTTATTGGATAGAGCTCCAATTGTTTATTATAGTAACAGTTGTGTAGCGGGGGTGCTGGTCACTCAAGTATTATACGTACACGAAAGAGTGACACATGTGGCGATCATTTCATGTATTCAGGAGTAATGGCCACACAAGGAACTGTGTTCAAACACTTAGCCCGCAATTCTGAGTGACAGGATTCACACAGTTTTATCATAACTACCTCTATATATATAAGTATTTTTAATGTTGACCACGGGACTTTTGGAAGAAACCTGTGTAATTTTTATAGTATTCGGATTCGTTTAGTAGTCACCTAAATCAAAGTACCTATCCGTAGTATTTTTCATACTACAAACTATTAATTAAAAGATGGTGGTGTGTTTGTAATGTACAATATTGAAATACATCTGGTTAATACACGGCGCCATTTTAGCCGTCTTCTTCGGCCGTCGACTTTCTATTCAATGACTACTACACGTTAAAAAAAATATATTTGTGAACATTTGAATTCTTAAAAAAATAAATACTTTTCGTGACACATGAGCTTAGTGTTTCAAGACATTTTTTTGATACGTAAAAAATATTAACAGGCTGTTTCAAAATTCGATTGCTTTTTTATCTTAATGAATTATTAAAAAAATGCCTAAGGGTAGTAGCCACAATATTACTCCAATGCTACTATGAAATATAAATTGACGTCGTCAGTGCTATCGCCGACTAACTAACTATTTATGCATGGTCATACAAAACAAAGAATCATACTCGTCGAATTGACTTTTACTGTTTACCACACTGAAAAAAAAAGTATTTTCTTAGATATTTTGCATTAGCCTTGCAGTAATCCTACTAATATTAGAAATGCCAAAGTTTGTGAGGATGGATGGATATTTGTTACTCATTCGCGTCAGAATGCCTGAAAGGATCTTTATGAAATTTGGCAAAGAGGTAGATTATAGTCTGGAATAACACATGACTATATAATATCCCGGGATATGTTCCCTAGGGATCACGCGGGTGAAGCTGCCGGCAGAAACTAGTGCATAGTAAAGTTAACTTGACATTTTTATGTTCTAGCTAGCGGGAGTTTTATACAAATGAAATATTTAATTTTATTTGTATTATAACCTTGTGGTCACGGGTTTTTAGCCATCCCGCTCCTCCAGAATTATACGTGTGGTGGGTTTATTCGTCCAAAAGCCTTCCTAAAATTTTCGACAAATTGTAATGGCAGCTGCAACAAATGATGTTTAATGACTTCAAATATTATGTTTACATGTTTTTTTTTTAATTTCTTGAAACACATTGGTGTTAATTTTAGTTGTAAATCCAGAGAAACACACCACCATACTTATTTAATTTCAGTGTTTTTACGAGTTTGATAAAATTATTTTTTAATTTAATTTATGAAAAGATAAAACAGCTGTTCTGTACATTTGTTGTATGAGTTGGCATAATTCGAAATTATTGACGATGACGATTTTATTTACGAATTATTAATTTTAAAATATATACAAATAATGAAAAAGTAACTGTCCAATGGCCCTGTCTGCCCTACGATATTTCACCGATTTTTATTTTCGCGTATTAAATTCTGTGATCGGGATTATACCTTGTACGTGCGAATAAAATTTCGTACGATTTTTGTCAATAGGGAATATGCATGAAAAAAGTATTTATGATCTGAACAGTTCATCTAAAAGCATTCGAAAATATAATACCAACTGAAATTAGAATCTAAATTGATCGAAAAACGAACGAGATACAATTATTTTAAACAAATATATCTGTCCCTCTCGCGAAAACGCTGTTTTCTATGGCAGCTGTATAGTCATCGTGGAATTTGACGTCACATTACGTATCGGACTTCTCTTTCTAACTGTAGTCTTTGAAGCTTTATAACTTAATAAATGATGAAGGTATTTAAAAAATAATTTCATGATTTTTTACTAGAGCTAATAAGTTTATTAGCTAATAAGTTTATTAGCTAATAAGTTTATTAGCTTTATTTTGCAAATAAAATATTGCATGCATATTCCCTATTCCATGCATTTCCCGGCGGAGACGAACTTCCAAAATCATCATCTGACTGAGCGAAACGCGCGAATTTTATTTCGCAGTGCGGACCATAACCACTTTATACTTTACAAAACATTCGCGTGGAAATAATCCGCACTGCATCGCATTTAATTTGCATTAAATCACCGATATTCTTTTTACGCTTGAAATTTTAACCGCCTGTGTGGCTACTTGTCTAAGACTCGAATGTTTTACAGAATTGCATAAAAAATAATTGCGCGGTGAAATATCGCAGTGCGGAAAGGGCCATGTGCGAGTTTTTTAATGTTCTTGATCGCGTTAGCGTAAACACCAGTTTGTATTGAATCGAATGAGCGCCGTCTGGAGACAAAAACTGAAAATGTTTTGTTTTCCATACATTTTGACATCAAAGTAAAAAAAATAAACACAGCGCCAAGCATGACGATGACGAGTAAATAATAATAAAACAAATTCAAAAAATGTTCGTTATTAAAATTACTATCTCCTAAATTGATTGCTGATGTTGACATAAGCGAACGTTTACGTTAACGTGATCGAGTACGTTAAAAACTCGCACTAAGCACAACTGTACATTACGTACCAAAATATTTAGGGAACAGCTATTTTTTCGTGATTTCGTGATCGTGGAAAGAATTTAAAAGTCACGGCTATTACCAGCCAGTAATGATAATTTTTAATAATAAACAAACTAAAATATTCATCTCATGCATTTACGTTAGACTGATAAAACCGTACATATCTTCGTTTTGGACGTGTATTGAACACATGTCATTGGTAGCTAGGTAACGAGCTCGAACAGGAACAATATTACCAGAGATCTCTATCGTGTAAAGTAGTTAGGTAAGCATGTAATTATGTCTGCATTTATAGTCTAAGTAACGATAAGCGGTGCCCGTGACGTATAGGACGGAGCTTTGTCTCGCGAGCGGCTCCCGACCCTGGCGGCTCTGTCTGTGTTACTGTATCTCATAAGCATGTTTTTTTTAGTAATTTAAGTCTAAGGCTATTTGGCCATTAGTCTTTCCCCTCTGACGTGATGATATGTTGATAAGTTTTCCATTCATTATCGGTTCCGTCGCATTGCTTATTGCGATTAAAAATGCAGAATTGACATTCGTGCATATCATACTTTGTAGACAGACTTTTTGCGAAATCTGAGGAATTTTGCAACAAAGCAAGCTGGGTAACGCAATAATTTTTCCGGACATCATTTATCAATCAAACACACGTGGAAATTATTTGGGTCGTGATAAAAATCAACCTAAGCACGATAATAATGAAGCTTAAGTTAATTGTCCTTCACACTTGCTCAATCCAACACAGTTTTGAGGGGTTTTTTTAACGTTTAGCGTATTTTAAACTGCCGCATGCCGCGATACTTATATTGAAAGTCGGAGCGCCCGCGAGTGCAATTTGATATCTTGTCACTATCGTCAATTTAGAAGTATTACTTTTTATTTTAGTATTAAACTAAGGAGTATTATATTTTTCTATTCGCCTAGATTTACAACGATAATAACCAGTTTCGGCGTTTGCGATCTCTGTAACTTTTGTAATTTCGACTGATTTTTTTAAAATAATTTAGAAAGTTTCTCTCGTTTAGGCTGGCAACATAGCTGCTATGTATCGGAGGTAATACAAATTGTAAATATAATAATTATGTAAATACAACCCACGGTAGGTAATTGAATAGGTTCCTCTCTTCCTCGGTTTATTTTACTAGAGTTTTTAATCCATAAGATTAACTAAGGTTGAATTGGAACTGGATCTTAATCAGTACAACTACGACTGAGTGCTACAAACATCTGTCCCTTGATAAAATTAACGTTTCGTTGCTATACAGTGTTTTTTTTTTTCAAGTGGATGGGGAAGGCCAAATCCAAAGTTATGTAAAATAGCGAAAATACTAATCTGATGTGGAGTGCCAAATAATCAATCAACAAAAAATAATCAGCCAATAATTTTCCAATCGGTTGGACGCAGATCTCTTCGTTACAGGGATACATAATAATTATTTTTAACCGATTTCGAAAAAAGGAGGAGGGGATTTTTTTATGTATGTGCACTTATTACTCCGAGGTTTCCGATCCGATTTGTGTGAATCTGTTTTAGTTCGATGCGGCATACTGGCCATTTGGTCCGTAAAAATGTTATTCAGTTTGGCTCAGTCGTTTTTATTTTATGAGCATCGTTGATTATTTCAATTTCTGCGTCGACGAAGACGTCATCCAAGTGTCACTACTTAAAGTGAAAAATAAAAAACTTTTCAAAAAAATTATTGACTTCAGAAAACACTACAAATTATAAAATAACCAAAAACACCGACTTCGTAAAAAAGTTTTTATGCTAATTACGAGCATATTATATTTTAAAATTCATTTAACATGTACACACTCCTACATAAAACATAAACTTTTTAATTTAGTTGTACTGATACAGGTCTAAACCTTATTCAACCTTATGGTACAAGGTGGCATTGAAATAACTGAAAACCTTTTAACCCTCTTTATTAGACAATAATTAAGATACCGATCAAGGTCCTACCAAATTCATGAAAATATTTTACAGAGTAATGAGCTCTAGCCCGCGGTCTACTGTTCTCGCGGTGGACGGTTTTTACGGAAAGTCGGTCCGCTGTGCATTCGAAAAATCAAATAATATAAAACGTGTCACGGTGTTTGTTATCGAACTATAATCGGTAGGTGAGAATAGGTCGTAGAGGCTGATTCAGCTAGTAATACAGTCTTCCAAATTCCTAATTCTAAGAAGGCTCACCAATGCCAGATATTGACTGTTTGAATATCATATCGTGTCAATCTTACATCGCTATGTGTGTGTCGCGTGTATGTCGAAAAGTAAAAATGATGTAGCGTCATAATTTTTACTTTTCGACATTTACGCGGAAGAAGTCGCGGGCAAAAGCTGGTATTATAATAAATTCCACATACTTATATGTTACATGAAATCTAAGAATAGCTACAGCAAAATTCATCTAGCGTAACACGGACTCGGGACTAGTAGTGTAAATTTTGACGCCTTACCTTAGTTGGCCTAATGGCGATACTCTGTTTTAATATTTTTTTAATACGAAATTAGAAAATAAAAAGTAACGTATTTTTAACATCAAGTCGAAACCAATAAATCCATTTTTGGATTCGACTTGATGACAGACAGAGGGTGACAGAGGGTTAAGGGGTCATTGAGAAGAACTCATAATCTTAAAAATATTCCGCGCTTCCTTTGTCAAGTTGTAATTCGTGATTTCAGTGGTGGTCCGGTGGTAGAAATGGTTCATTGTTATGAGTAAGTGGATTGACCCCTTCATAAGTTTTCAGTTATTCCAATTACACTTTTGTATATCTCGAAAGACTGCTCAGAAATGAGGATGTGTATGTCTTCTGAAACGCTAAACTTCATCATCTGAAATATATCTTTTGTTGTAAGCATTTTACTTTTATTATTCGAAGTATCGAGTGAGCATATTGTTTAACATTAAGCTTGCCAGTAGGTTGTAAAGCTATCTTTTTTTATAGTCCAGTGTGTCATCAGTACATGACTAGACAAATAGTGCTCAGATTATAGAGAAAAAACTGTCTCACATGTATTATGCTTTTACTCTCTTTTTTTCTTGAATAAGTGCCATCCAAGGTGATTTCAAAGTATTATGTTGGTCATAATGCAATTGGCCGTGAAATATTGATGTTACCAGATAACAAAAATGATTTAGTAACTGAACCTCGTCTGTGGGTAATGTTAGTTAGGTTAATATTACGGCATATGTTAGTAAATCGAAGTCTGTATGTTGATAAATCTTTTCAGGATGCGTGTTTGAATGGTAAGAAATAAATTTCGAATCATTATGTTAGGTCTTATCACAGTAACATGGGATAAGGGCAGGAAGATGATGTTAGGTCTTATCAAGGGCTTTTATATTTTGCATTTAACTTGAGGTGCATTTGTTACACACTCCAGGCTTCAACGGTAAAGGTACTGCCTCTACCCTCAAACAATAACTCTGCTCAGTCAAACCTGAGTCACTGAATGCAGCCGAGGCTAGACCTCTGGTTGGTGATGGTTAAAAAAATAGACTAGCTATTTCTTCTTGCAAACATGTCTAGCTTTTTTGTTTTAGTAGTATACATTACCCACACATGAGAAAGTGATTTATATGTACCAGTGTTTCTCGAAATAGTATTAATTAATCATGAAATGTTTATTATAATATTGCATAGGTTTGGAACAGAGGGGCGACAGTCGTGCTCATTAAGAGGTAATTATGGCCGTGTCCTAACCGAGACTGAATGTTGCGCGGCCATGCGATTGTCGCCTTGCGAGCTTATCGATCACGTATGCCCGCGACGCTCGCTCCTGGTTAGAACACGGGGCAAAAAAAGAATCTGAAGATGTGTTGTGCGTGTGAGTCACTAGTGAAAGCAGTATGTTATATACGTACACTTAATGTATAGTAAGTAGATAGCTGCAGCGTCGGCCTGCGCTGTCAGGACCGGTTTGTAGCTTCCTTTCGTTCATAAATGTTAGTACTGGTGTCCGATACGCTGGTGCCCACATACAAACTATAATGAACTTTAAAAAAAAAAATAACCTATTTCTATTTTGAATCACATGTATTATTATCACATAAGTAAACCATGAAACTATTCTTCATAGTATTTGTAATGATCAAATGTTAAATGTATAAATAAGTACCAAATGATCAAAATGTTAAATGTAGTATCGTCAATGCTCACGACTGTCAATCCCA
Source organism: Ceramica pisi (assembly GCA_963859965.1). NCBI lineage: Eukaryota > Metazoa > Arthropoda > Insecta > Lepidoptera > Noctuidae > Ceramica > Ceramica pisi. Next base: position 35,564,279 of record OY982527.1, on the reverse strand, counting down.
ACAGGTGTCCATTAACAGGCAAAATTGGTGAATTTTGTGCTTAGCACTAATACCTTGTTCTATACCAAAATAGATAATAAATAGTTTTGATTATTTTGTAATGAAAATCTTTTACTTGAACCCAATCCCATCCCAAGTCAATCAGTAATTATTGTATTGCTGCAGCAGATAGAAAATTAATTATATGAAACTTAGACTTTTTGCATGTGTCAAATATTCCACATTATTCTGCTACAATCAGCCCAAAAAAAGGCTCTATTCGCTGAACTAAGTGTAATGGGCTGGTGTTCACGCTCCACTTATATCTGGGAGGCTGGATGGGGCAAAACAACAATTGAGAGTAGAATAAATGCGAACCTTTCGAAATATGTGTGGTGTAGGTATAGTGTTGATATAATGTCCGGATTATCCAGATCCCTTTCGAGGTCAACTTGTAAGTGATTGTAAATCTCTTGAGAACATAAATGTCTAAAACCGTAACTCCAGTCACAATAACCGAGTCCTAATGTCCTAATAATCTAATATCAATTTTATGTCTGTTATACGGGTACCAGCTTCGAGGGAGCGCCCATTTAAAGAGTTATCATAAAATGATTCCGTTGTATGCTTTACACGCTCCAGCAATCTATTTCATAGTAAAATCAATGTCTGTACACGCCGTACATAATGTTAATGTTACACTACAACAACAAGGCGGTCTGACGTAGTAACTATCTTGAATACACGTTAAGTGTAAAAGACATCATCTTCATGCCTAACTCGTGATTTTAAGCAACGATCTGTCAAAATGTAGGGAAATTAGAGAGGTTTTTAATAGAAAGTAAATGCGATCGTAGCTTAAAAAAACACGACAGGGTGTTTTAAAAAGGTCAAATATAAATTAAAACTAATGATGAAATAAAAATATGATTATGGCTTACTGAAATATCTACTATGTAAGTGGGCAAACTCGAAGTTTGAAAGAGGCGACTTAAAATTACGAGTTATTTTCTGAATTTTTCGTAAGTAGGTACTTACCTCGTAATTTTCGACCAGTATAATAATTCTTAACTAGCTGATGCCCGCGGCTTCGCCGGCTTGACAAATACGTTCCTCGAGAACCACTCTATCCATTGGTGAAAACAGCATTAAAATCGGTGAAGTAGTTTTGAGTTTATCGCGAACAGACAGACGCGGCGGAGGACTTTGTTTTATAATATGTAGTGATATTTTATAATCAGTTTCAAAATTAATCTAGACGACGGAGCCCCGCTACGCGCGGCGTCTATTTCTGTCTGCAGGCTTTTATTGGAACATAACATGAATGGCATGACGGGGGCTAAGATCGCTCGCTGACTCTAGCTCACACGTCATACCTGTGCCCTATATTTCGATACTTGGTACCTACACACTCTTATTTTCGCCCAATTTAGTATTTCATTCGGACATTTTATTTGCTAGCTCGACTGCTCCATTTAAAAACCCAGTAAGGAACATTTTTATCAAACTCAGAATTTAACAATTGACTTAAAATCAAAGTGCCTACAATATATAAAGACAAAAATCGCATCATCTCACTAAACACCAGGAATACACGCACCTCAATACGTACTTAGTAAGTAGGTAGGATGTACCTAAACGTAGTAAATAACTTTGACTATTTTAAAACGTAATAGGTACGTAACTGGAATTAGTAGATTTTAAAATAGTCAAACAACAAAACACTAACACTTACATGAAGTATAAAACAGAATATCTTGCGGTTGGCCAATACTCGATAATCATATTGTTACCTTGTAAATACCAAAATCAAAACACAGTAAGGGATACGAGGTAATTAGACAAGCATATTATGTTGTTCAATTAGTAAGGGGCATAAAACATGCAATATGTATTTATTAAATTAAAAAATGTATTCCTAAAATATTCTAATACCAATCTTAACAGGGCAAACTGAAATATGTTTACGCTCATTTTTCTACTGGGTTTTTAAGTGGAGCAGCCGAGTAGCTTAGTTAGATTAAATGTTTCCCACTGCATTCACGAATTTTAATCATTCATATCTATTTATCACCGGCTCAGTAAATTTTTAGCAAATATAATTTATCGCGATTCGGTTTAGTATGTCATTATCAGTCATCCATATATTATTAGATATTTATTCGCCCGGTTAATAATTCCTCTTTAAAAATAAGTATAATTGGCCGCGGTAATATACTTATTCCAGTCAAATTAGCGTTTCACATCGGAATGAAAGATAAGCTGGAACTTGTATACCTACACCTTCATTTTGACGTTCTAAATTTTGTGTCAAAAGTCTCATAAAATCTCGTGTCCGCGTCGTACCTAAGTTATTGAAGGTCACGGGTAACTAAATCGGTTTTTCACTACTATCTCGGTTTCTATAGGTCTAATCATGATCACAAAATGTAGAGCATAAAATTTGCCGCAATTTTTGTAACGAACACTATTTCATGTGCATGGCCCACAGGCGGGTCGCATCCCTCCCAGAACTTTTTGAGGTAGGTACTTACTTTTAATTTCTAACATAATAAATTATTTAGCTTCAGCAAACCCGAACACTTCAGACGGCTGGCACCGACGGACCAAGCACTTCAAGCGACAGTCGCGGGTTCCCGACGAGCAGAATATTCGCAAGCAGACCTCCGAGCCCCTCCCCCCGCCGCCCGCTCTGTCCAAGAGCACGCCCACGCTTCAGAAACACGAGTCCTACCCGCAGTACAGCACGTCTAAGGTGACTTTTTTTTGGGACAAGCCCGCCACACATTTCCAACCACTGAACCAGTAGTGTCCACTCAATTTTTAAAGCTCGACAAACCTGTGCAAACTGCGTAGTGCTCGGAAAACTTCAAAATTTTCGGTCGTTTCTCAGAGTTTAAGTATGTCTTCTAAACGGTGAATTCTACGTAAAAAGTTATATTTTTTAAAGTAGACTAATTTTGCTACAACTTGAGTGCAAATGCAACTTTATTGGTTTATTAGGTATATAGCACAGAGCTATAGCGAGATATAGCACATCAAACACGAACCATGTTTCTCAAAAAATCGTTCGGTCGAATTTTAGTCTAGCAGCCAGCACTAGCACGAAGATTGTGGCGTATAGTAATGTTAACGATGTAAGTGAATTTTGAATGTAGGTAAACAAACTACAACCTCATAGTATTTTGGTTTAATTTTATGACACATACACAAATTATATCATTTAAAAATATGAATATGGATCTAATTCAAATAAATATTATGTGCGAAACGAGTATTGTAGCTATGGTAAAGTTTTACGTAAAAATATTCGTGCCGGGCCCTCTGAGCTGATTTCTGCTACAGAATAGTCATCCAACTATGCGAAGATATCCCAATTCTCAACATCCTTAAGATATTTACCGTTGGAAACTGCTTTTTTTAGAAGAAAATTTGCAACTTACCCAATTTTGTCAATTATGAATTCGATCGAGTTAATGAATGAAATTAAACCTGAACGGATAAATAATTTTGAATACTGGAGTTACGGATTTTTAGCGCCCTATAGCTTTATTATAGACTTCTTTTTTTCTTCTTTTAAAGAAAACGTTGCCTCACACTAGGAATTTCTCCCGTACCGTGGGTGCGTTTATAAACATACAAAGTCACATACAAAAACAGCCAGACCTGGAACAACTATATGTAGGCCATACAAGTATTTGTTCCGTGCGGGAATCGAACCCACGACACGTGACGCAGCAGTCGATCGCTCAACCACTGCGCCAACCGTGCCGTCAAAGTTTAAAAGGATGAGCTAATAAGTTTGGAGATAATGTGAAAACTCAGACACCAAGGTAAAGGTTTTTGTTCAGTTCGCGATAACTATAAATTACAGCAGTTAAAAGAGCTTCCCAAAAAGAGCCTTTGGTATGTAGTAACATGACTTTTGTAATTTTTAGAACCTATGTTGTGCCTATGTTTGGAGTTAAGGACTTAATTAGGTGACTAATTTTGAGTAAGGAAATCCTTATTAATATAATTACATTATTTCCTTAATTATTGTTTCATCTTTAACTTTGTCCCAAACCTTACAATTAACAAATCTAAGGATATAATAGGCTAGATTCCATCATCCACAAATTGCAAAACTATTTCATTTTAGTCCGTCAGTTAGAATATTGAAAAATAATGGACACGTATTTTTTGTTTTTGTAAATCAATGAATATTGACAAAGATAAAACGCATCAAAACTCGGGAGTGGGGGCTCGTTGTCGTCACGACTCACAAAAAATTATGCGAAGGTGTGACGTATTGATAATTTTAACAGCGACGTAACTTCGTCAATTTTGGTTCCCGTAACAAAAGAAAAAAACACGGGTCAAATATTTTTTTAATAATCTAACTGACGGACTAAGATTTTTTCAGGACACAAGCCCGTTTACGATGACTACGACTTCCTTGAACAATATACAATACATATGCATGCGATTTTTAAGATTCAAACTCTTCTATGATAACAATTAAAAAGAGAACTCCAACATGAACCTTGATAAAAGTCCATAACGCCTATACAGCTGCCATATAAAACAGCGTTTTCGCGAGAGGGACAGATCATCATCTGCCTAGCCTTTTTCCAACTATTTAGGGGTTGGCTTCTAGTCAAAACATATTCAGCTGAATACCAGTATTTCACGTGGAGCGGCTGCCTACCAGACCTCCACAACCCTTTAACTGGGTAACTCTGTACTCCTTGGTAAGAATGGTGTTAGATTTTCTGGCTTCTGACTATCCGTAACGACAGCCAAAGATCTACAAATGACGGCCGGGACCAACAGCTTAGCGTGTTTTCCGAGTTCCACAGACCAACACTGGCAAGCGTTGCTTTACCTTGAAGAACAACCTGTGCGGCTGTTATAATTTAGCGACGAGCGAGTGGGAGAGATATTATATTTGTTTAAAATAATTATATCTCGTTTATTTTTTGAGCAATTGTGATTCTATTGTCAGTATTGTATTATATTCTTAGATAAACTGTATCAATGCTTGTAATCTATAGCTATACTAATATTATAAAGCAGAAGAGTTTGTTTGTTTGAGTCCGATTTGAAAAATTATTTCAGTGTTAGATAGCCCATTTATCGAGGAAGCTGGCTATATATCATCACGCTAAGACAAATAGGAGCGGAGCAGTAATGAAAAATGTTACGCAGACGAAGTTGCGCGGGTCAGCTAGTAGATAATAAATGCATATTCCCTATTGTATTTCGCAGGCCATAGTGACCCGCAAGCCGGTCCTGGAGCAGGAGGTGGGCTCGCTGCTGATCCGCGCCGTGAGCCGCGCCGAGCGCCAGAGCTCGAGCGCCAGCGCCACGTCCACGTCGGCGTCGTTCGAGTCGGCGTCGGACGGCGGGCCGGCCACGCGCGCCTCCCACACGCCCGCCGTGCGCTCCGGCCCGCCGCTCAGTTGCAATTTTTGCTGGAACACCGTCGACGAGTGCGGCCGCATCCTACGTCGCAAGACGCAGTACCACTGCCCCGAGTGCCGCACCAACCTCTGCATCGTGCCCTGCTTTCACGAGTACCACGACGGGCCCGAGAGCGATTCCAACAACGCCAACGCACGGTGAAGCCTCCTGCTCGACGATGGCACGAGGCGTTTGTCAAAGAAATGGTGGAGTTTCAGCCTGAACCACGTCTGAACGCGGCGTGTCATGTGCACACTCGCTGTGCTTGCGAGTGTTTGTCTGCTTTCAGCAACATTTTAACACGCTTCACCGTTCAACATTGCTAGTTCAATCCATGTCACACTCTTTTAGACTTTTATACTGGTACAACTATTAGTGCTTTGGGATTATTCAAAATAATAAAATATGATATTTAACCATCATGAATTATCTTGTAGTGAGTGGTAGTATGATAAGATTTCTGAAATATTACTAAAATAATTGTGTTTATTTATTCGTAGTTGGTGTATATTAGAAATATATCTTATTAATAATCCCGGATCTCGAACATGGTAGGAATAATGTTTTATCGAGTACACCGAACTTATAAATATTCATAAATAATATTATATTGTACCTACTGGCCGTTTTTTTATCACAAGTCAATGTGATTCGATTTCGCGTGATGCAAATACAAAAATCAGTTATCTCACCTGCATCGAATATGTATGAATTTGGATGGTGATAAAGAAAAAAGCCGTATCATGAGCTATAATTAACATAATTATTCATGTTTATTCTAAACATAGTGGTAACGGTTGTTGCTGTATTGTGGGGTCATGTAATCATGTTACATGTATTTTTAACTCCGGTAAGTGGTGTCACTGAGACGCTCTCAAGATGCCGTCAACCTTCTTGTTCGTGTGTAATCTGCAGAAGTCTTTATTATTAGTAGTTTTAGTAGAGTTGTTTGTAAAGGACCTTGTTTGTAAGGACTCCCAGCATCCCCATTTCTGTCGCTGTCATGCTGTGGGTGATGCGAGGTGCCAACTTAGCGTCATGCGGACCGTCGTATCCAAAATATGTATTCGCTTAGAAGGTTAGATGTACATATGTACCTGTCTATTTCAGTAATTTTTGGGTTTTCTAAATAGTCTCTTAAACTGATGTGACGTTGACGTATTTCCTTTAAAATGTAATAAAATATGTTAGGTAGTCTATAGAATCGTACACGTCGTAATGTGAAGATCAATATTTCAGTATCATAACCAGTCTACGTATACTTCTTGCCATTCACGATGATGTATTTATTGCTTATGAATGACATTGTTATAAGATATTATATTATCTATACCTGTCGTGGGATGCGCAAATTATTTCAGCACAGTCTAGTCGTAGTACATTCGGTCGTAATAGCTTCACTACTTAATATATAATAAAGTGTATATTAAACGTATAGTGGGAAAGTTCTCAGGTACTTACTGTTATATTCATTTAATATTATTAAGATGTAGTTTAATAGTCCTTCGTCGTTCAGAAATATGTTTTTGAAATGAAACTTTAAAAACAGCTAAATTATGAAAATTTCATGAAAGTTTTTGTAACTATATTCTGTATGTGACATTATTATGTGACGATTTCTCGTCGCTGTAGAATGAATACCTCGCATGTCAAAAAAAGGTATTTTTTATTGTTAGAATCGAGTGAAGACCACGTGTTTTCCAATACGGTGAAACTTGGAACCCAATATATAATAATATATGACTACAAGTGCCATCCTTGGGGTAAAACGAAAACCTCTTTATTATTAAGCATTGACGAAATTAACCATTCTTTTTCGTTTTTTCTTTGGACAAACGAGGTTATCATTCTAAAGCGACAATATGTAGTTTGCTCAGTAATATTAACGCTTACATTACGAGCAAATAACTCATTTAATTGTTGATGTCCTTTAAAATCATACGATGTATCTATCTATGTTTAGCTCGAATTTGAAAGAAGGCGGTTTACGTTGCAAACACCATTTCTTTGGCAAAATGTAATTAATTGTAGAAGAGTTTTATCATTTTTGTACATAATACTTGTTAAGGTAAATTTAAATAACGGTCGGACCGTTTTGTCGACATATTGTGTAGAACACTTCTCTATTTTTAACGAAACTTCCTGTTTTACCGACGACGATGGACAAATTTTCTAGGTATCAAATATGTGAGGTACCTACTTTTATTTAATGCATTTTTATTTGTCTGTTGTTATCGGTAAACCTGAATACAAATGTAAGTGTACATTGATGTTAGTAATAAGTCTGTGACGAGTCATACAGTGATTTTAGACATGCATCTACTTATGCGGCGTAGAGATTATCTAGCCATGTGCAATTTCTACATACAAATATTTGTAGGTACATAATTATTACATTACTGCCGCGGCCAGCAAAAGAGGCATTGATGGACGAACGTTTAAATGTGGGCTGAGGCGTAGTCGAGGCACACATACGAAAGTCCATCAATGCCTTGTTGTGGCCAAGGCTAGTATAGTACTTTTCTCAAATAATGCGAAGAAATTAAAACTTAGTAGTACCTAGACAGAATTTTTTGTTTGACATATAATTACTTTTCAAAATCAAAGACGAACAACGAACAACAATATTTTTTCCCGCGTTATACTGTTCATTTGTTTTTTTTCTCATTAAACAGCTTTCTTATAAAACAGTTCAAAATTTAAATAAAACATTTGATAAGTTGCCTCCTCGGTTGCCATTTTTCGGATTAAAAAATTGTTCCATTTTTAAATTACACGACAGATATGAGTTTACTATATAATTTGTTTGGCCGCTAAACACAACAGATGTGGATTTTCATACATTTTTTGCCGGCCGCTACTCGCATGTATTTAGCCAGTAAAGCAATTTCGATTTACATCGAAGAAGGTTGACAAAATAATGCTCACATTTCCAAGCGTATTTGAGAAAATATTATAACGTATCGATTCTCATTTTCGATGTAACGTGTATCGATGTCGTCATTTTATTGATGTTTTATTAGAAAGGAGACTTTAGTCTGCGATTAAAATGACATGATATATTTTATGTATGCACTTATATTATATGTCAAATGTTGATATCTATTTCAAGAAACTAAGCATTAGGGGGAAGCACTAAGTGTAATATATCTTATTTTTGGATCGAAAGTGTTGGCTGTTTAAGATTGTTGGTATTTAGTGGCGATGCTTGCCTTTTGTTGTATTGTGAAGAGTTGTGGAAAAGTATAATTAAGTTTAGGCGCTCAAACATTCGGCATTTTTTAAATGAACTGTTGGAAATTTCGAACGTTAAGGCAATTTGATAAAATGGCTCAGGTTTAGAAGTTTTGGGATGTATAAATGTTATCGATTTTGATAAAAACTAATTTGATAGTTAAGCAAATCGAAATTTTTAAATGCACTTAATGTCCTATAATGACAGGAGTTTCTTACGAGGATGCGATGAAGTATTTGCAAGAAATTTTGTAGCATACTTTTATATATTGTAACCATTTGAAGAGAGTTATCAACTAATATTTAGAATGTCTTTTTGAATACACTTTACTGGTAGATATTGCGTGTGATCTAGATAATATACATAATATATCAAGTATCCATGCACTTGAGAGTTGTACTGTGTTTTCACAATATTTTTCACGAGAACATTTCGTAGTTGGTGTACATATTTCAAATTACGAATTTACACAAACATGTTACCTCCGAACTTAGAATTGCTTTAAAATTCTAACTTAAAAATATTTTCTATCAAGTATTTATAACGAAACTCTAGCTATTTTATATAATATTAATGTTATGAATAATGATACCTACTTTATAAAATTATCACGTCTATCTCTTTAAACCTCTCTACTCAGCTTCTATAGATATTTCCAGTGAATATTTTTCTATCACATTTATAAGAAATTATCTTCAAGCTATAGTCAATTATTGTAAGCATGGGGGTACTTATTGCGATTATATGTATGTTTATTTACGACACTTGCACTGAAATACGAGTAGTACGTACTTACTATTAATTCTCCATTCTCTCTAAGCAAATAAATATTATTATATTCTAAGTGAATAAGATTTTTCATTGATACATTTGCAAGAAAAATGGTAGGTATACCAAAATTATTAAGAAGGAAAATAATTTACGAAGTATTTTGGCTCTAGGCTAGGTGGTACCTATATTTAACCAAAATCAGCTGCTGAAACTTATTGTTAACTAACTAGTCGCACACGTGATAAGAGTATCTACTTTTATTACGTAGCTCATCTAAGCCACTCCTAGGTACAAGGCTAAGGCCCGCACTCCTCCAAAAGCGGAGAGGTAAGTATGTCCTTAATCGCTAGGGACTACTTAAGTCGCAGTGAAATTATGATATTGGGGATTTAATCAAAACCTAAGGTAGATGAAGAAAATAACAACTCTGTGGGGTTACTTCCTTTAACAAAGCATATAAGTGATTTGGTAAAATCCTTTAACTGTTTTACTTATAATAGTTAAGATATTAAAAGTATTTATTTTGTAAACTACAGTAACTTAGAAGCTAAAGTATCTATACTTAAGCATCTAAATTACTACAGTTTACGAAATTAAAGTTTTGCTGATGCGGACTCGCTAGAGTAGAACTTAGCTCGAACAGCGAGCGATAGGTGTTGAGATGGATCGCCGCAAGTATACGTTGAAATCTCTAGTCCGCAGCTTGCGAGGCATAGCTCAAATGTACCTTTTGATCGCGCTACAAATATGAGATCGCCCTTATGAGGTCTTTTCTTCTCGACTTTATCCACTGAAGTTGTATTCCGACTTGTATACTGAAGAAATGTATCTATTGTTTTTTGACAGCTATTTTTAATACATAACTCATGGCTAAATAGCCAAACCGGCAATTATTGCTAAAAGTGGTCACTTTTAGCAAAAATATCGACTTTGGCAACTATATTTATGTTCTAAAGTACAAAACATAACTCTCAAAACATAATAAATACATTTCTTCAGTGCACTACAGAGCGGTTTTTTATCTACGTGTCTTAAATTTACCACAAATAATAAAAAACGATTGGCGGCGCTAGTGGACGGAATACACGTTCATAAGGGATACGAATAGTGTATATTAACAAACCATATTGGTTGTTTACGCACATCTGTGCACTCGTCTACATTGGTGAAGTGTGGGCCTGAACAAACTTTGTAAAATCACGCGATACCTAAATATTTCCCTTGTCATAAGTAAGGTAGTATGACACAATAAAATAAATACTTAATGAATGTTAAATTAAATGTGAAGTTATGTGTGTAGAATATTGCAATTATATCATTGAAGTTAATACATATGATTACATTTTATCTATCACTTACTATACTTATTCCTTATTAATTGGCACATATCATGTCATATATCAAATTGCCATGTAATTATATAGGTGCAAAGTATCTATAAGTATATTGAATAGGGAATATGCATTAAAAAAATACCTATTATCTACACAGTTTATCTAAAAATATACAAAATTGTAATACTAACAGTGAAAATAGAATCAGAATTACTCGAAAAAGAAATGAGTTATCATTATTCATTTTACAGACTTCTCTTTCTAATTGTAATCTTTGAAGCTTTATAACTTCATCCCTGATGAAGATACCTATTTAAAAAATAATTTTGTGATTGTTTTTTAGACCTAAAAAGTATTTAATTTTGCAAATAAAAAAAATGCATGCATATTCCCTATTAACAAAGACATGTTCTTAATAAAATATTATACGTCTATTCTTATCTACCTATTAAAACATGTAAGACGATGAACGTTTACTGAAGTAGATACGTCCATTTTTGAAAATGACAAAATATACGTCTATGTAATACCAATGTACCTACTGCTGTAGGTAATAATATATTCACAGGATTTGTAAATACATACCTATACAACATAATGACTAATATGTTTTACTGTAACGCCATCGTAAATGTATGTACAGACGCCAGCACATAAAGCTACAACAATCTGTCAAATTTCTTCAATAGATTCTCAACTTTACTCTAAAAGTTATAAGGTCCAAAGTTGATTGGGAAAATTTAAGAGTTTCGGGTACCTTGATGTGCTGGCGACTTTACTTTTATTATTAATATTTGATGTCAATCTAGATTGTCGCGCGTTATAAAACTAACTGTAATGCCATTCTGTCAAACATTAACTACCTACCTACGATTTGAATCTCAATCGATCACAAATATACTAAAACGTGAGCCAGTAAAATGGATATCCTTGTTCGATCCCTATTACTGGACTACCATGAATTGTATGTCAGAATACCTATACCATTTTGTATAACCTAACCGCGATCTCACTACGGAATTGCTGATAAATTGAAAATGTTGTTACAGAATAGCATTGCAGCCCTACTCTAGACGTCTGTATGTCACATTAATAGAATATTAATAATTATATTGGAACATAATATGTATAACCATCTTAAACCACACTACACAGTGATACTTTATAGATTTAATTAATATTGATGTAATAGTACCTACACGATATCTCTAAATTCCCTAACCAACTGTATTGAAACATTCTGGACTATTCACTGTTCAAATTAAACTGATTTTATGTAGCATATCTGTATATCGTTTTATTAATCAACATCTGCCTAACCTTTTCCCTACTACAATGAGTTTCAAATAAGAATAGGATCGACTTAGTGCCATATTGTGACGTCATAGTTGTCAATTCCAACCAATTGGGTAGGGTGAGCAAAGCAAGATGATTATTTTTAATTATTATTTACAAACTAGCTGTTGCCCGCGATTTCGTTCGCGTGTATGTCGGAAAGTAAAATGTTGTCGTAAGGTTAGATCTCTAAGATATACGAACAGTAAATATCTAGCATTACCTACTTGACTCCTCTTAGCATTAAGAACTTGGAAGGGGGTTATGCAAGGCACTGGCTGTTTCACCTCTTCTGTTCCACCAGCCCCAATAATCTTTCGATATGAGAAACGTGGGTTGGCCATGGGAAGACACCAACCGGAACAGCAATCTACCCCTGCAACAGACTTCACCGACACTACTATACTACTGTACAGACTCCGGTATCCGCACCATGTTAGACTCCTATTCAGTCCGTTGTGCGCAGGTGTCCAGGCTAAGTTAGCAAACCTTTTTTTAGAGTCACCGCGACCCTGGAACGCAAAGGGCATTAGGAGGAACACGGATGGGTTTTAGTCAATAGGAGTCTGACACTTCCTCCTGTTTTACCCAGAGCGAGAGGAGTCATTTGACGATATACCATTCTAAAAAAAAAAGCTCTACTACGTCAAAACCTATTTTAGCGAGTTGGTCCGTGTCGTCAATGAACGACACGATTGGCGCAGTGGTAGAGCGACTGGCTGCATCGCGTGTCGTGGGTTCGATTCCCGCACGGAACAAATATTTGTATGACCTACAGATAGTTGTTCCGGGTCTGGCTGTTTGTGTATGTGACTTTGTATGTTTGTAAGCGCACCCACGATACAGGAGAAATACCTAGTGTTGATCAACGTTTTAAAAAAAAAGCCTATGGATCTACATAGTTCCCCTTGATTCACTGGAGAGTGAAGCCCGCAATGGATATTTTCTGGCCCTGGGCTGGTCATGATGTTTCATAGGCTCACTGGGAATTGAACAGTTTTAAAACTGAACAGTTTGTTGGATATATATGAATTTCAGCCGAGTGCCTTTGCAAAGTTTTGAAATTTCTAAATAGAATTCATAAAACTTAATCTGAAAAAAAAAAAATCTCAATATTCTGCGTATTGATGGCTGTTGCTTCCCCGTACACAGAAGAAATGGATGCAGGCTGTGAAGTAACCGGTCAGCACTATCATCTAAAATGACTTAACCATGCTCTTGAAACTCACACCAATCTTGATGAATCAAGTTGATTTTTTAATTTATTTCGATCCAGGAACGCAAATCGTAACAATTTTATATTTTTAAACCTAGAAACCCAATATATAGGTACAGCGGAGCTATTGCAACTCTTTCGACTCCTCTACCATGGGAATTTGTCATCTAATCGTGGTTGTTATGACGTGACCCCTTTTATTAAAGGATGGGAAATCATCAAATGACTCCTCCCGCTCTGGGCAAAGCAGGAGGAGGAGGAGGAGGGTGTGTCAGACTCTTACCGACTAAAACGCATCCGTGTTCCTTCTAATGCACTTTGTGTTCCAGGGCCGCGGTGACTCTTTCGAACAAATTCCACGATAAAAAAGTGAGATCAAATGTATAACGCCGTCTATGGAATATGATGTAGAACTGTCAAATTTAAGTAGGTACGGAGTTTTTTGTTTAGGGTTCTGTACTTCAAAAGGAAAAAATGAACCCTTATAGGATCACTTTGTTGACCGTCCGATCGTCTGTCTATCAAGACTCAACTTGGCTTTATCGAAAGAAATCCGGTTTGCAAAAGCTTAAAACCGAAATTCCATGTATCTACTCCTTTACTAATCTCGGGAACGGTAGGAGGTATTGAATTGAAATAATTATACTCAGAACGACAGTCCCTTGAAGCTGTGAAAAAATCAAACTTCTAAGTTAACGTAAAATAAAGATACGGCCGTTTATGCTACATAAAATGTACATTTCGACACTCTCAAGGTAATCAAAATTTATAGGGTATTTTCGGTTGACGTAGAACTTAAAAATCTGAAAACTACACATTTAATGCAATTAAATAAATACTTAAAAAAATGCCTTTATTTCAAATAATACCTTGCACTCGGTGGGCGAGTCCGACTCGCACTTTTCCGTTTTTTTACATTCATTCTAAATAAACTTTTAAGTACTTACATTTTTTAATACCTTAAAAATTTAGTGGTGCTTTATTCCTTAGAAAGTACCACTACTTACTAAAAAAATATGTTTTGGTATAATTTTCAACCTGTTGATAGTAGGAACTATTTCGGACAATAGATGGCATTACGGGTATCGGCCTTACGTAGTAGATAAGTTTAATTCTTCTAAAACATTGCTACAATTCCTATCAGGTTTATGTTAGGTTATATTCATCCGATTTTGTACTTTTTTAACGTGATGTGAAGAGGAATACCTACAGATATACAGAAAATTGGTTCTGTTAATTTTGGCATACTAAACTATCCAAAATAAAACAATAACATGTAATAAATATTTGAAAATATTAGGTAAATTAATAAGAATGACAAAAGTAAGGAAATGCATAAGTCACCCCGTCAGTCACACCCGACGGGCTACGACTGCTGTTGGCAAATAGTTTAAAATAGTCTATCATATTTATGTCATGGTTTTTCACTGCTTACCTCCGCAAAGGTATAGCGTGATGGTAATCATTGATAAGGTTAGATCTATAAGTATGTGCAATTTTGTAACAGTTTGTGGCTTCTTATAATAATTCTTCGCTGAGCTATTTGGAAAAATGTCAAATTATAAGTCAAATGTTACTCTTAGTGCGCAAAAATCAATTTTTATTATTAGTTTGGCAATATTATGGAGTAAAAAACCAGTTCAAAAGATAAAATAAATGCAAAAATAAAATCTGTTTGCGGGGTTCGAACCATGTGCACTTTCTCGTTCAAAACACACATTTTTGACTATAGCTCGTCCTCCATAGCACATAGCGTGATAATATATAGCCTATATGTTGAACAAACCTTTAAGGATTATTTATGCAAAATTTGAATAAAATCTGTTCAGTAGTTTTCGCGCCAATCGTAAACACACAAGCTCAAGAATTACTGTTTTATTATAATAATATGTATATAGATAGATATTGAGTGAAGTGGTATGGTTTAAAATAACTTTAAATAATTACATATTATATTTAGCTAATTTATCACCATAGAACGTTTTTTTTTTAATTTTGATTTAAGACTTATTGAAACAAAAGTAAAATAAACCGTTATTGATATGCAAATAAGTTTTTTATGCAAACCGTACTTGTTAGGTTCCTCGAGGAGTGTAGGGAAGCAATAAGAGAGGATTTTCCGAAATTCCTACGGGAATGGGTAAAAACGGATAAGCGCGTACGAAGTCGCGGGCAAAACCTAGTATGATAGATATATGTTACTTGATGCTTATATAGGGTTGCCATAGCAGCCTAAGTACTGACCGGGACATTAGCAGTAAGGGACTGAAAATATCTATGTGATGTAAAAGAAAAAAAAAACAAACTTGTTACTACTGTCAAATTAAAATAATTAAAAAAGAAATTAGATAGGTATCTACAATGTAGATTTTACACAGGAAACACTAATTGCTATGATATTTTTCAGATTTCTTCACCTTATCTAACAGGTCCGGTTTGCCCATAACATACTTATGAAATTCTGAACATGTCATTTTGTAATTGAACTTGCATTGAATTATGCTTTCGAAGTTTCGACCGTGTCTACGTGAAGGCGATACGTTCTTTAGTCCACTGTGCAGCTACTAAAGAAAATATTCTTTCCACATTCGCGTTATGACCAGGGATAGCGTATTACACGTTGCAATTGAAATACCGGGACATTTTGTAGATCAACCGGGACGACCGGGACAGAAGTTCCAAACCGGTGACATGTCCCGGTGTACCGGGACGGATGGCAACCCCTTATAGTCTTATGGTCTTAAAAATATTTTGGTGATCACTATTTAGTAGAAGATTATGAAACGAGGCGATATAGGTACTTACTGTCTTTTGACACTGGCGTCATTTTGAATCCCGAGCACAATGAAGAATTCGAGAGTTAACTCCCTTGCTTCGCTTGTGAGTTAATACGAGAATCCTGAATGCAGCGAGGGCTTCAAGCTGGCCCAAGTCAGACAACTTTATCCCTGAGGAGCATACTTTACTTTTCGCACCTACTGCGAGAAAATTGTGCTCTAGCCATGAAAACAGGAGACGCGCGTCGGCACTCGCCAAAGGAGCAGGTCGCGCGTCCGAAGCTGTAGCTCCAGCCCACCAGTGGTATTGAAATGTGATTTGAATTTGGAACAATTTGACTGCGCTCGCTGCCCCTAGCAGCGGAGGCCGATGGGAGCCGCTCGCGTGTTAGAATGACGTACTTTAGGTTACTAAGTACTTTTTGTTTGCATGGCAAATAATTAGTATATGCTCTAATTTGACGTTATAATCATAAAATGCCTTTTCCCGCTCTGGAGTTTTTCTGGTGGAGCAGATGGGAGTATCAGACTCGTACTGACTAAAACCCATCTTTTTTTATGACCATTGCGTTCCAGGGCCGCGGTGAGTCTGTCGAACAAATTCCGCAACATAGGATGGTATCCTGAAATTTTAAAGTGTTGTTGAAGTTGCTATAGGAAAATAAAACACCTTTCTAATTTACTCATTTTATTATGTTTCCAGGATTATACACGTACGTATGCACGTACGTATGTATATACATGGTAGTAGTGCCACTCGACATTAATAATATTTTTAACTTCAAGATTTCTAGAAGAAAGCAACGTTTCATTTAAAGTAACAGGATCCTACATGAGTAGTAGTTAGTTTGTGTGTAAATAGGTATTTATTACAGCTATTTAATCATTAAAGCGCGTTAAAGGTTATTAATTATTCACACAAATTAATGTCCTCAGGGGTAAATGGTTGGTACGATTTGTCGAGCTATCGAAGCAAATGTCCATGTCGAATGCATTCAACCTATCCGTGAATTATATGCCGCGCAATGATAATACGCTGTATCTTGAGATACAGTGTTTAAATAATTGAGTTGGTTTCATACAATGAAATATCGTAAATATTGAATATAACCATGGGAACTTTATCTCTAAATCCAGAAAATCGTGATTTCTAAAAAACTCACTTTTTTCAGATTGTCTGTATGTGACCACACCCCTGGGTCATTTTGCTATCCATCGAATTTTGTTACAAAGCAGATTATGTACATAATTACATCATGACGTCGTAGGTAATTTTAGGGTACTATCGCTGAACTCGTGATAAACATTGCCGATCATCGATCTGTCGAACAAAATCAGTCACGCACAAGTCACAACGATGCCTATCGATCACCGAGCAATATCATAGTTCGCCGAAAAGTCATTCAAAGTTTTGTCATACGTCAATGGTGGTGTGATGTAGCCCGTGTGGAGACAAACGGAACCTCAGAAGCCTCAAAGAAAACATACTGTCCTAACGAGTGTACATCACGACAGAGAACCAAATCGCCAAGGAACTACAACAGACATCGACTCGACGGAACCCACTTCAACACGACCTAGCCTCACATCCACTTGACATTACGAATACGTTTACCTCCGTTTTAAACGACATAATATCTAGTGGTTTTAGTATTGAAACTGAGCAGTTTCCCGCAACAACGAAAGTGTACCCGAGAAAATATAGTGTTATGTAGATTAGTCACCATGTCAACTTGAATGTTCGATATCATTCAATATTACGCAGTAGTTTTAATTACTCACGGCAATCTTTACACGGTAATCGGTCGTCGAAATAATACAGTTATGTCAGTTATTAAATATCAACAAAATCAACAAAAGTATTTTGTATGTATTCCCTAGATGTTAAATTTGCATGGCCAGGTTCAAACAGAATTTTAACCATCAATACAATTTATTTTATATAATTTCAAAATTAATTAATGAACAACACCGGGTTGTTTACAAACCATAATACTGCCTTGAACGTGTACATTAAATAATTAATAGCGTTATATCAGAAGGGCGCCATTCATTAGAGACGCTTGTATGAACATGTCGCTAGTGAATGTGCCTTACAATCTCATAGGTATAGCATAGACAAGCAGTCCACTGGATTGCGACCTCCATTGGGGAACTAGGACCACAGGCATTTCAAAGAGTAAATCATTCAAACTTTTTTTTCAGGCATAGCAGTTAGTACTTGGAAAATGTACATAGTGGATAGTGGCAAGACAGGTGGAGAACGGGAAATACTGAATCTATGAGACACGTTGAAAACACGCTACTCAATCAATACCTTAAAAATACGAAAATAATATTTAAAAAATAAACTTCCCATAAAATCGTTACGTAATATCTTTTCCCCAATAGAGGTACAATATTTAACTAAAAGTACTTTAATAAAACTAATTTTAAATATTCGTAAACTTATTATATAGTGCGCAGATGTATTTACAGTTAAAATGAAGTATAAGAATATTCGAAATAGTAAACTAAGATGGAATAACTTTTAAATTTTAAATATTTTGCGCGGGCGATTGGTGCGGTTAAGTGAAACGACTAAAACGTGACATACATTTGGCCCTGTTTAGTTGATGGGCTGTCGAGGGCACTCTCTCGCCGGCGCCCGCGCAATTTTCACTCAGAACGAACATAGCGCTCCAGTACTAGCTAAAAAAGTAAAACCATCCTTAACCTTTATCCAAACTATGCTCAGTCGTGAGCTGCCTCAACGAGAACACAGGGATCGGTTTCGTATAAAATAAAAATAAGCTATACATGCAGAAAAAAATCTCTAGCGATGTACGCTAGTTTTGTACAAATGCAAATTTCCAAAGAAAATCCAGTTAATAAAAAAAAAAACATATATAAAAATATAACTTTTGTGTTAAATTACATCCCAATCAAAAGACTGAAAAGGTCCGCAAACTTCGAATTAGTTATGTATTCGGACGGCTGTGTATACGCGGACTTGTATAGCGAGGGTAAACTTTAAAACGGAACCGAATGTCTTGAACAACGTGCACGCATCCCGCCTGCTACTACACCGGCGCACAAACCCGCCCCGACTCATTTTACCTAATCTCCTCCTTCTCCTCACAATGCTCTTTCTTATCGCTCTCCAATTTTGTCCTGAAATTATGAATAAATTAATTTCAAAATGTTGATTGCGTACCCCAATCTAAAACTAGTGTTATTTGAGTTGCACCGCACAGGCAGCTCTCTGTGGCTCGAATGTGTATTTTAATATTATTCATTTTAGCATATTTCTTTATACTCTCGTCAGTGTTAGGCAATCGTGCCAAACTTGAAGCTAACAGATGTTTAAGTGACTTCTGGTGACGGTATACGACTAAAGCCTTCATATCGAACGACCCCATGTCATGTAAGTTTCTCAACCGCCTCTAGGGCCTCTGAAATGGTTTAACGACCCCCGTTTGGCGGCCGGGACCACAAACCGAAGCATGGAATCATCTTTTTATCAGACAATCAGGTGATTCAAGTACTTTTTCGATAGACAGCACGCCTGTTACCTCAGCTAATTTAATTTGTCCTCAGGCTCAAGACAAAGTGACATTCTATCAGCATTTCGATTGCGAATAGGTCTTAACGTAAGGAATTGATTAGCCTATACATTGCGGACTTAATGGCAATCGTTATCGCTGATGAATGAGTACCAGTTTGTATACAGGCCCTTGTAGTCTGTATTGAAACGTCCGAATAATTCCGTCCGCCAATTAAAAAGCTTAGTCAGATTTTTAATTGGCGGCCTAGCCTTTTCATCGGTGCTGTTTAATCAAGGGCCTAAGTGCCATCCCGGATTTTACTGAACAGCTAGGCAAATGATTTAGTTGAATACCGTTTAATGACTTGCCTAGTCGAACAGCGGAACATAGGGCAGAGGGAGCTTAGACCCCGAAATGGATGGGTTAGGTTCGAATGGAATTCATGTACGGTTCCTTTAAGCCCTGCAGACAAGAATAAAGTATTGTTTGAAGGTAATTTTCCACGGTCACCTTATTCTATGAATGTCCTAAGCATCTATCAGAACGTTCATTAAATGTTGTATTTGGCGCAGCGGCTGGATGTCATTTAAGTCGTTGATTAAAGGCTAGGCAGTCAATTAGGCCAGTTCTTTTAGATGTGTTCATCTCTTTCTGGACCCGCCGCGTTGCCATTTCCTGGCGATGGAACCCATTGCTCCTCCGAGATGCAGTTCACGTGACCAGCCCAGTTCCACTGTAACCTCGCAGCTTTGTGATCAACGTCAATTATTTGTGATCGTAAGAAAAAGTAATCGCTCCGAAGGTGCGGGAGGGAAGAATGCACATGTCCATGAGCATTCGTTCTAGTGAAATAGGGCGAAGTCCCTCCAATAAGTACCCGGTCGACGTCCCGAATGCCACAACTAATTCAAACGAACCGAATAATATAAATAATTCATAATTAAAACATTACTCAGGTAAACCATAAAGAAGGCATGTCAAATTGATAGAAAACGACTAAATAATAAAGAAATGCATTGTAAAATATTAAAGTAAAGCTGAGCATAACATGTTCTCCCGCGCGCCACTCGCCGACACTTCACAAAACCGTTGGTTAGCAAAAAATACCGCTCAAGTCGAGTACTGGCGGGTTTCGTATTGGACTACGTTTTACACTTGAGGTGATTAACCGTAACCGCAATGACTAGAGCGGCGTTGTTCGCTTAACAACGAAATACAAAAATACCCTATCGCTAACGCGATCTAATCCATAATCCCTAAACTATCTCTAAATTGAGAATAAGCTCATTTTTTTTTTGTAAAGGTAAAAAAACTGATCGTAATCTTTTAATAAAAAAGTGGAAATGATTAACAATGAAGTGCGTAAGTTCTAACACGTGATATTAATAAATTGACTTTCATTTCCAAATAAAATACATATTTTTTTGCGATTATTTTCTTATTTTTAACACTTATCTATGTTCGTTCAGAAGTCTGGCTGTAAGATGATAGGCACGGTCAGACATACTGCATCGTGCACGAAATGGCTTTAACGCCACGATACTGAACCGAGTACCAACACTTGGGTCTATTGCAACTATTGGGGTGGGTCTCAATACTTTCAGGTTGGCAACGATACTCATATTGTCTTAAATTTCTATTATTCCCTATAAATATTGCTACTCAGCCCAACACTTGCATTACACCGCAGATGGCCGGTGGTGGATGAAGGTGGAGCTTCGTTACGTCTAAACACTGAAGTAGGAGCGGTACAGCCAATCTCGCGATGTATTCATGACACTATTGCAAACAACTTGACAATATTACAACACTGAGTCATTTGTCCGAAGTTGGTTGTACCTAAAATACTTATTACGAAATAATTAACTGCTTTTGTTGCGGTAATCCGAATTGTCGAATGTTGCGAAGACAACCGTCGAAAGTACCGATTGTCGAGAAGGAGTTCTTGTTCAGAACCGAATGACAAAATTGACAGCAAAATAGGGTATTTATAAGTTTCTTTCTAGGCTTCCGAAATGAAAATACCAACTGATTTGAGAATATGAACAGAGATGATAAAAATAAAACTAACCGCTTGGAGCTTTCAAACGCAGTGTCAAGTTTCATTTCGGTAGCAGATTTTCTACGTAAAATGAAGTGTGATATTTGTGTTTTTTGCAAGAACTCCTTTAGTTGTTAGTATGTACAGTACATATACGACTAATCCCCTATCGGTTACATGTAAAGTGGTACAAAAGCAGTTTTACTCAAGTTCCGAAAAGCCCGACTTTCATTGATGTCTAGTTTCAGGTTATTCACACCGTTCACAGTACCGAATCCCCGTTGTTGAATTGTTTGAAATATCAAAACTTTGAGCGAGGATGCGCTAAGGAATCGACCACAAAAGAAAAAAAAAAACATCAGTGTTTGGGCCACAAGAGTGGCGGTTAGAGTCATAGATCATATTTTCGAAATGGGAGGCCTCCCAGGGAAAGGAAAATGCAATTAAATTGCAATTGAAGAAAATATAGTCAACACCTGACACAAGCTCGCTTCAAATGTTCAGTCAGAGCGAATAATTACAAAATGAACGAGGATTCGGTTTGACTTGAAAGTCGGGGGCATCGGGCATTATTTAATGTTTGACGTATGAGTATATAATGATGCCGGCTAGTAAGAATCCGAATGTGATAGTTAATGGTTTGTACAGCGACCTCTTGAACTGGTGCCACCGCTCCGCTTCGCGCGCTTTCCTCTTCATGTTGGACACGCGGTCGGCCAGCTCCCGTGTGCGACGCCGCCGGAGCTCCGTGCCTTCGCCGACAGAACTGCACACAAACACACACTATACAACAAACTATCAAGCAATATAAAAAAAAACACTTAGTATAAAGAACATGGTGAAGAAACAAAAACAAATGAGATGGCAGTGGGAAAATAATCATGGTATACTGTAGTGAAATTTGCTTTATATTTGTAGGTATTATTATTTAATAGACCTTTTTATGGATGGGAAATCATCAAACTACGCCTTTCGTTCTGGGCAGAGCAAAAGGGAGTGTCAGACTCTTACTGACTAAAACCCATCTGTGTTCTTCCTAGTGCCTTTTGCGTTCCAGGGCCGCGGTAACTCTTTTGAACAATATTTTCCAAGTATTTGATTTATAAGAGTATGATGGTTCTAGGATATTCTTCAGCTTCATTTTTGGCTTTTAAAAAGTGATAGTAGAGCCTAACAATTTGTCATTGTACCTTTCACGAACAATAAAAACGTTATTTTTCACTAAGTATGTCTAAATCGCTCATTTTTTGTTATTATATTTTTTTCTATAAAGAGCAATCATTTTTATTTAACAAATAAATGCTGAGTATAGTTATAATTTATATGACGTTCAGATTTTCTAGTCGAAGTTTTGTACGACTAGTCCATGATAAAGAAAAAAAAAAGAACCTGAAAATGAGATATGAGATTCCACAGGTTGACTTAATTTATTACCTATCTTTCAGATTTAAGACATAAATGAATTATATTTTTTTACAACTTGTATTATAGGATCAACACTGAGTTCAGTATAATATGTATCGGAATTACTCGACAAAATGTTTGGAACATTATGTAGATCGACATTTGGGCGATTTAGCGTCATTTCTGCCGTTAGGCATATCGTCAACATTATCAATATTATCATTGTGAATATTTGAATGACTTTTTTTATTTCATTACTCAGAACCTAGAGACCAGACAAGACGCTTTCAAAAATATTACTTAAAAATCTCCAAAAGGTGTTATCAGCTCTTTAAAATCTGTGATAAACAGAGACAACACTAATGACGTGTGACGTCACTCACAAGTCCTGCCATATCGAATTGAAGCCATCCAGTACAAACGACATTTTGCGTAACAAGGATAGGAGAATATCTTCAAAAGTATTTATTCATCTGTCTGTCTTTTTGGCTTCCTTAAGGTGAATGCTCCAACCAGTCCGCGAAATTCAAATTTTCTTACGTTTTTGCAATTTGCAGGCCAGTGCCAGGTTGTCTGTTAATTCAAATATTATTCGCGGCTGTAAGACATATGCATTTACAGAATTATAATCATCAAAATCATCAATACAACGCTCTAAGTTCATAATGCTGTAGGAATCACTCTTTCTGTTTTTTTTTGTTCCTACGCCTGCAAATTGCAAAAAACGCAGGAAATTTTGAATTTCGCGGGCTGGTTGGAGCATTCCCCTAATGGCCAGAACCTGTCTGTATCTGGATGTACATGTTGATGTTTTTGGTCATTGTTGATCCCATACACAAGGTTTTCTATATGAAAGGCAAACCTGACTCACTGACTTATATCAACGCACAGCCGAAACTACTGGTCGTAGAAAGCTGAAAATTGGCATGTAGCTTCCTTACACTCCGTAGGATTCTCAGAAATTCTTACGAGAACGGGAAGAAAAGGAATATGCGCGTACGAAGTCGCGGGCGAAAGCTAGTTACTAATAACTTATAAGTAGGTACTTAGCTACTCATTAGTTCTTAAAGCTGCTTTCAGACTACGCTATATTATAATAGCATATAAAAAAAATCCTTGGACATTTCACACAACGCCATATAGTCCCAAGCTAACCAACTTAATGCTTGTGTTATGGTAACGAGATGGCTGATAAACTATTTTTTTTGTAAATACATACATATTATAGATAGAAAAACACCCAGACTCGGAACAAATACTTGTAGGTCGTACAAATATTTGTTCCGTGCGGGAATCGAACCCGCGACATGCTGCGCAGCAGTCAATCGCTCAACCACTGCGCCAACCGTGTCGTCAAATATAGCTCAATATATAGCTCATAGCACAACAATATCACGCACCATACATTGTTATGGACACGTTCACACTGTACTGTAGGTACTATACAGGGTGTAAGGGACAGCCTTCCACAAATTAACAGGGTGCAATCAGCTCCTTATTTTGAATCATATTCCAGTGGAAATTTCCTCAGGATTTTTTTTTTTTTTTTCGATTTTTCATTTTTTTGCTTTATTTCAATGTAAAGTTACATTATCTGTATGCAGAACTCCATTAATGTAAATAACACAGCTCAAATGAAAAAATAATAAAAAAAAATCTCATGAACGACGCATGAAATCAGCTGTTAAAACGTAGCGCGGGCGCAGCTATCCTTTCGAAAGCTCGCTGCGCTGCCGTTCGCTGCGTGCGTTTTGCAGAGGTAGCAATACATTGCGAGTGAGGTAATTAAACAAATCAGTTTTATTGGATTCCCATAAAGTTCCTGAAATAATTTCATGTACCGGTCAACTTAGTACGATATACTGAAATCACCCTATCAGTTTGAGGAGGGCTGTCCTTTACACCCGTTATATTATTGACAATGTATGGTGCGCGATATTGTTGTGCTATGAGCAATATACTCTATGATATATATTATAGCGTAGCCTGAAAGCAGCTTCACTTTCAGAAACATAGCTAATGAATTAAATTGAACCTGTATGTGGTGTAATGATCTATAATGTATAGTTCAGGTAGTAAGACTAATGGCGGTGTGAGGTGACAATGCATTGATTCACAACGGACAGACAGACATCGTGAGAGACGGACACATTACTACTGTGGACTATAGTATATTGAAGTTTACCGGATTTCACAACACTATGCAATAAGAACTGAAATAAACAAATTAAATTATTTTTATTCAAGTTATCTTACGTTAGAAAATACTATGTACAGTCAACCGCAGAGGTGGACAAGAAAGCCAGGTATTCAAATATTAAGAATGACGCCTGAGTAAAAGAAATATATTTTTATTTAGTCCGTCAGTTAAGACTATCAAAAATATTGAACACATATTTTTTGCTTTATCTAAACACTAAAAATTGAAGAAGATAAAACACATCAATGATCAGGAGGGGGGCTAGTGACGTCACTACAAAGTAAAAAGTGCACTGAACAGTGACGTCACACGATTTTTGTGTTTACGTGAAAAATACGTGTCCAATATTTTTTGGATAATTATCTGACGGACTAATTAATATTTTTCAAGTCGTCTACCCTTATTCTTCGCTCCTATGAATACATACAACATGAAAGTATTCGAATTTTATTGTAAGCACTCGTTTATCAAATACTTTAAGCAACCATTGACAGTGTGCTTGATTATGTCACCGGGAAATTTCAGACTCCGTGAGATTGTAACAAATCTTTATTAAATTATGCTTTGTTGATGTATTAAGAAAAAATCGTTTTGAGTACAGTAAATCCCACCCAAATTCAATAGTTTCCAATATGTGAGATAATGGTCAAACGCATGCCTATCAATAGTAAAAAAAAAATACAATTTTACGAGATGTTTTATGCTATTTTACTCGAGGTCAGGGTCGGCCAAGATCTCCTCGAAATATTTCTTGTCAATGTGCTCAGTCATCATCAACTGCCAAGTCTTTTCCCAACTAAATAGGAGTCGGTTTCCAGTCAAACCGGATTCAGCTGAATACCAGTATTTTACTATCAGTCAAAACTGGGTGCTTACAATAGTGAACAAGTTTCCGTTACATAGATTTCACTTTGCCTATTTGAATGAATGTACTATGGCATCTGAATGGCTTAGCTACTTTTGATGCTGGCTGTACAATAACTATTGGTAAGTGAATCATGTAATATATTGAATGGTAACTGTGTCATCCATTTTTAGGTACTTCATGCGTACGCTCATGAAGTACCTAAAAATGTTTCCCTAGTCTTAAGTTATTACAATACAGGGAAATTGAAAAAATACCCGAAACCTCTTAGGCAGTGAAAGTACACATGATTATAAGCAACTTTTGTTTTGGTAAAACTCCGAAATCTCGAAAAAAATATCAGCTGTTTCATACATTTTCATTGGCTAAATACTGCATTTTGTATGAAACAGCTGATATTTTTTTCGAGATTTCGGAGTTTTACCAAAACAAAAGTTGCTTATAATCATGTGTACTTTCACTGCCTAAGAGGTTTCGGGTATTTTTTCAATTTCCCTGTATATTTACATATTTTTCTTAATAATAAATATATCGTAGTCTAATCTTCTATAGAGTGCAACTTGATACCCTAATCAATAAACAGTGTTTGAGCTACATATACATAAGCGTATTATTGACGGACTAGACCTTCGAACCGACTAGATTATTTTATTATCGATGTGACTACTTGTTGTCGACTTAACTAAACCTACCCTATTGTTACCAAATTTTCACTACACTTAATAGGAAACGAACACTTGATATATTCAAAACCATTGCTGTAGTGAAAAGCTAAAGCCCGACTCGTAAGTGCTCGTTTAAGGAGACGCGGTGCGTTAGGCTCAATTCACAGTGGCGCAGAGGCATCGCGAAGCGTCACGTTTTTCAACTGTTCTAAATTCATCTCTATTTCTCTGTTAATACGGTACGAATTTGTGTTGCGAAAATTTGAAAACGCTCGGCGACGCGCGAATGCCCGCATCTTCGCCTGCAAAGGTCGCTCGGGTTGGCGCGTCACCGCGCACAGACATCCGCATTCGCGCGGCAGCCGGCGCCGACACCGGACGATTCAATTGCCGAACAGAGGCAACGCGGATGCGCGACGAAGCGTGCATTCGCGCGTCAACGGGGCGAAATATACCGTGTCGCGACGCGGTTTGACTCTGCGCCAGTGTGAATTGAGCCTTACGCGTCGCGTTTACGAAGACGCAATTTACGCACGCGGCGTCGCACGCTGCGGGTATGCACTAAATTCAAACATAATAATTATGACGTTGTATGAGAGCGTTTACGCCCGCCCAACGCCAGCTCCGTAAACGAGCACTAAATCTAAAAACCCCAAAGACCCACACTATAAATCTAAAAACCCCAGAAACGCACACTGTTAATTTAAAGCCGCAAAAAACCATACAGTAAATCTTAAAACCCTAAAAAACTCGCTGTAAAACTAAAAACCCCAGAAACGCACACTGTTAATCTAAAACCGCAAAAAAAAAAAACATACTGTAAATTTAAAAGCCCCAAGAATGCACACTGTGAATCTAAAAACCTCAAAATCCCACACTTTAAATCGGAATACCCTAAAACTGCATTCTAATCATCGTAATCCGATAACTCATTATTCTTAGCGAGCGGTTCACAATCGAGTCCTCGGTTCCTCATATTCTGTATGCAAGCACACCTTATGACTCTACGGAACATGTCAACCACAAACCTTTCGGCAATGGACGCGCTGGGCTCGTCATCTTCGTCGTCCGCCGATGATGCCGAAAGTGAATCGTCCTGCGAAACTGGAGTAGGCGGGCTTTCATCTGAGCTAGAGTCTTGCGGTGATGACAGATTCAAGTTGCCTGCGGGAACAATTATATGACATATATTAGCTCCACTGTTCTTACGAATAGTAAAAGTATCCGAGGTCATAGAACATAGGATATATTGAGATTACGCCTGGTTTCTGAAAGAATTTTGGCACACACTCCAAGATGTCACGCGGATTCAGTGGCCGTAAAACAGAGCCTTGGTTAGACAGTCGCCAAGGATATTTAAGTGATCGCTGAGCAAACAAATGCAGTGATTTTGTCAATTTATTATTATATCCGCCAATCAATCGAACAGCTTCCAAATGATTTTTCTATATTTTTTTTTTTCGTTTTATATATTCTTTCTTTTTTTTAATTTTTATAGTTCAATTTTCTTTTAGTTTTTCTTTTTTACTATTTCAAGGCTTTCAGAAACCGGGCAGATAAAAAAGTAATTTAAAAATTATTTCAGATAAGAGCGAAAAACTCAGACACCTAAACAATTAGAAATATGATAACTGTTACTATTACACAGCCTAAACATTTAACACATTTAAATAAATGATTGCCGAAAGAAATCCACTAGTAGCAAAAGAAATAAATCTTCAAGCAGTAGAAAAACATTTAAATTTATCCAATTCGTAATATAATTGAATATGCAAGCCCAGCTTACGAGTGTAAAATCAGCGACAGTAAGATTAATCTTAACAACATATCCAAAAGAAGTATCCTATGACCAGAGATAAACATTAAAAACATCAATAAAAAATATACACAGCACACATTGACATGAATATAGCTTTACTCGCGGTCGTTCATACGCGTATTGTATAAGTAAAAAACCGCGAAGCCGTAAAGCTAAGTTCATTCCAATACAATAAAGATTTACTTAATAGAGCACGCAATTCTTCTCAAAAAAGAGATGTCTCTCATCACGACCTAAATATTATAACATCGAGTGAAACATGCAATTAGTACTGCATCTCTGGCTGGTGGCCCGGTGTTCTCAACTGTAAACGATTGTATTATACCTAGTTTCCCGCTGCGTCGGCTCCTCTCGCTGTTTAATCAAATACTCTTCTAAATTGTTCCTTTTAAAATGTAAATAGTACATAATATATTATAAATATATTAATCTATACGGTTGATTATCTAGGATATTTGTATAAATACTTATGTTTCAGCCACAGGAATAAGAGCACAGCAGTTGGCAAAGAACGCTAACTACCAAGAAACAAAAAGGAATTCCCTTACGGGGGGAAGTCTTCGCGCTGCCTTCAGGACAGTCGAAGGATGACGACACACGCAAATCAACGGGGTGATAAAACAAATCAATGAAAAAAACAAAATAGAGGTTGGTTCACTTGAGGGTGCGGAAGCGAGATCTTAGGAGCCTCCAGTACTTACCGAGGGACTCGCTGGTGGGAATGGCGGGGAGGGGGCGCGCGGGGGCGCGGGTGAGGCTCTCGGCGCGCGGGGGAGGCGGCGGTGGCGCCTCTTCCTCTCCGACCATCACGTAGATGCTGTCTTCTAACTCATCCTCGTCCTTCTGCAGCGATAGTTCAACATTCTGTTATTCACCCATAAATTAGCTTGGGAAACCTACTCCGAACAGTTCTCAGTAATATTATCAATTGCTTTATTTTCATTGGTTCCGAAACCAAACTCGAAGGTTGACTAATCAACATCAAGAATTGACGAAAAAGAACACAGTTATGTCTATTTCGCTAGCATCGATTGATATCATTTTAGTTAAATAAGCTGGTTGGCTTACGATACCTCGCGCAGCATTAAGTTAATTGTAAAAAGTACAGTACAATAAAATTAGCTTTGCACAACACAGCACAGCAAACTTGATGTTGATTAGTCAAAAATTAAAAAAATATGTTTCGTATTTTACCAAAGTAAACACAAAAAATACCTTCGACGGTTTTATTCTAAAAAAAAGTGTAACACTGTTAACGAAATAGAAATAAGAGTCTCAATTCTTTCACTTTAAAGTTAAGGACACACTAGGTGATTTTCCGCGAGTGGAGCAGAAAAGGCTCGAGAAGCACGGGAACGTCTGAAAGGATGTTTGAAAAAATCTGAAAGTGAGGCCGCTTGTATTCGTTTCCTTGACTCACAAAATCATACGGTTAGCCCGGCTTAACCATTAGTCTCAACGGCATAAGAAATTGTTAAACATCTTCGTTTTCTCAACCAAAAGATGTCCATAGCCTTTTGAATCTAATCCACAACGAGCGAGCAGATGCGATCTTCATAATATCGACGGTTCACTTTAGCCGAAGCCTAATTAAATCAAGCCCGATGAGGTACACGGAGGGACTGGAGTCTGTCCGCAGTGCTAAGTGCAAGGCATCCATGGTGCGTGTACCTAATTACTATGTCCCTTTCCTTATAAAAGAAAAAATTGGCTGCAGTACGTGTTGTCCCGCCGCTAAAGTGTTCAACTTCCACAGGACAGCACAAAGTGAAGTTTCACTAAAGCACTGTTTTTTTAAGGATGGGAAATCATCAAATGGTTTTTTTTTGCTCCTACTGACTAACATCCATCCGTGTTCATCCTACTGCAATTTGCGTTCCAGTGACACGGTGACTCTTCCGGAAAAAAATCGCAACCCTGGCAGGCACTGGCCCTAGCGGGCCCCGTCTACTATGGTGACATCACTTTGAGTTTCGCGTTGAACACAACGCGCGCCGTCGACCCATATTTGGTTCTGATCGGACCAGACACGGATCGTCCACAAGCCCGCGCCTAGGATCTTTTTCTGTTGCTAACGCACTCTAGCTTTATTTATTAACACTCTGAAATATATTAAAGTCGATAACACACTTACGTAGTTAGGATCCAATCGCTTGGCTCCTTCAATGACGGCTTGGTAGGAGAAGCGCAGCTGATCCGGTGTTTGGATCAGGCCCATACGGTGGCGACGCATCTCCAGCAACGTCTCCTGAATGTTAAGGTTCTCAATTCCCTCCTTCTCGACCTGGTGGTTTAGAAGTCCGGTAAGAATCGGCTATCATGTCAAATGATTTGAATCGAGACTGGATAAGAAAGAAGCTTTTTTCCATCCATCTTGATTTTAAATGCGGCACAGTCTTAAAGGTGATTTATTTTAAAACTTTCCAAAACATATTTTACAAATTTAAAATCTTTAAAACCACTCCTTGTTGTAAAGACTAATAAATATTTATTGCGAAAGAAAAGAAACAAGCATGTGCGATGAGCTATAAAATAATTGAATTCAGCACGGTTTACATTTTTTTTTAAACTTCACACAGAGAAAACGTAATTGTAATATTTGGAACAATTTAAAACGTTTTGCGTAAATAGTTTATCTAAACTATTAATAAACTTCGACATTTACAAAAAATACGGCGGACGATGAGGACGGCAGCGTTGCTTCAGACATTTTAAGTACACTTAATTTATTGAAGAAAAATAAAAAACTGAAATATTTGAAAGGGCACAAGTTGCCGATAGAAGCTCGTCTGTGACCGACCGCTGCCTACGTGGTAATGCAGCGGCGATAGGTCGTCGATTTGAGTTCATACATGTTATGGCGTATCGACTACCTTCCAATAGGTAGCCTACAAATTAATTATTCACTGAATGCAGAAAACCGATAGCTCATATCTTATGGATGGAAAACGCTTGCTTGACACAAAGTTATTACAAACGAGCACTAAATGTGGAACAACAAATTGCCGTTTAAATAATATATTAGATAGATGCACGCTTGTAATCCTTCATCATCGAGGCTCGGTTCCCGGAAGTGCCTGGAACGCATAGGTAATAAGACATGCAAAATAAAAGAAACAGGCAGTATCGTACTAAAAGAAAACAGTATTGTACATAAAATATAATCAGGTTTAGGCACAGATAATGTAACAAATAATCATGGAAAAAGACAACTCGGATGTCCCATTTTAATAGAACAGCCAAACATTGATTATTATACATGTAAATGAGAACCTGCAAATTATTTAAAATTTCATGGTTAAACAAAAAATGCAGAGCCTCAGTCTTATTTTCTAATCAGAAGAATTACTTACGATGACAAGGCAGCAATCTACAAGGCAGAAAGTGCCAGATCGTCCGATGCCGGCACTGCAGTGGATAACTGGTGGGCCGTCTGTAGGATCCAGGACCCCTGACTCGCGCACTCTCTTCAGGAACTGAAGAAAAGCGGTGGGCGAGCTCGGGACTCCGAAATCGGGCCAAGTGGTGTAGTGGAACTGCATGACATCGCGACACTCGCCGCTTTCGAGATCGTGGAGTCTGGTGGAGAACATTAGTGTGAAAATTTTTTTTAGTGTTGGGTAGCTCATTTATCGAGAAAGGCTATATAACATCATTCTACGGCCAAATTGAGCGGATCATTAATTAAAATATTCCTTACGCTTCCGTATTTGGGTTACAGAAGGTGTATCAAATTTCAAATGAATCGGTCTAGAGATTCGGAGAAAAATAGGCTGCGACCGACGGACAGACTGATAGACAACCGAGTAATCCTAAAAAGGTCCCGTTTAAATTCCCTACAGATGTTCGGAAACATAATATATAAACGGCAATATAAAAATAAATAAATGGCAATAATTGAACAGGGAGTGAAAACCCCCATTTTCACTCCCTGTTCAATCACATACACACCACAAGGCTCAATTTTGGGTCCTTTCTTGTTTCTAGTTTATATAAATGATTTGCCGTATATTTTAGAGAATAAACTCAATATGGTGTTGTTTGCTGACGATACATCTTAGATTTTTAAAATAAATACACATGCAAACAATCTTGAAGTAGTAAATAATGCCCTAATGCAGGTACATGATTGGTTCACTGCCAATAATTTAGTGTTAAATGAGAAAAAAGTGCATTCGATTCACTTTACCATGTCAAAGTAATGACTGTGACAATATTGAACAGGGAGAAACTAGAATTCATCGAAGAAACAGTTTTCTTGGGGATTAAGCAAGACTTAAGGCTACAGTGGGGTCTTCATTTAACATATCTTGCAGGAAGGCTATGTTCAGCAGCATATGCTATTAGGGAAATTCGCCAGTTTACGGATGTTGAAACCGCGAGACTAGTCTCTATTTTAGATATTTTCACAGTATAATGTCTTACGGTATTTTGCTATGGGGACGGGCTGCTGACATCAATGAAACTAGAGTTTCATTTTGCAGAAAAGAGCCATCAGAGCCATTTACCATCTTCGCCGGCGAGATCCTCTAAGGGAACTGTTTAAATAAGTTATCATCATGACGGTCCCTTATCAATATATTTATGACATCATTATGTTAGAAAGAATCTACATCTTTTCAGTAAACGAGGCGGTAGACTTAACTATGCAGCTATGTCACTAGAAATAGGAACCAATTAAATCAACCAGGTTTCAGACTTGCTAAAGTAGCAACATCTTAAAAATTGTATAAAACGCACACTATGCCAACAAGCATATTATAAACTAGGGGAGTATTTTGATGATAAAAATTCTTGGCTCAATGCTGGTCCGCTGAACAGCAACTGTGCCCGAACTTTGATGAAAATGTGAAAACATTTTTGGACCTGCTGAAGATTGTAAGATTACCTTTGCATTGTATAGACTCATTCAACGAATGTAATCATGATTTAGTAAACACTTACAACTGGTTTAAAAGCGTGTCCATGGAGTTTCTTGCACGTTCTTCTCCATAGGATCTACTCTTTGGAACGTACAACTGCCGCGCTCGACATAGGGTCGGTGAGTGTGTTCTGTTGCAGAACAACTTGCTGCTCTTGTCGCTAGCGCTATCTATTTGACTGCCAGACCTTGACTATTCAAAAGTGGTAAACTGGTCTATTTGAAATAAAGGGTTTTGTATTTGTATGAAAAATTACAGAATCGAAAATATACGACAAATTTAATACTAGATAGTTCTGCCTGTATCTGATTAATCCCAGCACTAAAGTTAGATCGTGTTTTGTAATAAGACGGTTTTGCATATTTCAGTATCGGCCATACATTTTAGTTTAAGTGCATCATTTCCATCCCACTGAGAGCTATTCATTGATATCGTTTCTGCTTTGCTTATAGCACAAGTATCAACTTATTTCAATTCGGGAGAATATTATTACCAGAAAAGCGAGAAGATTTTCTCTATGATTGAATCACATTGTTCATTGATTGAATCAGTTGTCAATGAAGCAATTAAATCAGCTCAGTTCACTTGGCGCGTTGGTCCCGTTACATGCGACCTTGGTGTCAATATGTTGATATGCGCGAGGCACGCAGCTAGTGATGAGTACTTACAGGATTCACATGTACGAGGGAGCGTTTTTATGTTCGCGGAATGGAGGGTAAGGGGTTCAAATAAAAAAACCTAATTATTTTTCCTTTTCAATATATTCACCTGCAAGACGGACACATTTTTCAGATCTTTCAATTTATTTATTTATACCCTCATAAAAAAATGTTTTGTCTTTGTCCTCAATATACGCTGAAACTGCCTCCTTAACTTCATCAACGTGGTAATTTTTTTACCCCGCAGCTCTTTTTTCATTTTTGGAAAGAGGTAATAATCACTCAGGGTGGTTCAAAATATCGAAGCCCACTTTATGCAGGGCAGCCAACGCAACTCGGCTCTTGTGGACGGGCGCATTGTCGTGCAAAAGAAGCACACCTTTCGTCAATTTTCCCCGTCTTTTCTGTTTAATGGCTTTTTTTAGTCGCTCTAATATTGAAGCGTAGTATTCTCCGGTTATGGAAACACCTTTATATCTTTATAATCGATCAATAATATTCCTTCTGAGTCCCAAAAGACCGTTGCCATGAGTTTCCCAGCTGACTGTGACACCTTTAACTTCTTGGGGGGTGCTGTACCCTTTTTATGCCACTGCATAGAGTCTTGTTTCGACTCAGGTTCATAATGATGAACCCAAGTTTCGTCTCCAGTAACAATTCGACTTTACACCATCCTTGTCTTCATTGCAGAGGTCCAAAAATGCACGTGAACACTCTACGCGTTGTTGTTTTTGCGGCGGCGTGAGCATTCTCGGTACCCATCTTGCGCCGACCTTAGTCATGCCAAGATGATCGTGCAGGATTTTAAAAATGGTTGTATCGGATACTCCAACCATTTCTGCGAGTTGTTTCTTCTTTAGTCGAGCATCGTCGAGTACAAGTTTTTCGACTTTTTGGATAAGTTCTGGCGTGGTCACCTCAATGCTCCTGCCCGGCCTCGGGTCGTCTTCAAGGGATTCCCTTCCTTTTTTAAACAAACTATGCCACTTGTACACCATGGTTTTTCCTGGATAAGAGTCACCGTAAACCGACGACATCTCATCCATTATGGTTTAACTGATTTTCCTTGCTAGGTAAGGAACTTTATAACGGCACGAACATTCGATTTTTTCCATATTTCACTTTTCACTCCTGATTATGTTGCTTGGTTGACGATAGCTCAAAGAATAGTCTAATAACAATGAAATCTCGTATTTATACTAATTATGAGTCACTGAACACGTTACGATCCTAATGAGCCTAATCACCCCCTCCAACCCTCTCATTTCGCGAACTTAAAAACGCACCCTCGTACAATTTATATTGTGTATGAAAACTAGATCTTAAGTGTGACTTGATTAAGGGGCTTTCTATGATGAATTTCTTTCTATTTATTCTTATTTGAACAATTTTCATATTGGTATACTTACACAAAATAAGAAGTACCAAGTTAACCTCCAACCGTAGCGAAGGAGGTAATACAAGAATCCTGAATGCAGCGAGAGATTTAAGCTAGCCCAAGGCAAAGACACCTTTATCACTGAGGAGCATATTCTACTTTTCACATTTACTGTAAGAAAATGTAAGCCCAACGGCAATAATGTGATTTGGAAGTTCATTTTGGCCGCGCGACCTGCAGCTTGCAGAGGAGGCCGACGGCGACGCGGCTCTCGCGGGCAGTAATGACGTAATTATGGTTAGGTTTGCACTTCGATCAATGGTTTGCATGAATTATAATATGACGTTTGCTGCAGTTGATGTGAAAAGTTTTAAGTGCTAAAAGCGCCGGCTTTAATTTAGATTCCATCTTCACTCCTGTCAGAAGAACTGTCAAATTTCGTTACAGATTTTTTCATTCTGTTCTCGGAAACAGACAGAGTTGTTATTTGTTTTTTGTCAAGTGCAGTAACAGGAGAAGTTTCTCAATTCACCTGAATGTGATTTTGAAGTATTCCCGTTAGAGCACCAATGTTTAGAGCACCAAAACTATTCCCATGAGAGCACCAATAATTTTTTTTGCTTGGTGCTATAACGGGAATACAATAAAAAATATATTTTATTCCCATTAGAGCACCAGCGGTTCATTTTAGTGGTGAGGGCTTAGGATATATTTTAATACATATCGATAAAAAACTAAAAGGTGCACACGAAACAGACTATTGTCTGCACGGACTAAGTTAATAGATTTTTTTTTATAGAAGTTTATAAAAGTCTGTACCGTGTGAACGGTCCATTAGTCACAACTCAAAATATTTTTTTCAACTACGGCGGTCATGGCACTTACAAGATTTAACTGACTCAGACAGAAATCAGACATATCTAAGTTTATTTGAAATAGTTGTAGTAGTAGCTATAATTACATAGCTACTTCTTAAAATTACAAATCGTAGTAAAAGTAGATCGCACAGGGTTTCGTCAGTAAAAAAACGATCTTGGGTCTAATCAAGTTGGCCACCCCTGCTATAGAGTATGTGTTGCTCTGAGGGATCAGATATTCATAGGTTGACAATCTTAGCAAGATGAGAGGTGTCGAAAATCGAGATGAGTGACAGGCAATTGAAGACGCCATGTTTACAATGAACTGCTGTAGGTTGACGTTGACAATGAGGGATATAAACCAAATGGGATTTAAAATGTGAAGAAAGTTTTTTTTTTACCTTCACGTCGCCCGACAGAAGGCTGTTTAAGCTTTAACAAATAAGTGGTCCTTCAGAGATCGGTGCAAGGCCGCGCCGCGCCGGCGCGCCGCCGCCGCCGTGGAAAATTTACCTTCACGCGGCCGCCGCCAAAGGTCGCCACGGCGGCGGCGCTCATATCTAATAAATATTAGTAAGGTATTTACACTGATTTGTTAGTAGGTAGGTGGTTAGATCACCTCATCAACTATTAGAGAGCTGATGATATTTAGTAGTTTTTTTTCTTTATTTTTACTTTTGATAGGCATACGTTTGACTGCTATCTCACCTGATGTTAAGCGATGATGCGGTCTAAGGTAGAGCAAGCTTGCCTAGAAGTAACCTATTCACTCTTGACTTAAAGACTCCCAGGTTGTAGTTATCAGGAAACACAGACTCCAGCAGGGAATTCCACTCCTTAGCTGTACGCACAATGAATGTATTCCCAAAACGTTTTGTGCGTATAGGTGGGATGTCCACATTGTCCACCATGTACCGGTGGCGCATCGCCGTACGTCTTATGGTTCGATGGTGGAACGGGCTTTCCGTCGCACACTCCCCAAAATGTAACCGATAGAAAACCGACAGGCCAGCAATTCGGCGTCGATGCTCAAGACTTTGGAGCTTCGATTCGACGAGCCTATCATTGCCGATGATCTTCTTGGCTCGTTTTTCAATTGACTCAAGGACATCTGCAATCAAGCTGGTATCTGGCAGATCCGTCCCAAAGATGAGAGCACTCCATACACGATCGAACTTGATACAGTTTAAGAAGCAGTTTAATTTATCTATGAAAAAAAAACTAAACGAAAATCGGTTCATCCGTTTGGGAGCTACAATACCACAGACAGATACACAGACAGTCACGTTAAACTTATAACACCCCTCTTTTTTTGTCGGGGGTTGAAAGATTGTTGTCAGCATGTTTTTTAGTTTTATTTGCAATGGGTTAGTTCTTGACTCAAGTAAGTAAAATTTAAAATGATTGTTAGTACTGTCGTAGTTTTTTGCTACTTCGCCTTCATATACCTTTACATGTTCTTGAATTAGTTATTGGTGTATATAGTTATCTGTACAAAAATGTCATTCAAAGTGCCATTGGTCTAGGTGAATTGTTTTTTTTTTTTGTTTTGTTTTATATTTTTATCGATATTTTTATATAAACCCCATCACTAGAACCTAATGAACAGCTGGTGCTCTAATGGGAATAAAATAAATTTTTTATTGTATTTCCGATATAGCACCAAACAAAAATATTGATTGGTGCTCTCATGGGAATAGTTTTGGTGCTTTAACGGGAATACTTCGCGATTTTTATTCCTTTGTATTTGTTCAGTGGTATGATCGACAAATGGCAATCTATTTTGAATTCTATTTTAGGGTTCCGTAGCCAAATGGCAAAAACGGAACCCATAGATCCGTCATGTCTGTCTGTCCGTCTGTATGTCACAGCCACTTTTCTCCGAAACTATAAGAATTATGCTGTTGAATCTTGGTAAGTAGATGTATTCTGTGAACCGCATTATGATTTTCACATAAAAATAGAAAAAAAAAAACAACAAATTATTGGGGTCCCCGTGCTTAGAACTGAAACTCAAAAATATTTTTTCATCAATCCCATGCGTGTGGGGTATCTATGGATAGGTCTTCGAAAATGATATTGAGGTTTCTAATATCATTTTTTGCTAAACTGAACAGTTTGCGAGAGATACGCTTCCAAAGTGGTAAAATGTATCCCCCTGTAACTTCTAAAATAAGAGAATGATAAAACTAAAAAAAAATATATGATATATATTACCATTTAAACTACCAGCGAAAATTGGTTTGAACGAGATCTAGTAAGTAGTTATTTTTTAATACGTCATAAATCGTATAATACGATAATGGTACGGAACCCTTCGTGCGCGTGTCCGACTCGCACTTGGCCAGTTTTTTTTTGTTGTGAGAGCACTCTTCCTAGGTCCGGTTTTGTTGAAAAACAAAAAAAACTAGGAAACTAAACTGTCAATTTGTAGCACCGTAGACTGTTTGTAATTATCGTATCGAAAAGCAAACCAGTGTGAAGAAACTTTTATTTGGTCAAAAAAACAATCTATCTGTAAATTCTCACTAGCAGCAGGAATTGAATAAAATGCATTTGTTTGTCAGAGTATTGGACAAAGTTGTTATGTGCATTATTATGTATTACGTCCATAATATTTTGCTGTTTATGGCGTACAAATATATTTGCTAAAATTATGGCTCATCATTACATTAAAATATCATTATAAGTGTGCAGTATTATTTGGTAAATAAACTATACTTACATCTGGAAATTCTCAGCAGCGGTCCGGAGTCTGAAGGCCTTGGTGCGAGCTTTTCAAACCGTTAAAGTGCCGGTGCCATTATCAATCATTAGATTTAAATACTAATGATTGATAATTTAATTCTATACGATAATTACAAAAAGCTACCATGCTACAAATTGATATGCACCACACATTATATGAGATGAATTTCGTTGTGGATAATTGAGCTGTCGGTACCCGCCTTACTTGCCAAAGCTTTGTTGACTGGTGCAATTTGGCCAGCGTTTTCGAACTATATTCACTGGTATTTAGTGGGGCCACCGTTTACCGCTTTAGGCAAGTTTTAATTTACTAATTACATAATTACTTCGTACTCGTGTTTTCTAGTGTTATGGTTATTTTAAAAAGCACATTTCCAGTCCCTTATTGCACCCTTTAGGAAAAGATTTGTTGAAAATTCTCCGAGACATTTCCGATATACGAAGTGAAACAAGCAGTTTGGCTGCATATTATGCCAGTATACATATACTGTTTTTTATATTTCTATGATATGCCAGTCAATTTCTTATCATACAATCAATGGTAGTAAGAGTATATAGAGGGATGTGGAACAGGGTGTGAAATCTTGCAACCTTTATGGGAAAGGGCGGATTTTTAACAAGTGGAGAAATGACAAAAGGTTGATGTTGGGCATTTGTATCTGCTCAAACCACGAGTACGCGAGCTCAAAAACGCGTAGAATTCTGTGACGTGTTTCTGTATTGGGTCTATTTTTGTATGTGGCAAGATATCCAAAGGTGTTACGATGTAAGGGTGCAGGTTCTATTTTCTTAAAAAGACAGTTAAGAAATAGGAAAAGTACTTACTTGAATAACCTAGTAGAATAGTAGCAGCAGTCCTCTTCCTTTTCCAGGACGACCGCCAATTTGACATCATTGAAAGTCATCCTGTGAGTCTCGCCAACTCCTTGTGGCCAGTACCAGTGGCATTTTATTTCGTTCTTCTCTATCACTTTATTAAGCATAAGTATTGCTTTTGTATTTTGTTCCCAGATCATCAACCAAAAGTGGCCCACGGTGAATGCCAAGGGACCTTGAGTTAGTATGTAGCGACGGTTGGCACGCTCCATCTGGGGACAACAGAAATATTTTTAAGGCCAGTCTGGATGAAAAGCATCTGTATCCCTAAAGCTTAGCTGAGGGCAAAGCTGCTGTTAATCTTCACACAGTTTGTAAAGAGTACATTAGACCGCCGTTTAGCTATCGACTCCCCTGTTTTTAATTTTGATCTTTCATCTTAGTGGATTTTCAATCAATCAATCAATTTTTTTAATCAGACAATTACATAGTCCATTTTGGTTGCTTACGATTAATCCTGTACTCTTTTGTTTAATTGAATAATAAAGGAAAAAAATATACTTAATATATATAAATTACATAAGTATTTCCCGTGTGTTTTACTATACTAGCTTATGTCAGTGCACTTGCTCGCGTTGAAGCAGCCGATGATTATGTAAGTACTATTAAAAACACTATTTTGTTTTGTATCAATTATATTTGTACGCCTTGCGTAAAACATGTCCACGTTCAAAAATCCTGCATGACTTTGGTAAATGTTGGGTGTTGCGGGTATTTACAAATAAATTATTTTTATCTTCATAATTATCATGAGTCATCAATACCAAAATTGATTAGCGATTTAGACGTGAAAACGTAACAAACTAAAAACTCACTTTCAGATTTACATAAACAGTAGGTACCCACTTATTAGTAAGGATGATATTTATTTAGACTACTCGTGAGAAGGAACACCACAAATTAACAAACTCTCTCTCTCTCTCTCTCTCTTTGCCTGCGTTTGTGTTTCCGATTGCTTACAACCCTAATCTTTTCAAAGTTAGAGTGAACAGGCTACTTCTGGGTAAGCTCGCTCCATCGTAGACTTTGTCTCTGTCATCTCTGACCAAGACTAGAGTCAAGAGCAAACCCATACCAAGTAAAAAAAAAAAAAAAAAACTCAGAAGTCAGTCTCCCGTACAATGTTATATTTTCTTCATGTATATTTTCTTCACCTTATATCGTGTACATAATATAGAGTATTTTTCTATACACTGAGGGTTTTCTGAAATACCGAGCACAAGTTTGCACTGTTACATCAACTTGACAAACGATTTGATAGCTGTTTGGGACCTGACTATTCAGTGCTGCCACCAGGTGCTATACACAGGCTCCACTGATAGTGTATCAACATGTTATTAAAAATAAGTCCCGGGCGGAGCGGGCACTATTCTTATATGTAAGTACATAAAATTCTTCCGTCAATAACACCACTAATGTTTAGCCTAGCAAAAACACAAAAAGGCTAACATAAAAAATGAAGTCCGCGAAAATTAATGGGTAAACCATTTAAATAATATCAAAAACACAAAAGGTTTTATAGTAATCCGTTCAGTAGACCCGGGTTTCGAGCTAAAAATCAAAGGGCACTCCACTAAGTCAGGCGTTTTTTGACATTTTGCGATTGACATGCGAATGCGAACGTGGTTTAAAATTTTGTAGAATGGCCCTCTGGTCTGGATTGGTAGATCGAATGCGAACGCGGTTTAAAAATTAATAGAATTGGCCCTCTGGATTGGTAGATCGAATGCGAACGCGGTTTAAACATTAGTAGAATTGGCCCTCTGGATTTTGGGTTGGATGGATTTTTCAATAGTCAGATAAGTTCTATTGGAAGAATAAATAAGTCATATTGATTTTCCATAGACAAGTTATTGGACTATTGAAAAATCAGCCCTAAGATGTTGGTTTAGACACTACGGTTGCAGTTGTAAGTACACATTAATGCGTATGTAATGTTGAATTCTATTGAAGCGACACACAGATCAACACAAACGCAAAAAATTAACTGAATCGTTAATTAAGGCTTGTTGCGTTTACAATGTAAATGAACTGGTCGTCGGTTTGTTTAGTTAGTAGTAAGTAGGCTTTGCGAAGCGCACTGACACGAGATCGCTTAGATCGACAATTGGTAGCACACCTACAGGCCAGCAGCGGGTATCAAATAGGGTATTTGACTGTCTTTTTTTTTCATTCATTGCATATTGCAATACTTGTTTAGATTACTTTGTGTCAAAAAGAATGAGAAATAAATAAATCTGAGCCTTTTCCCATTCACCACCAGTTTCGCCGGATACAGCAGTATTTTACATGGAGCTACTGCCAACCTGATCTCCACAACCAATTCTCTGGACATGCTCTTAGTAAGACGGGTGTTCCTTCTTCTGACCACCTCATCAACTGCCAAAAAAAATCAAATGACAGCCGGGACAGAGAGCTTAACGTGCTGAGGCACGGAGGATAATTGTAGATGGTCACTAATCCACGGTGACCTCGGCGAAAGCAGCTTTAACTTGGAGATCAAGAATCCCTCAAAACAGTTCAGTAACTATTTAATTTATGAAATAGTTTACCGTCCCAGTTTGTCCAACCATATAGAGTTCCAAGCAATATTATTAAATCCAGTAGCAGACAACACACAAACGGGTAAAGTCTAAACAGATTAGTTCTTGTCGTAAAGTTGCGTCTGCAAAAGTTTGCTATTATTGAGAAAGGGGTAACCAACCCTTTCTCAATAATAGCAAACTTTTGTCCAAATAACCACCTAACGGCCTAGCCACCTATGCTGAATAGTTTGCATGCACGTTAAACAATATAACTTTGAGTGGATCAATACAATACTCTGTTTTCCTAACTAGTCTGCGGTTACAGTAACTTTGAAGGTCTAGCGACGATGTGACGAATTTTAGGAAAACGATCCGAGCCCACGGTAAATGTTACTATAATAAATCGATAATTTTAAGTCGCATTCTGTTTTAAACGCTGTTTTGTGCAAACAGCGTTTAAAACAGAATGCACCGGCAGTACAAAATGATCTTCTCTTATCTATTTATTTGTTTATATTATTTACTAGCTGATGCCCGCGGCTTCGCCCGCCTGACAAATTATGTACTAAAACCTTCCTCGAGAACCACTCTATCCATTGGTGAAAACAGCATGAAATTCGGTGCAATAGGTTTTGAGTTTATCGCGAACAGACACACAAACAGGCGCGGCGGACGACTTTGTTTTATAATATGTAGTGATTCAGTATTCACGCGCGATTCGATGGCTTATTATTAGCGTTTTTCATGTATAACTTTGGTGTTTCTATACCGATTTCTATGATTCTTTTTTATGGAATAGTTAATAATGTTAACTTTTATTAATGTTAATTAGGGATGACTGAGAGTTTTATAAACGTAAGAGTAGACAAATACAATCAGAAAGCTTCGAACTGCTAAGCTATCGGGAGTTACACGTGTTATTGTTCGTCAATCATAAAAGATAGACATAATTATGCTGTCGTTGGATATTTTTTATATAATTTTAAGGAAAACATTTCCGTCATACATGATTTCTGTGTAGCTTTCACCATTAAGGTTGCACACGCGATGGAAGCTTAATAAATGGAGTAACTTCTCCCGTTTTACCAACATTTCCCTTCACTGCTCTGCTCCTATTGATTGTAGCGTGATGAAAAGTATACTATAACCTGCTCAGGAGTATGAATAATAATTGTACCAAGTTTCATTAAAATCCGTCGAGTAGTTTTTGTTTCTATAACGGTTATACAGACAGACAGACAGACAGACAGACAGACCGACAGACAGACAGACAAAAATTGTACTGATTGCATTTTTGGCATCAGTATCGATCCCTAATCACCCCCTGATAGTTATTTTGGAAATATATTTCATGTACAGAATTGACCTCTCTACAGATTTATTATAAGTATAGATATAGATTTAACAGTTTATGTACACACACAAAATGATAAAAATGGAACAGAAAAATAGGTACAAAGGCGATGCTTATTTCTAAAGAAATCTCTTCGAGCATATAATATAATATAAAAAAAAATATGACGTTAATATTTACTAAATAATATTTTACGATAAATAAAAATACGCACTCAAGCATCATACTCTAACATAAGATCATTTATTTTTCCAAAACGAGAAGATATCGCAATGTCTTTATCATGAAACACTCCATGGACCTTCAAGGCATACATACACACATTGCAAACCGGAACTCAATCGTTCGACATGATTATTTTTTGAGGTTCTTATAGAAATGGAAATTCCAGTTCCAGAATGGCAGATCTAGAAACAGACATAGTTTTAGAATACTTCGAAACTCAAGATGGTGTTGTGGTACTTAAGTTGTCATGAAAAACATATCAGTTATTGTTTCAGAAACCCTACGAAAGGAATTCAGTTCTTACCGCTTTAACCAATCTAGAAATAAAGCGTGAAGCCATATATCATTAATTCACTACAGGAAAACATAGAAAGTCAAACAAAACACCGCGCTCTGTTTGAACCAGAATCAAATAAAAAAAATAACAATGTTTTAATTTTTGCAAACGTAATCTATACTAATATTATAACGAGATGAAGTTTGTGTGGTTGGTTGTAGAGGGTAATCTTTCCTTCCAGGTTTGCGGAATTTGTTCGAAAGAGTCACCGCGAACCTGGAACACGGATGGGTTTTAGTCAGTAAGAGTCTGACACTCCCTACTGCTTCGCCTAGTTCGGGAGGAGTCATTTGGTGATTTCCCATCCATTATAGAAAACCGGCCAAGTGCGAGTCGTACTCGCGCACTGAGGGTTCCGTAAGCAGAAGTTGCGAT
Source organism: Ceramica pisi (assembly GCA_963859965.1). Lineage (NCBI taxonomy): Eukaryota > Metazoa > Arthropoda > Insecta > Lepidoptera > Noctuidae > Ceramica > Ceramica pisi. The sequence goes on along the minus strand of OY982527.1, from coordinate 35,519,410 downwards.
TTACGATTTATGACGTATTAAAAAAAAACTTCTTACGAGATCTCGTTCAAACCAATTTTCGCTGGTAGTTTACATGGTAATGTACATCATATATTTTTTTTAGTTTTATCATTCTCTTATTTTAGAAGACAAGGGGGGGGGGGGACACATTTTACCACTTTGGAAGTGTCTGTCGCGCAAACTTTCCAGTTTAGAAAAAAATGATCTCAGAAACCTCAATGTCATTTTTGAATACCTATCCATAGATACCCCACACGTATGGGTAAGATGAAAAAAATATTTTCGAGTTTCAGTTCTAAGTATGGGGACCCCCAAAATTTATTGTTTTTTTTTTCTATTTTTGTGTGAAAATTTTTATGCGGTTCACGAAATACATCTACTTACCAATTTTCAACATCATAGCTCTTAAGGTTTCAGAGAAAAGTGGCTGTGACATACGGACGGACAGACAGACACACAGACAGACAGACATGACGAATCTATAAGGGTTCCGTTTTCGCCATTTGGCTACGGAGCCCTAAAAAATGGAGTAATCTCTGGATCTACTGGGCCGATTTTGGAAATTCTTTTACCAATACGTGGATTTCACGTTATTTGTAGATAAGTGTCACAGGCTATATAAAATACCGGCCAATGAAGTGGGCACGGGTCAGCTAGTCCACCGCCATCCGTAGACTATGATTTTATTTTTGGTCCTTCTTTCACTGAAAGTTTGCTTAAGCCTTTATTTGTTAGACATGAACTCATATTTTATGATTGACGTAGTACTGGTCACTGGGGTGTACCCTTGTCTCACAGACAGAAGTTCATAGAATTTTTTACGCAGAAAATGTTTGTACGATCGTTTCATTTTTAATTCGAATATTATTGTTTCAACGTCTATTTACTTGAATGAAACACATTTCACAGAAACACAATTCCATTAATTTCATAGTCACATTTTTTATTTAACTAAGTTATCAAACAGTAGAATTCTTTTTTAACGAATATTTTTAGTTCGGTGTATTTTCCAAAGTATTTCACTTTACCCCGCGGCTCCGCTCCTGTCAACTGGCTACTTTCTTATTTTTTTGTTTCATAAGAACCTTCGGACATTAACAAACAACAAAAAAAGAATTAGCGAAATCGGTCCAGCCGTTCACGCGTGATGCGTTGACCAAGGGAAATAGCGATTAATTATATATATATAAATATACATATACAGGGAAATTGAAAAAATACCCGAAACCTCTTAGGCAGTGAAAGTACACATGATTATAAGCAACTTTTGTTTTGGTAAAACTCCGAAATCTCGAAAAAAATATCAGCTGTTTCATACATTTTCATTGGCTAAATACTGCATTTTGTATGAAACAGCTGATATTTTTTTCGAGATTTCGGAGTTTTACCAAAACAAAAGTTGCTTGTAATCATGTGTACTTTCACTGCCTAAGAGGTTTCGGGTATTTTTTCAATTTCCCTGTATAGATTTATTTTTACGATATATATTTAGCGTTTTAAGATTAATTAAGCGTTTTCAGGACTTATGGCGCCCCAGGGTTTCGTGGTCATTATTCTTTAACCGCCTAGAAACAGGGCCCGAATGAAAAGTACTACTGCTTGACTAAAATTTACCCGCATTGTTTTTGTGAACGCGGTGTTGTAATTTTACATAATATATATGAAGGTAAGCATTTTGTCAAAGGTATGAATTGAAACTTATAGAAACTCACTCGATACAATGTTTTCTTTGGTAAGTAATAAGTTCTAAATTAACTAAACAATATGAGGAGAATATTATTTGGTTTGTTTTTCAATGATATGAATACCGAAATTTGTTTTTATGTAACAAAAACAATGATTTAAATTTATTCTAAGTATTCATAGCTTATTGACTATTCTATGAAATGAAAATATATATGAGTTAAATTTTATGTGAAACGAAATTCCATATAACTGTTATCTATAAAACTACGTACAACCGGGCACTGATCAGTGCATGCAATATTGAGTAATGAAAAACCAGCTACAGTACTGTGGAACTCTTTTAACGAACATACGCAGTAACTGTACCTATAGATTTCAATTACTTACTAAATTAAGTAAATAGGAAACAGTGCTACGGAACCACAGCCGGTAGTAGCACTAGATATCCAAAACATCACGGTATGCGTCCACAGAGTAAATGAGACAGAACAAATAGGCAGTGTGTCAGGTCGCGTGGCACAGTGGCGTGGAACAAGTGCACTAGGGATGAGACGTATTTACCATACGAGTTTTGTAAACCAGGGCTTTGCTTCAAAGTACGGCGCCCTGGTACGAGGTAGGATAACTTGCAAGTATGGAAGTATTTGCTACTCTATCGGGCACAGGCAGAGCTCGAAAATACTTTCATAGGAAATTGATCCATTTTCTTCTTTATTAGAAGAAGCATTTGCAAATAAAAAAACCTTTGAATATCCAAGTATATTTTTCGATGATGCCGATTATGAACCTAATTTGTATAGAGACACGAATCAGTTTACAGTGGCAAGTATTTTGGTGTTGCCGCTAACGCCACGAGCCCCTCGCTGCACGCGGCTGCACTTTGAGCGTCCGATGTGAAAATTCTTGCATAAATTCGGATAAGGTTAATAATCGTATGAGAATATTTATTTTTATTTTATTTATTTATATATGCTTTATTGTACACCAACAAAAATAAAAACATAAAGAAAACCTTAAACTAAAAAAAATATACAAATGGCGGCCTTATCGCATTCCGCGATCTCTTCCAGGCAACCAGGAATGGAAAAAAAAAAAAAAAAAATACAGAGAAATACCGTATGAGAATAAAATACTTGAAAGTTCAAAGTATTTTTCATTTGCAAATGCGATAGTGCTCCTTATTATTATAAAATAGTAACTCGAGCATTTGGCTCAAAATACTTTAAGGTGGAAGCGCCAGGGTAGCCCGCGAAATTCAAATATTTTTAAGTTTTTTGCAATTTGCTGGTCAGTGTGAAGCGGTATGTTGAACAAAATACGATTCGCGGCCGTAAGGCATATTTATATAAAGAATTATACCCATTTTAATTATCAATATGACCCTCTAAGTTCATACAACTCGATTGAATGACTTTCACGAAATAACATTCAATCGAGTTCTATGAACTTAGAGGGTTATATTGAGTATTCAAGTGGTTATAATCCTTTAGATAAATGCTATTTACGATCGCGAACCGTATTCTGTTCAACATACAGCTTCACAAAGACCGGCAAATTGCAAAAAACATGAAAATATTTGAATTTCGCGGGCTACCCTGGCGCTTCCACCTTAAGTATTTTAATACCTGGTTTTCGACCCTAGTATTTTTTTTAAAAACTAGCCCTGGTGTTGATATTTGCAAGAATATCTCATCCATAAGGTGCACTAAACACTAACGGGCTAAGGAGTACTCAGTTAGCTCTTAGACGCATATTGCGTGACGAATAACGGAAACATGTGATATAAGCCGTTAAGTACTTGATGTAACATAACTTTCCACATTCGCCGACGTTGGCTACTAATGTTAATTCGCACAATGTATTGAGAATTCTGAATTGAGAGTCGCGGTAATTTGTGACTGTCACCGGAAATTGGCAGACTGCCGTAACATTGTAAAATATCACATGAATTTGAAAACTTTTTTTTTTCTAAATAAGATACGGATATATTGGAAAGTATTGAATTTAGATGAGATTTATTATTCACAAAACGATTTTTCATAATACTATATCGAGAAAATATAATCGTATAATTTATTACAATCTTGCAGATTCTGCCATTTTCTGGTGACATGAACATATTGTGTTTTTTGGTCTGCTGTCTAATTTTCTTATATAAAGTAACTAGCTGACCGGCGCAACTTCTTCTGCGTCTTATTTTTCACTGGGGAATTTTTAATTGCACCTCTATTTAAAATTCAAGCAAACTAAATCTCCCAACTAATTACCCACTGTATAACAAAAATACTGATTTGAACACTAAATTACGAAGACACTAAATAATGACGGTCAACGTCAGTGGCACCCCAAGGTTCGGTTTGTTAGGTTCCTTTAAACCCTGCAGACAGAAATAGGAGCCCCAGGAAAAAATAAATATAATTTCTACGTACCTAAATTGGACCACCCGTCACTGAACCAAATTATGTCCATGGATTTCTGTATTTCTAATGATGCGATGCGATGCAATGATTTTCCTGTACAAGTAAACGCACTTTCCGACATATAATGCTCATTAAGGCCCCGCTATATGAGTCCAGAAAGCGAATGCTTTTTTAATCTAGTAGCCAACAAAATATGTGACGTCACATCCAACAATGTTATTGTATACAATAACGTAAGCACGGCCTGTCCTGACCATGTTTAGACCCAGAAAAAGTATAATTTCATTTTCCTGTTAGATTAAACTTACCACATGCGCTATAAATATGGAATTTGTTTCGAGTCATGTAGTAGTTAATTGATTACAACAGTTTTTATTTTATAATTCCTCGAATTATATGATTGAATTTGTTTTTCAATTTCTCTTCATATGAATTCGGTAAAAAGCCTTCATGGTGATTTATGGATGTAATGTAGAAAAAACTGTAGTTTAATATAATAGGATTGAAAATTCTCTTTCCATCGTAGGAAAATTAAATACTTTTATTTTTTATAATTTTGGTGAAAATTTGGGCTGGTTACATGTAAAGCAAAAATAACTTGTCAGGTATAAGTTTCCAGCCGCCCATATTGAAATATTAATTCGCGCGGTCTTTGTGAAAACCAACTGAAGAGTCGGCCACTGTGGTCGGCCTGTTGAATTTGAGATCCTATCACGTTAATTCGTGGTTTACCGAATTGTGGCTAGATGATTGAAGCTCTCGTGGCTGAAACATGCAACGTCGAAACTGATTAGAGGCTCTAGACAATATGATATTCCATTCTCGCCACAAACGCGATAGTAGAAATATCAAAATACAATCCCTTGTATTTTGATATTTCTACTATCGCGTATAGCTTAAATCTCTTCAAGCTCTTGACAATTAGTATTTGTCAATTTCGATGAAATTGACGTTTTGACATGCCTTCGCTACTTCGCGCTGATAGAATGTCATTTGTCAAGAGCCTTGGGAACAGTCAACGTTGTGTCAGTTTATTGGCGTACCAAAAATTGTGCATTCCAGTTAGGCAAAATATACCTATAGGATGAGTTTCTAACTAGGATAGTTTGGGGAAATATGTATTTTTTATTTCACAGTTGAAACCGCAGTACGCTCAGTGCAGATGAATAACGTGCAACATCAGTGAAATCTAGATAAAGTGCCGAACGAGTACATCAGAGGCAGGTTCCAAGTGAGACCAATCCCAGAGAAGCTACAAGAGGTCACATCATGCGCCGACCTGACGATCACATGACTAAAAACCGTGCTGCAACGACAGTCGGGACCCGGACCAATAGGCTGTGGAAGACATCGACCTACATGAATGTTAGTCATCAAAAATTACCTCAGTAATGAGAAATTAGACCCAAAGACGATCCAGAACATCATGAAAAGTCATGCGAATACGTTCCATATAGGGATACAACAAACTGTTATATTAATATTGTTAAGTAACTATTTTTAACAATAAATATAGTGTGCCATGATGCCATAATATCATCTAAACAAAAAAAAAACATTTTTAATGGAAAAAGAGCTGGGGGGGCTCCATTTTCCTCGTATCTCTTATGGATTCGAATTTCGCCATTCTGCCTCAGTGAAAACACCGTATTATTTAGAGAGGAACGCTTTTTTTTAGATCTCAAGAGATGTAATCGAAATCAGACTGAGCCACTCAGACAGATTTAGCTTCATTTAAACGGTCTGTGGTGTACACGCCGCAGCCAACTCGCTTAATCGGCTGCCTACCCTCTTCTTTGAAGGGTGCCGTTAAATCAGCGGCCTAAATGATATCCAGCCAACGCGTCTAATATAGCATATAATGAACAGGCTGGCAGAAGTTTGGGCCGTTCATTGAATGTGAGTGTGACCGTATGACGAAAATACATAAAATATTTAATTTTTGGGAATTCTCTTGTAAAATTGTTTGTAGTTTACAAACAATTTTAATATTCTAACCTCGATTAATATTTCTGTATTCAGGAACCCAAGCTCCCTGTGCCCTTTGTTGAACTACTTGGCTAGGCAAGTCATTAAAAGATATTGAACCAAGTCACTTGTCTAGCTGTTCAATTTAATGCCGGGATGACACTTAGGCCCGGACTCCACCAAAGCCAGACCAGACGAGCAGAGCGGAAGTGTTTTAAAGAACCAATAGAATTTCGTTGTTCACACATCTCGTTCATCCACTCAGCTTTAGTGGACACCACTGAGCGGAGGTGTATCATATTTGTATGGCGCGATGGAAGCGGAGATGTGAGCTGTTCCTCACTGTAATTGAGCTGTGCCGCGGTACAAGGCGGGGATGTGAGCTTTGCCTCGCACGCTGACGATGGCACGCAACGGAGACATTTGTGTACGGCGTGCAGTGTAGTCAGCGTACATCTTCACCCTAGCGAGCACACATCTCCGCTACCAGTCTAGCCAGTACGCATCTCCGTACAGTTTCGGTGGAGACACCCTAGCTGAAAACATCTCTTCTCGTCTCCGCTTCGGACATCTCCGCACATCTCCGCTTTGGTGGAGTCCGGGCCCAGCGGCTTTCTCATTGAACCTGTTCAATCAGCATTGAACGGTACTGGCGGGTTCCTACCTATCCCAAAAACCTTTTAAAAAAAAGCTACTTTTTCTGTGTCTTCTGTATGCCTATGAGTCTAAATATCCGACAATATCTGGGTTGGAAATCGCTTAAAAGAAAAAAAATACATATACTCAAAAGCAGGGATCACAATGATATGAATGTATATTTCGGATGTCAGTTAGTTTCGGTAACGGAGCTCCTTAACATCCTTGCTCAAAAGTCAGCTCGCAACTTTTATTCAAGGTTGGATGACAAGTCGGGTGCACAACGCTAACCCCAGCTTTATATAAAACTTAAGCTACTTGTTGACTCCCAGGAAAAACATCCGCGGATTCGCAACAAGTAGGATACCGGTTGAAAGTGGGTTAAGAAAATGAAGAATGAAGGCGACAGAGCGCATTTCATTCTTCATTTTGTTAACCCACTTAATTCCCACCCATTTTCAAGTAGCGCGTCTTAACGTAGGGAAAGACTTTAAAAAGTGCTTCTTTGAAATATAACTAAAAATATATTTTTCTTGGTAACTTTTTCTCTATTATATTGTTTTTTTCTCGTGTAACGAAGTAGACAGTGAGCAGATCACGTGAACACTTCAGTTTAAGGAGGCTTTTAGTATCCCGATAGCGTTGTAGTAGGTGAGTTATATAATATATATTTTTACCTATGCAAAAAAATCCGGGAGGAAAGTTGCTCCTTTTTGTTACTTCGAACTTTCCTGTTGTTTGTCTGTATTTCTGTTCCCTTCATTCAATCGATACCTTCTTACAAAAACGGCCATCTATCAGACTAATGGCTCATCCCAGGACGACTATGCACTAAGCATAAGAGAATACTCCAAGTGCATACATAATACGTGTCGAACGATGTAGATCACAGATAAACAGCTCAGTTAGCTGAAATAAAGGAAATCGAGAGACTGTTTTATATTTTACACTACCTTATAGATTTTAAAAATATATGGTGAAGGGCTTAGAATAATAACGCATAGAAGCCGCGTCTAGAACAAAACCCGAGCAAAATCGTGTGTCCACTTCATTTTCATTGTGTGCGTGAGCCGAATGTGTCTACGTTCCTCTAACGCACACAGATATAGCTTTCAGTGATACCATTACCAAGCCGTTACCCACAAAATATGGGAAGACGCATTACTATTTTGCTATCAAGGCAAGTCTTTTATGTTGTTGGGAACTGGAAAAGGTAAACAGGATTTTTTATGTAATATGACATATTTTTTCGGAAGGTTTAATTCAATTTATTTAAAAATAAAAGGAAATAAATCGCATAAAGAATGAGATATTGTTCAATGCGTTTAGAATGCTTGATGGGTTATAATTATAATCAATGGTAAAACATCGGGTTTGATATGAATTAACAGTAAGTATTGTATTTTAAAATTACAAAAATGAAAAACATGAATGAAAGCACTGTGGGTATTTTTTTCCTCACAAATAGCAACACTGTGTTATGACAAGTTAGGTTATTAGAATTTTGTTTTATTTATCCATTTACGTAAAAATAGTGCATAGAATGTGAGTACTTATTTGTGAAATGTTATTTTATCACATTTTTTTTTTGTTTTCCTGATGTGCTATAACATCCTTTCACGCAACAAACTGTCATTTTCAATTATTTTCTCGCGAGCTGTGTTCGACGGAACGTGACCTTGTGACGTTCGACGGAACGGATTAGGCTAAGTTTTAGTTGCCTCACTTTTTGCACTCGTACTAGGTTTCTATGCGTTATTATTCTAAGGTGAAGGGATTTATTTTATTGGGAGCTCGCGTTTGTCAATTATCTCACCCGATGGTCTATGATGTCGTCGAGGAGACTCGCCTGGATGTAGCTTGTTCACTCTTGACCCCTATATTATTGATATCAAGAAAAAGACTATGGCAGGGAATTCAAAATCACAGCTGTAATAAAGATGCGATTAAAAAACAAAAGCTGCATAAAAGACTCCATTTCTTACATAGTACGGCTATAAAGACTATAATTATTCGATTCAAATATCATTTAGGCCATAGAAATAAATTAAAAACTTTTTACAAAAAAATACAACCGACTTCCAAAAAAAAAACACTACAAAGTAAAAAACAACTTTAATTTCGGAAGTCGGTGTTTTTGTTAGTTTCTTCGTATTTTGACACCGACTTCCGAAATTAAAGTTATTTTTTACTTTGTAGTGTTTTTTTTTGGAAGTCGGTTGTATTTTTTTGTAAAAAGTTTTTTATTTTTCACTTTTTAGTGGTGCCCCACACCTAAAAACACCTCTGAAAAATCGCAGAAAAGCAAAATACGCAATTTCGATTATCAAAGAATCATCTAAATAGTCAAATTCCAGCTATTTCGATTTAAAATCCAAAGTTCGTAACCGATTTTGATATGATTTAAATGGGACCAATCTGCAAGTATGTATATCCTTTCAGATAAAACAAAAAATTTCAAATCGGTTCATAATTGTCGGAGTTATGAGGTAACAAACATAAAAAAAACACAACCGAATTGATAACCTCCTCCTTTTTGGGAAGTCGGTTAAAAAAATAGGTTTAGGTTGTAAAATACTGTCAAATGAAAATTGTAATCCATAATTTTTTGGCGAGCGCAAATAAATGGGGTTAGTAGTAAGGTGCACTTTTCCTTCCGTACCTTCTTGCTCTTTAAAACTGAAAGGAGAAACCCGATTCTGGGCCTAACAGTTACACGAATGAAATATGTACCAAAAAAATCATCTATTTTTCTTAATTAACCCATTTAAATCTTAGACTCAATTATTTTGGTTAAGTGAAGAAAATAAGTAGATTTCTATTTTTTTTTTATAACCAACCTTGTAAATAGTTACAACACTTATTTCATTTTACGTCACTAACTTCACAAACACTGACAGTGTATCAAAAGAGTTTACCTTAAAAATATAATCGATTGAGTGGAAATATACGAAACTGTTACAAATAATTAAATAATGCTCCATTTAAAAATATTTAATGTGAAATATGTTTATTTAGCTCAAACTTTGTCTACAACTCGCTTCAAATCAAAATTTATATATACGCGATATAAGAGCTCAAAGAAAAATTCCTTGAGGTAAATTTATTTATTTAGACTTTATGAACAATAGTGGTACATGGACGGACTTAATGCAACAAGGCATTCTCTACCAGTCAACCTTTCAGTAAATCACTGTCTCGGTGCACTATAGCGAAACCGTATATGCAGTGAGTTCGAATAGAAGCTTTTAGTCCATACGAACCAACCTGCCGTCATTAGAAGCGATGTTCCTGAACGCTGACATGTTATTTACCGGTGACATGAAACAAGAAGCTTGGAAACACAATATGCACTATTCGTCATCCTGATGGGGACATCAATTTGCTGCCGTCATAATCATAACATGTACCTATTGATATTGTAGCTGAATAGTGGAGAAAATTGAATGGTCTAAGGCATCGGCGTAAAGGAAACGTTTCATTTTGTATGGGACTCTGGCCATAACATGTGCCTTTTAGTGAAGCTGGGAAACCAACTCCTGAATATAATAAAATAGTGTTAATAATATCAATGCTTAAAAAGCACGTAATTAAAATTAAAAAGGTTGACGTTCACTGTCTTGTTTTATGTCAAAACAATATGTCTTTTTTAATGTTTATTTCAGAAAAGTAGATAAATATTTTTTGACTTGCTTATAATTAGTCGATATTAGTGAATTTTTAATGTGTGCCTTCATGACCAAATCGGAAACTATGAGGAACATAGAAAAACACACATTAAAAGGAGTTTCGAGCCCGATTTTGATGAAACGAAAAACTCCATCATTGGATTTTAGAAAAATCTTTGTTCCTACCCAGGAATCAAACGCGGCGGGTGCATTTTGAAAAAAAAAAAACCTGTATTATTACACCATCCGCAAATATAGCAAATAAGGATAAACTTTTTCTTCTTTCGATAAATGTACAAGTACCTACATCTGGTAGCCGAAAATGAAACATCGCCTTCAAATTGCAACAACTATTTCAAGGAAAATACTCACACGTAACACACTATGTCTTTCATGTCAATTTTGGACTCAGTACGTTAATCGGCATATTGTGTTAATGTCTGTCAGTTGACAATCCAAATTAGTTGCTTTTTAATTCAAAGTTAACGAACGCCGCTATTTATGTATCCGGAACTGGCCAGTTACAGAACAAAATCAATAGTACTAGTAGTAGTAGCTGTCATTTGGCAGCATTTTGGTGGCATTTTGGCATCATGAATTTCACTGCATGATAACACACTAGTGCTTTCGCAGAATTTTCCAGTGACGCTGAGATGAATGTAGGTAGTTACTTTGCTACGAGATGTTTTGAAATAGGTATTGTGCGATTGTTGTCGTCGCTCACAAAGTCACAACTCTCAGGTAATGAGCTTTTCTGTAAGTAGTTGTACTTACTTTGTATTTTATTTAAAGTGGGAAAATTGTTTGTAGTGTTCGTTGGAAGAAGTGATTCGATTACGACTAGTATTTCTAGCAAAAGCTACATTATAGCTGAAAGTTGACATGATCCCTTGTTTCGCAAACAGAAATTTCATAGACTTTCGTTTCGCAACAAATGTTTCACGTAACATTTGGTGCTTGTATTTTCATTTCGAATATTATTCTTTCAACGACTATAATTTTAGTACTTGATTGAAATATATTTCACAGAAACATAATTTAATTTAATGGACCCTTGTTAGACTGAATTATACCTGCCTCAAAGAAAGTACTTTTACAATTCTGGGTTAAGCCGCGGATTTAATTTCGAAACAGTTATCTTTAACAGATTGAGCAGCATAAGATCATCGTTTACCGACCTTAAAATCGGGCTATACATTTAAATGACGAAGTCCGAATAAGGTCCTGTAAAAAGAAATTGCGATTTCGTGAAAAAATTAACTGTCGTGATTGTGTGGATTTTTTTCCGTTTGGGCGTGAATGTCGGATGAACAATTAAAAATATTGAAAAAAAAAAGGAATTGATCAGAGGAGCAAGGATCATCGGACGCTTGAAGGACGTCGATGATGTGGTGTGGCGATCTGTAGGACTATTGCGAGTTTTGTAACGCACTCGATCGCGTTACGTTCGCTTATGTCAAATTGAATGTACAAAAAAGGTTTTTCGTTACTGTCACCAGACGGCGATTTCAATACAAATTGACGTTTACGCTAACGCAATCGGGAACGTTAAAAAACTCACTCTTAAGCTACCGATGACTTCAAACCTGGCTAGATTTTCCACCGAATAGAGAGCTATTGTAGGAGACAGGGGATTCCTTTGCCCAGCAGTAGGACACAACTAGGCAACAAAACGACTCACTATTTCGAAATAGAATAAAATGAGGTTATGTTGAGAATATAGAATTAAAATTAGTGCTATGATATTTTAATACATAACTAGATTGCAATGAGTCTTACAATTAACAGTGCAGTAAGGTAAGTACCGCAATTTGAAAATTATGCGGTAAGCAAATGCCACTCCAGGATGGGTTGGCGTCTAACCGAGTGATGCATAGTTGGGAACTGCAAAGCTCCGCGACTTACGGTAGACAAACAAATGACCTAGGACAAGATAGGGAAAACTGCTGTAAAACTTCCCAGTGCATAAAGTTTGATTAAAAACTGCTGGTTAATAGACTTGATTACTTACTACTAAGTTTTGATCTTTTAGCTATTTTTAACTTTTACCTATTAATAAGTTTTGATCTTGTGTCAGGTTTTTTATTCATTACACAGGTTAATTGAAGAACATATTTCAACAGAAACAGACTTGAAGTACCTATACTGTAGGTACTTGAGAAATGTTTAGCTGATGCTTCCCTATTTATTTTGCGTTTAGCCTTCCCCGAACAATAGGTCAGAAGCGGTCGAAAATGTTACACACCAACATTTGTTTGTGCCAAGTAGGTATTTTACCATATTTAACTAAAATGGTGTCTGACCGATCATGTTTAATGCCGAAATATAAACCGAAAGTGACAGTTCGGTTCTGATTATAGTTTCGGCCGAAACCGAACCTTTTTAAACTTGATTAAAACGTTGAATAAAATGTCAGTGAGTCTTCCCAGATATATGAATAGTTGTACGTTGCTCTTTTATCGAATTGAATTATAATATATCGACTGGTCACTACTCAGTCTCCACACATTTGCCATTAAGGCCAATTAGCCCACTAGGGGCCCCGCCATGTATTCACAATAGCCCGGTCAGGATCCACAGCATATTGCTTCAACGATTTATAATATAATATTGTCATAGTGTTGCTGGGTCTAAATTAAACAACCCTAATAAGTGAAAATGTAAAGTACGATGTAAGTTACGGCGCGGCTGGAAGGTTTGGCTGTTTTTGGCCGAAACATGTTTTTTAGGCCGAAACCAAAACTTCGGTCAGACTAACTAACTCGCTGATACGAGCTTCAATCTCGAAACGAGTTAACGAGCAGCGAGTGGAAAGTTTCGATAGTTTTGACACTTAGGTTAAAGCGAGTGCTTTTGTGCGACGGGTTTTTACTCGCAATACTCGCTCCGGCCCGCACTATAGGTAGAAATCACTGCTGGTAGGCGAGTTCTGACCGCCAAGCGAACATCGCCGAGCGAGTGTCACTGAGCCATCAAAGCCTCTTGTCGCTGCGATCAACTTGAGGTAACAGCCGCTCGCCGGCAGTGTGAACAGCCAGCTATTGACTATGAATGCATGTGTCTCTTTTACTCACACGAGATTTATATCTTTTGCCCCTTTCCTCAGCGAGCAAAACAAACGAAAGCGATAAAAACTATGGAAAGAGCCGTTGAAAAGGCTTGAATTGAAAAGGCTTCAGTTTTCCGCGAAAATTAATAGGTATCGAGCGAATATGTAAAACGCACGTTTTTCGATGAGACTGGGATATATTGAAAACTACCTACCGAATTTGGGTGGGATGGGTATTTTAATGAATCTGTTCACTACAGTTTATAATCCCGGAAGATGTCTCACAAGGAGCTTGCAATAATCTAAGGAATACTTGATTTCGTTGAAAAGTATTAAGCAAGGTACGATAAGAAGATGAATGAGAAGGCAAACAGCATAATCATAATCGATAATTCTAAAAATATCGTCAAAGGTTTACTTACTAAAATAAATCATACGCGAACTGGTCGATAACGGTGAAGACTTGGTACATTTTTTATTTAAGGCGTCAGAAATAGAAAGTGCCTTTAGCAACATGGCTATATGAAAGAAAAAAATATAAACAAAGAAGTGAAGGCATATTCTATTTCAATGCAAAATACCTGCTATTATAATTTTCTGCTGCAACGTTGCTGTAACCTTCGAGAAAAGAGTTTATTCAAGGAAAAATGCGGAAAAGCTACGTAATTGGAATTAGTTATGCGCAGGTGTGTGTCTTTCTCAGCGAATAAATAAACTTAGCAATCAACAGGGTAATTAAATCTATTAAAAGTTTTCAAAATAATTACATTAAAATGACTGCAAAGCCTTGAATGCAACAGAGCTTATGGGGGCTAAATTGAGATGAAGATAGATGTAAAATTAGCATTATTTATAAATAAGGCTTTGCAATAATTCTTATCTCTGTTTTTTTGTAGAGAGTAAGGCAGGGGAGTATATCAAAAAGTATCCCGCAAAAAGGTAACACTGTGCTTTTCATTACGAATACAAGCAAAGTAAAAATAAAAAACACGAATCTGAATCTGATGAACTCATCGTGTTAATAAGTTCTAAAAAAAAGGAAGATCGGATTGCCGCTTTCCCGACAATTTAGTTTTTTATTTTTGTATATTTGTGACCGGACATAACATTTTCTTAATTTTTTTAATGATTTGACATCTGTCAGTTGGAAACGATTCTCCCTAGGGCTGCAAAGTAATACTTTCAACCCGCTCCTCAGGCAACTTCAGGTCTACTTTCTGAGCGTGAGTAATTAATTTTTCTTTTTTTTTACTATCTTGGGTCCCTGGAGACCCGGTCTTTTGGTAGGCGTACGAGGGGTCGAAACCAACTCGCAGAGGCCACGTTAGACATTTCAAATGTATTTGGGCATATTTTATTATATTATTAGAAGAGATCAAATACAACATTCAAGCAAAAAATCAGAGTTAGAAATTTTGCCAGGTTCAAAGCTTATTTGACTGGCCTATCAACAGCATATCTTGCCTGCCAATCAATGGTTGGGTAAAGGTGTACGTATAGTGCATTCAGTTTTGCTCAAGTCCAATGTTATGGGGACTTTTGCCATTCACACTTTAGATTCCAGGCTGTTGCATAGAAATTACTAGCTATTGCCCTCGACTTCGTTATATCCCGTTATTTTCCCGCTCCCGTAGGAATTTCAAGAATTTTCCTTGAAGCGCTTCTCTGCACTCTCCAAGGAATCTACATGCCAAATTTCAGCTTTCAACGGTCAGTAGTTTCGGCTGTACGTTTCTGACTGACAGTTGTCTGTCAGTCAGAAACGTGCTGCAGTTGAAACTCTTTGTTCCGGGAATCGAAATGTTTCATCATGCGCAACAGAAGCTTAGGACCACGAGCACGTGAGATACCATACACGCGCGAAATTCTCCTTACTAACACACATGTAGGTTATAAAGCAGTACCTGTGCCATTGTTAGGCATTGGAAAATTTACAATTACACGTGCGTCCTTGCAATAACCTTGAAATAACATAAGCATTCCAGCGAATGGTAGTCTCCAAGGCATTCCATTTATTAACCCAGTAAATGCATCTGATGCGGAATTAGACCAAGCAAACGTTTATTTTAATAGACCTACTCATGCAAGTATAGGGAAAAAGACCTGGGATATTTGACTGGTTCTTTTTTGTTACATTTCTCAAAAAATACGACGAAGACGCGATTAACAAATACCTAGTGCTTAAAAATCTCAAAAACTAGCGGTACCTATTATCGATGGTCGATGGTTGAAAACTCCTTCGATTTTATGGGCCCAGTAGGTGGCTACATTAATTGCAGCGTCGCTGGCATTAATTTAATCCCCCAAAGTACAAATGCGTGGCCCACTTGGTAAGTTGGTACCAGGAATCATGATTTTTTGGCATTACCCACTTTGGCGCAATCACACACTATGTTTTTTTTTGTATTGTCACTTTACTATATTTTTATTTGTGTCCTGATGGACAGTCGACATTTTTTTTTCTTTCTCATTGGAGAACAAGGAAGGGTCAAAGGCGTTTTTTTTTTAATAATTCCTTTCCCCGCACTTGGATTTTGTCTTATATTGTGGATGCGTTTACAAATACAATTATAGATGAACAAACAGCCAGACCCGGAACATCTAACTGTAGACCATACAAATATTTGTTCCGTGTGGAAATCGAACCCGCGACATGCAGCGCATCAGTCAATCGCTCAACCACTGCGCCAACCGTGTCGTCAAATAAAACAAAATCTTTCAAGATATTAGCAATATATTAGGGTGCAGATAAAAATGCTTTGGACGCTTAACATACAAATTAATATTAATAATCCTTGACTATAGTGCATAGAGCAAGGTGTGCTTCGGACGATAGCAATCAATTACAAACCACCCTGCGCTCCCCCCACCCCACGTCCGCAGGGACTTTGTAGTGTAACATGCAGACGTCAACATAAGGGTCAAATATGTCTGCCCTGATAGACAGCAAGATAGTTTAGCAATTGTCTCTGGGGCGACTGGTAAATTTGGGAACACTGGTTCCCAAATTTACCAGTCGCCCCAGAGAGCCGCCCCAGCTTTTCAGGATGCATTTCCAAAGAGCAATAATTAGGTATGTTGATAGCCACCTATCGATACTTATACCACCATCACAAGACCCAATTTTTTTTAATAGTTTCCTTCGTAATATCGGTGGTGAAGTCAGCTTCAATTGAAAATCTCACTTCATAGCAATCGAAAGGATATTGTTATGCGTCCATACATCGTTCGCCTAAGAACCAAAAGAGACGTGCATATACTTTCTGTATTCTAAATGATTTATTCGACTGAAACTTAATTAAAATAGGCTAGTTGACAAAATTTGAAAACTTGGTTAATTACATACTTCAACATCTATTTTATCCCAAAAACCTATATTTTAACGAAAAAGCAATAGTATGTGCATTATGTATTTTGTATTAACAAAAACAATTTAGATTTCTCTCGAAAACGCTGAATTATAGTGTCATGGCGTCTTGAATGACGTCACAGTCTGCGAAATCAAACTGTTTACACCTGCTCTGTTGTATGAAAACGTTAACAACAACAACAACAGTGATGTTTTGCGTGGCGTGACGTAACACTTTCTGTTTGGTGTTCGCTGTCACGTGACTGAATGCCTATTTTTTCGAATTTATTTTCTAAAAACATTAATAATCTTAATCTTTTATGAGAAATAAGACTGGTTTTTTCTTATCTACGTCTCTTCATTTATAATTAGAAACTATAAACCAAGCAATTTGTAATTGGTGGACACAAGCCTATTACGGACACTTCTAATAAATGTAAGAAATCCAAAATTTTCCGGATTCGAGGTAATAATTAGGCCAATACAAACATACCAAATTGACTAACATACCAGAGCTGCCAGACCTCTCTTATTTAATCACTAACAAAAACTCTGGTAATAGAGTAGTGTTAAATGATATTTATTTTGTAAGTAGGTCGTAAATAACACTTTTACACGTCAATCTTTTTTGGTCATTTTAAACTAGATGAGGCCGGCGTTTCATAGCTGACTGCTCTGACAAGAAACGCCGAAACAAACTCAGAGGTCAAAGTCTCTTTTAAAGTCCATACAATCGTACTGGTCAAATCATAATGAGAACCATGTAGGTAAATGTCTGAAGTGGTACTTTGAGGAAAGTACCACACAGATTTGAGTGGACCTGTCCAGACAGTGCATTTGCCAGTTATCGTGTAGCTCAAACTTAGAACTTAAAGGAGCTCAACGAACTGACGAACAATACCAAAGTAAGGACAATTGTGTAGGTCGCATAAAGAACTCAAACCGCCAGACTAACATTAAGTGAAATAAATCCCTAACATAGCAATCTACATGGTCCTCACATTCACAATACGTTATATGAGGACCATGCAGATCAGTGTCTGAAATGGTTAGTAAGTTCTTTTAACATACGCATACCAGCTAACTTCAGCCGACGTACTACATTACTTTTACATACTAACAAGAGCTTTATAGCATATATTTTGTTAGTGAAAAAATAAGAGATGTCTGTCAGCTCTGGGATCTCAGTCTAAAAGGAATGTCTGCAAATTGCTGTCATCTGTCGGGTGTCAGTGTCAATGTTGCTCGTCTCACGCAACGCTAATCTCTTTATTCTCTAATCTCTTTATTCTGTTTATAAATAAAAATCTTACTCACTTAGGCGCTGTAAGTGCTTTGTTTTAATTTGACGTTTTGCTTATTCAAAATGTCAAATTGAAACTAAAAAATAATGGCGCCGAATCGGAATCGGAATCATGAAGTGTCCGTTCTATTGTAAAAACTAAAAAGTAAATTATAAAAAAAAACAAGAATTTATGGTACAGCTTTCATACGTTTTGGTTCATAGACCACTTTTAACGATGTCTTTAACACGGTGGTTTTTATTTTTCAGAATCCTATTATTTTCCAGAATTAACGTACAATTTTGTCAACTATCGAATATCCGTTAACACTGCAAATAATTGTCGGGACCTAACTGGACAGGCGATTGACTAAAAACTATTCCAAATCGGATATTTTCAACCCTATAATATAGCCAGCCTGGCTCTCTCGAATTTATCCGTTACTGTAATAACCGCAAAATGCAACACAGAAATTCGAATCAAAGTTACTGTTAATTGGCATATTTCAGTACCCCAAGCAGAATTAATAATTTTAAAGGTGCAGGTATATTTCCATTTTCGTTCTCGGACCATTCATTCGAAATACCGGGAGCTAGGTTATTTTATTGAAATGAAAAATTTATAAATAAAAGACACCGGTAGTTTCTATAGGGATACATATCAGCATATACGAGTAGGTACATATAAAGCTTTGTTAGTAATACTGTTTGCGTACCTTACCTTATATCTATTTATTTCAATATATATAAAAATGAATCCCTATTTTCCTTGGTCACGCGTGATCGCTTGGACCGATTTCGCGAATTCTCTTTTGTTGTGTTTTTAACCGACTTCAAAAAAAGGAGGAGGACCTCAATTCAGTTGTAATTTTTTTATTATGTTTGTTAACTCATAACTGCGTCAATTATGAACCGATTTTAAAAATTCTTTTATTTATTATAGTTTTATCTAAAAGGATATACTTGCAGATTGGTCCCGTTTAAATTTTTATCAAAATCGGTTACGAAGTTTGGATTTTAAATGGAAATAGCTGGAATTCATTTACTTGGATGGTGATTTTTTGTCATCCAAGTAATCGAAATTGCGTATTTTGCTGTGGTGTTCTTAGAGTATCATTAAAAAGAGAAAAATAAAAAAAACTTTCAATTTCCGAAGTCGGTGTCAAAATACGAAGAAACTAACAAAAACACCGACTTCTGGAATTAAAGTTATTTTTTACTTTGTAGTGTTTTTTTTTATTTGGAAGTCGGTTGTATTTTTTTTAAACAGTTTTTTTATTTATAATCAGGAGAAGGTAGGTTATGCAAGTAAACGTTAATAAAAGTTGCCAGTTGATGGGAGCGAAGCGAAAGGCGGTTGACGGTTTTAGTATGACGAATAACGAACGTGTTGGTTACCGTGATCTGTGGGTTACAGATAAAAACAAAGTTCACATATGTACGTCGTCCGAAAATTGGCAAAGTCAAAGAGTGCATGCGACATGGCAAGTCAATTGCAGGTGCCAATCCTGCCACTAGTAAGTCGTGATGATGGCCTCCTATTTCTGAATGGAATACCATTCGAACCTCACCTATCCGTGTCCGGGTGCCCTATATTCCACTACTTGGCTAGGCAAGTCATTAAACGCGACTGTATTTATTATACCAGAAAATTATGTGAAGTACTCATTAATTTTTGTATCCCTGCTTTGCACACGAAAAAGTACAATAGTCATTGACATTCATTCTTTATTTCTTTAATAAGTACTATTAAACATGAAAGAAAGAAACAAAAGGCGTGAAGAACTATATTAATCACATTAAACGATCCCATATTTATACCCTGCGATTCGGAATTTATCGGGCATTTATAATTAACACACAAATCGGTGCATTTTTTGTAACGGTTTATACTAGAGCTAATTGACGACAATACATATTTATACCAATACTTGGGGTCCCAATCTAAGTGGTTTTCTTATAATTATTTTTAAGTTACATATTTGATGGTAAGTTAAAGACATCTTAATTAATGTATATACATATATATATTTAAAACAAAACTTGAAAGGCCTTTCTGAACAATGATTTTTTTCATCAGAAAAGAAGGTTGAAGGTTCTTTCTGATCTAGGAGGATTTATTAACAACGAATAATAATTCGTTAAAACTTTATAAGTCACCTCAAGAAGAAATAAAACTATTCTCAAATTAACTCAAGCATCTGGTACTGGAACTCTGAATGGTCCCTTTAAAGACACTTCAAGTATATTACCGAGGCTACATTCTCTGAGCAACACAAAATACAAGAAACTTTTCAAGTATGAACGTATCTTCAGCATCAAAGAGTTAAATTAGGAGCTAATTATTTGACCATCCTTCACGGAGCATTAGGAAAGCCAACGAAAGTCCATTCGTTTAAGTCATCTATCTACTTCGATGTCAAAACTTTAGTTTCAAAAACTATACTAGCTACTGAAGACTAGAAGCATCCGTCTATCTACTTCTACAAAATTACACAAAGCTATGCATTCGCTTGCAAGTTTGCCAAACAAGTGAAGTGACATGTTGGAAAGCCACAAACTGGCTTTATGTTCGAAATTCAAAGTTACGTATTCACAAATAATACTGACGAGGTTTTTGACAACAGCTGGTTCCTTCTGAATCCTAAGCTCCCAGTGAACACAATATTAAAAAATGCGTTTGGTTGGGTCTAATACGAAAGTCTATAATAAATACATGTCTAATAACAAGCCTGAACGGCTGCATTCGACCATGTTACGTTTTTATTAAAAGTAGGCTAATTTCGTGTTGGTCCAACTTAGGTCAATCCATCAACATTTCAAGCTTTCAATAAAGTGGTCTACGTGCCGGTCACCTTACATGTACAGTGCACCAAGGAGCTGGTCAACGCTAATCACTAAATTATTCAAGCCTCAGAGTAAATACTATTGTTTGACTGCGGTTCCAACGCTGACAGAAGTGGAACAAACATGACGGATGCCATTACTTGCAATAAAATTGTTGCATGACCTTGATAAATAACTAGAGAAAAAATGCCGCCATTAAAATTAAATATACACCCAACCATACTGAATTTTTGCTTTAGCATTTTCCCAGATACTATGAATTTGTTGCAAAGTTCAACTAACTAAAAGATTGTGTGCAGCGGTCCGAATAATTTTATCAGTAAAACGAATTGGTAGTTTTAATTTAATTAAGGAATCATATTTGACGACACGCTTGGCGCAGTGGTTGAGCGATTGACTGCTGCGCAGCATGTCGCGGGTTCGATTCCCGCACGGAACAAATATTTGTAAGACCTACATGTATTTGTTCTGAGTCTGGGTGTTTTTCTATCTATAATATGTATGTATTTACAAAAAAAAAATGTATATAAGTAGTTTATCAGCCATATCGTTACCATAACACAAGCATTAGGTTGCTTAGCTTGGGACTATATGGCGTTGTGTGAAATGTCCAAGGATATATTATTATATTATATTGCTTATACGAAGGTATTCGAGAGCGCCCAGCGATGATTTGACTGAAATTAGCCCGGTGCTCCTTTTAGCTTCTGTCTGAGGACACTGCGTATCATATTGTGTTACATAGAGAGTAGGGACTTGAAAGTGTGAGTTGGATCGTCTCGACAGACACAATATGGCGTATTTAGTCGTTGTGCTATTGACTAAGTCACGACTACGATCGAAATTATTCTAGGACCAAAAAAAGAACCTTTTTTACAGTGAGCCACCATGAATAGTATGTATTTTAGATGTTGAGCTTTTACTGAAAAAAAAAAAAACTTTTTACAAAAAAATACAACAGACTTCCAAAAAAAAAACACTACAAAGTAAAAAATAACTTTAACTTCGGAACTCGGTGTTTTTGTTAGTTTGTTCGTATTTTGACACCGACTTCCGAAGTTAAAGTTATTTTTTACTTTGTAGTGTTTTTTTTGGAAGTCGGTTGTATTTTTTGTAAAAAGTTTTTTATTTTTCACTTTTTAGTGGTACCCCCTAACAAAACCACTGCAAAATCGACACCATACGATTTTCGAAAGTTCCCCTCGACT
Organism: Ceramica pisi; assembly: GCA_963859965.1. Taxonomy (NCBI): domain Eukaryota; kingdom Metazoa; phylum Arthropoda; class Insecta; order Lepidoptera; family Noctuidae; genus Ceramica; species Ceramica pisi. The sequence goes on along the minus strand of OY982527.1, from coordinate 35,497,297 downwards.
TCTCTGGGATGCCATCATCAGATCCTGGTTTCCTTATCATGGGACCATTTGGGAAGTATACCCTTTCCAACAAAAAAATCATTTTTAAAATCGGTTGGCAAGCGACGGAGTTATGCCCGAAAAAAAAAAATACAAACATCCGAATTGAGAACCTCCTCCTTTTTGGGAAGTCGGTTAACAAAATCATTTGATTTTATACAATTCTTCAGTGCTGAAACGATGCTGTTTCAGGCATCATCCAATTCAGTTTTAAACGACGTAGGTTAAGTAGGTCATGACATCATGACCTATGTAGACTGTTTTAAAGTTACCCCAGTATTGTTCAACGAGTAAATATCAAACCCGGGAACGGATTAACGATGACAGTCCAACTCGGGGCAGTTATTAACTTGGATTAAAGTTTTAAAAGCATATTTCATTTCGAAATATGAAAGATTTCACTAGCTTATATCTGTTTTAAGCACCTTTTAGGCTTACGCTTTTATTTTATTTTAAAAATTCAGGAATCTATTAGGCTGGGTTGCACCATCTTACTTTAACAATAACAAACATCGAAACTTCAGTTAAAGTATCGATTAGGCCAAAAATTAGTTGCACCATTTGAAAAATAGTTAAATGACGTCATAACTTTAACCGTAACTGTAACCGCTCACTTTCCGCTGGTTAGTGTTATTGTTTGTGTTAAATTATCCGTCAACTATCAAACGCGTTGAATATAATCTCTTGACTTGCAATCCCTTTAACTTTAACAAAGCTAGGTAATGAATTCGCTGGTGCAACACGTTTCACTATAACCGTTAAAGTCAGCTTTTTCTATGGTACAACTCAGCCAAGCCGCGGCCGTGGTGAACACGGACTGCACTCAGATAATATTAAATTTACAGAGGGTCGTGGACGGTTCCAGTATTTTATTAAATTTAAAGTGGAAGCTATCCGTCTGTGTTTCCGAACGCTTACAACCCTAATTTTTTCATAGTTAGAGTGAACAGGCCACATCCGGGTAAGCTCGCTCTATCGTAGACCTTGTCCCTGTCATCCTTGAACTAGAACTCAAGAGCAGACCCAAATGAAATAAAAAAAAACCGATCGGTAAATTAAAACTAAAGTGCAATGCCATTTTGGAGTAGTAAAGAGAAAGAATTAAAGGTAAACCCGAACCCTAAAAAGCTTTTCAATGTCGTTAGCAATTTGCAAAAAGCTGAAGTTTGCAGCTGATTTTTTTCGCTGTCAGTTAGACAGTGAATTAGGTTCTGCAAACACATTTAACTCATTACTGTTTAGTGAACCTGTGCACGCTAGTCTTCAATTAACAGCAATTGTATTAGAATTCTTCGCTTTATTGCTATTTGCTTTTATACTTGCCTGGTACTGTTCCAAAAGAACTTTTTATCTGTTATACATTAAGGAAACGACTTTATTGCATACATTTGTCAACAACTGCCTACGAAATAAAAGTTATAATAAACATTATATACTGTCAGAGCAAAAAAGAAATAGATAGAGCTGGAGAACAGCTATCTGTTTCTTTTTTAGGGTTTCGTACCCAAAGGGTTTCCAACGGAAGCCTTTTAATAAGTCTCCGTTGTCCGTCCGTCTGTCTGTCAGCGGGCTGTATCTCAAGAATCGTAATAGTAGGAGAGGTGAAATTTTCAGATGGTGTATTTCTATTGCCGCTATAACAACAAATAATAAAAATTATAATAATTATGGTAGGGAACCCTTCATGTGCGAGTCCGACTCGCAATTGGCCGGTTTCTTACTAGATAGTAGGTAAACAAACAATTATGAAAGTATGTTGTACAAAAAAGTATGTTTAGTTTGAAAAATCTCTCATTACGAAAAAGATACTGTAAAGGCACTTTTACAAGCTTTATTTACATAGCTTTATTAACATGCTTCGTTCGTACGTGTGTCTGGATAAATATTAGCAATTCATTTTTTTTGTTTTCTTATTTATTTATTTTACAATTTATGTACACACAGAGAAACTGTACAGATACCTATAGCATTATAGTGGATTAGTATTATTATTGTTGTTTCTTATAAGCTTGATAACAGTTACAAAGTCCTGACTGAATTCTAGCGAAAGGCCAGAACACAGCAATTCTATGGTTTACCATTCCATAACTGAACACTCAGATTATTTATTTGTAAACATAGGTTACAGGTACACAGGTGTGTGAGATGTTACATTTTTTGTAAGTGCTCTATGCTTTGCCATTAGGCGTACAAATGTTAATGTCAATTTTATTTTTTGTGTTTCCTTATTAATTTTACAATTTCAAATACAGAGAAATAATCTTATGTAGGGGGTAATCTCAGGAACTACTGGTCCGATTTGAAAAATTCTTTCAGTGTTAGATAGCCCATTTATTGAGGAAGGTTATAGGCTATATATCATCACGCTAAGAAAAATAGGAGCGGAGCAGTAATGGATAATGTGACGCAAACGAAGTTGCGCGGGTCAGCTAGTCTCTATATATAAAACTAGCTGACCCGTGCCCACTTCGTTGGGCGGTAAACATTTTAACTTCTGATGAAATGATGAGTGTGGTTCGGTTAGTTCTGAGTGCTATGATTTATTTCCTGACTGCCAAAAGGAGGGTTTTGTTTTTATTGCATATGTATGTAGCTAGGCTAGCGAGCCGCTGCGAGCGCTCAGCGCTAGACTCCCTATCCCTTGTTGCAGAGACACGCTGCTTTAAATCACTGAGACGCTGTGCACGTTCAGCGCTAGATTCCCGAGCACGGACCTTTTTTTTTTATTTTTTTTTTGACCTGCGATGTTCTCCAGCTTTGGTTAGCAAGCCGCTGTGAACGCTCGGAGCTAGATTTCCCAGCGCGTGCTTGCGAAATATTTTCTCTATTCCTCGAGAGGCGCAGATGATTATCAAGAGCGGACTCTGCCGTACGGCGTACTCGAGCTGCTCTTGTCTCATGTCTGGGATGTCTGACGGGAAAGTTGAGATTTCCTTTTAGGCATGATAAACAATCGCTGAAACTGTCCGATATCCCAAAAACAGAAATATCACAGCAGGCTTCGAACTCGAAGAATGAGAACGAAGTAATTTTGTAATTGTGTTTTGAGAAACCGAGCAACCAAAACAATAGACCAACAACATTCAACCAACTACGTACAACTCACGTACCTAACGACAAAAGTTAAATAATAACTGGAGAGGGTCATTAATCTGCGGAAAATCTTAACACCACGATTCAGAAAAATTACATAATTGCACAAAGCATGTTCTAATGCGGTTCGTGAATGGACGGCGCGGGCGGCGTTTTGCGATTTAGTAATTTTATATTATCTTCGAAACTATTCAACCAATTGACATACTGTTTTGAGCAAATCGTATCTCTATGATGTTCTTGTGATCATTATAACATTGTTTTCGATAAGGTTTAATATTTTGTTGTTTAAAAAATCGTTCAAAGATAAGTACATCGAAAAATACTTTTTTTAACACATAAAAGCTACTATATCTGCTAAAATATAAAAGATAGAAATATGGTGCCGCGGACTTTTTTGTAGAACTATTCAAAGCGGACCAGGTTGCCATACATTGTTTTCAATTATATACAACTGTTAAGGCAGCGCACGCAAATAACTCTGTTGTAAGAGCTATTTTTTTCCGCCTGGATAGACAAAAATTGAGATAGTTTGGCTAATATGCATGATATCTTTATAATTTATAGCCTATAGCATTCCTCAATAAATGGGCTATCTAACACTGAAAGAATTTTTCAAATCGGACCAGCAGTTCCTGAGATTACCCCCTACATACAAACTTACAAACTTACAAACTTACAAACAATTTTACCTCTTTATAATATTAGTATAGACAAAGACGGGTTTGTTGCAACACTTATAACTCGAGATCTGCTGAACCAATTTTCATGGTTATTGATTCGTTGGATTTGTCTCCGACCCGAATAGCAGAATACATCTTAAAAACAATGAAAACTTGATATGTGCAATGAATACTTAATTGACGGGAGGGGCCGAAGCCGCGGGGGACAGCTAGTAAGAAATGATTAAAAGATACAATCTATAAAATTTATATAAAAACTACACAAATTTCAAAATGTCAACAATAAAATTTTAATATTAATAACAAGAATAGTCAAAGAATAAAAATAAAAAATAGAATGTCAACTAATTTAGTCGATACAAGAATTAGTCAAGTTATAACCAGAATGTCAAAATAAGCAGTAAGTCAATTATACACCCATTGAGTGTTATCAATAAAGTCTAAAACAGTAGGTACAAAAATGAATTTAGAAAAAATATTTAAAACTAGCTTCTGCCCGCGACTTCGTACGCGTTCCCGTGGGATAAAAAATAGCCTATGTGTTATTTCAGACCATAATCTATCCCTGTTCCAAATTTCACCCCGATCCCTTCAGCCGTTTTGACGTGATTGAGTAACAAACCTACACACAAACTCACTCGCAAACTTTTGCATTTATTATATTAAATAACAGCAGAAATCGTAATATTTTAATTTCGCCATAACTTCAAAACCAAACGTCCGATTTTAATCATTCTAAGACCAAATATTATCTACATAAACTGTACTTAGTGATGAAACTTTATTTTGATACGGATTAATAGCATGAGTAAAATAAACGCGTTTAAATGTAGTAAAAAAAATCAAGATTTTTAAATAAAATAATGGTTGTTGTGCCTCACTCGACATAGATAGGACCAGTGTGTCGCGGACTTTTTTGTAGATATTTATAAGATCTACAATTAATTAGAACAATTTATGGTTCTATCTTTTATAGTTTAGGCAGCGTGCGCAAAATAAGTAACTTTTCTGGGTGATTTTTACACCTTGTGTCAAAAAACCCAAATATCTTACGGAACCCTATTTATTCCAAAATAAAATATAGCCTATGTTACTCGTGGATAATGTAGCTTTCAAATGGTGAAAGAATTTTTAAAATAGGTCCAGTAGTTTTTGAGCCTATTCATTACAATCAAACAAACAAACAAACAAACAAACATACAATCAAAGTTTTCCTCTTTATATTATTAGTGTAGATATTGCAAACTGTCGTAAGGCGTTTTACGAAGCTACTCGCTAGCCTATCGCCATCGCCAAGCAAGCCGTCTGCCTGTGCGTTCGCGACATAGATCTGTTTTTTATATTTCTGTGGTTCGCGACCATGGCTTGTTATTAGCGTATTTCATGTATAACTTTGGTGTTTCTATACCGATTTCTATGACTCTTTTTATGGAATAGTTAATATAACTTTAATTAGGGACGACTGAGAGTTTTATAAACGTAAGAGTAGACAAATATAATCAGAAAGCTTCGAACTGCTAAGCTATCGGGAGTTACACGTGTTATTGTTCGTCAAACATAAAAGATAGACATATGCTGTCGTTGGATATTTTTAATATAATTTTAAGGAGAACATTTCCGTCATACATGATTTCTGTGTAGCTTTCACCGTTACGGTTGCACACGCGACGGAAGCTTAAAAAATGGAGTAACTTCTCCCGTTTTCCCAACATTTCCCTTCACTGCTCTGCTCCTATTGATTGTAGCGTGATGAAAAGTATACTATAACCTGCTCAGGAGTATGAATAATAATTGTACCAAGTTTCGTTAAAATCCGTCGAGTAGTTTTTGTTTCTATAACGGTTATACAGACAGACATACAGACAGACAGACAGACAGACAGACAGACAAACATTTTACTGATTGCATTTTTGGCATCAGTATTGATCCCTAATCACCCCCTGATAGTTATTTTGGAAATATATTTCATGTACAGAATTGACCTCTCTACAGATTTATTATAAGTATAGATAATGGAAGTATTGGATAATGTCAAATAGTGTAATATTAATAAGCGAGACCAAAATTAATAAAATATGTCCAGAATGTCAACAGTAAAACGGTAGAATGAAAATAAAATAAACAACGCGGTACTGCGAGGGCTACGAGAGCGTAGACACCGCTACGCCGTAGCAAGTCCGAACATGATATTTTTTACATTGGTAAATTTGTTTGCAAGTGTGTATGTAGGGGGTAATCTCAGGAACTACTGGTCCGATTTGGAAAATTCTTTCAGTGTTAGATGGCCCATTTATCGAGGAATGCTATAGGCTATATATCATCACACTAAGACAAATAGGAGCGAAGCAATAATGGAAAATGTGGAGCAAACGAAGTTGCGCGGGCCAGCTAGTCTATACTAATATTATAGAGGTAAAAATTGTTTGTAAGTTTGTATGTAGGGGGTAATCTCCGGAAGTAATGAAACAATTTTAAAAATTGTTTCACTGGTAGAAAGCTACATTATTCGTGAGTGCTATAGGCTATAAATTATAAAGATAACATGCATATTAGCCGAACTATCTCAATTTTTGTCTATCCAGGCGGAAAAAAATAGCTCTTACAACAGAGTTATTTGCGTGCGCTGCCTTAACAGTTTTATATAATTGAAAACAATGTATAGCAACTTGGTTCGCTTTGAATAGTTCTACAAAAAAGCCCGCGGCAACATATTTCTATCTTTTATAGTTTAGCAGATATAGTAGCTTCTATGTGTTAAAAAAAGTATTTTTCGACGTACTTATCTTTGGACGATTTTTTAAACAACAAAATATTAAACCTTATCGAAAAAATATTATTATGATCACAAGAACATTATAGAGATACGATTTGCCCAAAACAGTATGTCAATTGGTTGAATATTTTCGAAGATAATATAAAATTATTAAATGGCAAAACGCCGCCCGCGCCGTCCATTCACGAACCGCATTAGAACATGCTTTGTACGGACGTTTTATTCATTTACCCGATGGCGTTGTGCAATTACGTTATTTTTCTGAATCGTGGTGTTAAGATTTTCCGCGGATTAATGACCCTCTCCAGTTATTATTTAACTTTTGTCGTTAGGTAGGTGAGTTGTACGTAGTTGGTTGAATGTTGTTGGTCTTTAAAATTGTTTGGTTGCTCGGTTTCACAATACTACTTCGTTCTCATTCTTCGAGTTCGAAGCATTTCTGTTTTTGGGATATCGGACAGTTTCAGCGATTGTTTATCTCATGCCTAAAAGGAAATCACAACTTGCCCGTCAGACATCCCAGACATGAGACAAGAGCAGCTCGAGCACGCCGTACGGAAGAGTCTGCTCTTTTGAAAATCATTAGCGCCTCTCGAGGAATAGAGAAAATATTTCGCAAGCACGCGCTGGGGAATCTGGCTCCGAGCGTTCACAGCGGCTTGCTAACCAAAGCTGGAGAACATCGCAGGTCCGTGCTCGGGAATCTAGCGCTGAACGTACACAGCGTCTCAGTGATTTAAAGCAGCATGTCTCAGCAACAAGGGATAGGGAGTCTAGCGCTGAGCGCTCGCAGCGGCTCGATAGCCTAGCCACATACATATGCAACAAACCATCCTTTTGGCAGTCAGGAAATAAATCATAGCACTCAGTACTAATCGAACCACACTCATAATTTCATCACAAGTTAAAATGTTTACCGCCCAACGAAGTGGGCACGGGTCAGCTAGTTTCATTATAAAGAAGAAAGTTACAGGTTACAGAATCGATCAGCTGATGGTGCTTTCTACCACTTAAATAAAATTTAAAGATTCAAGACGCGTCAGACTTCATAATCTAGCAAATGGTCTACGTGGATAAAAACTTCAGCCTTAACAAAAAGCGTATTTTGTTTTAAATACTATAAGTACCGGTAACGTTCCGGAAGCCTTCGTGTATTTATAAAAGATTGGAGAGGATGGCATTATAAAGACTAGTCTCTACAGTTATTGTAACAAAATTGTTGTGCACAATATTAATTAATGGGTATCTATGCATTTTATTTGAATAAATCCTGTAATATTGGAAACTGCTGAGACTTTATAAACTTGTTTATTTTCACTTACTAAACACAAAGATTTAACTGAGTCAAAACATTTACTTGGAGAAAAAGAAAGAAAATAATGTTTGTTTGCATGGCTTTAAAATATTATAAAATTACAGTTAGTTAAGTACCATAAGGACCTGTAAAGTGAATATCTCTGAAACGAAATGAACTGTGAACGAATTATAAAACCAGTTGGATTTCATAATTAAATAAAGTTTATTACAAAGTTTACCCAGTGTTAATCTGGCATTTCCAATTTGACACCCCATAAAATCCACTCTAGGGTGGATAATCGGAAACGTACATTCACTCAAAATAGTTTTGAGAATGGATGGTTTCTTTATGGTTCCAAAATCAATGCTTTTTTTTAGTTAGATTTGCACATCTATTTTCTATATTGGCGCAGAGTTTGAGTTACATTTGTTAATTAAATACAGTGCTATTTTTAGTTTTATCATATCTAGTGCGTATTTAAAATTTTATAATGGACTAAAACATCGAACAAAGAGTTCAAACCAAGACAAAGAGTTTCTCACGTGTCGGTCCGTAACATTTTAAATAATCACTTGGGTATGAAATATGTTGCCCTGCTCGGCTAGACTAACGTGCAAACTAGTAAACAAGCTTCGGAGTGGCGCCTCCTAACTGAACAACTGAAAAAGTCAAACTCATGTTGACTGTTTTCATTGACTGTTGCACGGTGTTGTGCACTCGGAATTCTTGCCGGAAGGTTAAACGGTAAATAAAGGTTAAGCGTTCCACCACGATAATGCGCCTTCGCACAAGGACATCATTGAGAACAAATATTTCTAAAAACTCGACAAATAACAACCACCTTATTCACCAGATATGGCTCCAGCTGACTTCTTTCTTTTTCCTTAACTCAAATTACCACTTCGTGGCACCCGTTTTCATTCGGTAGAAAACATAAAGGAAAATTCGCGGCGAGAACTGAACTCGATTCCCGAAAAAGCGTTTAAAAAACGTTTTGATGATTGGATTATTCGTTGGCGGTAAGTATCGTTTCTGAAGGAGAATACTTTAAAAATTATAAAATAAATTTGGATGAATAACTAACTTTTTGTGTATTCATCTTCTCTTGGTTCTTTCTTGATATCGTAGTATGTTCGAGAATCCACCCTGAGCCAGACAGAGCATTACAAGATAAATTATCATCACATTTTCTCGTCAATTGAGTGTTTGTTGGAAAAAGAGATTATCGATTCTACAGATTCCATCCATTCACTCCGGCTCAGGGTGGATTCTCGGACATACCGTTTCCGAGTATCCATCCCAGGGATTATTTTATAGGGTGTCAAAAATTACAAGCTTATTGTACTCATTTAGTGCAAACATGTTTGTAAACTGGAATGAAGTGCTTGTCTCAAGAACCGTCACAGAAATTTGCTTTTGTACGCCATAGTCACAATCTATATATCTATATCTATATACTTATAATAAATCTGTAGAGAGGTCAATTCTGTACATGAAATATATTTCCAAAATAACTATCAGGGGGTGATTAGGGATCGATACTGATGCCAAAAATGCAATCAGTACATTTTTTGTCTGTCTGTCTGTCTGTATGTCTGTCTGTCTGTCTGTATAACCGTTATAGAATCAAAAACTACTCGACGGATTTTAATGAAACTAGGTACAATTATTATTCATACTCCTGAGCAGGTTATAGTATACTTTTCATCACGCTACAATTAATAGGAGCAGAGCAGTGAAGGGGAATGTTGGGAAAACGGGAGAAGTTACTCCATTTTTTAAGCTTCCGTCGCGTGTGCAACCGTGTGTGGTGAAAGCTACACAGAAATCATGTATGACGGAAATGTTCTCCTTAAAATTATATAAAAAATATCCAATGGCAGCATATGTCTATCTTTTATGATTGACGAACAATAACACGTGTAACTCCCGATAGCTTAGCAGTTCGAAGCTTTCTGATTGTATTTGTCTACTCTTACGTTTATAAAACTCTCAGTCGTCCCTAATTAACATTAATAAAAGTTAACATTATTAACTATTCCATAAAAAAGAATCATAGAAATCGGTATAGAAACACCAAAGTTTTACATGAAAAACGCTAATAATAAGCCATCGCGCGTGAATACTGAATCATGCTATAAGGATTATTTTTGTGGTCGCGAACGCACAGGCAGGCGGCTAGCTTGGCGCCTAGAGGCTAGCGAGTAGCTTCGGAAAACGGCTTACCACAGTTTGCAATATCCTTTAATAATTATGATGTCGAGGGGAAGATGGTTAAAAAATTTCGCTTTACACCAAACGAGTAATATAAGTGTGAAAGTTTGGTTGTTTGTTACTCAATCACGCCAGAACGGCTTAACGGATCTTAATGAAATTTAGAACAAATATAGATTATAGTCTGGAATAGCACATAAGCTACTTTTCATCCCGGGAATATGTTCCCTAGGGATCACGCGGGCGAAGCCGCTGGCAGAAGCTAGTAGGGAATATGCATCGATTTTTTTAATTACAAAATGAAATACTTATAAGCTCCAGTAAACACTCAAGAAAATATTTTTAAAATATATTCATAAGCGATGAAGTTATAAAGCTTCAAACATTACTGTTAGAACGAGAAAACCGATATGGAATTTGACGTCAAAGTCCGTGACGTCTATACAGCTGCCATAGAAAACAGCGTTATCGCGAGAGAGTCAGATATATTTCTTTAAAATAATTATATCTCGTTTGTTTTTCGAGCAATTTTGATTCTATTTACACTATTAGTAATATATTTTTGTATATTTTTAGATAAACTGTATAGCTAATAATTTTTTTTTATGCATATTCCCTATTGGTTGCATTTGATTTAATGAGATGTTTACGAAATATTTGGCAAATCATTAGGCTACCCGATTACTCAAGGGTCTCAAGGGCTTAATGACCTCGATAAAATTTCCAGACCAAAAACCATATCACAGACATGCTGTATGCGTAATTTAGTATTTTGACTGTTAAACATGATTTCGAAGGTTTTATGTTGATATATTCACAGTAGGTAATTGAATTCCGAGGTCTTATTCCCCGTGCACTCCACTTCGGTTTAACAAAACAAAACCTTTTGGTTTTTTGCAGTCGATTTTTTACCTTGGTAGGTGTATTTTGAATTTGGAAGTAAAATGTTTTGCACCAGTTTTGTGTCCAACTAACCAATACTCGTTCTAAAAATCGCGTTCCAATTCAAACCGCAATAATTTATCTCAGTGACACTCACTGTCAAAATGTATTGAAATTGGTGTTAAGGCAGTTTGCGACTGAGATGCGAACGCTTCTTATAAAGACGAGAATTGGCCTTGAGGCATTTCCCCCCAGAAATGTACGAGGATGCGAAGCGAGGGATGGGCTTGTTAAGAACCACATCCCTCGCAACGAATCCTCGCACATATCTGGTGGAAATGCAGCCTAAGAAGACCTTAGGCAGTAATATTTATCTATAGTTATTATTTGTACACTGGATCCTACCCTCTATGATTAACTTTATCACTCAAAGGTTTGCTGGGAGAAAACTCAACTTTGAGTTAAGCTCGCCTTTGTACATGTACTTTATTATGGCTGTATCATAAAGTTGTTTTGGTGTACAATAAAGAATTAAAAGAATTAAAGAAAAATGTTTAAGAGGGTTTACGCGTGTCGGCATTTCATAAAAATTTTGAAGTCCTTATTCTTCGATATTTATGAACCGATATTAATTAAACTTGGTATGGATACGCTTCAAAGCCTGGTCTAAATAGTTAGTAGAGAACATTTTCGAAAAAGAGTACAGGGGGAAAGATACGAGTGAATTTTCACTTTCTATAGAAAACATAAAATTGTCCTCACTCTTCCTCTAAACTCTTTTTCGAAAATGTTCACTACTTACTATTTAGGCCCGGCTCTGAAGCGTAAGCATACCAAGTTTCATTAAAATCGGTTCATAAACATCGAAGAATAAGGACTTGAAAATTTGTATGAAATGCCGACACGCGTAAACCCTCTTAAGAATATGCAAATAGCTTTCTTTCATATGATACCCCACATGGCCTAGTAGCTCCACTTCCACAAAAAATTGTTAGCATTTTTATTTATTTCTTATTTGCAAAATAGTTGAGCAATCGTCAACTAAAACTCAACAAACACCTAAAAATCAGCCTTTCAGCACAGAAGATTTCTGGATTGGTCCCATAGTGAAAGTTGTTCATAATGATGAGTATAACAACCCCTTTTTCAGGGTATTGCGTATATTGTATTACACAGCATATAGGTGCTCCCAATAAAAAGCCGTAAGTATCAACAAATCTCCTCAAAAGATTCGATTGAATTAAAAAACTGATCACAATAAATATAAGTAGTAATTGGGCTAAGGCTTAGATATAACACTAAATAGATATCAACGGCTTATATAAACTATCTAAAACAAAACGGAAGCTCAACAAAATGTTTGACGTTGTACCGCGTGAAGCGGCAGCACTGTGGGAAGCATCAGTAAACACAGTGCTAATACACGGATACAAAGTGCCCCTTGCAATTGACGCGACGCAACTGCACAGCCAAACACTCACGTTCAACCTCAAGTTCAGTTCAGTTGTTAGTCAATTGGCGAAAAGTGGCCTGTTACATTGCCTTAGCGCTCGTCGATCCTGCGCTGATTTAAGTGGCCCGATGCACTTTTGATCTACATTGTCAATGTCGGTAAAGGTCACGGCGTACTGAATAGAGCTGCATATAGGATAGCTAGGTTTATTTAGTTCCCATTCGTGACTGTGAGCGTCTGTGAAGCGTAAGTGGCAACGCTCTAAAAAGATGCTCATCTATCTCTTAGCTCAAAGCAATCGCTTTTACAAAGTAAAGCTAGATGTTTTAGTTGTGACCTTCAAATTCTTGTTTTGACGAATCTTCGTTGTAAGAATTATTGCAACTCTACCGGCATTTTTTAACTACCTATTGGTAAGCCCACGTTTGATCACTATATCACTTGATGGTAAGTAATGATTTGGTCGAAGACGGAGCACGCTTACCGAGAAGCAACCAATTAGCTCTTGGCTTAAAGACTCCAAGGTTGTAGCTACCAGGAAACACATGACTATATAATAATAATAATGTCTGAAATTCAGTTACAGAATACTACAGCTTACCTACTACAACAAACAACATGTTTGTTTGGTAAGCTATAGTTTTAGCACGCAGATTTTGGGTAGTAGACGTGGGATAATTGTCGAGTTTCACGCGGACAAAGTCGTTTGCAACGGATATTCCTTCATAAGTTATCGCCAAATACTGAACACTCGCCAGCTACATTCATTTAACAAACAATAGTAGGTCGTGTGTACTTCTTACAAGACAGGAATATCTTTTCCTGCGTATAAAACTTAACAATATCACGAGTATCAATTTGTGCAAGAAAATCCTGCAACGTTAAGGACGAGCCAACTTCCACGTTTAAGTTATAGCTCTGAGTACCTCATTAAAAATATTGTAGTAGGTAACAGAAGTACGAGAGGATAACGAGCGAATCCTGATAGGTATTTTTTTTTACCATTGATACGTTTGACCACTATCTCACCTGATGGTGAGCGATGCTGCGGTCCAAGATGGATTAAAGTCTTAAGATGGGTTGCTGACCGTCGTTACAAGCCACAATGTACCATTCGCAACGAGCATGTTACGTTACGCCGTGTCCTGAAATTCGTGTAACATGCTCGTTTCTAACTATTGCACACTCGTGCTCCAGATTCGCAAGATGCTCTCAGTCAAGACGTCTGACTTGTCGCGGCATACCGACCGAACCGCGTAACGCTCAAAGGGATTTTCCAAAGAACCGACAGGGAGCGGAACACTCGAAACGGGCAACGCTCATTTTTTAACCGACTTTCCAAAAAAGAGGAGGTTCTCAATTCAGTTGTATTTTTTTTTTTTTTTCGTCTACTTGGATGATGGTTTTATGTCATCCAAGTAATCGAAATTGCGTATTTTGCTTTTCTGCGATTTTGCAGTGGTGTGGGGTACCACTAAAAAGTGAAAAATAAAAAACTTTAATCCAAAAAAATACAACCGACTTCAAAAAAAAGAAAACACTACTAAGTAAAAAATAACCTTTATTTCGGAAGTCGGTCTCAAAATACGAAGAAACTAACAAAAACACCGACTTCCAAAATAAAGGTTATTTTTTTCTTTGTAGTGCTTTTTTTTTTTTTGAAGTCGGTTGTATTTTTTTTTAAGGAGCCGAAAGGTGGCACAGAATTATTTCTTCCAGTAATGTTAAACTCATAATTAAGTGACGTTTCGATAAATCAACCCAGAAATCTGCCACAATTTCCCATTTTTTATCAGGGTTCCGTAGCCGAATGGCAAAAACAGAACCCTTATAGATTCGTCATGTCTGTCTGTCCGTCCGTATGTCACAGCCACTTTTCGCCGAAACTATAAGAACTATGCTGTTGAAACTTGGTAAGCAGGTAGGTATTCTGTGAACCGCATTAAGATTTTCACAAAAAAATAGAAAGAAAAAACAATAAATTTTGGGGGTCCCCATACTTAGAACTGAAACTCAATTTTTTTTTGCATTAGACCCATACGTTTGGCGTATATTATATGCTAGGCTATGGATTATATGGATTCAAAAATTATATTGAGGTTTCTAATATAATTTTTTTCTTAACTGAAAAGTTTGCGCGAGAGACACTTCCAAAGTGGTGAAATGTGTGCCCCCTGTAACTTCTAAAATAAACGAATGATAGACTAAAAAAAAAAATTATATGATGTACATTACCATGTAAACTTCCACCGAAAATTGGTTTGAGCGAGTTCTAGTAAGTAGTTTTTTTTAATACGTCATAAATCGTGAACCGCAACTTTTGCTTATAACATATACCTACAGGTTTGTACGGAACCCTCGGTGCGAGAGTCCGACTCGCACTTGGCCATTTTTTATATATTATAGACTAGCTGTCCTCCGCGGCTTTGCTCCCGTTAAACCGCATAATTCCCGTTCCCATGGGATATCCGGAATAAAAACTCTCTCTCAACTCCTATGTCCGTCTCCTGGTTCTAAGCTACCTCCTCACCAATTTTCAGCTAATTCTATTCAGCCGTTCTTGAGTTATAAATAGTGTAACTAACACGACTTTCTTTTCTATACTAATATTATAAAGAGGTAAAATTTGTTTGTAAGTTTGTATGTAGGGGGTAAACTCATGAACTTCTGGTCCGATTTGAAAAATTCTTTCAGTGTTAGATAGCCCATTTATCGAGAAATGATATAGGTTATATATCATCACGCTAAGACAAATAGGAGCGGAGCAATAATGGAAAATGTGGCGCAGACGAAGTTGCGCGGGTCAGCTAGCATATTTATAAGATATAGATGAGTACCGACCCTGATATCAACCTTTTTACTGTAACAAAATGCCCTTTTCCAAGTTTTTCCTTTAATAATAGAACAAGACCTATTTTTACACCAAGTTTGAACTTTCTAGCATGATTGGAAGTGCCCCATAATTTTGGTGAGTCAGTCAGTAGCAAAATCTTCACTTTTTGGTCCTTTGTACTTCTCAACGGTTTAACCTAGTGTTTTGAAACTTTCCAGTATTCTTCAACTTGGTTAGGGTAATAGATAGTCTAATTAAAAGCGAAGTTATTAGGAACAAACATTTCGAGCAGTTTTTACCCCCTGCTCGAAATGTTTCTTATAAATATACACAAACTCTTCGTGCGCGTTTCTGACTCGCACGTGACCGGTTTTTCTTTAAATCACGTTTTCCGGCTGTAAGTTTTCAAGAGCAGTACCCACCTGCAAAACCATTGTTTCATTCGATTTGATAGGCTTCACGTCAAAAGTGAGTAGGTAAAGTTCGTTGGTAAAGTTTCGCGTCATTTGCCAAATTAAGAATTGAAGGTACCTAGGGCGACGTCAGCGACGTGTTATTAAATGAGGGTTTAAGGCGAGGTTGCAGTACTGTGTGTTTTGACGAACAACAGCGACTGTCCGGCGAGCGAAATAATGCCTAAATTTTGATTGTTATTTCTTATTGGCGAAAACTGATAAAGAAATTACACAATCTGGTTTCAACATTTACTTCAAAATAAAAAGCTCTATCTATTGATATAACTTTTATATATATTATATTCGTGATGAAATCTCTTAGCAGTACACGTTTAAAATTGTAATTTAGTGTCATGTTTGATTAAAAAAAGTATCGAGCCAATCATTCTAAATCGCGTTTCTATCTTTACGATTTACTTGAGGGTATGTTCAATTTTTATGTAATGATTTTTATTTATTAAAAAACTCATAATTAATAAGATTTTCAGACGTTCAAAAATCTTAAAAAGTACTGCAACCCCGCCTTAAACGTGCTCGTGAAAGTTTAATTACAACAATAAATTCAGTTCAACGGAACATTGGAATGTGTATCTAAATTTTCATTTATTCAAAACTAGCTGACCCGCGCAACTTCGTCTGCGTCACATTTTCCATTATAGCTCCGCTTCTATTTGTCTTAGCGTGATGGTATATAGCCTATAGCCTTCCTCGATAAATGGGCTATCTAACACTGAAATAATTTTTCAAATCGGACCAGTAGTTCCTGAGATTAGCGCGTTCAACAAACATACAAACAAACAAACTCTTCTGCTTTATAATATTAGTATAGATGTATTAACGAGAATTACATTATTATAATAATTTATCGTATCCCACAAATCTATCAGCGCACAGATGAAACTAACTGGGTCTAGGAACATGATTTTGCACAAGGCTTCCTTTTAAGATGTAGATGAACACTAAGGGATTCAACCTTTAAGGGGTTGAAAAAGGGTTAATTCGTTTGTAATTAAACTGCGCAGACGAAGTCGCGAGCAAACTGCTAGTTCCATTATAACTAAATTGATTCAATATTTGTGTCGCAACGTCAGCCATTCGCAAAGTTATTGAGGAAATTCTAGGAATAGCCATAGTCATCACCATATCATATTCGTATAGATGACTAGATGCAATGCGAGCGCTTGGTTGGTATGAATTCATTAGTGAAGGGAATTCAGTAGAAGTTGCTTTACTCGAGTTAAGTTAAACTACCTGTAGGTACTTGATAGCAAAAGGCTCGCTCTGTATTACATAGGAATAAAAGTACAATTCCGACCATGGCGACCGCGACCGGCGGACAAAGACGTGCGACCGCGACCTACTGCTTTATATGAACTACTGTAGAACACGGTCGCGGTCGCACGTCGCGGCCGTAAAATCGGAATTGTACCTTTGAACATAAGGAAGAAAATCGAATAAAATAAATATCTAAGGAAAGAATCCTTTAAACATGGCGAAATGTAGGTTTTGGTATGCGGAATTGTTCAAAAGTGTTACCGCGTCCCTGGAACGCAAAGGGCAATTGAAAGAACACGGGACGTGGGTTTTAAGTCAGTAAGAAACATTGGAGTGTGTTTTCTTTCTTGACTTAGGAACTACTCACACTTATTCAGCTCTATTCAGCATATGCCCATAGAAAACAACGATTATGTGTGCAGACGCGAAAGCTGAATACACGAAGACCTGAACGATAGCTCTCCGCGTCTTCAGCTTTCGAGGCAAACAAGTATAAAATGAGGACAAATATATACTAATATTATAAAGAGGTAACATTTGTTTGTAAGTTTGTATGTAGGGGGTAATCTCAGGAACTACTGGTCCGATTTGAAAAATTCTTTCAGTGTTAGATAGCCCATTTATCGAGGAAGGTTATAGGCTATATATTATCACGCTAAGACAAATAGGAGCGGAGCATTAATGGAAAATGTGACGCAAACGAAGTTGCGCGGGTCAACTAGTGTGTTATACATATGAAGCGAGTGCTAACGTAACGTTACTTACGACGCTGTACGCGACTGATAGAAGCAGAACTGTATAGGTAAGTATGACCAAAATCGTTCAGCGAAACGCGAATGTAGTTGAATAAGTGTTAGTAGTCCCTTAAAACTCCCGCTCCGTCCAGAGCAGAAGTCATTTGATAATCTTCACAAAAAACTGAACGGACATACACGTAGCCACGTAGGTAAGGTATGACAATCCATTCGGGGAATGATTTCATGTTGTTATGATTTCAGTTACCTACTAAAGTTCCTCGTTTGGCATTCGTGAAAAACAACGTCAGTCGGTCATTTTTCCCTAAATACTCCTGCGCCCACTTATACACAATGCATATTTCCGATGATTTTCGCTGCAATAAATTCTTTGTACAGCAGTTTAGCTGGAAGCCGCCTCTATCATTCGCAGCGCATGCAATACCGTAATATCGTAACCGCAATTTCGCGAATTTCGCACTGTTTTTCAGTACAAAAGCGAGATAGAAATGCGAATTTTGCAGTATTAAAAACGCACCGTGAAAGGGAAAATCCCCGCTACGAATCTTCGCATGTTGGTCAGGCTCGGGCGGCCGGGATACCTACACTCTTGGTTACCCACATAAGTATGATGAATACCACTATCGAACTTCACGTCACGAACCAGAGACAATGAACTTGCAGTCCCAAGATCATCTTTTCTCTCTTAAAGATGACCTTAATAATAAGCTCAGGTCAGAATAATCACTCAGAAAAATCAGTTCCAATCCATTAGTTAATTTGATACCGAAAAAAGAGATGGTTTTATATGAAACTGGAGGCACAAAACGTAAATATCTGGAGACTGAATGTAATTTAACTATCTGATAAGCATTTCGACAACGAGTGTAGAAGCTGAGAGAGCATTTTCGGCTGCTAGATTCATCTATACTATCAATACCTACTAATATTATAAAGAGGTAAAATTTGTTTGTAAGTTTGTATCTATACCTACTAATATTATAAAGAGGTAAAATTAGTTTGTATGTAGGGGGTAATCTCAGGAACTACTGGTCAGATTTGAAAAATTCTTTCAGTATTAGATAGCCCATGTATCGAGGAAGGATATAGGCTACATATCATCACGCTAAGACTAAAAGGAGTGGAGCATTAATGGAAAATGTGACGCAGACGAAGTTGCGTGGGTCAGCTAGTCTATACTATAATATTATAAAGAGGTAAAATTTGTTTGTAAGTTTGTATGTAGGGGGAAATCTCAGGAACTACCGGTCCAATTTGAAAAATTCTTTCA
Organism: Ceramica pisi; assembly: GCA_963859965.1. Classification (NCBI taxonomy): domain Eukaryota; kingdom Metazoa; phylum Arthropoda; class Insecta; order Lepidoptera; family Noctuidae; genus Ceramica; species Ceramica pisi. The sequence goes on along the minus strand of OY982527.1, from coordinate 35,478,275 downwards.
GTATTAGATAGCCCATGTATCAAGGAAGGATATAGGCTACATATCATTACGCTAAGACTAAAAGGAGTGGAGCATTAATGGAAAATGTGACGCAGACGAAGTTGCGTGGGTCAGCTAGTCTATACTAATATTATAAAGAGGTAAAATTTGTTTGTAAGTTTGTATGTAGGGGGTAATCTCAGGAACTACCGGTCCAATTTGAAAAATTCTTTCAGTATTAGATAGCCCATGTATCGAGGAAGGATATAGGCTACATATCATCACGCTAAGACTAAAAGGAGTCGAGCATTAATGAAAAATGTGACGCAGACGAAGTTGCGTGGGTCAGCTAGTTTATGATAAAATTAGAAGTTCTTCAAATGTTATTGATATTTTAGCGTTTTACGTAAACATTTTGAAATTAAAAATAAGGATTAGCTTTGTGTGTGATTAATTACAACTCATGGTAGGTTTATTTTAACCCCCATTTGACGATTTGCTAATTTCGCAATATCGCAAAAATTGCATGCTATAATCATTCGTAATTCGTTCATAGTGGAGGCAAACAGGTATTTCACATAATTATAAACTGAAACAACCTCCTGAACTTTTTTCTTTTGAAACTGTATGTGTAGCGCGACTTCGGAGTTTCTCCTTCGGACTTAGGAGTTTCTTCTAGGTAAGCTCGCTCCATCGTAGACTTTGTCTCTGTCATCTCTGACCAAGACTTGAGTCAAGAGCAAACCCGTCTCAAAAGAAAAAACAAGTTTCGGAAAATCCTCTCTTAGTCCTCCCCTGCACTCTCCAAGGAACATGCCAAATTTCAGATTCCTACGAACAGTAGTTTCGTTTTATCTATAACCAGTTCAAAAGATAAAAACTTTTTACAAAAAAATACAACCGACTTTTATTTTTCACTTTTTAGTGGTGCCCCACACCTAACAACACCACTGCAAAATCGCAGAAAAGCAAAATACGCAATTTCGATTATCAAAGAATCATCTAAATAGTCAAATTCCAGCTATTTCGATTTAAAATCCAAAGTTCGTAACCGATTTTGATATGATTTAAATGGGACCAATCTGCAAGCAGAAAAGCAAAATACGCAATTTCGATTATCAAAGAATCATCTAAATAGTCAAATTCCAGCTATTTCGATTTAAAATCCAAAGTTCGTAACCGATTTTGATATGATTTAAATGGGACCAATCTGCAAGTATATCCTTTCAGATAAAACAAGAATTTTTCAAATCGGTTCTTAATTGTCGGAGTTATGAGGTAACAAACATAAAAAAAAAAAAACATACAACCGAATTGATAACCTCCTCCTTTTTGAGAAGTCGGTTAAAAATAAATACAAAAATAAAATCTGTTTTGCGGGGTTCGAACCATGTGCACTTTCTCGTTCAAAACACACATTTTTGACTATTGCTCGACCTCCATAGCACATAGCGTGATAATGTATGTTGACCACACCTATAAGGATTATTTATGCAAAATTTGAACAAAATCTGTTTTGTAGTTTTCGCGCCAATCGTAAGCATACAGCTCAAGATTTACTGTTTTATTATATGTATAGATTTTAAATGTAATGATGACGTTCAAAAGTACCGTTTAATGGCCTATATAATTGAAATAAACTTTGACTTTCGACTTTTTGACGTACAATATTTTATTCAAAGGATATTTTTTAAACAAATACCTCCCAGGAAACTACAGACAGCTACAGTACAGAGCTATTCTTGCTTTATCTAAGTCCATACATTTGATCATACACGCACTCTGTTTATGAGCACTAAGCGTCTGATCTTTCTAAAGAACATTATCACAAATAATGGCTGCGTATGTATCTTTTCCAGTCCCTCGCAGAGCTTCCACATTTCTGTGAAATCGCTGAAAGTTGGTGGTAGCGATGTCGGTTTCGTGCAAATACAGTGTGGTTGTAACGCGAACTAAATTAACTCCTACAAATTGTGTGTTAAAGCAGACCTAGTTTGGAAAAAGGCTTTTAGTCATGTTGTTCTCTACAAACCCTACACCAGTCAGAATAAAAAAAAACACGAAATAGTAGCCCTATCCCATAAAACAAAACAAATCAATCGCTGTCAATACCAAAAGATCCCAGAACACTAGCAGCATTGAATGGCAAGCTGGTTCTTTGGCCGAAGATAAAACCCAGCCCTCATGACCACGTGAACAGTCGACAAGTTTTTTGCTCATAAAAATACACAAGCTTGAGAAAAAACCTGCAGCTTACTTCTTAAGTGCATTGTAGACTGCAGCGACCTGTTTCTTCAATTACCTAGCTCTTGAGGCGCGCTAACGTGACGAGTAAATCCCGTAAATATCGGACTGAACTTCGGAACTAGCGCCACGAAACCTATGTGTTAAATGATAAATTAGGGTCTTTTTTAATATTAAAAAATAAACGTATGCTATAATAATAACGTATTACTATAAACAAAAGTTGTGTCTTTGGTCTCTTACGTTTATTTTGTGCGGTTCATTACTAACGTTTCGTTTGAAACAGATCATTTAAATTGATTGCATTATTAGTATTATCTATCTACAAAACAGTTGCCCTACTCGTTACATCACTTGCTTTAAAAGGAACATGTCTTTTCCGTATATATAACCCTGAAAATTTTTCCAGCTGAATGGAGTAAGTACTTACAGTGTAAACCGGTATTGCCAGATTTTGACAGGTTTTCAGGCTTAAGCAAAAACTCAACTTCAAATGCATCAAAAATCGTGGGTAAGTTTCGATCTTCATATCCTCTGTAATTCACAAAATGCACGCTAAATAAAAACGATGAATAGACGATCGCAAACCAACGCCCCCATACATACTACCATCCTCAAACCAGAGTTAATAGTTACCTAACATGTCAAAGTCAGACAGACAACGGTCGTCGGTCATTTCAGACTTTTGTGCATTTCCGTCATATCATTTCGACGCCCCTCGGACAGTGCAACACAACTGTGTTGATAAAACCGAACGCGCATATTGAAAGGACACAAAGGAAACTGCGAACAAATCCCGCTTTCAATTTTATTAAAATCATATTCGACATCAGCGGAGTGCGAGCGATTGTGAAAAAAAACGGATTACAAAATATGTATAATCAAAAAAAATATCAAACGTACCTGGTTTATTCTGTTAGTATGCACGTTAGGCATACTTAGACCATGGAAGCTTTTACACAGAGAGTTTTTATCCCTTTTTGAGTGTGATAATAGCATGATTGTCATCTGTTCGCATGGCTCATCTCAATAAGCCACCCGGTCAATAATATTGCAATCGCTGTATCGCGCGAGATCGTGACCGCTGTCTTCTAATATAAGACACATATTTTATTTAAACGTATCCAACTATGTTGGAGTTTATTTAGTTTGAATGCTGCATTGCTCGCAGAACAGATGGTCGATGGAGTCGAAAAGTTCTGGAGTGGCGACCGCGTACCGTTGGAAGACCTCCCACAAGGTGAACCGATAAAAGTATTTGCATGACAAAATTTCACAGCACTAAAGGGCCAATTCTACTAATGTTTAAACAACTTTCGCATTCGCAAGTCAATCGCAAACTGTCAAAGTAGTCTTTAAGTATTTTCATACATTTTTGACACATTGCGATTGAGATGCGAATGTGAAATTTTTTAGAATTGGCACTCAGATGAATAGTATGGCAGCGCATAATAATGAACAAACAAGCTTTGCTTTTTAGGGTTGCGTACCTAAAAGGTAAAAACGGGCAAACTTACGCTGCTTTCAGACTACGCTATAATATATAGAATCGAGTATATAGCTCATAGCACAACAATATCGCGCACCACAGTGTACAGTGTGAACGTGTCCATAACAATGAGGATATTTCAAGGTTTTTCTTTTTTGTAATAATTAGGAACTTTTCCTTTCTGCGTGACGTTGGTTTAGCTGTTATTGAATTCGATGTCTGTTTATAAACACAGGCGACAATGCGATGGGAAAATAAAAAGTGCACCAGGTTTAATAACAAGAAATGTCTTTTATAAAACACTAGCTCACGCCCGCGGCTTCGCCCGCTTGACAAATCATATACCATTGGTGACGACAGCATGAAAATCGGTGCAGCAGTTTTTTAGTTTATCTTGAACAGACAGACAGACGCGGCGGAGGACTTTGTTTTATAATAAATAGTAAAGATATCCAATACTTTTCTTAGAAAGTAATGAACAAAGCGTGAGTTTTATTTTCTCATCGCTTTGTCGCTAATTATAAAAAAAACTGAACAAGTGCGAGTCGGGCTCGCGTGCAAAGAGTTCCGAACCAATTTCATGTTTTAACACCATAGACTTCTTATAGGTTTTCCTGTAATCAGGTTTTTTTCGTAATTTTAGTATCAGTACTTTCGGAGATAAGGGGGAACGGACATTTTTTATCTAATTTCTTGAATAGCTTTAAAACTTTTAATTTTAAAATTTGACACAACACACGTTCAGTTTGATAAACTTTTTTTTTTTTAATTTTACAGTTTGAACTTAAAAAGAGACCCTTAGTACAAGAGAATCGGTCCAGTGAATCCGGAGAAATCTGGCTGTGACAGACACACACCCAAGTGATTCTATAAGGATTCCGTTTCTTACGGATGTTCGGAACCTTAAAAATTAAACAAAATGAAGATATCAGCGATAATTGAGATATTTGAAATCATTACATTTGAGAGATACCTTAGCTTTGTTTCAATAGTACCTGAAAATATAATTATTTCAAATAATCGCGATTACCAAAGAGATTACTATAGATGCACGTGAGTACATTATAGCACTTGTGTGTAAATGTAATGTCGCCCACCTAATCATCGATAATTGCAGAGGGCCGAGTTCGAAACAATTGAGCTATAGATAGCAAATGCCCGGTGCTCAGTACACTAGTTATTATAGGCATTTTTTACAGAACTAGATATTCTTTGATTCCGTTGATTCTGAAAGCCATTTTCAGGCAAAAAAAACATCAACGATAATACGTCTGATTTTTGTAGTTCCATTCAGACACTAAGCAAAGACCAGAAATTATATACACTACTTTTAATATACACTACATTCAAGCCATTACGGGTCATTTTTCAATGACCATCATTTTATTGTGGCATTTTCTATCAAACCTACATTCAGTTTTCACCAATCAAAAAGGAACCTTAAACAAAGTCGATTGGTGCTGATTTTGAATGCACCTAACATTGATGGCCAATTTTATTCAAGTACATTTTAACTAAGTTTAAATCTATTGGGAGGCAGTGAAAGCTTGCTCGTGGTAATTCGACACAAGAAGGCTTTGGAATAGAGAGTGGCTTCAACCATTTTGTATGTGGCACCTGTAATATGGCTTGGATTACCACTGGGTTTACATTTCAGACTTTGAAAGCCAGTAATATGATTGAGTTTTTTCAGGAAGCTTACTTTACAGTATTTTAAAGTTTTATCTATACTAATATTATAAAGAGGCAACATTTGTTTGTAAGTTTGTATGTTTGTAAGTTTGTATGTAGGGGGTAATCTCAGGAACTACGGGTCCGATTTGAAAAAATATTTCAATGTTAGATAGCCCATTTATCAAGGAAGGTTATAGGCTATATATCATCACGCTAAGACAAATAGGAGCGGAGCATTAATGGAAAATGTGACGCAAACGAAGTTGCGCGGGTCAGCTAGTTATCTATAAAATGAAAAGCTGAATGTGTTGCTAGGCGCAAATCTCGAGAACAGCTGAACCGATTTCGCTAATTATTTTTTTATTGTGTTTGTTATTGTCAGGAGAAGGTTCTTATGAAAGAAAATACTAAGAAAGTCGCAGGGTAGCAAGTTAACGGGAGCGAAGCCGCGGGGAACAGCTAGTATCTTAAATTAATGAATTATATTATGTAGTTTAACATTTGACATAATTTTAAATAAATAGCTTTGACGTTATTCAAGAAATTAGACCAAAACCGACTATTCCCCCCCCCCCCCTTTATCTCGGAAACTACCGAGCCTAAGCAATTGAATAAAACAATGCAGATATTAAGATTACGGGAAAACCTATGATCTGTAGTGTTAAAATAACAGGTTAAAAAAAATTGGTTCGGAATAATTTGCACGCGGGTCCGACTCGCATCTGGCCAGCTTTTTCTTGACCCTTGCGATTTTCCGCGTATACCTAAATATACCGCCATTTTTAACTTGCTTCGTACGTATATGTGTGTCCGTTTGGAATGTATTTCTCCTGTAAATTGAAAAAAAAAGAACAAGGAAAGGATGCTTTAATGTGCTACTTTTTTGGTTACAAATTACAAACTAGCTGTCCTTCAGGCCCTGTCAGCACTGCGATTTTTCTCCGAGCTATTTTTTCCGTAATACTGTGATATATTGAATCCTATACGAGTATCCGCACTGGCGGTAAGAAATCGGCGCGGAAAAAATCACATCCCTCGCTACGCATCCTCATGTATCAATATTCAGATAACTTTTACCAAAGAACATACCGTTTAAGAGTTTCTGTATAGAAAATAAGGCAATCTGTCATATTTATTCTTCTGATAAAAGTTTATTGACTATAGAAAAACCATTTTTGTTGTTTTTTTTAAGATACTTGCATTTTTTTTTCTGATATGTTTTCGTAGATTCATGAAAATATTGCAGTTTTCTATTTATATGTATTTTTTTTTGGAATAGTTAATAACAGGATGGTAGCAATCCTGTATGTGTAGTTTCCGATATTTCGACACTGTTGCAAGCGCCATGATCACGGAGTAACTGAAGATCTTGCGGGTGGGATGTTATTGGCAGACATATCGGTCGATAGGTCAGTGCCGAAATATCGGAAACTCGCAAATAAAAAGGTAGCAATCCCGTTATTAACTGTTCTAATGCTAGTGACCATGAAAGTTTAAAACAATTTTTTTTTACTGTTGATTGGCACGCCTTTTCCAGAAGTGGCTTTATTTTTGCATACCTACTTTCCTTGTCCCTTCTTTTGTTTAAAGATAACATTTCCACAAACCTTTGTTGAACATCTGTCATCTTACAACGAGACCAACCAAGGAGTTCTGAAATGCACTTACCGTTACATAGTTAGCGTTAATGTAGTCCCTCTCACAACGCTTCAAGACAACCCGAGTGTGGTCGAATGGGTTCACGTCGCGGTAGCGGTTAAGTGGCTTGTTCTGAGGTTTCTTAGCTTCGTTCCAGCTGTGACGGAACCGTTGGCAGTCAATCCCGATCTTCTGTTGGCCAAAGGTTGGAAGTATTAGTGACAGTTGTGTTAGATTGGTATCCTAGAAGTACAGTTGATTAGGGCATCGATTTTTCGCACTTAAACTCACATTCGCTCTGTTGTGTATAGGTGTGCTGGCTAAGTTAGCAGGCCTAGCTCTTATATTGGTATCTTACTGTATGAGTGAAGAAGCTTCATTTGAATGTCGAATATATACTATCTTTCTTTCTATTGGGGTTGGGTTTGGTGCATGTACTTTAATTAATCAATCTGTCTATCTGAAACTAAGTCTGATTATACAATTGAAAGGTAAAAAAATTAATAGTTTGAAATTAATACATAAACTGCAACATTGCTATGTTGGTTTCATAATAGCGAAAATATAAAATCATGATTTGTTAGAACACTCAATCAACCTATACACACATTGAAAACAGTTGGGAATGTACATTTCCAATCGACCTTCATTTATTGCAAGCTGAATATTGTATACTGTATAAACAATTCCTAGAATCATTCATTGATTTTCAGATGAGGCTGTGCCCCTTACCCCGCTGAGGTGCTGAGGTAAGGGGGGGACAAGCTCTCGCATTCTACGGTGCAGTTTCTTTCTTTCTACGAAAATGAAACTACCTACAAACAACAAGATTTGTATAAAATTAACTAAAAAAATAATAGTGTTTTTAAGATTATTTTACAGCTTTTTAGTAGAGTTTATAGACTTTGAGAGATGTATTTAAGTGTTAAGAACTAGTTTTACAATACAAAGACTACCCTGTTTTTATTTTCAGTATTTGGAGATTTTAATGCATATAGGTTGTACTTTTGGTCTCAGTATTCTTTTTACATTTTCCAAGACAAAGAGTTTGTTAAATATTTTTTTACTGACAAACTGAAAAATGCTGTTTCTAATCCCCCAACTCATTTTATCAGAGTTCTCTGTAATGAGACATTAAAAACATTTAAATTTGAAGGTAGAAGATATTTTTTACATCTATACATTTTAATTTGTTATTATGAAGTTAACTGATCATTGTGGTATACTTAATAACATTATATATTGGTATATGATAATAAACAGGGTGTTTTTTTAAATAATATTATAGGAAATAAACATATTTTAAAATATCATTGTTTTTTAATATCTTCAACGTAATATAATACCAAGAAACATCATGTTCTAGTGTTAAAATGCTAACACTAAAGTAATAAGTCTTCTAAGGTAAAATCTTGGAATACTGGGAATGAAGTCCAGGCTTTGCAGTAGAACTCTACCTACCCCACTATCCAGTACATGGGATAACAGCAGGAATATGCAGAAGTCTTTAAAGGCTTCCCTAAATGTATCCCTACAATAATAAACACATACGAAAACCAAAAACGAAAAACAAAAAAAATGTAAGTACTTCATAAACAATTAGAAAAAGTTAACAAAACCAAAACAAAGTTGCAAATGCACTTATTTCTATGCCACGGCTAAAATGCGCGAGCAAAATCCATTACTTTTTCAAAGCAAGACCAAGAATGTAGAAAAGTTTCAAAGAAATCGCGAGTCATAGTAAGTTCACGGTATATTGTTGTTAGTTTTTAGCGCGTGGCACAGAGATACCGCGTTCCACCTACGCGACTTACCTGGTAGACCAGGGCCCAAGCATTCTTGGAGACGATGTCCAAATACTCCTCCTCAACTTTGTTGGTGTACACGTTGTCTTGACTCATTCTTGAAGTTGTTTCCTTCTTTTGCTCACTCTTAACGAAGTATTGTTTGGGTATCGGATACCGCAAACAGTACAAGTTTGGAAGTTACTAACAATTGACACAGGTGTATTATATATTATAGATATAGGATGTGCCCGGTGCAGGTGGTATGCAAGATTTATTACGACCTGTAACAACTGTTCCAGCGACGAAATCAGAATGATTTAGTTTTGGCTAGCGGCCTTCGACATGAGATGAGTGCACCGCTGTCGGATTTGGTGTTGTCAGATTTTGTTTACAAAAATACTGCTCTAGGTAAATTCTCCCATGGTAGTTTTGCTTTATCTGTATTTAATAATCATTCCGAATTTCGTAGTTTTTTTTATTAAATTGAACAGTTATTCCAGCACTTTTTTATTCTTTACATTTAAAAAATAATTCAACTCGTTTTTGGGGGCTATTGATCAAAATCGTTCTAGTGTAACTGTACCACCCACTGTGTGAATCCAGTTTTACTTCGGAACGATTAAAAAACCAAAAATACTTTAGTTTCCGCAGCATTTTAGGGTAAATAATTCAAGATAATTATTGAAAATGTATTGTTGCATTTCAGGATGGTCGAACATTTCAAAGAAAAATCAATGTAAGTCAAATGGTGTAAAATTCTTTCTATTTCCCACAACCATTACTCAATGTATGGTTCTATGATATGAACGATACGAACGTGCACCGCCCGCAATAGAGTATGTAGACGTAAGACCTATTAAGTAAAGCGCGTACTCACAAATGTGAGTGTTATATAATTAGAGACCACACACACGAGCAGTACAGTACTCACAAAGTTTGTGATTGTGAAATGGTTTGGTATCGTTTTAAAAAAGACAGCAAACGGATAACTTTATTGCAAATGTGATCATAGTGTTGCCTAATGAAAAAGCCGAATCAAACATCACACTCTGGTCACGTACCACTTTTACTCTATCTTCTATTACTCATTACTCCCTTGATGTTCGAAAGGCAGTCTTACAACCGAACAGGCTACGATCGCTGTTCCCTTGATGTTGTAGTCATAATTATTTAGATATATTCTTGTTTCTAAAATGTTATAACCTGACATTTTTTATGTTTAGTGACATTGAGTTCTCATTATACCATTCTTCTGAAGGCCTTTACTGTCATGATTTGAAAATTTTTAGATCATCAACATAAGCTAGGCATTCGCTTTTAATTTTACTCAGCAAATAATTTACAAATTCTTAAAACAACAGCGGGCCCAGATTCGAACCTTGGGGGGCACTCTAGATGTTGCTACAAATGGTATAGATAGAGTCATACCAGCTTAGTGCAAATAAGTGACTGGTGACGTTAGAGAAGCAATGGAGAATACCAAGGTTACCGTTTTGGTATTAATTGATTTCTTCAACGCCTTTAACGCCATCAGCCTCGAGATTCACCTTTCTATGCTTTCTCTCATCTTATGGTTTCATCCGAGGCTCTGGAATGGTTCTCCTCTTATCTTCGGGGACGACAGCAACCGGTTCGCGTTGATGAGCGCTCATCGAGTTGGCGTAATCTGGATGATGGGGTTCCACAAGGCGGTATTCCTTCTCCATTGTTATTCTCCATCTTCATTCATTTTATAACTCACTGTCTTCAGTGTTCGTATCATCTCTATGCCAATGATCTTCAATTGTATACAGCTGCGCGGGTGGAAGGTTTGTCTGATTCTATAACAGATGTAAACTGACACACCGACGACACAGATGCTGTCAAGAAGTGGTCTGATAGTTTTGGGGTGTCAGTAAACCCCTCAAAGTGTCAGGCCATTGTTATCGGAAGCTCGCGCATGATGAGTAGGGTGATGCTTAGCTCTCTTCCTCCCCTTATTTTTAATGGTACCGTCATACCCGTTACCCCTACTGTGAAAGATCTTGTTCTGCATCTTGACTCGACACTTAACTGGCAACGTCAGGTCTCTAGTGTCAGTCAAAGGGTCAACGGTACTCTGCAAACCCTGTATCGTCTGAGAAACTTCTTGCCCGCTAACACGAAGACTATGCTTGTGCAGACTGTGAATTTCCCTATCATCGACTATGGTGACGTGTGCTACTTTGACTAGAATGCAGTTTTGCTCGATAAACTCGACAGATTGCTCAACAACTGTATCCGGTTCATATTCAACCTCAGAAAATATGACCATATGTCGACCTATAGGTCTGAGCTCAAATGGATGTCCATTCGCCAAAGGAGTAACTTGCGCGCTTTGACCACACTTTTCTCCCTTCTCAATTCTCCCACTTCTCCTTCTTACCTTTTGTCTCACTTCCAATATTTATGTTCTTCACACGCTAGGAATCTGCGTTCTTCTAACAATCTTCTCCTACTCTGTCCTTCTCATTCTTCTGACTTTGTACATTCTTCCTTTCACATACAGTCCATTCTTCTTTGGAACTCGCTACCCCTTGATATCAGGACGACCACCAGTCGGTTTTCATTTAAGCGGAAATTGCAGAGTTATTTTCTAGTTATATAGCGTGGAGTTATTTCAACACCTCTTTCTTTTGATGTTGTATAATTATATATATATGTGTGTATAATGTGTATATAGTATAGGTATATATTATAGTAAATACCTATGGATGTGTATTATAAGTCATCTATACTAATCTATACTATCTATACTAATGTTAACAAAGTAACATTTGTTTGTAAGTTTGTTAGTTTGTTAGTTTGTAAGTTTATATGTAGGGGGTAATCTCAGGAACTACTGGTCCAATTTTAAAAAATCTTTCAGTATTTGATAGCCCATTTATCGAGGATAGCTATAGGCTACATCATCACGCTAAAACTAAAAGGAACGGAGTATTCATGGAAAATGTGACGCAGACGAAATTGCGTGGGTCAGCTAGTAACTTATAATTATATTTACGGTGTACCCCTTATATTAATCACTAGCTGACCCGTGCAACGTCGTCTGCTTAACATTTTTCATTACTCCTCCGCTCCTATTGATCTTAGCGTGATGATATATAGCCTATAGTCTTCCTCGATAAATGGGCTATCTAACACTGAAAGAATTTTTCAAATCGGACCAGTAGTTCCTGAGATTAGCGCGTTAAACCAAACAAACAAACAAACAAACAAACTCTTCTACTTTATAATATTAGTATAGATTATGATATATTTTTATTAATATTTTTTATCATTTTTCCTCTCAAAGAGAGCACCAGCCATCTTATATCTTACTACGTAAAATCAGCGGTGGAACTTCGGTCAAGTACCGTCGGCATACCTAGTGGTTTTAGACACTTAAACTTTTGATTTTTACTTGGATAATAAGCTGTCTGTTAAAATCTACCTAAATATTTTTCCATCCAGATAAATTCGCGAGAACACTCGTCCTAATTACACAACAACTAGTACACTCTCATAATTCATAAGAGGTTATTGGCCCCAGTAAGTAAAAAGAAGAAATTGTTCGCGAATAAAACATTCGAAAATTACTAGGAAATATAAAATAGTCAACAAGGAAGTATGAAATTTCCATAGTGCTTGAAGGCACGGAGGGTGCCTCAGAAACAGTAGAAGGTAGAAGCCAGAAGCCAAGTCTTTCCGAAAGAGCAGGTGATGCCGCATTATAAGCATCTGTAACACAGAGATGTCAAGATATTGGAAAGCTGAAACTAGCTCTTTACTCATGCTAACTACCAATAGTCTGAGGAAACATTACAGAAGGTAATGAGGTATAGAACTGCACGAGATGTCTGGCAGGACTTACATTGACTTTTTGATGGACAAACGGAAGATAAGCCTACAACTAGTGTTTAGAATTCTTGGATAACATCCCCACTCATTGTTCAAGATTAAAGAATATTTGGAATGACTTAAAGGTCGTGATTTCCAAGATTGACGCAACTGCTAAGCATCCTGGAATGTGCCTGCTCGCGAATAATGACATCTCATTATTTGCGAGCAGGAACATCATCCAGGATCGTGAATAAATACGCGTTTATGTGGTGCACACGGAATAGATCTTTACGCGACCTGCGTACCGTAAATACCTATCCCAAAAACATGTTCCAGACGTCTCAGCTCTAATGTGGAAATAAATACTATCGGACGTGTCCACTGATGTAATAAGGTGGAAACTTACTATCGGACGTGTTCGTTCAGCTACGGCTGATAGGCCCAGAGTTACCAACTTAGGGGTTAAATCACGGAACAGAAACTGTTCCGTGGGTTAATAAGCGCTCTTTTTTTGATGATCTATATTTTTATATTATGTTTATTTATTTAATTAATCATTTACGTACACACATTAAGAACATGAGAAGAAGGAAACAGAAAAATAGGTACAAAGGTGATGCTTACATCTAAAGAAATCTCTTCCAGCATACCTGCGAAAGGAGAGAGAGTAAAAAGAGATGTAGACATTGTATGCAAAAGTTATAAATAGCTAAAATTAAAATAGTAAATTTTAAATAATAAATAACAAACTAATATACATATTATACTAAATAATATTAAAATACAAATATTAATATATACTTATAGTACATATATTATAGTATTAGAGTATTAGATAGTTTGCATCGACCCTGAGATAGCCCAATTCAGCTAATTATCTATTTTATTTATTGACAGCGAGCCAGATTTCGTCGTGGTAGTTCGCAGCTTTTTGGATAGATGACGTTACCAATTTTTTTTTTGTTACGATTTAGATTCGCTCCTGGACTGTGATATTTTCTCCCGAAAAAGAACAAACGATCTTATTTTTTTAGACAACCTAAAAAAATAAGTTCGTTACTTCGTTTGTTCTTTCGTACAGTACGATTCGTCTCACTGATTTACAAAAAAAATGGTGAAAGTGTCATCCATCGTGTAGTGATAAGCCTTGGTTTCAAGTCTTGGGAGAGACTATAGTCAAAATTTTGACATTAAAAGTCTAGTTTTGGTCGATGAATGCCAAGTGGACGTCTGAAAAATTTTGACAATTGTAATTCCCTGTGATTTGGATGTGTACGTACTCTGTTCGTTACTATAAACTCTTTTTAAAAAAACCACCACTGAAATCGCAACTAACAGCTAGAAAATGGCTTCCCCACGAACCCGCAGGAAGCTAAACTCCATACGAAATATCGACGATAATAACGTAAGTCATTGTTTGTTAGAATACACATCCGTATGCTAAGAAAAACGTAATGAAAATTTTCGTAATATTTTGTAGAAATGTTTCGAGTGTGGAACCTTGAATCCTCAATGGGTATCTGTCACGTATGGCATCTGGATATGCTTGGAATGTTCAGGAGTCCACCGCAGTCTGGGGGTCCACCTTTCATTTGTACGGAGCGTAACCATGGACAAGTGGAAGGACTTGGAGCTTGAGAAAATGATGGTAAGTCTCCTTCTTACTTAGATTCCCTTTCCTATGCGAGATGACCACAAAGTACCAAAGAAACTTCATAAAAACTGTCTGGTAATCCGATTGCTGGCGACTGACACGAAACTATCAATTAACTCTGCTTTTGCAATTAAAATTTGTTGGCTATGTGTTTATGCTATTTTTATCATTTAAGAAAAAGCAAATTAGTATCACCTTATCAACCTAGGCAATCAACATAGCTACAATCCTAAATGGACAAGTGTCAATACCTAAACAATCATTAATATTATAATTTTCTGAGATACTTGGCCTCAAACTATGTTCATGACCTACTTACATGGACTAGAAGCAGGAAACTAAGTCAGACTTCAACATAGTGTCACACATTAACAGCTAAATTGGTCCAGAAGATTAAGAGCAAATTGGCTGTGACAGAAAGACAGACACACAAGCGACCCTACATTTTACAATCTTGAATGCACACATACATGTACTGATAAAGGAAAGCTATAAAAGAAGAAATGAGAAACTCAAGCATATACAAGGAAAAAAACGAAACTGATTTTAATTTTAACCCTTTCTAAATTGCAAATTATTTACAACTTTTTATTTAAAAAAGAGACCGTATAAGCTATGAGCTATTGTTTATTTTGTGTATTTGTAGATAGTTTTTTTCATGTTTATTTTCCTCGTTTTAATGATTAGAGGAATTGTTCGAAAGCGATACCACGCCACCCTTGAACGCAAAAAAAGATTACAATAAGGATTATAATTCTGGAAAAGACTTGTTGGTTGAACAATATAATTATTTCTGTCACTACATATAACAACAACCTAGTTGAAAGTTGTTAGTGCACAATCCAATTATTATGTGGTAATTTTCTCATGAACTTAATAGGCTAGATTCCATCATCCACAAATTGCAAAACTATTTAGTCCGTCAGTTAGACTGTTGAAAAATAATGGACACATATTTTTTGTTTTTGTAAATCAATGAATATTGACAAAGATAAAACGCATCAAAACTCGGGAGTGGGGGCTCGTGACGTCACGACTCACTAAAAAGTATGCGAAGGTGTGACGTATTGAGAATTTTAAAAGGGTCGTAACTTCGTCAATTTTGGTTCCCGTGACAAAAGAAAAAACATGGTTCAAATATCTTTTGATAATCTAACTGACGGATTATTTAGATTTTTTTAGGACACAAGCCCATTAGGTCTACACCCTTGATCTAGGATTATAATTCTGGAAAAGACTTATTGGTTGAACAATTTTTGGGGCCGAGTAACAAAGGTTTTTGGGGGCCGAGTCACCCGCGTCCGTAGGAGAATACCCTTCAGCGAATCCCTACACGTGGTCCCCGTGTGGTGCTAAACAGGTGACACTAACCGCCTCCGTGGCCTAGTGGTTATACCACCTGATTCAGACCCAGAGGTCCCGGGTTCGATTCCCAGCGGGGGCAAATATTTTGCTCGGTTTGGTTGGTGGTAGGACTTGTTCTAAGTCCGCCTGGCAAGCTACCACCATCATGTCTAAGTCTGTCGCCATAACAACAATGTTAACAGCATTGTTGTGTTCCGGCAGTTAGAGGTATGATAGCCAGTTCCTCTGTGTAAGAGGATTCCGGGTGAAACTCGTTTCCATCTTCGGCCTAATCATCACTTTCCATCAGGTGAGATTTAGGCCAAGAGTTTTCCCGTTCTGTATATAAAAAAAAAAAAAAACTAATTATTCCTGTCACTACATATAACAACAACCTAGTTGAAAGTTGTTTGCACAATCAAATTATTATGTGGTAATTTTCTCATGAACTTAATTAGGTCTCTCTCCTCGTAATTTCATACTTAGAATGTTTGGCACTATCATAATCTATTTTATTACCATTTTTTTTTATTTCAATTTTGGTTTCAAATATGTATTATTTTTGTGCACCTACCAGTGTTGTATTTTATAACCCAAAGGTGGACTAGACTGCATAATTATGTACCACTACTGCACATGAAGTTTATAAAATAAATAATGTGATGGTTCAACCATGACTATAAGTACTGTAGAGTACAGAGTACTTACATATAGTCATGGTTGAACCATCATCTTGCTTTAAGTCAATTCTATATGAATGCACTATGACGTATTATATATAGACACGTCATAAACCAACATTGCGGCGCTTAAAAACGGCGAAAATACTAGATAGCTACTAATACGCATGAAGAAAGGGAAAGAAAATATGTCACCGTACGGCGGGATGCCTGTTGCTAGAGGGAGTTAAATATACATCTTCAGTTACGTCACAGGATAAGTAATAGTCAAATTGACATCAAAACAAACGTAGTGTGGCGCGACAGGTTGGTGCGTAACTAAGCGCGATGTGGCCAATTGGCTTCATTTCATGTTGTCATTTTAGAGTGCGGACAACGTATCTATAGTTTTATATATCATTGTGAATGCATATAAAATTCTTCAGATTGGTGACTGACTGAGTGAATGCAGAGCCAAAACTATTAGTTTCCGAAAGCTAAAATTTGGCATGCAGGTTCCTTGAGGAATGTCGGGAACTTGAATTTCCCAAAAAACCTACAGGAACGGAAATAACGGGACATGCGTCACAAAGCTAGTAGTTAAATTACTAACTAAAACAACAAGAGAAGTAACGTTAGCGCCTGACGATTGTTTAACAGCAACGTGTCACATTCCTTGCATTTGCAATCGGGAAACATAAGGTGCAGTCACATTTGGTTCAGCAAGTTTTTAATCACCCATGGGTGGGTTTTAACACTTTTAACCCATCCATGTTCCTTCAAATGCCCTTTGCGTTCCAGGCCCGTGATATCTGTTTGTAACAATTCCTCAACTTATTAGATTTAGGTAATTAAACCCCTCCCTCCGCTTGTCAGCGATAGTAATCAAAGCTCTTACCCCTCCCTCCTATGCTTACGTAAGCATTGGTATATTTTTTACTCACGCGGGACCTATTTCCCCTACTTCTGTTATTTCTTACTTTGAAACATCGCGTGAGAGTAAAACCAAATAACTAGCTATAATTATGTCAAATCAAAATGTACTCAGATTTGTTAACAAAAAAAGTAAGTAAATATTGCTGACGTAATCACCATTTAAACCCCCCCCCCCCCCGTCCCTCATGTCATCATAAATAAGCATAGCAAAGACCCCCCCACCCTCCATTGGTGCTTACGTATTGAACGACCCCTCACTAGTTAACTTGCTATACATAATGAAGTTTAAAACTTAATCTGCAAAAAATGAAGTTCAGTATCACAAAGTAACTCGTGACGTAATTTAGCAGATAGTAGTGATTCAGTAGTTCATGTTAACGCGGACATAATGAAACAAATGTGATAAGATAGCAGGTTATTAGTATTGGGTGTGATAACCAAAGCGAACTCATTCGAATAATGTTAGGAATAGGTATTTATTTAAAACAAGTCAAGGGTAGAGGCCTTTTAAAATGTGGTTTTGACAAAAAAAGTGGCATATGTTCCAGATTCATCCCCTCGAGATTCACCCCAGTTCTGATTGATTAGTATCAATTTGACGGCGACTTGGTCTGCGCAGATTTGGTACAAACGATTTTTCCTTTTTTTTCAACTCCTTAAAAGTTGTATTTCCGAAAACCCCTTCTTAGTGCTCACCTATGGAATGGGACGCCTTCGCCTCCTTCTGCGAAGCAGTCATGCTAGCGAAGGAGGTGGCGGAGAGGGAGAGGAGACCCTCTCGTCCCGGCCGCCGTGGTAGACGCCGCGGGCGTCGGGGGCCACCTGGTGACCTCCGGCAACCGTAGGCGCGGGCCTGTGGACGGCGAGCTATGGGTGGCTCGCCGTCCGTCGGTCTAGTGACGACAGGCCGTGTCGACGGCGCGTTAGTGTTCCACGCGCGCCTCATAGAGAGTCAGCAACACAGAGGGGCCCGAAAGGGCCGACGCCTGCCGGAGTCGCGGGATTATTCGCAAGAGACACCGTGGCTCCGGAACACAAAGGGCAATGAAGGAACATGGATGGGTTTTAGTCAGTAGTGTAGTAAGTCTGACACTCCCTCCCGCTACACCCAGAGCGGGAGGAGTCATTGGATGACTTCCAATCCCTAAAAAAAAAAAAAAAGTGCTCACCTATGTCATAAAATTATGTCTTGTGCAAAATTAAAATTTCATATTCTTAGTCCGAGTAGTTTCGGCTGTGCGTTGATAGAACTAGTTAAAAAACTGGTCTAGTGCAAGTCGGACTCCCGCACGAAGAGTTCCGTACCATTATCTATAAAAACACACCTTGACATATAGAGGCGAGAGCCGTCGCACACGTGTACCAGTTTGTAAGAAGAATGAAAGAAAGAAGAAAAAGAGTTTGTTTGCGCGAAGTACGACGCATACCAAAAATACACAAAATTAAAATAATGTATATGAAAAAAAAAATACAAACGACTTCCAAAAAAAAAAACTACAAAGTAAAAAATAACTTTAATTTCGTAAGTCGGTGTTTTTGTTAGTTTCTTCGTATTTTGACACCGACTTCCGAAATTAAAGTTATTTTTTACTTTGTAGTGTTTTTTTTTTGGAAGTCGGTTGTATTTTTTTTGTAAAAAGTTTTTTATTTTTCACTTTTTAGTGGTACCCCACACCTAACAACACCACTGAAAAATCGCAGAAAAGCAAAATACGCAATTTCGATTACTTGGATGACATAAAACTATCATCTAAGTAGACGAATTCCAGCTATTTCGATTTAAAATCCAAAGTTCGTAACCGATTTTCATAAAATTGAAATGGGACCAATCTGCAAGTATATCCTTTCAGATAAAACAAGAATTTTTCAAATCGGTTCATAATTGTCGGAGTTATGACGTAACAAACATAAAAAAAAAACATACAACAACCGTGTGTACAACCGAATTGATAACCTCCTCCTTTTTGGGAAGTCGGTTAAAAATTGGGAATTTTTTTCATAATAAAAAAACAGTGATACAGTAACGAGGTTCTAGTGTGTACGCGTTTTACAATTACGGCTCACGACGTCGCTGGAACGCTTTCACCGAGCGTACTCATTTTGCGAGCTGTAACTGTAACCAAACAGATACAGTAACGAGGTTCTAGTGTGTACGGGGAGTAACGAACGCACGGGGAGACCTGCTCTGCCCTCAGTAGTGCGATTCACTAAGGCAGAACATCTTTACAACCAAGAAATCATCGTTGAAACATCTGTTAAATATATGCCACATCAGATGTTTCAACGATGATTTCCTGGTTGTAAAGATGTTCTTCCTTAGTGAATCGCACTACAGTTTTGGTTTGTAACTCCACGATGTCGGACGAAGTGTCTCTCGCCTGTGCAGCATACTTACTTATAGATGCCTTACTCGATGACCATAAACGGCCACGAAGATGGTGGATTCATATAATGTATCGACATGTAGCCCAGGCATCTTCTTTCAAATGATTTTTGTAATAATCTTTGTCCTTAGGGTTCCATAGTATTTTCCCTGTAGGCGTCTATCAGAAAAAGACATTTATCCTCTGACCATTCACTCATAATGACGAAGGAATAACTCGAAATGACAGCTGGTTCGCACTGCGAGCGCCCTTTGATCCGCGGCAAAAACCGACAATCGTCGGATCGCTGCGAGTCGCTCGTGTAGCGTTCGTCGCAGGCTCGCGAACCACGTACACATTATGTTTTTGGTAACAGTAACGGTTACAGTTACGTGCAACGTTACGGGTTTAGAGATGAGTACGTTGTAAACGTCGGATCGCTGCAAGCCGCACGCGTACCGCTCGCAGCAGGTTTGCGAACCACGTACACACTATGTTTTTTTGGTTACAGTACATGCAACGGTTACAGTTACGTCTCGCTAGTGAGTACCCGGCTTTAAATACACCACGCGGAACCAGTGCAGTTTGGTACTGAACACAATACTGCCAAGTTTACAGTGTAGGGTTTTGTAGTTGCGCGTTATTTAGTGATAGCGTGATAGCTAACAGGACAGAATGTAAGAAAAAAACCTGTTGCGCCAACTACAAGTAACATGGGATAGGGGCAGGATGATGATGGTGATCTTTCACACAATCTATCTTCTTTATATCGCATTTTATTTCTACTCAAAACAGACAAGACGTTAAACAAATCATTAAGAAACTACTTCTTTATTATAATAACATCATGATTGATCAACAATTCAGTATTGCTACATTGTTTGTTGGATCACAATGTGCTCAAGTGGCGATCTGTTCTTGGCTTGCCAATGCGATGCGAAGGTTATTATTGTTTGCTAAAGCTGCGCAAAGAAGTCGCTAAAGCGGGCTACGAAGGAGTCGAGAGTTAGTTTCTAACACGAAGCAAAAAAAAATACATCTCACGTAATAGGCTTGTGTCCTGATAAAATCTAATGGCTTATGTTTAACTTACCACCAGATATAGTAACATTTAGCAGTCAAAAATAGTAAATGATCACCAAAATTAAACCCGCATTTTAATGTAAACTTATAACCAAAGTTATAACATCTTGCTATCCTATTTAAGCAAACCAACTCCAAAAAAAAATTCTAACCCAAAAATAGTTAAAATGATACGCAAAAAAATAACATCTCGTTATCCGATTAAACCAAATGATTCACCAACAATAGAAGGGATCTGCTGGCGCTCGGCGGCCGCAACCGCGGCACGCTCGCTTCGCTCGCTCGCCTTCGCGCGCAAATGGTCATGGTTCTAACCTAACCTAACCCACATGTTTCACCAGCCATAGAGGGGATCTGACGCAGACACGTTACTTTAGAATTTGAATATTATACTAACTGAATATTAATTTGGTCGTCAAGATTTGGTGATCATTTACTAAATTTGGTGGTCGAATACAATTTAAAGTGGAGTCGTGACTAAAATAGCTGGTACTATTGTATTTTTAGACTTTATTTTTCTGGTGTTAAGTAGATATTTTTGGTTACAAAACTAAGGGTATCAAAGCATTTTATGGTGGTCATTATATTTATTCCCAAATCTAATTAGTCCGTCAGTTAGATTATCAAAAAATATTTGACCCGTGATTTTTATTTTGTTACGGGAACCAAAATTGACGAAGTTACGACGCTTTTAAAATTCTCAATACGTCACACCTTCGCATAATTTTTAGTGAGTCGTGACGTCACGAGCCCCCACTTCCGAGTTTTGATGCGTTTTATCTTTGTCAATATTCATTGATTTACAAAAGCAAAAAATACGCGTCCATTATTTTTCAATACTCTAACTGACGGACTAAATAGTTTTGCAATTTGTAAATGATGGAATCTAGCCTATTAGCCCGACTTAGAGCCTATACACACGGGGTATTTTTAACGCACCTACGACGCACGTTTTACGAACGTGCGCTAGTGGCGCTGTCGATATGATCAAAAAGTAGTACTGTCTAGGTCTGAATTTGGTAACCGCGAGTCATCTGCGCGTCGTCGGCGCGTTGTAATATGGGCCATGTGCAAAGGCTTTTAGAGCTAATGGATTTAAAAATTAACTCTGTGTGTAACAGTATTGTGCAAGTGCGCTTCAAAGTTCAAAATGTTAAAGATCATATCCAATCCACACTTGGTTGATAATTGATATACACTAAGCTCTTCTCTTCCATATTTGCTATGAATGTGTCAACGGAAAATGCCAGACTCCGTATAATTGTAATACATCTTGATTAGATTATAATTTCTCGAAATATTATGAAAAAATCGTATTGTATACCTATGTAATTCGTACATGTGACGTCACATCTGAACATACCAATGCGAGCCTTTTTTCTTGTTGTGTTCTGATTGGTCGCCTTTTTATTTCAGTCCACCTTTTCTCGGATTGCCGTCGAGAAATTATAAACTATCAAATATTGATCCGTAAAAAAGCATTCCAAATGTTCAGTCGACAATTATTTATCGAAAGTTTACAATCTCTCAAGTTATTTTATAATCTTACGGAGTTTGCCATTTTCCGGTGACATATAATAATTACCATCGAAATTCAATAGTTTTTAATTTATCCGGGTATTATTTAGAAGAAATAGTTTACAATTTAACGCGATATATTAGAATCGGAGTTTGCCATTTTCCGGCGACAAATGCATTTCTTTTTAGAATTATACTACACTCTAAATAGCGCTTTTAACTCCGCTTTATAAGTGTTTTTCTCGAAATCGCCATTAACTGTGCTCAGCTAGCAAATAGGATTAATCTAACATCTGTGCGCGCCAAGGAAGTCTTTGAGAACTTATCTAAAGTAAGTTGTGAAAGGCTTCCAGTGACTCAAGTCAAAGGTATGTTTCGAGGAAACTTACAGAAAATGGCGCCAATAGCGGCTCCTAGAACTCCCATACTGCTAAATCCTCTCCAACGAGATTAGTAGTACAGCAAAACACATTCACCGCTCCCATTGCCGGCGCGGTCGAGTTCTGCGTACAAAACTAGATTTCGGGCTGATACTGAGAATTTACTGAAAAAGATTTCCTCAACACAGATATCCTCCTGCGAACATTTTCAATGAACCCTCGCACACTACAGGCGGGCCCCACGTACCGAACTTTTTAGGGTTCCGTAGCCAAATGGCAAAAACGGAACCCTTATAGATTCGTCATGTCTGTCCGTCTGTCTGTCTGTCTGTCCGTCCGTCCGTATGTCACAGCCACTTTTCTCCGAAACTATAAGAACTATGCTGTTGATATTTGGTAAGTAAATGTATTTCGTGAACCGCATAAAGATTTTCTCACAAAAATAGAAAAAAGCTATAAATTTTGGAGGTTCCCATCCCCGTACTTAGAACTGAAACTCAAAATTTTTTTTTCATCGAACCCATACGTGTGGGGTATTTATGGATAGGTCTTCAAAAATGATGTTGAGGTTTCTAATACCATTTTTTTTTTTCAAAACTCCCTCCCCCCCCCCCTTAACTTCTAAAATAAGAGAATGATAAAACTAAAAAAATTATACGATGTACATTACCATGTAAACTACCAGCGAAAATTGGTTTGAACGAGATCGAGTAAGCAGTTTTTTTTAATACGTCATATATCGTAAATCGCAACTTCTGCTTATAATATAATACCTACTGGTTTGTACGGAACCCTCGGTGCGCGAGTCCGACTCGCACTTGGCCGGTTTTTATTATTAAAATGTGATTCGCTGCGGCCTGCTGCAGCTATAATACACGCTTGGCTTACAAGTAAAACCTGATATTATCACCGTCGAGACAGTGGCGTAGCTAGTCACGAAGAGGCTCCGAATTAAACTTTTTTAGAGGGCTCATTTGTAGGGGTATTTTAACGTATTTTTTAAAATAAAATAGGCTCTACAAAACTACCTTAGGACTACCTTGGCAGGCCAGGAAGGAGATGGCGGGACTAAATGTATAGTTTTGTGTCCATACATCGAGGCCCTTATCGCCGAGGGGCCCCATATCTTTAAAACGGCAGACACGGCGGTAGGTACGCCTGCGTCAAGCACTGCCTAGTGATAACGCTTACTCTGATCAGGGTCCGATACCAGGGCAGTCATGCATTTTATAAAGTTTGATTTCTTCATAATCATCACCATTCTCAATAAGGTTCAGGATATAATTCTGAAAAACCTCAATGTTCAAAGTTACTAATTATCTTAAGCTGCATCTGTAGCGTAATTAGCAGTCCTGATTGTCGCGTTTTAGAGCCATTAAGGTCCACTTGGCCCCGGAGTCAATAATGCACTTATAACCTCGCACGCGATCCGCTAATCTAGGAGTCTACGTAGGAATATAAGGAATGTACTTGTTTTGAGCCGATTACTGGTACATGAGACAGCTAGGGAACCCAAGTGTTTGGAGGCTAGGAACTTTTCTCTTTTCTTATTGTGCGATGTCCTAGGTAGTGCATGGCCTTATTAAATAAATCCAATGAATAAATCTGCCTAGCCTTTACAAAAATCACTCAATCCGAAAAGTTCCCAGTCCACTCAGTCTTATCGGATAAGTACCCTGTACCAGTATTTAACAAGGAGCGACTGCCTGACACCAGTCTTGCCAAGGAAGTAGCGTGTTACCGAATGAATGGGTTGAGGTTTGGGTTGAGGAGGTCTGGTAGGCAGCCGCTCCACGTAAGACTCGTATTCAGCTGGATCTGGTTTGACTGGAAGCCGACACCAATACTGTTGGGAAAAGGCTAGGCAGATGATGATGACTGCCTGATAAAACAAATAAAAATATGATCACTTTCCTTTAGATACCCAGTATACTCGCGCGCCCCTCTTAAACCAATTATCTCTTTGTAGCGGTTCACGCTGAGCGTTGTCACGTAGTTCCTTGTATCTATGTAATAACAATCCCCAATCTAGTAGGTACCCAATAATACTACCCGTTTGCTCTAACAAAGCTGTAGGCTACTCTTAACTACGTCAAGAATCAAGGAGATTCCAAAATCATCATATCAGCCGAAAGACGTCAACTGCTGGACATAGGGCTCCCCGAAGTGTCGCCACAACAGCCGGGCATGTGCGTCACCCATCGACTATCCACGACCCCCACCAGGTCCAACCTATTTTGCATACAGATCGTTATGATACCGAATATGAACTGATTATAATTAATTTTAAAATGTCTCTAATTGCTAGCGATTTGAAGCTCAAATTAATATTTATAAAACGTGATATTACCAAAGCCTATGTCGCATTTGCTAATGTTATTTGGGTATAAAACACTTGGTGCAACAAATCAACATATTATTATCAATTAGGATTTCATCATTATGTTCGCGCTATGACTGCTAATAACCTGGCTTCTCACTGATAAAAAATGAGTGTTTACCCTTTTTACCCAACGTCAATTAAATTAAGTGTTTCTACCTGAAAAATTAAAACCTTTTTAAACTGACCTTTTACATCTATTTAAATATATCCGTCAATTTTCGTGGAAAATGCTCTTACGATTTAAATGCATCGCAAAAGCACTTATCGAGTTTATATCCTTTTAAAAGCCTTTCATACAGTAACTTATGAAAGATTTATGTCGAAGCACTTTATGAATTTTTAACATGTCTGCTAATTACACAGAATAATAATAATAATTATTATTATCATCATGGTGTGCAAGGGGATAAGGTCAGTTTTCCCGGAGCAATTTTGAAAAGCACGATAATAAATTGTAAATTGAATAATCAATTTGAATATAAAGCAGCTACATACAAGACTTTCCAAAAAAAACGGCCATCTTACAATCATTGGCTTTTCTAGATAGTTAATATTAATATTTTTAGTATGTCAATAGCTTAGATGAATAGAAATGTCTTATTATCAATGAGACTCTAGTTTTTATCACTCAGATCTTAGAATCGGTGTATTAGTCAATGTAAACAGAGAACCGTGATAAATGGACATTTTTATGGGTACAATTAAATGGAAATTACGAGTATTTTTATGACATTTTAATAAAAAAATCCCCTTGCAGCGATTACGGCATGTAATCGTCTTGGCATGCTTCCCACTAGACTTTAGATGGTGTCCTGAGGAATGTGTTCCCACGTTTAAGGCCACGGATTAACTTGGCGCCTGTGCTGATCGTCGACTGCGTAAGTCAGCCGCTAAAAGCCTCCTCCTCACAGTCCATAGGCTAACTTGTGCTCCTCGTACCTCTTCAAGGTTTTTTTTGAGGTCTTTGTAACTGCATTTGTGTTTCCTCTGCGCCTGATTTACTAAAAAGCGGTCGTCTCGTGGTTGTGTGCAACGTTTTCTCCCAGACCCTTGCCATCTCGAGCGGAATCTGTCTGTTGGTATCGAGTCCAGGTTCTTTGGACGGTTGAACGACTCACCTGTCCCCTCTGTGGGACGTAACATTGGCTACCTTAGAATTATTCTAAGTTGGCTACTGTCCTCTTCCAGCAGCGCTATAATTTTACTAGCTCGTATTGCTTTTTCTGCCATTACAATAGACACAAAATATCTGTTTTAAGTCACAACAAGGCAGAATTATGCGACTAACTTAAATTATTCTCCTAAAAAAACGAGAAGTTTGTTTTAGTTGCCTAACCTAACCTTTTAACAGCAAACCCGCGAAAATTAAGTAAAAGGACAGAATCTGAAAAAGGGACAATTATTATTTAAAAAAAAACAAATGTTTTGAATTTAAGTGCCAGTAACATAGTTTGACTATTAAAACCTCTTTAGAGCAAAATTATTACCAATGATGTTTGAAAATGAAAACCGCCCGTTTTTTGGAAAGGAGTTTATTTAGCACTAATTAACAAAAACTAAGGGCGGATTTCATCAATCTGAAACTGAACGCGATCAACATATGAACCACGTTTACGTGCTGTCAGTGTCATTATTTTCTATGGAATATTGACACTGACAAGTCTTGAACGCAGCTTGATCGCTATCAGTGTCATTGGTGAAATCCGCTCTTAAGGCTTGACCGCACTGCGGAACGACACGACACGTAACAACCATGTAACAACGTTCGCACTTGAAGTGTCGCGGCGCGTCGCACGCTGCTGCGTAGTGCGTTAAACCTCATACAATTTCTTACAAAGAATATTTTGCCGTTGCGTGTCGCGTCGCTCCGCTGCCGCGCAGTGTCGCACAGCGCGGTCTAACCTTTAGTGTTATCATTCTCCTGATGTTAGATTGGATCTACATCACAAAATGAAAATCAAAATCATGTCAAAAAATTCAACTAATCTAAACCCAAACTTCTTAATCATTAACGCAAAAGGTGGCCTATGTGCTGCCACCAACGATGCTGTGGAAGTGGCAATGTTTTGCGACACCCAAGTTTAAAATACTGTCCTGCCAGCGACACGAAGAAGAAGAAACACAAGAGGAAAAACAAACACTTGAACAATTATTTGTCTACCACAAATAATTGTTCAAGTGTGTTGGAGGTCTCCCGATAACCTTGTGTCAATGTCAAAATAATTTTGCATGGATTGTATCCTCTTACACTTTGATCCAATCACAGCACGGACATGCATCTACTGCATGTATGAAAATCGTCGTAAGTGGTGTTGGAGCCGTCTCAAACACTTCAGGTCCTCATCTGAATCCACACTTGTTGCACGGGCTCGTTCAAATGAATTTCAATTGCATGATTGATGGAACATGGAAAATTACACCTAGGGGGTGTTCATCGTTTCCGTTCCAGGAGATCAGTTGTATGCAGTAGTTCAAGTCTGAGTGACTTTATTGCTCAGAGCAAAAGATTTTTCGACAACATTCGGTGCTTTTTAGGGTTCCGTAGCCAAATGGCAAAAAACGGAACCCTCATAGATTCGTCATGTCTGTCCGTCCGTATATCACAGCCACTTTTCTCCGTAACTATAAGAACTATATTGAAACTTGGTAAGTAGATGCATTCTGTGAACCGCATAAAGATTTTCACACAAAAATAGAAATAATCAATAAATTTTTGGGGGTCCGGTACTTCGAACTCAAACTAAATTTTTTTTTTCATCAAACCCATACGTGTGGGTTATTTATAGATAGGTCTACAAAAATGATATTGAGGTTTCATATATTTTTTTTAACTGAATAGTTTGCGCGAGAAACACTTCCAACGTGGTAAAATGTCCCCCCCCCTGTAACTTCTAAAATAAGAGAATGAAAAAACTAAAAAAAAAATATATGATGTACATTTCCATGTAAACTTCAACCGAAAATTGGTTCGAGCGAGATCTAGTTAGTAGTTTTTTTTTAATACGTCATAAATCGTAAACCGCAACTTTTGCTTATAAATTATACCTACAGGTTTGTACGGAATCCTCGGTGCGCGAGTCATACTCGCACTTGGCCGCTGGTTTGCCTTGATTTTGGATAAATAAGTATAAGCCCGTTGGTGGCTAAATACGTTGTCTTCATTAATATGTTGCTGTTTAGCGCTGACACTAACCGCTATACGCTTGTGTCTACTGTTGTGCTCTGTTGTCTCCAAAACATTGATATAAATTTTTTGACCTTACTATTACTAACAATATCAACTCACTGCTGCTAGTTAGAAGGTGTTACTTTCCCACTTTTTCGAACCAGTGCTCACAGTAGGCGTCTCTTGACGGGCTCGCAATTCTCAGACACCTCGTTGGAAGAGTCATGGAGCACTCTTATTAAAATATTTGATTTTTAATCATAAAATATCGCTGAAAGGTTAATTGTATATTAGTCAGTTCGTTTCCTTCTTTAGGCCTTTTGAGTCTTAAATAATCACTGAATATCAACATGTCTAAATGTTGTCAATCTCCCAGATCAAAGAAGCACGAATTGACATTAGACATCGGTCTGCGCTAGCGCTATCCTTCAATTATTATGACAAGCTCAGCGCGGTCCGTGAATCGTCATCCCCCAAATACCAATAATCCTACACAACAAAATAGACCTTCTGAATCTATCTCGCCACTGTATGCAAATAAATCAAGTGCTGTAGATGCAGGCCACTGCGGTGCGCAGTATCGTCGGTTTAATTCGAAGATTACAATAGTGCATACCCGGTGACAGGTGGCCCTATACAATAATGACCGAGTTCCTGTTTCTGGGAGCTTGATAAACGAACGCTCCAGAAGCTAAGACGCCATTATTCACCGTGGCGTCGGGCGGGATTGACGTTTACTGCTGTATCATTTGTGATTCAGTAATAAAGTGTATATTTATCCAGCGCCGGCGCGCTGCTATTCGAGATGGTACGTATTGCTTGCGCGGTCTGTTTTGACTCTTACTTGGGAATTCTTTCTTTGTGTTTTATTCCATTTTTGCTGCGATTTTCTGCAGCTCTTTTGTCGTTTTGTCATATTTTAGTTTTAGTGTCGTCTCTATTTTTTTTTTTGGGTTATCTTTCACTATACGACGTTGCTTTGCGTGATCTGTTAGGGATTCCAGTCTAGGGGTTCAAGGTGTTAACTGTGATTATGTCTTCCAAATATTTGTTTTCTGTGCTCAGGCGCCGTGTTTTAGTTTGTTGCACTGAGCTGCGCTATTATGACTACTACCGCGTTGATAATCTATAGGTACTAAAAATTAAATACTTCCCGAAGCTTATAGCTTACAGTCAAGCTAATACTGCTGTAGGGTTCATTAGGCTAGCCTGCCCAGGTTCAATCCATGGTCCGGAGCTAGGAGGCATTGGAAGCCGTCACTTCCTTCTGCGGATCGGTAATACTAGCGAAGGAGGAAGCGGGCCGCGTGCGGTAGAGGTAAATCTCACTCAGTCGCCGCAACAGACGAAGACGCCTCGGGCGTCGGGGGTCACAAGGCTATTCTCAGTCTCCGTAGGTGTGGGCCTGTGGAGGCCGGCAATAATATATAATCATAATCAGGTTCGATCGACGGCACGTTTTGTTTCACGCGCGCCTCAACGACATTTCAGCATAGTAGACTGGACCCACTAGGGCCAGTGCCTGCCAGGGTATCGGAATTGGTTCGAAAGAGTCACTGCGGCTCAGGAAAGCAAATGGCATCAGGAGGAACACGAATAAGTTTTAGTCACTGTGAACGCCTGATCAAGGCCCGTACGCATAAAACGTTAAAACCCCTTCAAGCACCCGTGCCGCTTTTCCTCGGTTAACAAAGATCTTTCTTTACTTAATAATAGAACTTAAAATCGCGCGAGTAGGCTTGATCCCAATCGGGCCTTACGGTTTCTGACAGTTGGGCACGATATGGCTCCAACAGGGTCTTACAAGCGTTGGCGGGTGAGTCTGACACTCCCGCTCCGCCCAGCGCGGAAGAAGTCCCTTGGTGATTTCCCATAGGTACTTAAAAAAGGGGCGTTAGGAAAGATAATTCATACCGTCGTTTTTGGAGATAGTTTCTCCGAAGGTACCGAAATGGGTCCATTCTGCTGTGCTGTGTATACTTTCTAAAAAGCCTTAAAGCGCAATAGTTCAGCAGAACTTTGCCTTTAGTAAATGAAAAACCCACTATCATTACCGTCTATCATAAAAAAAATAACAAGGTGACCGTGTAAGATATTACTAGAAAATAAACACAAGTGCGTTGATAAGTACATAGTTCATATATAAGTTTCTTAAATGTATATATTTGTCCAACAGGTCGGCGGGAACGGGAAAGCCCGCGAGTTCTTCGAGAGCTCCTCAGATTTTAAGCCGGGGCTGACTATACCGCAGAAGTACAACACTAAAGCCGCGGCCATGTACCGCCAGAAGGTAAGCACACAACAAGCGTTGACATTCAGACAGCGAAATAATATGGTCATGATTTGTAACGGACAGCGAAAATTTACTCAAGGGTGGTAGCGGCTTCCACATTGTAGCTTTCGCCTAGCCTTGCATTCGGCTCGCTGACTGCGTGACAAGGTTCAATTTTGTTTTTTTTTTTGTATTTAGTCCCATGTATTTTTCAAATTTAGACCGCAAATTTTGAACCGCATTGGGCACTCAATAAATCTTGTTTTCGTTTGATCGTTATTGTGAGCTTTAAAATAAATATATTGATCAGCAGTCTTGTATGCTGGGTAATTTTAGTGTGTGATAAAAGTAAAATATAAATAAATCGCTCCCGGCGCAGCGCAAAATATCGTCCTTGAATAGTTGACCATGATTGACACTGATTGGTCATTCATTACGCCGCGAGATAAATCTAGAACCTTGCACATTGCACCTCAGTGTGTTGATATAACGTTATGCTAAGGTCGTTTGATTGCCAAGCTGTTTGAAGTTTACGGGCCTACTCATTTTTAGCTAGCATTGGACAGGCCAGCGATGGAAACACTGACCCGACGGCGTACCCCAAGGATCTACGCTTGGACTGGTTATGATCTTAGTTGTTAAAAAGGTTTTATGACTGTATATAAATTATTATAATTTTGATTGGCATATTTCGTAGGAAAAAGTCCCATGATGAATTGCATTGCAGCAGTGCACCTATTACAAAACTATTTAAAAATTTAATTATTCTCAAATCAAAATTCTAAGTGCAATTGTCCTTTCTACTATAATGTTTAAATAAGATTAGAACCTTGGTTAGTGGGAAAACAGCAAAGCTTCAGTAGGATCTTAGCAATGTAGGTGACAGCAAGTGGCGTTCACAGAAAGGTAAGGAAGATTTTAATTTTAATTTATTTTTGCCCGAATTATTGGTTTGTCGTGGTATTGTAGTTAAGCAACCCACTTCAATTAAAGTATAGGTATTTTGGCTAAGTTTTACAGCTGCGCAAACCCTTTTGGGGTTTCTTTAAAAAAACTTTTTTTTTTAAATTAATCAATAGTTTATAGGTACACTTCTGAAACCGGTTTTCATGATGCACCCGTTTACCTACCTATGACTACTTTACTGTTTACTGACCTATGTACTTACTTTCATTGGCAGTAGACTGAATTTGATAACACATTCACTAGGTATAATAATTATAATTGACATTACACTATCGCTGATCAGGACATACATTGTTTTTTTTTATATTTGCAATGGAGTTCCTACAGACAGGCCCGACGTGACAGGGCGGCTTGCCGTTTCAAAGAAAACGTTTAACAAATATTATATGTGTAAAATAACTTCTTTGTTTATTAGTTGTTGCATAGTCACTACACGCCTGCCTGTGTGTCTTTATCATTGAAGAAAACACCCACAAACCATGACATTTACATAATTATAATACAACTAAGTTGCTGACCCACGCAACTTCGTGACTATGTCCTATGTATATAGTAGGTAAATTACTGCAGCGGCCAGCAAAAGAGGCATTGATGGTCGACGTGTAAATCTGGGCCGAGGCGTAGCCGAGGCACACATACGTAAGTCCATCAATGCCTAGTTGTGGCCAAGGCTTAAATAGCACTTTCTCAAATGCGCGGAAATTAAAATACAATAACTTTTCAAAATCAATGTCGATGAACCAACAACAATAATAATTCCCGAGTAAAAGTGTTCGTTTTTTATTTCAATAAACAGCTTTCTATTTGCAAGCCATAAAACCTTTGATAAGTTACCTCCTTGGTTGCCATGTTTCGCAACATAAGATCGTTCCATTTTTAAATTACACGATAGATATGAGTTTAGTATGTAATTTATTTGGCAGCAAAACACAACAGATGTGGATTTTCATACATTTTTTGCCGGCCGCTGCTCGGCCATTACGGCAATTTTCATTTATCTCGAAGAAGGTTGTGAAAATAATGCTCACATATCCAAGCATGTTTGAGAAATAGATATTTTTTACCATAATACCCGTTCATGAAACGCTTCAAAATATTATGTTGTTAACCTTTGTTCAAGTAAATTCACCTTAAAGTAAGTACTTAATAATACGGCGAACATTATATTACAGCTTCGAGGAAATTAAGTCATAACTGCAGCTTTGAGCATAGTTTCAGGAAACTGGAAAGTAGTCTTATTCTGAAGTATAAGCTGCATTTGAAATTTCTCGCTATTACATTAATTGGTGCAGAAAATGGCGCATTGAGGGCTATAGAGCTTATAGTTTTCCGAGCATTTAAAATTTTGTAGCAGTGAAATTTCATGAAAATAAACTATCCGACCAAGCGGGCTTCATGAAGATTTTCCCGGTATTTTATAGAAACTCACCAAGTCCTTATTCATGGAAATGTTATTAATTTTTGCTAGGTTTTTAGACTAATATAATATTTAAAAAAATACAACCGATTTCCAAAACAAACACTACAAAGTAAAAAATAACTTAAATTTCGGAAGTCGGTGTCAAAATACGATAAAACTAACAAAAACATATTTTTCACTTTTTAGTGGTATTCCACACCTAACAACCCCACTGCAAAATCGCAGGAAGCAAAATACGAAATTTCGTTTACTTGGAAGACAAAAAGCCATCGTAAAGTAAACGAATTCCAGCTATTTCTATTTCCATTTAAAATCCAATCTTCTTAACCGATTTTGATAAAATTTAAATGGGACCAATCGACAAGTATATAGTTAATCCTTCCAGATAAAACAAGAATTTTTCAAATCGGTTCATAAATGACGGAGTTACGAGGTAACAAACTTAAAAAAACAACCGAATTGAGAACCTCCTCCTTTTTGGGAAGTTGGTTAAAAATAATATTAGAAGGTCAAATAACTTATTTTTTTAGAGAGCTAGCTGTAGTAGAGTTTAGAGACAGTGAGAAATTTTAAAAGTTTTTTAAAGTAAGTGAAAAACCGGCCAACTGTGCGTCGAACTCGCACACGAAGGGTTCTGTACCATAAACCTTGATTTTTGTTATTATAGCGGCAATAGCAATGCTGTCTGTGAATTTTCAACTATCAAACTATAACGGTTCTTAAGATACAGCCCGCTGACAGACAGACGGTCGGACGGACGGACGGACAGTGCCCAGCGGAGGGTAAGATTAGAAATAGGGTTTCGTTGGTTACCCTTTTGGTACGGAACCCTAAAAATCACTCTCGCTTGCGCATCCTTTTCGATCAAATTTTAGTCTCACGTACCTTGCAACTACATTGCTAGATCAAGCTTAATTGAAATCTGAGGTCCAATTTTTCTCATTTTTAACCAACATTCGCATGTCAATCGCAAACTGTCAAAAAAGCCTTAATTTTCATACTTTTGTGACAGATTGACATTGAAAATTAGTAGAATTATTGGCACTCAGGTCAATAATTTCCTAAAATGAGTAGAAAACATACCGTTTATGTGTACGTGGAAGTGCAATGCCATATTATAAGTCATTGTCGCCTCGCCTCTTAACGTTTTCAATCTTACCCGATGCAGCCAAATAGCATGAGGCATTACATTAAACTACTTTTATTCTTATAACAACCACGCACCACTGGTGAGCACGACTCTCTCGGTCTGTCGCTTGTCCTCCTGTCGTTTCCACCAGAAATGTGAGAGGATGCGAAGCGAGGGATGGTTTTGTTAAGATCCAATAGAAAAGGGAATATGCGTGCGATTTTTTTATCTACAAAATGAATTACCTTTTAGCTCTAGTAAACAATCATGAAATTATTTTTTAAATATCTACATCGGCGATGAAGTTATAAAGCTTCAAAGATTACAATTAGAAAGACACATCCGATATGAACTTTGACGTCAAATTCTATAACGCCTATAGAGCTGCCACCGAAAACAGCGTTTTCGCGAGAGGGATAGATATATTTGTTTAAAATAATTAAATCTCGTTTGTTTTTCGTGCAATTTTGATTCTATTTGCACTGTTAGTATTATAGTTTTGTTTAATTTACTTTTTTTCATGCATATTCCCTATTGCTTGTGCTGAACGAGGCTTAGTAAATGAAGAGTCAGACACTCCCTTCCGTCATACATTGACGATCATAGGCATGGATGTCTATACAAATTGCACTTGTGAATTGTGTAATTTGCAACAATCCGCCTGAAAGTACTAGTAATAAAAAGTGAAACTAAATAAAAGCTTGTAAATGAAAAATATAACCTACATAGAAGATGCAGGAAAAGACAGCTGTCATACGCATACAATCTGTTTTATAACTTGCCCTGGAAAAGGCAAAAGATAGTTTGCTGTGTATCAAATCGCTTGCCTTGTTACACAAGAAAGAATTTAGTGTTAGAACTATTCATAGTATTAGTTTTTTTTAAATAATGAAGACCATACAATGCGCTTAAAACGCGCGATGTCACTGCAATGTAATAATTTTTTTTTTAATTACCAGGTTCGTGGTCAAAAATCAAAAATCATTTATTTGCATAAATAAGGTACAGAAACTTGGTAAAATGTACAAAATTGTTCTCCTGAAAGGATATACTTGCAGATTGGTCCCATTTAAATTTTATCAGAATCGGTTACGAAGTCTGGATTTTAAATGGAAATAGCTGGAATTCGTTTACTTGGATGGTGGTTTTTTGTCATTTGAAAAATAAAAAAAACTTTTTACAAAAAAATACAACCGACTAAAATATAAAAAACACTACTAAGTAAAATACGAAGAAACTAACCAAAACACCGACTTCTTTCCGAAATTAAAGTAATGTTATACTTTGTAGTGTTTTTTTTTTTAATTGGAAGTCGGTTGTATTTTTTCTAAAGTTTTTTTTTTAACACCGATTCGCATCTCGTCGCAATCTGTCTTAAAAATTTAATTTTTCATACATTTTTGATTTTTTTTATAATTATTGGCATTATTGTGGTTTTAAGCGCTCCTTCGCACTAGCGGTTGAACCGCCTAGGCGTTTCGCTTGATCGGCCAGCGGTTGGAATAGATTTGTGGCAGTTAAGAGCGTACAATCACAAGTGGTTGCATATTAAACTGGCAAGGCGGCCAGCCGCCCAAACAAACCGTTCAACCGCTAGTACTTAGGAGGGCTTAGCCTTTCAGGCTTCCAACTATAATAATAATAATCGTAGCGACTGTCAAAGGTTTTCAAATGACAGTCAGAATTAACGGATCGTACTTTTAGAAGCATAGATATCGAGGCCATTTTTTTTTTTTAGTCGAGGGTCACAGTTGTGAACAACGTTTTTTTAAAAATCCATAACAAAAATGTTCCTTAAAGAGAAAATAAGTTTTCTGTCGATAAAATTAATTAAAGTTCCCTCATTATTTTCAATATGTGCACATTATAAAGACACTGTATAGAACTTTTTACTAGATGCATTACTATTAAAGTTTACACGCAGTAGGTACCAAAATGACAATGAAAAAAATGTCTGTCGTTCTGTTTTTAGGATTCCGTGCCGTGCAAGAAATGGAACATTGAACCCTTATAGAGTCACTTTTTTGTCCGTCCGTCTGTTTGTCGGTTAAGTCCCTTTATCTCGGTTACCCGTGGAGGTATCGAGTTGAAATTATTTGAAGCTGTAAAAAAACAAACTTGTAAGTTAACGTCAAAAAAATATACGGCCGTTTATGCCGCAAAAACGTATTTCGACACTCTCAAAGGAATCAAAATGAATAGGGTATTTTCCGCTGAACTAAGAAATTTGACAAGTAATATCGTCTTATTCTAAAAGTAGGTATATGTAAAGTAACTGCTTACTAGATCTCGTTCAAACCAATTTTTGGTGGAAGTTTACATGGTAATGTACACCATATTTTTTTTTAGTTTCATCAATCCCTTATTTTCGAAGTTACAGGGGGGGGGGCACACATTTTACCACTTTAAAAGCGTCTCTCGCGCAAACTATTCAGTTTAGAAAAAAATATATATAAGAAACCTCAATAATTATCATTTTTGAAGACCTATCCATATATACCGGTAGTCACAAGTATGCAACATCATAGAGCGCACCAGTGCGTGGCTATGACATACGGACGGACAGATAGACAGACAGACATGACGAATCTATAAGGGTTCCGTTTTTTGCCATTTGGCTACGGAATCCTAAAAAGGTTGAGTATGGCTGGTCTATCTTGTCAAAACCATAAGGTGGCATGACGTGAACTGTCATTCCATCTTGTTTGTATGGACTGGCAGCTCAGTTCAAGTTTACTTCACCTAAGTTTAGGCTCTAGACAGACGGACCGCATTTCAACTGCAATCCAACCGCAAATTGCAGTTCGGATGCAGTTTGAATGCAGTTGACACGACTGCAATAGAACTGCTACCCAACCGTGCAGTTCGATTGCAGTCGGTGTGCAGTTCATACGATTGCACGCCGACTGCGATTGAACTGCATCCGAACTGTTAAAGTAGTGCGGGCGGGTATGGTGCAGTTTGAATGCAGTTGACACGCCGTGCACGCCGACTGCTATTGAACTGCAATCGGACTGCACGTTTGGTTTGCAGTTCTATTGCAGTCGTGTCAACTGCATTCAAACTGCATCCGAACTGCAATTTGCGGTTGGATTGCAGTTGAAATGCGGTCCGTCTGTCTAGAGCCTTACACGTTGAGATGTTTACAGAATCCTACTGCAGAGCCCTTGCTAACTAAACATATAGGTAATGTAGAGATGATAGATACAGTTATGCGACGTGAGGACTCTATTGTTAAATATGAATCCCTTGTCCCTTATCTATTGTAATGGATTCATTCGATTGGACAACGCATCAGGCTTACATTGGCCTTTTGGAGTCTCAACATTTGAAACAGTGGTTGATTAAGACATTTCATAATGAGTAAAAGTTGGTGCCGCCAGACGAGAGCTACTTTCGCACTTATAATTTTAGTGGCTTATAACACAACGTAACCTTAGCGGTAATATTCTCGCTGGTAATGAGTCCCGCTCCTTGCGAACTATTGTCGGGTTGAAAGAGATAGCGGGCTCGCATAAATAGGAGCATCCTGTTGTAATTTGTTGCGAAGCGGGCTAACTGACTAACATGTGTATATTGTGTGTACAAGTACGGCGCCTCGCTTGTGTTACGTGCAGTCACGTGTAACAAATTAAAGTGACACAGGTAAACAACTTACTATAACTTAACATAACAGACGGAAGACCGGTCTCGTTTTATCGACGTTGACGACACGGTTGGCGCAGTGGTTGAGCGATTGACTGCTGCGCAGCATGTCGCGGGTTCGATTCCCGCACGGAACAAATATTTGTACGGCCTACATGTATTTGTTCCGAGTCTGGGTGTTTTCTATCTATAATATGTATGTATTTAGAAAAAAAAATGTATATAAGTAGTTTATCAGCCATCTCGTTACCATAACACAAGCATTAAGTTGCTTAGCTTGGGACTATACGGCGTTGTGTGAAATGTCCAAGGATATCTTATACTTGCTGTCCCCCGCGGGTTCGCTCCCGTCAACTGGTCATTTTTTTTCTTTCATAAGAACCTTCTGACAATAATAAACTCAACAAAAAAAGAATTATCAAAATCGGTCCAGCCGTTCACGCGTGATGCGATGAGTCGATGACCGAGGGAAATAGGGATTATATAATGTAACGACTTCAATTTTTAGGGTTCCGTAGCCAAATGGCAAAAACGGAACCCTTATAGATTCGTCATGTCTGTCTGTCTGTCTGTCTGTCTGTCCGTCCGTATGTCACAGCCATTTTTCTCCGAAACTATAATAACTACGCTGTTGAAATTTCGTAAGTAGATGTATTTTGTGAACGACATAAAGATTTTCACATAAAAATAGAAAAAAAAACAATAGATTAAACAATATACTTGAACCGAATCTCAAAAAAATTTTTTCGTCCTACCTATACGTGTGGGGTATCTATGTATAGGTCTTCAAAAATGATATTGAGGTTTCTGAGATAATTTTTTTCTAAACTGAATAGTTTGCGCGACAGACACTTCCAAAGTGGAAAAATGTGTGTGTGTCCCCTTAACTTCTAAAATAAGAGACTGATACAACTACAAAAAATATATGATGTACATTACCATGTAAACTACCAGCGAATTGGTTTGAACGAGATCTAGTAACTAGTTTTTTTTAATACGTCATAAATCGTAAATTGCAACTTCTGCTTACGGAACCCTCAGTGCGCGAGTTTGACTCGCACTTGGCCGGTTTTTTCTCTTACTGGCGCCACTTTTAAGCTTCCTTTAGGATTTCTCAGACTATACACATTGGTGACTTTAACGTTGAATGTCACACAGTGGAAATTGACATCAAAAGTGACAGTTCATTTTCATAATTCCGCGTAGTGACGGTAGAAATCTTGAAAACCTTTTCTATAATAATTATAATTATAATAATTTCCTTGGATTTTCTCTAAACTTACTTCGCGCCTTGTCTTGGCATGTAATTATGTTATTTGGCAATACTTGAGTTAGAAATATTTGTCAGAAAACTAGTTGACTGATCACGTCCAAATTAATATTACCTACTCGAAAATTTACCGTTGTAGTAAGTTCCAAGTGGCAGCTCACAGAAGTATCGCAAATGAGGATTCTGGAAAGAAAGATTAAGACCAAGGATTAATCTTTGTAAAAAAATCTAGTTGCAATTCCGTTGGTCCTTTTATACACAATTTCATATTTACCTTACGCTTTCCCATTAATCTGAAACAGATCAGTGGCCTGCAATAAGATGAAAATGTTTTCTTGTAAAGAAAGATGAAGACCATGGATTAATCTTTGTAAAAAATCTAGTTGCAATTCTGTTGGTCCTTTTATACACAATTTCATATTTACCTTACGCTTTACCATTAATCTGAAACAGATCAGTCGCCTGCAATAAGATGAAAATGTTTTCTTTAATTAATGTTTCGCCTTTCACGACTGTTTCTACCAATTTCTTTTACATCTAAAAGGAATAGGGTAGATGAATAAATTTAATTAGTCGAGAAAAGAAAGAGAGTCGGTAGAGAATCCCTTGTTGCATTAAGTCCGCCCATGTACCACTATTGTGCATAAAGTTTAATTAAATAAATAAATATATTTCCCAGATCCTACTAATATTATAAATGCGAAAGTTTGTGAGGATGAATGTATGTGTATGTATGTTTGTTACCCTTTCACGAAAAAAAACTACTGGACGGATTAGGTAGATATGTAGGTAGCTGAAGACCCAGACACATAGGCTACTTTTTATCCCGGAATTCCCGAGGGATCGGGATTTACACGGGATTAACGAGAATTTATGGGTGGATTTCTAGAAATTTGTACGTGATGTAATGGAATTCCACTATTTCAAAAGTATTAAATCATCAAAATACGTAACGTAATGGATGTGACGTATGTCTACCGGTCGGTAGTCAAATGCAAATTACTCCTAAATTAATGCGAATTTGAATATTCTACTCATATTGCATCATTACTAAATAAAACATCTAACATATAACTCACAAAAAACTACCTAAAATAGGAATATTACCTTCAAAAACAGTCGTTCGTAATTGAATCACAATTTATGCCACGTGACGGAGCGACCGCTCTGCTCGGTTTCCCGGCTAGACTGCTGTCAAAAATTAAACATGGCGGCTGTCTATGGGCTAAGAATGTTGCCATTTGTTAAAAGAAACCGTATTTTAGTAATATTTTTCATTAAAACTTGTTAAAACCCGTAGTGACGTATTGCGGAATTTCCGCGCGAACGATTTTTAGAGACGGCAAATAATGTGTTTATTTTAATTTTAAACTCTAAATCACCTATCATTCAGTTTATTTATAATATATTGGACATATGATCTTTTAAAATAACAATCGTATCAATATTATAGAGAAGAATAACATTAAAAATTTGCTGCATTTAAATCTGCATAGGTGGTGTGGACACTTGAGATTGGGCATGTTTTTATTTTTCATTTAATATTTTTTTAATCTAATTTAGGATTTGCAGTTATTATAAATGATTTTGTTTTTAGATTAATATAAAACATTTCAATTTATTTTAAAAAACACATGTATTGAAGCAATGCATCTCCGATAAACAAGTTGAAAGTCATAAGACACGGAATTTCCTTGCAAACAACTTTTGTGAAATCCGCCCTTATACGCGGACGAAGTCGCGGGCGGCCTCTAGTATAGATATATTGGAGACGTATTTTTGTTTTTACACATTATTGTGTACTGAAAATGATCTATTAAGATTCTAGAAAAAGACACGAAATAGACTGTGTATCTTTTATATACTTAAGGTACAGTATGGATAAAGCGAGATTTTCGTACTTTTATCTTTTAAAAACATATTCTTATTAGTTACTTAAACAACGTACCTATAACAAAATAAACGCAATATCTCTTAAGTGGTCATTGCACTCATCACATATGAACAACTTTTACTACGGAAGAAACGCTGAAATCGCGAAGAAAAAAATCGACTGCCCAATACATGTGCGCATAACTCCACAAAATGTTCTGAGCAGCTGCTTTTTTTTCACGAAATTGGTGTGGTCCCATTGTAAAAGTTGTTCATAATGATAAGTACAATACAAATACAAATACAAATACAAATATACAAATACAAAATCCTTTATTTCAAATAGACCAGTTTACAGGCACTTTTGAATAGTCAAGGTATGTCAGTCAAATAGATGAAGCTAATTCTGCCGCGCTAGCGACAAGAGTAGCAAGTTATTCTGCAACAAAACAAACTCACCGACCCTATCTCCAGCGCGGCAGTTGCACGTTCCAAAGAGTAGATCCTATGGAGAAGAACGTGCAAGAAACTCCATGGACACTCTTTTAAACACTGCCTTTTTACAAAATCATGGTTAGATTATTTAATGAGTCTATACAATGCAAAGATAATCTTACAATCTTCAGCAGGTCCAACAATGTTTTCACATCTTCATCAAAGTTCGGGCATTTTAGTCGTTGTGGAGCGGACCAGCATTGAGCCAAGCATTTTTGTCGTCAATGTACTCCCCTAATTTATAATATGCTTGTTTGCATAGTGTGCGTTTTACACAGTTTTTAAATTTCGTCTCATTTAGTTCTAGTATATGTGGCGGTATTTTGTTATAAAACTTTAAACAGTATCCCATGAAAGATGTTGCTACTTTAGCAAGTCTGAAACCTGGTTGAACTAACTGATTCCTATTTCTAGTGACATAGTTATGTCTGTCGCCTCGTTTACTGAAAAGATGTAGATTCTTTCTAACGTACATAATATTTTCATAAATATATTGACAAGGGACCGTCATGATGTTAATTTCTTTAAACAGTTCTCTTAGAGAATCTCTCCGGCGCAGATGGTAAATGGCTCTGATGGCTCTTTTCTGCAAAATGAAAATAGACTCGATGTCAGCAGCCCGTCCCCAAAGTAAAATACCGTAAGACATTATACTGTGAAAATAACTAAAATAGACTAGTCTAGCGGTTTCAACATCTGTAAACTGGCGAATTTTTCTAACAGCATATGCTGCCGAACTTAGCCTTCCTGCAAGAGATGTTAAATGAGGACCCCATTGTAACCTTGAGTCTAGCCTAATCCCCAGGAAAACTGCTTCTTCGACTAATTCTAGTTTCTCCTTGTTCAATATTATGTCACAATTATTACTTTTGACATTTGGTAAAGTGAATCGAATGCACTTCGTTTTTTTCTCATTTAACACTAGATTATTAGCAGTGAACCAATCATGTACCTTCATTAGAGCGTTATTTACATTGTCAAGATTGTTTGCATGTCTATTTACTTTAAAAATCAAAGATGTATCGTCAGCAAACAACACCATATTGAGTTTATTTTCTAAAATATAGGGCAAATCATTTATATAAACTAGAAATAAGAAAGGACCCAAAATTGAGCCTTGTGGTACCCCCATTTTCACGATTAATCCTGTTGAATTTTTGCCGTTTATATGAACTAGCTGCTGTCTTTCATTTAAAAACGATTTTACTAAGTTCAAGGCTGTTTTACTTAGTCCGTAATGCTCTAGTTTCAGGAGTAATGTCTCATGACTCACACAATCAAACGCTTTCGATAGGTCGCAGAAGATACCTATGGCATCTTGCGCCTCTTCCCACGCATTGAAGATATGTTTTAATAAAGTTACACCAGCGTCAGTTGTACAGCGCCCCTTGGTGAAACCGTACTGTTTGTCATGTAAAATATTATTCTCATTAAAGTGACTGAGCATTTGATTTAGCATAACCTTTTCAAACACCTTGCTGAAAACCGGCAACACAGAATGTACCTTATGTATTGTGTTTATTATGTTAGCCCTTGTATATCGGTCTAATGAATGTCACATACGAATCATAAAATCTAAAGCTATAATTCTCAATTCTTTATTGCATACCATAATATGTTTTTTCGATTCTTTAAGAACTGACATATTGAAGATAATTGACCCTTGAATCCTGAAGGATTGTACATGTGTTAGGTTAAAAACTTCCGAAAGCCTTGCGCAGTTTAGTATGGCATCGTCACCGCTAATGAAATTAAAAAAATAATAATTAGGAACAGTCGTTATCCCACATGCAAATGGTAATTGTTGAAAATACATATACTAGACATCATAGAAATATATAAAACAGTTGTTTATTATATATCTATGCTAGTCATACTCAGTCAGTCACGTTAACGATGAATTTGTTTATATTAAAACAAGAGTTT
This sequence comes from Ceramica pisi, assembly GCA_963859965.1. Lineage (NCBI taxonomy): Eukaryota > Metazoa > Arthropoda > Insecta > Lepidoptera > Noctuidae > Ceramica > Ceramica pisi. The sequence continues at coordinate 35,435,143 of OY982527.1, read as the reverse complement.
TGTCACTCACTGATTAATCCATCTCCGCCAAGGAATACAACAAATATCGTCGTTAAAAGTCAGTGTCGGTATATTGCTAAGGCATTTTTAGGATGGGAAATCATAAAATGACTCCTCCCCCCCCGCACCTCCTCTGTGCGGAGCAGAAGTGTCAGAGTCTTACTGACTAAAGCCCATCCGTGTTCCTCCTAGTACCCTTTGCGTTCCAGGGCTGCGGTGACTCTATCGAAAAACTTCCGCAATCCTGCTCCTATGATGTTATAACCTGCATCGATACATGGGCTGTCCAACAATAAACTAATTTTTATATCGAACTAGGTACCTTAAGTTCTAAGATCAGCGCGTTCAACTAAACAATCGAACTCTTTATAGTTTTATAATCTTATCTTTCTTATATATAAAAATGAATTGCTGTTCGTTAGTCTCGCTAAAACTCGAGAACGTCTGGGCCGATTTCGGTAATTCTTTTTTTGTTTAGTTCGCCTGAATACAGGGAAGGTTTATAAGCAAAAAAAATGGGTGGTTGACGGGAGCGAAGCCGCGGGGGACAGCTAGTAATATATAAAAATCTCGTGTCACAGTGTTTGTTATCGAACTATTCCGAAATGGCTTGACCGATTTTTAGGGTTCCGTAGCCAAATGGCAAAAACGGAACCCTTATAGATTCGTCATATCTGTCTGTCTGTCTGTCTGTCCGTCCGTCCGTCCGTCCGTCCGTATGTCACAGCCACTTTTCTCCGAAACTATAAGAACTATGCTGTTGAAATTTAGTAAGTAGATGTATTTCGTGAACCGCATAAAGATGTTCATACAAGAATAGAATAAAACAATAAATTTTGGGGGTCCCCATACTTAGAACTGAAACTCTCTTTTTCATCAAACCCATACATTTGGGGTATCTATGGATAGGTCTTCAAAAATGATATTGAGGTTTCTAATATCATTTTTTTAAAACTGAACAGTTTACGCGAGAGACACTTCCAAAGTGGTAAAATGAGTGTGGCCCCCTTAACTTCTAAAATAAGAGAATGATAAAACTAAAAAAAATACATGATGTACCTACATTACCATGTAAACTACCAGCGAAAATTGGTTTGAACGAGAGCTAGTAAGTAGTTTTTTTTAATCTATACTAATATTATAAAGCAGAGAGAGAGTTTGTTTGTTTGTTTGTTTGGTTGAACGCGCTAATCTCAGGAACTACTGGTCCCATTTGAAAAATTCTTTCAGTGTAAGATAGCCCAATTATCGAGGAAGGCTATAGGCTATATAACATCACGCTAAGACAAATAGGAGCGGAGCAGTAACCCTGCGCTGACCCGCGCAGACGAAGTTGCGCGGGTCAGCTAGTACGTCATAAATCGTAAATCGCAACTTCTGCTTACGGAACCCTCAGTGCGCGAGTACGACTCGCACTTGGCCAGTTTTTTTCATTAACACTCCGCTCCCATGATCTTATAGCATATAGCCTGCCTCGATACATGGGCTGTCCAACAATAAACTAATTTTTACATCGAACTAGGTACCTTAAGTTCCTAAGATCAGCGCGTTCAACTAAACAATCGGACTCTTTAGCTTTATAATCTTCTAATATTTAAAAATCTCGTGTCACAGTGTTTGTTATCGAACTCCTCCGAAACGGCTTGACTGATTTTTTGAAATTTTTGGTGGATATGTGGAACGTTTGAGAAATAGGTCGTAGGCTATTTTTATTTAGGTATATGGCAAAACAAAGTTTGCCTGGTCAGCTTGTGTTAGTATAGATTTGAGATAAGGAAGAAAATATAACTATTAAAAGTCAGTACATATGTTATCCCAATCAAAAGCGAAACCGCAGCACTTTTCTAGAGTTGTCTATTACATCACACTGCGGAAACCTAGTTTTCCTAAAGTTGATATACTCAAATGGCTATCGCGCCGCGATAGACTAGAAAATTCGTGAAACCCGAAGTCTTTTTATAGATTAACTAGCTTTTGGCCGTGAATTCGTACGCGCATATCCCGATTTTTCTCTGTTCCCGAGGTATTTTTGAAAATCCTTAGTGCTTCCCTACGGGGTGTAGGGAAGCTGCATGCCATACTGCAGCTTTCTACGGCCAGTACTTTCGGCGGTGCGTTGTTTCTGAGTCACGCAGTAACGGAAGAATTTTATATACATATATTGATACACAAACTGACCCGCGCAACTTCATTTGCGTCGAATTTTTCATTAATGCTCCGCTCTCATTGGTCTTAGCGTGATGTTATATAACTTATAGCCTTCCTCGATAAATGGGCTTTCCTATACTAAAATATTTTTTTCAGTTCGAACAGTTCCTGATATTAACGCGTTCAGCCAAACAAACATCAGCTTTATAATATACTAGCTGACCCGCGCAACTTCGTCGGCGTCACATTTTTTTTATTTGTGAATCTAAACCAATAACATACACATGTACAGTACAATTATATATATAAAGATTAAAGTACATAAATTCTTAAAGCAGATGAAGATCAATGCTTAGATCCATCCAGCTGTTTTATTTTTGTAACGTATTAAAACTCATCCTGTCGTAATTGATAAAAAATAAGAAAAAAGATCTTCTGAATTGATATCATACATTTCCAACTACTTGTTGATCTTGAACACTGAAATCGTAGTTCTACGGCAGCAGTACGGCCATACCCGTCTTCATTGGGACTCCCGGCATTCACCGTACAAACGATCACCATTATTCTTTCCAGTTCCAAGGGGTATTTCCTACAACCTTTTTAGTTGACGCTGACGTCTACTTCTTACTCGTATAATCTACCTCCGTGCCAAATTTTATCTTAATGGGTCAATTAGTTTTCGAGATTTTGTGACTAATCAGTGAATGAATGAGTAACCTTTCGATTATAGAAGCTAGCAGAGGATATGATTTGATTCGTTTTGGTCTCTAATTACTAAAGTGGATAAGTATGAGGTATTCCTGTAGCGGTGTTTTATTAAATCTATATTTACTTTATATTATAAATGCAAATTTGAAATTGGAGTTTTTGTTACTCAATCAATTCAGAACGCCTGAACAGTTTGGCACGGAAGTAGATTATAGTCTGGAAAAACACAAAGTGTACTTTTTATCCCGGGAGGATCCCTTGGAATAATTTTAGACACTAACGTGGCCGGAGCCGAAGGCGGCAGCTAGTTCAATAATGATCAAATATGTTTCATGGTCAAAAATTGAATTATTGCACATGTCAATGTATTCATTAAATATATTCAACAAACCAAGTTGAATAAAAATAATACATTAATTACCAAAAACAAGGTAATAGATCAGTGTACCTTTGAACCCTGCAATATCTGAAAGCCTAGAACAATAGTAAAGAAATTACTGTTTCAATTAAAACATAGATCTCTTTCTCCTGCGAAGAAAGTTATTTGCAGACAGAAATAAAATCCAGCCAGTTCTGCTGGGCAGCCATTAAACTAAGACCAATAATTAAGAATATAATTACACAAGGAATAAAGCATAAAGTTCATTCGTCCGCTCTGAAATTCTATGAAAAGCAGATCAGTGTACCTTTGAACCCTGCAATATCTTGTACCTTTGAACCCTGCAATATCTGAAAGCCTAGAACAATAGTAAAGAAATTACTGTTTCAATTAAAACATAGATCTCTTTCTCCTGCGAAGAAAGTTATTTGCAGACAGAAATAAAATCCAGCCAGTTCTGCTGGGCAGCCATTAAACTAAGACCAATAATTAAGAATATAATTACACAAGGAATAAAGCATAAAGTTCATTCGTCCGCTCTGAAATTCTATGAAAAGCCAGGCTATGTTTAAAAGACAGCGATATCACAATGCAATGTGCTCAAGATACGACAAAAGGTCAAAAGCCTAATTTAATGACTTGAAATTTTGAAAGTACTGTAAATAAAAAGAAAAATGTTCTAAATGTTAGAGGATCCTAGGGGCCTAGGGGTTTTCACCTTGGGCTTTTGTTACAGTGAATGAAATTTAAAAAGTCAAAATGGAATGGTTAGCTAATATTATGCATAAAAAAGTTTACCTATTAAAAATTGTGGTCTTTATTGAAAAAAAAAAACGTAATTCGTTAAGAGCGCTTTCACATTTTTTCTTGTGTTTTAGCGTTTTATTCGAATTTTGATGTGTGATTTTGCTTTAGATATAGCCTTAAAAAAAATAAAAATATGCCTAAGACAGTTTTGTCAAAGCGCTCTTTCAAAATCGAATTGCTCAGGTTGACTAAAGTTGAATACCGCACGTCACAAGATTATATTGATTTTCAACAATTATTTAAAAATATTTACTTTACTTTTAATTAGACCAATTTTTTTTTCGAGCAATATAGCAATGCCACCTTAATTATTAAATATTTTTTATTTGAATTTTGATTATAATTTCATAGATAAAAATTATAGTTTCGTACGGAAAATTGTCAATAACTCTCAGTTTTACAGAATTATTTTTGGTGTATTACTGTATGAATCGTAATAAATTGATTTGAACATTCCAAAGTAGAAGATACAGTTGTACCGTGGACATTTTTATAAACGATTAAATTATAATATCTTCGGTGTACCAAGGTATCAAAAGATACCCTAAAGCAACGTTTTGTGAAACATCCTTTGCGGAGTCAAGGATTTTACTGATGTACGTGAACAAATTGAAATATTTATTTAAAACACTCCCAAGATAAATGATCAAACTATCTTAGGCATATTTTTTTTTTTTTTTTTTTAAGGCTATATCCAAAGCAAAATTCGAATAAAACGCTAAAATTCAAGAAAAAATGTGAAAGCCCTCTTAAGTAGTTGTTGACGGGAGCGAAGCCGCGGGGGACAGCTAGTCAATAAATAAATAAAAGTTGTTCCTAATGATGACACTACAATGATCGTTTTTCAGGTACTCATTGCGTTTATTCTGTTACACGTTGCAAGTAGTATAATAAGTAGGTATGTAGATAGATACAATGTCAAAATTTTATCATACGATTTGATAAACATGCAGTATAATTAGAAAAAAAAATGCTTTTCAGGAGCGAAACCTTGCTCTCTGTGCCCCAACATGCAACCCAAGTGAGTTAGTTATATGCTACCACTAACGATACTTTGGAAGTGGCAATGTTTTGGGCCACCCAAATCTCTAATATTATAAAGCAGAATAGTTTGTTTGTTTGGTTGAACGCGCTAATCTCAAGAACTACTGGTCCGATTTGAAAAATTCTTTCAGTGTTAGATAGCCTATTTATCGGGGAAGGCTATATATCATCACGCTAAGACCTATAAGAGCGGAGCAGTAATGAAAAATGTTACGCAGACGACGTTGCACGGGTCAGCTAGTTTAAAATACTCTCGTGCCAGCGACACGAAGAAGAAGGAATCGAATGAATTGTCCTCCGCAGCGCAAGCTACTCTGTTAGCTAGAAAACAACGAATATATTATATTTCCAGTCAATTTGGTTATGTTTTCCAGGGTACAATACGGGGTGGCCCCTTTGTGAACATTTTCATCAAAACGAAAGTTCTGCGTTCCGAACTCTCTCCAGTCCGGTTTTTTCATGTTCAACGGACTATCCGTTGTTTTATTATGCTCAAAGCAGTGTTAATAAACTTATTTCCATCCAATGTCAACGGAAAACCAGTTCCCGAAGCATGGCTCACAGTCACAGGGCATAGAGTAAATTTGCCTACCTCTGTGCTGGAACAATGCATTTGTTCATTCATTTCACTGTCATGGCTAGGATTACGTTAGCCTTTGATGTGGACTCCATTGTTAGGGATTTTTGCCTGCCAAATCCTGCAATCTGAACTGAAAAAGTAGTGAGGCTGACTCAGATGCTTGGATTAAGTTATTGTAACAAAAACACTGGGTTTTTCACGTGACTGGATGCATGGATAAATAAAATTGAAGCCACAATACTAGGTTGCTTGCTACGCGCTGACGACGCACGTTTTACGGAGGCTTCCGGCGACTGGGACCGCAATTAACTAGGACCGCGGTCCCAGTTGCCGGATCCGTAAAAAATAAATATTTTTCTTCCGGCGACTGGGACCACTCATAAATGATAACTGAAATCAAAAAATGTACAGTCAAACGAAAAATTTTTAGATGCAATCATTGAAGAAAAATCCTTTTTGATTTAAAAACATCATTTATTGATATTTAAAAAACAGCCTCTGACTACAGAACGCGCGCTCACGGCGCTGTAGATAGTAAAAAAAAACCGGCCAAGTGCGAGTCGGACTCGCGCACCGAGGGTTCCGTACAAACCTGTAGGTATATATTATAAGCAAAAGTTGCGATTTACGATTTATGACGTATTAAAAAAAAACTACTTACTAGATCATGTTCAAACCAATTTTCGCTGGTAGTTTACATGGTAATATACATCATATATATTTTTTAGATTTATCATTATCTTATTTTAGAAGTTACGGGGGGGGGACACATTTTACCACTTTGGAAGTATCTCTCTCGCAAACTGTTCAGTTTAGAAAAAAATCATATTAGAAACCTCAATATCATTTTTGAAGACCTATCCATAGATCGGCAGCCGAAGAACAGGACTCAAATGGTATTGTGAACGGAAGCTGCGGGCTGAGGCACTCTTCTGACCTACCACCCATAAAACAATATGGGTTGAGTTGTGGAAGTATACCCCACACGTATGGGTTACTGTTTTTTTTTGAGTTTCAGTTCTAAGGGCGGGTTGTTTCAACTACACTTAACGCACGCGTAAACGTTAAAAATGGTGCTAACTATCGTCAAATCAAAAAATTGGGTTGTTTCACAAAATGTCAGCGTTAACGCACGTAAAATATAACGTTTACGTTAACAGATGGTCTGAGCACTGATTAACGTTACTTTAGTTGCGTCAAATAGAACAATATTGTGAAATTTCTTTTGAATTCCTGAATGCCAGTTCTTCTGATGACACAAATTAGTGGTGGAATGCAAAAAAAAGCTATTTAGGTAGGACCCGTGTCAATAACTTAGCTATTGGGATGAGCAGGAATTTATACCAGAATGTTTTGAAACAACGCTTCTAATTTAACGAACGTCAAACATCGTCCGTAATCGTAACTTTTTGACGTACGTATGTTACGTTAACCAACTGTTTGATACAACCCGCCCTAAGTATGGGGACCCCAAAATTTATTGTTTTTTTTCTATTTTCGTGTAAAAATCTTAATGCGGTTCACAGAATACATCTACTTACCAAGTTTCAACAGCACAGCTCTTAGAGTTTCGGAGAAAAGTGGCTGTGACATACGGACGGACGGACAGACAGACAGACATGACGAATCTATAAAGGTTCCGTTTTTGCCATTTGTCTACGGAACCCTAAAAAGCAGTACTGTCTGCGTCTGAATTTCGTTTAAAGCGCATTAGTGCGCGTCATATACACGTCGTCGGCTCCTTGAAAAAACGCTGTGTGAAGAGGGTCTTAGTCCGCTTTTTGCAAATTCCATTTTGTCTTACAATTTTCTTAGTTATAAATGTAAAGAGTTCTTGTCTTCGCCACTAGAGTTGGCTCTAGTGGCATCTACTAGAGGGAAAAGCGGCTTTGTTTTATACAATGTAAAGATTTAGATGTGTTTCGAATTCCACTCACTGACTCAGGTAAATTGAATCGTGTTAAAATGCAACTTGTTACAAGTAAAACCACTTTATTATGTTCTAAATACTAATTCGATACATTTCAAACTATTGCCTCGATAATGCCAAACAATGGAAAAACATTTTGCCTTTGCCACAGAGCTCGAATAATATGCCTTGGCGGCCGATGCTGGAGACCGCATCGTCAACACTTACCATACAAAGTGTCAGTGAGTATCACTCATAGAAACTGACAAACTGTGACAATAGGCTAGTTTCCACCATCCACAAATTGCAAAACTATTTAGTCCGTCAGTTAGAGTATTAAAAAATAATGGACACGTATTTTTTGTTTTTATAAATCAATAAATATTGACAAAGATAAAACGCATCAAACCTCGGGAGTGTTCGTGACGTCACAACCCGCTTAAAATTATGGCATGGCGTGACGTACTGGGAATTTTAAAAGCGTCATAACTTCGTCAATTTTGGTTCCCGTAACAAAAGAAAAAATACGGGTCAAATATTTTTTGATAATCTAACTGACGGACTAATTAGATTTTTTCAGGACACAAGCCCATTCTGGCTAGGTACGGCTCTAATCTCCGAAATCCTGTACTGGCACCTAGTCCTTCCCGCCCTGGATTTTCGCGGTTGCAAATTGTATTCACAAACCTTTCTCATTTATCGCCTATCGTGCTTTATTTTGTGAAAACAGTATCAAATAAGAAACATTTTCGTCACTTTCCCATTTCTCCCTCTTTAAGTTGCGTTTTTAGCGGATGCTTACATTATTAAATAAACCTATGTTCAAAATTTCACCTTTCAAGTAGTTCTGTGCTTTTATAGTCAGTCTGGACGAACGATTTTATAACCATAAATATAATATAAATAAGAAAGGGGCTTTAGTTTCAGCCGGCGGCGGCGCGCGGCGGCGCAGTGTAGCAATTCCGTGTTCTGTGGCCGTTGCTTTTGACCATTACCGTATGTCTGATTGATTTTTGCTACAGCCAGGGTAAAATTATTTCATGCTATGATGTGTTAACTAGTTGAGTGGACATTGTTCAGTGAAATTCACCCGATATTAGCTCTAATGAAAGCTAATCTCGCTGCGGTAGCGAACGAATTGCTCGACGATTTCACAACTCGCTGTTTGTCTTACGATCTAAAACTCCGTTTGATTGAATATCTTAATATTTGCTTTTGAATAGGACTGTTTGTCTGATGGAGCTTTCCTACAGCCAGCGTAAAATTATTTCGTGGTATGATTGTGTTACTAGTTAAGTGGACATTGTTCAGAGAATTTCACCCGATATAAGTGCTATTGAAAGCCAATCTCGCTGCGGTAACGAACGAATTGCCCGATATTTTCACTACTCGCTGTTTGTCTTACGATCTAAAACTCCGGTTGATTGACTAACTTAATATTTGCTTTTGAATAGGACCGTTTGTCTGATGGAGCTTTTCTACAGCCAGCGTAAAATTAAGTATTTCGTGCTATGATTGTGTGACTAGTTAAGTGGACATTGTTCAGTGAAATTCACCCGATATAAGTGCTATTGAAAGGCAATCTCGCTGCGGTAACGAACGAATTGCCCGAGATTTTCACTACTCGCTGTTTTTTTATTGAACTAAGACTGCGTTTAGTTGAATATCTTTCAGTGTCTTAAATTAACGAGCTTAGTGTGGTAGTATTTAGTTGCGTTTACTTAGAGTGATTACCTACTATACCTGTGCCATATAAATCAATGTCACCGGAAAATAGCAGACTCCGTAAGATTGTAAAATGTGGCGTGAAAGTGTAAACTTTTTTTTTCTAAATAAGACTAAGTTGTATTGGAAACTATTGAATTTGGAATATATTATAATATAAAAACGATTTTTTCATAATATTTCGAAAAATATAATCTTATCAAGATTTATTACTATCTTACGAATTCTGCCACTTTCCGGTTATATCTATACTTCTATACTAATATTATAAAGAGGTAACATTTGTTTGTAAGTTTGTAAGTTTGTATGTAGGGGGTAATCTTAGGAACTACTGGTCCGATTTGAAAAATTCTTTCAGTATTAGACAGCCCATTTATCCGGGAAGGTTATACAATAAACCTCATCGAAATTCATTAGTTTGCAATAAATCGGTGGCTTATTTAGAAAAAATATTTTACAATTTACGCGATATTTTACAATCTTACGGCGTTTGCCATTTTCCGGTGGCATGTACAAAACTTGTTGCTTTTCTACATTGCTCAAAGGTTGCCTCAAACTTAAACTCAACAAACTGAGTCGGTTTTAGTAAATCCATTTCAATGGAAAAGGATGGAACATGAAAGATGCAGGAAATGTAATTACATATCTCCACCATCCTGTGGGAACATATTCTACAAATACATATCGTTATGTTTGCTATTCCTATTATACAGGGAAATTGAAAAAATACCCGAAACCTCTTAGGCAGTGAAAGTACACATGATTATAAGCAACTTTTGTTTTGGTAAAACTCCGAAATCTCGAAAAAAATATCAGCTGTTTCATACAAAATGCAGTAGGTATTTAGCCAATGAAAATGTATGAAACAGCTGATATTTTTTTCGAGATTTCGGAGTTTTACCAAAACAAAAGTTGCTTATAATCATGTGTACTTTCACTGCCTAAGAGGTTTCGGGTATTTTTTCAATTTCCCTGTATAATAGGAATAGCAAACATAACGATATGTATTTGTAGAATATGTTCCCACAGGATGGTGGAGATATGTAATTACATTTCCTGCATCTTTCATGTTCCATCCTTTTCCATTGAAATGGATTTACTAAAACCGACTCAGTTTGTTGAGTTTAAGTTTGAGGCAACCTTTGAGCAATGTAGAAAAGCAACAAGTTTTGTACATGCCACCGGAAAATGGCAAACGCCGTAAGATTGTAAAATATCGCGTAAATTGTAAAATATTTTTTCTAAATAAGCCACCGATTTATTGCAAACTAATGAATTTCGATGAGGTTTATTGTATAACCTTCCCGGATAAATGGGCTGTCTAATACTGAAAGAATTTTTCAAATCGGACCAGTAGTTCCTAAGATTACCCCCTACATACAAACTTACAAACTTACAAACAAATGTTACCTCTTTATAATATTAGTATAGAAGTATAGATATAACCGGAAAGTGGCAGAATTCGTAAGATAGTAATAAATCTTGATAAGATTATATTTTTCGAAATATTATGAAAAAATCGTTTTTATATTATAATATATTCCAAATTCAATAGTTTCCAATACAACTTAGTCTTATTTAGAAAAAAAAAGTTTACACTTTCACGCCACATTTTACAATCTTACGGAGTCTGCTATTTTCCGGTGACATTGATTTATATGGCACAGGTATAGTAGGTAATCACTCTAAGTAAACGCAACTAAATACTACCACACTAAGCTCGTTAATTTAAGACACTGAAAGATATTCAACTAAACGCAGTCTTAGTTCAATAAAAAAACAGCGAGTAGTGAAAATCTCGGGCAATTCGTTCGTTACCGCAGCGAGATTGCCTTTCAATAGCACTTATATCGGGTGAATTTCACTGAACAATGTCCACTTAACTAGTCACACAATCATAGCACGAAATACTTAATTTTACGCTGGCTGTAGAAAAGCTCCATCAGACAAACGGTCCTATTCAAAAGCAAATATTAAGTTAGTCAATCAACCGGAGTTTTAGATCGTAAGACAAACAGCGAGTAGTGAAAATATCGGGCAATTCGTTCGTTACCGCAGCGAGATTGGCTTTCAATAGCACTTATATCGGGTGAAATTCTCTGAACAATGTCCACTTAACTAGTAACACAATCATACCACGAAATAATTTTACGCTGGCTGTAGGAAAGCTCCATCAGACAAACAGTCCTATTCAAAAGCAAATATTAAGATATTCAATCAAACGGAGTTTTAGATCGTAAGACAAACAGCGAGTTGTGAAATCGTCGAGCAATTCGTTCGCTACCGCAGCGAGATTAGCTTTCATTAGAGCTAATATCGGGTGAATTTCACTGAACAATGTCCACTCAACTAGTTAACACATCATAGCATGAAATAATTTTACCCTGGCTGTAGCAAAAATCAATCAGACATACGGTAATGGTCAAAAGCAACGGCCACAGAACACGGAATTGCTACACTGCGCCGCCGCGCGCCGCCGCCGGCTGAAACTAAAGCCCCTTTCTTATTTATATTATATTTATGGTTATAAAATCGTTCGTCCAGACTGACTATAAAAGCACAGAACTACTTGAAAGGTGAAATTTTGAACATAGGTTTATTTAATAATGTAAGCATCCGCTAAAAACGCAACTTAAAGAGGGAGAAATGGGAAAGTGACGAAAATGTTTCTTATTTGATACTGTTTTCACAAAATAAAGCACGATAGGCGATAAATGAGAAAGGTTTGTGAATACAATTTGCAACCGCGAAAATCCAGGGCGGGAAGGACTAGGTGCCAGTACAGGATTTCGGAGATTAGAGCCGTACCTAGCCAGAATGGGCTTGTGTCCTGAAAAAATCTAATTAGTCCGTCAGTTAGATTATCAAAAAATATTTGACCCGTATTTTTTCTTTTGTTACGGGAACCAAAATTGACGAAGTTATGACGCTTTTAAAATTCCCAGTACGTCACGCCATGCCATAATTTTAAGCGGGTTGTGACGTCACGAACACTCCCGAGGTTTGATGCGTTTTATCTTTGTCAATATTTATTGATTTATAAAAACAAAAAATACGTGTCCATTATTTTTTAATACTCTAACTGACGGACTAAATAGTTTTGCAATTTGTGGATGGTGGAAACTAGCCTATTGTCACAGTTTGTCAGTTTCTATGAGTGATACTCACTGACACTTTGTATGGTAAGTGTTGACGATGCGGTCTCCAGCATCGGCCGCCAAGGCATATTATTCGAGCTCTGTGGCAAAGGCAAAATGTTTTTCCATTGTTTGGCATTATCGAGGCAATAGTTTGAAATGTATCGAATTAGTATTTAGAACATAATAAAGTGGTTTTACTTGTAACAAGTTGCATTTTAACACGATTCAATTTACCTGAGTCAGTGAGTGGAATTCGAAACACATCTAAATCTTTACATTGTATAAAACAAAGCCGCTTTTCCCTCTAGTAGATGCCACTAGAGCCAACTCTAGTGGCGAAGACAAGAACTCTTTACATTTATAACTAAGAAAATTGTAAGACAAAATGGAATTTGCAAAAAGCGGACTAAGACCCTCTTCACACAGCGTTTTTTCAAGGAGCCGACGACGTGTATATGACGCGCACTAATGCGCTTTAAACGAAATTCAGACGCAGACAGTACTGCTTTTTAGGGTTCCGTAGACAAATGGCAAAAACGGAACCTTTATAGATTCGTCATGTCTGTCTGTCTGTCCGTCCGTCCGTATGTCACAGCCACTTTTCTCCGAAACTCTAAGAGCTGTGCTGTTGAAACTTGGTAAGTAGATGTATTCTGTGAACCGCATTAAGATTTTTACACGAAAATAGAAAAAAAACAATAAATTTTGGGGTCCCCATACTTAGGGCGGGTTGTATCAAACAGTTGGTTAACGTAACATACGTACGTCAAAAAGTTACGATTACGGACGATGTTTGACGTTCGTTAAATTAGAAGCGTTGTTTCAAAACATTCTGGTATAAATTCCTGCTCATCCCAATAGCTAAGTTATTGACACGGGTCCTACCTAAATAGCTTTTTTTTGCATTCCACCACTAATTTGTGTCATCAGAAGAACTGGCATTGAGGAATTCAAAAGAAATTTCACAATATTGTTCTATTTGACGCAACTAAAGTAACGTTAATCAGTGCTCAGACCATCTGTTAACGTAAACGTTATATTTTACGTGCGTTAACGCTGACATTTTGTGAAACAACCCAATTTTTTGATTTGACGATAGTTAGCACCATTTTTAACGTTTACGCGTGCGTTAAGTGTAGTTGAAACAACCCGCCCTTAGAACTGAAACTCAAAAAAAAACAGTAACCCATACGTGTGGGGTATACTTCCACAACTCAACCCATATTGTTTTATGGGTGGTAGGTCAGAAGAGTGCCTCAGCCCGCAGCTTCCGTTCACAATACCATTTGAGTCCTGTTCTTCGGCTGCCGATCTATGGATAGGTCTTCAAAAATGATATTGAGGTTTCTAATATGATTTTTTTCTAAACTGAACAGTTTGCGAGAGAGATACTTCCAAAGTGGTAAAATGTGTCCCCCCCCCGTAACTTCTAAAATAAGATAATGATAAATCTAAAAAATATATATGATGTATATTACCATGTAAACTACCAGCGAAAATTGGTTTGAACATGATCTAGTAAGTAGTTTTTTTTTAATACGTCATAAATCGTAAATCGCAACTTTTGCTTATAATATATACCTACAGGTTTGTACGGAACCCTCGGTGCGCGAGTCCGACTCGCACTTGGCCGGTTTTTTTTTACTATCTACAGCGCCGTGAGCGCGCGTTCTGTAGTCAGAGGCTGTTTTTTAAATATCAATAAATGATGTTTTTAAATCAAAAAGGATTTTTCTTCAATGATTGCATCTAAAAATTTTTCGTTTGACTGTACATTTTTTGATTTCAGTTATCATTTATGAGTGGTCCCAGTCGCCGGAAGAAAAATATTTATTTTTTACGGATCCGGCAACTGGGACCGCGGTCCTAGTTAATTGCGGTCCCAGTCGCCGGAAGCCTCCGTAAAACGTGCGTCGTCAGCGCGTAGCAAGCAACCTAGTATTGTGGCTTCAATTTTATTTATCCATGCATCCAGTCACGTGAAAAACCCAGTGTTTTTGTTACAATAACTTAATCCAAGCATCTGAGTCAGCCTCACTACTTTTTCAGTTCAGATTGCAGGATTTGGCAGGCAAAAATCCCTAACAATGGAGTCCACATCAAAGGCTAACGTAATCCTAGCCATGACAGTGAAATGAATGAACAAATGCATTGTTCCAGCACAGAGGTAGGCAAATTTACTCTATGCCCTGTGACTGTGAGCCATGCTTCGGGAACTGGTTTTCCGTTGACATTGGATGGAAATAAGTTTATTAACACTGCTTTGAGCATAATAAAACAACGGATAGTCCGTTGAACATGAAAAAACCGGACTGGAGAGAGTTCGGAACGCAGAACTTTCGTTTTGATGAAAATGTTCACAAAGGGGCCACCCCGTATTGTACCCTGGAAAACATAACCAAATTGACTGGAAATATAATATATTCGTTGTTTTCTAGCTAACAGAGTAGCTTGCGCTGCGGAGGACAATTCATTCGATTCCTTCTTCTTCGTGTCGCTGGCACGAGAGTATTTTAAACTAGCTGACCCGTGCAACGTCGTCTGCGTAACATTTTTCATTACTGCTCCGCTACTACTACTTCTACTTTCACTGCCTAAGAGGTTTCGGGTATTTTTTCAATTTCCCTGTATAGTAGCGATGCGTTGTTGTGTGTAAATCTAAATTACTATCTTTTCCGATCAGATTCATTTTTGCAGTAAAATTTGCTCTTTTGTTTTAGTCCTCACCCTAAAAAAAAAAAACAAAAGTAATTAAATGTAAAAAATTGTTGCAAATAATCTTATTTTAAGAGTCCTATTACGAATCGTAAATGCTCATTTGCTATTGACGAAGTTACGTTGGTCTGCGTTGGGAGTACATCTATAGTCCGCGAAACAATTTTGATACTTACTAGTCTGAATAGGATTATAGTTTATTAGGGCGCTCGGGCGAGACTCAGGAGCGCGCGCGCTGAATTGACGCAGAATATATAGTACTTTAATTTTATTTATTGTAATTTTGTTTTATTATATTGACAAACGAAAACTAATGAAATGTATTTTTTTTTTTTTTTTTTACTTGATATGGGTTTGCTCTTGACTCTAGTCTTGGTCAGAGATGACAGAGACAAAGTCTACGATGGAGCGAGCTTACCCAGAAGTAGCCTGTAGTATTTATTGTAGATTGAAATTTTATATCATATTAATTTATTTGATAAAATTGTTTTTATTTGGAATATAATGGACGCTGAATCAAGACATTTCTGGCTTAAATTAGGCTTTCTTTACGATTTTTTCCGTGAAAACTCAAGGAATTTAAAGAAATTCTAGAACTCCAATAAACAAGTAAAACATTCAACTTACCTTTTAGTAATTTCAGCTTTTTAAAAGAATTGATTGTAACAATGTGAATTAGACCGTCAAAGTTCCATCGCCGACATTTTTTCTTGCAAACTGAGTTCGTAAAATATTTATAGTAAATTACACGAAAAGAAAAATGAAAATGTGTAACTCTAACTTACAAGAAAGAGACTGGCACTATCGTTATTCATGATCAAATAATTAAAATATCTTACTGCTGCTGATAATTACAGCGTCAAAAATCATGAATTTCCGTAAAAAATGTAATAGGACTCTTAAGTCAAATTTTGGCACGGTTGGCGCAGTGGTTGAGTGGTCGGCCGCTGTGCCGCGTGTCTTGGTTCGATTCCCGCACGGAACAAGTATGGAGTGGATATAGTTGTTCCGGGTCTGGCTGTTTGTGTATGTGACTTGTATGTTTTTAAACGCACCGACGATACAGGAGAAATTCCTAGTGTGGGGCATAAAAAAAAGAATTTGGCTCCCTTTTTCACATTTTTGTTATTGATTTTACCTGGAAAGTGTCCTGCGTTCTAATTGAAATGTAAACAAATATGAAACAAATCCTTACGATTTGTTTCATATTTGTGCGATACACTCTATTAGGTACTAATGAACTTTCTATCTTTGTCATCATATTTTTTATGGTGTTGTATTTTCAATTGATTGAGTTACATAATGCTCGAGGCGACGGTGGCGATGGGCTCTCGTATGCATTCAAGTTCTTGTACACAAGTGCATTAGTAGATACATAGGTTTCAATTAGTCAATACCTTACATAATTATGTGCTTAGTGCTAGTACATGCCAATAGAAAGGCGAATGCCCAGTCTCCATAGTATCCCAGGCCCAAAATGGACATCAAATATTACTATAAATATGGAGCTTTTTTAAATCTTGATAGTTTTGGATATCTAAAAAATATATTCAAATTGACGCCACTATTTTAGAAATATTAAAAAAAAAAACTGTTTTGAGGTTAATTTTCTAACTGAAAAAGTGTAGAACTGAGATAATTTAAGAACAATTTGTTTTTCAATGCTTGTTTATTGATATTATGATAGTCCAGGAGGGGGTTTCTAATATATTTTTATCCAATTGTAGTTGTTATAAATATAAAATAAACACATTTACTATTTTAAATGTCTATATTTTCTTCATTGTCATATACAATCAACAAATCATCTAAAAAAGGCGCAGGAGGGCATATATTCGATTCATATCTTGCCCAGCCTATATACCAAAGCACAGTCATGGTATGTGCACAACAACCTACCGTGCGTTTTCCTATTATGCAATTACAATAATAGCCATCAATTGCCTCTCTGCCAGCATAGTTATTATTTATTTTTATGTACACAAAATATACCTTACGGCTTATATGTCTACTTTGTATTTTGGCACGCAATAGCCAGCAGTTTTCATTAATTAATTCGCTTGGTAGGTTGCTATTTTGTTCTCTGCATATTTCAATACTATACATACCGTTGGCTCTGATATGTTCTCCATAATATGACCTAGCTTGTTTTATTTGATAGGTGCCACAAGCAATTAATATTAATTCGTTCATTGTTAACTGTGGGAAGTCATTTAAATTGTCAGAGCCAACGGTAATATTAACAAATTGAGCCCTCCTGCGATTTAAATTATATTCATTTACATAATCTCCTAACGTATTATGGATATACATTCTTTGATGTATTATTGACAATATTTGAGCAGCATCAGGTCTATCTAGGATCCTAGGATGAAACCTATTAATTAATGCTGCTCCTATTGCAAAATCTTGCAAAATGTGTGTAGATGCTCGATTAAAAAATTCTTGCCGAAACAATTTAAACGCTTGTTTAAATACACCATTCACCACTTCAACAACCCAGCGACAAATGGTAACTTTTCTGGAGTTATTAGCATCAACAGTAGACAATTGTAATTCACCTTCTTGAAGTGATGCTGGAACTTTAACAGAGTACCCACAATCTGTTAGAAGTGGTATTGCATCCCTAAACCCTCGGTCTAATATGAATACATCACCAGGTTCAAAAAATCCCCTCATTGGTGCATTTTGTGAATTAAATTCTTTTTAAGAATTTCTGCATCTGATGTTGTTGCCGGATAAGGCCCCATCACATCTATTATGTATCCATCACTGCAAGTTATAATAAATGGTTTCACTAAATTCCTAAACTTATGAAGAGAGTATGTTTGTTTTTGATATTTATAATTGGAGCTTTTCTGGATGTAGACATAAGTTCCATCCATAATTACAATAGGTTTAACCTGGTTTGTGCTTCCAAATAATCCATTAGGGATTATTAAATTCCTCTGAGCAATGTTTTCTCTATTAATGTGCCCTAGACCTAGGTTTTGTGGTACAAAATCTTGAGTCAGAAGTTCTCTCGCATTATTCATTAGTCTTTCCAAAGTACTTCTAGGTATCTTAAATAACGTAGAAAGTCTTTGATCTGAATCACCAGTTCTCAGCTTTGTTAAATAAGCTGCCAGTCCAGTAGCTCCTCTGTGGCTATTATTTAGCCGAGGAACTTCATCCAATATTCGTCTAAATTGATGTTTAGACATACCAAGCCAATAATAAACTAAATGATCATCACTGTCTTCAATATTTTCAAAATCAATATTATTACCTATCTGATTTTTTAGCAATGATACCAAATCTTCAATGAATATTGCGGTGAAGGTATGGTTTCCATTTTCCACCATTAAACTATCCCACGCACTGTTTCTAAGGTGAAAGTTACAGATACGGCAGTTTGGAGGAACATAAAAAGATAAATCGCATAACAATCTTACACGAATTGATGTAGGAATGTGCATCCTTTCAGTTCCATGGCAGTCCGGAAAAATACAACATCTTTCTGTATTTGCAGCCCTTGTATAACTTGGTAGAATTATTTCCGATTCATTAGTTGCAGCTGAAGATGTTGATGCTGATCCTTGTACAAAATGAATAGCGGCCCTGTCAGCTCTCTGCCAGCAAGGATGACAGATGCGACTTAATGATGAAACCTAAAAGGACATTATTTTATTAATAAATAAATAATACAGTAAACATATTTAACATAAATATTTTAAAAAACATTTGTAAAATATTTTAAAAACTTGCCTCTCGTGGTTGAATCCATTCTATAATGACGTTTCTGATGAGACTTTCTCTATCTGTATCTGTTCTTAATAAGTGACTTCTTATCCGTCTAACAGACCGTCCACAATAAATGCAGCTGTTGTGACGTACAGATCCTTCTGGCTCTTGTTGAGGGGTAAGGCTAGCAGTTACTACCAACCAGCAGTTGTGGCAAACAAGATTATCTCTTGACACCTAAAACAATATTAGTATCGGTAAATAATTAAATGTTGATGTAGGCAATAACAAAATAATTTTATGGTTTGCATATTTACCTGCTGTGGTGCAACCCACTGCTGTATCACGCTTATTTCTTCGGGTTCCAAGGTATGATTTTGAATCTCGGTCAGGTTAAAACCACAATTCACACAATGTTCTTCAGTCATTGTATAAAACGTTATTGATCGGTATCCAAAATCGAATGCAGCCGTGATCCTTGATTCCAAAGCCAAAGTTGTTGTTGAAGGTGAAAACAAAATCCATAAAACAAAGCCAAAGTCGCTGGTAAAAATCCGAATCAAGTCCATAAAGCAAAGCCAGGTCACAGTAAAAGAAATCGAAGAAAAATCAAAACACATCCACATTGAGCGTAAGCAACAAGTGAATTGTCAAAAGTCAGAACTGTCAGATTAAATTCAGTGTTGTCACTATCACGAAAATATGTAAACATTAAATCGATTCATCGATTACTTTTTTAAGTAACCGATTATTAATTTATTTGTCTTTTTTTTAACCAGTGTACTGGTTAAAAAAAAAAAACCTTCTATTTAAGTTATCTATCGTTTAGTTGGATTTTTATTACAATACCAGTAAAGTCCCGTGGGTATATCGTTGACGTTATTGTAAATGTTTATAACTCGATCTAAATCGATTGATTTATGTATGATTTTAACTGGCAATATTTTGTCAGCGTCAAAATCAAAAACTTCTTGTTTATTCATTAGAATTACTTTTTTTTAACGAATTGTTGCAGATTGTAGTGGCGCTCATTTGGAAGAAAGTAAACACATATTTTTTTATGACAAAATTAATGAATAAAGTATTTTTTTTCTAGTCTAATGTCCACTGAGGGCCCCAAATGGGCATTCGCCTTTAATTAGTTGCGGACGACAGCGAGCCTGATTGCAAACAAAGTGATTCTGGACCAGTGTTTACTTATCAATATTCAGGCATCGACAAAAAAATAAATTGAACCCCGAAAACCGGTCGGAAGCAACCGGCGTAAAAATATTTAAATCAAAAGTAACCTCCAGTTGGAAATGTTTTGCTGCGGCGATCAAAAGCTAACTTGAAAATAAAATAGTAACTAATTCGTTTAAAATAAATCTTCTTGATAAAATGCTATTTTCCGCTTTAAAACAATCCCGATCTGTAGTGCATAAATCTTAATTCTTTATTGTACACCAAAACAACTTTTATGATACAGTCATAATAAAGTACAAGTACAAAGGCGAGCTTAACTCAAAGTCGAGTTTCCTCCCAGCAAACCTTTGAGTGATCGAGAAAGTTCATCTTAGAGGGTAGGATCCAGTGTACAAATAATAACTTTAGATAAATATTACTACATACATACATAAATATATATATATCTGGGCAGTTGCCCGTCATCATCAGAATCGGCCATGGCTTCAATAAATAGTAATGTGGATAGGAACCAGCAAAGAATCACTCGAGTCACAATCAACACTTATTTAATAACAAAGTATCTTCCTTAAAGGATCTCACTAATAGTTAATTCACTAGTTGTTAGGAAATCACTTATTTAATCAGTTTTTGAAACAAACAAAGAATTCTCGGAACAAATAGCGATTCGTTGGATGCGTGGTGCGCTGGCCCCTGACGTCCAGAAGAACAACTGACGTTCAAAAATGGCCACGCTGACCATCGCTTCAACGCTCCGCCAGACTGACAGTCGTCAAATCTAGTTCCGACCTATTTTCAATGCGCCGTCACGGCCGGACTGACTATCGACCGTCCTCGGGCGCATCAGATTGCAATCCTGTAACAATCACATAATCGATCGAACAGGTGTCAGTAAATCTATCCGCTCGCCCAACCTGACAAACTATGACTGGTAAACATTTCATTACTCTCATCTCATAGTAACTGTGACTGTGTCAGAACATAAGAAAGCGTGTGTCCTTTCGACCACTCATGGACCGGACGGCACCTTTCTCTAAACAATTAACAAGCATTGCACTCTAAACTCGATCAGCATGTCCTATCGACCAACCCTTAGGTCTGGCCCGGACGATACCGTCGTGTTGCGATCAACTTTCCACACAATATTAACCTGGACCGGACGGGTGTGTCCTTTCGACCAGCCACTAGTGCATGGCCCGGACGACACTGTCCCTTCGACCAGTGAACACTTAAGGTTGGACCGAATGCATGTGTCCCTTCGACCAGCCGCTATCAGCTGCATGGCCCGGACGACATTATCCCTTCGACCACCTTCACAATGCATGTGTCCCTTCGACCAGCCGCTATCAGCTGCATGGCCCGGACGACATTATCCCTTCGACCACCCTCACATTATTCAAAATCAAAATCATCTTTATTCGATGACTGCTCCCAACATAGTTAAGTAGACTTCATGCAAATAATGCTTACAGATACCAGTTAGTTACGGACTGTCTTGCTCTGCGTGAATTTGGACTTCATGCTCAATGGTTTCATGATCTGAGATGTTACTAAGGGTATCAAATGCTGCTGTAAGTGTGTCTGATCCTGCAGAAAGGGTATCGGAGCTTGCAGTTAATGTATCACAACTATTTAGTCTGTCAGGGTGACCATTATCGAGTTCAACGTTTTCCGGCGCCGTCATGGTCTCCTCCTCAATCATCAACCTAGTAGATATTTCAACTAACCCGTCATGACCCCGAGGTAAACGAGATTATTACGCACAGTATCTGGGAACTTACTAGAGAAGCTTTCTTTTATCAAAGAGCAAGACGATCCGCTATCAAATAAAAAGGAGACTGACTCACCGGATGACGTCCTCAAGGTACCCTCGACAACCGTTGTTCGCAGAGATTGACCTCTTTCCTTGCAGCAACTCCACCACCTTTCCCCTTTTCTTGACAGTTGGGTGCTATATGTCCTGGTTTACCGCAAATGTAGCAGGTTACAGTCGAAGTCTTCTCGGGGGCACGTGTGGCAGTTGAGGGATCTTGTTGTTTAGTCGACGCAGAAGAATCTTCTCGTCGCTTTCTACACTCAGCTTGCCGATGTCCAGGGAGTCCACACCAATGACATTTACCGGGAAATCTTGCGTCCGCAATTATTGGTCGCTTGAAATCAGTTTCTTGGGTTTCAGTGACCTCCAATCTTCGCTTTAGTGAAATGCCGCTTAAGATTCTAAATAGCTGAGCTTTGGTAGTGACTGCATGTGCGTTTAACTCACGGCGTATCAAACCATCCTTCTGACATAAGACCGATATGACGAATCCGGTTATAACATCTTCTGGCATTTGGGTCTTAGGTATACATTCGATCATGTTCCACAAGCGTAGGCCAGTTTCTGTTGCGGTTTCCTTTGCTCCAATTTGAAATCGCAATACTTCATCAAAGTAGTCTTGAAATAATTTCGGTCTACAAAATCTGGCCATTAAACTTTGTTTTACAGCCTCCCATGTAAGCTCATTCAAATTTAACTTGGTTAAACAAGAGGCTGCGCGGCCTTTTAGTGCACCGGTAAGAGCCACAAGCAAATCCACACCCTCTAGATGTTTACTCAAGACAATAAGTTCTGTAATCTTGCACCAACCTTCTATATTCGCGTCGGCATCTTCCGGATTAAACTGTACGAGCTGCACTGCACTGGACGGGGTGCTAGCTCTTGCCACTGGCGGTTGCGACGTTGCTAACATACGAGTCAGTAGGGCTTCCATATTATTCAACAACTTCAAGGCGCTATTTTCGTCAGGCGGTCGTTTTTCCACGGTCGGTGGTAGCACATGGGATCCCACTTCTGATCTGGGCAGTTGCCCGTCATCATCAGAATCGGCCATGGCTTCAATAAATAGTAATGTGGATAGGAACCAGCAAAGAATCACTCGAGTCACAATCAACACTTATTTAATAACAAAGTATCTTCCTTAAAGGATCTCACTAATAGTTAATTCACTAGTTGTTAGGAAATCACTTATTTAATCAGTTTTTGAAACAAACAAAGAATTCTCGGAACAAATAGCGATTCGTTGGATGCGTGGTGCGCTGGCCCCTGACGTCCAGAAGAACAACTGACGTTCAAAAATGGCCACGCTGACCATCGCTTCAACGCTCCGCCAGACTGACAGTCGTCAAATCTAGTTCCGACCTATTTTCAATGCGCCGTCATATATATATATATATACTAAAAAAAAACCCATAACGCGACGAAGTTTATAAAATCCAAAGTACTCAAGCCAACAACTGACGAGTGCAGTAAGGCCACGTTTCCACTAGAGTTGTGCTAGGATACGAAGCGAAGGATGAGTTTGTTAACAACCAATAAAATTGCTTTCGCTAAGCGAGGCTAGGTAAATGATGCAGAAAAAAATGTGGATTGAAACTAGATACGAGGTATCGGGCTGATGATATGAAATTAGTGTACGCGTTTGTCCTCAAGAATTTTCCGGCGTTGCCCGAATAGTTGGTGGCTCTTGTTTCAGTAGCCTTTTCCGCTGTTAGACTTGGTCGCACCAGCACGCGGGTAGGAACGCACTGCGCGCATGCGTCGCTGCGTCGCGTGCAGTCGACGTACGCGGCAAGGTACGGCGCGTCACTTCGAATCATCCCTTCAGTACCTTTCGTGACTCCGCCGCGAATAGACTTCATCGTTAGAGGTTGTAGGGAGCCCCCCCCCCCCCCCCTACTTCACCTAGTCAGCCCTCATATACAGGTAAGCTAAGCCTTTCAGTACCTTTTTTTAAAAATAGCTTTTATTTAAAAAATATTTAAAATATTACTTTTCGTAGGAACGGGTAATGTTTTTTTTCCAAGTTTCTTTAATTTTTTTTTTCCCGAAAAATTGGAGCAATATTAATCTTAAAAAAACGCTACTTTTTTAATTACATGGGCTTCATTGTACAATTTAGTTTTTGGCGGCCAACCGCCACAAACTAAGTTCTTATTATAACTTCGTTAACTTTTTGTTGATGGTCTTTGGTCAACTTTTAGCAAGTCCGGAAATATATGGTTTGATCATGCAAGTGAATCAAACTCATAAATAAAATATCGAATAATTTATTTTCAAGAAACTACAATTTAACTTGTGTAATAATTTTTATATTTAGTAAATAATAATTTATTTTACCATTTTATTAAAAACTTATATGTGCTATGGTGTTCATAAGGCGGATTAAATGCTATCAATCAGTATCTACCAGTCGGCATTAAAATTAAAATAAAACCGTCTACGCGTCCACGCGCAGTGTAGGGTTCCGTAGTTTCACATTACAATTGTAACACTTTATTGGTTGGTCGATTTTATCGTTAATTTGTAAAGCCTTTTTAGCTCTTTTAAGTTCGTTATATATGCTAAGGTCATGAATTTTTTCACATTTCAAAAAACTACCGTTTAGCTCTCAGAGGTCACACTTGACTCTATCAAAACTTAGCACTTTAAAGCTGAATATTTCGCAAACGGATCCTTGGTAGAAAAAATGGTTTCGCATACCCTCAATATTTCAAAACAACCTATCCACTCCACTCCATGGGATAGACGGTAAAATAAATCATCGCCACTTTACGTCTAGGGATTAAAAAAACCTTTAAAAATTTTTTTTTTTTTTTTCAATATTATTTTCACCGATTTGTCGGCGTAATTATTATGCATAGGTACCCATACCAAATTCCAACTTTCTAGTGCTAAGCGTTTCTGAGCTAAATAATCTGCAGACAGAGACAGCCGGACGTGTCGGAACTCGTTGATTCGTGGAACCCTAAAAAGAAATGCTAAAACTTGTATGTAACGGAAAAAAAATAATATATACCGAAATGTGAAATAAGGATTTTTGAATATATACGAGCTATAAAAATAAATGTACAACTTTATTGAATGCTGGCTGACAAAGTTTTTAAAAGTTGAGTTAAACTACAGATGAGAAAATCTGAGCAGTTTTGATCACACTATGAAAGCTTCACGAACTCGCGCATAGTTACTTTGACACAGTGCGATTTCATTAAGCTGGTCTGCACAATAGATTCATGTGGAATGTAACACTTGTGACATTCGACACATAAGTACCTACTGCATCGGGTTTGACAAGAATAGTTTAGCCTCGACACGCACGGATTGATTAATTACGAGGTTTGTCGCATTCGCGAACTGCAAGCGGCACTGCGTTTCCAGCTTTATTTAATTAAGGTGCCCGCCGACGGGCGCGGCACGACCTATGTCGAAGGGTGGGGAATTAAATAATTTATAAAATTTGCACTGCTAGCGGATGCTAGTAGTGCAAATATACAATTGACTTTAGAGTTTATTTGGCAAGATAGATATATCTCTCTGTTATGCCAAAATAACACACACTTAATGTTTTTCGTTTCGAGGGAGTAATTCTTTTTTACGGATAATTGTATCTGATAGAAAGGTAAAAAAAAAATAACTTAAATCCGTTTCTTTGTCTATCTCAACGTCAAATAATAGGGAGTAGTGATGAGTGAGATGCATATTTCGAATTATTTTCGAACAAATAGTCTTCAGTTGTCTCCTGCAAAAGTCAATTGAGAACCGCCGCAAGTGACAGACTCTTTACGGCAAACAAAGAAAGCGATCTTTCGTAAATTAGATGAAATTAAATCAGTAAGGTCAAATCTTTTAACAAGTGATACATTTGTATTTTATGTACCGTGTTAAATTCGAACCGAAGGACTGTTATTTCATTATTAATAGATTTTGCCTGAGACTTCGTACGTCCATATGCCGCTTATTTTTTCGTAAAAATAAGCGGGACAGATAGGCATCTATAGGTACCGTTCCTCATGAATGTGGCTTTCATACACAAAAATCATTTTCCGAACCCGACTGGTAGTTAGTTGTTATTTTTCATAGTTTAGAGTGTTAAAAAACAAACAATCTCTTCAGCTTTATTATTAGGGATAGGTATTAAAGATTTTATTTTAAAGCCAAACTTTTAAGTGACATCCTAACGTTGAATCTCTCTCACAATTGTTGGTTAACGCCGAACATAGTTTTCACAGGGACTGGACAGTTTGGAATTTTAATATAGAAGAGCCAGGAACATATATTAGGCAGGACGACTGATTTTTACCAATAATTTAAATTGTACAGCCAGTAGCCAGTTTTTGGGCAAATTCCCGTCTTGTTAGGTGTGCTGTCTACGTCGAACTAGTCGGAGGGATAGTATTTTCAGATTAAGAGTTAGTAAATTTATTTTGATCTAGCTGACTCGTGCCCACTTCGTTGGACGGTATTTTTGCTACAAATAACGTGACTTTATATTAGTAAAAGAATTTTCAATATCAGTTAAGAGATTACCCCACAACAACCTCACAAACTCACAAAATACCTCTTTATATTAGTATAGAAGTATCCAGTTTTCCAGCTTTTGTCCATTACATTGGATCAATTTGGATCTCTCTTTGCGTTAAACTGAAATAAGTTAGCCTTATTTTTTACTAAACAATACTTATGTTGTGTTTATAATCCCAATAACATGACCTGGCTCATAAATACATGTATTAATTATTATACCAAAAAATACTTATGTTGTGTTTATAATCCCAGTAACATGACCTGTCTCCTAAATAGATGTATTAATTAGCAATATTTAGTACTATAGCTTGGAGTCTTGGAGGACTTTTTTTTTACTTCGTTTTATTAAATACTAGCTGTCCCCCTCGGCTTCGCTCCCGTTTAACCCGCATAGTTCCCGTTCCCGTAGGATTTCAGGGATAAAAAATCCTATGTCCGTCTTCTGGTTCTAAGCTACCTCACCACCAATTTTCAGATAAATCGATTCAGCCGTTCTTGAGTTATAAATAGTGTAACTAACACGACTTTCTTTTATATATTTGACATCTAGTATTGAAGTAGACATAAAAATATTTTTTTCCGGTGAAAGTGTGTAAAAGTATACTTCTACTCACTTTCACCAGCAAACCAATTTGTTCAAACTTATACTATAAACCTAATTTCAATTTATACTATTTCAAAAGCTTAAACATACCAGTTAACTTTAAACCACTGAATTTATGTAAACCCGCTTCCACTTAAGACTTGCGCCCGTAGCGGTCCTTAGATTGTCGGCCGAACCAGCAAAGCCCGAGTCATTAGGCCGCGGACTGGGTTCGTGTCCGCGGCTTAGCAGACGCGTAAATGGTGATGCGTTTCTCTTACGCATACACCACTGACAAGCCTCTTATCTCTTAGTGTGTGGCGTTGGGGCCGCGTGGAAGCTGCGTTACAACTAATAGTTTTAATACAATAATACAAAAACTGGCCAAGTGCGAGTCATACTCGCACACTGAGGGTTCCGTAAGCAGAAGTTGCGATTTACGATTTATGACGAATTAAAAAAAAATTACTTTCTAGATCTCGTTCAAACCAATTTTCGCTGGTAGTTTACATGGTAATGTTTTATCATTCTCATAATTTAGAAGTTAAGGGGGGGGGGGGGACAAACATTTTACCACTTTGGAAGTGTCTGTAGCGCAAACTATTCAGTTTAGAAAAAAATGATCTTAGAAACCTCAATATCATTTTTGAAGAGCTATTCAGAGATACGCCACACGTATGGGTACGATGAAAATTTCAGTTTCAGTTCTAAGTATGGGGACCCCCAAAAAATTTTTTTTTTCCTATTTTTGTACTTATAAAAATCTTTATGCGGTTCACGAAATACATCTACTTACCAAATTTCAACAGCATAGCTCTTAAGGTTTCAGAGAAAAGTGGCTGTGACATACGGACGGACGGACAGACAGACAGACAGACATGACGAATCTATAAGGGTTCCGTTTTTGCCATTTGGCTACGGAACCCTAAAAACGGATTACGATAAGAGTGCCAATTCTACTAATTTCCAAATAACGTTCGCATTCGCAGCTGCAATTTGTCAAAAATTTATCGAAATTAAGGTTTTTTTGATATAATATCTATACGAAAATGAGGACCGGACTTACTGTGCTGTCACCCAAATTACTGAAATTAATAGGTATTTAGTATTGTATTTAATTTGTCACGCTACGGTTTCCTGTCGGTGAGACTACGTCTTGATGTCTTCGGGCGGCGGCGTTTCAAAGCGACGTCCAAGATTTGCTGGACCATGGCTGGACCAATGCGAAAATACAGGATCTTTTTGGATACGCAAAATTCTATTCTTTTATCCGATTACTACGTGACTCTATTTTTTTTGTTCAGTAGGCATTTTAGTTTCATATCTATCGGCTCCTGATAAACGTTCAATAAAGTACATTGATCTTTCCCTAATATCCCTTCGTAGATACTAGAAGAATAAATTATAACCCATTTTTTCATTACTAAACAACGTAAAGGATCACGATAGAAGTCGATTCAGGACAGCTTTATGTCATGATTCCGGTTTTTGGTATTAAGAAAGTCAATAAATGTATGTGGGCAGTGACCGAAATTGCAGGGTATCTGACGTCTACCACAGCTAATTAATTACTTTTCGGATTACGATTTAAATATCGTTGCCAAGCCACCACATTACAAAATAATGAACGTCCTTGCTAGAAATCATACAAGTGTTAATTAAAAAATTTAAGAGCCTTATTCGTCGGCATTAAAAACGTTTCTAAGAAATAAAATGAGAGCCAAATTTTTTAAGAGCTGTTAAATCTTTACACGGTCTTTATTTCAAGAGGAGTCAATACTGTTCCCGGCCGTATAATAGTGGCTATAAAGGCGCTAACACGGGCAATTTTTGGAGCAATTATTGCTCGGCAAAACATGGATATGGAGTAATTTAGTGGAGCAATCTGCAGCAACTCCAAAAAAAGGCGAAAATATTTCCGTCAAAATTGGTTTTAATTGCTCGATACATTCTATAAGAAATATAGATTGTTTATTGTTAATTTTAGGGTTCCGTAGGTCAAAAGAAAAAACGGAACCCCTATAGGATCACTTTGTGGTCCGTCCGTCTGTCTCCCCGCCCCGTATCGAGTTGAAATGAAAACTATTTTTTATTCAGGTCTACAGTCCCTTGAACCTGTAAAAAAATCAAACTTCTAAGTCTATGTTAAAATAAGATGCGGTCGTTTATGCCGCAAAAAAAATCGTTTATTTCGACACTTTCAAGGGAATCAAAATGTATATTATATTTCCCGTTGACCTAGAACTATGAACTTTGGCATAAAATACCGTCTTATACTTACTACAAGTATAGGGAAAAAGCTGAAAACTACACATTTAAACCATACATAAATATAGTATTTACTAGCTGTCCCCCGCGGCTTCGCTCCCGTCAAGTACTAATTTTTTTTGCTTTTAAACCTTCCCTGTATTCTGGCGAACTAAACAAAATAAGAATTACCGAAATCGGCCCAGCCGTTCTCGAGTTTTAGCGAGACTAACGAACAGCAATTCATTTTTATATATAAGACTAGCTGTCCCCCGCGGCTTCGCTCAGGTCAACTGCATTTTTTTTTGCTTTTAAACCTTCCCTGTATTCTGGCGGACTAAACAAAAAAAGAATTAGCGAAATCGGCCCAGCCGTTCTCGAGTTTTAGCGAGACTAATGAACAGCAATTAATTTTTATATATAAAGATAAGTAATATGTACCTACAAATTTGAACGGAACCCGGTGGGCGAGTCCGACTCGCACTGGTACGATTTTTTATTTTTTTCAAAAAAATTACACGTTTATGGTATTGCTTAGTTTTTTGGAGCTTCTCCTTTTCGCTCAAAATTGTAAAAAGTTATCTAATTTATTGCTTACAGCCGTTGCAGTTGATTGCAAAATATCAAATTTTGTGACGTCGCAATCGACCAGTACTGCTTGTAATTGATCAAATTTGATAGCCCGTGTAAACGCGCCTTAATTAATGCATCCACAGGTAACCGTATTTACGCGTAGTCTGTCACTAATTGAGTACCCGGGGTGGTAGTGATACCCTTGTCTGAGATTAATACTCATCTTGTTAGAGATGCAGTGCTGCACGACAAAGGTATTATAATTAAAACGCCGGCTTGCTGCATACATAGGTACTGCATCTATAAAGAAAGGCCTGTGCAGACGAACAAAAATCCCACATAGGACAAAATCCCTGAATCGTGTGTAAAAAGTATCCTCGGTAGTTCGGGATACTTCGTACGCGGAAATTTTAACCCATCGTGTGCATTGTTTAATACAGTTGTAAGGGATCTATTTTAAAAAACGAAAAAGTACGCTGGGGATTAGGAAATCCAATCCCGCAAATGCAGGATCACTCACGGGATATCCCACACGTTTTCACATAAATGGGTTATGAATGCTTTCGAGTGACGCTATTTTTTTTTGTAAAGTGAAATGTGTGGGGGTTTTGCTGAAAAGCTTCTGTTAATGTTGCATTCATTTACGTTCACAAATGGTCGTGGTCAGCTTTAAAAGCTGCACACCGCAAGTGATAATAGTCCGTTCGAGAGACTTCGTTAGTCAGTAGGCCATCTATCTATTTTAATTATTTTAATTGTAATGGAGTCGAAAACGCGCACTCGTTTCACACTCGCGCGACCCAAAATTCAATAGTGTTTTGAAATTTTCTTATTAAACTATGACTTTAAAAAAGTAGCCATATATCAAAATGTAGATACTTAAATTTTCTTTGAGACTAATTAAATAAGAACAATTTTACGATTTGTGTTGAAATTGATGAAAAGAATAAAAACATGTTTATTTTCAATAATAATAATAATAAGTGCTCCATTACATTTGAAATTTCTAACGGGGCCTCTGCGAGTTGGTTTCGGCCCCTCGTACGCCTACCAAAGGACCGGGTCTCCAGAGACCCGAGAAAGAAAACAAAATAATAATATCCTTGGACATTTCACACAACGCCATATAGTCCCAAGCTAAGCAACCTAATGCTTGTGTTATGGTAACGATATGGCTGATAAACTAGAAGAAGAAAGAAGAAAGAATATTTATTCAGTACATACATAAAACACGCACGGTACATGGTCTAACTACTTATATACATTTTTTTTTTGAGTTAACACTATTTTCATTTTATAAGAATGGTTAATTACTTACGATCATTATGGAGTTTATGTCATTGCAATAGATCATTTAGCTGAAAAGTAACACAGTTTCTTTTGCACTGGGGTCACAGTTGTGTACCAACTTTATAAAAAATAAAAAGATATAGGGATATAATTTTTTTTTTAATATTTTTTCGTCGATAAAATTAGGCATAGTTTCCCTCATTTTCGTATGTTAACATTATAAAGACTCACACTGTGTAGTTTTACATATTAATTACAATCTAATTATTAAGAAAATAATCTAATTTATATGTTTTTGTTTATTTCAACCAGCCGTTTAGACGTGAAGCTCATTTTAAAATTAGCTACTGAGCCGTATCAGCGTCTTAAGTTTATAAAAAGAGTGCCGTTGCTAGAAGTCTCCGATATTCTTTACTAAGTTGACATGATACTGGAAAAAAAGGATGCCTCAAGACGCCAGGCTTTGTGCCCTGTCTTGAATAACGAGATTTCTTACCTTTCAATCGCGATTTTTTTTGCCTTTTAGCTATTTATCAGGAGTTTGCTAACATTTCCCGTAATCTAGATTTCTAGAATCTCCCTGTCTTAAGTGTTTTGACTCCCGCTAAGGCACTTGTCCCACCGCCGGCGATTAGCGAGTAGCGAGTAAGCTTGAAACTCGAAACGAGTAAGCGAGCAGCGAGTGAAAAGTTTCGATCGGCTTTAAGCGCGTGCGACGGGCTTTTACTCGAAATACTCGCTCCAACCCGCACTATAGGTTGAAATTACCGCTGGTTGGTGAGTTCTGACCGCCAAGTGTGATGCTCGCATCGCCGAGCGAGTGTCGCTGAGCGAGTACAATATTTGATAGCTCATGTCGTTGTGATCAACTTGTGTGAACAGCCAGCTATCGACTATGAATGTATGTCTCTTTACTCACACAAGATCTACATCTTTTGTCCCTTTCCTCAGCGAGTAAACATTGGAAAGCTAATCGCTTCCTCGCCGGCGACAAGTTAAGGCACTTGTCGCCGGCGAGGAAGCGATTAGCTTGCCTTCATTTTTAATTCCTGAGTTTGTTTTGACGAGTAAATCTTTTTCAACTGAATCCACCAATCAACTGAGGATTAAGTTTCAAAAGCTCGGTGGAATTCATGATCTACGGGTCTAAAAAGGCCACTTTCGTAGAAACAAAAAGCACATCATGCTACACGAAACTGTCAAATTTTCTCAACCAATCTTGAACCCGATTGATCCTTTAGCGATAAATATGAAAATGACTAATTTTTACTATCGATTATGGGCTATGGCACGCGATTATCTCACGGTGGTCGAAGATGGAGCACGCTTGCCTAGGACTAACCTATTCACGCTTGACTTAAAGACTCCCAGTTCATGAAGTCGCAGGTCTGATACCTCTTGAACCCGGTATTTCACAGCCTTCACCTCATAACGCCCGTTATTCTTTGTCAGATTGTTGTATAATCTTATAATATAAAAATGAATTGCTAAATGTGTTGGTAAGCGCATAACTCAACAACGGCTGGACCAATTTGGCCAATTCTTTTTTTAGAATATTCCTTGAAGTACGAGGATGGTTCTTACGGAGAGAAAAAATATAAAAATTGCCTGAAAAAGACTAAAAACAACACTTTTCTATGCTCCCATACAAAAGATTCGTAATAATACTTAAAAGTCAATTTGAACTTTAATACCATTTCATAAAGTTTAAGTATTAGTGGCGAGGTTTCGGGAAGGCAAAACAATTGAGTGACGTTTGTATCGTATAAATATTGACATTAGTCAAATACAAATTGTCTGTTAGTAAGAGTAAGAGAGTAGCGGGGTAAGTAGGTAGGTTATAGACAGGTAGCCAGTTGACGGGAGCGAAGCCGCGGGGTACAGCTAGTAGATAATAATTATGATCCTAACATGATTCTACTAAAGTGGGCTTTTTAGACCCGATGAACGCTCAATTAATTAAAAGCTGCGATCATGTCATCTTCTATAATATAAAAATGAATCGCTAAATATGTTGGTAAGCGCATAACTCAACAACGCCTGGACCAATTTAGCCAATTCTTTTTTTAGAATATTCCTTGAAGTACGAGGATGGTTCTTACGGAGACAAAAAATGTAAAAATTGCCTGAAAAAGACTAAAAACAACACTTTTCTATACTCCCATACAAAAGATTCGTAATAATACTTAAAAGTCAATTTGAACTTTAATACCATTCCATAAAGTTTAAGTATTAGTGGAGAGGTTTCGGGAAGGCAAAACAATTGAGTGACGTTTGTATCGTATAAATATTGACATTAGTCAAATACAAATTGTCTGTGAGTAAGAGTAAGAGTAAGAGAGTACTGGGGTAGGTAGGTAGACAGGTAGACAGTTGACGGGAGCGAAGCCGCGGGGTACAGCTAGTCTATAATATAAAAATGAATCGCTAAATGTGTTGGTAAGCGCATAACTCAACAACGCCTGGACCAATTCGGCCAATCCTTTTTTTAGAATATTCCTTGAAGTACGAGGATGGTTCTTACGGAGAGAAAAAATATAAAAATTGTCTGAAAAAGACTAAAAACAACACTTTTTTATACTCCCATACAAAAGATTCGTAATAATACTTTAAAGTCAATTTGAACTTTAAAACCTTTGCATAAAGTTTAAGTGTTAGTGGAGAGGTTTCGGGAAGGCAAAACAATTGAGTGACGTTTGTATCGTATAAAATATTGACATTAGTCAAATACAAATTGTCTGTGAGTAAGAGTAAGAGAGTAGCGGGGTAGGTAGGTAGGTAGACAGGTAGCCAGTTGACGGGAGCGAAGCCGCGGGGTACAGCTAGTTTGTAATAAATACGAAGCGGTCCACGCTTGTAATAATTTGGCTACTTATTTGTAAAAAATATTGTAGAATTAATTCATAAGATTATATTCATATCATGACAGTACTTGAATAATTTACCTAAGTCAGGAATATGAAATGTACTGATTCATGTGATTGTTTGAAAATCACAAAGGCGGGTGCATTGTGACCCTGCACCAGGGCTTGTTAACGTTACCAACTAACAAAATAATAACCGTTACGTAACGTTAATTCCAATGTGATACCTAATTAACGTTACAAAAATATAACGTTATTTAATAACATTACCAGTAATTTAACGTTATTTAACACTAACGTAAAATACGATAATAACGTTAATTTTACCGTTAATTCTGTTACAACCCGGTCTAAACATAGGTATGACTCGTGCTGGGCGAGCGCAGCGTTGTGAAGGCTGAGTGGTAGGGGGCATCGTAATCCAGCGACGTACAGTACAGAGATATTGCGAATTTGTAGCCGCGCGTTGCCGTTCCGCGTAGGTAAACATTTTTTTGCGCTCATGGCGTCGTGCAACTCGCTTAGATGTATATAAGTAGTTTTTAACAGCCATTTCGTTACCATAACACAAGCATTAAGTTGCTTAGCTTGGGACTATATGGCGTTGTGTGAAATGTCCAAGGATATTATTATTATTTCATTTATATATTTTCTGTACATATTTTTAAAATTTTTAAATATTTATTTATTTATTTATTATATACTTGTATTTGTATGAAACTAATTAAAAAAACATTAAAAAATATAAAAAAAATAGTAGCCCACTGGCATCGGGAACAGGGTCCAAGCTGCCGGTGGTCAGGGCTCCCGAGAGAGGAACCGCCTCACAATACGCGCCGTGTCCAGGAGTACTGCTTTCTGCTTTATTATTATTAGATCTTTAGATGCACTGTTGCCGCTATCGCCGCCGCGCCGCCGTGCCTCAGTCGTGTGTAATACCTACAGTGAGTTGGTTTGTGCGAGACGCTTACAAGATGGGACGTAAAAAACAAAATAATGTTTATAGATATTTTGAATTGAAAGTATTTTATTTTGTTATCGTTTTATATTTAAATTGACCTTGGAGTCCAAGATTGTGATTTTATATTATTTTAGTAATGGATGTTGATTAATTTATTTATTTTTTTCTCTGGTCTCTGGAGACCCGGTCCTTTGGTAGGCGTACGAGGGGCCGAAACCAACTCGCAGAGGCCCCGTTAGACATTTCAAATGTAATGGGGCACCAACCGGCGATTATCCCTGTATTCCCAAGGACAATCCCCGGTTGGAGCAGTAATATTACAGAATATGGAAACAAAAGATGAAACGCTATGGGTTTGGGTGGTTTAGTGGTCTGACAATCGTTTATTATAGAAGAACTATTGGCTCCTGCCTGACCACTAACAATATACACGGCTTTTAAATGGCAGGGGGTGACTTGCACTCTCAATGAATGGGCCCCCGAAAACGGTCGCTAGCACAAAGTGACGTTGCGCCAAGGAGGCAACATAGCCAGAGGGCTAATGCAACGATTATGTTTTAGTGCAGTTAAGTTTAAGTTAGAGTGATAAACGGTATTCTTTTAATCATTGAACTGCGCGTAAACTGCGCGTGAACTACACGTCAACTGCACGACAGCAAACTTATGGTGGAGTATACTTAAGGTGGAGAGAAAAAATATTACTCACTAAATAATAGAATAGAATCGATTAAATTTCAATCAATATGACGTTTTTATAATATTAAAACTTAAACTTAAAGGTATAAGCTGTCATTTTGGGACGTCAAACAAATAGTAGAATACCGATCATATTGCGTTTTCATACGCACCAAGGACGCGTTATCATTTGCGTTTGCGCACGCACCAAGGACGCGCAACAGTAGAATGCCGTTATTGCGCTCGCGTGACGCAAACTTGACGCGAGCGTGTCTGACAGCGGTAGAGAATACGAAAAGCGTTGTTTTGATCGAAACTTAACTTCAATTTCACTGCAACAGCACTTATTTAGTTACATGAATTAGCCTACTGAAGTGCTAGAGGAGTGGAGAGGTATACCACGGCTATCAGGACAATCCCGGAAGTACGGTCAAGATCCCAACTAGCATCTTACTGGATTATACATCCTTCTCCCGAGCACGTGTGCTGTAGCGAATCTCCACTCAGACCGGCCAATTAAGGCAAGAAAGAGGTAGGAGCTTTGTTCCTCGTCAGTGTTCACTCTGGCCAGCCAATAAAGGCAAGCCGTAGATGAGGAACAAGACTTCTCTCGGGAGATAAGGTTCGTGGGTTCGCTACTGCCCAACAGTTCGCCACAAAACTGCCTTGCGGATTGTATCTCTCTTTGTCTGGCCCCTCAAAATCGCACTGCAGAACAGATGGACGATGGGGCTGGAAGGTTCTAGAAAAGCGATCGTGTACTGGAAGATTCAGCGTTGGATAGCCTTCCACAAGGTGGACCGATGACCTCGTGAGGGTTGCAGGTAGCCAATGGATGCAAGACGCAGGGGACCAGTGGTTGTGACCACACTTGGGGGCCTATGTCTCCTATATTTATCAGTGGACGTCTTTCAGCTAATATGATGAATCGGATTTTGTGTCTGCTATTCAACATCCTTCACAACCCTAAAACGCCTTCCTACCTGCGAGAATGCTTCTCCTATTCCCGTCCTTCGAATGCGCCTTGCAGGTCACATCTTAAAAATCTCCTTCAATCCCCTCCCCACTCTACCGATTTTTACTCCTACTCATTCACTGTGCATGCGGTACTGTTATGGAGTTCGCTACCGCCTGACATTAAGGAGTGCCAAACTCTTGCTATTTTTAAAAGAAGATTGAAAGAACACTATCTTTCCTAGTTGCATATAAGTATATATTAATATCTATATTTTATTAATACTATATATACTTACTATATTTATACTATTTTCATTTTAGCTTAAAATTTTGCACACAATGTCTACGTGCAAAAGTTATAAATAGCTATCTCTTTTTACTCTACTCTCCTTTCGCAGGTGTGCTGGAAGAGATTTCTTTAAAAATAAGCATCACCTTTGTACCTATTTTTCTGTTTCCTTCTTCTCATGTTCTTACTAAATGTGTGTACATAAATGGTTAAATAAATAAAAAAACAAAAAAAGTAGATGATGATGAAAATGACCCCAATTAATTTAGATAACGCAACATGTCTTCTCACGTAAGTAAAAGTCGTAATTTTGGTAGTCACTCCCTTTCTAGCTATAATCTTTCACACAGTCCATTCTTAGTATTTTTTGTCTTCTTCTAATCATTCAAAGTTCACAAAAAAAGGACAAACATTAATGTCCCCAATTGTAATAATCTGCATTTTTATTATTTCGCTCCAAGATTTTCCTGCTTCGAAGCCTCACTTGTATTCACCCGTTCAAATACCGAAGCGAGAAAAATCAATTACCATTACCTTTTTATTGGTAAACTTTGCTTTAGAACACTGTTTCAGCGTTTGACCTGGGGTCTGCCATTGCAATTTTCGCTTACGGTTAATGTAAAGAATCCACTTTTCATCACATGTCACAATTCGATTCACACGCGTTTCTTTCTGCAGATCAGTCAAATCATGAAGTACCCATTTTTCATATTTTTTATTTTATTGATTTGACGCAAATAACTCAATATTTTTGGTAAATGCCGCTAATTCATGGGTAGTTTGACTCGGATCGGCTTCCAACATCTCGTTCAATTCATTGTTATTCACCTGTGTGGGTGGTCTTCCACGTGGTTCGTT
The DNA here is from genome assembly GCA_963859965.1 of Ceramica pisi. Taxonomy (NCBI): domain Eukaryota; kingdom Metazoa; phylum Arthropoda; class Insecta; order Lepidoptera; family Noctuidae; genus Ceramica; species Ceramica pisi. The sequence goes on along the minus strand of OY982527.1, from coordinate 35,397,440 downwards.
CTTCAAATCAAAGTTTCCATTACGAAAGAGTTTAAACCAAAATCGTACGGTGCGTTCATTAGCAGTCCCTTCTCCAAACGCAACATTGATATTGCGAGCCGTTTCTGCCGCGTTAGTTCCGCGTCGGACTCGGAACTCGTATTCAAAATTACTCGAATTTAAGTATCCATCTTTCTTGTCTAAGCTGAATAAAAAAACAACTGAAAGTCTATAATCGATTGTCGACTTTCAGTTGTGCACATTTTTTTTAAAGAAAAACTTAATAGGTACCATGTGAAAAAAGTTTCACTGGTTTCAAGTTTCTATGTCAATTCGAAGTACCTATTACAATAAAACGGCAATTTCATACTTTAACTAGACTATCAGACTCAGATCATTGAATCTCAGATCTTGATCATTGACTCAGATCTATTACTATCAGAGGCGGCTCGTGACATTTATTTATAGGGAATCACAAAAAAAAAAAGTAAAACTAGAGCTTACCATTTAATACATAAAAGATGTAGTTTTCCTACCACATTTTTGAGTAAAAGCAATTTTAGGACGTGGTGGACTAGTGGCCCCTTAGCTTTGAGTTCGAGACGCATTTCAAGAGTCTTTTCCCAATTTTTGTCAGACACAAATGTCGCGCAAAAATATTTTTAATCCATAATTAAAAGAAAAACTGCGAAGAATCTACATTCTACCCTAAAGTAACTGACTCCCGCGCGGCCGCCTCGCCTGCGCCGCCTTGCACGATTTGGCAATGCCGCGCGTAAGCGGCGCTCCAGATTAGGCTAATTTCCCATACAAAATCTTCTGTTTCACGCGTCGGACTGTGTCGATGTTCTTCTTTCACACTCATTGAATACAGTGCTAGAAATCGTACTGACATAATTATCACTATTATTATATCGAAAATTGTAACTATGAAAACTACCCGTTATTGATCTCAAGCAACTGTCAAAAGAAAATAAATTATTGGACAAAATAACTTAATCAGCTAACTGTAGGTACTACCAGCACGTCTCACACGTAAGAATCTGGCAACGTTTTGGTCGAGCGAGACGGCACGACGCAACGGCGTATAAGGTGGCTTTGCTTAGCTTTGGCGGCCCGCCGATCGCCTCTCTGCCCCCACGCTTATTCCACCTCACAAGCTTAACCGTTACAAAATAACGATAAAATTAACGTTATAAAACAATTAACGGTAAAAAAGATTAACGATAAAATGTTTCGAAAATAACGTTAAATAAGTTAACGTTATTTTCAAATTAACGGTAACTCTGTCAAATACAGGTAACGTTACGAATTTTTTACCGGTATTTAAAGCCCTGCCCTGCACATCAATTTCATGTAATAATTTGTGAAGGCACTATTTACCTAGGCAAACTTCTTGAACTCGATTGTTTCATCACGAATTTGTATACAGCCTAAACTTGAATGCGGAAAAGCTACGACTGTTAATTTTTTGTAGTAGGAGTTGTTTGATGATTCTCATGCATAAAAAAAAACAGTCAGGCAGAAGTCACTATTGTTATCATGAAACTTGGTGCGGGCGTACTGAAGGCCCACTTGCGCTGCTCCGCTTAGCACTGGGCTAACAGTGTAGTCAAGGACTTACTTTACAAATTTGCATAATGGTCTCGCACAAATTAGTCCTAGTAACTTTATTTTTAGTGTCTTCACTAGCCTCTCAAAAAATACCATACTGACAGTAAAGTTAGCTCTAGACTATACCGCTGTACTAGTGAAACTTCAAAAATTCAGTTTACTATGTTTCATAATAGGCTAGCTCCACACAAATGCATATTCACTCAAAAAAAAAATACAAATCCAATATGGCCACCAACAAAACGACGAATTACATTTATTTTTCCAACCCCCTCAATATGCGTACCTGTCTATGAAATGAAAGGGGTAACGAAATAAAAACTTTAAAATACATCAAGTTAAAAAAAAAAACAAAGTTATTCGGTTTAATAAATTTTTAATGCCGAATATTCATTAGTCAATAGTCTTGGTAAACGAAGCTTCTAAAAAATTAGTCCTCAAAAGCCCCTGCATTGTGGTTCAAGTTGCTGAAATTTGGCTTATTTTGTACCACTGCTAGGCAAAAGCCTCTCTCGCCCTTTCTTTGAACTTAAGTTCTTACAAAAGGTACTGCTCTTAAAAGTAAAAAAAAAACAGCTGTTCAGGGGGGCTAAAAAGGCCACTTTAGGAGAATCATATTATAATCATCATATTAATAATACAACAATCTGTCATATTTCATTTTCATCTTTATCGCTAACGCGTTAAGTTCAAGTTTGATTATGAAAACTCGACAGTGTAGCGTGATTTGCTTTCTGATTAGGCTAGTGGCCTGTTTAGCCCCCCAGTACATAATGTCGAGATTTTTCTCATTTTGACCCCTTAAGAGGTATTACGTTTATTCTGTTACATGTTGTATAGTCACAAGTGACACAAATCTTAAGCTAAGGCATAATAACACCGACACATAAAAGTGATAAACAACCGATACATTTCTCTATGGTGTAGGGATCGTAAAATCTACTTAAAAATCTTAAATATTGCTAAAATGCTTATTTTCTTATGACTAATAAGAGAACGAATTGTAAGGAATTTTGAATATTCAATCCTTAATGACGTTGAACGAGGGAAGATAATATGTTTAGACGTTCACCATCTTTACCTATGGTAAACTCAATCTGGCACACGATTTGCTCCATAACAACAAAACTCCAGGAGCATAGATCAAAACAAGGACCAGTCCAAAATTCATGCTTTACATCACTCGAAAACCGTCGCCGCGTCGGCGTTAATTTCCAACGGAGCTTTAAAAATGGAGCAAAAAATGTGAATTCTTTCACCATTTCCACATAGTTCATGCGGTGACATGCAATCGATAAAACATACGTGGAACGCACATAGATTACCTATTAAAGAGCAATATTTTCTTTCATTTAACTTGTCACCATGCGATTGAATGAATTATTTAGTCTCACCTGCAGTTATTTAATGCTCGTTGCTGAGCAATAATAATTGCATAGGTCGATCTGTAAGATCTGTCTTTGAATGGGTGACGAGTTCACGAGTGCCAATCCATTAAATGAATATCAATACCCTTTTGTGCCTACCATGAAATCACGCTAAGCCCTGGGCCCCGGCTGTCGTTTGACAATCGTTTGAGGGATCAGATCCGAACGTCGTGAAATATTCTAGCCAAGGTATGGTGTTACCCAAATACCCAGTCACTGGTTTGTGCAGGTCTAACTAGCAATCGCTCCATGTATAATACTGGTATGTAAGTAATGTCCATGTAAGTTGAAGACTGGAAGCTGACCCAAACTTTGTTGGGAAAAGGCTAGGCAGATCGATTGACTTACCGCGTGGTAAACTGGCCACTTAGCAGAATGGACTCACGGGACAAGACTTCAGGGCTTAGGGGTCGAATGAGGGAAATTGAGTTGAAGTAACTTTACGATACATCACTTAGTTGTCGGTGCATAAGGGCTACCACATAGTGTTCCTTTACTGCAAAGTAAACACGCGTGTTCATTTTTTGTACCGTTGTTTTTGTAATCAACGGGCAATTTAAAAAATACACTCAACTGCTCTGTGAAGTGATTTTTACTTGAAATTAACAAGTATATTTTTATTATCAGGAACGACGTGTATTGCTTTGCCATTGAAAGCAAACATCAGACCGTTATGAACCTGGTCAACACTGTATGGATAAAAAAACCATTCGGCATTTTTTTCAGATCACGGTGGATTTTATTTACCTACAGATACGAATTTTCAAGAAACTTTAGTTTAGGTTGCCCTAAAGAAAAAAAACATAAAATTGACACTTAGAAATACATGTTACAAGCCAGTCATAAGAAAATAGGTCACGTATTTATTGCCACAAATCTGATCCTTACGCCCAAACTAGACCTGGACCTGTATTTTGGGGGCAGCTTTCAGCCATGGGTTCTATTTTCACATTTCAGAGGAGTGTCACTACAAAGTTGACAGCCTAGGATATTGCCATTTGTACATACATAAGTCAAAATTGTTTAATCCGCGAGTAGCGAGTAAAGCTTGGAATTTCAAAGGATTTTAAATGATCAGCGAGTATTTAGTCCCGACATTTATTATCCGCACCACTCGCTCCGGCCCGTACTAAAGGTAGAAATGACCGCTAGTTGGTGAATTCTGACCGCCAAGCGAACATCGCCGAGCGAGTATCGCTGAGCGAGTACTCTCTCACCTTTGATAGCTTTTCTTCTCGCCAACTCGTAACACTATCGACTATGAATGTATGTGTCTCTTTTACTCATACGATATCTTTTGTCCCTTTCCTCAGCGAGGAAAAAGGCTAATCGCTTCCTCGTCGGCGTTGAGAAAGTGCCGGGTGCGATAGGTCTCAATAATAGCGCTTGTGCGGATCACAGGCGATTGGCGCGATACTGAGTGGATTGCACACATTTAAGCCGGTCATGCATGGAGGACAACACGTCAACACGCTTTTTAGGGTAAATGGCAAAAAACGGAACCCTTATAGAATCGTTATGTCTTTATTTCTGTCTGTCCGTATGTCCCAGCCACTTTTTTTCCAAAACTATAAGAACTATGCTGTTGAGACTTGGTAAGAAGATGTATTTTGTAAACCGCATTAAGATTATCACTCAAAAAGAAAAAAAAAACAATACATTTTGGGGGTTCTCCATACTTAGTCTACTCTCTACTCAAAATTTTTTTCACATCAAATCCATACGTGTGGGGTATCTATGGATAAGTCTTCAAAGATGATATTGAGTATAGTCTATTGATATTGAATAGTTTGTGCAAGAGACACTTACATGTCTGACAGACTGACTAACATGTAACGGGAATACTTCGCTGGTAGATACGTAATTCCGCACATTATTTTTCCGCCATATCTACACGTAAGCATCTGTAAGTTAGTACCTACACATACATATTTAACCATTATTGAGATATTCTCGATTGTTAAGGATGGTGTTGAACGATATCGCTCGTACGTGAAGTTCTTATTCAACTTGCTGCTAACGAGTGACTACCTTATCAACAGGACTAGACGCAGCCGATGCCACAAAAGAAACGACATGTTTGCTATTAATCAGGTAAGGGGCGCATATGACTCGAATCTCTGAGCTCTGTTGCGCACCAGCGATATTTTTATTGAAATTCTTTGACCTTGTACGATACAAAGGTTGCCCATCACCATCGTCGCTCGAAGTCAATGCCGCCGGCGCGGTTGTCGCGCAGCATGGAAAAGCCTGCTGCTCGTCGCCGCTGCATCAGCGAGCCCCCACCGCACGTCGCTAGTCAAGTTAGTATAGATATATGTGTCATAGGCTGTCGACGGAGGCGTAGCTTCATTCACCCGTATTCTCTTCATTATACGAGTATGCTACGAAATATTTAAACGACGCCGACGAAGCGACAGCCTCAGTCGTAACTCCTGTCGTCATTTGTCCTGCATGAAACCAACTTCGCAGTCCGACTCAGGCGCACGCCAAGCGTGTAATGACGAATACGCATCTTTAATACTACGCCTGCGTAGTAAGCCCAACCCCGGCGCATACGCGAGTCGGTTCGCGACCAAGCTCGAGTCCTTATACCGCGTGGCGTTGCACAATAATTGGAAACATTAAAACTTTGCGTAAGGATGATACGGTTCAAAATTGGTTAACTTCATAAGTATGTATGGGTTGAGGTGTAAAACGGAATAAAAATTGATACTACAAAAATCGAAGTCGTTAATCACATCATTTATTTCCATTGCATTCAACTATCATTTAAAAAGCGTTCGAACGGTAGAATCATTAGAAATTGGAGTTTTGCCGTCGTTGCTCGACGCGAGGTTGGACAGCGCGAGTCTGACCGAGTTGCCGATATGTGTATGTGTCTCATCCACTGTGCACATCCTGACTGCGTTTCTCTTGGTGTACCCTTTTGTTTAGGCTGACGCAGCTGTAGAATTTACCTATTTAGAGGAATGTATGTAAGTACTTGTTTTTATTTTATTGTATGTAACTCTGTGGTTACACTTGTCCATTTCTGTATTATACAGGGAAATTGAAAAAATACCCGAAACCTCTTTGGCAGTGAAAGTACACATGATTATAAGCAACTTTTGTTTTGGTAAAACTCCGAAATCTCGAAAAAAATATCAGCTGTTTCATACAAAATGCAGTATTTAGCCAATGAAAATGTATGAAACAGCTGATATTTTTTTCGAGATTTCGGAGTTTTACCAAAACAAAAGTTGCTTATAATCATGTGTACTTTCACTGCCTAAGAGGTTTCGGGTATTTTTTCAATTTCCCTGTATTAAGTTATGCTTCGTAAGTTAAGATGTTGTTTAGTTATAAAGACTGTCGCGTTTATTTTTTGGTAGTACCTATGTTATGTTGTATTGCGTGCCTGGCAATATTCGCTGTGCTCCTGTCTAATCTAAATTGTGATGTCCTTGAATTGTATGTTAATGTTGTAAATCATTGTTATTATTTTATTCAGGGCCGCTTTTTCGATCGCCACAACTTTTATCTGAAGCAACAAATATAGCGGTTTTACATTATTTTCTTTATAAAAGCTGCCAAACAGCAATTTTTATTCTTTGAAAAATCAGCCCTAAGATGTTTATCCATGTGTCAATTTGTAGCCCTCATACATTACTAAATTTTTAGCATCGGCGAGCGTTATGCAGACTTATGATACTGCAGTGACAATTATATGCGAGCGACAATCTTGATTTTGTCAGGTCGTTTTTTTCAGGTAGGCACTTCATCAATATTTATTGATTAAGTGCCGACCTGAAATAGATAATTCATATCTTAAAGCACAATCCTTTTTCAAATTAATTCCGTAGCTTCTAGTTATATACAGTGAAAACACTATCTTCATCCCTTAGTGATATCATTAATATCATCTTCCTGCCCTTATCCCATGTTACTTAATTGGGGCCAGCGCAACACGTTTTTTTCTTCCACTCTGCCCTATCAGCCGTCAATCTTTCACTTCTTTCCAAGAAGCGTTCAAGTCAAGTCGCAAAATCATCTCACAATCAATATAGAACATCTCAAAATTTAGGGAAATTAAAGATGTGTTGTGAATTTGCGACTGCGATGCGAATAGTTTCTGTAAAATAGTAGAATTGCTCTTCTGATGGAATCTTCCTATATTCCTATACAGAATCTGCAATTATGAGGAGCAAAGTACGCCAAAGCTGAACCACGTAAAACGTACAGTCAAACTACTAATGGATGCATGTTCACGTTCATTGCACGTTTATGTTTTAAACGGGTGATTACCTATTAGGCTATAGTAAATAGTTTTCTTAAAGCCGCTCGCTGATGCTAAGACATCTAATTAGTCGGTCAGTTAGATAAATATTTGACCCGTGTTCTTTCTTTTGTTACGGGAACCAAAATTGACGAAGTTACGACGCTTTTAAAATTCTCAATACGTCACACCTTCGCATAATTTTTTGAGTCGTGACGTCACGAGCCCCCACTCCCGAGTTTTGATGCGTTTTATCTTTGTCAATATTCATTTATTTACAAAAACAAAAAATACGTGTCTATTATTTTTCAATACTGTAACTGACGGACTAAATAGTTTTGCAATTCGTGGATGATGGAATCTAGCAGCTGGTCTATTCTGTCAACATCACACTTTGTAAACTAAAGTGGAGTGAGGATGAAGTGAACTATCATTCCATCTTGTTGGATTGACAGCTCAGTTCATGCCTTCAAGCTTTCAGAATAGCACTGCAGGACTTCCGTAGTTCATGAGCATGACCGATGTTAACGTCTTTTTCCTTTCCAGATCTCCGCGCTGGCTGAAGGCAAGCCATGGGCAGTGTCTGATTACAAGCCCGAGTCAGTTGAAAGGAGTCAACTTTGGGGGGACTCGCGCGAATTTTATTCCTCGGGGGACAGCACGTTTCACACATCTGGATCTGATAACAACATTTCCTACCAGTAAGTATTGTTTTATCTAACAGCGGCTTCGGCTGCCTTTCTGCCTTTGCCTGTTTCATCATAACGGTTGCCTTCGTGGCATTCACTCCATTCCAGGGGCTCGACCCTCCCATCCCCCTCCAAGGATCGAGATATCTTTAGTACCTAGTCTAAAGCCGCACGAAGTCATTGAGTAATTAACGCAAAGTAATCCAAAGAAACTTCTTATGCATTGAGCAAAATAAAGTGTTATATGCTTTTTACTTTGCTAACAAAAATCCTAGATCCGTCACTGGTGGCATTGCAGCTTTACGATTAGGCGTCATCCTAATAGAGTGCGAAATTATCGGAATGGACAAAACCGGAAAGCATCCTTAGTACCTACGCCCGAATACGCGATTGTCACGTTGAATGCGTTTTCACGTAATGATCGCTTTTTATTACCCTTTAGGTCCTAAACGTACACTTCAATTGCCTGTACCTAAAGGTTGTTGGACATAAAGGTTTATTACTACCCTTTGCCATTTGTAGGACCACGCCTAAAGAGTTCGATATACCAGAGAAGAAACAAAAATCATTTTAGGTATACCGAAATACCTACCAAAATTCTTAAATACTGTATGCAGACTATACAGTTGTGTTCACAGTTTTAGAGATAAGTTATAATATGATATAATTACAAAATCAGTAATATTTACAACATATAAAAAGTCTATAATTTTGTTTGATATAATGATCAGTTAATAAAATAAACAAAGCGATTCATTATTGCTCGAAATTTCTTTATTTTGAGAGCAAGTAGATTATAAAATAAAATTAATAACGTGCTAGCAATTCGTCTAGAATATAATGTAAAAAGAAGGTTACCCAGTGGCTCCCAGGGATTATGAAAAAACGGAAAAATTCTTCCACTTCACACTAAAAAACTCTCACGCATTTTATTTTGTTTTATAAGTACCTACCCTTTCTTGCTATTATTTTCTTACAATATAACGTTCTAAAATGATTGTGGTTATCCCAATTCCCAATCTCGGCCAGGGAGGCCAGAAGTACATAGCACAGAGTATCCTAGTTTGGATTCCTGACTCCCACACACCTTTGTACCTTCAAAATATTTTGTAATACCAAATATTGTAAGTTGTACTTTGTGGAAAAAATATTTAAAAAAAAACTGTTCCTCAGTTCTCGGGCCGCCTCGCCCCTCCGCGCCTTTGCGGGCTTAAATTAAAATCTAGGGGTAGGGCAGACTAGACTACGTGGAGTCGGTTTTGCAGCGATTTGTTTCTGTCAGTAAATTTTGTAGCAAAACTATTGACTTTTTAAGACAATAATATATATTAATTGTAAACGATAGACCTAATGATTTTGGATCAAATAAACATTATATCCAATGAAATTATACGAAATAAGTTTTAGCGTAAACAAATGCTATATTTAATTATTATATACTTAATTTTACACCAATAAAAACATAAAAGAAAACTACAAACTAAAACACACTTGGACAATGGGCGGCACATAACATACATTATATATTTAAAGCAATATCAACAGTTGGCATATCTCACGTTTATTGTATCTTGTGAACGTTATTGAAATGAAATTATACCAAATAACTTTATAGGATATGAGGCGCACCCCAGTTTTAGAGAGAGTGTGTTGCTGTAAGTAAATTTATGCGAACCTGTAACCACATCAATTGCCTTTTGCTGTTTTAACGTTATTATAACCGTGAAGACAATGTCGCAAGTGAACACCGTCGAACGAGCTATTTGGCATATGGGTCATAGTCATTTTACTGCGCTGCCATAACTATAATTAAGCAACTTTTTACCTAACAATACAAACAAACAACTAGGTACGTAGTCTAAGGTCTAGAGCACACATCAACTTGCTTACGCATAGGTCACGATTTTTATTTAATTTTTATTTGCATCATCGCTTAACATCAGGTGAGATAGCGGTCAAACGTATGCCTATCAATAGTAAAAAAAAAGATCTTAGATAGCTCTTGACTCATCTTGGTCAGAGATGACAGAGACAAAGTCTACGATGGAGCGAACTTACCCAGAAGGAGCCTGTTTTCAGTTTTAGCGTCGGTTGTTTGACTGTACTGTTAGGTAAAGCACCAGGTTAGGTAGTCCTGTGTTGTTTCGCCCCAATGAAAAATTTTCGCGGATCTAAATGAAATTATTTTGTACAATTCAATTAGAACTAAAGTCCAGTCGCTGAGCAGGAAGAATTTCGTACAATGACCTCTTTACCTACTGACAGTGGTCACAAACATTTTTGTATTGAGTGCGGTTTACATGAAATATTTGAACGAGAAAGAAAATTTACCAACTTAGAAAATAAAAAAATGCTGTTATCATATAAATTATTTATTTAGATTTTATATTATAATTTATAAAATCGAGTTACAATACTAATACGGCAGAAATAAAAAAAAATTAAATTCATAAATCAGAATCCGATTCCTCTACCCGTATCGGAGTTACTGCTTTCCGAAGACGTCCCGCCTATCACATTTATTACAAAAGAATCAACAGTTTTGTCTACATTATCATCTAGTCTAACTAGTTTCGATTCCTCTTTTTTAACGGGATTTACACATGCAAACAAGAACAAACCTTACACTATTAGGTAAAAGGTTTCCAATCCCTGAGGACGGCGGCCATTGCATCTGTGCGAGCGAGCGACAAAACTTTTAACGCGGGAGTGACAGAGACAGGTAATAACAGGTCAAAGGACGAAATTCTTCCTGCTCGGCGGCCGGACTTTAGTTAATTACTAGGCACTTCATCTTCGTGTGCCAGATTTCTCGTATTATTAAAAAGTTTTATGCGAAAGAAGGGGGCTATACCCTTCTTTAGTATCTATGGCTAGGTAAGAATGCTCTCTACAGTAGTGCCCGCTACTCGCCACTTGCGGTCGCTGCGGACCACACCAGACGCCGACATCCGCCACTAGCGCTGCTCCACCACCGCACAGCTAGGCGTTAGGTCAGTATAGTATGTACGTACTCTGTGGCGATAGGCGTCCTGGCGTCCTTGTGTGTACGTACCGCACGCGTCACCACAGAGCAGGACGCCTCAATGGATATCGATACTTAGACACACTCAGCGGCATGGAGAGTTTTTTACACTGAAATGAGGGTAGCTACAATGAATAAGAGTTACTTATGCTTTTAGAACTTAAAATTAAAACAATCTTTGCAGTGTATGTCGATATACACACACAAGCCACACTGCCAGTTTTCTTCAGATCTACTGGATCGTTTCTGTTGAATTTAGTACACATATGGATTTCTGTAACCCAAACACGGACGCGTTACGTACATAAACAAATTTTGAGCCGGCCTGATCTTGGATCATTAATAATGCTGCTTTTAATGTCAATGATTAAGAAAGTTAAGTTATTGGCGTGACATTCAAGCAAAATAAGAACAGGAGCATAAGCTTTGGTTTACCATTTCTGTTAATGACGAACAATCGTTTGCTTGTAATATCCGCTCCACGTAAAATACTAGTTTTCAGCTGAATCCCGTTTGACTGGAAGCCGACCCCAATATAGTTGGGAAAAGGCTTGGCAGATGATGATGAATTTATCCTAATGAAAATCTCGATGGTTTTTTAATCAATCAAGCCTCAATGGCTGAATAGATTTAGATAGCATGCAGAGCATCGACAAACCATGGCCTGGACGTTATACCAGCTAATAGTCTGCCGGCGTTCCAACAGCAATCTTCACGTACTCCCTCCGTAAACATAGGTAGATACGTAGTACGTACAGTTTCTAACCTGTTATTTGTCCCACCCTATGTGTTCATTTTCGTCAGACAAAGCTGCTGCTAATTTGTCTTATCTTCTTATTTTAGCAGCAGCGAATATGGTTCCGGCCGCTATACAGGCTTTGGGAACCAAAAGGCTTCCCAATCTACCCCCATGTCGCCTGTGCACTCCGGCAACGAAACGCTTGACAGCACCATTGCTTCACTGGCCACGGTAAGTAAAACACACGACATAAACATTCATACAGCTCTTTCTAATAATTCTCTAAATTATCTAGCTTTGTTTTAGAGGTGTCTAGTTGATGGCAATACGGAGCGTGCACGGCATAAATTACATGACATTGAAGCTTCTATGCTGCCACCTATAGATTCTGCACGCCATAGATCGTGCCATTGAGTTTTCAACTGAAAAGTACTTGATATTGACGTTTCTGTCCTGCACGTTCCTGTTACATGGGTGATGGGACTTTGAAACATATTGGTAATGTCACTTCTGCCTGATCCTTCGAGAAATGCAGGGGTGTTGCTATCTTATGTGCAATTTGACAAAGCTTATCCGTCGTTAACTTTTGTCAGATCTCAGCAGGTACTGGTCAATTAATTTATTAATGTCGCTCTGATGTTCGCATTTCGAAGCGCGGTACTACGCCCCTCACTCTCCGATCCGATTTGAGACTTAAGGCTCGACCGCACTGTGCGACACTTCGCGGCAGCGGAACGACGCGACACGTAACAATGTTCGCACTTTAAGTGTCGCGGCGCGTATAGTTACGCTGCTGCGTAGTGCGTTATACCTCATACAATTTCTTACAAAGAATATTTTGCCGTTGCGTGTCGCGTCGTTCCGCTGCCGCGCAGTGTCGCCAAGTGCGGTCAAGCCTTATTTACGACTTGAGACTTATTACTTACGCGACTTCGTACGCGCATATCGCATTTTTCCCGTTCTCGTAATGAGTTTCTGGAAAACCTCTCTTAGTGTTTCCCTCCACTACCCATGGAACTTCGATGCCAAATAGGCTTGTTTACTGAAAAAATCTAATTAGTCCGTAAGTTAGATTATCAAAAAATATTTGACCCGTATTTTTTCTTTTGTTACGGGAACCAAAATTGACGAAGTTACGACACTTTAAAAATTCTCAAAATGTCACGCCGTGGCACAATTTTTAGCGGTTAGTGACGTCACGAGCCCCGACCCCGAGTTTTGATGCGTTTTATCTTTGTCAATATTCATTGATTTACAAAAACAAAAAATACGTGTCCATTATTTTTCAATACTCTAACTGACGGACTAAATAGTTTTGCAATTTGAGGATGATGGAAACTAGCCTATTTCAGCTGTCGACCAATAGTTTCGACTGTGCGTTGTCCGTCACTCACTCACTCACTCAGCAACGGAAGAATTTTATATATTAAGAAGAATGATTTTTATGAAAGTCACATCTGTATAATAAAAATAATACAAATACGGATAGTGACAGAACACGATATTATCTTTCTGTCAATTATATTTCACTGACACGTCATTGTAAGCGTTCCTTGTCCAGCACCACATGATATATAGTTTCTATTAGTAGCAAACGTATGAGTGATAACTGGTAATTAATGGTAAATTCATGATAACTTTGCGAACGGTTCCCTCGACACAGGCGGATAGCCCCTCGATAACTGGTAATTTTCATTTTCAATACTTAAATGTCAGTGATGTTTTGTTGACATGTACTCCTTTGGTAAACACACAGTTTCAGTCTAGCTTTGAAAAGATTAGGGTTGTAAGCGTTCGGAAACACAGACGCTGTATCTCACCGTTATAGGAAGAGAGTCGTTTTCAGTGTGTATTGCCGTTTTAACAAAGAAATATATAATAAGAAAGCGTTACGGTACGGAAACTTTCGTGAGCGAATCCGACTGATGGCCGGTTGATTTTGCTTTCCTATTGTTTTTGTTTATTTTCAGCACACTATGCTATGACGCCTTCGACCTTGTTCACCTCTTACTTTTATAATGTCAAACTTATTTCAAGTTCGAACAGTAATAAATGTGTCCTCTTACGCGATCTGCCCGTGACCTTTACCCGTCTAGAAAACTTACCCGTCTAGAAAACTTCTTCAAACTTTTATACAACATTCGTTTCTGTTTCAAATCGAATTATTGAAAAAATGAAAAAACTTAACACACGCCTGCTGAAAACTGACAAAAGTTCTAGATACGAGCTCCTAAAAGCTATACTTACTTTTTTAATGAAGGGCAAGTTCAAACGGTCGCGCACGCGGTATAACGAAGAGAAAGAGCGGTTTGTCCCGGACAAGCCCATATCATATGGGCGGTCGTTGCGGATCGTATGTATTCATTTTATAAAACGTTCGCAAACATTCGCATGTTTTCGCACGACCTTCTGAACTTAACCTTTGTTCTTGGCGACTTTTCATTGTCATCAACCCATGCATTTCTAAATCATCTTTCTCACCAAGTGATGAATCCCAATTGCGTTAAAACATGACTCGACAGTTGCGAACACGAGTTTAAACAACAACTATTTCACACGTAACGCCCGTTTTAGCAACTAACTCGGCTCAGACTGGTACAAGCGGGCCTAAAGAATTACACGAAGACAGCAAGTAATAGCAACGTCAATTATTTGACTATATAAATGAGTGCTAATTCTAAAAAAAATAAGCAACTTTCGCAAACGAATGCGAACGTTGCTTTAAATTAGTAAAATAGGCCCTCTGGATGATGATTGCTATAAAGTAAAGATAAACGAGAGGCGAAAATATGCGGTCTATGTAACACTCAATACTACGTACATCTCTATTCAATATTAGAATAAATTCGCTTCACGAAATCACTATCTCGTTGCTCTTTTCTTACGCATGCAGTCGTCCTAACCCTGATGTCAATATACCTCAGGAGATGAAAGAACGAACGATGCATTTGAATCAATAAAATCTTCGTCGTCATTCATTTCGTACTTAGTAACATGAAGGAACAATAGGGAATATGCATGTGATTTTTTAATTTGCAAAATAAAATACTTATTAGCTCTAGTAAACAATCATGAAATTATTTTTTAAAAACCTTCATCATTTATTAAGTTATAAAGCTTCAAAGACTACAGTTAGAAAGAGAAGTCCGATACGTAATGTGACGTCAAATTACACGACGACTATACAGCTGCCATAGAAAACAGCGTTTTCGCGAGAGGGACAGATATATTTGTTTAACATGATTGAATCTCGTTCGTTTTCCGAGCAATTTAGATTCTTATTTCACAGTTAGTATTATACTTTCCAATACTTTTAGATGAACTGTTCAGATCATAAATACTTTTTTCATGCATATTCCCTATTATTTATTCAAGAAAAAGGGAGCATCTGCCTCTTTAGGCAAAATTTCTTTACCAGTAAAAAAAAATATTACTTGGTCATATTATCTAGTATTTATATTTACACGAGTGAAAAGTCTGTTTTGCCGAATAAATCTTCAATACCTACTTATTCATTCAGAGTGCCAATTCTACTTACTAATTTTAAGCAACTTTCGCATTCGCATCTCAGTTGCAATCCGTCAAAATGAAAAGTGAGGCTTTTTTGACAGTTCGTAACTGACTTGCGAATGCGAAAGTTATTTAACAAATAGCGTCCTGATCTTTCTTTTTAACTTCTCACAAGTAAAATAAAATTGTCTTTCTAATTAAAATTCATTGCATGTACAGGACAAGTAATACTTATAGTTGTTGCATTTCACGAAGGCGCGTTAATGTCACGGTGACTTACACTAAAAGCTTTCCAGAATTGCATGGACTAAAGCATGTTCAAAGGCACCTGTCTCACTGCCGACGGAAAGCGACTAGCTATCTTCTCACTCAATATACCTACTGACAATAAACAATCTGTAATAGAATAAACGCAAAACCTAAAAAGATGACTGCCCCATGCAGTGAGCTTTCGCGATTTCATGATTTATTCCATACTAATAATTCTTCATGATGAATAGGTGTACATTGACCTCTTTTCTTGCTGTTAAACGTTGTATGCGTGTCCCGTGTAAATAAGAGGAGGTTGGTGATTGCTCACACCTTTGGCAACAACTCATACTTCACTAGATCGGCGTTGCCGACAAAAGCTTGGTCAAAGTCGCTTTGTGACCAGAATGTACGCGTTTTCTAGTCGCTCTTCTTGCTTTCCGCTAATCGTCGGCAGTAGTACAGGACCCTGGGGTCATCCATAAATCACTTAAATCTTTTTTTAGCAAATTTTTAACCTGCTCTCCACCCTGGTCATACATGGTGAGGTTTATACTAAAGCCACCCCATCCCCATAGTTCAAAGTATTAAAAAAAAAAAACAATATTATCTTTATACTCTGCCTTAATGAAGATACACGTGGTATCTGACTTCAGGCTTCTCCCGTTACGAGCCTCACGTGATTAATGGACGACCTCTATGCACGTCATCCCAATGTGCACTCGTCACGGTGTTCCATATAAACTTTGAAGTCCTTATTCTTATAAATTAATTAAACTTGCTAAATGTCTTGGTACTATATCGTATACGAAAAAACCTAGATCTAAAAAGTTAGTTGAGAACAGCAGTGCAATTCTATAAACCTCCAGGTGAAATTAACATGAAGTGAGCTGTCAAACCGAACAAACAAGATAGAATGACAGTTCACTTCATGCTCCATATTCAAGTTTCTTCAAGATCTTCATAGAGAAGACTGGCGGTTTCGAAAAAGAGTTCACGAAGAAACATTGAGTGGTTTTTCCCTTTCTATAGAAAACTTGAAAATGCTCTATCTTTCCTTCTTAACAACTTTTTAGACCTAGGTATCTGGCACATGCGTCCTTAGTTTCATTACTTTCCAAGTATAAAAGTTGAAAGAAACTTGAAAGTTTGTTTGAAACGGATAGAGTAAGCTCTCTTAATGCCACGACTTCGACGCAGGGATGGTCACTCTTTGCTTCGTCCGTGAGCAAGGCGGCCCGCACCGCCACCGAGAGCGCCGTACGCTACGGAGGGATTGCTACGCAAAAAGTATCCGAGATGGCTTCCACGGTAACTGAAAAAGTAAGTTACATATTATTTATAGAGAATAGCTAGCATTGTTTGGAATAATTAAAGGGACGCCTTTACAACTGGCATCCTATTGAGACATCGAGGTAGAGTATAGGCCTCGGTGAAGTGAACTGTCAAACCCTAGCATCAAGTAAAATGACAGCTCACTTCACCTTGTTTTCTTTTGTTTTAATTTTTTCTTTGGAGTTTTTGCCTTTTCTTGTCACGACAAAGTGAAATGATCGGGTCGGAACTTTTTGACTGCCACGGTTCAAAACCTTGCTAGCTTTTTGCGGGCTTTCAGTTCACTTTTACTATATTAGTTGAAGCGTTTTTGATGATTTTATCTTGATGAGATGAATTGACAGCTCAATACTTTACCTACACGCCATACACGTTCCAATAGTTTGATCAAATTGGCATAAACGTCTGCGGGAAAATTTGATCAAAAATCAGTCGATAAATGCCATGAACTTATAAAAAAAATCTTATTTCTATTTGATCAAACAGTTTGAACCAGACTGTTTAATCATTTTACTTCAACTTGTATGGCTCGCATAAGTTTTGACGGTGTATATTTTACGAAATATCCCACATTGATTAATACAGTCACGTGCAAAACGATTTTACAATTGGTTCGGACTGGGCAACAAACAGAGTTTCTGAAGTGACTACGTAACAGAAGTAAGTACACAAATCCTTACAAGTCAGACAGGGGTTAACCACCAAGTTTCACTTTATTTTATACTTGGATAATAGACCAATTGTTCTCGAAATTTCATACTTTTTTCAGCGACTTTAGCGAGCTTCCCTGGATCACGTGCAATTAATTTTTGGTAATTCTGGTTAGTTATTTGTTTAGAAAATTGAGTACTAAGTACCAACCATCAGTCACTTTCGATATTAATATTGTTAGACGAAGATTTTGTTTGGTGGGTTGCCGCGCTAATCTCTGGAAGTACTGGTTCGAACTGAAAAACTTAAGCATTAGTTTCAACTTTGATTGGGAAAATTTGACAGTTTCTGGTAGCTTGATGTGCTATCTGATTCTGCTAAAGTGGCCTTTGTACGCCCACTGTCTTTTTGAATCTGTTACCAACTAGTGTGAATCCCAGGTAAACACCAGGGGCGGCTGGAGCACCCTGGGTGGAACCACTGATCAGCGCCGCGCATCCAATACCAGCGGCAACAACTACCAGGGCTCCGGCTCCGGCTACGGTGCCATGAAGAGCTCTACTTCGGAGCCCTATAGCCAGTGGTATGTATGACTCTTGAGTAAATGAACATATTATCTCCTTCGAGAATAGGTTATTTTAACTAGTTTAAATAATTCTAACTAATTCTTCAGATACATTTCCAATTAATATAGAACGCGTTTTTTTTTTAATTTTTCACGTATACTTTTTACTAAAACGTGAGGTCACCAGCGAGGAACTGGGATGCGCTTTATCATTATTTTTTATATATTTGAAATGGCAAAAAGTCTAAAGGCTGATTTTTCAATACTCAAATAACGTTTATTGGAAGAATATATACTTCATATTGACATTATTTTCTATACAAAAGCTGTCAGATAGTAATTTTTATTCCCCACGTAAAAGTTATTGGACTATTGAATAATCAACCCTAATACGACGGACTGGTTAGAATTATTGCTTTTCTAACTAGTAAAATATCCTATTGTTCTTATAAATTTACACTAGCTGGTGACTTTTTTGTGAAGAAATCCTCAAGGAATACTCTTCGTCTGAAGAAAAGGAAAAAAAAACGGCGTATTTTGTCGGACTTGTTTCGACTAAAGCCCCACAGTTCCTATTGCTACCATATGTTGGGGTCCGACTGACCATCTCGCATCTTAAGGTCAAATCTTCATAGAACCGAATGACATGTTGATCCAAGCATTGATTTTTGTCGGCCCTTTGATGTGTGATCGAATAACATCCAAAACTTGCATTTAAAATAGAATAATACAACTGGTCAACTTACTAAAGTCAAATTAAAAAAATACACGAAAATATAAAAAAACATTTCGCAGAGCAATTCCATACCAAAGATTTGTAAAGATACCCTCACAGCACCCTATTTTAAAACAAGAACTCTGATTCCAGGTTTCAAAAATCAAAATATAATAGAAAATATATTAAGAAGTATTTACTGTCAAACTAACATGCATAGAAATTATAAACTTGAAGCAAGCGCATCATTGATTTGTATCAATGATTGATGATTCAATTGCTTGTATGCATGCGATTTGTTTATTTGCAAAATTAAATACTTATTAGCTTTGGTAAACAATCATGAAATAAAGTTTTAATACCTTCATTTTTTTAAAAAAAAAATTTATACAAAATGATGGAAAGTGATGATTAGGCCGAAGATGGAAGCGAGTTTCACCCGGAATCCTCTTACACAGAGGAACTGGCTATCGTACCTCTAACTGCCGGAACACAACAATGCTGTTAACATTGTTGTTATGGCGACAGACTTAGACATGATGGTGGTAGCTTGCCAGGCGGACTTAGAACAAGTCCTACCACCAACCAAACCAAGCAAAAAATTTGCCCCCGCTGGGAATCGAACCCGGGACCTCTGGGTCTGAATCAGGTGGTATAACCACGAGACCACGGAGGCGGTTAGTGTCACCTGTTTAGCACCACCCAGGGACCACGTGTAGGGATTCGCTGAAGGGTATTCTCTTACGGACGCGGGTGACTCGCCCTTCATCAACGATGAAGTTACAAAGCTTCAAAGGTTAAAATTAGAAAGAGAAGTCCGATATGAACTTTGACGTAAAGTCCATAACGCTAAGCAGCTGCCATATAAAACAGCGTTTTCGCTAGAGGGGAAAAAATAAATATATATATATACATAAAAAAGTATATATTTTAATAATAATTAATTAAAATTTGGTGCCCCATTACATTTGAAATGTTTTACTTTGGTTTTGGCCCCTCGTACGCCTACCAAAGGACCGGGTCTCCAGAGACCCGAGAAGGTAAAAAAAAAATTATAATTATAATTAATTCATTATAATTATATTATTAAAATAATTATATATCTCGATTATTTTTCGAGCAATTTTGATTCTATTTACACTGTTAGAACTGTATAATAATAAATATTTTTTCATGCATATTCCCTATTGTAAGTAGTTATTATTCAGAGTTTACATAATGTATGTCATAGTTAGTATAAAAAGCCACTGAAACACACTTGCATTAATATTTCTTAAACTCAAAACCTACCACATAATATGAATAGACGTCATAAGTCGATCAGTCAAAAAGGCAAAACTCACACACAAGTACCAAATCTACAACAGTTACATGTATCACACAGTACCCAATCTGTCTCTCCTCGTACTAAATAGTTCCACCTACCGGCTTGCACTTTGACACAGCTTGCCAAACTTTGTCGCTGAGCCCATGTTATAGTTCACTTTAAGGCTGAGATGTGCGAGGATGCGGAAAGTGAGGGATGTGTTTGTTGAGAACCAATACAAGCGCTACGCATCCTGGTAACATCTCTGGTGGAAAAGCAACCTTAAGTGAACGTATTGGTTCGCATAAGTTAGTGACACCACTGTCTTGTTGTTCTTGCTTGAAACTTAGATGGCTTAATTGATATGGAATGCTTTGTCCGCGTGAGGGTAAAGCAAAATTAATTGTTTTCGAATTGATTACGAAGGACCAAGTCGTCTCATCGGCAAAAATGTTGAAATAAATCTCTTTCGTAGTGCTTAATATTATTATATTTAATAAGGAACCCTTTTGCAAAGATCAATGTTTTTGATATACAATGCAATGTAGGCTTGATCATGAAATATCGAGATTTTTTCATAAAATTATCGATATTTATCGCCGATATTTCTAATGGGGGTAAATCGATATTTCGATATTAATTTTAAAGTATCAAATTCGTATCAATTTCGATATGTTATGAACGCAACTCTGGTTTCGTATTTAACGGTACTAGCTTATGTGCTGCCCATTGCGGGTTGACCACAAAGGTATCCATAATAATTGTTTAAACTCTTGGGAATATAAAACTTTTAGGAATATATTTGTAATGTATAAATAATTATACGAGAAATGACGACAAATCGATATTTTTCACTCTATTTTCATCGATCAAATAAAATACGATTCGATAAATATCGATACATATATTTTTTCACTGACCTATCCCTAGTGCAAAGCATGTCAGCGAATTTAAAACTTTGACTAAGTACTTAAGTAGATGAGACTTCTCTAGATGGACCCCTACAGTCGACAAAGGACAAGTCAAAAAAGTACAGTCTGTCGGCTAAAATGATGGTGATGGCTATGACTTTTATTGGAATATTTGTATTAATAAGAAAGTAACAACTCACGATTTTCTTCATATAAATTAGTATCTCCAATTTTACGATCCTCGCAATAATGTAACAGAATCTGAACGTGCCCGGGGCAAAGTTTTAATATCAACATCCACTTGTTACTTATCAAGCGGATGACAAATTTAAGCTGAAATGTAGTACTCTTGGATGAGAGGAAGAGCAAAAACGATGGATTGGCTGTCTTTAAGAAGTTGTTGTTAAAAGGAGGTGCCATGAACTTTCGATATGAAGACTAATACAGATACATGAAAAAAGAAGACGTACTGCGCCGACTTAAATACATTGAAATGAGGGCAAGAGAACGATAATGACGGCTTTATAATTGTTGGACATGTTGAAAAGAAAAACGAAAAAGTGTTTTATTGCCAGGCACGACGCTTACCGTAAAAAAACGAAGCTGGTCGAAAACGACGTAAGCTGCCTCAATCTGACCAAAAGTCTCCGCACATTTTCAGGAACGAGTCGCTTCCTCATAAGGAGTCAGTGACCACTCGCAACGTGGACGGACGCGATCTGTCTCAGCTGGGCAGGGTACCCAGCCCCCCTCCCGCTAATAACGCCCAGAGGAGAGAGGAGGAGGAATCCTGGGACTGGCTGAACCAGTAAGCTGCCCAGGTACGGACATCTCATACTATCATCTTCATCAAGAGCTCGACTTCATCCACTGTGGGGTAAAAGCTCTCCTCTACATTGCTAACCCCATACGCCAGGAATAATCTCGTCCAAACTATCATTCTAACATCATATTACCCAGCCTCCCTCCCTTCAATAACGCCCAGAGGAGAGAGGAGCAGGAATCCTGGGACTGGCTGAACCAGTAAGCTGCCCAGGGGGGCTACTCTTTAAGCCCGAAGTCCGTAGTTTAGGGGTTAGTTGT
Organism: Ceramica pisi; assembly: GCA_963859965.1. NCBI lineage: Eukaryota > Metazoa > Arthropoda > Insecta > Lepidoptera > Noctuidae > Ceramica > Ceramica pisi. The sequence goes on along the minus strand of OY982527.1, from coordinate 35,375,384 downwards.
AGGCGTGTTTTACTCCGTATCACCTAACCACTAGGAATTAATGACAACATGATTTGATAGTAACTGTGAAATCGTGTTGTCATTCGATCTTAGTTAGAGTTCGAGACTAATCGTAAGTCTGTAGGTAATAAGTAGTAGCATACGCCCGCAACTAAGCCTGAAACTACGGACTTTGGGCTTCATCTACATCGACATCTCATACTATCAGCATCTTCATGAAAAGCTCGACTTCATCCAATATGGGGTATAGGCTCTCTTCTGTGTTGCTAACCCCTTGCGCCAGAACTAACCACCTCCATACCATCATACTAACATCACCATCAGTACCATCACCATATTTAGTTGGGTCGTGTCTATGTTTAGTCGCGATACTGGAATTCTGAGATAGAGAAAAGAGGAATCTCATGTAAGATATAAAGCATTTGAAAGGACTCCGGCGTGTTAAATAATATTAGTCTAGAAAATTAATGTTAGTAATAACCTCAACATTATTCTGCATCCTTCACTATTTTATCTTCAGGATTTGAAGTCGGCAAAAAGGGAGACACCTATGAAAAACAAGTATAGTCTATACGCGCACTGGTGACTTTTGTCACCGTGACATAACATTTCTCTCTTTCGCAATTGTGAAGTGAAACAGAGAGATATATATTGTCACGGTGACAAAAGTCACCAGTGCGCGCCTAGCCTAAGAGAGAGACTTATACCGTATAGGTCCGTTTTAGCCGACTTCAAAAACGGAGGAGGTACATATTTTTCCGCTATTTAGTACTTCCTGGCTTCGTGTGACAGCCGAAGTGTCACACCATCTCGTAAAACTAAAAACATAACATCATACCAAGCTTATAGTGGGTTCACACGAAACAGGCGTCCATAAACTTCTATAGAATTTTGTCTATGTAATATAGCAATGCAGACAAATGTCGGTCTAGAAAGATTTTTATTATAAGTTGTCTGTTCATAAATGCTGTATAGTGTGGACCCACTAGGACCCTTAACGCAAAGCACCTATGGTACACCCACCCACTTATAAAAAAATAACAAGAATAAAACAAACACATCACATTTTTTTTTATTTCATTTGCACCTACCACTATTTGTCTCTGCATCAGCGAAAGGTTGACTGATAGAAAATGCTTATCTATACATTTGTGTTCATTAAGTATTAAACAAATAAATAAATGGCAAAGCAATAAACCAACAGAACTTGCAAAAAGATACTTAAAATGCGGGTAGGAACAGAACCTGTTCGGTTGCACCGTAGCATAGATAAGCTGGCAGCAAACCAACAACGGTTTTGATAACCAAACCAGAATGGTACAGCACAGCAGAATTAAGTAATTGTTTTTCGTTCTTTTAGCGGAAGTCGCAGTCTCATTGTTAAAGTGATCTTGATAATGAGATCGTTCATTTTCACCCTAATATCAAACGTTTTGATGGACCGGTTTCTGAATTGAGCTTACTTCTAATGAGTTAAGAACGTGTTCAACTCTGATGACATATTCTGACAAGTTTTCGGGCTAAAGTTTTTCTGAAGAAGTTGAAGGTTTAATTTAATTTATTTATTTAATTTAATTTATTTTTTTTAAAAAACGTTGCCCCACTCTAGGAATTTGATTAGGATTTCCCATTTTCTGAAATGACGCACATCAGATGGCAGCACTGAGGCGTCAGGTCCAGACTAAAGGGCTCATTTTCTGCGGTAGTTAAATAAAACTTAACGTCAAAGTATTAGTATATGTATGCTCAAAGTAATGTTTTCAAAGAAGAGGGCCTCGTATCTAAGTTGCGCCTACTGTGACCTGAATTTTTCGGAATACCCTCATTAAAAAATTTAAGTTTACTTCTTTAACCTGAAAACCCATCAAACTTTACATTTTTCTAAACAGCGTTGTGTTATTAGTAGATCTAATTAAACGTTTTTCTATTATTTCAGAAATCGCTTCGCTTCCCATCACCAGAGCAGGGAGAGTTTGCAGCTAAAGCCGTACACTCTATGGTTTAACTATGTTCAAAATATCCATCTTACATCCTCTGACCAGTCGAAATTGATTTACATTCTGGCTTTAACGTACTACTGTGACTCACACTAGTTAGTTACTCCCTTATGGAACAAGTCACATTTATTCGCCAAATTAATATTAAAGCGATCCTTTTATGAAGTGGTAAAAACATATTCTTAGCTAATTTTTTCAAGTAAAATGCGCAGCGTCTCCGAAGAAACCCTATATACCTAGAAGCTACAAGAATGCTTAGACACGTGTATAAAATTGTAACTCACGGCGCCATCTAGTTTGTTCAATGCAAGTTACCAACAACAATGTTGACCGACATCGCTCCCTGGCGATGTAATTGGAAACCTAAAATACCTTTTGGCCTAGAGAACTAGACTGGGCATTACCGATACTAAATAAGCGCACTCTTAGACGCAGGTGACGAAAGTCCACGCAGCGCAGATTTTGTAATGCATAAACGTACAATGCGTTTCAAATAAGAATAGAATCGACTTAGCGCCATATTTTGACGTCATAGCTGTCAATTCAAACCTATTCGGTAGGGTGAGCAAAGCAAGTTTATTTTTTAATTATTATTTATAAACATTGAGTGAAAAAAGTGTTTTGGTGTGGTTTAAAATAACTAATAATGACTTTAAATAATTAAATATTATATTTAGCTAATTTACTGCTATTGAACGTTTTTATTTAAATTGATTTAAGACTTATTCAAACAAAGTAAAATAAACCGTTATCGATATGCAACTAAGTTTTCTTTGCAAACCGTACTTTTCAAGAGACATTTGACAGATAGAGGTCATTGACGTTCCTATTCTCATTTGAAACGCATTGTACTAAGAACTGCATACGCTGCGGCGTAAGCACGTGCGAAACCTAAATTGACAAGCCTGTAGAAAGGGACAGAGCAAATACGCGGCAATTACCTGTCTCTTTTCTGGGACGAAAACAACACTAACAGCATACGACAGACGTAGAGCAGCCATACTCAACCGTTCTTCTTACTAAGCCGACACCGATTACCTAAGCGTACAGGAAACTAAAGGTTGACAACTGAGAAGTGTCAAATACATTTAAACGAATGAGATTTTCTAAAACGTGACTAATCGACAGCTTACCCAATTTTTATATTGTTAGTCAGTGAGTAGTCACAGCACATCGTCATGAAGTGAATCAGTAAACCAAGATCTCTACTGTATGGGTAAATACTCGCTCTTTTGTTCACAACATAAGTGCTGCTGAGAAATATGACACCAGTAATGTGCTAGATTACAGGGCAACACAGCTGACGCAGACCAACCAGAATTCTAGAAAACACCAACAGAGTACTTAGTCCACTTCTCTATGTTTAAGTTTGTTTGAACGTTGTCAAACCATAAACATTAATTTACATTTATCTTTTCTATCGCAGACTAAATTAAAAAAAAACCCAATCTGAAAGAAATAATTACTGTCTTAGTGATTGGGTTTTGACGATTCGGTATACATTGACGGTTTTCTTGAATGACTGGAATAGGAAGGCGTTAGTGTACTCGGAAGTTTTCTGATTCGAAAAAGGTGGTAGTGTTATTTTTCCAAAGTAATAAGTATCTGAAGTTTCAAGAACATACCATCTCGGAAAGCTAGTTAGTACACATTCAGGGTGTACTTAATACAATTAGAAGCAGAATACGTCTACAATCAAAATTACAAATTGAACAGTTTTATTTTGTCTATTGCACTGACAATTTGCTCAGTCATTCAAGTTGTAACTATAACGTCAATGTAAACCAAATGATTGAATTTAAGTTGAACAAATCCTATATGTAATATATTAAAATTATATAAATCTTTTTATAAAAATTGTATAAATATATATTGTTATAATTCTGTCCATATTTGGTGCCACAATATTTTAAAGATTTTTGTTGAGTATAATTTGAATGTCTAGCTGAGAAGGCGCTAACTAGATCAATGCGCTATTTCTAAAGCTGTTCCGCTCGTCCGATGATTGTAGGGGCTTTGTATTTAATATAACTCCTTGGTAACAATGTAACTATTACCTTTTCCCTTCCTTTCCTTAAATAGCCCTTTCGGACGAGGCTCGCACCTGTAGCTAACTACATTATACTGGCCTATATGTTTATCACTGGGCCTATATTTATTAGTGTAATATTAGATGTATTAATAAGAATGGTGTAAGTTGGTGGCACGTCGGTCTCTTTTGGATAAAGACGAAGTCTGATTTCAATGGTGAACCACGTGCTTAGAGTGATTTGAAACTGATATTTTGTACTGTGGCTCAGCCAGTACCTACTCTTGTTATTAAACATGTAGGCTATAAGTGTTCTATGTTATTCTGTTCGTGTGATCTGCGACCGGTACACCAGACATATCAAGTTAATAGTGCTTTTCAATGTCATCAAAGAACATACTTTTTAATATCAGTATCGGTTGCATTACAAACGGCACATTTATCTCACAGCATGATGAGACAAAGCCAATTATTCCAATTTGTATTAAGATTTTAGCAAATTTTAGTTTTTGTAGTTTTGTTAGGCATATAATTATGTAGTTAGTTAGGTTAACTATACTGTAATATCTCATAATTATGTATTGATGATTAACGTGTCCTTTGACACATATTATAATAATTTTTGTATATTTTTTTTTGTTTAGTAAATAAATTTGTAATCTCCGAAATTATTTTTTATTAACATTTCTGTTGTATTTCTTTAGGTGTTTCAGTTGCCTTCCGAAGTCGATAGATGAATCCTAAAGAAATTGAATCTGTCAACTCTGCCTAACCACTACCGTCCCCCTGTGATTCTAATAAGATTATTAACAAAAAATATTCTTATATTATTTACTATTTAGGAACATTTTATCCTAACTATTTTATATCTTTCAACTATTTATCTATTGACTTTGGTAAAGCCTTGCTCGGTCTGACATGATCACGTTGCGTTACGTTAAGAGATCAAAACTTGTAGACAAAAAGTAAATACGTTTTGAAATGTCTTATGACAGTATGGTAGCCAAACAAAGCTAACAGTTCCCAAGATTTTACAATTGGTACGTATATTTTTACCCAACTTTTAATATATTCTAAGATCAATTTTATTTGTAATAGGTATGTACAAATATATTTATAATTTATTTTTAAGACTGGTATAATTTTATTGATTACTGTTAGATTCTTTTACATTATATACGCTCGCCGAGCTAATTGACCCGAGCCGAATTGTGTTTCGAAAATTATGCCACAATTAATTTTATGTAATAATTATAATATTCAACTAATAAACTAGAATAAATATCATTTTTGTTTTATTTGAAAGCTAGAACACAACCCAATATGTTAACTCATCATGGCACTGCGGCAGTGCTCTTAAAGCGTAGGTATATGAACCAAAAGCTTGTAAGTATGAATATCTCAAAAATCAATCACTGAATAGTTTTTTTTTATTTGAGATGGGTTTGCTCTTGTCTTTCGTCTTTGTCAGAGATGACAGAGACAAAGTCTACGATTTTTTTTTTATTTTTTTTTTATACAAAACGGGGAAACTCTTGGCCTAAATCTCACCTGATGGAAAGTGATGATTAGGCCGAAGATGGAAGCGAGTTTCACCCGGAATCCTCTTACACAGAGGAACTGGCTATCATACCTCTAACTGCCGGAACACAACAATGCTGATAACATTGTTGTTATGGCGACAGACTTAGACATGATGGTGGTAGCTTGCCAGGCGGACTTAGAACAAGTCCTACCACCAACCAAACCGAGCAAAAAATATGCCCCCGCTGGGAATCGAACCCGGGACCTCTGGGTCTAAATCAGGTGGTAAAACCACGAGACCACGGAGGCGGTTAGTGTCACCTGTTTAGCACCACCCGGGGACCACGTGTAGGGATTCGCTGAAGGGTATTCTCCTACGGACGCGGGTGACTCGGCCCCCAAAAGCGATGCGCGATGCGCGATGATGGAGCGAGCTTACCCAGAAGGAGCCTGTTTACTCTAACTTTGAAGAGATTAGGGTTGTATTCGTTCGGAAACACACGCAGGCAGAGTTCCACTCCTTTGCTGTGCCCATTATAAAAGACGTTTGGAAACACTTAGTGTGAATTCGTGGAATAGCAACAAGGTATGGGAAGGTAAGTTGCGGTGCGTCTGGATGTCCGATGGTAGGGTAGGGAAGGGGTTGGTGATAGTATAAAACTAAAACAAAGCTGCATGATGTTTGTCATCATCATATCAGCCGAAAGACGTCCACTGCTGGATATAGGCCTTCCCCAAGTGTCGCCACAGCAACCGGCCTCGCATCCATCGGCTACCCGTGTCCCTCACCAGTATATAAGTAGTTTATCAGCCATATCGTTACCATAACACAAGCATTAGGTTGCTTAGCTTGGGACTATATGGCGTTGTGTGAAATGTCCAAGGATATATTATTACCTTGAGGGAGGCTTACCAACGCTGTGTCTTCCGGTACGCGGTCGCCACTCGAACATTTCATTGCTGACCATAGGTGATAGGTCTGTCGAATCAATGACAGATCGTGTGTTACATAGTACCTATATGTCATTCTGTTAATTCTCAGCATCTAGCTATCCGGATTCGAGCACAGTTCTTGGCAAAAGCCGATAGACTTAACTTTCGAACGACCCTTGAGCTGGACACGTTCACCACGTCGGTCAACTATGTAGGTACAGTCGCCAGCACATCATGCTACAACAATCTGTCAAATTTCTATTTTCGATTTTCAACTTTACAGCTAAAGTGATTAAGTTTAATTTTGATTGGCAAAATTTGACCATTTTGGGTACCTTGATGTTCTGGCGACTGTACCTACCTAACCCCAGTTGCTGAAATAATTATTCTCTGACAGATTAGAGATGCTATATCAACCTATCCCATATTTCTACTGTTATACTGTCTGAACAGGTCCACTCAAATCTGTGTGGTACTTTCCTCAAACGACCACCTCTGATTTTCATATGATTTGAACATTATTGATAACAATCAATAGGTATTCCCGTACCAAACAATTCATAAAATAAAAGTACCTATGAAGTAAGTTGAAAATAATACGACAAAAAATAAGAAAATTGTTTATTTATTTTCAGTTTATTCTCCTTCCAACAACTGCAAAGCACATAAAATAATTTAAAGAAGATCCATCAACAATGAATATTACTAATTAATTACAGTTCTGTGATGAAGTTTCAAGGACTCATTCAATATAATAAATTGGTACTATTGGTACTAATACAATAATTGGTAGTTATTTAATTTACGTAGGTACATACATACAATAGTAGATACAATGCATTATTAAATATCAGTTTTATTAGCAGCTGTAACAGTTAATCAAGTAATTCAATCATTAACAATTTTATAGGTGTGATAAATATGTATACCTACTACAAGGCACAGGTGTGAGGTTTGTTTGGCTTCAAAGGCTACTAAAGTAGAATTAACAAAGGCGTAGGTACCTAGGTACGTACACCAGACTAAAATTTTCTTAATTTTTAGCTAGATAATAATGATCAGTAAAGCTAGGAATAAGTGCGATAGTAAAAAGCTGAACGATTCCAGTGTTAGACTAGGTAGGTACTTAGTTTTTACTGTATGCATAAGTACAGACACCAGCACATCAATCTACAACAATCTGTCAAATTTATTCAATAGATGTTCAACTTTCTTTCTAAAGTAAAGTTTAAAGTTGATGTGCTGGCGACTGTACAGAAAATACCTACCGTGGAAAATAATTGATGTTGTTTGTAGGTACAAACATAACCTAACATTACCATCCCTATAGTATAGGGGCACCTAAAATATAAACAAAGTTTTGAATTATATAATCAAAAGGCAATATTCACTCCTGAAACAGAGTCGTCTATGAACAGGACTGCAAAACAAAATCATGCAGATGTTAAACTGCACCCTTCGAACTATTTAGTACATTTGACAAAACATGGTTGTCGCTAGGAGTTTCTAGCTTGAACAAAGTCTTTGTTTAATGGATCAAACATAAGAATTTATTACAAACATTTTGCCTTAAACTAGGTCACAAAATACATAATAGGAGAATAATAATCGAAGAGCACATGTTCATGATACTCTGCATTAGTCAAAACAGTAATAATATAACATCTAAGAATAAAAATACCCATTACAATTCACAATAGTATAGAAAACTGTCCAAACCAAAGCCTTACACACTAAATAAATTAATTATTTATATAGGTACCACATCCTATATTACAAGTCTTACTAAGCCAGGGAATCAACATTGTTGTCAGCATACATATATTGAGGGGGCAGAGATGCTAAACATTTTGACATACATAACCAGATATGTTTATAAAAAATCTAGCCATTTGTTTATTATTTGAAATATCTATAACCTTATAACTAGAAACGTTTTTCAAATGTATATTCACAGCTTATACATTTTTGGACAAAATGTTAAGTTGGAAAAAAAAGTGAATGAAGAAAATTGGTAAATTATGTATTATTTTATTAGAATACATCATTCATCAATTTTCTTCATTTTATTCTATAGGACCTAAACAATAGGATCATTCTCCACATTTAAATACAAGATTTAAAACAACTTTTTTCAGTGTATTTTAGATAATATCATAAATGAATTAAATCTTTAGACAGTATAATAGTTACATTTGTCTTATAAATAAGCCTGCTAACAGATCTCTTAGAAAATACTAACCATTTGTTAGCCCTGTGTGCTTCATATCCCCTGGCTAACCTGTGAAAACATTTACATTTGAATACAATTTATGACTGGTTTCCACCACCATATTGTTCAAGTCATAACTACACTCTCTTGACTTTATCTATCATCTACTGCAAAGAGTAAAATAATAATATGGGAGATCTACTGAGTGTGAGGCGACTATAATTAATTTACTAACATTATTAAAATAAATGTTCATTGTTCCAGCTTATAAATAATATTATAGGTACAGATACATTGTTGGCATTGTTCGAAACAGTCACCGCGGCCTTGGAACGCAAGGGGTACTAGGAGGAACTCGGATGGATTTTAGGCATTAAGAGTCTGACACTCCCTTCTGCTCGCCCGAAGCGGAAGAAGTCATTTGAGGATTTCCCATCAATAAAAAAAGTACTGCTTAAAAATATATCCATAATATCTTCCTAGTTTGCGCGGTAAAAACGAAAGATCTGTACTTTAGAATGATACACTTGCTTGCTCGAATGATGCATTAAAAGTATAATATTGTAAAATTTCAAGAACCACAACAATCTTCACAACACATAAAAATAGGTATTTACAATACAATGCAATTCAAATAAGAATAGGATCGACTTAGCACCATATTGTGACGTCATAGCTGTCAATTCAAACCAATTAGGTAGGGTGAGCAAAGCAAGATTATTATTTTTTAATTAATATTTACAAATATTGAGTAAAATAAGAGTTACGGTATGTTTAAATTAACTAATAATGACTTTAAATAATTACATACGTATTATATTTAGCTGACTTACTACTATAGAATGTTTTTAATTAAATTTGATTTGAGACAAAGTAAAATAAACCATTATCACAAATAAGTTTTCTATGCAAACCGTACTTTTCAAGAGACATATTTTGACAGATAGAGGTCATTGACGGTCCTATTCTTATTTGAAACGCATTGTATACTTAAGAATAGGTACTTACAGAATTAGAAGTACTACAGTTTATTGGAATGTTTCGATTTTTGTTATTGAATAGGTACTTACAGAAAGTTATCTATTATATATATCTATATATATATATGTCAAAAAGTAGGTATACTATGCACAACACACAACTATTTTTATCCAAATGTCTCAGGGTTAATGTTTTTATAAGTAATAGAATCAGCAGAAACAATTACACTTTAACCCATAGATTAAACATTCAATTTCATAACAAATGGTAAAGTTTCATATTGTAAATAACTGACTAAAATACATTTTAAATATTCCTCTGATACAACATCTATTTATTTAATTGCTTTCATATTACCACAAGTTTTTTACCATAGTTGTGTTAATTAGCTTTAACAGTAGTACTAAAAACAAATTATAGGTAAATGTAGGTGCTACATTTAAGTTAAGTCATAATACCATCACATAATAATAACACCTATGTGCAATGTACCTACTGATAATGTTGATTCAGCCTGAAATCTTGTCATAAATCCACAAATCTTTCTTCTAGAATGGTCGGATGACCTGGTGAAGGTTGTGGGTAGCTGATCTATACGAGACGCAAGAGACCGGTCGTTGTGGCGAAGTTTGGGGGAGGCCTATGTCCAGCAGTGGACGGCTTTCGACTGATATGATGAAGATGATGATAGGTACTATTGTATAGAATACTAGCTGACCCGCACAACTTCGTCTGCGTCACATTTGCCATTAATGCTCCGTTCCTTTTTGTATTAGCGTGATGATATATGATCTATAACCTTCCTTGATAAATAGGATATCTAACACTGAAAGAATTTTTCAAATCGGACCAGTAGTTCCTGAGATTAGAGCTTTCAAACAAAAAAATTCTTCAGCTTTATAATATTAGTATAGATTGGCACAAGGAGCAAACTCTGTATTATTCAACAACCTAAACAGTGCAAATATTTATAGAATAAATATTTTTTTGTTGATCTATAATTTTTGCATCAGAAAAAATAACCTATAGTCTTTCCATTGCAAACTTTTTTTTTTTTACTATTGATTGGCATACGTTTGACCGCTATCTTACCTGATGTTAAGTGATGATGCGGTCTAAGGTGGAACATGCTTGCCTAGAAGTAACCTATTCACTCTTGACTTAAAGACTTCCAGGTTGTAGCTATAGGAAACACAGACTCAGGCAGGGAATTCCACTCCTTAGCTGTACGCACAATGAATGAAACTGTAAACTAACTCAAACAAGCAAACAAGTCAATCAAATTTGAAAAAAGTCTCATACACATAATGTTAATTATCATAAAACTTTCTATTTTTAGAATCAACATTCTAAAATAATAAATGTTTGCCTCTGCTTACCCTTAAGAGGTTTAAGCATGATGTTATTGTGAGAATTGAACGGAAAATACTAGTTAACATCCTCAAATTTCTAGTACATAAGTATAAGTAATAAAGATCTGTCATACACATGTCAACATTAAGTGTAAATACTAGACGAGAAAACGAAGGTTGAGTGGTAAACCAGTTTAGCAATACATAAGGACACATTACGTAATAAATGCAAGAAATTGTGGTGCACATTGGAAATGAATTGTTTTGGGACATAATGCTATTCAAACTTCATTTTCAAGAAGTCAGAGACATGACTGTTTTATGTTTTTTTTTTTTTTTGTTTGATTGTAATTGTCATTGAGAATTAATCGATACCATCTCATACCTTGACATTGGCACATTCATCAATGTCAACTGCAAATTGAAAGTGTTCAAATGCAACTTGAACTTGAAAATTTTTGAAGTATGTTAATTTGGCTTCTGTATGCTTAGCTACTTTTCGTGCCGACTGTGCTTGAATTGTATATTTGTATAAGAATTGGTCTGAACTTCAAAATTACTTTATTTCTTTACAACCACCTATGCTTCAGACACCATTAAACAACGCCAGGCTATTTCAAACACTTGCATGAGTTAATTAGCTCCCAATGTCCCACCTATATGCACAAAACGTGTTGGGAATACATTCATTGTGCGTACAGCTAAGGAAAGGAATTCCTTGCCTGAGTCTGTGTTTCCTGATAGCTACAACCTGGGAGTCTTCAAGTCAAGAGTGAATAGGTTACTTCTAGGCAAGCGTGCTCCATCTTAGACCGCATCATCGCTTAACATCAGGTGAGATAGTGGTCATAAAAAATATTCAAAACCTTCACTTGGATCTTGGTACAAAAATTCGCTAATGCAATATTGTAAGAAGGGAGTATGACAGTCAGTTTTTGAGTCCGTCATGGTACACCAATTCTATATTAATTGTGTTGTAGAATCTGGCTTAACTTTGAAATTTGCAAGTTTACAGTAGCTAAGAATATTTATTCTTTCTAGCATTTGAAATCAAAAATCTAATTTATCTTTAGCTCAGCACCCAGTTTACAGATGTTTGGTAGCAAATACACAATAGTATGTTCCATGAAAATTCTCATGAATTATTGAAATATTCACACATTAATTTAACTTTTGAAACTAGGTTCAACAATAAAGACAATGTAGAGTACACATATACACATCAGGGTCATCAACCACATAACTGTATGCCAAATAATCAAATGTCATGAATAATAACATAATAATACCTTATTTAAACTACACAACCTATATGTTACTTTTTGTAATGTCCAAATAATGATTTCTGTATCCATTAAAGTAACAAACTTCCTATGAAGCCCACATGTAGAAATAAATGTCTTGCCAATGACTCAGATATTGAATGATTGGTCCACAAATAAATGACATGGCAGGCACTTTGTGTGCCATAGATGTCAATGCATTCTCAATAACATTCTTTGAATAACCATTGTACATTGGACTCCTTAGTAAGTATAAAACTAAGCTTAACTTTCTACGGCTTATCTCAAGTCGCTGGTCATAAGTCAAATCTTTCATGTACTTACTGTACATCTTCATACTTGCAAGGTCGACACAGAGGGCTACCATCCACTGTTTCCAAGCCTTTGTTCCAAACACCCTCATGGATGCTAAATGTATCAGGGGCTTCAGGATGTGCAGTGACTCAGCATAAACCAAATCTTTTACATTTGCAGCTGCTCCAGGCCTGTCATCTTGTATCTTCACAGGCTCCCAATCACGGAATGCCACTGAAGGGGCGCCGTCGACTCGTCGAATGTTTCGTCCTGATCGCCGCAGGGTGAAGAATAAGTTGGAGTTCTCATCTGTCTCTTTACCTTCTGTGAACTTCTTTCTCTGCAGTGCTGCTATTGGGGGATGTGCTATTGGTAGCTCTTTGAACCTGAAGAGCAGCACGAGCGCGGAAGAGCACTTGAACACCTGCAGCAACGTCGCTACGGTCCACTTGCCCCGAGTGCCCCACCTGTTCTTGACGAGTAGCTCGATAAACACTTCACAGTAGTGGACGACTGTCAGCCAAAGCTTGATCTGTTCCCGGAGGCCGTAGAAGGGCTCGTCCGTACCGTACGCTTCTCTAATGAGTCTGTCGTTGAACAGTGACACGAGTTTGGACAGCGAGTAAACTAGCTCTGACACTATGGGCGATTTATTTATCTTCCCCGCTACGAAGTAAGATGACCACGTCGCTACTGTCTCGACGTCCGTCACTACTCCAGGATTGCTAATTACCCATCGCTTGTAAATTGCGTATAGTTCTTGTAAAGATAATGATTTATCCATTTTGCTTACACGATCACGTCAGCTCACAAGACAAACACCAGCACTACCGGATTTAACGACTAACAGTTCAACTATATAAAGATACCCTTGTGACCACCAGTAACAACAGATATATGTAAGAAGGATAGAAGTATGAATCAAATTAACGTAAATTAAATTTTGGCTGAACACCGCACTCACTCGTGTTTGACTTTTGCCCCCAGTCAGCCAGAGCCAGCCAATGACAATCTTGCGTCATCGGTTGTCATTTCATTATTTTTTTCCTTAGCCCGTTCGGGCAGGCTAACGTCTTGAACCATACCGCCTCGTCTTCAGTCTGTCTTCTTGATTTAAAAGTAAGGCCAAAGCCTCGTTTTCAGTTTCATCCTTCTCGTTCAAGAGTAAGTAAGGGCGAAGCCTCGTCTTCAGTTTCATCCTACTTGTTCAAAAGTAAGTAAGGCCGAAGCCTCGTCTTCAGTTTCATCCTTCTTGTCCAAAAGTAAAAGGCCACAGCCTCGTCCTTAGTAGTCATTTTAGAAGCTGTTTTCTTCTTGGCATTCGCACTGCACGTTCTAAAATCTTAGACGGAGAATGCTAAAATACTTTTCTTTTCTCTCTGTGTAACAGGGAGCTTTTTGAAAATTATTATTATACTACAGAATAGTTTTGGGTTTATACGTTATTTCGAAGCTCAAAGTTTATCTCAAGTTCAATCCTCACTGTTCAAAAAATTATAATATGAAACTCTACTATTTATAATTACGAGTATGTCTGTGATAAAACTGAGATCCCAGAGCTGCCAGACCTCTATATTTTCTAATTTTTTTTCTATAAAATATGTGGAATAGACACAGGAATAGAGTAGTGTTTCTATGTAATTTTAACATATACGCATTCCTGCTAGCTTGGGCAAGGGCAAGTTTTATTTTTGAGATTTACTTATCCAAGTTATTTCAGTAGCCAACGAGGAAGTTTTATGTCCTTCCAAAACCTTGCAGACTATAAACTTTAGGCTTTCGTTATTTGCGCCTCTAATGTATTATGCCTAAATGTCACCCTTATGAATAAGATTTTACTCGACGTGGCGACCAGCTCTTTAGAATATCACAATGACTAATCGTTTGATTAGTCATTGTGATAATCTAAAGAGCTGGTAAAATATTATTTATATTAATTAAACTATTAGCAAACGATGTTCTGTAAAACATATTTTGTATGTTTGCTTTGTTTTACAAGTGATTAATGGCCTTGGCAGGTATCAAATAAATATACCTATACATACATTGGCCGTCGGCCTAAGCTTATTTAGCTTGCAGGTATGAGTATTTTAAAAGCATGGCGCCAGGTGAGGTTGCATTGGCACCCCCCTGGATAACGATGAAATGAAACATGCGAAAACATGGAGATATAAAAATATTCGACAAGTGGGATATATCAAAATATAGGTACAGACGCCAGCACATCAAGCTACAACAATCTGTCAAATTTATTCAATGGATTTTCAACTTTACCATTAAATTATAAGATCCTAAATTGATTGGGAAAATCATCTTGTGTGGGTAGTTGAAACAAGGTGAAAAATAAAATCGCTCCCAATTAAATTTTTAAAATGAAATAACACAAGAACTTAATAAATGTGTGCATTTACTTGCTGTAATAGATTACCCACCACCAGTTTAGTGTTTTCACCTAAATCCAATATTCCTGTAAAAAAAGACACACAGTAAATCAGTCCTGGAAGCACTGAAAGTTTCACTGACAGAAATGATGGCACTGTTTGAAAATAGGATGTCGAACTTTGAGGCTGACCTGAAGAAAAGCCCTACAAGCACAGCAAGCAGTTTAGATGACTTGGTTGCAGACTTCACATCTTTCAAGAAGTTCATCTTGGATGCGTTAGGCTGACTTCAGTGTCAATTGGCAGCACTGGCACAGGGAGTTGACAACCTCGAGATGCGGTCAAAGTCCTCGAACCCCTTGTCCACAATCAGCTTAGTGCTTTTTATGTAAAAATAGTCTGTTGAACCCTTTTCAATCCGGATTTCATAGCACCTCAATGGCCTGTGAACGTTACCGATGACATACGGTTAGGCATGGAAGGAGGAAGTATGACGGTTCTTTGCTTACTAAACTTTATTAATGCATTCAATACTGTCGATTTCGATATCCTGCTTGGCATACTTCGCTCGCTTAACATATCTCCAACGGCGATTGACTGGTTTCGCAGTTACCTGTATGACCGCCGGCAACGTATATGCATAGAAGGATCTAACTCTTCCTGGTGTTATACAACTGCCGGTGTACCTCAGGGTGGCGTTTTATCTCCCTTACTCTTCGCAATATTTATAAACGCTATCTCCAAAAAACTAAAACCAGCTAAGCCACTAAAATTGCGCTTGCACAGTCCCTTCTGCTTCCTATCCTTGACTATGCTGATGTCAGTTATCTCGATCTCACTCAGGCACAACTCGATAAACTTGAGCGTCTTCAAAACCTTTGCCTTAGATTTATATTTGGCCTGCGCAAATATGATCACATCTCTGAATTTCGCACAAAGCTCAAGTGGCTTCTTATTCGTCTTCACCGGGATTCTCATATTTTATTTCTGCTCTACAGTATTCTATTCAATCCTACAACCCCCTCTTACCTTAAAGAACGTTTTATGTTCCTTCATGAAACACATACCTAATAGATATCTGAGGTCATCGGAAAACATGTGATTAGAGATGCCGATGCATTCCACCAGCTTCTACGACAAATATTTTACAGTTCAAGCGGTGAGGCTATGGAATGCATTGCCCGTGTCAGTAAGACGTACTCAATCTTTGTCCACTTTTAAAACAATGGTCAAACATCACTACCTTTCTCTTTGACCGTTTTTGTTTGGGTTCTAATATTGTATTTATTACATACTTAAAATTCTATTAATTTATCTATTAAGTATATATTCATATAAATCATACACCTAGGACTACCTACACTACTGTATTTTCTTTTTCTTTAAAATCCATCCAAAGGTTGTCTTGAAAAGATCGCCCATTGTGTCACCCTATGTAATGTTTTCTTCGTCTATTTTTTCTGTAACTTATATGGTGTACATAATAAAGAGTATTCTATTTTACAGTTTCCTACCTTACCTTGTACCTTGATTGGCTGGCGACTGTACCTAGTTAATCCTAGTTATATATTTTACCAGCTAACCCGGCGAACTTCGTTCCGCCTAACAGTCGTTCTTTAATTTTTTTAAATTAGACGTAGCCTAAGTTACTCCTTATTACATCAGCTACCTGCCAATAAAAGTCCCGTCAAAATCGGTCCAGCCACTTCAGAGATCAGCTGGAACAAACAGACAGACAGACAGACAGACAAAAATAATAAAAAATGACATTTTGGTGTATGTACTTTAAAATTCACTAGCTGACCCGCGCAACTTCGTCTGCGTCACATTTTCCATTACTGCTCCGCTCCTATTTGTCTTAGCGTGATGATATATAGCCTATAACCTTCCTCGATAAATGGGCTATCTAACCCTGGTAGATTTTTTTCAAATCGGACCAGTTGTTCCTGAGATTAGCGCGTTCAACCAAACAAACAAACTCTTCTGCTTTATAATATTAGTATAGATTTACATGTAGTAAAAAACCGTTATTTCAATATTACAAACAGACACCCCAATTTTATTTATATGTATAGATATTCCTTTAATTATCAAGCTTTTCTGCATAAGTCAACAAACTTAGTTCCGTCTCAGTGTGAATGGGCAAAAGAAAACCTATCCTAATCAAGGCGGAGCCGCGGAGTTTTGGAGACTCCACCTGAAAATAGTCTTGCCCACAGACATTGTGGTCTTGCCGGACCCATAGTTAAAAGAATGTACCCACTTCCTAAAACCATTTTATTCAACATATTTTGGTAGTGAAAAAATATTAGAGGTCTGGCAGCTCTAGAATCTTAGTCAGGTTCAGTATGGTTGAGAATAATCGAAAACGCGCCAGGGGTTTGAATCTTTTGAATTTCTCTCGATTGGCAAGGTTTTTTTTGCAGATTGTTGCATTTTTATCAGCTAGTAGAATCAAGTCATGTTTTAAAAGTTTGCCCATTTGTATTTTCATGTAGTAGGTACAGGTATAATATATAGGACGTCACAGTAGGTGTACACGTTTGGGGGTAAACTTTTAAAGATAAATAAATGCAAAGTTAGGTTACGTTCAACGTACTGTCACGTTCTGGTTTAATTTCGAGCAATAAGTCCTGAGTTATAACTGTTTGTATGCTTGTTAATGCTCGAATAATCGTAAAATGTCGAGCGAACCCGCACGTGTAGACTAAGCATTATACTGCCCACAATTCTCGACAAAATTAATTTGGCAACACTGAGTTGCTCTCTGGCTCAGTCAGTTCGTCTATGGAGCACGCCTCAGATGTAAGTAGAATTCTTGTTTTGATTTATTATTTCCAAAAATGGTTATTCTTTTCCAAAAGTGTAAATTATATACTTATTTATTGGTGTAGATATAAGTTTGCCGCGCACAAGCGACAAAATGGACGGGTGTCCTCCGGACGACCCTGATGGAGCGGAGATTTTAGAGGGCAGGCTCCAAGGATGTTTCGCGAACTTGGAAGAGCAAGAGGACAAAAAGAAAGCATTATGGATGGGAGGCGTGATGGATTGCTTCACCACCGTCTTCTCCCTGTTCAGACAAGCAGACCTGAAGCCTCAAGGTGAGTTAATCAATCATTTTGTTTGTTTGGGCTTTATGCATTTCGTTCTAAAAATAGATCGGAGCTAAAGGCTGCTGCGCTGCGCGTTTGTTCGGGGATGTTACGAGATTTATTGATGTTTTGAATGCAGTGGGTGGTGCGTGCGCGTGGGTGTACCAGTGGGTGAGCGAGTCCCGGGCACGGGGCTGCTCCGAGGTCTCGCTAGCGGTGCATTATTCTAGCGAAAGAAACCGCGCAGGTCGCATCCTTGACCCATTTTCGCAATTTACCTGTAACCAAGTATTTTTGCTTCCTGTGCACATTTTTTAAAAGAAATAAGGATAATAATGGATTGTTTAAAAACAGAAGGAATTCTAATTACCATCTTATTAGTTTATACTGTTTTTGCTTATTTTGTTTCATTAAGACAGTTATAGAGGTCCTTCTTTGAATTAATTGAACATAAACAAGTCAAATAACAGAAATCCACACCACCAAACTTTTACTTTTCTAAAAGTAGCCTAAACATTAGTAATCAATTTCAATTACTGATCAACGGATTGATACTGAGTATTACAAAGTTGTCAAGCAATACTTGTGTGAGAGTGCATTAACTGGAATCTAACTTAACCCTGTTGGAATGTAGGTCAAACTCAGACCTCTGATATGAAGGACATGTTCAAATCAAGGCATTCTGCTCTAATTTGAGGTGAAAGCAGGTATTGATCTCATAGAGGACAACTATGACTACAACAAGCTTTGTTGTGAGAATCCTGCAAGCCTCATATTTATTGGATACTAAGTTCACTACTACACTAATTCCTTTTCTTATTGTATTAATTGAATGTGAGAATGTAATGACATTATTACATTCCCACATTCAATTAAGACAAGCCTCGGCAGATATTAAATCTATACTAATATTATAAATCAGAAGAGACTGTTTGTTTGTTTGGTGGAACGTGCTAGTCTCAGGAACTACTTTTCCGATTTGGAAAATTATTTCTGTGGTAGATAGCCAATTTAACGAGGAAGGCTCTAGGCTATATAACACATCACTCTTAAGACAAAAATGAGCTGAGCATTAATGGAAAATGTGACGCAGACGAAGTTGCTTGGGTCAGCTAGTGCCTTCTAAAAAGGAACAACTGCATTGTGAGAGTTGCATTGGAATTTTTTCTTTATTTTTCAAATAGTTATATATAGCATACTTACAGCTTAAACAAACTAAAAATAATAAACAAACATAAATGACCGAAAGCCAATTACCTACAAGTCCTCACGTATAGTGTCAGACTTAAATTGAGAAGTGAGCATATCAATCTTTACTTCTTAATTGAGTAGTAACTAGAAACCTTATTAATAGTTAACGGAAGAATAAGTAATGATAAAAATAATAAAGGGCTACTTAAAAAACCTGAGGCTTATACGTCTTCTGGCCGACGCCACGCTAGTCATAAAGTCATGCTGCTTACACATATTATTAAACTGTCTACTTGCTCGTATAATAAAACTATTCTGTCTGTAATTTGTCGATGCTAGAGGCACACGTAAGGGTGGAATATGGCGGAATATTTTTTGCGGCACATTAAAGTGAAATTTAGATAGAAGTTCGGGGCTGTCAATATTATTTCTATCAATATCAATTATTAAAAAAGCCTGTCTTTTTATTCATATGTATCCTTTCCATTTCTGTATTCCGGAATGACAATCCTAATGAAATTGATATTGTGTGTATTCGTGATTTATCAACCATTTACCTACATGAAACCCCTAAGGGGTCATGTCGAGAGTTGCACTTAAATTAATTAATCCTGTGTGCGAGACATCCCTTTGTGATACTGTTGCGTTACGAGTTTGTGGTTCTTCGACGGATCGAATTGGGGTTTGAAGCGAATTCTAGATATTAATTATGCTCTGTAAAGGCACGCCAGATACACCGATGCTCGATAGTGTATTAAATATAATTGGCATAGGATACAAGCGGCAACAATTATGCACGCTTGAATACATATAATTAGCAGCAGGATTTGGAATTTGATCGCTATAGCGCATGGTGTTACTAGAGTTTTGGGAAATGAAGCTGCAGATCCGTAGATGTGTAATGTGAGTACCTAAATCTGTGTAGATGTAAAAAAAATATCAATATAAAATCAATGACACTTGTTTTAAGGGTTCCGTAGCCAAATGGCAAAAACGGAACCCTTATAGATTCGTCATGTCTGTCTGTCTGTCTGTCCGTCCGTTTGTCACAGCCACTTTTCTCCGAAACTATTTGAACTATGCTGTTGAAATTTGGTAAGTAGATATTCAGTGAACCGCATAAAGATTTTCACACAAGAATAGAAAAAAAAAACAATAAATTTCCCCATACTTATAACTGAAATCCAAAAATTTTTTTTTCATCATACCGATTCATGATATAAAATGATATTGTGGTTACTAATATCATTATTTTCCCCCATTTGTAAAATGTGCCCCCCCTTAACTTCTAAAATAAGAGAATGGTAAAACTAAAAAAAATATATGATGTACATTACCATGTAAACTACCAGCGGAAATTGGTTTGAACGAGATCTAGTTAGCAGTTTTTTTTAATACGTCATAAACCGTAAATCGCAACTTCTGCTTATAATTTAATACCTACTGGTTTGTACGGAACCCTCGGTGCGCGAGTCCGACTCGCACTTGGCCGGTTTTTTTGTATACGTATAGGTTTAGATTCAGATTTTATAATTTCTATAAAGTACCGTGAGCTGTTGTTTCGATCTCAAGCTAGCTAGGTGTAACTAGTATCATCGTTTCGTAGCAAGACACCAAAAATCTTTTTGCTTACCGATTCCTGCCCATCTGCATCATCCCACTGCTTGGCTAAAGCTAGATCTATGACTTTATGTTTTTTCGGTCTTAGGCGAAAAAGGTCCCAGGGCTGCATCTAGCAAACAGAGTGCCCGAAAGGGCCGACGCCTGCCGGAGCTGCGGGACTATTCGAAAGAGATACCGCGGCTCCGGAACACAAAGGGCAACGAAGGAACATGGACAGGGCTGCAGGTTTGCGGATTTATTCGTAAGGTATCTCTTACGAATAATTCGGTAACCCTGGGACCTCGCCCTGGAAGGCAAAGGGCATTTTGAAAGTACACGGGTGGGTTTAGTAAGAGTCTGACACCCCCTTCTGCTCCGTCCAGAGCGTGAGCAGTAATTTTATGACAACTGAAACAAACAAAAAAACTGTGGCCAACCGCATGGTTAAAGAGCAGGGATGGCCAAACGCATGGTTAAAGAGCAGGGATGGCCAAACGGTCTATCCCGGCTATTAGTCCAGTCGATCGAGGCAAGGCAAAAAATATATATAGGTACGAATATCAGACTGCTACTATGTAAATACTAAAATATAGAAATTAGTAGATCGCACATTGTTTCGGTCAGTGAAAAGTCGATTTTGGGTCTACAAGTTGGCCACCCCTGTTATAGAGGTATTGGCTATAGATAGTAGTCCCGCAAACCTCCATTAAAATGGGAGGATCATCCGGCAGTTGTGTCCGGTGGGCATCTACTCGATAGTTGATATTCGGACTGTTGTAATGTATTTGTTCAAATCGCACGAACAACTCGTGATACCACGATTACGTTTGTAGTTCGCTGCTGGCGGAATAGATGGCTTTGCGGTTCTTTTTTGTTTGTGTGGCGGATGCCGCTACAATGGTCATTGTTTTTTCCAGCTGTTCCCTATACCAAGAGCTTTAGTAAGGTTTGACGACCCCTTAGTAAGACCAAATTCTCTCATTGTCAACAGAAGAAGAATGGGATATACCGTACGAGAAGCTGTCGAACTTGGTGTACCTGGGGGCAGGGGCCCAGGGCATCGTGTACTGCGGCGACTACGGTGGCGAACTAGTGGCCGTCAAGCAGCTTCGCAGTAGAAATGACGTCAACGTCAAGCATCTGCGCAAGCTGAACCACGAGAACATCGGTAAGTCTCCCTTAGAGCCTTAGAGCTTGCTGACGACGCGCGACATCTGTATTCCTGGATCTGTGATATAGGGGCTGAGGCTCCACACAAAGTGCCATTCTATCAGCGAGTGCAATAGTTTTTTTATTACATTTCTCAAAAGCAGTTAAAAATAATGCAAAAATAATAATAATGAATATAGTTCTAAAAAAATGGCGGTGTTGTCAGGGTTTTAAAAATCTGTGTTAAAAAGATGCAGCACTAATAGCGGGTGACGTCATTCACTAGTCCCGCTTTGTTGAATTGAAGCCATCCAGTACAAACGACATTTTTATGACAAGTATAGAAGAAAATCTTCAAAAGCACCTTTTCCACCTGTTTTATTAATTTTTTCACCTATCATACTGCTGCACCGCTTGTGGTGAGTGCGAGAAAGAGTGAAAGCCAAAATAATTTGTTCAATTTACCTAAAAATCATGATCAGAGAAAACAGGTATTAAGCCTGCCCTTGATACATTGCCGTGTCCGTTATCCTACTAATATTATAAATGCGAAAGATAGTGAGTATGTGTGGATGTTTTTTACTGTTTCAAGCAAATACTACTGAACCTATTACGATGAAATGTGGTATGTAGGTAGCTGAAGACCCAGAATAACACATAAGCTACTTTTTATCCCGGAGTTCCCGAGGGATCGGGATTTACACGGGAATAACTAGAATTTATACGCGGACGAAGTCGCGGACGGCCCCTAGTTAGTGCATAAAGTTTGAATAATAAACATGGCGAACCCCTACTGCAAAGTTAAAGGTTCATAAGTTTTCAGGCTAAAGTATGAGAGGTTATCCAAAAGTAAACATAGTCAGGTATTTTATACAGCATTGAAAATAGAATTTATTGTGCTTGGAATATAGTCTGGACCTTTATGGACTAAGTTTCGATTTTCCATACATCAGGTTCGGAACCCGAAAAAAAAAGTACTGGACAAATCACATTGACTCTTACAAAACACTAGGTGTTTTTGTTCTTCTAAATGCTAGGGTGCCACGCTGGTGCATGCAGTTAAAGCTGCTACAGTCAGAACCAAATAAGGTGAACTGAATGGAGGATGGACACTTTAAAGGACACCAATCGATGTTCCTTTCCGAGCACTTCACCAAACAAGTTCAAGATGTTGTGTTGGCAGACCGACAAGAGCCCATCAGGCATTTAGCTGAGCTTATAAGAGTCTCATAAGGTAGCTTTCAATGGATCCTTTCTAAAAAAATAATTGTTCCAATAATTTGCAGAGTTAAAAGTGTTTAGCGTCGAACAAAAATCTAGGCTACTTGATGTTGAACAGCACCAGGCTGATAAGGACCTTTCTCACTGACTTTATATTACCTTTTCTTCAGAATTAGCTTTCCCCTTGCTCTCCACCTTCTTTTCGGCTCTAGCAGCAGTGACATAAGTTGCGAGGGCTGCCATTATATGATTTAAATTTCCCCCATTCGATTAATCAAATTTTACTTCGAATTATATTCCTGTTTTATTTTTTATATATTTAATATATTATATTTGGTATAGAAGCCTTTCTTAACAATTGGGGTACAATAATTAATAATTTGGGGTATTCATAATAATTGTTAAACAATATCTTCCTCGTACAATATTATCCTACGTACACTTATATTATTCCCCAAATGATAGGGACAAAATTCAACAAATGGCAACTCTTCGACACACATAGATAAAAGGTGGCTTCACTTTTTAAGTTCGCGGCGTGCCGTCTTCCTTTTTTTGTTGTTCTGAGGTTGGAGGAATGCAAAATATTTATTCGTGGGTAGTTAGCTAGCTATGTATTACAAAACCGTGTTCGAAAATCGACTTTTGATTTTCGAACACGGCTTGAAGGATAAATTTGAATTTGAGACTTGATAGTTTTTTTTTTAGATAATCCTGTATTTTTGGATCATCCGTCGTAGTTAAAATAAAAAGTCAAATATCAGTTTCATATTCTTAAGTCAGAAATCAGGGGTAATTCTAGAACATGCTTAAACGACGCCTTATTTCTATTGTTTTAGCTGAGAATGTTCATCACCCCATTAAATATATCGCCACGGAAAAATTATACCCTTAAATCAAAAGAAGGCCGGATCTAGGTTAGGTACGCAAGTAAGCCAAACTTAACAGTTTTTGAAGCCTAGCCTACTTCATCAAATAAACTACAAAACTTGGATTTGTTAATTTCGCACTAGGCCTATTGCGTTTTTTTGCGTTTGACTTCGATATGTACCCATGAATTCTCAAAATAATTAGTACCTATTATTGAAAATTACTACAGATATATGACAAAGGTGTTTGCCAAAATAATCCTGGAAAAATAATCAGGCTTAACGTATGCCGTAATTACTATCGACATTGATTTATAATACCAGAAATTATATTTATATAATAATTAAAATCAAAACATTTCACTGGAAATTTTAATCACTTTGACGGCTCCGTCAAAAACATACGGGTTTTAATTTTAATGAAAACAACAGTTTGTATTCGATAATTTGACAACGTATTAATTAAAATAACTGTTTTGAAGTTCAACCGGGTTTCAGTAAACACATTAATTGAAAACCGTGTATTTCATGTATTTGAGTACAATATTTACGACTGACTAAAGGTGTATTGTTTTTAGAGATTGTGCAGGTTTTTGCGGACCGAGTGGCGGGCGTTTTCTACACCTTTTCATCTACGGGCTTACGTCCCATATCCGAACTAAGAATAAATGACAACACGATTTGAAAGTAACTATAAAGTCGTGTTTGCATTAATTCTTAGTGGTTAGGTGATGCGGAGTCGAAAACGGCCGTCACTAAAACCGCAACTACGGACTTTCGGCTGAGAGTACACCCCCAAGAGTGTAAGCTTAGCACGCATAGCTGAGGTTACTTTTTACTTATTTAAAGTTTATGTAGAGTGACGCTACATTGACTCACATACATTTATCGACTTTTGAAAATCAAAAAAACAGAAATAATTACATAAAGCTGCCCTGAATCGACTTCTATCGTAATCCATCACGTTTTCTAGTAATGAAAAAAGGTTCATAATTTACTGTTTGAGTATAGATACTCAAACAGTAAATTATGAACCTTTTTGTATTTTGTACTTTGTATTTTCCCTAATATCCCTTCGTAGACGAAGGGGGGAAAATACAAAATACTTGATTGCACGTTTACCTGGCGCGACCATAGGCGCATTTCATGCAACAAGGCAGTCTCTACCAGTCAAACTTTGGGTTAAAATGACTACACTGGCAGGAGTAAAATTAATAAATATCTTATGTTTATTCTAGAAATAAGTTTCGTAAAGATTCTGTAATAATAAAATACATTACAAATACATATTTCAATGCTAAAATAATTAACAGATAGTCTAATTAAGATTGCCTATAGTGTAATAATTAAGACGAAGACGCTAAATATTAATATAATCTCTGAAGTAGATAAATATTATTCAACAGTATCCATAAGATCAACTAAGCATATTAGCATACTGAAGTAATTATAAGTATACCGTAATATAAAGTATCATCTATACTATAATAATATAATAATAATATTATAAAGCTGAAGAGTTTGTTTGTTTGAACGCACTAATCTTAGGAACTCCTGGTCCGATTCGAAAAATTCTTTCAGTGTTAGATAGCCCATTTATTGGGGAGGTGGGCTATATATATATCATCACGTTAAGACAAATATACGGTGGCGGACGACGCTGTACTGCAACGGCGCCAAAAGTGGTCGAAAAGGTGCGTCATCGATTAGACAGAAATCCAGCGCGCTCAGCAAACCAGCTCGCGCAGGATCTCAAGATGAGTGATCGCAGCGTTCGTCGCATATCGAAGGAAAAGCTTAAAGTCAAACCATTAAAAAAAAAAACCTTTCTCAGGAACTCACTGCTTTACAGCGTAGCAAACGGTTGGATCGATCGAAAGAGCTGATTCGCTAGCTCGACTCTGGCGAACTACCCAATTTGGTCTTCAGTGTTTGGTTGAAGTGACGTGTCAGTGACCATTCAGACGAATTGCAAGTTACTCGACGCCAAGGAGCCGACCAAATCATGGTCTGGGCGGCGGTGTCTGAAAAAGGCCGTTCTCCGCTCGTTTTTCTTCCAATGGGTCGCAACCAAGTCAAAATGAACCAACAAATCTATCGAGACAAAGTCTTGTGACCAGGGCTGACATCGTGGGCGCGCAACACTTTCGGTTCTGAGCGGATCTAAACCGAACTTTGTGCTACGAGGTTCTACGATATTCTTAGTGCTACGCGTGCCTACGAGATTTTGCTATGCGGAACTTGGACGACTCTCGCTACACCTTGAGTATGTTGTGTCGTGCTTCGCGGTTCTACGAAGCCTATCTTAAGGCCTAGCTTAACATTACTCCATGTCGTCTGTCTGTTGTAAATATTTGTGTAGAACTTTTTCAAAAAGCAGTTAAATAACACAGTAAATTAAATACTGCCCTACCCTGAAAATTGCAAAGTGGCGGGGCACTAACTCGAACTTGACTATAAAAAACTCATATTGACATCGAATAGATATTGGTTCCGGTTGGGTACGCTGTTCTGGTGCCACAGTACCCATTGACCTGTCCTGAAATTGACCCATTTTCAACTTGATTTAGGCCCGGAATGCTGCGAAAATACTGTTAGCTCTGAAAGTGTTAGGGTTATATTCAGTTTATGTTTCACACTAGCGATCCGCCTCGTCTCTACGGGTACAATATAATTTACTGTTGATTTCCCACAAAATTGATCCATACAATTAAGAACAAATTGTTTTATCGTCGTCATCATTACGGCAATTTTTGACTTTCTTTGAGGTACTGAGTAACACGATTACCGCTAAACAAGCCTGGTGTCATATTTTCTGACTTCTGACCACCGGTCAAACTGTCAAAAATTTACAAATAACAGTCGGAACCTACAGTGAAGTAGTGGATGGCCAACGATCCAAGACCGACCTCGGCAAACGTTGCTTAACCTCGAAGAGCAAGCCGTGCTTCTGGTATTAAGTAATACCAGCCACAAGCTTTTGTAAGGTAGAAACGAATATGAAATAATAATCTACACTTCTACACTAATATTATAAAGAGGAAATATTTATTTGTTTGTTTGTTTGAAATGAATAGGCTCCGAAACTACTGGACCAATTTGAAAAATTCTTTGAGTGTTAGATAGCCCATTTGTCGAGGAAGGCTATAGGCTATATATCATCACGCTACGACTAAAAGAAGCGGAGCATTAATGGAAAATGTGGCGCAGACGAAGTTGCGCGGGTCAGCTAGTATGTAATAACAATGGAATAAGCCAACACGCCGTCATAGAAGACAAAGATATAGTAGGTACATAGATAATGGATAAAATGCATCTATAGATCCCTGCATGTAGGCAACACAGCTTAAGGACCCCATTCAGTTTTGTCTTTCATCTCAGACTTGCTTGAATATTTTATCATAAAAGAAGGAAGTAAAGCCAAAGCTCTTTTAAAGTAGTTGCCTAGTTACGCAGTTCATTCACCGCGTAACAAGCGCAGTGAATGAAAATGGTTTGCCATGTGTGCCTCAGGCTAAGGGAGTCGTGGCTACTAAATAAACGGTCAGGTTAAGAACTCAAACCTTGATTTTAATTAAATCATTGACCTACATGCACTTTTCAAAGAAGCCGGTCAGTCAGGATTATGGAGTTAATCGCACAAAACTAAGCGTAGATCTGTATGGAGAAGAACACAAGAAACTCCATAGACACTCTTTTATGCGGGCCATACACGTTCCAATAATTTGTTCAAACAGGCTGGTTCAATTGATCAAATTGGCATGAACGTGCGTGGGAAAATTTGATAAAAAAATTGTCGTCAAATGGCGTGAAGCAATACGAAAATTAGTTTTTCTATTTGATGAAACAATTTTAATCAGCCTGTTTGATCAAACTACTTGAAAGTGTATGGCCTGCATTAGATCATTTGTAATTTCGAACTCTTGCTGAGAACTCCCCGCTTCGGACAGGAAATTGTCTGATATTCATACATTTTTGACAGTAGTTACACGTTATTTTTCGTTGAGCTACTGCTCATCGTGTTCGGGTAGTGGGTAACTCGTACGTCTCACCAGAACCGAACGAGTTACCCACTTGTACGGCTCTGGTAAGAATGGTATCAGATTTTTTAACTTCCGACGACCAAAATGACCGTCAAAGGTCTATGAATGATATCCGAGACCGACGGCCTAACCTGCTTTCCGAGGACCCGATAATGGGCTATCAACCAAGTGTAACTGCGTCATAACATTGGCAAGCACCTGTTACGAGCATCGTATTCCAATGTTACTTCCTGAATTATCTATTGGCCTTAAGATCCTCAAATAATACATAAATATATTTATTTATGCCTTTATTTCATGGGGTAGGCAGAAATTATTGAACTATGACCTTAGACGATAAGCTAGGAAATTTTTGGCTTCCTGAACAGTAGAATCTCCTAATCCCGCTCATTCAGTTTCAAGTCCACGCTCGCTGTACTACTGGGAGGCTAAACCGTTCAAATTTACGGTTCTTTTTATATATTTTTTCAAATGAATGCTCATATGCTTGGCTTGTATGCTGCAACAGGTTGTATACCTCTGAATGAGCTCGCGGCATGCTCGGTACGCGTACCCGACATTGACCTACTTAATAAGACACTTCTGGATCGCCGGGGTTCGCGACATTGAAACACCCTATGCGAAATGTCTAATCCCCAGGTGAAGAAAGCGATGTCGCTTTCCGTTTTCTTAGAGATTTGTGTGTATCTTTATTCTGTTTTGCGTTCACCATTTCTTCATGTAATAAAAGTAAGTTGTCCTTGTCTAAAACGGTGAAAATGCAGTCAGCCATGCTCTTAAAGCCTATTTGCGTTCAAAATTTGAATTGCGGTATTACGGTCCTTATAATTGCATGGACGCAGAAACCCTGTGCGGAATTCTAAAGTTCAGTTTAATGAACTTCTGGGTTCTTAAGTGTAAGCCCAAACCGGTTTCATTAGAAGGGCAAGGACGAAGATGGTTCTAGACAACTACCAGAATGCACATTTCCCGGAATTCCTACGGGTTCGGGTAAAAACGAGATGTGCGCTTACGAAGTCGCGCCCAAAAGCTAGATAGCAATCATTTCGGACCTCATTCCACAACCTGGCGAGACGATTTGAATTTCTGTACTAATCCATCTCTGAAAAACTCATCTGGTCTCCTGGACTCATGATAGTGAGTCTCCCCCACTATAGTAAAGCGGATTTTCTCAAAAGACACACAAGAACCATCTCAGTAAAAAATAAAACAAGTAATAAGAGCGCCCAGTAAAGGACCTTGAAATATCACCGCCATAAGATGGTTAAAGTTTAAATAGAAAATGTTGGACGCAATTTGCTAGGAAAAAATAGTTCTCGGCTTTACCTGAGTTACAACTAAACTTATAGGAAACTAAAACGCAATATTTAAATCTCCTATTTAAAGTAGTAGTAACTATGTACTACTACTTTAAAAACGGTGATAAAAATAGATCAATTCCTAGAAACATCACATGCGCACTAACTGAAATGAAATGCCATTGCGCCAATCGATAATCCCACTACCAACGATGTTGGTGGAAAGCCGTTATTTATGCAATCCATCACGCCTGAAAGCCTGACATTGAAATTTCAAAAATAGCCTTTTGCGTTGGACATATCAAATACACCTGGAAAAATCTCCGTGCATTTCAATATGTAACAACAGACCGAATATCATAATGCGGTAAAAATTGCCAATTTCTCCCCTAGATGGTATTTGTTCACCAAAATTCAAGTGATACCTCGCAAAAAAGGAAAAATAACAGGAATACAAATAAGTGTAGTGTTGTAAGAAGATCCCGCAGTCTGCGCATGGTCTTCAAACAAAGTAATTGGCCACGTGTGGTAATTTTTAACCCCTACGAAGATATGTTCGTTCAGGAATTATATTTCAACTAGTAACTGACTTCCGTCACATAAGTACTGTTATGCCCCAGGTCCCTGTCGTTGAGGCATCACCTGATATTAGCATAAATGAAACACTATTTGGCTTGTTAGAATTAATTATTAGGGCTCCAAGCCCGGTTCAAAGCTAATACATTACACTCTTTGTGAAACAAATCCACTTTTGACATTCCTATTTTAAATATTCTTTTATCTTTTCTTTTGACCTTATAAAGCTTTTCCAGGCCTTGCCAGCTAGCTATATGGTACTGCCAAGAAGGATTATCAGAGTACTTACACCAAAGTGTTATAATCAAAAATTCAGCTCAATCAATCTGCCTAGCTTCGCTGACCAGATCCAGCTGAATACCAGTATTTTACTTGGGAGTGACTACCTACCTGACCTCCAGAACCTAGGTTCTGACTAGGTTCTGTAGTTACTAGTAACTACGTCATATGATGCCCCTTCTTAAGACTGATGCCAGATTTTCTAGCTTATGATTATCTGTTAAGACTGGCAATGATGTTCATATAACGGCCGGGGCAAACGGCTTAACGTACTTTCTGAGGCACGGAGGAAACTGTCTGTATTTTTGTTCTTTAAGTAAAAATGAAACACTACATTTGTAACGGTTAAGACCGATGACTCGATTGTCTATATACAGGGTTAATTTTTAAAGTGTGCTTGGATAGCCAAATCAGGAACTATGAGGCATATCAAAAAACACTGAAATACACAAAACAAGATGACAGACATTCTTTGTTTGTAGAAAGTGGTATACAATATTTTTTATTGAAGAATGACTGCAGTTATTACTAATGAATTTTCCTAACCCTTTCCCTGAATTATCTGAAATAATTATGTCATAACTATCACAAGGGACAGACCTGCTGTCTTATTGCACAACTTCTTTTCGTTCGGGGATGCAATTCCGAGCACTAGGAAGTCAAGATTGGATTCCCGCAAAGAACAATATTAGTCTGTGGGTCTAGTTGATCTGTATGTTTGTTGCATATATCCACATATTCATTTGTAGCAAGAATATGGACCTTTATTTGATTCAGACATTACCTACTATTAGTATAGATTGTAATCTCTCTAGTATCTGAATTTCTGACTGTAGGCGATGTGTGACAATCTCATAAAAATTCATACTGTTTTCTAATTTACTTTGGTCGTTACATAATTTATGAATTAAAAAAAACACGTTCATTCCTTAGTTTGATATTGGAATCCTTAGTTTAATATTTCTTTACCCACAGATTATAAAAAAACAAGAAGTCTGTAGTGCTAAAAATACCCTTTGTTCGCGAGTCCGACTCGCACTTGACAGGTTTTTTTATTTTTTAACAAAAGCACAGTTTTCTAATAGGTTCACTTTATGGTTAAGTATACTTTAGCTTACCATTCCATTTTTTATTTTTCAATTTCGTTCATTGTAACTCAAGTCCGAGGTGAAAACGCTCAACAATAAAATATTCCTAAAACATTATTCATTTAGGACGGATAGACAAAATAAAACAATAGAGAAACTACGTCCAATGATGTAACATTTTAACACATGACTCCATATCAGTCGTCGTAGCTAAGCACAAAAAAAAAGAAGAAAACTATTATCTCGAAAATATATACCAACAACAACTTCTAGGTAAGCTCCTCGCTCCATCGTAGACTTTGTCTCTGTCATGTCTGACCTAGACTTGACTTCCATTTCAAATAAAAATAAAAACAAAGAGATGTTCAATACTTTACTTTGATCTTAACGAGCTGTGGTATTTGGTCGTATAAATAGACCCTGACGAAATGGACACGAAAATAGATAAGTGATTAATCCGAGGTAAGCTTTTAAAAGTCCCACACATAATAAGTACATGTTTTATGTGGGAGTAAAAATATTTTTACTAAACAATCTTCTATATTTGCCCTGGTATTCATTCAATTAGGTTATCAGCTTCTACCTTATCTGTTGCCTCAGTCGGTTTAAGTTTCACCCACAAAGTTTTACATTGGAGCTGGCTCTAGGAAATTCATGCATGGAACCAACCCCTAGTTTCATGCAGAAAATTCCAAGAAAGTACCTAAAATCAACCTTGTATCTAGTTCATTCTCTCCAAAATTGGGTATTATCTGACCGCTTTTAGGGTATCAAAGAAGTTTTTTTCGCATTTTAAAAAAGCGCCGATTTGCGCCCCCGCTTATTTAATTGCTTTTTTTTATAATATCGAACTGATCGCCGGGCAAACCTCACGGAAGTCACGTCTTAGGGTCGTCCCGTACGGATTATCCCGTAAGGATTATCCGACAGTACTTTATATCGAAACCACGAGGGCTAATTCTACAAATGTTTAAGCAAAGTTCCTCTCGACTCTTAAGGCGGATTTCACCAATGAAACTGACCGAATTCAAACTGCGTAAAAGAGCTGTCAGTGTCAATATTCCATAGAAAATAATGACACTGACAGCTCGTAAACGACTAGAAAAACCAAAAGGTAAACGCCCTCGAGTGTTAGTAAAGGATGTACCATCTTCAATGGATGATGGCGCTTTCCTGAACGCGCTATACCACCAAAATATCAAAAATGAGCTGCAAATAAAGCAGGATGACTTTATAAAGTCTACCAAAATTATCCGTAGGCGCACGTTAGATAACGGTCGTAAATGGATCGGAATTGGAATAGAGCCTACCGTACGTAAGCACTTAATGTCTACCAAGGATAAATTATTTATTTTATTTATTTATTGATTGGGATACCTGCTCACGGTCACGTTAAGAAACACTGCGTTAGTAAAGAACCTACCTGTGCCAATTGTTCAGAGACACACGAAACAAAGGATTGCCCGCACAAGGACGACTTAAATTGAAAAAACCGACTTTCGTGGCATGTAAACGCTGATTAAACCCGTGTGATTATCGCTGCGGATCTCAAGATAATTAATGAACCATCAGCATATCAGAGCGTGGGAAGCCTGAATCACCAGAGTCAGACCTTCCGTCTACTGACGAATTCATAAACGTTGTCAAGAGACTACCTCTAAACAAATCATCCGGTGAAGATAAAATATCTAATAGAATGATTATAGAAGCAGTATATAACCGATGCATTGCGGAAGGTATTTTTCCTCGAATATGGCGACAAGGCTTTATACGCAATCTTCCGAAGAGTGGCGACAAGCCCCCGGGCGAACCTAAGTCGTACCGGCCCATAACACTACTCCCATCTGTGGGAAAACTTTTAGAGCGACATCGTTCCGAGCTTGTTACTAAACGGACCTAAATTTCATAATAATCAATACGGTTTTACTATTGGAAAATCCACTGTCGATGCAGCGGTCTCCGTCCGTAAAATTGTCAACTCATCGAAACATAAATAATAATAAAGCCTTTATTAATCCAAAACATCGGTTACCGTTAGAAAAAAGTACATTAAGGGCGGGTTGTTTCAACTACACTTAACGCACGCGTAAACGTTAAAAATGGTGCTAACTATCGTCAAATCAAAAATTGGGTTGTTTCACAAAATGTCAGCGTTAACGCACGTAAAATATAACGTTTACGTTAACAGATGGTCTGAGCACTGATTAACGTAACTTTAGTTGCGTCAAATAGAACAATAATGTGAAATTTCTTTTGAATTCCTCAATACCAGTTCTTCTGATGACAAATTAGTGGTGGAATGCAAAAAAGCTATTTAGGTAGGACCCGTGTCAATAACTTAGCTATTGGGATGAGCAGGAATTTATACCAGAATGTTTTGAAACAACGCTTCTAATTTAACGAACGTCAAACATCGTCCGTAATCGTAACTTTTTGACGTACGTATTTTACGTTAACCAACTGTTTGATACAACCCGCCCTAAGTATAAATATTATAAGCTAAATATGTCATGGCCCCTTTCGGGTATAGGCCTCCTCCAGTTGCCTCCATTTTTTCCTGTCGGTAGCTGTTTTCACCCAGTTTCTTCCTGCTACTTCTGGTATGTCGTCGACCCAGCGAGCTGTTGGTCTGCCCTTTTTTCTTTTTGCTCCAGGACCTCCAGGGCCCTTCCAAATGGTTGCTCGCTTGACCCATCTGTCTGTAGAGGAGCGGGCAATGTGTCCTGCCCATTTCCACTTTAAACGTAGTGCATGTTTCAGTGCGTCTATCACTTGGGTCTTTTGTCATATTTTTTCACTATTTTCTCTATCTAAAATTTTTATACCGAGGATGCTCCTCCATAGCCCGTTGACAAGCGCGTATTTTTGACATATTTTTTTTGTTAAAGATCCAGGTTTGGGCACCGTATGTTAAGCAGGGTAGGAGGCTCGAATCCATCACTTTCTTCTTTAGTCTCATTGGGAGTTTTGATTTTAATATTTCCTTGTTACTCCAGTATTTTTTCCACTTCATGTTAATACGCCTTTCTATTTCGTCTAGGTGTCTTGTGTTTTGGAATGAAATTTGTTTTTCAAGGTATATACAGGGAAATTGAAAAAATACCCGAAACCTCTTAGGCAGTGAAAGTACACATGATTATAAGCAACTTTTGTTTTGGTAAAACAAAATAAAAGAAAAAAATCTTTTCCCTGTATAGCTCTCTACGTACTCCATTGTTCGGTTTATTATTATGATATCTTTAGTGCCGTTGGTAGCTATCTTTGTCTTTGAGGTGTTAAGTTGTAGCCCAATATTTTCGCTAACAGCGCTTAGTTCTATCAGCATTTCCTGAAGTTGTTTTGATGACTTAGCAAAAAGTACTATATCGTCGGCGAATCTCAGGTTACTGAGGTTATTCCCATCTATATTTATTCCTTTTTGATCCCAGTCTAGGTCTTTCATTATATTTTGTAAGACAGCAATGAAGATCTTTGGTGATAGCGGGTCTCCCTGTTTCACGCCTCTACGAATATTAAATTCTTGGCCTAGCCTGTCCAGTTTAACCCGACTTGGGCTTTTTCTATATATATCCTTGATAATATTGATGTATGTAGAGTGAAGGTTCTGATGCTCCAATGCGTCCCAGATACTTTTATGCGAGATAGATTCGAACGCTTTCGCGTAGTCAACATATGCTATATAGAGTTTTTCCTGGTATTCTACATATTTTTCAATTATTTGATCTAAGGTATATATATGATCCATTGTTGAGTAGAAACATAAAAACGTGGTTGGAATCTTTCTCGACATTTCTAGCGCTTTGACAACGCATGGTGGCCGATGCTTCTATTTAAAATGAAAACCCGTGGTTGTTACAAAAACATTTATAATCTGATTTGTTCGTACTTTCTAAACGGCGCTGCGAAACTCAAACTTGGACATCTTTCCATAACACTCCACTTGGTCTCTAACCACGGAATGTCCGGCCTCAGGGCTCAGTTATCGGTCCATATATATGGAATGTTGGCTACGATGATTTCCTCGCGCTTCCGCTCCCATGCGGCTGTTCATTAACCGGTTAACCGGACATGACTTGCTGCTCATTCGGGCAAGTACTCGGGCTGGACTCGAGAACTCATTCGGGCAAGTACTCGGGCTGGACTCGAGAACTTGACTGACACGTGCCTACGTTTAATATCTCAGCGGGGCGATCAAAACCGTTTGTCCTTTGCACCGCATAAAACCTATCAAATTCTTTTAAAAGGAAACCTTTAAACTTCTTTTAAAAGGAAACCTTAAATCCTGACCTAGCTTTAAATTTAATAACGTACCCGTTAAAAGGGAAGATTTCGTGTGCGACCTCGGTATGCTGCTAGAAAGGAACTTTTCATTTATTGATTACTAGCTGACCCGCGCAACTTCGTCTGCGTCACATTTTACTTTAATGCTCCGCTCCTTATTGTCTTAGCGTGATGATATATAGCGTATAGCCTTTTTCAATAAATGGGCTATCTAACACTGAAAGAATTTTTAAAATCGGATCAGTAGTTCCTGAGATTAGCGCGTTCAACCAAACATACAAACAAACTCTTCTGCTTTATAATATTAGTATAGATATAAAAACTGTAGGAGAAAAAGCAAAAAAGATCTTCTACACCTTGACGAGAATATCAAAGGCTTCTTGGGGTTTATCATTTCAAACCTTAAAAACCATATATGAAGCTTCTTACTTGGGTTGTATGAGCTACGGGGCACCTGTCTGGGCCGATAGGGCCACCACAGTTTTTTCCATCCGTTCATGAGCGGCTGAATAGGAGTTCATGGCTGGAGGTGGTGACCTTGAATACGAACAAACCGCACATCACATCTTATGGGAGTGTATTCTTTGGCAGACTGAACGTAATATTATATAAGATAGTATTCAGGTTACATCTGCAGTAGTTTACTATACGGACCTTGCAGAAACCAGAACAAAATTCCGTGCGTTCAGGCAATTTTGCCATACCTTTTACTGGAATCAAAAGTAGCTCACTATTTAGGACCCATTAGTTTCAGTATTAATATATAAGCCGTTGTGCTTGGCAACTGAGCTTAACCCAGTTGTATATGTCCCTTGGTGCCTATTGGCCTAGCTCTATCTGTCTTCTGCTTGATAAGGAGGGAAGTGGAAATTATATTTACTTTTTCCTACTCCTCCGCTGTACTCTTCTGATTAATTTCGTTGCGGGATTCAAGACAGTTGAATCGTTTCTCCGGGACTCGTCGGGCTTCATTAGCTCGGCGTTTTTCTGGTGGTCGCCATTGTTGATTCTGGCTTTCAGGAGTTGCAGTGGTTGGGAATGTGTGGCGGGCTTGTTCCAAAAAAAAGCTCGTAAACGTGGTTCATATGCTGATCGCTTTCAGTTTCAGATTGATGAAATCCGCCCTTAGGCTACGGCTTAACTCATCCGAATCAGCTCACACATGATTGATGAATGACATTTATTTCTTGAAATTAAATGAAGTTTAAAAGCAGAATAAGAAAATTCATTTTATCTGACATAAGTGAAAATTGCAGGTACAAACACTCAAGAAAACGCAAAGATATTATTTTGATACGTACATAAACAAATAGTGCCTTGTCTACCACGTAAATCATTTTTTGATACTTGGAATTAGTGTTTGCAGGAACGTAACATTTCGATTACCGATCCGATTATTGACACTTTTAATTATTACGTAATACTATTATAATGCACAGCACTATTTACATTCGACAGAGATCAACACAGCAAATAATCCGTAGTAGAAATTTAGCGTTTACCGGGTATAGTTCGTACATTCTAAAATGCCGAACGTAAATAAATGTATGTCATCAGACCAATTTTACCTAATACCAAAACAAAGCCAAAATTTAAAGCCTAGGGCTAGAAATAGTTAACAGAGAGAGCAATTAAATGTTTTCGATAAAAATCTTTAACTTTTTCGAACAAGAGCTTGTATCTTTTTAGTCCTAAATATATCTTTTGAATGCGTGTTAAGTTTCCTATAAATTGAATGTTTCATTTCCAAGTATAACTTCTCTAGGTATAAAATGCATGAAAAAAAATAACGTTAAAAATTTATCTCGATATATTTTTTAATTTTTACCCCTCACTGAGTAAACTTTATTAACTCTATAACTAAACTCTATAAAACCAAGGCTGCATTGGTTTACTCATGCATCCAATACGTGGAAAATCTTGTCCAACGAGTCTTCCAATAACAATTTTCTTGGATTTAATTTTGTTTCTTATTATGCTCATCGATGCATGAAGTCTTCGCGACTGAAGTTGGAAGTCAAGGCGCGCCGCGGGACATTGCAAGTTCAACGTATTTTACATGGAATCAATTCTATCAGGGGGTGAAATTTCTACTGGATATGAATAACTTTAAATATTTTACCAATTTTAAGAACGCATAAAATATTTGTTACAATACAGAGCAAACAGTTGTTTTTTCAATATTTCAGATTTGGTCTTAAGGATTTGTCTTCATGCTAATGACTTTGTGTATTAGGAAGAGTGCGGGAGTGATATAGACGAAGAATTTAACCGGTGGCATTTTAATTTATCATAACAAAATAACAAATGTTTTTAAAAATTAACAAATCCAAATCATTTTCCTTTGTATTGCAAAGGCTGTAGATATTTTTTTTATACTCTTTTGATAAAAAATAAGGAATAAAATGGTTTCATCGTAACGATTACCAATAGAAGAATAATGGCTAAAACAAATTAAGTATCATAATTATCATGTAGATTACTACTTTTTTCGATGTTATTTCTCTATTTAAGTGCCGACGAAAAGCTGCGTTATCTGCACGCTTTTTCAAGATTTTTTTTCGAGAGCCTTAAGGTAAAAGTACCTATAATTCACGAGTACCTACTCAATCCCTTCTATGAATTTAAAGTCACTGTATGGATTCGATTTTTTTTTGTCTAATCATGCTTCCTTTGAGAGCTCTCGTACAAACGTAAATATTTACACTTTTGATCAGTCATTGTAAGTTATACGTATAATTTCCTCTTTTCTTTCCTAAAAGTCTGTACTTAGTGTAATGTGATGAATGTTTTCACTGAAACAGCGGTTACGCGTTGTATAATTTTATTGTTGTGACGGGGTATAAAAAGGCCCCTTTAGCAGAATCATAACATTAACCACACAACATCTGCCTAGCCTTTTCCCAACTACATTGGGGTCGGTTTCCAGTCAAACTGGATTCAGCTGAATACCAGTATTTTAATATTAACCACACAAATATGTAAAATTTAATTTTCATCTTCGTGGCTATAGGCAGCCGCTCCACTTAAAAGGTATTCAGCTGAATCCGGTTTGACTGGAAGCCGACCCCTATGATGACTAACGCATTAGGTTTAAGGTTGATAGGGAAAATTTGACAGTGACGGGGAGCGTGATGTGCTTTATGATTCTGCAAAAGTGGCCATTTTAGACCCCCTGACACTAATAAAAATTTAAACGATTAATAGAGTGAACGCAATACCTCTTAAAAGGGAGATTATAATCATTATTATGAACAACTTTTAATATAGGACCAATCCTCAAAATCATTACAAAAAATCAGGAAATTTTGTCGAGTTATTTACACCTATTTCAGTGTTGGTCTCACACTGATAGTATGACACCACACCAAAGTTCGTAATTATGAGAACAATAATCGATTATTCTGTTACACGTTGTATGGTTGTGAAATTCTAGAAACTAATAATGCTCTCTCATAGTCTTACAGAAACTGTTTGTTTATTTGTGTTCTTATTTCATTGAAACGTCAAAGTATCAGAGAAACAAGCCACTGTGCATTCTATGTGTCCACATTTCCATAGATTTGTTCCATGACGGAGTAGATGATTCAATAGCGTTATTTTGTATTTTAACTGCAACGGAATAGGGCAGTGTCCACGCTAATATTCATCAAATCATAATTATTTGCCCATAAATAATAATCAGGCAAAGTACAGATAAATATCAACGTTTCGCCCAGGGTATGAAACAAACAGCTTTATTACAATACCTTTAATTAATTAACTCTAATAACGAGTCCCCGGTCCATCGCGCTCCTGTTGT
This sequence comes from Ceramica pisi, assembly GCA_963859965.1. NCBI lineage: Eukaryota > Metazoa > Arthropoda > Insecta > Lepidoptera > Noctuidae > Ceramica > Ceramica pisi. The sequence goes on along the minus strand of OY982527.1, from coordinate 35,335,904 downwards.
GGATTATGAGCATTTTCAATGCAACTGACAAAAAGGCCAATGGATCCGCCTCTCCGAGTCCCTTTGACGTTTTGATAATAATATTTCGGTATTGAGGAGAGTCTATTCATTATTATGACCAGAGAGACATTGAATATGCAATTTGTATTTCAAGCTGGCTTGCATTGGTGTTCTGTTTGGGTTATATACCCTCGTTTCAGGTTTATTGGCAGGATGTATTTTTAGGCCTATGCGACATATTGGGTTCAAAAACTGGTATTGTAAGATGGCCGCTCCGCCGGATGTTATGGTAGACTTCGTTCGCTCTGTAGGCGCCGTCCGTACTTCTTCGAAGCCGCTGCGAATATCATTAATAATATATCGTTAGCCCCTAAGTATAGGCTGATATCGGCACACACGTGGAACATTCCTTTGTCCACGTTACATACGCGGGGGAAATGTAAACGCACCGCGAAAGCTAGGCAATATAGTTCATAACTAACTTAGCTTTATACAGAGCCAATTCCGCGAGAAATTGTGCCGGAATTGCTCTACGTGGATTTGAACTACCGAGCAATATTTAGGTACGTTGTGTGGCACGGCGAAGTCAAACACATCAAGTTCAGTTAAATTCGGTGAGGTTTCGTTTTTGGCATGTTATCAATCCCGCAGTTATATATAATACTAGCTGATGCCCGCGGCTTCGCCCGCTATTAAATTATTCTTTTTTTATAAGATGTATCCTATGTTACTTCTTATACCTCCAAGAATATGTGTACAGTTGAATGATAATCGGTTTAGTAGTTTTCGCATGAAAGCGTAACAAACAAACTTACATTCACAATATAATATTATAGTAGGGACTAGCTGACCTGTGCCCACTTCGTGGGGCGGTATTTTTCTGGTTTATATATAGCCTATGACGCTCACAAATAACGTGGCTTTCCATTAGTAAATTTTCCAAATCGGTCCAGAAGATCCAGAGACCCCTAAAACCTCACAAACTTAACCTCTTTATAATATTAGTATATGTAGACTAACCATTTCGCACATTAAATGTCAGTCATTTAATGTGCGACAGTTAACATAATGGTAATTTATTTTCATATGATTCATTTTTTTTTAAGTTTTGATAGGCATACGTTGACCACTATCTCACACGATGGTAAGCGATAATGCGGTCGAAGATGGAGCCCGGTTGCCTAGAAGTAACCTATTCACTCTTAACTTAAAGACTTCCAGGTTGTAGCTATCAGGAAACACAGGCTCGGGCAGGGAATTCCACTCCTCAGCTGTACGCACAATGAATGTGTTCCTAACTTTGTGTGCGGTGGCGCAAATTTTGTATGTACATTAAATTTAACCAAATAACTAAGGGGTTAAAGTTTACATTCAATATTCACTTACGTTAACGATACTGTAACGATTATACCTACGTCAAAACGTTCGTGCTAGGCCCGGCCAACTGAACGCATAATCGTCCCTGTGTGATAAAAGGAAAATTAATTGGTTAAAAATTGTTACTAATAATACAATACTTACTCTTTTACTTATTTCATTTTATGATATTTCTGCTGTGTCTGAAGTACAACTCATACTTATTGTGCTTAAATATGTATATTGATGTAAAATTGTGTGTAACGTTATAAGACACAAATAAAGACAATAGTATCACTTCTCGTATTATCCGTATTTTTGTCTATAATCCGTCCCAATTCCTACCAATGCGTTCGTATTTCACGTTCTAATTTATTCATTTTTTTGTCCCTGTTTTTAGTGCAATTCAAAGGGATCAGCACAGACGGCCCGAGCTCGTGCATCATCATGGAGTTCTGCCAGTATGGCCCGCTATTCGAATACATACATAGCGGGTCTTGCTTCCTACCAGCGCAAGTCCTTAAATGGGCGAAAGAAATCGCCCAGGGGATGTCTTATTTACACGTAAATAAGATCATCCACAGGGATTTGAAGTCTCCCAAGTAAGTTGATTTTGTATTATTATAACGCACACCAAAGCCGACCCGCCGTCACAACCGCCGCGGCCTATAAGAATAGAATTATGTCGGCGACATGCACCCGCGCGTGTTGCCCGCCGACATTCTGCCAACATGCAGTATTGCGTTGCGCACTCCCGACAACACTCAAGCTGCAATTATTGAACCCGCCGACTAAAAGTTGCCGACATAGGTCGACGGGTCGGCCAGCAGCTTTGGTGTATAAAATTACGAGTTTTTGTAAAGAGTTGTATTTAAAAAAACTGTTCTGAACAATGGGGTTTTAAATTTAAAATTCTTTGCTATTCTGTGACTAACAGACTGTAACTTTAAAAAAAAATCTCCTTTCATTCAATTTCGCCGCGGTTCCAGAGTTTGCATTAATAGACAATGAAAATATGTCTGTAATGTTTGTTTGTAGAGGATGTTTACTCGGAAATGCCAAGACTTAATTTCCTTTCATTGTGCTAAGATTATTTCTTCCTATTGTAGCAGTATTATTGCATTGTGGGGACTGTCAATTCAAAGGCAACAAGCATATTACTCCTATGCAGTAACAATCTCTCTTCACAGAAACCTCATAATTTTGCTTTTCTTTGTTTAAGTGGAATATAATTTTGTGTCGAATTTGAAGGAATGATGTGAAAGTTATGAAAGCTAGTCATAGTGGTATTAGGTCGTGTGATGAACATTATACGACAGACAGTGTCCGTCAATACTTGATTCCTTGTTATTTGTAATTGCTTGATTCCTTGTTATAGGTATTAGAATAGTTCATATCGGGATTGCCTTTTTATTTGCGAGTTTCCGATATTTCGGCACTGTTGCAAGTGCCATGATCCGCCATGAGACCGATATGTCTGCCAATAACATCCCACCTGCAGGATCTTCAGTTACTCCGTGATCATGGCGCTTGCAACAGTGCCGAAATATCGGAAACTTGCAAATAAAAAGGTACATGGTAGCAATCCCGATATGAACTATTCTAATGTTAGTGACCATGAAAGTTTAAAACAATATATTGTAATAGGTAGTTTGTGTAAAAATCTAGAAATTAAAACTCTTCAGTCTTACAAGAAATATAATCATTTTAATCCGATATTATATGCTAGCTATAAATGCCATTGGTTATCCCGTGGTGATTTTTCAGTAATATTTTAACTCCGCGCTAGTTCTCAATCCCTTGACAAATGTATTGATTCAGGTTTATAAAACGTAATTCATAAAATTGAAAACATTCTCAGCGGTATAATACAATACGCGACACAAAAGATGAGACTTGACACACCACGTAAACTTTATTATTTCGTAATAAATATTGTTAAGAATTTTAATCTAAATGTCATCGAAAAATCCCTGAATAGATATACAAATTATGGATAACTATTTCTTACACAACTGTACCTTGTAGCTTCCCACTACTGACGATCGTCAAGTCTCATCTTTCGAGGCGCGTATTGTACTCGATTTATATACCAATGCAGTACATGAAAGATGCTAGCAACTAGTACGGTACCAATAAGATTATTAAAGCTTCCGATGAGCTTTGCACGTTCTAACAATTAATACTATATTAACTACAGGTCGCTGAAGCGAAGCTAGGTATACCCGTGCGTGAACGCTCGTATCAATGTATTGAGCAATTTTGAATGATAGTTGGCATGTGAATGAGCGTCGTTGCGAAGGTGTGTTATTGCTATGTGATGTCTTATCTCTAATAACTTTTCTCGGCTGTTTTCCACCAGAGATGTGCGAGGATGCGTATGTTAAGAACCAATAGAATCGCTTCATATACCTAACCGTGCTCAGCGCAAGCGATCCTATTGGTTTTAACAAACAACCCCTCGTTACGCATCGCACGTCTTTGGTGGAAGAAACTCAGCATAATGCCCGATTGTTGAGGTTTTTGTAAACGTATTTGTTTTAGCCGTTAACGCTGTTTCTCATAACGCCGTTCGTTGGTAAGAGGTTACAGTCAGATAAACGACCGATAAATTAACCTCTGAAACTGGGCATAAGACCACTACATCTGATTTTGGAAAACAAAATAAGGCAGCGTTTCCACTAGTTGTGCGAGGATGGGTAGCGAGGTTTGTTAAGAACTATAGTAAAGGAAGTGCCATTTTTCAGCGATAAATTGAAAGTCAAGTGGTCATCCTCAAACATTTTTGACATTTGGCTATGGTATGGACACTGATATAGCCTCTACAGCCCACGGTATATGTATGTGCGTTTGTAGTTTTTTTGGGTTTCAAAACTCGTTTTTATCCAAAATTCTCTTAAGAGTTTGACGGCCTAGTTAGTATGTGTCACATGATGTATGAAAATATTACACGTGAAAGTTTAACATTTGTTTGAGTACTTCTATGACAGTTTTAAATAATCACTGTCACTTTCTTGTTAAACTTGTTAGCGAGAGATGGAAAGCGATACTCTCATTAACCGATTAAAAAAAGGAGGTTCTCAGTTTTTCTAATTATATTGTATGACGAGGTACCTGTGTCAGGAGTTCAAATAAAGTCGCTGAAAGGTTAGTGTTATGCGCCCGGAATTTCGAAATCACTCGCTCAGTTCAGTGGACCTGAACAAAGCATTACTGACAAATTGATAGCCCAGACGATTCAATTAACTCATTCTTTAAATGAGTAATGGCTAGTCTGCAGAACGGAGACTCCCGATTCAGAATAGTCCACTTGTGCGCCGATGCCGAAAACTGCGGCGGCACCGTGGACGTGAAAATTTGTCGGCGGCGACGTAAAAGGCGTCAATAAAACATGGACACTTAAAAGTTCTAAAAATTAGAAATGCCTTCACTGTAAAAAATACAGAAGCTTCGAAAAGAAATAAAAAAGAGGGGTGCTGAAAGGGTGAATCGCTTGGATGCAGTTTTTTTATTAGCACACAGGTTTTCTAGCGATGGTTCATAGACATGTTTTGTCAAAATCAGTTCAGCTGTTTGAAATCATCAGTTCTTTTCTAATTGATGAAAGGGTGCTCGACACAACACACCTAACAACTAATTGACATTATTCCCATAATAAGAAGTTCCGCTATTTGCGGACTTACTTTGTGTGCTTTCACAGTCCAAGCCCAGTCCAGAAGGCTAATTCTACTAATTTTTAAACAACTTTCGCATTCGCATGCGCATGTCAATCGCAATCTGTCAAAAATGTATGAAAATTAAGGCCAGGTATTCCCAATTTTCCGAATATTCCATCACTTTGAATCAATATTAAACAAACAAATAGTGATTGCTTTAAGCCAAAAAAAAAAACATGTTGAAGTTTACTTTATGTACTTTGACAATTTGTGGTTCAAAACATAATAGCGAAAACTTCACTCGATCAAAAAATATCCGAATAGGAGGCTAAATTCGACTATTTTTTCATGTTTTTCTTATTATTCTTGAAGCTTGTGAAAGTTTTACTTCCAAAAACCATATATAATAGAAGTCAATTACATAAAGAAGAATAATTTGTGGTTAACTTTTGCAAAATAGTTCAATTCTTTTAATAATAAATGATTATGTAATACAGCGGCTTCACGCCGCCGCGGTTCGTTGCGCGTAAAGTATGGAAACGTTAGACACGTTTCCATACTTAACGCGCAATTAACCGTGCACCTACTTCGCTCGGTCTACCTGACCTTAAGGCTTTATTTATTTATTTATTTGGGACAAACAAACAGTAACACATTATATCTGCGCATATAATATAAACAAAGATATTACAAATGTGAAACTCACACCGTTATCCACAGCATATACAATTCATAAGACTATACTAATGAACAATCTATGCGAGTAAGACTACAAGACTGATCAAATAACTATATATCGGAATCCTTAAGTTTCTTTAACAAAGCAGAACGAATTCTATTTGCTGACACTGAAAATAAGTCTAATTCTGTAGTTTCTGAACAAAAGTCATTATAGTGTTTGCACAAGCGACGTAGAGGCGCCCGCAGACCAGCATTGGTGCGGCAATGGGACACAGCAAAAAGAGGACGTGCGCGTACCTCTCGTCGAATAACAGTTCTTGGGACACAGTAGCATATTTTATTAGTAATCTCAGAGCAGTTATACCTGTTATAGCATACGTCGAAAAGAAACATAATTTCTAGATATAAACGTCTAGACTTCAGGCTCATTAGATTGTATTTATTAACAAGATTTTTATAGGTTGGAAAATTGTGGTAGCACCTATAGTGCATCGATCTAAGGAATTTGCGCTGCACTCTTTCTAGCATCTCAACGTATTTATTATAAAAAGGGTTCCACACCACCACTGCATATTCGAGTTGAGATCTAAGTAGTGCTTTATAGAGATGAGAATAAGTGCTTGCGTGTTTAAATTCAGTAGCTGACCTCATAACGAACCCGTACATACGATAAGCCTTTTTGATGATGTTATCAATATGTTGATCAAGGTGAAGTTTGTTATCTAGCAGTACCCCTAGGTCTCGTACGGATGAAGCTTTCAATAGAGTTAAATTGTTAAGATTATAATTATAATTTAAAACGTTTTCATTTTTTGTGAATGATATCGTTAAACATTTAGAAATACTAAGGTAAAGTTTGTTTTGAACACAGTATTCAGAGAATCGATTTAAGTCTTCTTGTAACTGACAACAATCTGCAGGTTTTCTTATAGGTTTAAAGATTTTTAGGTCGTCAGCATAGAGCAAAAATTTTGAGTGTCTGAAACAACTTGATTTTTTGACAGTTTTCGATTGACATGCGCATGCGAATGCGAAAGTGGTTTAAAAATTAGTAGAATTGGCACTCTGCTCATTGTTAAATATCTACTTTGCTTAGGGATTAACATAAGCTTAACAAGTCACTTTACTAGATGTTATTGATTTAAAGTTTAGGAGGTCACTGGTTTTTCTTTGAGAATCAACGTCCAACGCAAATGTAAACATTTATAAATAAACCCGACGGAATAAGAAATCATCAAGATAAACAATTGATTAGTTAATAAACAATATAGATTTATGTCCGAAGAGACGACCGAAAAAAAACAAAAAATGAAGATCAGGTTGTCTTGTATGCATCTGCGCACCTCTTCACATCATCAGCGTGATGTTATGTTATGCATTGGTGTAAACAATTAATTGACATGCGATTTCAGTAATACCGGGAGATTTGCTATCATTTATTAAAGAGTTCCGATGCCTACCTCTAAAGTTCTTCATCAGATATTCACGTAATTAAAAAGGGACCAGTCAGAGATAATACTAAATATTCCAAACACGCTAGTCCTGATTGGCGGCGGCGGTCATAGGCGCGACGCACTCGTCTACCACAAGCTCCTGGTATCGGCCGAGTCTAAATAGTTCGGCCAACGGAGCCACTCGGAAAAGCCTCTTAAATATTCATAGACGGAACTGCAGTCTAGCCCCATCGTCAAGGCTACGTCGATACTTAGAAATGAATAGCTAAAACATACTTTTCCATGTTGTTCTTGGCCTACTTTAGGGTTTTATTTCACATCGACCAGATAACACATTAGGGCAGGGGTGGCCTACTTGATTATACCCAAGATCAACTTTTGACTGACTCTTTTTATGGTCTCGTGCGTTTTACTATTTAAATTTATTATGAAACAGTACAGTTCAGTACCTATTAGTTGTAATATTTTTAACCGATTTCCAAAAGAGGAGGAGGTTCTCAATTCGGTTGGTTTCTTTTAATGTATTTACGAGTACACCATTTTTTTTATACGATGTTTATTTTTTATCGATTTCTCCGAGGTTTCCGATGCGATTTCAGTTTGATGCGGAATACTTGCCATTTGGTCCCGTTAAAATTTTATTCAGTTTGGCTCAGTAGTTTTTATATCATGAGCATTTTTGTTTATATCAGCTCGCGTAGACGATGACGTAAACCCACTAAAATGATTTTTATTTTATTTTATTAACCTAACCAAACCTATTTACATAGCTGCTCTATCTACTATTATCTATATTTTTTGCCCTGCCGCGATCGACCGGTTGGCCATCCCTGCAATAGGAAATATGCTTGAAAAAATATTTGTTGTCAATGCAGTTAATCTAAAAATATAATAATAATCGTGAAAATGGAATCAAAACTGTTTGAAAAACAAACGAGATATAATTATTTTGAACAAATATGTATGTGTAAACCCTCTCGCAAAAACGCTGTTTTCTATGGCAGACGTATAGGCGTCATGTAATTTGACGTCAGAGTTCGTATCAGAGTTCTCTTAGTGATAATTCTATTTAGTCCGTCCGTAATATTTTGCACAAATATTGGACGCGCTTTTTTATTATTTTACTGTTTATAGGCACGCGCTTGACCACTAACTCACCTGATGGTAAGCGATTATTATTAATTTATTTTAAAACGATAAAAAAGCGCATCAAATGAAATTTGACGTGTCCAGGCGTCATTTTTTAACCGACTTCCCAAAAAGGAGGAGGTTATCAATTCGGTTGTATGTTTTTTTTTTTTTAATGTTTGTTACCTCATAACTCCGACAATTATGAACCGATTTGAAAAATTCTTGTTTTATCTGAAAGGATATACTTGCAGATTGGTCCCATATAAATCATATCAAAATCGGTCACGAACTTTGGATTTTAAATCGAAATAGCTGGAATTTGACTATTTAGATGATTCTTTGATAATCGAAATTGCGTATTTTGCTTTTCTGCGATTTTGCAGTGGTGTTGTTAGCACCACTAAAAAGTGAAAAATAAAAAACTTTTTACAAAAAACTACAACCGACTTCCAAAAAAAACACTACAAAGAAAAAAATAACTTTAATTTCGGAAGTCGGTGTCAAAATACGAAGAAACTAACAAAAACACCGACTTCCGAAATTAAAGTTAGTGTTTTTTTTGGAAGTCGGTTGTAGTTTTTTGTAAAAAGTTTTTAGTAATCACAGTACCTACTGAAGTGTACTTCACGCGAGCTTTCAACGCTCTGTATCGTCTTATTTTTTTGTTAACGGAAAAAAATACGTGTCCAAAATTTTTCGAGATCTATCTGACTAATTAGATTTCTTCAAGTACCTGGTAAATAAAACTAGATTTTCTAAATCTTCGTATTCCACAAATCCACAGTCAAGTCAAGTCTTAACCCACATCCTACAAGGCTGTAAGTCTACCTCTTAATTTTCTAGGTTAGTTGTGTGATTAAACTACACTGTCCTGTATTAACGCAAGGCTTTTATTACAAACCTTTACGTTTTGACCCAAGACCTAAGATGTTTGCCTACAATTTATGTCAGCCTAGTACCCAGTTACGACAGTTTCATCGCTTCGAATTTATATTGGTTGTGTTTATACGTGTTGAATGAGTTTTTAATTGACTCTCTAATAACACACAGTACTTTCTGATTTAAGAATGCATAATTTTATAAAATTGCTATCCTGACTTAGCTTAATCTCATTACGAACCTGGAATTTAGCGCCTGATTATAAAATTCTGTTACCCACTTCAAAAGTTCGTAAAACGTACAGGTATCAGGCATCTTAAACATCTATATATATAAAAGGCAAACCTGACTCACTGACTTATATATCAACGCACAGCCGAAACTACTGGCCGTAGAATGCCGAAATTTGGGATGTAGGGGTGCACTAAGAGGGAAAAAACGGGATATACGCATGCGGAGTCGCGGGCGAAAGCTAGTCGTCTAATAAAATGTGAAATGTTTAATTGTATCACATGCCTAAGTCTCACAGGTCATGGCAACTTTAAAGAGTAAATTATTTTTTCCTTTAAGCTTGTGGCTTCACCTTTATGTCAATGTTCTACAGCTGACCTTGAATGCGAACAATCCGCACATCACATCTTAAGGGAGTGTATTCTTTGGCAGACTGAACGTAATACTATGTTAGATAGTATTCAGGTAACATCTGGAGTAGTTTACTATACGGACCTTGTAGAAACCAGAACAAATTTTCGTGCGTTCAGGCGTTTTTGCCATACCTATTTCTGGAATCAAAAGTATAGCTCACAATTTAGGACCCATTAATTTCGGTGTTAATATATAATCCGTGGTGCTTAGCAACTGGGCTTAACCCAGTTGTATATGTCCCTTGGTGCCTATTGGCCTAACTCAAATCTGTCTCCTGCTTGATAAGGTGGGAAGTGGAAATTATATTTATTTTTTCCTATTCCTCCGCTGTAATCTTCTGATTAATTTCGATGCGGGATCCAAGACAGTTGAATCGTTTCTCTGGGACTCGTCGGGCTTCATTAGCTTGGCGTTTTTCTGGTGGTCGCCACTCTTGATTCTGGCTTTCAGGAGTTGCAGTGGTTGGGAATGTGTGGCGGGCTTGTCCCAAATAAAAAAAAAATGCCTAAGTTGGGATTCGTCCGTACATCCCCAGTTCGTGTACGGAAGTCTTTTCAGGGGAGTTTTTAAAGTCCGGTCGCGAAGCAGAAAGAATTTCGTCCTTTGACCTGTTATTACCTGTCTCTGTCACTCCCGCGTAAATAGAATGAGTCTCGCTCGCACAGATGCAATGGCCGCCGTCCTCAGGGATTGTAAACCTTTGCCTGAGAGTGTAAGTTTTCTTCTTGTTTGCAAGTGTATGTCACGTAAAAAAAGAAGGAATCGAAATAATTTAAACTAGATGATAATGTAGATAAAACTGCTGATTCTTTTGTAATAAATGTGATAGGCGAGACGTTTTCGGAAAGCAGTAACTCAGATACAGAGGAATCGGTTTCTGATTTTTGCCGTATTAGTAATTGTAACTCGATTTTATAACTTATACTATAAAATCTAAATACATCATATAAATGATAATATTTTTTTTTTCTAAGTTGGTACTTTCTCCTTCAAATATTTCATGTAAACCGCACTTAATACAAAAATGTTTGTGACCATTGTCAGTAGGTAAAAAGGTCATTGTACGAAATTCTTCCTGCTCCGCGACTGGACTTCAGTTACCAAGTTTCGTGACGTCACACCGCGTTGTTAAGGTCATCTTTAGTACTTGTAGAGCTCGTAGACGCCACAAAGATGGTCGTTAGATTGCATTATAAAGCACTCCCGTATCGATTCTCCATCATTACATATTTAAGAGCCCGTGTTCTATAATTTGCCTGTTGTTCGTATATCAGTTCTGTTTCTATTACATGTTCTGCAATAGTTCTGGAACTTCGACAAACTTTCCGGTCCCTTGGAGACTTCTCCATGTCAGACTTTGTCTATTTATTCACTGAATTCTTGGTGTGTAAGCCCACAAGTTTGTCCTGGAAAGGTATATTTTTCATGAGAAACTCTAAACTCTTATAGTTGGGGTACTGGACTTTCCCACTACTGCAAACATTTGAAACGAAAATAATACTGTTTCGCAGAAGTAGGAGAACTGAATGATTGCTAGAAATGCCGAGAGGAAGTAATCCAAATTCCAAGGTTCAATGATGAGTAAATTTGAGATACTAGAGAATCATAAATCTAGAAAATCTTGAAAAGGTGTACTTACGCAAAACTTGTTTGGTATCATTTTGCTTAGCTACCTCGTTTTAGGGGCCCCCCAACATGTATTTTCTAGCTCTATACTGTGTAATTTTCAAAACATTGTATTAATAGTTCATTACTGCAGTGGCCAGCAAAAGAGGCATAGATGGAAGACGTGTAAATGTGGGCCGAGGCGTAGCCGAGGCACACATACGTAAGTCCATCAATGCCTAGTTGTGGCCAAGGCTTGTATAGTACTTTTCTCAAAGAATGCACAATATTACTTTTCAAAATCAATATCGAACAACCAACAACAATAATAATTCCTGCATAGAAGTGTTCATTTTTTATTTCAATAAATAGCGTTCTATTTGCAAGCCAGTTCGAAATTTAAATAACTTTGATAAGTTACCTCCTTGTTTGTCATGTTTCGCAATATAAGATCGTTCCATTTTTAAATTACACGATAGATATGACTTTAGTATGTCATTTATTTGGCAGCAAAACTCGATAGATAATATGGATTGTCATACGAGTTTTGCCGGCCGCTGCTCGACCAGTACGGCAATTTTGATTTATCTCGAAGAAGGTTTTCAAAATAATGCTCACATTTCCAAGTATGTTTGAGAAAAATAAAATTATTTAACACACTATCATCATCTGCCTTTTCCCAAAAACATTGAGGTCGGCTTCCAGTCAAACCGGATTCAGCTGAATACGTATATATTACGTATTTTACACACTATCTCTTCAAATAATTTTATTACTGTCAAATAAAAAGCATCCTGCTTTAGTTCCCGTGATTTTTCAGAAGTTTCACTCTTCGGTTAACGCTCTCAAAATTCAATATGAATGACACTTTTGGCAGGTTGATTCTTAGTATCGATATATAGTGGATGCTCTTTACGGAAATTGCTTGGTTGCTCAAAGGATGGCCATTTCAATTTTCAATGTATGTACCTTACATCTCATATGCCTAGTAATAGGCTGGTTCCTCGAAGCTAACTTCTATTTCAGAACATGGAGGAGATGTATAGCTTTAAATCTTAAATAATACCTGAAACAGAATAAACGCAATACCTCTTAAGAGTTCATTGCACTCATCATTATGAACAACTTCTACTATTGGACCAATACTGAAATCGCTAAAAAATCGACTGCCCTATAAATTTCTGTGCTCATAAGTGAACAACGTGTACTGTTTTTAGGGTTCCGTACCCAAAGAGTAAAACGGGGCCCTATTACTAAGACTTCGCTGTCCGTTCATCTGTCACCAGGCTGCATCTCATGAACCGTGATAGTAAGATAGTTGAAATTTTCACAGATGATGTATTTATGTTGCCGCTATAACAACAAAATAATACAGAATAAAATAAATATTTAAGGGTATAATAATTAACTTGAAATAAAACAAAAAATAAAGGGGGCTCCCATACAACTAACACGATTTTTTTGCCGTTTTTATAGATAGGGTACGGAACCCTTCGCGCGCGAGTACAACTCGCACGTGGCCGGTTTTTTTCTTCATGATTTTGTGGTTGGTCCCATTGTAAATTTGTTCACAATGATGAGTACGATGATACCAGACGTATTGCGTTTCTTCTGTTACACGCTGTAGTTAATTTGTTATTCATTTGTGTAGTGGTTTTAAAACATAAACTAGAAGATCAAAGAAACTGCAAGAATATCTATAACTCTTGAATTATTACTAATATAATACTATTGATCACTTACAGAAATAGCACAGAATTCTTTCTATGTTTTAATTGCTTACTCTTTATAATTATTAATTACGCTGAAATAGAACTCAATTTGACACTCGAGTAGGTAGATAACTTATTCGGTTCTACGCCTGCGTTTAAGGTTGCCAGGTCCTAAAACTGGAAAGCAAAACAGGTCAGCTATTTAGCCGAACTTTTAGTGAGATTGAATGAAAAGGCAGGACAACTTATCCTAATCAGGATTTTTAGTTTGCAATTAAAATTTTGTAGTATTATTTTAAGTAAATCTAGAATTTTTAATTCTATAAATACATAAAAGCGTTTTAAGGTATAATTAAAAAACAAAATTGAATATATAAATTTTCACTGTTAAAATATTAAAAGCCTAACAAAAGCCGGACAAGCCGGACTCGGTCTAATTTGACACGCATCCTAAAAGCCTATGTCCTGCTTTACGCCTGGCAACCCTACCTGTCTGGCTTGCTTATAATTTGCTAGACTAATTAACTAGTACAGTTTGACCCACCCCACCTTCACGAAATCGATATCGCATTGAATCTATACATATAATAAAATCGTAGAGTTGCCGTGTCTGTAAATTGAATATTTTCGCATAAAAAATACATAGAAATGTCAGAAAAATGACATAGAACACAAAAAAGCAGTTATTGAAATTCTTTTCTGTATGTCTGTTTGTCTGTGCGTTTGGAGGAGCATCACGCATAAACCACGGATTGGATTCAAAATGAAGGTACTTAAAAATATTAAGTGATAACCGGAACATTTAGTGTTTATTTCATCAAAATCGACCCACAAAATCAAAAGATATCGAATTTAAAGTTTATGAAGAAACATCGAGCGCTTTAATAGGTAGTTTTCATTGAGACTCCAGATACTTGCAATGCCATCTATTGAGAAAAGTTGTGGTTACAAATCGAGCGCTAAAAGAGGTTGTTTGTTGTTTTCATTGTAACTTCAGATACTTGCAATGCCATCTGTTGAGAAAAGTTTTAGTATGTGAACAATTTGTGAAGAATCAAAGCAATGTATTTTTGAGTTATCTTTTAATTAAACTTAATATGTAGCAGAAGTAAAGTGAACATGTTATTATCTTATCATTTATCGTAACGTGTGAGCCTCTAAATTCGATCTTACGAGTACATTTGAGAATTCAGTTTTACGTTGTTTACGTTTACGTTGTTATAAAATGTTAAAACAAATTATAATTCGTTCGATAGTCGTTCTTGTTGATTTTGATTCAAGGTAGGTAGGTTTGATCATAATCGATCCACAAAATCAAAAGATATTGAATTTTTTAGTATAGTTCGAAACTGCCTACTATATTCTGATCAATCACAGCGCCATCTACTGAATAAAATAAAATTCACGAAAGCATGAAAATGAGTTATTTATGAAACTTAATACGATACCCCTACGTGACAAAATAAAAGTGATTAACGTTTTAATACCTTACGTTATATCTTATTTAACGTCTTCCGCAGCCAAATATTTTGTCAGTTTACTTTACGACATGGTCGACAGATGGCGTTGCTCATGTGACGCGTTTTTCTGAATCGCGGTGTTAAGATTTTCCTCTGGGGAACGACCCTCACACGATTTTGAACATCGTAGGAGTTAGTTAATAGTCTAGGTTCGGTATTGAAAAGGTTTCAAGGTTATAACAGTCTATGCTAGGGTCGAATTTCTCAAAACTGATTTATTGTGGTCCGTTATCGTAGATTCGTAGTTCAGTCATGAACTTATTTGGTTGTTGCGAAGCTTTGGACGGTCCAACTTGCGGATCAGGCCTAAGGTGCAGACGGCACCCTACTTAGTAAGCCTCCGCGATTGAATCAGTTTAGAGCGAAGCAACGAACGGTTCGATTTGCGATTAATTTGAAATAAATGCTTTGAATCTTGAAAATATCCCAAGATAGGTATTACATACCTACTCACGAAATAATTCGCCTTATGCGGTATTTCAGACTATAATCTACTTCTGTGCTGGATTTCATTCAGATCCTTTCAGCCGTATTAGCATGAGTAGCAAAACCAGTCCAGTCATCCAAACTTTCGCATATTATATATTTATATATTAATAAAAAATAGAAGAAGATAAATAAGCTGGCATAGAATTTATCTATACTAATATTATAAAGCTGAAGAGTTTGTTCGCTATTCTCAGGAGCTACTGGTTTGAATTCAAAAAATCTTTTAGTGTTGGATAGCCCATTTACCGAAGAAGGCTAGGTAACTGCTGTATACCATTACGCTACGACCAATCGGAGCGGAGCAATAATGAATAATGTGACGCAGACGAAGTTGCGTGGGTCAGCTAGTCATTAATTAAAGTTCAATATGACAGCTTTCAGTATAGACTCTCACTTCGTTTTTTTTTTCATTCAACAAAGTTAAAAAGTACGGGAAAAGCGCAAATACATTTTTTCTCTTGGACAGACAAATATTTGGGATATTAAAAAATGTATTGGCGCTCTTTTCCAACAAACCTCTGTTGCAACGGATTATTTTTTTCAGCATCCTGATTGCTGATAATCTCGTGGTAAAAGTAAGCGACTTTGGCACAAGTCGCGTATGGAACGACGTAAGTGCCGTTATGAGTTTTACGGGCACGGTTGCCTGGATGGCACCTGAAGTGATTCGACATGAACCGTGCTCCGAGCGCGTAGACGTGTGGTCCTATGGTGTGCTCCTCTGGGAACTCCTCACACAAGAGGTCCCGTATAAGAATCTAGAAACAAATGCTATTATGTGGGGCGTGGGGACCGACACGATCGCGTTGCCCATACCCTCAACGCTTCCCAGTAGCATGCAGCTACTGATGAATCAATGCTGGAACAGAACGCCCAGGCATAGGTAAGTGAAAACCCAAATATTCGTAATTAAGACTCTGTTAAGTGCCATAGTTGTCGAGTGGAAGCACACTGATCAGAAGCCTCACGTCTTGCATCACGTTATTTTCACTCTTAATAAAAAAAGTACGTAGAAACCAGCTTAGAATTTTACAATATCACAGACCTAAAATAAAAGTAATATCGGCTGTCATCCACCCCGGAAGCCTGTCTGTCTTAAAAATTTTACGATTTTTCCATCAAAGGCTTACTTTTATTTTAAAGTTTTTGCCAAGGGCAGTATTAACACAATTTTGCTAAAAATATTAATATTTAAACGAATTATCGTTTTATTTTTTTCCCAGTCCTATCAATGTAAATCAATATTTCCATAATATTCGCGTTATTACCTCGTTTTAAACAAATAACTATCCACATTTTTGCAGCTAGGATAATAGCTATAAAATATAGCTCAAAGGGCATCAAACTGCGCTGATATGTTTAAAATCCAGACCAGATTTTATTAAAAGGGTTGATGAATAATAAATTTAAAAAAATATTTAGTCCGTCAGCTAGAGAAAAAAATAATGATACCGTTTTTTTTAAACAATAAGCAAAAGGACAACTGTCAATTTTATTGATACGATAAAAAGAAAATACGTGCCCTTATTACCCAAAAAAATATGTGTTTATTATTTATAACAGAAACATATTCTTACCTGCATAAAGTCCCTATTCAATTATAAAATCAGTCAAAACTCGTATTCTGATTTTGCTAAATCGTCTTAGTTTTTCTGAATCTAACTTACAAAACAAAGAACACTTCAATTTCCGAGCGAAAAAGCAAGTTGTCATTCCGAACGCATCAATATTGCAATATCGTGACATAAAGATGAGAACCGGTAGTTAGTTATCCTTGTAAGCCGTGTCGACAGGCCTGCGCAGTAAGCTCAACTCGCTCCCCGCCTCAGCGTGTTATTTGGGACGGATGCACGGATGCACTGGACTCACATCAGAGCGGTAACGCACACGGCAAACGCAGCCCAGGCTTCCGGTCAGTGTTGTCCTTCGCTCGGTGGTAGACACACGGGCGCTTGCACTCGTCAACTGCACAAGTCTCGGTAAATAATTATTTTATTTTGTTATTGCATTTTCCAATTCAGTGCTTTGTCTTGTACTAGGCCGACGTTTAAAATCATCGCCGCAAATTTGGAAATAGCCGGTGATGAGTTGGCGACGATTCCAGCGGACAGTTGGAAGAAGAGTCAGGTCGTGTGGCGAAAAGAGGTTGAAGAAAGCATGAAACGTTTCTTTGTTAAGTAAGTTTTTAATTTCTTGCCGCGGATTTCAAACGAGTTAGCTTAATTTATGTGAAATTTTCGTTTGTTCAAAATAAATTCAGTGAGATTTGGTTTTTATTAAATATTTAATTAGGGTTTTTATTTTAGGGTTTACGTAGATGTTTCGCCGTATTTTTATTACATCTTCGGTATTTTTTCAGGACATAGAATGTTTTAGGCGCATTTTATTTTGTGTTTGTGCGTCATTTCTGGCGAAATAAACGTATTTTCTTTCTTTTCATTTTTCGTATTTATTTGTGAATAATATCGTCGTTCGTCGTCATCGTCGGATTTCATGCGCGTACATTGATTTTGTTTTATACTGACGTGCCGCTTTTACAGTAGGTAGGCAGAGTAGTAGCCGTTCGAGAATTATTATTAGGATTTAAGAGTTTTGTCGAGTCGGTAAAATTATAATTTAATTGTTATTTCATTCAAAATAAATCCATTTTATCCAATTTTTGGAACCATATATGTATCAACCGTAATAAAGGTTTTTTTTAGAAAGTGCTTTTATAGGATCTTAATGCGATGTTATTGTTCTTTGGATTTTTGCTATTCGTGCCATAGTCACGCTGCTATAAGTCGGTAGGCAGAATTCTTGAGTATAGTTGATAGAATTTTTTATTGAGTTTCGGTGCCTTCATAGATATGGCGAAGTATGAAACTCAAATTTAGTTTTTAAGTTAGGCCGCTAGTGAACCGGTTTTTTTAGAGCCGCTTTAATATACATAAAAAAAAATTATTATTTCAATCCCGGTATATTAGTTTGCAATATGAATTCGTGGTTCAGGGTTGCGGAATTTGGTCAAGTGTGTGTTAGCGCGGCTCTGGAACGCAAAGGGCATTTGGGAGAAAAAGCGTCAGCAAGAGTCTTACACTTCTGTTTCGCCCAGAGCGAAATCATTTGATGATTTCCCATAAAGAAAAGTTAAATCAACAAAACTTGCGTCTTAATTTACATCCATGAAAAATTGTTGGGAATATGTTTTACTTTCTATTACTTGAAGAATCGGAATATTCAGGATTGGGAATTATTGTTAGGATTTTACCGACTCCGGTGAATGTTTGTCGAACGTAGAAGTTTAAAACAAACTACTTTGTGGACCGCGCGTCGGTGATCTAGGTAGATTCTTTTAGGGTCTGTTATTTTGTTAACCCTTTGATGATAATTTAAGTACCTACGCACAAGGATTAAGCAACTGGATGTTTTAGAATACTTGTCTTTATTATGTAATAAATATTTTTTGTTTCGTTAGTTTGAAATTTTAAGTAAAAAAACAATATTGAGAATTACTTACACCCCGTAAGTAGGTACTGACTTACTTATGGTTTCTGAGGTAGTTTTATCGGCCGTACGTATTTAGTAGTGAACGGGCAGATAAACAACGGATAAAGTACCTCAGAAACCGGGCATTAGTTCGTAACTCGGCTCGCTATTGTCTCATTATTACGTAATACTTTGTCTTCGTTCTTAAGGAAAGCAGGCTTATAGGAATCATATATTTTTTTTAAATGTTTTGTGCCGCAACTTATTGTTTTTTTTTTTACATAAATGAAATTTTAATGAAGCTTTAAACGCACATGCGGGATACAATAATCTTAATTTAGTCAAGAACTTTTCAAAAAAGGGACAGCGAAAGAGATCTTTTATCAACTTGAAATTAAAATTGTAAATAAGATTTTTACTAACTTAAAATTAAAATCGTTAAAGAGATTTTTTACTAACTTAAAATTAAAATTGACCAAGAGACTTTTACTAACTTAAAATTTAAATTGTCAAAGAGATTTTTTATTAATTTTGAATTAAAATTGTTCTGAAAGAATATCAAAATTGTCTTTCTAACGTCTTATTCGAAAAAGTTAAGTTAGGCTTAAGTATCGAGCGTGCGCATAAAGTCTCATTGAAAACGTTTTTATAGATATCCAGAAGCAAGCCTTTGCGAGTTTGAAATATCCTTATCATGGAGCTTTATTTAAAGCGTTTATGTTCCTTACCAAAGCTAAGATGTTTGTGATCCTACTTTTACAAAGAACAAAGACAAAGCAAGTAATAGGAGGCTTCTTCTGGGTAAGCTCACTCCATCGTCGTCTTTGTCTCTGTTACCTCTGATCTGACCAGAGTCAAGAGTAAATCCTAAATTAAATAAAAAAAGCGCGCGGCATTACAAACTATGTAAATCTAAAGAATATTTAATCGTATGTCCAAAAATCAAAAGCCTATGCTGTACTTCCGGCGAAAATCCATGTTTTTTTTTTGTAAAAATATGAAATCTAAAATAAGTCTAAGTATTCAGCAACATTCACTTTCTTACAATATTCCTTGTGCGTAGGTACTTAAATTATCATCAAAGCGTTAACAATATAACAGAGCCTAAAATAATCTAGATAACCGACGCGCGGTCCTAAAGTAAGTTTGTACGTTGCACTATAAGTCATCTAGTCTGTAAAATCCCAACAATAATTCACATCTTGAGTATTCTGATTCTTCAAGCTATCAAAATTTAAACATATAATTTCGTATTCTAACTATTATTCATGGACACGAGTTTTATTCATTTAGGATCTTTTTATGGATGGGTTATCATCAAGTGACTTCTTCCGGTCTGGGCGGATCAGAAGTGTTAGATTCTTACTTACTAAAACCCACCCGTCGTCCTCCAAATGCCCTTTGCATTCCAGTGCTACGGTAAATGTTTCGAACAAATTCCCCATCCCTGGATTTGTCTCAATTCTAACTTAACTCGAAGGAAAACAAAGGAGATTGAGCACTTATAGATTCACTTTTTGACGCGTATCGCCATTTGAGTTGGAGCATAATTCATAATATTATTTTAATCGATTTTTGACTTGAATTCATTGAAATAATTTGTGGGGCTTCTATTTCCATTTTATTAGTATTTATTACAATAAATACGTCATTTCTTTTATTATAGTGAAGCGACTCCCTTTTTCAATTATAATCGATCGATTAAATATTAACATAAATCGTGGAACAACAAAATAATCTACATTTGCAACTAAAAAGTATTAAGGGTTGTCATAATTATTATTCTATAATTATGTTACTATTTTCTCGTTGAAAAGCAATTTCTAGGCAAAAATAAAACAATTAAGATATAATGGATAATGTTATGACGCCGTAGTCTATTGTTGTGTCACAACAGTATTCGATGAAATGCCAAACAAATTGGTGTTTTCTGTTTACCGTGTTAGCTGCCGGTAAGCCGAGAATATTGTTTTTAGCTTTTCTCTGCTAACAAATATAAATTCCTGTCGAGTTGAGTTTTAGGATTCCTCCACGTCTATCTACTACATCGAGCAATGTGACTCTTTTTGTGCGTGTGCTGCGAAGTGAATTGTTAGAACGTTTTTACGTCCACGGTGATTTGTTCTAGACTTAAAACATGTTGCGCTGTATGAATTGAACTTAAATAATGAACATAGGTACTAAATAATACTTAATTAATATGTACCAAAATAATGTAAAATATTTGCCAGTTAATAGAGTTTCAAAACGACTTGTTTTGAGATTAAAAATAACCTCAATAGGTACTCAACTTATTTTCTTTTTTTTTTTTCAAAAACCCCACAATATTTAATTGTGAATTTAACCTTGTTCTAAAGTATGACTTTACCCCTGTTATGTCTAATTTTCATTACTATACTGTGTCAAAAGTTGCTCAACCAAGTGCCATAGTAACTTGCTCAATCTCCTTTGTTACGGTGGCTAATAACTTGTTAACTTATTTTAGTTGCCGGCACTTCACTTGACATATTTGTCTAAATATTCGCGTTAACTTTTCATTGCACGATGACGCGACAAATATTGAAAGAACCAGTTTAACATAACCGAATAGTGAGCTGCGGATTCTCCTTAACGGTATCATTATGTTGGTTTAGAGTGCTCAGGGGCGAGAACCTGGCGGCTGGCGGCGACGACAATCGCCGCGAAGACCTGAAGAGTGTTCGCCATATTCGACGGATATACGAGAACCAGCTCTCGCACGCCAACGAGTTGTTCCTCGAGGTGTGCGCGGTGAGGCTCCAACTGGAGCAGAGAGAAAAGGAGGTGGAAGAGTAAGTACATTTGACTCTCATCCGTATTTGAATTCGAATCTTAGATAATTACCAAGGGAATCCCGAACGTGATAAAGTTCAAATTGTATTGCTACTGATTTTATAGGACCTGTATCAACTTGGAGTGCTTGGCAAATTATCTAAGATTTAGAATTGAAATGCAAGTTATTGCGGTATTGTTATTGTTTCCTCTAGAATATTGAAGGGTCGTCAAAATAGTTCTAGATGAGCCGTCTTCAGCGGTCAACTTCTGCGAGAGACTTGCTTATGCGAAATTGTGTTTGTTTACTTAAGCCAGTGGTACTCAATAGGTTTCACGGCCGTTACTCCAATACAACTTGATATCAATACGCCGCCATCACTCGGAAAGTTGAAGCCACAGGTTGAGTACGATTGGTGTTTGCATTTTCAGCTTGCTAAGCAAAGCCTCGTGACGAGTTTTACGAACGAGGATCACATAAGTTGATAACCCACAGAAAATTTATTAGCCATGTCATGTAATTATGTGGCTATCGCGCAATAGTGCCAGAGTTTCACGTAATTATGTTAGTGCCAGAGTTTCTGTTCGTTAACCACTTATATATGTCACTGGAAAATTGTAGACTCCGCCGTTAGATTATAATAAATCTTTATTAGATTAAGATTTCTCAATATATTATGATAAAATCGTTTTGTATACAATACATCCCACTTAAATAAATTGAATGAATTTGAATTGGATTGAACTTTAGTTTTTATTTTAATTTTTTGCCTGTTATTTTTTTTAAAAGTGAATTATGGATCTTGTATGGTCTAAAATAAAGATTATTATGTATTTATTGAATAGTTTCCAATGTAAGAGGCCTATTAAGTAAAAACATTTTACAATTCTACGACGTTTGCAAAATTCCGGTGACATATCGATTCTTAAATAAAGGAGCGCTGCAGTTGATGCGAATGTTATAGGCTGGCGTGTTAGTTACGTTTAAATGATTTAAACAGTCACGAGTTTGAGAATGTTACAAAAGAAAAATTCAACAAAGATTTCTTTTTAGAGTACGTATTGATATTTTTGGTATGGCCGAACTGTTATTAGATGCGTCTTTTCTCAGAGAAACCATAATGATTTCATGAGAGTTCCATTAGTTGCCACTGCTGGGAGAAGTCCCTTTTTTCACACACTTTCTTCTACCATTGCGGGCTAGTACTTCATCTTTTCACCATCTTCTTGGTCTGCAGCGCCTCGCGAATAAGTGGTTGTTTTAACTCGCACCTCATCCCACTTTAGAATAGCCTCATTCTCGGTAACATCCGGGAAAAGCCTTTGAATTTAAAGGATTGAATAGGAAACATATTCGGCACAGTAAATAAAATAAAATAATAGGTACCGAATTTTACCTTTTCAGCATTTGCTGGGCGTCAGACAACTCTGGTTTTCAGATCGCATCAGCCGTGACACACAAGGAGGGAATTTATGTTGGTGGCTGTACCTGTAGACTGTCGATTATAATTATCTGCCCGCATTCTCGAATACATTGTTTCTTCATAAGTACACATAACGCCACATAGTGTAGAAATTGGACATGCAACACGTAACATTCCTCTACTGCTTAGTTTTATAAGACCGAGATATACCTGACTACCAATAAAGTAACTAATGCTTTCTTTTTTTTGCTTTGCTTTGCTTTTTCTTTTATGCTTTTTGCTTTTTTTGCTTTTTTTTTTGTTTTCTAATGCTTGCTTTTTGCTTTGCTTTTTTTTTTTTTTTGCTTTTCTATTCTATTCTATTCTATTCAACCCCAGTGAAAGGTAATCTAGAACTTATTGGCCTTGGCTAAATTTCAAACTCAATTAAAACTGGGCTTTTTCTGCAATACTCTGAGATCTGAAATCATAGTTGTTGGATAGAAATCGTTTTCCCGGGAATCAGCTTCAGCTTTCAAACAATATCGAGAGGTTGTCTGAAAATCTTGGCGGGTAGATAGATGCCTTTTGTTATGTATTAATTACTTGCTTTTCGAGTTATCAGCCATTTATCTTATCCGATAGACCTTGCTCGTCTTGGTATACGGTTCCGTTTTCCCGGGAATCTGCTTGAGACTTTATCGAGAATATGTCTGAAATTCTTGTAGGTAGCTAGCTGGCTTTTGAAATGTATCAGTTACTTTACGAGTTCTATATGAATTTTCAAATTAAGTTTTCAGACCCTTGCTCTTTGAAGTCTCATAGCTTTTCAAGGTTTCAAACTGGTAGAAAGGATTTACCAACGCTTCGTTCTTAGGTAGTTCTGACATTTGGAATGACAAGATATTATATGTTAAGACGCACTCCCCTTTTTTTTTTCTTTTTTTTTAGTGTTGGGAAATCATCCAATGACTCCTCCCGCTCTGGGTGTAGCGGGAGGGAGTGTCAGACTTCTACTGACTAAAACCCATCCATGTTCCTTCATTGCCCTTTGTGTTCCGGAGCCACGGTGTCTCTTGCGAATAATCCCGCGACTCCGGCAGGCGTCGGCCCTTTCGGGCCCCTCTGTGTTGTTGACTCTCTTTGAGGCGCGCGTGGAACACTAAATACTTGTTCACGTTGACTCGCGGGCGCGGTGGCGGGCGCGGTCACGAAATATCAAACATATGGCGTAATATCTAAGTGTTCACGTACGAAACGCACGTGCGGTGTAAGTAGCGGGCAAGCTAGCGACTGACGCGCGCGCGCCGCTCGCGTCAATATGAAACGCGTGAGATATTTGTGTGTGTTCACGTCGAACTAGCGGCGGAGCGCGCGATTCACTCGCGACGTCAGGTAAGTTCAACCAGTATGAACTTGTCCCTAGAAACGACAACACGTCACATCCGCGCAAACGCCTGGCGGCCAATGTGAACACGAACCCGCAACGTCTTCGCGACCGCACCCGCCACCGCGCCCGCGCGTTCCAACGTGAACAAGTACTTAGTACTAAACCTATAAATAATTCCTAATCCTAAACATTCCGACTCTTCAAGTAATAGAAACTTTAACAAAATATTTCATGCGACATGCGAATGCGAGCGTTTCTGAAAAATAAGTAGAATTGGCCCTCTGGTACTCACAGCCCACACACTCCCCCACAGCTCCCAGCTCTTAAATCAGACATGATTTTATGTTAACAGACCACATTGTTAAAAGCTGCCCACATTGTTAGTCTTCTCAAGTTCAACGTTAGTTTGGTATCTAATACCTGACAATTAGCTTCCTACGTACTTTCACTTAGGTTATCTACGTGGATTATGTAATGAACTTAGGTATATGTAACCTTAGGTAGTGCGCTCGGTAAAATAATTATTTTAATATGCGGCTTTGCATACAGGGTGATTTTTATTCACAGCTTTACATAATTATACTCATATAGGGGCTTGAAACTATTTACGCAAATAAGACGGAATTAAAATATAACATATTAACACCAAGCTGCGATTTATTTCAACAAAACGCGTGTTTATTGAAAGGGACTTAATTTTATGAGATCTTTCACCCGCTGATAGAACGCCAATAAATTAAAACCATAACTGTGTGTAGGTACAAATCACTCTAAAAATATCGAAAATGACTTACAAGCTTAATCTTTTCAAAGTTAGAGTGAACAGGCTACTTCTGGGTAAGCTCGCTCCATCGTAGACTTTGACTCTGTCATCTCTGACCTAGAATAGAGTCAAGATCAAACCCACCTCAAATAAATAAAAAACTCTTTCATAATGCAACAAGTAAATTATTTTAAACTAGCTGACCCGCGCAGCTTCGTCTGCGTCACATTTTCCATTACTGCTCCGCTTCTATTTGTCTTAGCGTGATGATATACAGCCTATAACCTTCCTCGATAAATGGGATAGTTTATTTTTAAGTAT
The DNA here is from genome assembly GCA_963859965.1 of Ceramica pisi. Lineage (NCBI taxonomy): Eukaryota > Metazoa > Arthropoda > Insecta > Lepidoptera > Noctuidae > Ceramica > Ceramica pisi. The sequence goes on along the minus strand of OY982527.1, from coordinate 35,310,641 downwards.
AAAATTTACGTGAAGTAATAATGAGACTAAGTGCACATAACCCTAATTTTACTTCTGGAAAACTTTAATTTCAATTATCTTTTGATAGACTGAACCGATTGCAATGAAACAAAAACTAAATGTTACTCCAAGTTACGCTCAATCCTTCTGTGTAAAAGTTATCTACATTGCTTTCGCAGATTTTACGTGATGCCCGAACAAATAAACAGACAAACAGACACAAATTCTAAAAATGCTGGAAACGGGTTCTATTGGTTGTTCTTTAACACCCTAGCTATTTTTTTTGGATTTTTTTTTCATGTACAAAAACCACTTTTCTACAGTTTTATTATATGTATAGATATAGATATAGATAACGAGCATTAAATACTCGATACATTTCAACTGCTCGGGTTCGGATATCTGTAGTGTAGGCGTGTGTAATTAATAGTAATTAAAATCTTAATATATTTAAATCACGTGTCACGTTGTTTGTCCGCGATGTCTCCTAAAGTACTTAACCGATTTTAATTAAATTTACACATCGTGTGCAGTTTGATCTGACTTGAAAGACAGGGTAGCTTATATACCTCAATTTATAGTCGTAATATTATTTAGAAGCGATGTGACGCAGACGAAGTTGCGCGGGTCAGCTGTAGTAAATATAAATTCATCATATTTTAGTTCATCTAGTCTATGCGAAGCAAAATAAAAAGAAAAAGCTTTCATTTGCTTCGCAGTTTAAATATTTTTTATTTTTGAATGAAAACCTGATGAACTAAAATATGATGAATTTTTAAAAGTCCTAGAAATATAGTTGTTGATTATGATGTTAGTAACATAGTCCTGAGGGTTGTCGGTGTTTTACAAATAACCCTGTTTAATGACTATGCACCTAAACAAGATTTGCAGTGAGAATTTTGATCAAATCTTTGTTACATGTGTTCGTGTTCGTACGTAAATTACTCGTCTTAGTGTGGCACAGAAGCATCGCTCTGCTGTTTGATAGTTACCAATACATTCTTGTCGGAAGACCTCGATACCGTGAATCTATACTATAATCTATACTAATATTATAAAGAGGTAACATTTGTTTGTAAGTTTGTATGTTTGCAAGTTTGTATGTAGGGGGTAATCTCAGGAACTACTGGTCCGATTTGAAAAATTCTTTCAGTGTTAGATAGCCATTTATTGAGGAAGGTTATAGGCTATATATCATCACGCTAAGACAAATAGGAGCGGAGCATTAATGGAAAATGTGACGCAAACGAAGTTGCGCGGGTCAGCTAGTAATATTATAAAGCTGAAGAGTTTGTTTGTTTGAAGGCGTTAATCTCAGGAACTTCTGGTGCGATTTCAAAAATTGTTTCAGTATTAGATAGCCCTTTTATCGAGGAAGGCTAGGTTATATAATTATATCATCACGCTAAGGCAAATAGGAGCGGAGCATTAATGGAAAATGTGACGCAGACGAAGTTGCGCGGGTCAGCTAGTAGAGAATATGCGTGAAAAAATATTCATTATTTTTACAGATAACCTATAAATATAATACAAACAATGAAAATATAATCAAGAATGGGTCGAAAAACAAACGAGATATAATTATCTTATACAAATACTAGCTGACTCGGCAAAAGTTTCATTTGGCAACTTTGTTTCGCCAAATGAAAAAAGAAAAAGAAAATAGTGCCCTACAACCTATTCTCAGACCTACTGAGTATACGCAAAAAAAAAACATCGACAAATCGGTCAAGCCGTTTAAGAGGACTTCTATAACAAACACGAGATTTTTATATATTAGATACCTGTCCCCCTCGCGAAAACGCTGATTTTTATGGCAGCTTTAGCGTCATAGACTTTGTCGTCAAAGTACATATCGTACTTCTCTTTCTAATTGTAATCTTTAAAGCTCTATAACTTCATCGCTGATTTAGGTAAAAAAAAATTCATTATTGTTAATTAGAGTTAATAAGTATTTCAATTTGCAAATAAATAAAAACGCATGCATATTCCCTATTGGAGACAATCTAAGTGTGAGATATTGTCATCTTAGGCCAACTTCATACGCAGGAACGTGGAAGAAAAAAATACTATTTTTAAAATATTATTTAGTTTAAATACTTGTATTCTAAATTCAACCTACAACTTAGCACTTTAAGCAATCTAAAGCACACTTTAAAAATTCACCCCGTAGGTATACGGGGTAAATTTTTAAAGTGTGCCTTCAAGGCCAAATTTGAAACTATGACGAATATTGAAAAACCCTTAAAGAAATCTCGAGCTCGATTTTGATGAAAAGTAAAACTCATCCTGTATTACACCATCTGAAACTGTAACTTATTTTAAATAAAAAATAAAAATCGACTGTATTTTTTGGCAAAAATGCAGTTTTAGTTTTCATCAACATCGCGCCTGAGAATCTACAGCTGCATCATTGGATTTAAAAAAAATCTGTTACGGTTTACATACGTAGGTAGCTTTACTCAGAAATTCTAAAATTTAATTGTAAAAAATGCGAGTTTTCCTTTAGTTTGCCATGTGTTATTATTCTCCAGTCTTTGATTTTTATTAGCTGCTCTTTGGCCATGGTGTAATAAAATATGACGTTTTTAGAAAATCGATGGGTTCGATTCCTGGTTAGGAATAACGATTTTTATATTTTTTCATATTTGTTTAAAAAATAAAATGATGCAGTTTCACTTTTCATCAAAATCGAGGCTCCTTTCAGTGTTTTTCGATGTTTCTCATAATTTCGGATTTGGCCCTGAAGGCACAATTTAAAGATTCACCGTGTATAAAATCTCATGTCACGGTGTTTGTTATCGAAATGCTCTAAAACGGCTTGACTGAAAAAAATAATAATTTGGTAGGTCTGAGAATAACGTTTGCCGGTTCAGATCAGCTAGTTTCTTTATAGAAGATCATAACAAAAATCTGCTAATAAGTAAATATAGTAATTATTTACTTATAAGCAGATTTTGAATTTTTTAAATAATTTTAATTTTTATTAAAATTTTAGTTTTGCAATTATTTTATGAAAAGCCTTGAATCTGTTTAAACAACACGTCAAGAAAGTATTTTGAACGGATGACGGTCGAATTCGACCAATGAGCGACTAATTAACTAACAATGTAATGACAATGAAATCTTCGATTTGACGTTATCATTTAAGATTCAGTTTCCAATGGCAGATTTGTAACAAAGGGAAGATTTGCAACCCTATTCTGCGAACTAAGTCTATTGTCAGTACATTGATCCACGATTGCGGGCAATGCTATAGAGTTAATTACAATAAATATCCTTATTATTGCTTAGATCAGCAGTGCGATTCTGCTGCTCGATTCTGTAGACATGTCGAAGTGAAAAAAAACCGGCCAATTGCGAGTCGGACTCGCGCACCGAGGGTTCCGTACAAACCAGTAGGTATTATTATATTATAAGCAGAAGTTGCGATTTACGATTTGATGACGTATTAAAAAAAACTACTTATTAAATCTCGTTCAAACCAATTTTCGCTGGTAGTTTATATGGTAATGTACATCATATATTTTTTTTAGTTTTATCATTCTCTTATTTTAGAAGTTAAGGGGGGGGGGACTCACATTTTACCACTTTGGAAGTGTCTCTCGCGCAAACCATTCAGTTTAGAAAAAAAATGATAGTAGAAACAACAGTATCATTTTTGAAAACCTACCCATACATACAATTTCGAGTTTCAGTTTTAAGTATGGGGACCCCCAAAATTTATTGTTTTTTTTTCTATTTTTGTGTGAAAATCTTTATGCGGTTCACGGAATACATCTACTTACCAAATTTAAACAGCATAGTTTTTATAGTTTCGGAGAAAAGTGGCTGTGACATACGGACAGACAGACATATAGACAGACAGACAGACGTGACGAATCTATAAGGGTTCCGTTTTTGCCATTTGGCTACGGAACCCTAAAAACTGGTACCTAAGTGTGTTCCTTGAACTTGGATTGTTCTTAAGCTGATTCGAAAATTCAATTAAAGCGTGCGTTTACTACCAAGTACCGTCTACTAATCCTTACCTTGTCGGGAAAAACTGAGTTTCTTTTGCACAATTATTGTACCAAAAGTGGGCACTATGGTGCCCACTTTCATACCATTTTAGAAATCTAATTTATAACGGAATAGTCTCTTGTGATTTTTACGAAAAATTAATCAGAACTTGGACAACACGAAAAAAATGCGATTTGGACCCTAGTTTTCGGGTTCAAAAACGGTACAAATGCTCTTCTGAATGTACTGATTTCCAACTCACCCTGTATTAATACTCGGCTAACAGTTTTCTAATTAAGTGAAATACACGAATCAAATGATTTCTATTCGAATACTCAATAGAGCAAAATTCCGCTAAAGCGTCCAATTATCAAATATAAACGAATAATTACGTTAAGTAGAACACAAAATAACCTATTGAAACATGTTTGTTACATCAAAATTGCATTTTAATTTTTCTGTGATTTAATTAAAGTTGTGCTGTGCAGCGGCTCGCTCGTCGTAAAGCTTTCATTTTTGGACAGCTCATCAAAAACAACGTTCCCCATTGTCCATTTACACGAATTAACGCGGGCTGCTAAATGGATACTGAGTTGGATGATTGTAAAATCAAAAATAAATTAATAGCCGTGTCATTTTTGGTTACTGCGTAGTTGGTAATTGTTTTGTGTTTTAGGGTTCCGCACGTTTGAAAGCAAAAATAAAAACGGAAGCTTGATCAGGTTGATTTTTGCAAACAAAAGATATTCAATATTACTAACCGGCAGTTTTTTGAGATTTTAGATCCCGATGAATTATACTATTAATATATTGATAGTAATTTCTACAACTATTGTAAAAGTTATATTGTAAGCTCATCAGTACCTCTTGCGAGATTTCTAATTAAAGAACACGTTCAAAATTGGTACAATATTCTGAAGATTTTTAAACGTTAATGTGATATACCTAATTAGAAAGCTTATTTATCAAGCTATTCGATTATAGTTAAAAACTATTTTTTGAGTAGACTAATTTAAAAAAAAAATGAAAAATTTCCCAGTACAAACAAAACACACCTAGACTTTATTTATTCCTTACCATAGGATGTAATTATTTTAATTAATGTGGCTTAAGTTTCCGTTTCTATTTGAATCTTAAAGATTTTAGCTCCAGCTCCACTAAATTGAGAAAAAAATACTGTCATCACAATGCATTATCAAAACGTGTCGAAAAAAGGTAAAATCTGTAAACGTAAGAATGACGTTGAAATAAAAAAAAAGTAACTATCCACTAGTGATGGGCCATATCGCTATTACACGAATATTAAGGTTAAGAATATCGGATATCGAAGTTAGAGTCAAAGACGAAATGTTTATTTCAATAAGGCCAATTATACAGGGTTATTTGTAAAACACCGACAACCTCTCAGGACGAATTTGCTTAAATCATAATCAACAAATTTTGTTTTATGACTTAAAAATTCATCATATTTTAGTTCATCAGGTTTTCATACAAAAAGAAAAATATTTAAATTGAATTTGGGTTTGGGGAATAAGCCATTCATTGGATATTGTGCCGATACACAGGTATTGAATCTAAATAAGAATAATTTATTCTTTCTTCCATTTGACCTTTGCATCTGCTCTACGGACTCCAACCCTCTTTTGTGACAAACCTACCGCTTGTGTTTACTGGAACGCTAATATTCTCGGTGATATGGATTTTTACTAGGTTAGAAAACACTGGCTGTATGTGTTAATTGTGAGCTTATCCTGACCACCTGCAGTATGAATACCATGCCGTAAATTGGTATGCCGCGAGGCTAGTTGTTTTTTAGTTATTATGTAATGCCGTTGTTGTAAACAATTATCCTTTTTAACCAACTTTCCAAAAAGTAGGAGGTTCTCAATTCGGATGTTTGCATTTTTTTTTTTAATGTTTGTTCGGGCATAACTCCGTCGCTTGCCAACCGATTTTAAAAATGTTTTTTTTTGTTGGAAAGGGAATACTTCCCAAATGGTCCCATGAAAAGGAAACCAGGATCTGATGAAGGCATCCCAGAGAAATCGAGGGGAACTTTCGAAAATCGTGTGGGCAACTAGTGCGTTTGTATTTTACTTTTCTGCGATTTTGAAGTGGTGTTGTTAGGTGTGAGGTACCACTAAAAAGTGAAAAATAAAAAAACTTTTTACAAAAAAATACAACCGACTTCCAAAAAAAAACACTACAAAGTAAAAAATAACTTTAATTTCGGAAGTCGGTGTCAAAAACGAACAAATTAACAAAAACACCGAGTTCCGAAATTAAAGTAATTTTTTACTTTGTAGTGTTTTTTAGAAGTACGATTCATTACTACTAAGTACCCTAAATAAATACATTGTATAGAGTTACATTTTTTTTTGACGTAGTTGTTTTCCAGTCAGTTTGGAGTAGGTAATTGTTTCAGAGAATTAATTATCTTTTACTATACTTTTTCTAAATTACTGAAATATGTCAATCATTCATATAATAATTATTTGAATTACACACTACTGAAAATGTCCGGTTATGCGAGGATAAACTTTACGTTTTGGGTTTTATGTGAAATTGGAGGTAGAATTAATGTATGAACCGTAGAGTTTAGAACCATGACTTTCGCATACATTGAATAAGCTGTTAACCATTTTAGCACCCTATTAAATTGGGGCATCCAGCTTCAGTCTGGAACAATGTGGAGATTGATTCCCTGGATACGGGCATACATGACGTGCAATTCCATGACGTATTATCTACGCTTAGGTAATTGAAGTCGATACCTGCCATAGTCTCGCCGAAAGCGTGAGCTTGTCACTCACGGCACGGCAGCTAGGCTTATGATTATAATAGCTAGCTAGTGACGTCACAATATCTGATGCTTTTCAATGGTCGTCTAATGAGATTGTTTCGTATCGAAAGACGGCTGGATAGCTTAGTGTTGTTATTTAAATTTGTTTATTTTTGCTTTCTAAGACTGGTGGTTTTATAGGCCACGGGTTTTTTTTTTGAATATATGGTGTAACTGATTAAAATAAATAAATAAAATTGTTTCGTTTAATTTTTAGGGTTTCGTACCCAAAGGGTAATTGAAAGAGACCCTATTACTAAGCCTCCGCTGTCCTTCCGTCCGTCTATCTGGCAGCGTACTGTATCTCAAGAAATGTAACAGGTAGACAGTGTAATTTTCACAGAACGTGTATTTTTCTTGCCGCTATACCAAAAAAAAATATATAATTATGTCGAAAGCTATATTTACTTAGGGAAGCAAATCTCTTTTCAAAAACAAAGTAATGACCTCGAAATAGACAGAAGAAAAGCAGGTGTATGGAAAAAGTACTGGGCACAAAAAGATGTTATATAATAGAATAGAATAGAATACTCTTTATTATGTACACCATATAAGTTACAGAAAAAATAGACGAAGAAAACATTACATAGGGTGACACAATGGACGGCCTTATCGCTAAGAGCGATCTTTTCAAGACAACCTTTGGACGGATTAAAAAAAAAAGAAAATACAGTAGTGTAGGTAGTCCTAGTTATGAAAGGCAACCTACCACTACACCTAAAGAAAAAAGTTATAGATTCATGCCTCTTATCATTAACATACGCCTGCCAATCCTGGAAATTCACTAAACGGTTGAGAAATAAAAACAAACATGGATCTCACAGAAACTTGACTAAATTTTTTTTTTAAAACAAAACTAACAATGTATTTAAATAAATAAGAATTATTTTTACTGAACTCTAGACATACATACATAGATTAAATTACTATTGCAATGAATGTTACTTATTATTAGAAATAACAAGATATTAAGACATTAGGTAATGCATTTTATGTAAATCAAATTAACATTGCATTTCACATTGAAAAATTAATTATATAGAAATAATAAAATAGAGTAAGATAAAAAGTAATTTAATTTGTCTTTTTTTGTATTTACGTGACAAATAAAAAGTGGCGTGGCGTGGCGTGGCGTGGCGTGTCATTACGCTGTTAATAATTAAAATAAGTAAGTACACGTTATTTTACATCGATCTTCAAACCGGGTTAAAACGGTTGACAAATTGAAAATAAACTTTTATAGCAAGATTTCGTTCGTCAATCGACATTTTTGTCGATAGCCTACTAAGTATGTATCACATCATTAACTCGCGGCAACAACCAAGCGGCCGTACTACGCGTTGCACCCACTTAATAAAGTATCGTTTTGTGATTTTTACATTGCTTGTTCAGTCACTTACCGACAGACTTAGGTAGTGGTTAAGGAGTAATGTATTTATTGCAAAAATAGTACAGTCGCTGTGATATTTGGAAACAAAAATAACATAGTAAGACTAAAAAATGTTTCACGATTTGTTGTTTTTGTTGATTTTAAAGTCAAATATAGTAAAATACTTGTACCGACATATCATAAGTGATTCCATGATTAACATAGTGTTGGTTTGTGCTTCGGTTTTTACAAGAAACCACTGAACAACACGGCATTCTTATTATTTGTCACGATCGCGGTCGAAAGCTCGTAGTTCGCGGCGACGGCTATTTGCGCTTTGCATATGGTACGAGCGCATATAGCGCGGACACCGACACGACGCCCCCTTGCCACTTCTCCTGTTTTTTATATTTCTGTGGGTGACCATCTTAATCTGAAAGCACGTTAAGCTGTTGGTCCAGGCTGTCATTTGGAGATCTATGGCTGTCGTTACGGATAGTCAGAAAATTTGACACCAGTCTTGCCAAGGAGAACCGTGTTACCCAGATAATGGGTTGCGGAGGTCTGGTAGGCAGCCGCTCCACGTAAAATACTGGCTTTCAGCTAAATCCGGTTTGACTGGAAGCCGAGCCCAATATAGTTGGGAAAAGGCTGGGCAGATGATTTATTTAAATAATTATGTAATGATTTATGGTACGGAACCCTTCTTGTGCGAATCCGACTCGCACTTGGTCAGTTTTTTGCGATTAAATGGTTAGTATTACGACCCCTTCTCAGGTTTAGCGTTAATTTGTTACATTTAGTATTTAAGGAAAAATACTGAAGCCTTACTTTTCCCAACTCATCTTACCCATCAGGAACACACACAAAAATAAAATAGAGTCGACCATGCCATAATGTCAATGAATACACTAAGAAATATTACAATTTCGCTCCATTATTTAGTATGTATAATTATGCAGATTAGTTAAATTAAATTTTAAAGTCTGCGAAAGTTTATCAACATTTACAAAATATATTAAGCTTTTTCAATTCTAATTAATAATATTAACTTAAATTAGATTTATGTGTCAAATGTTTTGAAGTTGCAACCTCACTGCGAGTTGGAAAGCGAGCGCTAGTTTATTTGTGAAGTTCTGTTGGACTTCATTTTATTTGAGAACTAATTATAGTGATTGGCCGTGCTTCCTAGAACGTCTTTGCCAAAGATACTACTTGCTCACGTGCGAGCTTTGCAATAATCGGGGCTGTGTGTACGCACCTTAAGGCTACCACAAAGACGTGGGACTCGACGATATGACTTCGATGCAAGATGCAATGACCCTTTTTTTTTGAGATGGCTTTGCTCTTGGCTCTAGTCTAGAGCGAGCTTACCCAGAAGTAGCCTGTTCACTCTTACTTTGGAAAGATGTTCGTATATAAGCCAAACAATTTGTATAAACTTTTTCGCGTTGTGCTTGTCTGCCTTTTTCAGATGAAAACATTCTAATATTATAAACGCGAAAGTAAACTCTCAATGTCTTGACGCATTGCGTTTCTGTGAACTCAGTTACAGTATAAGTTTTTAATTGATAATTATAATCTGTCATTGGAATTTTAAGAACATTTTCTGCTTTTCTTAATTTGAATAAAATCTCATAAATTGCTGACAAAATGTTTTGCATAGCACTTTGCAGTAACTTTTCTTGTAATTTTGCGTTAAATCGCTTAATATGGATATTGCAGGCTTAGCGAGAATGAGCGACGACTGTGTTTCTAGAGCTATCGAAATTATTTCCGCGTTAAGCGACAGTGTTATTTTGTGTGCTCGCATATTTAATTGTAAGCGTATTTGAAGCATTTTTGAATGTTTCAACATGTCTGAATGCGAACGCTCTAATTTCGTTATATTACTTTATTTTTAAATTAGTGTTGTTTAACCAAATGTCACTTAATTGAACTTAGTAAAACAACAACGTCTACTTTTCTATGTGCCCGATAATTTCAAACTTAGTGAAAGCAAAAGTGTCGTTCGCTACCTCCTATCAAAAAGTTCACTTCGCAGCCTAACCTAGTATTTCTTTACAGGCGTGAGACCCGTTTGCGCTCGTGCCGGTGCGGGATGCGTGGCAGAATCCGCTACCACTACCAGCCGTCAAGCTCATCGTCGGACTTCGCGGCGAATGATTTCCGCCGCCGCTTGCTCGAGAGGAGGGACCCGGTTCCGCTCCCCGCTCAACTGGTAGTAACCTTCAATGAGAAGAAGGCTACTAAGACCGTGTCCGTGGCCGTGCCGGAGAATGCCGTCGCCGCGGTCATGCAAGATGTCACTTGTGCTTGTGGCACCAGCTCCTCCATCGAGAGGAACAATAATATCGCCCCGCCGCAGATGATGGAGACGGTGGTCGAGCAGAATGGTAATGTTGATATTAGGGGCCGCCGCCGCTCAGACAACAACAATAAGATCCCGGACATCGCTCACGTGTAAAGCGCTTCTAGGTATCTCGATGCCTTATCTTTCTTCTCATCCGCGTGGGCGCGCGTGCTTGCGCCTATCCTGATGATCTGTGTTTTTCAGCGGCTCAATTAGTGAGCCCATTTGGTGTGTGCGAGGCCCTGCCCGCTCTTCCTAGTGAGTTGGAGGAAAGGATCTCTCCATCGTAATCTCTTACCTGTTAACTGTCTTTCTGTGAGTAAAAAGCAAAATAAAAATACAAAAAAATATGTTAGTGTTTTAGACTAAGATATGTCGTTGCTAGATCTTCTAATGGTTTGGTTCTTGCTTGAAAATCAAGTAAGACGGAGACTAGAACCAAAGGTCTTGCAATTTCATCTCTTTCGTCTTTATATATGTGTCTATGCCATAATCAGTATGCAAGGAGGCAGCTGTGATCGTCAGTTGAACGAAATACGAACTCGAGAGGTCAGCGGTCACTGTGGTCAGCCACTTTGATCGTTGCTAACATACTAACATACCTGAGCAACTGCCTCCTACATTAAAACATAAGTCAGTGTATAACTGTATTAGTATTACTCAACATTCCACATAATTAGCAAAAGTAATGATCCTTTCCTGCTTCGTGAAGCGGACTGAAAGTTTGGCCGCCTCTGATTTGCACGGCAGAGGCCGCCAAGCCCACCATATATATCTTTTATTTGAAAAATAAAGTCCCGCTTGCCCAGGCCGCCTTATATCTTGGACCGTAAGGTTTCAATTGGCTCACAACAGGGGCTTATAGCTGTAGTGTTTTCGCTTAAGCGAACTCGCGACAGATTTTTAATCACTTTCAGTCTGCGTGTAAAATCTAGTAGAAAAATAAAAACGATGTCGTTATTTGTTTTCCGATCAGTTAATGTTGTTTACGTTAACCCCATATTTTCTTGTAACCTGTTTCCCGATATTTATTTAGCTCAAGTTGAAGTTCTCAAGGTAATTATAACCAGATCAGCTCAGAAATAGTATTAATTTTTCGCTCTAATCTCTCCCACTAACAGTGGTTCGATCCAATTCAAGATATCGGCAATATAGTATAAACAAATTCAAAATCGTAATTTGAAATAACTTGAAACACCATTTGATTTATATATTGAAAAAAAAAAACAAATGTTGTGCACGCGGTACAGGCTATACACACTATACACGAATATTAACGCACGACTATGTCAAAACAACGTCAACGTCAAAACGTGTGCCGCCGTAAGCCACGCTAGTTGTACATAGTCGTGGGCGTGTAGCGTATACCGCAGTGGAAACGTAGACCCACGTGTCAAACATATGAATCCACGCAGCTAAAATACGCCGCGTAGTCGTGGATAGCGTGCACCGCGACGGGTTCGCGCCTTTACTCGAAGATTCAACGAACTTTATCAAAAATCTATCCATCTGAACTTCATTTTACGCCTCTCGCATTAAAGAAAAAAGCAGAAAGGCCAATTTTTTTCTGTTATAAAAATCTATTACTATTTTACAACACTTTCTTTACGGAAAAATAAGTAGGACTGTACAGTTATTTAAGTTATTTTAAGTTTAACAGTTTTAGCTGGCCTAAAACTTCTTATTTTGAGTTCCAAGGACTTGATTTTAATTATTGAAATTGATGTTTTTACTTTTTGATTATTATTCCTATAATTTCGAGGAGGGTGGGTCGACCAATCATCGGCGTTACGAAGATAGGCTGTAGCGTGGGCCGATGGTTGGCGGGTGTTGTACCCTCTTCTTACCCCTATTTAGCTTTTCTACCCTATTTTTGTAAAAAAAAACTTAAGATTAGCGTGTAGTGAAAAATAATATTTTTATAACATATTTTTTGCTAAGCGTACCGCGTATGCACCTACACGGCAGGAACAAACATAGTACGATCCAAACAATTTTATTTTTACAACCAATAAACGTTGTCTCCTTGTTTCCTGTGAATTTATGAAACCGTTTTACAACAATTGATCGGCTAAACTTACGGAGTTTTTGATTGAAATCGAAAATTAATATTTTATCAAGTTCATGAAAATAAAATCCAAATAAATATAAATAAGTACTATGTCGTCTACTGCATGGTGTACAAACGCGTCGTCGAGAAACGAAAGGATGGAGATAGGAAAAGAAAAAAAAGTATTATTAAATTTTTAATATAATGCTTTTGTCGAACCATGGCATCGGCGTTATTATAAATTAACGGCTGTATTTAAGAGCTTCGTCGCTCATTTATTTAGGCTGTTTGAAAGCGGTCGCTTATCAAACCAACGTTCGACGCTAACTCTATGAGCTTAGACCGAACGTGGAATTCGTATGTCAATTTTTAGTTATAAGGGTTAAATAACTTTTTATTTCATTTCCGGCATCCAAGTGAAAATGTATTGATCATTAGAAACCGCAGTAAATATACAGGGTTATTAGATGGCAATACGGGCACTACGGGCAGGTATAGTTCGATTCAATCTTAATGGAAGCTCGGAAAACCATGAGTAGCAGCGCTCTAGCAAAGTCATGCGGCAGGCGGGGGGGGGGGTGAGGAATGGCGCAATAAGTAGCGCACTTCATAACCGCCATCAAGCTTGAATAGAAAAAAAAAAAAAAACTAAAAATAACTGTCTTTGCCCTATAACTTTGATAGTTAGTTGTGATACGGTAAAAAATCTCAAAATTGAAATATTTTTAAAGTAAATAACGAGTATATTCGACCGCTTTCAAATCAAAATTGGAATCGAATAAGGAGTGAATTGCTAACCTTTTGTAAAATATACTGTCACGCGAGCTAAAACTTGCCAGAAGCAAAAAATATGTTTACAACCATAATTATTTATTGTCTTTTCCTCTTATTTTTGGGTTCCGTGCTATAAAACTATTTTAAAATAAGTGCTCAATTTATTTTATATTTAATTTTATTTCTGGAGTTCTTTGAGGGTCCAAAATTAGAGATCTCGAAACGTTTGCATTTATTTTTTATACTTTGAGATTTAACTGTGGTTCTGTATGGAACCCGCGGCGCGAGTTTGACTTGCGCCTTTTTGTGATTATAGATTTTTGTTTGTAAACCTACCAGTTGTTTTTATCAGAGAAGGATGGGCATATGGTTATGAGGTGACATTGACATTTATCAACTAACTTGACAGCTCAACATGTCAAAGACAAGTCCCTGAGTGAAAAACCAAAGATCCTTAGTGTTGTCCCACCCACATCTGGTACAACTACACCGGTTCACATGAAGGCTTTTCTTCACTTAACTAAGATGAATTGTATAGACTGCACTTAGTCTGAACATATTTTTTAAACTTTACTGTAACCCCCTATGACCTCTTGGCACTGTTATTACATTCTCGACTTCGTCGAGGAAACTATTTTCAGCACAATTTGCTATTAAAAATTTACACGAGACGTTTTAACGAATTTTATAAACTACAATAACGAATTAAAGGGTTTATTAGAAATAAAAGAGTAAAATCTTTTCCAAAACTCGGTTCCTGATGGTGTAGTCACTATTTTAGCTACTTTTACACCTTGACAGTGCCATTTTGTCATTCTACAGCTAAAACCTTGTAGTACCTCCTTTTAATACTTAGCGTACGGTAAGGTGAGGCATCTGTTATAAGCACTTTTCAACCAAATATAAAAATTCAATCAAAGGTATTAAAATTACGAAATTGAAATAAACTAAAAAAAAAAAATCTACAAGTTTTTGCGAAGAAGTAAAAATAAACGGTTTTTGTTAGTAAATGGCAAAAAAAAACAAGTCTTATACGTATCCATGAACACATCCGATAACATTCAGATTTTTTACGACAAATTAAATGTACATAAAGAGTTTATCGCGACGCTTCGGTCGATTTAAAATAATGGTTCACATTTTGGAGGGAAGTGTTTATAGCAGATGCAATAGTCGGTTAAAAATGTGAGTCCCGTTTCTTTTGGAGAGTACCCGTGTCTTTTGAGTAGTAGGAGTAGTTTCGTTATGTTGGCATTAGGATCGAGCTTCATGGTAGGCTTGATCGTTTGTTCCCAACGAGTAACACCCTCAAATGTCACACTGTTACTCGATGGGAATGTTTTTAAGAAAAAATTCCCAACCAGTCACACTGTTACTCGATGGGAACTTTTTATTACTAATTTCCCAACCAGTCACACTAAAGGGGTATAATTTAGACGGTCACCAAAATGGATCAACGGTCACCAAATTCTATCCAACTAAAAGATTAATATTACTACCAAAAATATTATAGGTTAGGTTAGGTTAGAACTGTGACCAACTACGCGCGAGCCGAGCGAGCGAAGCGAGCGGTGCCGCGGCAGCGGCCGGCGAGCGCTACCTCGAAATTGGTCGCGATTTTTTTGTGACTGGTTGGGATTTTTTTCTGAAGAAATTCCCATCGAGTAACAGTGTGACTGGTAGTGTGACCGGTTGGGAATTTTTTCAGAAAAAAATCCCATCGAGTAACAGTGTGACATTTGAGGGTGTTACTCGTTGGGAACAAATGGGCTTGATTGATAAAACTAAATAAAAGAAATAGCGTTAACAACTTGGACGCCAAATATAAATTACTTACGGTACTCTTCAATCCTTGATTTTCTATGCCACCAGGGCTCTTTCTACAGCTGTATGTCCCAAATATTTGACTTATATATTTTCATTACTTTAAGTCACTGTGTGTTATAATTTGCTAAGTAATATTTACTATGTTGTAAGTACACTTTTCGGCCCTGGTTTTATAATTATATTATTATAGATTAGCCTAATTTTTGGTCTAGTCGACTTAATTTTAAGTGTATTCGAATATATATTTAACTTGTGACGAATAAATAATACATTAAAACATGGTGTTTTTTGTTCAAGGTCCTTTTTGTAAACTCCCTATTTCCCTATAGGTACACAATATGACACACAATATGACACACATTAACACAGTTCAATAGAAATCTTACGCACTAGAAAGATTTTTAGGGTCCAAGGGAAGAAACGGAACCCTTATACTTGGTGAGAGGACACTAATGTACTTTTCATGTGCCCATCCATACACCAAGAAATTAGTGTACAACGCCTTAGTTCGTAGCGTTCTGGACTATGGAACATACCAACTCATTCCTTGGCGGGACTGGATAGGATTCAGGCCAAATGCCTTCGGACTGTATCGTTAACGCATTGCAGGTCGCCCTAAGACGGCAATATCTCGCCTCCCGTTTCCTATCTAGGCTGATTACTAGATCATCTATCCCTTTTATATCCGGGTTTAACGAGTAAAGGCTGATTTTTCGTGATAACGATAACATTTCCAGATAATAAATTTAACGTTTAACAGTTTTTGTATGGAAGAACTGTCAAAAATTCAAAATTATTCCTCCGATAAAGTTATCTGACGTTGGAAAAATCAGCCCTTAAATGCCTTATGCAGAAACTCAAATGATTGGAAAAAATAAAGAATTCTCCTCCCAATTTTCCAGTATCTCAGATTATCTTCTTTATTACTTTGACTACGAAGTAATTGTTTTTACTCCCAAAATTCTTTTTTTATTATTTATTTGAGATAGGTTTGCTCTTGACTCTAGTCTTGGTCAGAGATGACAAGAGACAAAGTCTACCATGGAGCTTACCCAGAAGGAGCCTGTTCACTCTAACTTTGAAGAGAGTAGGGATGTAAGCGTTCGGAAATACAGACGCAGGCACAGAGTCCCACTCCTTTGCTGTGCGCATTGTAAAAGACGTTTGGAAACGATTAGTGCGAATTGGTGGAATATCAACAAGGTAGGGATGGTAAGTTACAGTGCGTCTGGATGTCCGATAGTAGAAGGGGGCTGGTGGAATGAGGTCGTAGAGTTCTTGGGCACACTCACCGAAGTACAATCTGTAGAAGACCGACAAGCAGCCGACCTTGCCGCGATGAGCCAAGCTATGAAGCTTGGCATCCACCAGATTTTTGTCGCCGATGAGCTCTGCGTAGTGCGTACCACCGAGTCAAGCGCGGCGAGCTGGTACTTAGCTGCTGGTTGGTGAAGTGATTGAAGGGGAAGACCCACGCCTGAATCTGTTTATGAATTTCCAAACGACAGATTGGTGTAGAGGGTGATAAGGTTGTGCAGAATTTCACCCAGCCCGCACGTTTCTTCTTACGAAGGAGACGTTTCGCTCTGGCATTTGATGATATGCCAAGAGATTTGCAGTGCTCATATCTGCATTATAACGTGACTTGGCTTCTTTACTATCTTTAACTGCCGCGGTGCAATCTGGATCCCACCACGGAGGTGAAGGGATTTTATTTCTGCCATTATTCCTTAGCGGAAAGGAAGAATCTGCACTCGAAATAACAGCTGTGCAAAACCCTCATAATAACTCTTGGCATGGTAGTGACCAGAAAAGTCTGGTAAACACGAATTTAAATTTGGAAGATCATCAATTTTCACCTCCAATAATGATACAAACTTAAAGCAATTGGGTTTAGACAAGTTACATTTCAGATGTGGTGGATATATGATAAAATGGTAATTACCATACCACACAGACGTCGTGCATTCCCATAGAGAAGATGCTGCTAATTCAACTGAACAGATTGTGAAGTAACGCAACTTTTTTGCTGTCCCGGGAGAGCTCTACAAGTTGCGTAGCCATTGCTCAGTATGCAGAAGTTTAAGTCATTCAGTTAAAATAACTAACAGCGGTCCATGAATGTTGGTAAAAATGATTTTCAAAATACCTAAAAAAAATTAAATGAGGCATACGAAAGCTAAGACTTGGGGTGAGCCAAGTCTCAGCTATGGAGCAAGCCAAGGGCTTGTACATATTTAAGAGAAATATTAATAGGTCGCGTTTCTTATGCCACACGCTACTCAGAATCCACTGTGGAAGTGTTAGGCGAGACGCCATTCTTAATGTCTAAAATAAGAGAAATAAGTTTATCGGCAACGTTGGATGGTGACTGGGAAGAATTAGAAGATGTAGAAAGAATAGTTGGTGATTTTTTTTAAGAGTTTAATTATAGAAGTAATATTGTTTGAGGGTGTATTATTTTTGTTTAGGGCACACCCATTAGACTTTTTTTTTTCTCTTACTGCCCCCAAAATGATTGGAGTCTACTCTATGGCTACTCTTACTCTTTCATTCCAGTTCTCGCACTTATTCCTCTCGCACTTTCTTTCCGCATACTTTATCTCTAAATCATTCTTCATCTTTCTTTCTTAAAGGGTAGGACGCCCTTCTACTTTATGTCTATTCTCTTTATTTGTATTTTACTTTATTGTCTATTTTAAAGGGGGGAAACACGACAACAACACATTTTTACCGACTTCACAAAAAGGAGGAGGTACTATGTTCGGATGATTGTGTTTTTTTTTTTGTATGTTTGTTCATCGAATACTCCGCCAATTGTCGACGGATTTGCAAAATTCTTTTTTGTTCGAAAGTAGGAAGTTCTGAGGTGGTCCCACTGTCACCAAGTTAGGATCTGATGATGGGATCTTAGAGAAATCGAGGGCAACCCTCAAATTTTATAGGCTTACTTATTATTTTTCGCATATTTTATGAAGTATCTTGTGTATTTGCGTATGGTTGTCACCATCTCAGGTAGCTGGGCTGATGATGGAAGGTAAAACTCCTTAACAGTAAGAAGTTAGGTACTCGAACAGGCAAGGATTGTTTTAGTAAATTGTTTTGATGTTTGATAGGGCATTTGCCACATTTGGTCTCATGATCATAAAGTCATGATGCTGCAGAGTACCTAACTCCTCGACAACTAACAGCAGATATATCGTGTTTAGGCTAATTGAAAAGGGCTCGATGTGTGGGTAACCGTACTGTTAATGAGGAACACCGAAGTACATAGAGACCTGATGCTGAAGCCAGGAGCATCAGAAAAAGTACAAACCTTGAAATGACAGCACCATAGTCTTGTTTGGGCTAATTTTAAACAGGACTAAATTTTAAGTTCAATGCAATGTTGACATAAGTCTGGCCTGATGCTATAGCCTGGATTATCAGCATCCAGTCTAAAAACTAATTAATACTTCTTAAAGTGAAAAATTTTTGCGACTTTTTCTTCTGTATAATTATTAACCGACTTCAAAAAGGAGGAGGTACTCAATTCGGATGTTCATTTTTTTTTATTTGTTCGGGCATAACTCCGTCGCTTCCGAACCGATTTTAAATGGTCCCATGATAAGGAAACCAGGATCTGATGATGGCATCCCAGAGAAGTCGAGGGCAACTTTCAAAAATCGTATGGGCAACTAGTGCGTTTGTTAATTTTTTCATTAAGTATTATAAAGCACTACAATTTAATGAAGGTCTGGAGTCGATCTGATGATGGAGCCGAAAGACAGTCGAGGGAACTCCTCAACGATTTACAGCAGTTACCTTGTGTTTGGGCTTGACTAATTTGTATTGATGAGGACTTTACACCTAGATGGGTTGTGGCTGTTATTACGGGTCTTTAACTTTTTTTTAAATGTTTGTTACCTCATAATTCCGACAATTATAAACCGATTTGAAAAAATCTTCTTTATCTGAAAGGATATACTTGCAGATTGGTCCCATTTAAATTTTATCGAAATCGGTTTCGAACTTTGGATTTTAAATCGAAATAGCTGGAATTCGTCTACTTGGATGATTGTTTTATGTCATCCAAGTAATCGAAATTGCATATTTTGCTTTTCTGCGATTTTGCAGTGGTACCTACCACAAAAAGTGAAAAATAAAAACTTTAATTTAGGAAGTCGGTGTCAAAATACGAAGAAACTAACAAAAACACCGGAAATTAAAGTAATTTTTTCCTTTGTAGTGTTTTTTTTTTGGTAGTCGGTTGTATTTTTTTGTAAAAAGTTTTTTTGTTTAATTTTTCAAACATTGTTTATCTTACAGTTCTTCTTTTGTGTTCTTATAATCAATTACAATCTAAATACATCTTATTCTAGCTTATTTCTATTTTTATTTTTCCTACTTTTCTTATTTTCTATTCTTATAGCTAATTACAGTAGGTACTAGTTACATATATATTTATTTTAGCTTATATCCATGTTTCTGCAATGGATTACAGTTAAGACAGTTCTCTTACTTAATTATCAACTTACATTACATATTTCAATTTACATTTCTTTTATTATTATTATAATTTTGGGCAACTCAAAGTTGTGTTTCATAACAAATTTTGTGCTTTCTTTCATAATTTACTCATGTACTTGTTTAATGCTTGGCATTAATATTATCATAATATTATGCAAACATTTTTTGCTTACACGCTTTTATTTCTTTTTACAACCTGACCAGACTGAGGGTTTGGGAGTGCTAACTATTTGTTGGTGAGCATCTTTGTCATGGGCATTAGGCTGGAGGGCCACAGTTTTTCTGCAGGAAATGGGAGTTTTAGTAGTATTTATTAGCATAGTTTCTGGAAGCTACTGGAATTGCTTTGCTGCCGTTAGCATAAGAGATGCATTTCCCAGCCATTACAGTCTGAATGGCTTTCTGTCTGCCATGCTCGGGGCATGACCTGCTATTCGATGTGGTGGGCGAAGTGATTTCCCGAACAAAGCACACAAAATGCCTCGTTCTCAAGGATGTTGCAAGCATCACCGGGGTGATCGTGGCCACATCTACTGCAGCGTGGTTTTGATCTGCATTGGTTAGCTACATGTCCGAATCTACAGCATTTGCGGCATTGTATGGTTGGGAAGATGTATTGCTCCACAGGAAGGGATGTATAGCAGCAGAAGATCCTTTTTGGTAGAACTTGTCCGTCAAATGTGTTAAAGCAAGTTTCAGTGGGCTTCCACTATGTACATATTATGTATATTGAGAATATGCCCACAACCTGAAGGCACAGAACAATATGTGGTGGCTTTTTTAGGGTTCCGTACCCAAAGGGTAAAAACGGGACTGTCTGTCTGTCTGTCACCAGGCTGTATCTCAAGAACCGCTATAGTTAAACAGTTAAAATTTGCACAGATGATGTATTTCTGTTGCTGCTATAACAAAAAATACTAAAAAAACAATAAAATAAATATTTAAGGGGAGGATACAACATACTTTATTTTTTTGCCGTTTTTATAGATAATGGTAACTGAACCCTTCGTGCGCGAGTCCGACTCGCACTTGGCCGCTGGTTTTCTATTGACATTGTTATTACCAATTTTTTGTATTTTTTTTTTGTATTTGTCGTCTGTTATTATATTGTTATATTTTACCGACCGTGTTTATATTGATGACATTATTATTTCGTTTATTCATTCTTAGACATATATTACATATTTAATTTTTTCTTAAAAAATGAAATAAAGAATAGTGATACGCCGGCGTCGGGAAGACGGTCCAAGCTATCGGTGGTTAGGGCTCCAGAGAAAGGAACCCCCTCACAATACGAGCTGTATTGAGGAGTACCTACTGCTTTCTGTATCAGGCTTTACCCTTCACCCAACTGCGTAACGCCAGCTTCGACAGGTGGTCGTCGAAGTGTCTGGCCATCAGGCCTTTAGCCGTAACGACAATCGGCACAATGACAGCCAAGTCCACATTCCACATGTCGACGACCTCCTGTGCTGTCTTCTGATTATCATTGTGCGGCGTGCTAATCGGTCTATCACCACTATGACAGGCTTATTGGCAACAATAGTCACTGGTCTCGAAAATGACATGGTCATTTTCGAGAACTGGGTCGGGCACATACGTGTAATACGGTACCTCAGAGTCCACAAGATTGTATTTCAAAGCAAGTTGCTGATGGATGCAGATCCTGGCCACTTGGTTATGTCTGTGCAAGTACTCGCCGTTAGCCAGACGAGAACAACCAGAGATAATATGTCTGATGGACTCACCCGGACGGTGGCATGCCCGACACACGTTCATAATATGCCTCCGGTAGTTATTCGTCAAGGTAACTTCGTCCATAATCGCACAGACAAAACCTTCAGTTTCTCCGAAGATATTACTGAAGCGCCCGTGAAGCTCCTTGCCTTTCCATACGTCTTGCGGTATGCTTCTATGCTCCTCATCTGTGGTAAGTATCACAGGTTTGTGCCAGTTCTCTTTAGCCATGGACAACGGGGTGAGTCCCTTGTCCACTGCGACCACATCTCGGTGCCTACCTACATCAGCTTTGAGAAAATATTCTCTGAGGCTGCACATCTCGCGGTTGTGGAGAGTTTTGGCGTTTAAAAAACCTCGACCTCCATCCACACTTCCACGGGATGTACAGTCTCATCACCGACGATCGTGGGTGATGCATCCGGTTTGCGGTCAGCAGTGTATGGACCCTCCTATCCAGGGCGTCGAGTTCGGTTTGAGTCCATTTGAGTAAGCCGAAAGAGTACATTAATACCATGACCCAACAAATTAATGACCCAACCGTTGAAGGCGCGCGCACCTTATATTGTTGACATTGACATTCTTGTTACTTATTTTATTTTTTATTTTGTTGACATTGTTACCAATTTTAATCTTTTGAAATAAATTGACATTGTTTGTTTGCAAGATTTCAGTATTTTGTTTTAAATTCTTGTTGTGTAATCACTTTTTTTTTACATTATTATCATTATTTTCTATTATTTTTTAATGTTATCAGTCAAATTATAAGCAAATCAATTATTTGTTTTTAATGCATATGTACCTAGTTGTTAAGCTTTAATATTCGCACACAATGGAAATTGATGATGAATAAATAAATCAATGAATCCTCTTGTTCTGAGATATCAGAGGGAACACCGGTAACCACACCACACCACAAATATTATATGTGGGAATTGATTGATGCAGTATACCCATGTTTTGCCAGAAGACTACTTACTAACCATTAAAGAGTTAGCATCCTCAGGGGATGTAAACTCTACGGATACGCAGTTCCTGCCCACTCTATTGACACCGTCACGGACCACATTCGCAACATTATGAATCCACTGAAAGCCAAAATTAACCTGGTGTAGTGTGGTGCCTGCATTTTGTTGGGTTTCAATGCGGGGAACGTGGACTAAATACGGGGCCTTATCCATAACTGAGTATCTAACTCGACTTATTTGGCCCTTTGGCTGCTTGCTTGAAGGTGTTGAGAAAATACAACCTCCGTATCCAGGGCGTTTGCGTGTGCTTTGTGGGGATTTTGACATCTTCATATCTGAGTCTCTACAGGCTACGTCAGCAAGCTGAGATAATGGGTTCGGAGTCGGCGGAAAAAGGATTAAGGAAGCTGGGATGTCGGGGGGATCAGGGTCGGGAGGTTTGGTTTTTATTGATTTTAGTTACGAATCAACACTCACAATATGAACCTGGCCACAAACACAAATACAACATACTTAAACAATAACAAGTTCAAAAGGCAGCAACAATCGCACAGAATAAACTAAAAAAAAAACCCGAGACACACGTTCTAGTCAAAACACCCGTGGCTAAAATCGTATCACATCAAACGATCAAATCACGAATTAAGAGTCAAATTCAAATATGACCACAGATTACACGCGAATTTCATAATGCATGCACAGAGTAAAAATGCATGAAAATATTAAATTCAGTAAAAATATGAATGAAATAATATTTGTTATTACTTTTAAAACATGATTTATTGTAAATTGTATCTATTTGTGCGTTTTCATTAAAGAATTTGATACAAAGTATATTGTTAAAAAGTATCGATAAGATCAAAGACGAATCTATTGGAAGGTAAAGTCAGCCATGAAAAATAATGAAAATCGCCAGTATCCAAATTGGAGGATTTTGAAAAAAAGACACCTTTTATTGTTACACCACCTGGGGCCCGAGTCTGCTATTTTTATAAATTTGTCATTCCGACACGATCCCATCGTCATGCCATTGTCATTTACATACATAGGCATACCTAAACCTTAATTTATGTCGGCCGGTTTTTATCAAATTACTGTTATAATTGACGACTAAACCTACTTGAATCGTTACTGTTATTTTTATATCTAATAATGTAATCGTATATTTCGGGTACGCTGTTTATCAAAACTAACACTATTATATATTTATATTATATATATATTTAGATTTAAAAAAATAACGGTTGAATTTTTTTTGTAAATAAAAAAATACTTAAAAGTGAGCCATTTCCTATAATTCGCCATGTGTTATTACTGCCCAGAAATAGATCCTTATTATCAACACAAATAGTATCGCAAAGTGTCTCAGTAAGGACATTTGGGTAGGCAGCATAGTGTACTCAAACTAACAGACAATCATGAAAACAACCTGTAAAATAACGACTTACATAGTCCTTTTAATTACAATACATCATTAAGAGCAGATTTCATCATTGAAATTGATCGCGATCAACTGCGTTCAAGAGCTGTCAGTATCAATATTATACAGGTAATAATAGCTCGTAGACGTGGTTCATATGTTCGCGATCAGTTTCATTGGTGAAATCCGCTCTTAGGGCGGATTTCATCAATGAAACTTAACGCAATCAACTGATCGGGTTCAAGAGCTGTCAGCGTCAATATTTCACAAGAAATAATGACACTGACATCTCGTTAACGTGGTAACATGTCAGTTTGTTCAAAAAATTCCAGCCCCAAAACCACTTCAACATGTTTCTGGTGTCTTGGTACTTTTTAATCCTAACCGCTGACAATTCCAGCACCAGAAATACTTCAAAATGTTTATTATGGTCTTCGTCCGAATCTTCAGCGCTCATATTAATTCCAGCCAGGCAAAAACTTCGACATGTTTTTGTTCTCTTGGTACTTTTAAATCCTAACCGCTCACAATTCCAGCCCCAAAACCACTTCAACATGTTTCTGGTCTCTTGGTACTTTTAAATCCTAACCGCTCACAATTCCAGCCCCAAAACCACTTCAACATGTTTCTGGTGTCTTGGTACTTTTTAATCCTAACCGCTGACAATTTCAGCGCCAGAAATACTTCGACATATTTCGAGTCTCCTGGTACTTGTGAATTTCTAGCCCTCACAATTCCAGCCGGGCAAAAACTTCGACATGTTTTTGTTTTCTTGGAACTTTTAAATCCTAACCGCTCACAATTTCATCGCCAGAAATACTTCGACATGTTTCTGCTCTCCTGCAACTTGAGAATTTTTAGCGCTCCTAATTCAGCCCCGAAAATACTATGACATGTATCTGCTCTCCTTGTAGATTCTTGTGAATCTCTAGCCCTCACGATTCCAGCCCCGAATATACTTCGATATGATTCTGGTCTCCTGCTACTTGTGAATCTATAGCGTTTACAATTCCAGTCCAGGTAAAACTGCGTCATTTCTGTTCTCTACTTCAAAAAAATATGACCCAAAAATACTTTGAAATGTTTCTACTCTCTTGGTACTTGTGAATCTTGAGCGCTTACAAATAAATAAATCTTTATTCATCCAAACATGAGTTCAAAATATAATTATACACAATATTAGGTACATCAGTAGACTTGAAACAAAAAAAAAACAACATATCTCTGGGCCCCACACCAGGATTCCCTGTGTCATGGGGTCCAGTCCCTTCCGTAAGTTTTAGAAATTCAGCTCTGGAAATACCTTGTCATGTTTCTGGTCTTCTCCTGGTACCTACTTGTGTATCTATGGCGTTCACCATTGTTCCAGCCCTGAAAAAAGAACGACATTTTTCTGTTATACTGGAAAAAAAAAACTTGTTAAAAATACTTTGATATGTTCCTGGTCTTCCCCCCCCCCGGTACTTGTGAATCTATAGCATATTTCCAGCCCCAAAAATACTTTATCTTTTACTGTTCTTCTGATACTTTTCAATCCTAACTGCTCTCAATTCCTCCGCCAGATACAATTCGACATGTTTCAGGTCCCTTGGTACTTTTGAATCCTAACCGCTGGTCCCCTGGTACTTTTTAATATAAACCAATCGCAATTCAGGCTTAAATAAATTCAACATGTTTCTGTTCTGCTGACTTTTGAATCCTAACCGCTAACAATAATTCCAGCCTTTGCAATACCTCGACATGTTTCTAGTCTCCTGTTACTTGTAAATTAGCAGTATTTTTTTCTTTGAAGTTTAATCCATTTTTGTGATTTCGAAAGATTTAAAATCATTTACAACGTGTAACAGAATATACGCAAAGCCTCCCAATATTAAAAGTAAATAGCTACACGCTCACTTTCTACGTTAGTCCTTGTTTGTTCGTACCACATTGAGAGAGCCTGACAAATAACGACGAGCTATAAATAGCTAACCTTCAACTGTCTGTGTCCTAAACTGTAGGCGGTTATTGATTGCTGTTTCATTGAAAGCTCCCAACTCCCGAGTACCTATAGAAGTACCTATGCTTAATGTTGCTTATTGAAAATATTAATGAGCTCAAAAGAATTCGTCAAGGGTTTTTCAATAGGAATGATACCTACCTAAGAACAATAATATGATTCTATAATTTAGTCCGTTAGTTAGAAGAAAAATATTGGACACGTATTTTTTCTCTATCAGATCAATAAAAAAAAACCGGCCAAGTGCGAGTCGGACTCGCGCACCGAGGGTTCCGTACAAACCTGTAGGTAGGTATATATTATAAGTAAGCAAAAGTTGCGATTTACGATTTATGACGTATTAAAAAAAACTATTTACTAGATCATGTTCAAACCAATTTTCGCTGGTAGTTTACATGGTAATATACATATATATTTTTTTTAGATTTATCATTCTCTTATTTTAGAAGTTACGGGGGAGGGCACACATTTTACCACTTTGGAAGTATCTCTCTCGCAAACTGTTCAGTTTAGAAAAAAATCATCATTTTTGAAAACCTATCCATAGATACCCCACACGTATGGGTTCACGAAAAAATTTTTTTTGAGTTTCAGTTCTAAGTATGGGGACCCCCAAAATTTATTGATTTTTATCTATTCTTGTGTGAAAATCTTAATGCGGTTCTCAGAATACATCTAGGTACTTACCAAGTTTCAACAGCATAGCTCTTATAGTTTCGGAGAAAAGTGGCTGTGACATACGGACGGACGGACAAGACAGACATGACGAATCTATAAGGGTTCCGTTTTTGCCATTTGGCTACGGAACCCTAAAAATTGTCAAATATAAAACGCAAGAAAGCTCAGAACAGAGCTTTTGACGACACTATTCTGCAAATAAATTTATATAGTGTACTAGGTACCTACTTACATCTGACGTCACACGAGTTTTCAACGCACTGTAATCGTTTAAGTACGAAAAAAGAAAATATATTGGACACGTATTTAACGTGTCCAATATATTTTGGAAATCTACCTGGCGGAGTAATAAGATTTTTTGGTCATCTAAATTTTTTATCCTATTAAACTGAATTCAGATATTAATTGATTAAAGGTAAATGGAAGAGCTGGAAGAGGTGTAGAAATAATCCTAGTAAAATATTTGGTTAGGGTTAATAAAAGTCCTTACCTATTTTTTACTTCTAATACATTATGTTATGACTTTTGAATCAGGACTGGAATTAGATCGAACTGGATGACAAAATCGTAGTGAGTATTCACACTTCTTAAAAGTCTAAAAACTCCTGCTACTGTAGGTACTTCAATATTCGTCTTTAGTTTCTATATCTAGTAACAAAATTAATTTCACATCGGTTATTAAAAATGTGACAGTTCTGTAAAGAATCTCCAGCGCTCATCCAAAAATCCGGCCGCTCAGTCGATCAGCTGTTCGGTTTCAGAATCCAGCGTACCAGCGAGCGGTTTGGCGAAATATTCGCGTCGTACGAATTTCGGTGGCGCGCGCGTTACATTTTTCCGTATTATTTTTAGATAGGCGGCGGGCGGGCGTCGTCGCGCGCACACGGCAAGTCGCGCGCGGCCTGAGAGGACTGGAGCCCTATGGAGCCCCCGGCGTTCCCTCCTGGCGGCCTGCAGACGGTGCGGGCGGCCCCCGGGAGTGACGCCACCCTCGTGCTGCCTCTGCCCACCGGCACACCACCCTTCAACTACCAGTGGTATGTTTTTCACCATTTTTCCGTCCAGCTGAACAGATTTAGGTTATAATTTCGTCCTGTACTGCGATCACAATAGATCGCGCAGTGTCGGCGCGAGCGCAAGCGCTGAGCGCGAGCCGCGCCGCGCCGGCAAGCGTTGTTTGTTTTTCGTGTGTCGATTATAAATACAACACCAGGAAGCTAGCAGAGACACTTGACACTTCAGCGCTTACTGTTTTAATAATTTGGGGCATTTCGTAATAGAAAAATGTGTAGTACTGCATGCACGAGGTGTTATTAAAAATAAAAACGGGATGCAGAGCTTTCTGTTAGCTCGCTGCGGACGAGAATGTTTTTGCTTAAATATATTTTTAAAAATTTAATGCAGCTATTAAATAGTTTAACAGCGTTGTTTTTTTGGTTGTCAATGTCAGTTAGCTATCGATCGAGAGATACAGTATGTTGTGTAGGTATAGGTGTTTTTGAGCATGGACTAGGTATGTGTGGTGTGTAACTACATGATTGTGGTGTATGAATTGTGAGTAATACCGACGTTTGCCAAACGTTACTGGAGCTGAATACTTTCTCGCATTCTCGCGTACTGTGCTCGGTCTTAATTTGTAGTCATCGCTAATATTTTAGCATAGATTTAAAGGGAACTGGATTTGTACTTCAATGTAAACAATTTATTCCACAGATGTCACCTTCGATACCATTTTTACTTATTAACATGTGCCATGTGGTGATGCAAACTAATAAACATATAGAATGAAATGACTGGATTCTTTGAACTCTTTAAGCAAGTGCCTTCTGTGAAGAATGTCAATTATTATTGTCCTACGATCCTGAGTAGGAGCTCCGACTTTCGGTTCTGTACTTTTGTTTACGAGTATTTTAGAGCTCATTAAAAAAGGATCCCGACGACTTTAGAATCTCCTCCTTTTTGAAGTCGGGTAAAAAGGAGATACCTATTGTAAAACTTCCACAGTAAAAGTCTTTTGTAAAAGGAATAAAGCGTGGGTATTTCGTTTAACAAGTATCAAGAAGTATTTTCATATTAGACTCAGAGCTGCTCGCAACAAATTAAGTAGGTACCTAACTGTGTAATATGGCTGGCTTCAGTTGGTTTCTATGGTTGAGTTGGTTGGACTCCTCGAGTCTCGAGAATATGTAGTTCTGCGCCATTGAATTGTCCTTTCCTTATTTTTGTCTGAAATAATTGTTTACGATTAAATATAGAATTCAATAGAAAGTACAAAGGGAAATAATATTTAGGGCCCTTGATTTGGTAGCGTATTTATGTAATTAGAAACCGTTTAAATGTAAATAATTGTTTAATAATTGGGTGACACTGAAAAGTCAGTACATAAGAAAGCTTTAGAAAGTTTAGTACCGTAAAATTCATTATAATTGGACCAAAGATAATAATAATAATTCAAAGTTAAGCAACTCTTGCCTAGGGTTACATGCCTGTAGATGGGTGACCATTTTAACATAACGAGACTCCTCCGTGCCTCGGAAAGCACTTTAAGGCATTAATTAGATAGGTACATGAATTTTGATCATGCAGTAGCTTCATCAGTTGCAAGTTGTTAGGAGCAAGACAAAACCACAGTGGACTCAGACTGTCACCCTGAAATATGCCACACTCGATCCTTATCGGTTCACTTTTCGCCTTGGTCTGTCGACACCCTG
The DNA here is from genome assembly GCA_963859965.1 of Ceramica pisi. Classification (NCBI taxonomy): domain Eukaryota; kingdom Metazoa; phylum Arthropoda; class Insecta; order Lepidoptera; family Noctuidae; genus Ceramica; species Ceramica pisi. Next base: position 35,281,402 of record OY982527.1, on the reverse strand, counting down.
GATAGTGAAGGACCGTCCTCCACTGCCCCATACACAACATCAGGAAGGTGCGTAGAACTGCATCAACTTTATACAGCTCCAGCACATGATCTATGTATGTGGTACCGAGTCATAGGCCTTTTTATAGTCTGTCCAGCATGTCGACAGTTTTTTTTATTTTTTTTGTGATGTCCAACGGTATATTTTCACTTTCTCCAGTATCAGCAACACTCCTACAAGACCTACATCGCAATAGCGTGTTATCGAAACTGCAATCATCGCAGTAAAGAACTTTCGCGACATCGGCCACGTACAGTCGCCAGCTACAACAATCTGTCAAAATTCTTTGTTAAATTTTGCTCTAAAGAAATAGGGTTCAAATTTGATTGGGAAAATTGGACAGTTTCGGATAGTCTGATGTGCTGGTGACTGTACATAGCTACGTCGCAATGTTCAACTTTCGCAGTAACGTAATTTCGGTAATGAACTTCGCAACTTTGCTTTCATTCCATATTACAGTATTTCAGATACTTATGAGTCTAACCTTAGCAATGATATCATCATCGTTTAGTCTTCGACGGCTTCACCGACTTTAATAAACAGCCGTTTGATTCTGTCGACATCTCACCGTGATCACTTAGGTGGAGGGAACGATAAGTAAGCTGTCATGCCATCTTGTTTATATGGTTTGACCCAGTGCGATTCTGTAAACATGTCGAAGTGAACACTCAGGCGAAGTGAGTGACAAGTGAGCTGTCAAACCATACAAACAAGATGGAATGACAACTCACTTGTCGTTCACTCCACCTAAGTGAATACGGTGAGATGTCGACAGAATCGACCGGCAGACATCCACGTCACCCCACTACACTACACTTGGGCGAAGTGAATGCGAACAAGTGAGCTGTCAAACCATACAAACAAGATGGAATGACAACTCACTTGTCGTTCCCTCCACCGTGGTTTAATAGTCTTTGCCTCCACCTAAGTGAACACGGTGAGATGTCGACAGAATCGACCGGCAAAGCTGAGCATGTACGTTGGTGTTATATTTTTCATTGTGCTATAGATTGTGTTGTTCTAACCAGCATTTAATCGGTTCACATATTCGCGCAGTGAGCAAGGTGAGGAAATGTGTCGCAGACGGAGTTGCGAGGGTCAGCTAGTCATTAGGTAACAAGGTAGATTGATTTTATATTAAAAACTATGTAGGTATAGGTTTGACACCTTGTTATACACCGCGGTGGCGACTAAATACCCGAAGACTCAGCGTTGGAAGGCCTCCCCCAAGGTGGACCAATGACTTTGTGGAGGTAGTACCTAGGTAGCCGATAGATGCGAGACACACAGGAACCGTTACTGTGGCGACACTTGGGGGTGGCCTATGTCCAGCGGTGGATGTCTTTCGGCTGATATGATTATGATGACAGGTCTGACACGACAATTTAGAGGCGAATTTATTCATGGCGGATTCTTAGAGAAAGATATACATCGGGAAGAGTTTTTTGTTTTTTTTTTTTTTTTTGATAGGCACACGTTTGACCACTATCTCCCCTGATGGTAAGCGATGATGCGGTCTAAGATGGAGCACGCTTGCCTAGAAGTAACCTATTCGCTCTTGACTTAAAATCTCCCAGGTTGTAGCTATCAGAAAACACAGATTCCGGCAGGGAATTCCACTCCTTTGCTGTACGCACTATGTATGTGTTCCCATATAAGTAGGATAGTGGAAAGCTTTCTGGAAGATCTTTGCCCAGCTGTTGGGCAATATATACCAAAAGTAAAATACCGGCCAAGTGCGAGTCGTACTCGCGCGCCGAGGGTTCCGTACAAACCAGTAGGTATTATATTATAAGCAGAACTTGCGATTTACGATTAATGACGTATTAAAAAAAAAAACTATATACTAGATCTCGTTCAAACCAGTTTTCGCTGGTAGTTTACATGGTAATGTACATCATATAATTATATTATTCGTTTTTCTCTTATTTTAGAAGTTAACGGGGAGGGGACACACATTTTACCACTTTGGAAGTGTCTCTCGCGCAAACTATTCAGTTTAGAAAATAATGATATTTGAAATCTCTATATCATTTTTGAAGACGAAAAAGAATTTGAGTTTCAGTTCTATGTATGGAGACCCCCAAATTTTTTTTTCTATTTTTGTGTGAAAAGCTTTATGCGGTTCACGGAATACATCTACTTACCAAATTTCAACAGCATAGGTCTTATAGTTTCGGAGAAAAGTGGCTGTGACATAGGGACGGACAGACATACAGACAGACATGACGAATCTATAAGGGTTCCGTTTTTGCCATTTGGCTACGGAACCCTAAATAGATACATATAGGTCACTGTGTACTTACCTATTAGGTACCCACCCAATCGCGAAACTTGCGTTTTTTAGGATCAGACTTTAGATCAGCTATCCGTTTCTGTACATAATATTTCCGTCGGTCGGCATCGTAAATTCGTGACGTTCTCGAGATTTATACCTATATATTCATGTACCTACCGGTGGAATTCAAGTTCCATCCAAATGATCTGCTGCATGTAAGTGCTTCGTGCAATAGAAATTTATTGCGGGCTATCTTCGCGCTATTGCACCTAATGGATGGTTGGCAGTACGATTTCACACATTTACGTAGAATAATCAAGAATAGTTGATAGATCAGTTTTTTTATTATTTTTATTTGTGACTAGCTGACCCGCGCAACGTTGTCTGCGTCACATTTTCCATTACTGCTCCGCTCCTATTTGTCTTAGCGTGATGATATATAGCCTATAGCCTTCCTCGATTAATGGGCTATCTAACACTGAAATAATTTTTCAAATCGGACCATTATTTCCCGAGATTAGCGCGTTCAACCAAACATAAACAAACAAACAAACTCTTCTGCTTTATAATATTAGTATAGATGGGTTTGCTCTTGACCTAAGTCTTGGTCAGAAATGACAGAGACAAAGTCTACGATGGAGCAGGCTCCTTCCGGGGAAGGAGCCTGTTTACTCTAACTTTGAAGAGATTAGGGTTGTAAGCGTTCGGAAACACAGATGCAGGTAGAGAATTCCGCTCCTTTGCTGTCCGCGTTATAAAAGACGTTTGGAATCACTTAGTGCGAATTCGTGGAATAGCAACAAGGTAGGGATAGTAAGTTGCAGAGCGTCTGGATGTCCGATGGTAGAAGGGGGCCGGTGGAATCAGGTCGTGGAGTTTTTGGGCACACACACCGAAGTACAATCTGTAGTATCTTTGCGGTTATGCAATGAGGTTGAGGTTGGGCGTGGATGGATGACCGATTGACTGCTGCGCTTCGTGTCGCTGGTTCGATTCCCGCTCGGAATAAATATTTGTATGGCCAACAGATAGTTGATCCGGTTCTGGCTGTTTGTGTTTGTGAATTTGTATGTTTGTTAACCTAATCACGACACAGGAGGAATTTCTAGCAAGGCGCAACGTTTTTTTAATAAAAAAGAGTAAAAGAAATCTTCTAGATGTATACAGAGACTCTCTATTTCTCGGAAAGCACGTTATTTTGTTGGTCCTAGTTGTTATTTGTAGAGCTCTGACGATCGTTTCGGGTTAGACAGAAGCCTGACGACCAGTCTATGCTAAGGTAAACTACGTAGCAGAGCTACCACGATTATTTTGACCCATAGAACGTTCACGTACGTGAATTTTGAATGTTTAAAACTACAACCCAATAATATTTTGGTTACATTTTATGACACATACACAATTTATATACATTTAAGGGCTAATTTTTCAATAGTCCAATAACTTTTGCCCGAGGAATAAAAATGGCCGTCTGACAGCTTTTGTATGGAAAATATGTCAATATGACGTATTTTTTCTTCCGATAAACGTTATCAGACTATTGAAAAATTCGCCCTTATAAATATGTGAATATGGTATCTAATTCAAATAAAAATTGTGTGCGAAACGAGTTCTGTAGGTAAAAAAATATTTCTGCTAGGCCCTCTATCTTCATAAACCAATTACTAACTAACACAGTGACTGGGTTGTGAAGTTCAGGTGCAGTGTAGCGTTGAAAAAAGCTGGAAAAATTCTCGTTTCTTTTCAAATCCGTTATTTTTTCAATGTTACATTCGAAACTTTTAAGAAAAATGGCCAGGATATATTTCATGTTTTTTTTTCCAATAAAACCGAAAAAAAATAAAGTAACGGGAAATTATCCATGTTTTTATTTTCAAATATGTAAGTACCTAGTATATTTAAGTTACGTAGGAACTTATAAATTGGAGGGTAGAATAAAAAATATATCAGCGAGCTAGGTGCTAGATAGACAGACCTATAATTATGTAGGTATTCACCTCCCGGTATGTTTTTTTTGGATTTCACCTATTAAAAAATATTTTTCAATCTCAATAAAACTTGTTTTTTTTTCAATTTTTCAAAACATCATGCGAAACATTCGAAAAAAACTCGTTCTTTTCCGAAGGATTCTTTCTCTTCATTTGTCAGTGTGACCTGCAAAAAAAACACGGAAAAACCACAAACAAACTGTTGTTTTCAGCATTTTCAACGCTAATACAGTCGTTCTATTTGTATAGAACGACTAAATAATGATTAATGTATATTTTTTTGATGATCTAGTATGTCATTCGGCCACTGGATGTATGCAGTTGGTAGGTAAGCTCGTTGACAAACTCAGCAATATCACTTGCAATCCTGAGAGATTATTGACAGTGAACCATAAAATTATAGAAACGGACAGTTTTTAAGAATTACTTAATCTATACTTCTATACTTAATATTATTAAGCAGAAGAGTTTGTTTGTTTGGTTGAACGCGCTAATCTCAGGAACTACTGGTCCGATTTGAATTTCTAATAATAATAAAAATTCTTTCAGTGTTAGATAGCCCATTTATCGAGGAAGGTTATAGGCTATATATCATCACGCTAAGACAAATCGGAGCGGAGTAGTAATGGAAAATGTGACGCAGACGAAGTTGCGCGGGTCAGCTAGTTAAGAGTCCTATTACATTTTTTACGGAAATTCATGATTTTTGACGCTGTAGTTTTCAGCAGCAGTAAGATATTTTAATTATTTGATCCTGAATAACGATAGTGCCCGTCTCTTTATTGTAAGTTGGAGTTACACATTTTCATTTTTCTTTTCGTGTAATTTACTATAAATATTTTACGAACTCAGTTTGCAAGAAAAAATGTCGGCGATGGAACTTTGACGGTCTAATTCACATTGTTACAATCAATTCTTTTAAAGCTGAAATTACTAAAAGGTAAGTTGAATGTTTTACTTGTTTATTGGAGTTCTAGAATTTCTTTAAATTCCCTGAGTTTTCACGGAAAAAAACGTAAAGAAATCCTAATTTAAGCCAGAAATGTCTTGATTCAGCGTCCATTATATTCCAAATAAAAACAATTTTATCAAATAAATTAATAAGATATAAAATTTCAATCTACAATGAATACGTTTCATAAGTTTTCGTTTGTCAATATAATAAAACAAAATTACAATAAATAAAATTAAAGTACTATATATTCTGCGTCAATTCAGCGCGCGCGCTCCTCAGTCTCGCGCGAGCGCCCAAATAAATTATAATCCTATTCAGACTAGTAAGTATCAAAATTGTTTCGCGGACTAAAGATGTACTCCCAACGCAGACCAACGTAATTTCGTCTATTGCAAACGAGCATTTACGATTCGTAATAGGACTCTTAAATAATATACTGAATGAACTAGCTCAATAAAAATGTGCTACGACAAAAGAAAATACTATTTGGTCAGTGGGTCGTCTTAGGGTTCCATTCATATACATAATTTAATTGAAAAGCAATTGTTATCTCAAAATTAGGGAACAAGGATATGCAGTGGGCTTATTCCGAGGCGCTCCAATATTTTTTCAAATGAAATCACTAAGATCAACAAAACACAATTTGCTAACAATAATGTTATCATTTCGTGGTAATAGTTCCAGTACATAAGCAGTCACAAATCAATATTAAGCTAGGTACTATGTACTTATAGGTACGCATTGTAAAATTGAATAAAATATCTCACAATGCACTTGCTGTCATCACAAGTCACACAATATGTAGTTAAAGAATTCAAAATTACAGTAAATTATCTTTTTTTTTTACAATCTGTACCTACTTTACTCTGCTAATGCCGATATATTAAAAATGGTGTATTACGCACTATGCCAATCGGTAATTGGATATTGCATCTCAGTATGGGGTGCAACAACGAAAGGCTACATCCTGAGGGCGGAGAGAGCACAAAGAGCTGTAGTGAAAGTAATGACAAGGAAGCCACAGAGATACCCAACAACACAGCTATACGCAGATTGCACGGTTCTTACAGTCCGTCAGCTCTTTGTGCTTCAGTCTTCAGTGTTCTTAGGAAACATAGTAGCCTCGCCCCATCTAACCGAAATAAGCGCACAAATCTTCCCTTAGGCACCCAACACAGGACCACGTTCGCAAAGCAGTATTATGTAATAAGCCCTTACATTTACAAAAATATACATAAAAAACTGAACATCTTAGACCTCAACAATTTTTATTATTATGAGCCTGTTGAGTCCCACTGCAGGGCAAAGGCCTTCCCTTCCTTCAACCTCAACAAACACATATCTAAAATTAAAAGTAACAGAATGGCTACTTGGACATAAATTTACTTCACTCCCACTTATCTCCATGCTTGCACGAATACATCTATCCCTCCATCCATACACTCGCACACACAACACCCCCACTTACTTACCTACACTCCAACACCACATCACCTACACACCTACAATCACATTCATTCACATTCATTCACCCTCACCCACGCACTCTCACATGTTCATTAAAAATTTAAATACTTAAGTAATTTTTTTTTTTCCCTTCTGAATGTAAATTGACACACTCAGACATTAGCACTTGGAACCTACTTGCGTAAAACTGTCTCTCAAGATACAGGATACTCTAGTTTGAGAGACAGAGTTTAATCTATTGTGTACAGATATCAGCAGCATTCAAATGTTCGTTAAGAGGGTTTACGCGTGTCGGCATTTCATACAAATTTTCGAGTCCTTATTCTTCAATGTTTATGAACCGATTTTAATGAAACTTGGTATGAATACGCTTCAAAGCCTGGTCTAAATAGTTAGTAGAGAACATTTTCGAAAAAGAGTACAGGGGGAAAGATAGAGTGATTTTTCACTTTCTATAGAAAACATAAAATTGTCCTCACTCTTCCTCTAAACTCTTTTTCGAAAATGTTCTCTACTAACTATTTAGGCCTAGCTCTGAAGCGTATGCATACCAAGTTTCATTAAAATCGGTCCAAAAACATCGAAGATTAAGGACTTGAAAATTTGTATGAAATGCCGACACGCGTAAACCCTCTTAAGTACCCTAAAATAAGTTTAAAAATTGTAAGTTAAAGTTCCACTATCTGTATTTTTTGGGAATAAAGAAATTTATTTATTTATTTACTTTTAAATGTTTGGAGCTCTTGGGAATCAATGCATTGAGAACAATAGATTTGGAGCTCCAGGAAATACGGCCCTTTTTGTATTCAACTGCATCTGGTTGTACAGGATACCGATGCCAAAGTAGTTGAGGGTACCTACATAGATTGATTGACTAAAAAGTAAAGAATAGTCAGTCAGTTGACTATAATAAAGGTTCCCGTATTTTTCCTTGTGTCTCGTACCTAAAAAACGTAAGTGGAAATTATATTTATTTTTTCTTACTCCTCCGCTGTACTTTTCTGATTAATTTCGTTGCGCGATCCCAGACAGTTGAATCGTTTCTCCGGGACTCGTCGGGCTTCATTGACTCGGCTTTCTGGTGGTCGCCACTGTGGATTCTGGCTTTCAGGAGTTGCAGTGGTTGAGAATGAGTGTCGAGCCGGTCCCATAAAAACACATATTTAAACAATTGCGTAATACACATTTAAAAACGTTTTGGTACGCTTTTTACGAACAAGTGAAGTCACCAGCCCCCACTCCCTCTTTTTTCGACATATTTTAACTTGGATTTTATTTTCCACATTTTTTATTGTTTACGACAGGTTGTATTTTGAGCATTCAACTGACGTACTAAATGGAATTATTATTTTTCTATCCAAGAAAGTATCATTGTTAGTGCCAGTGTTTGTTGCTAAAATCAATGTTCAACAACGAATTATTCAGATGTATATTTTAGTGAGATTTATAGCAATGCATCGTTTAATTGTGTACCGCACGAGTAAATATAGATTTTATTGAAGATGAACTAACGAATACGGCGAAATTGACGCGCGTAGTGAACCTGCAGTAGAGATTCTGGAAAAATGTCGAAGTGTACACTTAGGTGGAGTGAGCGACAAGTGAGCTGTCTCACTTGTCGCTCATTATTTTAATAATAAAAATAATTGTATATGAACTAAATGATGATGATTTAGTTCATATAAAATTATTTCGTTACAGAGTGATTGAGAGGCTGACTGACTGAGTGGCTGACAGTCAATGCACAGCTGAAACTACAAGTCGTAGAAAGCGACAACAACTTTCTATTGGCGGCAAGCTATCATAGGTGTTTATAAATCAACAAAATTTGATGAAAATATGGCTTATCTGGCTATCACAAGGGTAAAGGTCGATCTTCCTCCAGACCGAAGTAGGGGAGACCCCCTACATCATCGGTGCATTTGAAATGAAACCGTACGTTTGCCTTGTTAAAGTCAAAAATCTAGTAGCAGTTTCAGCTATTACATCATCTGTAGCTCAAACTAAAATGTTGGTGAATGAAATGGAATATGGAACCCCCGATCCCTAGGAAAATGCTTCAGTGAACGAATTTATATTTTGTACTGGGATGAACGTGGGATTCGATACTTTCAATGCCGATATCTCTTTCAAACCGTGATTGACCCGGATGCTCTGCGCGGAGCGAAAAAAAATGTCAGACTTTTACTGACTAAATCCCATTTGTGTTCCTCCGAATGCCTTTTGCATTCCAGGGCCACGGTGACTCTTTCGAACAAATTCACAACGGTAGAGAACGCCTAAGGCCAAATAAATAATAAATATAAATAAATTAAGTAATGCTTCAAGCACGAAGGTACCAAGGCGTATTAGGCTTTGTCTACCAGTCAACCAAGGACAGTGAAGAGAAAACATGGTCGGTGAAATTTAATACCATTTTAGGAGAAGACAAATGAGCCAGACGGAATAGTATTTTAGTTTATTTTTGACGTCGAGACGTCTTTAATGTCTCTCAAGGAAAAGCGGGAAAATCCTTATATTGTAATAATTATGTTTGAATATTGACTTTTCATACAATACTCGATTGGTGTTAACTAGAACTCAAAATCCGTGTTTTTCGTTTAGGGGAAGGCTTGAGCTAGGAAAATTACCTTGTGCAAACGAATGTACGTAACACAAACAAAATATTAATTAGTAATATTCGGGGAAGAGGAGCTTTCAACTTGTAGGGTAAAACCACTTGCACCTGGGGTATAGTTGCCTCGATTTTAATTACTCTAGTTTCACGGATGAATTACATGTTATTTTATTTATCAATCGAGATACTCTACAACCACGACTAAGTTGACCACGTTGCATGTGACCACTTTCCATCAGGTGAGATTTGGGCCAAGAGTTTCCCCGTTTCGAATAAAAAAAAAAAAATGTGTCTTTGCGATTGCAGGGAAGGTTAAGTGCGATAAAAGTTTTTGCGGGATAAACGTCTTTTTCCTTGGTGGGGCAACAATCCTATATGTACGTTTTTTTTAGATAAGGCAACTATCCTTAAATACGGGATAGTTGTAACAAAATTCACAAACACAAAAAGTACACAAAAATTGTCTGTACTCTGGAACTCCAGGTAACTGTGGACTGAGAACATACATTACGTAATATGTATTTATGAAAATAACGCATATGCAGACAAGTTTCAAAAACAGACCTACGGGTAACAGCGCCTGGCATAATTCGCATTAGAATCCTTCCAGGATGAAAGCTGTTAACTGCACTATAGTAGACACCAGAAAACCAAATGTGCAATAACGGTCAATAACCCACATAGTATATTTATTGACTTTCTTAATATATAAAAAAAAAAACACGCCTGCCATGACTAAAAATGAACTAAAAAAAAAATGAAAAAAAAAGCATTCGCCCAAAAATTTAAAACGTTAGTCTCTGGAACATTTCTGTTAAGGTCTTTAATTTAATTTTTAATAGGTTATGTAATTTGTTCAATTATTTATTTCATACGGTTTAGTGATTAAACAATATTTTTTCAAACGCACCTTGTGCCATGAAACGTAACTTTATTTTTATTTTATTAGTTACCGAATGTATATTTAATACTCTGTTATATAACATTTTTGTTATGTACTTTGTGAGTTCTAGAGTCTAGACAGAACGGGCCGGAAAATTCTCATGTCAAAAAAACCGGTGTTTCATGAACAATGGCTTCCCCTTTATATATATATTTTTTAATATTCACTAGCGGCTAGCCTATGTTCTCGGGATAACGAATGAAATCGATTAAGCCATTTAGTATTTATGGTGGAATAAAGAAACTCACAAACAATAATACATACAATCATGAACCCTGAAAACATCCCACCTTTTTTTGGAGTCATGGTAAAAACAGAAAGAAAATAATATAAGCTGTCCTCAATTGACTTCTTTCGTGATCTATGTATAACGGGATCAATCTATGGGAACAATACTGAAAACGCAATTAAAACTCAAGTTAATGACGAATAGCATGAAACTTATAGGAGACAACGAGGGCGTGCAGGTTGAATATATCCATAAACCTCGGCTAAATACTCTCATTCCAGGTGAGGCAAAATCTTTATCTTCATCTAAGTACATAGTATCTGTCAGCGGAAAATGACAAATGCCGTAAGATTGTAAAAAAAACGCGAGAAATTGTAAACTTGTTTTTTCTAAATAAGACACGGATGTATTGGAAACTATTGAATTTAAACAGGATATAAAACGATTTTTTTATAATATTTCGAGAAATAATAATCTAATCAAGATTTATTACAATCTTACGGACTCTGCCACTTTCCGGTGACAATATCTAACGCATAAGAAGCAGTACACTTCGTTCCAAAACTCAAATCGCAAACGTAGGCAACTCAGCCGTCAATCTATAATGAACTAGGCTGTCCATATCTGCCGCGTGTCGCAACAGAAATGGGTTCACAACAACAAGCACCGGCGACGCGGTAGGCCCAGGATGTCGAAACGAGTTAGACGACCTAACGAAAGGATTTGCCGGATGTAGCAAAGGAACAGAGAGCAGTGGAAAAATGGGGGGGCTTTGTCCTTTAGTGGGACACTACTGGCCAGAGATGGGTTAATCCGGAATTAAAGTTTTAAATGATTCGAATCCGTAAGCGGATCCGATTCCGTATCAACTCCTTTCAAATCTTATCGACTCCGAGGAGTTATTAAATCAGACTTGGTACGGAGCCGAATGAACGACCGGTTCGGTTTATAAAATAGAGCCAAAATGAACTTATAGTCATTACGTTACAATAAAATTGATTAAATGTTATTGACTAACCTATAATAATAGAAAAAATGCACATGTCATCGCATTCTAAAAAACAACAAGCTCGAACAAAAACAATGCCTACTTTCGTGTATTTCGATCAAATCCTGAGTTAAAAGAAACAAATGATCCGAAGAACCAACCAGATCACTGGATTTGTATTGAAACAAGCGAGTCCGGAGTGATTTTGTGTGAGCGATTCACACACGAAAAGCCGATAAACGGAGTCGGTACCGACAGCGGAGCCGGATTTAGTCGAAATGAAGAATAGAAAGACTCCCTGCTGTAAATAACCATTTCGATATCGACTTCACCTGAGTGACTAAGCTTACAAAGTGAACTTTATTTCACACATCATAAGGTCTTATATTTATACGAATTTGAAACTCACCTCGGATTCCGCTGTCGAGACACGGAAATGTTGTTACAGAATAGCACTGCTGGAGTCGAGATTACCCATCTCTACTACTGGATCATAATAACTGTTTGTTAATGTTTGAATATAACCTATTGTCGAAGTAACTTTTACAATCTATCTCACTCTAAGGTTATTGGAAAAGTTCTGCGACGTAGTTCGCGTACTGGTTTTTGTTTACTATTGATACGTTTGACCACTATCTCACATGATGGTAAGCGATGATGCCGTCTAAGATGGAAAGTCACACTATTAGTTTGAAAAACCCTTTCATTATCATGCCCTTGCGGCAACTATTGACCCTCCGCAAGTGTGCAATTAATAATGTTGTCTTAGTTCAGCAATATTGTGCAGTTTGTTGACAAAGTAGCTTCTGCCAGCGGTGTTGGAAATTATTACATAGGCTCACATAAGTTTAACATACCTTCTTCCACAATGCTGTATGACGTCATAAAAAAACAAAAGCGAATTCCCCTTGAATCGCAGTGGTTTTCACTACAGCAATCTGTCACACAACTGTTGTATTTCTCGGATTTCATTCATGCGTTGTAATAAATTGGACAAATATTTTGTTTGTATTAAAAAAAAAAACAAATATATTGATTACCCAGTAAACATTGCTGACGCTATGGTTCACATTGTGTATGAGAAAATTAGGAAGTGTTAGAATTAATTTATATAGACTAACTTAGCTAGCGTTTTTTATCTTTATTATTAACTAGCTTCTGCCAGCGGCTTCGCCCGCGTGATCCCTAGGGAACATATTACATACATATACATAGAACGGGATGATAAGCTTATGGAATAGCTTATGCACTATTCCAGACTATAATCTATTTTTGTTCTAAATTTCATTAAGATCCGTTAAGCCGTTCTGGCGTAATTGAGTAACAAACAACCAAACTTTCACATTTATAATATTACTCGTTTGGTGTAAAGCGAAATTATAACCATCTTCCCCTCGACATTATAATTATTAAAGGATATTGCAAACTGTCGTAAGCCGTTTTCCGAAGCTACTCGCTAGCCTCTAGGCGCCAAGCTAGCCGCCTGCCTGTGCGTTCGCGACCTTATACAAAAATAATCCTTATAGCATGATTCAGTATTCACTCGCGATGGCTTATTATTAGCGTATTTCATGTATAACTTTGGTGTTTCTATACCGATTTCTATGATTCTTTTTTTATGGAATAGTTAATAATGTTAACTTTTATTAATGTTAATTAGGGACGACTGAGAGTTTTATAAACGTAAGAGTAGACAAATACAATCAGAAAGCTTCGAACTGCTAAGCTATCGGGAGTTACACGTGTTATTGTTCGTCAATCATATAAGATAGACATATGCTGTCGTTGGATATTTTTTTTTTAATTTTAAGGAGAACATTTCCGTCATACATGATTTCTGTGTAGCTTTCATCATTAAGGTTGCACACGCGACGGAAGCTTAAAAAATGGAGTAATTTCTCCCGTTTTCCCAACATTTCCCTTCACTGCTCTGCTTCTATTGATTATATCGTGATGAAAAGTATATTATAACCTGCTCAGGAGTATGAATAATAATTGCACCAAGTTTCATTAAAATCCGCCGAGTGGTTTTTGTTTCTATAACGGTTATACAGACAGACAGACAGACAGACAGACCGACAGACAGACAGACAAAAATTGTACTGATTGCATTTTTGGCATCAGTATCGATCCCTAATCACCCCCTGATAGTTATTTTGGAAATATATTTCATGTACAGAATTGACCTCTCTACAGATTTATTATAAGTATAGATTTCAGGGCACATTTGTATAATTAAGTAAATTAGGTTAGTAAAATAAATTCACATAACTCAAATAACTATTGTAATATTAAGTAAATATTGTTAAAAAAAATCTTAGGCAATTTATTTGTAATTTGTACTGATTTGATAGCTCGGACTCCACCAAAGCGGAGATGTGCGGAGATGTCCAAAGCGGACACTAGAAGAGATGTTTTCAGCTAGTGTCTCCACCGAAACTGTGCGGAGATGCGTACTGGCTTATAGACTGGTAGCAGAGATGTGTGCTGGCTAGGGTGGAGATGTACACTGACTACACTGCACGTAGCACATATGTATCCGCTCAGCGTCAGCGTGCGAGGCCAAGCTCACATCTTCGCCTTGTACCTCGGCCCAGCTGTATGATACATCTCCGCTCAGTGGTATCCACTAAAGATGAGTGGAGACGAGATGTGTGAATAACGAAATTAATTCTATTGGTTCTAACACTTCTCTGCAGGCTCTTCTCGTCTCGTCTCCCCTTTGGTGGAGTTCGGGTTCTATCTGACACCCGGATAGTAATACTTCACCGGGTATTCTACCATATAAATGAAATAAAATATTTATTTTTTATTTATTCAGTTTATCTAAAAATTATATACAAAACTTAAATACTAATAGTGAAAATAGAACCAAAATAACTCGAAAAATAAAGGAGATAATATAATCTTTTTAGACAAATATATCTGTCCCTCTCAAGAAGCTGTTTTCTATGGCAGCTGTACTGGCGTCATGGACTTTGACGTCAAAGTCCATATCGGACTTCTCTTTAATTGTAATCATTGAAGCTATAACTTCATTACTGATGAAGGAACCTATATAAAAAATAATTTCATGGTTGTTTACTATTTTTTTTATGTGCAAAATGAAATACTTGTTATCACAAGTATTTCATTTTGCAATTAAAAAAAATTCATGAATATTCCCTAATTTAAGTTAGAATTTATGAATAAACATGAAATAAAAAGAGTTATTACAGGAATGTACAAAAAAATTTGTAATATTGATAGTACCTATGCTATTTTTTTGTGGTATGTTAGGTACTGGTCAGTAATATTGATATTATGTTATTTTTTTCTACCTTTCATCCTGATGAAACGGGCGAAATCCGAAAATTGAAGTTTGGGAGATAACAATGAATTACACCTACCACTATTCTCTGCATCATCCAAAGGTTGACTGGTAGAGAATGCCTATGGCATTAAGTCCGCCTCTGTACTTTTTTGTGCTGAAAGTGTTAAATACATCAATAAATAAATAAATTAGAACATAAACATAGTTTCTGTATCTCGGGGCTAACAAAATGCTGTATTTTTATGTTTTGTTAAGAATTTACTGCAATTTATTTAAGAAAATTAAAATTTGGCGCAAATTATCGAGCGTAATTTAAAAATGTGTCCTGTAAACAATTTTAAATCACACTCGATAATTTGCGTCAAAATTTTAATTTTATTGATTTTCATCGAAATGGTCTACGTATTCTAGATTATTTTTTGACAAAACTGAAAACTGGCAAAAGACTTGGTGCAGTTAAAATAAACTTAACTCAAACTGTAAAATATTATGTTTTAACATTGTAGCACATGTCATAATATATTTTAATCTATACTATATACTTCTATACTTAATATTATAAAGCAGAAGAGTTTGTTTGTTTGTTTGATTGTTTGTTTGTTTGTTTGGTTGAACGCGCAGTGCGCAGTGTTAGATAGCCCATTTATCGAGGAAAGCTATAGGCTATATATCATCACGCTAAGACAAATAGGAGCGGAGCAGTAAAGGAAAATGTGACGCAGACGAAGTTGCGCGGGTCAGCTAGTAATATTATAAAGCAGAAGAGTTTGTTTGTTTGTTTGGTTGATCGCGCTAATCTCAGGAAGTACTAGTCCTATTTGAAAAATTCTTTCAGTGTTAGATAGCCCATTTATTGAGGAAGGCTATAGGCTATATATCATCACGCTAAGACCAATAGGAGCAGTAATGAAAAATGTTACGCAGACGACGTTGCACGGGTCAGCTAGTTTTTAATATATTTAGGCATAACATAGAGGGTTTATTCAACGTGCAACAGAATAACGCAATACCTCCTAAGGGGTTATTGTACCTACTCATCTTATTGCACCATAAGATGAGTAGGTAGAAATCGCGAAAATAATTCTGATTTTATTTCGTGATTTTAGGGCTTTTAGGGGGTTTCTCATAGTAAAAAGTCTTCATAATGTTAAGTACAATAACCGTTTAAGAGTACAACTTTTATTCTGTTTCACGTTGTAGTTGCTTTGTTTTTTTTACTTTAACAAAAAAGTACTAGTGTCTCAGATTTGAAAATTTCTGAACACCAGACCGCTAATGTATTGCCAAAGTGGTCCTTCGGGCCGGATTCGAGGACAGTTTGTGATTAATTTTATAGGTGCATTTTACAACGTGTTGTCGAAATTAAGAGTCCGAGGAATTTCTCGAGCAGTGGGTTGAACTAGAATCAGTTTAGCATTATGTAAACACTTATTACTAATAATAGGCGTCACTGATGTGCCGTTAAATCGATCGATTTCTGTGAGCTGACGTCGTGAATGCCACATTGAAAATGTATCCAGTAGGCCGTACGTCTGCAATTGGTATCGAGCTTTTAAAAGTTTTTTTTTATATTGGCTTTTTCTATTTTGTTTTGTATACTAGTAGATGCTTGACGTAAAGGTATTTCTGTGAGGCCGATTTGGTTTTAAACGTAAATTTGGAAGGCCTCGCACGAGTTTGAGTCTTGACTGAGTGAAAAGGAAAAGCAGCCACTTCAGACATTAACCTACATGGTTCTCATATGATTTGACCAGCACGATTGTATGAACTTTAAAAGAGACTTTGACCTCTGATTTTGTTTCGGTGTTTCTTCTCAGAGCAGTCAGCTAGAAGACACCGGCCTCATTTAGTTTAAAATGACCAAAAAAGATTGACGTGTAAAAGTGTAATTTACAACCCACTTACAAAATAATTATTATTTATCATTTAAAACGAAAGAAAAGAAGAGAGATAGAAATAACATAATTTAAATAAATCACATTATAACCCAAATACTCAATTAGTATAAACAACTAACTGAGGTTTTGGGTTAACAATCGGGTCTCAAATCTTCATGTAAGGTTCTGAATTCTGAATAGCGGATCATCACTCATTAAACATGAATTATCTTTGTCGATTGAGCTGGTATTTATTGATGCAATGAAAATAAACCAGGCTACTTGAGCGCCATCTTGCGGGCGTCGGCCACCTAAATAGACAGTACCGTTACCGTTCCCTATCTGAGAGATATTTGAGTAGTGCACGGCAATGCATCTGTCATGCCTAGATCTAGCTCCACTCTGGCTTTATATATTTGCAAGCTGGATAGTATTTTTGGATCGAACTTTTCTGTTTTTTGTTTATTGCATATCATTTTTAGTTAAATAATTTTGTATTTTTTCTTGTACCGAAAAACAACTTTTAACATTAAATACTTTGATTGAACGTAGCTATTCTAAGAATAATTGGATCCAAATTCATCTTCCTGCCCTTATCCTATGTTACTTGGGGTCGGCGCAATACGTTTTTTTCTTCCACTCTGCCCTATCAGCCGTCAAATTTTCACTAACTCCCTTGTCTTTCATATCGCTCCTCACACAATCCATTCACCTTTTCTTTAGCCTTCCTCTCCCTCGCCATCCATCCACATAACTGGATCCAAATTAAATTAATTCGCACTTGTTAGCCAGCGACTAGTAAATCCATTTAAACAGACAAACTCAAGCAAACTTAACAAACCTCCAGTCATAATTATTGGTGTTCCCGCTTACACGTGTAATGGTTTATAATCTAATAGTAAGACAACAAAAAAAAAAGCACAAATAGCAAGACGATCACTCACTGCAAGCAGCAATAGTCTTTTATAATGCGCACAGCAAAGGAGTGGAACTCTCTGCCTGCATCTGTGTTCCCGAACGCTTACAACCCTATACAATCTTTCAGAGTGAACAGGCTACTTCTGGGTAAGCTCGCTCCATCGTAGACTTTGTCTCTGTCATCTCTGACCTAGACTAGACTCAAAAGCAAACTAAAAAAAAAAAAACACCCATTCACAAGCGTAACGCAAAGATTAGGATTTACCCTCATGCCGTCCTATCGCCATGTTTGAGGGAATGAGGCAACCCGACCCACGACGCTACCGCAAAGCAGTGAAATTTAGGGCAGCATGACGAACTTGTTCCGTTGCCGGTTGCTCAGGGAAGCATGATATCAAATAGCTACAGAACAACACTAGTTCATCAATGAGGGTTTTCAGGAAAAATTACTTCATCAGTTGGCGTAACATAGGCGCTAACCTTTTAATTGAAAACGTGATTTGATAGGTATCATATCATGATACCTATCAAATCGCTTGTTTTCTGTCATTTTTCGTTCGTCATTTTGTTTTCCGTCGTCAGTCCAAACCAACGTTGGTTTGGACTGACACCTCAGTGCTGCTACCTGGTCTTTGACATTTCAGAAAACCCTTATTGATGCAATACAACTCATTATAAAAAAAAATTGCAACCACCATATTTTAACCAAACATCTGCTTAGCCTTTTTTCCAACTACATTGGGGTCGGCTTTCAGTCAAATCGGATTCAGCTGAATACCAGTATTTTATGTGGAGCGGCTGCCTACCAAATTTTAACCAAACAAACAAATAAATAAATAAATAACAACCGTTTAACAATTGTACTGACCTACGCGGTCATCAAAAAAACATTTATGAAGCAGTTCGCTCGAACTGCAACATTTTTCATCCTTGGAGTAATTTTATAACCGTCATGACTATTAAACGGGGGATCCGATTTGAATAATTTAAAGTGTAACTTACATGTAGGTACATAACCAACCTTGATTATCAAATTTAAATGGATAAGGATTAATATCATGATACCAAAATTAGCACTATTCCATTCCACCCTGATGGTTTTGATTAAATATTTTTAACAAAAAGCGGTTATTGTGACTTAACCATAATAGTCAGATGTATTACCCTCATGAACTTTTTTGTATATATTGATGTCCTCTATAAAACTCTATAAAACTGTCGTACATCACTTTGCTCTATTGTCAATAGTTTCTGCAGCGTACCTACGCTATAAAAAGATTAAAAAAAAAAAATCACACCTTTAGTTACATTATCGAAGTTTTCATACGGAACCCTAATTGTTTTTAAATATTATATAGGTAGCCTATGTTCATCAGTGATAATGTCTGATCCTAATGGTGAAATAATTTTTCAAATCAGTCCAGTAGTTTCGGAGCCTATTCAATTCAAACTAACAAATGTTTCCTATATAATATTACTAGCTGGCCCACGCAACTTCGTCTGCGTCACATTTTCCATCAATGATCCACTCCTATTTGTCTAAGGGTTCCTCATAGCCTTCCTCGATAAATGAGCTATCTAACACTGAAAGATTTTTTCAAATCAGACCAGTAGTTCCTGAGATAAGCGCGTTCAAGCAAACAAACAAACAATCAAACTTTTCGATGAAGATGATAAGAGTAGTTGGTCGCTTTGTTGAACGTAAAACCACTGTCATACTTGATGCTCTTTCCAAGTATCCATACTTGTATTATCAAAATACAAGTATAGATACTTTATAAAATATATAAACGCGTATAAAAACAAAATAAATCATCGGGCATCAAAAAAATAATCCACATCGCTGTCAATGGCAAAAGTGCCCAGAACACTGGCAGCATTGCCACGTTGATATATAGATACTTGGAAAGAGCATCAAGTACAACAGTTATTTTACGTTCAACAAAGCGACCAACTATTCTTATCATCTAAATAGTATGTCTTAGAACAAAGGTTAGGTTTTGCGAAGTCAGTGGGAAGGAGCATGTAATTTGTGCTTATTTCTGGTGTTAAAGTTGTGGTAATAAATAAATATCACTAGTTTTAGTGTATTAATGTATATTTTGCCTAATAAGAATAAGTTTTTAGAATAATATTAATCGACCATTGTTACAGTTTTTCTTAATAATACTTAATGTAATGTTATTTACTGTAACTACTTTGCATTTAACATAGGTACATTACACAATGTTCCCCGAACTAGGCAGCGCCTGTGCTTCGGCGCCCGGAGTTGCGTTAACATTTTATTTTAGTACAATTTGTAAACACACTTGTCAGATTGTGTCAGATATAGGAAAGAGCCATTTTGGTAAAGTGACAAAAATATGTATATAAAATGTTCGAAAAATGAATTGAGATGCCACCGTGAGATTACCAATCTCTTTGAATAGTTCTCATAATAGACCCCTGAGCCGAGGCGCTAAATTGTAGTTCGTTAATATTTTTTAAATCAAACCTATCGAATAGGGTATCAAAATGAAGGAAATTAAATGGGGGTTACAAAAAATATATAAACTATATGTTTAAACTCAATTAGGAAACCGTTTTCGTTCTTAAAAGATTTGCAGTCATGTTTTTTGTTTTTTTTTTCTATTTTGTACTTGTAAAAAAACCGGTCTAAAAAAAAATACTAAAAAGTTAAAACAGAAAACACTTTTTGAGCAGTCTGTGGTAGCGTTAGCGTCTCCACGGATAATTCTAAAGAGTCCGGAGATGCCTTGACGGTCACCTGCCAGGGAAGATATTGTTAAATTTTCCATACAAACCAAGCTTGTCAGAGCGTTTCACTGATATTTCTTACTTTGATCTAAAATAAAATGTATAAAAATCTCATATTTCAACAAAATGGCACACCTTGAATTTGATCCAATTCTTCAACATTTTGTAGTACAAATCCAACCAAAATCATGTTTTTACAAAAACTTTTTACAAAAAAATACAATCGACTTCCAAAAAAAAAAACACTACAAAGTTAAAAATAACTTTAATTTCGGAACTCGGTGTCAAAATACGAAGAAACTAACAAAAACACCGACTTCGGAAATTAAAGTTATTTTTAACTTTGTAGTGTTTTTTTTTGCATGTCGGTTGTATTTTTTTGTAAAAAGTTTTTTTTTTTCACTTTTTAGTGGTACCCCATACCTAACAACCTCCTTTTTGAAGTCGGTTAATAATTATACAGAAGAAAACTCGCAAAAGAAGCTCACTTTAAAAGAAGTATTTATTAGGTAGTTTTTAGACTAGATGCTGATAATCCAGGCTGCAGAATCAGGCCAGACTTATGTCAAAATTGCATTGAACTTAAAATTTAGTCCTGTTTAAAATGAGCCCAAACACGACTATGGTGCTGTAATTTCAAGGTTTTTACTTTTTCTGATGCGCCTGGCTTCAGCATCAGGTCTCTTTGTACTTTGGTGTTCCTCATTAACAGTACGTTTATCCACACATCGAGCCCTTTTCAATGACCCTAAACACGATATATCTGGTGTTAGTTGTCTAGGAGTTAGGTACTCTGCAGCATCAGGTCATGACTTGATGATCATGAGACCAAATGTGTCAAATGCCCTATCAAACATCAAAACAATTTACTAAAACAATCCTTGCCTGTTCGAGTAACTTCTTACCTACTGTTAAGGAGTTGTACCTTCCATCATCAGCTCAGCTACCTGAGATGGTGACAACCATACGCAAATACACAAGATACTTCATAATATATGCGTAAAATAATGAGTAAGCCTATAAAATTTGAGGTTTGCTCTCGATTTATAACACTCGATTTTTGCGGAGTATTCGATGAACTACCTAAACAAAAATATCGTTTTATGTTTGTTCATCGAATACTCCGCCAATTGTCGACGGATTTTCAAAATTCTTTTTTTGTTCGAAAGTAGATAGTTCTGAGGTGGTCCCACTGTCACCAAGTTAGGATAAGTTAGGAAAAAAAGTACAAACCTTGAAATTACAGCACCGTAGTCGTGTTTGGGCTCATTTTAAACAGGACTAAATTTTAAGTTCAATGCAATGTTGACATAAGTAAGTCTGGCCTGATGCTGCAGCCTGGATTATCAGCATCTAGTCTAAAAACTAATAAATACTTCTTAAAGTGAAATACTTTTGCGACTTTTTCTTCTGTATAATTATTAACCGACTTCAAAAAGGAGGAGGTTCTCAATTCGGATGTTCGTATTTTTTTTTTAATGTTTGTTCGGGCATAACTCCGTCGCTTGCGAACCGATTTTAAATATGTTTTTTTTTGTAGGAAATTGTATACTTCCCAAATGGTCCCATGATAAAGAAACCAGGATCTGATGATGGCATCCTAGAGAAGTCGAGGGCAACTTTCAAAAATCGTGTTATAGTGCGTTTGTCGATCGATGATGGAGCCGAAAGACAGTCGAGGGAACTCCTCAACGATTTACAGCAGGTTACTTTGTGTTTGGGCTTGACTAATTTGTATTGATGAGAACTTTACACCTAGATAGGTTGTGGCTGTCATTACGGGTCTTTAACTTTTTTTTATGTTTGTTACCTCATAATTCCGACAATTATGAACCGATTTGAAAAAATCTTGTTTTATCTGAAAGGATATACTTGCAGATTGGTCCCATTTAAATTTTATCTAAATCGGTTTCGAGCTTTGGATTTTAAATCGAAATAGCTGGAATTCGTCTACTTGGATGATTGTTATAAGTCATCCAAGTAATCGAAATTGCATATTTTGCTTTTCTGCGATTTTGCAGTGGTGTTGTTAGGTATGGGGTACCACTAAAAAGTGAAAAATAAAAAACTATTTACAAAAAAATACAACCGACTTCCGAAATTAAAGTTATTTTTTACTTTGTAGTGTTTTTGGTAGTCGGTTGTATTTTTTTGGAAAAAGTTTTTTATAAATTATAGAAAATACTGTATAGGTACTCATGCAGCTATGAATAATGGTGGTATACTTGGTTCCTTATTCTATTGCCATAATTCGTAAAGTATCTTGTCTATTCTAATTGAGTGAGCTCATAAAATACCGTTTTGTAAGGTATGTTTTGTTGTATTCAGTCTGCATTGCGCCCTGACTCCCCCCTACCCCACATCCAACGTCTGAGTAGCGGGGTGGGTGGGCACCCCGTTTGCTTGTTGCATTTTCTCTTACTAATTAGATAACAAAATGAGTGCTTTATTGTAGGATATTTATGAGGATCGGCCGGTCGATTCTGACAAAGCCAACCGTGAATCAGAAGTGGAGTGAGTTGGACGGGTATTGCCAGAAACAAAGTCGCCAAATGCAATAGACGTACTCGTACTCGTACTTTATAGCTTGTTAGACGTTCGTTATTTTTTATTTTGGAGACAACAAAATCAATATCATAAAAGTCATCAATGTGTCTGCGAGTTACGGGATGAGACGATTATTTGTTTATTAGAGGTCCTGATTCAATCTCGTTAAGTCCATTCAAAAAACTTACAATAGTTTTACAGTAATGAATTTCGACCCGCTTGGACGAGATGCCATATTTTGCCACTTATTTATTGTACGTGAGGTATCGGTACACGAACTATTGGTTCTAGCGCACACATTATGTCTGTGGTAATGGTTTTACGTTGGGCACGTCATCAAGGAGGCATACGGTGCCCTGCGCTTTTGCTTAAAATCAGTTTTTTTTAAACGTTGCCCCACAAACATACAAAATCACATACACAAACAACCAAACCCGGAACAATTATCTGTAGGCCATACAAATATTTGTTTCGTGCGGGAATCGAACCCACGACACGCGACGCAGCAGCCGATCGCTCAACCACTGCGCCAACCGTGCCGTCGTGCTTGTTTCTTGACTAAAGCGCAAATAGACAAAAGTCGAAACATTGGTTAGGATTCTTTGGGTCCTGTCCTAGAATAGGCACGACAGTAGATTTGAGTATATAGTAGAATCAATTGCTTCTTGAACCAGAACACAAACATTTTCTCCCAACCTCTAATATACCCAATATCATTTATTGATTAATCGTATTCACCGTCAGCATTAATTTAACATTTACTTACAATATGATAAGATAAATCTTAGATTTAATGCTTTAGGTACCTAATCATTAATATAAATGGCACTCACTGATTTATAACCTACATCTGGTTTGACTATATCTATATATTGACACTAAAAAAAGGCGTATGATCGGTTTTCATTAGTCAGAGTGAAATAATATTTTTTTGAAATAATAATATCTAGTTCCAATACCTAGATAGCTAAACTGTATTACTATGAATATGTTCAACACCTAGGTATGAAGCTGGTTGATATGATACTTTAATAGTAGGTACTCGTAATAGAAGTAAGAGCATGTAGAAATTCTGCATCGAATCCCGCGCATACCCCAGCACTCTATGTAAAGTAGTCAGCTGGCTCCCCGCGCCCGGGCCATCTTCCTAATATAAATAAGTGCCAAACATAGCCGTAGGTAACTGAACTTCACTAATTTCCCCCGGACTATCGGACTAATATAAAACGTTTAAATTAGAATGATCGCATCCAACCTGTTTACCTTTTATAACCAAAAATAAATGCGAGCTTCTCAAACCGTGACGTTTGCGGCGCCATCTAGCTCGTTACGTCGGAAACGCATCAGTACTGTGACCTAGTAAATGTTTGTTTGTTTAACGCCATCTGCTGGCGCGCGCATGAACTAGTTTTCTAGCAGTTTATTTTTATAGACCGATCATTGTTAGGCAATATAATTTTAGGAGTTTGATTTCTGAGAAAAGATTCTTGCTTTTACTTTTGAAACCATTGCCTTGTTCTAGTTTTATAAAAGGAACAGGATTCCGTGCACTTGCGCAAGCGCATGCTATAGTTAAATGTCCAATTTGTGGTGTATGAGGACATTACATGAGGCACGGAGGAGTTCCAGACTTGAAGAATGTTATGAATAGTGATCATCCATATTCTGACCTCGGCAAACGTTGCATAACCTTGAAGAATGCGGCTGTCATTACTTTGCCACGAGCTCTGCTCTGCAGTTGTTGAATATGCCGCAGCTGGCTTCCTACTTTCGCAACGGCACGCATTATTATTAAGTAGTTAAGGCTCAGATAGATGGCCCGTCGCAATGGGAGTAATAAGATATTAGTATAGATAGTGACGACGACGTAAAAGCGTTGATTGGAGATGCACCCGAAAGAGTTCTACTTCCCCATATGCTAGTGGCTATGGGGAGTGCCTTTTCCAGCAGAGGAACAAGAAGAAAAAGGCAATTTGGCAAACACCATGGAAAAATCATTAACTTTGTTACAGTCAGCCAAAAAAAAAATAGCATAACATAAAAACTGACTGACGGGTGACTATTTTTATCTTCCATAGATGATCGTCTAGTCTACGAGAATCAAAATTTATAAAAAACTACCATACTGTTCAAAGAAAGAATATATAGTAGCGATCTGTAGTTTCTGGCTACCGGTTTTGGAAAAGGACTTGAGTAGGTATGTATGTGACGTTGTATATATCACTGGAAAGTGGCCGACTCCGTAATGATTGTAATAAATCTTGATTAGATTACAATTTAGCGAAGCAGTTTGGAAAAATCGTTTTGTATCCCATCCAAATGAAATAGTTTCCAATCTCCAATACATCCGTGGCTTATTTAAAAATTCTTGCTCAAAAAATGCATTTACGAAGCCTGTATATATTGTACGAAAGTAAAACATTACGCACCAGACAATGGAACGTGCGGTAAGGTACTCTCACCTGAGTACCTACTTTACCACACGCTCCGTTGTATCGCCATACATTGGAGCCTACGTATGTTTTACGGTTTTTTTCAAATCTGTATAGATAAAAGAAAGTCGTGTTAGTTACACTATTTATAACTCAAGAACGTCTGAACCGATTTGGCCGAAAATTGGTGGGGAGGTAGCTTAGCACCAGGAGACGGACATAGGATAGTTTTTTTTTTCCACGAAAACCGTAACTATGCTGGTAAAACGAGGGCGAAGCCGCGGGGGCAGCAGTTTTCTAAAAAAATATACAGCAATTCCACCAAGGAGATTCACAATACGGCAACAAGAAAAAAATTGCAAGCTAGGAGGTGAAATATAGCGCATTATACTTTTTTAATGCTTCCTTGAACCATATTTCAATAATACTCAATTAATTTATTAACAAAATTGTATTTAGCTTTACATGGCGGGAGAATCGCGAATACCACAGATTAAAAATGACTGCCACATTTTAAGTATTTTGAAGTTCCGTTTTAAAAGTAGAATATTATCATCAAAATAATAAGAGAATACAGGTAATAAGCTGAATTATTGAACCTCCTTGGAAGCGCTCTTGAGACAAAGATTTTCATCTTTGTCTCAAGATGAAAATCTTTGTCGGCGAGTAGTGCTAATATTAATTTTGCAAATTCGAGCCATTTTTATATTGCAAAGATTGTTGCGACTTTGTGATTGATATCTAAAAACAAAACGTTTGTCTATTTTTTCTCGCAAATGTAAAAATGTTGTATGATACACGTGCGGATATTGGTACTTATTTACAAACTCGTGACTATGGTAAGCCCTCGACTTCGTCTCTGGCTTACATTCGTCTACTCGTTTGTAAAAACCAACTTACCGCAGGTATATCATAAATAAATTTTACAATCTTACGCGATATTATACAATCTTATGGCGTTGCCATTTTCCAGTGACATCTACACATAATTCATTCCGCCTAGCCTTTTCCCGACCGTATTGGGGTCGGCATTCAGTCGAACCATACAGTTTTTAACCGACTTTCCTAAAAGGAGGAGGTTCTCAATTCGGTTGTATTTTTTTTCTTTTTTTATATGTTTGTTACCTCATAACTCCGACAATTATGAACCGATTTGAAAAATTCTTTTATCTGAAAGCAGATTGGTCCCAGTTAAATTTTATCAAAATCGGTTACGAACTTTGGATTTTAAATCGAAATAGCTGGAATTCGCCTACTTGGATGATGGTTTTATGTCATCCAAGTAATCGAAATTGCGTATTCTTATTCTGCGATTTTGCAGTGGTGTTGTTAGGTACCACTAAAAAGTGAAAAATAAAAAACTTTTTACAAAAAAATACAAACGACTTCCAATAAAAAAAACTGCGAAGTAAAACATAACTTTAATTTCGGAAGTCGGTGTCAAAATACGAAGAAACTAACAAAAACACCGACTTCCGAAATTAAAGTAATTTTTATTTTTTAGTGTTTTCTTTTTGAAATCGGTTGTAATTTTTGTAAAAAGTTTTTTACATGAAGCGACTGCCCGTCTGGCCTTTACAACCCAGTAACTGTGTAACATGATACGCCTTGGCAAGGCTGCTGTCAGATTTTCTAGCTTCTGCCTAACCATAACGCCTGTGAAACATCTTATTAACGGCTTATCGTGCTTTCTGAGGCATGGAGGAGTCTCAGTTTTTAATGTATCTTCACCCATCCCCGGACTGACCTCGGCAATTATGACGTCATTATGTAAGTTTTTATTAATTTGCTCTTAAGTCTAGGTCGGAGGTGACAGACAAAGTCGATGATGCAGTGAGCTTCCACTCCTTGGCTGTGCGCATTATAAAAGACGTTTGGAAACGCTTAGTGCGAATGGGCTTGTGTCCTAAAAAAATCTAATTAGTCCGTCAGTTAGATTATCAAAAAATATTTGACCCGTGTTTTTTCTTTTGTTACGGAACCAAAATTGACGAAGTTACGACGCTTTTAAAATTCTTAAAACGTCACAACTTCGCATAATTTTTAGTGAGTCGTGACGTCAAGAGCCCCCACACCCGAGTTTTGATGCGTTTTATCTTTGTCAATATTCATTGATTTACAAAAACAAAAAATACGTGTCCATTATTTTTCAATACTCTAACTGACGGACTAAATAGTTTTGCAATTTGTGGATGATGGCATCTAGCCTATTGATGGAATGTAAACAAGGCAGTTCGTAAACTACGTTAAACCTACAAATAAAGTATTAGCCTCAGTAGCCTTCTCACCAAACCAGCACTCAAGAATCGTCCATACCATTTTTCTTTTCTTTATTCAATATAATATCTGCCTTAGAAAGCTTTTACAACAAGTGAAGCTTATAACGGAGGTGCTTATTAATCACTGCATTTTAATTAGCGAACCATCCTCCTCAGTTTAGATAATCTAGTATCACTTCAGTTCTACTGTTTAACTGTTTTAATTGCCTGTCCAATCTTCACGTTCAGATTTCTCCATTGTGAAAAAAATAATGTAAATAATAAATAAGGAGTGGTGTTTTTGTTTCTAGTTTACTTTATTTTGTTGCTGTTGTTATCTTTAGTTTCGTAAACAGCGACGACTCGTTGAAAAAAGCAATGATAGTAAAAAATAAATAACGGGTTGGACCATTAGTAGTAGACCAAAGTGAGAAATTGAACATTAACGCTGTGCATTTTTTAATCATATCTATCTTACGAATTTTCGATCAGGGGCCCGAGTCTGCTATTACAATAGTGTCAGAATGGTCGATCACTGATTTCAAAATGGTTGATTTTGACAAGTTTGTTAATCTACTAACATAATGGCATCATAATGGCGTCATTATGACATTCCAATGATCAATCACTGACACGCCATTGAAAGAAAGCCATATGAATGGTAATCTCGTACATAATGACAGATTTAGTATTTACGAACTTCTCACTACTTCAGATTGCTTATAACATTAATAAGTAATATGTAAAACTAAATATAAATAAAATCTGGCATGAATAAATGCTCAAATTTAGCTCGGTTTTATAATAATGGCAATACGGCATTCCTACCGCAATTCTATTACGAGACCATTGACGTTCCAGTGACCGGCCACTGACGCGCCAGTGATCGTGCGATTATGAATTTAGCAGATTACGAACTTTTAGCAAAATGACAATGGCATGACAATTGGATCTTGTCGGAATGACAAATTTATAAAAATAGCAGACTCGGGCCCCAGGTCACGTGTCCTGACGCGTCATCCGTCTTACGAATTTTCGATCGGGTCATGTGTCCTGACGCGAGTTTAAAATTTTATACCCAGCATCCCAAGAAAAGTGCTCAACGCCGCTAAAGAAGTTTTTACTTCAAAAATGCGGCAGTGTGCACCTCCCAACTGTCAAATTGATGGCGCAGACGTTTACCTATATTTTTACTTCAAAAATGCGGCAGTGTGCACCTCCCAACTGTCAAATTGATGGCGCAGACGTTTACCTATATTTTTACTTCAAAAATGCGGCAGTGTGCACCTCCCAACTGTCAAATTGATGGCGCAGACGTTTACCTATATTTTTACTTCAAAAATGCGGCAGTGTGCACCTCCCAACTGTCAAATTGATGGCGCAGACGTTTACCTATATTTTTACTTCAAAAATGCGGCAGTGTGCACCTCCCAACTGTCAAATTGATGGCGCAGACGTTTACCTATATTTTTACTTCAAAAATGCGGCAGTGTGCACCTCCCAACTGTCAAATTGATGGCGCAGACGTTTACCTATATTTTTACTTCAAAAATGCGGCAGTGTGCACCTCCCAACTGTCAAATTGATGGCGCAGACGTTTACCTATATTTTTACTTCAAAAATGCGGCAGTGTGCACCTCCCAACTGTCAAATTGATGGCGCAGACGTTTACCTATATTTCTTGCGTTGGATGAACAGCGAGTCTATAGTAGAATAATTTTAACATCATAGTATTAATCGTACAACAATTTGTTAAATTTCATTTTCATCTTCATGCTGTTTACAGACTACGCTATAATATAATAGCGTAAACTATATAGCTCATAGCACAACAATATCGCACACCATACATTGTCAATAATATATAGTACAGTACAGTGTCACTGTCCATAACACTGTATGGTGCGCGATATTGTTGTTAAGTACTATAATATGCTATTATATTATAGCGTAGTCTGAAAGAAGCTTTAATGTATTAGGTTCAAGATTGATTGGTAAAATTTGACCGTTTCGGGTACTTGATGTGGTGGCTGATTATGCTAAAGTGGCCTTTTTCGCAGATACAAATTTTACAACTGAATTCATAGAACTAAGTTTACTAACAGCGCCTTGATCAAATTCTTGACCATGGCTTGTTAAGACCGACCCCAGGCGTCTAATGGTGTGCTTTGTTAAATCGTAAAGACAACAATTTGTGTTTTATAAATAAGTAATCAAGAATACTTTTACCAAAATTTTATAACTGAACTATATTAGACTTCAGATACCCGTGCAATTACGGTCATTGACCCATATATATTTATTGATTTTCAAATATCAAAAACAGAAATAATGACTAAAAGCTGTCTTGAATCGACTTATATATTTACGTTTTCTACTAATGCCAAAACGATTCATATTTTATTGTTCGTGTATCTACGAAGGGATATTAGGGAAAAATCAACGTACTTTATTGCACGTTTATCAAGGGCCATTTCTGCTAATTTTTAAACAACTTTCGCATCTCAATCGTAATCTGTCAAAAATTTATGAAAATGATGGCTTTTTTGACAGTTTGCGATTGACATGCGAAAGCAATACGAATGTGAAAATTAGTTGAATTGGCACTCTGGCTGATGACGTGACATTTCGACAGCGTTTGTCAATCCCGTTCATTTTTGACGTTTTGACGATCGCCTTTGCAACGCTACCGCTGATAGAATGTCACTTGTCTAGAGCCCCAGATGTGTTCCAGGTTTGAATATTTCACCGGGCAAAGCGTTATATATATATGTCACCGGAAAATAGCAAACGCTGTAAGATTGTAAAATATCGCGGGAAATTGTAAACAATTTTTATAAATAAGACACGGCAAAATGTGAAATGTGACAGAAGCAGCAGATTTTTTGTTGTGCAATTTCGGGGTAGCGATGCCACGTACACCTCTGTCTATTCTTTCTGAGTTTATCAAGCATAGTGGTGTGTTATACTATGTGTAGGTTACAGTGCCGTTTTTTTGTATTCATGTGCCAGGGGTAATTGACAAAGGTAGGTCGGCTACACGCTTGCGATTTTAATCGGACTGCGTTTGAATGAGCGCTAGTTTTCTCGTCTGATGAATTCTTTCTTATCTTACTTATATTGTAAACTGGTGACACTTAGACTGAGTCTGTGTTTCCTGATAGCTACAACCTGGGGGTCTTTACGTCCAGAGTGAATAGGTTACTTCTAGGAAAGCGTGCTCCATCTTAGACCGCATTATCGCTTAACATCAGGTGAGATAGGGGTCAATCGTATACCATCATTTTTGGGGGCCGAGTCACCCGCGTCCGTAGGAGAATACCCTTCAGCGAATCCCTACACGTGGTCCCTGGGTGGTGCTAAACAGGTGACACTAACCGCCTCCGTGGTCTCGTGGTTATACCACCTGATTCAGACCCAGAGGTCCCGGGTTCGATTCCCAGCGGGGGCAAATTTTTTGCTCGGTTTGGTTGGTGGTAGGACTTGTTCTAAGTCCGCCTGGCAAGCTACCACCATCATGTGTAAGTCTGTCGCCATAACAACAATGTTAACAGAATTGTTGTGTTCCGGCAGTTAGAGGTATGATAGCCAGTTCCTCTGTGTAAGAGGATTCCGGGTGAAACTCGCTTCCATCTTCGGCCTAATCATCACTTTCCATCAGGTGAGATTTAGGCCAAGAGTTTCCCCGTTTTGTAAAAAAAAAAAAAACAATAGAGACGGAAGTCTGTTCAGAATGCCTGGCCACTTCAGAGGAGCGAGGCAGCGTAGCGGAGAAACGGTGAAAATGTCAGTGACTCACGTGGTGCGGAGATTTTGTGAAATTCCATTGGTTAAAATTTCTCCGTTTCTCCACTCCGCTGTCTCGCTCCGCTGTAATAGACAGGCATCCTTAGACGGCTCTCACGGTTGCGAATTACAAAATCCTGGATCCGGTCTTTTTCTCGGATCCGTCTAAATATGAACAGTGTCAAATAAATGGTAAGTACTGCCACTGGAATAACCGTCTCTTTAAATAAATCGAGTCTAAATGGGAACTGGCCCAAATCTTCCCCTTTTATCGCTTCTTCTTTTAGTTAAAAACGTACCTAAAGAAAACCGTTGCGTGGTTCAGTAGATCAAAAATGTAAGCGGAGAATGGACAGTGACAGACTGCGACTTCTTAGAGTTCCGTACCCAAAGACAACGGAACCCTAATACTTAGCCTCAACGGTCAGTCCGTCCGTCCGTCTGTCAGCGGGCTGTATCTCAAGAACCGTAATAGATAAAAATATTTTTTACATATTTTTTAATGCTAATGGCGCTGTAACGACACGTAATCAAAATGAAATTAAATATTAAAGGGGGCTTCCACTCTGGAAACGTGTGTTTTTCGGTTCCCGATTGGCTGGTTACTTTTCACGATGTCTACGATATTTTACATGTTGTATAAAAATCGCACTATTTTTGCTTCTTGCTACTTGCTGTGCCCTTATCCGACGAGAATCATAGATCCTGTCTACAAATAAAATCTTTGCAAAAAATGTATTTTTAAAAACTAACTTTTTAACAAGACAAGTCTACGTAGAAGAAAAACACGAGAATCAGTTAACTTGCTTCTAGTTAAAAGTTAAATGCGCATTCATGGGCTGATAAACACACTGAAGGCCTGTTTTTTTTTTAAATAAAACTTGCTTTTATTCGCGGCTTTGTTCTTGCGGCCCATCAAAGAAACTGTGTATTTTAATTCCGGTTTCCCGGAAAAAAATATGTTATGTAATTGAAAGAAAGGTTTATTCGTGTTTAGATAATTGTTCATTCGTGACTCGCGTAGGATAAAAAATAAGTAGAGACCGACCTATGGTTCGGTTTAGCCAGTTTCGGCACAAATATCTAGTTTCGGTAACGGTTTCGGTTTCGGGTAAAAAACCGAACCTTCGGCACTGCAAAAACTCAGTGTTCGACATTGTCGTGCGTCCTTCGACTCACTTGGGCGTGTTTGTTGTCTGATATAGCTAGTTAGTAGTTAGTCTAGTAGGTTTGTACAAGTAATTGTGTTTTCCTCTGTGTAAGAGGATTCCGGGTGAAACTCGCTTCCATCTTCGGCCTAATCATGATTTTCCATCAGGTGAGATTTGGGCCAAGAGTTTCCCCGTCTTGTAAAAAAAAAAAAAAAAGTACGCGATTTATAGAGAATCATTAAATATCTTAAATATTAAGTACTATCTGACTCACGCAACTTCGTCTGCGTCACATTTTTCACGAATGCTTCGCTCCTATTGGTCTTAGCGTAATGATATATAGCATATAACCTTCATTCGATAAAAGGGCTTTCTAACACTGAAATAATTTTTCAAATCAGACCAGTAGTTCCTGAGATTAGCGCGTTCAAGCAAACAAACAAACTCTTATAATATTAAGTATAGATATACATAACTGGTTAAGTAAAAACGATTCAGCAGAGAATCAAACGAATTTCAATTAGGTACGTATCATTTCCTCGGTGCCCCTTAATGTGCCTCCGAGAAATTCTCGGTAAAAGAAGCGAAATGGAAAAAACCAATTCAATATTGAATCGCCGTCAAGTGGCTTGGCCATTGAATCCAAAGGAGATGTAGGATCAAGTAAGAGATACTCCTGATCTAATTAAAATAATTGTATTTAATAATGGAATTTGAAGTGGATTAAAGTATGAGGTTTATTTTGTAGTATCCTTTCTGATTCTTCGAAGTCAGATCAACAACGTAATACATGGAAACAACCTTCCGATGTCTGTCTGCAGAGCATCTGTTCCTTCGTACTTTAAACCTAGAGGACCAATTTCTTTTTCAAATGTTTAACATATTTGACGTTGATTGATTTTAGATCGAAACTAGACTAACTAAAATTGACTCACATGCATTTATTCTTAATATTAAAAAAAAATTAATGAAGTCTATCTTTCTTTCATTTTTTTTTTATAATTAAAAAATAAGTACTTTTGAAGTTATTCAAGAAATTATACCAAAAATGGCCATTCCCCAGTCTTAAAATAAAAAAAATACAGATAATAGTTTTTTGCCTCCAGATTACTGGAAAACCTATAAGAACTCTATAGTGTTAAAATAACATGTAATAAAATGAACAGATTCGGAACCCTTTTCACGCGAGTCCGACTCGCACCTGGCCAGTTTGTTAAATACTTGTTCTCTTTTTTTTACATTGTGTTTGTTCACTTTGTGTGTGTCGTTCTATTCTATGTCTTCATTATCAGCAACATTGGGAGAATATTTGGCGATCGATCGTAGAGGAAGCACTGAACGTTATGCTGGCTGTTGCAGTCAAAACTGTCAATAGTTAAATTACTCAAGATATTTTGCCTTTAAAACTAGCGTCTTGCTTTTTCTCGTTATTGTTTTTCATAAGCTAACCCCCGCAACTAAGTCTGCGTCACATTTGTCATTAATGCTCTGCTCCTATTGGTCGAAGCGAGATGTTATGCCTATAGCCTTCCTCGATAAATGGGCTATCCAACACTTAAATAATGTTTCAATTCAAGTAGTACCAGAGATTTAAACAAAACGTTCAACCAAACAAAAAAACTCTTCAGTTTTATAATATTACTAGCTGACCCCTGCCCACTTCGATGGGCGGTTTTTTTCGGGTTAATACGGCCTATGACACTCACAAATAACGAGGCTTTTTACTGGGAAAAAAAAATCAGATCGATCCAGAGATTTAATCAACCTCACAAACTTTACCTCTTTATAATACTTGTATTAGTACCTTTTTTTTTAGGGATTGAAAATCATCCAATGACTCCTCCCGCTCTGGGTGGAGCGGGAGGGAGTGTCAAACTTCTGACTAAAACCCATCCATGCTCCTTCATTGCCCTTTGTGTTCCGGAGCCACGGTATCTCTTTCGAATAGTCCCGCGATAATATTAGTACCTTAAAGATTGTAACACGATTTGAGAAACGGATACTTCCCATTATTATATCAAACAATGTAAACACGGAGCTTGAACAAACGAACATAAAATCGCCAAACGATACGACTATAAACCCGAATCACTCAGTCTGGCAACATTGTCTGTCGCGGGCGCGACTCGGGAGACGCGCGCTTGCTGCCAGCTTGTTTGCGAGCGCGCGGCGCTAGAGTCGCTCACACGAAAATAAGTCTGTGCTCGCGCAGTGATCGCCCGGCCCCGCGGGTATTCGAACGAAATGCGCCCTCATTATGGGCAGCAACTGTTGCAAAGGCGATGCAGGCGGTAGGCCTATCAGGTCTAACTCCTCTATATACAGCAGGTATTTCTTGCTGGCTATAACCATACTTCAGGAGTTCTTCGGCGTACCTTGGGTCCTCAGACCTTTACGTCCGTACGTAGTGTAGTGATAGTGCACCAGTGTAGTGTTGTGCTTGAGGTAGTATAGCCCTTGTTATGTAATTAAGGTCGGGAACCAGTGAAAAGTAAAGCATGGCTCGCTGAAATCGAACGGTAACATTTTTCAAACTGAGTTCGAATTTCCTGTGTATGATTGGCTTTTGTTTTTTTCTGAGCGAATTTATTGGTCTTAATTGAATTTTTTTGTGTCATAAATTTTGTCGATAACCCTCCGGATGCTACAGGTGTCGATTGTTGTCTAGTAGCCAAAGTGCGTAGTTTATTTGTGTCGTAAATTAATGAGTTCATCTCTTATTTTTGAGAGCCGTGTTATTTTTATAGATAATTTGACGTCGCATATATTTATCTGGTCGATTTGTTACGCTCTTGTCCGTGATGATATAGTGGACATTTTAGTTCGTCGTTGGAAACATTGCGCAGCGACTTTATTAAAATTTTATGATGTAATATAACAAGGATTACTCTTACATTTTAGTGAGTTTAATCATCTAGAAAAATATTTCACGAAAGCTCTTGAGACTCAGGCATTTGTACCTACTATCTGGATTTGTTTACATGAACAACTTTTTTAATTTTAATTCACGAGAACACGCTATAAAATATTGAATGGGATACAATATAAGTAGCTATTCACTGAAAATAAATAAATAGGTCGACATAAACTTGTTACAGCCAAAGTACTTCGTCAAACGATTATTTAATATTTACAACGGCTTACTAAGAATTATTTTAGGCGTAGTCATTAAATCTTTCTAAACACGAGTAGCGATTATATTTGATTCATAGTTGTTGAGAGTCATGGCGGACGGATATACGTACGTTGTTCTGACTATCCGAAGCAAAGCATCATTGACTGTGCTTTTAATAGCCTGAAATGTGTCGTAACACGTAAATACTATAACTGTATCTTCATTATTTGATTTGATATTAAAACTTTTTTTGGACATGTCGAGTTAAAGGGTTTTGATTACCGCTTTACTAAATAGTAGGTATCAGACACAAACGAGGCGTATGACTCCATAAGCAGGTCTAGGGTTACGTCGGAGATTATCTCCGATATCTAGATATGGCAAGATCGTTAAAAAAAATAGAAATGTATCTTTGTTTTTGTTTCGAATGATAAAATCAAAAGATAGGTAGGTAATCTTAGTCACTCTTTTCGATGCTTAACGAGATAAGTGATGCCTGAAATTATCGTGGAAATAACACTTGTATGTTCTATTATCGATAGGTACTTAATGCAGATGGAGGTAGGAAAATGTGCACTGTCTCCAATGAAGCCCTGTATAATTGAACAAGATGCAATTATTGAGTTGCTATCTCATCATACATCTTTATTCTAATTTATTAGGGTCGTCGCAACATGTCTTCTTCATAAAAAAGATAGAAGAAAGAAAGAAATATGTTTATTTGGGAGTCGCACAAAACAGACAGAAGTAAAATACATTCAAACTAACGATAAAAACCTAATAATGAGTTAATTTACAATAATAACATTAAATTTATCTGTGCGAGGCCAAAAAGGACACTATCAAAATAAAAGGTAAATTATTTATTTATTTTACAATTTATGTACACACAGAGAAACGGTACAGATACAACATTATAATCTAAAAAAAAAATGTTTTAAAAATAACACTTAAACACGTCAATCTTTTTGCCACTTTTAACTAGATTTCCTTCTAAATGACTATTCTGAAACAAACTCAAAGGCAAAAATCTTTTAAAGTAGGAATTTCGGGAACACCTCTCTAAGTGCAGGCTCCTCTACAATCCCCAAGGAACCTACATGCTAAATTTCAGCTTCTTGCTACCAGTTCTTTCGGCTGTGCGTTGTCTGTTAGTAACCAGCAATGGAAGAATTTGACACAGTATTTCATAAATAATTTTTATTTAGGAAAAAAGCCTTTTTTTTTTTAGTCTTTTTTTTCTTTTTTTTGCCTTCTTTGCTGTAATGGAAGATTATTAATTCACGGAAAGCACTACTTATTAGTTTCACTAACTATTCAGCAAATATCTTTTAAAAATTCTGATTGAAACGTAGTCCTTAAGTCTTAGGACTGAATTCCGAGAACCGAGGATGGACGCCATGACAGTTCTCTGTATTTTCATAACCAAATCAGGCTGATCCAAAAGTAATCGTAATTGGTTATTACTCGTTTTGCTCGGCGCCTATGTGTCCTAGCGTGATGTTAAATAGCCTGTAGCCTTCCTCAAGAATTGGGCGTTCAAATGAAAAAAAAAATCAGATCTGGCTGGCAGTTCCAGAGATTAGCACTTTGAAACATGCAAAAAAACTCTTCAGCTTTATTATTGGTACAGAAAATATGAACCGATTCATCATTACTTTTGAGTCAGCTTAGTACCTATATCCGTTAATGAGCTAGCGACATATTTATGGTGTTATCTTATCTCGCCCTGATTTCATTAGCGGCAGCCAACTTTTTTTAAGAAAACTTACAAAAAATCTTGACTTTAATTTGCATGAGCCAACGAATGCCCTTGTAGGATATTACTGCTGGTTTTTTTTATTTATTTATAAGCAGACATTTTGAACTCTCCTGATGATTTTATTGTTATTCTGACAGGGTCGGTTTCAGGACATATTTGATTCAATTTTGAAATAAATTTCTTAGCTTATCGATGGCAAATGTAGTTTTAAAATATTATGTTTGGACAAATTGTTATCACCCCAGCTGACAGTATTCAACTTGAAACAAACGGTAATGTTTTAAGAATATCTACGTATTTAGAATTATAACGTACTAGCTGACCCACGCAACTTCGTCTGCGTCACATTTTCCATTAATGCTCGCCTCCTTTTAGTCTTAGCGTGATGATATGCCTATAGCCTTCCTCGATAAATGGGCTATCTAACACTGAAACAATTTTTCAAATCGGACCAGCAGTTCCTAAGATTACCCCCTACATTCAAACTTACAAACAAATGTTACCTCTTTATAATATTAGTATAGACTAGCGTGTGCCAGCGGCTTTGCCCGCGTTTTCCTTTGGCAACATATCGGATATAACGACATTGAAGGGACCGCGTAATATCGTCGTTATATCCGGTAGTCGTCACAGGTATAGGTAAAGATATATGTACAGACACAAGTTATATTCATTTTTTTGTTGAAAGTATTTGCAAATGTAGTTAATCATTGGCACATTTAAAATATTGTGTAATATTACTTTGCTTTAATTTGCCTTCTTCTTCAATTCTTCAAATCAACTTACTGTAAATTTTTAAGGATGGCTTATTAAACTTACTGTCAATTTATAAGGATGACTAATTACTCCCGATCATTATGGAGTTTGTTTCATTGCAATAGATCACTTAATAAAATTGAAAATTTACACAGTTTGTTTTGCACTGGGGTCACAGTTCACAGTTGTGAAAAAATAGACAAAAAAACAAAAATAGTTTTTTTTTTTAAATACGTTTTACATCGATAAAATTAGGTATAGTTACCCTCTTTTTCGTATGTGCACATTATAAAGACTCGCACTGTATATCGATAGCTTTTTATAATGTCAATAGAGACGCCATTTTTTTAGGCCGACAGTCAATGTCCCGTTTCTCCACCTGCAGCTGGCAATACTACCAACTTCTATAATTAGAAATGCTATCAGCGCATAATAAAAATAACCACTTGAACATGTCATCATGGCTTTTTATATCATAATATATTCTCTTCGTAACCTTGTCTCTTGTATTTAGGTCATCATGTCAGATTCCTCTGTGTTTCTTCAACGGACAAGGTCTTCGTGACTTTTCTTTAAAAATATTTGTTTGGGGATGTCCATGAGTTACCTAAATAATTTGGACGGCAACTGTAACTCATTTTTGTAATGCTTGATGATTCACGCATATGTGAAATTGTGAACCTCTTAACTGCTGCAAAATAATGGTCTGCGTATTTTATTCTTAACACAAAAACAACAAAACTACGTGTGCATGACTAAACGGTACATGGTTTTACGAGTAAGTATCTATAGTTTTCTGTGTATTAATAAACATCCGCGAATTGCTACATATATAAAATATCGAATGTAACTCTTAAAATTGAGATCTGGAAACTATGCACCCCTTTTGACGACCTCTGCGAATTGCAATATTATATAATATCGAAATATAACTCTTCAAACTTAATTCTTGAAACGATGAGCTCCTTTTACGACCAATTCAGCGTTATCGACTAGAGCGTGATGATTTTCGTTCAATACTCAGAAAAAAAATTGCGCTTACAAAAAAATCAGACCTTGATCCATATGATGTTACAAAAATAAAAAATAGGACATATTATATTGATGCAGGATTTTGTTAAAAGGGCGTGTCAGATAGCAACGTCTTTTGAAGTAGCAGTAACATAAAAAAAAACAAAGCCGCAATTAAATACGATACGACGCGACAACCCGCTATGTAGGCTCCTAAAGCAAAGAAATAAACAAGTCGCAGAAAAACGCAAAAAGTTCAAGTGTCCGTCCAGCACAAGTTTTCAAATCTATCACGCATGCTCAAACACATTCATACAGTAAACATTCGAAATTATTTTTTATTTATAAAATACTAGCTGTCTTCCTCGGCTTTGCTGCGGTCAACTGGCAACTTTCTTAATTTTTCTTTCATAAGAGCCTTCTCTTCACAATAACAAACACAATAAAACAAAAGGAACGAAATGGGCCCAAGAGTTCACGAGTGTTGCCGTGACCCAGGGAAATAGAGATTAATTTTTATATAGGTAGGTATATAAAAGAATATACATGTAGATAGATAGATTATGAGATAACAATATAAATGTCATAGTTCCATATATTTTTAGAGCCTCTGAGTTAGACATTATTTACTATCAATCTGTAAGGATTCTCTAGAAGTTATCAAACACTGATAAGAACCAAGAACAAGAAATAAAAATTTTAGTGTATTGTTTTAAATATAAAGTACGGTCTTAACCGCAATTTAACATAGTAGTTAATTAGTCATAAATCTCATAAGCGAAGGAAAAATACGATATATCGGATCTGGATTTCAAAGAAGAAGAGTTGTTTCTTGGAATTTAGTAAAATAAATGAAGAAGGCTTGAAACAAAATACTCTATAGCAAACTACAAATGAAAAAAGATTTGTTGTTTACTTTTAACCAATGATTTTTTCAAATACTGGTAGCTCGCAAAAAACAAAATAGTTTTGACAGACGTCACAAAAAGGCGGGAAGTGATTTTTTGAAAAAAGTAACCGTTTCAATTTTTTTTCTACTTTTGGAAAAGTTTAGTTTCCTTCGGTTAGGTAAGTTAACGAAGTGTTTTTGCTAGATAACACGGCAGTAAATTTATTAGGTATATAATTTAATTAACGTATAAAAGTGGTCAAGTACCTAAGTGAAACAGTTTCGGATCAGTTTCAGATTCATAACTGCATCTAAATTCAAGTCACGTCGCCCAAAAGCCAGAACAAATAACATAGGAAATGTAAAGCATTGGTTAAGTCGAAACTGGCGATAACCGGCCTGACGGATGGGGTGATTTGGGGTGGTAACTGCGAACTACTCCTCGCCCCCATGCACCGCTATTCTCCCCGTCAACAAAGCGCCACATAATTTGAATGAAAATACTTAAATGAATTTTAACAAAATTTACGTTTTTTTTTCTTCTGTTTGCTACAACCCCATGTTCTTTTAAATTGAATATTAGTGCGGTTATGTATGATAGTAGTGCGGTAATTTGGTTTTTGCATACGAGTAGACGAATGTAAGCCCAAGACGAGGGCTTACCATAGTTACGAGTTAGAAAATTCCAATATCCGCCAGTGTGTCATACAAAGTTTTACAACCGATTTGCGAAGAAAAAAACATATAATAAATAAGGGAAACAGTACAAAAATAATAGGTAATGAGACAAACTTTTTGTTTTTTATAAGATATCGGTCGGAAAGTCGCAACGGCTCGAATTTGCATTTTAAGTTAGAGCTACATCGATCGTCGTCTCATCTTTCTTCATTTTCTCTTTAGTATTAAATTGAGTTGAGAAGGTTCAATCATTCAGCTTATTAACTGTTATCTTTCACTATTTTGATTTTATTTCATTAAAAAAAAACTGAATTTCAAAATACTTGAAATGAATATCTAACCATAAGTTTTCGGATGTTCCATTTTTGATATAGTTGAAAAGTATCTACTTAATATGAATGAGCTTTAGTTTTACGTGGTGGTAATTTTTAGGGTACCGTAGCCAAATGGCAAAAAACGGAACCCTTAAGGATTCGTCATGTCTGTCTGTCTGCCTGCCTGTCTGTCCGTCCGTATGTCACAGCCACTTTTTTCTGAAGCTATAAGAACTATGCTGTTGAAACATGGTAAGTAGATGTATTCTGTGAACCGCATTAAGAGTTTCACACAAAAATAGAATAACAAAACAATTAATTTTGGGGGTTCCCCATACTTAGAACTGAAACTCAATTTTTTTATATTCAAACCCAATACGTGTGGGATATCTATGGATAAGTCTTCAAAAACGATATTGAGGTTTCTAATATATTTTATCCTAAACTGAATAGTTTGCGCGAGCAACACTTCCAAAGTGGTAAAATATGTGTCCCCTGTAACTTCTAAAATAAGAGAATGATAAAACTAAAAAAAATATATGATAATAATAATTTTCGGTGGAAGTTTAAATGGTAATGTATTATCAATGTATATTATACGTATTGTGAAAATCCTTGGTGATATTCTTGTACCAATATTTTTTTTACGAAATAAAAACAACCGTAAAGGATACGCAAAGGAACTCAGGTGACAGTACCTATTTTACTCAAAGAGAAATAAAGGCTTTATAGTCGATGATTTTACTGCACGTTCCATTATTTGGTGCGTAATTTTTAACTATCGAACAATGTATACAGGCATCGTAAATGCATTTTTTAACAAGTGTGTTGTGAACGTTTTTAACAGCTTTTTCTTCAGCTTTATGTGTCAGCCTACCAATCCAAAAGAACCGTTAATTTTTTCGGTAACATAGTTATTATGAGCATTATAAGTAGCAGTTATCATAGTTAATTTATGAGCGCACCGAGCTTTTGGTTTAGGTATTCCATACGGTCCGTGTATGTGCACGTAAACGCAAGCGAAAAACGTGTTAAGCGCCAGACACAGTAAAATGTCATACAGCCGAAAGGACTACAACAGATAGGGAGAATGCGAGGCGGTTCTACCTACAATGGAAGGAACGTGCCCTAATAGTGTTACATTCGTATTTAGGGTTCCGTACCCAAAGGGTAAACACGGGACCCTATTACTAAGATTTCGCTGTCTGTCCGTCCGTCCGTCTGTCTGTCACCAAGCTGTATCTCAAGAACCGCGATAGCTAGACAGTTGAAATTTTCACAAATTATGTATTTCTGTTGCCGCTATAACAACAAATACTAACAACAAAATAAAATAAATATTTAAGGGGGGCTCCCATACAACAAACTCGATTTTTTTGCACGCGCACTTTGCCGGTTTTTTATAAAACCATTACACATTTTGAAAATGTCACTGTAAATATTATATAAAACATGTTATTTTGTTATTATTCAAAAATTAATTACCTTCCGTGAAGTATTTACCTAGTACTGAGAGTATAAATAATATTGTATTTTTAGAGATAACTTTAATTATTTTTTTGTATCGAGGAAAATACAAGTAAGTAGGTAGTCGTTTTTTTTAAAGTGTATGATTAATAG
The DNA here is from genome assembly GCA_963859965.1 of Ceramica pisi. NCBI lineage: Eukaryota > Metazoa > Arthropoda > Insecta > Lepidoptera > Noctuidae > Ceramica > Ceramica pisi. The sequence goes on along the minus strand of OY982527.1, from coordinate 35,238,714 downwards.
AGTGTATCCTACATATTAACTACTATTAATAACGACACAGCACTGGATCAACCGAAAGCCAATTACGTCGTTTTCTCGGTGCCCCTTAAGCTTCAAACAGTTCAAGGATTCACTTCCAGAATTTCTCGCGACCAACTAACAATTTGAAACATCAGGTTAGAACAGTATAGTTTACGATGTTTTCTTGTAAAGTACCACTTTAAACCCAAAGATTTTCGAATAGCAGGTATTTACAAAAACGGGGCTGAAGGCTGAGCCCACGTCCGATAATCGGCGACTTATTTTTTGTAGGTGAAAATGATGCGTGTTGATTGTAAAAAAGTCTTAATTAATTAGTTAATCCTAATTTTTACCTAGTTAGGATGGTCGGGCCGATATTTGCCCGATCATCGGTACTACAAAAAGTCTGACATAGCGATATTAAAAATTCAGTGTTGTACAGCAGGAGACAGCGTTGTAACTAGACGCAGCTTGTAGAAAGCCGAGCGACGCCCCGTGTGAGTTTTTAGGAACGGCAATCTGTCGAAAGATTGAGAGATTGATATCGACATGAGGGCCTAACACGAATATTTTTGACGTATAGTAACGTAACGTAAAATTTTACCATAGCTACAATACTCGTTTTGCACATAATATTTATTTGAATTAGATACTACATTAATATTTTTAAACTAGCTGACCCGGCGAACTTCGTTCCGCCTTCCAGTCAATTCCTTGTTTTTATTTTAAAATAAACGTAGCCTAAGTTACTCCTTATTACATCAGCTACCTGCCAATAAAAGTCCCGTCAAAATCGGTCCAGCCATTTCAGAGATTAGCCGGAACAAACAGACAGACAGACAGACAGACAAACATTGTAATAAATGTTATTTTGGGTTATGTACCGTATCAATATTCATATAAAATCGGCCAAGTGCGAGTCGGACTTGCGCACCGAGGGTTCCGTACAAACCATTAGGTATTAAATTTGCAGAAGTTGCGATTTACGATTTATGACGTATTAAAAAAAAAACTACTCACTAGATCTCGTTCAAACCAATTTTCGCTGGTAGTTTCCATGGTAATGTACATCATATATTTTTTTCAGTTTTATCATTCTCTTATTTTAGAAGTTAAAGGAGGGGGGGGCACACTTTTTACCACTTTGGAAGAGTCTCTCGCGCAAACTATTCAGTTTAGAAAAAAATGATATTAGAAACCTCAACATCATTTTTGAAGACCTATCCATAGACACACAAATGGGTTTGATGAAAAAAAAAAATTAGTTTCAGTTCTAAGTATGGGGACCCCCAAAATTTATTGTTTTTTTTCTATTCTTGGAATACATCTACTTACCAAATTTCAACAGCATAACTCTTATAGTTTCGGAGAAAAGTGGCTGTGACATACGGACGGACGGACAGACAGACAGACAGACAGACATGACGAATCTATATGGGTTCCATTTTTGCCATTTGGCTACGGAACCCTAAAAACGGTTATTTCAATATTACAAACACTCCAATTTTATTTACATGTATAGATGTATAAATGATATAAATTTAGTAAGGTAAACGTACCAATACTCGTCGGATTTCGGAAATCACTGACTTTGAAGCAGTACTGTGTGTTAAATATTCAATAGACAATGACAATTTTTGCATGACGTGTTAGAGAATTTATTCGTTATTCTAAGTAACTAAGTTTTTTTGATCATTTTGATGGGTATAAGTACTTATTAAGGCAAAAGTAAAAAAAGGGCGATTTGTACCAATAGTCGTCTGATTTGTACGGATACTCGTCAAATATTCCCAGTACTCGTCAACTTTTAATGCTAATATAAACTCTCTGCTCTTGAACATAAAGTTCAAGATAAGTACATTTTTTTGTGCTTGAATTTGTTAAATATGCTTGTGCCTTTGAAACAATAGGTAGATAGATAGAAAACCAAATCCTTATTTAGAATAGCAGGTTGTAATCTGTTAGAAGAGCAGGTATTCAATAAAAGAGATAGTTGCATTTTAATTTATATTCCTAAAAACTTGGAATCACAAAATCAGTCTATAAAATATATGTTATATTTCTTAATCATGCAGTCATGTGCATAGTATAGCAAATGAAACTCCGGACTTTGCCAACATAACACGTATTTTTATTAAAATGACAAAAAAATGGATATATAAAAGGTACAAAAAGACAACAACAAAAAGGATAAAAAAAAACAGTGGTGCTGGTGAATCTTAATATAAAATGGACAGGATTTTTTTTATAAAAAGGGAACCTAGGCACGGTTCTTTAAATTTAATAGGTAACGTAAAAATACCCTGAAATTGTGGTTACAACCAAAAATGGCCTAGGAGCTACTCATCAAATTGCCTTGAGAATGCGGCGCTACGTTGGCTTTGTAACTCCTAGACAATATGTTTAATGGAAAAAAAAAGAACTTAAGCTAAATATAAAACTGCAGTAGAATAATTAATCTATCTTCCTATATATTTATTTAGGAGCACGACGAATACGGGACCAAGCGGCTCTAGTCTATCCTGGGCCTGGGACCGATACCGTCGTCTGATCGATATCGGTACTCTGTAGATATATGAACACTTTTATAATATTTTATGAAACCATATTTATGATTATTCGATAGCACAAGGTATCCGGTAGATCAACAAACATTGATATGTAAATTTAGTTATAATTTCAGGAAATAAAAAAATCGGAAAACTAAGTTCATGAAAGATTCAACAGCCACTGATATGCCATAGCTATCAAATTTTCAAATAATTTTTCATTGGTCTAAATTCAAATTAGCTCTCAGAAAAAGACAAAAATCTGCTCAGAGGTAAAATTCAAAAAGGTGGAATGTCGCCATAACTTTAAGCTGCATCTACAATGCTGCAATATGTAGCACGAGTAAATTTATTATGTGTCTAAAATACTTCAATTGTAAAATCAGTTCTCTTAGACCTACCTTATAAAATAATCAGTTTTAACAAAAAATGATATCCACATTCGTTTATATAAATTTCCGAGAAATAATTACTAACATTCATAAATATGGTAAGATTGTCATTCATCAAAACTTATGAACTCAGCAGCCGACTAAACTACGCCCTTTAATCTTGTAATTTAATGTGGTCCTCGGCACTTTAAATTTTCTTGCTGCATCTGATGTTGTGGCCCCTTGATCTACAGCTTCTATGGCTTTTAAAAGGTCCTCTTGCTTGTAGTTTCTTTCAGTCATGATCTGTAATTAAAATTACGATCATGCAATCACTAGGTAACATACAATGTTAAATAAAAAAATCTTAAGATTACTCTTTACCCATCAATATCGAATACGACAAGCAAAGAAGTGGCAGCGATGGAACCTATGTCATCTTAGTTATAAAACCGATTTTAATATTATACAGGCGCTATTAAGGCACTTTAGAGATACGCGGTACAATACGCGTGACGACATGCAGATATTTCGAACAAAAAGCATAGTGTAAGAGCAGTCAATTTTTGCTTGCGACGAATTATTGTAATCCAAGCATAATAGAAGCAAAGGCAAGTGGAAGACCTACTTATACCCAAAGCGGTAGATATGTATCGCGTGTCCTGAATCGAATGGCGGAGGTCTATAGCGGCCATGCGGCCAATATATAGGTACCTACCTAACAAAAAACGCACGTAGAAAGTGCATATAGGAAACAGGGGGTTTTAACCATTAAGAAGCAAAATATTAAAATCGAATAACATGACTGTGTGTAACTGTGTACGTGCATCTACATAGAACCAGGGGCCCGAGTCTGCTATTACAATAGTGTCAGAATGGTCGATCAATGATTTCAAAATGGTTGATTTTGACAAGTTTGGTAATCTACTAACATAATGGCATCATAATAGCGTCATTATGACATTCCAATGATCAACCACTGACACGCCATTGAAAGAAAGCCATATGAATGGTAATCTCGTACATAATGACAGATTTAGTATTGACGAACTTCTCACTACTTCAGATTGCTTATAACACTAATAAATAATATGTAAAACTAAATATAAATAAAATCTGGCATGAGTAAATGCTCAAATTTAGCTCGGTTTTATAATAATGGCAATACGTACCGCAATTCTGTTACGAGACCATTGACGTGCCAGTGACCATGACATTATGAATTTAGCAGATTACGAACTTTTAGCAAAATGACAATGGCATGACAATGACATCGTGTCGGAATGACAAATTTATAAAAAGCAGACTCGGGCCCCTGCACAGTAAAATACACCTCTAAGAAAAAGCTTAAAAGAAACGCAGTTTTATCAACAAATGTAGTCTAAACCTAAAATATGTTTGTACTAGAGAGTTAACAATTTTGTAAAAGTCCCGATATTAGCTATTTATTCGCATTTTGTACTGTAAAACACAAAATATCTTCATTATGACGAGTTTATGTGCAACTTTTGAGCATGTCCCAGAAGTCGTCATAATAATTCTAAAAATGACGGGTTTTGGGTCAATCGGGAGTTTTAAAGTACCAATAGATGTCTCATTAAAAAAAAATATCTTCTATGTTAAAAGTATTCCAAATTTCATATTATATCGTTAGCAAATAAACTTAACTAACTTATTAAACAAAGAAACTTACCGCAGACCCCACTGGAGTTATGTAAATCAAAACACAAAACCACGTGCTGAGTTTCACGTTTGACAGCTGAACTTCACGAAAAAACGATTTTTTTTGGGCACACAAGTTTCGACTAACATATCTCCGACGCCATGACTGTTAAAACTCAGTATTGTCGTTTCAATTGTGCAATATGTTACCAACAATATGTTGCCATATAAACCGGCCCATTTTAAGTTCAGTAGAAAAAAATATACAAGTTTTTAGATTAATTGTCGACTATTGGGGCATGACGACTTCACCCGCGTTTACCTATGTCCCATAAAATTAAACCAAAATACTATGGGATTGTAGGACACACTACAACAGGTTCACATTCAAAATTCACTCACGTTAACGTTACTACACGTCAAAATATTCGTGCTAGCCCCTAGTGTCCAAGAAAAATAGCGGTGTATTAATGGACATATATTTTTTGAATAAGCTTAGTGAGTGCTGTATGTTATATGGATCTGCACATGGATTTCGCCGAGCTGATTCACTACTAAAAATCCATAAACATAGCACGTATTTTATAAAAAGCATGGTGCTAAAGACATTTTATATAACAAGCTCAATGTTTAGTGATTTTTAAAAGGGTTCAACGTAAATATTTTTAAATGTTGTGAATTATGTAGAGGTAGTATTTGAAACATATCGACAAAATCAATGTAATGGACAGTCGGTGTTATAGAACTGTGTAAGTGAGGATAGACTTGAGGATACAAAAAACCGGCCAAGTGCGAGTCGGGCTCGCACACGAAGGGTTCCTTCGAAATTTTATTATATGTTGTTGCAATAAAAATACACATTCTGTGAAAATTTCAACTGTCTACCTATTACGGTTCTTGAGATGCAGCCCGCTGTCAGACAGACGGACGAACGGACGGACGGAAGGATAGCGAAGGCTTATTAATAGGGTTCCGTTAGTTACCGAACCCTTAAAATAGAAGCGGTTATATTATTAAGGGCTGATTTTTCCAACGCCTGATAACTATCTGGCGTTGGAAAAATCAGCCCTTAATAATTCTAATTACTATTATTTCTTAATTTTTATCGGAGGAATAATTTTGAATTATTGACAGTTCTTCCATACAAAAACTGTCAAACGTTAAATTTATTCCACGAATAAGAGTTATCTGGCGTTGGACAAATCAGCCCTAAGGGAATTTAATTCTCAAAAACTCAATAAAAAAAAAATCTCGCGATTAGTCAGTACAATTTATCGAGAGCGCACATAAATGTATGCAGCAGTCGATTTTTTTCGCAATTCATGTGTTGGTCCCATAGTAATAGTTGTTCAAAATGATGAGTAATATAACCCCTTAAGAGGTATTGTGTTTAGTCTGAGCGCCTATTCTACTAATTTTTACATTCGCATCTCAATCGCAACCAGTCAAAAATGTATAAAAATTAAGGCTTTTTTGACAGTTTGCGATTGACATGCGAATGCGAAAAATGTTTAAAAATTAGTAGAATTGGCCCTCTGTTGTATTTGTCCCGTACATCAGACTCATGTACACAATTCTAGGTAACAGCTAGTCTTTCTATACCAACTTTACAAAATAAACCTCATGCTGGAAATAAATTGAATTTCTCGTACGTTATTGTGAGGTAATTTTCCCACAGCCTTACCGAGAACAGTTGCAGTGTTTTGTAAATATCATTTCATTATTAGATGGTAGGTATGTAAACATGGGCGTTCATGTGGTTGAAAGTAGCACTTGAGAACGTGCAACCTGTACCTACCTATGGCACAGGACTGTCGACGGCGATACGGGGTGATATTAAAGTATTGAATAATAAGCATAGTTCTGATGCTGTATGCAATGCTGGAGACTACTCGTATAAACGTTATTCTATTCTGTTCTATACTAAATACTAATTCAGAATTTACAAAGAAATAATAATATAAACTTTTCCCGGGATAAAAAGTAGGTATCCAATGTGTTATTCCAGATTACAATTTATAATAAACAAGCTGACCCACGCAACTTCGTCTGCGTCACATTTTCCATTAAGAGGGCTTTCACATTTTTTCTTGAATTTTAGCGTTTTATTTGAATTTTGATGTGTGATTTTGCTTTAGATTATATAGCCTTAAAAATGCCTAAGATAGTTTGATCATTTATCTTGGGAGTGTTCTAAATAAATATTTCAATTTGTTCACGTACATCAGTAAAATCCTTGACTCCGCAAAGGATGTTTCACAAAACGTTGCTTTAGGGTATCTTTTGATACCTTGGTACACCGAAGATATTATAATTTAATCATTTATAAAAATGTCCACGGTACAACTGTCTCTTCTACTTTGGAATGCTCAAATCAATTTATTACGATTCATACAGTAATACACCAAAAATAATTCTGTAAAACTGAGAGTTATTGACAATTTTCCGTACGACCCTATAATTTTTATCTATGAAATTATAATCAAAATTCAAATAAAAAATATTTAATAATTAAGGTGGTATTGCTATATTGCTTGAAAAAAAAATTGGTCTAAAGTAAAGTAAATATTTTTAAATAATTGTCGAAAATCAATATAATCTTGTGACGCGCGGTATTCAACTTTAGTCAACCTGAGCAATTCGATTTTGTAAGAGCGCTTTGACAAAACTGTCTTAGGCATATTTTTATTTTTTTTAAGGCTATATCTAAAGCAAAATCACACATCAGAATTCGAATAAAACGCTAAAATTCAAGAAAAAATGTGAAAGCGCTCGAATTCTTAATGCTCGGCTCCTTTTAGTCTTAGCGTGATGATATGTAGCCTATATCCTTCCTCGATATATGGGCTATCTAATACTGAAAGAATTTTTCAAATCGGACCAGTAGTTCCTAAGATTACCCCCTACATACAAACTTACAAACAAATTTACCTCTTTATATATTAGTATAGATTAATATAGATATATTATTTGGCGCAGCGGTTTACCTCTGCGCCGGTATACCTACATAGTGGTAGCCCAAAAGCGAACATCCCCTTTCATTTTCGTCTTAATAGCTACAGATCAATGCTGGTTCAGAGTTGATTGGGAATATTTTGGCAGTGACTGGTAGCGTGATGAGCTTTCGGATTGTGGCCGTTTTAGACCCGCTGTTCAGGCGTGATAAACCATTTCGGTCTAGGCTTCTGTACATCTAGTCAGTGCATGTCGAGATGACAATCATTCTGCAACTGTTGGTCGAAATAGTGTTTGATCGACCAAATGATTGTCGAGATTGCCTCCAGTAGAGGTAAACTCCATCAGCTAACCGTTTTGTCGGTCGACTGAAGATCAGTAAAATGATCTGTCGATTTAGCGTTCGTCAGGATTTTGCTTGTTGAATAGTGTGGTACAATCGCTCGTATTTTGGCATTGTCGTCAATGTGGAAATATGTCTTTCTACTACTGTGGCCTGGCCCGAATATACTTTAAATTGACGATAGCTTTTTAAATAATAAAGTTGACAAAACCATCCTTAATTACACCATAGTTTTGTCTGGCGTTGACAGTTATATTTATTGTTACCACAGTTCTGTCTATTATCATTGACACAAGTATTTCATGGGCCAAAAAATCAGCTCACCAATTCGCACTATCCGTACGAAACGTCTTTTATAATATGCACAGCAAAAGATTGGTGCTCTCTGCTTGCGTCTGTGTTTCCGAACGCATTCAACCCTGATCTCTTCAAAGTTAGAGTGAACAATCTTTCTTTTGGGTAAGCTCATTGCATGGTCGACTTTGTCTCTGTCACTTCTGACTCAGAGTCAAGAGCATCCAAAATAATAAAAAATCGGACAAGTTCGAGTCGAATTCGCCCACTGGGTGTTCCATATTTATATAGATATTATAAAAAGTTCAAGAATCGAGTCTCACAGTTTTTTCCGAGCTTATCCCTTTAAATTAAGACTATATCATTTATGATTAAATGTATAAGTTTCAAACTTTTCCCAATACTTGTAGTATGAGACGATATTATACCTACTTGCCAAATTTAAGAGTGTCGATATATACGGTTTATGCGACATATAGGGTAGGTACGGCCGATTTTTAATTTATTACATTAATTAAAAAGTTAGATTTTTCACAGCCTCAAGGGACTGTAGACTTGAGAATATGGTTTTAATTTCAATATACCTGCACGTGTTCCCGAGAATGAGTAAGTCTTAAGAGCGTGTATTCCGTCCACTAGCGCCGCCAATCGTTTTTTATTATTTGTGGTAAATTTAAGACACGTAGATAAAAAACCGCTCTGTAGTGCACTGAAGAAATGTATTTATTATGTTTTGAGAGTTATGTTTTGTACTTTAGAACATAAATAGTTGCCAAAGTCGATATTTTTGCTAAAAGTGGCCACTTTTTGCAATAATTGCCGTTTTGGCTATTTAGCCATGAGTTATGTATTAAAAATAGCTGTAAAAAAATAATAGATACATTTCTTCAGTGCACTACAGAGCGGTTTTTTATCTACGTGTCTTAAATTTACCACAATTAATAAAAAACGATTGGCGGCGCTAGTGGACGGAATACACGCTCTTAAGACCATGAACGATCTACAGACAGCGAAGGTCTCAAGATGGAATAGTACAAAAAAAGATCATATTTAAACAAGTCACTCGGGCACTCGGACCCCAAGATTCAAGAGTTTCAACCCCAAACGGCTCGAAAATATAACTTCCAACGAGGTTATTATATTTCCGCCGCTTGAGGTTCTCTGCAGCCTAATGTTTAATTCTGAAGAAAATAATTCCTTTTACCCATTCTCGACATACCAAAAAAGTTTTCGAGCTAATTATTTTTTCATTGCTTTGATTAAAACAAACGAGTTTAGGTAAAAAAAAATCCGTGAACCTGTTCTGGAAAATGTCTTTAATTTTGTTTTTACTAGGAGTGCCAACATCAAGTACCTACACGATTCAAGAATAAAGTCTGAGTTAGGATTTTTTGCAAGATTCAAAGCTAATTTGCCTTGACTAAGAATTGCACTGCAGAACATTATTCGCAGAACGAAAACAAATCAGGTGTTTGTTCTCGCTAGGATATTGCGAATTGTTCAGAATCCTATTACTGACTGCAGGCACCATTATTTAAAAGGGGAAGTCTGAGGGGCGACAACGGACGGATTAGCGGTACTTATCTCATAGACACAAGAGCTGGGTGCATGTTCAGATAAGGCTAATCAGAAGCGAGTTGTAGGATATGAAAAGGCTTTTGTAAATATCTCGGCTTTGCGCGTACCCCTACGTTCGTCGTACTGACTGTTTTTTGCTATTGACATTTTGTGTGTGTGTAATATTACTCTAATCGAGGTGATATGGTTAATGTTAAAGATTATCAAATCTTCGATACTTACAGTAACGCAACAATAAATACAAGTTAAAAATGAGTTTCGTTGTTCATTTCATTGCGTTCTCAACGCTTTATTTTCGAGCAGACGATTTTCTAAGTTTCATATAATAGGGTATTTTTATATAAAGTACCTAGCATACTAGCATATGAATAAATAAAACGATCAGAGGGCCTAGCATAATCGCATAATTATATTTATTTGAGTTGGAGGACTGGACTATATTCATATTTTTATACGATACAATTTCTGTAAGTCGCATAAAATAGGCTATAATTCTATGGGGTTGAATTTTTAAACTCAAAATTCACTCAGAGACCCACTGCGGCGCATGCTGCACGGGCACGCCGCGTATTTTAGTTGCGTGGATTCATTTGTTTGATAACGTGGGTCTACGTTTTCACGGCAGTTCACACTATTCATGCCTCCGTTCCAAAAGGCGTATCTCAAAACTGTGCTGCGATACAGTAGTACTTAGTTGTGGGTTAATATTTGTGCACATCGTGTACCACATGCAGCAATAGTGCAGTGCAGAATTGTATGTATGATTGTCCCTAGCTCAGAAGGATTCTTATTTTTAAGAAGCCGTACCTATTCTCAACACAGTAGCGACCTTCAATAAAAATACTCTAATTTCCAATAATTAGTTTTGGACTAGTATTAAATTTTCTGCTGTTGTAAGAAAAAGGGATTACACAAGACGAAGTATCCGATTTCTGAAACGAAAATGGTTTATTGTTTTAAACTTTCATGGTCACTTACATTAGAATAGTAAATAACAAGATTGCTTAAAAAATGGAAAATGGTTTACTTGTTTTGTGTCGATAGTACGTCCTTTTTTTCTATCATGGTAGATTTATGGTCGCTAAGATGATATTCCGACTTGATTTTCAACGCTTATTAAGTACGAGAATTTTATTGGTCCTCTGATATGCAGTGCTTGTATAAAAAGGCCATAATATTAACTGTGTACAATTCAAATCACGCAATTCGTTTGTCTGACAGTTTTACATCATTAATTTTTTTGGGGGCCGAGTCACCCGCGTCCGTAGGAGAATACCCTTCAGCGAATCCCAGCATGTGGTCCCCGGGTGGTGCTAAATAGGTGACACTAACCGCCTCCGTGGTCTAGTGGTTATACCACCTGATTCAGACCCAGAGGTCCCGGGTTCGATTCCCAGAGGAGGCAATTTTTTTTGCTCGGTTTGGTTGGTGGTAGGACTTGTTCTAAGTCCGCCTGGCGAGCTACCACCATCATGTCTAAGTCTGTCGCCATAACAACTATGTTAACAGCATTGTTGTGTTCCGGCAGTTAGAGGTATGATAGCCAGTTCCACTGCGTAAGAGGATTCCGGGTGAAACTCGCTTCCATTTCCGGCCTAATCATCACTTACCTTCAGGTGAGATTTGGGCCAAGAGTTTCCCCGTTATGTATATAAAAAAAAATGAATCTCTATTATATGAGTCTATTAAATGGGCCTTTTTAGACCCGCTGTTTGAAATACAAGACAAAAACAGCACGCATTCACGGTAAGATAATAACTATTATACGCAAGAGTAAACATTTTATTACTGCTTTCGTCACGGCATCCACTCTCGATGCCAAGTAATGTTATGACAAAAATACTGAATGACGCGCAAAGAGCAGTTATAAAGAAACTTTAGAATTCTTTATTGTATATAAACATTATGCGTAACTACTGAAGAATTTTATCATCAGGATTTTATATAAACGTTGGGGTACGGAACCCTAAAAAGTATCAATCATTATAGTTAGGTGGGTAGGTACTAACTAATACTTCCTAATATATGTACCTACCTATGACACATTTAATTTATTTATATTCGTGCGATGTTTTTGTTAGTAAACAAAGTAAACAAATATTTGGTGTTCCGTTTTTGACACTGATGATTATTGCGTTAGTGCCCGCGGGGTATCGAGCGTCCGCCGCCGCGTAAAACAATTATGTCATATTGGGAAATAAATACACAAACTTTTTAACAATTTAACGCTCTCTAGGGTAGCAAATAACTTTATAAATTTATAACGTGTACCTATTACCGCTATTCATTAAAGATTTAATGAAATACAAGTATTTAAATCAAAAGTTTTACATCTAATAACATGGCAATAACGAAATGCGACATATCTCATTCAAAACTTCGGTCAATGTGACGTCATCGTTCACGCGATCAAGGCATCAAGTACAGCTAGGTGAGGAGCTGAACTTGGTTACTGAGATACTGTATTTATTTGTCTAATTATAAGGAATAATCTTGAGATGCTGATGTCGTCATGATGGCGTATCAAATGATAACGCACTTGAGTACGTTGTTGAGAGACGTTTATTAATACGGGTCTAAGACTCCGCTGTCCGTCCGCCAGGCTGTATCTCATGAACCGTGATAGTAAGACAGTTGAAATTTTACCTGATGATGTATTTCTGTTGCCGCTATAACAAGAAATACTTAAAAACAGAATAAAATAAATGTTTAAGTGGGCTCCCATACAACAAACGTGATTTTTTTGCCATTTTCATAGATAATTTATTTAAACCACCCCCCTATCGAATGATTCAAAACACAACCAATTTTAAGAATAAATGCAAAATATTCGTATTCGATTGTCAAAAAATGGCACTAAGCTTTTATAAAAGATGCCCATTATAGTTTCTTTCAGGTTATATCTTTCATTTTCTTTTTCTTTCCTTTTAAATGACCAATTCGTGTCCACAGACTAAAAAACCTTATAACTAATTAAATAGTGTTGATGTATGATCATTAAAACAACTATCATTTTAACCGTTTTTGAAGAATGTACTGTTTTCTTTTTTCCTTTTTGTAAACAGGAGTCAAAGGTTTAAGCTGAAAACCAGCGCTTAGCAACCCACTAGGGCACCTAAGCATAATGCTGACGCTTGAACCTTTTGCTTCCGGTATTATAGTTTTGTGTATGTACTAATACTACTAGCTGTAATACTGGAGACAATAAACGTTATTCTATTCTATAAACTTTATGCACAATGGTGCTACATGGGTGGACTTAATGCAAGAGGGCATTCTCTACCAGTCAACCTTTGAGTTAAAAAGACTTCACTAATGGTATGGAACCCTTCAAGCGCGAGTCCGATTCGCACTTTGCCGGTTTTTCGTTTACGAGAAAAATTAAAAAATACAAGTCCAATATTTTTTGGAAATCTATAAAATTATGTAATCTATATTGTATATATAAATTACCCTAGTATGGAATAGCACGAACTCCTCTTAGCAGGTCTAAAAAGGCCACTTAGAAGAATCAGCCAGCACATCAAGTTACTCGAAACTCTAAAATTCTCTCAATCAACCTTGAACCTAATGCTTAAGCGATAAAGATGAAAATTAAATTGATAGATTTTTGTATGAGTCACATTACGATCCAAACATGATTCTGCTAAAGTGGCTTTTTTAGACCCGGTGAGAACCACACCGTAGGAGCCATATTGATAGTACATTGAATTTTTTTTATCATCGCCCGACATAGATATGCAGCGGCCTTTACATCTGCAGTATGTGGCCAGTTATTTATAAAACACGCCTGCCTGACTATTTTTAACTGCCACTAAAATCATTTTGGAACATTTTCGCTGCACTTGCTTTGGCTAGCAGATTTGCTGTCCTCTTACTGCTATGTTAGAACTAGGCATAAGCCATATAAGTGACGATGGTAGTAGAGGGGCAATTTCTCCGATATTCGAATTTCAGTCTTAAACTGTCAAAAATTGGGTTAGATTTTAGGTTTTGTTTGTCGCTGAGCTATATGGATGCGTCCCAGTCCTACATAGCTTCAACGTTTGGTTACGTTTGAACTTTGTTTTTTTTGACGCAATATTTTACAATCTTAATGAGTTTGCCATTTCCCGGTGACATAATACAACGTGTAACAGAATAAATGCAATACAAAGGGGTCACTGTACTCAAAATTTTGGAGCAACTTGTACTAATTTCTTTCACGTTTTCGGCGTTGTTATTTTAGTTAAAGTTGTTCATAATGATGAGCACGATGACCATTTTTTCAGGTACTGTGTTCAGTGGCGGGGCAAGACTACAATTTGATGTGGGCAATATTGACAATTAGCGAGTCCTTTTAGGTCCTACCTAAGAATAGAGTGTGATTTTTTGAAGTTTTCAGAGGTTGGTTTCTACGATTGAGGGTGAGATGTGGCAAAGTCAATCGTACCTACCCCGCCACGAGTAGATTGATTTTCTTTTGACTTTTTGTGCAAAAATAGCCGAAGGCCGAAGGCGGTGGCCCATGTCGCACACGCCTTGCTCCGCCTCTGAATGACTTTATTGTGTTACACGTTGTATAGGTATGTACGTGTGTTGTCGGCTATCTCATGAAGAGCAAAGAACAGTTGCATGAGCAGTTGTATGTTTTTGCAGAGTGTGCATTACTAAAGGCGCTATACTAAAAGTAAGAGCCCCAAATGAAACGAACGATCGAGTGGAGTTTGAAAATAATTTGTTAAGTTTTTGTTAAAGAAAAGTTCCATCTAAAACCTAAGAAATTTATTATCTATACCGTTGTTTCTGAACTAAATAGGTACTTTTGAGTTTATAGTTCTATTGGAAAAACGGAGAAATTTTAAACAATCATGTCAGTGGCCCATGTGATGCGGAGATTTTATGCAAATCTATTGGTTAAAATTTCTCTGTTTCTCCGCTCTGCTGCCTCGCTCCGCTGTAATGTACAGGCACCCTAAATGTGGCCGGAGGACATATGACGGAGCGTAGCGCAGAGCATTTTTCACTGTAGCAAACTATTATCGATATTGTCCTCATTGAAATAATATCTAAAATCAATTAACACAGGAATCAATTCCTGAAAAGCATCGAAGCGACTACATGCAACGTGAACGATCGATCGCATTTTGAATGCGATAGGAAGCGAGTATGAACGCGATTGCGCGAGCAAGCGAGCTACTTCGAGCGCATCCGCTTCCGGTCGTATAAGTTTGGATTCTAGGAAAATTGCAAAACGAATGACGACGGTGTGTTTAGTAAGCGCATTCTAGCGTATACTCGCGCATCCGCGCGCATTCTTGGGTAGAAATTCGCCCAATGGGGCACGCGTTTAGTAAACTTAATTTAAATATTTGTATGTGCGCTCTTATGTGGTGGCACATCCTAGCTACTCGCATAGAATGTTTTGGGAACATTTCTATTGTGCGTATAGCTATGGAGTCAAATGTCACTGGTATTCAGCTGAATCCGGTTTGACTGGAAGCCGACCCCAGTACAGATGGGAAAAGGCTAGGCAGATGACTGACTTAAGCCCATCCGTAAAAACTCAAAACTCAAGCATTTATTTCAATTAAAACATTTGACAGGTACATTTGAATTGTCAATGTCGGTCGGTCCAAAAAAGATGAAGCTATTTGCACTTCCAAAGCGTAGATTTCTATGGAGAAGAACGTGCAAAAAATTCCACGGACACTCTTTTAAAAATAATAAATTGTTACAAAGTTTTGTTACATCCCTTGAAATAATACACACATGTGAGAACGATGTAAACGACGAGCATGATCAATACTTCCGGAATAAAAAGGAACAATTCAAAGAAATAATTAAAATAAACCATGACAGCAGAGAAATGACCAGTCCCAATCGACGGTTTACGCCCGTTTACGAACATGACGCATGCGCCAGGCCCATTCGTCTCAACCACAATAGAGCCAAATGATCCAACGCATACGCCACCATCGGCTAGGCTTTTGAGTGAGCATGACACTATTCACATATTCCTCCTAATTAATGCCCTTTACGTTCCAGGAGCGCAGTGACTCTTCGAACAAATTCCGCAAACCACGGCTACTCCGTATCACAACCATTATGAATTTATGACAACAGGATTATTTTGTCAGTTACTGTCAAATCGTGTCGTCATTCATTCTTAGTTCGGGTTCGGGACTAATCGATAGTCCGTAGGAGATACAGAGTAGAATACACCCGCCACTAAGTGGGGTTAGAGATTAGACCTAGCAAGATCGCCAAAATTGTATGAAAATTGAGGCTTTTTTGATTGATAGCGAATGAGAATTCTTGAACGTTGCTTAAAAGTTAGTAGAATTAGCCCTCTGAATCTATTATCCACCAGACAAACTCAAGTTGTGCTTTAAAGCAAGCTTTATAAACACTATTTTTTTTTTTTTTTTTTATGTACAGTAAGGGTATATAATATAGACGGACTCAATGCAACAAGACGTTCTCTGCCAGTTAACACATACATTATGTAAAGGCTTGCTCATGCAGATTCCATTAAATATAAATCCATAATTAGTGCGGTGCGGCACAGCCTAATTTCATGAAACATCAATAGGTATAATTTTCGAACGAACCAATTAGTAACTCACTGCCGCATAAGCGCTGAATGTTGATAAAAGATGTATGCCTTTGAGTGTTCGCGTACAAAATTATCAATGCGCGCGGGCTTTTCACTCATACAGCCAATGAAACCACGACAGTGCAAACAGACACAGTATATATGACTATCAGTATTCTATCTTCATTCAAACGGTCGGAAAGCTAGTCATACCTACGCGCCTCGAGTTCGATATACACTCGGTAAACAACAGTAGGGAATGCGCCGTGACGAACGTACGGTGGGATGGTTTTGCGAGCAATAAGCGTGCGATTTGTTAAAATTTGACTGAAATAAGTACAAGTATTTACTTAATATGACAAAAAGATTTTAATTTAAGGGGAATGCTCCAACTAGCCCGCGAAATTGTTGTATGTTGATTAAAATAGTATTCGCGGCTGTAAGACATATGTAGTTACAGAATTATAATCATCAAAATCACCACTACTACCCTCCAAGTTCATAAAGGTGTAGGAAGAAAAAAAAAACAGAAAAAGTGATTCCTAGAGCTTTATGAACTTAGAGCGTTGTATTGATGATTTTAATTATTATAATTCTGTAACTACATACGTCTTACAGCCGCAAATAATATTTTAATCAACATACAACCTAGCACTGGCCTGCAGATTGCAAAAAACGTAAGAAAATTTGAATTTCGCGGGCTGGTTGGAGCATTCACCTTAAACTTTTTATCCGAATGCGGATTTAACTTATACTGTATTTTTATTTGTTTTAAGTTTTATTAATCCAATTTAACATAAAGCTTTTTGAACAGTCGGGGCGTAAATATTTTTTCAGTCTCTGTCCTCCATCAGGGTGTTTTTTTTTTTTAATTAAATGTAAGTACTAATCAAAAAACATCTTTCTATTTTTATTGAACATTCACATCTTATTTCATTCACATCGACATTCATTTTTTTTTATTAAAAAGTATAATAAATACAATTACAAGACTAGAAAAAAGCTGCGCTGCTTCAAGTACGGACATGAAACTAAAATACCGCCTACAGTATTTTATATCGCGCGGCTGTAGATTATTATTTCAAAGACAGGGCCGAGTCACAATACTGATAGATATCAAGACTGTGAAGTACTAAGCTCTAATTTTAGCAATAAATAGTGGTCCCGGCGAACTTCGTACCGCATCAAGCTGCTTTCAGACTACGCTATATTATACAGCATAGAGTATATAGCTCAAAGCACAACAATGTCGCGCACCATACATTGGCAATAATACATAGTACAGTACAGTGTGAACGTGTCCATAACATTGTATGGTACGCGATATTGTTGTGCTATGAGCTATATACTATTTGCTATTATATTATAGCGTAGTCTGAAAGCAGCTTTAGAGAGTTAATTTTGAGCGTTTTTTGTTTTGCTCATGTAACAGAAATGATGAGAAAATGATTTTTGAACATATTTTTTCTTTAAAATTTTCAATGTTTTAGTAGTTATTCTGCTATTAGGACTAAATACAAATCCAACAAATAAAAATCTTTAAAATTGGTCCAGTCGTTCTTGGGTTATAAATGTTTAGCTAACCCGACTTCATTTTATAATAAAGATTTACAAGCTTTTGCTCACGACTTCGTACATTCCGTTTTTTTTCTTTTCCCGGAGGGATTTCAGGAAATCGTCTCTTAGTGCTCCCTAACCCTCGTCAAGGTACCTACATGCCAAATTTCAGCCTTCTAAGATTAGCAGCCTCAGCTCTGCATTCTCAGTTAGTCAGTCACTCAATCACTTAATCAGTCAGTAACGCAAGAATTAATTATCTTAATTATATAAATCACGTGTCACGTTGTTTGTCCGCGATGGACTCCTAAACCACTTAACCGATTTTAATCTTTGCACACCGTGTGCATTTTGATCCAACTTGAAAGATAGGGTAGCTTACATCTCAATTTAAATTCACAATATTATTTAGGAGCGGAGCATTAATGGAAAATGTGACGCAGACGAAGTTGCGCGGGTCAGCTAGTATATACATATCACGGAACAGAAATTTTCTGGTCCGTGATACATGCAATATATTGATAAATCGTTTGTCATCGGTACGCGCGAGACTCAGATAGTGCTGTTAGTAAACGCAACAAAAATAAAAAAAGTAAAAATATTGCACAGGCATTTCTTTATTAAGCTTTCGATACACTGAAAAGCCTTCCAGCGAAATCATTCCACCGTTACAAATTCTGTACTCGGTTTCAACAAACATTGCTTCGGTCAACTTGTTTGATATGAATTCATTTTTTTTTGGAATTCGTCGAAGTTGGCTATTGGGAACCGAAAATTGGAATATTTTTGCCTTCCCGGAATTCATATGTGTACGTTTTCCGACATAAAATACTTTTATTAGTTACATGAAACAAATAAAAAACGGACTGTCCGCACTCGTTTACACAAATATTGCAGTAAATTCACGGAATGTACGAGTTTGCTAGAATTTTTAACAAATGCAATATGTTTTTTAGTAAACTAAATCCGTTTTGGTGAAAAATAGGTTATATTTTATTTTTATTTTTTTTGGGAAAATAAACGGTTACACATTGTATATAACAAACAATATTAGCAGAAGCGACAAATGCAAAACCAACAACATTTTCCACATAATTTAAACTTATTTTATAAAAACAAATACGGCGGGTGCTCTCAATAAGTGAAAAAAAAAAAATACATTAAGTGTTGAAGGCAAAACTAAAACCAAACAGGCATGCAAAGAGAGAGAAAAAAAGGAGATTACCTACCTATATAAAAACTAAAAATTAAAAACAGATTATGTAAAAATTAAAAACACAAGCAAAAAGTCAACTAATTGAGATTATCGGCAGTATCAATAATGTCACAAACAAGGCGTCTAAATTGTCCTGATGAAGCAGCGAATATGTCAATATTATTAAAATTCTTATTATATTGCTCGCAAAGGCGGCGTAAGGGTGCTCGCAAACCTGCATTCGTTCGATTAGAAGATACGGCAAACAATTACCTTGGGAAATAAATAAATTCTAATCTTACCAATAATCTCAGTACAATCGAAAGTGTTATTACAGAAGTGGAATAGAAACATTGTCTCCAAAAAAATACGTCGTTTTTTGAAATTTTGTAGCTTGTACTTACAACATATAATTATAAATATTACACAAAGCATCTTTCCCACACTGTCTAGCTTGGTTAACTTCACATTCATCTTCTTCTTATAAAAATCTCGTGTCACGGTGTTTGTCATCAAACTCCTCCGGGACGGTTTGACTGATTTTTTTGAATTTCTTGTGTTTGTCACCGGAAAATGGAAAACTCCGTAAGATAGTAAAATATCAGAATAGTTAATAACGGGATTGTCACCATGTACCTTTTTATTTGCGAGTTTCCGATATTTCGGCACTGTTGGAAGCGCCATGATCACGGAGTAACTGAAGATCTTACGGGTGGGATGTTATTGACAGGCATCGGTCTACCCTCTTTCGTAGTCTTTTATTACGACCATCTCCGGTACGACTGTCCACAAACTCACTTTTTTCTCGCAACTGTTCTCGACACACAACACTAACCGTATCTGATTGCGAAGTAACACTTTGTTGAAATCTCCGGTTTTTACACATTCGAATCACTGGATTCCAGACATTTGACAATTTAAACCCATCCTCCATTTTTGTACTTTGTACTTTCAATCGCTTCCAATCTAGGTATGTAGTGGCGTTCTGTCGAAATGATAGTAAAATATCAAGTGAAATTTTAAACTTTATTTACTAAATAAGACACGGATACATTGGAAACTATTGAATTTGAATGGGATTCATTTTATACAAAACGACTTTTTCATAATATATCGAGAAACAACAATCTAATCCAGATTTATTACAATCTTACGGAGTCTTCCATTTTCCGGTGACATGTATATATGTTAGGTCTGAGAATAGGTCGCAGGCTATTTTTTATATGGCAAAACAACATTTGCCAAATCATCTAGTCAATCTTAAAATTCTTCCGTTACTGACTGACTGAGTGACCGAGTGGCTGACTGACATACAACGCACAGCCGAAACTGGTTGTTTCTAAAACCGGTGGTTTTCTAGCTGAAGGCCAAAGTAATATTAAAAAAAAATTGTGTATGAATGCTACTTGAAGGTAGACTGAACAACAAAAAAAGAGTGTGAAGAAGTTTAAAGGCTTGTGTGTTCTCCTAATAAAAAAAATACTTTAGGGCGGGTTGTTTCAACTACACTTAACGCACGCGTAAACGTTAAAAATGGTGCTAACCATCGTCAAATCAAAAAATTGGGTTGTTTCACAAAATGTCAGGCGTTAACGCACGTAAAATATAACGTTTACGTTAACAGATAGTCTGAGCACTGGTTTACGTAATTTTAGTTGCGTCAAATAGAACAATATTGTGAAATTTCTTTTGAATTCCTTAATACCAGTTCTTCTGATGACACAAATAAGTGGTGGAATGCAAAAAAAGCTATTTAGGTAGGACCCGTGTCAATAACTTAGCTATAGGGATGAGCAGGAATTTATACCAGAATGTTTTGAAACAACGCTTCTAATTTAACGAACGTCAAACATCGTCCGTAATCGTAACTTTTTGACGTACGTATGTTACGTTAACCAACTGTTTGATACAACCCGCCCTTAGATTCAATTTCGGGCGCCTTGGAGACCACATCAAAATAAATTATGCCGGAAAGTATCTATCGGAAGAGTTGAACTTTTATTCTGCCGGTGGGTAGTTAAATAGAAAAAAATGAAACCAATTAAACTATTTTGTCTTTCTCTATTTATATGCCAGTAGCTTCCAAATTAAAAGGCTTTGCAGTATTTAAGTCTTACCTTAAGAGCGTGTATTCCGTCCACTAGCGCCGCCAATCGTTTTTTATTATTTGTGGTAAATCTAAGACACGTAGATAAAAAACCGCTCTGTAGTGCACTGAAGAAATGTATTTATTATGTTACTCTATGCTATATAATATAGCGTAATGCGACGTAACGCGGACTTGTTTTGAGGGCGACCAGATGCGACACCACGAGCTACGTAATGGTTGATTCAGAAGCGTTGATCGCCGCAGTGTGTGAGCAAAGACTGTTGTGGGACAAAAACATAAACATTATAGGAATCTTTTATTTTTAACTTCCAAGCAAAATTGTACTGTACTTCTCCATGATTCGAGAAGTAATTACCAAAATCACGTAGGATATTTGTCGCGTATAGCTTCGCGTCGCATTACGTTGCGTCGTGTTGCGTCGCGTCGCGTCGTATTCGTCGCTCACGCAGGACACCGCGTTAGTATTGCTGCGGTATCCGAATGATATTAAAGCAACGTTTGGTTTATCTGGTGCGCATCTGTCAATCGTTTAGATTGCACGACGCTTGGACGATATCCAGCGGTTGAGCGAACTTGCGCAACTAGTGGCTCCCGCCAGCAACTGCCCGAAACAGCGAAAAACCGGCCAAGTGAAAATCAAATTTGCATACGAAGGGTTCCGTACTGTAAGCCAAATAATGTTTGTTGTGTTCCCTTTAATTTTGTTTTTTATTATTTGTTGTTATAGCGGCAACAGAAATACGCACTCTGTGAAAATCTCAAACGTTTACTTATTAGGTACGATTCATGAGATACAGCCCGCTGGCAGACAGACGAACGGACCGCGGAGGCTTAGTAATAGGGTTCCGTTCCTTTGGGTACGGAACCTTAAAAAGGATCCCAGTCAATATTAAAAAAATGTTTTTTAGGGTTCCGAACCTCAAAAGGAAAAACGGAACACTTAACTATAGGATCATTTAATAGTCCGTCCATCTGTCTTTCAAGACGCTTCATCTTGGGAACGCGTTGGGGTATCGAGTTGAAATTAAAGCCATATACTCAGGTCGACAGTCCCTTAAAGCTGTGAACAATCAAACATCCAAGTAAATCAAGGGTCCGGTCGTTCCATAGGAAATTCCGCTGTTCTGAGGTACATTTTGTCGAGTTATGCGCACATGTATGGGGACTCGATTTTTTGTTGGTCCCATAGAAAAAGTTGTTCATAACATTGAGAGAAGTATTGCGTTTATTTTTGTAAAAGAACAGTCAACATTTTTCAAAGCAAGTGAACTACACTCCAAATATTATACCCGTCGTGACCCTACACGACTAAGAATGCCTACCCACAAAAGCACACCATGCCATAAAAATAGTTACATAACACCTATTAAAATTTGCAATAATATACCCAAACAAATTAGAGAGCTCCCATCGAATTAAAATATTTTAAATCCAAATTACAGAAATGGCTAATCGATAATTGTTTTTACACAGTGAAAGAATTTTTTGAAAAAAAAAAAAAAAGTAACAGACAAGTATTTACTACTGATTCCTGTAAATCTTAACTAGTGTAAGAAAGTATATTATGTACCTATCTGAAAGACTTACCTATCAAATATATTACCATTTTTCTAATTTAAATTTAATATAGTGTACAACTAATTCTAATAAGAATTAAATAAAGTTATTTTTTTAACTTATGCACTTAATAATGTTGGATTTGGTTAGACTAAGTTTTACTTTTAATATTTGTATGCCAGTGAATGGCGAAATATGTCAGATCTTCCTATCTAAACATCTACTAAAGTCCAGTCGCGGAGCAGGAAGAATTTCGTACAATGACCTTTTTACTTACTGACAGTGGTCACAAACATTTTTGTATTGAGTGCGGTTTACATGAAATATTTGAACGAGAGAGAAAATTTACCAACTTAGAAAATAAAAAAATATTGTTATCATATAAATTATTTATTTAGATTTCATATTATAAGTTATAAAAAATCGAATTACAATTACTAATACGGCAGAAATAAAAAAATAAAATTCATAAATCAGAATCGGATTCCTCTACCCGTATCGGAGTTACTGCTTTCCGAAGACGTCTCACCTATCACATTTATTACAAAAGAAACAACAGTTTTGTCTACATTATCATCTAGTCTAACTAATATTCGATTCCTCTTTTTTTACGGGAATTATACATGCAAACAAGAACAAACCTTACACTATTAGGTAAAAGATTTACAATCCCTGAGGACGGCGGCCATTGCATCTGTGCGAGCGAGACTCATTCTATTTACGCGGGAGTGACAGAGACAGGTAATAACAGGTCAAAGGACGAAATTCTTCCTGCTTCGCGTCCGGACTTTATACATAATTGGAGTGTCTGCTTGTAATATTGAAATAACCGTTTTTTACTATATGTACCTACTACAATACGGTACACACACCAAAATAACATTTTTTGTCTGTCTGTCTGTTTGTTCCGGCTAATCTCTGAAATGGCTGCACCGATTTTGACGGGTCCTTTATTGGCAGGTAGCTGATGTAATAAGGAGTAACTAAGGCTACGTTTATTTATTCGTTGGTAAAGTTAGGGGTGTGACCAACGCTGTGAATTTTGTTTAGTGGATGCGATGACTTTCAGTCCCGTGAGCCTTTCGTTTTCGTGATATTAACTAACAAGTCTTTTTTGAATTGGCCATTTCTCTTTAATCATTAGGGATTATGCATGATAAAGATATTTATTATCCATACACTACAGTTCATCTAAAGCTGTTGGCCCCGGCTGTCATTTGGAGATCTTTGGCAGTCGTTACGGATAGTCAGAAGCCCGAAAATCTGACACCAGTCTTGCCAACGAGTACCGTGTTACATGTGTTGTGGAGGTCTGGTAGGCAGCCGCTCTACGTAAAATATTGGTATTCAGCTGAATCCGTTTTGACTGGAAGCCGACCCCAATTTAGATGGGAAAAGGCTAGGCAGATGATGATGACAGTTCATCTAAAAATATACAAAAATAAAACACTAACAGTGAAAATAAAATCAAAATTGCTGGAAAAACAAACGAAATATAATTATTTTAACTAATTATCTGGCCCTCTCGCGATTTTATATGGCACTAGCTGACCCGCGCAACTTCGTTTGCGTCACATTTTCCTTTAATGCTCCGCTCCTATCAGTCTTAGCGTGATGATATAATTATAGCATATAGCCTTCCTCGAAAGGGCTATCTAAACATTGAAAGAATTTTTCAAATCGGACCAGTAGTTCCTGAGATTAGCGCGTTCAACCAAACAAACAAACAAACTCTTCTGCTTTATAATGTTAGTATAGATCTGTATTAAGTCCATATTATTTTAGGACTTCTCCTTCTAACTGTAATCTTTGAAGCTTCATCGCTGATGAAGGTATTAAAAAAAAAAACGTGATTGTTTACTAGATCTAATAACTGTCGAGTGGGTTAGGCGCTTGCCTTAGGCTCTAGACAGACGGACCGCATTTCAACTGCAATCCAACCGCAAATTGCAGTTCGGATGCAGTTTGAATACAGTTGACACGACTGCAATAGAACTGCAAACCAAACGTGCAGTCCGATTGCAGTTCAATAGCAGTCGGCGTGCAATCAATCGTGTGAACTGCACACCAACTGCAATAGAACTGCACGGTTGGTTTGCAGTCGTGTCAACTGCATTCAAACTGCATCCGAACTGCAATTTGCGGTTGGATTGCAGTTGAAATGCGGTCCGTCTGACTAGAGCCTTATGACCCAGTAGTCGTGGGTTCGATTCCCATGGGAAGCATACTTTGTAAAGCTGTTTCCAGTTTGGCTAGGGCATTGCAGGCTTGAATCACCTGAATGTCTGATAAAAAGATGATTCCGTGCTTCGGAAGGTACGTATAAAGCCGGTGGCCGCCGCCGGCCGCCAGATGGCGGTCGTTAAACAATGTCAGAGGCCTTTGAGGGTATAGAAGCTCTGACACTAGGGTGTGGGTCGTTAGACCTTACAACTCACACGATATAAAGAAGACTAGAGCTAGTAAGTATTTCATATTGCAAATAAAAAAAAACTGCATGCATTTTCCTAGTGTGCAGTGACACATAAACGGCACAGCGTTTTACAGTATGTCAATATCTGTAAGTGAATTAAATAAAATCAGTTCATTTCGATAAAAAGGCTTTTATCAGCTTTTATTCAAAGGAACTTGTTTATGGAAATGAACTGATTTTATTTTATAAATGTTCGTATGCAGCAGGCGATCCTTGCAGTTCATTTGTTTTTAATAAAATATTTGAGTCTTTGCTTGATATTCTCTTTTTGGTTGAACTTTTCGTTTTTTTATTTGAGATGGGTTTGCTCTTGACTCGAGTCTTGGTCAGAGATGACAGAGAACTATGTTGTTTATTTGACTGCATTGCTTTGCGATTTGCGTTTCATACTTCTTTGGAAATGCAATGTTTCTCTTCACTAATTTCTCATTTTCATAGTTCAATATTCGGTGTAAGCTGGACCTTATAATGGATTTTAATAACAAGTCGAGGGGATTTCGGAACTAGAATTGGGATTTTTACTTGTGGTCCCAAAATAAATCGCCTTTCTTACTCAATAGTAATAAAGGCGGAATCTGCGGTCCTGGTCCCGAAAGCCCCTCAACCCTTTAATACGTTACATAATAAAGTATTGATTTTATTGTATGAAAACTATATTGTGGGTTTATTTGTATCTCGTTATGATTTGGCTTGCTATTTTAATAAATACATTTTTACATTTCTTTATGATTTGCCTAAAGAAAGACAAGTCTAAACTCTATTGCATATCTATATCTATATCTCGTGGGGAGTGGCGTCATACACTGTAACAACACGTTTTTACCTAGTTCGGCGTCAGTGGATGTGTATTTTAGAATATAAATATATGTAACATTTTCTAGTACTTTTTTGTAAGCATGTTTACAAAATCAAAGTATACAAATAATCTATCTATATGCCTAAATAAAAACATGAATCCCTATTTCCCTTGGGCCGATTTCGCCTATTCTTTATTGTTATGTTTGTTACTGTGAGGAGAGAAGGTTCTTATGAAAGAAAAATATAAGAAAGTTGCAGTTGACAGGAGCAAAGTCGCGGGGCATAGCTAGTTTGAGTTTATAATTATTATTATCTACACTAAGGCTGGATTTGACCAACGCCAGATAACTCTTATTCGTGGAATAAATTTAACGTTTGACAGTTTTTGTATGGAAGAACTGTCAAAAATTCAAAATTATTCCTCCGATAAAGCTATCTGGCGTTAGCGTCAAATCCAGCCTAATAGTACAAATGAAAAACCATCTAAATAGTGTAATTACGATTCATGATATTACAAAAAAAAATACTTGCTTTTTACATCGAGAAGTTTATAAATGAATTAAAAAAAGCTCTCGTTATTCAGGCATAAAATGCACGCGCTAGGGACGTCGGCTGGATCAGAAAGTATCGATAAACTTGTATCGATATTTGTTAAATGTTTCAATATCTTAATATACAGGGTGTAAGGGACAGCCCTCCACAAACTGATAGGGTGATTTCAGTATATCGTACTAAGTTGACCAGTACATGAAATTATTTCAGGAACTTTATGGGAATCCAATAAAACTGATTTGTTTAATTACCTCACACGCAATGTATCGCTACCTCTGCAAAACGCACGCAGCGAACGGCAGCGCAGCGAGCTATCGAAAGGACAGCCGCGCTCGCGTCAGGTGTTTAACAGCTAATTTCATGCGTCGTTCATTAGTTTTTTTTTTTTTCATTTTAGCTGTGTTATTTACATTAGTGGAGTTCTGCATACAGATAATGTAACTTTACATTGAAATAAAGTAGTAAAAACGGAAAAAAAAAAATCTTGAGAAAATTTCCACTGGAATATGATTCAAAATACGGAGCTGATTGCACCCTGTTAATTTGTGGAGGGCTGTCCCTTACACCCTGTATGTCAAGTGCGAGTCGGCCTCTCACAGGTTCAGTATCGTTAACCGAAAAAATACGTTTCTTTTATGGGAGAACCCTGTAATTCAGAATTTAGGTCATATATTGACGGAACTAAATTTAGTGCTAATGCTGTATTGTTTTCAAACGTTTACTCGACTAGTGTAAAAATATCGCAATTGATACCATTTTGATACACTGTATCAAAAATATATTTTGTTACTACCGATCCGGGCTTAACACGGGTGCTTATACAGTGTGAGTCTTTATAATGCGCAAATACGAAAATGAGGGAAACTATACCTAATGTTATTGACAGAAAACGTATTAAAAAAACGATATTTTCATCAATTTTTTAAAAAGTAACATGTAAAAAAAAAGTTTTCCGTCGATAAATACCTATAGTTTCATGTCCTGTTCACAAAATATTACAAAAGCAAATTTTCCCATATTTTCAAGGGGGGTGGGGGGGCTTCGAAAGACTGAGAAAATTCATGGCGATAGTGCATTTTATGAACTTTAAACGAAATATAAAGCGGTTAAGACAACTTTATTGGTTAGGCAGTAATAGTCGTTGAAGTAGGGTTAACGGGCTACTACGGAACCCTACACTAAGCGTGGCCCGACACGCACTAGGCCGGTTTTTTTTAAACTTCCATGTAAAATTAATAAAATCGATATTTTTCCGCAAAGCCCGCTCTAGACATCTTCCGCAAATTTCAAAAAGGTCCTTTATTAAATTGATCGTGCACGGTTGGAAGCAGGAAGTTAATTTCCGTGTAGACGCCGGCGACATAAAAAGACCTAAAATTTGCAGTTTCCTCTTTTAAAATTACCTAGTACAGTGATGAAACACAGTTAAGGTAAAACAAGTTCATACTGTTGAGAACAATAACCCCTTTGTATTGCATTTATTCTGTTACACATTGTATATGCCACCGGGAAATGGCAACGTCCGTAAGATTGTAAAATATCGCGTGAAATTGTAAACTTTTTTTCTAAATGATACACGGCTGTATTGGAAACTATTGAATTTGGATGGGATTTATTATTTACTAAACGATTTTTTCATAACATATCGAGTAATTTTAATCGAGTCATATTTACGTACCTACCTAAATAATACAGATTCCCAAGCACCCTTGTAAGATGGCTTCCGGGAAAATCTGTAAAACTTAAAAAAAAGATCTCCAGTGTTTTGTATTGATGTGGGTATTCAACTTCCACAAAGTATTTAATTCGGAGTTTCCAAACTATTACTGATACGAAAATAACTCTATGGTATTCGTATTCCTGAAAACTAGCTTCTGCGTCTTCGCGTGGGTGATATTCGGAAAATAAATCCCAAGGGAACAATGCTTCTGTAAAAATATCCCAAGTATTAGGAAATAAGTTAGCCGTTTCAGACGGCACGAAGGAAGCCGAGACGCTAACGCCGAGTTGCTGGTCTGTCAGTTTTCTATTGGTTTCATTTTGGGGAGTGTGCGACGGAATCACATAACTTAATTCAGCCAAGCCCGTTCCATCATCGGACCACAACACGTACCGACCGCCACCACCGCCACCGGTCCATGGTGGACATCCCACCTGTACGCTCAAAACGTTTCGGGAATACATTTATTGTGCGTGCAGCTAAGGAGTGGAATTCCCTGCCTGAGTCTGTGTCAAAAATAAATTCAAAATTAAAAAGTCATTTATTCAAATTAGGCTGAGGGCCAGCACTTTTTGAAAATTTGAACGTCAAGTTCTACAAAAGACAGTCCCCCAAAACGCCCGCCCGTCACAACTTCCTAGTGTTTTAGCTGTGGAGAAGAAGGGGCCAACAAACTCCCCAGCAACACAACTGTCTGTTACGTTTTAGGAACTAGAATTTTACAATAATTAGTATGAAAAGTAATTCAAAATTCCTTCTAAAATTTACATGACACAAAAAAAAAAATATTATTTATCACTTGTTTGACACTAAAACAAAATACACACTTAAGCAAGTGTTGACGCACGTGGATTAAATAAGTATAAAAAAATGACCTAAATAGTCAGACAAATAAAAAATAAAATAAAAAAATATTATATGAACACATATATCCCGTCTTAAACTATCTACACAAAGAACATGATAATTTGTCTTGCGTTCAACACAGCGACCAACTATTCTTATCGTCTAAATACTCATTAATTGTGTTTCCTGTTAACTGGGAGTCTTTAAGTCAAGAGTAAATAGGGTTACTTCTAGGCAAGCGTGCTCCACCTTAGACCACATCATCGCCTAAAATAAGGTGAGATGTGGTCAAACATATATGACTATCAAATTTAAAAAAGCACACTGCATGTGTACAGTCAAAAACGCTATTTGGTATACTTACCTACAGGCAAAAATAATAGGTAATTTTTCCACTGCACTGCCAATATATTTACTACTAATGTGTGCATTATAACTTTCTAGGTTTGTGTTCCATAATTGTCTGCTGAGCATACTTTCCACATTGTTTAAAGCAGTTGCGAGTAAGCTGTCTGCATAAATGCGTACCTACCAAATACCTTTGTTGAATGTAGGCAAATTACTACAAGTACCATTCCATAGCCATGAAAGATGCATTAGCGCACAGTTGTAAAATGTAAACCGCGAATTTAAACGCGAAATGAACCGTTAAATTAGTTTATTCTAATTTACTGTTCGCCTAAATTTTTGGCATATCTGAGATTTTGCACAGTAAATCTAGTGCAGCGTTTTTGATGTTCGTAAACAATATAAAACGTTACTCTAGCAAGCTATATTTATTCTTTTAACCGACTTCTTAAAAAGGAGGAGGTTCTGAATTCCGCGGGTACTTTTTTTTGTGTATGTACACCGATTATTTAATTTAGTTTAGTTCTATACTTGTCATTTGGTTCCGTAACAATTTAGTTTAGTTCGGATCAGAAGTTTATATTTTACGAGAAATTTTGCTTATTTCAATTTCTGCGTAGACGAAGAAATCGTCCAAGTATCACCTCTTAAAAGTGAAAAATAAAAATAACCTTTGTTACAAAATAATATTCGGAAGGCGGTATTAAAAAACAAAGATACAAAACCCAAAACAGTTAAGGTTATTTTAAAGTAGAGGTATGATAGCCAGTTCCTCTGTGTAAGAGGATTCCGGGTGAAACTCGCTTCCATCTTCGGCCTAATCATCACTTTCCATCAGGTGAGATTTGAGCCAAGAGGTTCCCCGTTTTGTATAAAAACCCGGGGCGAAACCAACCCTTACTTTTCCTTGCATTTTGATCCTGTGCTATCTATAAATACGTTTCTATCAAAGCAAACACTCGTGCGGCGAAAACTTCATTTCATTGTTTGTACGTTTGGCAAAAACACAAAAACGCCTCGAATCGTAATAAAAACAGGTGAGTGTTTACTAATGTTGAAATCGATACTACCAGGGCCGTCTTCAGCATATTTGGCGACGGGGTGCAAAAGTCTTGTGTCCTTGTTACATTTTCTTTGGACAATTTTTTTAAAACTCTTAGTACTCGATTTAGTGTATATACATATGACGTTAGACCAAAATACGCAAGCTCGAACATCTTATCAGACCCTCAATAGTAGGATTGGTTTTCTTTTGGCTATCCATTTGACAGAAATAAGAGTTAACTAGATTTTCGTCTGATACAAAAAAAAAATAGTAATAAGACAACGCAGGAGCGGTCGTGTAAAGTGCAGTGGTGGTGGGTAGGTACCTAACAAGATCTGTGACGGGCGGCTGGCGTCCCCTAGGACGCACAACCCGGGTTTTTTGCACCCCTTCCAAACTCGTGCAAAGGCGGCCCTGTATACTGATACGGAAAATGTAGAGCCATATGCAGAGTTTTTGTTTGAGGTGTCGATTTACTCGTGTTTTTATATTTTTAGAAAGTGAATATCAGACAAGCAAGTGATGTATCGATTTACTGGTTGCATCGGTGATTTTAACCATAAATAAACTCAAGACTTATTCGATATTGGTTGTAAGAAGCGTATGCTAATGAAACAACAAACAGACAGACAGAAAACGATGAATAAAATCCTTGTTTTCTATTACTCTTATTTAGACACATCGTTTTTAGGGTTCCGTACTCATTACTAAGACTTCGCTGTCCGTCCGTTCATCTTTCACCAGGCTGTATCACATGAACCGAGATAGTAAGACAGATGAATTTTTCACAGAAGATGTATTTCTGTTGCCGCTATAACAAAAAATACTAAAATACAGAATAATATAACCCAAAATAATACAACAACGTGATTTTATTTGCTCGTTTTTATAGATAAATGGAACGGAACCCTTCGTACGCGAGTCCGACTCGCACTTGGCCGGTTTTCAATATATATAGCTGGCAAAATAGCTATAAATAAGCCGTAAATAAAACTGTAAACGCCTCAAATCAAAACGAGTGATCTTCCCAAATGGAAACGTCTATAAAAATAAGGAAGTAACAAAACAAAAATAGTATCTCAAAGAAATTAGGTTGCAACGCAACTGCACATCCGCTTCTCGGCTCCTTCCACGTAATGCACATTAGCCTTAGTTAATCAAATCGAAATTATCCAAATATCTAGGTACCAACATAATCTATACTATAATATATAATTTATATAATATAATATATAATAATATTATAAAGCAGAAGAGTTTGTTTGTTTGTTTGTTTGGTTGAACGCGCTAATCTCAGGAACTACTGGTCTGATTTGAAAAATTATTTCAGTGTTAGATAGCCCATTTATCGAGGAAGGTTATATGCTAAATGTCATCACGCTAAGACATTACATGACATGGAGTGGAGCATTAATGGAAAATGTGGCGCAAACGAAGTTGCGCGGGTCAGCTAGTGTTATAATTTCTGAGTAAGCTTAATTCAATACTATCGAACTTCGTACAACGCACAGCAGAAACTACTGGGACAAAAAATTATGCACAAGGACTATACTGGACAGCAAATAAACCAAGCCACCCGGTACCTAGGAACTATAATTCGATTTTCAAAAAAATAAAAAATAATAATGCTTCATTTAACAAACACTGTTACACGTTTGTTTTGATATGATGCGCAGGCGAAGTCGCGGGCGAAGGTCTGGTTATATAAAAGAACAGGCTTTTTTCGAACAGTGTAGACGCCCACGTCCTATAATCGGCGACCGACTTTTGTAGGTGAAAAGTGTAACGCACACGTCCTACAAAAAATCGGTAGTTTTTCCCTTACAATAAAAAGTCGGCCCGATTATCGGTCCGACAAATGTCTGACGTGGGCGGTCAGCGTAAGCTTTGCATACAACATGGCAATGCCGAGTCTTTTGGGCTCACTTCCAGTCGACAGCGATGCGGACGAATATTTTGACTATTTTGATTTTAGTTAGGAATTTTAATTTTCTATTTTAAGTTTGTTACTTAAATGAAAACAAAATATATTTCATACAAACCTTTTCCCGACAGTTAACAACAGAACAAAAAAAAAACATGTAATCTTCTGATTGATGCTCCGTCATATTTATTATTTGAGTTTTATAATATATTTGCTTATCCCTACCGTCAGTTAATATGCGATACCACACGAGCGTTGCCGGTCCGTTGCGTTGCGGACAAGAGTGCCTAGCACGAATGTCTCTGATGTTTTTTTTTTTTAATTTGTGATTGATTTGCTCTCGGTCAGAGATGACGGAGACAAAGTCTACGATGGAGCAAGCTTACCCAGAAAGAGCCTGTTCACTCTTAACTTTAA
Source organism: Ceramica pisi (assembly GCA_963859965.1). NCBI lineage: Eukaryota > Metazoa > Arthropoda > Insecta > Lepidoptera > Noctuidae > Ceramica > Ceramica pisi. The sequence goes on along the minus strand of OY982527.1, from coordinate 35,205,843 downwards.
AGAGCCAGAGTCCAAAAATGTAGATAAATTAACAGTGAAACAGAAAATATGGGTTACTAATTTAATCCTAACTTATCGTTGTGAGGAACAGCCAGATCTTAAGACGATGGGTCAAAATCAATCTTGACCCATCGTCTTAAGATTATTACATAGTACTTATACCTGTACAGAATGATTGAAGAGGGAGGTTTATATAAGTATTATTCGTCCCGAAATTCATACGGGAATCAGGTCTCACCTCTCTCTTCACCCTACCCGTTGCGCGCTTGCGTTGTTTAAACGCACCGTGTGACATGTCGTGATTTGTACGTAAAACAGCGCAGCGTCAACGCTCCGTCGACGCAACGCCACGCAATTTGTGGCACCCCTCTATCTCTAAAAATAGCCAGCAACGTCATCACTTTGTGTACATACATGTTGCACGCATTGTTACTAAATCGGACAATGTACTGATTCACCGGACACGTTCCGATAGGCGGAAGTTCTATTTCTGTGTAGTTGGGAATTTTAACCGTTTTCGTGCGTGTGTATGTTGTAGAGAGAGATTTTGATCGACCTTAAAAATAAGTTTATTTATAAACATGAAAAAAAAACACTTTTTTTTTGTCAGGTCTGGTACATGGGAGATGAATTTTTAGTACTTAAAAACGAACATTGTCCATGCTGGTTTGCTAACTGAATCGATTCCTCAAAATGTTTTTTGAAGCTAAAATATTATTTAAATTAATTCTAGCGAATTTTCATATAAACTGACTACTATTTTGAGCAAAACAATAATATTTTAACGCTGTTTCTATCAACACGTCAGTGTATTTAAACTATTGTTATATTTAATACGATTAAATTTTATGTTGAGCTTATAGCCCTGTTTGCTTGCTCTGAAATGCAATATTTGGGCGAATATTCTGTTTGGATGGGAAATAAACATTTATTTTTATTGCAATTTCAGTTATTGATCTCATGTTTTAATTCAATCTGTACGGAGTAGGTAGCATGAAATCTACACGTTTGTGTACCTAAATGCTAAATACATACATTCTGTATTTAAGTTTCTTTTTAGGGTTCCGTAGCCAAATGGCAAAAACGGAACCCTTACAGATTCGTTGTGTCTGTCTGTCTGTCCGTTCGTATGTCACAGGCCCTTTTTTCCGAAACTATAAGAACTATTCTTTTGAAATTTGGTAAGTAGATGTATTCTGTGAACCGCATTAAGATTTTCATACAAAAATAGAAAATAAACAATACATTTTGGGGGTCCCCATTCTTAGAACTGAAACTCAAAAATTCGTGCGCGAGCTCGACTCGCACTTGTTTGTTTATTTGATACGTATGTCGGATTTTTATTGCGTTTTGGTTGTGCATCCAAAATTGGTCAAGCGGTCTCAGGCTGAAACTTAGAATACCTAGTGCGAATTTAGTGTATAGGGCGGGGTGGGTTCTTTTTTATTTTTGCCGGACTTTTCAAACGGTGCAGTGTCGTGTGAATTGCCAGTTTCAGAGGCAGTGCGCGAGGCACGTGCCACTACGGCTTTCCTTAAACGCTGCCTGCTAGCTCTTAATCAGTCGAGCGCCACACGGGCACATCACTATTGAATAGTGTCGGAATGAACGGGAGCTTCGACCTGCATTCAAATTACGAATCAATCGTAACTTTTAGACTGTTTTAACTTTTGGGGAATGCATAAAAATAAAAGTTTGACGTTTACATGAACTTTAGAATGTAAACGGGCAAACATAAAAATATAGATAATTTAATTCGTATAATTTGAACTGTCATTAGGTATAAAATAAAAAAGGTAAGTTGAAAAGAAAATAGCCATAGCTAGACTATAATTGTCCAAGTACTATGAAATGGTTAAATAAAGCTGGGAATATTATTTAATCTAATTCATATGAGCAACGTGACACTTCAGGGCACAATTTTTCCAACATTTTAACTTTGTTGAAGTGTCATCTTCCCATATAAATATCTACGTTAGATCGTGCGCCGCAACTTTGAATAAAAATCAGCTATGCCACAAATTGAAGGAACCTTTTACGACTTATTTCGTCATTTTACTGAACATTTACCTGTGTAACAATGAGTACTTCGTTGCTCTGCTTCATACGTGGCTTTAATAAAAAATAAAAAAACTAGGTTCTACGATTTTTTAATAAAACTGCAATAGCCTTAGGATGTGGAATATTAGTTTGCACAGATGTGGATTTACAGAAACATAAAAAATAAAAGTTAAAAGCTTGAAAATATCGTACCGTCAGTTCTATGAAGTTGTATTTGGGTTCAGTGAAAACGGGTTTTCAAATATAGCTACAATTCAGTTGGAACAGAAAACTAAAAGCCGTATTTTCAAAAGTCAGATAACTGGCATAGTGGAGTGCCTGGGGCACAAGTTAACAACGTGCAACCTGGGAATGATTTTGTTTCATAAAATTGAATATTTAGCTGATAATACGAATAAGAAAATATTGTTTGAAAATTTTGTGCAATTGTTTTGATAGATGAAAATCGATAGTTACAATATTATACAAATGGGAAATACTTATTTGGCTTTAGAATATCTTTGTATCTCATAGTTGCGGTAGCGTATTATTTATAGGTAAGAAAACAGCAAAAAACAGGACAAGTGCGTGTTGAGACAAGCGCAGTGTAGAATTTCGAAGTTTTTTGTCTCTAAACCATGACAGAAAATTTAATCATTTCGAGCTGATTTTCGTGATGAGCTACACTGAATAACACAGCTACCGAGAACCGATACTGACATTGCCCATAGCTTGTTATATCGCTAGTGTACCTAATAATTCACTGACGTATCAGCCGGTCCATTGTTGTTGACATCTCACTGTGATCACTTAGGTGAAGTGAACGACAAGTGGGCTGTCATGCCATCTTGTTTGTATGGTTTGACAGCTCACTTGTCGTTCACTTCGTCTAAGTGTTCACTTTGATATGTTTACAAAACCCCACTGCTGATTGCATTGTGCTCCCCTATTTGGGGTGGTATGGATGTGGTCCATCGCAATTTAGTAGCAGGAATTGGTCTATTTATAGATAGGACCACAATACCCATTCCCTGTGAGACATGCTTTCAACTAATTGGTACACAGTTGTAAATTAGTCGGGACATCCCGGAATTCTATTGACGTGGTACTTATAGCTGCTGTTCTTAGAAATCTAAACAACAAACTGTACATAGGAGTTGTAGCAGTAGTTGAAAGAGTGTCCTTGGAGTTTCTTGCACGTTCTTCTCCACAGGATCTACTCTTTGGAACGTGCAACTGTCGCGCTGGAGGCGGGGTCGGTGGGTGTGTTATGTTGGAGAACAACCTGCTGCTCTTGTCATTAGCGCGGCAGGATTAGCTTCATCTATTTGACTGACAGACCTTGACTATTCAAAAGTGCCTGTAACTGGTCTATTTGAAATAAAGGATTTTATATTTATATTTATATATTATATTTATTCAGATTCCTTAGAACGATACATTGTTTTTCACTAGTACCTAATTACAAAATATTGATGATCATATAATAATAAGTGGTTTGAAGGCTGTATGTCTGTGTAAAAAAAGAAAAACGTGTTAGTTAGTCAATTATTGCGTTTGTCGAACTTTTTAATATGATAAGTATAATAATAATTCTTAAAACTAGATTAGGTAGGATGCAGCAGTAAGGCAGACTTTCTTCAAGAAACGGGTCCGAAACGACGCTGGTGTTAAATCTACATACCTATTGAAACCATCACTGCCACTTGTTTCGTAAGGCCATTAACACACGGCACCGCGAACCGCTGCGGTAGGCGGTGAAGCGGATCTCATGTCGCTTTGGACTCTAATAAATCCGTTGATGCTAAACACACGTAAACCGCCTTACCGCGCGGGGCACCGCTACGAAATCCGCGCCGTGTGATAATCGCCTTAAAGCGCGCGAATCGACTTGTCAAAAGAGACCTAACTTTTCAAGCGGCCATTTTGTTTTTTTTTTCTTTTCGTTGCAGTTTCAAAATATACAAATGAACAGAGTTACTGCCACGTTTTCTCTCATTCATTAACTTTTGTGCTATATTTAGGAGATGAAAGAATGTGACGCTGAATTAGGGATGTTAACTTTGATTAATGTTGTATTTTGTTCTTCTAAGGTTCTTCCATTTTATGTTCTGTTTTCAAAAGAACTGTTTAGCTACAAATCAGGAGTTGAAAGCCCTTTTTGCCAATACTTACGTGTTTTTTGACATTTATTACCGAGTTATAAAACTGTTAGTTTGTCACATAATTTTACACATTGTACCTATGTGTATCTGATGGTCAATGTCTTTAGTGTTCCGTAAATCCGTAAGAAACGGAATCTTATGTCTGTTTGTAGGTATGATCGTATGTAACAGAAAATTTTCTCCGAATCCACAGGACTGATTCTGTTGAAAGTTCACATATGAACTATTGTGAAAAGTACACATATGAACTATTGGGCCGCCCCAATTACGGACGTGCTACGTAAATAAATACATTTTGAGTATGGGGCTCAGCTTTGGAAACTAGAAAATATCGAAAAAAGTTTTCTAAACTGTACTGTATGACATATCAATTGAAAGGGCTTATTGTGAGTAGGTATTTTTTTGTCATTTTAATTTAATCAAAATAAGACGATAATCTATTATCTCCGAAACAACTGCAACCAATATTTTAATAAAAAAAATTACAGGGACACCTACAAGAAGTCAATAGTGTTTAAATAACATGTAGGTAACGAAAATTAAATTCGTTTGGAACCTTTAGTACGCGAGCCTGCTTCTCACTTGGCCATTTTTCTTCCTTCCTTTGTTGCAGTAAAAGTTTTGCTAAAAACATTGTAGTCCAATACGATGGTTACCTACTTAATTTTTGTCTTTTTTTTTTGCTTTCCATTGAACCATTAAGTATTTATGTGAATTCCTAGTACGTAGTTCTATTATTATGGTTAGGGAAGCACAAGTATTTTTAAGGAGTTTCTTTACCGTGACAAATTTTAATAAAAACACAGTAATGTTTTTTTGTAAATTTTGAACCAAAGGAAAGTAAGTAGATCAGTTGGAGGACTCGTCCGACTTCGGGTCCGTTGGAAACTTGTTGCATGCTTCTAAAATACTAAAACTGCTTTTATACAGGGTAAAAAAAAAAACTCCGAAATCTCGAAAAAAATATCAGCTGTTTCATACATTTTCATTGGCTAAATATTGCATTTTGTATGAAACAGCTGATATTTTTCGGAGTTTTGCCAAAACAAAAGTTGTTTATAATCATGTGTACTTTCACTGCCTAAGAGGTTGCTGGTGTTTTACAAATAACCCTGTATAACGACCAATTAGTATTAACTATCAGAATACCTTTACGTTGATGCTTAGATATTGTAATTCTAGGAGCATTGAAAAGCAGATAATTAGGAACTACCAGTTACAGTTGTTTTGTCTTACCTCGTCCGTATGAAAGGGTTGAATCCCTTTGTATTCAAGTTTCTAGAAACTTAAACCAATTAATGCGCACCGTTCAGATCCACAATTTTGCCGTGATATCTATACTAATACTAGCAGACCCGTGCAACGTCGTCTGCGTAACATTTTTCATTACTGCTCCGCTCCTATTGGTCTTAGCGTGATGATACATAGTCTAGATTAGCGCGTTCAACCAAATAAACAAACAAACAAACTCTTCTGCTTTATAATATTAGTATAGATTATAAAGCAAAAGAACTTTTTGTTTGTTTGTTGAACTACTGGTCCGATTTGAAAAATTCTTTCAGTATTAGATAGCCCATTATCGAGGAAGGCTATAGGCTATATCATCACGCTAAGGCAAATAGGAGCGGAGCATTAATGGAAAATGTGACGCAGACGAAGTTGCGCGGGTCAGCTAGTCATTTTATATGGCAATATGACTTTTCTTCCAAGTCTATGCCGTTTATTCAATAATCGAGACATAAGATTATTTCGTTTGAAACTTTGGAAACTAGAACTAAATTTTTATATTATAAACTAGCTGACCCGCAGACGCTGACCAGCTGATCGCAACTTCTTACTCTTAGTTTGGGTCGCCAGCTGAATACGTTTAAGAACCGCTGGTCTTAGCGGGCCAGGGAGGCTACTCTCTAAGCCCGACGTCCGAAGTTTCGGGCTTAGTTGCGGGCGTATTCTACTCCGTATTATCTAACCACTAAGAATTAATGACAACACAATTCGAAAGTTACTGTCAAATCGTGTTGTCATTCATTTTTATTTCGGGTTCGGGACTAATCGTAAGTCCGTAGGTGATACGGAGTAGAATACGCCCGCAACTAAGCCCGAAACTACGGACTTCGGGCTTAGAGAGTAGCCCCCCTGGCTCACAGGTGCGTCGTATAGGTGCGAGTTTGGGACATAGAATACTTTTATCGCTAGAACATATTACCACAACATAAATAAACTTTAATAACACTGTTCAGCAAGATTTAGCCACAAGGAATGTGCTTACTAATTTTGAATTACCTACCTATAACCTACCCTTATCACAAAACCATATTTATTTTGTTTTGAACAGAGGCCTTAGTGTGAGTTTTTTCGACTCACGTTCGAACGCGTTCGATTGCGAGCGCGTTAGAATTTAGTATGGGAAATTAGGTTCTACGAGTGACCACCAGGTGGCACTATAACTGAATTCCCATACTAAATTCTAACGCGCTCGCAATCGAACGCGTTCGAACGTGAGTCGAAAAAACTCACACTAAGGCCTCAGGTCTAGTTTTTATGTTACAGCTACCACTTACATCATTTTCCCTTTTGCTTGTAAATTCCGATTTTTATATTCCTATAAAGTAGGTAGTTGTTTTTTTCTAGTTTACTGAGTTATTTTATTCTATTAAAATGCTGAATGGATATTCAAAAGACTCTGACAAGTTTCTTTACATTTATGGTAAAATGTTTTTTTAAACTCTCAAAATTCTCGTGTAAAATTTCTGCACGATGAGTAAAAAAAAGTGAGCTTAATTTTGAGATTTTTGTTTTGAAAGGCATGGTTTAGTCAACAATCAGTTGTCTAATTTGATATTGTGCCTGCATTAGAACCACCTGAAAACTTAAATTTTCGCCTCAAAGCTCCTCTTCAAAATCATATTACAGGAAAACTGTGTCTCAATAATTCTAATTTCGGTTCTATGATCTTAAACATGTATTGTTCTTAACATAATTAGATAAAAACATTCTTGTGACACACAAAAAAAGTTCTTTCGTTGATCAGTAATTGAATTGTTTTCAAAATGAATAGGTGTAACCTGTGCTCATAAATGAGGTATTTAAATCAGAGGCACTGATTTGAAATGTACATACCACAGCAATGATGAGAGTGGAAAGCATTGACTCTCTCGAATTCACGGTATAATGAATGTCAAAACAATGTGGTGATTTACGTTGGCCAGTCGAGTACTTTGAGGATTTTTTATGAATGTTAACTTGTTTTAAAATAATTAATTTTAACTTTAAAGCTATCGCGTTTCATCAATTTATTAAAATTACAAAATATTAATTTCAATTTATTCTGTGAATTGTAAAAGTAAAATGTTATTATTTATAAACATATAATATTTTACAAACTGAAGTGACTGTTTGTTATTTCAAAATAACTGATTATTACATTTTACTCAGTACCTATATACAAAAAAAAAAATATGTTGTCTTGGAGCGGCTGTACACGCATAATAATATAGCATCCCTTGTTCCGTGGTGCAGAGTTTAGGGGCATGCCGAATTTCAGCTTTCTAGGATCGGTAGGTAATTACGCCTGTGCGTTGTCTGTCAGTAGCAGACGAATTTTATATCATTTTATGCGCATATCCCTGGGCTGGTTTTCTTGTTCCTTTAGGAATTTCGGGAAGACCTTTCTTAAAATTCAAAAGTCATTTATTCAAATTAAGCTCAGAGCCAGCACTTTTTGAACGTCAAGTTCTACCAAAGAGAGTCCCCCAAAACGCCCGCCCGTCACCACTTCCTGGTGTTTTAAGCTGTGGAGAAGAAGTGGCCAACAAACTCCCTAGCAACACATCATTCTGTTACGTTTTAGGAACTAGAATATATACAATGAGTAGTTAGTGATCCCTTACACTCTTCAAGGAACCTAGATGCCGAATTTCAGCTTTCTTCGACCAGTAATTACGCCTGTGCGTTGTCTGCCAGTCGCTCTGTAAGGGAAGAATTTTACAAATACAATAGGGAATATGCACGCGATTTTTTTATTTATAAAATGAATTACTTATAAGCTCCAGTAAACACTCTGGAAATAATTTTTAAATATCTTCATCAGCGATGAAGTTATAACGCTTCAAAGATTACTTTTAGAACGAGAAGTCCGACATGGAATTTGACGTCACATTACGTGACGTCTAAACATCTGCCATAGAAAACAGCGTTTTCGCAAGAGGGACAGATATATTTGTTTAAAATAATTATATCTCGTTTGTTTTTCGAGCAATTTTGATTCTATTTCCACTGTTAGTAATATATTTTTTTTTGTATATTTTTAGATAAAGTGTTAAGATAATAAATATTTTTTTTATGCATATTCCCTATTATCGTGACGATAATATATTCGAAGATACATCGCGGGTTTTAAAGCTACAAATAGGTACACTTGACGCTAATAAATTCTTTTCCGATCTTGTTTGTTTAGATCCACGGGGAACTATTTAGGCGGGTTCACTGACCTCTTTAATGCGAAGCTCTATATTCGTTATCCACCATAAATTATACTGATCGCATATTTTTAAACGTTTATGGTAGAGTTTTAAAATGGAGGGAATTGGAGCATAGTTTTGGAATGCTTTTATACTTTGTTATGGTAATTAATAGAGTTTAAATCATGTTTGATAGGGTTTGCATAGCCGCCATTTTAAATTGTAGAAGTTGCCATATTCGCAGTGTTTTGACACCATTACCATTTTAGTTTAAGAGTTGCAATTTTGTTTTGGATAGTATTTAAAGTACTGTATTAAGAGTGTGTATTCCGTCCACTAGCGCCGCCAATCGTTTTTTATTAATTGTGGTAAATTTAAGACACGTAGATAAAATAACGCTCTGTAGTGCACTGAAGAAATGTATCTATTATTTTTTGACAGCTATTTTTAATACATAACTCATGGCTAAATAGCCAAACCGGCAATTATTGCTAAAAATGGCCACTTTTAGCAAAAATATCGACTTTGGCAACTATTTATGTTCTAAAGTACAAAACATAACTCTCAAAACATAATAAATACATTTCTTCAGTGCACTACAGAGCGGTTTTATATCTAAGTGTCTTAAATTTACCACAAATAATAAAAAACAATTGGCGGCGCTAGTGGACGGAATACACGCTCTTAATTTCAGAAATATGTAAGTAATAGGTCAGTACAAAGTTTCCAAACAGAACAAACTTAGAACGACCTAATTTTTACTAACAAAATATTATGGGGTACTTGTTTTTCTTTCTATTATTTTGGTGACCGAAATGAGTTTTTTGTTGTACTAGATATTGAAAGGCATACGTTTGACTGTTATCTCACCTGATGTTAAGCGATGATGCGGTCTAAGGTGGAGCACGCTTGCCTAGAAGTAAACAAAAAAGCATTTTTGGAGGGAAGAGAATCCGTTCGGAAACTTGTGATTTCAGTAAGACGGTGTTAAGTCATGCGTCATGATAGTTGGTCACGAACGGATTAAACGTTCTTCTCAAAATACCTTTCGTCCGCGATTTCGTACGCGTATCCCATTTTTTCCCGTAATCATAGTTCATAATCTCCCTGCCCTTATCCCATGTTACTTGGGGTCGGCGCAACACGTTTTTTTCTTACACTCTGTCCTATCAGCCGTCAAACTTTCACTAACTCCCTTTTCTTTCATATCGCTTCTCACAAAATCCATCCATCTGTTCTTTGGCCTTCCTCTCCCTCTCCATCCATCCACATTAATGTTCATTACTCTTTTAGTTTTTTTTTTTAAGTTACCCCACACTAGGAATTTCTCCTGTGAGTGTACGAATACCTACAGTAAGTACCAGCTGATGCCCCACACTAAGAATTTCTCCTGTATCGTGGGTGCGTTTACAAACATATAAATACACATACACAAACAGCCAGACCCGGAACAACTATCTGTAGGCCATACAAATATTTGTTCCGTGCGGGAATCAAACCCGCGACACGCAGCGCAGCAGTCGATCGCTCAACCACTGCGCCAAACGTGTCGTGTGTAGTAAATTGCGTTTCCTCCCTCCTCTTCACATGACCATACCAAGACAAGCGATTCCGTTTTAACTTTTCCTGTCATCATAGTTATTTTCAGGCAATCCTCTCTTAGAGCTCACTACACTCCCCAAGGAACCTACACTATAGTTATATTGTATGCCCAGTAGTTTCGGCTGAGCGTTGTCTCTCAGTCACTCACCTGTAGTGCGATCCTGTAAACATGTCGAAGTGAACACTTAGACGAAGTGAACGACAAGTGAGCTGTCAAACCATACAAACAAGATGGCATGAGTGATGTGAAGTGATCACGTTGAGATGTCAACAGAATCTACCGGCAGTTACAGCTGATCTATTCTGTTGACATCAAATCATACAAATAAGTTGTCATGCCATCTAATTTGTATGGTTTGACAGCTCACTTCGTGATCATTTCACCCACGCCTTCACTTCAACATGTTTACAGAATCAGGCGGCAGGAGAATTTTATGTAATAGGATTAGATGCAAGCATTAACTGCCCTCCGAAAGAAATACGACAGATCCTGACTTATTTCTTTCGAGTTATGATGAATTTTAAACGCTGAAAGCAGAATAGTTTTTACATTATTCATAAAGATAGGCACATCAAAAACATTGCGCTAATTTGATGAAAAAAAAACGACGAAAAGCTTTCACAGTTTTCGAGACTAAAAAGCCTACTTAATAAAATCATGGAAAAACATCTGGAAGTTATGTTTACATTGTGTTTGGCCACCCTTTATTATATACTAGCTGACGCCCACGGCTTCGCCCGCTTGACAAATTATATACTAAAACCTTCCTCGAGAACCACTCTATCTATGGTGAAAACAGCATGAAAATCAGTGAAGTAGTTTTTGAGTTTATCGCGAACAGACAGACAGACGCGGCGGAGGGGTTTGTTTTATAATTCTAGTATTTTATATTTTTTAAGTCTAGTAAATTGTCGCTATACTTAGTACAATAGCTTGAAAAGTAAAACCTTAGCGCCCTTCAATTAGGTCTTACCATAGATTATTGCCTAGGCATTATAGTGTTGCCAGTTTGGTGTTGTATGTTTGGTTTGGTAACCAAACAACAAATTATATTTTGGTTCACCACACCCACATAGAAATCGCATCGCATCCGGTCCGTTGTGCGTAGGTGTCCTGGCTAAGTTAGCCAGCCTAGCTCAGCACAGAAAATTACTGGGAGCTTCACAGGCTTCGCGGAGCGACCTCACCGTTCCGAGGATTTGTTCACGTTGGGTAGCCACGGCCTCGCATTCCAGGATGACGTGCCGTGCTCAGCTGATTCTTCGGCATCCAATTAGCCCCTGCAGAGTGGGCTATCCGTGGCGCCTGTGTGTCGCATTTACCTAGTAACGAAGGAAACTATAATTATCATTCAATTTTCATGAAACACTTAAGAAACAGGTGCCTACTGCAGGAACTCGAAACAGTTAATCCATATGCATACTAATATTATCTACTAGCACTTCGCCCGCGACTTCGTCCATGCTGCAATTTCATAAGGATCCCTATTTATTTCTAGTAATAAATGTAACATACTAATGGTGAGAGAACTTTTGAAACCTGTTCTAAACTTATTTAGTGTTTTCGTTACAATCATACAAATCTGTCCTTCTTTATAATATTTACTAGCTGACCCGCGCAACTTCGTTTGCGTCACATTTCCCATTAATGCTCCGCTCCTATTTGTTTTAGCGTGATGATATTGTATAGCCTATAACCTTCCTCGATAAATGGACTATCTAACACAGAAATAATTTTTCAAATCGGACCAGTAGTTCCTGAGATTACCCCCTACATACAAACTTACAAACAAATGTTACCTCTTCATAATATTATATATTAATATTAATATTATGTAGTATAGATGTTACCTCTTTATAATATTAGTATAGATTAGTCCAGATAAATGCAAATTAACATGCACTACTGTTTCTTGGGGTCGATCCCAAACATTTTGTTGTGTCGACAATGACCCGATAGAATGACACTTTTATTAAAGAGTTCTCATATAGTACAAATCCAAAACGCATATAACCAATATTGTTCCTGAATAAAATTGAATTGAATATCTTAAATCGCGCCTTAGGGCTTGAACCCAGCAAGTCCAGTGTCTGTTTCATATAGGATTCAGATACCAATAGCCAGCCTTAGCTCGAATACTTGGACGATAACTCGTGACCTAGCGTCCCTTTCGACACACGTCCGAGCTCAAAGCGTCCCGAAATAATGATTGCGATATGTCTGCTGGTCGCCAAAATCGTAGCCCAATCATTTTGTTTATACTGATCGGAAACCAATGGCCTAATTTTCAGACATGCGATTGCTTTTTGGCTGTCAATAGCAATAAATAATTGTCTATTTAAAAGCAAGTATTTTTCTTTGCTTAGGTAGAAGGAATGTTTTTCGAACGTTCGTTTTAGTTTTGGGTGTGTGAATGGATGGAGAGGGAGAGGCAGGCCAAAGAAAAGATGGATGGATTGTGTGAGAAGCGCTATGAAAGATAAGGGAGTTAGTGAAAGTTCGACGACTGATAGGGCAGAGTGGAAGAAAAAAACTGTGCGCCGACCCCAAGTAACGTGGGATATAGGCAGGAAGATGATGATGTTTTAGTTTTGGGTTCAGCTACTTTTTACCTGATTGCCCCAGAAAGAAGACGGGGTTTTTAAGACCAACAAAATAATGTAAAACCGACAATAATGAAAAAGGTTTATTGAATTCATCATTATATCACCTATGAACAACTGTTTCTATGGGGTTAACATTGAAACAGCGAACGATCTGGGTCTGGATCCTTCTAGTCACTTGTGTTTAAAAAGAATTGGCGGACAATTTTTTGCAATATACCTATTTTTTCCAATAAAGTATGAAGAGTGTACTCATTAAAAATTATATAAATACTAGCTTTTGCTCGCGACTTCGTACGTGCATATACCGTATTTTACCGTTCCTGTAGGAATTACGGGAAATTCTCTCTTTGTGCTTCCCCTTTTGGCATGAGGTTTCTAGGCTCCCCTAGAAACCTCATGCCAAACAGCTTTCTACGACCAGTCGTTTCGGCTGTGTGCTGCCTTTCAGTCACTCAGTTACGGAAGAAATGTATCTACATTGATTACGAAAGGAACTGACTGTCCCACAACTCCCATCCAGTAAATGGAGCATCATAAGACAGAATATAAATCGTTCGAACTGTGTAAACTACTAGTATTCAGCTACATCCTGTTTTACTAGAACGCACCACCACACCACACCGTTGGAAAAATGTGAAATGAACACTCAAACTTAAATTCACTGGCAGTGTGATTCTGTAAAACTCTCACCAAGTAAGCTTAGGTGGAGTAAGCATGAAGTGAACAGCAATGCGATTCTGCAAACATGTCAAAGTGAACACTTGGGCGAAGGAAACGACAAGTGAGCTGTCAAACCATACAAACAAGATGGCATGACAGCTCACATGTCGTTCACTCCACCTAAGTGATCACGGTGAGATGTCGACAGAATCGACTGGCTGTCATTCCAACTTGTTTGTATGGATCTAAAGCTCACTTCATGTTCACTTCACATAAGCTTACTAGGTGAGAGGTTTACAGAATCACACTAAGGTGAATTAATGTTAACCCTGTGAGTGTTAACAGAAAAGGCCGAATGTACTGTCATGTGAATAAGTTTATCATATAAAGAAAGACGTCAAAATTATACAGTAAGTAGTCAATGTCCTAGCCGCGTTCGTCCCACTTCGGAACCTTGAATTCCACGTATTTGCGTTTGTAGACACGTAGGTACGTAGTGTCTGACGCCAGAAAGCGTCATGGCGTCATGTGCTAACCATTGCCAACAGTTATTGCTGATGTAGTTTTAACCTGGCTGTTTTGTAGAAAATTATATTTTGCGTTTGTTGAAAGAAAAAACTGTTTGACTGTACCTATTCGACTTTTCCGCACATATATGAACAGTAGACAGAGACTAAACTAACTAAACTACTTAATTTTTTGATCGCTCGGTACGAGCTCTATTTTCAATTCAATTTAAAATTATTTCCATAAAAATGCATGGTGCGCGATATTGTTGTGCTATGAGCTATACTTATACTATTAGGTATATTATAGCGTAGTCTGAAAGCAGCTTTATACTACCCTCAAATTGTAAGTAACTTATACAGTAGTATTTTTAGGAAAAGCAAACATATGTACAGAGAATTCTTGCTTAAAAGAGCACTTCAAATAGATACACAGTTGTATTACTTAAGGAGGAAATTATATTATATCTATTTAATATATTATTCAAAGTCAAAGTCAAAACGTTTATTTCAATTAGGCCATTATACGGCCCTGTACTTACATTTAAAATATTCTAATATATAAAAATCTCGTCTCGTGGTGTTTGTTATCGAATTCCTCCGAAACGGCTTCACCGATTTTTATGTTTTTTTTTTTTGTGTGTAGGTCTGAGAATAAGTCGTAGGCAATTTTTGTTATACGACAAAACTACGTTTGCCGTATCAGCTAGTATAATATAAAAAATACTAAAAGAACTGTTCTGTCCAGTCGCAAAGATAGATTCTTATGGAGAACGGACAATAAACTCCATAGCTTTGACTCCAGTTACTCTTTTCAAATATTTTTTTACAAAAATTAATGTAATATTTGTATTTTTGTAAAGATTTATTCCTTTCACATTTGCGTGACTGCGAAGGTACTTGGAAAACAAGCCAGCGACCTTTTTGTAACCTTATCTGTGATACGTTTCCATTGTCGTGTTGTGTTGTGTCCATTATCTTTCATACGCCTGCGTGATCTTCTATGCGTCATGCAAGTCCAGTGGCCTTTGATTTAAGAGGGATTGTATATTGTTATTACTGCGGATCTTTTTCAATGTTCTGCGGATCTATAGATGGTATCGATAATTTTCCAAGTCTTGTCAGTTTTATTTCATGTTTTTTCATCAGTATTTTTGTTTATTTCATGGATTTAGAATAGTATTTGTGTCTCGCACATTGTGTCATTAATTTAGGTACAGTATTTAAATGTTTCAGTGTCTGTCTTTCATGCGTCATTATAACAATCACAAATACTTCATAAAAGATCATTTCATCTTTATGTCTCATGTTTATGTTATTTTTTATCATGAAAATACATAGAATGCATTAGAGTAGTACCAATTGAATAAAAATGATGTGATGATGTATAAAACGCAGTGTAGTTTATTTTATAAATTATAAGATATTGTTCTAGCACGTATTATTGTTTTTAACGTTATCATAAAATTGTGTTGTAATGGTCCGTGTATTGAGGAAAAGTGGTAAATTTTTCAATTGTCTTTACGTTTCACTTTTTTATTTAATGAAATCACAAAAACTTGTCAAAATCAGCTCTCATTTTTATGAACCTTTCCTGATAATAAAATATTTTTGTGCGATATGCAGGAGTCGCGCAGGGGCGTCGTTAGATGACCGATTCACGGCGAGTGACGATGCGGGCGGCGTCCGACTGACGGTATCTGCGGCCCGGACCGGCGACACCAATGTCTACACGCTACAAGTGAGTATGTTCCCTTATCAGAACGTGAGATAACATTGTATCGTAGGAGTGCTTGACGGATCCTAATGTATTGAAGTGTAGTGTTCTAGCATAGATATATGATCTGGCCATTAATTTGGAGGAGCTGCGACGGAACAGTGCTTTTGTAGTGACTGGAATATATCTTTCGATCAGATATCTGTTTTGACATGTAGCCTTCGAACAGATATCTGTTTTGAAATGTAGTCTTCGAAGAGATATCTGTTTTGGGCCTGGAAACCTGAAAATCAGGGGCTTCAAAGTGATAACTGTCAATTGTGCCTATAGTTGATTTTCTTAAAATTATACAAAATGTACCTATTCATGAGTATGCTCTTTGGCGGTGAGCGTTTGAAGGGGTGTAAGTTTCCTCTTCGTCGAACTGTCGTTTTTAAATTAAGTCTTCTGTTTCACAAGTTTCACAGAATTCTGAACGCACCAATGTGTTAAATCCAGCTTATAAGAATTGCTTCTCCTTTGACGTACTTAGTTTCACCCAAATTATTTCCGACTTTGCAGGATATTCGAAAACCAGCTGTGAGCATTAAAAACACCCGAACATGGTCATACCATTTATAACATAATATACAATATTTTTTTATTGGCAAACTCAGTAACAACTCTTTTAATCGACCAATATAAAATCAGACGTCTAAATACCTACTCAAACGATGTGAGAACAGTTTTACAAGCACGTCAACAGCGTCTGGAACCGTGCATGTTAAAACCTAACAAATTTGCCGACGGTACCTACACGAACGTCTCCGAACGAAATATGCTATGCAAGTTGTAAGGTGATGTCTCCATGGTCTGTTTTAGCAATATAGTCTCCAGGATTAAAACAACAGACTATAGTTTCTATGATAACCGAAATTCAAAAAAATACTACAAAGTATAAAATAATCTTAATTTCGGAAGTCGGTGTTAAAAAACGAAGATTAAAACCAAAAACACTGACGTTTATTTTGGAATTCGGTTAATACATTTTTTTGTAAAAAAGTTTTTATTTTTTCACTTTTTAAAGTTGTGATACTTGGACGACGCGACGTCTTCGTCTGCGCACAAATTGAAATAGGCAAAAATGCTCATAAAATCAAAACTGTTTAGCCAAACTAAATCAAATGACCAAATGACAAGTATGTCGCATCGAACTAGAAAATGATCATACAAATCGGATCAGAAACCTCGGAGTAATCGGTGTACATTACGTATTGAGAACCTCCTTTTTTGGAAGTCGGTTAAAAATTCTCTTCGTGTCCGTACGAGACGTTGAAAGGACGATGAAGAATGGAGTCGTGTTGATACCCTGCGTCAGAATATTTGATATATTTTGGGCCGGTGCAAATTTGTTTGCACCTTCAAACAAATTTGCACCGGCCCAGGGCGGAGTAGCTTTTGTTTTAACGCAGCAGAGCGGCGCCGGAGTAACGAACAGGGTTTACAGTAGCCGAAACAATACGACAGCGGCTTTGCAGAATTTGAGCACAGTATTGTGATTTGAGTGTATGTAGTCTTACGTAAATGGAAATGAAGTCGTTACGATTTCGATTAGTTTGCGTTGCAGTAGGGAGTTTCATTCAAAGAATGTAGTACGTAGAACATGGTACGGCTCGAGTTGATACGGTGACAATCCCTTTCCAAGTTTGTATGTGTGCTTTGTCGATTAGCTTGCTACAGTTCTGAAAAACGTTTCAACTGCTTTAAGGCCGTACCCTGACCAAATAACCTTGAGCATTTTTTCCCTCAATAACAGCGCAAGAGATACAATAGCGAATACGCTCAAAATGTTGAATAAAATCGTTATAAAATCTAATATTGGTCGTTTGAAAAAAAATACTTCTACCAAAATGTTCATAATTAAATTCATTAGTGTAAGTACAAAAAAACTTTTTACAAAAAAATACAACCGACTTCCAAAAAAAAAACACTACAAAGTAAAAAATAACTTTAATTTCGGAAGTCGGTGTCAAAATACGAAGAAACGAACAAAAACACCGATTTCCGAAATTAAAGTTATTTTTTACTTTGTAGTGTTTTTTTTTTAGTGGTGCCCCACACCTACCACACCACTGCCAAATCGCAGAAAAGCAAAATACGCAATTTCGATTATCAAAGAATCATCTAAATAGTCAAATTCCAGCTATTTCGATTTAAAATCCAAAGTTCGTAACCGATTTCGATATAATTTAAATGGGACCAATCTGCAAGCATATCCTTTCAGATGAAACAAAAATTTTTCAAATCGGTTCATAATTGTCGGAGTTAACAAACATAAAAAAAATAAAAAAAAAATAAAACATACAACCGAATTGATAACCTCCTCCTTTTTGGGAAGTCGGTTAAAAATCAAAATAATCGTTAGTTTTCGAGAAGATGCATGTTTTCAGTATTTTTTTCTCATTTCTGTGGTTTCGTTGTGAGGAGATTACTTAAACATTATACTTAGTAATAAAAAATGAAATCTACCATTTTAAAGCCAAGATTATGTAGAAATTTAATGTATTTTTTATTAGTTGATATTTCTTTTGGATAAAGAGTAGATAGCTCCAAAAAACTGCACAAAAAACGGCTAGCGCTGCGTTTTGCTCGGGGACGCGCCTTAACGGAGAGAGAACCCCCTGAAAAATCGAGCCATGTCTAGAAGTACCGCTTTCTGATTCAAGCCCTTGATCCAGCCGCCTAACGCTTCGAAAGACCTTTTGGTCGTACGTCTCGCGTCGGTACAATAAATCGATGAGTAAACAACCTCGCTACCCACGTCATGATTTCTGATTCGCTTATCTTTCTCGGTTTTCACCGGTTTGTCGTCATGTGGGACGGTTATGTCTACAATTCGATTTGGCCCATCAGGTTTATTGGTGACAATCGTTCTGTCAGTGATAATGAATCGGTAATGGGCCGAACACAACAAACGTTTCAATTGCTGTATGGACAAAGGAACATTCTGGCAATACGAGTCGTATCCAGAACTACCTACCGCTTTCTGAATATAGCTTTTGCTCCAGTCGCCTAACGCTTCGTAAGATGTTGGTCGTTCATCGGTACAATAATCGATGAGATCACATCCCACATGACGACAACCTTGCAGGTCATGTCAAGACATTTGATTCGCTTATCTTTCTCGCTTTTTACAGGGTTCTCGTCATGCGGAACGGTTATGTCTACAATCATTGCTCGCCTCTCGATTCAGTCCATCAGGCTTATTGGTCACATTAGTTCTGTCAGTGATGATGAACCGAACCCATAACGATGTGATAATGCCATTATCGAGACCTGCTAGTCTATTCTGTAAATAACCATTTCGATATCGACTTCACCTGAGTGACTAAGCTTAAAAAGTGAACTTTATTTCACACATCATAAGGTCTTATATTTATACGAATTTGAAACTCACCTCGGATTCCGCTGTCGAGACACGAAAATTTTGTTACAGAATAGCACTGCTGGGTCGGGCACATACCTGTAATACGGCACTCTTTGTTCCACAAGAAAGTATTTCAGAGCAAGTAGCAACTTGTTCTTCGGGTCTTTTTTTTTTTTTTTTTATGGATGGGAAATCATCCAATGACTCCTCCCGCCCTGGGTGTAGCGGGAGGGAGTGTCAGACTTCTACTGACTAAAACCCATCCATGTTCCTTCATTGCCCTTTGTGTTCCGGAGCCACGGTGTCTCTTGCGAATAATCCCGCGACTCCGGCAGGCGTTGGCCCTTTCGGGCCCCTCTGTGTGCTGACTCTCTTTGAGGCGCGCGTGGAACACTAACGCGCCGTCGACACGGCCTGTCGTCACTAGACGGACGGACGGCGAGTCACCCATAGCTCGCCGTCCACAGGCCCGCGCCTACGGTCTACAGTACGGTAACCGACATAAATAGCTTGCAGTTTTGCAAAATAAAGGAACTAGGCATTAATGTGACTTGCCTATTTTAGATTGGTTATAAAAATCACTATCACTTCATACGGTAAGCGCAGTAGTTGAGCGATCGACTGCTGCGCCGCGTGTCGTGGGTTCGATTCCCGCACGGAACAAATATTTGTATGGCCTACAGATAGTTGTTCCGGGTCTGGCTGTTTGT
The DNA here is from genome assembly GCA_963859965.1 of Ceramica pisi. Classification (NCBI taxonomy): domain Eukaryota; kingdom Metazoa; phylum Arthropoda; class Insecta; order Lepidoptera; family Noctuidae; genus Ceramica; species Ceramica pisi. The sequence continues at coordinate 35,185,970 of OY982527.1, read as the reverse complement.
GCATGTGACTTTGTATGTTTGTAAACGCACCCACGATACAGGAGAAATTCTTAATGTGGGGCATCAGCTGGTACTTACTGTAGGTAAGTACACTCATACATTTTCTATTCTCTAAGTCGAAATTACGAATAAAATCTATCGAATCTTTCAATATCGCGTAATTTTTGTACATGCCTGCTCCTCAATGTATAGTAGGTACATTGAACTGTTTGTAATACCATAGTAAACAGCACGTTATTAAAGCTTTTATAAATGAATATTCAATAATCCAGCAAAGCAGTTTACACATAAAAGAGCTTTATTTATCGAATCCGCTCGATTATTACAAGCTCAGCATAATAAAGTAGCCAAAGCTTTTATTATGCTGGGCCGGCGAAGCCTATTATATGCTGGGCCGGCGAAGCCTATATTATGCTGGTCTGTCAAAGCTTTATACTAACTTAAAGCTTAAGAATATTCTAACAACTGCAACATGGCAACTTTCGCACATAAATAAACGGTTTTCAGGGTTCCAAACATCCGTAAGAATCGTTACCCTTATAGGATTACTTGGGTCTCAACATAGAGATTTTTTCCGTGTCTGTCCTTCTGTCTCAGCAAGTTTTCTCCAGACTATTGAAGTTTGGTACACATATGGACTTTTGTGATCAAAACACGGACGCGTTGCATAAAGTTTTGATATGGCGGTCACTTTTGGGGGTTCGGGCGGGTTGTATCAAACGATTGGTTAACGTAACATACGTACGTCAAAAAGTAACAATTACGGAAGATCTTTAACGTTCGTTAAATAAGAAGCGTTGTTTCAAAACATTCTGGTATAAATTCCTGGTCATCCCAATAGCTAAGTTATTGACACGGGACCTACCTATATAGCTTTTTTTGCATTCCACCACTTATTTGTGTCATCAGAAGAACTGGTATTGAGAAATTCAAAAGTTTCACAATATTGTTCTCTTTGACGCAACTAAAGTAACGTTAACCAGTGCTCAGACCATCTGTTAACGTCAACGTTATATTTTACGTGCGTTAACGCTGACATTTTGTGAAACAACCCAATTTTTTGATTTAACGATAGTAGCACCATTTTTAACGTTTACGCATGCGGTGAACGTAAAACAACCCGCCCCAAATCTAAAAAAATTCATTCATTCATACTTATAATAAATCTGTAGAGAGGTCAATTCTGTACATGAAATATATTTCCAAAATAACTATCAGGGGGTGATTAGGGATCGATACTGATGCCAAAAATGCAATCAGTACAATTTTTGTCTGTCTGTCTGTCTGTATAACCGTTATAGAAACAAAAACTACTCGACGGATTTTAATGAAACTTGGTACAATTATTATTCATACTCCTGAGCAGGTTATAGTATACTTTTCATCACGCTGCAATCAATAGGAGCAGAGCAGTGAAGGGAAATGTTGGGAAAACGGGAGAAGTTACTCCATTTTTTAAGCTTCCGTCGCGTGTGCAACCTTAATGGTGAAAGCTACACAGAAATCATGTATGACGCAAATGTTCTCCTTAAAATTATATAAAAAATATCCAAGGACAGCATATGTCTATCTTTTATGATTGATAAACAATAACACGTGTAGCTCCCGATAGTTTAGCAGTTCGAAGCTTTCTGATTGTATTTGTCTACTCTTACATTTATAAAACTCTCAGTCGTCCCTAATTAACATGAATAAAAGTTTACATTATTAACTATTCCATTAAAAAAAGAATCATAGAAATCGGTATAGAAACACCAAAGTTATACATGAAATACGCTAATAATAAGCCATCGCGCGTGAATACTGAATCATGCTATAAGGATTATTTTTGTATAAGGTCGCGAACGCACATGCAGGCGGCTAGCTTGGCGCCTAGAGGCTAGCGAGTAGCTTCGGAAAACGGCTTACGACAGTTTGCAAATACTGGAATAAATAAATAAAAAAAAAAAGTAATATTATAAATGTGAAAGTTTGGTTGTTTGTTACTCAATCACGCCAGAACGGCTTAACGGATCTTAATGAAATTTAAAACAAAGATAGATTATAGTCTGGAATAGCACATAAGCTACTTTTCATTCCGGGAATATGTTCCCTAGGGATCACGCGGGCGAAGCCGCTGGCAGAAGCTAGTATCTAATAAAAGTGTTAAAATAGCATGATACAAAAAGGAAATTGGTTCGGAACCTTTGCACGCGAGCGGCACTTGGCCAGTTTTTTCCTTCTTAAATAACCCACCAAATTTATAACATTTGTGAAAAGAATACACAGTATTTCAGCTCGACTCTCAGTCTAAATGACAAAGTAATTACCAAAAGAGATTCTCGTTGATCATCATCATCATGTCAGCCGAGAGACGGCCACTGCTGGACCCAGGCCGTCACCACCTGCTGGAATTTGCTTGAGGACGTAGCTTCTTTGACTTGGTCAGATCATCGTGTTGGCGACCTGCCACGTATTCTCTTTCCTTCGGTATTGCCAACAATTACCAGTTTTTCAAAACCGCTATCTCCCCTTCGCGAACTTTTGGAATCATTTTTGAATGTAACTCTTGGAAACCCGGCGCCAGACGTTAGTATGTAAATACGTATCTACTGTAAGTACCTATGTTATATATTTACTTATGAAGGCTGCCACTACGCTTGAATATGTAGTATTTACACCTTGACATTTCTAGCCCAGTAGAACGATATCGATCAATTTAAAAATGCAAAAAAAATTGGGTATATCAACATGGCCATGTTCTATTGGCCCGGCATTTCACGAAATAATTTAAAATGCAAAGGCTGAGGAATACATGTTTACAGTAAGTATATATGTCTTCGTGGTTATTTATAACTGAACGAAGGAATTTGTTTTTCATATTAAAAATGCATTTTCAAATTGACACTGGATTACACCCTCTTAATACATATTATTCAAACTACGATGGAGCGCGCTAACCCAGAAGCAGCCTGTTGACTCTAACTTGTAAGCGTTCGGAAACATAGACGCAGGCAGAGAGTTCCATTCTTTTGCTGTGCGCATTATAAAAGACTTTTGGAAGGCTTAGTGCGAATTAGTGGAATAGCAAAAAGCCTTTTTTAATTAACGAAGTATCACGGTATTTGAAGTTTGTTCGTTAGAGAAACTCGTGGCTAAATAATAACAGCCGCACGGGTCGATCTTAAAGGCTTGACCGCACTTGGCGACACTGCGCGGCAGCGGAACGACGCGACACGTAACAACGTTCGCACTTGAAGTGTCGCGGCGCGTCGCACGCTGCTGCGTAGTGCGGTAAACCTCAAACAATTTCTTACAAAGAATATTTTGCCGTTGCGTGTCGCGTCGTTCCGCTGCCGCGCAGTGTCGCTAAGTGCGGTCAAGCCTTAAAGGTTAAGCAACGCTTGCCAAGTTTGGTCTGTGGACGGGTGACCATCTTTACATACCGAGTTTCCTCCGTGCCTCGGAAAACACGTTAAGCTGTTAGTCCCGGTAGTCATTTTGTAGATCTTTGGCAGTCGTTATGGATTATCAGAAGCCAATTAATCTGACTCTAGTCTTGCCAAAAAGTACCGTGTTACCCAGTTAATGGGTTTACTGGCAGGCAGCCGCTCCACGTAAAATACTATAATATCGTTTATTTATACAAGAGGCACATTACATTAAAAATTACTTACATTTTTAAGAACACAATAGTTAATTTGCCTGAACTAGGATAAACCTGTGCTCCAGGCTAGAAAGTGCTTATTTATAACTAATTAGCTTAAAATAATAAATTAACAATAAATCAAATAACTACAATTAAAATTTAAAATAAAAGGACACAACAAGTTTTACTTACAGACCGAAATAAGAAAATACTGGTATTCAGCTGAATCCGGTTTGACTGGAACCGACCCCAATATAGTTGGGAAAAGGCTAGGCGGATAATGATCACGGTATTAGAAGTCGTTTTGGAGTGCAATAAAGAATTCGGTTAGTTAAGTAATGTTTTTAAAATTTTTGATGACTCAGAGGCTCAGTGACTCGGTTTTCAAACATGTCGGTGCGGTTCTAAAACTGGAAAGTACTAATTAGGATTTTTTTGAAGCAACGGTATCTAAGTTTAGCTAAGGCTCTCATAAGGCAGTTCGAATTCGATATTTTAAGAAATAGAACAGAGGCAATCAATCAAGTAAGTAATCAAATGAAAATCTTTCATTTCAACAACAGATCCTTTACAGGCCTTACTGAATTGTCAAAGTCTGTCAGTCAAAAAGATGAAGCTCGTTCAACCGCAAAAGCGACAAGAGTAGCAAGAACGTTCCAACAGATACTCAACGACCCTCTCTCCAGCAGTGCGATTCTGTAAAAATGTCGAAGCGAACACTTAGGCGAAGTGAACGACAGGTGAGCTGTCAAACCATACAAACAAGATGGCAACGACAAGACAGTGAGCCGTTACTCACATGTCGTTCACTCCACATAAGTGATCGCGGTGGGATGTCGACAGAATCGACCGGCAGCGCGGCAGTTGTATGTTCAAGAAGATCTTTCAAATCAGTATTTGGTTACCGCAATAGGGAATATGCATGCGATTTTTTATTAGCAAAATTAAATACTTATTAGTTCTAGTAAATAGTCATAAAATTATTTTTTAAATACCTTCATTAGCGATGAAGTTTGTTTGTTTGTTTTCGAGTAAGTAATTATGATGCTATTTTCACTGTTAGTATTGTAGTTTTAGACAAAACAGACAATAAATATTTTCTTCATGCATATTCCCTAATAGTTTTGAATAGATTCAATTTTTATAATACAATGCAAAAGTGATTGAATCTAAATAATGCTAAGATGGTCTCACAATCTTCAACAGGTCCAACAATGTTTTCACATTTTTGAATAAAATTTTGTGCGCCTTAATTTATGCCTGGTTTCTGAGGTACTTCGGTCTGATCGGTCGTTTATCGGTCTGTTAACGTTATTTTATCGAAACGCTGAATAATTAGTGATTAACGGACGGATAAACGAGTAATATAGTACCTCAGAAACTGGACAATAATCGCTGTGGAGCACAATATGCTTGCCCGTATAGTGTGCGTGTTATACAATTTTTAAATTCCGTTTCATTAAGTTCTGATATATCTGGCTTAATCATCTGGATGAGTTGCTATTGATTAACGAGCGTTTACGCACCGCATCCGATTCGAATCCGAATTTGAGTTCCAAATTTTATCCTAATTGGAAATGTAGGTAGGTTCTGAATCCGGACGGACGGAGTACGGATCTGTGGTCGACGCCAGATACATTTGCAATTACGGTCATTGACCCACCGACACTATTGATATTTAATTCCGAAAAATAACAAAACACATACGACATAAAGCTGTCATGAATCGACATCTATCGTGATTGTATACATTTTCTAGTAATGAAAACGATTCATTATGTATTGACCATTTCCAAATTTATCTCGTCGTACTAAGTCGTCGCATTATGTATAACGCCTTCTAGAATGAGTACTATTATGTGTAACGCCTCCTCTAAGGAATACTACGGCTACTTCGGACAAATCGCGCACTGCATCCGATCCGAATTCGACAATTTCGAATTCGGATCGGATGCAGTGCGGAACCGCTCTTAACCTACGTTCACTAGCGGTCAGCCGCGGAGGCGGTCAACGCGCGTTTCCACTATAATATGCAACTGCTTGTCATTTGATGGCAGTTAAGTGCGTGTTACACTCACTAGCGGTTGCATATTAAACTAGAAGAGCAGCTAGCCGCTCAAACCAACCGCTAGGCGGTTCAACCACTAGTGCGTAGGAGGGCACAAGGCAAGATGGACCTTTGCGGTTTTTATAAATTGAACTCTATTCTTTGTACCCAGGCAAGTAATGCAGCTGGAAGCGACACGAGTCGTCTCCGCCTGGAGGTGTGCGCTGATGAGGCTCCAACTGGCGAGGATCCTCCGACCTTCCTGCGACGTCTGCAGGACCTCACGGTGAAGGTTGGCACCAGGACGCGATTCCTCGTCGAGATCGTTAGCTCCACGGAGTGTAAGGTGAGTCAAGCTCAACAGAAATTTGCTATTTGACTATGGTAGGCGCCAGATAAACTTGCAATAAAGTACCTACCTTGACCTCTAATATCTCTCCGCAGACAAACGAGCAATTAATGTATGTGGGTCAATGACCGTTATTGCACGAGTATCTGACGTCTGCCATAGTGCTCAGACTTTTACTTTGTATCTTTCGTATTATAAAACATAGTCCTCCGCCGCGTCTGTCTGTCTGTTCGAAATAAAATCAAAAACTACAGCTCCGATTTTCATGCTGATTTCACCAATGAATAGAGTGGTTCTTGAGGAAAGTTTAAGTATATAACTTGTCAAGTTTTTTTATTAATTGGCTGGTATAAATAAATATAATGATATTTGTTGGAGGTTTCGGAAAAAAAGCCATCTGGCTTTCAACGAAAATGCTGCCTAAACTGTTCTACAGAAAATTCCGCGATGGCATTTGTCTATCCCTTAAGAGTAACATACTATATCCATTTTAATACTTTACAAAATGGGCAATTATAAAGCGGTAATTGGAAAGTTTTGACACAAATACGGTATTAATCCTTATCATTTTAAATAAGTTAGAGGCTTTAAGCATTTCATGCACATTATTTTACTCTTTTACACCATATTATATAAATGAATCTCTTAGGAGTAATCGCAAAATACTTACGGACGCGAGAAAAAAATTTGCTTTGCTCGCCTGACCCTCCCCCCGCACCGTCTTGCCTACTGTTTAGCTACCAGTATAATAAGCCGAACGATAACGCGCCTTTAATAAACTGACTGGCTGAAATTTGTTATAGAAAAAAAGAAAGAGAAACGTTTATTTGAGACTCGCACAATACAGAAAAATGTAAAATTAATTAAAATGAGACAAAAAATTAGATTCAAATTATGTAGAACTAGCTGACCCGTGCAACGTCGTCTGCGTAACATTTTTCATTATCCGCTCCTATTGGTCTTAACGTGATGATATATAGCCTATAGCCTTCCTCGATAAATGGGCTATCTTACACTGAAAGAATTTTTGAATTCGGACCAGTAGTTCCTGAGATTAGCGCGTTCAACCAAACAAGCAAACAAACAAACTCTTCTGCTTTATAAAATTAGTATAGATATCAAATTAATATAATAGACTAACGTAACATTTTTTTTCCAAAAATTACGACAAGCCATGTAGACGTGATTCTTATTTTAAATCGGCTACTGAGGGGTATCTACGCCTTACGACCAGTTTTAAGATTAATTAGATTTCTTGAAAAAAAATTCTGACTTGGTCCGAACTATCTATATTCAAATATCCGCATTTTCCCCACATCTCGCGAACTCCCAATAAATCTCCAATCAAGTTGAGATTCCCCGCAGTTTGGAGAATTTCCCACACGTTGACAACGCTGGGCTTGAGTGTCAAGCGTCCTCCTTAAACGGGCACTAAGTGTTCAATAGTGTGAATACAAGAGAAAAGGCTAGGCAGATGAGTGAGAATACATGGTCAGCGGGCAGCGGCAAACGCCGTGGAGGAGGACCCGAGTTGCTTGTGAACGGGTCGCCAATTAATAGGGTGGCAACTTTTAAACACCTAGGGCATGTCTTGCCGCTGACCTCAGGGACGATGTTGACATAGATTGGGAGCGCAGGGCTCTAGCCGTTCGTAGCAATATGTTGTCCCGTAGATTTGCACGTGTACAGACCAAGTAAAAGTAACGCTTTTCAAGGCTTATTGCCAAAATTTGTACACGGGCAATCTATGGGTCGATTATGTTAAGAGATCGCGGATGGGATGTCCTGCGCGTCTAATATAACAATGCTTTCAGGATGTTGTTAAGGCCACCACGTTACTGTAGCGCGTCGGAAATGTTTGCGCAAGCCCGTACCGACGGCTTCTTTGCAATTATTTGTAAGAAAATGGCGTCGCTACTGAGGAGATCGAGAGACAGAACAGCATCCTGAGAACTGTAGCCGAGAGCTTTGGTTCTCCGATTGTGCAGCAGTTTGTGAGGAGGTTCATTTTTACTAACACTAGGCAGCAAGTTATTTTTGTACATTTACTAACATGGATGTTTGTGTGTCCGAAATAGAGATATTTAATTTAATTTAATATGGTAATTCATACAAAGCAGGTGGGTCGCGGTCGCACGTCATTGTCGCCGGTTGTGGTCGCCAAGATCGGAATTGTACCATAAGGCCGTTACTCTGATATAAATGATAGCACGATATAACGTTCATTCATTCGTTAAGGTGGAAGAGCCAGGGTAGCCCGCGAAATTCAAATATTTTTATGGTTTTTGCAATTTGCCGGTCAGTGTGAAGCTGTATGTTGAACAAAATACGGTTCGCGATTGTAAAAAGCATTTATTTAAAGGATTATAACTGATTGAATCATCAATATAACCCTCTAAGTTCATAGAACTCGATTGAATGTTATTTCGTGAAAAAGTCATTCAATCGAGTTGTATGAACTTAGAGGATTAGGTTGATAATTAAAATGGATATAATTCTTTTGATAAATATGCGTTACGGCCGCGAATCGTATTTTGTTTAACTTAAAGCTTCACACTGACCGGCAAATTGCAAAAACCATAAAAATATTTGAATTTCGCGGGCTACCCTGGCGCTCCCACCTTAATGATAGAACGTTCGAAATATCGGACCTAGCACCACAACGTCTTACCACCAACTGATTCAGTGTCTCTCACACGCAAACTTCATAAACTTCAACTTCTGTCAAAATATTAACACAATTCAGTATTCTTATAAACAGTGATTTTAGACGCCAAAAAAATAAAAAAATCGAACGCAGACTAATAATTATTTGTTTTTATAATAATTAGTCGTTGGTAAATTATTCTCATGTTTTGTAGGTCGCCAAATTACTTACTTACTTTTACTGGGTAGTTAAGGTCAGATAATAATCGACTCGAAGTAGGTAAAACATTGGTATAACTGTATCGGTTTTGTCTAGCTGACCCCGTCACAGTTGGTAATTTTTTTTTTTTTTTTTTGTTTTAGATTTAGATTAGATTTTATTTAGTTTATTGCTCTCATATAGGTACAATGTCAGTAGGTAATTTATACATAAAGTTAATTTATTGCCTTACGCTAGAACCTTTGTGAGAGCTGGAGTCTGACTAGGTTCAGGACCTGTATGACAGATCTCCAGGCTCACACCCCTTTTAGCATTAGGTATCTTATTAAACGGCATCATTTAGATTGTACATAAAACTAGAAGCAAACACTTTTATAGAGAGTTAAGTCTATATAATAGAAGTGTGGGTTATATTTGTAATGTAAAGTGATGTTATTGTGTATTGTATGTGTGGTTAGTGTGTGAGGGTGTGGTGTGTATGTGCATGTAAGTCATATGGTTCATGCTAAATAATTGGTGATTATGAGAGGGATGTTTATAAAAACATCATTTAATGGTTTGGATGATATTTTCTGTTTCTTCATTGTCCATATCCAGCAGCCAGTTCCTTACAGTAGTTTTGCATTTCCATTTGACCATTGAGTACACATGTAAGATTGTATTAACTCTGTTGTACACTTAGGGAGTTGGTAAAATGCTAGTAAGTGATGATTTCGACAAGCTGCAATCAAAATTAAAAACGTTCGGAAACAAATTAAAGAGTTAGGCAGTGTTGTTGCCACAAAAATTATAAAAAAACTAAAACCACTCAGCCATTTTCATGCAGGATTGGAATATAGAGACGAACTTTTTTATTAGGGTTCCGAACCCGAAGTTATGGAACGCTATTCATTAGGGTTTCGTAGCCAAATGGCAAAAACGGAACCCTTATAGATTCGTCATGTCTGTCTGTCTGTCCGTCCGTATGTCACAGCCACTTTTCTCCGAAACTATAAGAACTATGCTGTTGAAACTTGGTAAGTAGATGTAATCTATGAACCGCATTAAGATTTTCACACAAAAATAGACAAAGAAATGAAACTCCAAAAATTTTTTTTCATCAAACCCATACGTGTCTATGGATAGGTCTTCGAAAATGATATTGAGGTTTCTACAATAATTTTTTCCTAAACTGAACAGTTTGCGAGAGAGACACTTCCAAAGTGGTAAAATGTGTCCCCTCCCCCCTGTAACTTCTAAAATAAAGAGAATGATAAAACTAAAAAAAATATATGTTGTATATTATCATGTACTTACCAGCGAAAATTGGTTTGAACGAGATCTAGTACGTAGTTTTTTTTTATACGTCGTAAATCGTAAATCGCAACTTCTGCTTATAATATAATACCTACAGGTTTGTACGGAACCCTCGGTGCGCGAGTCCGACTCGCACTTGGCTGGTTTTTTTTTCATCACAGTAACAATTTTCAATAATAGTATTCGATAAATATTACAAAGCCTCCGTCCATCAGTTCGTCTGACCGTCCGTCCGACCGTCAGTCAGTCTGTCAGCGGGCTGTATCTCAAAAACCGTAATGGGTAGACAGTTGAAATTGTCAAAGAGTGAATATTGCCACTAAAACAACAAAGACTAAAAAATAAATAAAATTATTAATTAAAATATACCATAAAAGTATGTTTTGGCAGTTTTTGCTCGATCTTAATAATAGCAACAGGAAGATACTTGAAATACTCGCAGTTTGTATTGCTATATTCGCAAAAAAATAAAAAGTAAGAGGAAATTATTTCTATAAACAAAGGCGGTCCGAATACAAGAGAGTAGAATGATATACGTGTTTTTTTTTAACGGCACATTTATTATATACCTACTGTATTGTAATAATGTTGATGGTACGGAACATTTCATGCGCGAGTCGGACATGCACTTGGCCGGTTTTTGATTTTAAAACCATTTGTATTTTAAAACTGTTATAATGAATTAAAAGCTTGTAAAAATAGTGCCGAGCGTCGTCTGTTGTGTTACAAAAAGAATAAATGTGCAACGGATGTATGTGTGTTTTAATTTAAAATGGACGTTGTATAGGTACAACTTCATTTTATTGTTTTAGAGAGTGGCTTATGATAGAGTTTCCCTAAAGAACAGTAGTTCAGACCTCACTAGGGTTACCTTTCAGGGTTAACGGTTTGCTAGAGAGTTATCGCGACCCTGGAACGAAAAGGACATTTTGAAATTTTGAAGGAACACGGATAGTTTTTAGCCAGTAGGAGTCTGACAGTCGCCTCATCCCGTTCCGCAGTTATATTAATTTTGTCGAGTAAAATTATTACTCTCTTGTCTGTGTGAAGAATCACACGGAATCTTATATAGTGTCGTTGGTCAGCTATGAGACCACTTGTACTCTCTTAAACTGCCATTGAAGTGCTACTATGCGACTACTGTGTGCCTTTCGTGAACTTAAGGCTGAACAATTTGTGTCCAAACCGGTGGTAGAAGGGCTGTATTACGTGCTATAACTCTCTTATACCACTTACTTAGACAGTTTACCATTATTCAACCGCTATGGAACCCCTAGTACTACTTGGAATATGGACTTTTGTGACCCAAACACGGACGCGTTGCATAAAGTTTTAGTATGGCGGTCACTTTTGGGGGTTAAACTGGAAAACAAAGAAATGTTTTTCAAATTGTATCGTCTGTCATCTATACTAAAATTATAAAGAAGTAAAATTTGTTTGTAAGTTTGTATGTAGGGGGTAATCTCAGGAACTACTGGTCCTATTTGAAATTTTTTTTCAGTATTAGATAGCCCATCTATCGAGGAAGGATATACGCTACATATCATCACGCTAAGACTAAAAGGAGCCGAGCGTTAATGCAAAATGTGACGCAGACGAAGTTGCGTGGGTCAGCTAGTTTATAATAATTTTCACTATGGAAAATAAATAGTTTTGAAGTTATTCATGAAATTAGACTAAAAATGACCATTCCGCCTCTCTTATCGCTAAAACTACGGAGTCAAAAAAACATTTCAAGAGAATCAGATAATAGTTCTTTACATACAGTTTACAGGAAAGCAGATGAGGAGTAATTTTATCAAGTAAAAATTAAGGAACCATGGAATCCAGAATCCTACGCTTTTTATTCGGTCACTTTCATCATAGTAGGATTGCCTACTCGTATTTAGTGACCAGTAATTTAGGAGCAAATAATAAAGAAAAAATAAATAATAATTAAAATTATTAATAAAATAGAAAGTTTTTAATGTGTAATAAATTAGAAAATTAAATATGTTTTATGTGAATGAATTTTTCACTATAATCTTTATGGAATTAAATTTAATATACCTTATTATTTCATTTATTTATTTTTTGTACATATTTTCTACATTTTTAAATATTTGTATAAAAATAAAAAAGAAACAACATTTAAAAATATAAAAAAATAGTAGCCCACCGGCATCGGGAACAGGGTCCAAGCTACCGGTGGTCAGGGCTCCCGAGAGAGGAACCTTCTCACAATACGCGCCGTGTCCAGGAGTACTGCTTTCTGGATCAAGCCCTTGATCCAGCTGCCCAACGAGAGCCTCTTGAGGTGTCGAGGCTCTTGGCAATTATGCCATTGGCCGTCACCACTATCGGCACAATGACTGCTGTGTTCACATCCCACATGTCGACAACCTCGCGAGCCAAGTCAAGATACTTACTTTGTTTCTCTTTCTCAGACTTCACGAGGTTCTCGTCATGAGGGACTGCTATAATAATATACCTTTATTATTATAATGTAGGAACAATCACTGTTTTTTATTAGGGAGGGATTTAAACTTTAGTACATACCGTTGTCCGTAGGTACGTGCGTACGGACCGGAAACGTATCTATATATGTTTCTAAACATACTAATTCACAAAACCAAAAAAATTGTTTAGTGGCAGCAGTGCTATTCTGTAACAACATTTTCGTGTCTCGACAGCGGAATCCGAGGTGAGTTTCAAGTTCGTATAAATATAAGACCTTATGATGTGTGAAATAAAGTTCACTTTGTAAGCTTAGTCACTCAGGTGAAGTCGATATCGAAATGGTTATTTACAGAATAGACTAGCTGGACTTTTTAAATTTGATATGGATTTGCTCTTGACCATAGATCTGTTTTTTTTTTTATATTTCTATGCTCTTGACCCTAGTCTAGGTCAGAGAAGACAGAGGACAAAGTCAACGATGGAGCGAGCTTATCTTCCCAGAAGGAGCCTGTTCACTTTAACTTCATTAGCGATCACAATCAATACCTATATACAACGTGTAACAGAATAAACGAAATACCTCTTAAGGGGTCATTGTACCGGCCTGTGGACGGCGAGCTATGGGTGGCTCGCTGTCCGTCCGTCTAGTGACGACAGGCCGTGTCGACGGCGCGATAGTGTTCCACGCGCGCCTCAAAGAGAGTCAGCAACACAGAGGGGCCCGAAAGGGCCGACGCCTGCCGGAGTCGCGGGATTATTCGCAAGAGACACCGTGGCTCCGGAAAACAAAGGGCAATGAAGGAACATGGATGGGTTTTAGTCAGTAGAAGTCTGACACTCCCTCCCGCTACACCCAGAGCGGGAGGAGTCATTGGATGATTTCCCATCCCTAAAAAAATAAAAAATGGGGTTATTGTACCCATTATTATGAACAACTTTTAGTATGGGACCAAAACTGAAATCGCGATAAAAAAAATCGACTGCGCCATATATTTATGTGTGCAATTCGGCAAAATGTAGGTACTGAATACCAATTTTTTTTTTTTTGATTTTGGGATTTATTCCAAAGTAAAAGTTTTTCAGAGGAGTACAATGACCCCTCAACAGGTTATGCGTTTATGCTGTTACGCGTAGTAAAACTACCATTACCTACTGAGTGTAGGTAGAGAGTACCTAGGTTGTACATGCCAAGCAATGATACATAAATAAGTCATTGATGCCAAGTCCAGTTTTCTACGACCAGTAGTTTCGATTGTGCGTTGCCTTTCAGATTTCATGCAATTCCATTGGTTAAAATTTCTCCGTCTCTCCACTCCGCTGCCTCGCTCCGCTGTAATAGACAGGCACTTTGACTGACTAAAAACCCATCCGTGTTCCTCCTAATACCCTTTGCGTTCCAGGGCAGCGCTGATTCATTTAAAGTCTGTATTACGACTTTCTTGTTCACGTCAAAAAAAAAATAGAAAACTAATGATTGATTGTGTGGAAACAAAACACGGTTTATAAAAATATATAGCACTAGCTGACCCGCGAAACTTCGTCTGCGTCACATGTTCCATTACTGCTCCGCTCCTTTTTGTCTTAGCGTGATGATATATAGCCTATAACCTCGATAAATGGGCTATCTAACACTGAAAGAATTTTTCAAATCGTACCAGTAGTTCCTGAGATTAGCGCGTTCAACCAAACAAACAAACAAACTCTTCTGCTTTATAATATTAGTATAGATAATAGACACGCATTTCCTTTATTGTTTGAGAAAAAATGCAATCAAATATCATATAGCAACTCATCATCATCATCTGTGCGTCTAGGCACAGTATAATGGATATATATTATATGCAAGACTAACTACTGTTATAAGTCCGTAGGTATGTTCATACAATAACGACCATTGAAGAGTAGCCAACTCTGATTATAGCCACAGGAGTTGGAAAGAGATTAACAAATCGTCGACTTTTCTTTCGCATCTCGTCCAGTGGGTATACTACAGTCTACAACCCACGTTCACCCGTAACACTATTTCATTAACGCTACTCAGAAACCTTGAGATCCATCGGAATGTCCAACATACGCTGTTCGTGACATAATTCGTCTATTTAAAACCGCATCCGTTGTATGTATTTATAATCTGTTATTCAGATCCCGCGTTTCTCTTGACAGCTCCCGGAAAAACAAAGATGGCCGCGGAAGCGCGCGAATTATGAAGAGAGTTTATTTTTAAAGTTATTTGTGCGGATTCTTTTACAGAAATGTGCTTTTTAGGTAGCGAAATTTGACAGTACATAAGCGACTTATTATTTTGTGATTAAAATGAAAATTTCAGCACTCGATCTATCAAATTACAATCTTCACAGCTATGCAAACGTCATACTCATCTAAGCTGCGCCATTTGCTTTATAAGTAGTACAAAGTTTTCTCTTTATGTATATTTATTCATCGCCGCGCGAGCGTTTACAATACATATTAATTACAGTTTAAGCAAACGGTTTAGAAACCTCTGATTCTGAAGTTAAGATCTTTTTCATAATCATTCATTTGCTTCACAGTTAATTTGTCAAACCATTTATTGTCTCTTAGTGAAGCGTATATTCTGGAGCACTGTCGAAAACTGCTAATCCAGACTTTTCATTCAACAGCGCCGTTTATTATGCGGCCTAAGTGAAATTGTCTTTTAATGACTCCATGTTGCGGAATAATACATGTTCCGCAACATGGCTAAACAATTCATGCACAGCATTGGGACTTCATCGTCGAACTGAGAATGTATAAAATTATTGTCTTTTGAATTCCCAAAACGAAATAAATATTTTCGTCACACAGTTACCCTATTTTATATCGACAATGATATTCATAATATTTCATACATTGCCTAGACCCTCCCGGTATTCTACACATTACCTAGTTACTGTACAGAATACCTGAATTATACGGATTCCTGGTAACATATTATATACGTCGTTGTCATTAATTCTTAGTGGTCAGGTGATACGGGTAGAAAACGCCCGCAATTAAGCCCGAAACTACAGACTTTGGGCTTGGAGAGTAATCCCCCGCTCCCTATATAGATAGTGTAATAATTAGCTGGTAATCGTACAAAGCGACTCAAGATGGCGATAACAACCCTTCGTCGTCTTTATGCGGCTAATAGCTTGCTAGATATTGCTAATAATTAATATATGGTTCAGAATAGAATATACTAACATCTATTTGCACGAAAACATGGCATACACACTTTTTTTTATAAGCATTTCCCCACACTAGGAATTTCTCCTGTATCGTGGGTGCGTTTACAAACATACAAAGTCACATACACAAACAGGCTGACCCGGAACAACTATCTGTAGGCCATACAAATATTTGTTCCGTGCGGGAATCGAACCCACGACACGCGATGCAGCAGTCGATCGCCAACCGTGCCGTCAACATTATTTAATAAGTAAACAGTCAGTTATTTCACATCGAATAGCAACCTTACAGCATCGAAACTAAAGATCACTGTAGTGTTTACCCAAAGATCATAACTGTAAATGTACAGCAGCAATCCAATGAATACTTGAAAACTAGTAATGACATGGCGAATTTGACATTTCCACGGAATTGCAAATGCTCTGCAGCGCTTTCCATGGTGAAAATACTATTGTTATGAATTATATTGATACCGCGTCAGCGTCACTCGTCATAAAGGAAATGTCAGTTAAAATTTATTCCAGAATCGAAACTCTGGAATAAATTTTAACAATTCAATGCAAGCGACGATTCAATTGCATTAAATTGTCGGTGAAACTGATATTTCACCAACATTTCAGTTTTGATGCTAATCAAAACGGCCATATTAAATTTTGAGCTTTAATTTAATGAGCGTGTATTTTACTGAATAAACTCATAGCTCTGAGGGCCAATTCTACTAATCATCACTACCAATCAGTGATTGTTTTGTTTCTCTACGTGTATTCACACATATTGGTTATATAAATACATTTTTTGTTTTATACATTCGAACAATACAACTCTAGTTGGCAAATGAAATAGGTATAACGTGTATGTATCAATTAGTATGTTTTATGGTGGGACTTTACTGGATGGATTTGCGCAAATAATTGCTTTATTTATTTATTAAAAAACTTTTTACAAAATATACAACAGACTTCCATATAAAAAAAAAACACTAGAATGTAAAAAATAACTTTGATTTCGGAAGTCGGTGCTTTTGTTAGTTTCTTCGCATTTTGACCACACCTAACAGCACCACTGTAAAATCGCAGGAAAGCAAAATACGCAATTTCGATAAACTTTCTAACCGATTTTGATAAAATTTAAGTAGGACCAATCGACAAGTATGTCCTTCCAGGTAAAACTTTTTCAAATCGGTTCATAAATGGAGGAGTTATGGGGTAACAAACATAAAAATATAACCCGGAAATAAAATAGTTAATAATTATCTACGGTGTAAATCCGTGATCATGGCGCTTGCAACAGTGCCGAAATATCGGAAACTTGTAAATAAAAAGGTACATGGTAGCAATCCCGATATGAACTATTCTAATGTTAGTGACCATGAAAGTTTAAAACAATAAACCGAATTGAGAACCTCCTTTTTGGGAAGCCTGTTAAAAATGAACTTCATCCCAATTATTTTAGGATATATTTTCTATCAACCTTCATATAAATCTGCTGCGTTCTAAAAGAAAATGTTCAACTAAATAGGGGACGGGACTTAAAAAGTCTAATTATGTAGTTTAATAATGTTAATTGATGAATGAAATGATGCAAAAGTGGCCTTAGAGCTTGATATTTTAAGTAATTTTATTTATTTTTCCTTGCCCAGGTAACATGGTTCCGCAACGAGCGGCGCCTGTTGGAAGCGGAGCGAGTGGCGCTGGCCCGGGATGGCAACTTCTGGTGTGCGGACGTGGCCGCCATCAGCGTGGACGATGCTGGCCGATGGACCTGCACTGCGGAGAACGCTGGTGGTCGCGCCAGCTGCTCTGCGCATCTTAATGTACTTGGTAAGTTCTTGGTTCCTTTAGGCCAGTTCGATCCAACTGTTGAGTTGTGTGCTTGTATCGATTTCATGACTACTAAAAAGTATTAAATAAAGTGTTTTTAGGGTTCCGCAGTCAAATGGCAAAACGGAACCCTTATACAAGATTCGTCATGTCTGTCCGTCTGTCTGTCTGTCGGTCTATCTGTCCGTCCGTATGTCACAGCCACTTTTCTCCGAAACCATAAGAACTATGCTGTTGAAATTTGGTAAGTAGATGTATTTCGTGAACCGCATAAAGATTTTCATACAAAAATAGAAAAAAAAACAATAAATTTCGGGGGTCTCCATAATTAGAAATGAAACTCAAAAAAAAAAAAAATTGTACTCATACGTGTGGGGTATCTATGGATAGGTCTTTAAAAATGATATTGAGGTTTTTCATATCATTTTTTTCTAAACTGAATAGTTTGCGCGACAGACACTTCCAAAGTGGTAAAATGTGTCCCCCCCCCTTAACTTCTAAAATAAGAGAATGATAAAACTAAAAAATATATGATGTACATTACCATGTAAACTACCAGCGAAAATTGGTTTGAACGAAATCTAGTAAGTAGGTAGTTTTTTTTAAATACGTCATAAATCGTAAATCGCAAATTCTGCTTACGGAACCCTCAGTGCGCGAGTCCGACTCGCACTTGGCCGGTTTTTATTGATTTTGGGGTACTACGAGCAGTTAGGGACAGTTAAAGCAATTAGAGACCCTGAGAGTTATTAGGGGTCAGAAGAGTGTGTTAAAAATCAACTGCACGAATTTTAAGGGGTCATTGTACTTATCATAATGAACGACTCTCACTGTCCCGAAATTGCAAATAATACAACAGTTGTTCAGTTTATTTCATAATAACGTTTGGGGCATGCACATAAACGTTTGGGGCTGTTGATTTTTTTTTGGTGTTGGTCCCATAGTGAAAGTTGTTTATAATAATGAGTTCAATAACCCCTTAAATTTCAGTCTTAGTAGATCTAAGTACGACATTTTCTACAAAACATTGAGTGGATCGACTGTTTTGTGAGTGTATGTCCGCTGCAATACAGTCAGCTGTCGGCCGATAGTTTTTCTACTAATTTATCAAAAAGTGATCGATGGGGACTTTTGATGTCTTTGTCTAGCAACTCTAATTTATTTGATGGTATGCGGATTTTCATTTATTCCCACATACTTCGACGTGACAACTAAACAGTGTCAATTTTCACATTAACATCACATTCGCGTCTCGAAAACTGTCAAAAATAACTGTAAAAAGTATGAAAAATAAGGCCTTTTTGACTGGACTTTGAATTTTTTTCTGCATTTTTGAGAATTATCGACCAGAGCAATATAACAGACAGACGGACGGACGGACGGACCGAGGCTTAGTAATAAAAACAAAACCAAAATCACCGAAAGTTAGTTGTATTTTTTTATATTTGGAACAACAATGGAAGTTTATTTTCCAAGTTTGGAAGATAATTGAACTATGAAAAGTATGAAAATATTTATCTATTAAATAAAAGGGGCCAGAATGCGCAGCCTCTGCCATCTAGCAAGTAGCACCAGTTAGCCAAAAAAATCGATTACTTATTTATATTTTATCTTAACTAATATGTGTCTAAAAAGGTCACTTTAGCATAATATTAGCCACACAAAAACCTATCAAACATTTTTATCTTTATCGCTAACGCATTAAGTTCAAAGTTGATTGGGAAAATTTGACAGTGACGGAAAGCGCGATGTGCCTAAAGTGGCCTATTTAGACCCGAAATACCACAAATATTATGAATCCAACTTCTTGATATATTATTCGTTTCGTTTCACAGTACCGAAAGCGTACAAGCGCCCTGAATTCGTGGAAGAACTGCGCGCGCTCCTGACTGAGCAGGGGACTGTCTCGCTCGAGTGCAAAGTGGTCGGCGTGCCCACCCCCGTGCTGCGATGGTTCAAAGTAAGAGTCTTTGTGTTAGGGAGTGTCAATGTTTCCCTGGAAGAACTGTGCGCCGTCCTGACTGAGCAGGGGATTGTCTCGCTCGAGTGCAAAGTGGTCGGCGTACCCACTTCCACGGTACGTTGCTTCAAGGTAAGAGTCTTTATATTAGAGGGTGTCAATGGTTCCCTGGAAGAACTATGCGCCGTCCTGACTCAGCAGGGGACTATCTCGCTCGAGTGCAAAGGGGTCGGCATGCCCACTCCTGTGTTGGGGGAGGGGTCAACCCGGGGTCACGGACTGGCTCGGGGCTGGGCTGGGGGTTTGCGCTTACCCATCGGCGTGAACAGACTGAGAACACGAGTTCTGATGATTGATCCTCCGGACCATTCGGGGGGGGGGGGGTCAACGGGGGTCCTTGGGCTGTCCAGCCGCACGCTTACGTGGGGGGGTACGGGGTCGGGAGGCCCGCAAGCCAACGATCACTTCCCGCTCAAAGCGTACCTATGTCCTGTCCGTGCGATATCACTCCGATGACATCGTTTTCGAGCCTCGCATACTTAGTTGTCATGCGACGCTACGTTCCGCTTTGCGAACGGAGCGCGCGTGTGACGAAGAGAAAAGGAAGGAGAGGCGAACGAAACGAAAAACGTGTGACTGCGAGCGCGGATCGTTCAAGGACTCTTAGAGTCTTTATGTTAGGGAGTGAGTCAGTGTTCTCCTGGAAGAATTGTGCGCCGTCCTGACTGAGCAGGGGAGTGTCTCGCTCGAGTGCAAAGGGGTCGGCGTGCCCACTCCTGTGTTGCGATCGTTCAAGGTAAGAGTCTTTATGTTAGGGGGTGTCAGTGGTTCCCTCGAAGAATTGTGCGCCGTCCTGACTGAGCAGGGGGGGGGAGTTCTTGCTCGAGTGCAAAGGGGTCGGCGTGCCCACTCCTGTGTTGCGATCGTTCAAGGTAAGAGTCTTTATGTTAGGGAGTGTCAATGTTTCCCTAGAAGAACTGTGCGCCGTCCTGACTGAGCAGGGGAGGGGACTACGTCTCACTCGAGAGCAAAGTGGTTGGCGTGCCTATTCTCGTGTTGCAGTGGTTCACGGTGAGAGCCCTTTTGAAAAAAATGTTAAGCTCACTCGTCACGGAGTTTATGAGCGGACCGAGGAAACGATACATAAGTACCTAATAGCCGTTTGTTTGATTTCTTGCTGCATCGTTATTACTTAACATTTAGTTATTTAATCACTAGATGATGCCCGCGGCTTCACCCGCTTGAAAAATTATACCTTCCTCGAAAACCACTCTATCCATTGGTGAAATCAGCATGAAAATCGGTGCGGTAGTTTTTGAGTCGACAGACAGACTTGCACTTGGCGGCAGAGGATCTTGTTTTATAATATGTAGTGATTATGACTGTATTCAACGACTCTATAAGTCGTACACTTTTGAAACACGTTTACTCATACGCTTACTGTATACAATACCTAAAGCTCAGTGGCAGTGCGCTGTTAATCAAGGAACGTAGCCAGCGTCTCATTTGCACCAAAAAATCATCAAAAAACAGTTCGGTAAAAGCGTCACATACAAACAATATCATTCCGCATTCATATTTTTTTGCGAGGACGCTCGAGCCTCAGCTTCCATTGATAAACGTATTTCCCAGTTATACCTGAAGGAACGTCCTTGTTCCTAGAATTCGTACTAAATAAATTCGCGTTACTCATCTCTGACCCTGTTCCTAGAATTCCATTTCGTTAAGTTTGTTTTACTCAGCTCAGAATTCTACCACTTTACAGGACAGTCGGGAAATAAAAGCAGGTGATGTGTTCGCGCTCACAGCGAACGCCGAGGATCCGACATCGCTCGGGACCTACACCTGCGAGGCTGTTAACTGCATGGGCAGGGCCTACTCCTCATCCAAGGTCCACGTCGTCGGCCGCGGCAGCAGGGAGGGATCCGCCAGACCTAGCTCCAGGTAACACATCAAAAATTCAGCTTAGATCTACTTCCGATCCACATTCCTTCTTTTACTGAGTTTGTAACATAAAAGTGATTAGGTACTATCAATATTGCCTTGCAA
The DNA here is from genome assembly GCA_963859965.1 of Ceramica pisi. NCBI lineage: Eukaryota > Metazoa > Arthropoda > Insecta > Lepidoptera > Noctuidae > Ceramica > Ceramica pisi. The sequence goes on along the minus strand of OY982527.1, from coordinate 35,164,327 downwards.
CTAGATCGCGATATCAAATATGAAGATTTTAATTTCAAAATATTGTCTAGTTTGAAGTTGTTGTTGAAGAACTACATAATGCCGATTTAATCACAATTATTACACACTAGCTGACCCGCGCAACTTTGTCTGCGTCACATTTTCCATTATTGCTCCGCTCCTATTTGTCTTAGCGTGATGATATATCGGGCGTTTTTGACAGCCCTCCGCAAACTGATAGGGTGGCTTCAGTACATCATATTAAGATGACCGGTACATAAAATTCTTTCAGGAACATTAAGGGAATCCAAAAAACCAGATTGGTTTTATTACCTCACACGCAATGTATCGTTACCGTGGCAAAACGCACGTAGACATCCATTGCTGTTTTTTTTTAATCAGCTGTTTTGTTAACATAAATGGAATGTTGCATACAGAGAATGTAATTTTACATTGAAATAAAGGAATATCAGCAGAAAAAACGTCAATTTTCTTTTTTTTTCCCTGAGAAAATTTCCAGTGGGATATGATTCAGAATAAGGAGCTGAATCAATCCTGTGTTTTTGTGGAGGGCTGTCAAAAACACCCGGTATATAGCCTTTAACCTAAATTGTTCAAATCGGACCAGTAGTTCTTGAGATTACCGCGTTCAACCAAACAAACAAACAAACTCTTCTGCTTTATAATATTAGTATAGATTAAGCTTTAAAAAATATAAATAGTAATCATTTTGGTAAAATAATATTAAATGAAAACGAACAAACGTCATTCGAGTCAGGTGCCAAGCTCGCACGTGTAGTACCTACATTATTTTAATCAAAGCGAAGCTAATTTTTATGTTAAGTTATTTAGTTTTAATTTCACGATTGCGCGTTGTATTAAAGCGAGATCTTATTTATATTAATATATCATTTAAATAAATGATATATTAATGTTTTCACTTTACTTTGTACTTTTCGCTGAGAAATTAGTACGAGTATATCCCACCAGTAGCAAAGTAACGCGTGCCGATCTGTTATTGATAAAAGCACGAGATTTTCCTAGTACTAAACGGATCGGACACGAACGACAAAGGTTGGCTAATAAAGCCAACTTTTGCACTTCACGTTTTTGCTATTGTTGCGTAGATGGTGCGATAATATGGCGAGCACGTCTTAATCCACAGGCAAGGAGAATGGATTGGACTTTTTCTGTTCAGATGTGAAGTTAATACGAGTAGGACTTTATAGGCAATTTTTTTCTTATTCAGCATTGGTAGAAATTTATCGAAGAAGAAGTCTCGTAATTTATTAGCGATGCAAACTTTTTTTTTTCGGAAAGAAAACTGAGGTACCACACTCATTGCCGAGATAGTTGGAGGCAAATATATCATTAGATAATTTAAAGAAATATTCCGGACATGTTTATTAGGGTTCATCGATCCATATATAGGTACAAATTCCATAGTGCGTCTCATATTTTTAGATGTTTTAAAATGGCTGAGCCTACTTCCATAAAAAGTTCAATGCCTTTGATTGGCTGAAGTAATATACCTACGACCGGTTCCGGCGTGCTGAATATGAAAGGTTACGGCTTGAGACTTGATGCTTTCAAAGGCTTACAAGAGTGTCCTACCGGGACTTTACATGATTAATCACTTGGCTGGGCCCCGCAATGTAATCAAACTTGCATGTGAGTTGCTTGTAATTCGAAACGTAGACTTATTCTAAAATATCCTTTGGGCCCCGCACAAGCTGACAAGAACTGATCTGAGGCCTTAGTGTGAGTTTTTTCGACCACGTTCGAACGCGTTCGATTGCGAGCGCGTTAGAATTTAGTATGGGAATTTAGTTATAGTGCCACCTGGTGGTCACTCGTAGAACCTAATTTCCCATACTAAATTCTAACGCGCTCGCAATCGAACGCGTTCGAACGTGAGTCGAAAAAACTCACACTAAGGCCTCTGTAAAGCACGTGAAAGAGACAGGTACTGGCTGCACAGTCATTTTTTCTCTTTCAACAAAGTACTTAATTCTATGACGGAATCGCTCTGTCCATTCTCTTATGTCTTACTAGCTGACCCGTGCAACGTCGTCTGCGTAACATTTTTCATTACTGCTCCGCTCCTATTGGTCTTAGCGTGATGATATATAGCCTATAGCCTTCCTCGATAAATGGGCTATCTAACACTGAAATAATTTTTCGTTCAACCAAACAAACAAACGAACTCTTCTGCTTTATAATAAGATAATATTAGTATAGATGCAACATACGTCTTTAAAACCCCATGTAAACTCATTCGACTATTCAGTTTTAGTTAGAGCCTAAACGATTCTACTTAAAGCTCGTGTGTGTTGAGATTCAGTCTGAATGAGTACCTCGTGAAAGATGTTACAAAAAAAACAGATTCACAACGGCAGGTGCGGCAGGTACCACACATTTTACACATTTTAGGTACGATAATTATTTGCCTTGAGATTCCATTAAAATCAGTAATGAGATAATCTTGGACTGCATGTGGGATCCGAGTGCTTATGCGTTATTTGAAGAACTATCTAAACGCTTAGTTGACACTTCGCGTGACCCAAGGGCTGGCTTTTATCTCAGACAGAGGATAAGTATTGCCATTCATCGCGGTAATTCCGCCAGTCTTTGAGCTCATATTAAGATTGTAACCTTTTGTAATAGCCTTGTGAATAAATAAATAGACAATAAGGCGTCAAATCAAAAAGGGTATTTATTAAAATACTAGCTGACCCGCGCAACTTCGTCTGCGTCACATTTTCCATTATTGCTCGGCTCCTATTCATTTAAGCGTGATGATATATAGCCTATAACCTTCCTCAATAAATGGGCTATCATTAACTAACACTGAAAGAATTTTTAAGATTGGACCCGGTTCCTGAGATTAGCGAGTTCAACCAAACAAACAAACAAACAAACTCTTCTGCTTTATAATATTAGTATAGAATATTCAGTTAGATCAGCATTTTAAATCAAAAATGTACACGTTCGTAATAACATCTGTTATAATTACCTACACACGTATTGAGCAATTAGCTTTAGAGTAGAAGGTCGATACCACTCGAGGGCGCCGAATGGTACTCGGGCCCCAGACCCCTATCAGTGGAAGTAGCAGAGGGGTTTTGGTTGCTAGGAGTCCGAGATAACCCTCCAATCTCCCCGGACGGGGTTACCATGACGATTTAACAAAACAAACTCGACCCAAAAAGTAACAATACCTTTGTTTTGTTGCCATGAAAGATTTATTACTTAATCAAGAAATAAAACGGTTATATTTTGGTAATGTAACACTATCTAAATAGTGAAACATCAAATATGTACGTAGGTTATTGATTTCTGGGAGATGAATGCACTTGAGTAGGAACAGTCGCGTTACATTCAAAATAGATTAATGTCCAAAACTATCAGCATTAGTGAAAAACACTGAAGTATTTTTATTACACCATCCAAAAGTGTCCTCAAAAAGATCCTATTCCAGAGAATACCACTGTATATAACACTAAAAAGTATAAAATAATCTTTATTTCGGAACTCGGTGTTTTTGGTTTTGTATCTTCGTTTTTTTAACACCGACTTCCGAAATTAAGATTATTTTATACTTTGTAGTGTGTTTATTTTGGAAGTCGGTTACATTTTTGCGCAAATTTGACGCATATCTTACAAATTTTTCATATTTATAATTGTAATTTTTGTGTATTTTTGGTATGCGTCATATTGACCGCAAATAAACTCTTTTTCTTTCTTTATTTTTTTTGCAAAAAAGTCAAATTGAATAAAATTTTTACGGGACCAAATGGAAAGTAGGTATGTCGCATCGAATTAAAAACGAATCGCACAAATCGGATCAGTAACCTCGGAGTAACCGATGTAAATACATTAAAAAAAATACCCACCTCTTGAGAACCTCTTCCGTTTTTGGAAGTCGGTTAAAAATCAGGTTCTTAACAAAACAGACAGTTGTGTTGCTGGGGAGTTACTTGCACCACTTCTTCCTAGCTAAAACAATAGGAAATGGTGACGGCTGGGCGATTTGGGGGACTCACCTAGTAAATTTTAACATTCAAAAAGTGCTGCTTTGATAAAATAGAGCCTTTGTCACACATGGAAAATGTAGCTTTCTAGTTTGCGAGATCGCTGTTTAGTGCAATTAACGGTAAATCTACTTCGCAGTTACTTTTTGTGGAGAACGTTTCCAAGTGTTAGTGGGCAACATTCTTTATCAAAAAGTTATTTGTTGTTAGTATATAAGTTAGTCATAATTAAGTTGAAGAATGTTACCTAATGTTATCGTGTTGCATTCGGTTGCTCCACAAAAAGTAACTGCGGTAGACCATAATACGCATGCCGAGTTCATCATTGCCTAGCCTTTTCCCAACTTTATTGGGGTCGGCTTCCAGTCAAACCTTATTTAGCTGACTACTGTATACGTAACTGTTATTTTACGTAGAGCGGCTGCCTGGAGGTCTGTTAACCTCCACAACCAGTTAACTGGGTACCTAACACGTATTTTCATCCCTCTGGGAAAGTTATAAATATTGGTCCTACAGTCCCGAAAGTGAAGACTTTCTCAAATTTCCTCCTCTTTCCGAATCTTTTTTTTAGATTTCAAAATCTTAATTGGATTTCGAGGTATTTGAAAATAAAAAAACAAATCCCTTTTTCTTTTTTCAGTAATTATTAATAACTTATTTTTTCTTTCGATTTTTCAAAAATCGAATGACACTTATGACACCTCATTCATATTTTTCCGAGGCTGCTGAAAAAGTTGAACAAAAAGCAGTTGTTGACTAGACTATTGGTGAAAACACTTTGTAAATCGATCTAGCGAGTTGATTCTGTAAACATGTCGAAGTGCAGTCGTGATGGAAGTAAGTAAGTCTTGATCACATGGATTGGCAGCTCACTTCATGATCACTTCGCACTGCTGTAGTTTTAGAGCCTATTTCAAACTAATGTACAAAAATACACATCTTTTCTCTGTACCCAAACTAATAATTATTAAAAATCTGTAGAGTTTGTTTCTTTGATCGAAAGCGCTTTTCTCAGGAACTACTTATTCAAATTGAGAAATTCTTTAGTGCTGGATAGCCCATTTATCGAGGCAGGCTATAGGCTATTTAACATCACGCTATGACCAACGGGAGAGGAGCTTTAATGAAAAATATGACGCAGACGAATATTTGCGCGGGTCAGCTTGTTAAATTTTTCTTAGGCTGGCTTGCACAAACCATAGTTATCATTTGACTCACAGTTAGTTGCTAACTCGAAATATTTCGTCCATTCATAAGTATTTCAAACGTGCCCCGGGGCAATATCGTATGATGTTTTTTTTCTTTTTTTTCTTTGTGCCTATACCTTGTACGTCTTAATAAAAGGATGTTTCTCGTCGGTTTCCCAGCAGTGTGACTCCAGAGCCGCCTCCCATCTTCACGAAGGAGCTGGAGGACCAGTTCGTGAGGATCTGCGAGCCCCTGACTCTCGGCTGCCATATCGTAGTGCCGCCGTGGCCGCGCAACGTCGTCTGGTACAACAAGGAGGGAAAAATTGAGCCTAGTGAGAGGTAAGTCACTGTGTGGAGAGTAGTCCGTTTTTAGGGTTTCGTACCTAAAGCGTAACCAACGGAACTGTAATACTAACGCGGTGTCCTGCGTGAGCGACGAACGCTACGCGACGCGACGCTGCGAACGCGACGTACGCGATCAACTCAACGGCATACCCTACATGCGGTGAATGCGGCCTATGTGACAGTCTGCTGCGGCGAGACGCGACGTAACGCGTACTTGTTTTGAGGGCGACCAGATGCGACACCACGAACTACGTAATGGTTGATTCAGAAGCGTTGATCGCCGCAGTGTGTGAGCAAAGATTGTTGTGGGACAAAAAACATAAACATTATAGGAATCGTTTATTTTTAACTTTCAAGCAAAATTGTACTGTACTTCTCCATGATTCGAGAAGTAATGACCAAAATCACGTAGAACATTTGTCGCGTATAGCATCGCGTCGCATTACGTCGCGTCATGTTGCGTCGCGTCGCGTCGTATTCTTCGCTCACGCAGGACACCGCGTAAGCCTCCGTTGTCACGTCCGCCCGTCTGTCTGACTGCGGGCTGTACCTCATCATAGACGTACAGACATAGATATGCAGTTGAATTTTTCACAGAGCTTATGTCTATCGTCGCTATAACAACAAAGAAACGTGTTATTTTGTGATTATGGTACGGAATCATTCGTGTGAGAGTCCGACTTAAACTTGGCCGGTTTTTTAACCATTATTTAAACTCTACTGGCTAGGAAACACCGGCCTCATTACCAACTTCTTAGCCTTTTCCCGAATATATTGGGGTCGGTTTGCAGTCAAACTGGAATCAGCTGAATACCAGTATTTTACGAGGAGCGACTATCTGCCCTCCCGTTATTTAGTATCACGGTACTTCTAGGCAAGACTGGTGTCAGATTTGAATGACAGCTGTGTGTGTATCCGAGACGCGGAAAAGTCTCGGTATGTTACGGGCACCCATCCATAGACTGAGCTCGGCAAGAGTGGCTACTCAGGGAATTATTGCAAGCCGTGTGATGATCTCTTCACATAAAGTTCTCTAATTCATCTCAAATTCATAGTTTAGAACCATTTAGTAAAAACATGAGTGTGTGCTAATTCATGTAAAATATGTAATCCTACCAAACTTATGGATGTTTGTTACTCTTTCACGCAAATACTACTGAACCGATTACGATGATATTTGGTATGTAGGTACCTAGCTGAAGACCCTGAATAACACATAGGCTACTTTTTATCCCGGAGTTCCCGAGGGATCGGGATTTTCACGGGAATAACGAGAATTTATACGTGGACGAAGTCGCGGGCGGCCTCTAATTCAATATATATCAATCTGAAATCATTTAAATAAACATCATCATCGTCTGCTGCCTGGACTTCTCCCAACTATATTGGGGTCGGCTTCCAGTCAAACGGGCTTCGACCTTAACAACCCATTAACTGGGTATTATTATTATTATTTTACTGCCTCCGTGGTCGAGTGGCTTAGGCAGTTGCCTTGGGTCGCAATCGGTCGCGGTCTGTGGTAGGTTCGATTCCCACGAGAAGCATACTTTGTAAAGTTGTTTCCAGTTTGGCTAGGACATTGCAGGCTTGAATCACCTGATTATCTTATACAAAGATGATTAGAATAGTTAATTAATTACGGGATTGCTACCATGTAGGTACCCTTTTATTTTTCGAGTTTCCGATATTTCGGCACTGTTGCAAGCGCCATGATCACGTATGTCTATGCCGGTGATCTCGGCCGCCAAATGGCGGTTGTTAAATCATGTCGGAGGCCCTTGAGGCGGTTTAGAAAAAACCGGCCAAATGCGAGTCGGAATCGCGCACCGAGGGTTCCGTACAAATCAGTAGGTATTATATTATAAGCAGAAGCGGCGATTTACGATTTATGACGTATAAAAAAAACTATTAACTAGATCTCGTTCAAACTAATTTTCGCTGGTAGTTTATGTGGTAATGTAATGTACGGAGGAGCTCGTGGCTAAATAATAACAGTCGCACAGTTCGATCTTCAAGGTTAAGCAACGCTTGCCGAGTCTTGGTCTGTGGATGGGTGACCATCTTAACATACCGAGTTTCCTCCGTGCCTCGGAAAGCACTGTTGGTCCCGGCTGTCATTTGGGAAAAGGCTAGGCTAGGATGAGTTTACGTGGTAATGTACATCACATATTTTTTTAGTTTTATTATTCTCTTATTTTAGAAGTTAAGGGGGGGGGCACATTTTACCACTTTGGAAGTGTCTCTCGCGCAAACTATTCAGTTAAAAAAATTACAATAGAAACCTCAATATCATTTTTGAAGACCTATCCACAGATATCCCTACACGTATGGGTTCGATGAAAAAAATTTTTTTAGTTTCAGTTCTAAGTGGGGATCCCCAAAGGCGAACGGCAGGCTTGTATGGGAGTTTCGTACAGCTAGTAAATTTTCGAGTTTTGGGATCATGTTTGTTTTAATAGGTTAAAATCTTAGATTTTTAGAACTTGGGACATAAAAGCTATACCCAGTTTTATTTTTTTGAGGTTATGTACTAGTGTAGAAATGAAGGTTGTAATTACAGGTAGGTACATTAACATTGTTATGATGATAAATAAATGCAGATTACTTGTCGTCATCTTTGTTGTGTTTTACTTACTATTAAGTAGGTAGATTGTGATGAGGATCGTACCTACTCAGAGGGAGGGAGGGGTGCATCAGGAGATACCTATTGCCTAGCAGCGGACAGAAACAGTTTGATAATAATGAAGTTCTGATGGAAACTAGACAGATTTTCTTTACCGGTCAATAAATAATTGCCAGAACAAAAAAAAATATTGACGAATTCATTCCAATCATTACCTACATCGTTTACTATTATGATTTTATGCAACAATTATGGGTTTTACTAATAAATCTATTTCTAAATAATTAATTGTCATTCCGAAGTTTGTGATATTTTACTTATGGCGACTTCGAAAAACATCTGCGTTTAGTTTACTGTTTTGTTTGGTATAATTATTGAAATCTTTTAATTGATATTATTAATTAATCCCATGTTCTAGAAGTTGTTTACTTACATGAAAATAAATGGCTGAGTTGCCTTAACACAGTTGGTACAAATTCCATAACCAAACAACAAAAAAAGTTTGCTGTACAAATTTTGCCGTTCGCCTTTATTGTTTTTTTTTTCTATTTTTGTGTGAAAATCTTTATGCGGTTCACGGAATACATCTACTTACCAAATTTCAAAAGCATAGTTCTTATAGTTTCGGAGAAAAGTGGCTGTAACATACGGACGGACAGACAGACAGACAGACGTGACGAATCTATAAGGGTTCCGTTTATGCTATTTGGCTACGGAACCCTAAAAACACTAGTGTGTGTGGGTCTATAGACCTTACTGCCCATATGATTAGAAGACTTGGCAAGACCGGTGTCAGATTTTATTAAATAAACATAAATAGGATTTAAAAAAATCCAACTTATATTTGTACGTTCTCTCCTACCAGTCCATTAATCCGACTTTGTACGGTTTACCAAACATCAATGTTAAAACTTTATCAGAACAGTATTTTGGCCTAGGATTATAGTACTTTCAATAAAATATGAGTACCGCTTTAGGGTTGTCAAGTTACGGGACTATTCGGATTTACCGTCCCTAAAAAAAAAATGTTGTCATGTTGTGAAACCAAAAACCCGCGAGCAGCGGGTCCGAAAAAACCACTTTAGTAGAATCATAATATAACATGCGTACAGTTCATATCTCGCAATTCATCTGTCTGACAGTCTTGTATCAAACATCTCTATTCAAAACTGTCAGATAAATGAATTGGACTTAGGTAATAGGATCCTAATAATAATATGACTGTACTAAAGTGGCCTTTCATTATATTTATTCGATTATTTATGAGTCTCTAAAACACTGTAGTCAAATTATTTTCTATATAATTTAATTTGAATTCCGAGTCTGCTTCTCAGGTGATAAACAACTCGATTTTTAGCAATTTATTAAGGTGTGTTTTAATAAGCAAAAAACTTAAAAACATATTTTGCAAATTAAGTACTAATTCTGCGTTCATCAACAGTAACAACCACAGTAATTGAGTAATTTGTCAAATAATTTTGCGCATATTACAGTGATCAACACAATAGAACATTCAAAAGTCAAAATATATCCGGTTTTATCCGGACGACTGGCAGCCCTAGGCCCGCTTATACTAGCGTTGTTACCGTCGATTCGGGCCAACTGCACCGAACCCGCTTCGGCTTAAATATAATACACGCGTAGGAATAATTACATTTCAGATTTAGCGTGTACAGTGTACTACGTGTATATTCGAGATTTCTGGTTCAGCAAATACCATCTGAATTGTAAACATTTCACAGTATTTGGATAACGAAGTTTTTGTAGTATCGACAAAGTTTCAAAATAAGGATTTTGAAATGCTTTTTCCAATAATAGTGCGAAATCCGCTTTTGAATAAATATCTTATGTACATTTTGGGAAAGTAAACGACAAAAGGCAATAAAGATTGTCAAAAGTAAAAAAAAAACTTTTTGGTTTCACATAATACCGCAATGGCACGTGATGTTGTTGTACCTACAATAGAGTATAACCTATACCTTTCCTTAATATCCCTTCGTAAATAACCGAACAATAAATTATTATTATGCAGTCGTAATATCGATGGTGGAAAACTCAAATACCGTAAGGGGTGAACCTTTACGTTTTGTAGTAATGAAAAACGGTTAATAATAATTTATTGTTCGGTTATTGATATGTCACACGAAACAGTTTGAAACTTTTTAAAGTGAAAACTTCTTTAGCGGCGTTAGCATTTTATTTGGGATGGGTATAAAATGTTAAACTCGCGCCAGGACACGAGACCTGATCGAAAATTCGTAAAACGTCAGGACACCTGACCTGTTCGAAAATTCGTGATAAGGATGATTAAAAAATGCACAACTTTAATGTTCAAGTTTTCTCTTCTGCCGACTCCCGGAGCAACCTATTTTTAACACGCTTTTTTTTTCTAGTTTGACCCCCAAAACTGCAATACTCAGAATTAATTTATTTATTTACGTAACGCGACCGTGTTTGGGTCACAGAAGTCCATATGTGTATGTGTGTATGTTGAAATTTCTGTCTGGCGGTCCGTCTTTCTGTCTGACCTGAGTCGTCCGATAAGGGTTCCTTTTTTTACGGATGTTCGGAACTCTAAAAACATGGCCTTTGTAACGAGTAACGTAAAAATTGTAGTCGCAATCAAATTAAAAAATACAGGACCAGCGAGGACAGTCGCAAAGTAGACTAACGCACTCTCACAGCAAAGCGTCCAAAATTCACAGTTTTTCTATTTTTAATGTTCAGTAGCCGGAAATTTTCGACTGTTCCAACATTTGTTCGCCTTTGAACAGTGCAGCAGTTAGCAAATATTTGTACTTCAAAAATATTTTGTTATTTGTCAAAAGCTATTAAAATATAAAGAGGTGCGGCAGCGGCGCACGGCGGTGTGGGCAGTTATAGTTTACGCCAGATAAACGTGGAATAAAGTACATTGACCTTTCCCTAATATATCTTCGTAGATACTAGAACAATAAATTAAGAACTGTTTTTCATTACTAGAGAACGTAAAGGATCACGATAGAAGTCGATTCAGGACAGCTTTATGTCATTATTTCTGATTTTGATCTTATGAAAGTCAATAAATGTATGTGGTTCAATGTACTTTACTCCACGTTTATCTGGCGTAAACTATAGTTCCATAAATCTATGCATTTGAACGCGTCGCTGGTCGCGCCGTTGAGTTCGTGTTCGCGGATTACTGTTACTCAGATTAAATCTGCAGACTGACTGTATTTGCTTTTAAAATGACTGTGAACCATTTTGCGAAAAGTATATTTTAAATGTTGTATAATGTACTGGCTGATGCCCGCAGCTTAAACTATACTAAAACCTTCTTCGAGAACCACTATCGATTGGTGGCAACAGCAAGAAAATCAGTGCAGTAGTTTTTGAGTTTATCGCGAACAGACAGACAGATAGATAGACAGACAGACGCGGCGGACATTGTTTTACAAGTAGTGATATAGATTATTCCAAATAAACGTATTAATAACTACTCAGTTAAGGGAGTCTTTAAGTCAAGAGTGAATAGGTTACTTCTAGGCAAGCGTGTTCCACCTTAGACCGCATCATCGCTTAACATCAGGTGAGATAGCGGTCAAACGTACGCCTATCAAAATTTAAAAAAAAAAAGACAAATTACTGGAATTGAGTTGCATTCAGATAGACTGACAGCACTACAGCAGCTGATTCAAACGTTTTTCGGAAAAGGCGGATGACAATTTGAAAGAATGTGAGGTTTGCTATGATAAGGGGCCCATTACATGATAGGTTGATTAGTTTGTCACTGTCAGTTTAACCATACCTAGTAACTAAACGCTGTGACTGAAGGATAACCTATTGTACAATGCAGTAACTGATGGGTGCATGAAATTGATTGACGGAAATCTGGATAATTACCATTAGTCACGACTTTTAACATATCACTGGACTGTTATAGTTCAGTCCTTGGCGTTTTTCGAACCTCAGATATTGGAATTAAAAAAAAAAATCGGATGAAAAAAAGTTTCTAGATCGTAAAATCTTCTCGTTTTCCCAACGAAGCACCGTTCTCTAGCTACCGCAATTCCAAACTGGGTATACCTGATTATTTCAATAGACAATAACTCTGAGAAGAAAAATGTGTGACCTCGGATGTGTTGAAAAGACAACACAAAAGCGGGATCGATGAAGTCTTATAAAAAATCCAGCTTGTTGGAAAGTAATGCAAACCCCTTTGCGATGCAAGCATCCTAAACGCTTCTGAAACATCTCGTATAAATTTTGTACTTTTATCTCAGGTACCACGTACTAGAAGATGGCGCTGGTGGCTACCTGTTGGAGGTGGGCACCGCGGAGTGGCCAGACGAGGGCGAGTGGAAGTGCGTTGCGACCAGCACGGGGGGTCGCATCGGCATCTCCACTTGCTATGTCAGCATGGATGGTGAGTATCACCCTTTTCAGAGTCCCATACCTGACACATCAATGGAAACTAATGACTAAGCCGTCCTGTGTCCGTATTTGTCTGTCAGCGGACAGTATCTCAGGAAGTGTATTCAGATGGATGTATGAAATTTTCACAGAGATTCAACGAAATAAAATAATAAAGAGCCGAACGAATGTTTTGACGCCATATTCTAGTTAGGAGTTTTATTTTCTATTTTAAGTGTACCTACATATAGTTTGTCCTATAAATAAATAATTATTTTGAATTGTTTTATAAAGCGCCCCATGCAAGAAGCGGTGTTTTTTCTCTTTTGTAAAATGGAAAGATACTCACGTAAGGTTCGTACTGACCACTCACAAAGCAGACAATATTATGTATTTTGTAATACATTCAGCCAAAAAAAAATTGGGTAGGTATGGATGATTTGTGGATGGTACAAAATTCAATTATTTGTTTTTTTTTTGTTGTTGTTAGATCGGCACAACTGTCTCCCCTGTTGGCGTGGAGTTTGAGTTACATCTGTTATTTAGATTACTAGTGCGTATTGACAAAGAGTGTGTCTTAAATTTTGCATCGCCAATGTAATTTCTCGTTCGGAGTCACTGAAAATGTTACAGAAGGCTTACGCTCAATCGACTTTATCAAAAACACGTGCTTATGAGTGGTACGAATCTTTCAAAAGCGGTCGAGATGTGATCAAACATTTGCCTCACTCTGGTAGGCCATCAACGTCTGCAACTGAAGTTAACATAACATAAGTGAAGGAAATAGTGACTGAAAATCCTCATTCAAGTTTGATACAGATAGCCACCGAACTTTTTGTGGCTCACGAGTCGGTCCGTATCATTTTAAATAGTTAATCACTTGGTTATAAAAAATGTTGCCGCTCGGCTAGTCTCAAAAAACCTGAATTTTCTCCAAAAACTCAATCGCATAAGAGTCACATGCTAAAACGAGTCCATTGCGACCTTGACATGCTATCTGGTCAACAAGCCTCTTGTGGCGCCTTCCGCCTGAACCGAAACCGAAAAAATCACGCCAAAGTCGACATGTAGTCAAAGACATGTTGACTATTTTCGTAATAAATACCTACCTACACTAAAAATCGGTCTCAACGCTGTCAGCTGGTAACGTGCCCAAGAGACTGGTGGCATTGCCACTTTGAATGGCAATACTTAATATCTTTCCAAAGTTAAAGCCAGCTCTTGGGTCACGGGATGTGTCAACGAGCCGTTTCGACGGCTTAAAGGGTTTCAACCCCAAACGACCAACATTTTTGAATTTCTCGCGCAATAACTTTAAATGCATGTGTGCTGCCATCAACTGCCATCTATTAATGAGCTTCTGACATTTTTTTAGCAAGAACCGTCGATTATTTTTTCTTTTATTTCCATTAAAACACCTCTCGAATTTTAACAAAAATAGAAATAAAACGAATTTCGTGTGGTGAAGCTTACTTTTTTGCTTATAAAGAGCATTACCGATATCAAGCAAAGGCTAGGTAAATACTACGGGGACTCTGCACCATAAATTTCAATAGTTTACTAAGGTCCGTTGTGGTCGTATCAGCAAAAAAGGTCGTCACGCCAGAAATCATCCTCCTTTGGCGCCCAAATGGCTAGGGCCGAATTTTCTCGCAGTAGATGCGAAAATTAGAGTATGTTCCTCTGGGATAAAGGTGTCTTTGACTTAGGCTAGTTTGAATCCCTCGCTACATTCCAGATTCTTGTATTTACTCCCTCGCTTCGCTCATGTGTTAATTATTATCTCCCTCGCTGCGTACGGGAGTTTACTCTCGAATCCTTCATTGTGTTCGGGATTCAATACGCCATGTCATAAGACACTGCTTTATCCCCTCGTTTCATAATCTACTATGACTATGGCAGGCGCTTATTAAATTTGCAATTAAGCTCGAACAATAAATAATTAACCGTTTTACATTAATACAGAACGTAAAAGGTCACGATAGAAGTCGATTCAGGACAGCTTTATGTCTGTATTTCGGTTTTATAAATATTAAGAATGTCAATACATTTAAGTGGGTCTATAACCGTTATTGCAAATTTATCTGGCACCTACCAGTCAATCCTTCTGAGAAGATACGGATTAAAATAATAGTGTTAAAAACAATTTTTTACAATTTATTTAGCATATAAAGCTTACAGACTGGTTCATTGTATGCTATTCAATCAATTTCGTATATATCAAAGTCGGCGTTCGTTTTGATTTATCCAATTACATTGAAAAGAACCTTGTATATTAATGTAAATGTAATTTATTTTCCACAGTGCCCAAAAACTACCGAAAGCCAAGATTCATGGAAAACCTTCAAGCAGTATTAACAGAAGAGGGGCTAGTTTCCTTCGAGTGCAAAGTCGTTGGCTTCCCCACTCCAGTCCTTAGCTGGTTCAAGGATGGCCAAGAGTTGAAGCCCGGAGACGTCTACCAACTCACAGGAACCAACTCCTTGGGGTCCTACTGTTGCATAGCCAGGAACTGCATGGGCCAAGCGAGCAGTTCTGCGGAACTGACTGTCGAGGACATCCAAAACCAGCTGAATGAGGAAGAAAAACTGCAGCTTTTCTCCAAGAATCAGGCTCCGAAGTTCATTCAGGGATTGAAGAGCATCGAAGCGAAGATTGATGAGCCATTCCGTTTTACAGTTAAAGGTACGCCGAGCTTGGGTTTGTTTATCTTAAAAAATGAATCTCTATGTTCGTTGGCCACGGCATCACGGTCGCGTGAACGGCTGGACCGATTTTGCAAATTCTTTTTTTTTTTTAATAATAAAATTGCGTGCGGGGTAGGGTAGGTAAATACGTAGCTAGTTGTATTTGATATTTGTCTAGAAATGAAACGATTGATCCTTTTTCAATTTTAGCTGTGATGCGGGAACCGTTGCGCCATTAAATTAAAAGTTATTGGTTTCATATAACTTCTGTGGTCTGTTTGAGTGACATTCGTTGAATGTAATAGTTGTACACAGTATCACTGTACTCAATGTTACTTAAATGAATAGTTTTTAACAATATAATTTAAAATCAAATTCATACATATTCATTACTTTTCAGTCGCCATTCCACCTGAACCGTCGGTACTGTGGTACCGAGACGACCAGCCGGTGGACGAATCTTCTCGCTGCCACCTCGGCCGGGAAGAGCGTGGCTTGTTCTACCTCGACATACAGAGCCTTGAGTTCCTCGATCAGGCCGAGTGGAAGTGTGTCGCCATGAACGACTTCGGTCACAGCGTCACCTCATGTTTCCTTAAACTAATTATTCCTAGACACTATAAGAAACCAAGATTCTTAGAAAACCTTCAAGCCATACTATCTGATGAAGGAGCCGTAAACCTAGAGTGTAAGGTCATTGGTGTCCCACAACCCGTCCTAAAATGGTACAAAGATGGCGAAGAATTAAAACCTGGTGATATTCACAGGATAATATCCGGACAAGACGGCACCTGCTGCCTTGGGACTTACACTTGTGAAGCGCAGAACTGTATGGGCATTGCTGCCAGTTCTGCTTCACTGCTCGGATTTGATGATTCAATGAAGGCAAAGAAGAAGAAAGCTGAAGAACAAGCTCTACAAAGGAATCTTTCTCTGAGTACGATACACGAAGAAAGAACATCACAGATGTACGACACACCAGTTGGCGACGTTACTACCCTTGACGATAAGGGAGAGATATCCTTTTCATTCGACGGCAAAGAAGTTTCTGTATCTCTTTACGAAACTCCAGACTTGACCGAAGAAGAAGCTTTACAAATTGTGGAAATGTATGCCGATCAATTATCAGAAAACATAACAGAACACAACGTAGTTGAGCTCCCACCCTTGAGATTTGTTAAAGAAACATCTACGTCTGGTAATTTGTTGATGGAAGCAGTTATAATTGACGTGTCACCGGAATATTTCGTATCTCCTGATGAAGATATGCGTACAGAAGCCGATCTCGAAGACCTGTCGATAGCGGACGAGAACGGCCCGCCACAGTTATCATTAGATCAAGACTTTGAGATTGGCGGAGAGGACTACTTAGAAAAAACAATGGCGTTGTTGTCGGACGAAAGATCGGATATTAAACTAGGAAGGAAAAAATCAGATTCCCAGAGAAGCGCCGACGACTTCTTCAGTTTATCACGTGATCAATCACTATCAGAAGAAAAGAAAGACGATGACACTCAAGCTATATCTGACCTGCAAAGCTTTGCGAGTGCACACAGTTCCGGAAAACCTAAATCGAAATCTTCGAAACCATCTGCGGAAGACGGTCAAGAGTCATCGGAGCCCACAAAAACTATTCTGTTCAAAGATGAAGCTTTAAAGCACTTGGACACAGAGCCAGCTCCTGTTGTAAAACCCAAGAGAGAACGCCGTACTAGCCGCAGTTCTAGACGATCCAGCTCAGGCAGTGAAAAGTCTGTTAGCAAATCGAGAGAGGAAGCCCTGCAGAAAAAAGAATCAATTGAAATGGAATTGGTCAAAAAACCCAAAATGACAGATGAAGAATTCAAAACTAAAATGGTCGACATCAGTACATCATTATCTAAAGTTATAAATGATGTTCAAATTATTGAAAGAGATATTATTCTAAAGTCAGAGTTGATGTCATCAGCAGCAACTGCTTCAAGGAGTTTGGAAATTATCAGTAGTCTGATATCCCCACTGTCGGAAATTCACAGTATTGCAGATGCTGCCAAAGAATCAGCTTCAGAATCGAAAGAAGTTAGCAGTACATTATTCAATAGTATACCACAGCCTTTGAAGGCTCTTCACCAGTCGTTAACTATAATTGAGAAATGTATTGACATGGAAAGTGACAGCAAAACTCTTGTGAAGAAAACTTGCGTAGCATTTGTCGAAATCTGTGGCAGTGAAATGCAGAAACTAATTTCAGATATCAATTCCGTTACGTCA
This sequence comes from Ceramica pisi, assembly GCA_963859965.1. Lineage (NCBI taxonomy): Eukaryota > Metazoa > Arthropoda > Insecta > Lepidoptera > Noctuidae > Ceramica > Ceramica pisi. The sequence goes on along the minus strand of OY982527.1, from coordinate 35,146,827 downwards.
AAAGACTATTTACTCACTGAAGACAAAGTTCTTACAGAAATCGAGTCGTTGAATAGTGAAATGAGCACAGTTATTAAATTATCTACTGATACTATCAAAGCCAGAAATCTTCTTAGTGAAGCCAGTGAAATTAAAGTGGATGAGCCTTCTCTTGAAGTCAAGCATTTGAGAGATACACAAAAAGCGGTGTTCGAATTAAAAAGTCCTCTTATATCTTTACTGTGTATAGCTGAATGTGCTGATAGTGGAAAATTAATAGATCTCGCTAAAGTGCGCAATAGCGAAGTAATACTAAACGATATGTCTGCTTCTATACAAGACTTACAAACGGCTTTGGAACAAATTGAAACACTATCAGTAAAGGAATCAACTGCGCCCTTAGATAAATACAATACCGAAATCATTGAAACTGTTATGGAGTCCGTTGTTAAACTTAGAAGTTCTTTCGAGCAATTGTCTACAGAATCTGAAGGTGAAGATGAAGTCGTTCTAAAACAAGCTTTAGCTTCAATTAAAGAAAACTTATATAAAATATCAACACAAATAGAGGTTATTGAAAAGAATGTTGGCACATTTGATGTTTTACAGAGCGAAAACAAGCTGGATGCGCTGCAAAAGATGGCCCAGATCCTAATCGCATTAGAAAATAATCTGCCGAAATTAGAAACGATTCCAGATATTAAGAATCATATGACTGTATTCCACAAAAACTTAACCAAAGTTTTAGAAAATGTAATAGAAAGTAACGAGTCTATGAAATACTTTACTCTGATGGAAATTTGTAATGCAGTTAACAGAATTAATGCTTCAATCAAGAATTTAGATGTTGATAACGTTTTGTCCCTTGCTAGCCTCAACAACACATTAAGAATAATTCAAGATCACTTTATTACAAACGTTTTTGAATCAGAGTTAAATTGTTCCCTTCTTACAAATATCGCTGATACATTAGTAGGTATTCAAGAAGCCATCAACACAGCTGAAGAAGTAAGCATTCATGTTGATTCTGAACACATACAAGCCATAGCGCCTCATGAGTATAACGAAACAAAAGCTAAAGTTGTAATGGAACATATTGACCATGCAATAGCCGCAATCGAAAATGTTAAGGCACTAGAATCGACACTGGACTTCAAGACAACCATTGCTCTTACATTGGAAAGTATTTGTCCTGTACTAGAGGAACTAAAACGTAGCGTATCTTCTATTAAAACTAGTGGAGTTAGCGAAGAACATATTTCTGATATTTCAGATGTCTCATCTTTTGCCCAAACTTTTGCTACACCACTTTGTGAACTAAATCAGAACATTGTTGTACTTAATCAGCAAATTGTCGAAAATTTAGGTAGTTTGAAACAAAACAGTGAAGCGATGGCTACACTAGCTGAACCCATTCATGAACTCCACATGACACTTGAAATATTACAGCAAGATGTTATTTCTCAATACGGCGAAGATCTTACTCCAAATGATGTCAGTTTTAATATGGCTAGCGCAGTACAAAATCTCCAAAGTTGTATTTTGATGATACAGGAACAGGCAGGAGTAGAAGCTGCAGATGATATGTCCACACTCGAAGATATATCGGGAATAAAGACTACAGCAGACACTATTCCATCTGACCGCTTAGTTCTGCCAGCGGCTGAAGAAACTGCGGTAGAACAGGCTATATCACCATTCAACCAGGAACTGCAAACGACTGCAACGGCACAAGCACTACAAACTTTGCACGAACACATTACTGTGTTACAAAATCCTGAAATTATTGACGCGTTAGATACATTATCTGAAGTCAGTGATTATTCTAGTTTAAAATCATTCGTTATAGGTTTAGGTGAATTGCATTCTGGAATCGAAGAGGTTCTACACCCTCTACTTATGGAGGGTTCCAATGAGATAGCCAACTTAATCAATCCATCAAAACTTACAGCTATTGCTGAGCCGATGCAGGAACTACAGCAAAGTTTGTCGGTGTTAGACACAAGTAACATTCCAATATATGAAAATTTATTAGAGATGCCGACGGAAAGAATACATTCCGTGATTCAGAGTGTATCTGAGTTCAAAGAGCATTTACATAAGTGTATGCTCGCTGTGTTCCCTGCTATGCACACTGCTGAAAATACCGTTGAAATCGCTAACAAGGTCGGTGCACTTAGAGAAGTGTGTGAGCATTTAAAAGACATTATTGAAACTACCAAAGCCGTAGAAAATATTCCACTACCAGAAGAAGTTAAAGCTTTAGAAAGCACTGTCGACTGTCTACTGGATGCTACTGATGTTTCTAAAGGAATCAGAATTGAGCAAGTTAAAACGATCACTGAAGAACTATATGAAAAAGTAGCTACCGTTCAAGAGGAGTTGATTCAATTTAATCCGCAAGCCCCGGAAAAATTAGCTCAAGAAGCAAAGTTAATTCAAACTTTTGATGAAGTGCAAAGCAACATTGCTGTGCTAGAGCAATATGATTTCGTTGACCTTTCCCGTGCTTCAGACTTGACATGCACCGTACCTCAAATTGCGGTTGAAATAGAATCGGACTCTCTAATGTTAATGGAAGATATCGTAAACTGTGCTGTTAACGTGGTACAAGATTCCACAAACGATATGCCAGTGGCAGACCTGATGATAGTCGAAGACTTCTTTAAGACCTGCAAGAATGAATTTACCATTCTCCGCTGTCTAATAACTAAAGCTACTACTCATAAGAAGATAATAAGATTGTTACAGGAGTTTAGTTCATTGCAAAGTACAATTAATGACTTCAAAACGAAAAAGTCCGAATTGATTTTGACTGACGACGTTAACGGCTGCTTGGCTACTTTCCTGCTTCATGCTGAAGATTGCCTCCAAAATGTTCAAAATTCTCTAGTAAAGGTAGTTGATTCTCAAGCAGAACTTTTAATTGAAACGCCATTAGCGAAGTTCGAAAACTCAGCCCAAGTACTTAAAGTGGCAAAAGAAACAATACTTAATAAACAAATCTTAGAAACGATTGACAAATTCGTGGCAATATTAGAAACAGCTAAACCTTCTCTCCAAAATGTACAAGCAGACATTTTAAAAGAAATCAAAAATGCTAAACCCAACGTGGTTGAAGACAGTACTTTGGCTAATATGATTGAAGAATTCGCAATATTTGTTGAAGAAGTCAAAATTCAGGAAATTGATGAAGTTACAAAGGATATGTTAGAAAAAGTTTCAACTGTTATTGAGAAACATCATAACTTCAAAGATGCAAGCGGCACAGGCAAGACATTAATTTTATTAAAATGTTTGTCTGATTGCACGGATGTATTACAAGAGAGCCTTTTTGAAGTTAAAATTTCGAAACAAAAGCTAGAAGAAGGTCCTTTGAAAGCAGTTTTGACAGAAATGTTGGAACCTCTACAAGCATTACACAGTCAATTGACAAATGTTCAAGAGCAAGTTCTTAGAGGTGTTGATGAAGATTCTATATCTGTCGATATAACAACTACGGAGTCTCTTGTTCAAACAATGACTGAAAAACATAAAGAAATTATGGAAAGAATGGAAACAGAAGAAGCTATCGCTAATGAAGAGATTTCTCTGATCATGGAAGTAGATAAGGAGATACACTCAATACAAGACAGCTTGCGATCTATAGAAAACGTTCAAGTTGCACAGGTTGTCAAGGAAATCGCCAAGCCCGTTGAAGATATAGAGAAGTCAATGCAAGGTATTTTGTCATCAGAGAAAGCCAACATTTACAGTGAAGATAAACTTCCAAAAGGTGAGTTTTATCATATTGATATAGTATTTACCTGCATAAAAATATATCGAATTTATGAAACACCCCAAACATTTTAAGTCTCAACATTATTTACATATATCAGTTATTTCATATTCGCAAAGCTAGATAAGTAAAAGATTAATAAATTAAACTGTTCTAATGAGGGGATCAACCTAAAATAAAAATGTATCTAGATCTTTAAATATAATATTTGCCAAAAGAGTAGGCAAAGTTTAAAAACCCACTTTGTGTGAGGGAAAAATGTTTTACAAAATTATTAACAAATGTTTCTGTCGAAATTTTTTATAGATGTCAATTCGAATATTGATTCCTTGGAAAGCGCAATAAACCGTTTCGTAGATATTGAAATGGACTTGTTAGTCGCATCAGGTACATTTTGTGACGCTGATTTGAACGAAAGCTTAACTATTGCGACTGAACTACAAGGATTATTGGCACTTAAACCCGAAGAGATAGCCTCTTCCAAAATTACACATTTAAAAACCAAAAAAATTAAGTCTCTTAAAGCAATAATGTCCAAATTCGATTGGCAAAGTACAGATGCGTACAATGGAAAGAATCAATTAGAAACTGAAAACATGAAGCTCGTATTCCTTGCGGCTTATCAGCTATTGGTTGAGTTGGAAAAAGTTGATATATTGGAAAATATAGAAGTTGAAGAAGGTAAATCTCGAGTGGATGTCAATAATCTGGCTTTGTCGATATTAATCAGAGCTTTGTACAAACGCCATCGTGACGCGAAAGCGATATTATTATGCTTGAATGTGTTTTAAATAAAAAACTACAATACAACAGAACGTATGGCTAATTGAAAGCCACACGAGCACGATCTACAAATTAATTGTGTTCCAGTGAATCAGTTCATTAACATTCTATGAATTTCTGTTTTACATTTTTTTTTCTAGATCTTGATGAGAAACATCGATTTTCTCAAGTGATCTATCATTTTACCGATTTTTTTAATGCTTTAGTTTTTTTTTAAATTTCAGGAGCAATTAGTGAGATTAAACTTATTTATATATTATATTTCCAGAGAAAGCTAAACAAATCATTCAGCATATAGATCAATATATAGAATTGATTGAAATTGTTGAAGAAATATCTGCTATCATAAAGATTGATGATATAAAAGAGACTATGGATATTGCGAAAGAGTTACGAGAAAGCATTGCTGCCTCAGAAATTATTGCGGAAGGAGAAGAGAGTCTTGAACGAGTTAAAGAAGTTCGAAAGGAGCAGAACAGGTTGGCTTTAAAACTCCACACTGCATTATCTGCTTTGCAAGTTCAAGTTTTTGATAGCGTACAAGAGTTAGCGCCAGCACTCAGCACAGAAGTCATTCAACGAATCGCTCGAGTCACTGCTCAGTTACAAGCAGATTTAGTGGCGGTTACTGGCATCAGAGTGGCACTACAAGCTCCTGCTGAACCTCTTACAGAAACTCTAAAGAAGATTGAGGACGTGGAGAGCCAAGCTACCATCTCCAGCCCGGATTTAGTAACAGCAGTTTTAAGAACAGAACCAATGATTTTAGAACAGATTGGTGTAGTTGAGCAAGTATCATCATCTGACCAGTTAATTGCTACAACGGAAATGTTAGAAAAGTCAATCGCAGCAACCGCTGATAAGCTAATATCATCCGAAACGGTGATGGAGTCGGTTCATACCAAAATGGAAGAAGCTCTTGCCATCGAGGGCACTGAATCGGTAGTTCTGGAACAAACTGAAGCAGTTTATACAGAAAAAACTTCTAAAGAAGATGCTGTGTGCGGTTTCGTTGAAGAAGATCGGACCCAAGAAGTGGCATCTGTAGAGAAATTGAAATTGGAGTCGGAAAGTGCTGTTGTGATTGAAGATTTTGGCCCGGTTTTGCATGAAGTTGACGTTAATGAGCAGCAGGTTGATGTTGGAATATGTCAAGCCCAGTTCCAAAAAGTTCCGAAAGCAACAATTGGTAATATTCTATTCTTTATTTTGATATTTCGGCTATTTACCTTTGTTTATGACGTGAAATATTACACCGTTGTTTTTTACACGTACTTTAATGTATCTTTTATTCCACTGTTCTTACTGTCAAAATTTTTTTTTTCAGAAATGTTAGTTCAGCATATAGATCAGTTTATATCTGATGATATAACAGAAGCGATTAATGAATTAGCCAACGTCATCAACGCTGAAGAACTGAAGCAATCGATTACTATTGCTAAAGAAATGCGTGAGAACATTGCTGCTTCTGAAGTTGAATTAAAAGCAGAAACTAGTGATGTTCTGAGAGAAGAATTAAATGAACAGCATGCACAACTAGCGCAACAACTACACACAGCTTTGGTGGCACTAGAAAACCTGTCATGGGACACTTTAGCAGATATTCAATCAATCAACAGAGACACCTTACAGCAAGTTAGTGAACTCACTGAAAGCTTACGCACTGATCTTGTAGAAGTAAAAACAACACCAAAATTGTTTGATCAACTCAAAGACGTCAAGCTCAAAAAAGTTTCATCCGATGTTGCGAAGACGAAAACTTCAGAGTCGAAAGTAGCTGTAGCATCTGTATCAGCCGAACTATCAGAAATTAAAACGGTTGAAGTTGCTTCTGTAGATCCTACTTTATCCGAAGATAAGAAGAGTGTACCTGCTGAAGTAAAACAAGTAGAGGTAGATGCTGAGTTGCAAGAAAAAGAACATAAGGAAGAAGCTGTTCGTCTATTGGAAACTACTCAACCATCATTTGAATTAGCGGGACCTGAATCACATGAAGCAGTAGCAGTTACTAAAGGAAATGAACCTGTAATTTTAGAAGTTACAGTAAGTGATGTGAAGGCGGTGCCTCCACAACAAGCCGTACAGAAATCACATGAACCGGTTCAAAAAGCCACAACAGGTAATTCCGCCATTTTTATCATCCTTGGTATTAGACGTTTTAAAACTGACTTTTATATATAATATTAAACTGCTCTTTAACTATGCGATTTCTGTACCTTTAACATTTTCTACAAAAAAGTCTGTCCTCAGTGTTCAGAACTAATCTGAAAGTATTGTACATTCGATCACGTATTTAACTATTTTTAAAAACTTAGCCCATGTTTTATAATACCGTAGAACGTGAAATCAAGGTGTAAAGAGCGATCTAATTTAAAGCACGTAGTAGTCATATTTTATTTATCGCGAATATTTCAACACCTGAAACACCTAGACCTAATCATCTTATATTGAATTCACTTTTCATGTGATATAATGAACCAGAACTTGACTAAACACTAACCTTACATATTTTCAGAAACTCTGTTACAAAACATCAATGACTTTTTGTCAGACAACATTGTTCAGACTATTGATAAAGTATCTTCGATTGTGAACGTAGACGAACTTAAACAATCTCTAGTAGTTGCTTGCGATTTACGTGAGAGTATCGAGATAGTTGCAGATACTACAGCCGCAACAGTTAGTGTGTTGAACAGTGGAAAACTTAAACAACTACAAAATGCATTATCTAAAGTACAGACACTAGCACTGGACTCTACTAATGAATTAAATCAAGTGATTGGAAAAGAAGCGCTAGAACAGCTTGCCAATACTAGTACACATCTATCTTTGGAAGTTGCATCTGTTATATCACAAACAAAACCAGAAACACTCGAAATAAAGGAATTAATTGTAGAAACTTCGCAGAAAACTGATGCAGGTATTACCATACCGGACGCAAAAAAAAATCTGAAACAAGCCGTAAGTTTTCCTGAAAAACTGGAACAAAACTGCTCTGAAAGTGATTATTTACAAGAGACTATGATTTTGACTTCAACAAATACGGTCGAAGATGTCATTACTTCTGATGAAATTAAAATGGTAGACCAATTAAGTGCCGAGGTAGTACCAGAATCAATGATTGAGGATAAAAGGAAAACAGTTATTGAATCAACCGTCAAAAAAGAAGAAGAAGAATATATCTTAACACAATCAGTTGGCACTGCAGCAATTAAAGATACAGAAATTATTAAGTCTCTTGAAGAAAGCGAACCTCAATTAATGGCGAAAACTTTTTCTATTACCGCAACGATAACTGAAGAACATATCCCGCATGCTTTGGAACAGGCTGATGCATTCGAGCATATATCAATGCTACCGGAAGGTGAAAAAAGGATTAAATCTGAAGCAGATTCAAAGGGTGTGTCAATGGAACCTATTGATGAACCGCTTGAAACCTCTCATATTATACCAACTATGCAACTGACTGAAGACGCTTTGCAAACCGGTGCTACGGCTAATAAACAAAAAGTTCAAAATGCACCCGAAAATATTCAACCAGTGGAAAATCAGGAAAAAATAAGTTCAGACATAATGGTCGTTGAGTTTTCACTTAGTAAAGATGCAACATACGAAGAAATTACACCCCAAAAACAAGAACAAACAACAGAGAGTATTATAATTAATGAGATAGTTAGCGAGTATGTGGAAACTAATAGAGTTTGTGAAGAAGGGACTTTACTGCATGCCGATGTGGTGTCACCTGATGAGCCTACTGTTAGGCAAATTCCAAATAGTGACAGTGCAGTAACTACGATCACTGTTATTCAAGACAGTGTACAACCATCAAAACCAGAAATGCCAACAATTGTAACCGATGTGAATGAATTTGCTAACGAACTTGTCAATACTGCCATTGTAACTGCTGAGCAAGCAATTCAGCCGTTAATTTTAAAAACAGAAGAATTGCTTGTCACTCAAGTATCTTCGAAAGAAAGTGAATTTGCAAATGATGTCTCAAAATTAGAAATAACAGTACATGAATTGTCTACACCAATTATTGAAGAGTCAAAGTCAAAGGATATGGAACTACTGGTACCGGACATCGAAGTAAATGAAAAAAAATCTTTAGATTGGTTGGCCAAAGCGACCGCTTCAATAGATCAGTCAGTGATAGGAAGCACAGAAACTGATGCTTTGTGTGTGAAAACTATGCCTCTAGAGCAAGATTTTAGTGCTCCTGAGAAATTGTATGGAGAGATTATAAACCATGCAAGTGTTGATAAAACAGAAAAAGTGGAGGCGATAGAAGTCAAAGCTATAGCAGCGGAACCTCCCGTTTCAGAAAATATTGAACCCATACTTGTTAGTACCACAGAAGAATCAAACGGTTTAGGAGGTGTTGAAACTGCAGCACCGTTGGTAACAGAGAATGTTGAAACAAGAGCGACTACTGATATAGTAGAGTTCCAACCATTAGGACAAGATGCAGCCGTTAGTGATACCGTTATTACAGAGCAATCTATAGTTCTTGGAAAAGAAACTACTACTTGTGTTAAAGCAGATGAAAGTATTCCAATAAATCAAAAAGATACACAAAGTGACTATGTGGACGAGTCTATTGAAGCAGAACTGAAAGTTATTGAAACTGAAACACAATTCATAACAGAAAGCATTGACTCGGCAGCTACTGATGTTGTAAAATCTCAAGCTCTAAAACAAGACAAAATAGTTAAGAATACCATCTTAACCGAGCCTTCAGAGATGTCTATTGGAAACGAAGTATCAGCTTCTTTTGACGTGAAAGAAACTAGATTATTAACTCAAGATGAGACATTAAGCGAGTATGTGGAACAATCTGCTGAACAAGCACTGACAATTGTTGAAACTGAAACACAACTGATTAATAAAAGTGTTGACTTATCCATGGCTGTTGATTTATTAGAACAGCCTTTAGAACAAGGCGTAGCTGTTAGCGATGCCATAATTGCTGAGCAACCCATAGCTGTTGTTAAAGAAACTACTGAATGTAATGACGTAGAGAAAATTACACCATTACAACAAGATGAAAATATGTTTCTTAAACTAGAACCAGAAGTTTTTGAACCAAAATTAGAAAGTGTTAAATTGTGTACAGCTGTTGACTCAACGAACAAATCTGACTCCGTAACAATGGAATCACCACCTCAAGAAAAGGTTATAATTGGCATTGAACAAACAGTTATTGAAAATCTGAATCCTACACGTGAAAAAGTCAAAGAAAAACAGTCAGAACGAGATCAAGTTGTCTATGATCATGCACCAAAGCTACAAGACGAGAATATCGTATTAAAACTAGACAAGGAAGAAGATGCTAATGTTTCTGAATCAGTTACTGAAGCTCAGCAAGCTGTAATTACTGAAGATATTCAATCGTCTGAACCTTCTCCTAATCTATTTCTGCAGGGGACTGCCCAAGAAGTTAAAAAACAGCCTTATGAAGATAGCGTTCCTCAACCAACAGAAACGAAGAACATAGATCTTGGTAAAATTAATAAATGTTGTAACGCTAGTATTAACGACTTGTCTAATTTCGTAGAGCTTTTGTTACTATAAAATTCTAAAATAGCTACACAGTATGACTCTCTCAATAAGTTTTATTTTATAAGTACAAATTATTTCACCACTACTCGTAAAATATCTATACTTTAACGCAGAACTTGCACATTAACACGGTGAGCTTGTTGGCTTTAAACACGGGTGAAGTGTATGTAATTATGAATACGTCCTCGTTTTCGTACCCTTTCCCCAAATATGTTATTGTCGGCTTCCCGACTCAGGCATTGGATTCCAGTATGTTACATATAGAGCCCATTTCCCGTAGTTTTTTTTTACCACATACTGTGGAGTTATACTGTAACGAGTACATCCTAATCTTTATAAGCAGCATTAATTATAATGCACAACTTAATCAGTAGTAACTGCACGGCTGGCTGAAGTAAAAAACATGACTTTTATATAAGTGTAAATACTCAAATACTTTCCTCTTTCAGCAATAATACTCAAAAAGCACAACTCTGCTTTATGATAGATTTTGATATTTCTATGTGTTTTAAATGTTATTTGCATTATTTTCATGCAGCAATAATAGGGAAAATGCATGTTATTTTTTTATTTAAAAAATGAAATACTTATTAGCTCTAGTAAACAATCATAAAATTCTATTTTTATCAGCGATGAAGTTATAAAGCTTCAAAGATTACAATTAAAAAGAGAAGTCCGATATAGACTTTGACGTCAAAGTCCATGACGTTTATAAAACTGCCTTAGAAAACAGCGTTTTCACGTGAGGGACAGATATATTTGTTTAAAATAATTATTTCTCGTTTGTTTTTCGAATAATTTTGATAATATTTTCACTGTTAGTGTTATATTTTTGGATAAACTCTATAGATTATATACATTCTTTCATGCATATTTTCTATTATTAATTATGCTCGTTGCCTTTATTTTCTCCTATAATATTGTGAAAGTTCTTAAGAGGAAATGTGGGCTTGTAGACTTCGTATGTAAAAAGTTATATTTCGAGGTTTGGCTCTCGCCTGTTTCCTCCTCGAATATTAAATCGATTCTATAGATATTACACAAGCTGAATAAGAAGGATATAAACTGTGCCCCTATGTTTTTCTCTATTCATTAATAGTTGCCAAACTTGTTCAGTAAGGCTCTTTTGACAACAGTTTCTTGGACAATTTTGAGCATGTTTTGAGGGTCCTAGTGCTTTTACGTTTAATATATCATCAAAAAAGAAAACATAGCGGCACAAAATATATTCTTCTTATTCAGTTCATGAAATATCTCTTAAATCTGTCCAATATTGAAGAAGGTAACAGGCGAGAGCCAAACCTCGAATTATGAGTTTTTACATACAAAGTCTCTCCGTCCGCGTTTCCTCTTAAACAAGAAGAGGTTTATAGTGGGTGAAATCGGACTGTGGATGTTGATTATGATGAGCTGGGAGAAGGCTCTCACTTAATTTATTACTAAACACTTCAAACTGTATGACTTTGACATCTATATTATAATGTAGTTAGTGACACTCACTGCGTATAACTCACATTTTGACATTATTACACACACATTTAACACATAACGACGTTTTTCTGCTTCTTATAACTTATTGCCTTGGTAGTTTTTAACGATACTTGTACTGTACACATATATATTTTTAACTACAACTGTAAATTTGCTATGAAATAAATCAAATCCTTACTTCCCTTGTAATAATATTATAAATGTGAATGTAAGTTTGTTTGTTACGCTTTCACGCGAAAAATATGTGTAAAAAGTTTCATGATGATCGGTTAAGTAACCGATCATCATGAAACTTTTTACACATATTTTTGGAGGTATTGGAAGTTACAAAGGATATTTTTTATTAAAAAAAGATGGCGAAACCGTAGGCATCAGGTAGTTTAAAATAAACAAGCTATTCCCTTCTTTCCTACGACGTGTAGGTACTTTCTTTTCTCTCAAACATTATTGTCGATCTTGTGTTTTAATAAAACTGGTATATATGGTTACGTTAAAATTGAAAATGAGTTTATTATAGTAATAATACGACTTATTCTTAAATACTATTAAAAATACTAGGCCATTACACCCAAGAAAAATCAAATCATGCTTACTATTATTTTACTTACGCTAATATTATTAAAAGTATAACACTTTTAAAATAACGATGTCTCAGCATCACTGGTCTTTTTTATATCATTTAAAAATAATAATACTATTTTTTACAGACACAATATTACTCACCATCATCGGTCACTACTTATCCGATGATGTAATTGATACTGTCAATACGTTGTCAACTGCTTTAGAAAATACTGAAGTCCCTCAAACAATTATATTAGCTCGTCAGTTACACGACAGTTTAGTTCTTCAAGAAACACTTCAGGAAAACACACGATTTAGTACTGACCAAGTTTCATTAATAAAAGATCTGAACAGTGCTTTGTTGGCATTGCAATTAGTAGCTCTGGAAGGTGTAGAACAATCAGATCCAGTAATTAGCAAAAATGCGTTGCTTAATATTCTCGATATTGCTGAATCTTTTGCTAGTGCACTTAATAGCGTAATCTTAGAACGTTCTGTATTACTTTCAAATGACAAATCCATTGAAGACTCAAATGATGTCAAAACAGAAAAAAACTATTATCGAAGATGACAGAATGCATAGAATAATAGATCAATCAAAACTAAATGATTTTGATAATGTTGCTGATGGCAAAATTTCCTATTTCTTTGAAAGTGGTAAAAATACTGATTTTTTATCTAAGGATGAAATATTAGACGGCAAAAAAATTGATGATATAGCAGAACCTTAAAAACCATATATTGCTTTGAAAACAAATACTACTTTAGCAGTACCTTCAGGAGATGCAAGAATGAGTCAAATAAGAATTAATGTTCAAACAATTACAAACACTGATAGAGTTACGGACACTCGAAGTGATATAATAGAATCATTGCTTATGGAAACGGCTAAAACCATAATAATTCCAGTAGTGGGTGACGTTCTTAAAGAAAAAGCTTTAAACGATAATGATTTGAAAAACAATGATAATGAAGAGTTGGGTAGTGAAAAAGCAATTAAATGCTTGCAAGATCTAGAACGGACATTCAGCTCACTTAAACTTACTGGTAAATTATATCTTTTGAATCCGATTTAAGTGTTAATTGCTGTAAAGATTTAATAGATAAACAGAGTTGCTCTGGAAATAAGTGCTATCGTTTAAAATTAAAACAGTTTAGTTTATGAAAAGGTGGCATCAAATAACTTATTAATACAGGCGTTAAATGTTACTTTTAAACGAAACTGATTTACTATAAAATCTTCTTCATTAATTTACATTTTGCCAGTACTTTCAATTCTACCATTTTAAACGATATTGTTTAACTCATTCATTGTTCAACGTCCTTAAAAAACACATTAATTTAACAACACAGAACTTGAAGGATAAACCTTATGGAAACTCAACTTTTTCAGAATTAAAAATGGTTTTTGACGAAAATAAAGAAACAATCGATGAAGTAAAGTCGAAAGAAAAAGCAAAAATAATGGGCTTGAATAATCAATTATTGTCCCCGGGTGGTGCTAAACAGGTGACACTAACCGCCTCCGTGGTCTAGTGGTTATACCACCTGATTCAGACCCAGAGGTCCCGGGTTCGATTCCCAGTGGGGGCAAATTTTTTGCTCGGTTTGGTTGGTGGTAGGACTTGTTTTAAGTCCGCCTGGCAAGCTACCACCATCATGTCTAAGTCTGTCGCCATAACATCAATGTTAACAGCATTGTTGTGTTCCGGCAGTTAGAGGTATGATAGCCAGTTCCTCTGTGTAAGAGGATTCCGGGTGAAACTCGCTTCCATCTTCGGCTTAATCATCACTTTCCATCAGGTGAGATTTGGGCCAAGAGTTCCCCGTACTTTATATAAAAAAAAAAAAAAAAAAAATATTAAAATATCAAGTTTATGTACTTGATAAGTCTCAAGAAACATTTCTTGTTTCGCATGATGAACCTTCTGCACCAGAAGGTCTAACTAGTGATGTTCTTGATGAACTATCCCTTCTTCAAGATGAAAATGTGCAAATACGTGATAAGCCCGAAATAGATACCAAAACTTCTTCAGCAGAGACAAACTCACAAGTGCGGGTTTGCGGGACTGTAGAACATAAGCAAAATCAAGACGGTAAAAGTCGAATAGTTATTTCGATAAGTAATTAAATGGCGTTGTAGTTAGCATAATCATTACATTTATTTAGTAAATAACTAGCTGTCCCGCGCAACTTCGTCTGCGTCACATTTTCCGCTCCTAAATAATATTGCAACAAAAAATGGAGATTTAAACTATCCTATCTCTCAAGTTGGATCGAACTGCACATGGTGTGCGAATTTTATTATAATAGGCTAAGTGGTTTAGGAGTCCATTGAGGACAAACATTGTGACACGAGATTTATATAAAATAACAAATTTGATGGGCGTGTCGGCAGAACAAAATACTTTTTATAAACAACACTATGTGACACTGAATCTTCAAAATGTAGTGAGAGTTTTAATCGCATAAAATAACAATTTTATTGGTAATTGACAAAGTAAAGTCGTATTAGTAGTATTGAACAGCTAAATCGCGAGAAAACAAAAGACCCGTTACGATAAAAAAAACTTCTATAACTATTTTATTTAACCTTACTTTTTTGACATTATAACGCTTACAGTTTCCCATGCACAATTAACACAAATGATTAAATAAACTTAAATATTTTCAGACACACTCTCTGAATGTGTTACGAAGAAACTCGAAGGACCATCTTTATTAGTTCTCGAGACTACAAGTACAAAAGATAAAATAAAAAATGCATGTGAACAAATACAGAGTATTGATAAATTCGAGTTCAAAGAAGGGCCTGTATTGCTAGCGTTTTCTTCTAAAGAAGAAATCATTGATGTTCAAAACTCCGAACAAGCTTTGCAATTTGAATCTATTATCACAACAGAAAATTTAGACCAAGAAGTCGATCCTTACAACGCAAGTTCAAATAATGTGGCTGACAACAACAAAGGTACACTTGACAAAGTGACTATAAGTCAAACTTCTCCTCCCATGGTATTAAGATCGGTTACATCTATAGACGAAGTGAAACCTATGATTGCCAACCAATTAACTGAAATGCAATCAGAAAAAGTAATACCGGTTATTGAAAATGAACCGGTCATTTTAGAACAAGCCTCGTATGATAACTTCGAGGAAACTGCAACTGTAATCGAAGAAGAGCTAAAGCAAGCAAACGCTTTCAGTGAAAACTCTCAACCTCTAGTTTTAGAACCAGTAACGCCTATTGACACTTACGCTAAGGTAACATATCAAACTAACGTCGTAGAAGACGAAAAAACTGTTTCAAGCCAAGTTGAGTCAGTCATACTTGAGCAAATAGAAGAAAACGACCAAATAGCTGTTTACAGCGTAGAAGAAGCTCATGAATTAATCGCTGCTAAAGAAGACATTCTTCCAATTATAGAACAAATAGTGCCCATTGATGAAGCTGGAATTTCTGAAGAAATAACTGTTACTGCTGAATCTCCTGAAGTAATCGATGAAAATTTGATATCAAGTCAGAATCTGCAACCACTTATTTTGGAATCTTTAACGCCTGTTGAAGAAAAAAGTGTTGAGTTTGTTCATTCAATTATTGAAAACATCTCTCCCAAAGAAATTAATGTAAGTCAAACAGATGAGGTAATTTTATCAGAATTTGTAAATGTTGATGAGGTTTCATCCACTGCAACTGTAATCGAACAAGAGCAAAAAGAGGCAAACGCTGTCAGTGAAAACGCTCAACCTCCCATTTTAGAACTAGTGACACTGATTGACTCTTACGCAGATGTATTGTATCAAACCGATGTTTTGGAAGACCAATCAATTGTTCCAAGTCAATTTGAGTCAGCCATTTTTGAACAAATAGAAGAAAACGACAAGATAGCTGATCACAGCGTAGAAGGAGCTCATGGATTAATCGCTGCTAAAGAAGACATTCTTCCAATTATAGAACAAATAGTGCCCATTGAAGAAGCTGGAATTTCTGAAGAAATAACTGTTACTGCTGAATCTCCTGAAGTAATCGATGAAAATTTGATATCAAGTCAGAATCTGCAACCACTTATTTTGGAATCTTTAACGCCTGTTGAAGAAAAAAGTATTGAATTCGTTCACTCAAATATTGAGAACATCTCTCCCAAAGAAATTAATGTAAGTCAAACAGATGAGGTAATTTTATCAGAATTTGTAAATGTTGATGAGGTTTCATCCACTGCAACTGTTATCGATCAAGAGCAAAAGGAAGCAGACGCTTTCAGTGAAAACTCTCAACCTCTCATTTTAGAACTAGTGACACCGATTGACTCTTACGCAGATGTATTGTATCAAACCGATGTTGTGGAAGACCAATCAATTGTTCCAAGTCAATTTGAGTCGGCCATTTTTGAACAAATAGAAGAAAACGACAAGATAGCTGATCACAGCGTAGAAGGAGCTCATGGATTAATCGCTGCTAAAGAAGACATTCTTCCAATTATAGAACAAATAGTGCCCATTGAAGAAGCTGGAATTTCTGAAGAAATAACTGTTACTGCTGAATCTCTTGAGGTAATTGATGAAAATTTGATATCACTTGAGAATCTACAACCTCTTATTTTGGAATCTTTAACGCCTGTTGAGGAAAAAAGTATTGAATTTGTTCATTCAAATATTGAAAACATCTCTCCCAAAGAAATTAATGTAAGTCAAACAGATGAGGTAATTTTATCAGAATCTGTAAATGTTGATGAGGTTTCATCCACTGCAATTGTAATCGAACAAGAGCAAAAGGAGGCAAACGCTTTCAGTGAAAACGCTCAACCTCTCATTTTAGAACTAGTGACACCGATTCACTCTTACGCAGATGTATTGTATCAAACTGATGTTGTGGAAGACCAATCAATTGTTCCAAGCCAATTTGAGTCGACCATTTTTGAACAAATAGAAGAAAACGACAAAATAGCTGTTCACAGCGCAGAAGAAGCTCATGGATTAATCGCTGCTAAAGAAGACATTCTTCCAATTATAGAACAAATAGTGCCCATTGATGAAGCTGGAATTTCTGAAGAAATAACTGTTACTGCTGAATTTCCTGAGGTAATCGATGAAAATTTGATATCAATTCAGAATCTGCAACCTCTCGTTTTGGAAACTTTAATGCCTGTTGAAGAAAAAAGTATTGAATTCGTTCATTCAAATATTGAGAACATCTCTTCCAAAGAAATTAATGTAAGTCAAACAGATGAGGTAATTTTATCAGAATCTGTAAATATTGATAAGGTTTCATCCACTGCAACTGTAATCGAACAAGAACAAAAGGAGGCAAACGCTTTCAGTGAAAACGCTCAACCTCTCATTTTAGAACTAGTGACACCGATTGACTCTTACGCAGATGTATTGTATCAAACCGATGTTTTGGAAGACCAATCAATTGTTCCAAATCAATTTGAGTCAGCCATTTTTGAACAAATAGAAGAAAACAACAAAATAGCTGTTTACAGCGTAGAAGAAACACATGAAACAATTGCTGTTAAAGAAGATATCGTTCCAATTATAGAACAAGTAGAACCCATTGATGAAGTGTGTATTTCTTCAGCAATAACTGATATGTTTGTAACTGTTGAAACTCCTGAGGTGACAACTGAAAATATTATGATATTAAGTGACAGCATACTACCTGTTATTTTGGAATCCTTGACACCAGTTGAAGAAAAAGAGCTAGAACTTTTTGCAGCTTTATCTGTACATCCTACTGAAAAATCTGTTGTTAGCCAGGAAACCAGACTGGTTTTCTTTGAAAGTGTCAGTTCTGATAAAACAGAAAGTTTTGTTACAGAGCCTAAAATCATGTTTGATGTAAAAACAGTGGCAAGTGAGGACTTAAAACCTACTGTATTAGAAAATCCTATGCCTTTAAAAGAGATAGGGTTAGTTTTAGCAAAGGAACCAGAAATCATTAATCCTGTAGAAGAGAAGTTATTCCCTAGCCATGAAGCTGAATTGATGGTTCTTGAACAAATTGAAAACATTATCAAAGATGCTATCTACAGTATAGAAAATGAGAAAAATGACATTAATAAAGAAATCGCGCCGGATGTTTTTGAAGAAGTTCAACCTTCTGACTCCCAAAATTGTGCGCAAAACAATTTTATTCAATTAAATAAACATTTACATGAGCGTGATAAAGGATCCGTAAATTTTAATGTTAGCCAGGAACCATCTAGAAATAATGCTACTAAAAGTATTCAAGACTCTAATTCTTTGAATTCAGATGCGAAAATATACATAAAAGAAGCAACATGTTTAATAGATAAAGACATTCTAGAAAATATGTGTGATAAAAAAATATCAGGATTTGAACCACTTTTACTTGAAACGGTTAAAAGTGATGAAGAGAAACCAGTATCTGCTACTTCCTTAGTATCTGCGCTTTCGGAAATATTTGCTATGAATCAAGAAACTTCATCACCTATCATTTTAGAAAGTAATCTTGTTGGAGATGAAATAACTAGTACGGTACACAAACTTATCGACACCCGTATTCCGATGATACTAGATGCGGCTTCATCATCAGTGACAGTAATTTCATGCTCAAAATCAGATGTATTGGATAGTAACGAAATCTCTCGACCTTTAATTATAGAACGATTGACTCCTCATGTAGATAAACCTCAATATACAGAAAAGGCTTTATTGGAGAACTCCAACATAGAATATGAAGATGTAAATCGTGATAATGCATCTCCAGAAACACAAGAACCGTTTTCCAACGAAACGATTAGCACACAATCATTAGTTCTTAGTTCAAATGTTGTATCAGATACATCTGGTACAAAAGATGAAGTAGGGGCAAAATCCAATGAATGCAAAAAAGATGAGACCATGATACACAATTTGGTAGTGCGAACCGGTAAACAAGATTATTTACTAAGTTATTTGTTTGAAGTTTTTCATCATACCTAATTCATGTAATTTCTTAAAATAATGAATTTTTTTTCAAGATTTAACCATTTCTTCTCCGTTTTACTTTCTATCGTGGCCTATTAGGTAGATACAATAATATATGTAATTTTAAAATCAGTTCTAATCTTGCTACAGCTTAAATCGGTAATTTAAACATAACTCACATTACCACGCATACACAAACACACGCACACTTTTACAGGCATTTAATAATTGTACAGCGGCTGCCAGTCTTGCTTTTGGTGTTACCGACATTATTCGTACAAATTTAACATTTATTTTTATTTTTAGAACAAGGAGGCCTCATTCAACATATTGATGAGTTTATATCGGATGAAATATCACAATTAGTTGGTGTGATTTCTGAACTAACTAATTCTCAAGAATTAAATGCATCGGTTGAAATGGCTAAAGTCTTGAAAGAGAGTGTAGAATTTGTTAAAGTGGCAGAAGATCCTGGTGTATTAGAGGAGGCCAAAGTTGAACAAGCTAAATTGGCACAAAGATTGCAAGACGCTTTATCGATTCTGCATACGAAAGTGCTGGAGAGCGCAGAGGAAATTGAACCGATTTCAAAACCTGATGCTCTTCAAAAAATTTCGGAGATTATCACTCATCTGCAAGAAGATCTAGAAAAAACGGTCGTTTCTGGGTTGCCACTCGTTCTCAAAACAGCTGAAATAGGTAAAATATATATGCAACCACAAAAATTCCTAAGAACTATTCTTTTATGTTTATCCTAATAAATATCCTAATATAACTCTGTTCATTGATATCATAATTATTTCAATTTGTTTTCAGTTGAACTTCCTGAAATTGAAGAAAACTCAATGAAACAGCTAGAAGTATTGCTTGAAGAGGTGACGGATAAAATAAATGTACCAACTGCCAGAGAAGTTGAAGACAATGAAGCTCTCAGAGATGCACTTGATGAAGTACAGACTGTCATTATTAAACTCAAACGGGATTATGATGGAGCTGCAAATGACACTCTCAATGAGACTCTTGAAGATTTAGAGTGCAGTGTGAGGAGTGTTCAACTCCAGATTAATGAAGAAAGTCCACCGGAGTTACTCCAAGAAGCCTGTGCTACATTACAACTGCTAGTTAACAACATGAGTGAAACGCAAGAGGTTAAAGCTGCTGAAACCCTATTTGTAAAGGTCAAACATGAAAACATTCTTGAGAAATGTTCAACTGAAGCAGATGAAACCGTAAAACTTTTAGAGCAGGCCTCTAAAGTTAATCTCAGAGAAGATAATTTACTTGGTATTGTTACGAGTTTGAGTAATCTTAAGGATACAATTAAAACACTAAAGCTAAGTTTTGCGGACAGCGCTGATGTTTTGATAGAAAAAGGTGTTGATGTTGTACTAATTCTTGATCAATTAGAAGACAAAGTGTTCACGCTTGAGAAAGATTTGGCTGATGTTAATCTTAGTTCAGAAGTACGAGATCAAATACTGACAGCTGTCCATTCTGTTTACGGGAGTATTTCTAACATGCGGGGAACTATTTCAAGCATACAAAAGATCTATATGTTCGAAAACTACGGCAAACCATCTGAAACACTTTTACGCTCTATAAAGAATGTATCAGCTATTTTAAAAATTAATGAATTAGATCAGCAGAACTGGAAAACATTTAAAAAGTCATTGCGCAAGGTTCTAAATCATTTTGAAGACATAAAGTTTTATATTAACTTAGATAAAACAGCTAGATTGCCAAGTGATGCGGCTTTTACTAAGATTATACTTGAAGAACTGAAATCGAATATCTGTGAAATAATCGTTCCACAAGCTACGATCGTTGGCTCTGAAGCAGTTGAAAAGGTTAATGCTCTCCTTGAATGTGTCAACAGATGTCTTACTAATATCGAATCGAAGGCTACTTTAGAAGTCAAAGAAAAAATTCCTGTATTCAAAGAACTTTCCACACAAATATTTGATGTGACTGATAACCTAAAAACCAAAATATTAGAACTATCCGAAGAAACTAAACAGCAGGAAATACAAAAAGAGCCAGAAATATTGGAACAACACGTGATACCTGCAACTGAACTAGAAACATCCGAAATATTAGAAATTTCTCAAAATACTGCGTCATTTCTTGAAGAAAAACTCGAAACAGTTAAGAAAGTCGATGACTTTAGTAAGGCTGTTCAAGAAACTGATCATATTATAGAACTTAAGCAAACAGAAGAAATAATACCAGAGTCACCTAGTACAAGTAAATCTGAAGCCGAAAGAAAAAAGAAAAAAAATAGGAAACAAGTAATGATACAAGAGCCTTACATTAAAACTGAAATAGAACTAATTGCTTCTGAATTTGTAGAAGAAATAGCTGCTCAAGCTATTGCTGCTGTACAGAATTTGGAAGAATTAGGTATTATATCGAATGAAGTATTACTGCCTCAAGCAATGGCTCAATCCACTGAAGCGGAAGAGCTACAAGAATCTGAAATTTCTAAAGTAATTGAAGGAGTAGAAAAGGAAAATATTTCTGTACCTGAAGAAAAACCGACTTCAGCAGCAACAAAATCCGATGAATACAAGGACTCCTATTCAATAGAAGATGAAGAAACAGCGAGTGCTTATCCTATAGAGTCAGAACAAGAAAAACCGGAACCTGAAAAACTTGATGAAGTAAGACAAACTGTAGACGAACTAAATAAACTTGAAGGAGAGTCACTGGAAACTTTAGTAGAAAGACAGCAAGGTTTAGAAGTCCCAAATTGTTTTGAGAAAGTAAGTGAAGAAAATATTGAAAAACCAGTAATAGAGGCTTCAGAAGTCTCTGAAGATACATCAAAAGAAAGAGAAAAGAAATCTGATGAAGATACTGCAAAACTTGAAAAACAAATGCAAGGTCGAGGTTCACGTCCATCTACAAGTACAAAACAAGACTCAAAAGTGACTGCATCCCAAGAATCAGTTAAAGAAGAGGAAGAAGAACAAACTGTGGAAAAGGAGCAGACAGGTGAAGTCAACGAAAAACCAGATGAAGAGTTCCAGCCACAAAAAGATCTTTTCACAGAAGAACTAGCCGAAAAGACGAAGAAAGAAGTGCAGGAGATTAAGCTAGAGCGTCAAGACGAAGTGTTTGTTAAAACAACAGAAAACAAAGTTACCGACGTGGCAAAAGGAGAAGAGCAGCAAAATGAAAGTATCTTAGAAGAAGGTGTGGCAGTTCTTCAGATAGACGAAACAGAAAATTTAGAAAGAGTTTGGCAGGAACAAGAAAAACTTGAAAGAGAAAAAGAAGAACTAAAACAAGAACCAAAAACAGTTAATGATGCTGTATCGAGACTTCACAAAGAAGAGAAACCCGAAGAGTCCGATAGACAACATCATCAGGAATTATCGCCAAAAGTTGAGGAAGAGCAAATAATAAAGGATATTTACGAAAACATCGAGAAGACTTCAAAAATAAATGAACCAAACCAACAATTAAAGGCAAAAACTGAAAAGGCAGAAGAAGATGACAAAGATGGGGAGCCTAAAAAGATTAAGAAAAAAACAAAAGTTAAAAAGACGGAAAATGAAAAAAAAGAAGACGATATTGAACAAGCTGATCTAAAAGAACAATTGAAACAAGAGGATGAATTGAAGCTGGAGACTGACCAAAAACAAGATATAAATCTCATAACCACTGAAGCTAAGGAGATTAAAAGAACTGAAAAAGATGGTAAAATGCTAGAAATCAAGCAAGAAGAAGCTCGCCCACAGACACAAGAAGAAACAAAAGAAATAGATGCCAAAATGAAACAAGACGAATTTCTCAAGAAAGAAATTAAAGAGCTTGAGGGAGAGCGAATTAAGAGTAAAACTAAGCAACAAGAGGATGAAGAACAAGATAAAAAGGAAAAGGAACAAGCTGAGAAAATACCACAAGAAAACGAAGACGCGAAACTGGAAGTTGAAAACAAACCAAAAGAAGAAGCTGAAAGTATTGAAAAGGAGCGAATCGAGGTTGATAAACTGGAAAAAGAGCGGATGGAAAAGCTAATTGAGGCGGAACAGATTCAGAGTGAACGGGTCGAAGCTCAAAAAAGTGAAAACGAGCAAATCGAAGCAGAAAAGAAACGATTGGAAGATGAAGATAGAGCTAATAAGGAAAAAGAACAGACAGTTAAGAAAAAAATCAGTCAACAAAAGAAAAAAGAGGAAGACAAAGCTCAATTAGAAGCCGAAGAGAAACAAACAAAGGAGGCTGAAAATCTTGAGAAAGAACAAGTTGAGAATGAAAAACTCGAGAATGAGCGTCTCGAAGCTGATAAGCTCGAGAATAACCGAGTGGAAGCTGAAAAACTCGAGAAGGAGCGACAAGGGACTGAAAAGCTGCAGAAAGAACGGATCGAGGCTGAAAAACTTGAAAAAGATCGAATTGAGGCTGAAAAACTCGAGAAAGAGCAAATTGAAGCGGAAAAGCTCGAAAAGGAGCATGTTGAAGCTAAAAAACTTCAGATTGAGCGTATCGAAGCTGAAAAACTCGAGAAAGAGCGAATTGAAGCGGAAAAGCTTGAAAAGGAGCGTGTTGAAGCTAAAAAGCTTGAGAATGAGCGTATCGAAGCTGAAAAGCTCGAGAAAGAGCGAGTTGAAGCTGAACAACTCGAGAAAGAGCGAAAAGAGAGCGAAAAGCTGGAGAAAAAACGGGCCAAAGCTGAAAAACTTGAGAAGGAACGAGTTGAAGCTGAAAAAGTTGAAAAAGATCGAATTGAGGCTGAAAAACTCGAGAAAGAGCGAATTGAAGTGGAAAAACTCGAAAAGGAGCGCGTTGAAGCTAAAAAGCTAGAGAATGAGCGTGTCGAAGCTGAAAAGCTCGAGAAAGAGCGAGTTGAAGCTGAAAAACTTGAGAAAGAGCGACAAGATACTGAAAAACTCAAGAAGAAGCAAGCTGAAGCTGAAAAAGTTGAAAAAGATCGAATTGAGACTGAAAAACTCGAGAAAGAGCGAATTGAAGCGGAAAAGCTTGAAAAGGAGCGTGTTGAAGCTGAAAAACTCGAGAAAGAGCGAATAGAGAGCGAAAAGCAGGAGAAAAAACGGGCCGAAGCTGAAAAACTTGAGAATGAACGAGTTGAAGCTGAAAAAGTTGAAAAAGATCGAATTGAGGCTGAAAAACTCGAGAAAGAGCGAATTGAAGCGGCAAGGCTCGAAAAAGAGCGTGTTGAAGCTAAAAAGCTTGAGAATGAGCGTATCGAAGCTGAAAAACTCGAGAAAGA
This sequence comes from Ceramica pisi, assembly GCA_963859965.1. Classification (NCBI taxonomy): domain Eukaryota; kingdom Metazoa; phylum Arthropoda; class Insecta; order Lepidoptera; family Noctuidae; genus Ceramica; species Ceramica pisi. Next base: position 35,122,507 of record OY982527.1, on the reverse strand, counting down.
ACAAATTGAAGCGGCAAGGCTCGAAAAAGAGCGTGTTGAAGCTAAAAAGCTTGAAAATGAGCGTATCGAAGCTGAAAATCTCGAGAAAGAGCGAATTGAAGCTAAAAAACTCGAGAAAGAGCGAGAAGAGAGCGAAAAGCTGGAGAAAAAACGGATCGAGGCTGAAAAACTGGAGAAGGAACGAGTTGAAGCTGAAAAAGTTGAAAAAGATCGAATTGAGGTTGAAAAACTCGAGAAAGAGCGAATTGAAGTGGAAAAGTTCGAAAAGGAGCGCGTTGAAGCTAAAAAGCTAGAGAATGAGCGTGTGAAAGCTGAAAAACTCGAGAAAGAGCGAGTTGAAGCTGAAAAACTTGAGAAAGAGCGACAAGATACTGAAAAACTGAAGAAGAAGCAAACTGAAGCTGTAAAAGTTGAAAAAGATCGAATTGAGACTGAAAAACTCGAGAAAGAGCGAATTGAAGCGGCAAGGCTCGAAAAAGAGCGAGTTGAAGCTAAAAAACTCGAGAAAGAGCGAAAAGAGAGCGAAAAGCTGGAGAAAAAACGAATCGAGGCTGAAAAACTGGAGAAGGAACGAGTTGAAGCTGAAAAAGTTGAAAAAGATCGAATTGAGGTTGAAAAACTCGAGAAAGAGCGAATTGAAGTGGAAAAGCTTAAAAAGGAGCGTGTTGAATCTGACAGGCTTGAAAATGAGCGTATCGAAGCTGAAAAGCTCGAGAAAGAGCGAATTGAAGCCGAAAAACTCGAAAATGACCGAGTCAAAACTGAAAAGCTTGAGAAGGAATGTCCAGAGGCTGAAAAGCTCGAAATGGAAAGGTTTAATGAGACTGAAAAGCTCGAAAAGAAAAGGTTTGAGGCTGAAAAGCTTGAGAATGAGCGTATCGAACCTGAAAAGCTCGAGAAAGAGCGAGTTGAAGCTGAAAAACTCGAAAATGAGCGAATTGAAGTGGAAAAGCTTAAAAAGGAGCGTATCGAAGCTGGAAAGCTCGAAAATGACCGAGTCAAAACTGAAAAGCTCGAAAATGACCGAGTCAAAACTGAAAAGCTCGAAAAAGAAAGGTTGGAGGCCGAAAAGCTCGAAAAAGAACGAGAAGAGACTGCGAAACTTGAGAAGGAGCGACAAGAGGCTGAAAAGCTAAAGAAGGAGCAACAAGTAGCCGAAAGTCTTGAGAAGGAGCGAGTTGAAGCTGAAAAGCTTGAAAAAGACAAAGTTGAAACTGAAAAGCTTGAGGAAGCACGGGCTGAAGCTAAAAAACTCGAGAAGGACCGACAAGAGGCCGGCAAACTTCCGAAAAAGCAAAAGGAAAATAAAAAACTTAAAAAAGAACGAAAAGAGGCAGTGAACCTCGAGAAAGAGCGACTTGAAGCAGAAAAGCTTGAAAAAGAACAATTCGAGGCTGAAAAACTTGAGATGCATCAACAAGAGGCTGAAAAAGTCGAGGAAGAGCGAATAAAGGCTGAAAATCTAGAGAAGGAGCGAGTTGAAGCTGAGAAGCTTGAAAAAGAGCGAGTTGAGGCTGTAAAGCTGGAGAAAGAATGGGTCGAGACCGAAACGCTCGAGAAAGAGCGAATTGAAGCTGAAGAGATCGAAAAAGCACGAGTTAAGACTGAAAAGGTTGATAAAGAAAGAGTTGAGGGTGAGATGCTTGAAAAAGAACGAATTGAGGCCGAGAAGCTTGTAAAACAACAAGCCAAAGCTGAGAAACTCGAGAAAGAGCGGTTAGAGTCTGAAAATCTTGAGAAAGATCGAAAAGAGACCGAAAAGCTTGAGAAGGAGCGGAATGATTCTGAAAAACTTGAAAAGAAGCGAAAAGATGCTGAAAATCTCGAGAAGGAGCGAGTTGTGGCTGAAAAGCTAGAAAAGGAGCAGGTCATAGACATGAAGCTCGAAAATGATCGAGTCAAAGCTGAAAAGCTCGAGAAAGAGCGAACTGAAGCCAGTAAACTTGAAAAAGAACGAGTTGAGGCAGAAAAACCTGAAAATGCAGAAAAGATTGAGCAAGAGCGAACCAAAACAGAAATGGATATTCAAGACCAAAAACTGAAAGCAACGGAAAAAGTTGACAAGAAAAAACTCTCGAAAAAGAAGAAAGAAGCGGAAGATAATGCAAAATTAGAAGCCGAAAGAAAACAAAACGAACAGGCCGAAAAACTTGAGCAAGAGTGCATTGAAGTTGAAGATATAGACAAAAAAGAGAAAGAAAGGAAAGAAAATATTTCCAGAAAGAAAACACATGAGGAAACAATCAAAGCAGCTGCCGAGAAACTGGAAAAGGAAGAGTGTGCAAAGAAAATATTAGAAACTGATAAAAAAGGAAAGATCGAGCCTGAAGTGAAAAAACTTGCAAAAAAGAAGAAAACAGATGAAGTTGAACAACAAATTAATTCAAAACAAAAATTGGAACCAGATCTGAAATCTAAAATAGAGCCAGAGGAAAGAAAACAGAAACGTACTGACGATAAATTACATCTAAAAGAGGATGAAAATGATAAGCCTAAGAAAGAAAAAGGTAAAAAAGGTGCAGAGGAGGAAAAAAATGTAAAAGAATCAGAAATTAAACAGGCTGAAGAAGCTCGATTACAAAAAGAAAGCGCAACATTGGAACAGGAAATTAAAGTTAATAAAGAAAGGGCAGAAAAAGAAAGACGTGAAAAAGAAAAGCTTGAATCAGAACGACTCATAATGGAGAAAGAAGCTAAATTAAAAGAACAAGTAGAAGCTGAAAAGAAAAGCCAAGATAACGAAAAGGTTAAAAAAGAAAAAGAAGTAGAGAAGCGGGAAAAGGATAAAAAAGCGGCTGAAAAGAAACGCCAAGAAGTAGAAAAGTTGGAAAAAGAGCAGGAAGAAAAGGCTATCAAAGATAAAGAAGAAGAAAAATTACGTGATGACGAAGAAAAGGCCAGGTTAGAAAAGAAAAGGATTGCGAAAAAGAAAAGAGAAGAAGAAGAAGCACGCTTGAAAGCAGAGGCTGAAGAAGCGGATAAAGCTAGAAAAGACGCTGCTAAAAAGAAAAAAGAAGAAGAAAAGCTTCGTATGATAAAAGAACAAGAACATTACAAAAAACGTGAACAAGAAATTAGAGAAACAGAAAGAAGATTGAGAGAAGAGAGGCGACGAGAAATAGAGAAGGACTTAAAAGAAACTACACAGACGACTATTTCAACGTCAGATGATGACATGTTCAGAGAATCAGAACCTAGAAGGAAACAAAATGGTGACGTTTCTGCAAGCCGAAGAACAGACAGTGATGATCACTATATAAGAGAGTATCATTATGAACCAACAAGACAAAAAACAGATGGACGAACCAAATTCGTAGACCACAACCATAGAGACTACACCATGGAGTTCAGCAGGCCTTCTGGTTATAGAGAAAAAACATTTGAACACGAAACATTTTCCGAAAGGGAATCCTTGGGTAGAAGCGCTACTATATACAAAGCACAAACTTTAATATTAGACTCCCAGCTGAGATCTTCAGCTTCACCTCAGCCCGACAGAAGCGAATCTGAAAGAAGAACAGAGAGATATGACAGGAGCGATTCTGAAAGACGCGTCGACAGGCACAGATCAAAAGCTCTAAGTGAAGCTAGGAGCCTGATATCTGAAAAACGTTCAGGGCTTTCCAGAGACCTGAAGAGAAAGCCTGTATTTTCTACTTACCTCACAGATAGAACTGCTGTCGAAGGCTCTCGAGTCAAGTTGACATGCAGCGTCCTATCATCATCAGACCCTAAAATTACGTGGTATAGGAATGGAGTATTGCTAGACAACAAATTAAAGTATAAAACAAAGTTCATCGATGGCCTTATAACACTGGAGGTCTTGAATGCAGTTGTTAGCGACTCGGCTGAATACAGTTGCACGGTGGAGAACGAGAACGGATCCGTGAATACTTCTGCAAATCTGAAGGTCTATCCGAGCTTCGAAGCTTCACCTATACCACCCACCTTCACAAGATCTATTCGAGGTGAGTACCTAAGTGTTCCACAGTTTATATTTATGTCGAGAAAAACGATAATAATGCGATAACGATAATTATTACTTTTCCACTTTAATTAATCGAGTTTAATCAGGATTTGCGTCAACATAGTAAGGGTTAAAGTATGGAATTGCCGATTTGTACTGAAAAATTGAAATGGTTTTTTTATTTATTTATCATGTTTATTTAATCAAAATAATGCCATTATTATCTATACATTGCTGTCATCTAATAGAAAGGTCATGTATGCCTTTTACAATAGAACTCTGGTGATCTAGATTCAACAAACTGTGTGAAAGCATTTTGTACTGCCTCCTGAGAAGAAAACTTTATGAGGTCTCGCGTTATCATGGAGCAATACTATTGAAGATCGATTCATGAGTCTGGGCTGTTTCACTGCTAGTTTTGCTATCATTGTTCGGAGTTTGGCACAGTGGACATTTGCCGTTATTGCTTGACCAGGTCGGAGAAAGCTATATATAGTAAATAACACCATGCTGAGACCACCAAAGAGTTACCATTACCTTTCTAGTGGTAAGCTTTGCTTTAGAACACTGTTGCGGCGTTTGACCTGGGGTCAGCCATTGCATTTTTCGCTTCCGATTATTGCAAAGAATCCACTTTTCATCACATGTCACAATTCGATCCAATATTGCTTCGTTTCTGTATCGATTTAACAAGGCAACACAAGTTTCAACACGCGTATCTTTCTGCAGGTCAGTAAAATCATGAGGTCAATCATCTTTCATATTTTTTATTTTATTGATTTGACGCAAATGAGTCAATATTGTTGGTAAGGTAACGTTAAACCATGCCGCTAGTTTCTGGGTAGTTTGGCTTGGATCGGCTTCCACCATCTCTTTCAATTCATAGTTACTCATCTGTGTGGTCGTCCATGTGGTTCGTTCTTCTAATCAAAGTTTCCATCGCGAAAGCGTTTAAACCAAAATCGCACACAATCTCCAAACGCAACATTGATATTGCGAGTTGTTTCTGCCGCGTTAGTTCCGCGTCGGAACTCGTATTCAAAAATCACTCGAATTTTCGAAGTATCCATCATTCTTGTCTTAGAAACTGAATAAAAAAACAACTGAAAGTCGATAATCGAATGCTGCACATTTAAAAAAAAAATCATAAGTACCTACCATGTGAACAAAAATTCTTGTCAATTCTAAATACCTATTACAATAAAACGGTAATTTCATGCTCTAACCCCTATTACTTTTGATACAAAAACATAGTACCTACATCTTATGGGTGGTGATATCTAGAAAGGCCAGATGAGTAGAACTCACAATTGACTTGCGTGTATGACCTGAGTGAAAATTCTATGTACTAATTTTAAAGTAACTTTCATTCTTGCATGTCAGTCGCGATCTGACAAAAACGTATGGAAAATGAGACTTTTAGTAGTATCTGCATTACGATGCGCGAAAGTGTAATTTGATGTATGTATAGTTCGCACTAATATTGTTAATTTTATCTTAGCATAGCTTCAAAATACAGCCAAAGGTACTCGAGTATGTACAGGCATTTTACTACTTTCGACTTTATAATTATGATTTCAATAGTAGATAATTTGGCGCAGATGTAACGCAAAGAAAGTCGACAGCTTCTTAGGAGGGCGCGGAAAACGAACCACAACGCCAATGCATAATGCCATCTGCATCCAGCTGTGGCGTGCTAATGAAAATAAAATGTGACGTAAAACAAAAAGCGTTGTTACACTGTTAAACAGGCTAAAGTAAAGTGAATAATTAATGCGAAATAACAAAAAAATAGTTACCAAATAAATATGTAAATTTTCATACTCTGCCAAACAAAAAAGGCTACTTTAAGAGCTGTCGATACTTTTAAATTATTTCCATAAACTTGAAGAGCATTAGGAAAACCAACGTACCAATAAAGTTGAATTAAAGATACAGATTTTCGCATAAAAACAAAATAGATGAAAATCTGAAAGCATCATTGACACATGTCCTGCATCATTTTCGGGATAATTGTAAAAGTACTGCGTTGGCTTCCCTATATCTTCAGTTTTATAACATAAACACAGGCATGGATCAAAATCAAATATCTTACCATGGAAAATATTTATGGAGCTAAAATATTGCCGGAAAATGATCCAATCGATTTGACCGTAAATGAAATGAAGACTAATTCTATAAGATTCAGAATATAACTTTTTATTGATTGGCACTTTCATAATTTAGTCCAGAATGTTCTATCAGAATGTTCAGGATTCCTTTGCCATGAAGTTATAAAACTTTTATCAAAAGCAAATTTATCTAGAGTAACCGGAGGCAGGCAAAGTTGTAGTTATAATAACTACAACTTTGCCTACCTCCGGTATGTCAATAAGGCATGTTGATACGTCTTTGTTTCTGTTACCGCCCGCAAATTAAAAGAACAATAGTAAGACAATACAAGTTTGTCCCGATAGTACTTTACGAACGGGACGTTGATTAGTATTAATCACATTGATAGGAAATGCCTTATCTCTCTGTAAATCTTTGTGAGAAGAGTATTAAATAAATACGTATTTCTACGTGTATTAATTTTCTAGCTTAACCTCAACGTCTATTGTTTTCAGCTAAAAATTTCCTTGACCTCGCGTCTAAAATACACCTACTTAACGATGACTCACTCCGAATTTCCCAAAACCAACTGTTCCCGGTAAAACGTAAAGGTCACGGCCCTTGCCCCTTTTCACGATGCGTCATCGAAGTTATCCTTACAAGTTACGCAGTCACAAGCGCCATCTGTGTGCGACGAGAAAGAAACTAAACGACATTCATTCATTCATTCGACATTGTATGCGTCATTCAAATCTTTGACGTTCTTTCTATTTAAACATAATACAACTATAAGAGCAGATACAATTGATTTCAGAATTACTGCATGATAGAACCTTGCAGTGTATGTTTTTATTATTTCATTTTTTGTATGTCTAAAGGAAAAAACGGCACCCTTACCCAATGCTCCAGAAATAACTGCGCTACGATGCTTTGTGGCCGATCACCGAGCATTAAAATATATACCTTAATGTCGATTGTGTAACTATTAAATTCAATTGATGAATTAAACATCCTCTGCTATCCCGTACGCCAGTCTGCGCAGACAATAGGCACATATTGCGTGTGCGTGGTGTGTATGTGGAACTTCAGTAGGGAATACATACTTGGCAATAAATCGAGACATTCGAGAGACACGATTTCCGTAATAGACGAACAATTTCTACATAACTACATAGTGTAAAAGTTTGCATGGTCCTCACCGTGCTCGAGTCAAACTCGCACTTGTCCCTTTTTTTTTTTCATTGGAAAGTTCGAATGTCAAAACTAACAATACCAATTCCGTATCTTATTTGGCGTTTCAACAAGGGGCTCAGGTGAGAGTCGCCCTCTATTGACAAATCGCTGAATAATTTGCTATGTAAGTTTACGGCTAATCTGCAGTAATTTATACAGGTGGCGGTTTTCTTGACTTTGTTTACATCATTGTGTATCAAGAAAATAATAATGGAATTTGATGTGATAGATGATGAAAAATTAACTATTTGGTATTTTATAAATAGATTTTTAATTCAAATTCTGTCTTAATACCTATAATTATAGGATTTTTAGGGTTCCGTAGCCAAATGGCAAAAACTGAACCCTTATAGATTCGTCATGTCTGTCTGTCTGTCCGTCCGTCCGTATGTCAGTGCCACTTTTATCCGAAACTATAAGAACTATGCTGTTGAAATTTGGTAAGTAGATGTATTCCGTGAATCGCATAAAGATTTTCACACAAAAAAAGAAAAAAAAAACAATAGTTTTGTGGGTCCCATACTTAGAACTGAAACTTATTTTTTTTTTTCATCGTAGCCATACTTGTGGGGTATAATTATATGCATAGGTCTTCAAATATTATATTGAGGTTTCTAAGATAATTTTTTTCAAAATTGAATAGTTTGCGCGAGAGACACTTCCAAAGTGGTAAAATGTCCCCCCCCCCTTAACTTCTAAAATAAGAGAATAATAAAACTAAAAAAAAATATATGATGTACATTACCATGTAAACTACCAGCGAAAATTGGTTTGAACGAGATCTAGTAAGTAGTTTTGTTTTTTAATACGTCATAAATCGTAAATCGCAACTTCTGCTTACGGAACCCTCAGTGCGCGAGTCCGACTCGCACTTGGCCGGTTTTTTGATACCTATCTATGTTACTGTCGATCATAATTCAAACTACTTGCTATCATGTTCTTACTGCTAAAAATTTGAAAGTTTGTAAGGATATTTGTTACTCAATCACATAACATTATTTTATAGGTACCTATGTATTAATTTATTATAATTATATATTTCGATAAATCTATTTGTGTACATTTTTGTTTGTATGTTTATTGTTATTTTATTTGTATTTATTAAGATTATAATTTGTTCTAGCTAAGTTAGTACCCATAGGCTGTTTTAAGTTTCCTTCTCTGTTTCTTGACACACTGTGTCTTCATTAAATTCTTCTGTCGCAGGTTTGCTGGTAGAAATTGCTTTTGAAATATGCAGTACCTTTGTGCTCTTTTTTCTGTACAAAATTTTCTTTATGAGAATATTGTGTGTACAAAATAAATAAATAAATAATATTTTTGACGTTTAGTAACGATACGTAATATTTTACCATATGTACAATACTCGTTTCGCACATAATATTTATTTGAATTAGATACCATAATTATCCATATTTTTAAATGATATAAATTGTGTATGTCCCGTAAAATTAAACCAAAATACTAAGGTGTTATAATTTTCCACATTCAAAATTCACTACTTATGTTAACGTACCTACTCTATGGCGCAGCGAGTGGTGGGACGTAGCACAATAATAGGGAATTTGCATGCGATTTTTTTATTTGCTAAATAAAATATTTATTAGCTCTAGTAAACAATCATGAAATTATTTTTAAAACCCTCATCATTAATTAAGTTATAAAGCTTCAAAGACTACAGTTAGAAAGAAAAGTCCGATACGTAATGTGACGTCAAATTACACGACGACTATACAGCTGCCATAAAAAACAGCGTTTTCGCGAGAGGGACAGATATATTTGTTTAATAATTGTATCTCGTTCGTATTTCGAACAATTTAGATTCTAATTTCACAGTTAGTATTATATTTTGCCAATACTTTTAGATAAACTGTTCAGATCATAAATACTTTTTTCATGCCTATTCCCTATTCGGGCACGCCTAGGGTTGCCAACTTTTAGTAAAAGAAATAGAGTAGGTATATCTGATTTCAAAGGAGGTGAATAAAGAGTACGAACTTCCAAAAAAGAGTATCATTACTTTCATATTTAAAAATGTATTTTTTTGTACTCTTTGCGAAACATAACAATGTATCTTGACTTTTAAAATAATTTTATGAATTCAAACATTCTAACTCTACATTTATGTAGATCAAGAGCTCATTTTTAACCAATTTCAATGAAACTCTGTTTCTCTCTTCCCACCACTTCACAATCATGACCGAAAAGACTCTCTCGGTAAATGCTGAAGTGGCGGGACTGGCGGGGCGTTATTTTGATTAGTATGATTTCTGTTTTTACTAATATCACAGAAATCATACTGAACTTACATTTATTTAAAGAAATAAGAAAATGATAACATCATAATATTGCTTTATGAATTTATAGTTGCAAAAAAAAGAGTTAAGTTTATATCACCTAATATTATTTTTGTCCATTGGATAACCACATCAAGAATTTTTTTGGCGGCACGTCATTAAATTTATTTTTTTATGATAACGGCACGAGCACCAGAAAAGGGTCGTCATCCCTTTCTTTGCTAGCCCCTCTGATCTCTTTCATAGGCGAATCTCAACACAAGCGAGTTCCTGCGTTATTTTTATTTCGTGTCCATTAATACCAACATGTGATATTATGCGTCTCGTATGTATTACTAGAGTATCTGCAGCGCAATTTTGTAAACATGTCGAAGTGCAAGCTTAAGCGAAATGAACGACAAGTGAGCTGTCAAGCCATACAAACAAGATGGAATGACAACTCACTTGTCGTTCACTCCACCTGAGTGTACATGGTGAGATGTCGACAGAATATACCGTCAGGGCATTATTTAATAAATAACTAACAGATTTTATAATGAAAACTTGACACTATTTTATCATATAGAAAAGGCCATGAGAGCAAAGCCTAAAGAAAACCGACGTAAATAATTTAGCAGTCTATTAACACGCCAACCTATTTAACTAAACCTGTATTTCTCTACGCAGACACATATCACCTAGCCGAAAATGAGCTTGTTCTCGAATGCCGAATCCGCGGCCAGCCCCTACCTACGATCACTTGGCTGAAGGACGACAAGACGGTGTCTACCGACGAGAGATATCAGGCCTATTACCTTGCTGACGGAGTTTGCAGGCTGACCATCAGCTCCCCCACTCCCGAAGACAGTGGGAAGTACACCTGCAAGGCTGAGAACTCGGTTTGGACAGATCAGATCACTCACATTGTGAGTTTTACTGGTAAGCTGCATTATGTAAACCATAATATTGTTAAACTTATTTTTCAAAAAAAAATGTCGTTAGGAAAATAATGTTAATTTTGTTAACGACATTTTTTTTTCAACAATTTAAAGTAGGTAGGTAAGGCAGCTGTTTATAGCTAATTCCCTTGAGAAGAATCACCGAAACAAACTCAGCTGACAACGTGTCTTTTAAAATGGTACTTATTCATATAATGGTAAAATTAGATGAGTTCATTAGAAGCATGTATTTTTTTTTATTTTTTTTATACAAAACGGGGAAACTCTTGGCCCAAATCTCACCTGATGGAAAGTGATGATTAGGCCGAAGAAGGAAGCGAGTTTCACCCGGAATCCTCTTACACAGAGGAACTGGCTATCATACCTCTAACTGCCGGAACACAACAATGTAGGTTTCTGATTAAGGAAAGAATCACACAGATTTGAGTGAACCTACCCAAGCAGTGCAAACTTAGACTAAAGGCACTCGAATAATTTGAGGAACATAAAGCACTCAAATTAGAAGATTATCATCACTACCCTTATTCCTAAACTTAGATACCTCACATATTGTGACCCTTTTCTTTCTTTATTCGTCATCTCCCTCTTGCACATTTCGCGCCCTTACCGCCGATTTATCGCAAGCGAAATCTATATAGTCGAAAATGCGTTCTGCAAATGTTCAGTTTAAGACACAAAACCAGTTTTTCGAAAACCTGTCGCTTACGATAAGTTAGCGGTAAGGGCTCATAGAAGACTGGTTTTATTTAGATCCGTTATTAAGTTAAAAGTCTCACTGATCCTTTATCTAAAATCTTTACATTCTGTAGTTCCGATTCATTATTTGCAGTCAAAAGTGGTTGAGCCCGTTGCGGAGACTACGTTGTATTCACGCCAATTAGGACCAATCAGCGCGCTCCAAAGTCGCGTCATATTTCAAGTTCTAGGTCGAGGGTTGCCGGCGTCCGCCGAGCCCTCCCGCCAGTTCCGCGATAAACGTAGCCGTGCAATCACGCCACCCTTTTGCCGCGTTGGCTTTTATACGATCGGTAGATAATCGTACATTTCAACTTCAAAACTGCGATTTTACAACTTTAATTCTATTCTATTATTTTAACTTCCTATTAAAACTGGTAAGATTTATGATTTAAATGAACAATTATTTGATTTTTGATCATAAAACTCTTGTCTGGGCTACAACATCCCTCTGTAGAGGTACGCATCATACCGTCAGTCATAGATGCGTTTGCATGTTAATAGGTATACATCATGCGTCTACACGCAAACAGACCGGTAATCAATATTGTCTTTCATCCATCCCTGTTTATGGTAGTTCTTTTATAAACTCTCTTGGGCTCTTGTTTACGTAATATTAAATAATGAATAGTGACTTTTAATTCGAACTCGAGATAACAATAAACTTTATGCATAATTTATTAAGAAAACGTAGTTGAGAAAATATGTTTTATAATTATGGATGCACGACTATTTCACTGAAAAAAGGTACACTGTTGTTGAGTGTCATCATTTTTGAAGGAGCCCAGCGAAGGGAAAATGTAAAAATAGATAGATATTCCCGAACATTCAAGTTTTAGTAGAAAAAAAATGAAATGTTATAGTCTTAATTTCACTTTATTTAACTTCAGGTAAAGAGAGCCGCCTCAGTCCAAACATAGCAACAAGAGAACGGTCTCACTTCAACCGCCAAGCTTTGGAGTCCCGGCGTCCACACTTTACCAACGTCCTTTCGGACTACAAGGTCGCCAAAGGAGGTACCATTGGCCTCCAGGTGGAGATCAGAGGCTGTCCTACCAGGGTAGAATGGCTCCGAGAAGGTCACTCAGTCACCGAAGTGTACAGGAACGCGAGAACTTTTGTCGAACAAGGACTTTATACTTTAGCACTTTCGGATGTCACCGAGAAAGAATCAGGGATGTATACGTGCCGCGCTTGGAGTACACACGGCAATGTAGACATGAACGCTGCCATTACTGTGGTAAGCAATGAGATGGAAGGCAAGCCTGCCATCATTGCTGGGAGACCGGAGAAGGATATCCTCATTTCTGTGGGCGAAGACGTCAATATTTCGTTCAGGGTTCAAGGAGAGCCAAAACCAAAAGGTAAGAGATTTTCCTACATTTTTCACTCGGCTTCGCGATATATATCTATGTTTTAAAGTCGAAGTACATTTAATAGCGGTCCTTGATGTTCAAGATAGATAGATAGATAGATAGATTCATTTATTTGCCCAAAATATGGTATTATACAGATTTTATCACAGATACACATAAGTTCATCATATTCCGCCCACTAAAAAAAGTAAAAGTATTATCCAATAAGTCTTAAGTAAACTCATTTAATTGGGGTAGTAAGATGTATATTTTACATACTAATCTAATTATACGAATTCTTTATGTTTTGATATCCCATAACTTTACGTTATATTATATACTAGCTAGATGCCCGCGGCTCGCCCGCTTGACAAATTATAATTATACTAGCTGACCCACGCAACTTCGTCTGCGTCACATTTTCTATTAATGCTCGGCTCCTTTTAGTTTTAGCATGATGATATATACCCTATAACCTTTCCGGGCTATCTAATACTGAAATAATGTTTCAAATCGGACCAGTAGTTCCTGAGATTACCCCCTACATACAAACAAATTTTACCTCTTTATAATATTAGTACCTATAGATTAAAATTTTCCTAGAGAAAGTTTTTGAGTTCATCGCGAACAGACAGACAGACAGAGAGAGGACTTTGTTTTATACATAATATGTAGTGATACAAAAAGTTCTAGAGCAAGTGTTCCAAAAATAAATAGTGTCAAAGATAGGTAATACTAACACTAGACTCTTGATGTGTGTATCTAGGTTTTAGATCACGGTAAGGGGTTTTACATAGATAATCGTGACCTTGTCGAATAGCTTTTTTTGAAAAAATTAGAAAAAAAAAATACTTCATGTGCCAGGCGATTCTTAAAGATATAGTATATCAAAAGAAACCCGTTGTATACGTTTAAAATAAAAATAAAAACTCTTATGTAAAATATTATGAATTCAAAAAATTCGTCCTAAATTTATTTATTTTTGTTTTGCAAATATTCGAAGTTACACCAAAAATACTGAATTGCACACTGCTCATTAACTGCTATTTTAATAATTTCAAAACATTAAAAAAACAAAACGCGTTTATTATTTTAAACTTATTAAGTTCATCTGCCTAGCCTTTTCCCAACTATACTGGGGTCAGCTAAGAACGATTTTTCTAGCAAGGCTGAAAAATGTTTTCTTGGCGACAAAATCAAGCAAACATTCAGAAAGTTTAAAAAAAAATGTAATTTTAGAGTAGGCGTCATCGCTATGGAGATCGTGTTTTCCTACCGACATTAAACTAGTGATTATGGTTGAGATACTTTAATTACTTTTTATTTATATTGTTCTTCTTTTTCAATTCACATTGTTCGCAAAAAATATAGTACCTAGCGACATAAATAATGGCTTCAATAAAAAGTTTCTTGAATGTTCTTCACCTTGGAGTTCTACGGTTTCGAATGTGTCATTACATTGTTTCATATTCTAAAGTGCCTATGAATTTGAGCCCTTTTTATTTTTATATTGAGAAGCTCGTGGCTAATTAACAACAGCCGCACAGGTCGATCTTCAAGGTTAAGCAACGTTTGCCGAGATTGGTCAAAACTACAAAGTAACTTTAATTTCGGAAGTCGGTGTTTTTGTTAGTTTCTTCGTATTTTGACACCGACTCTCGAAATCCAAGTTATTTTTAACTTTGTAGTGTTTTTTTTTTGGAAGTCGGTTGTAATTTTTTTTTTGTTTTTCACTTTTTAGTGGTACCCCACACCTAACAGCACCACTGTAAAATCGCAGAAAAGCAAAATACGTAATTTCGATTACTTGGATGTCATAAAACCACCATCTAAGTAGACGAATTCCAGCTATTTCGATTTAAAATCCAAAGTTCGTAACCGATTATGATAAAATTTAAATGGAACCAATTTGCAAGTATATCCTTTCAGATAAAACAAGAATTTTTCAAATCGGTTCATAACTGTCGGAGTTATGAGGTAACAAACATAAAAATAAAACATACAACCGAATTGAGAACCTCCTCCTTTTTGGGAAGTCGGTTAAAAATGATGAATGGGTTGAAAGAAAAAATAAATTTAGTTTTGTCTACCATTGTTCAATTTATATTTTTCGATTTCTTTCTCAAGTTCCTTTACTTAAAATCAACTGACCGGACCGGTTTCAAAAACTCTTAGACCAAGGGATAATGGACCAGTGTTCATTATCCCTGAGTAACATAATTGATAAATATTTATAATTAAAAAAATAGGTATTCTTAAGAAAATTGCAACGCGGAAGAAGTCGCGGGTAAAGTGCTAATTGTTTATATTCATATTTAAACACTGTTCAATCTGGTTTACACAAATCTTTAGTCGTGCGTTAATAATTGTTAGTATTTTTTGTAAAACGTTTTATGATGTTCTGTCATAATCTTATAATTCCTGATACCTGACCGTCTAATATGACAGTATTTTTCTCGCTAGACTTGCAGCCGTTGAAATGTTATTTTCTATAACATTTATTTTGTCAATATCATCTTACGATCGCCACCGTATTGAGCCAAGGCTCCTGAAATTAAGCCAAACATCACAATGAGGCCCAAATCGATCCGAAGTTGCCCGAAGTATTAGTAATGTACTTATCCAGCCTTAATTAAGTAGTTCCAGAAAGTAAATCAATTTGATAACTGTTACCTAAAATTGATACAAATACAGTTTCAATTTGACTTTCTGGAAATGCGATATGACCCCTCCCTAGCTTGCAGTACTATCTTGTCATGTCAAACAGAAAATGCTTGAACTCAATTAAGATATTTTTTATGTTAAACAGTTCGCGAAAGTTCTAGGAGATTATTAAAGGGGATAAATATAATGACCACCATAAAATGCTTTGATACCCTTAGTTTTGTAACCAAAAATATCTACCTAACACCAGAAAAATAAAGTCTAAAAATACAATAGTACCAGCTATTTTAGTCACGACTCCACTTTAAATTGTATTCGACCACCAAATTTAGTAAATGATCACCAAATCTTAGCGAGTAAATTACTATACAGTTAGTATAATATTCAAATTCTATAGTAACGTGTCTGCGTCAGATCCCCTCTATGGCTGGTGAAACATGTGGGTTAGGTTAAGTTAGAACCTTGATCATTAGCGCGCGAAGGCGAGCGAGCGAAGCGAGCGTGCCGCGGCAGCGGCCGCCGAGCGCCAGATCCCTTCTATTGTTGGTGAATCATTTGGTTTAATCGGATAACGAGATGTTATTTTTTTGCGTACCTATCATTTTAACTATTTTTGGGATAGAATATTTTTTTTGGAGTTGGTTTGCTTAAATAGGATAGCAAGATGTTATAACTTTGGTTATAAGTTTACATTAAAATGCGGGTTTAATTTTGGTGATCATTTACTATTTTTGACTGCTAAATGTTACTATATCTGGTGGTAAGTTAAACATAAGCCAATATTAAACACTAAAAAATCCATTAATGAACATTTAAATATTCCGAGAATGAATACTAAGGTGTTTTTCAAGTTCTGAGTCAAACACACTGTCCTTAGCCACCACTGTTGCTAAGGAAATATACCGGTAGTTTTTCTTATCGGACGAATCGCCAGTTTTGTTTAGATGGAACATTATCTCTATATTCGTATCTAATATTGTCCACAGTAATGGAACAATATCTCTATATTTATATCTAATATTGTCCACAGTGGTGTTCATGAAAGGCATTCGCGACATTACAACCAATCAGCGCGTTTGCAAGATGACTTCAGATGACTACGTGAAGTTCACGCTTAAGAGGTCCATTGTGTCGGACGCGGGGACCTACTGTATACTCGCGAGGAACGCGTATGGATGCGACCGAGCCTTTGTAACTGTAGTGGTAAGTGAACTACAGCAATGAGACTTTCTAAACATTTCACCGGGTATGTACAGTAAGGTGAAGTGAACGAAGATGAAGAAGAAGTGAGCTGTCAATGCTTATACAGAAGAGGTAAAGACTTCACGTTCTTTCTACCTTAGTTTACACAGTGGTATGTGGACAAAATAAACCACCAGTATAACATTAGAATAGTTAATTACGGGATTGCTACCATGTATATTTTATTTTCGAGTTTTTTTTTACTTTTGATAGTCACGCGTTTGACCACTATCTCAGATGGTAAGCAATGATGCGGTCTAAGATGGAGCTCGCTTGCCTAGAAGTAACCTATAGACTCCCAGGTTGCAACTATCAGGAAACACAGACTCCGGCAGGGAGTTCCGCTCCTTTGCTGTACGCACTATGAATGTGTTCCCAAAACGTTTAAGTTTCCGATATGTCGGTACTGTTGCAAACGCCATGATCACGAAGTAACTGAAAATCTTGCGGGAGGGATTTTATTGACAGACATATCGGTACCCTCTTTCGTAGTTTTTTATTACGAAAATCTCCGGTACACTGTCCACAAACTCACTTTTCTCCCGCAACTGTTCTCAACTATTCTAATGTTGTGACCATTTGTGTGATCATGAAAGCTTAAAACAATATATCAGCAGTATAACGTTACAACCCTTTCCCATTTTTCGGCCATTGGGCATTTTTATCGGATGTAGCAGTGGCAGAGCATTATATAATGAAGCTATTCATTGTAAATATGAAAATTTAGACAACATTATTTTATACTAAGTAAAGTAATTCTACTTATATTATAAACTAGTTTCTACCAGCAGCTCAGCCCACATGAATGTTGGAAATAATTCCAAGGGAAAAAGCCTCATGTGCTATTGCATTCGGCCTCTGTGCCAAATCGAAGTATTATTTTAAAAGGCTAAGTTTCCCCAGGATCTTGCCAACCTTATCATCTTTCTGCCCTTATCCCATGTTACTTGGGGTCGGCGAAACACGTTTTTTTTATTCCATTCTGTCTTATCTCACACCTTCCATCCATCTTTTCTTTGCCCTTCCAACCCCTCTCCGTCCATCCAAATTTACGTTCATAACTCTTTAGTTGCATGCGATTCGTCCCTCCTCTTCACATGACTATACCAAGACCAGCGATTTCCTTTTAAGTTTTCCGTCACTAGCGCCACTTTTAAACTACTTCTAAAATACCTACTCATTTCTCACTTTATCCATTCTCGTTACTCTACACATCCGTTTCAATATTCTCATCTCCGCAACATGCTATGTATTTTCATCGGTCTTTATCACAACCCAACATTCTGATTCATACACTACGACAGGTCTTATCACAGACTTATAGTTTTTGAACTTGAGTCTTATAGGGTATTTCAACTTGAGTTCAACTTGCTCCGTGGGCCGCACGTTGATCCAGGGACCAGTCGCCAAGGATTTTGTCAACTTACTAATTATCCTAATTGGGATTATGCATGGATATAAAAGCCAACAGTGAAAATAGAATAAGAATAGCTAGAAAAACAAACGAGATATAATTATTTTAAACAAATATGTCCGTCCCTCTCGCGAAAATGCTGTTTTATATGACAGCTGTAATAGGCATTCTGAACTTTGACGTCATACTCCATATCGGATTTCTTTTTCTGATTGTTCTCTTTTAGCTTCTTTCTCTAGCTTTATAGCTCGTGGCTAAATAATAACAGCCGCACAGGTCGATCTTCAAGGTTAAGCAACGCTTGCCGAGGTTGGTCTGTGGGTGGGTGACCATCCTAACATACCGGGTTTCCTCTGTGCCTCGGAAAGCACGTGGATGTTGATCCCGGCTGTTATTTGAAGATCTTTGGCAGTCGTTACGGATAGTCAGAAGCCAGAAAATCTGACACCAGTCTTGCCAAGGAGTACCGTGTTACCCAGTTAATGGGTTGTGGAGGTCTGGTAGGCAGTCGCTCCACGTAAAATACAGCCGAGTCCGGTTGGACTGGAAGCCGACCCCAATATAGTTGGGAAAAGGCTAGGCAGATGATGACCCTTTAAAGCTTTATAACTTCACCGCTGATGAAGTTAACAATTTCACTGTCCGCAAAGCAGACACAATAGTTAAACAATCAGCATGTATCACATGTGACTCATGGGACAGTGAAGTGGTTAAAATATAATTTCATGATTGTTTACTACAGCTAATAGGTTTTTCATTTTGAAAAATCGCATGCATATTCCCTATTGTTGATGAATATTTCCTCTCATTTCATTTTCCAGGTAAGACAGCGAGCGTCTTCTGAAAATCTCATTTCGGACTGGACATATCCCATGGATGAATCAAGTCTGTCTATTGCTGATAGGAAGTATAAATGTAAGTATAACCAACCTTGTTCAATTAGCACATTGGTATAGTGTTCACATTGGTCCTGGAGTCGCGGGATTATTCGAAAGAGATACCGTGGCTCCGGAACACAAAGGGCAATGAAGGAACATGGATGGGTTTTAGTCAGTAGAAGTCTGACACTCCCTCCCGCTCCACCCAGAGCGGGAGGAGTCATTGGATGATTTCCCATCACTAAAAAAAAAAAAATGGTAGGCGCCAGAAGAATTTGCAATAAAGTATATTGACCTTGCCCTAATATACCTTCGTAGATACCCGAACAGTAAACTTTGGACCGTTTTCCACTACTAGGAAACGTAAAGGGTCACGATAGAAGCCCATTCAGGGGAGCTTTACTTCTTATTTCGGTTTCTGATATCAATAAAGTAAATAAACGTATATTTTATCTGAAAGGATATACTTGCAGATTGGTCCCATTTAAATTTTATCAAAATCGTTTACGAAGTTTGGATTTTAAATCGAAATAGCTGGAATTCGTTTACTTGGATGATGGTTTTTTGTCATCAATTACCGTTTTTGGGACATTTATCTGACGCCTACCATAGGTTCCATCTCCAGAGGCTTTAATCAAACGTCCTATTAGCGACGGCGATTCTCTGATTGAAAATATAAGAGATTGCTCACGTGAAATATCGTCAGCGGTTGCCAATCCCATACATACTTGACGTTAAGACAAACGCTGCTACTATTGTAGAGCCTCAGAGGGGGAAGACAGATTTTATTTTTATTTTATTGGTATACTCGCGTTTGATCACAATCTCACCTGGTAGAAAGTGATGCGGTCGACGACGGAGCAAGCTTACCTAAAAGTAAAGCGGTGCGATTCTGTAATCATCTCACCGTGTAAACTTAGGTGCAGTGAACACGAAGTGAACTGCAGTGTGATTCTGTAAACATGTCGAAGTTAAGACGTGGGTGAAGTGATCACGAAGTGAGCTGTCAAACCATACGTAAAAGATGGAATGTCAGCTTACTTTTCGTTCACTCCACCTAAGTGAACTCAGTGACATGTCGACAGAATAGATATAATACACAGGCTGTATTAGCTGAGACGCTGACAAAATAGTCCGGCTGTTCACACTTGACTTAAAGACCTTGAGTTCTAGACAAGTGACTTTCCGTCTGTGTAATCGTGGCGAAGGTGATTGGCGATTGTTAAAACATCAAAAATGTTTGATTTCCAAACGCTGTCAAAATATGACGTGCTCAACCATAGGATGACACTTTGTTTAGTCTCTTGACTTATCATGAACGATCCCAAACTTTTCAGGATCTCGATAATTGTCATCTCAGATAGAAAGTTACTTTGTATTTTATACCAAGGTTGGTCTAGCTTTGGAAAAAGCGAGTAGTGGTCGGTTATGGGTTCGATTCCCAGAGTGTGAAGTCTCGGAAAAATCGATCGATCGAATCAGAATGATCAAAATCAGGTAAGCTCACATCATCGTTGACTTTGTCTGTGTCACCTTTGACCTAGACTAGAGTCAAGTGCAAACTCATCTCAAGTAAACAAAAATAAGAACTAGTTAGCTACTGCTATTAAAACTGCCAGTTTCTTAAATGTCTATCTATAACCTAAAATATGCTTCTAGCAACTAGGAAGTGTAACGTTAGCCCTTACAGTCGTTACCTCAAATAATACTGACACGCTAGACGAGAACTCTGCCAGAAGATCAACTCATATTATGTAATAGACTCTTGCCGATAGGAACCCATTCACGCGTCATCCATCAATCAGTCATAGTAGCGATGACGGCAGTCTTGAGCACTCAGCAACCAATCATTAGATCATACCCACTATTTATATTTAGCCTAACCTGCCAATTCTGGCTCGATCAATCTCAAATCAATACTATAAGTCATCTGGCAGTCTCGGCTGGCATACCGTCAAGTATTCTTTAAGGTCAGTGCCGCATCGGTTCTCGTTTTAGCCGTGCCGGACCGCATCCCGGGTGAACCGAGCGTCGTGGACGGAGGCAACAACTGGGTCTCTCTCGCTTGGCCGAAAGTGGACCCTCGGGACACCGCGCCGGTCCTCGCCTACAAG
The DNA here is from genome assembly GCA_963859965.1 of Ceramica pisi. Taxonomy (NCBI): domain Eukaryota; kingdom Metazoa; phylum Arthropoda; class Insecta; order Lepidoptera; family Noctuidae; genus Ceramica; species Ceramica pisi. Next base: position 35,101,579 of record OY982527.1, on the reverse strand, counting down.
ATAGAGAGCTGGCTCCTTGGCAAGGAAGGCGGCGCGCGCTGGACAGAACTCGGAATTACACCTCTAAACTCCTTCGACGCCTTTAATTTGAAACAAGGAGAAGAATACCACTTCCGAGTGACTCCTAGAAACAGATACGGGTGGGGAGAGTCAGTGCAGACGTCCGCACCGGTGGGCATCGGGCTCGCGGGCGACAGGCCGGAGTTCGTCGACATCCTGCCAGGACAGCTGAAGGTGTTAGCTGGCGAGACGGCCAACCTGTGCTGCAGCGTGAAGGGCAAGCCGTTGCCTGAAATAGTTTGGATGAAGAATGGGCATGAGATTGAGGAAGAGAGCCGGATGACGACTCTGTACAACGGTCAAGACTGTTCGTTGACTATCAAGGATGTATGCATCGAGGATGAGGCGCGCTACAGCTGCGAGGCGTCGAATGTGCACGGCAGGGCATCCACGTACGCGAGAGTGGCCGTCGTCACCGACCGGCTGATCTGGGAAGCTGATGCAAAGCTCAAGAGGTGAGTTGTATCCGAAATATATTATTAGAATATAAGTTATGGGCAGATTAAATCGGATGTCATTTGTGAGTCAATTGTATACGCTTGCGAATTTTTTTTGTGTCTGCTTTTCAACGTTAATCACAGTTTATAACAACGAGAAAAAAAAAAAACAAAATGTTTTTCTTACATTTATTGTAACCCTACATATAGTAGGTAGAGAAATATGAATAATACATTTAAATCTTTTGTATATTGCTTGTAAGTTTTACAAAAGTACGAAACTCAAGCCAATGTTTTAGTTTTGATGTTTGTAAATAGTCCAGGAAAGTTTGGTCTCTGTCACAGTTCCAATAAAATAAATGACGGACGTACTCTGGTTGATCAAAATCACAGACATTTTTTAATACGACGGATACCTACTTATTTGCACGTCATGCTTGTATGTAAACACTAGACAGCTCTAATTTTCAATTCATAGCAATGTTATTTTTTAATTGACATAAGGAGCATTAAACTTTTCGTCTGTTTGCAAAACCTTTCATAATATACAGACAGTGCAGACGACAAAACCTTTAAAAAATACGACGTATACTTAGCTATATAAACGAACCTACCTTTGAACACACATTACTAATTTTAAATGTTTATTTATTTTGGGTACTACAGTGTGAGTCTTACTAATGTGCACTTACGAAAATGAAGGAAACTATACCTAATTTTATCGACAGAAAACGTATTAGACGTATAATTATTTTTTCAAATTATTTTAAGGGCCTTTCTTTGACAATTGATATGATGTGTTGGGATTGAGTTATAAACATGCAATTTTAACTATTCAGTAATCAAACACGGTAAGTAATCGGGAAGTCTTTTTGAGATTACGATTACTGTAAAAATTGATGAAATAAAAACAGATTGTTGCTAAAAAACATGTTTATTTTCAATTGAGGGTAGTTTATTAACACTTTTAAAATTAATCATAAGGATGACTAATTACTGCCAATCATCATGGTGTTTGTTTTATTCCAATAGATAATTTAGTTGAAAAGTTACACAGTCTGTTTGCAAAATATCTAATAAAAAAAACTTTTTCGACACATTTGCTCATAAAATGCATTTACGAAGCCTGTATACATTGTTCGAAAGTTCAAAATTACGGACCATACAATGGAGCGTGCGGTAAAGTAGGTACTCTTACCTAAGTACCTACTTTACCGCACGCTCCGATGTATGGCGCCGTGCGTATTCTTTACGGTATTTTTTTTATGTCCATAAACAATATGATTATCAGAATTCAATCCGTCTGCATCCGTCAGCCAAAAATGCTTCCGTCTGCGTCCGTTCCGGAAGCGTTCCATACGCGTTTTTTTTTTGCGAAGAACTTTTTGCTCAGAAGGTTTGTCGCACTTTAATATTGAAGAAAAAATGAGATGATAGATGTAGTTCTAATTACCCGACTGTTACACTTATGTTTTTTTTCGAGTGTATTTATGTATGATGTCATATTTCTTTGGCACACTGTAGCCTAACCCTGTGGCTTCATAGATTTTAGCTTGAAAGGTGTCGTTAGATTCGTCTAAATAGTGAGAATGATACTGGATAGGTATATAAAAATTAAAATATCTGAGCTTCGGTGCCATTTTAATGACTTCAGCTTTTTTAACCTATCGAGTGGTGTAGCAATATAAAGGCTCGAGGAGGCCATTTAAAAAATGTAACTTATTAAATAAATGATTTTGTCAAAAAAATCCGATTGGTACAATATATATTATATACTTAATACAATATAAATAATTCTACTAAAATGTTTCATGCAGACGCAAACGGAAGCGCGTTCTTATTTTAATAACTCTACACACTATTCCAAACACACACTCCCCATTTGCAAATTCGCGCCATTTTCAATTAGAAACGTCAAAGATAGTTGCGACTTTTAATTATAATATTAATTAGAATATGTGTTCAAGCGAGGAATCAGATATATACCGCGTGTATCTGACATCGACGCACAAACGATTTCCATGGGTCCAGGGCATGATTCTAGACACCCCAGTGTTGGAATTTTTCGTCGGTTCTTTTCTCATTTTTTATTTTTTTCAAGAGCACCACAAATCGGTATCAGCTCAGCTGAGCTGATATCTATTTGTGGTTTTATTCAGATTGCTCTTTTTAGTGAAAGTAGTTAAATTATTATTTTTTTATTAAAAATCTCATTGGGTTAGGTTAGAATAACGATTATGAGCAGTCTAAAGTAAAAAAACCCTTGACAAAAATGAAAAAATGAGAAAGTGCCGACGAAAAATTCTAAGTCTAGGGTGTCCAGAATCATGCCCTGGACCCATGGAAATCGTTTGTGCGTCGATGTCAGATACACGCGGTATATATGGAATCTACTCCACCTGACATCTTGAATGAGGCGCCAATTGCAGTAAATGGTCTCTTGCCGCCAAAATCGCGAGAACGCTATTTAATGATTAACAATATTTTTTAATAGATAATGAAAAAGTTTGTTTAATTATCTATTTATATAATGTGTCGAAAAACGTTGTATGACACACGAGCGGATTTTGGTCTTTACAAACTCGTGACTATGGTAAACCCTCGACTTCGTCTCGGGCTTACATTTGTCTACTCGTTTGTAAAGACCAACTTACCGCTCTTGTATCATAAATAACTATTTTAGGACGTTTTCGGTAGATAAAATTAGGTATAGTTTCCCTCATTTTCGTATGGGCACATTATTAAGACTCACACTGTATTGTTAGTTAAATTTGTAGCTATGATTATTTAGTTAGTCGCTCTAAGAAGAGATCAATGGCCTTGGTTGGAAGGCTTCCAACGCGATGTGCACAGTTAATATGCTGTCTTTCACTATTGTTGTCACTTGTATTTGATGCTTTTTAGTACGTTCGAAGAAAGTGAAAGTAAGTTACTCATTAAGAAATAGCCTAGGGAGGAGCCTTCAACAGTCAGCGTGACGAAGCCGATTGTCAAAACTCTTAAATGTATGGAATTAAAAAGAACGCTGTTGTAATGTCACATGATATATCAAAATAATGAAACTCCTTTGTTCTGAGTGCCAACTAATAATTTTCACATTCGCGTCGCATTCGCATCTCAATCGCAAACTGTCAAAAATGTATGAAAATAAAGGCTTTTTTGACATTTTGCGATTGACAAGCGAATGCGAAAGTTGTTTAAAAATTAGTAGAATTGGCCCCCGGTGACTGTTTGACTGAGTGACAAGCAACGCACAACCGAAATTACTAGACGTTACTTATATGCTGAACACTAATAGCGGATTTAGCCAATGAAACTGATCGCTATCCGTACATCTAAACTGCGTTCAGGAGCTTTGTCAATATTCCACAGAAAATAATCGCACTCGCAGCTCGAATTTACGCACAAACGTGGTTAACTGAACGCGATCTTCTGACGCGTTCAGTTAACACGTTTACGAGCTGTACCTGTGTAGATATATAGCACTATTGCGCGCAAGTCATAGCTGGTAAAAATATACTATACCTACTAGTAGTAGGAAACCTATGAGACCTGATTGGTTGGTTCAATGACTTGTTGCAAAATGCAGTTGCATCCACCCACTGTGCTATACTTTCTCATCAAGCTTAGAGCATGGAGCGGTTTATACTGACGACTGAACTTCACACCTTTTCGAATACTGTGACGCGAGCTATCACTAAACTGCATTAACACAGTTTAAATTCGTAATACAAGCAGCGACACCATTTTTACAGCTCACATCATGAATCACAGTATCGATTAGCTTGTTCAAGCTGCATAAGTACATACATCAAAAGCACTTAACCAATAGAAACGCTGCGGCAGCCGGCCAATCTCGAGCAAGCATTCGTTTCATGCTGCACCATTATACATAACTCAGTTAGGTGTGTTGAACACCCACACCACAACTTTAAGCTGGTTGTAACCCACGAGATAAACAAAGCTAGTTCACTTTAGCTCGTACGGCTCTACAGCTATACGAGAAATACTCTTACGAGTATTTCATAATTTTATGCGGATCTTAACTTTGTAAACAAGTCCTTACGAAAAATTGTAAGTAAATGGGAAAAAAACTGGACTTACTTCCCATTGATAATCGACTTTAATGGGTATTCACTGTGCGTTTTGTGTCACTTGAAATAGAATACTTTATGATAGCGTGTGAAATTTAGCCTTTTACTGCCCTCATTTAAAGGGTGGAAGCCATTTCTCGGCTTATTTACTACGGCTGAAATATAATTATCAGAGTGTGAATGTCCTGAGTGATTGTTTCACTTAATTTCAAATACAGTCGAAAGAAAACGTGTTTGTTACTCAATCGCGGTATGGCTGGCGTATTTAGACGAAATTTGACACCGATGTAGATTATATAGTCTGGAATTTCACGTAGCCTATAGACTGTAACTTTTTATCCACGAGATAAAAATTGGCTTTTGTGCATAGTACTTTTTTTTTCAACATTCGAGCGATCAAAAACGCTGGCAGATGCTATAAGTTTATTTAACTGCTGTAATTTACAGTCAAACTGTAAATTACAGCAGTTAAAAAAACTTATAGTTACAGTAATTCTTGACTAGTATCCAAATAAAGCATTTTTCTCCGTTACTTTTCAGGGAACGTTCGCAAGACGCAGAAGGCGACTACCCGCCACAGTTCACGATGCGGCTGCGTGACCGTCGCGTGCAGGCCACGTACCCGGTCCGGCTGACCTGCCAGGTCGTCGGCAACCCACCCCCCACGCTCACCTGGTTCAAAGATGGCGACACGCTAGTGTTTGATAGTATGTAATTCTTAGAACATCCCATAAAGAGAGATCCTGATAGCTACCAATTGTAGAAATACAATTAGAATAGTGTCTCAAGACGAAAGTGCGTTGTGCCGGTAATGATTATTATGGAACCGAAACGTGGGCGGTTAGAATAAGGCCCCATCAGAAGGCTAAAATCACCCAAAGGGCAATGCTTGGAGTTTCCTTGCGTGATCGAATCAAGAATGATGATATCCGCAAGGTTACCGACATAGCCCGACGGATCCCCAAAAAGAAGTGCCAGTGGGCAGCCCGCACATTGCCCGCAGAACAGTTTTGTAGTGGTGACCGCGTACCAGACGCAGGTGGACCGATGCCCTTGTGAGGTCCGCTGGCAGCCGATGGATGCGAAATGCACAAAAGGTTAATCACGTAATTTTATGACGCGCCGATTAAGTTGTAGTGCAGCTGCAGTTTAGTTCAAGTTTGAGTGATAATCGAATAGAATCGATTACATATGAATGAATATGACGTTATTATAATATTAAAATAATACCCCAGTACAGATTAGCTTAATAAGCTGTCATTTTGAGATGTCAAACGAATAGTAGAATACCGATCATGTTGCGTTCCGCACGCACCAAAGACGCGCAACAGTAGAATGCCGTTATTGCGCTCGCGTGACGCGAACTTGACGCGAGCGTCTCTGATAGCGGTAGAGAGTACGAAAAGCGTTGTTTTGATCGAAACTTAACTTCAACGGCACTGCAACAGCACTTATTTAGTTACGTGAATTAGCCTTTTTTTTTTTAGGCATGTGAAATCATCCAATGACTCCTCCCGCTCTGGGTGTAGCGGGAGGGAGTGTCAGACTTCCACTGACTAAAACCCATCCATGTTCCTTCATTGCCCTTTGTGTTCCGGAGCCACGGTGTCTCTTGCGAATAATCCCGCGACTCCGGCAGGCGTCGGCCCTTTCGGGCCCTTCTGTGTGCTGAATCTCTTTGAGGCGCGCGTGGAACACTAACGCGCCGTCGACACGGCCTGTCGTCACTAGACGAACGGACGGCGAGCCACCCATAGCTCGCCGTCCACAGGCCCGCGCCTACGGTGGCCGGAGGTCACCAAGTGGCCCCCGACGCCCGTGAATTAGCCTACAGGCCACTTCTGGGTAAGCTCGCTCCATCGTAGACTTTGTCATCTCTGACCTAGACTAGAGTCAAGAGCAAACCCATCTATACTAATATTATAAAGCAGAAGAGTTTGTTTGTTTGTTTGTTTGGTTGAACGCGCTAATCTCAGGAACTACTGGTCCGATCTGAAAAATTCTTTCGGTGTTAGATAGCCCATTTATCGAGTAAGGCTATAGGCTATATATCATCACGCTAAGACCAAAAGGAGCGGAGCATTAATGAAAAATGTTACGCAGACGACGCTGCACGGGTCAGCTAGTATTAAATAAAAGTAAAAGTCCAAAAACAGCTCCGCCAATGTAATACCCGTCAAAATTAGTCTAATATTCTTTTGAAGATTACCCGGAACACGCAGACCAACAAAAAAAATTGTTGGTAATGGTATTGTATAAAGTTTAAAATGCATTCAGTAAAAAGCAGAATTCGAAACACCACGGTGCGTTCCAAAACGGGAATAATGGACGTGGTTAAGAAGGCTGCCAAGTTCAAGTAGGATTGGGCGGGTCACATGATCCGCATGCACTGTGACCGTTGGACAAAAATCTCCACACAATGGGTGCCCGAAGATGGACGGCACCCCTGAGGCCGAGAAAGAGGTCACGAAACGAGCTGGACGCGTACCGTGAGGGCACGAGTTGGCACAGATAAGAATACTTGGTAGGACTTTGGGGACATCCTGACCCAGGAGTAGGACAGTACAGACTCTTAAATTTTATTTATTTGTATAGATTAAAAACGAACATATATGTATTTCTACAAAAACTTTCAAGGTCGCCGCAATACCTACCAGGACGAACACTTCCACACCCTGGAGATCGCCCCTACTACCCTGGAGGATGGAGGGGTGTACGAGGCGATGGCTCGGAACAGCTCCGGAGCAGTCAGCTGCCGCTGCAGCCTAGTGGTGGACAAAGGCATCAGGGCGTATGTAGCACCCGAATTCTGCTGCGGGTTGGAACCGCTCTATAGACTTTCTGAAGGTACACAGTCTTTTTACCTAATGCTCAGTCCAAAAAAATTTTTCTGGTGTGGAATTATCAAATGACTACCGTTCTGGTCGGATAAGAAGGGAGTGTCAGACTCTTACTGACCAAAACCCATCCGTGTTCCTCCTTTTACCCTTTCCTTTTCAGGGCCGCGGTGACTCTTCCGAACAAATTTCACAATACAGAGTTTATACCTTCGTGCGCCAATGGTCTACGTTATTACATTCATTCGAGTAACATCGAACGTATAGAGGACTATAATATATCTTAAGCTTAGCTCGAAATCGTGCCAAAATGTTTGAAGAGCAAGATTACTGTGGCTTAATAATGTTTGATGATAGGTTCTTGCTCATCGAGGAACAATACGTACGTAGAACCGCATTGTCTTGATTGTGTCAATAAATAACATCACTAATTCTCCGGTTCTTGAAGATTTTGATCACAAGAACTGGTCAAAATCTATTTGTGTGCAAAAGTTTGATAGATGCAAAAGTGTAGTCTTAGAATTCCCAATTATGAAACCTAGGATAAAAGAGTTTGACTAAGAACCACTACGTGATATTATTTAAAAAGAAGTCCTCTGCCGCGCTTGTCTGTATTTCTGTTCGCGATAAACTCAAAAACTACTTCGCCGATTTTCATGCTTGTTTTTTTTTATAACGGAAATAGTGGTTCTCGAGGAAGGTTTTATTAAATAATTTGTCAAGCGGGCAAAACCACGGGCATCAGCTACTGTTAAAAAAGTCTTAAAGTTGAAGCAAGCATGAATTGAACTGTCATTCTATCTTGTATGTATGCGTTGACAGTTCACATCACTTAAGTAAATATAATGAGATATTTAGAGAGCCTATTCTGTCAACGTATCACCGTGTTAACTTTGGTGAAGCATAAAGTGTATCGTCATTCTATTTCATTTGTATGAATTGCATGCTCACTTCACGTTTAATTCACTTCACTTAAGCATACACGGTGAGATGTTTGCAAAATCGCATAGCTTTGTACTGACGTTAAGAATGAACAGTTCACTTCACCTAAGATATCACAGTGCGATTTCTACAGAGTAGCAATATTACAATCTATTCAGAATCTTCCAACCTATTTCCAGGTGAAGAGCTCCGTATCTCAGCCGTGGTGGAAGCATACCCCTCAGTAGGAGTCACCTGGTACCGCGACGGCGTCCGTCTCCGCCCAAGCAGACGCGCTATCATGACCCTCGATCGGGACGGTCAGATAGAACTGGCTCTAGCCTTCGTTACATACCGAGATGCCGGTGTCTACACCTGCACGGCTTCCAACGAAGTCGGCCGGGCATCCACGTCAGGGAAAGTGATTGTCGTGGAGGGAACCCAGCCGAGGGAGAAAAGGACACCCCCCGTTGTGATCAACGCTCCTGATGAACCGTAAGTTTTGATTCATTTCGTCTTCTCTCTTGCTTTTTGGGGTTCCTTAACCAAAGTGTAACCAACGGAACCCTATAACTATACCTCCGCTGTCCGTTCGTCCGTCCGTCTATCAGTCAGCGGGCTGTGTCTCAAGAACCGTAACAGGTAGACAGTTGAAATTGTCACAGAGTGTATTTTTATTGCTGCTATAACGACAAATACTAAAAATAAAATAAAAGAAATGTAAAAGAGGGCTCCCATATAAGAAACACTAGTTTCTCTCTTCTCTAGTTTTTGGTTTTAGGTTTTAGGAACCCTTTGTGTGTACGTCAGATTTATGCTTGGCCAGTTTTAAAATCGAACACTAGCCATTGCCCCTGACTTTATGCGCGCATATCCTGTTTTTTTCCCATACCTGTAGGGATTTCGGGAAATCCTATATCTCCCCCACACGCCTCAAGGTACTTACATGCCCAATTTCAGCTTTACCACTTTCACTTCACCAGTACAGTTTCGGTTTTGCGTTGTCTGTCAAAATTCTTCCGTTTCTGAGTGACTGCACTCAGTAATGGAAGACTTTTAGTTTTATATATACCTACATAATATATTAGTATGCCGCATGACGATCAATGATAAACGCTATAGTTGTTACAAATCAACTCCGTTGGTCTCCCGGTCGCAAGTACGGCTGCCGAGCGTCCTGGGTCTGATTCCCAGGTCGGGCAAAAAGTGTTATTGGGTTCTCCATTAGAAATTTCTCTGTAAAAGCCCCGGAGATTGAAAGCTGGTGGTGATAAATAATACTTATTCTGTAGGAAGTAGGTTGTAACTAACATTTTTCACGTCAATCTTTTTTGATTATTTTAAACTAGATGAGGCGGTGTTTCCTAGCTGACTGCTCTGAAAAGAAACACCGAAACAAATTCAGAGATTTATTTATTTGTCTCTTTTAAAGTCCTTACAAACGTACTGGTCAAAATTAAATCATGTGAGATACGAGTTAATGTCTGAAGTGGTATTTTGAGGAAACTACCACACAGATTTGAGTGGACCTGTGCAGACAGTGCAAGCATTTGTCAGTTATCGTGTAGCTCAAACTTAGAACTTTAAGGAGCTCAACAAAGTGTGGCTCCCACGTGGATCGGTGAGCACGTGTCGCTGTGGTCCTGCGCCTCTCCGATCGTGTCGGGCTGCCGTCCTATCGGAATATGAGAGTACCTTATGGAAGAGGAAATACACCTGTGTTTGCGCACATACTTGAGCACTGATGGCTTGTCTGCGTTGATATTTTCCGCCATGGGCGAAATCGGTCAGGAGGAAAATACAAATAACTACGTCATTTTTGACTAGTGTCTCCTATCGGCTCCTACGTCGCATACTCCTAAACATACCAACTAAGGCAATCACTACAATATTGCCAAAGGTTATCGTTGTCTAATAGTGTGACTTTCGTGGCATGTGTCGCATTACAATGCATTATATTATTTAAGTTATTGAATGCTAACACGACAACTGCCACTTCACTGATTCTGGACATCTGTAATACCAGATCAATCAGTCTGCGTAACCTTCACTCCCAAATATGGTAGACACCAGAATCCGTGCAATAACGGTCATTGACCCATATACATTTATTTCTTTTCTAAATAAACTTTTCCGTTCAGTCCAGTACTACTACAGTCGCAGCAGCTCAACCACTGCGCCAACCGTGTCGTCAAATTTTGACTTTCTCTATGACAAAAACAGTAATAATGACAAAGCTGTCCTGAATCGACTTACATCGTGATCCTTTAGGGTCTCTAGTAATAAGAATCAGTTCATAATTTATTGTTCGAGTATATACTAAGAGATGGAGTCTCTTGTCCATTCTTCTCTATCAGAATTTACCTTTCCGAATAGACAGTAGAGTCACTTTTTTACCTATAGCTGTCCCCCGCGGCTTCGCTCCCGTCAATTGGCTACCCTACCTACCCATTTCTTTTTGCTTATAAACCTTCCCCGAAATCGGTCCAGCCGTTCTTGAGTTTTAGCGAGACTAAAGAACAGCAATTAAATTTTATATATAAGATTTTAAATGTAACGATGACGTTCAAAAGAGCCGTTTAATGGCCTACTTAAAATAAAAAAATTGACTTTGACTTTGAGATATTAGGGAAAGGTCAATGTAGGTAACTTTATTGAACATTTGTCTGGCGCCCACATATGTTGGGGTCGGCTTCTATTCTGACTGGATGCAGCAGCTGAGTACCAATATTTTACATGGATTGACTATCTGTCTGATCTCCACCAATATGGTGTCAAATTTTCTGGCATACGATTATCCAGCAACCAGCAGTGAATGTCGGAAATTATTCCAAGGAAACGTACTCCTTTTTTGTGGATGGGAGATCACCTATCCATGTTCCTTCGTTGCCCTTTGTGTTCTGGAGCCGCGGTATCCCTTTCGAATAGTCCTGCAACTCCGGCAGGCGTCGGCCCTTTCGGGCCTCTCTGTGTGCTCGCGCGTGGAACACGAACGCGCCGTCGACACGGCCTGTCGTCATAAGATGGACGGATGGTGAGCTAGCAAGGAAATTACTCCTAGGATTGCCTATGTGCTATCATAATCCTCATCATCACCATATCAGCCGAAAGACGCCCACTACTGGATATAGATTTCCCCCAAGCGTCGCCACAACGACCGCTCCTGTGTGTCTTTAATTTAATAGTATTAGTAGTAAGAATAGTAAAATTAGAACGATAGAGTGAAGCAACGTGATCTTGAATGGAGCCCTCGAATCGGCAAAAGGTCTATAAATTAATATAATTAAAAAAAAAATCATGAAGCTAGTCCACTGCTGAAGGTCTAGCTTCTTCTCAAAGAGAGCTACTAAGGGTTCCAGAACCTCACTGTAAGGAGTGCTGGCAAATAATAAGGCCAAATCTTTACCATTGCAGGTACTCTAAGGAGCCGATGTTTGTCAGAAAACCGCGCTCAAGCGAGGCCCGGGAAGGAGACACCGTCATCATCGCCTGCGAAGTTATCGGAGACCCCAAACCTGATGTGTACTGGCTCAGGGACTTCCTTAAGGTAAGATTGATATAGTATTATTTTCACACCACCTGCATTATCCTACTCCGACTTAATATTATAAATGCGAAAGTTTGTACGGATGGATCGAGTGATGGATGTTTGTTACTCTTTCACGTCAGTACGCCTGAAAGGATCTTCCTGAAATTTGGCTTAGAGGTAGATTATGGTCTAGAATAACACATAGGCTTAATGTTTCCGGGGAGTATGTTCCCCAGGGTTCACACGGGCGTCAGGACAGGGCAAAACAAGGCCGAGTCAATAAAGCTCAACGAAATCTGGAGAAAATGTTCCACTAACTTAAATCCCGTAACAAAAGTCTATCTTACCGCCGGCGATCAGCGAGAGGTGAGTAAAGCTTGAAACTCGAAACGAGTTGGCGAGCAGCGAGTGAAAAGTTTCGATAGTTTTGACGCTCGCACTTGGCTGTAAGCGAGTGCTATTGTGCGACGGGCGTTTACTCGCAAAACTCGCAGTGGCCCACATTATTGGTAGAAATGACTGCTGGTTGGTGAGATCTGACCGCCTAGCGATTGTCGCTGAACGAGTACAATCTTCGATAGCGCTTGTCACTGCGATCAACTAGTGATGAGAACCGGCTTGCCGGCAGTGTGAACAGCCAGCTATCAACTATAAATGTATCTCTTTTACTGACACGAGATCTATATTTTTTGTCCCTTTCCTCAGCGAGCAAATAGTCGTTAGCTAATTGCTTCCTCGTGATGAGACGAGAAGAACATGAAGATCCTTTCAGGCGTTCTGACGTGAAAGAGTAACAAACACCCATCCAATTCATCCATCCTTACCAACTTTCGAATTTATATTTTTTTGTAGGATTTATTTGAATTAAATATTTAGTCGTACTTTTCAATGAAACTCTAATATAAACATCGAGAGTCCAGTGTTTGTTTGTTATTGGAACACTTGTTCTACGATTTATTGTATTATGTTTACATATTAAATAATGTACGCTGAAGTGGCACTGGGCTGGCCATATTAGCCGTAGAATTGATGACCGTTGGGGTAGACGAGTTCTTGAGTGGAGACCGCGATTCAGCAAACGTAAGTTAGGACGCCCTCAGGCTAGGTGGAGCGACGATCTTCGCAGAGTGGCTGGTAGCAGCTGGATGAGAGTTGCTGGTGATCGAGCCCAATGGCGAGCATTTAGAGAGGCCTATGTCCTGTAGTGGACTGTTATAGGCTGATGATGAAGATGATGATAGAATATATGCTAAAGTTATGATTATCAACAGGACCACGTTATATATAGCTGCTCTTAAATCCTTTCCACAGCCGGACTATTACAGAGACGCCTCACACTTCAAACGGGTCGGAGACGGTCCGGAGTACCGGTTCGAGATCCCGCACGCCAAACTAGACTACACCGGAGCTTACTCCGTGGTCGCGAGGAACGTGCACGGAGAAGCCAAGGCGATCATATCTTTGCAGATCAAGGCAAAAGGTGAGGTATTGACTTTTACTGGTTTCCTCTAAGGGCCGGTTGTTTCACATTTACTTAACGCACGTGTAATCGTTAAAAATGGTGCCAACGATCGTATCGAAAAATTTAATTGTTTCACAATATGTCAGCTTTAACGCACGAAAAATATAACGATTACGTTAAAGATGGTTTGAGCACTGGTTAACTTTAGTTGCGTCAAATAGAAAGATATTGTGTAATTTCCTTAGAATTCCTCAATAGCAGTTCTTCGACACGAAAAAAAGGCAGAGTGCAAAAAAAGGTATTTAGGCCTACCTAAATACCTTTTTTTGCACTCTGCCTTTTTTTCGTGTAAATTAACACGTGTCCTAACACGTGTTAATTTACACTTCAATCTTATTTAACGAACGTTAAACATTTACCGTAATCGGTACTTTTTGACGCACGTTACGTTAACCAACCGTTTGAAACAACCCGCCATAAGAAATATGACCGATGAGTGCTATTCTGGAACAATCCTGCCGTGATGATTAGATGAAGAGAGCTGTTGCATAGGCTGGCTGTTGCTGTACCTGAGGTTTTGTTTTAAAAACCTATTTTAGGCACCAGCCTCTTACTAGGCTAAAATTTAATTGTTAGATGCATTTAGACATCTTCTTTTTCTTCTTTGTCTTTCCCTGATCCCTTTATGGGGGTCGGGCCTCCTCACATTTCTGCGCCAGGATATTCTATCCTGGGTTGTCGATTCTGGCAATTGGGCTTTTGTGAGTTCTCTCTCAATATTGGACCACCAGGTGGAGGGCGGCCGGCCTCTATATCTCTTTTGTTCTGGTAGGTTAAGCGCGATCGCAACTACACGATCTGTACTGCGCCTTTTAACATGTTCACACCACCTAAGACGTTGTCCTGTCATTTTATCGACGATTGCTCTGTAGACGTTGTTCTGTCATTTTATCGAGATGCATTTAGTCATAATCATAACAATGTTAATTTCAAGGCAACCATTGTGAAGGGAGAATTAATCAGTTTTTAATAATTAGAACGACAGCTCACTTCATCCAAGATTCCACGATGAGTTTTTAGGGTTTCCGCACCCAAAGGGAAACCCATTACCTACTAAGCCTCCTTTAACCGGTCGTCTGTCCATCCGTCTGTCTACGGTTTGTATTTCAAAAACCGATATAGATAGACGGTTGAAATTTTCAGAGAATGCATTTCTATTCTCACTATAACAACAAAACAATAAAAATTAAATTAAAAAACACACAGACAACGTATTTTTTTTTTCGTTTTATGGTATGGTTTTATCAACGGGCGGTACAAGTTAAGCCCGATCACCAGCTCTGCATCACTTCCATCATACATACATACCATCTTCAAGGAAATTAGAAGATAGCACTTCTTCTCACCATACTCTTTATGGTTAAGAGACAGATGAGCTATTGTTGTACTCGATTGAATTATCCTTCTAGACCTATAAAATCAGGATGCGCTTAGGTCTTTTCTCAGTGTTGGTATTGTTATGTGATAATATTTTCGGAAGCGCTATAGTATTTAGGGTTCCTTCTGTTAGGAACCCTTATAGGATCACTCGGTTGTCAGTCTGTCCATTTGTCACAGCCTCTTTCCTTCCAGTCGGTCTAGATGTACAGCGACTTCCTGCGACCCCTACACGACCGTGCTAAGATCTCCAGATTACTTATACCCCAGACTGACGTCTGGGAGTAACTTTTATGTCAATGTTCTACCTGACTTTGAATACGAATAATCCGCACATCATATCTTATGGGAGTGTACTCTTTGGCAAACTGAACGCAATATTATTTTAAGTAGTATTCAGGTTACATCTGGAGTTGTTTACAGAAACCAGAACATATTTCCGTGCGTTCAATCGATTTTAGCCATACCTGTTACTGGAATCAAAAGCTAGCCCACACTTTAGGACCCATTAGTTTTAGTACATAATCCGTGGTGCTTGGCAACTGGGCTAAACCCAGTTGTTTATGCCCCTTGGTGCCTATTGGCCTAGCTCTGTTCTACTCGATAAGGGAGGGGAGAGAAGTGAAATTATATTTGTTTTTACTCCTTTTTTTTTTCGGCTGGGAAAAAGTTCGTTACGCATACCCTCTCACTCGGGGGAGTGGGAGGGGTATGTGGGACTCCCCGGGCAGGCCCGGTATACCCACTAAAACAACCCAGCACTGAAATTCCCGCAACGTCTTAGTGGGGGTGGACTGGGAGATCGGCGTAGCCTTAACATCCACCGCTGTACTTTTCTGATTAATTTCGTTGCGGGATCCAAGACAGTTTAATTATTTATCAAGGACTCGTCGGGCTTCGCTGGCTCGGCGTTTTTCTGGTGGTCGTCACTGAATGTGACTTGTCCCAAAGAAAAGCCTCTTTCCTCCAAATCTTTGGTTAGTGTGCGCAGGAACTCCACGACCTGATCCTACCATCGCTCTTTTACTACCGGAATACCAGACGAACTGCAAGGTATCATCCGTACTTAGTCGATATCCCAACTAGTCGTACCCAGCACTTCTCCTCCACATTTATTATGCGCACAGCTAAGGTGTGGAACTCTCTGCTAACGTCTGTGTTCCCGTCCACATACCGCGTGTATCTGACATCGACGCACAAACGATTTCCATGGGTCCAGGGCATGATTCTGGACACCCTAGACTTAGAATTTTTCGTCGGCTTTTTTCTCATTTTTTAATTTTTTTCAAGGGTTTTTTTTACTTTAGACTGCTCATAATCGTTATTCTGACCTAACCCAATGAGATTTTTAATAAAAAAATAATTAATTAACTACTTTCACTAAAAAGAGCAATCTGAATAAAACCACAAATAGATATCAGCTCAGCTGAGCTGATACCTATTTGTGGTACTCTTGAAAAAAATGAAAAAATGAGAAAAGAACCGACGAAAAATTCCAACACTGGGGTGTCCAGAATCATGCCCTGGACCCATGGAAATCGTTTGTGCGTCGATGTCAGATACACGCGGTATAACCCGTTTGCCTTCAAAGCAAGAGTGAAAAGGCATCTTTGGGCACGCAATCTTTGACCTCATCCATTGCTTTCCATCAGCCATGATTGTGGTCTAAAGCAAAACCATTTCTCAAAAAAAAAAAATCTACTGGACCGATAAAATTGAAATAGGTATGTACCTATATCTTTCTGTGACCCACTCACGGACGCGTAACTAAAATAACTACATAAATTTTGAAAATGGGGTCACTTTTTGGGGGTGCCGTGTGACATACCCAAAAAAACGTGCATTGCCACAGGAGTATTTTTTTTTATATTCCAAACTGAATGAATTAAAGAAAATACATGATAATTGACAATTTCCTCATTGTCTCCGAAAGTACTGAGTTATAATTTTGAAAAAAAAAATGCAGATGAATAAGTCTTTAGGTACTAACAGATTACAGGAAAACCTTAATAAGTCTATGATTTTAAAATAACATGTAAAAAAAATATTTTTCCACCGGAAATAGCTACAAAAACTCAGAATAAAATAGACATTTGTGAAATACACAACATTTGAAGCAAAAACAAGTGCGATAAGAGTCAGTTTAATATAACACATTACTGTGAAATATTTATAGAAAGAAACGCCTCTAGAAAAGATAGGCATGCGCTTTATGGTTCAAGTTCTAGGTAATAATGTCTCCACCCCTCAGAACACTGGACCTATCCGTACAACCGATTTGTCACATGCCTCACGCCCCCCGATAATCCTCGGGAATCGACCAGTGAACCACTTTGCCTCAACAAGTAGGTAGATACCAACTTGATTTATGGGCACTTAATGTCATGAGAATGGGTGCGGGTCGGGTCCCCGTACAATCAATTTGTCATATCTCTCACGCCCCCCGAAAATAAACCTCGGGAATAGCCCAGACTTGATTTATGGGCACTTTACGTTTGCATGAGAACGGGTGCGGGTCCCCGTAAAATCAATTTGTCATATATCTCACGCCCCCCGAAAATAAACCTCGGGAATCGCCCAGTGAACCACTTTGCCTCAACAAGTAGGTAGATACCAACTTGATTTATGAGAACTTTACGTTTGCAAGAGAACGGGTCCCCACCCGTACAATCAATTTGTCATATCTCTCACACCCCCCGAAAATAAACCTCGGGAATCGCCCAGTGAACCACTTTGCCTTACCAATTTGATTTATGGGCACTTTATGTTTGCATGAAAACGGGTGCGGGGTCCCCGTACAAACAATTTGTCATGTCTCTCACGCGCCCCCCGAAAATAAACGTCATGGAAAGCCTAGTAAGCCACTTTGATTCAACAAGTAAGAAGGAGCCCCAACCCAACTTGATTTATGGACACAACGTTTTCACGAGAACCGGTGTGGTTCGTTATTGTGCACCGTATTGGATGGGGCGTTTGGGGGCGGGTTGGTTAATTTCGGGAGAAACGGGTGAGAGATTTATTTGCGGGAGGGATTATGTTGTTTGGGAGCTTAGACGATTAATCTTGACGTCAAGTCAAGATTAATCGTCTAAGCTCGCTTTTGAAATGTGCAAATAGCTTCATTTTTTTGTGATCTTGATAATTCAAAGGAGCACAAAGTTACGCAAATGATCAAAGCATTCATTTCTGTAGTTACTAATAACTACAGATTTATTTTTACAAGTAATCTAACTACTTAATTTTTATGAGTAATCATTTGCGATCGTTGGATATGATTAATATAATATGACACGACACGAAAATATGACATTTCTGGCTCAAACAGTCTGAGGTTTTCTTCGTGTTCGACGGCAGGGGGCTATACGCTCTAAGCCCGAAGTCCGTAGTTTCAGAATTAATGAGAACACTTTTTGATAGTTATTGTCAAATCGCGTTGTCATTCATTCTTATTGCAGGTTTGGGACTAATCGTAAGTACGTAGGTGATAAAATACGCCCGCAACTAAGCCCGAAACTGCGGACTTCGGGCTTAGAGAGTAGCCCCCCAGGTGTGATTCACACTAAAATAATGTAGAAAGGTTTACAAGGAAGAAGAGGGTAGGTAGGTCTTCGTCTTTAACAGAACAGATTGACAATACTTTAATAAAATATAATGATCGTTATTCACCTATGATTTCAGACCCATCATCAACGGACGACTCACACAACATCAGATATGGGTAAGCCACAAAATTATGGTGTTACATGGGAAACGATTGCAAACACTAACTAATAAACACATAAAAAACTTAAAACTACTTTGAGGTTCAAAAGATGTGTCAAAAATTTAATAGAGTTTAAAAGATGTCAAAAAGGTGGTGTCGGAAATTGAATAGAGTAACATACTGATTTAGAAAAGATGTAGTGTCAAAATTGATAAATTATATTGATGTTTAAAATATGTAGTGTCAAAAATGTTATAGACTTTAAAAGATGTCAGAAAGGTGGTGTCAGAAATTGAATAGAGTAACATACTGATTTAGAAAAGATGTAGTGTCAAAATTGATAAATTATATTGATGTTTAAAATATGTAGTGTCAAAAATTTAATAGAGTTTAAAAGATGTCAGAAAGGTGGTGTCAGAAATTGAATAGAGTAACATACTGATTTAGAAAGGACATCCTTTCTAGAAAGGACATTCTTTCTAGAAAGGACATCAATATCATTTATCAATTTTGACACTACATAGTGTCAAAATTGATAAATGATATTGATGTATAAAATATGTAGTGACAAAAATTTACTACAGTACCTATACTGATGTAGAAAAGACGTAGTGTCAAACATTGAAGAGTATACCTACTGATGTAGAAAAGATGTAGTGTCAAAAATTGAAAAGTGTAGGTACCAGATGGTGTGGAATGGTGTGTCATGTTGAGAGGATGAATGACAGGCGACTAACACAACGTTGGTGTGAGTGAAAACACTGGAAGAGGAAGCTTTACCTAGGAGTATATAAACAGCATTGCGTTTCTGTACCTATAATAAATACCTCAACGTGAATATGAAGTGAGCTGTCAATCCTTACAAACATGATGGTATGACAGTTCACTTCAAAATCACTTCACCTAAGTTTACACAGAAATGTTGACAGTATATTTATAATTGATGATTTTCTTTAGAACAGTCAGGAGCCTATTTAATATTAACAACCGAGATGCATGTGTGCCCAGATTTATGAATAATGATAAAATTTAAAAAGAGTTTGTAAGGATCGTGTGCAAAAGAAAAAAACATGAGTAAGGGACACAGTATTTGTTAAACGTCAATACCTTGGCCGAACCAATAATGATAGGCGCGCACGGGTGACTTTTTGCCGTGACAGTACATTTCTCTCTTCAGTCAATTGCGAACAATTGTGAAGTGCAACAGTGAGATATCACGGTTTTGTCACGGTGACAAAAGTCACCAGTGCGCGCATAGGCTAATAAGATGATAATACAAGTAGTTGGATTTGGCAGCAGCATACAACATTACTTTACTAGTATGTTTGAAAGAGACATGAAAATAAATTTCTTTCGTGATAAGAGAGGGATAGAAGATCGCTGTACAAGTGTACAACTAAGTGTACTTAGTTGTACAGCGATCTTCTATCTCTCTACTACTACTTACTACTTGATAGAAGAACGACTCCCGCATTCGGTTAGAACGTACGCGGGCTGTGTGCCCGCAGCCAATTCGCATTCCGCGCGCGTGCTTTCCGCATGATAGGATAAACATGTATGAAATGATAGAAAGCGGGCAACCGCATGCGGACCAGATCCACTCGCGGTCGAGAATACGCATGGCAGGAAAAGGGCCCTAAGCGGTCAATATGAATTCAGTTATTTTTTAGAAGAATATACTTGTTTAAAACATAAATTGGATGTTGTCTGTTTCCAGCCGCGTGGAGGTGATCCCTCGCTTCGAGCGAGAGCTTACGGACCTACTGTCGTACGACGGCGACGCGATTGAGTTTGAGTGCCGTGTCACCGGCAACCCGGAACCGGACATCCGGTGGTTCCATTACAATGAGGTATGATAAGCGAAGAAAAAAGCTTTTAAATCATTTAAGACGCTGGTAGACCAGCCGATATATTCTGTAAACATATCACCGTGATAACTTATTTGGAGTCAGTATGAAGTGAACTTTTATTCTTGATTTGGTGGATTGACAGATCACTTCACCTAAGGCAAGTTTGAAATGTTTTCAGGATAAAGAAAGAAAGAAAATTGTTTATTTTGGAATCACACAAGAGAACCAAAAGTGTAAAATAAAGCAATATTCCCTATCAGTGCGAGGGCAAAAAGGTCCCTATCTCAGCATAATTGATAAAATTAGAAAAATAACGCAACGCTGATATTTTTCAGACAGGGCCAGTCAGTGATGCAATGTACACGGAGCCAAATAAAAAAAAAGTGTAATAATTAATCCTGAAAATAGAGTCGTACGTGCGAAAGCCCTACACAGCTCTGGCAAATCCGTAGTGCATCAAAACTGACACTTACCGCGAGCTTACTCTCACTTTACTCGGCTAAGGCTGGACAACAACCCGGGCAAGTGAAAACGGTTTAGTGTTTCATACACTGTCGATGACTTTTTTCGTTTCATCAACTTTTACTTCAACAAAGCAACAGTGGTAGGTAATGATACTTCAGTGTGCTACGAATCTTAGCCAAGCCCGCCAAAGGCGTTGTACATGCATTGTTTTTTTTTTTTTCTATACAAAACGGGGAAACTCTTGGCCCAAATCTCACCTGATGGAAAGTGATGATTAGGCCGAAGATGGAAGCGAGCTTTACCCGGAATCCTCTAACACAGAGGCACTGGCTATCATAGGTACCTCTAACTGCCGGAACACAAAAATGCTGTTAACATTGTTTTTATGGCGACAGACTTAAACAAGATGACTTTTTAGAACCCAAAGAATATGCGCGCACTGGTGACTTTTGTCACCGTGGCAGTATATCCATCTCTGTTGCACTTCACAATTGCGAAAGAGAGATATGTACTGTCACGCGGACAAAAAGTCAGTAGTGCGCGCATAGCCTAAAAACATTGCCCGAAGGGTTACCAACGAAACTCTCTTACTTAGCCTCGTTGTCCGTCCGTCCGTCTGTCTGTCCGTCTGTCAGCGGTCTGCATCACATGATAAGGATGCTTCGTTGTGGTACGAACCTTGGCCAAGCCCGCTAAAGGCGTTGTACATGCATTGTTTTTAGAACCCTTAAAGTAACTGCTCGAAGATTAACATTATTACTCGTTGTCCGTTCGTCCGTCTGTTTATCAGCGGTCTTAATCGTTTTAGGTAGACGGTTGAAGTTTCATAGAATGTGAATGCTATTAAAATAATAATATAGTACTGTTGTAACGTGCACTCGGCTAATCAATATTTGCACTTAGACACACAGACACTAATGTCAATATGAGCTGATATCAGCCGACAACGTCTATAAGAAAATATTGCTCAGTCCAAGAAAATATTGCTCAGTCCAAGAAAATATTGTTTGCAGTTCAAGGTACGAAACCCGCCGTGTGTGAGTCCGAGTAATCAATAGATGTGGCTTCGCCCGCATGAGCTTTGAAAATCATCCCATAGGAACGTACTATAATATCGTATGTGCTTATTTAGGAATGTTGCACTCGTGTTCTGGTACAAATTTTTCCAGCCTATGATGGGTACCAAAACACATACAGATTTTTACATTTATAGTATTACCAGGACTGGCAATCTGTACCTAGGTAAGTATTAAGTGTACTCGCGTTTAAAAAAGATGCTGAGTTAATGTATGAGAGCAAGTGCGGATTCAGTCAAATGCCATACTACTGGAAAGGCCGATTAAAATATATACTCCTAAGAGCACTTTCACATTTTTTCTTGAATTTTAGCGTTTTATTCGAATTTTGATGTGTGATTTTGCTTTATATATAGCCTTAAAAAAAATAAAAATATGCCTAAGACAGTTTTGTCAAAGCGCTCTTACAAAATCGAATTGCTCAGGTTGACTAAAGTTGAATACCGCGCGTCACAAGATTATATTGATTTTCGACAATTATTAAAAAATATTTACTTTACTTTTAATTAGACCAATTTTTTTTTCAAGCAATATAGCAATGCCACCTTAATTATTAAATATTTTTTATTTGAATTTTGATTATAATTTCATAGATAAAAATTATAGTTTCGTACGGAAAATTGTCAATAACTCTCAGTTTTACAGAATTATTTTTGGTGTATTACTGTATGAATCGTAATAAGTTGATTTGAGCATTCCAAAGTAAAAGATACAGTTGTACCGTGGACATTTTTTATAAATGATTAAATTATAATATCTTCTGTGTACCAAGGTATCAAAAGATACCCTAAAGCAACGTTTTGTGAAACATCCTTTGCGGAGTCAAGGATTTTACTGATGTATGTGAACAAATTGAAATATTTATTTAGAACACTCCCAAGATAAATGATCAAATTATCATAGGCATATTTTTTTTTTTAAGGCTATATCTAAAGCAAAATCACACATCAAAATTCGAATAAAACGCTAAAATTCAAGAAAAAATGTGAAAGCCCTCTTAATTGTACAATAGCTGACCCGCGCAACTTTGTTTGCACACATTTTTCATTATTGTTCCGCTCTTATTGGTCTTAGAGTGACATTGTACAACTTGTAGCCTTCCTCGATAATTGGGCTATCCGAGACTAATAGATTCGTTCAATTCGAACCAGTAGTAACAGAGGTTAGCACTATCAACCAAACAAGCAAACACGCAGGTTTATAATATAAGTATAGATAATGAATTATATAATTTTTTACTTCAGGCTTGTGCGATGATACGGTGGAAAATGAGTTTAGTCTAGCAACCATGTTCAATGTTTTCCAGTCTACCTGCTGAATACTAGTACCTATTTTACATAGATTGACTGATGAACTCAAGAGCTAGGTAACAGAATACTCCTTTGAAACAATTGGTCAGACTTACGGGCTTCTGTGTGCCCATATTGACTGCTCAAAGATCTACCAAAGACAGCTGGGTCGACTAGACTTAACGTAATTTGTGGCACGGTGGTTATTACGAGTCTATCACATCTAAGGTCTGCCCTACGCATTTGTTTTGAATGATAAATCATTAAATGACTCATGAATTTTACTGACTAAACACCTGTGTTCTTCCAAACAGGCTTCCCAGGGATGGGAAATCATCCAATGACTCCTCCCGCTCTGGGTGTAGCGGGAGGGAGTGTCAGACTTCTACTGACTAAAACCCATCCATGTTCCTTCATTGCCCTTTGTGTTCCGGAGCCACGGTGTCTCTTGCGAATAATCCCGCGACTCCGGCAGGCTCTTTCGAACACCTTGACCTTGAATAACCGGTGTTGTCGTAATATAATTTGTATGATTAAAACTTTCCAGTTAATACACGACTGCCCAGACTTCGAGTCCTCGTTCGACGACGGTGCCGCGCGGCTGAAGATTAAACAGGTGAATGCTGAAGACGAGGGTACATACTCCTGCGAGGCGTCCAACAACCTCGGCAAGGCGAAGTCAAGTGCCTGCCTCGTGGTTTACCGTAAGTTCCTCAACTGAATTAGTTCGGTATGTTCCTGCTTCATTATCCTTATCTTCTTACTCTATAAATCAAGCCAAATTGGACCCTAAATCATTGCAAATTAGCTTGAGTATCAGCTTAGCAGAATCAGTCAGTCAGTTTCTTCTTATGTAGACTAGCTGATGCCCGCGGCTTCGCACGCTTGAAAAATTAAAACCATCCTCGCTTCACACGCTTGAAAAATTATGTAATACAAAACCATCCTCGAGAACCACTCTATCCATTAATGAAAACAGCATGAAAATCGGTGCAGTAGTTTTTGAGTTCATCGCGAACAGACAGACAGATGTGGTGGAGGACTTTGTTTTATAATATGTAGTGATAGACAGCTGACCCGTGCTCACTTAGTTGGGCGGTATTTTTCGGGTTAATTATATAGCCATATGACACTCACAAAAAACGTGGCTTTCTATTGGTAAATGAATTTTCAAAATCGGTTCAGTAGATCCAGAAATTACCCCACACAACCTCACAAACTCAAATAAAATATATTTTTATAATATTAATAGTATAAATGTGACACACATCCTGTGGTTCTTTAAAGAAGGGTACCTACTTACTACTAGAATTCTTATTTGAGAGAATTTGTTCTGCTTTTAAATAGAGGTGGGGTTAAAATATACCTTCTAGCTACCCACGATTTCTGTTTGTTAGAATATGTACCCTTTTTGAAAACCGGCTTGTTTTGGGGGCTGGAACTAAGTTGTCAAGTATCTTGGCAGCTTGATACAAGCATCTCAATCCTCCAGTGTAACGCCGTTCAACACAATGTCACTGCACACAGCTGCACAGAAACCAGAATATCAACTGTTTTTCGATGGAGTCAAAGGCTTTTTTCTTTGATATTATGCGCTGCAGCTATTTGTACCTACTCTTTGGTCTACTGTACAATGACCCGAACAGTATGGAGGTCAATAGCCTTTTTGAAAACTGCCGGAACTCAGCAAGTCTCCTGGCAGAAAGGCTCGTGACGGGCCTGAGCAAAGTGGCGATGTTTTTTTTTTTTGTATCTAACCCAAAAACATTTTTTTTCATGATTTTATGTAACTACTTTGTCAGCGGCGTAATTAACAGGTATGTATGTATACCCCTACCAAATTCCAACTTTATAGTTCTAAGAGTCTCTGAGCTAAACCGTGGATCGACAGACATGGCGAAACTATAAGGGCTCCTTGATGACTACGGAGCCCTAAAACCATGGAAATGGTTTAAGATGCAATTAAAGCAATAATTTCGAAGAAAAACTATGTTTAAAGCCAGGAAACGTCTATGATATATTATCAGCGAAATTAGAACCATTTATAGATTAGTGGAGGTTTGGCAGCAGCCTCCTCGTTTTCCTCCCCGGAAATCAGATAAATCCGGTTTTACTGGAACCCCAAAGTTGGGATAGGCTAGGCAATAATGATGTTGAAAATAATTCACGTAAAAATTTCCTTTTTTATTCTTTTTTGTAATTTGATTGAAAACTTCATACAGATGAAGTTGATCAAAATGCTAAGTACCCTGGGCTCGGATTACAACAGTACCCTAATCTATTGAGGCTAAAATGATTTTCTTTGTGAACGGCCTGGTCAATGGATTTCTACAAATATTTGTAAGACTTAGCAGGCAAATTCAAATTCTGCTTAACTTGGCAAGTCGATGTGTCCCTCCGCCAATATCATTTCCATTGCGATGGAAGGTCTCCCACGACGTGAGCCATGGACCTGGTGAGGACTAGAGGTGTCCGCTTCAAGTGCAAAGAACAGAGGCTAGACATAGTGCCTTTCTGTTAGCGAAAGTGTTTGTTGAAATGCAAAAAACACTACAAAGTAAAAAATAACTTTAATTGCGGAAGTCGGTGTTTTTGTTAGTTTCTTCGTATTTTGACACCGAATTCCGAAATTAAAGTTATTTTTGTAAAAAAAAAAATATTTTCCACTTTTTAGTGCTACCCCCCACACCTAACAACACCACTGCGAAATCGCAGAAAAGCAAAACACGCAATTTCGTTTACTTGGATGACATGAAACTATCATCCAAGTAGACGAATTCCAGCTATTTCGATTTAAAATCCAAAGTTCGTAACCAATTTTTATAAAATTTAAAAGTGCAGGTATATCCTTTCAGATAACCCAAGAATTTTTGAAATCGGTTCATAATTGTCGGAGTTATGAGGTAACAAACATAAAAAAAAACATGCAACCGAATTGAGAACCTCCTCCTTTTTGGGAAGTCGGTTAAAAATGTAAGGCACTAGCTTTTGCTTGCGACTTTGTACGCGTATAAGGGTGCCTGTCCATTTGCGCGGAGCGATGCAGCGGAGAGGAGAGGACCATGTCAGTAAAAATGTCAGTGAGTCACGTGGTGCGGAGATTTTATGCAATGTCATTCGTCAAAAATCTCCGTTTTTCCACTCCACTACCTCGCTCCGTTGAAATGAACCCTAATTATCCCGAATTTTCCCGTTCCCGTAAGAGTTACGGGAAATCCTCTGTTCGTGCTCCCCTACGGAGTGTGAAGAACCTTTTTTTTTTTTTTTTAGGATGTGAAATCATCAAATGACTCCTCCCGCTCTGGGTAAAGCAGGAGGGAGTGTCAGACTCCTACTGACTAAAACCCATCCGTGTTCCTTCTAATGCCCTTTGCGTTCCAGGGCCGCGGTGACCCTTTCGAACAAATTCCGCAACCCAGTGTGAAGAAATTTTCAGCTTTCCACGAGCATCAGTTTCGGCTGTGCGTTGTCTGTCAGCCAGGAAATAATTTTATATATCAGCATTAGGGTTGCTTACGAGACATGTCGATAGCGTTTATCAAGTCCCTGGGTGCAGTTTTAACTTTTCGACAGTCGCTATCGGTAAGAGAAAGTAACTTAATAAAAATTTGGTTGGGGGGAGGGCCTATGTTGTCTTTTGGCTGTAAAGATGATGATTCTTCAAGCCTTAACCGATGCTTTTCAGCACCTGGTGAGCCGAACACCCTGAGTCAGCGACTGCGGCGTCCACCTGCACTGTTGTCAGCTGCTTCGACTCCTCGTTCCACACCGCGCAGCACCCCTGCTAGATCAGTCTCCAGAACACCTGGTAAGTCTTGCAAGATATTCAGAACCATACTTACAGACTAAAACTAGGAACTGAATATAATAAAACTCTCACACCGATATTTGTCTGCATTAATTGCTGCACAGAATTTTTTATAGATGTTTATGGAAGTCTGTATGGTATGACTTAATATACTGATTAATTGGCCCTAGAGACTCTGGACAAAGTAACATAAAACTATGAAAATTTTCTGAAAGTTTTTCAAATAAAAAAAATCACAATTCTTTGTTTGAAACAGGCCATTTACAGGCACTTTTATATTGTCAAGGACTGTCAGTCAAGCCGCGCTAGTGACAAGACAAGCAGGAATGTTCCTCAGCCTTAAAAATACTAACCGGCCCCACTCCTCTGGAGAAAAACGTGTAAAAAACTCCATGGACACTCTTTTCAGTGTACAGTTTCAGAAATGATGGTTACATTCGTTTTAGAATAATTAATGCCAGACAAAAGCTTTGACTGAATTACATTTGCTCACAGGACCCGAAACCCGCCGCCTCTGCAGTCCGTCGCGGCAAATGGCACCTTCCTTCTACACGTATCCCTTTAACAAGGTGGTGGAAGAAGGCGAGAATGTGACCTTCAAGTGTGCCATCAAGGGTCAGCCCGCCCCCTGGGCCACGTGGGACAAGGACGGCATAATCATCACGCCCTCGGCCCGTTTCACAATCAGGGAGAAGGATGAGCTGCTTAGGATACTCGAAATCGAACAGGTTTGTTGGCTTACTTTACCTTTCGTTATAAGACGAAAAAAAATGTTTCCGTCCTTAACTTATTTTCTTAGTCATTGTTCAGACCAAACGTAGTTTCAGCCGCTGAATGTAAGTGCGTTACTCAGTTTATCGCTTTTACAAACATATTAACTTCTAGTTCACACCGAACCAACTATACGCTACAACGTAATACGTAGTCGAATTTATTCTCAGTCGGTGGCGGAAAATACGTTTGGTGTGAACGCTGCCTAAATTTCGGGAATCGGTTATTTTGTTTTGTTGTTTCGTGTAGATACGTCCTTTTTATTATGACGCCAGAGCAAACACCGCCTAGTTCTGAACAGAAATTGTTTGTTTGAAGGTCACAATCGAAGACGTCGGCATCTACAGGATAACGATCGAGAACGAGTTCGGGAGGGCCGAGGCCTCAGCGCGGCTAGAGGTCATCACACAGAAGGGCAAGTTCTACGCCGGCGTGAGGGCTTACAGCCCCTCCCCGAGGAAGTCGCTCACGTATCGGAGGTACCCCTCGGTACCCAGGCAAGACTGAACACCTGGAGCGGTATAATTATGTAAGTCCCTTCACAGTTGGTAGTAGTCTTGAAATGTTAATTGATTTTTTCGCTATCACTTACTTTTCGGTTTTTTGGAAATCAATTAGCGTTTCTGGTATTAGCGACGCGAATTCGGGTACCCGTTTTTTTATGTAAGCTCTGCGATTTTTGCCGTTGCGAGCTTCGAAGTACCGCAATACTGGTCTCTCACGAAAAATATTTATTTCAGGAAAGGAAACGGTCGCGCGTGAAGATGATTACGATAATTAATTTTATAATTTTGTTTTTGTTCTATTGTACTTAATTTATTTTCTGTGCATTTTATTTATTACTTTTTTACTCGTATGACGAACTTAACTTTTGCTTTAACGGCGAAGTAAGAAATGTTAAGTTTTATGTTTTTTTTGTTAGGTTTTTATAAGGTCGGTTTACATGTCTCTTCTAATATGAATCTTTAGGAAAATAGATTATTTTATTGTTGTTATTGATTTATTTATAAGGTTTGTGTTTTTAATTGAATATAAATTACTTATAAAAGTTTGTATAGGGAAATAGAAATGAAATATTACTAAGAAAATTTTGCACGAATTTTAAAAATTCTTCACACGTTTACTTTTTACGTATGGTTTATAAGCATTTGGCACTATAACACGTTCTTACCAAATTATGGCTGAGTACTTACCTACTCCAGAAAGCGAGTTGGAATTAATTTATTAGTTGATATTTTTACCATTGATATATTTACAATTTCAAGAATATAAATGAAATAAGTGCGAGTTTAAACAAGCTTGAAAACTAAGTACTTAGTCCTTTTGAATATTATGTATTGTGTTTTGTTTTGTATTTTTGCCTTTGCTCTAAAAATGTTGAGTTCAGAATATTAGAGTAAGACTGCTATTACGACAGCTACGCGTTAGAGAGAGACAAAAAAATGGAGCGACCTAGTCTTGAGTGAAAATTCTTCCGACATGTAAATCGACCTAAACGAAAATAGATCTTAGATACATTATTATAAAGTATAATTTGTTAAGATTTATTCAGCGTTGCCTAAGTTAGATAGTTTAAACAAAGATATCTAGCACCTCGGGGTATTGGGGATTTCAAATAAATTTTATGACGAGTTATGGAGTTGTTTGTTTATTTTTTCTAACAATTCTGGTCCTATACTAACAAACTTTGTAACAAATTCTCATAGTCTCGACGCTTTACGCGCGCGATCTGTGCATTGTGATCCGTGATATGTCGGTTTTTCGAACGAACACAAAGTGGCGCGCCGTGTGCCCAGGGGCCAGAGTCTGCTATTTTTATTTTGTCATTCCGACACGATCCCATTGTCATGCCATTGTCATTTTGCTAAAAGTTCGTAATCTGCTAAATTCATAATCGCACGGTCACTGTCACGTCAGTGGCCGGTCACTGGCACGTCAATGGTCTCGTAATAGAATTGCGGTAGGAATGCCGTATTGCCATTATTATAAGACCGAGCTAAATTTGAGCATTCATTCATGCCAGATTTTATTTATATTTAGTTTTACATATTATTTATTAGTGTTACAAGCAATCTGAAGTAGTGAGAAGTTCGTAAATACTAAATCTGTCATTATGTACGAGATTACCATTCATATGGCTTTCTTTCAATGGCGTCAGTGGTTGATCATTGGAATGTCATAATGACGCCATTATGATGCCATTATGTTAGTAGATTACCAAACTTGTCAAAATCAACCATTTTGAAATCAGTGATCGACCATTCTGACACTATTGTAATAGCAGACTCGGGCCCCAGAGCGCTAGTGTGGACGGGTTGTGTTGAGCGCGAACATAACTGAACCAAAGTCCCTACTCTTTAAGCTCGAAGTCCGTAGTTTCAGGCTTAGTTGCGGGTGTATTCTACTCCGTATCACTTACGGACTAACGAATAGTCCCGAACCCTAACAAAGAATTAATGACAGCACGATTTGCCAGTAACTGTATACTAAGAATTAATGATAATACAATTTCCAAGAAGCTATCAAATCGTGTTGTCATTAATTCTTAGTGGTTAGGTGATACGGAGTAGAATACGCCCGCAACTAAGCCCGAAACTACGGACTTCGGGCTTATAGAGTAGCCCCCCAGATATGGACAAAGCTACGAACGAATCGAGGAGTGAAGAAGCGAGATCTCAGTAGACTGGCGCTACGTTCACGCACACAGCGGAATCAGATGCGAGTAGTTAAGCTTGGGTTTTCTAGGATAGCGGTGCCGTCTTAGGCTGGGTTGCACCATCTTACTTTAACAATAACAAACATCAAAACTTCAGTTAAAGTATCGATTAGGCCAAAAATTAGTTGCACCATTTGACAAATAGTTAAATGACGTCATAACTTTAACCGTAACTGTAACCGCTCACTTTCCGCTGGTTAGTGTTATTGTTTGTGTTAAATTATCCGTCAACTATCAAACGCGTAGAATATAATCTCATGACTTGACTCTTCCCTTTAACTTTAACAAAGCTAATGAATTCGCTGGTGCAACACATTTCACTATAACCGTTAAAGTCAGCGCTACTGTTAGTGTTAAATTTGACGCAAACTTTAACTATAACTTCTTCTATGGTACAACTCAGCATTAGAGTGGCCGTAATACAGCGGTGAATGACGTCACTAGAACGTTGTCTATGTAAACAAAATGGCGCGGTTTCCTAGAGAACGGTAACTGAAACTGTAACGTCAAAAAGCGGTGCCACCATTCGCATGACGGCCGTCTTGTATTTTTAATACGTATTTGTGTTTTTTTTTTTTCACCGGAACAACGAAAAAATGAGTTCCAACTCTTGGAGCAGCGAAGACGACGAAATTTTAATAGATTTCGTACGTAACAATGAAGCTATTTATAATATAAAAAGTGAACTCTCCACATGTCGTCACCGTAAAGACGGCCGTCTTTTTGCGTCCGTAAAATTACGGCCGCTCTAAGACGGCACCGCTATCCTAGGAGACCAAAGCTTTACATGTTCGGTTCGTGCACGCGCTGCGTTTACACTGACGAAATTCTACTTTCACGTTACATGCATGTTACCTTTTATCAATCTGTACCTACTCAGCATTACACAGTACGAGCAGCTGACTACTTAAACAGTAGACAGCTACTCGAATTGC
The DNA here is from genome assembly GCA_963859965.1 of Ceramica pisi. NCBI lineage: Eukaryota > Metazoa > Arthropoda > Insecta > Lepidoptera > Noctuidae > Ceramica > Ceramica pisi. Next base: position 35,070,189 of record OY982527.1, on the reverse strand, counting down.
TTACTCATATGCGAGTAGCTCGACTCGCCTCAGCTGCTAGTAGCTGTATAGTCTCTTGAGAGGCAATACAAAAACAAATACAGGTTCCTCTCGCACCTGTCTGGCTGACACTGGCGAGCTACTGTCGACCGCATTCAAACGATCCCAGTTATATCCGAGCTGCTCCCATGTGCAAGTTACTCGACACTCGCCGAGCAGTCGAGTGAAAACAAAAACTGTTGAAGTAACTCGGATGCGAGCTAAAGTCCGGACGCGAAGCAAGAAGAATTTCGTCCTTTGACCTGTTATTTCCTGTCTCTGTCACTCCCGCGTAAATAGAATGAGTCTCGCTCACACAGATGCAATGGCCGCCGTCCTCAGAGATTGTAAACCTTTTACCTGAGAATGTAAGGTTTGTTCTTGTATGCATTGTGTATGTCACGTAAAAAAAGAGGAATCGAAATTAGTTAGACTAGATGTTATTGTAGACAAAACTGTTGATTCTTTTGTAATAAATGTGATAGGTGAGACGTCTTCGGAAAGCTATGTGTAACTCCGATATGGGTAGAGGAATCGGATTCTGATTTATGAATTTTTTTTTTTTTTATTTCTGCCGTATTAAGAATTGTAACTCGATTTTTATTACTTATAGTATAAAATCTAAATACATAATTTATATGATAACAATATTTTTTTATTTTCTAAATTGATAAATTTTCTTTCTCCTTCAAATATTTCATGTAAACCGCACTTAATACAAAAATGTTTGGGAGCACTGTCAGTAGGTAAAGAGGTCATTGTACGAAATTCTTCCTGCTCCGCGACTGAACTTTACTATCCAACTCGCAATCGCACTCGCACACGCATGCGATGCCAGCACAGCGCTGCAGCAACTCGGCAGGCTGACTAGCACGCTAGCTCGCACTGTGTAAACTAGCCAGGGTTAGCACCAGTTGCCGCGGTCGGCATTGGCTGAGTGACCATCTTAATATACCGAGGTTCCTCCGTGTCTCGGAAAAACATTTAGCTCTTGGCCCCCATTGTCATTTGAAGCAATATATCTTCAAGCAAGTCGTGTTAAGCCGCGTTTCCATATGCAAGCAACTTGCATGCAAATTTAATTACACTACGGGGCACGATGGAGCGCTTGATCAGATGATTCCTTGGTAGCCCGCAATGTAATTAAACTTGCATGCAAGTTGCTTGCAGGTGGAAACGCGGCCTTAAGAATAGTCAGAAGATAGAAAATCTGACAGCAGTCTTGCCAAGAGGTTCCGAGTTACCCAGTTACTGGGTTGTGCAGGTCAGATAGACGTTTGGAGACTGGATTGGAGCGATAGCGATTCCAATATAGTTGGGGAAAAAAGTAAGTAGGTACAAGAACTAAAATGAATAAGACGACTACAAAATCAAACTCTTAAAAGTATGATTATACAAGAATTTTTTTATAGTTATGTTCAGAGGATAGCCGTGGGTGTATGCCACTTGGCTCTAAAGCTTATGAAAGCTAACTACTATAACAATGTATTGTTTTTAAGAGATTTTTGTTTAGTTTTTGACTGTACGTTCACTAGAGGACGCCATATTCCGACAAAGTCTCGCCGCCCATGTTTCCTGACCTCCAGGGGCTATTTTTGACTGTAACCAATGATACAGGGTGGTCCAGGCTTAGGGAAATATTTGTATCCGCCAGGAAAAAAATCGCTTGTCACCCGCTTACAAGATATGATTTTTTTAATTTTAGAAATATCACGACTTTTAATGTTTTCATGATTTTTTATTTACTTTTGAAATGAAAAATTCTATTATTTTTTTATTTTAGGTGCTTACTTAGACATTGCACTCTCTCAAAAAAAAAAATTCAGACCGGTCGGCAAATTTGAAGTGCGTTTAATTTCATATCAATGCAAGAATAATTACTTTCCTTGAAATCGACGGATTTTTCGTAAACTCCAATTAAAAATAAAAAAGCGATTTTTTTCCTGGCGGATAAAAATAGGTCCCTAAGCCGACTACCTAAAAAAAATTTTATATCCATCTGGCCTAGACCACCCTATATATAAAATACTAGCTTTAGGCCCGCCTTTTAGCCGTTCCCGTAAGAAATTCGGGAATCCTCTCTTAGTGTTCCCTTAAACTCTGCAAGGAACCTACATGCTAAATTTCAGCTTACTACGACCGGAGTTTCGGCTGTGCGTTATAATTCGACTATAGCTTTTAGAAGACAATTAAATTGGGTGGGGTTTTTGGTTACGTTGTTGACACTAGGGTTTTGGTTTTAGTAATTAGTTAGTTGACCCTAGGGTTTTGGTTTTCTATGGGTTTCATAGCCAGAAATGAATGACATTTAATTTTAGGAGTCTATCGTAGTACTTATTCATAGGGATTACTCACAATGAAACAAACACTATTACATTTTATGATTTTATTGACACAACAACAATAATAGATAACTATTATATTACACTAACATTAATTTAAGTAACGACATCAACACATTTTTTCGAAATTCAAAATGACATTTATGTGCAACAAACTGTGTACATACCTACCTATGTCGCATAAAATTATACAATGGGGTTGTAGTTTTATTTTCAAAATTCAGATATTGTAACAAGCCTAGTATCCTAAGGTTGATCTGTGGATGGGTGACCATCTTAACATAACCAGTTTCCTCCGTGCCTCGGAAAGCACGCTAAGCCGTTGGTCCCGGCTGTTATTTTTAATTCTTTGGCAGTCGTTACGGATTGTCAGAAGCTAGTAAAATCTGACTCCAGTCTTGCCAATAACTACCGTGTTACCCAGTTAACGGGTTGTGGAGGTCTGGTAGGTAGCCAATCCACGTAAATTAATGGTATTCAGCTGATTCCGATATAACTAGAAGCCGACCTCATTATAGTTGGGAAAAGGCTAGGCAGATGATGTGATACTGTAACTTTAGTATAGGTTAAAACGTTCGTGCTAGGCCCTCTAGTCCTCTGCCCTCTCTGTTTAGGTATACAGTCTTTATAATTTGCACGTATTTCCGTATGGAAATGAGGGAAACTACGCTTAATTTAACTGACGAAAGACGTATTATAAGAAACCTACCTAACCTAACATTATTTTCAATTTTCTTATTGATAGAAAAAAATTGGTCGCCACTATGACCCCAGAGAAGACAAAACGGTGTTCCTTTAAAACTAAACAATCTATCGCAATGAAACTACGAAGAAAAAAGAAATATGCAAAAACCTACCCTCATTTGAAAATACACAATGTTTTTAAAAAAAATCTGTTTTTTTTTCATAATTTTTTGCTCCTCCGTCCAAATCATGAAGGCGTGCTGCCTGTGTGCCAGCAATGCCCCATAGATTTTGTACGTGAGTATAAAAATCAAATCGCGTTTTCACAGCTCAAAAAATATGTCAGTTGATTGAGGTGTCAACTACCCAATCTATGAATATACGCCCCGTAGTGACACATTGTCCTATGTGGCCCTTGACCAGAAAAGTGTGACGACCACTGACCTAGCCAGCCATTAAGCCCTAATGAGAAATATGTAATTTAATATAATGTATTTTTTCAGACAACATTGATCCATTACATTACGTAGTTTACATATATTGTTTATGACCTTAAAAACTATATTAGTACTTTATAACTAACAGAAACGTAGTCCTCTGGTTGAGGATCACACATCAGTGGGCTGGCTTTCCAAGTTATTGCCTTCAGGATGCTGTTCCTGCTCCCACGCAATCTGCTTAGCAGTGAGGTTGTCTTTTTGCGCCAGATGGCATCAAAGCCGTCTGTGCTCGATACAGAGAACATTGTTAACGCACTGCAGAAGCGTAATACGTACTTATTTAGAAAGTGATTACGTTTACCTCTGCTGGGAATACTTGGTTCCTATAAGTAGTATATTTCATAGGTCACATAATAATATATTTAATTGCATAATTATGTTTTCAAACATCAAACATTCTAACACATTTGTTTTGGATTATCTTGTCCATTCTTCTCCATAAAAATCTACTTTTCCGAATGGACAGTAGAGTCACTATTATTTACATATATTTTAAATGTGCCGTTACATGGCCTAATTGAAATGAACATTGTGGCTTAGACTTAATTCACTTTTTGGTAATCGTACGAATTGGCGACACTTTCATTGCATGGCTGATCAATATATTCATTTATACATTAAACAAAATTTTGTAAAATAAAAAAAAATCTGCGCTGTGTCAACAGGACAATAATATGTAAAGTAAATATTAGGTCTTTACCTATAAAATCGCCGTTTTGCATTCGTTCGCTTTTTCTGAAATGTGTCTATTGCCCTGTTTCCTTTCATTTGTTGTTAGTTTCTGATCGTATTATTAAAAGTAACATATTATTACTAAACTATTACTAAAACTACACACTAAAACGTAGGTTTATTTAGGTCTTGAACATATGAAATAGTTTTTTTTATCTTTCACAACGTAGAACCCTTTTTTCACCTCCCACACGATTTAAGTTTATATTGTTCTTTCATTATTGACGTGAATAATTTTAGTTCTTGTTTTAACAAAAACACTGTTTCGTGTCTATTCGTTCAAGTCGCCTATTCACTGTCTAACAAAGTTTAGCTTTCTTTAACAAAGTAGCTGCATGAGTATATATTTAAGAAAATTAATCCTGCAAAACTTTTCACTTTGTACCGTTTTATGATGAACTCATTTCCTTTTAAACCACTGTGAGAATTGTTTAATTTTATGCACCATGCGGTACAAGAAATTTGTTCATACTGTCTTAATCACTGTTCAAATTGAGTTCGTAATGTTTATTCACTTTTCCTCATTCACTGTACATTACAATTTGTTCCGTCACAGGCCTGAATTCGGTTCATTTCTTTAAGACACTGCTCCTATTGAGTTCGCAATGTTTATCCACTCTTACTCATTCACTGTACATTACAATTTGTTCCGTCACAGGCCTGAATTCGGTTCATTTCTTATAAACACTGCTCTTATTGAGTTCATAATGTTTAGTCACGCGTGCTCGAATTAACCGTATTATTAATAAATTAAATTGATTTAATTTTCCGTTTTAAGAGTCCGTGTGGCTGGGTTCTGTAAAAAGAAAAAAAAAAATGTTAATAAAATAACCATCAATCAGAACTTAACTAAATACTTAGGTAGGTAAGTTGAAGGCGGAGGAGTCAAGGACAGCCTTGGCTGTACACAAACTGACATTAGCAGGCTTAGGGTGACCATTTCCACTGATCCTAAGCTATGTAGCGGTGCGAGTAAGATGTGTTATGAAGATGTGACGCAGCAAGGTAGCTGTACGATGAAAATGTGCAGCTAGCCTACTGTAGATACACTGCTCTGGACATAGCTACAGCCCTCGCGACCATCTATAGCACGCATCCATAGCATTCGTCCATAGCACACATCTATAGCACGCAGCCTTCCATATAAAAAACACATCTTAGTTGAATCCGTTTCCACCAGTGCAGTGCTAAGCTATGTGCACCAATGAATATGATTGGTGGATATCAAACGCATCCATAGCAACGTAGCATAGCACATCTTTGGTGGAAAAGCTTTTTCGTGTTTATCAATTCTATACTAATATTACAAAGCAGAAGAGTTTGTTTGTTTGGTTGGTTGAACGCGCTAATCTCAGGAACTACTGGTCCGATTTGAAAAATTCTTTTGTGTTAGATAGCCCATTTATCGAGGAAGGCTATATCACGCTAAGACCAATAGGAGCGGAGCAGTATTTAAAAATGTTACGCAGACGACGTTGCACGGGTCAGCTAGTTCTTACCATATTACTAGTGTAAGAACTATGTAGCAGATTTTAAAATTCAAAGTCTTAAAAAAAAAGCAGAATGAAGAACCCATAATATGATTGGAACCAGGCATTCTCTGCTTCGTTTGATATTTGGTTTTCTGCTTACCAAATTCGACTGAAGAATCTGCTAACAATGATATATAAAACTCGTTGTCCGCACTCTAAAATGACAACATGAAATGAAGCCAGTTGGCCACATCGCGCTTAGTTACGCACCAACCTGTCGCGCGACACTACGTTTGTTTTGATGTCAATTTGACTATTACTTATCCTGTGACGTAACTGAAGATGTACATTTATCTCCCTCTAGCAACAGGCATCCCACCGTACGGTGACATATTTTCTTTCCCTTTCTTCATGCGTATTAGTAGCTATCTAGTATTTTCGCCGTTTTTAAGCGCCGCGAACATTTTGTTTTGTTTTATGTGACCGGCCAGCTATTCAGTCATAACATTTCATCATTTTTTTTTATATGAAGTTGAAAACGATTCTCCCTAAGGCTGCACAGTAATACTTTCAACCCGCTCCTCAGGCAACTTCAGGCATACTTTTCGACTACGAGTAATAAAAAATAATTTATACATTTATATCCATTTTCATAGTAGTTAAATACCATGTCAGAAAGAGTGAAAGAGGCGCTTGGTTTAGACAATGCGACATTCTATAATTGAAAGTGAGAGTCATAAAAATCAAAAGACACTCGCGAGCAAACTTTGCTGAATTAGGCTGCGTGTCCATAGACGCTGAACGAGGCAGTGGAGCGGAACAACGATGAAATATTAACAAATGGTATTTATTGCACACATTGACAGTTACTGACATGTGCCATTTCATTTGTTGATATTTCTCCGGAACCCTCCATTTTCTATTAGCTTCAGTGAACCCAGTACAGTGAAACAATGAACTACCAATTTTCACTAACGCCCACTTTTTATGGGGTTTCAAAACAATGCCATTTTGTTTTCAAAATTGATGTCCTGTTTTTAAATTTCGTGACAAAAGGTGAATAATCTTTGGATATAATATTTAAAGAGGTTGATAGCTAACAAAATTACTTTTCAAATGATACAGCACAATCCATAGTTAATTGCATGGAAATTGTAAAATGATTATATTTTTTTATTTAGTATACTAAATATTATGTACATGATAAATCATTTTTTACCATAAATGCATTTATAAATGATTTTTATTAAAAGTACACCTTATATGCTGGCATTGAAATTGATGAGAATAATCATTTTTGCGACAGTTTAGAAAAATAATTATTATAAGTATAGGTAATTATTGTCATGGAACTGTCAAGCATACAAATTCTAAAGTTAAACTAAAATTCCTAAATATGCAGCAAAATAATATTAGTTTATTTTTATCGAATGTCTTTGGATTGAATTATTTTGTTACCTACGTTTACTACGGAACCCTAAAAAGGTAGGATTTTGCCGTACAGTAGGGTTTTAAGGGCCTTTGCTCACGGCGTGCACGTGACGCGTGTTCATACGCTTTAAACAACATTCAGTCACAGACAGTACTGCTTTTTGGTCATCTACAGCGCCGTAAGTGCGTGTTCGTAAAGGCGGAAACCCACCGCAACGCACGGAGAGGCTACGCATCAATTGAAGACATAGGCACACGCGTGGTTTGCTCGAATTTGGCGCCAACGTACCTCAACGCTAAAATGTGCATAGCCTCTCCGTGTGTTTTGGTGAGCCACGCAACCATTTTACATAGTCGTGTGCATGTAGCGTGTACTGCAGTGGAAACGTAGACCCACTTTTTTTTAGGGATGGGAAATCATCCAATGACTCCTCCCGCTCTGGGTGTAGCGGGAGGGAGTGTCAGACTTCTACTGACTAAAACCCATCCATGTTCCTTCTTTGCCCTTTGTATTCCGGAGCCACGGTGTCTCTTGCGAATAATCCCGCGACTCCGGCAGGAAACATAGACCCACGTTGTCATAAAAATGAACTCACGCAGCTAAAATTCGCCGCGTGGCCGTGGATAGTGTGCACCGCGGTGGGTTCGCGCCTTTAAACGTTGGTCGTAGGCGCGTTAAAAATACGCCATGTGCAAAGACTTGAATGGTTGAATCAATATTTTAAATTAAATACAAAACAATTTTGAGAAAGGTTACTTATTTATTACTTACAGAATTCCTAGTTCTCGCAATTCTGTATAACTTTTTTAGGTACAATCACATAAGAACGCAAACAGTTTACCACACACACACCCACACGGCAAAGTAAATTTTTCAAATAATACCAACGCGATTGACTTAATGAATACTGGCGTTTATCTGCTCAATTTCATTATTATTTGTTCAGCGGTCTACGCGTGAAAATTTTGTAATCAAACAGACCTTTCGCATTTCTAATACACTAGCTGACCCGCACCACTTTTTCTGCGTCACATTTTTCATTAATACCCCGCTACTGTTGGTCGTAGCTTGATGTTATACAGCATATGACCTTACTAGATGAAAGGGCTATCCAACACTTTTTCATTCGGACCAGTAGTTCCTTAGATCAGCGCGTTCGAACAAACAAACTCTTCAGCTTTTTAATTTTAGTATAGATTAGTTAGGAAAGTTACGATTAGGATTATGGTGTAGGTATATAAAATAGCTTAGTTACCTTATAACATGTGTTCCTGCAACCACAAGATTTAGCGGTTCTCCTGGTTCATTCGCTTTATACCGGACGACACTTTTTTATATTCTTTAGTGACTCTGTACCAAATACAGAGCCACCAGCAGTATGCTGCGTACCCCTGAAACAGAAAACATGTTTTTTTAGTGATATCAGAGAAAAAATCTCTTCAACCCTCGGTTACACCGTGAGATTTTAATGCAGAACAATTAGCCATGAGTGAGAAGTGATATCTAAACATAATTGGTAGTATTTCCGTTTTCAAATAACACTGGTAAATAGTGTTTTTAACCGACTTCCCAAAAAGGAGGAGGTTCTCAATTCGGTTGTATGTTTTTTACATAATAACTCCGACAATTATGAACCGATATGAAAAATTCTTGTTTTGTCTGAAAGGGTATACTTGCAGATTAGTCCCATTTAATTTTTTTCAAAATCGGTTGCGAACTTTGGAATTTAAATCGAAATAGCTGGAATTCGTCTACGTGGATGATGGTTTCATGTCATCCAAGTAATCGAAATTGCGTATTTTGCTTTTATGCGATTTTGCAGTGGTGTTGTTAAGTGTGGGGTACCTACCAATAAAAAGTGAAAAATAAAAACTTTTTATAAAAAATTACAACCGACTTCCAAAAAAAAACACTATACCTAAAGTAAAAAATTACTTTTATTTCGGAAGTCGGTGTCAAAATACGAAGAAACTAACAAAAACACCGAGTTCCGATATTAAAGTTATTTTTTACTTTCTAGTGTTTTTTTTTGGAAGTCGGTTGTATTTTTTTATAAAAAGTTTTTTATTTTTTTGTTAAACAAATTAGTGTCGTTTTTTAAACACTACTACCTACCCGCATATCTGCCTAGCATTTTCCCAACTATATTGGGGACGGCTTCCAGTCAAACCGGATTCAGCTGAATACTAGTGTTTTTTGTGGAGCGGCTGCCTACCAGACCTCCACAACCCATTAACTGGGTAACACGGTTCTCAGGCAAGACTGGTGTCAGATTTTCTGGCTTCTGACTATCCGTAACGACTGCCAAAGATCTACAAATGACAGCCGGGACCAACGGCTTAACGATGCTTTCCGAGGCACAGAGGAAACTCGGTATGTTAAGATGGTCACCCATCCACAGACCAACCTTGGTAAGCGTTGCTTAACCTGGAAGATCGACCTGTGCGGCTGTTAATGCATAGCCACGAGTATACCTACCCGCATGTAAACCTCATAATTAGTTTTGTTCAATCACCCTCAGTTTTCGTTTTGTTTTTGAAATATTGTTTGTAATTTTCTTGGAAACCACAGGGCCGAAAGCTATGAAGAGTTGGTCAACAACCTCTTGTCAGCTTACAAGAATATGGGATGCAATATGTCGCCCAAGATACACTTTTTACACTCTTAATTGGTTTTTTTCCTCAAAATTTGGGAGCCGTTAGCGACGAACACGGCGAACAAATCCATCGGGATATTTCCAACATGGAAAAACGGTACCTAGGCAAGCGGAGTCCGAACATGTTAGCTGCATTACTGCATTAGGATTTTCGGGAATATTTAGCGTCAGGTACATCACTTTTAAGTGTCCAACTCCTGTGAGTTGGACACTTAAAAGTGATGTACCTGACGCTAAATATTCCCGAAAATCCTGAATAAAAGTAAAATGTATGTTGTGTCTGTTGTTTGCTAATCAATAGTAAAAAAAAAAATAAGATGAAATTATCGCACTTAAAAAAATAATGCATTGCACAGTTGCAAAACTGAGCGGGTCTGAAACTTTTTAAAAATGCAGACTGTTAACAGGCTAGTTGTAGATACAAAATAACCCATTTAACTTTCATTAATATCATATTTGTCTATCAGTGTAATTAAAAATATATATTCAGAACTCGAAAGCGTGAAAAACAATAGTAGTTCACTAGCGTCGTAGGTAAAGGCGGCTAGAGATAGGTCGTCGGCGTATTCATCGTCAACGAAACTAAACCGTCCATTTCCGTTCATCGACTAGTCGATCCACTAGTAAAGTTCGTCGACTTGTTCATAACGTAAACTTTGTTAACTTTGCGACAACGCGACGGACGCAACGATGAGACGCGCGACGTCTACACGCGACGCGCGACGGCTCGACTATTCAACATAGTTTCTAGCAGAGACTAGCGTTTCGTTACTTTTATGAATGTGGCTTAGTACAGTAGTTTTACAGTTAAAATTTGAACTTCCTTTCATACTTTACCAGAATTAGATACGAACGTAAACGAGTAGGTACAAAACTGGTTTACTTCGCCCCATAGACATATCAACTCTTTGCATCTGGAGTTTGTTAGAGAAAAAAATAAACTGTTCGTTGTTCGTCCGTTGTTGTTATTTTTCGGGCGAATGATCTTGTACTACCTGACTTAGTTCACGCGTCAGTCGATGTGTTAAATGATGACATGAAAGTAGTGGAGTCTTAGTTTAGCTGTCTACGAATTCAACTAGTCCGTTGACAATCGGTTAACCGTCGAAGCGTACATTGGACATAGACGGTCGAATTTACTAGTTCGTTCATTCAACACCCATCTCTAAAGGTGGGCATATATATGCTAGGGTTTCGTGATGGTTATAACTCTATACGAATAATCCATAGTTCCAATCCATTTTCTGTTCTGCGACGACGGTCCAGTCCAGGGTTAAAACAGTTTTCGAATAACTTGGTACGATTTTGTGCTTTACGACTAAGAAAATTCTTTCGAGAGCGAATTGATCAACTAAACAACACACGTCGTCGACTCGTCGCGAACGTGGCGCGTGTCGTTAGCGTTATTCGTTCGTTCACAAAATAGTTCCTCTAGCCCGTCTGCAACGTGCACCTAAAGTTAAGCAAACACTAGTCTTGAATACATGGTGAACCTCGTTTTTACGATGTAAAATTTGGAATTTGGTAAGTTTTGCTTAAGGTCCTCTAGTGTGCAGATAACTTGGGCATATAGATCATGCTATTGAGTTACCTTATTGTGAACGATAAAGCAATAGTCTTAGCGAAGTTTTGCAGCTTTGGAAGAATAGATAGTGTAATATTACAAAATACTAAAATTTTTAGATAGTTAGATCATACGTCGAAGAATGACCCTTATTTTATACTTTGTAAAAATCATATTTGTATCACTTTTGTAGCTGTGTGTGGTACGTGAGCATATCAATAACAAATTAAAAAGTAACAAAGGTGAATAACTTACACGGCTTCTAATATTATGAACCAAATTATTTTCCGAGGCGAACACTCGTCGAAGCCTATGCCGCATCTGTTGAACAAAGAAGAAAGTGATTTATTTATTTAATGCAACAAGGCATCCTCTAGCAGGCAGTCCTTTGGGTTAAAACTCCAATCGATATGTAGCACAAATTAAACTTAGAATAAAAATTAAATTCAAACAAATCGTACATATTCAAAAAAATCGCAAATAGCATCTAGGTCATTGTTCATCGCATTCTGCAGATTTTTTATATAATTTAGAATATATTAAGAGTCCTATTACATTTTTTGCGGAAATTCATGATTTTTGACGCTGTAATTATCAGCAGCAGTAAGATATTTTAATTATTTGATCCTGAATAACGATAGTACCGGTCTCTTTCTTGTAAGTTAGAATTACACATTTTCATTTTCCTTTTCGTGTAATTTACTATAAATATTTTACGAACTCAGTTTGCAAGAAAAAATGTCGGTGATGGAACTTTGACGGTCTAATTCAATTCACATTGTTACAATCAATTCTTTTAAAAGCTAAAATTACTAAAAGGTAAGTTGAATGTTTTACTTGTTTATTGGAGTTCTAGAATTTCTTTAAATTCCTTGAGTTTTCACGGAAAAAAACGTAAAGAAAGCCTAATTTAAGCCAGAAATGTCTCGATTCAGCGTCCATTATATTCCAAATAAAAACAATTTTATCAAATAAATTAATGTCATATAAAATTTCAATCTACAATGAATACGTTTCATTAGTTTTCGTTTGTCAATATAATTAAACAAAATTACAATAAATAAAATTAAAGTACTATACATTCTGCGTCAGTTCAGCGCGCGCGCTCCTCAGTCTCGCGTGAGCGCCCAAATAAACTATAACCTTATTCAGACTAGTAAGTATCAAAATTGTTTCGCGGACTATAGATGTACTCCCAACGCAGACCAACGTAACTTCGTCTATTGCAAACGAGCATTTACGATTCGTAATAGGACTCTTAAGTATAACCAGATTAGGAATGGCAGTAGACCACAAATTAATTTCGCGGAGGCTTAGAATTGTGTGAGCACAGCGTCTTGGAGGTACACTAAGGGATCAAGCTGCTGTGCACTCTGATTCCAAATCTCGCGAAAGCTTGGGCTAGCGAGCACGGCGTCTTGGGCTTGGGCTTGTGTGAGAGAGCACAGCGTACAGCGTCTTATAGGTACACTAAAGGATCTTAGTAAGTGCACTCTCCTTCCAAATCTCGCGAAGGCTTAGGCTAGCGGGCACAGCGTCTTCGAAGTACACTCAGGGATCTTATCAAGCAAGTGCACTCTCCTTCCAGTGATGCAGTGTGCATCTCGCGAAGGCATAGGCTAGTGGGCACAGCGTTTTCGAAATACACTCAGGGATTGTATCAAGCAAGTAAACTCTCTTTCCAAATCTCGCAAAGACCTAGGCTAGCGAGCGCAGCGTCTTAGAAGTACACTCAGGGATCTAATAAAGCAAGTGAACTCCTTTTCCAAGTTAAAAACGCTGAGCCTATACTTACAGGCAGTCAGGAAACCATTTCTCTCTGTCTCTCACTGTTTTGTAAAGCCCCTTATTATGATATCCTGGTAACACCAGACTCGCTGGCCCAAACAATGATTTGTGGAAGACATACCTACATTATATACTGTAACTTCATGAAAAAATAATGATATTACTTTACGTACAGCTGATACCAACTTAGAGGGTGGATTGAAAAGGACTCGGCCTGTCTAAGAAATTAAAAACACAAATATAAGTAATTATATTTTTACTTTCTACATTCATCTGCCCTGCAAAGCTTTTACACCGTTGAAAAATTTTTTTTTTTCAATTTAGTCAAAATAGGTTTCTACCGCTGCTTTGAATTTGTTACTGTGGAAAATTTCTGGCCACCCGAGTGTTATTTAAAATTTGGGAACAGGTGTAAGTTCGATGGTGCTCCATCAGGAGAATAAGCCCGATGCGGCAACAGTTCAGAGCACACACAGTTATGAATTTCAGCCATAGATCGCACAGATGTGTGGACACGTGCATTGTCTTGGTGAAAAATCATTTCTCTTCAGAGCTTACCAGGTCATTTTTCTTTAATTCTCTCACGTAAGCGACGCAGCAAGGTAAATAGCAAAGACTATTAAACCACTTGACTGCGCATACAGTGCCCCGACGCACGAAAACTATTAGTGTTTTTGCTCAGATGTTAGGCAGCAGGCACTAGAAACCATTTTAATTGTGACCAATTGTTAGACCTGTGGGCATGCTAAGTTTTTACAAATCGTTTTAACTTTTATGCAATTTATAACGCATAAAAATGCCTTCATACCCGGTGAATTTGTGTGGGAAACATTCCTAGACCTTTTGTTACAAAAATGATGGCATAACTTTTCATCGGAGAGTAAAGACTACGCAAAATATTTTTGATTTGAATCAGATGATTAGCCACTGCAGGGGTCTATTTAAAATGGTGGTTAGGTGAACGACCACACTGTGAGAAGCGCGCGTTGATGTCTTTTGGAAAACTCTCTTTCTTTCATTAGGAAATACTTATATTTTTATCCCTTTCTTCCCCTTTGTATTTTTATCGTAAAAATCTGTGCTGTTACGTTTAATGATTGAAGTCGATTTATCGATGATCATAAAATTACAACTAATACAATTTTTAATCAATTCACATACTTACATTAAACACGTAACTACTTTTAAACGACTTTAAAAATAGGAGGAGGGTCTTAGATTTTTCATCTGTGTGTTTGACATACATGTTTTCATTTTAGATTTTCGAAGATTTCAGAATTAAAATAAAAGTGGAATGATAAGGTTAATAGGGAAACTTTGTTTAAACAAGATATAGCGCTGTTTGTTTGGATTGAGTATTTTTATAATGTTAAAATCCATTTTATCGATATCGACTATTTTCCTTTAATCAAGCAGTGCCACCACTAACCATAGGCTACCTATGCAACTTGACCTTGAACGGACCAATTGCAGCCGCGCGTTGTTCCTCGTCCCCCGGCCCGCTGTAGTGAGCCGCGTACTTAGAATAAATCGGCCTATGCGCTCTCTAGTGGTTATATACTCTATGGTAAATAGTAATCAGAGTTTATAGCACGATTTATTTCAAGAAAATCTACCATAAACACACCTCTTAATAATTTTTATTGTTATTTTTTGACATTTTCACATGACATCAGTTTTTTAAATTGACATTACTATTATCAAAATTTTGACATTTAATTTATGAACAATTTCAATCATTGTCTAGAATTCGACATTTTACAGTGGTAGTAGGTATTAGTATGTTCTGATTTACATTATTTTGACATTTTATCAATGTTCATGGACCATTCAATTATTTTATACGGACATTTTATAGCGATATGAGGTATTGGAAACCTCTGATGTCACATTATTTTGACATTTAATTCTAATATATTAATTAATTCTAATATATTATTTCTCAAATATTTGAGAAATAATATAGGTATTAGAATTAATTTGTTTAGTCAGACATTTTTGTAGCAATTATGATAACTGAACACCACAAGTTATGGTAGAATGTAAATGGCTCTCATTATATTAAGATCACACTTCTTTGTACACCTACATTCTGGCAAATAAATATTATCTTATCTTATCTTAAGTCTCAAAACACTGAAGCCATCACCTTATTTTCTAACAAAATCTACTAAGCCTTTTTAGGGGGTGGTGAACCGGGTCTTTTTCATTGTTTTGATAGTAGTTTTGTTTTCAGTGTACTGTGATGAACCCATTTTTCATCTATCGTAACAAATCTTCCAAAAAAATCATCTGGATCAGCTTTAAATAATTCCAAACAGTTGCGTGAAATTGTCAGTCGCGTTCGTTTTTGCTACATTACCTTGTGGAAAACTAAGGCTCTAGACAGACGGACCGCATTTCAACGGCAATCCAACCGCAAATTGCAGTTCAGATGCAGTTTGATTGCAGTTGACACGACTGCAATGGAACTGCAAACCAAACGTGCAGTCCGATTGCAGTTCAATAGCAGTCGGCGTGCAATCAATCGTGTGAACTGCACACCAACTGCAATAGAACTGCACGGTTGGTTTGCAGTTCTATTGCAGTCGTGTCAACTGCATTCAAACTGCATCCGAACTGCAATTTGCGGTTGGATTGCAGTTGAAATGCGGTCCGTCTGTCTAGAGCCTAATCCGTTGAATATGGTATTTTGTGTTTGTTCATAAGAGATGCCTGTAGTCACAGCTATCTCACTAATTTTTAATCTGTGGTCTCTCATAATTTAATATAATATTGTTCTAATGTTTTCATCAAGGTTGCGGGCCTTCCAGAGCGGGGTTCGTCTTTCACGCGCTTTTTCATTCACGCTTAATACCACGTTTGAATTCCGCTACCCATTATTATACTATTGAAAAAAAAAACAAAGTAGATTCCCCTTAAGGCGCGTCCCCGAGCAAAACGCAGCGCTAGCCGTTTTTTGTGCAGTTTTTTGGAGCTATCTACTCGTTATCTAAAAGAAGTATCAACTTATAAAAATTACATTAAATTTCTCCATAATCGTGGCTTCAAAATGGTAGATTATAATGTTTAAGTAATCTCCTCAAAACGAAACTACAGAAATGAGAAAAAATACTGAAAACATGCATCTTCTCGAAAACTAACGATTATTTTGATTTCGTACTTACACTAATGGATAGGCAATTTAAATGAACATTTTGGTAGAAATATATTTTTTCAAACGACCAAAATTAGATTTTATAACGATTTTATTCAACATTCTGAGCGTGTTCGCTATTGCATCTCTTGCGCTGCTATTGAGGGAAAAAATGCTCAAGGTTATTTGGTCAGGGTGCAGCCTTATGTAGGTACTTATCATATTTCAAATGAATATTTTTTGGTGTTAAATCCTCCTTATGTAGGTATATGACAGCATGCTGCTCAATTTGCTCCATTTGTGGAAATTGCGTCGGATTGCTTCACAAATAAATTTATAAAACCACAATTAATTATCGCATACGTTAAAAAAATTGCGTTGTTAATTACTTAACAACAATGAGTTGAACTAACAAATGTAATGGGTTTTTTTTTCTAGTGTTGATTAGATCTGTGACAGGCGGACTATTTTTCAATCCACTCAGGTAGTTGATATCACTAAGCCTTCGCTGACGGTCCATTCGTCCGTCCGTCTATTATCGGGCTGTATCTCAAGAACCGTTATAGGTAGACAGTAGAAATTTTCAAAGAATGTGTGTTTCTATTGCCATACGTGTGTTAATATTTTTCGGACCGACTTAGACTTGGCCGGTTTTTTAGATCGTAATGAAAGTGCCACATTGTTAAGTATATAGTTCATTCTAACTTACCGATGGCTTGCCAGCTCGTTCTGGCTGCTGAAGCGGTTCTGATAGCAGATCTGTTGACTGCGAGTTGTTAGATGAAGTTGAGATGGAATCACGTCCAGAAAGTGAACTAGTTTCCCTTTCTAGGGATCGTGAAACGGCGCAGGTCTTGTGCACGTAAAAACGTGCACAAGACCTGCGCCGTTTCACAAATAAGAAGACCGGAACGTCTTCCTCTCAGCTGGAATCTTCTTTTTCGTCGTTAATCGCTGTGATGAAATTGAGATGGAATCACGTCCAGAAACTGAACTACTTACCCTTTCTAATACTCGGGATCGTGTAGACGACCTGCGCCGTTTCATAAATACGAAGACCGGAACGTCTTCCTCCAAGCTCGAATCATCGTTAATCTCTGATAATCGCCGTGGCCGGGGCTTACATTTTATTAAAAGAGATTCTGGAATCGCGATCCAGTCGGATCCAGAATCAGAGGAGCTGATCGTCGTGTCCTCATACTCCTTTGGCTCTTCACAGCAGTGCTTTTCATTTATACGCTTTTTTGGTATATCTAGCAGGTAGCATTTTTCCAGCTCTGCAGCCATAGCTGTGGGTGAAGAAATACTTTAAGTTTTATAGGTTTAATCGTTCTTACCAGCCTAAGGCGTCGTCCAAATGTAAAACAATCATAACGAGAATAAGTCATAGCGCCGACAGAAGGTGCGTTCCGATTTCACAACAACGAACAAATGAATAGGTACGATGATCGTTTTTGTATCAGAACCACGACTAAGGCTGGACGGCACTCGTACTTCACAGAGTCTCTAGATAAAGTGACAAAATGTAATTTTTTAATTTGTCGAACTCTTTCCTAAACAATCCAAACTTTTGGACTTTTTGACGTTGATAGTCTGTCAATTTGTTCAGAGCTTAAGGGTGCCTGTCTATAAGAAATTTTAATCAATGGAATTGCATAAAACCTCCGCACCACGTGGGCCACTGACATCTTGACTGACATGATTAGTTAATATTTCTCCGTTTCTGCTCCGCTGCCTCGGTCCGCGAAAATGGACAAGCACCCTAGGCACCGTTCTACTTGGCTAACGATCGAACGTTTTTAATGATCTAATCATCAAAATCATCGCGCGAGCACAGTACCTAATCTATTCTATCGCGCGACAAGATCGATTCTTTAGCTTGTAAGATCGTTAGCCAGTTAGGATGACGCCTAAGGCTAGATCAAAAGAAAGTACCTATTATTTTGCTTGTAAACTATATCAAGTCGGAATACTAACTATAGAAATCACTAACGAACTAACTATCTCTCTCGCAAACTATAATGGTGTACGTATAATAAAGGGTAGGTATTCAAAATTTTACAAATATTTTTTTTCTGTTTGTGCTTCGTTAAGGCTTGATAGTAAGTAAGTACTTACCTATAGGCTAATATGATATAATACTAGCTGAAAACGTTGCGTCAAACGTTGTTTTGCCTACCAAATATACACAAAAAAAGAATTACGATCGGTCAAGCCGTTACGAAGGAGTTCGATAACAAACACCGTGACACGAGATTTTTATATGTTAGAATAAGAAACTGAATGGTTTTGATAAATAATTGAATAAAACTTGATGGTGACCTTCCCGGTCTTTCTAGATCATTCAATCCACACATGTGTTGATAATCGTTATAACAAATCGTTGGAAGTTAATCGTTGTAACTATCCGAAATAGCTTTCAAATGAATAAATAAATTTTAATGAATAATTAAAATTTGTAAATAGCTTTTACAAAATATCAACAAAAATCTCAAATTAAAATGAAGGCCGGGAAAAGGCAGAGAATTCGGAAATTTATGTGTCATGGCATTTTCATGAGGCGTGTGGATTGACTGATCTAGTTATTTGACCATAACTTTATTTAACCTGAAGTTTTACATTTTGTAGTTTACCTCACCATCACTTTTTACAATTATTTACTAAAACATTTCAGATTTTTGTAGAAATTAAGCGAGCTTTAAAAAAAAGATCACTGAATCCGCACATCAAAAATTTATTCAAAATGTTCGAATATGGCTCAAGTTTCATTTGTTTCCGATTTGGAATTGCACATCTGTTACCGACATATACTAAGTATGATTCAGTCCAAGTGACTCGTTATAAAGCTTAGCATCTTATTCTTTTTTTCATCTTATTCTAGTTTCTCCCCACTAGTATTTCAAGGAGAATTGGCACTTATGCCCCTCCGCAATTGGCGTTATGATGTATGTCTTTGTATATGCAGCGTGTATCAAAATAAGCGCAACAGGCAACACCTTTTAAGGTTTCATTGTACCGCTACGTTGGTACGTAGGTATAGGTACCTACTCTGCGTAAGTGACGGGCGGGCGTTTGAGGGACGACAAATTAGCCACTCAGATACCTATGCGTACACAAATAAAAGGGAATTTTCGCGTAGGGAAAAGTAAAATTGGTTCATGATGATATCTACAATTATCCATTTTCTGGTATTGCGTTTATTCCGTTACTCGTAGTACAAAGCCTGTAAAAAAGTACATAAGTAAAATCAACTGTTGAGCATGTTCCACACGGATGTGTTAAAAGGTCGGATGAGCTTACCGAGGTCTGCGTCGCTTCTCTCGCTGCTGCTCGAGCTAAGCTCAAAGGCTGTGGATGACCTGAGCCCTATCCTTTTTTGCCACCAGTAAAGTGGCGTAGTTTTCTCTTTTTCGTCCGACGATCTCGAGCTAGGCGCAGACTCCGTAGGCGACACGCGACCTTCTCTTTGCCACCAATAGATGGCGCGCGGGCGATCATCTCGCGTGAGGCACTACAAACAATCATAATTTAACAATAGGGAATATGCATGAAAAAAGTATTTATGATCTGAATAGTTTATCTATTGGAAAATAAATAATACTAACAGTGTAATTAGAATCTAAATTGCTCTAAAAACGAACGAGATACAATTATTTTAAACAAATATATCTGTCCCTCTCGCGAAAACGCTGTTTTCTATGGCAGCAGTATAGTCGTCGTGTAATTTAACGTCACATTTCGTATCGGACTTCTCTTTTTAATTGTAGTCTTTGAAGCTTTATAACTTCATAAATGTTGAAGTTATTTAAAAAATAATTTCATGAGTGTTTACTAGACCTAATAAGTATTTTATTTTGCAAATAAAAAAATGGCATGCATATTCCCTATTCACACATATAATTTACTACATATATAATTTTTCCGTGCTATGTAATATTGATTAATTTGCATTCTATTTTATAAATTCTTGTTTTAAACAGATATGTTGCTGTGGCGATCTTCGCGCCGCTTCCTCTTCCCAGCTAAAACTCAAGAAAGTGGTGACGGCTAGCCTTTTGAGGTACATTTTTATGTACAATTTTGACGATCAAAAGTGCTGACATTCATTCTAATTTAACTAAATGAACCCAGCAACACCGAGAGTCCAAGCTTTGGGACTAGAACTGATAAAATTTACATCCAAAAAACGATACAGATTGTGAACTTTTCACAAATTAGACTAAAACAAAATGTTTCAAACAGAATCAAAATACCTATATGAAACGTTCGTAAACTAATGGAATTCGAGACCTTTTTCAACGCCAAAGTTATTAGAATAAACATATTTGTACGTTCTGATAACTTAGCCTACAAGGACATATAAGAAACAAGAAGTCTGTTAATTTTATACGAAAAAAAAAACAGCTTTTTTGTGTCTAGTGTGCGCAGACCTTTACACGAATTGGGAAGCTAGACCGAGCTCAACGCGTTTAACTCTTTAAAAACAAAGCGCCGCGCTATAGAAGCCTTAAAACAAGTTTACCAGGTTTTTAATACTTTTAGAATGAATTTCCAAGTCTTTTTTTATAGATTTATCAATGAAACAAAACAGTATAGGTTTAATCGTATTAAATAGCAACTAAATACCACTAAGACTTAAACCTGTGCTATTATGAGTCTATCAATATATACATAAAAAACGCTAAGAACAAAATAATACATAACATACTATCCTTACAGCATACAACTATCTAATTATAAATGTTATTGTTGAAAACAACTAGTAGTAGCGTCCGTAGAAGAACACCCTTCAGCGAATCCCTACACGTGGTCCCCGGGTGGTGCTAAACAGGTGACACTAACCGCCTCCGTGGTCTAGTGGTTATACCACCTGATTCAGACCCAGAGGTCCCAGGTTCGATTCCCAGCGGGGGCAAATTTTTTGCTCGGCTTGGTTGGTGGTAGGACTCGTTCTAAGTCCGCCTGGCAAACTACCACCATCATGTCTAAGTCTGTCGCCATAACAACAATATTAACAGCATTGTTGTGTTCCGGCAGTTAGAGGTATGATAGGGATTCCGGGTGAAACTCGCTTCCATCTTCGGCCTAATCATCACTTTCCATCAGGTGAGATTTGGGCCAAGAGTTTCCCCGTTTCGTATAAAAAAAAAGTAACATCGTTCACACAAGTGATATTTTTGTTTTTTAAATTATCTAAATAATACGGCCCCTCAGATATGGGTTGGCCTCTCGCCCGATACCGGTTTGATGTTGAGTTTTGGGGACAAATAATATTTTCTAAGCTTAAAAGACATTGCTCTGCGCCCATACATTGTTCGCCCTGGAACCAAGAGCATCGGAAAGTTATGTGTTGTATCGTCGTTGATTAGTAAACTCCTATAAAATCTTATTTTTATAGCGGACTAGCTGCAGAATAGATATATTTCAAAAAAAGTATAAGATTTTGAGGTTATAATAACCAAACCATAATTAACGAATTATAGTTTTTTTTTAGCTATTAGTGAAACTGAAAACAGTATCATAATTCATTTAGCTATTTTAACTACTTCCTAGATAATTAGGTACCTATGTAGATTTTTTTTTTAATCCTAAGTGTATGTAAGTAGGTAAGTGCAACGTTTAAATGCGTAGAATCTAATTAAGTTAAGTACCTGTATTCTTAGCATTGGTTTTGGAATGAGATAAAACGTGTGTGTATTTATGTTAAAATAGAAACGGCGCGCGTTTGAACAGCGTGAGTATAAAACGCGACTTCTATCTGGTGCATTTGCAAACAAGTTCTTCTGGACGGCGCTGTTCAAACGCGTGACTATGAAACCAGCCTTACCGATTAGGTGGTAAGTTATTTTTTTAAACCTACAGTCCTACATTAACTTATTACGTTATAATAAAAATAAAACAGAGATTCTAATTTCATGCAAACTCAAACGACATGACGTTTCGCAAAGATGGCGGTGATTAATGTTATTAGTCGCGTAAAATACTTTTTATTGTTCATTTGGCATGAAGTTAGTCCGTTTTACAAAAGTATTTCCAACTTCTACGCCGTCGTCTTCTACGTCCGTCGGGCGAATCTGGACATTGTACTTTATTATTCTTATCTGTTATACAATTATTTTTTTCTGAGGGTAGACTGTTAATAAGTCTCGGTACAATATACCCGGTAGTTTGCTCGCCATACGTATTGTTGGCGCGCTGCGTACGAAGCCTGTTCTCAGAAATTGCCCGCGTGCGTACCTACATGATGTTCGATTTTGTTTCTTAAAGAATCATTGAAAAATTGCTTTTAATAATAAAAAACCGGCCAAGTGCGAGTCGGACTCGCGCACCGAGGGTTCCGTACAAACCTGTAGGTATAATATTATAAGCAAAAGTTGCGATTTACGATTTATGACGTATTAAAAAAAAACTACTTACTAGATCATGTTCAAACCAATTTTCGCTGGTAGTTTACATGGTAATATACATCATATATTTTTTTTAGATATATCATTCTCTTATATTAGAAGTTACGGGGGGGGACACACATTTTACCACTTTGGAAGTATCTCTCTCGCAAACTGTTCAGTTTAGAAAAAAATCAAATTGGAAACCTCAATATCATTTTTGAAGAACTATCTATAGATACCCCACACGAATGGGTTCGACGAAAAAAAAAAATTTGAGTTTCAGTTCTAAGTATGGGGACCCCCAAAATTTATTGTTTTTTTTTTCTATTTTTGTGTGAAAATCTTAATGCGGTTCACAGAATACATCTTCTTACCAAGTTTCAACAGCATAGCTCTTATAGTTTCCGAAAAAAGTGGCTGTGACATACGGATGGACAGACAGACAGACAGACAGGACATGACGAATCTATAAGGGTTCCGTTTTTGCCATTTGGCTACGGAACCCTAAAAATGAACAAGTGTATGAACTGGTAAGTTTTTACAGTGTCTAAAGAGGCCGTTTATATCGTTTTTTTTTAAATTTTAACTTGAATTTTAAAAATCTTGTCAATATAGGTTTTGAAAGTACGGCCATAACTACTAAGGGCATATTAGATGTAGGATTCACCAGTGCGTAATATAGCATAATATTCACTTTGAAGGGAAAAACGGTCCTTTAATATTGTAATATTGGCAATAAATTGCCTAAGTTTATCACAAACACGTTCTATATGATGAGGGTCATATAGAACGTGTGTGTGTGTGTCATAGTCATAGGTTCTTACAAAAAGTAGTCTGGTCAGAACATGAAGGTATAGATAAATATGGAGTCCAGACTTGGAACAATTGTTTGAGTCAAATACCTACGCAACTCTATCTCACTCTATGGTGGCCGACTTCTCTTTCTTGTGTGGACTTAGTGTGGAAATCTCTTTTATGAAATCTCCTTATAACCTCTTAAAAAGTCTCACCAAACTAACAGAATCTGAAGTAAAACACTTTTAGATGATGTGTCTACAAATAAATAGTTGAACTACGATTACTGATATAAAAAATTCTAAAATTGTAGATCACGGATGCTTTTCGTGATTGGCATACAACGTGAATTTTAATCCCATTTCCTTGGGATTTGGTAATGTGGCAACATTGGCCGCCATATGTCAAGTTGTCAGTAAAAATTTTCCAACATGGCGCTTGTTTACATTACGGTTCACAGCTTCGTTTAAAATATTTGTCTGTAATTGAAGGTATAATCAAAGAAATGGTGCACAGTTGTGAAGAGCATGGTTACGGTAATACGTGGTGTCCAGGAGGTGATATACAATTTCACGTGAAAGTGTTTAAATCGTGATTTCTGACATTGAGTCAATTTAAACATATTTCTTTGTATTTTCTATGAATTACTTCACATAACGCTTAACCAATGTGTTCAACATACTAATCAATGAGTATAGGTACTGATAACTGTGTAAAGATCAAATAGGTTTTCATCGATTTTCATTGACTTAGTGCAATTTTATCTTTTTGTTTACATCGGAAGTAATTTTGAAGTAGTGTGACCATATTGAGGATATATCTGGGACTTTCTCCGGGATCTTAAATATTAAATGTGAACATGTTTCTTAGTAATTAAATCATACACATACTCATACGGGGAACGAATGTCTGTTATTAGATATTTTATAATTAATTATTTAGAGCATAAAATAATATGCCAACAATGTTTTTTTTATTTCCTAAAAATAGTACTCAGAGGAAACTGTAGTCATCCATTGCATCATTGAAAATGAAATTTTATGAAAGTGCATTTTCAACTACCTAACGGGAACCTCCTTATACATTATTATGTTTTTAGCAATATAGTAGTTGAACTTGAAATATTATGGCAAAAAGTAATGTTCTTTAAATATAATTTTCAGATATTAAGTGACACATGAGGAGTCTATAGTGAAAATAGCTGATCTGGCTATACCAAGTGCTAGTTTTGGCAGTTAGAGTAAATGACATCGAAAATTAATAAATATTGTATCATTTGTATCACAACATTTTACTCCTCTTTTACAAGAAATTAACCATCCGATCATGAACTCAATTTATTGCAATGAATTGCATGAAACCATACTGCTTAAAAAAATAGCAAATACTATTTTTAACAAGCATAAACGTGCTTACTTATCAGTCATACAGAAAATATACTCAGTGATTAACGTGGGTGGAGACAGAAACTACACAGAGCAATGATCGTTAGTCATTTATAAAAGAATAGTTAATAAATGATTTTAATTTGGAAAGTGTTTTTATTTAATTTTTGAGGTTTTTATATAATTACTAGCACTTCGCCCGCGACTTCGTTGGAGCGGGTTAACTAAGTACTCCATGAACTTCATCTCCTATTATATCCGTTTTAATAATAAAATAACCATTCCAACTTTTATACTGAGACAAACGGCTTGTTTGATGCGTTATTTAAACGCATAGGTACATATTGTCCACTCAACGGAAAGCAACTACCTACTTACAAGTGCTGTCCTGAGAAAAAAGAATAACGGTCACCCTACTTAGAAAGAGCGGGGTTTGACCACATTGAGCGAGATAGTGATACTTCATTTCTGCTTCAAGTAGGTATTCGAAGTGTGGACTCCATATTTATCTATACCTTCATGGGTCAGAATCAACCAAAATTTTTTTCAGTTACGATTTCTTCGGCTGTCTTTTATCTTTCTAGCCAGTTATAACCAGAGTGCCAATTCTAATCATTTTTAGACTAATTTCGCATTCTCATGTGTATCGCAAACTGTCAAAAAAGCCTTATTTTTCATACATTTTTGACAGTTTGCGATTGAGATACGAATGCGATGCGAATGTGAAAATGATCGATTTTGGTCACACTTATACAGTTCTGCTTCTATATATCTAGTCGCCTACAGCTTCCTAACGCGGTGTCCTGCGTGAGTGACGAATACGACGCGACGCGACGCAACACGACGCGACGCGATGCTATACGCGACAAATGTCCTACGTGATTTTGGTCATTACTTCTCGAATCATGGAGAAGTACCGTACAATTTTGCTTGAAAGTTAAAAATAAATGATTCCTATATTTTTAACTTTATGTTTTTTGTCCCACAACAATCTTTGCTCACACACTGCGGCGATCAACGCTTCTGAATCAACCATTACGTAGTTCGTGGTGTCGCATCTGGTCGCCCTCAATTGCCACACGCCAGATCGAGAAATCTGGATAGAACGGTCGAAAAATCTGTACAAAATCTGTATGAACGCAAAACGCTAAAATCTGTATAAAATCTGTAAAAATCTGTAAAACTGTAATAAAATCTGTACAAAATCTGTTCAAGAAAACAATATTAAATATTTTTTGTACATATTTTTATTCATTTCAATCATTTTTTTATCAAAGTCAAGAAATCTTAGCGCAAATACGACTCGCGATACTCGACTAGAACTAGAAGTTGAAACTCCAACCAAACAAATCGTTTCATACTTACTGCTCATTCCCTTCAGTACGCTATAAATGTTGCCAGGGACAACGATTTACACAGAACACAGGGGAAAAAATGTTGAAGGCAATAAATAAACACTAAATTATTATACACTAAAAAGAGATACATTTTCAATCATTTCATCATAGATTATGTGAGGAAGCGAAAATGACGAAAATCTGTATAAAAGTTATGCTAAATCTGTAATCTGTATTGGTGATGAAAAATCTGTATAGATACAGATAAATCTGTATATATGGCAACACTGCCGCAGACTGTCACATAGGCCGCATGTAGGGTATGCCGTTGAGTTGATCGCGTTCGTCGCTCACGCAGGACACCGCGTAAGTATGCGAAGACGGGCAGCGGCAGATTAGCGCTGAACTTTATCTGTAGCACTCTCATGATATTACCACATTTTTCCGCATTCTAAACTTGTTTACCGCGAATATAGGTGCGGAAAGCTGAACGGATGCGTACGCGTCACCATACAAAATCGTTGATTTCTATAGGCATTTAAAGCTGAATAGAGCGAATAATATACTTTTTTTACATATAGGTAGATAGGATAGTTGATTTATTTGTTTGATATATACATTTTTATTATATATTTATTGGAAAGTGTAAATGTTATTTTTTCTGATTAATTAATTAATTAGTAGGTAATATGTTATGATCATAGTGTAACTCTTTTAATTCAAATGATTTTTATTTTAATGTGAAATTTCGACACAATGTTAAAATTGTTACTGAAATAAAAATAAAAAATAAATGAAATGAAAATAAGTGTGCGTAGTCCGTTACCCAGCAACTAGGTCATGAAGACAGGCAATCGCTCCACGTAAAATACTGGTATTTAGCTGAATCAGGTTAGACCGATAGCAGACCCCAATACTGGCTGAAATTTACAACTGTCCGTAGATGACTTATTCCGAGACTTTGAGGAATACCGAGAGACCAAGGATCCAAATTGTTGATTTTGATTAATTTGTCAGACAATTTTAAATTATTCTGTTACAACTAGTTACAGAATAAACATATTAATACCTGTTAAGGAGTCCATTGTACCTACATATTATTATGAATAACTTTTACTATGGGACAAAACCTGAAAACGTGAAAATAAATCAGCTATTCATAGCTGTACAGTAGATTATTTTTTACGATTTCAGTTTTGGCCTCATAGTAAAAGCTGTTCATAATGATGAATAAAATGACCCCTAAAGATATATTGCGTTCATTCTTTTACTAGTGTGACGTTGCATTATTTAAGATTTGTGACTGACAGCGACATCTCTTGATAGATGTGAAAATCATCTTCGACTCAAACCGTTGGTTCCGTAAAGTGTTGAGAGATGGCGCCTCAGTCGCAATCGAAGGTTTGGACTTATTTGTTTTAACAACAACAATAAAAGGAAATTTAACAGTAACAGGACAATATCCCATGGTTTGATATTGCTTAGATAAAAATAATAAAAACCAAATCTCTGTTTAGTCGATTTGCCCTGGCGCCGAGACTTTAGTCTATGACAGGATGACAAAGATTGTGGGCAGGATCTATTGTGCGAGGAGCGGTAGAGAAATCGAACCTTTTGGATTCCGACAAGCGAGCCGGCAGGCCGATACAGCTCAAGAAGGCACGTGACTGGCACTCCAGGGTCTCGCCACATCATGAACCCATTGTTGGCAGCAGGCGGAGATGGATGGAGTAGCCGCCAATTAAATACAAGCTCCATACCCGGATAGCCATGCGGATGGTCTTAATCTTTGTTCTCTCGAAGGTTGAGACTTGTGTCTGATTAGGGGGGATATTGTTTCAGGTCTGGCTCTGTTAGCTAGCCTTGTTTTTTTTTTAGGGATGCGAAATCATCCAATGACTCCTCCCGCTCTGGGTGTAGCGGGAGGGAGTGTCAGACTTCTGCTGACTAAAACCCATCCATGTTCCTTCATTGCCCTTTGTGTTCCGGAGCCACGGTGTCTCTTGCGAATAATCCCGCGACTTCGGCAAGCATCGGCCCTTTCGGGCCCCTCTGTGTGCTGACTCTCTTTGAGGCGCGCGTGGAACACTAACGCGCCGTCGACACGGCCTGTTGTCACTATTCGGACGGACAGCAAGCCACCCATAGCTCGCCGTCCACATGCCCGCGCCTACGGTGGCCGGAGGTCACCAGGAGGCCCCCGACGCCCGCGGCGTCTACCACGGCGGCCGGGACGAGAGGGTCTCCTCTCCCTCTCCGCCACCTCCTTCGCTAGCATGACTGCTTCGCAGAAGAAGGCAACGGCGTCCCATTCCGTCTCGCTCCGGACCATGGCTTGGACCAGGGCCGGACGCGAGAGGTCGCTGCCGATCGCACAGTGTGATCCACCGTGTCCTCTGAACGATCCGCCCCCCCCAGTCTGTTAGCTAGCCTAACGACGGATGCTGAAAAATTGGTAGCGGTGTACGTGAGCAGCGAGCCCCACATGAGTCACTACGTCGACCGGTGAAACGTTGCGAGGTACAGACGCCTTCCATTTCTTTGCTCCGGTGATTAATATCCGTTCCCGTAGGTCTCTGTTTGGAGTGGTCAACGTCCGAATGGTCGTTGCCCGATACCGAAGGAATTTGTCCTGTTAACTAGAGAACTAGAGATAATGCGTGTGAGATGCAAGGCGTGTGCGACCACACCCTACCGGGTTAAGGCGCGTCCCCGAGCAAAACGCAGCGCTAGCCGTTTTTTGTGCAGTTTCTTGGAGCTATCTACTCTTTATCCAAAAGAAATACCAACTAATAAAAAATACATTAAATTTCTACATAATTTTGGCTTCAAAATGGTAGATTTTATTTTTTATTATAAAGTATAATGTTTAAGTAATCTCCTCACAACGAAACCACAGAAATGAGAAAAAAATACTGAAAAAATGCATCTTCTCGAAAACTAACGATTATTTTGATTTTGTACTTACACTAATGGATAGGCAATTTAATTATGAACATTTTGGTAGAAGTATTTTTTTCAAACGACCAAAATTAGATTTTATAACGATTTTTTTCAACATTCTGAGCGCATTCGCTATTGTATCTCTTGCGCTGTTATTGAGGGAAAAATGCTCAAGGTTATTTGCTCAGGGTACGGCCTAAGAATAAAATAAAACTTATGATTGTCTGACAAATAACAGAAGTGGTAAGATTAAATGTAAATATACTTACTGCTGGGGTATCATTTGCATTGACCTCCGTGATTTTTACCTCCGTAGATCGTAAACGCTCGTACCAGTGAACCACTGTAGTTTTTAAATCGGATGAATAAAGAACAACATTATCTTCTAAGTCATTGTACCATTCGTACTTCGATTTTCCGTCTGAAAGTGAAAAACAGCATTAATAACTAGCTAGATCGTTCTGTAAGGCTGGTCTTGTACACGGTGCTTGTAATCCTCGCATGTGTTGTGCTTGTAATTCACGTATGTATGAGTCCCACGCAAGGGGAGCTAAACATTTAGGCTGCGTAACCAATAAAATAGCTGGCGCTGAGTGAGACTTGGTAAATGAAGCGATTCTATATATTGGTTTTTTACAAGCACAGCCAATCTTTGTAGGAAACGTAGCCTAAAACGGGGGCGTGGTGGCAAAATCGGATATTAGTTGATGCATATTCGGGGAAAAGGCCGCCCGGCTATGCCAATCAGGTTTTGGTGCCACTATTTTAGTATTACTACCCGATTGCCACTAGCCGAGTAGAAGTTTAACAAGTACTGCCGATTGTGTTTGTTGCGCCCCAGCCCGCTAATGTAGCGCACGCTTGTAATCCGCGGATGTAGTCCACACATTCACATGCTCGAATTACATGTACCGTAAACAAATCGAATCTATAATAAGTCTTATTATCTACAAGCTACGATGTGAGTTAAAACGTCTTCTCGCTTGCCTTCGTAAAATACATCTTAGGACGAGTTTTTTATTTTAATCTGTAAGTAGTTAACCAATGGTTGATAATTATGGTCCCCTAATATCGTTTATGAGTCAATATTTAGCTTGAAAATGGTCAAATAAATAATTATTAGTAAACCATACCGCGTGTATCTGACATCGACGCACAAACGATTTCCATGGGTCCAGGGCATGATTCTGGACACCCCAGAGTTGGAATTTTTCGTCGGTTCTTTTCTCATTTTTTCAAGAGTACCACAAATAGGTATCAGCTCAACTGAGCTGATATCTATTTGTGGTAAATCGAATCTATAATAAGTCTTATTATCTACAAGCTACGATGTGAGTTAAAACGTCTTCTCGCTTGCCTTCGTAAAATACATCTTAGGACGAGATTTTTATTTTAATCTGTAGTTAACCAATGGTTGACAATTATGGTCCCCTAAATCGTTTGAGTCAATATTTAGCTTGAAAATGGTCAAATAAATAATGATTAGTAAACCATACCGCGTGTATCTGACATCGACGCACAAACGATTTCCATGGGTCCAGGGCATAATTCTGGACACCCCAGTGTTGGAATTTTTCGTCGGTTCTTTTCTCATTTTTTCAAGAGTACCACAAATAGGTATCAGCTCAACTGAGCTGATATCTATTTGTGGTTTTATTCAGATTGCTCTTTTTAGTGAAAGTAGTTAAATAATTATTTTTTTATTAAAAATCTCATTGGGTTAGGTCAGAATAACGATTATGAGCAGTCTAAAATAAAAAAACCCTTGAAAAAAATGAGAAAAAAGCCGACGAAAAATTCAAATCTCAAATCTCAAATCTCAAAATGTTTATTGCAATCCATAATGTACACATTCAGATGGTAAAAATAATAAAAAGAAACAATTATGGACCCTGTCGGGCACAGCAAAACATTAAATAATTAGGAGAGAGGAAGAGCGCTTTAAATAACTTTTATTATAAAGTAAATGTTTATCATTTCCTGACTAGTTTGTAACCATTGTATAATATTATCATTATTACCAACATATTTATTTTTGGATTAAGTTACATTTTAGTTTTATTTGCTTGGAGTTCCTGCATTGGTATTAGTTTATTTGATTTTACATACATTTTTAGATATAGTACCTATATTTTTTATTTATGAAATAGCATGTCATTTATTTATTATTATTAATAGAATAGAATGTAATTTATTTATTTATTATTAATAGAATACTACCTATGTTATTTATTTAATATTTTTAATAGATTAGAATATCATTTATTTATTATTGTCAGTCGAATAGAGTGTCATTTATTTATTTATTATTAATAGAATAGAATTTCAATTATTTATTTATCAGTAATAGAATAGAATGTTATTTGTATATTTATTATCAATAAAAAGGAATGTCATTTAATAATTATTATTAATAGAATTTAATGTCATTTATTTGTTATCATTAATATAATAGTGTCATATGTATTTATCATTATTAATAGAATAGAATTTTATTGATTTGTAATTATTAAGATAAACATATCAAAATTGTTATTATTTAAATTTATCCGTAAGGTATTCATCTACTGTGTAATAACTTTTTTTAATTAAGAATTGTTTTAACTTATTTAAAAATATACTAGTTTTATTTTCTTGCTTTATGTTTTCCGGTAATTTATTATATATTTTGATCGACATAGAATATGGACTAGAAGCATGTATTTTTAGGCGGGACGGAGGCAAATTTAGCCTGTTTTTATGGCGCAGTGAATGGCTCGTTTGAATGTCTCCCCGTGTGTTGTAGGATTCCGGGAATGTGCGGACCAGTTTACATAACTCTAGGATATAAATGCTGACCAATGTTAGTATCTTGTGTTTTTGGAAGTAAGGCTTACAACTATCTGTCTGTTTTATATTAGTGATTATTCGTATAAGCTTTTTTTGTAGGATGAATAAGGAGGGAGCGTCTGTGCTATTTCCCCATAAAACTATGCCATAGGTAAACCATGCGTGGGCATATGCGTAGTATGTAACTAGCGCGGTTTGGAGACTTGTAGTCTTTTTTATTTCACGAAGGGCATATGCAAATTTGTATAGTTTTGATTTTACCATCCTGACGTGTGATTTCCAATTAACGTTTGTGTCTATAGACAGGCCAAGAAGAGTGAATTCATGAACAACTTCTATTGTTGTGCCGTTGTAGGTGAAGGTTATATCCAATGGGGTCTTTTGACGGGGCTGGAAGGGCATTAATCTAGATTTAGAGAAATTTATTTCAAGGTTATGGTCATTCATCCAAGTAATTGATTTATTAAGTGTATTTGTTAGGTCCTCGCACAAGTCAGCATTGTTCTGGCACGAAACTAAAAGTGAAATATCGTCAGCAAACAAGACGCATGGCCCTTCTATGGTTTTTGGAAGGTCGTTTATGTAAACTAGGAAAAATAGGCATCCAATTACACTTCCTTGGGGAATAGAGGCGTAAATTTTTTTGATGCTAGACCGAATATTTTGAATTTCTTTGGTACTCTCATTATAAAATTCTATTTCGACTTGGTGTTCTCTATTTGTTAAATAGGATTTAAACCATTCATGAACTTTCCCGCGGATCCCTATACCTTGCAATTTACTTAGCAGAATGTCATATTGTACTTTATCGTACGCTTTGGTCATATCTAAGAGTAAACCTACAGCGTATTTTTTGTCATTCATTATATTTAAAACTTCCTGTATATATTTATAAACTGCTAGAACAGTGGAACGGTTTCTGCGAAATCCGTTTTGACACTCGTTAAATATGTTATATTTTTCGCAGAAGGAGTAAACTCGATTGCACATTGCTTTCTCAAAGATTTTTGAGGCAGTTGGTAAAAGTGCTATTGGACGGTAATTGCTTGGATCCGTTTTCGATTTCTTTTTGTGGATTGGCTTTATAAGAGCTTTCTTTAGGTAATCTGGGAAAACGGCGTCATCAAAAGACTGATTCACTAGCAAGTAGAATGGTAACGTAAGTTCGTTTGCACATTGTCGTATTAACATTGGTGGTAACTCGTCTATTCCATGGCTTTTTTTGTTTTTTAGGTTTTTTAATAGTGTGTTTATTTCGCCGGGGTATACTGGGCTCAGAAACATGGTGTTTTCGGTGGGGCACAGTACAGGGTCGCCTCGCGGCTTACTGCCACGTGCTTTGTTGCCACCCTCGCCGATGGACGCAAAGAAGTTATTAAAATAGTTAGCAATTTCTTTAGGTTCAGTGACATTTATATTATTAATTAGTAATTTTATGTTTTCCTTATCCCTTTTTATTTTCTTATTTGTCCTATCATTTATAATACTCCACATAGTTTTAACTTTGTTGTCTGATTTTTTTATTTTATTTATATATTGTAATTTCTTTGCTGTAATAACTGTTTTCTTTAGTGTTTTTTCATATTGTTTATAGTTCTTTATAATTAGTGGATTATTAGTTTTTAGTGTAAGTATCTTTTCAAGCCTTTTATTTCTACATGAAAGTTTGATGCCTGTAGTTAGCCAGTGCTTTTTATGGTTTGTTTTTAATTTAATTTTAATTTTAGGTATACATTGGTTTAGTATTTTTGCCAATGTGTTATT
Source organism: Ceramica pisi (assembly GCA_963859965.1). Lineage (NCBI taxonomy): Eukaryota > Metazoa > Arthropoda > Insecta > Lepidoptera > Noctuidae > Ceramica > Ceramica pisi. Next base: position 35,036,423 of record OY982527.1, on the reverse strand, counting down.
AAATGCTTCATAGTTTTCATTTATGTTTTTATTTGTTTGTATTATTTCGTTCCAATTTACTTCATTTAATTTGGATTTGAATAATTGGGTGTTTTTATTATTGTACAACCTTTTTTTGACGTACCATGTAATTCTTTTAGTTTGTTGAGACGGATTAATGTGTATGATTGTACCACAATGATCTGAGAAACCTAGCTCTTCCACTGTTGTATGCGAATTTTTATGGAAATTTGTAAAAATTAAGTCCAGGCATGTTGACGATGTTTGTGTTATTCGTGTTGGTGATTTTATTTGTTGGTCGAACCCATACTCTAGCATGAAATCTGAAAATTGATTTGTTTTAAAACTATTTTCCAAAATATTTATATTAAAGTCTCCTCCTATAATAATATCAAGTCTAAAATATTTTTTATTTATATATGTTAGAATTTGCTTTAATTGTTTATAAAATATATCTTCCTCTCTTCTATTCCAATAAATAGTTATCAATAATAGTTTTTCTGTTACAAATTCTGTTGCACATACTTCTATAACGTGTTCAATTGAAAATTCTGTGATATCACTTCTTTCTACATGCTCTATGTGTTCTTCTAGAAGGATGCAAACTCCGCCACCTGTTCGAGTTTTTAGAAATTCTAAGTCTAAGGTGTCCAGAATCATGCCCTGGACCCATGGAAATCGTTTGTGCGTCTATTTCAGATACACGCGGTATACCTACATATATTACAATAAAAATAATACATACTGCATACACTTAAAATAGAATAGAAAACTCCTAACTAAAATATGGCGACAAAAAATTCGTCCCCATCGCTGTCGACAGGAAGTGAGCCCAAAAGACTGGCGGCATTGCCACGTTGCCTCTGTCCAAGGTAAAAGCCAGGCCTTGGGTCACTCGAAGCGTCAACTAAGCGTAATATGAGTTAATAAGTAATAAAATATTGAGAAACGCATTTTTACAAAAGCAAATTTTTAACCATTAATCACAATTTTAACCATGGTTTAGTGAACCACAGACTAAAAATCTGAATTTATACTTAAACTGAAAAAAAACCTATCTCAGTTTTAATTTCCCTATTCAATGACTTTAGATACTCGTAGTTTCTTGCTTTTGGAATCAAAATCGCTTGATGTCAGGCTAGAGAAAACGTTTCAACTGTTTTTATAACTCCATAATATATTTACACATGCAGCAATATTCTTAGGCAGGCTTTCTATTTTAGAACTTTGAGTATAAGAACAGGACATTTCATCAAATGCAGATCAAAATCTCTTCGAACCGCTAACAGTTCCTGTTGACCGTTCCTGCTGTTTGACACGCAAAGTTCTGAAAATGTACGAGGTGGTATCTGGACATTTAAAATAATCTAAGTTCTACATAGACAGACTTCTTCATCTCCTTGGTGGACCGTGCCTTTACAGGTACTGAAAAATACAAATGGTAAAACGCCACAAATGAGCGTGGAAGTGTGATTCTGAGATATTGATCTAATGTTCTTCTACGTTTTCAACTAGTTTAAACTAACAACAAGACATACGCCATTGTGAAAACGATAAGAGTAGTGCTTGAAAATAAATGAAATGACGGGGTCCATATTGGCTCACCTAAAGTTCTTTACCCGAAATTGTTCTTCCTAATGATTTGTAATCCGAATGATCACTCCCTAAAATTTTTCATCCTAAAGTTTTCATTCATACTATTTGTAGTGCGATGTTCATAACACTCATGTTTCCGAAAATTATAATTAATAGTATCATTAATGTAAATATATTTAAACTACTGTTTTTTATCATAACGCTTGTAACCCTAAACATAATTACCATAATATAGAAAAATTTCGCGACCAATTACGAGGTAGCGCTCGCCGGCCGCTGCCGCGGCACCGCTCGTTACGCTCGCTCGGCTCGCGCGTAGTTGGTCACAGTTCTAACCTAACCTAACCTATGGATATCTTTGCAGGTACACTCCGCTATAAATTAAATAGAAATAAATCTAAACAAAAAAGATATGACTTTGAATAATAGTGTAAAAGATGGTTATGTTGAGAAAATATAGGAAAACAAATAAAAGTATAATAGATGTTTATTGCTACTTACATTATGAAGTTGAATGCTTCGGAATATGAACATTAGAGACAGAGTAGTTAGGAATTGTGATTGTTAGGATGAAAAATGTTAGGAAGTACATTTTCGGATTTCCAACTATCGGAGTTGAAAATTTTGGTGAACTTTGGTGCACCCGAAATGACGGCATCACAGTATTTAAGATCAGGCCCGCTTACAAAAACCATAGTTATCTTTAAACTCTGAGCTATTTGCTTACATGAAGCCACTATGCATGAAGTAGGTACTCGCTGCTGACTATTGCTGTGTTGTGCACTCGAAATTCTTGCCGAAAGGTCAAACGGTAAATAATGAATATTATTTGAGCGTTATGCGGCGTTTAAGAGAGAAAATTAGACGCAAGAGACCAGATTTCTGGAAAGAAATTTCTCGGAATTTGTACCACGATAATGCGCTTGCTTTCGCACAAGGCCATCATTGTGAAAGAATTATTGACCAAAAACTCCAAAAAATACCAAAGCAAAAACCTTATTCACCAGATGGATGTGGCTCCAGCCGACTTCTTTCGTTTTCCTAAACTTTCCACTTCGTGACACCCGTTTTAATTGGGTACAAAACATAAAGAAAATTCCTTCCAGTAATGGCATAGCTGCTATTTAAACGGCTTAAGCCAATAGTAATAATAGCAAAAACTTTATACCAGAGCACAAGTGTGGATTTCGAGACAAACACTCAAATATAGATCATGTGCTCAGGTTCACAAAACAGAAAACGAAAATTTTGTACTATTATGTTTTTAGACGCCTAGCAAGCATTTGATAAAGTGAGACATGAAGGCTTTATATACATAAACTATAGAGCCTGCTTTCGAAACAGTTTGCAGATATCCTGGAATCCTATATTCTAAAGGTCTGAACAAGATACTTTAAAATTCGAGCATGTTAGCTTTCCTCGATAAATGGGCCATTCAACACATTTTTTTTTTCGATTTGAACCAGTAGTTCCTGTGATTAGCGCATTCCAGTAAACAAACTCTTCAGGTATATAATTTATGTATACCTAGATTTGTTATTTAACCTATTAGTTACTAACTCAGAGTTAAATAAATAACGATGGTGTATGGAAACGGGCCTCAGCGTTACTAGACAACCTTCTAATCTACCAATGGAAACGATTGTCAAGAAGAAGTTTGGTATTAACAATGCTACTGAAATGTCTCGCGTGGTAGACGTTTTTGACTTCTGACAATCGTCATTTAAAGCATAATGAATGACTTTAGTCGAGCCGACGAATAAATATCAGTTTCACAATATCGATACATTGTGCGACTAATTTTTATTTGTCGTCTTGTTTTATTCCGATATGGATATGCTTACTTACTTATAGTTAAAAGGATATTTGACTAGTATCAAAAATGTAAATGTATGAATACTGATAAATGGTATTAAATTATTATGGTTTGTGAAACATAAATAAACATGGTCGGGCAACAGAGAAGTTATACACGCTTGAAGAAATTCTTCAATCATTGTCATACAAAATTTCATTTGCAATATGGCGGGACTTGTCAGTGACGTCACACGCCGTCTCAGTTTATTACAGATTTTAGAATGCTGTTCACACCGCCTTTTTTGAGCTCTTTTAGCTACCTATGTAGGTATTATTTGCCTCTTGTCTGCTCTCTAGGCTTTAGGAATTGTAATAAAAATCCAGTCAAGTACCTACCCTATTTGGGCAGAAAATTTTCCAGTCTTATTCAAAAAAAATTCAAATAGGTTTATAACTTTCATTCGTTAATATGCTCAATAAGTCCCAATCACTACAATATTATAAAACAAAGTCCTCCGCCGCGACTGTCAGTCCGCGATAAACTCAAAAACGACTGCACTAATATTCATGCTGTTTTCTCCAATGGAAAGAGCAGTTCTCAAAGGTTTTATTTTATAATAGGTCAAGCAGGCGAAGCCGCGGGCATTAATTATAAGGTTCTTTATTCCTAAACATTTGATAAACTTTTTTAAAACTAAATTTATATTATGAGATATTTTAGCGTTAATAATATGATGTCGTTCTGACGAATCCACAGTAAATATTGCTCTTTCAAAAAAAATTGACAACAATATTGTGGCATATTTAGTTACTGGTGTATATTATATGATGTCGTTCTGACGAATCCATACCAAATATTGCTCTTTCAAAAAAGTTTGACAACAATTCTGTGGCATATATAATTACTGGTGGTGGTGTATCAATGAATAATGGAGACACAAATGAGTAGACTAAATAAAAAGAAGCGAAAGTTGGATGGAGGAAGAACAGTTTAGTACAATAATTCATAATCTTTCTTCGAACACAATAATCGTACAGAAATAGTAATAGGTAGGTATTCATACGTAGAAGTAGTTACGGTATTTTTAACCGAATTCCCAAAAAGGAGGAGGTTCTCAATACGGTTGTATTCTTTTTTATGTTTGTTACCAAACCGTCAATTATGTTACCTCACTAACCTTACTCCGTCAATTTTATTATGAATCGATTTGATAAGTTCTTGTTTTATCTGAAAGGATATACTTGCATATTGGTCCCATTTAAATTTTATCAAAATCGGTTACGAAGTTTGGATTTTTAAATCGAAATACCTAGCTGGAATTCGTTTATTTGGATGATGGTTTTTGTCATCCAAGTAATCGAAATTGCGTATTTTGCTTTTCTGCGATCTTGCAGTGGTGTTGTTAGGTGTGGGCATAGAGCAACACAGGCCACCGGCGTGTTGCTCTATGGGTGTGGGGGTCCCACTAAAAAGTGAAAAATAAAAAACTTTTTACAAAAAAATACAACCGTCTTCCAAATAAAATAAAAAACACTACAAAGTAAAAAATAACTTTAATTTCGGAAGTCGGTGTTTTTGTTATTTTCTTCGTATTTTGACACCGACTTCCGAAATTAAAGTTATTTTTTACTTTGTAGTGTTTTTTTTATGCGGAAGTCGGTTGTATTTATTTAATTTTGTGTTTATATCTGTTCCCATACCATCTATTGATGGATTTGGAAGGGAATGATAATAATACGGAAACGAATACCAACTTCAATAAACTGGCACCATATGTGGATTCGTAATGCAGTCATCCATTTATTATTCAAGTTTAATGGAAGACTTACAGCTAAAACGTAGGTACAGTCGAGTCGGTCTATTCTGTTGACATCTAACCGTGTTCATTTAGGAGTGAACGACAAGTGAGCTGTCATTTCATCTTGTTTGTATGGTTTGATAGCTCACTTCGTGATCACTTCACCCATGTCTTCACTTCGACATGTTTACAGAATAGGGAATATGCATAAATTTTTTTTATTTGCAAAATGAAATACTTTTTAGCTCTAAAAAACAATCATAAAATTGTTTTTTTAATATCTTCATCACTGATGTAGTTATAAAGCTTCAAAGATTACAATTAGAAAGAGAAGTCTGATATGAAATTTGACGTCAGATTCCATGACGCCTATACAGATGCCACAAATTACAGCGTTTTCGCGAGAGGGACAGATGTATTTGTTTAAAATAATGACTTGTTTGTTTTTCGAGTGACTTTGATTCTATTTTCACTGTTAGTATTACAATTTTTTATATTTTTAGATAAACTGTGTAAATGATAAATATTTTTTTCATGCATATTCCCTATTGCACTGCTGGTCAAGATCAGACTGCCAGCCAATTACAAGTCTCATCTCCAAAATACAGGAATGCAGACAAGTTCAATGGATATTCACACCAAGTTACTAAGTAATGAATACTTATACTTATCAATAATAATATGCCTTTATAAGGTTATAAGGTTACCTTCTGTGTAAAATGTAATCAAATACATTAATATTTTTAGTTTTAACAGTTAGTATGTGCAAAGGCCACGTCCTTTGCACAATTAAAATCCCAATGGAGCAATTTAAATACCCAAAAAAAACTGAAGGGAACTTTGGCTTCAGAATGAGTAATTTTAACGATAGTATTACCTATATATGTACTATCGAATAAAGTGGATTGGTGGTGGCCTACCATCATAGAAAGACTGAAAATGGTGATAATACAGCTTCTTCAAATCAAATCAAATCACTTTGGCTTTTCAGCAATCAAATCACTTTGGCACAATTCTTGGCTACCAAACGAATTTGTCGGAACATGGATCCGACGAATGCCATCGGCTTATTTTTTCTTACTCTTGTTTTTTAGATACATATTACACGCAAAAATACACTAGCTATTCCCCGCGGCTTCACTCCCGTCAACTGCAACTTACCTTCTTTTTTATTATTATTTTATACAAAAAATTCATTCAAATTGGTCCAGCCGTTTAGAAGGACTTCAGTGTCATACACACGTACAGTAAAATGATATATATATAAAAGAAGATGAACATGACAGGACTGCTTATTTACAAAGGCGGCTATATAGCGTGCAAAGCTTGTATGATCTTTCTGTGTGCGAACACAATTTTTTTCATAAAAAGGAGTTTATATAAGTTTACTAGCTGTCCCGCGCAACTTCGTCTGCGTCACATTTTCCGCTCCTAAATAATATTGCAACAAAAAATTGAGATTTAAACTATCCTATCTCTCAAGTTGGATCGAACTGCACATGGTGTGCGAATTTTATTATAATCGGTTGAGTGGTTTAGGAGTCCATTGAGGACAAACATTGTGACACGAGATTTATATATATTAAGATATTTAACAAATAAAAAACTTTACAGCGTTTTAAAATAACCTCAAATTCGCGCGGGACGTAAACTCGGCGATATTACTACTCCATTAAAGGAAGGGGCCATCCTTCTTTAAATTATGAAGTATTTGATAAACTTTTAATTTAGGATGTTTATGAATTTTTTTTTTTATAAGATTTTCCTTATAAACCTCTTCTAAGTTTTTATGAATAAGACTGTTAAACTCAAACTAATGGAAAAAATAAATAGAGGGCCAAAGTGACATACTATCAGTGATAAATATTCTCAAAAGTCTATAACGTATGGGATTGACATGCTCAATCGATTTTTATCCTTAATAAGCTATATAATCAGGGTGCAAAGTTCTCGTTATCTGGATATCACGTGGTATCTCGAGGTATCCAGATTACAACCCTGGTATCTCGTGGATATCACATGTCTTCGAATGCTTTAGTCCTGAGATATCCAGACTTTTTCAAGGTATTTTCTTCACCCTTTTGAGAGCAGTAGCAATCAAATAAACTACAAGGAGTAAAATATCGAACTCACGTTTAATTTATAAGCAAAAGCCGTAAATAATGCTTTTGCTCTTGTGTGAATATAATGGTGTCAGTCGTGCTCCTGTGTTTGCGCACACACTTGTGCGCTATATTATGTAGCGCGCCGATGGCTAGTCTCGGTTGAGATTAGTCGCCATGGCCGAAATCGATCAGGAGAATCGAGGAGGAGGTATTTATGGTAATTATGATATTTATACTAATTATGGTATTCTGTAGTCATCTTCAAAGTGTTAGCTTCAAAGCAGTGCGTCTCGTCCGTATTTGACTACGTTAGAGGTTTCTATGACTTTTCGAGGTTGGTCCAATTCAGTCCAGGACAAAAGTGACATTCTATCAGAGAAACGATTGTCAAAAATACCATGCTTAATTCATAATATTTATTCATGCGTCACTGAAGTGTCACGTGGCGAGTCCGGTCTTCATTTTCTCATTCCCAGTTTGATACAAATTTCGTTTGAATGTTTTCAGTCATCCGTGTTCTGTAGTTTTCTTCAAAGTGTTAGCTTCAAAGCAGTGCGTCTCTTCAAACAATCTTTGACTGACTTCATAAAAACTGAAGTGCGTCACTGAAGTGTCACGTGGCGAATCCGGTCTTCATTTTCTCATTCCCAGTTTGATATAATTTCCTTTGAATGTTTTCAGTCTTCATCTTTTTGTAAGTGGTTCTTGTTTTTACTATTTTTTAATTTTTCATACAATTTATTGTTAATTTTATTTTATACTTTTTTTTTTTTGTAAACTTTAATATTTTTTGTTACTATTTTTTTATATTATTTACAGTTTTAGTGTCTAATATTATTATTTTGTTTTTTAAATTTATTTTCTCAGGCTAGTGCCTGGTATTTGCTAGAATCACAAGGGGGGGAACCAAGGCGAGATCCTAGTTATTAGTTTGTGATGGCAAATTACTTTGCACTGCAGTAAGATTGTTATCCAAGTCTAGTTGTCTCGGCGGATAGCAACTTGTTTCTGATAATTACCCTTCTTTGGTGTGCAATTCTTTGTTCGGTTACATTAATATCTGGGTATTTAATTTAAAGTTTTAGAATAATAGGGAATATGCATGCCATTTTTTTATTTGCAAAATGAATAATAGTTTTTAGCTCTAGAAAACAAGTATGAAATTATTTTTGTAATACCTTCATCTGCGATGAAGTTACAAAACTTAAAAGATTACATTTAGAAAGAGAAGTCCGATATGAACTTTGACGTCAAATTCCATGACGCCTATACAGCTGCCATATAAAACAGCGTTTTCGTGAGAGGAACAGATATATTTGTTTAAAATAGTCATATCTCCTTTATTTTTCGAGCAGTTTTGATTCTATTTTCACTGTTAGTATTATATTTCTGTATATTTTTAGATAGAATGTGTAGATAATAAATATTTTTTTCATGTATATTCCCTATTGTGTGCAGTATATAGTTCTGTCCTCATCAAATGTAACATGAAAATAAGTGCGCATGATGAATATGTTCATATCTTCAGTCCATTTCATGCGTACTCTGGGCTTTCCCGCTTTGGTGGTCGCAGGCTGAGTAGCTGACGCCGCCTGCGAAACATCCAAGGCGGATGTAACTGCTATACTATCGTCCCTAATGTCTAGTCTGTCCGTCAGTACGGCTGTAGTATTTTTATCGGGGAGAACCCGCCTGCTCAGTCCCCCACCGCCGATGGGTCGTATGCTGTGACACCCAGCATCGGCCCCAGGTGCGCCCCGACGATTGCCCTCGGATAGCGGTCCTATACATTTACTCTTTGACCTAGTCTCCATGTTAAATGGGTTTCCAGAGCCACGTTAGCCACGCCAGTAATCTCTCATTCGTATGTCCGCCCCCCGCCTGATTAGATGGTCAATCAGGACGTGTGGTTGTTTAGGTTATATTATTATTATTATTCCATTTATTTATTTTTTTGTACATATATTTTTCATTTTTTAATATTTCTATAAAACTAGTTAAAAAAAACATTTTGTTATTATTAATATTGAACTTCTAATTAGTAACATTGCACACTTGCATCCGAAAGTGACAGATTACTGTATTTTATTATTGAATCTATGTTCTCTTTCAATATACTTTTAAGCGTTGGTTTACAGCCTATTTTATGCTTGAAAAATATTTTCAATATCCTGAACAGTAAATTAAATAATCCAATAGAATGTAATATTTACAAAATATTACAAATCATCGCCTGGAAACGGAACCATGAATTAGATTCTTTAATTTTTTAAGCTTTAAAACTAGCTTTTAATGAGATGCCATATTGCCATGAATTTAGAACAAGGAGCACTTCGTTGTTCAGGCATGCTGACCAACACGTATCTCACCACGGCAAGAGCTTCTGTAGGTATCATTGTTCGCCGATACTTATGTAATTTTACATCAAACAGTATCAAAGCAAACTCTTTATCTTATATAATAGTTACTTAGTATAATGCATTATAGTTCCAGTGTTTGAAATTAATTTAGTATAATTTAATATAATATTTTTTCCACACTCGAAGGTTCTGGAAATAACTGTCGGACTATATAAGGTGCGCATCGCAAGCGACTGAGTCAGTGTCCGGTTAAGTAGCTACAACTTTCTAGGGTTCGTGTTCGTACGCTGCGAGTGGCCATTCAGTATTAAATTGGTGACACAAGCGATAACTTCGGAAGCGATCTTCAACTGCGAATTAAGTGAAGTGTTCAGTGGTTGATTGTGTTATAATTAGTGTGTTTAAAGTGATAATAAGTGTTATAAATTAAAGTGTCATTTTCGGTTGTTTATTCGGCTGTTTTAATTGTCATGAACCCCAATCTTGTAACAATTGGTGTCACAAGAGTGGATAATCATGCTGATTCTGCCAAAGGACGACACGGAGGGTATCCGTACCCGTAGTCAACGCCAGCAGGAGACGAATTAGAGGTGTTTTGGTGGAGCAACGCCGCAGTCAGAAGACCAGACATCGACCATCGAGGCTGGCTCGTCCACAGCAGTCCGGCATCACCAACAACAGACTTAGCTGCTCTGATAATGATGGTGCTGGAACAGGCCCACCGATAGGAGGAGCAGGCTCGCCAACAGGACGAGCTAGCAACTTTCAAGTTGTAATATCGCCTTTCGGGAGCTGAAGGACCGTCTGTGCAAAACACCTATTTTGGGGTATCCTTATACCGACAAGGAATTTATAGTTGACACAGGCGCAAGTAATATCGGACTTGGCGGTGTATTATCACAACGGAATGGCGATCAAGAGGTTGTGATTGTGTACTTCAGCAAGTCGTTGTCGAAACCAGAGAGGAATGAATTCTCGTCTCGTGACACATTTGTCACGAGACGAGAATTGCTTAAGATAAGATAATATGCTTGCTGTGATAAAGTCAGTACAACATTTTAGCAAATATCTGCTGGGCCGGAAATTTGCTGACCATGTTGCGCTGCAATCGCTATTGCAGTTTAAAGAAGGACAAATTGTGGGATGAATTGAACTACTGCATGAATACGACTTTGTGATCGAACATCGCAGCGGGAAATCTCATGGCAAGCAGATGCATTGTCAAGAGGACTTTGCCCTGAAGACTGCAAGCATGTACTGTGTACTAGGCAAGACGGTAAAGAAGTTGTACCTTTAAGGATGCTCAAGACAGATCTCAGCAACGAGTGGAAGGAAAGCTTACAACGTGCACAGCAAGAAGATTCGGACGTCAAGCCGATTCTGGACTGGATAAAGGCCAGTGCTCCTAACCCTACGTAGTGTGACGTCTCAGCGATGAGTTCGATCACAAAAAGCTATTGGGTCCATTGGAGCATGGAGTCCTAAAGCATAAGTACTGTATGTTCTCCAGCTGTACCATGATGATATGTCTGATGTCGAGGACTGGGCTCGCAAATGTACAAGTTGTGCCGCTGTAAAAGGACCTCAGACTGTAGCAGAGGTGCATTGAAATTGTACAATATTGGTGCACCATGGGTAAGGATGGCCCTGGATGTTGCAGGACCGTTTCCAGAAAGTGAAAGTGGTCAATCAAGTATTTCATGGTTGCAATGGATTACTTCACCAAGTAGCCAGAAGTCTTCGCCATTCCATATCAAGAAGCTGCAATAGTTGCAAATAAACAGGTTCATGAAGTCTACTGTCGTTCCGGAGTACCCTTGGAGATACATAGCGACCAAGGAAGGAATTTTGAGTCACAAATATTCCAGGAAACTTGCCGAGTAAAGGGTACTCATAAAACGAGAACAACTTCTTACCACTCACAATCGGATGGAATGGTTTCAAAAAAGTCATATTCAAACGTCATGACTGGGACAAGCATATACAACAGTTTTTGCTATTATACCGAAGTGCTCTCCACGAAAGCACATCTTTGATATCAGCTTTCACAAACTTTGCTAGAGAATTACGGCTGCCTGCAGACATGGTCACCGGAATACCACTTGGTGCCCCACGCAGTATAACCGATTATGCATATGACTTGCGGAACAAAATGAATGACATTTATGAGCGCGTCAGACCTTCGGGCCAGCAAATGTCCGAAAAGATGAAGACTCGTTAGACCGCAAAGTGAACAATAAAGGTTTCTACGACAAATCACTAGTATGGTTGCACATGCCAGCTCGCAGTAAAGGGAAAACTCCTAAGCTTCAGGCTAAATAGGACGGGCCGTATCGGATTGTGATAAAAATCAATGACGTGACTACCGTATCCAGAAAGGTACAAAAAGTACTCCTAAGATCGTCCATGTGGTCGATCGAATGGTGCGTTATTATGAGACCGATAATATTCGGGACGAGCATATCTTAGGAGGGGACAGTGTTACGCGCCAGAATGAATACCGGGTACACCACGTACTACTAACGCCATCTAGTATCGAATAGCGGAATTAGTTGAGTAACGAACTTTCTACTTTTCTTGGGTAGAAAATTCTTGACTCTTTGACACCTGTTCAGTCGGGACCGGTATGTACCCGACCTTTCTAATTTATCCATACTCGAAGGTTCTGGAAATAACTGTCGGACTATATAAGGTGCGCATCGCACGCGACTGAGTCAGCCCCCACCCTGTCCGAGCAGGCGTACCGCAAGGCAGCGTGCTCTCCCCCCTTATTTTTACGCTATTCACTAGCGATATTTCCACCAACCGAAAGTCGCAGTTAGCACATTTCGCGGTTGACACGGCCATTTACTTCTCTGGAAAGAATAGTAAAGCCATAGCTCGTATCCTCCAAAAGTCCGCCAACGCCCTAGGCGCATGGTTTCGGAAATGGAGATTCGAGGTCAACCCCGAAAAAAGCCAGGCGGTCTTGTTCTACAAGCCGCGAGCTAGGGCCCCCCCGTCTCGCGGTCCGATCACGATGTTCGGTAAGCCGATCCCTTGGGAGAAGCGAGCCAAATATCTAGGTATGATCCTCGACCAAAAACTATCGTTCGGTGAGCACATAAAGTCGGTACGTTCGCGTGCCGCTTTCGCTCTCGGTAGGCTCCACTCTATGCTGAATGCACGCAGCAAACTTTCCCTTAAATGCAAACTGCGCATTTACATCACGTGCATCCACCCGATCATGACTTATGCGTGTGCCACTTTCGCGCACGCAAAGTCGCATCATATCCATAGGATGCAAGCCCTCCAGAATCGTTTTCTCCGTAAGGCCACGGGTGCCCCCTGGTTCGTTCGGAACGATCGTCTCCACATAGATCTTAAAATCCCGACTATTCAGCAATTCATGAAACGCCTTACAAAGCGTTTCATTGAAACTGCTGAAAAGCACTCCCACCCCCTTATCGCATCGGCCGCCCGATACGCTCCCTCCTCTATTAGTAGGATTCGCCGCCCCCGCCACACCCTCGTCGAACCAGACGACCCCATCACCCTGTTTCAAGAGAGCTGTAGGGAAACCAGTACTCTCTGTAAACACACACACAGACCGCCGCGGACCGCCATTTTCCGGCCTCGCCGTCAAGGCCCATCGCGACGAGCCAGTTATGATATTACTCCCCGTCTTTTGCAAAACGAGCCAGCCCGCGAAGCTGAGCCAGTAGTTTTAAACTCCCTAAATAATGGAATCATGACCCAGCCAGTCCCTTGCTGTCCTCCCCATAACGATGCCGCTGAGCCGAGACCCGTACCCCACAGGGGGTGCCCCCAGCGAGCGGAGTTGTAGTTTTTAGTTTTTGTTGCCTTGGCTGGGGGCCTTAAAGTCATTTGAGGCCACCACAGGTTAGCCCGGTTCAGCAGTCTCCGTCCCTCAGAGGGGGTGAACTGCGAGTGGTCCGTCCGAAAAAAAAAAAGCGACTGAGTCAGTATTGAATTTGGCGACACAAGCGATAACTTCAGAAGCGATCTTCAACTGCGAATTAAGTGAAGTGAAGTGTTCAGTAGCGCGATTGTGTCTTGTAATTAGTGCTTTTTAAGTGATAGTGATTTAGATTAAAATGCCAGTTTTGGTTGTTTAATCGACTTCATTATAATATTATCGTTATTCACCTCAGCGTCGAAGGCTGGCTCTTCGTTATTCTCCTCCTCCTCCGGGAGATCCTCTTCATCGTCATTGGACTCTTCCTCCCACTCTCCTTCCCAGTCTTCATATATCTCATTAAAATCATCCTGTATTTCAACTTCTTCCAGCCCTTCTATATCTCCGAAATCATTACGAAGGAATCCAATCATATTATTTGGTTCCCATATTTCCTCTTCATTTCTATATTGAACTGGAAAAATAATACTTTGACAACCATATTATTGGATAATGAAACTTCAGATTAGGGAAAGAACATGATTCCTTCCTTAATCTAAGGTAGGTAACAGCTTGAAGTTAATGAAAGACGTACTTCAGATATATCGTAATCTTATTATGCATACCCACATTCATCGCTAAATAAACTATTTCTGATTAAAAGATACCATAAAATAGCCCTAAAGGTATAGCTAGGTTGTCTGCGGTTTTTGTTACTGAGTAATTTACAAACAACACACAGCCGAAACGACTGGTCGTAGAAAGCAGACACTTAACATGTAGGTATAGGCTCTTTCAAGAACAAGATTTCCTACGAAAACGGGAAAAAATAGTAGATGCACGTACGAAGTCGCAGGAACAACCTATTACTAGTATAATCTAGCCTGGTATTCTATTGCAATGTTGTAACAGCATGCTCAAAATTTTACACCAACGTGCGGCGGAGTGTACCTGGTCTGAAGAAAAGGCTTAGGTATGTGTGACTTTAAAAACAACTATATAAAATTAATACCCCACTTCTGTAGTTTCTATATTGATAAATGGTTTTAATGGATTGTTTAAAAGTTTCAAGCTGAAAACATAAAAATAGTTTGAGACATGTTATAACATTTTTGGTCCAGTTATTTGGTACTTACCTTCTCACGCCAAGGATGAAACATCGAGATGAACATTGAGCAAAATATTGAATATGATTGAACAAAAGAAGACATAAGTTACTTTAAATTTAAAGCTAACACCAATTAATTCAATTTCGGGATTATCACGGGTCGATTTGCTAGGCATTTTACGCCTGATAAAAAACAATCGAGCGTTCTGATATCGCTGCAAGAGTAATATCAGGTTTGTACCCCGTAGCTTTTAGTTCTTTTGAAGAAACTTTCTCCACTCAACTTGACTCGGTCACCTTGGCACCTCGCTTAGTGCCAATAAAATATAAGTATCACTTTTCTTGAGGAAGATGAGGTAAAATCGAGTGCAGGTGACTTAGAATAAAGGAGCTAATTTTGCAGGCACAAAGCAGTTTGACAATAATCGACCCGTGATAAGCTTAGGCCTCCCACAAGGTGGACCGACGACCTGATGAAGGTCGCGGGTAGCCGATGGATGCGAGACCCACAGGACCGGTCTTTGTGGCGACGCTCGGGGGAGGCCTTTGTCCAGCAGTGGACCCCTTTCGGCTGATATGATGATGATAAGCTTACTGAACAGGCCAGGCCTGTCTGAGGTAGTCAATGTTAGAGCATTATCTACAGTTCAATATTTTAGTTTTGTATTTATGTCAAAAAGAGATATAGGTTTTGGGAGTTGGAATGAATCGGATGAAGGAGACATAGTTGTAAAAAGGAAAGAGACAGATAATGGAAAGTAGTTACGTTTAAAGAAGGGAGAGATCGCCATTAATACTACAATATCCACGGATTCTTATTTTTCTGCAAAATAAATGAAGTGCTGAAGTTCCAAATTTCATCAAAATAACTTCAGCCATTTTTTCGTGATTGACGAACAAACATCCAAACATACAAACTTTCACATTTATAATATTAGTAGGATGTAAATGAAATAGTTAGATTACATTAGTTAGATGATATTATCTATTGCTTTGATATTTAATTTTTTATTTCGAATCCATGTATTGACATTGTGATTAATCATTTTTTTAAGTTTTAATTAATTCCTAACGTGTATAAATTATTCTTTACTTTGCAATATTTTCTAATTGTATTTTACTTTTAGTTTAATAAGTTTATGTTTAAAACTAGCTGACCGGGCAAACGTGTTGCAAAATAAAAATAAAATAAACACTACACCTATTTTCAGAGCTACTAAGTGTACACAAAAAAAAAACACTCGATCAAGCCGTATCGGCGGAGTTCGATAGCAAACACCGTGACACGAGAATTATTTTTATAGGTAAGATCACAGCGAAGTTGTGACGATCTGGTGCCCTAAATAAATTTCAAAATCTGGGATAGCTATTTGGACAAACGCTCCCTATATGTCACGAGGTCTACAATAAATGACAATCGTTAGCACTGATAAAATACAGACAGGTTTATAGAATGGATGTGGCCAGAAACCACATACCTAAGGTTTCGAAGAAGTAGAAGAGGACTATAGTCAAATATCTAAATAAGATCAATGCTTCTAACATCAACCGTTACGAAAACAGATTCTCTTAGCTACTTAATAAAAAATCTTACTAAGTTGTTGCGGCAGGTCAGAGTTGCTTTCCTCACGATCACAGCTAGCACTGTCAGCCTGGGTGGTTTCCGATGACCCATCGAGACTCTCGTGGGTGATCTCCGAACCACTGCTGGTTGAAGGCTTCTCCTCTTGTAGGTACATTTTGAAAAAATGAAAATAAATACCTGGAAAAAAAGAAAATGGATTTGAAGATTACGGTAAGATATTTCAGATAACTAGGCTTTGTGACACCCAAAGGGCAAACCAAAGGGAATAACACTTGTGGGCGAATCAAGGTGGCCAATATAGCTAATAGAATCGCCTAATTTAAGAGTGAGGGGACAGGGCACATTGCTCGCATATCAGACAGTCGGTCGCGTCACTAAGTTCTGGAGTGGCGTCCATGTGTCGGAAGACGAACTATTAGAAGGCCTCCCACAAGGTGGACCAATGATCTGGTGAAGGCCACTGGAGTCAGCTGGATGCGAGACGCACAAGACCGGTCGATGTGACCTAAGCCCAGCCTAAGCCCAAGAGTGGACGTCTTTTGACTGACATGATGATGATGTAGACAGAGAGGCATTCGCTTCATTGAAAATGCTGGTGGTGGTGGTATAAAATACTGGTGGTGGTGGTATAAAATACTGGCGGTGGTGGTATAAAATACTGGTGGTGGTTGTATAAAATACTGGTGGTGGTCGTATAAAATACTGGTGGTGGTGGTATAAAAGCTGCTTCCGGTTATATTAGAAGCCGACCCCAATCATCATCTTCCTGCCCTTATCCCATGTTACTTGGGGTCGACACAACACTTTTTTTTCCCTCACAAGCCGAACCTAATTTGGTCGAGAAATGGCTAGTTCAAAGTCAAGTCAAAATGTTTTTTAAATTAGACCATTAAAATTAAAGTTAAATGACCACATCTGCGACTGCTGCGGAGCGTGCGCGCCTGCTGGCTGTCAATGGGATTCGGGATTCTGCCTTCACACACTACCATCGTCGAACATAGCCACCTTGTTCGACGATACTACTTTCCGCCTCGCTGCTTCCCTACGTCTTGGCGCTCCTTGTTGTTCTCCTCATCGCTGCCACTGTGTCGAAGTTGTCAACAGCCTCGGACACCACGGCCTGTCATGCAGCCGTAGCGCGCGTACGACACGCGAACATTAATGACATCATCCGACGAGCTCTTGCAGCCGTCGGCGTTCCGGCTGTTTAGAACTCAATGGCCTGGCACGTGACGATGGCAAGAGCCGGACGGCATGTCGTTATTTCCTTTGAAGATGGGTAGGCCTTTAGTGTGGGACGCTACCTGCGTCGATATTCTTACGCCATCCCATCTTCCTAGCTCTTCGTGCTGTGCTGGCGCTGCCGCCGCGGCTGCTGAGAACCTCAACCTCGTTGAAAATTATATTTTCGAGTCGTTTGGGGTTGAAACTCTCGGGTCGTGGGGTCCGAGTGCCCATAACTTGTTTAAAGATCTGTCAAGACGCGTAGTTGACACTTCGCGTGATCCAAGGGCTGGCTTTTACCTCGGCCAAAGAATACGCATTGCCATACAACGTTAGTTTTATTTTTAGTTAGTTATGAGATTTTTAATTTATTTAATTGTATATACATGTAGTCTGAAATAAACTATGATTCAGATTAAATCAACATAAAAGAAAGGTTCCGACGAATTGAGAACCTCCTCCTTTCTGAAATAGGTTAAAAATTTAACTGGTGCAAATGGTTCCGCGGTTGGTGATTTGCTCGCGAGTTGACTCGCACTTGATCAGATTTTTTTTATCTATTTTGTTAATATACATGTGCCAACCAGTTTGATTTAGTCTACACTCTTGATAATCCTATGGAGCAGGACCAGCATGTTCTTAAAAATGGACAGATGGCACTGCGTTCAAGTTAACATTGGCTCCGTGTTTTAAATTACAAAAAAAAAATGTACAAGAGATATTCCCAGTTTTCGGTATAAACCTTTACTATAGTGCGTATCCCTTGAGATACAGTATTACAGGCAAACAAAATTAGCACGAATTAAAGTAAAGAGAAGTGATATCGTCTAAAAAATCTATAATTATTTACCTATATAAAAATAAATCCCTGTTTCCATTGGTCATCACAACACGCGTGAACGGCTTGACCGATTTCGCTAATTCTTGTTTGTTGTATTTCTTATTGTCAGGAGAAGGTTCTTATGAAATTTAAAAAAAATAAAGAAAGTTGCCAGTTGACGGAAGCGAAGGCGCGTGAGACGGCTAGTCTATACATAATTATAATAAAACAGTAGTTACTTTAAATACTGTACTTACATTAAAGAAAAATACCAAAAATCGAGTAGGGGTTCTAAAAAAACGCGAACACAAAAAGAGCATTTTTATGATTTTTGTTTGTCTGTCTGTCTGTCTGTACGCGATAATCTCCGAAAACACTGACTTTAAAGTTAGATTATGCTTATTTCTGAGCAACATAATTATAGGCTTTGTTTGATTACAATTGGTGGCCGGAAAAAAAGATAGGGACATTTAAAGATTTTAAATTTACGACAAGTTTTGAATCAACGTTTTTCGACAAGTTTTGTACAATTTTCAATTACTCGTTCAGTTTAGCATGAAACTAGCTTATTTAATTAAACATTCTTAGAAATTGTTATCATCACGCTTTATCTTCGAGGAGCTAAGCAGTCAATAACCATAACATAATTATTATAAGATCAGCTATTAAAAATCTAACGTCAACTGAATTCATAGACCTGGTGGTACAATGACTGCCTTCCGAGTGATTTGGTGTAAGTTTGAACCCCGGTAATTGAACCGATTTTTTTATTATTGTTGAATAATTTCTTACTTTTTATGTCCTGCTCTAATATTTTCTTTGGCCGCGACTTCATTTACCTATATGTTTACAAATGTGTGGCAGTGAATGTGCCAAAGTGCACATTAGTAGGATAATTAACAGAACCTATTTTTAACCGACTTCCCAAAAAGGAGAAGGTTCTCAATTCAGTTAAAAAAAAAAATGTTTTTTACCTCATAACTTCATCAATTATGAACCAATTTTAAAAATTCTGTTCTATCTGATAGGATATACTTGCAGATTGCTCCCATTTAAATTTTATCAAAATTGGTTACGAAGTTTGGATTTTAAATCGAAATAGCTGCAATTCGTTTACTTGGATGATGATTTTTTGTCATCAAAGTAATCGAAATTCCGTATTTTGCTTTTCTGCGATTTTTCAGTGGTGTTGTTAGGTGCGGGGTACCACTAAAAAGTGAAAAATAAAAAACTTTTTACAAAAAAATACAACCGACTTCCAAATAAAAAAAACTACAAAGCAAAAAATAACTTTAATTTCGGAAGTCGGTGTCAAAATACGAAGAAACTAACAAAAACAGCAGTAGCGTGTGGGGTCCCATCGAAGAGACACAAAAACATTTGAATTAGCTCGGTTAATCGGATGTTCAGTGTTTATCCGACTTTTTCAAAAAGGAAGAGGTCCTATGTTCGGGTGTTTTATTTTTTGGGACAAGCCCACCACTCATTCCCAACCACTGCAACTCCTGAAAGCCAGAATCAACAGTGGTGACCACCAGAAAAACGCCGAGCTAATGAAGCCTGACGAGTTCCGGAGAAACAAAAAATACAAAATACAAATACAAATTGTTTTTATTGGGAACAACATAAGGAACCAATTCTGTTAGTACAACTTACACACTAAGGTTAGTAAAACAAGTTTAAAAATAACTAATGAGTCATGTACTTACGAGGCACTTCATGCGGACAATGACTTCTCATGAAATGCCTCAGCACAGGAGCTTTCGGGCTTTTTTCGGGCTTTCGGGCTTTCGAAACGATTTAACTGTCATAGAACTTATAAATTATAGAATTGTAATTGTGTGTATATATAAAGTACCAAATCCAAGTAATTTTGATGATTTATGAGTAGATTAGAGGAAATATTACGTGTTCTGATGAAAAAAACATTTTAAAATATTGTACTGGCGGGTGATTTTAATATAGATACTTATATTGAAAAAAAAAAAACAAACAATCTCTGGAATTTGAAAATGTATTACTGAATGTTAAATAAAATTATCTATACGTCAAGCTACTCGTTTAAAGAGTAAGATATGCATCGAAAATTTTGCGCATAATTTTAATAAGAGTGTCGTAAAGCTATAGTTTTGGAACTGGCTTTGACTGACCATACGGCACAACCACTCAATTGTCCGATTAGCACCGCAAGCAATAAAAATCATGGGCGGACCACTAGACGAGACTACAGCAGAGCGAACATAGAAAAATTTAAATCCTACCTCAATAGTCTATCATTTGCTGAAGTATATGAAGCTAAACCAATGCCAAAAAATTCTATTCTATAATATTCTATATAAACAATGCTTTCCTGAAACCCGCATCACTGTAAAAATGCAAAGAAGGCTTAGTTGGGTCTCTCAAGGTAATATGTAGCAAACAAAACGTCACTTATTATGGCAATAGTATAGGCAAAGACCTACCGAAATTATTAAAAATAAATTTTAGAGTTATTCAAAATTGTTAAAAAAATATTTAACTCAACGCGCACAAAATATACATAAAATTAAAAGATCAAATAATTATAGATCTAAGATTACTCGGTAAATGATAAATCAATCAAAACTGATCACACTAAAAAACACTATAGACAAAATTCGGTATAATAATGAAACTATAACTGACCCCAAAATTATTGCAAATATATTTAACAATTACTTTGTACACAAAATTAAACTTGTGAATAGCGCGGAAACCATAGTCACTAAACATATTATTTTAGCCAGAAAAGACTCAATATTCATGGCCCCAAGTCTAGGACTTGATGTATCACTTGGGTGATTAGACTGAAAACACTGTAAAAATAATATTATTTCGTGTTAACTAATTAATAAATGTTTAAAAAAAAGGATAGCTAGAGTCATAAATATAAGGATTACGAATTTCTGTTAGTCAGTTGTTTCACTGCAAAATCACTAAACTAGTTCCTGCTGTCACCTAACGGACGGTTTTGAAATCACCACCTAACCCGGGGAGTATTTTCTTTTTAATTATTACTCTTAATATTTAAATAAGTAATTAATTAGTATTACAACAATCGCCAATAAACGTTTTCACAGCTCCTCCCAGTGTCATATAACCCTGTTATTGTACTGGTCATGAATGTTTTTGCACATTTTATTTTCATAATATTAATATCAAGTAACGTAACAAATATAACTATCCCTACCATATATTATAATAAGTTTAATAGTCATAGTTTACCAGCTGCACATAAAAAATTTATTAAAAAAACCGAAATACTAGTACCCTCAAAATTAATTTGTGTTTTTCTCTTTAACTGAATTCTAGTCTCAATTTGACAATGCATATTTAAAATTAAGTCATAACAATCCATAATTGAGAAATCACATCCATCTTTACTTTAATTTCTTCTTTATTTTGTTAATTTTATTTGTTTTTAAACTTAAAATTAGCCCTTCAACTAAGATACTTTCTACCTAACTACTATATCTCCTTGTTTTTTCATAAACGTAGCTATCTCTTTTCACATTCCAGGGTGCCTCTGGGGTTGATCTATCAACATGTTGACCCGTAAAGCTGCCACCAGCATCAACAGCCCCGTCAACTTGTGTCAAATTCCAGCACTGCAGTGGCACACACCATGAGATCAATACTTTGCCCTAATCTCAATATTTATCTGAGGATCAGAACAGGCACATTTTTAATTAAATTTGCGTACTTACTGTACAAAGTGCGTTTCTAAGAAAAAGTGCTATTTGCGGTGGATCATTAGTCCATGTTTGAATTAAAAACAAATTGAATTAAAAACAACGTTTAGATTTAGTTAATCTTTCCATGGAGCGCACTATTGAGTTGTCTTGTGTTGAACTCGAGCGATACGTTATAGTTTGCGTTTAGCGACCGCCTTCTGGTGATTTTGGTCTTTTTGAATCGGTAATGGAGAACACATAATAAATTAAAATCGAGTTGTAAGAGTATAGTTGTATGTGGAGATTTTAATGTAACTCCATTAAGTGCCAGACTTCTGAATTTGTTTAGGTCTTATAACTTAGTTACATGTTTTATGACCCAACTAGAATCACGGCATCTTCATCAACTTTTCTAGATAATATCTTTAGTAATTGTAATCCCGAAAATACATCAGTGTTAAGTGACTTTACGTCTGATCACTGTGGCCTATTAGTTAACTTACCTATGCCGCTAAATAAAAAGCCGCATACAATTTAATGCAGGCTTTACACAGCTAGTCGTTGCAATAAACTCAAAAATAATATAGCTAATAAAATGCATGTATACACTGTCTTTGATAGAACATGAGGATCCAAATAAAATTTATGGAGCCCTTTTGATTGTGCAAAAAGAATATCACTCCATTTTTAAGACAAAAACCATAAACATTACGGGTACCTATGTTGGTTTCTACCAATGGGCTACTGTAGGTATATAAAAGTAGAGCAACATTAAACAAATTATATGGTTTTTAAAAATAACAGGTTTGATACCCCTTATTAGATATAAAATATTCTTAATTATACAAAACATTTGCGTTGTTGCTAAATAAAATGTTTTGAATGAAAGTGACAAAATTAAAAATTCTAATAATAAAGTAAAAGCCAATTGGCAAATCATTAACAATGTAACGGACAAATTGGTTAAATGAGACAATCAGTTAGAGAGTATAGTCGACAACAAATTAATTAGTGAAGCTGCTGACGTAGCTCAGGCATTTAATGAGTTTTTTTTTCCAATATTCCTATAACTACAACTCGCTCCTTGAATTCGTCCCCTTCTAAAGCTGAAAACCTTTTGCATAGTAGTGTAAGCCTAAGTGTAATCAATTATTATTTTTGAGCACGTAACACTTCGTTATTTAATTGACGTATTCAATACACTAACATCTATAAACACAGGTGATTTCGGGGGCATTTCCATAAAACCTTTGACTAACATAATAGACACAGTTCCTAACCCCCTATCTTGCTGTAACTTTTAATAAATGCGTGGATTTAGAAACTTTTCCTGATCTCATAAAGATATGTCATACCTATATTTAAACCAGGTCATAAAAATTACGTAGGCAACTTCCGGCCTGTCTCCATCTTACCTGCATTTAGTAAAATATTTGAAAACTTAATACTCAAGCAGTTGTTAATTAATACATTTTAATTTACAAAGACTACTTCATAATTAACAGTACGGCTACAGATGCGGATGTCGCTCTCCTAAAACATAATTATATTTAACGCATGGGAGAACTCGCAATTGGCTCTAAAGTCTTTGATTGCGTACACCATGACACACTTTTACGATAACTACGTCATTACGGGCTCCAAAGCTCAATTACGTTAAGAGCTTCTCTTAATGTAATACATATATATTAGGCAAAATATGCATTGATAACATAACTTATTAACCAGAAACAAGCACAAGCTACATGCTCCTTCACACCGACTTCGTAAGGTCCATGATTCATTTGTGGGGCGCGGTATCCGTTTATACAATAAACTTCCACTTTCTTTTCTTAATCTGCCTTTTAACTCGTTTAAAGCTAAAGTAAAATCTAACCTCTGTTCGAAGGCATACTACTGTTAATGATTATTTAGATGATAAGAACAGTTGGTCGCTGTGTTGAACGCAAGACATATTAATGATAACATGAGTTCTTTGTCTATGTAGTTAGTTTATGACAGGTTATAATATATATATTCATATAATATTGTTTTTATTTATATTTTTTAGATATATTTTTTTGTCCTTTTATTATTTATTTATCTGACTATGTAGGTCAATCTTTCTACAAACGTCAACACTTGCTTGATTGTGTATTTTGTTTTATAGTACCTATCATAGTGTGCTAGTTTTTATTTTTTATTGTTTTGAGTCATGTATTAATTACTTTGCATTCTACTCATTGTATTAATTCTAGTTCCTAAAACGTAATATATAGATGTGTTGCTGAGGAGTTTGCTGGCCACTTCTTCTCCACAGCTAAAACACTAGGAAGCAGTGACGGGTGGGCATTTTCGGGGACTGGCTTTTGTAAAACTTGAGTTTTAAAAGTGCTGGCTCTCAGCCTAATTTGAACTTATTATATATATTTTTTATTCATTATTTAACACTTTCAGCACAAAAAGAGTACAGAGGCGGACTTAATGCCATAGGCATTCTCTACCAGTCAACGGTCGGTTTTTTTTTGTTTTTATTATGGACGCTAATTTTTTTTAATTCAAAATTCAAACAGTATAATAAAAACATACAGTGTAGGATACGATGCCATATGTACAAACATTGTTAAGTCTGTAGCATATGAAATCTGTAGCCCTATGAGTTACATTATTAATTGCATCAGTGAATGTATATTTCCCAATGCGCTCAAAAATGTATTGTAAACCCACTGCTTAAGAAACAAGATAAGGAGCAAATGGAATTTTACAGGCCAATATCATTGATACCAATGTTTTCAAGAAATATCGAAAAATATATTTATAGAGAACTCAATACCTATTTTGAAAGAAATCATATACTGTGTGATGAACACTATATACTTAATATAAATAATAAGTTAAAATAAAATTCAATTAAAAACATTTACAAAAAGTATACATTTAGCTAACATTATTACATTAAACATATAATAATAGCGCCTAAAAATAACTAAAACTAAGATATTATAAGTGCAAGCGATGGTTGTTCGGAATTGCAATATTAGGTAGCGACCAGCCCGATCTAGGTTAATTTAAACCTGTGTTTCATGTTTCACTTTACAATCAACTACTTTGGTCTATTACAATATAAAGTTAAAATATATAAAAATTAAAGAATCCCTTAACAACTATGAGAATAAGCTTAATGGTACCTTAATATCTAAAATCTAAGTTTATGTCATAATACAAAAATAAACACTTACGAGGGGAACAAATATCATCATTCCAAAATTTCTAGAAGTTGTTCTGTGGCTGTGTAATTCAGTGTCACTAAATATTCAGATAACATTTTACTACATTTTTTATACCTATAAAATAAAATAACCTAATATAGAAAAGGTCCCAAAAACAGAAAGAAACTATAAGCAAACGCTTTATGCAAACCAAGTCTTTCCTTCTCGTGTTAGAAGGTACAGGGTCAAAAGGAAGTGCAGTGTGCTGGAGTAGTACTATGTTTAAAATAAATAATTGTCGTACTGTAAGCACCTTGCATGCAGTGTAAAGCTGATGCGTAGGAAATCTAAAAGGGCGAAATGTAGCATGTAACCTTAAGAATTGCACTTTGAGCACGCTCTAATGGGAGTAAAATTGTTTTAGACGCACCACCCCAAGAAGTTACACAATATGTGAGAATGGATTGACACAAAGCTAATTAGACCTGTTTAATTAACTTAAATATTCCGTAAATTCTTGAAAACATGTATTAATTTACGAACTCTCGTACACAGTAAATCTATATGTTTGCGGTGATACACAGTAAATCGATATGTCAATGTTGACACCTAGATATTATAAATGGTCAGCTTTAGCTAAAGTGGAGCAAGAACATGCGGTGTCAGTATACGTGCAACAATTATGTGCGCGAATGTTTAGATTAATAAGCGGAACGTTAGTATTTTTCATTGTAAATAAAATGTAATTGGTTTTATCTGCATTTAATTTTAGAAGATTATTACGGAGCCAATTTGACACAATGTTAAAACCATTTTGAGCATATTAATAGATCTCAACTCTAGATTTAGCTGAAAATAATAGAGAGATCATCCACATAAGACATTATAACACTATTTTGAAGTGACAGGGTGTTTAGCTCATTAACATAGATTAGAAATAATGTAGGGCCCAAAATGCTACCTTGTGGAATACCAAAACTAGGTACTATTTTTAAGTTCAGAGTTTGTGTGCTGACCTTTAACACATTGATGACGATCGCTGAGATAATCAGAAAATAGTAAAAGTTGTTCTCCTCTTATCCCAAGGGTTTCAAGTAAGGTACAAGAAACAGTGTCGAAAGCTTTGGCAAGGTCTAGCAAAATCTCAATTGTGTGCATACCATTATCTAGGTTGGTAGTAACATAGTTAGTCAATTCGTGGACTGCTTGGCTTGTTGATCTTTTGGCTCGAAAACCAAATTGACTATCTGATAGTAGTCTGTTATCTTCTAGATATTTTATTAATCTACTGTTTATAATTTAGAACAGACAGGATTTAGGGAGAAAAAGTATGGCCAAGTTACAAACATGGATACACCAGTGTGTGCCATTTTCGTCGATATGACACAGGCATTTGACATGTCCAACATAATACACTACTAAATTAACTTGACGCTTATGGTATACGAGGAAACATAATTATTTAATCTAATAAAATCTTACCTACATGACAGAAAACAAGTGACACAAATTAGTAGAATAAATATACGCACCAAACGTGAAGAGATTTTTACGTCATGCTAGCGTACCGTCCCACATGGAGTTTCGCAAGGCAGCGTACTCGGACCCCCTACTTACAGTATATATTAATGACTTCCCTAAATCTATTGAACATCCCATAACACTGTTTGCTAATGACAGTACGATAACTATGCCATAATAAGAAAACATATGAAACGGACATAAAAGGTACATTAATTGAAGAAATTACATGGCTGAATAATAATATATGATTTAAAAATTAATATAAATAAAACGCTGATTATGCACTTTAGCCTACGATCATCATTATTCTCTAATCTTGACATCGAATGCAATTATAATAAAATACAGACAGCTAATACTACAATATTTTTAGGCCTAACAACCGATAGAAACTTAAATTGGAAAGCGCATGTTGAAGCTCTAGCCAGGAGAATAAGCGGTGGAATATATACGTAACATAAATTATCACGCACTCTAAATATGGAAGTGCTATTAATGGCATAATACGGTTTAATTGATTCCGTCATTAGATATGGAGTTATCTTCTGGGGTAACTCAACCGATAGGGATATCATCTTTAAAAGACAAAAGTGCTGCTTGAGATCTATGTTTAATCTAATAAAAACTACCGATAGCTGTAACGAATATTTCATTAAATATCCATATATTAACATTACCCTCACTTTACATATTAGAAATAGCAACGTTCGTAAAAACAAATCCACTTTTGTTTCCTCGTATGGCAGACAAATTTCCAAGAAATAGACGTGATGATAGTAAACTATATACTAGTGGACATACTCGTACATCGAAAACTGCACTTATGCGCAAAAGTATATTTTGCATGGCACCAATTGTCTACAACAAATTGCCCAAAAGTTGGAGAGTTAACAATACCTGAACTCAAACAAACAATGAAATAATTGTTTTTGGCATAAAAAGCATATTATAGTGTCGCAGAATTTTAAGCGACTCATGGTGATTATTATAGTATTAATGGTCACGAAGTAGAGGAGGACTAGAATATTGTATTAGAAATGTTTTTATAATTTAATGCCCAATTAATGTGATGTAAATCTTAATTGTATTTTTTTATGTAATCTGTAATATTGGAATAGGAAAATAAATAATTGGATAATGTAAATGATTGAATATAAGACAATTTGTATAACCGTGACTGATATTATTTTTGTTTTTTTGGGTAAAATTGAAAAACTCTTAATTTTATAATAGCAATAATTGTATGTAAGATATTTGCACGCCATGAGAAATGGTAAACATGTCGTGAGCCATTCTAATTTAAGATCTCGTATGCATTTATTATTTCAGTTTTGCATGTATACCTACACATGTTTGAGCAAATGTATTCTTATTGGATCCCGCAACGAAATAAATCAGCAGAGTACAGCGGAGGAGTAGGAAAAAATTAATATAATTTCCACTTCCCTCCTTATCAAGCAGGAGACAGATTAGAGCTAGGCCAATAGGCACCAAGGGACATATACTCCTACAACTGGGTTAAGCCCAGTTGCCAAGCATCACGGATTATAAGTATACTAATCACATATACATGCGACTAACTAAACGACGTATCAGCCTAAGTAGAAATACCTTATACCTTTCGAATAATAAATAATAGGTATCACGGGACATTTCCTTCCACAGACAGGCCAATTTGCAGAGGTTGCTTCAACGCCGAGAAATCAGTCGCCGACTTCCTGGAAATGAGGCCGTTGCTTCCCGACGTGAACAAATCGTGAAACGGTGAAGTCGCAGCGCAAAACCTTAAGATCACCCAGAAGGCCTTTGTGCATTTGGGCAGAGCTAGACTGGCTAACTTAGCCAGAACACTTACGCGCAACAGACCGAATAGAAGTCTAAGTGCGGATAGCGCAGTCTCTAATCTACTTTACTCTAAACGTTGCGGGGATAGAGTTCTATGCGGGTTGGTATACCCATGGCCAACTTAATGTAGCTCTATCGCGTGTTATCAACCCTAGCAACTTTCTTCAACATTGTACACAAAAGTTTCTCATTACGAAAATTACTAGGGCTGGACGGCATTTTGAACAGAAGAGATAATACAGCCAGTGCCTTGCATTACAGTTTTCCAAATTCCTAATTCTAAGAGGGGTCAAGCAATGCCAGATATTGACTGTTTGTACATATATCTTATTGTATCAATCTTACATCACACGTAGTGTGTCGCGTGTATGTCCAAAAGTAAAAATTATGTCGCTACATAATTCCTACTTTTCGACATACAAGCGGACGAAGTCGCGGGCAACAGCTAGTATAAAATAAGAAGATAATGTCAATAATGATTAGCTGGCCACCAATTTTTCTGTTGAAGTGACATCTATTTTACAAACAAGTACTATAGAGTCTGCTAAACACTGGAAATTTCTTAACTTACAAAATTAACATTGAAAATAGCGGCTTAAAAAACAAATGATCAACATACCAGCACAAAATTAATGTGTATAAATCGGTAGGAGCTTTTGAACTAAATAAGAGTAACAAATCGATTGCTTCCTCACTCAAATTTTATTCAACACAGTATCGAAAACGACATAGGTTGTGTGGTATGAGAATCGGCTTGGAGGACTTGTAAAGAACAAGAAATAGATGCAGACAGAAATAGCTCAAAGCATGACGATTGCAACAGTTATTATTACGAGCAACCCTTAACAGATGTCAAAGCCTTACAGGATACAATGTTAAACCATCAGCCATCTTATCGACCAAACTTGGAGAAGGGTAGCATCGAAATGGGTACAACAGTAGACTCTCAAACAACGGAGTCTGCTAACCATAAATACAAAAGTGGATTTAGAGCATATTAACAAACACGTTAGTTTTAACGATAATACTTCATCAAACTCAAAATCTTATGATTTCACGACAAGAAAACATCAAGCCAAAATATTTTCTGACCAAGTAGGGCTTGATATGAAAAATCTGCTACAAGATCTGCTGGGAAATTCTTTCAGAGTGACATCGCTAGTAAAGCCACGAGCTCCCATGGCTGAAGTTTTAAGTGCACGTGTTGCCGAGTGTAAAGATTTTATACCAACTCAGACTACATAATATATATATTAATACTTGGGGTTTAATGATTCTAAAAGTCAAGGAGATAAAATATGATTTAAAGGCATTAATGTCAATTATAGCTTAGTATATATAGGTAGCTTTTCGTTCTTCAAATCTTTAATCGAATGATACTAACCTTGTCCTTTTTGCTGATGATACAATACTATTATAGCTGCTTAAGATATTGATGCTCTCAGTAGTAAAGTAAATAATGTACCATCAATAATCTCAAATTTAATTTTAGTAAAAACAAATTGGTATTTAGGACGACGTCGAGGAACAAAGAAAAAATTTACATGGTATTGAACACACAATAAAAATTGGTAGACAGTGTAAAATTCATAGGTATTCAAATTGATGAAAGCCTTAACTGGAACAAAAGCTTACTATATGCCCTAAGAATTCTTCGAGATGTGATCGCTATTGAGCAATTAAAAATGGTATAATATTACTCGTTTGTAGAGTCTATACTTAGATATAACATCACTCTATGGAGAGGTAGTTAAGCGTAATATATAAATACAGCTTTTATCATACAGGACAAAAAAATAGGCCCAAGCTAGCAAGTATCCGTTTGTTAAAAGTACATACTCTTAAAAAAATGTTCAAGAACTAATAAGTTTTCATTACGGGATGCAGATACTTGCAAGTAGCAACGCCATCTATTGAGCAAAGATAATGAACCAACTAAGATAAGATAAGCGAATACACGATAATAACATCAAAACATACTGAGAAGTTATATAAGGCACTTTTTAGTCGCATCAAGAGAAGTTGAAAATTTTTGTGTCTTCTCGTTATTTACGTTGTAATTATTTAGACTTCTTTGTCCAAGCAAATATTTTGACAGGTCTCAATTTATTGCGTACTTTATTGCGTACCATAGTGTATTTAGTTGGTAGAAAAATAATTATATTATAAACAATAGATCAAGTATGTAGGAGAGGAGGAAAAGCATGGTAAAGTGTGATAAATTTTATGATTAGTTAGTAAGTTCAACTTCACTGTCGATAGACGGCGTCGTTCATTTGATGCAGTTATGCAAGGTATTAACCGTACTTAAATTTTTGTCTGACGTCCACGCAAACTAAGTCAAGGGCTCAGCTAGTCCCACATACCTATGTTGTTAGTGAGAAAATAATTAAGCTCTTGCAGCTCTGGGATCTCAGTCTATATGGCACTCGGTTTGGACCCTCTGGTTGAGCCTTCAGTGTGGTTGCGGTTTTGCTAGTTGTATGAACTTTACTTTCTGTACTCGTCTTTTCTGTGGTGGGGTTTCCCGAGAACCTGTGGAGCGTTCGTGCTAAAACGGGGTAGACATGTCTGCCCCATTGCGGTGGCGTTTAACTCGCGTCGTGCACTTTATACGAGTGTTAAATTACAAAACTGTGTGAGCACACAGTTTTGCACTCGGGAATTTAGAGCATTTTGTAGTTGTTTCTACACGAGGCAAATTGTGTTGGTTTTCATTTGATGTTGGTTAGTAGTTCATTAGAATTTCGTGTGTTCTTGTAGTATTCTGACAGTGCTTTTGAAATTATACCTCTACTTGTAATCATATCGTGATTGCGTTTATAATTAAATGGATGTTTTTTATTCAATCCCACCATAACGGATCTGCCTGAAAGGCACATAGATTTTATCCCTAGGGATACTAACCGACATTTCCGCGGGCAAATCCGCTGGCAGAAGATGGTACTATAAATATGACAGTAAGTATGTGTGTGTTTGGTTATTAACACGCCTCACCAGCTGAACAGATGAATATGGAATCTGAAACACGGGTAGTCCATGCTCTGGGTTCTTGTCGAGTATCTTATCGCAAACGAAAGATACTTTTTATTCGGAAATTCGGCGAAGGAAACGTCGAATACTGGATATATACAGTAAATCTTAGGCTGATATCGCCAACCAACCTCTAAGGCAAGGTGTTCTAACTTTCTTTGACCGAAGAGAGATCTTCTCCCTGTAGCAGGATAGTAACGGGCTGGTATTGTTTTTAGGAGGTACTTATAACAAAACCCGGGCCTAGACCGACGTACAACAGTGGAAGCTAACACCATAGGGAGGTTACAGGTTCATACATATAGGTATCAGAGCCGTGACCGGGTCATGGACGTACCGTGATCCGTCAGAAGCTTAAAGTTAAAAAAAATATCATTTCGAAAATGTTATATTATGTACTCGTTCACACACCTCCGTGTCGTCGAACCACGGTACATCCATGTCCCAGGGCCCGTGTTCGGGATATATGGATGCACTGTGGCCCCACAACCACAACCTCGTCCGAAAGTGGTTTGTGGATCAACCTTTAAGTTTGCTTTGTTTGCTGGAATTCTACTTGGTCTAGAAGTATTTATCAGCCTGTTGGTCTCTTTGGGATTATGAAACTCATCCAATCGATGTGATCTGACCGATTTCGGCCAAAGCAATAAAACTCGGGAAAGTAACTGTCCGTCTGTTACCTCGTCACGTCTTAACGGTTGAACGGATTTGGATAAAATTTTGTACAGAGATAAATTAAACCTTGAAGAAGGGGGCATAGGTTATTTTGATTTTGGATCG
Organism: Ceramica pisi; assembly: GCA_963859965.1. NCBI lineage: Eukaryota > Metazoa > Arthropoda > Insecta > Lepidoptera > Noctuidae > Ceramica > Ceramica pisi. The sequence goes on along the minus strand of OY982527.1, from coordinate 35,004,069 downwards.
AGTTTTCTGAGTTCCGACTTTCACACGGGCGTAACCACTGTCAAAACTAGTAAAGTTTATATGCGAGGGTGTTTTAGCAAAGCCAATGAGATGGCAGCAAAGCGATTTATAGCCTCCACGACTCCACGATAAAGTCACTCTCTACCCCAACATTACGCGTTAATGTCTTATTCGCTGCTGTGATTGGTCATCGTATTTCAGATGGAAGCTTCCTATTGGTCGATTCCGTTAAATTTGACGATGCTCCGCTCATATAAATTCATTATGGAAATGAATTCTGCCAGGTTGAATAAATTTCTCTGGTGGTTTCGATTGGTTTAATTTTAGGAATGGGTGTAAAACAAAATACCGGATTTCACCAATGAAACCGATCGTGATCAAGCTGCGTTAAAAGTTGTCAGTGTCAATATTCCATAGAAAATAATGACACTGACAGCTCGTAAACGTAGTTCATATGTCTATCGCGTTCAGTTTCAGATTGATGAAATCCGCCCTTAGGCGTCAATGTATTTGAGGAGTGGCTAGAGAGGCGCCACGGCGTCCTCACCTTCCGCCTGACGCAGGTCCTCACCGGACATGGATGTTTCGGGAGGTTCCTGCACCGAATCGGGCGGGAGGAAACGCCCGGGTGTCACCATTGCGTGGATCGACCGGAGGACACGGTTGAGCACACTGTGCAGGTGTGCCCCGCTTGGGCGGCGCACCGCCGTGTCCTCGAAACGGCGATCGGCGGCGACCTCTCGCGTCCGGCCCTGGTCCAAGCCATGGTCCGGAGCGAGACGGAATGGGACGCCGTTGCCTCCTTTTGCGAAGCAGTTATGCTAAGGAGGTGGCGGAGAGGGAGAGGAGACCCTCTCGTCCCAGCCGCCGTGGTGGACGCCGCGGGCGTCAGGGGCCACCACCTGGTGACCTCCGGCCACCGTAGGCGTGGGCCTGTGGACGGCGAGCTATGGGTGGCTCGCCGTCCGTCCGTCTAGTGACGACAGGCCGTGTCGACGGCGCGTTAGTGTTCCACGCGCGCCTCAAAGAGAGTCAGCACACAGAGGGGCCCGAAAGGGCCGACGCCTGCCGGAGTCGCGGGATTATTCGCAAGAGACACCGTGGCTCCGGAACACAAAGGGCAATGAAGGAACATGGATGGGTTTTAGTCAGTAGAAGTCTGACACTCCCTCCCGCTACACCCAGAGCGGGAGGAGTCATTGGATGATTTCCCATCCCTAAAAAAAAAAAAAAAAAAAAAAAAAAAAGGCGTCAATGTATTGCATTTCCGACGTTTGGTCCCCAAACGGGCTGGGGCTGCTTTCAGGCGGCTCCTGCCCAACCTGGGGGGACCAAACGCCTCCTGCCGTAGGCTCTACGCGGGGGTCGTGCGGTCCATGGCCCTTTACGGGGCCCCGGTGTGGGCGCGTTCATTGAGGCAGCGAGCTGCAAGCCAATTGAACGCGCCCCAAAAGGTGGTTGCCCACAGGATGACCCGAGGGTACCGCACGATCTGCCGGAGTCGCGGGACTATTCGAAAGAGATACCGTGGCTCCGGAACACAAAGGGCAATGAAGGAACATGGATGGGTTTTAGTCAGTAAAAGTCTGACACTCCCTCTCGCTCCGCCCGGAGCGGGAGGAGTCATTGGATGATTCCCCATCCCTAAAAAAAAAGGCGTCAATGTATTCCTCCGCATTGCTGTTATGTGGAACGTGCCCAGAAAACTGGTAGCATTGCCACGTGGAATGGCAATGCCTATTCTTTGGACACAGAACGAGCCTCCCTTCTGTTCACGGTAAGTGTCTATCAGTCGGCGAATTATCGGCGATCAAACGGCTCAAAAGTATCCATACTATTAATGTGTAGTATTTATTTCTTTAATTACACTAAAATAACAAACGTGGCCATTAAAATAGCGGGCCTTTACCTAGTAAATCCTCTGACACATTTATTCATCTTGATATTAAGTTCCTCTGTAACACTTGAACAGTAGTCAGAGTCCAATATTATCTTGTTGTTTAAAAAAGGTCCAAAGAACATAGGTAATTACCGACCCATTAGCCTTCTTCCAGCACTTTATAAATTATTCTCATCTACTATAGAGAAGAGAATCAGTACTACACTCGAAAAAAGTCAACCGATCGAACAAGCTGGGTTTCGAAAGAGCTACTCCACAATATACCACATGTCATCCACTCTTTAGAATTGGTTATTGAAAAATATCAAGAGTACCAACGTGCACTCTACACAGGATTTGTAGACTACCAGAAAGCTTTTGATACAATACTACATCCCTCAATATGGAAAGCTTTTACAATCCCAAAAAGAGAGAAAATGAGAAAAATTAATTGAATTGAATGAATTTTCTTTTTAAGTATATTGTGTGTTCATAAATAAATAAATAAAAGAGAAAAAATACGTGCAAGTCTTAAAATACCTTTACCAGAACAACACTAGCAGAGTAAAACTGAAGACTGCAGGACCACCTATCCGCATCAATAGAAGAGTTCGGCAAGGCGACTCTTTATCACCTCGAATCTTCATAGCAGTACTGGAATCGATTATCGGAAAACTAAATTGGGAAAAAACAGGATATGCATAGAAGGGAAACATAATTAGTCACCTAAGGTTCGCCGACGACATTGTTCTTCTATCAGAAAATAGCGCAGAGCTTGAATCAATGTTACAAGCGTTACAACTAGCAAGCAGAGAGGTGGGACTAGAAATCAACCTGAGCAAAACCAAAATCATGACATACTCTGCACAACACTTGATATGCCTGAACGGGTACCTACGTATCGTATTCCCGAAATTTCATAATACCTATGGCTGAAATACCGACGTCCAAAACAACGAAGTTCAAAATACCGAAAGTTTTAAATGCCGATAGCCGTTACATCGAAACTTAAAATACCGATGTCCAAATGTCCGAAAGGATGAAATCCCGAAAGGATGAAATCCCGAATGGATGAAATCCCAAGTGGACGAAATACCGATGGATGAAATCCCAAAGAGCGGCGACGTCGTTCACGCGATTACTCATAGATGGCATAAAGAACCGAACTAGTTAGACGGGGTTTATCATTAAAAGAAAAATGGTTAGGTTAGGTCAGAACTGTGACCTCCTACGCACGAGCCGAGAGAGCGAAGCGAGCGGTGCCGCGGCAGCGGCCGGCGAGTGGCAGAAATGACTAGATTATATAGAAATTAATAATTTGGCAAATTAAATTATGTGGAAAATTGTTTGGGAAGTGATAATTTGTCAATTTCTTTTCGATGAAACATAGGTACTTAATCTATTTTGCTCCTTTTTTGTCATTGTCTTAGAGATTTTAGGCTTTGGGATGTAATTTCGGGATTTCGGACTTCGGGATATGGATCTTGGGATTTCGTACTTCGGGATATGGATCTTCGGGATTTCGAACTTCGGGATATGGATCTTCGGGGTTTTACGCTTTCGGGCAAATGAACTTTCGGGATTTAAAACTTTCGACTAAGCATTTTAATTTTTCGGGATTTCGTCCATAGGTATTTTAAAATTCGGTCTTTTAAATTTCGGTATACGTACCCGCCTGAACAACACACCAGTAGAGCACGTCACGAGCTACATCTACCTAGGCAAACAAATTTCATTCTAAAAACTAAACAACGATGCAGAAGTAGATAGAAGAGTAATCGACATGGAAAAAGTTTTGGAGCCTAAAGCAAATTAAAAAAAATCTAATGCCAATGAAAATCAAGAGCAAAGTAATGGACTCATGTCTTTTGCCTTCATTAACCTACGCCTGTCAAACGTGGAAGTTCACTCGACGAGTCAAAAATAAAATCACGTCCTGCCAGCGAAGCATGGAGAGAAGTGTCACAAAAATCAGGAAATGTCATAAAATTCGCCACACCACCATCAGGCAAAAACAGGAGTGATAGATGCTCTCACCTACGCTCTAAAGCTAAAATGGAGATGGGCAGGACACGTAGCGAGAATGAGCGACAAACGATGGACAATTCGCATGACGTCATGGCCATTCGCATGACGTCATGGCCAGGTCCGACAGGTACTCGGAAAAGAGGAAGACCTGTAACTAGATGGACTGATGACATCACATGAGTCGCGGGAAGAAACTGGCTGACAGAAGCTAAAGACCGAGACCGCTGGGGTTCTCTGGAGGTGGCCTTCACTCTCACTACCTGAGGGTTTCATGTATGCATGTCTTTTTAATTTATTACTTTATTAATTCATTTATATTCAAGAAATTAATTTATGTTAGACAATTATTATACATACAAAAGATTGAATTTAAAAATCAATTTACATTTTATACTAGCATTAAATATAATTAAAACCAATTTCCTTTTTATGCATACATTATCATTATATAAAAATCAAGCAATTTACAATAAAATCAAAATCAATTTATACAATACTATCATAAATTATATAAAATTATTTGTAATTTATAATAAATCAAAATCAAACTAAAATTTTGCTAGTCTACGACAAACTTTATATCCATGTATGTTTTCAAACTTAACTTTCAAACTTAACTGCATGATTATTTCATGCATTAATAGTTTGGCTTTTTTATTTTTATTTTATTTATTTATTTTATTAAATACTTACTTCAAACAAACTAGGAAGTTGTTTATATTAGTTCAACGTTCCACTGCAAGATGGTTAACAAGTCGAAAACATATTTCTTAGACTAATAATAAAGCAGAATAGTTTTTGTACGTTTGAATGTGCTAATCTCTGAAACTATCCGTAACGTTATTTCCAAGGCATAGAGGACTCTCGGTATGTTAAGATAGTCACCCATCCACAGGCTACACAGACAGACAAGTGTTAGTGACGAAGCCAAGGTGCGGATTAGGAAAATGGATATAAAGTTGCACAAAACAAACAAAAACAAAAAAAATAATGGTCCTCTCCGTCGCCGCAATTTACAACTCACCCAGCACTACACACTTAAACACTAAATTAATCTAACTATTGATATTTTTTTTATAACATATATTTATTTATTATTAATTAATAAGCTAAATAATAACAGCGGCACAGGTCGATCTTCAAGGTTAAGCAACGCTTGCCGAGGTTGGTCTGTGGATGGGTGACCATTTTAACATACCGAGTTTCTTCCCTGCCTCGGAAAGCACGTTAAGCTGTTGGTCCCGGCTTTCATTTGGAGATCTTTGGGAGTCGTTACGGATAGTCAGAAGCCAGAAAATCTGACACCAGTCTTGCCAAGGAGTACCGTGTTACCCAGTTAATGGGTTGTGAAGGTCTGATAGGCAGCCGCTCCACGTAAAATACTGGTATTCAGCTGAATCCGGTTTGACTGGAAACCGACCCCAATTTAGTTGGGAAAAGGCTAGGCAGATTATACATAGTATAAAACAAAGGTTTCTAATGTGATGTCGAAAATTAACATATTTTTTTGCGCTTACATTGCAAATGCTGGCAGTACCCTACGAGATAGATCAAAATAATGTGCTACAGTATTGTACACCTAAAAATTTCTACAAAAAAGTTCGCAATTGTATATGTCTATCTCTTACGGATAACCCAAAATAACCATTTTTATCCTTTACTTTTTACGAGAAATAATGGCTTATTTACGAAGCTATTTTAAGCAATACAGCCAATGATATTAAAATATCATTGAATACAGCATTAATCCTTATGCAAAAATAGCTTGTGCATTTTATAATTTCTTAATTAATATATATTAATTAAGAAATATAAAATAAATACATACACATACATACACACACACACACACACACACACACACACACACATACACATACATACACACACACACACACACATACACACACACACACACACACACACACACACACACACACACATATATTATTTTTTTATTATTTTTACTCTTATTTTTTATATTTTTCTTGTTTTTTTCTTATTTTTTTAAATTTTTTTGAAATTATAAAATGCGCGTGCCTATAAATCGTCTCTAGCGAGTAAAATAACATTACTTATAACTTAATAAAAACGTGCTTTTCAGCGCGACAACGTTATCCGTAGTTATAAGTACGATACGACAAATTAATAAGATATCAATTAGAAATTGTTGTACCCGTGCGAAGCCGGTTCCGTGACATGAATAATCATGTGTCATATCGGCCGCAAATAAACTCTTTTTCTTTCTTTCTTTCTTCTATTAATTAAATACTTTTAAATGTACACATCCGTTTTTATATTCAGTCGCCAATTACTAGGTGGGAATTGAACGGGTGGAGGCTACAAACATAAATAAAGATCATACCAAACAATCAACAACAATATACAGGAAAATTAAGAAAAATGTCTTCGGTATCTCTTCTATCTTCTCTTCTGTCGCAGAATAAGTCACAAAGAAGTCTATCATTTAGATATGACTGCGGATACACGTACAGTAGTCGTTATCTAACTGATCAACCTCTATGAGACGTTTCGAAGACCGACGATAAATAATTGTTGAAGCGCGTACCTACTCTGTTCCATAATTAAATTATTTTGCTAGTTTATATCTGTACCGTCTTAATCAGAAATTAATCTCAAATATTCATTTAATACATGTATATACATTATACAATATGAACAAGCCACACGGCGTAAATCAATACACGTGAGTGTAAAGTTATAAACATTGCACGTTGTAAAACTAAAAAACACATCCTCATTTTCGCATTAATTTTCGTCGATCTTCAAAACGACAAACCGTTTTGAAGTTCGACGAAAATTAATTGCTGAAGCGCGTACCTACTCTATTCCATAATTAACTTGTATTATTTTGCTAGATAGAGCATAAATAATCCTTATAGCTACGGTCAACATATTATAGGCTATATATTATCGCTATCTGCAATGGAGGACGAGCTTAAAATCAAAAACGTGTGTTTTGAACGAGGAAATTCACATGGTTCGAAACGGCTTATTCCCAGGCGCTCCAAATCTATTGTTCTCCTAACAATTTCGTTCCATACATTGATTCCCAACAGCTCCCTAATTTGATTAGTTAAAATAATAAAATACTAAAATTTTTCCCAGTGGCTCCAAACCAAATTGCCTAAGGTCAACAAAACACAAATTGCTACCATCAATGTTACAATTTAGTGGTAAAGTAGTTTCAGTACATAGGCAGTCACAAATCAATCTTATCTTAGCTAAGTTTGTACTTATACCTATTGTAAAATTGAATACCATAATCTCACATTGCACTTGCATGAAGTTAAACAATGAAGTTAAAAAATGACAGTCTTCTCATTTAAATTGACCTTAATCTATTTCAAAATAAAAACAAAATACAGTTAATAATCACAGTTTCTGATATTCTAATTAACCCTGTGCCATATTAAAATGTTAGTTTAAAGGCTCATTAAATATAAAAAATCAACAGATTCACATTTCACACAAATAAAACTTATGCATTATGTTATAATGTAAACGGCTTATATATATAAAAGTAAAAAATATTATAGAAAAATCACTTTTTCTGATATCACTAATCAACCTTAGCTAAGATATAACATTTTAAAGAATATAAATAATTAGAATAGTTCATATCGCGATTGCTACCATGTGTGTGTGTGTGTGTGTGTGTGTGTGTGTGTGTGTGTGTGTGGCTATTCTAACTTTATTACTATATTAATATTATATTACTATACTTTACTACTATTCTAACTCTAACTTTAAAACAATATAAATCATGTTATAATATTTATGCATAAGTATTGTAACGAGCCTTTTTGTTTCGTCACATGCTTCCGCGTTTCTTAGTCGATTTCCGAACGCACATCTCTAGTTTTTATTCTATAATCTGTGGTATGCGATTCGTTTGACGTTTCACTTTCCGAACCGAATCCGACAAAGAAGTCATGTTTTCAAAATTTTAATTAATCTTAGGGAATCCTGTTTATTTTGGGACAGTTTAACGTCCAATAAGCTTGAACAAGCTACCCAGGATGACGCTATGGAGATATTGCCGTAATTTGTGGTAAGATAGAATTCTTCTAGACGATATGTCTTGTTCCTAACCCCAACGGGTATATTACGAATTAAATTGTTATTTTCAGATATTCTTGTCTTTAATACAACGCACACAACCCCTATATGGAGGCGGTGGTGATTGCGTGACGATTTTATAAGGAAACGGTAAGTTTTTGTACAAAAGGCGCACGTAGCCACGTGTTTTTATATTGGTAATTTACTGTTGGTTAATCTGGTAATTTTTTTTTCAGCCAGCACATTTGTTTGGCGTTTCCTTTTCCTACGGTCTTATGAATAGAGAAAGTCAAAAGAGTTTAATTTGTTTTATTTTTCTATTCAGCTACCCACCGGCAGATTAAAGGTCCAACTCTTCCGATAGATACTTTCCGGCATAATTTATTTCGATGTGTACGATGTTCTCTACGGCGCCCGAAATTGAATCTTAGTTTATTTTTTTTATTAGGAGAACACAAGCTTTTCTTTACACCCACTTTAATATTATATTTATTACAGTATACATATTGAAAAAAAAATTCTTAATATCACAAGTCGACACCCGGATGCTAGAATAGACTAAAACTATAAATGATATAGCTATTTCGCTATTGTAGATGAACAGCGCGGTAGAGCGCGGGGATTTGGACGAGAGGTTCGACATTGTCGTATTACTCCGGTACAAAATCATATTTTTTTTTTTTTGTAAATATATTTTTTTTTGTGCAATCTGTACTTGAAATATTTTGGAGCTTATGGAAAAGATTTTATTTATCATTATTACATTATTTTTTTTATTTGGAGCTGTCGGGAATAAAATTATGGAGCGCCTGGGAATAAGCCTTCGAAACCCCGCAAAGAGATATTATTTTTGTATTTATTTTATTTTTTGAACTGTATCTTTACACCATAACATTGCCTAAATAATAGTTTGGGTTTTTGCGTTCTTAAAAAAACATTTGAATTTCAAATCGTGCAGACACTTCAATAATCTATAATATAAAAATAAGTCGAGTTTTCCTTCCTGACGCTATAACTCCAGAACGCACGAACCGATTTCCACGGTTTTGCATTCGTTGGAAAGGTCTCAGGCTCCGTGAGGTTTGTAGCGAAATTCAGGGAAAATGTGACGCAGACGAAATTGCGTGGATCAGCTAGTTAAGTATAAAGAATAATATAAAGGACTGAGTGTGTTTGACCCATTAACGTTCTTAATTGTAAGTAACTAAAAACCTAATAACTAAGATAAAATACTAATTGTTTAAAGTACTATTTTTGTCACTGGGATTCCTTTCTCGTTGTAAATTTAATAATTGTTACAAATATAATCATTCAATAATATAATACTACCCACTTTTGGCACACACTGGAAAAATATTCTCAATGATTGCTGACAAGGTAGCACTTTGATGGTATTTTGGTAGTACTCGATTTCAGTTCGGTCAGATCAGGCAAGATCTGTCACCACCAGACGTATTCGTAGATTTGAGCAGAAGACTCGTGGGGACGACAGAAACACACAAGCAGATTGCAACGGACAATAAATGACAATTTAAAAAAAATGTCAATACCAGTCCGTTAGAGTTACTAACTGGAACTAAGATGAAAACCAAGAAAGATATTCTTGTAATAGAATGGTCGCAGCAGGAAAGTTTACAGCTCAATTTCGAAAGAGAAGAACAAAGGAAAAGGGCAAAGGAACAAATAATTATAATTCAGGATGAAATCAGAAAATTCTTTAACAAGAAAAGAAAGGAGAGTATCAAATAATTTGATGAAGGAGATCGAGTAGCGATACGAAAAACACAGTGACACAGGAATCAAAACATACACAGACATTCTATGGACCACAGAGGAGCACTAAAGTTAAGCGAAACAACCATTAAGATATTTAAAAAAACCGGTCAAGAGTAACTCGGACTCGTACGCCGTGGGTTCCGTACCATCATTTAAAACGGTTATATTTTTTTAATTTTCATCGCCGATGTCCATATTCATCAGAGAATTTTAACACTGCGGATTAATTTCAGATTTTTCTCTATAAAAACTTCGGAGACAAGGGGGACAAAAAATGTTTCAGAATGTGCTAATAGCGCATTTTTATATGATACCCACAGCCCTAGTAGCCCCTCTTTCACTCAATTTTTAAGAACTCCTTTTAGTTCCTGTTGTAAAATGTACAGAATATTATGTATTTATATAAATAAATAGAGTTTTACTTCATTCTTATTTAAAAAATAGTTGGGCATACGTCATCTAAAACTTGGAAGATATCTAGAATCTAGAAGTTATCGCACTAATTTGGTATTCGCCTTCCCATGCTGGTTTCATTACGAACACGTTGATATGAGGAGAACATTCGAATCGACATCTTCCCCAACTATTACAATAGTTGGAATAGTTGGGGTACGACACCATTATCCAACCCGCACCTGACAATAGTGCCATCAGCATCTCTGTCTTTCCTAGGTGTAACCGTGACGTTACCCGACCGATGACCAGATCGGAGAAAGCTATAGTGAATAACACCATGCTGAGACCACCAAAACAGTTACCATTACCTTTTTATTGGTAAGCTTTAGGACACTTTAGGAGTGTTGCGGCGTTTGACCTGGGGTCAGCCATTCTATTTTTCGCGAAAAATATGGCTCTATGAAAAAGTGTCACTTAATGATTTGCTCTTAAATGGACCCATTGTACAAAGATATTTGTTTGAGATATTGTTATTATTTCGTTGTGGCAACTTTACATTTACCTCTGACATAAAACAAATGTTTAGAAATATACGGGTAAAACCAGAGCACAGCTCCCTGCAAAACATACTGTGGAAAGATAGCCCTGATGATGCATTAGGCTTGACACAGTCACATATGGGTTGAAAAGTTCAAACTATCTGGCCACTTGCTGTCTTAAAGAACTAGCAGTAACAATAACGACACTTTCCCGCTAGTTTCATTCAATATAGAAAATTGTATTATGTAGATGATATTCTATATGCAGATAATGACTTGAATATTATTGCAGACGCTAAGTCACAGATTCGCCAGCTCTTAAGGTTAGGTAACTTTCATACGCATAAGTGGTCAGCCAATGATAATAGAATATTGTCTGACATTCCTTCAGCTGAACAGCATGTTGATGATTTAGAGCTACAAAGCGTTGATTATAGTTTAAAGACTTTGGGCCTACAATTGATTGTAAAGGTTGACAAATTTAAAATGTCTTGTCCAGAGACATTAAATAATGATAATTTTAAGGAATTTTTCGTATATTTTTGGGCATACTCTGGAGTTATGTAGAAGATCAAGAATTGATTTTTAAGGTGATTTATTTTGTTCATTTAAATGAACAAGGCGTTACTTACTACATTTCGGTTATTTAACTATTTTGATCATTTAAATGTACATTGGATGTTAAATACTTTATAAGGATAAAAAGAAAAATATTAGTAAATCAATTTGTTTATTTTGTTAACGTTAATAATTATTACAGACATCGAGATCCTTATTGTAATTAGCCTTTACGACAAGTCTTATATATTTAACCACCTTTTAACTATTATTGTGATTATGTTTCCTGAAATATGCCTCTAAAATCATCAAAAACAAACAAAACATTTTTTTTTCTAAATAAAATCTGCTCTAAAATAATCAACTTCAAATAACCTATTAGCACTAAAAAAAATAAACGTTGTTTTAACAAAAGAATCAGTCTTAACAACAAGTCTGTTAAATATAACCACCTTTTTTCCGTTATGAACAGTGATTTTACTTATATATAAGTATGCCTCTAGAAGAAAAACTGGAGATTGAGGAAAAAACTCTTGAATGGTCCAGCTGCTTGAAGGTACCGATGCCCCATCTGATGGCTCATCAATTAAATTGCTTTCCGTTTCAATATTGTATCCACGTCCCCTCCCCCTTCCTCTTTTTACTCCTCTCGGTTGTCCAGTTCCACGGCTCCGACCTCGCCTAGCACCACGTCCTCTCACAGCACGGCGTCCACGATCTTGACGACGTCCAACCAGCCTCTCTTTCGCCTCTGATTCCGTGTCACTCGATTCGGAATTATTATGTGCCATAAGTATATATTTTCTGGATAATCTAGAACTGGCATGAATTCCGGATCCCCTACATCTTCGCCTGAAGGAATAAAGTCATCAATTTCTGAATCTACCAGTAAACGTTCAATATCAAACTCCTCCAGACCTAGAGAGTAAAATAAAAGTAAACCATTAATTACACAATACCCCACCCACTGTACATTAGAATATACATATTATTTAGTAAGTTAAATTGAAGTAACGCTCAATGTGCAATAAAATGTACATAATATTTTAAAAGCGATTTAAAAAATATTTTTGTATCTATGTATTAAAATAATAATATCAAATAATAGTATAGTAATAATTCTTTCACTAAGATCAAAATCTCACACAAAAAGCTGTAAAATTAAAAAGATAAAAGTGGATCAAACTTACGTGGTATCTGCTGGCGCGCCATCTTGCCACGTATGTGCAATTTTGACGGACAACCAATGCCTTTTATAAAATTGACAGACGTCATAAAGTTGACAATACTAAACAAAAATCAAATAATAGTCACCAGAAATACGTATACTGGCGGGGAATTGAAACTAAACACAAAATTTATTTTGTTCATCGTAATGTACGCTGGGCGTTTACGCGTACTTTTTAAAACTATGTTTGGGCTGTATTGATTTCTAATATTATGTAAATTATAATGTACATGGGGCGGTACGAGGATATGCAGATAATGACTTGAATACTATTGCAGACGCTAAGTCACAGATTCACCAGCTCTTGAGGTAAGGTAACTTTCATACGCATAAGTGGTCAGCAAATGATAATGCTGCGTCTACATTAGCGGGCTACGGCGAATATTCGTGTTAACGCGATGTATGTGGCCGGGTACATCGTGTCATCGCGTAGTATTCGGGCGAAGACGATGTAGTATCGGGGAGTTGTCGGTAAACTGGCGTGTATCAAAGGGATTTGTCGCGCCAATATTCGCTTAGGTGGCTACATCTACGTCAATTCAGTGTCGTCCAGACTTTGTAGCGAGACGGACGTGCATTTAATGTTTTACACTATGGAGTGGAGTAACGAAAAAGTGTTAGAATTTATTCAATTTTATGAAACTGAGAGTATTATATGGAATCCTAGTGACCCCAACCATAAAAAGAAACACTTGGTACAACAACAACACTTGGTACAACAAGTCTCGGCCGCACAACAAACTGAACAACACAATCCGGCAAGATGCATCGCGTCAACTCGACACGAATCTTCGCCCGCCTTAATGTAGACAAGAACGTCGCCTATACCCGAACACGATGTTTTTGTCGCGCCAACACGATACGAATATTCGTCCGCTAATGTAGCCGAAGCATAATAGAATATTGTCTGACATTCCTTTAGCTGAACAGTATGTTGATGATTTAGAGCTACAAAGCGTTGATTATAGTTTAAAGACTTTGGGCCTACAATTGATTGTCAAGGTTGACAAATTTAAAATGTCTTGTCCAGAGACATTAAATAATGATAATTTTATAAAGAGAGATATCCTCTCCTATATTGGCAAAATGTTTGATCCTATGGGTTTTGTTAGTCCCATTATTGTACAAGCTAAAACTATAATACAAAGGCTATGGTCTTCCAGACTGAATGAGATTCTATGCCTGATGATGATATTAGAAAAGCATGGCTTGAATTCTCGTCCAGTCTAGATAAAATGAATTCTTATTAATAGAAATATAAATGTAACTGAGTTAAGTAAGCTTGAGCTAATAGGATTCTCAGATGCGTCCAGTACTACGGCATATGAATGCTGCGTGTACCTTCGAGTTACAAATCATGATGGTAAAGTTAAAATGTATTTATTGTGTTCAAAATCACGCATAAATCCGCTTCAAAATAAAAACAAAACTGTACCGCGCCTAGAACTCAACGCTGCACTGCTTTTCTTTATTGTAATGGCAAAGGTTTATTGCACGCTGAAATTAAAATATAATATAGGCAATGTCTATTTATTTACTGATTCACAAATTGTTGTAGTTGTTCTCGCATGGTTGCACACTGAACCCATGAGGGTTCAGTATGCAACCATGCGAGAACAATTTGAACTGAATGCTTTTGTTGCAAATAGAGCAAAAGCAATTGCTAAAAATATGCTGTCAGTCGCTATGTGTAAACACTGAAAATAACCCTGCAGACTATATCAGTAGGGGTGTTGCGCCATGATAGTGAATATAAATTTCAAAAAAATAAATTTACCTTCAAACCTACCTGAAGTAAAAACCGGGTCAACATTATCCGCGAGCCAAGTGTCTTCAGCTACTAACAATGTTTTCAATCAAATACGCAGATATTCTAGCATCCGCAAAATGGTACGTACGTTGGCTTATGTAATGCGGTTTACTAACAACATAAAAGGGGGCAAAATAGCTAACAAATATCTTCTAAGTTCTGAATTGAATAATGCCTTAATGTTGCTTATTAAGAATGAACAAGAAATGTGTATAAAGATGAAATTGTGTGTTTAAAGAATAATAAAGCTGTAAAGGGTTCTTTACAAAGCTTATGTCCTTTTATAGATAGTTTAGGTATCCTGCGCGTGAGTGGCAGGCTTCATCATTATAATATTCCATATGCTCATAAACATCAGATTATTTTACCCAAAGAGTCACATGTAAGTAGTTGTATTATAAGATCGGAACATGAAAGGCTTTTACATGCAGGTCCCAAATTATTATTGTGTAATTTAATTAAAAAATACTGGATTAGTATAGGACTAATGTATGTCAAAAAGTAAATTCACAAATGTGTAACATGTTTCAGACAGAAGGCAACAGCCTCTAAACAGCTGATGGGTTCCTTGCCAGCAGATAGAGTGACTGCTATGAGTCGTCCCTTTGAAAAAGTCGGTGTGGACTTTGCTTAGCCGATTTAAACTCTCAGGCGTGAGACGATCCTTGGTAGGAAAGGGTTACATTTGTGTATTTGTATGTTTCGCTACAAAGGCAGTTCACCTCGAAATCACATCAGATCTTACTACAAATGCCTACCTTGCTTGCCTTAGAAGATTTATTTCGAGAAGAGGATTGCCCAAAGAAATCTACTCCGATAATTCTAGTACTTTCAAAGGCGCAGGGAACCAATTGGCTGAGTTATATCAAGTACACTCTTCACAGAGTCATCAAAGGCATGTTTGTGAATTTTCTGCCCAGAGAGGTATCAACTTTCATTTTATACCAGCATATTCCCCAACCTTTGGTGGGCTGTGAGAGTCTGCTGTGAAAATGACTAAATATTTTCTAAAAAGAGTATTATAAAAGCAATTGTTAACCTATGAACACATAACACTGTATTAGTAGAGATAGAATGCATATTGAACTCAAGACCTCTGATTTCCGTGGCATCTGATTTAAATGATTTTAACTACTTAACACCAGGTCATTTCTTAGTAGGAAACTCATTAACAATGTACCCAGAAAATGATGTAACTACTGTTCCTCAAAATCGACTCAAGTTTTGACAATTATGTAATCAAATTAAACAATCCTTCTGGAAGATGTGGTATAAACAGTATCTAATACATTACAAAATAGACCTACGTGGTTACACGTCTTGCCTAATATAAAGATAGGCACAATAATTGTAATTTTAAAAGAAAATAATGTACCCATAATGTCATGGCCTATGGCCAGAGTTACCAAAACATTTCCTGGCCATGATGGTCATGTTAGAGCAGTAGAGGTCACAAATTCAAAGGGAAATACAAATCTGCGACCTGTTAAAAAAAATTGTATCTTACCTATAGATGATAATGTTAGTTAATGTTTTATTTACTAGCTTAAGGTAAGCTATAAGACTTGGTTCGGTTGATTCTCTTGTTCCTCTCGTAAGGCCGGACCATGTTGGAATCCCAACACTAAGATTTAGTAAAAAGACTAATTATTGTAAGCACATCACTAGCGCGTCTCTACGCGTATCGTGAACGATTCGTTCAGTCAGTAGCCATTTTAACTTAACACGCTCCACACGGTTTTTAGTAACAACTGATCAATTCGACTTTTGCTAACAGTTTATAGTTATGGTCCTAGGTTATTTAAAGTCCATAAACGCAGTGATTAAAGTGTTTTATTGGATACGAGCGTGTTCTGGCTTCTCACCTTCCACCAGGCTTGACAGGCAACCCCGAGAGACCAGTACATCAGTGATGACGAGCATGACGAACCATCACAAACAACCATATAATAAGACATTAGCAGTTAGAATAATTAAAGTAGATAGGTTAAGTAGTTCATAGCATACGGGGGAGGAATGTTGTGTATGTGTGCATAAGCGGGTTGCGCCCTCGCCATCCCCACCCCGCGACCGTATTATAGATTCGCATGATTCTAGAGAATACATCAGTGTGCAACCAACTAGCGAGTTTTATTGACACGATCCTTTTCTTGTCATTTCCGTACATAACACAAATGTAATGGGGCACCAACCGGCGATTATCCCTGTGTGCACTGTGAAAGTATTCCCAAGGACAATCCCCCGTTGAAGCAGTACTATTGCAGAATATGGAAACAAAAGATGAAACACTATGGGTTTGGGTCGTTTAGTGGACTAGTAATCGAAGAACTATTGGCCTGACTCATAATATACACAGCTTATAAATGGCAGGAGGTGACTTGCACACTCAATGAATGGGCCCCGAAAATGGTCGCTAGCACAAAGTGACATAGTGCCAAGGTGGCACCATAGCCTGAAGTGGTAGAGGAGTGGAGAGGTATACCACGGCTATCAGGACAATCCCGGAAGTGTGGTCAAGATCCCTACCAGCATCTTACTGGATTATAAATCCTTCTCCCGAGCACGTTTGCTCAAGTGAATCTCCACTCTGACCAGCCGATTAAGGCAAGAAAGAGGTGGGAGCTCTGTTCCTCGTCAGTGTTCAGTCTGGCCAGCCAATAAAGGCAAGCCGGAGATGAGGAACAAGACTTCTCCCGGGAGATTAGGTTCGTGGGGTCGCTACTGCCCAACAGTTCGCCACAAAACTGTCTTGCGGATTGTATCTCTCTTTGACTGGCCCCTCACCCTAGACTATGACCTAAGGTCCATCGGAACGCGCAAGCCCCACCATGACGTCAACGTAGAGATACTGCGGTAGGGAAATATTCTTTATTCTTAATATTCTTTATTGATCATTTAAAAGTATTGCAGTACATGGGTATAATTTATACATAGTAAAAATAACTGATTTGCTACAATTATAGTGGGTGCAGTTCTGATCTCCTAACTAGGTTAGTGTATAACCTGTACGAAGGAGTGACAGTTCCGATCCCCCATGGATTAAAGAATAAGTAATTGCAATACACGTACATAAATGTTTTTAGAAACATTTAGATATAACTATTTTATAAAAAAGAACCAAGAAAAAACTAATAAATCGAAATAAAACAATAGAAACAAAAAAAAATTTTTAAGTAAGAACAATTTTGAAAGAAAAAGTGACTAAAAGCAACTTATTTGTGTGTGTATAAGTGTATGAATGTCTGTGTGTAGGTGTGTGGACGTGTGTTGTGTAACATATATGCTCCATTTAACTTACCTTAAATAATCATTTCTTCTGTGTCTTCATATGTGAAGTCTAGGAAGAAATGGAAGGACCATTTATTAATTGATAGGCCGTATACTGGACAATGTTTATTTATTTTATTATAAAAAGAAGGGCCGAGAAAATAAAAGAATCTTTTAATGAAAGTAGAGCATGTACGTGGGACAGAACAAATTAAATCTACGTTTATCGTTTGACCTGTATGGCGTTTTTTTTTGTGCTGTAAGAGAACTGCTTTTATAATATACTGTTCTCTAACGTTTAGAATATTCCAGTGACGATATAATTCATTAGTAGGGAAAATAAATAGGTCGAAAGGTAAAGGAAAAGCAACTTTTAATACTGCTCTGTGTGCTATCTCCAATGGTTTTAAAAATGTTTTAGCAGCACCTCCCCAACATGAAATGCAATATGTGACAATAGATTGGCATAAGACATTGCGTATGACAGTGCGATTAGCAATTTTCCAAAGTATTTTAAATATGAATATAAGTTTCCGGACCCTACCTGTGAGAATATTTAAATGGGACTTAAAGTTTAGAGTTTTGTCCAGTATAACACCCAGTTATTTTATTTGATCGAGAGTTGCAAGGAGTTTGGGGATGATTATCGCAAGAATGAGCTATTAAAATTATCGGGATGCGTGGTTGAGAGGCTGCACTGATTGAATATGTATAGGATGTAGTATAGGATGGGTGCCAGTAGGGTGGAGTATTATTTTAAGAAGTAGAGCGATATACCATTCCATCCAGTAGCAACGTTGGTCCGTAGGGAGTATATGATTGAAATGATTTCGTCAGTGTCGGTATGTTCTAGGACGAAAGATGAGATGGGTGTAATTTTATGTACCGTATTAGAAGTTGCCGTTCGTTGTAGGGGAGTAGATCTGATATTATTAGCAAGATTTTTGCCAACATCGACGAAAAAGGAGTTTACTTTGTCACAGCATTCTATCGAAGATAATGAGGTGGTTAAGAGTTGTGTAGAAGTATTGTTAGGTTTTTTGGTAAAGGTGACTCGTTTTATTGTTTACCAGAGCAACTTTGGGTTATGACCAGCTTTATTCAGTTCTCTTGTATCATAAAGACGTTTCGCTTTCTTTAGGGTTTTTGTACAGAAATTCTTGTAGAGCTTATAGGTTAGATTCAGTATTTCGTTTTCTGGATCTTGTTTTGCCTTTTTATGTAACGCATCCCTATTTTTGATGCAGCGTATCAGACCAGTAGTTATCCAGGGTTTCATTACTTTCTTTCTTTAAGGTACTTTCTTGGTCAAAGTGTGTTTAGTAATGGCTGTGGTCAATAATTCCAGAATTTTATGTGTAGCAACATCAGCGTTAGCTATGGAGAGAATTGGATTAAAGTCTAGTCGAGAGTAAGTAAGTAAAGTTTTATTTGTTTAAACATGGTGTACATAATACATGCAAGATAACAATAAAGTACAGAAAAAAGTTCTAACATGTTCAGCCGCATATCGTGGCGTACAAATTGGTAGGAAGAGATGGTGCATAAACCGTGATAATATTCATCAAAATTACATTTAAGACATTTTGTAGGTACTTATAATTCACTTAAGATTATTTTAACTCAGCCAGCATTTATAGAAAAAAATGTCAAAGTTAAAAATGTCAATAGTAAATGTCAAAGTAGTCATTAAATAATTAGAGACATTGTTTCATTTAGTTTCTCAAAGTCCATATTGGTGACGGTAAGCGATGAGCTACTGCGTGTATGTAGATTATCCAAGCAGAGTAGTGAAGGATAGTGGTGTGAGACTACAGAGTCATAGACAAAGGAACATGAAGGAGAGTTTGTTCTTAAAATAAGATGATCCAAACAGTTATCGCCT
Organism: Ceramica pisi; assembly: GCA_963859965.1. Classification (NCBI taxonomy): domain Eukaryota; kingdom Metazoa; phylum Arthropoda; class Insecta; order Lepidoptera; family Noctuidae; genus Ceramica; species Ceramica pisi. The sequence continues at coordinate 34,984,620 of OY982527.1, read as the reverse complement.
CGAGTTGGGATGGTATGTGCTGCGAGGAGACCATGAAAAGCCAGGCAATTAAGATATTCGTGGAAACGGATATCTAAGAAAGTAGTTTTCATGTTAAGGTTTATGTCACCCGTTAAAATTTCTGTTTTAAAATTTTGGAGAGATGGAAGTATAATATTAAGAGCTGATAAAAAGTCATTAATGTTATCAATAGATGGAGAACGACAGATACAAATTATAGCCACCTCAGATTTTATTTTTATAATGAGCCCGGAAGCTGATTGATGTTGGTCGGGTTTCGCACATGTAGCCGGTAACTCTGCGTTCACATATACCACCATACCGTCGCTTTGGTTCAGATGTTTAGTGGTTTTAAATGTGGTGTAATTTTCCAATTACGGAATGGTTCCTCTGCTAGAGACCAGAGTAGCCAGCATTCCGTTAAAATCACTACATCACATTCAAATAAAAGACGTTGTAGGTCAATCTATAGGCTTATTAAATTAAATTTTGAGACACTAGTTTTAGGTAGTTCTTAGGATGGCAAATAACAGATCGTGTCTGTTCTGGCGTGCACGTATGAGGGACTGATAGAAAAATCTCGTCAATATTTTCTATAAGATTGGTTATATTATTAGTCATTTTTCAATTGAAGGTAAGAGCTTCGCTTTACAATTGGGAAACAGGCTTATGTTTGACCTTTGGTTTATTAGTAACTGTTTATAAGTATTAGGAAAAATGTTTATAACTAGATGGTAGGAAGGTTTACAGAGTTTATATTCTTGATTATGAAAGTTTGCTGGAAATATTTGTGGTGGCATTAGTAAAATATATGTTGGTAAGTTGTATTGCGTTTGTGTTAAATAGTTTACATTGTTGGAATTACATTGTTGTGATATATCGTGATAGTAGTAGCTTGTGTGTAATGTATTTGTGTTCATAATAGATATTTGATTAGAATAGTAGTAACTAACGAGCATTTCATTATATAAGTTAGAGTTTAGAAAATAATAACAAAATATCAAAAAGCTATACATGCGTAGTCATGCAGAGATGGTTTGAGCCAGTTGTTTCAGCTGTTGTTCGTTCTTCACCAGGATCCATTGGCCATCTGTATCTTTTTTCATAAAAACTCGTTCATTTGATGTCCAACAATAGTCATATTGATTTGACTTGGTATAACATCTTGCAAGACGAAACAATCTCTTTTTGAGTGTTATCAGTTGTTCGGAAACATATACAGGCGTTTTGGGGGTAACTGATATGCCTAGATGTGTTGAACTTACTTTATCATTTGGGTTTTTCTTATTGTGTTCTTTAACAGCCACTAAGAAGTTTGTTTTCATTAGTGTGTTCGAGAATTCAACCATAACACTTGATGTCTTATTTTCTTTTTTCGATGGTTGTCGTATTATATCGCGAATGCAAGTGGGCTATTTAGAGACATCAAGTTGCTTTAACAAGCACTGTATCATGTCACACAACATAGTTTTTGTTTCTTTCTCTTGCTTAGGCACATTTCTAATTTCAATAGAGGTCGTGGCTTCTTAAATGCTAAGACCCTGCACAACCGCGAGGTATGCAGCCTTATAGAGTATACTTCCTTGAGGCCGACGACGTGGGTATGGGTATGCATCGAGATGTGGCGCAAACCTGTGGTATTAGATACTAATGACGGCAGGGAGGTATGGCAGAGCAAGGAGCTTCACGGACGTTTTTATCGGGTCTTACATGGGCCTTATGTAGATTGCTTAGCGTCCGTAGCCTGGCTTCGTTTTGGTGACCTCTTTGGGAAACCCGAAGGTTTTGTCTGTGCGATTACGGACGAAGTTATGATGACAAACAACTACCGGAAATACATTGTGAAAGACATATGTCGGGCATGTCACCGACCCGGAGAATCCATCCACCACATTCTTTCCGGTTGTTCTAGTCTGTCTAACGGAGACTATTTGCAGAGGCACAACCTTGTAGCCAGGATTATTCACCAGCAAGTTGCTTTGAAATACAATCTTGTGGAATTGGAAATACCGTACTATAGGTATGTGCGTATGTGCCCGAACCAGTTCTCCAAAATGGCAAGTGCACGTTGTATTGGGATCGGTCTATCATCACTGACAAGACTATTGTTGCCAATAAGCCTGACATAGTGGTGATGGACCGACTAGAGCGTCTTGCAATGATTGTTGATATAGCAGTCCCTCATGACGAGAACCTCGTGAAGTCGGAGAAATATAAACAAAGTAAGTATCTTGACTTGGCTCGCGAGGTTTTCGATATGTGGGATATGAACACAGCAGTCATTGTCCCGATAGTTGTGACGGCCAATGGCATAATTACCAAGAGCCTTGACCAACATCTAAAGAGGCTCTCGTTGGGCCGCTGGATCAAGGGCTTGATCCAGAAAGCAGTACTCCTGGACACAGCGCGTATTGTTAGGAGGTTGTGTGTGTGTCCCCTCCTGTAACTTCTAAAATAAGAGAATGAAAAACTAAAAAAAAAAACATGATATACATTACTGTGTAAACTTCCACCGAAAATTGGTTCGAACGAGATCTAGTTAGTAGTTTTTTTTTAATACGTCATAAATCGTAAACCGCAACTTTTGCTTACCTACAGGTTTGTACGGAACACTCGGTGCGCGAGTCCGACGCGCACTTGGCCGGTTTTGTACATAAAAGTCTTGTATCTGTTTACATATATACTTTTCCACTATTTTGTCAAAGATTGGTGATTGATCTGTAGTTAGAATAATCTGCAAAACTGCCTTTTTTATGTATTGGCCGCACTATTCCTGTTTTAAGTACATCCGGGTATTTGCCTTGTATAATGCTAGTGTTAATTACTTTGACAATGACGCCTGTAATCTGTAATGGATTTTATGTCATCACACCTAATATTATCTATCCCAGGAGCTTTATTAGTAATAAGGTTTTTAATTAACTTACTAACGCTATTATTAAAAATACATTGATGTGTTTTTAGGGAAAACCTATTGTGATTCATTCAGTAGACGTTGGTTACATACAGTCGGGCAAAATCTTTGTCACGCTGTTTCTGTATTCTGGGGCAAAGTTGTCAGCTATTGATTTTATCGATATTAATTATTATATTATTGTTTTTAAAGGCTCTTAGTATGTTTTCGTCAACTGAGTTTTTGTTTCAACCAGAAAGTTTATTTAAAACTAAAGGCCGCCCGCGTCTTCGTCCGCGTATAAATTCTCGTTATTCCCGTGTAAATCCCGATCCTATGTGTTATTCTGGGTCTTCAGCTACCTAGATAGGTACCAAATTTCATCGTAATCGGTTCAGTAGTATTTGCGTGAAAGACAAACATCCATACATACTCACAAACTTTCGCATTTATAATATTAGTAGGATTTGCCATAGATTTCCAGGATTTATTATTCATAAATCATTTTTGTAATCCGTTCAAAACTCTGAGAGACAATAAAACAAAAAACAGGCCAAGCGTGAGTCGGACTCTCACACAAAGGTTCCCATTCTCAACATGTTCCCTGTAAATTTTAATTTAGTTAAATTCTTATTATTCGTTGTTATAGCGGCAATATACTCCTATTTGCCACTATAACAAACTCTGTGAAATTTTCATCCATCTATCTATTACAGTTTTTGAGATGCAGTCCGCTGACAGACAGACGGACAGACTGACGCATGGACCGTGGAGGCCTAAGGGTTCGATTGGTTACACTTCGGGTACAGAACCCTTTAAATTACCTATCACAAATTTTAGCTTAAATATTATGACCGTGTAATAGTCTTTTCACAAAAAAAAAAACAATAATAGTATCAGTGTGACATTGATGAATCGCGCTGTTATCTGACATACACAACCAGGAAACCTAACGTATTTTTGAATCCACGTAGGTATCGAGTAAAAACACTGTTCAATCATTTAAGCCGACACCAAGTTTACTGCACACCGAATAAAACGGACTTCTGTTTAACTTTACAGAATGCCATTTAGTATTTTATTAAAATGATTATCAATTAGAATAAGATGCCATTTATTTGGACACGTTTCGATAGTTTTGTATGTCTTATTTCTCATTTTATTATATTGCAGTCGTAGCATTTTATTAGTCGAATCGTTTTTCCATTTTATAAATAGGTAACTGGTCCTTTCGTTTACAGCTAGTCTATTCTGTAAATAACCATTTCGATATCGACTTCACCTGAGTGACTAAGCTTACAAAGTGAACTTTATTTCACACATCATAAGGTAGTTATCCGAATTTGAAACTCACCTCGGATTCCGCTGTCGAGACACGAAAATGTTGTTACAGAATAGCACTGCAGTACATATGATCAATTTTGTTATTTATTCAGTGTGCTTTGTTTCTCTTACATAAAGTTTTCATTTATTTTTCTGGTGTATTTTGATTCCTCGTAACATTTTTGAAATTGTTTTTTTATCTATTTGAATTGTAGTGTTTCTGAATTTGTTTGGTTGAACGCGCTAATCTCAGGAACTATTGGACCAATTTGAAAGATTATTTCAGTGTTAGATAGCCCATTTATGGAGGAAGGCTATATATATATCATCACGCTAAAACAACTTTCGCGGGTCAGCTAGTGCATTCATAAATTATGTACGGACATTCTGTACTATCTATTTCACTCTAGTTTACGTTTTCAAGTAGTGATTTCATTTTAACGTTGTTTATTTGCTGGTTCAATTTTGTTCAGCCTGTATCGGTGATGGGTCAAGTCCCACGCACGACAGTATCACCATGCGGTGACCTGCCATAACAGTTCCGAGTGCGGCCGAGTAGGTATAGATCTAACGAGCGCGTTCTTGTAAATATGTGATCTACGAGTATACAGCTACGTGTAGTGTTTTTACCGCGTTTTTCAGTTCTTGTGTAGTCAGATATCGCGCTCGTTAGACCACACTCGGACACGCTACTGTCATAGTACCTACTTCGGATGCTGTCGTTTGTTTGTAGGTCTATGTTTACGTCTTCAACTGAATAAGTTTCATACGACTGAATGGATGCACCCGACAAGATGCTGCTTATTTACTTTACGAATAGATGATAACATATTTATTTAGGTAATAATATCATAATAACTAACTAGTGGTAGAAAAAAATAACAAAACTAGACTAGACAGCAAATTCTAAAGTATCAAATTAGGTTAGTCTACGTATTTCATACTTCGATGTTGCCATGCTGAGATTTTTCAAAGCCGTGTTTTTTCAGTCTCTACTTTCGTTGGCCAGACTCTTAGAGCTGAAACTGAATGACTAATCGATCAACGCACAATTGAAACTACGGGTCTAAGAAAGCTGAAATTTGACATGTAGCTTCCTTACACTCCGTAAATCTGTTAACTTTTTTAAAAAGCACATATTTTGACGGAAGAATTTTCAATTGAAAATTAGGGTGCGTTTTCGATATTAAGTCAAAATAAGGTGAAAAAATAAATTTTATACCTATATAAAAAAGTAACAGTGTATTGAGGACATAAAAAGGTAAGTTTAACACAAATAACGGGAAAAAAAAAGAGTAAAAGATAAAAAAAAAACATAAACTTGGTTATTTGAATTTTCACATAAATTTTGAGGTTATGTGAAAACTCAGTAGTTGTAGATCTTTTTATTACCTACACTTTACCATTTAACTTTTCCATAGGACATGTAAGTAGTTTTGGCGGAAATCAAGATAAACTGTTTTTTACCCTTAAAAACTCACCACTATCACCATCCACTTCCCGACCACAGATCACCCGTAAATTATTTTTCCTTTCAGTTTTATTATAATACATTCTCTTCCTTTTCGAATGGTCTTTCAACCAACGAATATTTCCCTGTCTGGTCTATAATAACTAATAGCAACGCGTTTGTAGAGTGTGACAATTTCAAAACTACCTGCATTTATGATATTACTAGCTTCGTCTGCGTTGACTTTGGAGCTGACTGACTTTATTCGACATATTTCTGTTCTCCTGGTACTATTGAATCCAAACCGCTCATAATTCCTGCCCCGAAAATACTTCGACATGTGTCTGTTCTTCTTGGTACTTTCGAATCCTAACCGCTCACAATTCCAGCGCTGTAAACAATTGGACATGTTTCTGGTCTCCTGGCGCTTTTGAATCCTAACCGCTTGCAATGAAAGTCCCGGAAATACTTTGACATGTTTCTGCTCTCTTGGTTTTTTGTGAATCTTTAGCGCTCACAATTCCAGCCCGGTAAAACTTCCATAAATGTACCTTCCGTCATTGATCCACATACATTTATTGACTTTCTAAATATCAAGAACTGGCCAAGTGCGAGTCGGACTCGCATGTAAAGGATACCGAACCAATTTTATTTATATCATGTTATTTAAACACTACTACCTACACTTCTTATACTTTTTCCTATAACCAACATTTAACGAACTAGAATCAGCATTTTTTTTAATTTTTAAGGCTCAGTAGTTTCGGAGATAAGGCGAAGGGAATGGTAATTATTGGTCTAATTTCTTAGATAACCATAAATCCTTTTATTTGAAAATTATTTAAAAATGTTATTACCCTCACAATAAGCCCTTTATTTTGATATGTCACAACTTTTTTAAATTTCTATTTTGATACCAAAAAGGGGTCATATACTGGGTATAGGTATTCAAAATTTATATATTTACGTAACGCGTCAGTGTTTGGATTAAAAGTCCATATTTGTGCTAAATTTCAACAGAATCGGTTCAGTAGATCCGAAGAAAATCCGTCTGTGACAGACGGACAGATAGACTCCGATCCGATAAAACGTAAAACTGTCCTGAATCTACTTCTATCGTGATCCGATCTACGATTTCTGGTAATGAAAAACGGTTCATAATTTATTGTTCCAGTATCTACGAAGGCATATTGGGGAGAAATCAATGTACTTTGTTGCACGTTTATCTGGCGCCGTCCATAGTGTATATTTTCCCAGTAGCGTGGATATGTTGACAAACACGTCAAGTGAAGTGCCGCCTTAAGCTTAGGTGCTATAACTTACCTAGATAAAAGGAGAAACCGTGCGGTGTCGCGAGCCCTTTGAAAAGGACTCGATTTTGGAGGGCTCTGAAACAAAACAACTAAATTAATTTCATCTTCATGATGTCATTGTATGGCGGGTTGTTTCACGTTCACTTAACGCACGGGTAAACTTTAAAAATGGTGCTAAATATCGTTCAATAAAAATATTGATCTGTTTCACAGTATGTCAGCGTTAACGCACGCAAAAAAATAACGATTACGTTAACAGATGGATAGAGCACTAGTTAACGTTACTTTAGTTGCGTCAAATAGAACAATATTGTGAAATATCTTTTGAATTCTTCAGTAGCAGTTCTTCTGATGACACAAAAAGGGTATGGTGCAAAAAAGGTATTGAGCTAGGACACGTGTTAATAACTTGAGCTATTGGGATGATCATTAATTTTTACCAAAAAGTATTGAAACAACAACGCTTCTTATTTAGCGAACGTTAAATATCTTCCGTAATTGTTACTTTTTGACGTCCGCATGCTACGTTTGAAACAACCAACCGTTTGAAACAACCCGCCCTTAGATATGAATTGTATTTTTTTCAAACAAAGATATACATATTACATGGTTTATTTATTATATTTCATTTCAAAACTAGCCTCTGCCAGCGACTTCGCCCGCGTGGGTGTTGGAAATTATCCCAAGAGTACATGCTCCCGACATAAAAGAGTAGTCTATGAGTTATTCCAGAGGTATGAATCTCTGTGCCAAATATATTCCAGATCCATCGTTTGCCGAGAGTAGCGAATATCTTCGTATTTAGGAATAGTAGCGAATGTTTTTGCATGTCGTAAGATAAACAGGGTATGAGGAATAGCGAAAATTACTCAGAAGAGTATTGGGTCATGCGATTTTGAAGAAAAATAAAATTAAATTATTGGATTATTGAAGAACACTGGCCAAGGGTTCCGAACTAAATGAATTTTTGTAACATGTTATTTTGATACGAAATACTTCTTAAAAGTTTTCCTGTAATGTGTATGTTAAGAAAATTATCTAAATTTTTTCAAATTTTTAAGCTCAATTTCGGATATTTTTGGTCTAATTTCTTGAATACCTTCTAAACTATATATTTTTAAATTATAAAATAATATAATTTAAACCCTCACAATAATTCCTTTCATGTGATATGTTTTTTTTTTTTTTTTTTTTGTGCAAAACGGGGAAACTCTTGGCCCAAATCTCACCTGATGGAAAGTGATGATTAGGCCGAAGATGGAAGCGAGTGTCACACCATAGAGTTAATTTTTTTTTCCATTTTCTAGTTTGACCCCCAAAAGTGACCCGCATTCTCAAAATTTATTTATTTACGTAAAAATCCGTGTTTGGGTCACTGAAATCCATATTTGTATCAAATTTTAACAGAATCGGTTATATAGATCCGGAGAAAACTGGCTGTGACAGACGGACAGACAGACAGATTCCGTTTCTTACGGATGTTTTGAACCCTAAAAATCACTATTCATAGCCAGGAATCGAACCATTATTCATCATTGTTTCGTATTTGACTTTCCACGCCAACTTGAAAAATTCACCCTGTATATTTTGATCTTTCTTAATATAATATACCTTCGCCTTTGCTAACGGCCCGAGCTCGAAACCCGAAGCCGTTGTCTCCCACAGCGACACAGAAGAAAATCTGAAACAAAATTACAATAAGTTTGTGGTTTTCATTAAAACACGTCCATCAGACCATTTTAATCAGAAAATAATTGCTGCTGTAGCCTGTGTGTTATTCCGCATCACAATCTATCTCTGTGTGAAATTTCATTACGATCAGTTCCGGCGATGAGTAATTTAATAAAACGTGTGTGCGTGAGTGTTGCCTGGGGGTTTTCACCTCGGATTTGAGTTACAGTGAACGAAATTGAAAAATAAAAAATGGAATAGTTAGCTAATAATTTGAAAAAACAAAAAATACCTGTTATAAAATTGAGGTTATGACATGCAGCAAAACATTGGCCAAGTGCGAGTCGGATTCACGTGCAAAGGGTTATTTAAGCACTATAGACTTCTTGTCGGTTTTCCTGTAATATACGAGCGAAGAACTGTTATCTGCATTTTTATTCAAAATTGTACCATGTGTGTATTGTGTGTTGTATTGTGTGTTACCATACCCTCCCCGTATGGTCATTTTTGTTTAATTTCTTGAATAAGTTTTGTTTATTTTAAAATTATATAATATTAATATAACATAGCGGAAACAAATTTTTTACAGTAATTGCCGAAATTTGATGTTATTCCTGAATTTGATGACGTAATTCGCAAAATCCTGTCGACTCAGCTAGTGTGTCATATGTCAAAATCTTGTCGTGCAGAATGGACATCCATCTCACAATTTTTAAATATACAGTATCTACTAAAATTTACGTAGCACTGCTACGAGAATTACGTAGAGCCCACGTAGCCAATTGAGGTCTACGTAGCAACTTATGATACCACGTAATACTTGACGAAGTTTAACAACCTGGGAGTCTTTAAGTCAAGAGTGAATAGGTTACTTCTAGGCAAGCGTGCTCCACCTTAGACCGCATCATCGCTTAACATCAGGTGAGATAGCGGTCAAACGTACGCCTATAAATATTAAAAAAAAAAAAAAAAAATTCTACCTACGAACGGTAAGCAAAGCTTTTATTTAAGGCCCCACTGCGCGCGGTCTAGCGGTCAGAGTTCCGAGTTCAACGTTCTATGTTACTATCGCATCTATGCATGTGGCTTAGAATCCTACACACACAAAAGCGACGGTCAATGTGAACGCGCATTCTTTCGGAAAAAAAAGATCGTGTGACATGTTATCAGTGCGCAGACCGCCTTGGCGGTATGTTCGGCCCCTTAAACGGTGACTGTAACTTATCTTAACTTTTACTTGAATTAAATCAAATAGGGGCTCGAAAAATGATTAAATTCCATACTTCGCTTTACTTGAATTTATTATCTACTAGAGGCCGCCCGCGACTTCGTCCACGTATAAATTCTCGTTATTCCCGTGTAAATCCCGATCCCTCGGGAATTCCGGGATAAAAAGTAGCCTATGTGTTATTCTGGGTCTTCAGCTACCTACATCCAAATTTCATCGTAATCCGTCCTGTAGTTTTTTCGTGAAAGGGTAACAAACATACATACACATACATCCATCCTCACAAGCTTTCGAATTTATAATATTAGTAGGACGAAGCCCTTTCCTAACTATGTTGAGTCAGCTTCCTATCTAAGCGGATGCAGCTAAATACCAGTATTTTACGTGGACCCTTGAGTGCCAATTCTACATCATTCATCCATTCATTTTTTTTTTCTGATAAAATAAAGTACATTGACCTTTCCCTAATATGCCTTCATAATATGTACCCGAACAATTTTAAGATCCGTTTTTCATTACTGGAGAATCTAAAGGATCACAATACAAGTCCAGGACAGATTTATGTCTTTATTTCTATTTTAACAAAGTCAAGCAATAACCGTTATCGCATTTTTATCTGGCGCCTACCAAAGGATGAAACCATGGCTGACCACAAATCAGATGCAAACCTCACGGTCATCAGTGATGAGACTGTTTCTACCGCAAAATGTGGAGTTCGAGGCTTTGACCTAAGCCCAGAAAAGGTGATTTGCTAAGAGAATCCATAATCGCCAGATTAGTCTCAGGGTATATTTCCTGGAAGCCGACGTATGAATGCATGAGATAAAGTAACGGTAAATAAAGGATTGGGTGTAACCCGAAAAACTTGACAGTAACGAGGAATGCCAGAGTAGGGACTTTTTCCAGGCCCTAAATGGCCTTGACGTGGACCAATTAGCGTCCGTAGCCTGTGTTTTAGTAACCTTTTTTGGAAAACCAATGCCTAAAAGGTCAGCGGATTTTTTTAATTCGAGAGTAAAAATTTGAGTACGTCTTAATTATTACATTTTAAAACGAGAAAATGTCAAGAAAAAGTTTTTTCTAAAAAAAATAATTTGTCTGATGCGGTGTTTTCAACCTATCTTTTTGAAAACATACTATTACAGGATTCAAGATATTGTGAAATGATTGTCATTAGAGAGCGCGTAAGATAAGTCTGCGCGCGGATGGAGGCGCTGCTTCAAATTGCAGACCTAATTAAACACTTTTCCGTATTTTATTATTTGAGATGTTTCCTCTTGACTCTAGTCTAGGTCATAGGTGACAGGTCATAGTGAACATGGATGGGTTTTAGTCGGTAAAAGTCTGAAACTCCCTTCCGCCGCGCCCAGAGTGGGAAAGGTCATTTGATGATTTCCCATCCCAAAAAAAAAAGGCAGAGAGTTCAACTCCTTTGCTGTGCGCATTATGAAAGACGCTTGGAAACGATTAGTCTGGGTTGGTTGGTTTGTAATTTATTTAAAAATTACTTTCCAAATCATATCCATCGCTGTCAGTATTAGAAGGGTTTCGAATTTATTGAGACTTGTTCAGTGGACATACTGCTTCGGAGGCAGCGGGATGGACGCGGTTTTGTTAAAAATGGCGAGTAAGTACATATCACAATGGAAATAATCATTTGACATCGTAGACTTGCAGCAGAAGCCGGATGAACTACTTGATTTATTTATTTATAAACAAGGTGTCATTTTAGTCGTCTTACGTAGGTGACCCGCTTAATTAAACTATATTTTTTTTTAAATATTTGATTAACCTTTCAGCTCCGAAAAACACGGCGAGCGGGTACTTATCTTATTTTGTAACTGAGAGGAGAGGAGGAAAATAAATAATGCATTGTATTCATGAAACACCCCGTTAATAATGTTTAAGTAACAAAACAAAGAGCCCGTCCCTCTAGTGAGAATATTGAAATGATAATAAATAAAATCAATACCTTACACATTATTTTTTCCGGTTTGTTTTCCAATTAAAGAACACCAATAACGAGACGATTTTTTGGAAATACAACACAAAGGTGACACAAATAATGTCAATTTATTGAATGAGTAACTTCGAATGGAGCGAGAATTTTACAGGATATCATCGATACGCAACACAACCAGATGACAGCGTCGTCTGAATTCAGAAAATTACAAAAAAAAAAACAGTGTGCTTTTTAATTCAGCTGCATTTTCAACATGAAGCTCGGGCTATGGTATCGGGAATCATGTGCCCAACGGCTTTACGTCAACGAATTTCAGGCGGTAACCATTGTTTCGATATTATTTACGAACGGCTCCCGTCGCATCTATTGTTAAAAGCAATTTACGCAGGCTCGTCTCACATTGTGAGGTTATCGTATCTAGAACATTGCCCCCTATTCTGTACAGGTCAGAATACGCCTATATGAAACTCAACAAACGTGATGGCTATGGCCTGCATTAGACACAGGATACCTATTTATACCGGGAACTCCTTTTATTTTCACGCAGCCAATTTGACCACTGGCAGAAACACAGATCATTTTTAACCGACTTCCCAAAAAGGAGGAAGTTCTCAAATCAGTTGTATTTTTTTTTATGTTTGTTACCTCATAACTCCGACAGTTATGAGCCGATTTGAAAAATTATTGTTTTATCTGAAAGGATATACTTGCAGATTAGTTCCATTTAAATTTTTTCAAAATCGGTTACGAAATTTGGATTTTAAATCGAAATAGCTAGAATTCGTCTACTTGGATGATGGTTTAATGTCATCCAAGTAATCGAAATTGCGTATTTTGCTGTTTACAAAAAAATACAACCAACTTCCAAAAAAAAAAAACACTACTAAGTAAAAAATTACTTTAATTTCGGAAGTCGGTGTCAAAATACGAAGAAACTAACAAAAACACCGAATTCCGAAATTTAAGTTATTTTTTACTTTGTAGTGTTTTTTTTTTGGAAGTCGGATGTATTTAACGACGACGACGTTTAAGCGTATTCTGAAAAAAAAAAAATTATTAATTTCAGTTTCATACTCTTAATATAAATTAGTAAATTGTATGTCTTATTGCGGTTAAGCAATTATAAATTTATCAAATTTGATTGTTGTGTGATCAGATTCTAATATAATTCTCCTAAAATGGCCTTTTTATTAGTCCCCCGGTAAAGATTCAAAAGTATCGGGAGACCAGAAACATGTCCAAGTATTTTTTGGGGCGGATTTAAGAGCACTCAAGATTCACAAGTGAGTTTTGGGCTTAATTTGACATATCCTTGGAAAAAAATGATCTACATACTTTGATTTCATGGTTCCGTGCCTGCAGGTGAACTAAAGGAACCTTATTAATAAGCCAGAACTTTCAATCCGTCCCTCTGTTAAAAAGTTCTGTGAAAAGTTGGTCAGTGAGACTTGATCAAATTTGGATAGGTGTCATTTAATTTAATCTAATGATGCTTCGCCAGGGTTATGAGGAAATATTTAAGAAACTAAGGTGAATTTTTAAAACCGTGAGATTGCTAATCCTTTTTTGGATCATCATCTGCCTAACCTTTTCCCAACTACATTGGTGTCGGCTTCCATTCGAACTGGATTCAGCTGAATACCAGTATTTTACGTGGAGGTGCTGCCTATCGGACCTTCACAACCCATTAACTGGGTAACACGGTATGTCCTGGCAAGACTGGAGTCAGATTTACTGGCTTCTGACAATCCGTAAAAACTACCAAAGATCTACAAATGACAGCCGGGAACAACGAGTTAACGTGCTTTCCGAGGCACGGAGGAAACTCGATGTGTTAAGATGGTCACCCATCCACAATCCATCAACCTTGGCAGGCGTTGCTTAACCTTGAAGATCGACCCGTACGGCTGTTGTTATATGGAAATAAATATTAGTACCTAAACTAAAACTACTATAATAAAACTATTTTGAAACTAAATGATGACCATAAATTTCCTTTACGGTAGAATTTCAGTACTCTATTGAAATTAAATGCTAGCGGAACAATACGAATGCCTATCCTACAGTGTATCTACAATATGAACTGGCGAATTGTGGCAGTGTAATTGTCGGTATCATATTCTGTACCAATACAAACAATAGCCATCGACCTGTATGAGGCAGATCTAGCGTTGCCAGGCTTCCGGATAAAGCCAGACACAGAACAATCAGGCTTTTTGGTGGCGCGCCCGGCCAAATTACACAGAGCCCGGTCGCTTTGTCTTTTTGAATTTGTGTTTTTTTTACATTACTCATGCGTTGATTTCCGCTCCACCTGTCTTACCTTGTGTCATTACCTAATGGAATCATATAACTTAAAATAGTAATGAATATTTTATGACTAATAAAGTGAAAACTGAGACAAAAAAAAGTATGGGTGCCCGGCCTTTCAAACGTCCGGCTAATTGGATGGTCGATTCGGCTTGTCAGATTTACTTGTTTTTAAAAGTCCGTAACGACTGGCAAAGATCAACAAATGACAGCCGGGACCAAAGATTTTACGTTCTTTCCGAGGCACGGAGGAAACTCGATATCACATATCCACAGACCAACATTGGCAAGCGTTGCTTAACCTTGAAGATGGACCTGTGTGGCTGTTATTATTTACCCACGAATTCATATATACACAGAGATAAAATCTATGTACACACAGAGAAACGGTACAGCCGGTAGATTCTGTTGACATCTCACCGTGATCACTTAGGTGGAGTGAACGACAAGTGAGCTGTAATGCTATCTTGTTTGTATGGTTTGACAGCTCACTGGTCCTTCACTTCGCCTAAGTGTTCACTTGGACAAGTTAACAGAATCTCTCCAATATAATTAGTAGTACAAAGGTACTGCTCATTACTAAAGACATTTCTTCCAGCAGACCTGCGGAAAGGGAAATGAATAAGAAATGTAGACAATAGTGAGTAAAAAAGAATACGAGAAAAGGGAGAAATCTATGTTTTCAATGACAGCTTCACTAAATGCAGGTAGCTAAGTACTTGTGAGCAGTTGTTAATCTAACCTCCAAAACCCGGTAACTGGGTTACGCGACGACACCTGTTAAGGCTGGGTATCGACATTTTGGGCCCGGTTTATAAAACAGGCTTAAATTTATTTAAACTTTTCGCACAAAAAAAGTCTATTTTCGACTTAATGCCTTAGGCATTCTCTACCAGTCAACCAAGGGTGGTGAATAGATTAGATTGCAGGTGCTCTCTTTGAGAGGAACAATGATAAAAATTAATAATAATAAAAGATGAATAGAATGGGTACACAGTACATAAATAAGTTATAAACTTATAATACACATACATATTTACTATAATATATACCCATACTATATACATACATACATTGTATACGAAATCAAGAGAAAGAGGTGTTAAAATAACTCTGCACTATTTATTTAGAAAATAGCTCTGCAATTTCCGCTTAAATGCAAACCGACTGGTGGTGGTAGTGGTGGTGGTTACACATCTATTCTTATATATAAAGCTAGTTTTCAATTATAGGCAGCAATAATTGTAGCCGTAAGATAAAAAATTTAACGACCATTGCCATGCTACTTGCTGCCCGTCTTCGAGACACTTCGACGTCTGTGAGATTTCCCTTTCCTTCTTATCACGCTCGTGCGTTTATATTATTGTTTTTTATTTTTAACCGACTTCCCAAAAAGGAGGAGGTTATCAATTCGGTTGTATGTTTTTTTTTTTTTATGTTTGTTACCTCATATATCCGACAATTATGAACCGATTTGAAAAATTCTTGTTTTATCTGAAAGGATATACTTGCAGATTGGTCCCATTTAAATCATATCAAAATCGGTTACGAACTTTGGATTTTAAATCGAAATACCTGGAATTTGACTATTTAGATGATTCTTTGATAATCGAAATTGCGTATTTTGCTTTTCTGCGATTTTGCAGTGGTGTTGTTAGGTGTGGGGCACCAATAAAAAGTGAAAAATAAAAAACTTTTTACAAAAAATACAACCGACTTCCAAAAAAAAACACTAAAAAGTAAAAAATAACTTTAATTTCGGAAGTCGGTGTTTTTGTTAGTTTCTTCGTATTTTGACACCGACTTCCGAAATTAAAGTTATTTTTTACTTAGTAGTGTTTTTTTTTGGAAGTCGGTTGTATTTTTTGTAAAAAGTTTTTAAATAAGAAGTCGG
The DNA here is from genome assembly GCA_963859965.1 of Ceramica pisi. NCBI lineage: Eukaryota > Metazoa > Arthropoda > Insecta > Lepidoptera > Noctuidae > Ceramica > Ceramica pisi. The sequence goes on along the minus strand of OY982527.1, from coordinate 34,968,575 downwards.
TAGGTATGTAAATAAAATTCTATTTACAGGATAACTCCAGCAACCTTCAAATAAAAAATAGTAAACTTGGTACACATGAAGCATAAAGTGAAACCTTCTGTCAGTATCACATGTTATACGTGGCATTGAAAGGATAGGAATAGATTGAAAGGATATTGCACTTTTGAGAGTTCATAGCGAGCTGATGAATCAGCTCTATGAACTCTCAAAAGTGCAATATCCTTTGTTATGCGCTACGGAAATGTTATCAGGTTCATTTCTGGGTAATATTATTATGTGCAATTCGCCGAATTTCTCCGAATCCCAACACACCGTGTGTTGGGATTCGAAGAAATTCGGCGAATTTGTTTCGAGTTAATTAGGCATTTATTGTTTAAGAGTATGTATTCCGTCCACTAGCGCCGCCAATCTTTTTTTATTAATTGTGGTAAATTTAAGACACGTAGATAACCGCTCTGTAGTGCACTGAAGAAATGTATCTATTATTTTTTGACAGCTATTTTTAATACATAACTCATGGCTAAATAGCCAAAACGGCAATTATTGCTAAAAGTGGCCACTTTTAGCAAAAATATCGACTTTGGCAACTATTTATGTTCTAAAGTACAAAACATAACTCTCAAAACATAATAAATACATTTCTTCAGTGCACTACAGAGCGGTTTTTTATCTACGTGTCCCACAAATAATAAAAAACGATTGGCGGCGCTAGTGGACGGAAACCAAGTTTCAACTCAAAGGGATGTATGGGTGTATTACTTTCATGAAGCAACATAATAGTTTACATGTGTGTAAGATAATTAAATCTATGCTTGATTTACAAAACAACTAAACATAAAAGTATCAGCTGTAAACATTCCTTTTTGGGCAGTCGAGTAAGAGGTCGCCAATCAATTGCGGTACCATTAATAGTACAAGGGTTTAAAAATAAATAAGTCACGGGGTGGGCGTTCAAACAAACAATGTCGATCAATATGGGTTGTTGGCTGACACCGAACTGATTCGTAAAGCCGAGGACACGAAGTTAGCGGGCGCGGAGAAGCGGTGGCGGCGGAGCGGACAGCGTCGCTGCCAGCTAAACGATCGTTTTAGGAGACGTGAAAAAGATCATTGATTAGTATACTTTACATGTCACAGGAAAAAGGCAGACTGTTTAAGATTGTAATAAATCTTGATTAGATTATAATTTCTTGATATATTATAAAAAACGGTTTTGTTATAATAGTTTCCAATATATCCCTGTCCAAAAAGAAAAGAAAGGTACAATTTCACGCGATATTTTAATCATCTTACGGAGTTTTTCATTTTCCGGTATAGAACGAATTAGTATATACATATATAACGAATTTAAACAGATAATTGTCACAGCTAATTACAAAAAACCACAACGCCGCTAGACCTGGTTCTCTCCCAATGGTGTAACGAGGAACGAAATCGACTTCTGTCTAGCCTCCAACAAGCTATTTATAAAAAAAATCCAAATAATGACCATAATTCGTTATTCTTCTGACCATCTGTCCAATACGACTGGTTGCATCTTTTAAAATCATAATAAGTAGGCTTTACTAATTAACGAGTAAAAGTCGACCAACTTTTAATATTACAATTGTGAATATTGTATATTGTGACGTGCAATTAAGGAACACTGCCCGTGGCCCGACACGCACGTGGCCGGTTGGTTTCTGGTTCCCAACGTAAATGTTGGCTTGTATTGGCTAAAAACAATTTCGCTACAGCATAATAAAGCTGGTTGCAAATTATTGCTCAGCGTATTTCTTTTACAGCAATATTTTATATTTTTTTGATTGCTGATATTGGATATCTATTAGGGATATCGGAAAATCGAATTGCGTCCGGCCGAAGCTACCTATTTTCGTAAAATGCAAATTAATGTTATGAAGCATTGGTGGGATATCATATGTATGCTGTTTATATTTGTTATGGTTTCGAAGCTTTCGATTTCCTACACTGTAAATGCAGTATTATTTATCTATTTTCATTTTTTTTTATTTTTTTTATTGTTGACTCGCTTTTGCTCGCGATTTCGCTCGCGTGATCCCAAGGGAACACACTCCCGGAGTAATATGTTGCCTATGTGTTCATGAAGATACTATCAGGAGTTTTGACGTGAAAATGTAAAAAATATCCATTAACGTTAATAACTAGCTGTCCCCCGCGGCTTCGCTCCCGTCAACTGGCAACATTCTTATTTTTTTTTTACATAAAAACCTTCTCCTTATAATAACAAACACAACAAAAAAAGAATTAGCGAAATCGGTTCCGCTGTTCTCGAGATTTGCGCTTAGCAACACATTCAGCGATTCATTTTTATATTATAGTGAAGATTAATTAATAGGATTTGGATCTCCAACAAAGGATCCGTTTTGTATTACTGGAACGTAAGCTGGTATAGATTTTCGTAGCGAGGGAAGTTCGTGCTCATAAAAATGAATGAATTTGTGCGTGCGCGTACTTCCTATGAAAATTTATCCAGTAATTATAAAACGAAGCTGAGGTGCCTTAATTATACAACAGAAGTCACAGTGATATAAGTGGTGCATTTAGGGCAACTTCAGTTGTAGGATACCACAGTATACACATCAATTTGAACTTCCATTATCTGATGAAGCTGAATCTGACCAAGGACAAATGAATGAAATAAACTACTTCTATACGGCTGGATGATTGATGATTTTCTAACCCCTCACAGAGCTCAATTTCAGGCGTGGATTACTTTCAGCTACATCAAAGGACTGAATGTCATCAGGAAGGTACGCTTCAAAGTGGCCATTGGACAGATCCCTTGAAAAGTGGACTTGCTATACAGGGTGTCCACCAGTTTCAACTTTTGCATACAATTTACAATTGCGGTATACTTCGAAAACAAAATCATATGTTTTTCCTGCCGCGACTAACTCACATAAACCACTACTAACTGATAGCTGGATCATATCATAGTAATACTCATCAAAGTTACTGTAATTGTCTATATTTCCATCGTGAGACATAATTGAGTTTTCGTTCCAGTTCCGTTTGATGTAATCTACAATTTTCTTTTCTATAGAACATACATCAAAAAAAGTTTCTGATCACAAGCATAAACTGATATATTTTTTTAAATTTAACTTTATCAAGAAAAAATCTTTGTTTTGTGTTTTCTTTAAACAGAAAAACCCTGTTTGAAATTAAAAAATAAAACTATTTTTAGTAACAAAAATTGAGTATTTAATCAGAATGTAATTGTAACACGAATTTGGTAGAAAGAAAAAGACTGAACTTAGCCAAACTTAAACAACAATTTATTAATAAAAGGTTTATATTCACTATAATATAACTCCTCCCCTGGCTCGAACACATGCTGAGATCCTCCTGGGCATGCTGAGGATAAAGTTATTCAGCATTTCTCAGGGTAACCTGTCCCAGTTTTGAATAGCGGCTTCCCTGAGCTCTGGCACTGTCTGGGGACGTGCTGACGGTTCCAAATAGCTCGCTTAAGAGCATTCCACGCGTGCTCTATTGGCTTTAAGTCAGGCGAGCCGGCAGGCCAGTCTTGTCAACCTTGTGATGTCATATTCTTGGAGAGCAGCATTGACTCATAGAGCTCGATGTGCGGGCGCATTATCACCGACTAGTACAAATTGGTGCCCATGGTTTACATGGAATGGTCTGACAATTCCATCAATAGCAACTGCTTTATACATGTCTGCTGTCATGAAGCCTGTTTACGGAATCAAAGGCGTTCTAGCTCCAATCATAATACCACCCCAAAAGGACACTGATTTCCCCCCTTGCTGAACTATTTCAGTGGCAGTTCTTTGCCTTTCACGGTCTCCTGGTCTTCTCTAGACACGGACACGTCAGTTATCTGGATGAGTACACTAGCAATATTATATTTAGCTTTAGGACAGATTTGATATTGATTTGAAGCAAAAAGACCGCATTTGGCGAAGTAAAATGTGTTGTTCTATCACAAAAATTCACGAGTGCACACGTGTTTAGTCACCATACATTGGGCTACGAACTGCTATCCCATCTGATCTAGCTATTCTACAGATTTAGCCCGTAAAGACTATTCCCTCTTTCCAAATCTAAAGATATGGCTAGGTGGTAAGAGATTTGTAACGAACGAACAGTTTATCACCGAAACAATCACCTATTTTGAGAGCCTCGAAGAAACCTATTTTTTAAAGGAATATAAAAATTATAAAAACGCTGGACTAAATTTATCGAGTTAAAAAAAGGTAATGTTGAGGAATAAAACGTTTTTTTGCCGAAAAAAAAATTTGGCGGCGGCGAACTCTCGCATCCGGCCCTGGTCCAAACTGTGGTCCGGAGAAAGGAGGCATGGGGCATGGGAAGCGGTCACTTCCTTCTGCGAAGCAGTAAAGCTATCGAAGAAGGTGACCGAACGCTTGAGAGAGAGGGAAACCACACGCTCCAGCCGCCGCAACAGAAAACGACGCCCCGGGTGTCGGGGGTCGCAGAGCGAAAAAAAGCTATTAATCATTGAAACTCATCATCTATACCCGATTTAGATCCGAAATATTAGTAATTCCTGACTTAATCATAGCGATATCCATAATACCAATATGTTGCGTACCGTGATTAAAAATATTGACCAGCTTGCCCAAGGTTCTCTGTAAGAGATCGCGGCTGTATGTGTTTCAGTTTTAAGTTTCCTACACAAAGACTTAACTCTATATAATATGATATATATAATATCCTTGAAAATTTCACACAACGCCATGTAGTCCCAAGCTAAGCAACCTAAAGCTTGTGTTATGGTAACGAGATGGCTGATAAACTACTTATATATATATATATATATTTTTTTTGTAAATACGTATATATTATAGATAGAAACACCCAGACTCGAAACAAATGCTTGTAGATCGTACAAATATTTTTCCCGTACGGGAATTGAACCCGCGACATGCTGCGCAGCAGTCAATCGCTCAACCACTGCGCCAACCGTGTCGTGTCGTGTCAATGAAGCGGGTTCGTTTATAACCATAGTGAATGGTACCTATTCAGAATATATCGTTAAAATAAATAAAAGTTCAGCATCATAAAAGCAATGTTGAGAATTTAATAATGGCGTCCATTTTATGGAGTACGAATTTTCATATCGAATTTCGACAAACTATTTTGTTTTACAAAACGTTTTTAATATCTGTGGTATTTTACACAGATGAAAATAAAGCTCCACGGAAAATTATCAAGGCGGGAAATCGGTGTCCTTTTGGGGTGGTATTATGATTGGAGCTTAAACTCCTTTGATCGAGGCTTCATGACAGCAGACATGTATAAAGCAGTTGCTATCGATAGAATTTTCAGACCATTCCGAGTAAACCATAGGCACCGATTTGTACTGGTCGGTGATAATGCGCCCGCACATCGAGCTCTATGAGTCAATGCTGCTCTCCAAGAATACGACATCACAAGTTTAGACTGGCCTGCCGGCTCGCCTGACTTAAAGCCAATAGAGCACGCGTGGGATGCTCTTTAGCGAGCTATTTGGTACCCTCAACCACGTCCCCAAACAGTGCCAGAGCTCAGGCTCACTACTCAAAAACGCGACAGGTTACCGCGAGAAATGCTGAATAGCTTGATCCTCAGCATGCCCAGGTTTGAGCCAGGGAGGAGTTATATTATATTGAATATAAACCTTTTATTAATAAATTGTTGTTTAAGTTTGGCTAAACAGTCTTTGTCTTTCTATCAAATTCCTGTTACAATTAAATTCTGATAAATTACTCAATTTTTGTTAATGAAAAATAAAAAATAGTTTTATTTTTTAATTTCTATTTAAAGAAAACACATATCAAAGAATATTTCTTGATAAAATTAAATTCAAAAAAATATATAAGCTTATGCTACTGATTATTTTTTTTTTTTCATGTTCTTTTAACACGCTTACGCAAACGTGGTTACATAGGCCGAGGGCCGGTTTCCAGGTCAGGTGGCAAAGAAATTAACTCACTTTTTTTAAGTCTGGGTACTGATTTTTTTGTATGTTTTACAGTACGAGTGTATCAATCATAAGACTGTAATTTGGGCATTTTTAGGGTTCCGCCAAATGGCAAAAACGGAACCCTTATAGATTCGTCATGTCTGTCTGTCTGTCTGTCTGTCCGTCCGTATGTCACAGCCATTTTTCTCCGAAACTATAAGAACAACACTGTTGAAATTTGGTAAGTAGATGTATTTTGTGAACCGCATAAAGATTTTCACATAAAAATAGAAAAAAAACAATAAATTTTGGGGTTCCCCATACTTAGAACTGATTCTCAATAATTATTTTCATCGTACCCGTACGTGTGGGGTAAGATCATTTTTTCCTAAACTGAATAGTTTACGCGACAGGCACTTCCAAAGTGGAAAAATGTGTGTCCCCCCCTCCTTCACTTCTAAAATAAGAGAATGATAAAACTAAAAAAAATATATGATGTACATTACCATGTAAACTACCAGCGAAAATTGGTTTGAACGAGATCTAGTGAGTAGTTTTTTTTAATACGTCATAAATCGTAAATCGCAACTTCTGCTTTCGGAACCCTCAGTGCTTGAGTCCGACTCGCACTTGGCCGGTTTTTAATTAGCTAAATTCGGATAGGATTTGGAAGGATTCAAAACTACCTCCTTGACTACTGATAAACCTTCGGCCCAAGCTAGCAGGTATGCGTATGTGCTAGTGGCAGTATATTTTGTTAGTGAAAAAATAAGAGAGGTTTGGCAGCACTGTTCGCGCATCAATGTTCATCGGTCCTCATAGTACATAGTTCAAGTTCGAATCCGCTCCGTGACTAAATTACCTAAAAAATAGTAAAAGAGACTTTTTGTTGACTTTTAGTAGCTACATTGGTTTATATAGCTGCCATCAATAAGTGAAAGTGTTATCACGAAAAAATAAATGTTAATATCCATTATGTATAAAAAGCAAAGACAAATAACTCTCGACAAACAAAGGAAAAAACAAAATGTCAATTTTTGAAAATAGATTAGGTACTGCACTCTATTTTACTTAGAAAACAGTGATTTTTAATATTAAGTGAAAAAATAAAGCCAATATACAGGGTTATTTGTAAAACACCGACAACCTCTCAGCAGTGCTATTCTGTAACAACATTTTCGTGTCTCGACAGCGGAATCCGAGGTGAGTTTCAAATTCGTTTATATATAAGACCTTATGACGTGTGAAATAAAGTTCACTTTGTAAGCTTAGTCAATCAGGTGAAATCGATATCGAAATGGTTATTTACAGAATAGACTAGCTGGACTATGTTACTAACATCATAATCAACATTTTTTGTTCTATGACTTTTTAACATTCATCATGTTTTCATACAAAAATAGAAAATATTAAAATTGAATGCTCTAAATGTTACGAAGTCTATGCAAAGCAAAATAAAGCTTTTTCTTTTTCTTTTTTTTGGACAACGAAGCGAAGTGGTAAAACGAGCTGCTCTTCGTGCTGCGGAGCGCAAATTCGGAACTAGATACGGATATACTTTTTGATTTCTTTCTCCCTCAAAACGTTGCGTTACATGTCAGAATAATGAGTCAATCAGAGTTAGAAAACGTATCTTTTAGAATACTACAAAAATCTAAGTTCACTAGACAATCTCTACTGTAATAATTCAAATTTACTGGATACTACTATGTACGTATACAAAATACGTCACTAAATGAAAGCGACATTAATATGAATCTAAAAATCAAGCGCTGAGAGTGCTTTGTTTAAATGACATGGCCAGTTTCAGTCTAGTTACACTCAGTGGCGTATACATAACATACGCCTGATAACAAATAAATTAAAATAGAAAAACATTTTTTTAAAGTATTTACATTTTCGTACAACTTCAGAAAAAGTATTTAAACATAAACAGTTGTTTTTCGATTCCGGCGTATCGAGTTAACGCGCCATTTTAGATAAATGTTCCATTCCCTGTAAAGCTAATATACTTATGTTCCATCAGAGTAATATTAAAAATTATTCTGACTGTTAAATGATTGTGCACCGTCGTAATCATAATAACATTCATATTTTGTTAATTACTCGAATGCTATGCTTTGAAATATTTATGTTTAATAAGTTTTTTCTTTATAAAAAATAATTATCTTTAAAAACGAAACGAAACGACATGACAGGTTCGACATTCACCCGCCATTATTTTGTACTCGTTGCGTTGTGTGTGAGTTTGTGTCTTGTTTTTAAACTGTGCTATTATAATATAATAGCACAGTTTTATCTTTTCTCCATATCGACCATTGCTATTATTTAATACTAGCTTCTTCCAGCGGCTTCACCCGCGTGATCCCTAGAGAACATATTCCCGGGATGAAAAGTAGCTTATGTGTTATTCCAGACTATAATCTATCTTTGTTCTAATTTTCATTAAGATCCGTTAAGCCGTTCTGGCGTGATTGAGTAACAAACAATCAAACGTTCACATTTATAATATTACTCGTTTGGTGTAAAGCGAAATTATAACCATCTTCCCCTCGACAGGATAGGATATTGCAAACTGTCGTAAGCCGTTTTACGAAGCTACTCGCTAGCCTCTAGGCGCCAAGCAAGCCGCCTGCCTGTGCGTTCGCGACCTTATACAAAAATAATCCTTATATCATGATTCAGTATTCACGCGCGATGGCTTATTATTATTAGCGTATTTCATGTATAACTTTGGTGTTTCTATACCGATTTCCATGATTCTTTTTTATGAAATAGTTAATAATTTTAACTTTTTTAATTAGGGATGACTGAGAGTGTTATAAACGTAAGAGTAGACAAATATAATCAGAAAGCTTCGAACTGCTAAGCTATCGGGAGTTACACGTGTTATTGTGCGTCAATCATAAAAGATGGACATATGCTGTCGTAGGATATTTTTTATATAATTTTAAGGAGAACATTTCCGTTATACATGATTTCTGTGTAGTTTTAACCATTAAGGTTGCACACGCGACGGAAGCTTAAAAAATGGAGTAACTTCTCCCGTTTCCCCAACATTTCCTTTCACTGCTCTGCTCCTATTTATTGTAGCGTGATGAAAAGTATACTATAACCAGCTCAGGAGTATGAAAAAAAAGGAGTATGAAAAATAATTGTACCAAGTTTCATTAAAATCCGTCGAGTAGTTTTTGTTTCTATAACGGTTATACAGACAGACAGACAGACAAAAATTTTACTGATTGCATTTTTGGCATCAGTATCGATCCCTAATCACCCCCTGATAGTTGTTTTGGAAATATATTTCATGTACAGAATTGACCTCTCTACAGATTTATTATAAGTATAGATAGATAGAAGATTTCATTCAAAAGTTATTCAATGTTTGTTTTTATTTTAACACTGCTATCCTTTATGACACTACCTAACCTTTTATCAAATGTGAAATCAAATGTTTTCTTTTCTACTATCAAGAGTCTATCCAATTATACAAATCTTTTTTTCTTTTTTTTAATATTTATAGGCGTACGTTTGACCGCTATCTCACCTATCTTGGGTAACTAATGATTCCATTCCTGTCCTACTACTATCACAGGGTTTAGATTACACTTGGCACATTACATCTCTTCAGACAAGAGAGAGGCCTGAATTTCTTACAACGTTTTCCTTCACGGTAAAGAAAATGATTAAACATGATTCCTGAAGTCTTGGTAATTGGCTTAATGGTCATCCATTCATTGATCATGACAAGCGTAGCTTACCCATGCAGAATAATCTGGCTACCACTTAGTTATATGCCCGAGGAGGTTCATGACCAAGACATGTTTTGTTAAGACATGTTTTCTGTAGTTATATAAATGACTACTTACCTATATTTGTATGCCACAAGGCCGAACATGACTGATCTTTTTTTTTTATGAACCACTTGCATTCATTTTATGTATACTCATGTCTCTACAAATAAACGTCTTGTCTTGTCTTGTCTTATGTAACTTTAACAATTAATTTTAGAGCTTACTAATTTCAAAATGAAGCAAGATTCGTTAATGTACATGAATATTTAGATGCTAGGCAGAGTGCCCTAAGTAAATTGGCCATCTCCTTTGACAATAATGGCGCCGCGCCGTCTCGATAAAACCGTAGTGAATTTCTTTTTCGTATTATGCAGTGTCCGTTCCATCCTAATAATTAAAATGTTAAGCATGAAAAAAGCTATGAATGTGTTAAAGGTTTCATACTTGATTCATATGCCACTTTTACCATGTCTTTTAATGGTAAAAGTGGCATACGCCACTGTTGCATTAGAGATTTTGTCCCTCTAGTGAGAGAGGAACAAAAGCCCAGATGCAAGGTAGGTTGGGGTTGCAATACAAGGAAACAACGAACTGTCCTAAACAATATAAGTGTATGTAATAGATTTCCAACTTAAATATAAATAGGTTAATGCCAGCCAGCGTAAAGTTCAGTCGGTGGAACTAGGGTTGTGGGTGATTGGAGATAATCCAAATACTGTTCCTTTTTCAAAGTTTAGATTAAATATTGGTTCTTAATAAAATACCAAGGTACAACCTTCCAGTTTTGTGAATGTGAATTATAACTAAATGGGCGCCAGGGACTTGAAGAGTCCCGGATCCCTGAGCCGACTAAGATGTCTAATATTCTTCCAGTTAAGCGTAGGTGTCGAACCCGGGGTCCTTTAATTGAATTTAGGTAAAAACCGGCTTCTAATTTTGAAAACCGGATAGGTAATAAACTGGTTCTTAAATGAACCGGTAGAAAATAAAAGGTATAAGTATATATAAAAAAAAACCGTCCCGCCTGCGCTAGATCGCCAGGCGGACTCTGCCACCGCACAGTCGTCTCCACAGGAGGCTTTGAGTGGACTCGAGAAACAGGTCTCACGTCCTGAGGGCTAATTCACGTAATGTTATGACGCACCGATTAAGTTTTAGTGCAGTTGCAATTAAGTTTAAGTTCGAGTGATAAACGGTATTCTTGTAATCTTTGAACTGCGCGTAAACTGCGCGTGAACTGCACGTCAATTGCACGACAACCAAACTTACTGACGGTAGAGAGATAAAATATTATTCACTAAATAATCGACTAGAAACGAATAAATTTCAATGAATATAGACGTTATTATAATATTAAAACTTAAACTTAAGCTTATAAGCTGTCATTTTGGGACGTCAAACAAATAGTAGAATACCGATCACGTTGCGTTCCGAAACACACACCAAAGACGCGCAACAGTAGAATGCCATTATTGCGCTCGCGTGACGCGCACTTGACGCGAGCGTGTCTGACAGCGGTAGAGAATACGAAAGCGTTGTTTTGATCGAAACGTAACTTAAACTGCACTGCAACAGCACTTATTTAGTTACGTGAATTTGCCTACAGGTCCCAGAGGCGCCTCTAGATCCTGGCGGCGCGACGAATCTCTCGAGTTGCCTCACCTGGAATTGACCCTTATTGGTATTTAGGTTGAATTTAATTTTCAAGTCGTTCCATCGTGCTCATTTTTGTAATGTAAAAATTTGGCTGTTTCGTGCTACTAGACCCTTCGGATTATGCTGTGCAGGACTGCAGGACCTGTCAGATAGTTTTAACATTTTTATCACGCAACTTCGTCTGCGTCACATTTTCCATTAATGCTCGGCTCCTTTTAGTCTTAGCGTGATAATATGTAGCCTATAGCCTTTCTCGATAAATGAGCTATCTAATACTGAAAGAATTTTTCAAATCGGATCAGTAGTTCCTGAGATTACCCCCTACATACAAACTTACAAACAAATGTTACCTCTTTATAATATTAGTATAGAAGTAACTAACAAACTAATGTTTAAGCAACAATCTCAATAAAACTAACTATTATACCGACAAGTAAAATATAAAACTAACTAAGAAGTAATTAACAATTTATCAATAAGTTAACTAAGAACAAAGTTAACAATGCAGTCGAAATTCATACTAAAAATTTCTGCAAAACCGCAAATATAAAATTGTTTTCTATTATTTATTAAGGAATATTATTTGTTAATGTTTTTATAATTTTCCCTTTAAATGTGGCTAATAACCTATCCTGGTGCCAATTTTGAAGTTTCTAAGTCTGCTAGAAGTACCTTAGAATTTTGATGATCGGTCAGTGACAAAATGTAACTTTGATCGACCGTAACTCGTGAACTATTTATTCAGATGTTATGTAACTTGGAGGTTAAACTTGTTCTCATACTTACTTTTGGTCACCGATCTAAACCCCTAGCTTTGTCCACACCGAAGATATAGGGGGGGGGGGAGGGGGGGGGAATAGCCGCGAATGGCTTCGAGAAAAGGATGGTACGGCCGCGGCCGTGCCCGTTATGCTCGAGCAGAAGCGACGAGCGACTTGGCTGGGGCACTGCCGTGCCCCCAGATTTACTACAATTGCGCTTGCGCATAATTCTCTAGAAGAACAAGTTATATCGATATTTTTTGACGAATTCGACTAACGACATCACCACGTCGCTTTTTCTTAATCGTACGGAGACCGTTTGACTCCAAAACCACTACGAAAACATCTACTAAGCTAAAAAAATCAACCTACCAATTCTAACAAGAAAAACGGTATTTACGTAAAAATACGTCATTTCGTGAATTTCTTTCGAGGTCTTTTCGTGGACGATTCGTAATTCAGCAACCACTTGTTGCTTTGGGGTGAACGGCCCGACAGAGCAGGCAGACAGGGTGCTAGTGGACCTGACCTTCGCAACTGGCGGCGCGTAATATTAGCTCGGCGAGAGTTGTAGCCACGTGCCCGTATACGTAGATATTTTGTCGGCGGTTTTCCTCGTTCATGATTTCGTTATATACCGTTAAAGGTGTTCAATAATTGAAGTTATTTAAGTTGACGATTAATTTTAAAGTGCGATTAAAAATGTCTGTAAGTAAATGAATAAATATTTTTTTTTTATAATATTTTTTTTGGGTTTTTTATGGTCTGACATAAAGAAAAGAATTAAGAGAATTGAGAGAATTATTTATTTAAAGTGATTTTGAGAGCTTACAAGAGGTTTATTTAAATAAGCGTCTCTCCTCACTATTGTGTTCAGGAGAGGCGTTGCCTATGCGCGTGCGCAAATCGTCGCGGTACGGGCGTCGCGTTGTCGTCGTGATAATGTCGCGGTTTTGCAGCATATACGCTGCAATTGAAAAGAGATGGCTAAATTGAAGTATGGACCACTGCCACAGCAACGTATTAACATGGTATAGTATTTCATTTATAAATAGTTTCAGCAACTGTTCATATCTTTAGAATCCTGAAAATAAAATCGTATAACTCCTACTGAAATAGATAGAGAAAACTTAAAACAATTGGCATTGCTATGAACTTATCACAAGGCGTTTAAATAAATCAACGCTGATTTATTGATATATTGCATTTTTGACTGGAGACCTACCCCAATATCGCACGATGGTACTAGAATAAAAATCTACATACGGGAAGTTCACCAAATACGTGATAAAACGAATCAGTCCGCGAGTATTAAATAATTCTCGTAAAACCTAAACTACTTGTCTTATCTAAATGAGTTGAACTTTATTTCAACTCATTTGTATAGTTTTACAGTCAATTTTAATAAATGGTTGAATTGATGATATTTGGAAAGAAAAAAATATAAGGATATACAATATTAACTGACCCAAATAACTTTTTTTTTTCATAGAGATGGTATTGAACTTCAAGTATAACAGAATCGATAAAATGATCGAATGGGTTGAAAGAAAAAAATACTTAAGAAAGAAATCGATTTCTTTCTTATGTTCCTTTACTTTAACATCAACTGATCGGATCGGTACCAACAAATATGATAAATTATTATTATTAGAAAAAGTAGGTATACTTAAGAAAATTGCAGCGTGGAAGAAGTCGCGGGCAAAGTGCTAATCTATACTAATATTATAAAGAGGTAACATTTGTTTGTAAGTTTGTATGTAGGGGGTAATCTCAGGAACTCCTGGTCCGATTTGAAAAATTATTTCAGTATTAGATAGCCCATGTATCGAGGAAGGATATAGTCGTATTTAATATATTTTATATTTTGGTCTCATTGTGATGTTTGGTTAAACTTCAGGAGCCTTGGCTCAATACGGTGGCGATCTAAGATGATATTGACAAAATAAAATTTCAAAGGCGGCAAGTCTAACGAAAAAAATACTGACATATTAGACAGTCAGGTATTAGGAATTATAAGAACATCATAAAACGTTTTACGAAAATACTAACAATTATTATCCCCATGACTAAAGATTTGTGTAAACTAGTTTGAACAGTATTTAAATATGAATATAAACCACTAGCTGACCCACACAACTTCGTCCACGTCACATTTTCCATTATTGCTCCGCTCCTATTTATTTTAGCGTGATGATGTATAGCCTATAACCTTTCCCGATAAATGGGCTATCTAACACTGAAAGAATTTTTCAAATCGGTCCAGTAGTTCCTGAGATAACCCCCTACATACAAACTTACAAACAAATTTTACCTCTTTATAATATAAATTAGTATAGTATTAGTGTAGATAATGGTAGACTGAACTAAATACATTTTCTTCTTTCAAACCATTCGATCATTTTATCGATTCTGTTACACTTGAAGTTCAATCCCATGTCTATGAAAAAAAAAAATAAACTTCAGACAACGTTTACTATCGTGTCATCATGACAGTGTCATGAGTAAATCCTACTAATATTATAAATGCGAAAGTTTGAGGATGGATGTATGTGTATGTACCTATGTTTGTTACCCTTTCACGAAAAAACTAATGGACGGATTACGATGAAATTTGGTGTGTAGGTAGGAGGTAAGACCCAGAATAACACATAGGCTACTTTTTATCCCGGAATTCCCGAGGGATCGGGATTTACACGGGACTAAGGAGAATTTATACGCGGACGAAGTCGCGGGCGGCCTCTAGTAAATTAAAAGTTTAAAAAACACAAGAAATACACGCTTTTATAAATGCATGTAAAAACCAAAAATAAATTATGGATCGTTCAAGTTATCTCTATTTCTGGACTGAAGTGTAAACTATGTGCCTATTATAATATTTGCTTGTAAAAGCGTGGGGCGCTGGAACAGGAAATACGTTTGTATAACTTAACCGTGGTCAAAGTTCATCATAAGACCTTTCTAACAAGTCCAAACACGGCTATGATACGATATTTCATTATGCAATGCCAGTGCCTATCTTCTGGCTTCATCGTCAGACCTTGAAACTTAATTGGGGTCTAAGTTCAATATAAGACCTTTCTAATAAGTCCAAACACGGCTAAGATACGATATTCCATCATGGAATGCCAGTGCCTATCTTCTAGCTTCATCATCAGACCTTGAAACGTAATCGTGGTCAAAGTTCTTTATAATACCTTTCTAACAAGTTCAAACCACGTCCAAACACGGCTATGATACGATATTCCATCATGGAATGCCAGTGTCTATCTTCTGGCTTCATCATCAGACCTTGAAACTGAATCGTGGTCAAAGTTCATTATAAGATCTTTCTAATAAGTCCAAACACGGCTATGATACGATATTCCATCATGGAATGCCAGTGCCTATCTTCTGGCTGCATCATCAGACCTTGAAACCTAATCGTGGTCAAAGTTCATTATAAGAATTTTCTTACAAATCCAAACGCAGCTATGATACGATGTTCCATCATGAAGTTCCAGTTTATATCTTCCAGCTCCATCATCAGATCAGTTCGACAGTACCATATTATTGTATTGTCATCAAAACTACATGCAGCTGCCAATTTTCAAGATGCTACGATCCTTGGGAGATGGTTAAATTATTTACCTTATATTCCATAACATAGTTACATACAGGTCGACCTAATAAAAGCGTGTTAAATAAAAAAAAATGTTTACCAGCGTTGCCAAGGTGTGGAGAATTCCCCAAACTGCGGGGAATCTCAAGTTGATTTGGGATTTGTTGGGGATTCGCAAGGGAGAAAATGCGGGGATTTTAAATATCGTAAGTCTGGACCTAGTCATAGCGTGTGTGTTGTAACCCCTTTTGGTCGAAATAAACGTTATTTAAATTAATTTCTAATTTATGACACTTTTCGGTAGGTATTAATAGATGTATTAACATTTTTATTGGGTTATATTTTTTATGAATGGTAAATCATCAAATGGCTTCTTTCGCTCTGGGCGAAGCTTAAGGGAGTGTCAGACTCTTACTGACTAAAACCCAACCTTCCTCCCTTTGCGTTCCAGGGCCACGGTGACTCTTTCGAATAAATTCCGCAACCCTGGCAGGCACTGACCCTAGCATGCCCTTTCTTCTATGCTGACATCTCTTTGAGGCACGCGTAGAACACAACGCGCCGTCGAACCGGGCCTGGTTCTGATCGGACAGCGAGCCACCCAACGATCGCTGTCCGCAGGCCTTCGCTAACATTACTGCTTTGCAGAAGGAGGTGACCGCTTCCCATGCCTCCAAGATACATGGATATCAAATAACTTCCGTTTTTTTAATAATTCCTGGATTTATTTCGGCATCTTTTGTTACCAATGGTAATATAATTTTGTATATTATAAGTGTATGCGCATTGTTGTGTATGTTTTATTTATTATAATAATTATAACTCCAATATTCATTTTGTTGTTAAAAGTATTTTTTATTTCGAATTATTGGTTTCGAACTTTTTCCGGTCTATTATTTAAATCCATATATATTGTAGTACTTACTTTAAAATGTCAAGTTCACTCCATCAAGCAAACCTTTACGTAACATAAAGTGTAAAAAAGGCAAAAAGAAATCTTATAAAATCAGTTAAAACTTCATTAATTTCTTTTTAAAAAATTGAGGGGACTTTTTGGGGAATCAGTGGGTTTTTTGTCCTCCAATCGCGGAATACGACTTGCATTTTCGGGGAATTTGATAAATTGGTGTTGGCAACGCTGTTGTTTACCCATTTTAAAAATAATACAAATCGGTTATTTGGGTCACTTAATCTATACTATACTAATATAGAAATACTATACTAAGCAGAAGAGTTTGTTTGTTTGGTTGAATGCGCTAATCTCAGGAACTACTGATCGGATTTGAAAAATTCTTTCAGTGTTAGATAGCCCATTTATCGAGGAAGGCTATACATACATACATACATAGTAGTTTAGGTTTTATCATCACGCTAAGACAAATAGGAGCGGAGCAATAATGGAAAATGTGAAGCAGACGAAGTTGCGCAGGTCAGCTAGTATTATTATATCCTTACATCTTTTTCTTTTCAAATACCATCACTTCTACCATTTATTCACATTGACTGTGAAAACTATACAAATGATTTGAAATAAAGTTCAACTCATTTAGATAAGTAGTTTAGGTTTTACGAGAATTTAATACTCGCGGATTGTTCGAAGTTCGTTTTATCAGGTATTTGGTGCAATTCCCGTTTGTAGATATTTACTCTAGTGCAATATTGGGGTAGATCGGCACTAAAAAATGCAATATTTCAATAAATCAGCGTTGATTCATTTAAACGCCTTGTGGTAAGTTAATAGCAATGCCATTTGGAGTTCCTGAAACTTTTCATTTATGAAATACTAATATTCAGCTATTCAGCATTACATATTGCTAAGTACCATGTTTATACATTGCTGGGGCAGTGGTCCATACTTCAACTTAGCCATCTCTTTTTGTAGCGGAATGTCGTTTGATGATTTCCCATCCTTAAATAAAACATAGTAGAGAAAAGTTTAGCTGGATTGATTGTCATTTTCATGTATTTTTCCCTGAAGCAAAATTCTGTTAAATGATGTGAATTTTTAAAACAGACTTCCAATCGTGTACCGCATAACATAAAATTATGTTTCAAAAGCCGTACGTGGTTGTGCTAGCAAAAAAGTGTACAAAACCTTTTCATTTCCATTAGGTCCGTCCTTCGCCATTGTAAGAGTTATCCCTATCATTTTCGCTCGACCCGTATTTTTCGTTCCATTAGAAAAATTAATTTGTAAGAATGTTTTTCTTTTGGATGCTGGTATGCTAACGGTAGCCAAACAAGCTTAAGGCTGCGTTTCCACCAGAGATGTGCGAAGATGTGTAGCGAAGGTTGGTTTGTTAAGAACATAGAAGTGCTTCATTTACCTAGCCTCGCTCAGCGCAAACGATTCTAATGGTTCGTTCTTAACAAACACATCTCTCGCTACATATCGCCCATCTCTGGTGGAAGTGCAGCCTTATGGAGTGATTTTAATAGGAAAGAGCATTCGTATCTGGTCAAAGGGGCAGTATGTGTTTTTTGATTTATTTAGCTTTTCCAATACAGGATTCAGAGCAGATTTTTCCAGCATAGCATATTATTTTTATGTGAGGGTGTAGAATAAAAAGTCTGTATAGTTAAACTATTCTTTAAACAGCAGAAAGCTCCTCGAAAGAAGATTTATGAAGAAGATTCGGTACGGGCACGCTCAGAGGAATTGGATTTATAATGTTCTTTTCAATTAATTGAAAAAATAAAAATGATACCCAACTATTAGAACAAAAGAACTGCTCATTTAAAAAAATACATTTTAAGTTTAAAAAAAATATTTGATAAATACCTTCCTATTATTGATTTCTTTAGAAGTTTGTTTCGAAAGAAGAAATAAATATTTTGACTGATACTGGTTTCCATGTCGAATAAATATTTTCTATTCTATAAAAGTTATGTTATTATAAATATCTAGTTTTGGAAAAATCACCTTTTACGAGTTTCTGTACAATTTTAAAATCTGTATTTGTTAAGCCTGATAAGTAAAATACTACAAAGGTTGGGCTGTGTGAAAAATTGTCAAAGGGGTTAATACATTTTTCAGAGGTATGGCAAACTATACTATTATTTCGAACTTCATTATAAAGTGGTTTTCACGTATTCTCATTTATACATTCTTCCAGTAAATTATTAAAATTTAGCTGAACTGAACTATTATTTTAATTAGGTAAATGTAATGCATGTAAGCACGTAATGAACGCATTTTAATGATAGGCTTTATTGTCACATGGTGACTTTACTTCGAAAAAATATCTCGACGTGACACCACCAAAAGTTTTTATTTGTTGAAGTGTCCTCTACCCATATGCAAGTGAGATCGTGCGCCACAATATTTTGAAAACAAAATGGCGGCGGGGACACTATGCCGCAAAGGCTCTGTCCCCTTTCTTTCAACAATAACGAATGTATTTATTTAAATGTAAAAATTATTCCTGTGTTTGTATATTAAAGAGAAGAGAAACATCAATGATTTCAGCCGAAGGACGTCTGCTTGTCTGGCCTTGATCTCGGGCGAGCTTCGACGTAACGAACGGCCCTGAGCTATTTCCACAACCCGAGGGTTTCCCCGTCCTTCAACGTCTCACCTACTCAACCGACCATGACCTACCTGTGCGTCACCAGTTTGCCTTTCGATACGTATATTTTTTTGTTCACTTCGAAACTGGATTATGGTTGTTTGTTTATGAATTTGTGTAGTGGGACAGAGGTAGGCAGTAACTTTGTTATACTATTTAAATACACGATGACATTTTAGTATTCAAATACTCATAAAAAGATGAAAATATTATTCATTGTCTGCAGTGCTATTCTGTCACAACATTTTCGTGTCTCGACGCGGAATCCGAGGTGAGTTTCAAATTCGTATAAATATAAGACCTTATGTTGTGTGAAATAAAGTTCACTTTGTAAGCTTAGTCACTCAGGTAAAGCTCGATATTGAAATGGTTATTTACAGAATAGACTAGCTGGACGCATGACGTGGTTTGACACAGATAATTCATTAAAATGTTTACTGTCGTGGTAGTTAATTGATGTTTATAAATAACTTTTATTGATTTTCAACATGGCGTCGCACTGATTTAGTTTCTGTGCTTAAAAACAATGACAGTAAACCAGAGATTATAGAAAGGTAACTGTCACTGTAGTCCCTTTCGTATCGTTGCTGATAAATAAACATGTCAGAAATAAATGTCAAACGTCAATAAACAATCAAAATTACATGAGCTTACCGCCATGATGGGTTTTTGTTGTGTGTTTTAATTTCAAGGGGTATTTCCGGAACTGTTTAAATGTATTTCGTTTTTTAAGTACGTATAGTGTATAAGGACCTGGCCCAGGCTCCATACATTTTGGAACATCTTCTTTCTTGTATAGATTTTCAACTTTATTGCTACAGTATTAGGTACAAGTTTTATTGGAAAATGTTGCCAGTTTCGAGTAACTAGATTTGCTGGCGTCTGTACTATCACTAATTAAAACGTGTCCCCGAGCACAGCATAGAACGGCAAGGTACGATCTAAGTTTTTTGATATTTCTCTTCGGTGATTTGGCAATAACCCTGTATATGAAAATCTATTTCCAAAATGTACAGTGTGTTCGCAAAACTCGCTAGTGGAAATATCAAAGATATTTTTTTTTCCTTTTTATTTCTTTTCTTAACTAGTTATTGTCCTTAACATTACACAAAGCACACCATTAGACCACTTTTATTTTAGGGATGAGATCAAATGACTCCTCCCGCTCTGGGCGGAGCAGAAGGGAGTGTCAAACTCTTACTGACTAAAACCCATCGGTGTTCTTCCTAGTGCCCTTTGCGTTCCTGGGCCGCGGTGATTCTTTCGAACAAATTACGCAAACCATTAGAGCTCTGGGGTCTGTTTCGGCATGCCATGGTATGAAAAAGTTTTTGTTTGATAAAGTGTACTCCGCCCATAAGGCCGCGTTTCCACCTGCAAGCAACTTGCATGCAAGTTTAATTACATTGCGAGCTACCAAGGGATCATCTGATCAAGCGCTCCATCGTGCCCCGTAGTGTAATTAATTTTGCATGCAAGTTGCTTGCATGTGTAATTAAATGCATATTTATTAAAATGTAAAAAATATTCCTATATATGTGCATAATAAGTATATAACGAAGAGAAACATCAACGATTTCAGCCGAAGGCGTCTGCCTGTCTGGCCTTGATCTCGGGCGAGCTTCGACGCAACGAACGGCCCTGAGCTATTTCCACATCCAGAGGGCTTCCCCGTCCTTCACCGTCTCTCCTACTCAACCGACCATGACCTACCTGTGCTACACCAGTTTGCCTTTCGATACATAGATATTTTTTTGTTCACTTCGAAACTGGATTATGGTTGTTTGTTTATGAATTTGTGTAGTGGGATGAGGTAGGCAGTAACTTTGTTATACTATTTAAATACACGATGACATTTTATGATTCAAATGCTCATAAAAGATGAAAATATAATTCATTGTCAAGACGCAGGACGTGGTTTGAAACATCCAGGAGCGAGCGCAGTCCAAGCCTTGTGCTCTATTCTTGTTTTTTATTCATTTAGAGACTCGTTCAGGCGCCAACACATCAAGCTACAACTATCTGTCAAAGGAAATGTTTCAACATGGGCCAGGTCTATGTACTTACACTAAACAAAAAAGAGGAAAATCTATAAGATTCGGGAAAAATCAGATAGTTCATTTAAATGTTTACTATCGTGGTAGTTTATTGATGTTTATAAATTACTTTTATCTTACTTTTCTGTGCTTAAAAACAATGACAGTAAACCAGACATTTTTAACTGAAAGATAACTGTCACGTAGTCCCTTTCGTATCGTTGCCGATCTTTGCCGATAAATAAACAGGTCAGAAATAAATTTCAAACGTCATTTAACAATCAAAATGACAGCTTACCGCCATAATGGGTTTTAATTGTGTGTTTTAATTTCAAGTGGTATTTCTTGCATTTAACCAGCAAACAAAGCCATTTTAAAGAAATTACTCAGTTGAGAACTGTTTTAAATGTATTTCGTTTTTTAAGTACAGTGTATAAGGACCTGGCCCAGGCTCCATACATTTTAGAACATCTTCTTTCTTTTATAGATTTTCAACTTTATTGCTACAGCATTAGGTTCAAGTTTTATTGGAAAATGTTGCCAGTTTCGAGTAACTAGATTTGCTGGCGTCTGTACTATCACTAATTGAAACGTGTCACATGTCCCCGAGCACTGCATAATATGAATGGTTTAATGTAGGTAGATGGATATTTGTATAGTATGTTAGGTAGGTCAGGCGCCAACCGCGGCCGGCAGTCCGCAATATACGAACTAACCGAGAGTCCGTGTTTTATTTGCTCCGTCCGGTCACAAACATCACAGTGGCGACGAGGATGGGAATTGTGCCTTCTTTTGAAACAACATAGCCTAAATAAGTCACTTCATCAACCAAGAAAACACTTTTTTCTTGCTTTAGCTTTAGCCCACTGTCAGATAGCCGCTGTAACACTTGTTCGAGTGCATGTAAATGCTCGCTTTTATTTTTCCCGCCTATTATTACGTCATCGAGAAACACTTGCACGTTCGGTATGTTACCTAACAAATTCGTCATTCTGCGTTGAAAAATACCCACACTCGACGACAAACCGTAAACTAACCTGTTATACTGAAAGAGACCCCGATGTGTATTAATAACAGTGTATTTTTTTGAATCATCTAGTTCTACTTGGTTGTACGCACGTGAAAGGTCAATTTTACTAAAACTGGGCTCCGTTTAGGCCTATGAGCACATCTTCAATCTTAGGAAGCGGGTATCGATCGATCAGCAAGGCGGGATTCAGAGTCGCTTTATAGTCCGCACAAATCCGCAGCGTACCGTCTGCTTTTGTCACCAGCACCAAAGGTGAGGCCCAGTCGGAGCAGTCGACGGGCTGGATGACGCCGTCTCGCAGCATGGCGTCAAGCTCAGCGTCGATGCGCTCGCGCAGCGCGTATGGCACGGGCCGCGCGAGCGCATCGACGCTGAGCTTGACGCCATGCTGCGCGACGGCGTCATCCATGAGCCGCATATCGTAAAGTCAAAGGCGTTGGCACGCAGCTACGTATGGTGGCCGGGCATCGACGAGGCGGTGGAGCGCGAGTGTCGCGCGTGCACCGTGTGCGCCGCGTACGCGGACGACCCCCCGCGCGCTGCCCCCCGCCGTTGGCCCTGGCCCGCCAGGCCGTGGTCTCGGCTGCATCTGGATTTTATGGGGCCTATATGCGGGAAAACTTATTTAGTGATAGTAGACTCAACATCTAAGTGGCTGGAGGTATTTCAAGTTCCCAGTACTGCAGCGAGTAATACGATGGTCAGGTTGCGCGAGCTGTGGAGTAGGTGGGGAGTCCCCAGGCAGATAGTGACGGATATTGGACCGCCGTTCACTAGTAGTGAATTTGCACAATTCGTACAAAGTGACGGTATCCAGCATATATTCACAGCCCCCTATCATCCATCATCCAATGGGGCCGCGGAAAATGCTGTTAAGACTTTAAAAAGAGTTATTAAAAAAGCTAATTTAGATAATAAAAGTGTAGAACAGGCTCTGAACACATTTTTGTTATATTATAGGAATACGGAACACTGCACTACAGGAATAAGCCCATCAGTCGCAGTTATAGGGAGACGGTTGCGAACCAAGTTAGACGTGCTAAAACCCAATATGGAAGTTAAAGTACAAAAAACGCAGCAAGGGCAGTTTGAAAGTGCGGGTGGGACGGAAAGGAGGGTGAAACTAGAAGACGACATTTGGTATCGACAATATCTAAAGGGGGAGAAATGGCTGCCCGGTACTATAGTTAACTCGACAGGGCCAAGCAACTATAAGGTACTAGATAGTAACGGTAAACAGGTGCATAGACATATCGATCAGCTTAGGCGTAGGACAAGGAGTTCTCTGGTAGTTCCCACAGATTGGTCACGTTCGCCGGAAACTTCAGCTCCTAGAGTAGCAACTACGCCACCCCTCGAAGGTCGGTCGGAGCGGCCGGAGGCCTCGGTGGCGTCGACGTCGCCTGCGCGGGAGCCTGCGTCGTCACCGCCTCAGATAAACGATCAGACCGATCGAGATACAGTGGCAGAAGAGTTCTCGACACCACCGTCTTTACCTGTACCGCCCCAGTCTCGTCCCATTAGGAAATGTAGGTTAAATAAAGATGTTAATTTTAAGATTTAATTAAGGATTTATTTTTTTAGTGTACGTTAAGTATTAGGATAAGTATAAAGATGTGTTATCATTAAGTATAGAATAAGTTAGATTAAGTTAGATTAAGTTAGCAGTTATGATAAGTATATTAAGTTAGTCTCTTGTTGTTAATTAGTGGTGGAGGGTGTTTGTATAGTATGTTAGGTAAGTCAGGCGCCGACCGCGGCCGGCAGTCCGCAATATACGAACTAACCGAGAGCCCCTGTTTTATTTGCTCCGCCCGGTACAAACATCACAAATGGCAAGGTACGATCTAAGGTTTTTTGGTATAGATGCCCTATTTCTCTTCGGGGATTTGGCAACAACCCTGTATATGAAAATGTATTTCCAAAATGTACAGGTCGCAAAAATCGCTAGTGGAAATATCAGAGATATATTTCTTTTCTTATAAAAAACAAGTTGTTGTCCTTATGATTACACTAAGCACACCATTAGACCCCTGGGGTCTGTTTTGGCATGCCATGGTTTGGAATTTCATCAACGCGCTATAAAGACAACAACAACAACATGGACAACAACAACAACAACAACAACATGGTGTGATCAAGTCGATGTAGTGTCGTTTCAGTTGCGCTTTATATTTCTACTGTCCATTGAGTCTCTAATGAAAATCATAAAGCAGCCAGTTTTACAAACAAAATATTTTGCTTTATGTTCTAAGAACTTTTACGTGGCTATTTATTGAGTTTATTCTGTTACACCTTGTATAGTTTGGGAAACCCTCTCCCTAGTTCTCAACCGCCACCTATATCAAACCAGATCCTCACCGGACATAAAGAGGTACCTACAACTATCCGGGTATATTATGTACTAGCACTTCGCCCGCGACTTCGTTCGCGCAGTTTTATTTGGTACTCAATGAACTTCGTCTCAAATCGAGACGGTGGAGGGGTGTTAATCGCCGTTTTAAAGAATTTAATTCAAAACGCATGATACACTGGGAAAGCGGATGTGAGGACCTCTGGATCACCGTTGAAGTAGCTTTCACAAAATCGATACGTCACATAGCCCTGTGCGCGGTATACTTACCACCACCTGTGACTCGACTAACATTAGAATATTTTTTGGATTGTTGTAGCACAGTTTTGGAACAGTCAGGCTTGTATACATGTATAGTGGGTGATTTTAATCTGAGTGCTATAAACTGAAGCTTGGTAAGTGATTCAAATGCTACTTACACACCACCTGGGTTCAGTCACGTGTTGACGGATTTTACGCATGTAAAAAAACTCGTGCAAATGAATAACATTTGTAACAATTCGGGAAAAGTATTAGATCTTGCTCTGAGTAATTTTCCGTTTGGTAGTGTGGGTGCGGTACAAAATTCTCTAAGCAGAGTTGATCCCTGCACCCTCCGCTAGACGTTTTGCTAAAAGCTAACTCAGAGCCACGACTTCCCTACAACCCTAACAATGCCCGTCCAAACTTTTTCAAGGCAGACTACGATCAAATTAATCGGTGTATTAATGAATTAGACTGGGCATTATTATTGAATGATACGCAGGACGTTACTAAAATGCTTACCATTTTTTACGATAGGCTTTTTAAGTATAAAAACACACGTCCCTGCTAAGAGAACACAGAAAAATAAATATCCACCTTGGTTTGACAAAGACTTATAAGAAGTTTAAAAGAAAAAGAAAAAATCAGAAAGCGTTTGATTAGATATAAAAACCCTAGGATGAAATAGAACTTAAACTACTGGGTAAACAATGCTCGCATTTAGCAAACATTAGTTATAATAAATATATTGATAGCATCGAAACTGATATTGCTAAAAATCCAAAGCAATTCTGGGCATATATCAAGAATAAACGGGGTAGTTCCAGCTCATTTCCTGCCACAATGAGTGATGGAAACATAGCAACGGCAGATGGACATACAATTTGTGAAATATTGCGGAGCAATTCTCATCTGTTTTTGTTCAGGGGAAATCAGGTCAGCGTTTTTCAGTCACAGGCTACCTACGAAATATTAATAACTACAGCTTGACTCTAACGGCACCTGTAATAGACCGTGACAGTTTAATTTTCAAGTTAAAGTCCCTAGATTGTCATAAAGGTGCAGGCCCTGATGGGATGCCACATATTTTCATCTCCAGATGTGCTTCTTCATTAGCAACTCCACTAATATTAATATTTAATAGATCACTGATGTCAGGAGTTTTTCCGGATATTTGGAAAACCGCAAAGTTCGTGCCCATTTACAAAAATAGTGACAGTGATAATGTGGTCAATTATAGGCCTATTTCTATCATGTCCACTCTGGCTAAAGTTTTTGAATGTATGTTCTGTACCATCATTCAGTCACACTTCAAGCTCTATCTTAGTGACTCCCAGCATGGTTCCGTGGGCGCCAGGTCTACTTGTACAAACTTGGTGACTTTCACCGAATTTTTAGTGGATGCTATTGACTGTGGCAAACAGGTCGACGTTATCTATACAGATTTTAGCAAGGCTTTCGACCGTGTGTCACACCATATCCTTTTGGAAAAATTACTGGCGTATGGCATTACTGGTAACTTACTAGCTTGGTTGAAATCTTAGAGAACCGTTTCTTTTTTGTCACAGTTAATGGCTTCCAATCAGATATTTATGCGATTACATCAGGCGTTCCTCAGGGCTCTCATATTGGCCCAATATTATTTATTGTTTTCGTCAATGATTTACCTAAATGCTTCCGTTTCTGCGAATTTTTCATGTATGTTGATGATCTCAAGTTCAGTAAGGTAATAGAGAAAATAGAGTCAAACGGCTGACTTACTACAAAAAGACCTGGATGCCCTGATCGAGTGGTAAGCAAACAATGACATGGGCTTGAACATTATAAAATGTTTTCTTATCAAGTTCTCCAAGAAAAAGCTCTTGGTGCCGTCTGTGTATGCTATAGGAACCCAAATCATTCAGGAAGTGGACCAAATCAAAGAGTTAAACGGGGTTGCTGCCTTACTACAAAAAGACCTGGATGCGCTGATCGAGTGGTGTGTTAACAATGACATGGGCTTGAACATAAAAAAATGTTTTCTTAACAAGTTCTCCAAGAAAAAGCTCTTGGTGCCGTCTGTGTATGCTATAGGAACCCAAATCATTCAGGAAGTGGACCAAATCAAAGATTTATGTGTACTTTTTAATAAAAAGCTCACATTTATACCCCACTTAGAGAACGTCATCAAGCGAGCCTCTAGATTGCTGGGATTTGTTATTAGAGCAGCTGTATAACGTAGTTAGCTTTCGACGGACTAAAAAAAAAATATTATTGTACAACTGCCTCATCCGAAGCATTTTGAAATACTGTAGTACTGTTTGGAGGCCACATTACGCAACACTGGAACTGAGACTGGAACGAATTCAGAAAAGGTTTCTCTGGCATTTAGCGTATTCATCCGGAATTGCCAAAAAATAGAGATCATATTATATAGATAGGCTTACATATTTTAGGTTATATATACTCTCTAGAGAAACGTAGAAATATTATTGATACCAGTTTCTTAATCAAAATCCTGAGAAATAAAGTAGACTGCCCTCATTTATTAGGTAAAATCAGATCCCGAGCCCCAGCTGGATATGCCCGAGCTCCTATTACTCCTTTTTACTCTCCACCGCGTAGAACCAATTCGGCTATTCCTCGACTATGTAAATTAGTTAATAGTTGCAGCGATCTTGTGGACGTGCATGCAGACTCGCTTACCAAGTTACGCAAATTGACGCGCAATGCAATGTGATGTGACTGGCCTATTATGTTTTGTTTTGATTTTTATGTATGTACTGTATTTGGAATAGTCTTATCTTCTTTATTAAACTATGTAGGTACATTATTGTTTTGGCACATGTGGTGCTTACCTGTATAAAATTGTGGCACTACACCTTTTGTTTTAAGTTAAGTATTTTGTAAAAAATAATGGTGTTAACAATGTTGGTGAGCCTAATACATAAATAAATAAATCAAATCAATTATAGACTAAACGTAGGGGAGTTTACTAAAACTGCAACATTCTTCTTACTTAGATAATTTTTAAACCGGTTGTAACTTTTAAACGAAAGGACAAATTTGAATAATGTAAAGTGTAATTTACATGTACACACAGCAAATTAGTTCAGTTTGCAGTGCACAAAAACATAATGTTTGTGTGCGTAAAAACAACGGCAGTACCTATTACTTCGCCAGAGCGCTAACATAAAAAATAATGTTTGCTTCACAATAATCCGTTGTCCACGCACACACTTGCAATTTACTTCTTGTTATTTTAATATTGCAGGGAATATGAAGCATAAATTTAGCTAACCTAACTATCGTCTCCGTGGCGCAATTAGTCGAGCGCGTGCGGTAAATAATGTTACGCTGCCGCGCGTCGAATGATCGAATCTGACTTCCGACGGCTCAATGTTTTAATAATATATGTTTTATTAAAATATTTTACAATTGTTTGTTCAAGTCATTGCTTAACTATTTATTTGCAAGCCTTTTTTTATATTTTGCTTGGATTACATTAATGTCTACCCTCTTAAAATGTCAAATCACCGACCGGGACCTAAGGTTGGATTTGCATACACAGATACCAATGCACGGCACCGTGATATAGTTGCTACGCATATGGCTGAGCCCTTTCTCACTACTCGTTTCACGGCGACTAAATGTGACGCGACATTGCAAACTGTACGGAACCACTTGCGTGCAGCTGGTGTTAAATACGTCGTAGGCCAGCCAAGAAAATTTTAGTGTCGGACATTCACAAGCAAAACCGGGTACGCTTCGCAAGAGCATTTTTGGATTTCGATTGGTGCAATAATATAATAATATATATATAATCTTAATATATATAAATCTCGTGTCACAATGTTTGTCCTCAATGGACTCCTAAACCACTTAACCGATTATAATAAAATTCGCACACCATGTGCAGTTTGATCCAACTTGAGAGATAGGGTAGTTTATAACATCACGCTACGACCAATAGGAGCGGAGCATTCATAAAAAATGTGACGCGGACGAAGTTGCGCGGGACAGCTAGTAAATTTATAAAAATAAATATTTAGCTATGATAAATGTTTTAAGTCCGACAAGGACGGTCGCAAAATATTGTGGCGAAAAGATGGTGAGCGTTATAATAAAAAAATATTCTTGCATGCAGGTCTTTTTTTTTTAGGGATGGGAAATAAAAATACCCATCCATGTTCCTTCATTGCCTTTTGTGTTCCGGAGCCACGGTGTCTCTTGCGAATAATCCCGCGACTCTGGCAGGCGTCGGCCCTTTCGGGCCCCTCTGTGTGCTGACTCTCTTTGAGGCGCGCGTGGAACACTAACGCGCCGTCGACACGGCCTGTCGTCACTAGACGGACGGACGGCGAGCCACCCATAGCTCGCCGTCCACAGGCCCGCGCTCATGGTGGCCGGAGGTCACCAGGTGGTGGCCCCCGACGCCCGCGGCGTCCACCACGGCGGCCGGGACGAGAGGCTCCTCTCCCTCTCCGCCACCAGGTCATGCAGGTCTAGTGGCCGCATTACTTTGGGATATTGGGGATGGATGTCTTCAATGGGTCCCGATGAATTAGTGCAGGTAGGTGGTCGCAATACCAGTCAAGTTTACTGGGACGTTTTACAAAACGTGATACTACCAACTGTGCGCGTTGCATACCCACAAGAACATTTACTTCGTGCGTTGGTTAAACGTCCAAGAAAATTTTACTGTGATTGAATGGCCATCAACATGTATTGTGCTGACCTGAACCCCATTGAAAACCAATGGGGTCATATGGTGCTAAACTGGGTCTCATCTGAAGTTAGGTCTAAATTAAATTTAGATGAGGTCGTTACCTCGACATGGGAATCGTTTCGTGGCACTGGCTTGTGTTGGAATATGGTTGCTGGCATGAGGACACGATTGCAACAAGTAATAGAAAATAAAGGCGCACCAATCGTTTATTAATAAAAATATCAGGGGTAATTAAATTTGTTTTATGTGAGTTCCATTCCAAATGTATATCATAACAGACTATGAATTCCTAAGTCTATCTATTATGTATTTCAATCCAAACTTTGACCTATCATTATGATAAGGCATTGACCTATTTCATACTCTTGAAATTCACTTCATAAACGGCGGGAGGATGTTCAGTCAAGTCAACTCAACAGTCAACTAGAATAATTTAGGAATAACGAAATTTTATTAGCCTAGGATAACTTAGGAACAGTCACATAATCATGCCAAATTTCGGTCGCGTAACTTCGGCATAGTGTGTTTCCACACTAATGGTTGTCTTCCCGCAGCGAAATAATTGTGTCTTGGTAATACAGTTGATGTATTTTTCCATAAAAGTTAATTGAAAACGTTTTTTTTTTCTCATGATTCCAGTATTAGAATTATGTTCTATTCAACATAAGTGGAACTATGGGCAGCCAATTTGATATAAGAAACCACAGATAAAATTCGTCATCTGCCTGGATTTTTAACCGACTTTCCCCACTATGTTGGCGTCGCCTTCCTTTTAAACCGGATACAGTTGAATATCAGTCTTCTACATGGAGTCAAAACAGGTGGAGGTAGTGGAAGAAAAAAATTGGCAGTAGAAGAAACAGGTGGTCTTCTTGCCAGAGCTTAGTTTTCACGGTGCATTCAGAGAGGCGACCAACGGATCAAGACAAAATTGGAACTCAGAACTCCAACAAAGCGTTTCTAGGCGATCTTCAGCAACGAGAAAACCTACATAGTTATACACACATAACGACTCCAATCTGTAACAAGACGAAACATATAAAAGCGTATGTTTCCTTTTTTCACATTCATTCTTAACTACGCTTCCTCTGTCTTTGTCACAACCGTGGAAAACATCAATTCGTAATAAATAATTTTCTTTCGACGAAACAGAAGCACGTTAAAACCAGTCCCACTGTCTATTATCACGAAGGGTGTCGCCTCCTTAACGCAATATTCCCGTCGCGAAATTGTTCAGCAGCAGTGCGATTCTGTAAACATGTCGAAGTGAACACTCAGGCGAAGTGAACGACCAGTGAGCTGTCAAACCATACAAAAGAGATGGCATGACAGCTCACTTGTCGTTCACTCCACCTAAGTGATCACGGTGAGATGTCGACAGAATCGACCGACTGTAAACATGTCGAAGTGAACACTTAGGCGAATTGAACGACAAGTGAGCTGTCAAACCATACAAACAAGATGGCATGACAGCTCACTTGTCATTCACTCAACCTAAGTGATCACGGTGAGATGTCAACAGAATCGACCGGCTGTAAACATGTCGAAGTGAACACTTAGGCGAATTGAACGACAAGTGAGCTGTAAAACCATACAAACAAGATGGCATGACAACTTACTTGTCGTACACTCCACCTAAGTGATCACGGTGCGATGCCAACAGAATCGACCGGCTTGAATAATTTTGTTATGGCTTATAGCCACTACAAAATTATTCAAGCTAGTATATTCAATATACTAGCTAACTAATAATTAGAAGGTTATTTTTAGCTTCCAGTTTTAATAGGGTAAGCTATTTTTTACCTTATCTGGGACATAGTTAGTAGAACCGGTCAAGTTCGAGTTTGACTACTTTGAAACTATAGCGGATGGTTTCAATAGGTACCTAACCTTTTAATTTTGAGTACCTCCCTATAATAAAAATCCCGAACCATTATTATAGTAAAACAGAGACCCTCTCATATTTTTTTTTGTTTTGTTGACCTATACACTGGGAAATAAAATTGTGCCATTCAAACTATATTCAGGTTGTACGAAGTTCACCGATTCGATTAGTTCAAAATAACTCAGCATTTCACGAGATTTATAATCGCTATTAAGAGATTTTTATGGGTCATTCATCTGTAACGCTATTTATCATAACGCCAATGGTTGGTTAGTGGTTAACGGATAGTTATAAACCACAAAATAGGCCCCATTAACAACTGGAGCGACTGCCAATTTTTACAGGGGAAATACTCATGGACGTTCTCCGGCCTGGGGCGAGTGGAGGGGTCTGTCAGGCTCTTACTGGCAACCAAAATCAACCTCGGTAAGTTCAGAATTAAAGTTCGACCCGTGCGGTTGTAATTATTTCGCCGCAAGCTAATGAAAAGTTCGTTACTACACAAAAATTAATTTCAATACAGTTATTAATTTCGAATGAACGACACAGGTCATTCGATGTCTGAAATTCTAGGAATCAGGTGATTTTGAAAACGCATTACAATTCCGTGCTCAAACTCACGGTTCGGCAGATTGATGTGTAGCTACACAAATATTGCTGGATTGCAATCAAATAGTAAAGGGCTATACGCAAACAAACCACAAACATTTTGTAGCCAGACTAATAGTAACCCTAGGTCTGTGTAAAACAAACAAAAACGGTTTATTGGAACAACGAACGGGTGTGTAAAGTTAGGTAGGTATAACAATTTTAAATTTAATAACGAACGATATAATTTCTTTTGAAATAATTTCATTTGTTACAATCACACATGACAACTTTTGATATACATATTTACATCCAAGAGATAAAATTTCATTTCACATAAGCTTTAGTTGACATATCGTACCTACACTACACTAATGATTACAAATTAAAATGTTCATCACAACATTTTATAAAACAAAGTCCTCCACCGCGTTTGTCTGTTTGTCTGTTCGCGATAAACTCAAAAACTGCTGCACCGATTTTCATGTTGTTTTCACCAATGTATAGAGTGGTTCTTGAGGAAGGTTTTAGTATACATATAAAAACCGACATCCACGCGGGCGAAGCCGCGGGCACCACCTAGTATTGTATTGTTAACATAACATGCATGAGGAGTTAGTAAATCAGTCCAAGTCCTGCGTACTCATGGCCAAGTTGCCATATCGAATAAGTTGTGGCATTTGAAAACGCCACAGAACTAGTGATTAGGTACTTATTTTATCGAATGTACTTTTGTCTTAAATAACGGTCGTGATCAAGGGAAGTTGAGGGGAGCCCGCAAAACAGGGCTTCTATTTCTGCCTGCAGGGTTTAGAGGAACCTGACGTATTCGTGTCGGGGTGCCCTAAGTTCCCGAGTTGGAGCGGTCTGTCTTTGTTCAGCGGTTAGTTCAAATGTCATTTATAAAAGGTGATAATTAAATGGCAAGGCATATTTAACCGTATAGTTCGGTAGTAGGTCCATTTGGACCTTGACAGGCGATCCTCCGCCGGCTCGGTATTAGGTCCAATTGGACCTGAAAGATACGTCATACGACATCCTTATTATTAACGCTGTTATTGATAAAGCTACTTAAAAAATCTTATGAATGACTGTTAATTAAAACAATTGGATAAATAAGGCATATGATAGCGCCAATCATTCTCTCAAATCCAAGTGTGTAAATGTGATAATCCTTCATCAACCAAGTTTTTATCATTTTTTTAATTTTGTGGGAGTACCAAAACGATGATGCTAATCGATAATTTTTAAATTTCAATCTAATCGATTCATATAAATGAGCAATTGTCGTAAATCGATTCTAAGAAATTAGATTTAATACGTTTCAAGCAATACAATATGCATTGATAATTATTCTTTATACTTTGTCATGTAATTCAAACAGGTTTTTAATAGTAAAACTAAGTGAAAATTTCATCGGACCGAACGGGCGGCGCGAAATTTCGCGCCGATTCATTAATGTTGCTTGCTCAAAATTTAAATTCAAAATGCGCTCGTGATTCCAAAATATTATATTTTATTGAAAATACCTATTGAGAGTTTTGTATTGATATTTTCAGCATAAATATATACCGGGCATTCTATATCAAACCCATACAGAATGCTCAGTATACATTAATGTAGGTATGTCAAGTAGGTGTAGGACTATGGCATCAATAAAAAAAAACTTGAGTAAGTATGCTATGCATCAGGTTGTTTTTTATTTATGCACATAAATAATTAAAATAATTTTAATTATAATAGATAAATAATTAAAATAATTAAAATATTAAATAATTAAAATAATTTTAATTATTTATGTGCGGATTTGTAACAGATTCGTTCAGATGTTTTTGTTTCTTCTGCTGCAAAAGGAAGGTAGGCAGGTAGGCTTTTTGGCAGTATGAATGAGAGTGCATGTGTGGATGTTTGTAGGAAGGTAGGTATCTCTAATATTTTGGAACGCCTGATAGCTTAGGTAAGGCTGTGTTAAAAACAAATTACAGCACGACCGAGGCACGGAGGGAACTCGAAATTATAAGATGGTCACCCATCCCCCGACCAACCTTGGCAAGCGTTGCTTAACCTTGAATATCGACCCGTGCGGCTGTTGTTATTTAGCCACGAGCTCCTCAATTTTAGATGTTCAATATTAAAATGTTTTTAATCTGTAGGTATTAATTTGCATCGCTGAAAACAGTCATTAAAATATTTTCATGCTTTAGTTACGTATATTAGTCAGCCATTTTTCTACCGGGCGTTTTAAGTAAAAAAAAACATACCTCTAAACATACATAGGTACAAGTGACTGATTGGAATATCAAAATAACAGTTTTTTTCTGTAAATTCATATGAGTGTATACGACAGCTTAAACAAAAAAAACCTTTTTTTAATGGCGTTTTATATTAATTTCTCATTTTGAAAGGATTCCGTCAAAAAATCAAAACCCATTAGACTAGTCAAATCTAATACTCGCAATAATTTTCGTCCAAAATATTTTTGCTGAATCACGAGCACATTACACGAGAAACCATAGAAAATATTATAAACGTATTTTAATCCTTGAAAGTATTTTTTCTAGTTACTAAGAATCGATTTATGAAAATCCCTCATTCAAATTAATCGAGTCGAATGAAATTAAATGAAATATCGACTAGCATAATCAATATGACACACCCTAACAATTAAAAAAAAAATGGTTGAACATTTTGAACACGAATTATGTGTTGCGGTAATGAAATTACGTGTTATTGGATCTGTGCTTGTAAATTGCATTTAGATCTGGGGTTTTTATTGTTTTTCATGATATTCAGATTCATAAATTTTGTGTACTTAATTTCATGTTTTTTAGCCTCAAACACCGCTGTCATCAAACTTTCAACGTAATTAATTTTTGTCAACATTCGTTCGTATTTTTAGTTAACTTATTCATGAAAAAGGATAAAATAAAGAATGCTATAGAATGATGTCTTAATTTTTCGTTTGCGTTTATTTAACAAGCGAGAACTTTGTTTACAGAAAATCTAAGTTGACTTAACTTTTTTGAGAGGTGCAGTAATTCATATTTAAGACACATTTTTAAGTATACTGAAGCGATTTGAACGACCATAACTTGTAATTTAAGATATTTCTCACAAACATATCGTATAATATAGCTACGGAAACAAATTTTTCATAGTAAATTCGATCGCCGATATTGATGTTATTCCTGAATTTGATGACGTAATTTCCCGTCGACTCAGCTGGTGTGTCATACGTCAAAAACTTGTCGTGCAGAGTGGTTAAATACTAAACGTGACAACTTCAAAAATAATCAGCCTAATAGTGCTTTAATCAATTTTAATGAGGGTAAGATGCTTTTGTCATGCCTTCAAAGAGGCATATGAACAAAAGGCTGTGTAATTTGTGTCCAATTGGGCCTTTGAGTGGCTGATTAAATGCTCATAAAGCGAGTGTACATACAGCTTTAATAGCGTACATAAACATTATGTACACAAATACCATAAGACGGCTGTTAGCAGATTGAGTTTAAGACAATGACTAACACCGCATTGCGCTTTGCACTGTGAGATTAGCCTTCTCAGCAATTCGATGGATTGGGACCGAAGATCGCGCAATAGCAGTGATTAATATTGATTTAATGTATTAGTGATTCACTTTTGTTTCTCATATCGAGCAATAGGGATTATGCATGCGATTTTTTTATTTGCAAAATGAAATACTTATTAGCTCTAGTAAACAAACATGAAATTATTTTTTAAATATCTTCTTCAGCGATGAAGTTATAAGTTAGCTTCAAAGAGTACAATATGAAAGAGAAGTCCGATATGGACTTTGACGTCAAAGTCCATGCCGCTTATATAGTTGCCATAGAAAACAACGCTTCCGCGAGAGGGACAGATTTATTTGTTTAAAATAACTATATCGCGTTTGTTTTTCGAACAATTTTGATTGTATTTTTACTGTAAGAATCAATGAAGTATTATATATAGACACGTCATAAACCAACATCGCGGCGCTTAAAAATGGCGAAATACTAGATAGCTACTAATACGCATGAAAAAAGGGAAAGAAAATATGTCACCGTAAGGCGGGATGCCTGTTGCTAGAGGGAGATAAATATACATCTTCAGTTTCGTCACAGGAAAAGTAATAGTCGAATTGACATCAAAACAAACGTAATGTCGCGCGACAGGTTGGTGCGTAACTAAGCGCGATGTGGCCAATTGGCTTCATTTCATGTTGACATTTTAGAGTGCGGACAACGTATCTATAGTTTTATATATCATTGGTTAGAATTATATTTTTATGTATTTTTAGATAAATTGTATAGATAATAAATTTAATATGTTTTTCATGCATATTCCCTATTGTCGCGCATCTTAATTTTACCGATCTAAACGTAATAATTGCTTTAACTAAATTCATTCAGTAAACTATATCGGTTTTATTTGCATCCTCGACTGCAGCCGTACGTAGTTGGCGCAGTCGGTAAGATACTCGCGGTCGGTTTCGCGTAAAGAGGAAGATCTGCTAGTCTATTCTGTAAATAACCATTTCGATATCGACTTCACCTGAGTGACTAAGCTTAAAAAATGAACTTTATTTCACACATCATAAGGTCTTATATTTATACGAATTTGAAACTCACCTCGGATTCCGCTGTAGAGACACGAAAATGTTGTTACAGAATAGCACTGCTGGTCACTTTTAACGCCACCAAAACTCAGGCTTATCTTTTACCGCAAAAAGGAGTCGTTTCGACCAAACTCCTACTTTTCGGGGTACATCTGTTCCTGTGACTGACGGATCAGCTTCTAGGCAACAACTCTGAACTTCGCCGCCACCATTGAGTACAAGGCCCAAACTGCAGCCAAAAAACTGGGCATCCTGAATAGAGTGAAGCGATACTTCAGGCCTGGACAGCTTTGAACCATTTACAAAGCACAAGTCCGATCCTGCATGGAGTATTTCAGCCACCCTTGGGATGGCTCAGCTAAGTACCAGTTTGCCGCGCTTGACTCGGTGGAACGCAGAGCTAAGATGCTCATCGGCGACCAAAAACTGGTGGATGCCAAGCTTCTCAGCTTGGCTCATCGCCGCAAGGTTGCCTGCTTGTCGGTCTTTTACAGATTGTATTTTGGTGAGTGTGCCCAGGAACTCCACGACCTCATTCCACCGGCCCTCTTCTACCATCGGACATCCAGACGCACTGTAACTTACCATCCCTACGTTGTTGCTATTCGACCAATTCGCACTAAGCGTTTCCAAACGTCTTTTATAATGCGCTCAGCAAAGGAGTGGAACTCTCTGCCTGCCTAACCTTCCAAAAATTTCTTTCCACGAAAATCCAGGAATACTAGGGTAGGGATAGATTCTAGAAGAAATATCAATTTAGATACGTTATACGAGGACACAAAATCGATTTCTGGGAAAATGTCTTTGGATTTAGATACCGTTTTTAAAGCATTACGGTTGGTACCCGAATTTGACGGGAACCCGAATGTGCTGACTAGGTTTATTCAACTTTGTGATCATTTAGTTAAAGAATATTACAATGTTGAAGGTGGTTCCGAATTAATTAACTCAGCACTTCTTAATTAAAGGTAAGTATATTAAATAAAATTATAGGGTCTGCTGCTCGCTTAACCAGCTCAAATGATATAGCAGCTGATTGGAATGGCAACCGTAAGGCATAATCAATAATTTTGCTGACCAAAGGGACGAGACCGCTCTCTATAGCGATTTATCTCTATTAACACAGGCTCTAACAATCCGCAAGAGTTCTATGAGTGTTGCCAGAATATTTTAGTACAATTATGACATAAATATAACCCAGCCTAGATAAATAACCTAACCCAGATAAAATCTCAACAATATAAAATTACCCTTTACCTAAAACCCTTACCGAAATTAAAAGGTTTTTTGGACTTCTTGGTAATTATAGAAAGTTTATACTTGATTTTGCTAAAATAACTAATCCTTTGACTCAAAGATTAAAGAAAGGCTCCAAAATTACACTTGATCAAAATTATGTCGAATGCTTTGAAAAATGTAAGACCCTTCTGGACAATGATCAAATTCTTCAATACTCTGATATAAAATATATACTCACTACGGATGCTTCGAATTTGGCAATTAGAGCAGTACTTTCTTATGGGACTATTGGATCTGATAAACCAATAGCTTATTGCCTCGCGTACGCTTAATTCTAGTGAAATAAACTTTAGCACTATTTTTTTTTTTTTTAGGGATGGGAAATCATCCAATGACTTCTCCCGCTCTGGGTGTAGCGGGAGGGAGTGTCAGACTTCTACTGACTAAAACCCATCCATGTTCCTTCATTGCCCTTTGTGTTCCGGAGCCACGGTGTCTCTTGCGAATAATCCCGCGACTCCGGCAGGCGTCGGCCCTTTCGGTGAACTATAGCACTATTGAAAATATTTTTTTGGCTATAGTCTGGGCATCGAAGTTTTTAGGCCATATCTATTCGGACGTAAATTTAAAATTGTGACCTACCATCGCCCTTTGCTATGGGTGATGAATATTAAAGAACTGAATTCCCGTTTAACCCGTTGGAGATTACGGCTAAGCGAATTTGAGTTCACAGCTGTCTATAAGCAAGTAAAACATAATACTAATACAAATGCTTTGTCACGAATATAAATTCATAACGGAGAAGCTAGTTCGATAGTAGTCAACACCTCAGAAGATGAACCTTCAGACTCAGATTCTAGAACTGCAACCGCGAATTCTAGGACTTTAAGCGCCCATAGTGATTTAGAAAGTCCCATATTAAAAATCCCTATTTCCGACGACCCCCTTAATAAGTTTAATAAGCAAATATATCTTAATGTTGTTGGAAATATAAAAAGAAGGCCTAGAGTTTCTAAACCATTTAAAACTGTCATAAAAATGTCAAAATCTAATTAAGAACTAAACGTTATAAGCGCAATTAAAGAATACGTTAATCCAAAAGTAAAAACAGGTGTTTTAATTAATCCTAAATTAGAAATGTATTCTACATATAAAACCCATAATTCAACAGTATTTTTAAATTTCTGCAATTAAATTAGTAGTCACCAAAACCGAAGTACATAATGTTAAAAATTATTTCAAGCAACAGGAAATTATAAAGGAATATCATGAAGGGAAAACCAATCATAGAGGCATCAATGAGTGTTATAGAAGTTAATACGAAAGAACATGTTACAAAGTACAATAATGAATGTCAAATATGCGGGCAAGCTAAATATGATCGCAATCGCTAATACTGCGATAGGAAACCAAAACGGGAGCGTCCTCTTTTGAAAAAAATTCTGAAAATCAGTTGAAGATCTGATCTGAAGCCAAGTTTGCAATAAATTGATATTGGTTCAAGACTTATCTTACAAACAAGCAATTTCCTAAATATTTTTTATCTTTATGTTTTGAGTTCTTGTTATAAGATTTTTTTATTTTGCTGTGTCCTCACATGAAGAAACAGGTACAGTAAAACATCACATGATTTAAAAGAGTGTCCGTGGAGTTTCTTGCACGTTCTTCTCCATAGAGATCTACGCTTTGGAACGTGCAAATAGCTTCATGTTTTTGACTGACCGACCTTGACATTTCAAAAGTTCCTGTAAATAGTTTATTTGAAATAAAGCTTTGAAACTTTAAGTCTTTGAATCACTTGTTTCTCACATCGAGCAATTGTCGCGCATCTTAATTTTACCGATCTAAATGTAATAATTACCTTAATGAAATTCATTAAGTAAATTAGTAATTAGTTCCTCGACGGCAGCCGTATTTAATTTGATTGCTAGTACTACTTGGGTTAATTATGCCGACAATCATACTGACAGTCCAAGCTCATTAGTGATGCAAAGGAAATCGATACCTAAATACATACATGAATGCAAGGATGCCATCATCTGGTGTGATTACTGCGATTTATATCTTTTTCCCAATTCAACTCATTTTTTTTGGGTGGGAAATCATCAAATGACTTCTCCCGCTCTGGGCGGAGCGAGAGGGAGTGTCAGACACTTAATGACTTAAACCCATCCATATTTCTTCAGTGCCCTTTGTGTTCCGGAGCCACGGTATCTCTATCGAATAGTCCCGCGACTCCGGTCCCATTTCCCCCTAAAGTTTAAATTTTCAAAAATCCTTTCTAACATTACCAGGGGTTCCCAAAATGTGTGACGCGACTCCCCGGAGCATCGCGGTGCTTTCCTAGAGGCAACACAAACCGCTACGGAAATGAATCGCTAATGCTCCGATATATAAGAAAATAAAATGGGAGCGTTGTTTTGAAAGAATTTCTGCGTGCAAAATCTGTCGAAAAACTGATCTGAAGCCAA
Organism: Ceramica pisi; assembly: GCA_963859965.1. Lineage (NCBI taxonomy): Eukaryota > Metazoa > Arthropoda > Insecta > Lepidoptera > Noctuidae > Ceramica > Ceramica pisi. The sequence goes on along the minus strand of OY982527.1, from coordinate 34,928,070 downwards.
GTTTCCCTTATTGCTCCACTCCTATTTGTCTTAGCATGATGATATATAGCCTATAGCCTTCCTCGATAATTGAGCTATCTAACACTGAAAGAATTTTCAAATCGGACCTATAGATCCTGAGATTAGCGCGTTCAACTCAACAAACAAACAAACTCTTCTGCTTTATAATATTAGCATAGACACAAACAACTTTATAAATATTTTTCAGTGAGTCGTAATCAAAAAGCAAAATAAACCGTCTCATTGATTTTACCACAAGTAAGTATCTTCTTTTACGTTTACGTAAGAACGTCTCAAAAAATATAAATACCCTTCACTACATATTATAAAACAAAGTCCTCTGCCGCGTGTCTGTGTATCTGCTTGTTCGCGAAAAACTCAAAAACTACTGCACCGATTTTCATGCTATTTTCGCCAATGAATAGAGTGAAGGTTTTAGTATATAATTTGTAAAACGGGCGAAGCCGCGGACATCAGCTAGTTATTTATATTTTTTAATCACAATGAAAAAAAGATCGACAACTGAAATATAAAATATATCTAATATATTTTAAGTGTATATAGTTTGTTCTTTAAAAAATACATTTCTTACTAAATTTCAAAAAAAAAATATATATATGTAAAATCTCTTGTCGCGGTGTTTGCTATCGAACTCTTCCGAAACGGCTTGCTAGTTTTTTATGATTTTTTGTGCATATTTGTTAGGTCTGACAATTGGTCGTAGGCTATATATTTTTTCTATGACAAATTCAAATTCAAATTCAAAAGTCATTTATTTAAATTAGGCTGAGAGCCAGCACTTTTTGAACGTCAAGTTTTACAAAAGACAGTCCCCCAAAACGCCCGCTCGTCACCACTTCCTAGTGTTTTAGCTGTGGAGAAGAAGTGGCCAACAAACTCCCCAGCAACACATCTGTCTGTTACATTTTAGGAACTAGAATTTTACAATAATTAGTAGGCAAAGTAATTAATACATAACACAAAATTTTTTTTAATATTATTTATCACTTGTCAGATAGCACACTATGACACTAAAACAAAATACACACTTAAGCAAATGTTGACGTATGTGGATTAAATAAGTATAAAAAAAAAATTACCTACACAGTCAGACAAATAAATAATAAAAAGAAATTTAAAAAAAAAAACAATACTATATGAACACATAACCTGTCATAAACTCTCTACTTATACACAAGGAGCATGATGATTTGTCTTGCGTTCAACACAGCGACCATATTCTTGTCGTCTAAATGACCAGTAATAGAATAAATGCCTTCGAACAGAGGTTTGATTTTACTTTAGCTTTAAATGAGTTAAAAGGCAGATCAAGACAAGAAAGTGGAAGTCTATTGTATAAACGGATACCGAGCCCCACAAATGAATCATGGACCTTACGAATTCGGTGTGAAGGAGCATGTGGCTTGTGCTTGTTTCTGGTGTTAAAGTTGACAAAACAACGTTTGCCGAGTCAGATAGTAATATTAGGCACTGGGGTCACAGTTGTGCAAACTTTAAAAAAAAACGATAAAATTAAAAAAAAACTATAAATATATGTAAGTATATAGATTTTTAAATACATTTTCCGTCGATAATATTAGGTGTAGTTTCCCTCATTTTTAGTTTACCTTTCATTAAAATATCAACTTTCTAAACCAAGTTATTTTTATTTATGTATTTATTTATTTACCTTCGAACAGAGGTTTGATTTTACTTTAGCTTTAAATGAGTTAAAAGGCAGATCAAGACAATAAAGTGGAAGTCTATTGTATTTAAACGGATACCGAGCCCCACAAATGAATCATGGACCTTACGAATTCGGTGTGAAGGAGCATGTGGCTTGTGCTTGTTTCTGGTGTTAAAGTTGACAAAACAACGTTTGCCGAGTCAGATAGTAATATTAGGCACTGGGGTCACAGTTGTGCAAACTTTAAAAAAAAACGATAAAATTAAAAAAAAACTATAAATATATGTAAGTATATAGATTTTTATATACATTTTCCGTCGATAATATTAGGTGTAGTTTCCCTCATTTTTAGTTTACCTTTCATTAAAATATCAACTTTCTAAACCAAGTTATTTTGACTGTGCGTTGATTATAGTCAAGAGAAACGGTTCGGTAAATATAAATGAGATAGCTAGACAACTAGAAATAGTTAAGAACCATAGGTTCCATACAAGTAATCAAAATAAATAGTAAGTAATAAAATTTCGTCTAGACCCGTACTAATAAACCCACGTTCCACGAACGAGTACGAAAATAAAATACGCGTCCGTATTTAGACGTATGAACACTACCAAGTCTTGTTTCAAGAAAATAATTTCATTTGCGAATTTGAAAGCGAAATAAAAGTTATCAATTTCCATTTGCGCAACAATGGCCGTTCATAGATTGCGATGTACACACAGCAAATTAGTTCGGTTTGCAGGGCACACTAACATAATGTTTGTGTGCGTAAAATAAAGGGTATATTACTTCGACCAATTTATGAGTGTTTGCTTCATCTATTATATAAAACAAAGACGGGTTTGTTACAACACATATAACTCGAGATCAACCAATTTTCATGGTTATTGATTCGTTGGATTTGTCTCCGACCCGAATAGCAGAATACATCTTAAAAACAATGAAAACTCGATATGTGCAATGAATACTTAATTGACGGGAGCGAAGCCGCGGGGGACAGCTAGTTATTTATAAAGCAAAGAATATGAAGCTTAAATTTAACAACGTAAGTAAGTTGTCCCGTGGCATAGGTGTATAAGCGCTCGCCTGGCTAAATCAAATGTCTTAGGATCGAGTCCCACTACTGGCGTCAACTTTTTGCATTATTGAAAACGCTTTTTTTTTTCATTTTGTAGTTTTTTTTATTTTGGTTGTTTACCTGATAGTAAGAACATTATTGGAGAAACAATTAAGGAAGTAAAAATCAAACAATTTGTAATAAGAAATCAAAAATATTTATTGAGAAGGTTTTTTCAAATTATAATTATGAATTATAAAGTTTTGTGCATGACAAATATTTTAAGTCCGACAAGAATTAACGTTATTATTTACATTCAAGTGGGTAATTTATTTATTAGTGATATGAATAAACATGTTAGTAAGTTAGCTAATAAGATACAGGTATCACACATTGTAATCTCACTAAAAACAAAAATTACCCCCTGAAATTTTTATTAATAGCCGATTGGTGCGCCTTTATTTTCTATTACTTGTTGCAATCGTGTCCTCATGCCAGCAACCATATTCCAACACAAGCCAGTGCCACGAAACGATTCCCATGTCGAGGTAACGACCTCATCTAAATTGGATTTAGACCTAACTTCAGATGAGTCCCAGTTTAGCACCATATGACCCCATTGGTTTTCAATGGGTTCAGGTCAGCACATGTTGATGGCCATTCAATCACAGTAAAATTTTCTTGGACGTTTAACCAACGCATGAAGTAAATGTTCTTGTGGGTAGGTATGCAACGCGCACAGTTGGTAGTATCACGTTTTGTAAAACGTCCAAGTAACCTTTAGGCCATTAACACACGGCATCGCGAACCGCTGCGGTAGGCGGTGAAGCGGATCTCATGTCGCATTGGACTCTAATAAATCCGTTGATGCTAAACACACGTAAACCGCCTTACCGCGCGGGGCACCGCTACGAAATCCGCGCCGTGTGATAATCGCCTGACTGGTATTGCAACCACCTACCTGCACTAATTCATCGGTACCCATTGAATACATCCATCCCCAATGTCCCAAAGTAATGCGCCCACTAGACCTGCATGGAAGAATATTTTTTTTTAATATATAGCGCTCACCATATTTTCACCACAATATTTTGCGTCCGTCCTTGTTGGACTAAAACATTTTTCATCACTATATATAACTATATTATTGCATCAATCGAAATCCAAATGTGCTCTTGCGAAGTGTACCCGGTTTTGCATATGAAAAAAGACAGCTGCACGCACGCAAGTGGTTCCGTACAGTTTGCAATGTCACGTCATGTTTAGTTGCCGTGCAACGAGTAGTGAAGGACTCAGCCATATGCGTAGCAACTATATCACGGTGCCGCGCATTTGTATCTGTGTATACAAATTTGGTCTCGGTCGGCGAGGATCAATGCTTCTTGAATCTGCACGATGGACCCACAATTGCACAGTTCTTCTCTGTGAACAATAATACAATATTTTTCAAAAGACAATTAATAACATGTGGTTTATTTAAACATATTAAACTTCTAAACATAGTAGTAACAGTTTGTTACTCACCGATATCTTTAAACGCCTCGCAATTTCACTGATTGAAACGTTTTGCTCATGCAATCAAATTATCTCAGCTTTTAAAAGTGTGGTTAAGTGATTTATATTCATTCACAAAATAAAGCACTTCTCAAAACACACAGGGTAAAATGTCTAAAAACGTAAAGAAAGCTTGATAGTCATTTTTGATACTAATGATGAACTGATAATGATTAGTCATTTTTAGAGGGTAGAGATTAATATAATCCAAGCCAAATATAAAGAAGACTTGCGAATAGTTAAGCAATGAATTGAACAAACAAATGTTAAATATTTTACTAAAACATACAAAAACATTGAGCCGTCTGAAGTCAGATTCGATCATACGACGCGCGGCAGCGTAACATTATTTACCGCACGCGCTCGACTAATTGCGCCACGGAGACGATAGTTACGGTGATGTGTGCGTGCAACGGATTAAGGCTCGACCGCACTGTGCGACACTTCGCGGCAGCGGAACGACGCGACACGTAACAACGTTAAATTATGTGGCTCCATTCAAAATGGTTGAGACGAATGGGCCTGGCGCATGTCATGGCGCCGTCGGTTGGGACTGGTCATTTCTCAGCTGCCATGGTTTATTTTAATTTATTTTAATTATTTCTTTGAATTGTTCCTTTTTTAGTTCGGATGTTTTTATCATGCTCGTCACATCGTTCTCACATGTATGTATAATTTCAACACGATGTCAAGAAAACTTTGTAACAATTTATTATTTTTAAAAGAGTGTCCGTGGAGTTTCTTGCACGTTCTTCTCCATAGAGATCTACGCTTTGGAACGTGCAAATAGCTTCATCTTTTTGGACCGACCGACCTTGACAATTCAAAAGTGCCTGTAAATGGTTTAATTGAAATAAATGTTTGAGTTTGAGTTTGAGTTTGAGTTTGAACGTTCGCACTTGAAGTGTCGCGGCGCGTCGCAAGCTGCTGCGTAGTGCGTTAAACCTCATACAATTTCTTACAAAGAATATTTTGCCGTTGCGTGTCGCGTCGTTCCGCTGCCGCGCAGTGTCGCCAAGTGCGGTCAAGCCTTTATTGTGAAGCAAACACTATTTTATGTAGGCGCTGGCGAAGTAATACTGCCGTTGTTTTTACGCACACAAACATTATTTTGTAGTGCACTGCAAACCGAACGAAGAACCGAACTAATGCTGTGCTGTACATGTCCATACGAAGTTGCTGCAGCCCTGACTGCGGTCATACACAGCGTTTCTTAGAATTTTGCGGCAACTCAAAGTCTCAGCGAGGTGGGTCGACAAGCAAATAGCCGACAGCCATTTTGTTTAAATGCCATATTGCGTCTAGTCAATCGTAATTCGGTGCCGCATCACCGATGTTCTAGCTATAAGCGGCCACCGCGTGTTTGCTCACGCCCGGCCCGTAGGCCAGGAATTCAAAGTGATGGAATATTCGGAAAATTGGGTATTCCCAATTTCCCAATTTTCCGAATATTCCATCACTTTGAATCAATATTAAACAAACAAATAGTGATTGTTTAAAGCCAAAACAAAACATGTTGAAGTTTACTTTATGTACTTTGACAATTTCTGGTTCAAAACATAATAGCGAAAACTTCACTCGATCAAAAAAAATCCGAATAGGAGGCTTAATTCGAATATTTTTTCTTATTATTCTTGAAGCTTGTGAAAGTTTTACTTCCAAAAACCATATCTAATACTTAGAAGTCAATTACATAAAGAAGAATAATTTGTGGTTAAGTTTTGCAAAATAGTTCAATACTTTTAATAATAAATGATTATATAATACAGCGGCTTCACGCCGCCGCGGTTCGTTGCGCGTAAAGTATGGAAACGTTAGACACGTTTCCATACTTTACGCGCAATGAACCGTGCACCTACTTCGCTCGGTATACCTGACCATTTGACATTTATCATAAAAGCGCACTCTCGTTCTACGCAACCATGCGAACTGTCAGTGTCCTACTCTTACATCAGTTGATCAGATAAAATATCTTGGAATTGTGTTAGATAAAAACCTCAACTTCAAATCACACATTAGCGCTCTTTCAGGACGTGTCCGGAAATTGATTTATATTTGTTTAAACCTACGACTCGTAGCTAACCCTTCAATGATCCGTAATGTATATTTCGCACTATGCCATTCAATTCTCACCTATTGTATCACTTGCTGGGGAGGCGCTGCTAAAACTATTTTGAAGCCGCTTGAGACTGCTCACAGAGCCTTATTGAAGGTTTCTGCCTTTCGACCGATTCTTTTTCCAACGAATGAGTCATACAAAGTGTGCAATGTACTTAATGTACGGCAACAGTTTATTCTTCACTCTGTGTTACTTCAACATCGTAAAACTCCATATAATTTAGAAATGAATAAACGTCGCAAAGACCTAATCTGTACCACACCACCTGCTCACACCGCTTTTATAAAAAATTCAACATAAATTACCTTGGTCCATCTTTGTATGACAAAATCAACTCACATTTAACAGGGCGCATTCCGTCCACTAGCGCCGCCAATCGTTTTTTATTAATTGTGGTAAATTTAAGACACGTAGATAAAAAACCGCTCTGTAGTGTTCTGAAGATATGTATTTATTATTTTTTGAGAGTTATGTTTTGTACTTTAGAACATAAATAGTTGCCAAAGTCGATATTTTACCGCCACTTTTAGCAATAATTGCCGTTTTGGCTATTTAGCCATGAGTTTTGTATTAAAAATAGCTCCCAAAAAATAATAGATACATTTCTTCACAACACTAAAGAGCGGTTTTTATCTACGTGTCTTAAATTTACCACAATTAATAAAAAACGATTGGCAGCGCTAGTGGACGGAATACACACCCTTAACAGTCTACGGCTCGTCTCTTTTAATTGTAAAAAGTCTGTCCGTTCATTCAAATCAAACCTAAACTATGACGATACCGAAAATTATGTAACGAATGACAACCTTCAGTAATTACTCCCACTGATGCACATACGCACGAATACACTCACACAACCCAAAATTTTTTCATTGTAGATTTTTCCTCGCTTAGCCGAAAATTATATTTTTTGCCAATCTGCACATGTAACACGTACCAAACCCAATTAGTACCGAGGGATTGAAACTGTGTCTCCTAAACACAGGCTATTTTGTAGCCTATCTAGGAGGACAGAGCTTCACCCACCTTATTGTAGACTAGCTTCTGCCAGCGGCTTCGCCCGCGTGATCCTTAGGGAACATATTTCCGGGATGAAAAGTAGCTTATGTGCTATTCCAGACTATAATCTATCTTTGTTCTAAATTTCATTAAGATCCGTTAAGCCGTTCTGGCGTGATTGAGTAACAAACAACCAAACTTTCACATTTATAATATTACTCGTTTGGTGTAAAGCGAAATTATAACCATCTTACCCTCGACATTATAATTATTAAAGGATATTGCAAACTGTCGTAAGCCGTTTTCCGAAGCTACTCGCTAGCCTCTAGGCGCCAAGCTAGCCGCCTTATAGCATGATTCAGTATTCACGCGCGATGGCTTATTATTAGCGTTTTTCATGTTTAGCTTTGGTGTTACTATACCGATTTCTATGATTCTTTTTTTATGGAATAGTTAATAATGTTAACTTTTATTAATGTTAATTATGGACGACTGAGAGTTTTATAAACGTAAGAGTAGACAAATACAGTCAGAAAGCTTCGAACTGCTAAGCTATCGGGAGTTACACGTGTTATTGTTCGTCAATCATAAAAGATAGACATATGCTGTAGTTGGATATTTTTTATATAATTTTAAGGAGAACATTTCCGTCATACATGATTTCTGTGTAGCTTTCACCATTAAGGTTGCACACGCGACGGAAGCTTAAAAAATGGAGTAACTTCTTCCGTTTTCCCAACATTTCCCTTCACTGCTCTGCTCCTATTGATTGTAGCGTGATGAAAAGTATACTATAACCTGCTCAGAAGTATGAATAATAATTGTACCAAGTTTCATTAAAATCCGTCGAGTAGTTTTTGTTTCTATAACGGTTATACAGACAGACAGACAGACAGACAGACAGACAGACAGACAGACAGACAGACAAAAATTGTACTGATTGCATTTTTGGCATCAGTATCGATCCCTAATCACCCCCTGATAGTTATTTTGGAAATATATTTCATGTACAGAATTGACCTCTCTACAGATTTATTATAAGTATATATATATAGATAGAAGATAGACTACAATTCTGTGTTACCTGTTATTTTTTAAATAAAAAGTTGTAAATCTACAATCTGTTTATTGAATATACTGAATTATGAATATTCCATAGAAAATAATTACACTGACAACTCGTTAACGTGGTTCATATCGAGTTCAGTTTTAGATTGTTGAAATCCGCCCTAAAAACCATTCAAATACACACACACACATAAAAAAAGGGAATAAAAAGAACACATTGATACTGCAACGAAAACGGCAATTCCCCTTCAGTCTGAAATCCCTCGCTGTACCCACTAGTTAAAAAGTAGTCGCACAGCTAAAGCGCTAGGGAACGTATATACATCCGCCGTAATTGGCCCACCTACATTTATCGATACTTATAGGTACTTAATTCCGAAACCAGAAATAATGACATAAAGCTGTTCTGAATGATATCTATCGTGATCCTTTCCTTTTGCTTTTTTTTTATATTGATAGGCATACGTTTGACCGCTATCTCACCTGATGTTAAGCGATGATGCGGTCTAAGGTGGAGCACGCTTGCCTAGAAGTAACCTATTCACTCTTGACTTAAAGACTCCCAGGTTATAGCTATCAGGAAACACAGGCTCAGGCAGGGAATTCCACTCCTTAGCTGTACGCACAATGAATGTATCTCTAGTCATGAAAATAGAAATTATGGAAAGGGCAATGTACTTTATTGGTTTATTTAGTGCCTCCAATAACGAAACCACGGTTAAAAACTATGGAACTGTGAAAATTCATTTTTCAATCAGTTTTTGGTCATAGTAAATAACGAAAAATTGCTCGGAAAATGCGTTGTTATATAGTATAGCGTAGTTATTTATCTAACAATGTTCAAGGGATTTTCTTTGAACATTGTACATTTGTCATCCTACTTCCTACTGTATGATACTATTATTGTAAATGCGAAAGTTTGTGAGGATGGATGTTTGTAACACTTTCACGTCTGAACGCCTGAAAAGATTTTCATGAAATGTGGCACAGAGGTAGATTATAGTCTGGAGTAACACAGGATATTATATCCCGGGAGTATTTCCTTCGAGATCACGCGGGCGAAGCCGCTGGCAGAAGCAAGTTAATTATAAAATTGCATGCATTTTAACGTTTACACCACTGATCTACATCAAAATTCCCTTTTACATGAAAGCGTACTTTGTCGATAGTATTTCACTCGCTGAATCTCACATGTGTCGACACCCTTGCGCCATCACATGTTCCAAGTACGGTGGGCTGTGTCGGCGCTGCCGCTGCGGCTGCTGAGGCCCTCAAGCGGCGCAAATACTGTAACCTTATCGGTAATTACAGTTTTGAGCCGTTTGGGGTCGAAACGCTTGGGTCATGGGGTCCGAGTGCGCGTCTCCTTTAATGGAAATATCTCGTCGACTAATCGACACTTTGCGTGACCAGAGGGCTGGCTCGTTCTTTGCTCAAAGAATTAGCATTGCCATTCAACGTGGCAATGCTGCCAGTCTTCTGGGCACGTTTCCGGATGACAGCGATGCGGAGGAATTCTTCGACGCTTAAGCGTATCTTGTTTTTGTATATTATTTGTATATAGTTAGGTTTAGTTGTTTTCATGTTTTTATCTATACTAATATTATAAAGCAGAAGAGTTTGTTTGTTTGTTTGGTTGAACGCGCTAATCTCAGGAACTACTGGTCCGATTTGAAAAATTCTTTCAGTGTTAGATAGCCCATTTATCGAGGAAGGCTATAGGCTATATATTATCACGCTACGACCAATAGGAGCGGAGCAGTAATGAAAAATGTTACGCAGACGACGTTGCACGGGTCAGCTAGTTATAAAATAAAAATGTTTACTCGCTGAATCTGAATTCCCATCTTAATTTTAATAGTTCGCTTTTATATTTAATGCCACATTTAATATAATAGCAGGTAGCTCGACAAATTCATCATTTCAACGATGACAGTTCAAAATATCCATCGAAAATATTGTTATTTATTATTCGTTTGTTGTACCTAACGCTGCCAGTAGTTGGTTTTCCAGTTGGTACGTAAAATTTTCATTTACATGCAGTCGGTCATGGTTTTTGGGTACAATTTTGTTCTACTTGTGAACAATCGGCTACAACGGCTGAGAAATACGTGCCGATTCTCTTCTCGCTCATCTTGAATTTTGTCCTTCGAACTGCGGGGGCGTGAGTGTAAACATGATGACGATTCCATCGAAATATCAGGGCCGATGGAATGCGTCAATGTTTGTGGACCACTGCTGGAAGTTAAATAGAGATAACCCTGAAAGTGGCCCCCATATACCAGCGAAGGAGAACAGGCAATAAGTTATTAAAACAATTTAATGTTTTATTTACATTTCAAAATTCATGGGAAACGTAAAAAATAGAATAGATTCCTGTACATTTTACTTTTTTTATACAAAACGGGGAAACTCTTGGCCCAAATCTCACCTGATGGAAATTGATGATTAGGCCGAAGATGGAAGCGAGTTTCACCCGGAATCCTCTTACACAGAGGAACTGGCTATCATACCTCTAACTGCCGGAACACAACAATGCTGTTAACATTGTTGTTATGGCGACAGACTTAGAAATAATGGTGGTAGCTTACCAGGCGGACTTAGAACAAGTCCTACCACCAACCAAACTGAGCAAAAAATTTGCCCCCGCTGGGAATCGAACCCGGGACCTCTGGGTCTGAATCAGGTGGTATAACCACTAGACCACGGAGGCGGTTAGTGTCACCTGTTACTCACCTGTTGTCACTTTAAGCCGGGTTTTTTTTATACTAGGCATAATTTCGTAATTTCAAACAATTTTTTTATTCATAAAATCAACTTTTTCCAATGATTTATATTTTAATATTTTGTTCCACTATCGCTGTTAACTGCAATATTAAAACATGCTCAGTCAGTTAGGCCAGGAGCGCGAAGTACCTTGTAAACGAGTGTTCTGGGGACCACCTTAATCAACGTAACCGTACAACATATTTTATTATTTTTTAGAAAATAAATATTAATCTGTGATAAATTATCCTACTAATATTATAAATGTGAAAATTTGTAAGTTTGTATGTTTGGATGTTTGTCCGTCAATCACGCAAAAACGGCTAAAGAGATTTGGATGAAATTTGGCACACATATAGTTCACATCCTAGAATAACACGTTTTATCCCGATAATAGGTATGGCCTAATAAAGGCGGAGCAGGAAGTGGAAATCCGAAGCCGCTGCTGCCTTAATGCAATGTTAATGTTAAATGTTAATACATGTCAAAGTATTTTTGACCATTTTTTTTTCTGGATGACGTACCGCGTGTATCTGACATGGACGCACAAACGATTTCCATGGGTCCAGGACCCCAGAGTTGGAATTTTTCGTCGGCTCTTTTCTAATTTTTTTTAAGAGTACCACAAATAGGTAATAGCTGAGCTGATACTTACCTATTTGTGTTTTATTTAGATTGCTCTTTTTAGTGAAAGTAGTTAATTAATTATTTTTTTATTAAAAATCTCATTGGGTTAGGCCAGAATAACGATTATGAGCAGTCTAAAGTAAAAAAAACTCTTGAAAAAAAATGAAAATATTTGGAAAAAGCCGACGTAATATTCCAACTCTGGGGTGTCCAGAATCATGCCCTGGAGCCATGGAAATCGTTTGTGCGTCGATGTCAGATACACGCGGTATAGTTATGTATAATGGACGATTTTTCCGGGCTGGAATTGTGAACTCTATAGATGCACAAGTACCAGGAGACCAGAAACATGTCGAAGTATATCGGGCTGGAATTGCGACACTTTTTACGCAAACGAAGCCGCGGACGGAAGCTAGTTATAATAAAGCAAACGTATTTTATTTTTTTGATCACATAAATCGTATTTTATTTTAATAAAATCAATTGTAAAGTAGGCAATAATCTTGCAGTCGGAAATCGCTTTTGCCGTTTTCACCTTATTATCTCTTTATGATTTACTTCTTTACTACTTAAGAGTCCTATTACATTTTTTACGGAAATTCATGATTTTTGACGCTGTAATTATCAGCAGCAGTAAGATATTTTAATTATTTGATCATGAATAACGATAGTGCCAGTCTCTTTCTTGTAAGTTAGAGTTACACATTTTCATTTTTCTTTTCGTGTAATTTACTATAAATATTTTACGAACTCAGTTTGCAAGAAAAAATGTCGGCGATGGAACTTTGACGGTCTAATTCATATTGTTACAATCAATTCTTTTAAAAGCTAAAATTACTACAAGGTAAGTTGAATGTTTTACTTGTTTATTGGAGTTCTAGAATTTCTTTAAATTCCTTGAGTTTTCACGGAAAAAAACGTAAAGAAAGCCTAATTTAAGCCAGAAATGTCTTGATTCAGCGTCCATTATATTCCCAATAAAAACAATTTTATCAAATAAATTAATATGATATAAAATTTCAATCTACAATGAATACTTTTCATTAGTTTTCGTTTGTGAATATAATTAAACAAAATTACAATAAATAAAATTAAAGTAGGTACTATATATTCTGCGTCAATTCAGCGCGCGCGCTCCTCAGTCTCGCGCGAGTGCCCCAATAAACTACAGGGCGTATTTGACATCGTAACGCAAACTTCGGGAAAAGGCTACATCTCATGCCACTAACCAAATTGTGGAAGTCATTAATCTCGCTAATGAACGGTTCCAGAAATTGTCATTTTCGAGCGCGCAATGTATTGTGAACAACGCGATACAAACGCGTGAGAGCGTTGCACGCAATACATACCTACTTCACGTCTTGCACACAAACGTACATGGTCTGCAACGCCGCCGCGGCGACGCGCCGCGCCGCACCGCGCGCGTATGTGTGTATGTAGGTAACTACGAACGAATCGCCACATGAAATTACTTAATCACTGAGAAATAACTACGGTGCCTACCTGCTGATGGTAGGAACATGTTTATGCAGAATTTTAGAGAAAAAAGCTGACCTTGAGCTATGTTTCTATCAGCGAAATGTGTTTGAATTTGGATTGCATCTAGGTATCGTCTAAATGGATGGCAACTAGCAAGGTCACCTTGAATGGAACACTGCATTACATCCTTCTTAAACATGCTTAAGAACTTGTTTTTGAAGAGCTTAAGAGAAAAGAAGGAGCCATAAGCTTAGTCTTTTAAAATCACGACTCCGATAAAGATTGATTAGGTACAAAAAATAAGCTTGTAAGTACATCGAGATCCGGTAACGCAGCTAGCTAATGAACTACCTAACTCTCTTTGAATGTACCTAAATACCTACGAATATCACCCTTCGCCGACGGCAATAATATCACATAAAATAATTTTAATCACTCAAAAATACCTACCTAGTACATGTAGTAACATGATTATGCAGAAGTTAAGGAGACTTGCTTAGTCTCTTATAATCACGAACACGACTCCGATAAGGATTGATAACAAAGCCGCCGATGTGCGAGTTAGACTCTCACACAAAGGGTTCCGTACCATAACCATAAACAAAAAACACGTTTCTTGTATGCGAGCTTTCCAATGGAGCTCTCTGTAAATTTTATTTTTTATTTGTTAGTACCATGCCTGAGATACAGCCCACTAACAGACAGACGGACCGGCCGCGGCGGCCAAACAGCAGAGGCTTAGTAATAAGGTTCCATTGGTTACCTACTCTTCGGGTACGGAATCCTAAAAAGAAGCTTGCAGTAGGTATTAACGAGTAACTACCTAACTCACCTTAGGCTCGCTCTAGGTAATCAGATAGGGTTCGAAGTGGCCGGCGCCAGCACTGAGCGCGGCGCAGAGTTTCAGCGTGGAGAAACGTTGGGTCCTGACGCTGAGGCCTGAGCACACTCCTCACACAGCGACGCAAACACATTCACTATGCGATTCCGCTTCTCGGCTGCGGAATCGCACTCTGCTGACACAAACACCTTGTCCTTGACATAACCCCAAAGAAAAATACCTAATGGGTCAAGTCTGGTGAGCGAGCTGGCCATGGCTCCCGGCCGAATCTCCCAATCCACCGATTCCCGAATGATTCGGTAAGGCAGCGTCACATCATCAGCATGTTACCGTATTCTTGGGCACTGAAGTTCTCATTAAGTCCAGATGACATTTTTCAATGAAACACAAAGACACACAAAAACACGCAAGTTCACAGAAATAAACCAAAACTTGAACTCTAACGTTTCGAAAACCGGATTTTTGCAAAAAAAAAAGCACTCGTTCGCGATCAGCGTCAACAAGGAACTGACAAAAATCCATCATTATTTCATTAAAAATGTTCTTTCGATCTATCCTTTGAGGTCGCCGACAGATACCTACATTGGACCTACAGTGCCAGGGCCGGGCTTGCGATGATAATAGTATGAAAATTCATTTTTTTGCTTTTAATTTATTAATGTTTTTTTATCGAATAATTTTGGTATTGTAAAACTGAACTTTTTTTTAAAACCAAACAGAAACAAATTAGGGTCATCAATCGTCATGATTAAGTTTCAACACCCGTGTTGATGCCGTATTTAAAATTCTGTCACATTAATTGTATCAAAGCGTAAAATGGGTATAGCAAGATCCAATTGTAATAAGCATAACATTACTTATTTTAACTTATTTATTTATTTAACAATTTATGTACAAACATTTTATCAGAACATAAGAAGAAGGAAACAGAAAACAAAGCATTATTATGGTTTTACGCAATTATTAATAGTAAGAAAAAAAAAGATTATTTTCTCGGTCGGATATCATCATGACTCCACATAAACGCTTATTAAAAAGCGTTTTACCAGTTGCACCCAAATACGGCCCTGGCGTCCGTCGGTTTCGTCGGTAAAGGTCAAAGAGCGCGCGCTACGTGTTGCCGCCGCAATATGAAAATGGGTTTTATCGACACAAAACAAAGTAACCGATTTTCAACCTTAATCTATTACGTTAATGTTGGAAATCGGCTACTTCGTTTTGCTGTGATACGTTTCATTTTCTTTGGAATGCAGTCTTAGGCGGCATGCTTTTAACAAATCATACACGCGTGACACACATGCATACTTGTTAGTGTGTGGGCAGCTACTATGCATTGCGTTGACCTTTCGTTTGTACTTTAGCACAGCTGAGCTGATACCTATTTGTGGTTTTATTTACATTGCTCTTTTTAGTGAAACTAGTTAATTAATTATTTTTTTATTAAAAATCTCATTGCGTTAGGTCAGAATAACGATTATGAGCAGTCTAAAGTAAAAAAAACTCTTGAAAAAACTGGAAAAATGAGAAAAAAGCCGATGAAAAATTCCAACTCTGGGGTGTCCAGAATCATGCCCTGGACCCATGGAAATCGTTTGTGCGTCGATGTCAGATACACCGTGTATAATCCTATTCAGACTAGTAAGTATCAAAATTGTTTCGCGGACTATAGATGTACTCCCAACGCAGACCAACCTAACTTCGTCTATTGCAAACGAGCATTTACGATTCGTAATAGGACTCTTAAGCATTTTTTTAATATAATAAAGCTCGTCAGTATTAAAAAACTAAGTTGAAACGCACGGTTAAAACGTGTTATTATTTGATTAAATATTTTACGGCTTTCCATAAGAAGGTCGGTTTGTGGATGGGTAACCATCTTAACATACAAAACTCCGTACCTCTGAAAGTACGATATGGAGGACTTTTGGCCGTCGCTCCACGTAAACTTTTCAGTTAAATCAGCTTTGACTAGAAGTGGACCCAAATATAAAAGGGGGGGAAAAGCTAAGCAGACGATTAAGAGCTTAACCCACCTACATTAAGTGCTTAAATGCTGTGTCTATCTTTCATTGTTATGATAAACCAACATCAGCTTTTATATTTCTTCGTCTTAGCCCGTCGACGCCTGCCGGAGTCGCGGGATTATTCGCAAGAGACACCGTGGCTCCGGAACACAAAGGGCAATGAAGGAACATGGATGGGTTTTAGTCAGTAGAAGTCTGACACTCCCTCCCGCTACACCCAGAGCGGGAGGAGTCATTGGATGATTTCCCATCCCTAAAAAAAAAAAGCCCGTGCCGCTATTTTAAATACAAAAATTGTGCTCGTTTATTTCAATAAAGGTACAAAGTTCCAATTCCAGTCATTCTTAAGTTCCCATTCGCATGTCAAGTCAGGCGAACTGTACGTCTATTTTCCCTATATTTTGAAATACTACGAATGTGAGTGAAAGAACAAAGAAAGTTTCAAAAGACTTCTTCTTTGGTCATAATTCCATGTTAGAAACACTCAAATGGCCGCCGAGACCGTCGGACGGCGTCGGTCGTCGCATTTAACTCAGTTATTTTACCAAAAAAATCGTGTAGCTTTCAAAGAAAAACACCTATTCGTAATTATTTTTCTCTATGGAATTGACACTCAAACCTTGATTGTCAAGTTCGATAGCGTTGACGGCTAACCAACGACCGACACAAATTTACGAGGCAATAGATTTAAAGCGGGTTCTAAAATCTTTTTAACCGACTTCCCAAAAAGGAGGAGGTTATCAATTCGGTTGTATGTTTTTTTTTTATGTTTGTTACCTCATAACTCCGGCAATTATGAACCGATTTGAATTTTTTTTGTTTTATTTGAAATGATATACTTGCAGATTGGTCCCATTTAAATCATATCAAAATCAGTTACGAACTTTGGATTTTAAATCGAAATAGCTGGAATTTGACTATTTAGATGATTCTTTGATAAGCGAAATTGCGTCTATTGCTTTTCTGCGATTTTGCAGTGGTGTTTTTAGGTGTGGGGCACCACAAAAAAGTGAAAAATAAAAAACTTTTTACAAAAAAATCCAACCGACTTCCAAAAAAAAAACACTACAAAGTAAAAAATAACTTTAATTTCGGAAGTCGGTGTCAAAATACGAAGAAACTAACAAAAACACCGACTTCCGAAATTAAAGTTATTTTTTACTTTGTAGTGTTTTTTTTTTTTTAAGGTAGGGTAATCATTACATGACTCCTTCCGGTACATAAAATATTTTCACAACCAAAGTATATTTCAATACGAGAAACTAGCGCCTATTCTACTAATTTTTAAGCTACGCTCGCATTCGCATATCAATAGCAATCTGTCAAAAATGTTTGGAAATTGAGGCTTTTTAGGGTTCCAAATATCTGTAAAAACGGTACCCTTGTAGGATTACTCGAATATCGGTTGGTCTTTCCGTCTGTCACAGCAATTTTTTTCCGAATCTATTGGACCAACTCTGTTGAAAAACTGAATTGAAAACAAATACGGACGCTTTACGAAATTAAATAAGTCTTGAGTATTTGGCTCACATAACTTCATATATGTACCAAATTCAAAATTTATTTAATTTCGTAATGTACGTTGTGTACAATAAAAAAAATAATCCCAAAAGTTTTTCAAACTGTACCGTGTGTGATATCTAATAAAAGGGATTATTGAGACATTTTTTTCATAATTTTTAAAATATACAGTTTTGAAGTTATTTAAGATAATAGATGAAAAATGACAATATCCCCCTCCCCTTTTCTTTTTTTTTAGGGACGGAAAATCATCCAATGACTTCTCCCGCTCTGGGCGGAGCGGGAGTGTCAGACTTTTACTGACTAAAACCCATCCATGTTCCTTCATTGCCCTTTGTGTTCCGGAGCCACGGTATCTCTTTCGAATAGTCCCGCAACTCCGGCAAATATCCCCCTCCCCTTATCTCTGAACCAATAAAAAGTCAATAGTGTTAAAGTAACAATACATGTTAAAAAAAAAATGATAACTGTCCGGAACCCTTTCCACGCGAGTCCGTCTGGTACGTGGTCAGTTTTTTGACAGATTGCTACTGAGATGCGAATGCAAATTTTGATTAAAAGTCATTAGAATTGGTCTTCAGAGGGCCAATTCTACCAATTTACACATTCGCATCTCAATCGCAAACTGTCAAAAATATATGAAAACTAGCTGACCCGCGCAACTTCGTCTGCGTCACATTATTCATGAATAATATTTTTTTTAATTTTTTACGACTACCCCTAACATTTAGGGGGATGAAAAATAGATGTTGGCCGATTCTCATAGATACCGGATAAGCACAAAAATTTCATCAAAATCGGTCAAGCCGTTTCGGAGGAGTATGGCAACGAAAACTGTGACACGAGAATTTTATATATTAGAAGATTAAGGCTTCTTTGACAGTTTGCGATTGACATGCGAATGCAAAGGCGTTTCGAACCACCAAAAAACAAACTTGAGGATGAAATTAATATCACGCAATCAATGACGAAAAAATATTAAGAACCTCATCACGTCGGTCGCAACTTGGCTTCGGGAGGAAAAGCTGGAAAATAATCTAAAAGTGTTGGGGAACAAGTGCTTTTTTGTTCAACTTTTTTCAGCAGTCACGGAAAAATATGAATGTGGTGTCATTCGATTCGGAAGAGCATGTTGATGATTATGTTAATGATTGTTTAATTTTTTTTAAACGAGGATCAGAGGGCCAATTCTACTAAGTTTTAAACGACATGAGCATTCGCATGTCAATCGCCAACTGTCAAAAACCCTTAATTTTCATTAATTTTTGACAGATTGCGTTTGAAATGCGAATGCGATACGAATCTGAAAATTGGTTTTAAAGCAGAGTTGCTTTAAAACCATTTAAGAAAGATCTCAGATTTATAGTTGAAGTTGAATTATCACACTAGCAATATTAATGTTCATGCAGAACAAAGTTGTGAAATTCTATACTAATATTATACAGAGGTAACATTTGTTTATAAGTTTGAAAGTTTGTATGTAGGGGGTAATCTCAGGAACTACTGGTCCGATTTGAAAAATTCTTTCAGTATTAGATAGCCCATTTATCGAGGAAGGCTATAGGCATATATACATATCATCACGCTAAGACTAAAAGAAGCCGATCATTAATGGAAAATGTGACGCAGACGAAGTTGCGTGGGACAGCTAGTTATTACATAATTATTTAGTGTCTAAACATTTTTTTTTTAGAGTGCCCGAAATGACAGTGCAGTTTACCACGGGGGAAATTTGAAGTACTTATTGGTTTTACTGTTCCGGGAGCCAAAACTTTTTCTTAGGAAATTTCCTCCTCTTTTTAAACTTTTTTTATTTAAAAAATATTAATTACATTTTGAGATATTTGCAGAAAACCAAACCCCTCTTTCTTTTGTAGTTAATTATTTATAACTTTTGCAATATTATCGACGTGACTTTTTTTAAAAATCATCTAATTGCTCTCCCGAATCGAATAACATTCATATTTTTCCCTGACTGCTGAAAAAAGTTGAACAAAAAGCACTGGTTGACTAGACTGCTTATCGCTACATATTATATTGTTCATTTATTTTACAAGAACCAATCAATTAGTTGCGTTAACACCATAAAAAAATTATTTTCGGATTAAATACTTAGTTAACTCCCGTGAATTATACATTAAAATATCCGCTGGGTTATTAGACGCGAAGTTATTTATTCTTACTCCCGGTTAAAACTTAATTTGATTTTTAATTGCACTTTTTCAACACTTGGAAATTAGTGTAAAAAAAATATAAAAGTTTGAAAAACGCGTTAATTTCAATAAAAAATAAATTTAATGAACTTACCAGTTATTTTATTTTTTTCTTTTGTATTTCAGCTGCTTGGAGACTTGTTCGCCCACAGTCGCGATTTAAGGCACGCGTTCGCGGACTGCAGCGACGTTGCAATCACGTCGGCTCGCGCAGAGCTTGTGTCGTGTACTGGGTACCACTGATACCGTGATACTGGATGCAAGAGCGCTTCCTGCTGCTCTGCAAGCCTTTCATACTGTAGGGACCGTACGCATATCCCGGGCTGAGGGTCATTGACCCGTTTTCGATGGCTTTATTTAAGATTTTTCGCGTCTTAATTCGGCCGCGGTTGTCGAAATGGTTGCTGAAAAATTGAGTTATTGGGAAAATTATTTATTTAGTTAAATTTTGAACAACCTATTGACCTAATTGTTGCAAACATAGAATCCAGTGGCAAAAGGTGTGTAAGTGACTTGCAGGTTGGTACGATTTCAGAGCCTCTGTCTTGGTAATAATGTTTGTTTTTCTTTGCAATTGATTGGATATTATTATTTTATTACGTGAGCGGAAAAGCTATTACGTTAGTCGATTTTAAGAACACGCCCACGCTCAAGTCTGATTTTTTTTCACGTGTTTTCGTCATGCGGCTAGCTAGATAGCACTGGTTTTATTGGTTTCTAAAAAAATTAGTAACATTCGATAGCTTTGGGATTATTTTTTTTTATATGAGGTATTGTTTTGGGGCTTCATTTTATATTCAAAAATACTATATTTAGAGATAAGGTTATTAAGGAAGTGCATTAAAATAGATGCACTCCCGTTTTAAAAAAAAAGTAATTATTTTATTTTATGTTAGTAATTTCTGTGATATGCAAAATAATTTATTGTTATCGATTAATAATTGATTAAATCAATATAAATAAATTGATGGAACAAATTAAATATAGTTTATGGAAATAAGCAGACTTCATTAGTTTTGTTTTGTATTTTTTTGTATTGTTTGTTTTGATATACAGGTGCAATGTTTGTAGTTGACGGGTAGGTGTTTTGAAGGACTGTATCTATGTAAAACTTTGACGTTCAAAAGTTTTCGTTCTCGGCCTAGTTTTTATTTTATTTATTCTGTTTCTTTAATTATTTGTACCTTCATATATTTTGTTTAAGTTTTTTTGTTTTGGTTTTATTTTTGGTTGAACAACCGGAGCAACTAAGGTCAAATCTTAGGTGCTCCAGGTTAGAACCGAAGATTCGGAACCCGAGTGAAGTAAAGATATTTATTTTCGGACTTTCGAGGTAAGATTGGCGTTTGAGTACAACAAGTTTACTTTTACACATGAACTCTAAAATTATATAACATTATAAATGAGGTAAACAAAGAATACTCGTTTTACACAATTACTTTATAACTAACAATAGCTTCTTTGTTTCTTCGTAGTCCATGTTTTTAGGACATCCTTTTTCAGTTCTTTACAACGACTATAAAAATATAAATTTCCCTTAGAGCATTAAGTCTATTGTATAGAAGCGGTCCAAGAAAAGTAAAGAATTTTCGAAGTAAAAATATGTCTAGTAAAAATGTTTCGATGGCAAACGCAAACTATGTCTTTCCGTCTTCTATTTATGTAATCAGCGTTATAGGGCAGGGATATGTGCTGCTTTAATACTATGTTCATAATAAAGAGCTTTTCGACTCCGACTTCGACTCCAAGGCTAGGCAAAAATATTCATAAGATTTTTCGTTTTAAGCATGCTCGTTATTGCCGTTTTATTATAGTTGGATCGGTTATTTTTAGATTTTAATAAAGTTTAAATTGTTTTATTTATTTTGCATCCAAACCGAATAGAAGCGATGCCACTTGGTGAAAAAAGTGTAGTGGTTGACTTTTAGGTTTTTTTCGGGAGATCACGTAGTAGTGGTCCTTTTGCGAAAGTTGTTCACGTTCACTTTCCTGTTTTATGGAGGTTCCGTTTTGTGGATTTCGGTTTTGGTGACTATGTATATATGCTATCAGCGTTATCGACTGTTCAAAATTGATAATGTTTGGGTCGCTGACCTCTTGTCATTTCGATAGCACTTGTCAATAATTTTGGACTTTTCGACAATAATTGCTGTCGCTGATAGAATATTACTTTGTCTTGACACTTAGTTTAAAATTAAAATAGTTGAGGGACAGGGGTACCCCTGCTGAAATACTGAAGATCTTCCAGTACTGGTATGACAATTAAAAAAAAACAAGTAAAGTGGTCTGATGCACTCTCTCCGGCGTACGGATTGGAATGCGGTGTGAGACAAGGGGGTTTGTCATCCCATAGGCTCTTCAATCTGTATGCTGATGGCCTTATCACCGAGCTCAGCAGCATGACTGTCGGATTTCGAGTAAATGGAGTGAGCGTCAATAACATCAGCTACGCGGATGACATGGTGCTGCTGGACCCGACGGCTGGGGCGGTCAGGGAATAGGGAATATGCATACAATTTTTTTATTTGCAAAATAAAATACTTATTAGCTCTAGTAAACAATCATGAAATTATTTTTAAATACCTTCATCATTTATTAAGTTATAAAGCTTCAAAGACTACAGTTAGAAAGAGAAGTCCGATACGTAATGTGACGTCAAATTACACGATGACTATACAGCTGCCATAGAAAACAGCGTTTTCGCGAGAGGGACAGATATATTTGTTTAAAATAATTGTATCTCGTTCGTTTTTCGAGCAATTTAGATTCTAATTTCACAGTTAGTATTATATTTTCGAATACTTTTAGATAAACTGTTCAGATCATAAATACTCTTTTCATGCATATTCCCTATTGCTCATAGTGTGTGTGACTTATGCTGCTTCACATGGTCTTATTTATAATGTCACTAAGAGTGAATATATGATCTTTAAGGCTGCAGATAGGTGTCCAGACTCTGTACCAGAACTTATTAGGCTGAATGGGCTCCTTTTAAACAGATTTTCTAAGTTCAAGTACCTTTGAAATTTCATCACCGACGACCTTAAGGATGATGTAGATATTGAGAGGGAGCGTAGGGCACTGGCGGTCAGAGGTAACATGTTGGTCCGAAGATTTGCTCGGTGCTCAGACCAAGTCAAAATTACTCTATTCAAGGCCTACTGTCAGAGTATTTACACGAAAACTCTATGGAACAACTACACTAAGAGATCGCTGTATGCATATAATAATACTATCAGAATGTTTATTTATTTATTTGTTTAACATACTTAAGGGCCAACTAGTCGCGGGCTCGAACTCAGTGGTAGGCATGGCCAAAAAGCACGCTGTCTCACCTCGCATCATGCCCGACAGAGATAGTACCAGTGATGAGCAGTTAGACGCTAGCCTTCATGCACGTCTAGTTCGCACGCACACAAACATCGTTCCGAACCGTTCCGAACTAAATCGAAGTTACACGATGCACACATACCGCCACCGCGCGCCGCTGCGCGTAGTCGTTCGACGCTCGCCGAGAAATCAGCTACTACCTACCTAAAAACTCTTACTAAAAATAGTAGGCACTGTGTTATCGTTTTATACCTCTACGGCCCTATAGGTACCTAATATGGATTGCTTATTCTATTGTTATTATGTTTAGTTTTTCCTTGGTGGTAATGCAGCCGCCACGCCGCCACCGACAGATCTGATGCTTACTTGAATAGTCATCGCAGTTTATGTCCGTAGGTACTAGATACATCTACATCTACACTATTATTATAAAGAGGAAAACTTTGTTTGTTTGTTTGATTGTAATGAATAGGCTCAAAAACTACTTGACCGATTTTAAAAATTCTTTCACCATTCGAAAGTTACATTATCCACGAGTAACATAGGCTATATTTTATTTTGCAAAAAAATAGGGTTCCGTAAAATATTTGGGTTTTTCGGACACAAGGTGTAAAAATCAACCAGAAAAGTAACTTATTTTGCGTACGCTGCCTAAACTATAAAATATACAACCATAAATAAAATTGTTCTAATTAATTGTAGATCTTATAAATATCTACAAAAAAGTCCGCGACACACTATACCTTTCTATGTCGAGTGAGGCACAACAACCATTTTTTTATTTAAAAACGCTATTATTATAAAGAGGAAAACTTTGTTTGTTTGATTGTAATGAATAGGCTCAAAAACTACTTGACCGATTTTAAAAATTCTTTCACCATTCAAAAGTTACATTATCCACGAGTAACATAGGCTATATTTTATTTTGCAAAAAAATAGGGTTCCGTAAGATATTTGGGTTTTTCGGACACAAGGTGTAAAAATCAACCAGAAAAGTAACTTATTTTGCGTACGCTGCCTAAACTATAAAAGATTCCTCTTTATAATATTAGTGTAGATACAACCATAAATTGTTCTAATTAATTGTAGATCTTATAAATATCTACAAAAAAGTCCGCGACACACTATACCTTTCTATGTCGAGTGAGGCACAACAACCATTTTTTTTATTTAAAAATCTAGATATTTTTTTGGACTACATTTAAACACGTTTATTTTACTCATGCTATTAATCCTTATCAAAATAAAGTATTTCATCACTAAGTACAGTTTATGTAGATCATATTTGGTCTTTGAATGATTAAAATCGGACGTTTGGTTTTGAAGTTATGGCGAAATTAAAATATTACGATTTCTGCTGCACGGCCCGTTGCGAAGTGAACGTCACCAAGGCGGGGGTGCGCGTGCGGGAGGGGAGTTTAGATCTATGTAAGGTACCCGCGCGGCTCAGACGTGAGGTAGGTAGGTAACAGTTTTTCTCACGGTTTTTCTGTAGTGTATTTAGTATCAGCATTGCACCCGTGCGAAGCCGGGGCGGGTCGCTAGTACCTAATAATGAAATTAGTTCTACCTAAGTACCATCCTATAAATTGTTATCAAAATTACTTACTTACCTACCTGTCTTCTTAATTTTTAGGGTTCCGTAGCCAAATGGCAAAAAACGGAACCCTTATATATTCGTCATGTCTGTCTGTCTGTCTGTCTGTCCGTCCGTATGTCACAGCCACTTTATTCCGAAACTATAAGAATTATGCTGTCGAAAACTCTAAACTTGGTAAGTAGACGTATTCTGTGAACTTACTACCTACCTAAACCTGTAGGCCGGTATAGTATGGATAGGGGTTCTAAAATGATATCGAGGTTTCTAATATCATTTTTTTCTAAACTGAATAGTTTGTGCGAGAGACACTTCCAGAGTGGTAAAATGTGTGTGTGTCGTGTAACTTCTAAAATAAGAGAATGATAACACTAAAACATATATGATGTACATTACCATGTAAACTACCAGCGAAAATTGGTTCGAACGAGATCTAGTACCTAAGGAGTTTTTTTAATAGGTACGTCATAAATCGTAATCCACAACTTTTGCTTATATTATAATATTTGTACGGAACCCTCGGTGCGTGAGTCCGACTCGCACTTGGCCGGTTTTCTATTTTTAGTTACCCCTATTGGTTGACACAGACGTGTTTAGATTTGCATTCATTATTAGATTGCTTTAAATTATCAGACAAGTGCACAGTATATTGTGACAAACTGACAAGTGACACATAAAGATTGTTTACTTAGCTCCTACATACCTACCTACCTAACGTTAAAATTTTAGTGTCTACGACGCCAACGGTTTGTTTTATGGCATCTTTGCTTGTAGGTAAGTACCTACCTACGTTAATATAACAGTAGGTACCTATTAGGCAGAGAGCTATGTAAACTATGATGTTGCAGAATTTGTTCGAAAGAGTTACCGCGGCCCTGGTAAGTACGGTACGCAGAGGGCATTAGGAGGAACACGGATGGGTTTTAGTCAAGAAGAGTCAGACACTCCCTTCTGCTTCGCCCAAAGCGGGAGCAGTTATTTGGTTTCCCATCCATAAAAAAGTCTTGTCCGCCGCAAAAGTACCTACGAACACAAAATTAGGTTTGTCAATTGCAAGAAACTATTTTGAAAGCAAATAGAATTAACCCAGTAACAAACATTACATTGACCCTGGCTTGAACTTTGGATTTCGCTACCTGCTACCTAGGTACTCAACTAAACGAGCGACACGTTGCCGCTGGCGGCCGGCAACCTTTGTCGTTGGCTGTCGACGGGCGCTTCAACGACCACCAACGACGCGTGCAGTTATCCCTGTCGTAGACGCGTGCGGCGGCGGTGGCACGGCGGCGTCATGTCGCTCGATTGTAAGAACGCTTAGCCACCGTACGCATGGACGTAAAAATATTCCGTTCAGCCGAGCGTTGAGAACCCAGCACTCAGCAGAGTTAATCCCAACGCGTCAAAAAAAGACACCGTTTCAACTTATAATAATTATATCATTGGTTTCAACATCGAGAGTTGAAAATTCATTGCGCGATAGCATCCCGCCGCGATGATTTTACACTGCAGCGGGCGCGGGCAGCGACGCGGTGTCGAAGACCCGGTCACGACGCCAAATTATGACTTTTCTACCCATTGTTTATAATATGTGGTTTTTTAAACTTTTTCAATGATTCAAAACAATGTCACGTACTTATGCAGCGTCCACTCAAAGCAACAATAACAATTTCAAACGCAAATACGGAGTCCAAACTACAGTGCGAAGTCAAACAGATATAAAATATAATGTTGAAATCCAAAAATCAAGCCAATGAGTCAATATAAATTAGAGCGCAAGTATAGTCTACCTACGTATACGTATGAACGACATAGGCCACAGGCCACAGCACACCGCAGCAGACACAGTTGTAACTTGAATACGCACGTGTGCGTGAGCGTTGTCCCCCCGCACCGCACCGGGGGGGAACGTTATTCAGTGAGAGGCACGATAATTCATAGTAAAACGCGCGCGTAAAAAAATATGAGAAGGCCTTTCGTAAATCGAGTTTTATGAAAAAACTACTGCATATATCGATTAAAAATAAAAGTTATTGAATTCTTCGATAGTTGAGCTTTGTCGGTACCGACTTGGTTTTAAAGATTTTACATTGTGTTTATTACTTATTTACGCCCAAAGATGCGTTAAAATTGGCAAGAAAAACGAAACTTTGGTGGCTCATAACTTTTTAATGGCGGTTTATTTTACCATTCTGTTTCCATACAGACAAAACTAATAATATGACAAAACGATATTATGTTTAACTTTTGATGTACTCTGTCAAACAGCGGAGTAATACCCTCCCGAAGTTTCTATGGAAAAAATATCGACTAGAGCCACCTTAGAAAATTTTGTACAGAGAAAAGAGCACTAAGGTACTGCTTATTTCAAAAGAAATTTTATCAGCAGACCTGCGACAGAATAATTTATTATGAAATGTAGACACAGTGTGTCAAAAAGCAGAGAAGGAATCTTAAAACAAACTATAGTTACTAACTTAACTAAAACGAATTATAATCCAAGTAAATACACATAAAATTACAATAGACATACAAACAAATATACACAAATAGATTTAACTAAATATATAATGATAATACATTAATGCATACTTATAATATATTATACGGGATCCTTATTAGCTTAAATTTCTGATGGTATAATAAAAGAGAGTGTGTCTTTATTTCCTAGGTAAGGAATAACAATTTTTCAAAAATCCAAGTATGCGGTTTTAGTTTTCATCAAAATTGGGCTCGAGACTCCTTTCAATGTTTTTCGATATTTCTCGTAGTTTCGGATTTGGTCACGATGGCGCACTTTAAAAATTTACCTGTATGCGAACAGTCAAGATCTAGCATTGCTTGACTCCTCTTAAAATTACATTCGTTGGCGTTGGTGTACGGAGCAGAGTGTTGGCACGTCAAATAAACGAACGTGCAAAAACTCCATACAGCCGAAATGAGAATTCTGGTGGTGTTACGAGACTGTACAAAATTAGAAATGAATACGTCCGTGGTAGCTTCAAAGTAGCAACGATAGCCGAAAAGCTCATCGAGAGTCGTTTGAGGTGGTATGGCCACGTGATGCGTAGAGATGAGGAGTACAACGTCAAGAGAGTTCTAAACCTGCCGGAGAAAAAGAGAAGCAGAGGACGCAAGTCGTCAAGTATGACGAGACTAACGCGGTGTCCTGCGTGAGCGACGAACGCTACGCGACGCGACGCTGCGAACGCGACGAACGCGTCAACTCAACGGCATACCCTACATGCGGCCTATATGACGGTCTGCGGCGAGACGCGACGTAACGCGGACTTGTTTTGAGGGCGACCAGATGCGACACCACGAACTACGTAATGGTTGATTCAGAAGCGTTGATCACCGCAGTGTGTGAGCAAAGATTGTTGTGGGACAAAAAACATAAACATTATAGGAATCGTTTATTTTTAACTTTCAAACAAAATTGTACTGTACTTCTCCATGATTCGAGAAGTAATTACCAAAATCACGTAGGACATTTTTCGCGTATAGCATCGCGTCGCATTACGTCGCGTCGTGTTGCGTCGCTTGGCGTCGTATTCGTCGTTCACGCAGGACACCGCGTTATGTCGAAAGAAAACCTGCACGACCCGACACGCCTCGACAGATTGTCCTGGCGCAAAAATGATTGGAAGCGCCGACCCCACTTAAAGTGGAAATGTGCAATGAGGTAAAACGTAATAGGCGCCTCACTTTACCCAATTGTATTTTTTGTTTCTTTCATACAAACCTCGCCCAGATAATAACGAACATAACAAAAAAGAACGAAAATTGTTCAAATCGGTGAAATCGTTGTCAAGTTATGCGCATACAAACATTCGGCGATTCATTGTTATATAAATAGTTAACAGAGAAATTCTGTAGCGGTAAATTACGCGAGCGAGCAATTTATTGACTCCGAGCTCTCGCAGTACTCACAAACGAGTCCCTATTACGTATTGCGACTTCGGTGGCCAGATGGCAAACACTAATTTTTATAATACTTTGAACATTTTGATGATCTGGGATAAGTGAATTATGAGTCTTCGCTAGTGTGTTGAATAAAATCCAATAATATGTTTTTTTTAATAAAAGTAAATATTATAATAATAGTGCATGAGTAATAAATAATATAATTATATCATAATTTTAAGTATCAGACTTTTGGAAATTATAAAATAACTACAATAAATCACAAGAGTAATTTGAAATGTACTTGTGTTTTGGATGGACAAGATATATATAACTTGAATTGAGTACGTTAATTTCCCGTGAGTTAAAGTTTTGTCTCGGTTGCAGTTCGGCCATCTCGCCCCGGTTTCAGTGCGGTGGGTTCAGATTTCAGCTTACACTGTCCCACTGCTGGGCAAAGGCTTCCTCCAATTCTTTCCAGATATTTTTCTCCCGAGCCACCTCAAACCAATCCTTGCAGTATGTCTTGAACGTCTCGCCACCACTTTCTACAATTTAATTTATTTTATTAAGGT
The DNA here is from genome assembly GCA_963859965.1 of Ceramica pisi. NCBI lineage: Eukaryota > Metazoa > Arthropoda > Insecta > Lepidoptera > Noctuidae > Ceramica > Ceramica pisi. The sequence goes on along the minus strand of OY982527.1, from coordinate 34,898,710 downwards.
TTCCCAACGTATTCTTTCATATAGTCTATCATGGTGGTGCCACAGGTGTATTGTTTACAGGAGCACTTTCACTAAGAGAGTGAAAATCATAGCAAAACATCCCGCGCGTAAAAGAAACAAAAATAGGTCAGTATGTTGCATCCACCTTTGCGATATCTACGGCGTAACACTGGGCTACGGCGTAGCGTAGAGCTACGGCGTAGCGTAGAGCTACGGCGTAGCACCGAATCATGGCGTAGTACTAAGTTAAAAACAGGGCCAATTCTACAAAAATTTAGATTAAAATATGTATTACGAAATATTTTTCAAGTTTGTATACCTAGGGTGAAAATATAACGATAATTAAAGTATTTATTTTGATATCCGTCATAGTCATTCTTAATATAAAATGGCGGTCAGTGTTTATTTGACATGAGTAATCGACATTCTGCCAAACAAAAATCGTCAAACGAACTATTTTATAGAATTATTGCACCGTTATCATTTCATTTTACCGTTATCATTCATTTAATATCCGTTATAATTCGACCTATTTATACCGAAATAGTACTCAATACTCAATACTCAATAATTTATTGCATTCCATATGTATTACAAAGATGGTTTAAAATGGTTAAAGAACAAATATGGACCCTGTCGGGCACTGCAATCAGATCTGTATGCGTGTCAATATTAAATAAATAAAAAAAAAAATCGAATTATAAAACGTATCGTAGACTGTATGCATCACATATCCTTTGCCTTATTGACAGTTTGACTTGCATTTTAATTTTTTCGGATTGAATTAATCAATTCATGGTTTTGCGGACTTTTGCTTTTGCTACTCGAGTTAATTCAGGATATTATAATGACGACTGTGGCTATTTTTTAAGGATTCAGTTTGATTTTACTTCTGCACACGCTACCCATTTTTGACACGACTAAGATTGGACCCACCTAAACGACGACTCGGCTTTTTAACGACGGACCTGAACCTGCTTTAAAAAAATAAATAAAAATAAAATTTGTTTATTTCAGACCACGTTATGTCTATATTTTGTTAGTAAAATTAATTATCTTAAGACTAAGTTAGTAGCAATACAGTTGGTCCAGAAAAATATGAATTATAATTATAAATAAACAAAATTAAAATATAATAAAAATGTAACATTGATTGTAATAAAATTATTAAACTAAAATGAATTAATGAATTAAATTGAATTGAATTGAGTTCATTGTAATACGATCAAAATAATAAAATAAAATTAAACAACATTTAAGGGGTGTTGATTGCAATTACATTTAAATTCAAGAATCAATTAAATATCAAATACGTCCAAAGACGTGCAGCCGGGTGAAACTACCTACCACAGGCGATACTGGTCGATCCGCAATCATCTTCAGGATTCCGTTGCCACTACCGCGAATTCTGCGAATTAGTGAAGCTGACTTTTTGCGCATTATAGCATAAAAGTCATCCACCCTCGCGTCGGCAAACATGCCAGAAGCACTACAAAAACGAGGCAGACGCACCAAAATCCTAAAGGCGTTGTTATATTGAACTCTGAGAGCATTGTAGGCCCGCTGCGTGTAGTTGGTCCATAGGGCGCTGGTGTAAAAGCTTTGGCAGTAGGCTCTAAACAATGTTACCATACGTTGTTTAAATACGACTCTGCTGTTGTTTTGGACTTGTGGACCGTGTACATTTAAAAATGGATAGAGACGTACACTGTATTAATTGCTATCTCGATATTGCAACGATGAGACGTAATCTCATATCAGTGCGAAATGATGAAGTACCTTGTTTAATACAGGCATGGATAACACCACAAGCTGTAAGTATTGAGATTCCCTAGTTCTCTTGCCTATTTACATAATTATTATTGAGCCCATACTATGTCAATATTTATACTCCCGTAGAGTTTCATGATGACATATTAGTGGTTTTTAATGATGATTATAACATTTAAATGCTGTTTTGTTGTTTAATGATTGCATATTAATCCTTAACCTTGACTTAACCTATATTTTGGAAAAAATGTGTGTAACTGGCTTCTACCAAGGTTTTTGATAATTATTGAAATTGTAATGGGTTCCCTACTATTTGCAGTGCAAGTGGCGTATATTTCATTGTTGTTCATTTCAGGCATTTTTTGTGAGGCTGGGCATTCCCCTTTTTAAACAATTTCGCATTCACATGTCATCGCAAAATGTACCATTGGCTCCAACTGCGTGTAATGTAAAACGAACTTGCAATTTCAACTTGTTTTTTCCTTTTCAGTTCATTCATTTTAAGCAGTCGGGATTTTTGTTTTAATAATAATTATCAAAATATTGCAGCAATAATTCTACGTTGAATATTGAAGAGATTGCGAGTCTCAGAATAATGCTCTGTATAAATTCAGAAATTGTTACGAGGAGGCTTTGGTTCTAGTAGCTCTCAGTCTCAAAGTATCGCTTTTCATACGATGCGCAAGCCGCTGCAGACAGGTCCTTACTATAAACAGTTTGTTGGCTAATAATGGTTTCTCTGAGTTTGTAGCTCTGCTGCACTTCAATGAATTCTGAAACTTTCCTACGTTTAAGCATTTATAAGTACTGTTATTATTTTACTCGATAGATTAATAGTAATTTAATTTGTCCGTCAGATACCTCACCGGCACGGAAACTTGGCCACCAATAACTTGCCGATAATTTCTATTTAAATATTTAATTTTCACTATATTATGGGTTTATGCACTAAATTAGGGTTTTTTTATGGTTTTGTAATTCAGTTATTGAAAAAATGATGCACCAGCAGTAATCTTTTAAAAAATAAGCAGTTTCACAAAAATATTGGTTTTAACACTGTCAATTTAAAAAGAACACAAAATGAAAAATAACCAAAAAGTCTTCGTTGTGTTTGCATTTTAATATCGGGTGTTCCCTCCCCTAGCCCCGATAACAGCTTGCATTCGTTCTGGCATACTTTGGATGATGTTTCTGATCTCAACTTGTGGTATGCTTTCCCAAGCGGTCAGTGCTGCATTTCGAAGCTGGTTCAGAGTTTCAGGCGGGTTGGAGGAGGACTTTATTTTTCTTTTAAGCATGTCCCAAATATGCTCTATTAGATTTAAGTCTGGACTACGAGCTGGCCACTGCAATTTTTGAATACCAACTTCTGTAAGGTATTCCTCCACGCAATGTGCAACGTGTAGGCGCGCGTTATCGTGCATTAGGAGGAATTCGTCAAACCCAATAAACCCTGAATATGGTAACACGTGTTCCTGAAGAATTTCCTCGATGTATCGTGTTGCCGTTAATCGGTTATCGACGATAACTAACTCCGTACGTGCATCGGAACTTATTCCTCCCCAAACCATTATAGAGCCTCCATGAAAACTAACAGTTTGTGTGGTGGTAATGGATAAAAACCGCTCTCCTCTTCTTCTCCACACTCGCTCCCGACCATCTGGAGCTCGTAAAGCGATTCGACACTCATCTGTGAACGGTACTCGAGCCCACTGCTCATGGGTACAGTTGACGTGTTCTCGTGCGAATCGAAGTCGAGCTACTCGGTGACTTCTGAGAAGTTCTGGGCCGCGTGCTGGTCTACGAGCTTTTACATTCACTTCCTTCATTCGTCTTCTCACTGTACGTTCACTAACATTGACACCTCTTGTGAACTGGAGTCGCTGGCGTATCTCGACAGCGGTGAGGTAGCGGTTTCTCAAAATTTCCAGGACAATAAAGCGGTCATCACGGGCTGATGTGCATCTGACGCCTCCGCTGCCTGGTCTGCGGGAGTAGCGGCCTGTCTCCTGGTATCGTTTCAACGCATACTGCATCGATGAACGTGGTACATTCAGTATAACAGCAGTTCTTCTCGCTGTGTCAGCCCTTGTTCGATCAATGCTACAGCTTGTGCAACCTGTGATGGTGTTAATGGCATTTTTATTGGAATTAAATCACCTTAAGTTATTGAAGTAACAGTACGATATCACAATAATTGAATAACCTAACAATAAACTTTCACAAAACACAAATTTAAAACAGCAACTTAGTCGCTCAGATGACCGGGTTCAACTAAAACTTAAAAATAACTTCATATTGCACTCAAACATGATAAATTACCCTCTTGAACTAAAGGTAAACATTTTTTAGGCCAACCTTCATAATAAATAATCATAGGAAACTCTTATCGCGAAATACGCGCTTGGCCAAGATTCCGTGCCGGTGAGTTATGAAGAAAACACTTCTAGATTGGGTTTCTTCCTGTTTATTCTTGTTGACTCCTGGAGAGCTAGTGATCGAATGTCGAATGCGGAATGTAGAATGCCGACTGTTGGATGTTGAAAGAGGACCCAGCTCTCCCAGCGGGCTCTTTTAAACCCGTCCGCTCCCCGCTCTTAGATTATTACAAATATTTCAGTGTTTCCTTGTAAAAAAGGGAACAACTCAAATTCGACAATTTTCAAGAGAGGCAAAAAACAACACTTTCTAAGTTTTTTTGTATTTCGTAATAAAAATCAAAACTTTTTTCGAATTTACATTACAGGTTAAAAATAACGCTTTCATTTAATGGGAATCACTTCCACATTTAATCACTCTTACTATGTTATTTTTTAGTTTTTCTTGACTTGTTCCCTTGTTAACGAAGTGATAATGGAATAACGTTATTTATACTAGTCACGTTGGTCGCATGTAAAGTAATATTACGAGTTATTCCCTAATTTTATAAATGTCTACGTACGGCAATTATAACGACTTATTACCTTTTGCTCTATTGATGTAATTAACAAGGATCTATAATTACAACGTCTATGAAATCTTTCACTTGTTTAATAAATCAACACTTTAAATTAATAAAAAAACCAATTGTCCTCGTGTCCTCGCTGTCCTCTTCATTGCCCGGTACAAAACTTAAGTCAGGATCGTCTTCTGCTCTTTCCAATTCAGACGTCAGCAAATTCTTAATGTAAAATTCGTGACATTCTGTGTCTGTAAATGGTAGAAGTGTCATTATATCTCGTTTTTCTCCACGCTTATTGGGATGGGTGTATTGGAGATGACACAAAATTAAATACTTGTATTTCTGGCTCTTCCGTGTCTTTGGATGCAATCCTTTGGAGAACAATTCCACCCAGCTTTCCGTAGTGTAGCCGTGCCAATCACCGACCAATTTGATCTTCATGGGGTTACTTTAACATCTACCCTCAATTTCGGTCCTTTCATGGAGACAAAAGCTCAAGTAGCTGCAAAAAAGTTGGGGATCCTTGCAAAAGTGAGACGCTGGAACAGCTGCTCAAACTTTATCAAGCCCAAGTTCGATCGTGTATGGAGTACTGTTCTCATCTTTGGGACGGATCTGCCAAATACCAGCTTGATACCCTTGATTCAATTGAGAAACGAGCCAAGAGTATCATCGGCAATGATAGGCTCGTCGAGTTGAAGCTCCAAAATCTTGAGCATCGACGCCGAGTTGCTAGCCTGTCGGCTTTCTACCAGTTGCTTTTTGGGGTATGTGCGACGGAATTGCATAATTTATTTCCGCCAAGCCTGTACTATCATCGGAGCACAAGACAAACGGCGATGCGCCATAGTGGACATCCCACCCACACGCACAAAACGTTTTGGGAACACATTCAGAGTGAGTACAGCAAAGGAGTGGAATTCCCTGCCAAGTCTGTTTCCTGATACATACCTACAACCTGGGAGTCTTTAAGTCAAGAGTGAATAGGTTACTTCTAGGCAAGCATGCTCCATCTTAGACCGCATTATCGCTTGCCATCAGGTGAGATAGTGGTCAAACGCGTGCCCACAAAAAGTAAAAAAAAAAAATTTGTTTAAAATCTTGAATTTCAGAATTTAGATTGGTTTTATAGTTGACAACCAGCTGATCGGTTTGTGTGTATCTGAACCAGCTTATATCCGACCAGTGTACTTTTTTTTGTTAGTACTTTCCTTAAAATGATAGGCCTAAGTTTAAAAATAAATAAATAAAATCATTGGTCCTTTCACCAGTTTTTCTTCTGATCTCTCTGACAATAAATTGACCTTTTCGGCGGGCAGACCTTACCATCTGGTAATAATCTCTCGGAAGGAAAATAGCGTATCATATCATACTCGCTCTCCATATGCGTATGTCCGGGAACAAGGAACTTGTGATCTATGCATTACATATGTGGAAATTCTTGCATGATTGTCAAAAAAATAGCACTCGCAAATTAATTTTTATTTTGCCCACCACAAGTGTCAAAATATAGTGTAATTTTATTGACTGTAACTAATGTAATTTACCCTTTTGTTCATAAGTTCCCAGTTACCAGTAATTTTGAAATAAACTTTGTCTAACGTTTTCAGCTATTCCGTTTTCACAGCTAAATCTACTCTACATATTATTACACTAAACAATCAAATTATAAATCTATACTAATATTATAAAGCAGAAGAGTTTGTGTGTTTGTTTGTTTGGTTGAACGCGCTAATCTCAGGAACTACTGGTCCGATTTGAAAAATTATTTTAGTGGTAGATAGCTCATTTAACGAGGAACGCTTTAGGCTTATAAATATGTCATCACGCTAAGGCAAATAGGTGCTGAGCATTAATGGAAAATGTGAGGCAGACGAAGTTGCGCGGGTCAGCTAGTTAAGGAATGAAATGACTTATCCCTAAAAACAGTCAACCGCACGCTAATCCACCAATAGCGATACAGTGATTAGTGGGGAAATACCGCTTGACTGCATGAAGCAAACGCAACAAATGCAGTTGTTCCCTTTCAAACATGCTTACCAAATGGAATATCTACATTTATTTCTTACTGTGGTTGAAAAACTTTGGAACTACATGGGTTGTGTCTTTTTCTAATTAAATTAACTGGCTATATACCTTTGCGTTCGATTGTTTTTTCGGATTACTTATAATTATGTCTATTAAATAGTGAAATTTACTTGATATCGATGGATATGCCTTTAGAAGCAGTCGAGTTATGCCTTTGATAAATTAGAAAAAGTAAGTTAGGATTCAGCTAGAGTTATGTCCTTTTGATATGTTACGTAACAGAACACGTAGATTCTAGAGATGCTATAAAAACAAAAGGGCATAACTCGACTTATGCCGTTTTTGACTGGAGACACTGATTTGACACGTATTTTTGCGTTTCAAATCAATACGTTTTAGGAACTAGAATTTATATACAAATAGTAGAATGCAAAGTAATTAATACATGACACAAAACAAAAAACAAAAAAACTAGCACACTTTGATACTACTAGCTGACCCATGCAACTTCGTCTGCGTCACATTTTTCATTAATGCTCGGCTCCTTTTAGTCTTAGCGTGATGATATGTAGCCAATATCCTTCCTCGATATATGGGCTATCTAATACTGAAAGAATGTTTCAAATCGGATCAGTAGTTCCTGAGATTATCCCCTACATACAAACTTACAAACAAATTTACCTGTTTATAATATTAGTATAGATTAGTATAGATATATTATTTGGCGCAGCTGTATACCTCTGCGCCGGTATACCTATATAGTGGTAGCGAATAGCAAAAAAGCGAATATTCCCTTTCATTTTCGTCTTAATAGCTACAGATCAATGTTGGTTCAGAGTTGATTGGGAATATTTTGGCAGTGACTGGTAGCGTGATGTCCTTTCTGATTGTGGCCGTTTTAGCCCCGCTGTTCAGGCGTGATAAACCATTTCGGTCTAGGCTACTGCACATCTAGTCAGTGCATGTCGAGATGACAATCATTCTGCAACTGATGGTCGAAATAGTGTTTGATCGACCAAATGATTGTCGAGATTGCCTCCAGTAGAGGTAAACTCCATCAGCTAACCGTTTTGTCGGTCGAATGAAGATCAGTAAAATGATCTGTCGATTTAGCGTTCGTCAGGATTTTGCTTGTTGAATAGTGTGGTACAATCGCTCGTATTTTGGCATTGTCGTCAATCTAGAATATTTCTTTCTACTACTGTGGCGCGGCCCGAATATACTTTAAATTGACGATAACTTTTCTATACTAATATTATAAAGAGGTAACATTTATTTGTAAGTTTGTATGTAGGGGGTAATCTCAGGAACTACTGGTCCGGTTTGAAAAATTCTTTCAGTATTAGATAGCCCATGTATCGAGGAAGGATATAGGCTACATATCATCACGCTAAGACTAAAAGGAACCGAGCATTAATGGAAAATGACCTCTGCATGTTCCCTCTGTGCGGTGCATATACCGACAAAACTCCTATAAAATAAGAGCTAGCAGGGCATAAAACTCGTTGTGTCAGAGTGTTGATGATCTTGACCTATTCTCCACCAGTGTTCCGAAGCTAAAAAACATAGGTAGTGTATAAAAAAATCTTTGAAGTTCACTTAAACTTTTTCTTAATTTTATTTCCGAGTGCTTTGTAGTTCTTACTTTCTCTTGCCTGTTTACTGTCTTTTTTGCTACCTACCATAATACAGTGAAAACTTTTAATTGGCCTTCTTTCACTAACTGCCAACTATCGTTTTTTTTTCTTACCACAATACACAATAGTACACAGTAAGTATATTGTGGGAGACTGGTGCCTAAACTAGGCTTGAGGCCCAATGACGTATTATATATAGACACGTCATAGACCTACATCGCGGCGCTTAAAAACGGCGAAAATACTAGATAGCTACTAATACGCATGAAGAAAGGGAAAGAAAATATGTCACCGTACGGCGGGATGCCTGTTACTAGAGGGAGATAAATATACATCTTCAGTTACGTCACAGGATAAGTAATAGTCAAATTAAGCTAAGCGCGATGTGGCCAATTGGCTTCATTTCATGTTGTCATTTTAGAGTGCGGACAACGTATCTATAGTTTTATATATCATTGTTGGGGCCTGTATTTCAGGACACCAGGTCTCTATCCCTTAGGTAACCAACAATAACACATAACACAACAACATAACATAACAACAACATACCAACATAACATTCTTCCTTATTATTTTAGCATACAGTGATCGTGAATAATTTAGTCAAAACTCAAGAAGTAATTTATATATATATAGTGTTAGTATGGATAGTATAGTGTGGGGATGAAGGAAAGTGTAGTGTAGGTTGTGTGCGTGTTTATGTAGTGAGTGGGAGGATAAAGAATTATCTGTTTCTTGGACATTTTAAATATTGATTAATATAATAAACAGATCAATTGATAATTAAATTATTTAAATCAATTCCTGAAGCCAACGAGTTAATTTCGTAAGATCCTATTAATTTTGTTGTGGAGGTAATGACCGAGGTGGCAGAAGAACCGCTGAAAAAACTTGGTCGAAAGCCGGTTGCGACTACTGTCTACGGGGTTGTAACGCTTTTTACCACGTGATAGAGAAGGGGAATATGTTAAGAGGCCTTTTTGCTTCATAATTATTTGTTGTATGAATAGTTGGCGTACTGTCAGGACTTTCACCTCTTTATAAAGAAGGGAGGTAGGGTATCTAAAAGAAAGACACAATGATACTTTCAGGATGGCTCTCTGCGCTCTTTCTAATTCGAGAATAGTGGATTTTGAGGCACCACCCCAGGAAGCGATGTAGCAAGTCAGCAAAGATTGAGCGAGTGCAAAATACACCGATTTCCTAAGGATCCTAAAGACGTATATAAACTTCCGCAGCCGGCCACTCAGTATGGTGATATGTTCATGAAAATTTTGTGCACTGTCTATAATAACTCCCATTTATTTTACATTATTGGCTTTATTAATGTGAGTACAAGTACAGGTTCGTGTGAGTTACGATGGAATGCGGATTAGTTGCTAAGGTTGGCCTGTTATGTTTTATGGAGAAAATTACACAATTGGTATTTGCAGCATTTAGATATTATCTCGTAACCACTCCGATACCATATTGAAGCCTGACTGAGCAAGCCTGTACGCTTCACTCCACGTGGCCGCACTGAATAACAGGGCAGTATCGTGAGCGAAAGTTATAACTTTATTCCCAGGTCTATATCCTAGCTGTAAGTTTTCTTAAGAAATAAAATAAAAATAAAATAAAAAAGAGTTCAAACTAGACCCTTTAGACGCATTGGAGCAAAAACGTGCTGTCTGATTGCTTACACTTTTTCCTAGTACACTTCTTTGCTCGTTATTTTTGAGTAGGTAGGTACAATCTCTTGTGTAACTTTCATGAAAAATGTCACACTCACAGTTTACACGCTTAGGGTGAACTAATTAGATCGGAATTTGGTATCGCTACTTAGCGCTCATTTCGTTTCAAGCATTCGTTTTACGTTTATGTTTATTAAATACTAGCTTTTGTCAGCGATTTCGTACGCGCATTCCCCGTGTTTTCCCATTCCCGCAGGAATTTCGGAAATACTGCTTTTTACGACCAATAATTTCGGCTGCCCGTTGTCTGTCAGTCATTCACTCAGTAACGGAAGAGTTTTATACATCGTGTACAGAATATGCGCAATACCTCAGACACCTCAATTAGAATATTAAATTATAAGTCTAAAACAGCATTCGTAAATAAATAAATGTACACCAAACCTAGTAATTTTTTCTAATAAAATAGTAACCCTTACAAAACTACAACATCCGCTAATGCATGAGTGCATGAGTTGCATGAATGTGTGCGCAGACTTGTCACTTACACTCATGCAATATTAGCGGCCGACTCGACGCGCACACTCGAACGCCCGCCAGCTGACGAAACGAATTTTCCGTACCTAACATAACACAAACTGATATAAATTACTTTTACCGGTTTTGGTGTATCTCGCCCTTTCAGTATATTCTTACATTTACAAAGGCCTGCGGCCTAACCAGAACATTGTCTACTACTATTTCGCCACTTCTCAACAAATCAGTGAGACGCGCGCACAGTTCGCACACACGGCGAGGCGGCATCATCGACAGCTTGAACTGTAGGCTAGACCTATGACCTTATCGACGATAATGCCGATGATTTGGGGGCCGATTCACCCGCGTCCGTAGGAGAATACCCTTCAGCGAATCCCTACACGTGGTCCCTGGGTGGTGCTAAACAGGTGACACTAACCGCCTCCGTGGTCTAGTGGTTATACCACCTGATTCAGACCCAGAGGTCCCGGGTTCGATTCCCAGCGTGGGCAAATTTTATTGCTCGGTTTGGTTGGTGGTAGGACTTCTTCTAAGTCCGCCTGGCAAGCTACCACCATCATGTCTAAGTCTGTCGCCATAACAACAATGTTAACAGCATTGTTGTGTTCCGGCAGTTAAAGGTATGATAGCCAGTTCCTCTGTGTAAGAGGATTCCGGGTGAAACTCGCTTCCATCTTCGGCCTAATCATCACTTTCCATCAGGTGAGATTTGGGCCAAGAGTTTCCCGGTTTTGTATAAAAAAAAAATAATAATAATAATTCAATGACTGAACATTACTCAAGCTCATTGGTTCCCAACCTGTGGTCCGCGGAGCACTGGTGGTCCACAAGAGCTTAAATATGGTCCGCGGATTTAAAATATCAAACATACCAATTGGAAAGTAACATTGCAGCCTTCATTGAAGCGAACTGATGTTTATTTTCTATCAGTAATATTGTATTTTCTATGTTTGTGCTCGTTACTTTTGAGTTATTTTATAGATTTAAAAAATAAAATTTTCTTCAGGATTTGTGTAACTAACAATTAAGAAACCAAAATGGTCCTAGATCAAAATAAGGATGGGAACCACTGCTCTAGCTAGATGTGATATTGATAAGCAATATCACCGGGTATTTTTTTTTTATCACATTTTCGTAGGCTTTGTACCAGGTTTGAAGTCTCTACCGCTGCCACCGCCCGTTTCGTTCGTCGCGTGCCGTTGTTTTTGTCTATATGAGATTTCACCCCCGTTTGATTCCTCTGATACGAGTAAGTTATGTTTAGTTAGGTACAGCTCTTTATTTTGTTTTAGTTTACAATATTTGAGTCATAATATTTACAGTGACAGAAATACAATCGTATTGATAAGAAGAAATACCTACCTACTTACGGAACAGGACGTTTCTAAACTTTAATTAATTTGCAATCCACTTTCATCAAGTTTCAAAATGACCATCACCTTGTTCTATGTACTTATTTTGTAAGCACTTCCCAACTAACACCAAAGCGTTAAAATAACCTATAAAAGAATCGTATATCAGTTACATTTGAGTATAAAATTATTAACGCATACCTCTACAACAGAGTTAGAGCATGCTCTAACTCACTTATAACCACGAAAGAGGCCCACAGTTTTACAGGTAAGTATTATAGAAAACCTATAGTACGGTGATACAAATGTGTCAAAGCAATTGCACAAGAGCGTTAATTAAGTGACAGCTATTACTTTAACCGGTATTACTGTTGTAATATCGGGTTGGTAAACACAACAGGTGGTAGGAAAGCATCGGATAATGTTTTGCTGACAAAACCTATATTAGACCTGTTAAGAATAGAATATTGATACCGTGACTCATATTAGTTATCTAAAATGGCTTCTTGACTTCATTTTAAAACAACTGTATAACTTTTAGCCCAAGTTTTGATTTAAAAAGCCTGTAACCTTAAAAAAATAAATCTGTTCGTAGTGGAAGCGTATAATGTCAACCATCTTTCAACATAGCAGAATAATTATGGAATAAAACAGGAGCCATTAAGTTTTACGTTATTTGAGTTTGTGAAGTGAAAAATGACTGCCCTTGTGATTTCATGGTATATTTATACCATGTTTCTCGTCTCAATTTTAACGCGCCTAGGATTTATTAAAGATTTACAAGAAAAGTTATAACAATAAAATAGACACCACAAGCAAATATTATTATTTATTTCTGATTCCTGAGCAGTGGCATGTAAAATTAAGTGGTATTCAAGGAACGCTTCAAATGATATAAGAAATTTAGTATTTTGTTGTCAAATGTTGAATAACTCGAAATAATATTTATTGTTAGGTTACCAAAACAATGGCGAACCTACTTTAAATATTAAGTCTTCACTTAAATCATTTGTACCACTCTATGAGCTACAACATCGTTAGTCACGAGTATGGTGCTGCCATTGGTGACTTAACATTGTCATAATAGACTTAGCTAAATATATTTGCCACAGTGAAGACAATACAGCCGAGCCGCCTTAAAATTTTACAAACCGACTCGATTAGGGTTCTTCATCGAAATAATGAAAAGCTGCTACGACTTGACGTAATCCGTTTATGTATTTATATATGTTACTGTATTCGGGATAAAGTATACATATATATTATCCAGCCGCTATGTATAATATCAACTCAATTTGGACAAAGTGATTATAATTTGATCAAAGAATGTATTAAACTATATAGCCATTTTTCACAATCTAGTTAGACCCGGTGGGATGTGGGCGTGGCAGTAGTAGGGGAACACCATAGAACACCTCAAAAATATTGACCTTGAACTCAGGTTTCGCGATTCTACGGAACGGTACCAGGTCAATATTCATGGTTAGTGAGCTTGAGGTCAAGATCAAGTGACTTTTAATTCGAGGCCAAGTGATCCTGGAAGTCATGATAGCTTGGAGTTGAAGGTTGGGTGATCTTGGAAGTCAAGGTTGAGTGACCTTGGAGGTCATGGTCAAGTGGCCTTGGGAGTGCCTAAACTACCAACTCCTTGACTGGGACTGCAATAACTGTACTTTTTTTTTCTATTATATTTACTTGTATCTCGAAAACGGCGTGTCCTATCACAAAAATAATGAAAAATTTGCCCCCATTAAAACCCCCAACCACGCAATTCTCTACATGTAGGTAATAATCAATTATAAAAAAAAGCATCTTTCATATCATTGTTTACGTTGCGTCGAACAAAAGTGAGGTTAGTGTTAATAACGACCCATACATGCGTTATTTGTCACCAATGCCTTTAGAACATAATTAAAGGAGTACCGCCTAACATAATAAGCTTTAGTTAAATCCTGTATTACAGGTTAAACCTAGATAGAGCAGTTTGTTTGACACTTTTTGTATTCGTGTTACTAAACTCTCAAAAATCTCTATTTTATAACATATGTCTGCAATAATAGTCAATATACTACCTCAAGGTGTACATGACACTTCATTGCAATAACTAAGCAACACTAATATTTAACAGGATTCAGCGAAAACTGTTATATAGACATGGGAGTTAAAGATAGGTTAAAGCTGTAACGTTTTAAGTATAGCTGCTGACACTAGCACCATTTTAACTCTCAAACCTATATTACGTGGTTCATTAAAGATCTAGTGCCGCAATTGGAGTTAAAAATTGTTTGTTGCCTCCTCTTTATCGCATTTAGTTAGAACTGAGATAATTGTAACTCTTTAATATCACTTAAACTCATAAAAAAGCCTGTTACTGACAACAAAATGTTAGTTGGGTTCAGTGTCACCTTTCACACATTTTTGCTTTCAGTTCCTTTAAACTTGTAGGTAGATGGATTGACGTACACGAGCGATTTTATGCCACCCCAAATAAAATTCTAATGGTGTTGTCAGGCGATCTGGGCGGTTACATTACAGGTCCTCTGCGACCTATCCAACACCAGCCATCTCCGCCAGCCAGCTCCGCATCCAGATGCCGTCGAACGGTCTACGTGAAATGCGCGGGGGCACAGTCTTGTTGGTAAAACATGTCACATAAAAAACCGGCAGAGTCCTTCAGTCGCTGAGTTAAAGCAAGCATAGACCTGGTGCTCACACTGCAGCTATAACAGTCATTGAACCCTCGACAAGCTAACGCTACATTATCAAGACAATGAGTCAGGGTCCTCGGAATCTCCGTGTATTGGATATTGGTATGCCGAAAAGCCATCGCGAGCGAAAACAAAAATGTGACGGAAGTAAATAAAAAACTTTTTACAAAAAAATACAACCGACTTCCAAAAAAAAACACTACAAAGTAAAAAATAACTTTAATTTCGGAAATCGGTGTTTTTGTTCGTTTCTTCGTATTTTGACACCGACTTCCGAAATTAAAGTTATTTTTTACTTTGTAGTGTTTTTTTTTTGGAAGTCGGTTGTATTTTTTTGTAAAAAGTTTTTTATTTTTCACTTTTTAGTGGTGCCCCACACCTACCACACCACTGCCAAATCGCAGAAAAGCAAAATACGCAATTTCGATTATCAAAGAATCATCTAAATAGTCAAATTCCAGCTATTTCCATTTAAAATCCAAAGTTCGTAACCGATTTCGATATAATTTAAATGGGACCAATCTGCAAGCATATCCTTTCAGATGAAACAAAAATTTTTCAAATCGGTTCATAATTGTCGGAGTTATGAGGTAACAAACATAAAACAAAAAAAAAAAAAAAACATACAACCGAATTGATAACCTCCTCCTTTTTGGGAAGTCGGTTAATAAAACAACAACTAAATTAGATCGCTACCGGCGCTCACTCAGCTAGTCAAGCTTTCGATAGGTACCTACTCACGTCAGTCGGCGACAGCGGCGCGTGTGTGTCGGAATTTCGCATTTAAACGTCAAAGGGGTGGCCGATAAATGATTTATCTATTTTTGTAATAAGTTTATTTGGGAAACTGATGAACGAGCTACGTTTGGTCGTGCATTTAAATAAGCCTTACTTATTGTACCTAGATAAGGTTTGAATTCCTTTAAATTATCTATTTTATTTGACGCAGACTGCCTTTAATGCAAAATGCATGCATATTATTTACGCGAGTGTATTTCGAGCTACGAGCGAACTACAAATTATGTCGTGCGTTTATGTAGGCTTTATTGCTCTATGTTATGATTTCAATTACCTTGAATTAAGGATTGTATTAACTTGTCTGATAATGTGCTTCCAAATTAAATTATTTTAAAGTATTTTCCGTCAAAATTTAACATCTTTTTTTTCAATGACTGAAATCGATTTTGAAGCCGATTCTGAATCAACAACTTTCAGGAATTGGGTATAATCTTTTACACGTTATATATTTGGATCGATTAAATCCAAGCTCCGGTTCTGTTTGTAGCATAATATTCTTGCGTTCTTATGATAAGCCGATTATTCTGTAGAGCACAGAATAAGTTGCCGCTGCATTCAGCGGCAACGTAATGTGTCGTCGGTAATTCAAATAAATTGGCAGGCGTAATCATGCCCCGGAGTCGCGGGATTATTTGCAAGAGACACCGTGGCTCTGGAACACAAAGGGCAATGAAGGAACATGGATGGGTTTTAGTCAGTAGAAGTCTGACACTCCCTCCCGCTACACCCAGAGCGGAAGGAGTCATTGGATGATTTACCATCCCTAAAAAAAAAAAGGCGTAATCATGCCGAACTTCGGTCACGTTGTACCTTTGGCATAGTGTGTTTAGACACTTAGAGTCAGCGTTGCATTGCCCATTAGTGGATACCTGGGGCGTTTAAAACGTGAAAACCTCAGATTTTGGGTAAAGCGAATGATTCAAAATGGAATGGTAAGCTTATAATTATCGGCGAGCGTTGGGTGGCTCGCTGTCCGATCAGAACCAGGCCTGGGTCGACGGCGTGCTGTGTTCCACGCGCGCCTCAAAGAGATGTCAGCATAGTAGACGGGCCCCCGCGGCCCTGGAACGCAAAGGACACTGGAACACGGATGGGTTTTAGTCAGTAAGACTCTGACACTCCCTTCTGCTTCGCCCAAAGTGGGAGGAGTCATTTGACGATTTCCCATCCATAAAAAGGTGATAGGTACCTACATATATTTATAAAAAGTTTACCATTTAAAACACTGCTTTTAATTTGAAAAACACAAGATTTTTCAACAATTCAGATACTTAAAAGGTTATAGTTAGAACTTTTTTTTTTACTATTCATAGGCATACGTTTGACCGCTATCTCACCTGATGTTAAGCGATGATGCGGTCTAAGGTGGAACACGCTTGCCTAGAAGTAACATATTCACTCTTGACTTAAAGACTCCCAGGTTGTAGCTATCAGGAAATACAAACAAGGAATTCCATTCCTTAGCTGTACGCACAATGAATGTATTCCCAAACCGTTTTGTGCGTATAGGTGGGATGTCCACTACGTACCGGTGGCGCATCGCCGTACGTCTTGTGGTCCGATATTGGAACGGGCTTGGCGGAATTAAATTATGCAATTCCGTCGCACACTCCCCAAAATTTAACCGATAGAAAACCGACAGGCCAGCAACTCGGCGTCGATGCTCAAGACTTTGTAGCTTTGATTCGACGAACTTATCATTGCGATGATCCTCTTGGCTCGTTTTTCAATTGACTCGAGGGCATCAAGCTGGTATCTGGCAGATCCGTCCCAAAGATAAGAGCAGTACTCCATACACGATCGAACTTGCGCTTGATACAGTTTAAGAAGCTGTTACGGCGTGAAGTACCGTCTGACCTTTGCCAGGATTCCCAACTTTCTAGCAGACACTTGGGCCTTGGCCTCTATGAAAGGGCCATCTTTGAAAAGGAACGTCTTTGAATATCAAAATTAAGGCAGCGTATTATTTCTATGGATATAGTAAACAAAAAAAACAGGCTGAGGGCGTGTCGAGTCACGTACAATGAAAGGTTTTGAAGTTTTCTGTATCTAATCCATGACAGAAAATCGACGAACTAATATTATTATTAATTAAATATTAAGTGAGATATCATTGAATAGGTTATATATAGATTTTTCGTTTTGAATGACTTGTAACGATTACCCACTCCTATCAAGATCAGAGACTACACTCGAACTTGTTTTCGTGCTAAGTTACAAGTTCGAAGTTTCGATGGCTTCACAAGTAGAAGGGGAGCGGAAACATAGAAACATCAGGTAGTGCCGAATTAACCACGTAACAAGAGTAGCAAATGCTACAGGCCCCGCGCATTGGGGGCCCCGCACTTGGATTTACAAAACCATGTTGCTGAAAATAATAATCTATATCTTCTATACTTATAATAAATCTGTAGAGAGGTCAATTCTGTACATGAAATATATTTCCAAAATAACTATCAGGGGGTGATTAGGGATCAATACTGATGCCAAAAATGCAATCAGTAAAATTTTTGTCTGTCTGTCTGTCTGTCTGTCTGTCTGTCTGTCTGTCTGTCTGTATAACCGTTATAGAAACAAAAACTACTCGACGGATTTTAACGAAACTTGGTACAATTATTATTCATACTCCTGAGCAGGTTATAGTATACTTTTCATCACGCTACAATCAATAGGAGCAGAGCAGTGAAGGGAAATGTTGGGAAAACGGGAGAAGTTACTCCATTTTTTAAGCTTCCGTCGCGTGTGCAACCGTAACGGTGAAAGCTACACAGAAATCATGTATGACGGAAATGTTCTCCTTAAAATTATATTAAAAATATCCAACGACAGCATATGTCTATCTTTTATGTTTGACGAACAATAACACGCTTAACTCCCGATAGCTTAGCAGTTCGAAGCTTTCTGATTATATTTGTCTACTCTTACGTTTATAAAACTCTCAGTCGTCCCTAATTAAAGTTATATTAACTATTCCATAAAAAGAGTCATAGAAATCGGTATAGAAACACCAAAGTTATACATGAAATACGCTAATAACAAGCCATGGTCGCGAACCACAGGAATATAAAAAACAGATCTATGTCGCGAACGCACAGGCAGACGGCTTGCTTGGCGATGGCGATAGGCTAGCGAGTAGCTTCGTAAAACGCCTTACGACAGTTTGCAATATCTACACTATAATATAATATAATATATATAATAATATAAAGAGGAAAACTTTGATTGTATGTTTGTTTGTTTGTTTGTTTGATTGTAATGAATAGGCTCAAAAACTACTGGACCGATTTTAAAAATTCTTTCACCATTTGAAAGCTACATTATCCACGAGTAACATAGGCTATATTTTATTTTGGAATAAATAGGGTTCCGTAAGATATTTGGGTTTTTCAGACACAAGGTGTAAAAATCAACCAGAAAAGTTACTTATTTTGCGCACGCTGCCTAAACTATAAAAGATAGAACCATAAATTGTTCTAATTAATTGTAGATCTTATAAATATCTACAAAAAAGTCCGCGACACACTGGTCCTATCTATGTCGAGTGAGGCACAACAACCATTATTTTATTTAAAAATCTTGATTTTTTTTACTACATTTAAACGCGTTTATTTTACTCATGCTATTAATCCGTATCAAAATAAATAGTTTCATCACTAAGTACAGTTTATGTAGATAATATTTGGTCTTTGAATGATTAAAATCGGACGTTTGGTTTTGAAGTTATGGCGAAATTAAAATATTACGATTTCTGCTGTTATTTAATATAATAAATGCAAAAGTTTGCGAGTGAGTTTGTGTGTAGGTTTGTTACTCAATCACGTCAAAACGGCTGAAGGGATCGGGGTGAAATTTGGAACAGGGATAGATTATGGTCTGAAATAACACATAGGCTATTTTTTATCCCACGGGAACGCGTACGAAGTCGCGGGCAGAAGCTAGTATAATAATAATAATATAATAACATCCTTGGACATTTCACACAACGCCATATAGTTCCAAGCTAAGCAACTTAATGCTTGTGTTATGGTAACGAGATGGCTGATAAAGTACTTATATACTTTTTTTTTTTTTGTAAATATATACATATTATAGACTAGCTGACTCGCGCAACTTCGTCTGCGTCACATTTTCCATTACTGCTCTGCTCCTATTTGTCTTAGCGTGATGATATATAGCCTATAACCTTCCTAGATAAATGGGCTATCTAACACTGAAAGAATTTTGCAAATCGGACCAGTATTTCCTGAGATTACCTCCTACATACAAACTTACAAACAAATGTTACCTCTTTATAATATTAGTATAGATTATTATATTATTACAGTACTAGCTTCTGCCAGCGGCTTCACCCGCGTGATCCCTAGGGAACATATTCCCGGGATGAAAAGTAGCTTATGTGCTATTCCAGACTATAATCTATCTTTGTTCTAAATTTCATTAAGATCCGTTAAGCCGTTTTGGCGTGATTGAGTAACAAACAACCAAATTTTCACGTTTTACGAAGCTACTCGCTAGAGAAGAGGAGAGAGGCTAGGCCTCTAGGCGCCAAGCAAGCCGCCTGCCTGTGCGTTCGCAACCTTATACAAAAATAATCCTTAAAGCATGATTCAGTATTCACGCGCGATGGCTTATTATTAGCGTATTTCATGTATAACTTTGGTGTTTCTATACCGATTTCTATGATTCTTTTTTATGGAATAGTTAATAATGTTAACTTTTTTAATTAGGGATGACTGAGAGTGTTATAGACGTAAGAGTAGATAAATATAATCAGAAAGCTTCAAACTGCTAAGCTATCGGGAGTTACACGTGTTATTGTGCGTCAATCATAAAAGATAGACATATGCTGTCGTGGGATATTTTTTATATAATTTTAAGGACAACATTTCCGTCATACATGATTTCTGTGTAGCTTTAACCATTAAGGTTACACACGCGACGGAAGCTTAAAAAATGGAGTAACTTCTCCCGTTTTCCCAACATTTCCCTTCACTGCTCTGCTCTTATTGATTTTAGCGTGATGAAAAGTATATTATAACCAGCTCAAGAGTATGAGAAATAATTGCACCAAGTTTCATTAAAATCCATCGAGTAGTTTTTGTTTCTATAACGGTTATACAGACAGACAGACAGACAAAAATTTTACTGATTGCATTTTTGGCATCAGTATCGATCCCTAATCACCCCCTGATAGTTATTTTGGAAATGTATTTCATGTACAGAATTGACCTCTCTACAGATTTATTATAAGTATAGATAGATATAGATAGAAAAACACCCAGACTCGGAACAAATACATGTAGGTCGTACAATATTTGTTACGTGCGGGAGTCGAACCCGCGACATGCTGCGCAGCAGTCAAACGCTCAACCACTGCGCCAACCGTGTCGTCGAAAACCTTGGATTTCTCTCAAACACCATACGGCAAAAGCCGTTTTCTGCGAATGAAGTCACTAATTTGGTTTACTCGGCTATGGTACGGGTCAAACAGTCATACTTCGCGCAAAAACAAGTTTGTTTTTTCTTTTATTTCATGCTTCCATACCGTCTCAAATATAAATAGCCCCTGATTCAGTCTATAGCTCTAAACGGACAATGTAGGCAAAACTAAAAAAATATGGGCTCTGGCGCTACATAAAAGCCCGGCGAAGTTTGTGAAAAATAATATTATGGTTTTAATTGGAAATTTTTGTTTTCACTTTATGAAGGTTTCAGGTTTATACCTGCAGCAAATTGTACCAATTTTACCCCCCCCCCCCCCCCGCCTTGGTAAAATTTGCTACAGGCCCCGCACTGGCTTGACCGCACTGAAATCAGGCAATGCATTGCCTGATTTCAGTGCGGTCAAGCCAGCGCAATGGATTGAAGGGGATGGGGCCCCGCTTGTTGCATTGACTCGCCCCCCTGGCTTTGTGGAGTCATCAACTTGTGAAAGTGCTTTCATACCCTGTCTATTTGATATACACGAAGTGGTTTTAGTTTCATTGGTTTGTTCAAAACAACTTTTCAAAGTAACTGTTCAACATACTCGTACCAGTTGTTGACAGCTGATTTAAAATCGTTACTTTACCTTAAATTTACTTTGGTATCTAAGAACTCTTTGGAAGTAATGGTAGAATATTACAAAACCATGACTTGAGTTAAAATTGTCATAAAAGTGATAATTTTATTTTGATTTTTTTATTTAAGTAAATATTTTGTATTAGGGACGCGTTTGACGACTATCTGATGGTATGCAGAGATGGAGCACGCTTGACTAGAAGTTACCACTGGAATTCACTCTGGATTATAGACTCCCAGGTTGTAGCTATCAGGAAACACAGACTCTGGCAGGGAATTCCACTCCTTAGCTGTACGCACTATTTACAATATAATTCTATAGATACAATACGAAGCTTTGTGGTATGACATTTAACACACATTTTGTACGTTACGTTCGGACAAAACGGTTATTTAATTTATATTTTTCAGATTACAAAATAATCCTTAGTTTGTTCTGAACAAAGTCATACCGCTTAATTTAGTAGAAGTAAGTGTATATAATATATTTTTTTAATATTACTTTTCCACTTTTTTATCCTATATTTTCCCACTGCTGGGCAACGCTCGCGCCCATAGATATATTTAATATGGTCGCCCCATAGCCTTCCACTCTTTCCGGTGTATTGCTTTCTCTGACGTCTTGAACGCCTCCAAGTCGATATGTGCTCGAAACATAACGTACTATACAATCAATTATAAACCTTATTGTTTCACACACAGCGTGTATTTACCATGCACCGTACAACTTACCCATACACAAACAGTGGATGTTATCGTTGTGCTGTACGAAAACCCATTTTTTTTACATTGACAATTTTACACCATTGATTGAATAAATCCGAAAGTTATCGAATCTTCCATTTATAATGGTACAAAAAAGTTTTTGCAGTTTAAAAATAAATAAACAAATAATGGCATGTCGGCCAAATATTACTACACTCCAATTATTTTTAATCTAAAATTTAATTAACTCACTTTACGAAAGTTTGTTAACTATTGAACATGAGTACTATTACGCTGTTAATAATTAAAATAAGTAAATACACGTTATTTTACATCGACCTTCTAACCGGGTTAAAATGGTTGACAAATTGAAAATAAACTTTTATATCAAGACTAGCTGACCCGTGCAACGTCGTCTGCGTAACATTTTTCATTACTGCTCCGCTCCTATTGTTCTTAGCTTGATGATATATAGCCTTTAGCCTTCCTCGATAAATGGGCTATCTAACACTGAAAGAATTTTTCAAATCGGACCAGTAGTTCCTGAGATTAGCGCGTTCAACCAAACAAACAAACAAACAAACTCTTCTGCTTTATAATATTAGTATAGATTTCGTTCGTCAATCGACATTTTTGTCGATAACCTACCTAAGTAGGGCATCATTAACTCGCGTAAGAACCAAGCGGCCGTACTACGCGGTGCACCCGCTTAATTAATAAAGCATCGTTTTGTGATTTTTACATTGATTGTTCAGTCACTTACCGACAAACTTAGATAATGGTTAAGCAGTAATGTATTTATTGCAAAATGTGATATTTGCAAACAAAAATAACATAGTAAGAGTAAGACAAATATAGTAAACTACTTGTACTGACATATGATAAGTGATTCTATGACTAACATAGTGTTGGTTTGTGCTTCGGTTTTTACCAGAAACCACTGAACAACACGGCATTCTTATTATTTGTCACGATCGCGGTCGAAAGCCCGTACTCCTGTTTTTTTATATTTCTGTGGTAACGACTCTGGCCCATCTATCTTGATGCGTCCTATATTATGTGACCCGCCCAATCACACTTCAATCTGACAGATTTGTTGCCCATGCTTATAACATAGGTACTTACTACATACGAGTGTGGCGTTCAGTAATTACTATTAACTATATTACTAAGAACTTATATAATATGTGATATTAGTTACCTAGAAAGATGCTATAATGACAGAATATAATATAATAAAATTTAATATACTTAAAAATGCTATATGGAAAATACCTAAAAATGCTATAATTTAAAAAGTTAATAATATTCTAGTTTTAAGTTATCTTTTGCGCCCTTACAGGGTCATGTACTAAATAGTTGTAAGCAAAGCCTGAAACTGTGTGTAAGTACATTGTGCAATAAATAAATGATTGTCTGCTCAGCACACTCACTGATCATTAAAAGTAGTTGTAAATTAGCTGCCTGCATACCAAATAGCTTTATTGACTTACCTACTGATATTGAAACAGAACCAATGGGTTCTGTTCCATATTATATTTCCCCGAAACACTTCGCACGTGAACTCTCGAGGCGTTCCAATGCACATCTCTCCACTAAATACAACATGCTGATACCTGAGGGGCTAGCACGAATATTTTGACGTACAGTAACGTTAACGTAAGTGAATTTTGAATGGGAAAAACTACAACCCTATAGTATATTGGTTTAATTTCATAGGGCATACACAATTTATGTCATTTAAAAATACGAATATAGTTTCTAATTCAAATAAATATTATGTGCGAAACGAATATTGTAGCTATGGAAAAATTTTACGTCACGTTAACTATACGTCAAAAATATTCTGCTCGCCCCAGATCAGAGAATTAGTTTGAATCATTAAAGCCGCTTTAATAATACCACTTTTAGGCTCCTTGCTGATTGGCTGACGACCGTACGAGTTAACGATGCGATTAAACGTACCTACACATTTCTATTAGCGCTTGTTACACTACACAGTATTCAGGGCCCTATGTCCCGATTTAGTGTAGTGTTATAAGAGCTAGGGACCTAATGGGCTTGTGTCCTGAAAAAATCTGATTAAAGTCCCCGCCACGAGAAGGTATAAGTTTTGTAAACACACATTCAATTGTTTGTTCCATGAGTCAGACTCGTTCCAGTACCACAAAACATTAGACGACAGCGCTTTAAATCGATCAAATATAACCCGACCAAGTGAAATTGCTTGTTAGTTTCGTATAACACGTATGTTACTTTGAGTAGATTTAATTTGGGATTATTTTTTGTCGCTACGTAATTTAGTAGAAGTTCTTTGTTTACACAATTTATAGCTTCTCGTGTCGGGTACTATAGACCGTCAGTTAGATTATTAAAGTCCCCGCCACGAGAAGGTATAAGTTTTGTAAACACACATTCAATTGTTTGTTCCATGAGTCAGACTTGTTCCAGTACCACAAAACATTAGACGACAGCGCTTTAAATCGATCAAATATAACCCGACCAAGTGAAATTGCTTGTTAGTTTCGTATAACACGTATGTTACTTTGAGTAGATTTAATTTGAGATTATTTTTTGTCGCTACGTAATTTAGTAGAAGTTCTTTGTTTACACAATTTATAGCTTCTCGTGTCGGGTACTATAGTCCGTCAGTTAGATTATCAAAAATATTTGACCCGTGTTTTTTCTTTGGTTACGGGAACCAAAATTGACGAAGTCGAAGTTACGACGCTTTTAAAATTCTCAATACGTCACACCTTCGCATAATTTTTAGTGAGTCGTGACGTCACGAGCCCCCACTCCCGAGTTTTGATGCGTTTTATCTTTGTCAATATTAATTGATTTACAAAAACAAAAAATGCGTGTCCATTATTTTTCAATACTCTAACTGACGGACTAAATAGTTTTGCAATTTTTGGATGATGGAATCTAGCCTATTAGTGTGGCCGGACCGGCTCGGTCTACTTAACTACTGGGCAGTGTAATAGCATAACTTACACCAGCCTAAAAAGGCCCCTTAAATTCATATTTTTTTATGCGAATGTGAAAATTAGTAGAAATTGGCACTCAGTTCATTATTCTCCGAGTTGATAAACATATTCACGTTCGAGTTTCATTCGAGTTGGACACAGTATTATTTTATTTATTTTACCTCTGACAGCAATCCAAGCAGCAACCTTATTGCAATAGTGATAAAGATCAATATGATATACAGGTTGTTTATCACCTACCATAGGCACCATTGTTTGACGACCAGTGTAATGTGTGTTCTTGTGTATATCAATAAATTACTGTTACTATTTCTATAAAAGCAAAATCAGAGATGCGCTAACTCTCTAACACTTTAGTTATGAACCTGGGGGTAATTAGAGCCGCGGGGGTAAATCACCTATTCTGTGGGGGTAACAAAGAACCTAATAATTATGTTCCGTCGTACTGACCGAGACAAAGCGAGGGATGGGTCATAGATGGTTTAAGTTTTCGAGCGATCGATGTTTCCAAAAAAAACCGGCCCAGTGTGAGTCGCAGTCGCCCACCGTGGGTTCCGTAAAAATTTGTAGGTTGAAACATGTTACTAAATAAAGACTACATTCTTTTAATGATTTCATTACAAATGTAAAGTTTTCAGATTTTTCCCGAAACTTGCAGTACAAGACGGTATTACTTGCCAAATTTCATAGTCCTATACATTTTGATTTCCTTAAGAGTGTCGAAATATAAGTTTTTTTTTTACAATTTAGAATAACACATGTAGAGTCGAATTTCAGAATTATGATCACAGCACGTTTCGGCGAAATCAGGTGCCGAAAATCCTGCGGTACAATTCTGTCAACTTGTCAAAGTAAAAACTGGGGCGAAATGAGCAAAAAGTGAGCTGTCAAACCATACAAACAAGATAAAATTACAGTTGAGATGTCGACAGAAAAGACCGGCTATTCTAGGTAACAGAGCTTTTAAAATGCTAATATTCTTTGCCACCTCTTCTCCTTCTTTGTTTCTCTTCTCTCTTTGTACAGACTGGTGAGAATGGTTTTTCAACTTTGGTTACACAGTTCACTGAAAACGAATGCCAGAGACCGTCTCATTTTGAACATGTCTTACGATGCGCTATAAGCGAAACTAAAAGTAACATAAAAAAAACAACTTGCTAATGCAAAATAATAACAACCATCACACTAACATTTTTTACTTCATTAATTGTTAAGACATTTTAAAATTTTATTAAATAATCCTTATAGGTACGGTCAACATATTATCACGCTATCTGCTATGGAGGACGAGCAATCAATAAGACGGCAAAAATGTCTGTTTTGAACGAGAAAGTGCACATGGTTCGAACCCCGAAAATAGATATTATTTTTGAATTTTACACTATAATATTGCCAAAATACTAAATAATATTTTTTTAGGGTTTTGCGTACTTAAAATAACGTTACAATTTTAATTCGACATTTTTCCAAACAGCTCAGAGAGGAATTGTTATAAGAAGCTCTCCTCTACTCCTCAGGTAAAATAAAAGGGATAATTATGGGTCAATCTCCCTAAAAACAACTTTTTGACATAAGCGCAACAGATAGCCCAATTTGCAGAGGTTGCTTTGGCGCTGAGGAATCACTTGCCCACGTCATCCTGAAAGTATGGCCGAAGCTTCCCGACGTGACCAAATTCTCGGAACGGTGAGGTTGCTCCGTGAAACCTGTAAAGCATCCAGACATCTGTGCATTTGGGGGGAGCCAGGCCGACTAACTTAGCCAGGTCACCTACGCAACGTACAGAATAGGAGTCTAACATAGTACGGATAACGGAGTCTCTACTCTACTCTATCTGTTGCAGGGGTAGACTTCTCTTCCGGTTGGTGTTTTCCCATGACCAAACTTTATGTAGCTCTATCGCGTGTTAATAACCCTAGCAACTTTCATTAACAGCATGTATAGAGAAGCGTTATCATCAAAACGTTTCACATTGAGAAGAATTACTAGGGCTGGTTGGTATTTTGAACTGAAGAGGTGAAACAGTCAGTGCTTTGCATAACACTCTTCCAAGTTCCTAATTAGAGGAGTCAAACAATGCTAGACTGTTCGTATAATATAATATCTTATCGTAGAGATCTTACCCAGTGACAACATTTTTCTTTCCGCAAGCGAAGTCGCGGGAAACAGCTAGTAATAATATATATAATAATGCCTTGCAAAATAAAATGCTCCTGATCTACTTCTTACCAGCTTTTAAAAATAACATGTGTATTTATTTACATACTACTAGCTACATATGTCGACTCCCGCCTGTTAAAGTGTCACATATTTTAGTTGTAGAGATTGAGTAACAAACTTTCATTCATCCATTCAAATGTAAACTTTTATAATTACTAGCTGACCCACGCAACTTCGTCTGCGTCACATTTTCCATTAAAGCTCAGCTCTTAAAAAATATTGCGACTATAAATTGAGATGTAAGCTACCCTATCTTTCAAGTTGGATTAAACTGCAGTGCTATTCTGTAACAACATTTTCGTGTCTCGACAGCGGAATCCGAGGTGTGTTTCAAATTCGTGTAAATATAAGACTTTATGATGTGTGAAATAAAGTTCACTTTGTTAGCTTAGTCACTCAGGTGAAGTCGATATCGAAATGGTTATTTACAGAATAGACTAGCTGCACCCGGTGTGCAAATTTGATTAAAATATACATTAGAAGAAGATTAGTATAGATTCATTTTCTTCCCGGTCGATAATATCTACTTAGATTTTTATTTTGCTTTGCAATCGTTCTTACCTCATTGCCTAGTGAAATAAATGTAGTAGGGATGTAACGATGTCTCAACTCCGACTCCGATAAGTCGGTAGCTCTAATTAGTTCGATTGGTTGAAACTGTTCCGACTTAACACTTACTGTTCCTAGTTAACATAAAAGACTGTCGTGCTAAGTATGAAAGACCAACGTTTTCTGTTTTTTCTTGTTTATTTAGGTACAACTTTTATTAAGCTTATAGGTTTATTTGTCCAAAACAAGGTTGATATCTATTTCTCCGAAATGGCCGCTACTAGATAGCAAAATTGCTTTTATGAAATTGGGGCCAAAGTTCAAATGTAGGTCACAAGCCCATTGCTCCATTTCCTGGACATGCAACTCGATAAAATACTTCACAAAGGGAAATTCAAGAACCAATACTTTATACTGAACACTAGGAAGGATTGATATGCTGAAGGGGGACTGGCTGGTGGGAATGATGGCCGCATGACAGGGGTCACGCACAATGATCCAACATCTGGACTAAGTGCGGAAACCAAACCCCATTAGACAGGTTTACCTATACATAGGTTTAGACGTAGCGCAATTCGCTCCCGAACGTATTTCTTAATGCCACAGTGTTAACTTCTTGGTTAACACTTTGTTGTGAGCTGATTGCTGGTTTTTTTGTTTTCCATAATTATTAACCCAAGTAATAGTCATGTCACAGCGTGTATTGTAGCATGGTCAATCGAAAAACACTTTTTAAAGAAAACCATTTGGCCAGAATCCGTAGTTAATGACGGGCGAGTAAATTTCGCTAATGTGCGATTTTCGACCAATAGGGAATATGCACGAAAAACATATTTATTATCTACACAGTTTATCTAAAAATATAATACTAACAGTGAAAATAGAATCTAAATTACTCGAAAAATAAACGAGATATAATGTATATCTGTCCCTTTCGCAAAAATGCTGTTTTATATGGCAGCTGCTTAAGTGTTGTGAAATTGACGTCGAAGTCCATATCGGACTTCTCTTTCCAATATTAATCTTTGAAGCTATACCTTCATCACTGATGAAGGTATTTAAAAAAATAATTTCATGAGTGTTTACCAGAGCTAAAAAGTATTTCATTTTGCAAATAAAATAATGCATTCATATAAATTCCTATACGTAAATAGGCATTCATCTATACTATATCTATACTAATATTATAAAGCAGAAGAGTTTGTTTGTTTGTTTGTTTGGTTGAACGCGCTAATCTCAGGAACTACTGGTCCGATTTGAAAAATTATTTCAGTGTTAGATAGCCCATTTATCGAGGAAGGCTATAGGCTATATATCATCACGCTAAGACAAATAGGAGCGGAGCAGTAATGGAAAATGTGACGCAGACGAAGTTGCGCGGGTCAGCTAGTTTAATATACTTAGATATCGCACCACGCCACGCGTGAACGGCTGGGCCGATTTCGCTAATTCTTTTTTTATTGTGTTGGCAGTTGGCACTGTCAGGAGAAGGATCTTATAAAAGGAAAAAATAACTAAGTTGCAATTGACAAGAGCGAAGCCGCGGGGATAGCTAGTTAGTTTATAAAGATAAATATACGAAAAAAGTTTTGTTACCATTTTTTTTATTAAAAGAAAATAATAAGTTCTTTTTTACTAAAAGAGAGAAAGTGAAATCGGTCGAGCCGTCCACGCGTGATACCCATGTATAAACGAGAAGATAGATGATATTACATTTTAAATTAATTATGTTACCTCTACGCTATCTCTACAGATTACAATTCAAAGCATTTAAAACTAACTAGTAACACAGATACAATTAAACAATACGACGCTGCAACGATCAGCGATGATCAGTTTACAAAAAGAGTGATATCGAAAACGGTTTATCCATCGAAAACCGTCCAACGATGAATAAATACGTTCTGTAAAGCACATTGGCAGGTCACACATTTATAATTTTCAAATGTGTTGTTGAAATAAAAAATAAACAAAGAGCTGATGTATCAAATGATACATCTATTTATTTTGTTTTTATGAACAAACACACTGAGTCAAACAAAAGCTGTTCCGTGGAAACTGAACGTTTTGCTGTAAATTTCAAAACGAAATAAATTGCGCGTATATTTATTTTAAGTGCAGCACACAGAGCCGAAAAATACGTATTTTTTATGCAACTTGAGCTATTATAAAATGCTAAAGTTATATCAGATTGTTTTCCTAGTGTTTATCATCTATTTCTGTACTATATGACTATTAATATAATATCATAAGGGTGCCTGTCCATTACAGCGGAGCGGAGAAACGGAGAAATATTAACCAATCATGTCAGTCAAAATGTCAGTGACTCACGTGGTGAGATTTTGTTCAATTTCATCATCTGCCTAGCCTTTTCCCAAGTATATTGGGGTCGGCTTCCAGTCAAACCGGATTAAGCTGAATACCAGTGTTTTACGTGGAGCGGCTGCCTACCAGACCTCCACAACCCATTAAATGGGTAACACGGTACTTCTTGGCAAGACTGGAGTCAGATTTTACTGGCTATCCGTTACGACTGCCAAAGATCTACAAATGACAGCAGGGACCAACGGCTTAACGTGCTTTCCGAGGCACGGAGGAAACTCGTTATGTTAAGATAGTCACCCATCCACAGACCGACCTTGGCAAGCATTGCTTAACCTTAATGATCGACCCGTGTGGCTGTTATCATTTAGCCCCGAGCTCCTCAATTCAACATTTTTTTTCAATTCCATTGGTTTTTAACCAATGGAATTTTATTCTCCGTTTCTCCGCTCCGCTGCCTCGCTCCACTGTAATGGACAGGCATCGTTAAGCTCCCGAAGCTGACTCGCGCAACTTCGTCTGCGTCACAATTTTTCATGAATGCTCCGCTTCTATTGATCGTAATTTTATATTGTAGCCTATACCTAGCCATCCTCGACAAATGGGCTATCCAACACTAAAATAATTATTCAATTCGAACCACTACCTACTTCCTGAGATTAGCGCATTCAACCAAACAAACAAATAAACTCTTCAGCTGAATAATACTATTACCAATGCTTTTTGTTTTCAACAGAATAGGATTTTGCATAGCGCGGACACACGTGGATTCTCTCTTCCATTTCACTCGTAACTAAATCAGACGGCAAACCGACACGATTGGATAGAGAGCACAGGAGTATTAGATGGAGACATGAGGCAGAGGACTAAAATATGGCTGTTATAGGCTGCGGAAAAAATAAAAATGATAAGCCCTCGGGTGTTACACACCGTACTTAGCAACATGAAACTCTTAAACTAATAATAATTAAAATAACATTTTAAAAGCTCTCTACCTACATCTGCACAAAGGAAATTGCTCACCTTATAAGAGTGTGTATTCCGTCCACTAGCGCCGCCAATCGTTTTTTTATTAATTGTGGTAAATTTAAGATACGTAGATAAAAAACCGCTCTGTAGTGCACTGAAGAAATGTATCTATTATTTTTTGACAGCTATTTTTAATACATAACTCATGGCTAAATAGCCAAAACGGCAATTATTGCTAAAAGTGGCCACTTTTAGCAAAAATATCGACTTTGGCAACTATTTATGTTCTAAAGTACAAAACATAACTCTCAAAACATAATAAATACATCTCTTCAGTGCACTACAGAGCGGTTTTTTATCTACGTGTCTTAAATTTACCACAAATAATAAAAAACGATTGGCGGCGCTAGTGGACGGAATACACGCTCATAAGGGTCTCCGGCCTGGTGTGGACATTAACTATGGATTTTATTATTTTGCACCTTTTAGAAACTAACAACTATACTAAGGTTGCAGAAAGTTGTAAAAATGAGCTGAATATTTGGATCTTGTCAGTAAAACCTTGCAAAATGAGTTACCATTTTCGAAAATAAATTACTTTTCTTAACTTCAAAGAACAATTATTAATTTATTTGTGCGTTATGGTACTTATCCAATATAAAAATACCTCGTGTTACGGTGTTTGTTATCGAACTCCTCCGAACAGGCTTGACCGTTTTTTTTTGTGGCAAAACCACGTTTGCCCGGTCAGCTAGTAGTTTATTACTTTTTTTTCGATTAAAATTAAATAAACAGTAACACTTCTGGGTGTTATAAGTATTAGTTGATAAAATAAACACAATTATTATTTTGTACAGTGGTTTTAATCTGGATCATGGACGATTAAAACATTATCTACAAGCTAGGCAGGTGACGCTATATATATTACTAGCTGACCCGTGCAACGTCGTCTGCGTAACATGCTTCATTACTGCTCCGCTCCTTTTGGTCTTAGCGTGATGATATATAGCCTATAGCCTTCCTCGATAAATGGGCTATCTAACGCTAAAAGAATTTTTCAAATCGGACCAGTAGTTCCTGAGATTAGCGCGTTCAACCAAACAAACAAACAAACAAACTCTTCTGCTTTATAATATTATAAGTATATAAGTATAGATTTCCATGCCTTGCCCAGCTTAAGTACTACATTATGGTCGTGACGTCAGCAACCCACCATTCTTCGGCCTACAAGTCAACTTACTGCAACAATATTGTACAATGGCTTCTTTTCCCTGTTGAAAACGAATTATGGAGTAGTTCCATTGTCGAATCACAGATTGTATTTCTAGGAACTCCAAAGTTCGTCTTCACTTCTAGTATTTACCCTGTTGATCACAGAGACATCTCTGAAGATACGGCGCTTATCAGACATAAGGAAGTCGATTTCGTTCTTTCACGTTATCGGGGCTTCGCCAGGTACAATTCCTTTGTGGCTTCTTCTGGAAAAAAAGAGTTCGTCAGAGAAAGCCTCTGAGCCTCGGGAAGTTTACCAGCATTTGCCCCCTGTGATTTCTGCGCCCATAGCCAAATGGACCTACTCGCGACTCACCACTTTCTTGTACTCTCACTTTAGCATTGAAGTCACCCATGATAACAGTGTAGAATGTTTTGGTACGAGACATAGCTTTCACTATGTACATTACTACGTACATTGCTTCGACTTCGTCGTCAGGGTGTGCGGCCGTTGGGGTTTATACTTGTTTAATCTTTAAGAAGTACCTTCCTGATAATTCCAGTACAAGGTACACTGCCCTTGCCGACACACTGCCGCATTGCACTAAGTTGCCCCTGAGTGACTTATCTATACTTCTATACTAATATTATGAAGAGGTAAAAGTTTGTAAGTTTGTATGTAGGGGGTAATCTCAGGAACTATTGGTCCTATTTGAAAAATTCTTTCAGTATTAGATAGCTCATGTATCGAGGAAGGATATAGGCTACATAATCATCACGCTAAGACTAAAAGGAGCCGAGCATTAATGGAAAATGTGACGCAGACGAAGTTGCGTAGGTCAGCTAGTGGACGACAAACTCAACGCCACCTTTGGGTGGTTGGTGTCCTTAATATTAGAGCAATTAGCCAGTATCGAGGGTTATCGTCTCCTCCCGCGGTCTTCGGGTCTCCGACTGTCCCACGATATGCCAGTTAATACGACTTAACTCTACTTCCAATTCAGAGAGGTGCTCGTTCAGCCGTAGGGAGCGCCCATTGAACGTAGCAATTAAAATTTACGGAATTTGTACCCTGCCGTATCCCGGGGATTCTTAACACCCCCCACCGCACCGTTACCGTGGCCAGTAGCTTGGTCAGGAATAGTGCAGCTACCGGGAACCGGGCCGTGAATTTGGGCTGTTTCTCATTGCGGAGATTTGCCATAGTTACCACGCTTGGCAGGCGGTGTTGGTGACCGCAGTTCCTGGAATAGTTTCTCTTATAGTGCTGCTACCCACTATTAGGTTCGGCATTTAGAAGCGTTCCAGCATGGTTCATGGATATGCCGCCATGTATCGCTTAACAGCCAGTACCACCACTTTTACGACCTGGGAGGGATGATATACAGCTGACACATTCTACGTTTTTCTTTTGCTAACAGACCGAGAGAAATCAAAATAAACTATACAACCGGCTACGTTTCGGTGAACTGTTCGGGTAAACTGAAGGTTTTGTTAGTGTAATTTTCACAAAACAATTAAATGCAATACATATTTTCGAAAGTCGCCTTACACTAATCAGTGCCGATCACTACGCAACTTTTCGAACTCGGAATCGTAATTTGCGCTCCCGAATATAGTAGGAGGCTGGACAAAAAAAAAAAAAAAAACTAATTTGTCCGCCAGATATTTATTTAGGCTATTATTAAATTACAATGTTTACAGTATCTACATTATGTACAAACGCATAAAAAAAAAACAAAATAAATCATTGGGCATCAAAAAAATAATCCACATCGCTGTCAACGGCAAAAGTGCCCAGAACACTGGCAGCATTGCCACGTTGAATGGCAATGCTGATTCTTTGGCCGAAGAAAAGCCCAGCCCTCTGGTCACGTGAACCGTCGACAAGTTGTTTGCTGATGTCCCGAAAGACTCTATGTGCACTCGGACCCCATGGGCCTAGTGTTTCAACGCCAATAGGCTCAAATATATAACTCCCAATTAGGTTATTATATTTGCGCCTTTTGAAGTTTTCCGCACCTGCAGTCCGCCAGATAGATAAATTTCCAAAAAATATCCAACGCGTATTTTTCCTTTATTCACGTAAACGCAAGCTCATGTGACGTCACATGCCATTTGATTTAAGCCTGTCTATGCTGTCGACATCTCACCCTGTTCACTTAGTGGAGTGAACGACAAGTGAGCTTTATTCCATCTTTTTCGTATGGTTTGACAGCTCACTTTATGATCACTTCACCCACGCTTTCACTTCGACACGTTTACCAAATCGACCGGCAGTACACTTTTTAAAAAAAATACGTGTCGGATTTTTTTTGGAAATCTATTTGGTCCGCACCCCTATGCAATATTTATGCATTTATTTATTTAGTTCTTATTTATATATTTATTTATTTCTCAACACAATACACATTAAATACAAGGTTTCCAGAAAGCAATAGTACACAGTAAGTATTATCACACTTATGTGTGTCCTTGGTTTATAATGCTCTTGTGTGTTCCGGGTTTATCTGGTTCGCACTGGCCATCCATAAAACTTTGGAACAGGGAATTTAAAAGTCTAGCTTAGGTTTTGATATAGACATGAAGGATAAGTAATTTGATTGTTTTTATGGCACAACTTGTATTAATGTGAATTCGGGCGGACCTCACCAATATAATGATTTATTGAACCTCAATATTTATCTTTAATTTCTCGTACCTTCTGAGTTACCCTATCACAGTACCTATATTGTGGGAAACTGGTGCCTAAACTAGGCTTGGCGCTTGTATTTCAGGACACTAGGTCACCACCTCTTATTTTATAAACATTCTCCCTTTTTAAGGTTCCGTGGCCAAATGGCAAAAACGGAACCCTTATAGATTCGTCATGTCTGTCTGTCTGTCCGTCCGTATGTCACAGCCACTTTTCTCCGAAACTATAAGAACTATGCTGTTGAAGCTTGGTAAGTAGCTGTATTCTATGAACCGCATTAAGATTTTCATACAAAAATAGAAAAAAAAAAACAATAAATTTTGGGGGTCCCCATACTTAGAACTGAAACTCATTTTTTTTCATCAAACCCATACGTGTGGGTGGTGAGGTATCTATGGATAGGTCTTCGAAAATGATATTGAGGTTTCTAATATAATTTTTTTCTAAACTGAATAGTTTGCGCGAGAGATACTTCCAAAGTGGTAAAATGTGTGCCCCCCCCTTAACTTCTAAAATAAGAAAATGATAAAACTGAAAAAATATATGAAATACCATGTAAACTACCAGCGAAAATTGGTTTGAACGAGATCTAG
The DNA here is from genome assembly GCA_963859965.1 of Ceramica pisi. Taxonomy (NCBI): domain Eukaryota; kingdom Metazoa; phylum Arthropoda; class Insecta; order Lepidoptera; family Noctuidae; genus Ceramica; species Ceramica pisi. The sequence continues at coordinate 34,862,951 of OY982527.1, read as the reverse complement.
TAAGTAGTTTTTTTTTAATACGTCATAAATCGTAAATCGCAACTTTTGCTTATAATATAATACCTACAGGTTTGTACGGAACCCTCGGTGCGCGAGTCCGACTCGCACTTGGCTTCGCATTATATTATTTTAGCATACAGTAGTCGCGAATAATTTAACGAAAACCGAAAATGTAATTTCTATTTATGTATATATTGTTAGTATGGTTAGGTTAGGTTAGATGAAGGATAGTGTAGTGTTCCCACTCACGGAGACCCAGCCTCAGTTCCTTGCCGAAGTTGTTGAGGCCCTCTTCCCGGAACGGATGGGGTATGTACCCCCGAGGATGGCCACACTGGTGGATGACCAGAATGCAGAAGAGGAGGTCCCAGCGATCACGGATGCAGAGATGGAGGCGGTGGTTTTACGGGCGCGTTCAAAAACCACCGCTCCAGGACCAGACGGGGTGCCTGCAAGGGTACTGGCTCTGGTCATGGTCGCGATGGGGGGTAGGCTAAGGGAACTGTTCGACATCTGTCTGAGGTCGAAGCAGTTCCCTAAGTCTTGGAAAGAGGGTCGATTGGTATTACTCCAAAAAGCTGGTCGTCCTCTGGAATCTCCCTCGGCCTACAGGCCAATAGTACTGTTGGACGAGGCGGGGAAGATGCTGGAGAAGATTCTCGCTACCCGCATCGTCTAACACCTGGAAACGGTGGGCCCAAATCTGTGGGACGCTCAATTCGGTTTTCGGGGTGGGCGGTCGACCGTGGACGCCATCACGCGTCTCAAAGCCCAGGTGAAGGATGCGTTGGCACACCAAGAGGTGATGTTGGCGGTGTCTTTGGACATTGCCAACGCGTTTAATACTCTGCCATTTGCCTGTATCGGGGAGGCACTCCGTTTTCATGGGTTGCCCAGGTACCTGAGGCAGCTAGTGGATGACTATTTGAGGGGCCGATGTGTCAGCTATCGGGGACGCAGTGGCCAAATTGAGCGGAAGCCCATAACATGCGGCGTCCCACAGGGATCGGTTCTTGGGCCACTCCTGTGGGACGTGGGCTACGACTGGGCCCTTCGCGGAGATCTCCCGCCCGGGCTGGGCGTCATCTGTTACGCCGACGACACCCTCGTCACAGCCCGGGCTGGAAGCTATGAAGAGGCGGCGCGCTTGGCCACTGAGGGTGTGTCTCTGGTCATCAGCCGTATTGAAGCCTTGGGCCTCAGGGTAGCGATAGAGAAGACGGAAGCCCTGGTATTTTACGGGCCCCGCCGCAGGCCGCCGGCAGGCGCCTCCATCAGCTTGGGCGGCGAACAAATAGCGGTGCGAACCCAGATGAAATATCTGGGTCTTGTTCTGGACCGCAGATGGAACTTTGGCGAGCATTTCTGCCAGCTTGCCCCAAAGTGGATCCGCACGGCTTCCGCCCTAAGTCGGCTATTGCCGAACCTGGGTGGACCTAGCGTGATCTGCAGACGGCTCTACACGGGGGTGGTACGGTCGATGGCGATGTACGGCGCCCCAGTCTGGGCGGACTCCCTGACGGCCCAGAACAGGGCTAATCTGCGGAGACCGCAAAGAGTCATGGCCGTCAGGGTGATACGTGGATACCGAACCATCTCGGCCGAAGCGGCGTTCGCACTAGCGGGAACCCCCCCGTGGGACTTGGAGGCACAAATGCTCGCCGAGGTCTATAGGCGGGGTGCGGAATTTCGGGCGGAGAGCGGCAGTGGTCCGCCACCCGAAGTGGTGAAGAGGTGCCGCAGAGAGGCAAAGACAAATGTCATGAGCCAGTGGGCGGAGAGGATGGAGACTCCAAGCGCCGGTCACTGGACTGTCGGGGCTATTCAGCCAATTATAGATAAGTGGGTGCGGAGGCGACACGGGACGTTGTCCTTCCGTCTAGTGCAGGTGCTGTCGGGGCATGGCTGCTTCGGCAGGTACCTGCACAAAGTAGCAAGACGGGAGGTGACTCCCATATGTCACCAATGTGAACACGACCAGGATACGGCCCTGCACACCCTCGAGCAGTGCCCTGCCTGGGAGGTGCGGCGCCGTGCTCTTGTCGCGGAGATTGGGGGGGACCTGTCGCTGCCGGCCGTCGCCAAAGCTATGGTAAACAGCGAGAGTGCCTGGGAGGCGGTCGCGTCCTTCTGCGAGGATGTGGTCTCGCAGAAGGAAGCGGCGGAGCGGGCCAGGGAGATAGACCCCCTCGCTGACCCAAATCGCCGCGTGAGAGCGGGACGGCGCAGGCGGCGAAATGCCGACCTGATGCCGCCATAAAAGGGACCAGCGGGCGATAGATCCGGGGAGTCTGTCGCCCGCGCTGTACGGTCCCTCCAGTGTGGTGATGTCCCAGTGCACCCGGACATCGCCGAAGAAGATGGAAGCCCAGAGGCGGGCAAAAAAAAGAGGGGGCCCTCGGAGCCCAAAGAAGACGGAGCCGAAAGGCCGCACCGGGTGGGTCGCGAAAGTCGTATATAACAGTACTCGTGGTCCACCCTTCAAAGGTGAAAGTAGGTGTACAGGCGGTGTTTTTAGTGGGTGCAAGCCCCATATACCCACGTCGTGCCTCCCCGAACGACGACGTGGCATGCGTTAGGCATTTTCACCGCCAAAAAAAAAAAAAAAAAAAGGATAGTGTAGTGTAGGTTGTGTGCATGTTTATGTAAAGGATGTAGAATTATCTGTTTCTTGGTAAGCTGTCACAAATTGTTTTTTAGAGAAATTACTTTAACTGTTTGGGAGCTTGATAGTTTATAATTTCACTTCTAATGCCTAATGTAGGACGATTAATAGCAAAAAAAAAGATTTTTTCTTTAGTTTAGTATAAATCTAATTTATTTATGTTCAATAGTCAAATTACAGAAATCCATAGCCTTAGTAACTCAACTTATATCTAGCGTTTGTACAGAAATAAATAAAAAACAAATTGAGTTTGAAAAGCATTTTGCACAGAAGATGAACAAGTTTCTTACTCGGTCATCCTCTCCACAAAATGCTTCCAAAATGGGAAAAGACACTTCCAGCCACTGTTTTTAATATGCTGTTGCTACCCGGGTTCAAGCTGCCAGAGAATTTACTTTCCCGCACGATTCGAAGTCAGTTCGATTTCATGCAATCACACAACAAGACCATCACTTCACAACACAGTATAAACTCTACCATCAACAACAATTGTATTCGATGAACAATTCTGAACTGAAACTGTGCAAAAAGAATGTACACCAAAAACAAAAGAGTTTTGTAATAGTATGTTAACTGTATTTCATAACTTGTTGCATACAGTCTACAAGCCTCAATAATCCGGGCAACACGGGCACTGAAAATCACAGTTTGTCCGTGAGGCATTCTGCATGCATGGCACGGCTTTGGCCCTTTATTGCGACGAGGCATACCTATCATCAAATGCCGCCCGACAGATACCATGTAATCCCAATACAACCATATTGTGTCTATATAGTCGTTCTGTTGCGCTCTGGCTCCGGTTATTGACTCCTCCAACTTCAGTGAGACTGGACAAGTCAGTGACTACAATCGATTAACAGTTTGAATTACAAAATTATTTTTTTAGCAAAATATTTACCTCGTTCAAATCTGAACGGTTGTAATAATTTAAAAAAATAACAGTTTCGTTTTTACGAGAATTGCTGTTAAACCAAATACTTACTTAACCAAATGTAAATGCAGCACTGTTAAACGTTTTTGTCGCTGACCTTACATGTGAGCAACAGAGACCGCGCTCTATCAATCCACATTTGTGGTGATATAGTTATCAATAAATAAAAATAAAATTCATTTATTTCAGGCAATATACCCATGTGGAGATAAATTTAACATTTAAAGATTATAAATTCAATGTCACAAATTAAAATCAAAAGCAGGAATACTGACAGCCATATACAAATAAATAATTTGCTTCATATATGGCTCTCAATATTCCATTGTCAGAATCATGTACACGGCTCATAAAGGAGGCCCTCGCTTTGCGTAATACAGCATAGAAATCATCTGCTCTGCTCTCCCCAAACATGCCGGACGCACTACACCGCCATGGTAACCCAAATATGCACCCAAATGCGTTATTATATTGCACATGTAAGGTGTTATATGCGCGTTGTGTGTGCTTGTACCATAGGTGGCTAGTGTACAGCGACCGACAGTAGGCATTGAACAGAGTGACTTTCACTTGTTTAGTACATTTAGCGAAACGCCGAGCAAGCATGTCACGTATATTAGATATGCCCAAGATATTTAAAACTTTTAACAACTTTTAGTTTGGTGTTACATAATGATATATCGGGTGCAGGTAATGGACTGCTGTCGTATTTAAATACCATTAACTCCGTTTTCCGTAAGTAACTTCCGTAAGTTTCCGAAGTTATTTTTTACTTAGTAGTGTTTTTTTTGAAAGTTGGTTGTATTTTTTGTTTTTTTTTTTTTATCACTTTTCAGTGGTACCCCACACCTAACAACACCACTGCAAAATCGCAGGAAAGCAAAATACGCAATTTCGTTTACTTGGATGACAAAAACCATCGTCCAAGTAAATGAATTCCACTATTTCAATTTTAAAAACCCAACTACTAAACCGATTTTGATAAAATTTCAATAGGACCAGTCGACAAGTATATCCTTTCAAATTAAATAAGAATTTTTAAATCGGTTCATAAACTACGGAGTTATAAGGTAACAAACATAAAAATATACACCGAATTGAGAACCTCCTCCTTTTTGGGAAGTCGGTAAAAATAGAAAATAGTGCAAGTTTGCGATGGTGTGTTTGTGTATTGTTTGTTTGTGTGTGTGTGTGTGTGTGTGTGTAGGTTTTGATGCGTGCTGCATACAAGAGCTTAAAAGCCAGTGTACGTTTAAGGTCATGTGCACGTGATATTTAAAAACACGCTGAGGTTCTCGGTATGGGCATAGTCTTTGGGTATTAGCCAATTCTTGATGGTGTTTTTGACTTTTTGAGGCGGAATAATGTCAGGTTTAAGTATTGTATTATTAGCTTTAAAGAATTTATTACAAAGATAGGGTCCCATTATAAAACATTGACGAGCAAAAGTAGAACGAGCTCTCGGTATGTTCCACTTAAGAGTTCTGTAAGAGGTTCGCGCTGTGGTCTCAGCCAGTTTATGAAAGCAGCGAAGTACCTAGGTAATGAAAAGCTGTCTCACGGTAAGGAGGTTACATTCTGAGTACATTGCATTAGTAGAGTACCACCTGGGTTTTTTAAATGCAATTTTTAAAATTGCTGGCTGAGCAGATCTATATCCGTATCTATATCTATATCTACATCTACATCTCCATTTATATCTATATCCATAGCTATATCCATATCCATATACATATCCATATCCATATCCATATCTATATCTATATCTATATCTATATCTATATCTATATCTATATCTATATCTATATCTATATCTATATCTATATCTATATCTATATCTATATCTATATCTATATCTATATCTATATCTATATCTATATCTATATCTATATCTTTATCTTTATCTTTATCTTTATCTTTATCTTTATCTTTATCTTTATCTTTATCTTTATCTTTATCTTTATCTTTATCTTTATCTTTATCTTTATCTTTATCTTTATCTTTATCTTTATCTTTATCTTTATCTTTATCTTTATCTTTATCTTTATCTTTATCTTTATCTTTATCTTTATCTTTATCTTTATCTTTATCTTTCTTTATCTTAATCTTAATCTTTATCTTTATCTTTATCTTTATCTTTATCTTTATCTTTATCTTTATCTTTATCTTTATCTTTATCTTTATCTTTATCTTTATCTTTATCTTTATCTTTATCTTTATCTTTATCTTTATCTTTATCTTTATCTTTATCTTTATCTTTATCTTTATCTTTATCTTTATCTTTATCTTTATCTATATCTTTATCTGTATCTATATCTGTATCTGTATCTGTATCTATATCTGTATCTATATCTGTATCTATATCTATATCTGTATCTATATCTGTATCTATATCTATATCTGTATCTATATCTGTATCTATATCTGTATCTATATCTTTATCTATGTCTTTATCTATGTCTTTATCTATGTCTTTATCTATATCTGTATCTACATCTATATATACAAGGTGTTGTTTTGCATCCTCGTCAAATTTCAGGAGGTTGTCATAAAAGACATAAATAATCAATTGAAAGTACGGTAGCGGGCAATAACTAATAAGCGCTGCTTTTATTTTTTGTTGATATATTAAACAGTATTTCAGAATTAAACCCTTAATTCAATATAAATAAAACAGAATTACTGACTACGCACACAGCGACCATGCAGCTGTGTACGCGAGTGTCGACGCCGACCTACGAAATGCTAGCGCTTGACCGAGCATTGGCCGGTAGCAATAATTTTACCTAATTTTATTTCGAAAATCACCTACATAATTTTTGAGCATCATTTTAATACGGGTCTCTTAGGCTAAGAACTCACGGAGCGATTTTCACCCGCGTCCGCCGCTGTTGCGGGCCCGCAGGTTCTGTAGAAAGCAGATATATATGTTAAAAATTAAAGCACAACTCACGACGCGATTTACGCCCGCGGTGTGCGCGGTTGTTTGCGGTTCCCGCTGCACCGGCGGGCAACTAGTAGAATCGCGCAGGCCGCGGTTACCCGCAGACTAGACGGGTGGCGCCCGCACGCTCTGCGATCGGTTGGCGGGCGACCGCGGTGGCCAGCGGGGTGCGATGGTACAGTTAATCATGAGAAATCCAATGCTATTTTGCACCAGTGACTTGTGGCATAATGACATGCTTGTGCATGTTTAAAATTAAATTAAACAAACATTATAAAAAATGCATATTAAAATCGAACTACAAATTACTTTGGTCCATGGCAAAACCGCAGTTCCACCACCGCGGCGGTCGCGGGTGAAAATCGCTCCGTGAGTTCTTAGCCTCACTAATGACAGTAAAACTAGTGCGTCACAGAAAAGTTCACTGACCTGTTATCAGATGAATAATAAAATGTTAGTTGTACTTTATCCTTAAACCTAAAGTTTTCGTAGTTATTTTGTTTTATTTGTGGATTTGAAATTTTCCTTCCTACTTAACGGGCTTAGGACCGACAATAGTAGATACTTATTGTTGTACCGATCTACTAAGTCTAAAAATGTTTTCTTAGTTTGATGTAAAAGGAAAGACGTGCTAGTTAAGTGTAAGTAGGTGGTGCTACTTTCGACTGTAAGGTATTATAGTCTAGTCGACAAGTTGAAAATGGTACAAAATAGAGATACTGCTCTTAAAATTATGTGCGATAGCTCATTGGATACGGAATGACGCCTAGAAAAATGTGCCAAAAACGTATCTTACCACATAAAAAATTTCAAAAGTTATAAACAATAAAAGATGAAATAAAAATGGCATTTCGTTTTTTCCAATATTTCATAAAATAATATATTTAAGAAATTTCAAAATAGAGTCTTAAAGAGGAGGAAATTTCCAATAAAAAAACTTCTAACTCCCGGAACTCTATCTCCATTATTTATAACTTAAATTTTACGCTGAAAATAGGTCTGCTCGCGAAATTTTTAGGTTGCACGCGTGGCGTCAAAAGCGAGTACGGCGGTAAAAAAAAAATCCGGCCATTTGTTGATAATTATTTTTAATTTTTTTCCTTAATGACAATTTTTAATTGTTTATAATCGTTTTTTGTATATTTCTATTCTTTAAATAATTAGTTAAGAAATTAGTTTGAAAAAAAATCATTATTGACAGTCCTCTATAAAGGAACAAAAAAAAAACAATTTTTTTTATCAATAATTCTATTGTTTATTAACAATTTGTTGTAAACAAATTTTTAGCTTTTTTATATTTTTTTTCTAAAACTTCTAAAATCAGCAAATGGCGGGAATATTTTTTTTTGCTAATCAATAAATATCTTGTATTAATAAAAATACGATAATATGACGATTAAGAAAAAAAAAATTATTTAACAACGTTACTTGGATTTTTCAGTTTTTGTTCAATTAAAAAAAAAATTATAAACAACGTATAAATATTTTTTTAACTTTTATGGCGCGATCTTGTTAAGTATGTATGTGAGAAAGGCTCTACGAAGCGTAAATTTTATACGACCATTATTTAAACATTTTTTTCACTTACAATTAAGACGGTTGTTCGAGAAAATTGTGTTAGTTAACAATTGTTTAACTTGTTGAAAAATTAACTCTAAGTAAAATTTCCAACGGGAATAAATTATTTTTAGTGTTCAGAATACACCATATTTTTTTCAAATTAAAAAAAAAAAATCAATCCCCTAAATTAATTGATTAATGTGTCGTACTCGCTTTTAACGCCACGCGTGCAACCTAAAAATTTCGCGCGCACACCTATTTTCAGCGTTAAGTTAACGTTATAAATAATGGAGATAGAGTTCCGGGAGTTAGGAGTTTTTTATTGGAAATTTCCTCCTCTTTCAGACCATATTTTTGAAATTTCTTAAATATTATTATTTTATGAAATTTTGGCAAAAAACGATATGCCATTTTTTTCATCTTTTATTGTTTATAACTTTTGAAATTTTTTATGTGCTAATATAGGCTTTTGGCACATTTTTCTAGGCGTCATTCCGGATCCAATGAGTTTTCGCACATCATTTTAAGAGCAGTATCTCTATTTTGTTCCATTTTCAACTTGTCGACTAGACTATTATTGGCGTAGTTAAAATTTTTAAATCAAGTTATTTACACTAATAAAATTGATTAATCTAACAACGTTTTTACAAAATAAAAAAAATACCTACTTAAGTTACCCGGAGGTATTATTCAAAGTTACCACCATCACACTCTTCGCACAATCGAGCACGACTTAGCTGGTTTTCCTTCAGCTTACGTAACACTAACACTGTATTCGTTTTTAAAGTGTCGAAAGCACTAATGATCCTTGCACGTAATTCTGTTACCCTTTTCATTCTCCGTGTAAACTAACCTTTTAACGTCTCCCCACATATAAAAGTCTAGAGGCGTCAGGTCTGGAGAACGCGGAGGCCAGGCCACAGGTCCTCCGCGACCCATCCAGTGGTCACCAAACCTTTCGGTCAAGTACTCGCGTACTTGCCGACCATAGTCAGGGGAAGCACCGTCCTGCTGGTAGTAGAGGTTGCGATGGAGTGCCAGGGGAACATCCTCCAATATCTCCTCGACAACGTGACGCAACAGCTCCAGGTATGTGGCACTTTTGAGGTACCCATCGATGATTCCTATTATGCCAGCCCACACATTCAGTCCAAACCGCACTTGGAACGCATGCCGTTTGGTTACGTGCGGGTTGTGGTCGCGGTGAGCACACCAATGTTCGTTATGAATTGAAAATGGTTTTTTGAGTCGACCCGTTTTCAATTTATGTTTTGATCGGGAAAATGATATTATTTCGTGTTTTCACTTTCACTTGCCACTGGAACAAAAATGTGTCCCTCAAATATATTTTTTGCCGGGCTTAAATTCACTCATTTGGCCATTTCCAATTGATTCTAAAACAACCAAAACTCGGAAAACTGGCCGTTAAATAACTACAAAATGCTAGTGTTAGGCTATTAATAAAATCGATTAATCTTTAGCACGCCACTGTTAACGATTTTCCATAAATTAAGGTGAAATAATGACAAACTTGTTTCAAAATTAAAACTTCACTCAAGCAAGTATTTATTTCATTATCAGTAAGTTATATTTGTGAAATAACTCGTTGATTAAGTTAAGATAGAAAGAAACGGAAAATAAAGTTATTTTATTTATTTATTATCAACATTTGGGTCGGCAAACTACCGAGGCAAGTGTTAATGATAATATTAAATAATGCAACAAAGAAATAAAGCTGTGTCTTATGTCACGGGCGTCATATTTAATTCCGAACCTAATGAAAGATTCGAAAGTTATACTACGTTACTGACCTCCGGGCAATAATGGTTTACTTTAGGTTGAGTTTGCATGACATTATAATCTGACGTTTTCTTGCAGGTGATGTGAATATAAATAAAATTCCCGTGACTGCGGATTCCCGGTTGTAACGAGCGGATGGACACGTTTGGATATTCCGCGTGCCGCGATGGCTCGGTACCGCTTCTCGTCGCCCCCGCCACTATGGCCTCAAGCGAAGGTTTTTTTAGTGTATCGTTATCGTATTATGCTTAGATCTTTAAAACTACGCAACGGATTTTGATGCGTTTTCTAATAGATAGAATGATTCAAGAGGAAAGTTTATATATAAAATACATATTGTATAATATACTTAGTAGAGAAACTTTGATAATTTTAGAGGTTTCTATTGTGATGTCGTTAATTAACATTTTTTTCGTGCTTGCATTGCAAATGCTGGCTGAACCCTACGAGATAGATCAAAATAATGTGCTACAGTATCGTACACCTTAAAAAGTTCTACAAAAAAATCCGCAATAGTATATGTCTATCTCTTACGGATAACCCACAATAACCATTTTTTATCCTTTACTTTTTACGTGAAATAATGGCTTATTCACGAAGCGATTTTCAGCATTAATCCTTATACAATTAAGTACCTTAAATACATTGTGCATTTAAGATGGATCAATACGGCCCTTTACAGCATGTTATTTAGATGGACGTTTTCGGAAAATATATAGATTTAAAAGGGACATAGCGGTTGCGGCGGCGGTACCGGCCGGGGCATCGTCACTAGCGAGGAAAATAACAATTACTTAATAATAAAAACCTGCTTTTCAGCACGACAACGTAATCAGTACTTATAAGTACGACACGAAAAATTAATAAGATATAATTATATATTCGAAATTATTGCTAAATCCGGTTTGAGTGGAAGCCGACGACGCCAATATAGTTGGGAAAAGGCTAGGCAGACAATGATGATTCGAAATTGTTGCACCCGTGCAAAGCCGGGGCGGGCCGCTAGTATCTAATTATATAAAAATCTCGTGTCACGGTGTTTGTTATCAAACTCCTGCGAAACGACTTGACTGTTTTTTATGAAATTTTTGTGCTCATTCCGTAGGAAGATGGGTACTTATTTTTTGTTTTCGCTAAAACAACTTTTGTTCGGTCAGCTAGTATTATTAACAATTCAAACGACGATTTGCGTGACAAAGATAAAAGACTAACTTCAAAAGTGTATAATTTCTGGTTTTTTTACCGATTTTAGTCGTTTTTCCACTGCACTGTTCCATCATTCAATGAAGAAAATATTGTATGCATATTTCTATAGTACCTCGCTCGTCCAATCTAGGTCACATTCCCGGTAGAGTCAGTGACCTGCCCCGCCGGAGGCAGCTTGTACCTGGCTGGAAAAATAAATCAGGGGAGAAAACTCATAGTTAGCTATTTTTCAGATAAAATTGACGGGTATTTAGTTCTAGATTTAAATAGCCAAACAATATGACCCGTGAGTATTTTTATTTCGCTAGGACCATTCAGCTCGTTGGAAACTGTTGTGTGTTAATCCTGAAATTTTATGCGCTTTACATTTTTGTCAATTTATTTTATTTGAGAACGCAAAATTGAAAAATACTACAATACACGATTGATGCACGATTACAATGCACGATTGGCTGCTGCGTCGCGTGTCGTGGGTTCGATTCCCGCACGGAACAAATATTTGTATGGCCTACAAACAGATAGTTGTTTCGGGCCTGGCTGTTTTTGTATGTGACTTTGTATGTTTGTAAACGCACCCACGATACAGGAGAAATATCTAGTCTGATCAAAGTTTATAAAAAAAACAGTAACGGACGCGGACCTCTGTCTCCACTCTCGCATCTAGGATAAAATATTATTCTGTTATTATATTTCGTTTTTATTATTATTTATTTAGCCTGTACTGCCTCACTGCTGGCAAAGTCCAAGTATTCTTTTCCCGCTCCACCTCGTGCCAGCATTCATGTTACGCGTCCAGCTCGTCTCGCCATCTGTTTCTGGACCGGCCTCGGCGACGCCGCCGTCCTGTGGCCGCCCGCTTGCGGTCACTGTGGCATGCACAATTGCACAGTGACCGTTAGCTAACGTGACCCGCCTAATCCCACTTGAGCGGCTAAGCACAAGAAAATAAGACAGTCCTAGTAATCACCTCTCATGGGAATCGAATATTCGAAATAGTGAATCAGATGATCAGAAATACTGCCAACTTTTCGTGAAATGAACTTCGTAAGTCAACCCTTTTGCGAGTGGAACTAAATATGCGGGTAATTTGGCTTAGATTTTTCAGGACACTGTTAAAGATTCTTCTTCATCTTCTGCTATTTATTTATTTATATAATTTCAATTACTCTCTGCACTTACAGTAATAACCAACACGTACAGAGAGTTAACAGGAACAATCAAATTAAAAAAAAACTATAATTAAATAATAGAATACAGTAAAAATAATTTAAAAAAAAATTAAAACCAAAACAAAATAACCAAAAATAATCAAAATTATCGAATTAATAAAAAAAAAAGAAAATTATCAAAATTATCTAAATTATCAAAATATGCCTTTACCCTTTTCATTTGGGGTCGGCCCTCGTTTTAAGGCGCCAACCTGAGCTCGTTCCATGTCCTTGGTAACGGTTGTCCACCACGTGGCCTGTGGTCGTCCTTTGCCTTTCTTCTTATCTCGGATAGCTAGGGTTTTCCTTACAACTTCTCATCACGTCATGTCCGTACCAACGCATACGGCTAGCAGCCATCTTTTCTAAAATGGGAGTGACTTCAAATGATCCTCTGATGTACTCATTGCATACTTTATTGAATCTTGTTACCCCAGCAGCCCATCGCAGCATTAATGTCTGTGTCACCTGTGCCGGATGTTGATTGGTCAGACAAGCTGCATTTCATGTACTCGGTCTTGCTTCTACTGAACAAGACACTGTTAAATATAAAAAAACGAAATCACTTTTCAAGCAGTCTGAAGCAATTGGTAGCATCGAATATGTGATTCAACTAAAATAAACGCCACTAACTTAAAGGTGTTTTTTACTCTTTCATAGGTCGCGTTTTTCTATGTCATTCTTTTTTAATTTTGTTTTTATTTCTTGACTATAAAGCAGCTACAGAACACCAACCTGAAATATGACCACGCACTTCTGGAACATCAAATATTTTGAGAACAATGACACATTTTAAGGTTTTGCTAATTTTTTTTATACCTCTTAAATGGAGCTGATGCAGATATATAGTTTTAATGAACTACGATTAGAACCTTATATTAAAAAAGGGGAAAGTTTGAATGGATTCGGAGGTTTGTGAGTAACAAACCTCCGAATCCATTCAAACTTTCCCTTCACGCTATAACCGATAATCACGCTAGAACCGCGTTACAGATATGGTCGTTTAGCACAGAGATAGGAAGTCTGTAATCTTCTTCTTCTTACCGTGTTGACAGTAAGGTCTAACGACCACACACACCCTAGTTTCAGAGTTTCTTAACCGCCTAAAGAGCCTCTGACATGGTTTATTTGACGACCACCATTTGGCGGCCGGGACCACCGGCTTACACGTGAATCATATTTTTATCTATCAATTAAGTGATCAGAGCCTGCAATGTCATAGCCAAACTGGAAACAACTTTACAAAGTATGCTTCCCGTGGGAATCGTACCATGACCACCGGGTCACAAGGCAAACGCTTAAATCACTCGACCACGGAGGCAGCTGTAGACACCCAGACTGAGTCTGTAATAGCACATAGGCTATATTTATCGCGGGAGTATGTTCCTCGGGAGATAATTTCCCATATTCGCGCAGTCAAAACTGCCAGCAGAAGCTAGTAAAATCATAACACCGTTAAACGAAAAACATCAAGACTCGATACATCACCGACTTCGCACTGCAACATCTGTATTCTATCTGCGCGCTCCGCGTTGGGCCTCGTCCCGCGAGTTTCCCGCTAAATGCTTGCTCTGCTAAACCCGCCCCAAAGACGTATTGTAACCGAGATCCGGGTGGGGGGCAAAAGATTCGGTTCGGAGCAAATACGTCCCGACACCTGTTGCGTCCTAAAAACGCACACCCCCGATTACATTTCTCGCGGGACAGTCTTATGAAATCCGGGACATCTTGGGGCGGGAACAATTAGAAAAGTTGTGGTAATTCCTGGGAATTACGCTTGACCCCAGGCTACAATGGAGCCGTCATATAACATATATTTCAGGACGGCTAAGTTCTTCAGCATATGCTGTTAGGAAAACCGCCAATTAACGGATGTCGATAACTCGAGACTGGTAAATTTTAGTTAATTTCACAGTAATATTTCTTACGGTATTTTACTACGGCGACGACGGGCAGACATCGAGTCTATTTTATTCTGCAGAAAAGAGTCATCAAAGCGATATACAATCTCCGCCGGCGCGATTCATTAAGGGAACTGTATAAGAATATTAACAGCATGACGGTACCTTGTCGATATGTTTACGAAAACATCATGTATGTCAGAAAAAAATTATATCCTTTAGTAGCGACAGACATAATATGGTACTAGAAATAGGGATGGACCAATTAGTTCAACCAGGTTTCAAACTGGCTGCGGAAAGGGAGAGGGAGATCTCGACCGCTCTCCCGGCCCGCAGCATGCGCACCGGGCGTCGGAGAAGGGCATACGCTGCCCTCTTCCGGCCCCCCTAACTAGGTCCAGGGGCGACAGACCTGGGGATGTCCGTCGCCCTCCATTCATCTGGACCCGAGGTGGGGGCGCGTGGTGTTCCCGTGCGCCCCTTTATGACGTTGCGGGGGGAGTCAAACACCTCACTCCCCCGCCTTAGCTCCCGCGATCCCCGGCGCAGGTGGAGGATGGAACACCGGGGTGGTTTTAGTCAGTAAGTGTCTGACAGACCCCTCCGCCCGCCCCAGGGTGGAGGACATCCATGAGGATTCCCCCCGTAAAAAAAAGGTTTCAAACTGGCTAAAGTAGCCTCATATTTCATGTGGTACTGTTTAAAATGTTATAATAAGATACCTCCCAATATATTGGAACTCAATGACACAAAATTTAAATCTTGTATTAAACGCACACTATACAGGCAAGCATTATAATTTCATACATTAAAGGCACATGTGTGAGTACTGTGTACCTTAAACCTCAACTTTAGCTATCAGTTTTAGGTTTGTTTTGACTTGGAGCATGACACTCCCAACCGCCAGGGTGTACTCACTCAAAAGTCTAGGTGATGGTGGCGAATGCGATGGATCATTTGGCTCCCTTCAAAATGGTTGAGCCGAATGGTGCTAGCGTATGCGTCATGTTCGTGAACGGGCGCCGTCTGTTGGGACTGGTAATTTTCAACTACCATGGTTTATATTAGTTAATGATTTCTTTCAATTGTTACTTTTTTGTTCCGGACGCTTTTATCCTGCTCGTCTTTTAAATCGTTCTCACATGTAAGTATAATTTCAACACGTTGAAAACAAAACTTTGTAAAAATTTATTATTTTTAAAGAATGTCGGTGGAGTTCACGATCTTCTCCATAAAGATCTACGCTTTATAAAGTGCAAATAGCATCATATTTTTGGACCGACCGACCATGACAATTCAAAAGTGCCTTTATGTGTATTAATTAAAATAAATGCTTTGAGTTGAGGTGGGCTTGGTTTCTGGTGACGGACGCAACGTGTACCTAAAATTATTGTTTTTGACGTGCCATGACTGATAAATAAAACAAAAACACATTTATTCTGGACCAAACATTTTATACACCCACCAAACTGCGTAGACCTAGCAGTTTGACGGCGGGATTAGCGCTCGTCTAAATACGTCATTTGGTTCAAATACATACTCACAATTGAAACGACACGTGCTATGAATTAATGAATGAATGAGTGAATGAATGAATGAATGAATGAATGAATGAATGAATGAATGAATGATAGATACATGTTTTTGCAAGAATATAGTCAGGTAGCTGACATAGGTTCTTAAAATCTATGAGTTTGACTATATTCGGCATTTCCGCCGTGCTTTAAATTTTACATCTCGGTTTTAGGTACATGTACAGTTGGTACACATTTAATAATTATCAATAACATCAAAGTACAAGTATCTACTTAATAATTTAAAAGAGATTGCCCATTAACAGTACTCTTGATAAATTACTTGTGTCTCAAAACCTTGAACGGCATGAAATA
The DNA here is from genome assembly GCA_963859965.1 of Ceramica pisi. Classification (NCBI taxonomy): domain Eukaryota; kingdom Metazoa; phylum Arthropoda; class Insecta; order Lepidoptera; family Noctuidae; genus Ceramica; species Ceramica pisi. The sequence continues at coordinate 34,846,847 of OY982527.1, read as the reverse complement.
TTTAAAATAAAAATATATATTTTTTTTAAGATTTTGATTGATATTTAAAATGGGATAGTTTTTTGAAAAATAATTAGTACTTTTATGTTTCCGACGTAATAGTACGCCATTTTTTACTACCGACTGTCAATACTAGGGATGTCCATTTTTTCTATTGCGGGTAATGTGCGTACCTACCTACATAAAATAAAATGATATCGATTTTGTATTGATTGTTCAATCTTTTATTGTAAAGTAATAACTGAGTTCTAAATCACAAGTTTTTGCTGGCATTATCAATATCAGTGGTTGTAAACGGTGACATCGGCGCTAAGTTGTATTTGTGAATACCACTGGATGGTTTACGGAAATCGATCAAAAATCGATATTTCATCAGTATGGGTACAACCTTATTTGACGTTTATTGTGCGTCTGTCATATTTTTGCAATACAATACTGTTATTTCTGCTGGTTTTGGTACGTTGTGCTTCGAGTCGATCCTTTTAGTTCCTCCGTTTCTGCTGCCAACCCATTGAAAATAAACATATTTTTAACGCCACTGCACCGTGTGTATTGTTTATTACTAAAAACCGGACCTTTTGAGTTGTGATCATGGCGAGTGCGACTGTGATGCAATGTCTCAACTGCTCTTTGAGATTAACGCCACTTAGGCGCAGACACATGTTGTCGGAGATTCCGAATAACATCATGGACATTTTACGAGTCTGGATCTCACCAACACCGGTAAGAATGCACATTGTATTTTTAACGTAGTAGGATTTTTTTTAGTTAGGAACTGCGCTTTATGTTTACGTACCACATAACAAATCTTAGAGGACACAAGTATATAACATATTTTTAGAAGAATAAAATACAAGTTTAAGAAATAATCATTCTTTTATTTGTTGTATTTGGTGTTGTGTGTTTTACCTTCCCTCTCTACTTACAAAGACCATTTCATGATACCTACCACATCTATGATTTGAATAGGATCTAGATAATAACACTCAGCGATTGACTACTTTAGTAATGATTTCTTCCATGCTTTGCAATTTCATGAAACGCGGGCATGAGATTTAAAAATGCGCAAAATCTAAATCAGTAAGACTTGGTGAGGTACAACGTTACAGATTTTACACAAATTATGCTTCAAAGATATCAAGCTCACCCGTAAACCCATTCAAACCCTTTTAAATAGCTTTTTTCAACTAATTTTTGGTCGAACATAACCTCAAAATAGTATTTATTTATTATTTATTTATTTATTATACACTTAATTGTACAACGATAAAAACATTCAAGAGAACTACAAACTAAAACACATAATTATTATAGTAATTTCATTTTCGTAAACATCTCAGAAATGCCATTCTAGTTTGTGTTAAATCTTTTGAGGTAGCATTTAGACATGCCATCAAGTATTTTAAAGATGATTTTATGAAGACACAACAATGTTGAATTGAGTACATTTGTCCATAGTGCCGTGGGCATTCTCCTTTAGGTTTTCATGCAATTCATAAAATTAAAATTAAATACAATTCTAGTAATTTACAATTGTATCAGTGATGACATGTCATGTCAATAAAAATAGCAAGAATAATGAAATGTTTAAATAATTATTATTTAAGTAATGTGAATATTTAGATGTCAAAGTAATTGTAGTAAATAAATAAGTTTTAAAGTTTACACTCATAATATTGATGGAATAAAAACATCTCTCGCACAACCAGGGGCCAATTCTACTAATTTATAAACGTTCAAATTCAAGTCACATTCACATCTCAATGCCAAAATGTCAAAAAATGTATTCTGCTAAACTTAAAAGGGCAACCAAAGTTGAAGTTTCATGCGATTATATTGCGAATTGAATTTTACTAAAAAATGTACTGGAACGGTATTCAGCTATTATTAAAGTTGAACGACATATTTTGAAAATAAGACAAAAAACGGTATTCGGCTAAATATAACAACGTCAAAACTGACGTAACTATGAAATTATTTTGAGATCGAAAGTTGAAGGAAAATTTTAACTCTTGCAGATTCAAATTTTTTAGTTTTTCTCTATTTAATCCTTAAAAACATCATGCAATCCAAGATATATTAAGCAGAGCCTTGTTCAGTAACGCTACAATACATAGTTCTGTGTTTGTGTGGTGAAATAATACAAACGGGCTCTGTGGAGACGATGAATTGGTGGTGATACGACGTAGAGAGAGCAGCAGAAGCTGTTCTCAGTGTTGTCGGCTACGGCGTCTGACAATAGACGTATATTTCACAAGAGCCTTGCGTTTGAAAAAGATTACAGACTCACTTAGTCTAACCAAAATGGAGCCGTTTATCCAAAAGGATACGCTAAGGAGTGGACTGGTTGTTCCAGCAAGGTTACCCTAACTAAATACTCAGACTCTATTCCAGAACACCCAATGAAGCAACCCATGGGTATAATACAGACGCTCGCGCTGATAGGTGCTATGATGGCTAATATAGTACTTCAAAAAAAAGCTCTTTCATCTTTTGATAATGCAATACATCCATGCAGAATACATTTCAGCAGAAAATTAGAGTTTCTAATAAAATATAATATTTTGACTAGCAGTTATGACGTCTCTTTTTGACGTCATAAATCATCCGCTCCACGCCTGCACGGCGCTTTTACAAGTACGTTCCAATTGAGGTATATTTCCAATGAAATATTGTTTGCTTTGAAAGTCGTGTAAATGTATTATATACTTTAACCGGAAAACGAAAATATTGTGAGTATGAATTTAACCAAGCCCGATTAATTGGACTTCAATTTAATATAAAAAATTACAGTACTAAAATTGAAATAATCACAATTATTGCTAATTATCGTCTGCATGTATTGAACCAACACAAAAGCATATTTGTTTTCGTAAATGAAAACAAACATGCCTGCTATGCGACTGGAATGTGATTATACTGCGATGCGATTGTGAATTGAACGAATTTTAAAGTTAGCAGAATACCATTTTCCAGTGTCTTAAAAATCTAATCACATTCGCATGTCATGTCTTTCGCATGACACGTTATTTAGTAGAATTGGCCTTCAGGTATATCGTTATTTTTATTAAATTCTAAATCGCGACAGACATAATATGGTACTAGAAATAGGGATGGACCAATTAGTTCAACCAGGTTTCAAACTGGCTGCGGAAAGGGAGAGGGAGATCTCGACCGCTCTCCCGGCCCGCAGCATGCGCACCGGGCGTCGGAGAAGGGCATACGCTGCCCTCTTCCGGCCCCCCTAACTAGGTCCAGGGGCGACAGACCTGGGGATGTCCGTCGCCCTCCATTCATCTGGACCCGAGGTGGGGGCGCGTGGTGTTCCCGTGCGCCCCTTTATGACGTTGCGGGGGGAGTCAAACACCTCACTCCCCCGCCTTAGCTCCCGCGATCCCCGGCGCAGGTGGAGGATGGAACACCGGGGTGGTTTTAGTCAGTAAGTGTCTGACAGACCCCTCCGCCCGCCCCAGGGTGGAGGACATCCATGAGGATTCCCCCCGTAAAAAAAAGGTTTCAAACTGGCTAAAGTAGCCTCATATTTCATGTGGTACTGTTTAAAATGTTATAATAAGATACCTCCCAATATATTGGAACTCAATGACACAAAATTTAAATCTTGTATTAAACGCACACTATACAGGCAAGCATTATAATTTCATACATTAAAGGCACATGTGTGAGTACTGTGTACCTTAAACCTCAACTTTAGCTATCAGTTTTAGGTTTGTTTTGACTTGGAGCATGACACTCCCAACCGCCAGGGTGTACTCACTCAAAAGTCTAGGTGATGGTGGCGAATGCGATGGATCATTTGGCTCCCTTCAAAATGGTTGAGCCGAATGGTGCTAGCGTATGCGTCATGTTCGTGAACGGGCGCCGTCTGTTGGGACTGGTAATTTTCAACTACCATGGTTTATATTAGTTAATGATTTCTTTCAATTGTTACTTTTTTGTTCCGGACGCTTTTATCCTGCTCGTCTTTTAAATCGTTCTCACATGTAAGTATAATTTCAACACGTTGAAAACAAAACTTTGTAAAAATTTATTATTTTTAAAGAATGTCGGTGGAGTTCACGATCTTCTCCATAAAGATCTACGCTTTATAAAGTGCAAATAGCATCATATTTTTGGACCGACCGACCATGACAATTCAAAAGTGCCTTTATGTGTATTAATTAAAATAAATGCTTTGAGTTGAGGTGGGCTTGGTTTCTGGTGACGGACGCAACGTGTACCTAAAATTATTGTTTTTGACGTGCCATGACTGATAAATAAAACAAAAACACATTTATTCTGGACCAAACATTTTATACACCCACCAAACTGCGTAGACCTAGCAGTTTGACGGCGGGATTAGCGCTCGTCTAAATACGTCATTTGGTTCAAATACATACTCACAATTGAAACGACACGTGCTATGAATTAATGAATGAATGAGTGAATGAATGAATGAATGAATGAATGAATGAATGAATGAATGAATGATAGATACATGTTTTTGCAAGAATATAGTCAGGTAGCTGACATAGGTTCTTAAAATCTATGAGTTTGACTATATTCGGCATTTCCGCCGTGCTTTAAATTTTACATCTCGGTTTTAGGTACATGTACAGTTGGTACACATTTAATAATTATCAATAACATCAAAGTACAAGTATCTACTTAATAATTTAAAAGAGATTGCCCATTAACAGTACTCTTGATAAATTACTTGTGTCTCAAAACCTTGAACGGCATGAAATATTTAAAATAAAAATATATATTTTTTTTAAGATTTTGATTGATATTTAAAATGGGATAGTTTTTTGAAAAATAATTAGTACTTTTATGTTTCCGACGTAATAGTACGCCATTTTTTACTACCGACTGTCAATACTAGGGATGTCCATTTTTTCTATTGCGGGTAATGTGCGTACCTACCTACATAAAATAAAATGATATCGATTTTGTATTGATTGTTCAATCTTTTATTGTAAAGTAATAACTGAGTTCTAAATCACAAGTTTTTGCTGGCATTATCAATATCAGTGGTTGTAAACGGTGACATCGGCGCTAAGTTGTATTTGTGAATACCACTGGATGGTTTACGGAAATCGATCAAAAATCGATATTTCATCAGTATGGGTACAACCTTATTTGACGTTTATTGTGCGTCTGTCATATTTTTGCAATACAATACTGTTATTTCTGCTGGTTTTGGTACGTTGTGCTTCGAGTCGATCCTTTTAGTTCCTCCGTTTCTGCTGCCAACCCATTGAAAATAAACATATTTTTAACGCCACTGCACCGTGTGTATTGTTTATTACTAAAAACCGGACCTTTTGAGTTGTGATCATGGCGAGTGCGACTGTGATGCAATGTCTCAACTGCTCTTTGAGATTAACGCCACTTAGGCGCAGACACATGTTGTCGGAGATTCCGAATAACATCATGGACATTTTACGAGTCTGGATCTCACCAACACCGGTAAGAATGCACATTGTATTTTTAACGTAGTAGGATTTTTTTTAGTTAGGAACTGCGCTTTATGTTTACGTACCACATAACAAATCTTAGAGGACACAAGTATATAACATATTTTTAGAAGAATAAAATACAAGTTTAAGAAATAATCATTCTTTTATTTGTTGTATTTGGTGTTGTGTGTTTTACCTTCCCTCTCTACTTACAAAGACCATTTCATGATACCTACCACATCTATGATTTGAATAGGATCTAGATAATAACACTCAGCGATTGACTACTTTAGTAATGATTTCTTCCATGCTTTGCAATTTCATGAAACGCGGGCATGAGATTTAAAAATGCGCAAAATCTAAATCAGTAAGACTTGGTGAGGTACAACGTTACAGATTTTACACAAATTATGCTTCAAAGATATCAAGCTCACCCGTAAACCCATTCAAACCCTTTTAAATAGCTTTTTTCAACTAATTTTTGGTCGAACATAACCTCAAAATAGTATTTATTTATTATTTATTTATTTATTATACACTTAATTGTACAACGATAAAAACATTCAAGAGAACTACAAACTAAAACACATAATTATTATAGTAATTTCATTTTCGTAAACATCTCAGAAATGCCATTCTAGTTTGTGTTAAATCTTTTGAGGTAGCATTTAGACATGCCATCAAGTATTTTAAAGATGATTTTATGAAGACACAACAATGTTGAATTGAGTACATTTGTCCATAGTGCCGTGGGCATTCTCCTTTAGGTTTTCATGCAATTCATAAAATTAAAATTAAATACAATTCTAGTAATTTACAATTGTATCAGTGATGACATGTCATGTCAATAAAAATAGCAAGAATAATGAAATGTTTAAATAATTATTATTTAAGTAATGTGAATATTTAGATGTCAAAGTAATTGTAGTAAATAAATAAGTTTTAAAGTTTACACTCATAATATTGATGGAATAAAAACATCTCTCGCACAACCAGGGGCCAATTCTACTAATTTATAAACGTTCAAATTCAAGTCACATTCACATCTCAATGCCAAAATGTCAAAAAATGTATTCTGCTAAACTTAAAAGGGCAACCAAAGTTGAAGTTTCATGCGATTATATTGCGAATTGAATTTTACTAAAAAATGTACTGGAACGGTATTCAGCTATTATTAAAGTTGAACGACATATTTTGAAAATAAGACAAAAAACGGTATTCGGCTAAATATAACAACGTCAAAACTGACGTAACTATGAAATTATTTTGAGATCGAAAGTTGAAGGAAAATTTTAACTCTTGCAGATTCAAATTTTTTAGTTTTTCTCTATTTAATCCTTAAAAACATCATGCAATCCAAGATATATTAAGCAGAGCCTTGTTCAGTAACGCTACAATACATAGTTCTGTGTTTGTGTGGTGAAATAATACAAACGGGCTCTGTGGAGACGATGAATTGGTGGTGATACGACGTAGAGAGAGCAGCAGAAGCTGTTCTCAGTGTTGTCGGCTACGGCGTCTGACAATAGACGTATATTTCACAAGAGCCTTGCGTTTGAAAAAGATTACAGACTCACTTAGTCTAACCAAAATGGAGCCGTTTATCCAAAAGGATACGCTAAGGAGTGGACTGGTTGTTCCAGCAAGGTTACCCTAACTAAATACTCAGACTCTATTCCAGAACACCCAATGAAGCAACCCATGGGTATAATACAGACGCTCGCGCTGATAGGTGCTATGATGGCTAATATAGTACTTCAAAAAAAAGCTCTTTCATCTTTTGATAATGCAATACATCCATGCAGAATACATTTCAGCAGAAAATTAGAGTTTCTAATAAAATATAATATTTTGACTAGCAGTTATGACGTCTCTTTTTGACGTCATAAATCATCCGCTCCACGCCTGCACGGCGCTTTTACAAGTACGTTCCAATTGAGGTATATTTCCAATGAAATATTGTTTGCTTTGAAAGTCGTGTAAATGTATTATATACTTTAACCGGAAAACGAAAATATTGTGAGTATGAATTTAACCAAGCCCGATTAATTGGACTTCAATTTAATATAAAAAATTACAGTACTAAAATTGAAATAATCACAATTATTGCTAATTATCGTCTGCATGTATTGAACCAACACAAAAGCATATTTGTTTTCGTAAATGAAAACAAACATGCCTGCTATGCGACTGGAATGTGATTATACTGCGATGCGATTGTGAATTGAACGAATTTTAAAGTTAGCAGAATACCATTTTCCAGTGTCTTAAAAATCTAATCACATTCGCATGTCATGTCTTTCGCATGACACGTTATTTAGTAGAATTGGCCTTCAGGTATATCGTTATTTTTATTAAATTCTAAATCCTACTAATTTGAAAAAGTGGTAGTGCAGTGATGGTATTAATTAAAATAAATAAAACATTTATTTCAATTACAATTTTTTTTTTTGGCGTTTTTCAATTACTACATTAATTTAGATTTATAACATTAGTGGGATCAGATATTTTTTATTAATTTCTGGAACTCCTAAAACCCACGCAGACAAGTCGGGGCAAAAAGCTTGTATTTACTTAACACATTTTTTTCACAATTCAATTGCAACTCCGATTTCAGCCCTAGTCTGGTTGCTTTTGATATTTATAAAAATTTTAGCACGTTGAGTATTTCCTAGCTGTTGACGTGGGTATGTATGATGGATGACGCATGAGATATAATCACAACATTGGTGAACTGAAATCGCAAAACGGGGCTGCGGAGGAGGGGGAAAAAATTCCACATTCATAGATCTGGGAACAATGGAAGGAAGCGAGGGAGGCCTTGGTACAGCCCGTAACAGTTTATGCTATTAAAATAATGGGGAATGCCCATCAGCCACACAAAAAAATGCCTGAAATGAACAACAATGAAAAATACGGCAAATTGCAGTACAAATCGTAAGACACCCATTACAATTTCAATAATTATTAAAAAACGTGGTAGAAGCCAGTTCCTAATGTTTTTTCTAAAATATACCTAGGTTAAGTCAAGGTTAAGGATTAATATGCAATAATTAAACAAAAAACAGCATTTCAATGTTTTAATCATCACTAAAAACCACTAATATTTCATTAAGAAACTATGCAGGAGGATAAATATTGGATTGGTACCGTGCCCATGCTAAGTACCATATTATTGACATATTATGGGGACAGGTACCAACTGTTCGCGGTCCACTAGGCAGTTACAATAACGATGCTATAAAGCCCTAATCTCAGATAAAGAATTGTTAACTATTATGTAAACAAAATATATACTTTAAGAAATATGTCTGCTATGTATTTTTCCTCGCTTTAAAAAACAATTACCCGGAAGAGCTCAACTCTTAATTAATGCATTATCCATTTCTCTGCATTTATCAATCGTAGGTCTACCTTTTATAGCAGAACTTTTTATGTCATAATATTATTTTGCATAACAACGGATAGCATAAACTTCATTTCGCAGAAAATCATTAGGCATACTCGTTTATCATCCATTCTAAACTCATAATTTTGCAAGTCAGAATCATCTTTAGGCATAAATTTCATATCGATAGTCATTAATAGGCAGAACTATCATATCGCAGAATGTTCACAGTCAGATTCTGACTGTGAACATTCTATGATATACGATTCTGACTGTCAGAATCGTCTTTTGGCATACATTTCATATCGATAGTCATTAAAAGGCAGAACAATCATACCTCAGAAAGTTTACAGTTAGCTCAGCGTCGCAAGGCTACTTGCTTATTATTTCAACATTCGCCCAAACAATAATTATATTAAATCATTTTTGTGCTTTAAAAAAAAAAAAAAGTCTATGCCAAGTGTGTTATGCCAAATAAATCTCGGAGCATCAAGATTCTGCCAAATACGAACCCCTCAATAGTATATATACCATTAGCTAATGTATGGTCGCCATAGTAAGAACGAGCCTGTTTTATTAGTTAAGTTCCACTTGCCAACAAAACCATTTCGCTGTATGTCAACAAATCTGTAACATTGTTATTATTTATATTTATACTTTGGAATTGCGCTCTGCGACAATTCAAATTATCTCTGATCACATAATTAGCTATTCTGTTTTCTATATACATGTTTTCATTTATTATTTGCAGTACATCAACAGCATCTGGCCTGTCAACTATTCTTGTATGAAATCTATTAATTAATGCTGCTGCTATAGAGAAATTTTTCCTTAAATGTTTAGATCTATGCTCTGTTAAAAAAATCTTGGCGAATTGCTGCTTGAAGATCCCATTTATGACTTCCACTACCCAGCGACAAATAGTAACTCTTCTACTTTTATTGGCTTCCAGATTGGATAATTGCAATTCATTTACTTGCAGTGTTGATGGCATATGAACACTATAATTGCAAGATTCCAAAAGTGGAATGGAATCCCTGAACCCTCTATCTAGAATGAACACGTCACTATCCTGAAAATATTGCCTCAATGGCTTACTGGGTTCGTCAAATTCACTGTTCATTATCCGGGCATCGGACGTTGTTGCTGGGCCTAACATATCGATAATATAGGCATCGGAGCAAACAAGCACGAATGGCTGGAGGTTTGTGAAGAGAATACGTCTCTTTTTGGTACAAATAGTTGGAGCTTTTTATGGTATTTGTAGAAGAGATGATATTCTTTCATCGGAATCTCCAAGGGCAGTAGAAGCTTTATGCATTTGCGCCAATTGGGGGACCTCTCTCATTAGAGTACTAAAATTATTTCTACTCATTCCTAGAAAGTACCACATCAAATGTTCTTCCATCGAGTGTCGTACATTTTCGAAGTCCAAAGCACGACATTCATAATTCACAGAAGATGCAGTCTTCGATGTGATCCACAGTGAACTCATGATTCATATCTTCCAAAGCAGGGAGTTCATACCATAAGTCACTGTTTAAATGACGAATACATATTTTTAAATTCCTTGGTACGTAATACTTGTAGTCCTTGAAGAGCCACACCCTTAATGAAAGTGGTACCACATGTCTGTCTGTAATATTACATCCTAGATAGAAACAATGACTTTGAGTATCGACTGCTCTTCCTTTTTAATCGACTTCCCAAAAAGGAGGAGTCAATTCGGTTGTATGTTTTTTTTTTTATGTTTGTTACCTCATAACTCCGACAATTATGAACCGATTTGAAAAATTCTTATCTTTGTTTTATCCGAAAGGATATACTTGCAGATTGGTCCCATTTAAATTTTATGAAAATCGGTTACGAACTTTGGATTTTAAATCGAAATAACTGGAATTCGTCTACTTGGATGATAGTTTTATGTCATCCAAGTAATCGAAATTGCGTATTTTGCTTTTCTGCGATTTTGCAGTGGTGTCGTAAGGTGTGGGGTACCACTAAAAAACTGAAAAATAAAAAAACTTTTTACAAAAAATACAACCGACTTCCAAAAAAAAACACTACAAAATAACTTTAATTTCGGAAGTCGGTGTCAAAATACGAAGAAACTAACAAAAACACCGACTTCCGAAATTAAAGTTATTTTTTACTTTGTAGTGTTTTTTTTTGAAGTCCGTTGTTATTCCTATAATTAGGTAACAGTATGACGGATCTCATTTGAGGAACTTCTTCATGTTGAGGTACATTGAAACTATCTGCCTGACTGGGTGCAGGAGTCGGACTTGGTGAAAGAGGAGTAGAGGGTGAAGTAGCCCGGTGCCCCGGTTGCATCGTTGCCAACATGGGTGACAGATCAAATCTGAAGAACGTAGCTGCAAGGAAAATAAAAAGTAAATATTAGTTTTGTTTTACTAAAAGCTGGTTAAAGTTGGGTATGAAGCCCAGGGCACTCTATCAACTATGACCACTTAACAATTCCTTACTTCGAACCCACATCAATTCCTTGAGCTAATCACAACATCTGCTATATAATAACCTATTCGCTATGACACAATAAAAGATACCACCTATGTATAAAAAGTATACTCTGTGACGGGTTTTTACAAGACATGATATTGATGTGGTTTGCACGTGGTAAGATATAAGCGGGGAATCATACAGAATTGGGGCACAGGAATGAACAACTTATTATGTAAGCAGGGATCTTACCCGGCGTGGTTGAATTCTGTGTGCTACTACATTCATTATGTGCCTCTCACGATCACTGTTATTTCTGTTTCCATTTCCACCACGCGGCCAACTCTCAAAATTTGATGAATCTTTGCCAGGAATTAGTTATAATTTGTTTTTTTTTTTTTATACAAAACGGGGAACTCTTGGCCTAAATCTCACCTGATGGAAAGTGATGATTAGGCCGAAGATGGAAGCGAGTTTCACCCGGAATCCTCTTACACAGAGGAACTGGCTATCATACCTCTAACGGCCGGAACACAACAATGCTGATAACATTGTTGTTATGGCGACAGACTTAGACATGATGGTGGTAGCTTGCCAGGCGGACTTAGAACAAGTCCTACCACCAACCAAACCGAGCAAAAAATTTGCCCCCGCTGGGAATCGAACCCGGGACCTCTGGGTCTGAATCAGGTGGTATAACCACGAGACCACGGAGGCGGTTAGTGTCACCTGTTTAGCACCACCCGGGGACCACGTGTAGGGATTCGCTGAAGGGTATTCTCCTACGGACGCTGGTGACTCGGCCCCCAAAAACACACCTCTGTTACTATAAAACACACCTCTTTTCCAGAATTTGTTGCAAAAAAAACTTAGACGCTATGACTAATAACAGTTGACCGCTAGCACCGCCACTTACCGTAGTCATCGCCTGTGATTATACAGAAACTAAATAATGCAGATAGGCGAATGATGCATCAAAAGAAAGGTCTTAATTTGTTGTATTTGCTGCAAAAAAAACAAACATTAAAACGTAAATTTACATAAAGTTATACAATATTTAATTTCTAGGTTATGGGTAGGTAGGTATCTCACCAAAAATATCAAATTAATAGAGGTATTAGAAAATAGGTTCAATAATTTTTGAGAGTCTATTTTAGTTGGCCGCTCGGACGGCAATATGCCTAAAATACAATGGCGTTTATTTCGTTATTAAAACTAGGTTCAGACTTAGTTATAGAACTAATCGACAGGTAACATGACCTAGTTTGAATAAATGTAGCGAATATAACTGCAGCGTTAATATTTTACAAGATATTTTCAAAAATATAGTAGTATGAAACTGTATTACAGTAGGGTGACCATGATTACATAAGTACGAAGACATGTTTTTTTAAATGTAAAAGGTGGAAACGGATCCGAGTCTTTCATTATTATTATTCCTTTATTTCAGGCAACAGTAGCCCATACAAAATACAATAAACACACACGTGTCACATAGCCTGCCACGAAAACGTCGGTAGACTCACCCTTCGGCCAAAACTCTTCAAGAACTTGTCGAGATGTTGTGTCGGAACCCGCACCACAAACGAGTTGATGTTGGTGTTGTGACGCGGATCCAACTTCTCGACCCTCAAGGTCCAGTTGGTCTTCACCTTCATGTACTCCACGATCTCCTCAACCTTCGTGGAGTGATGTAGTCGGGACACACGGTCTTTGGTCAATTGGACCCACTCGTTACCTATGGGTCCAGTTGATCACATAATTTATTTTCTGTATTTTTATGGGTTAACTGGCCCAAACATCAAATTAAATAAAAAATTGTATAAAGGTAAAATTTAATAAAACGCAATTCAATTTTCTAAAATTAAGTTCATGTAAGTTAAATCAAAAAAAAATTATAGCGATAATATTAACTAAATATAATACTTAAAAAACAAATAAAAAATAATTAAGTACTGTTTAAAAATCACAGACAGATAAAAAAACATTAATGAATCAAATTATACAAATCAACGTAGTAGGTAGTTGCATAAATCAACCATATGATGCTGATGAACAATCAACAATAACTATACTTTAATCATATAATTTACAAACATTATGTATATAAATCATATTGAAAAAGATAAAATCAGTTAGATACTCAGCACTAGAGCATGCAATACCGCGGTGTATATTCAATACCGTGATATTGCGGTATCGGATATGTACCTAATAGTTCACACGACAATTTATTGAGTAACTAAAAATTTAAGGTTTTCAGATTTTTTCTTTTATAATGTGCTATAAAACATTGCTTCATGCCAAATATCAAGATTCTAGGTCGACTGGAAGTACCCTTTAGGTTTTGATTTCCTTGCGAGTAATTGCGAGTTTGAAAATATGCGGCTTAAATTACTGTTTGTTTCTTTTGATTGCGTTGACATAGAAGTTTGATTTTCAGCTTAAAGGTATTATAGACCTGAGTATTGGATATAAATTCCAGTTTGATACCTCCACGCGTTCCTGAGAAAAAGGGTCTTGACACACAGACAGGCGGACAAACGGACAACAAAGTGATCCTATAAAGGTTCCGTTTTTGCTTTTTGAGGTGCGGAACCCTAATTATTAGGGCTTGCATAACACTCTTCCAAGTTCCTAATGCTAAGAGGAGTCAAACGATGCTAGATATTGACTTTTCGTATATCTTATCTTAGAGATCTTACCTATCAACAACATTTTAGGTCCCGACGTACACTCGAACGAAGTCGCGGGCAACAGCTAGTGTCAAATAAAGACTGACCGCCATCTTAATATATATAAATCTCGTGTCACAATGTTTGTCCTCAATGGACTCCTAAACCACTTAACCGATTATAATAAAATTCGCACACCATGTGCAGTTCGATCCAACTTGAGAGATAGGATAGTTTAAATCTCAAATTATAGTCGCAATTTTAATTTATTGCTAATTATTTGTCTGTTATTATTTGACAGTCACAATTATTTGTTAACTCCAAATGATTCTAACAGATGTCGATACCTTTCGACTGGGTTGAGTAAGTAATCAATAGATGGCGCTGCTATGGTAAATCTAACTCCTAAACCACTTAACCGATTATAGACGCAGACGAAGTTGCGCAGGTCAGCTAGTTATAAATTAAAAAGAAGAATGACTATGATGAATGATAATTAATGAATGATAATTAAAATAAATATTTTAATTATCGTTATATTTTCACCCTAGGTATACAAACTTGAGATAATATATATTTCGTTATGTAACATATTTTTTTCTAAATAGAATTAAGGACTATAATTAGTAGTTTCTGTCGTGCGTTTGCCTTTGTCCACATTATTGTGTTTTCGCTTGGAATGTTGTGTTATTGTCATAACATTGTGGTTTGAATTCACCGTGAAAACCAGCAATAAATCAAATTCGAGTATGTTCTGCAATTAAGTGAATATGAATAGTACTGCTTTTATAAATTAAATATCAATTCTGTGGCGAGCAAAAGTGTGGTAATGGTAAACGTTATTTTAAATATCTGTAAACACTCTTTATTATATGCTATGGCAAACTTATTACTATGATAATAAGTTCCAATTTACTTGTTTTTAAAATAGCAAGCTTACCCCTAGCACAGTTAAAGAGTTAACGATGCGATTTCGTCACACGATGAGATAAAACACACATTTGTTTAGAGTGCCCTACTAAAATCTAGCTAATCATAGCGCGACAGAAATAATTTTAATCGTGCGACGAAATCACATCGTTACCTAGTACGATCGTTAGCCAACTCGATCGTTAGAACGTCGCCATCATCGTACGCCTCACTGCTATCATGACATCACCCCCCTTGACATCAAGAAGTCTGAGTCAAAATTTTCTTTTATGGTTAAATTCCGAAAACACTACTTAAAAGCCTGTCATTCGTAGTTTGGTCTCGTCATAATTATTGTAAGTTCTCTTAATCAGAAAAATATTATGAAACATCATATTTTTTAGTTTATTATTTTAGCATATGTATATATGTATGTTATTATTATATATGTCATTATATTATTTGTGTAATGTATTGTATTGAAAAGATTCAATTTAAATGTTTGTGTTTTTTATTGTTTGTTGTTGTACACCTACCACAATGTAGTCTTTTTAACCCAAAGGTTGACTGGTAGAGAATGCATAGTTGCATTAAGTCCGCCCATGTAACACTGTTGTACATAAAGTTTAAATAAATCATGATTGCGAGGATGGATGTTTGTTACCCAATCACGATAGAACGGCTAAACTGGGGTCTAAAAAGGCCACTTTAGACGAATCATTAATCACACGACATTCTGTCACGTAGGTACAGACCAAAACTTTCACGTTCACATTAATAAATGCCAAAGTCCTTTGGACCATGATTGTTATGTTGGTTAAATGGAAAGTACAATGTGTAAAAGAAAAAACGGAATAACTCTTAAGGGGCCATGGTACTCATCATTACAGCGAAAAACAAATCGACCCACTGCTGATTTATGTGTGCATTACTCGACATATTCTACTGAACAGTTGATTTTTTTAGCGTATACGGGTTAGTTACATATATTTATAATTAGATATGTATGTATTTACAAAAAAAAAAGTATATAAGTAGTTTATCAGCCATCTCGTTACCATAACACAAGCATTAGGTTGCTTAGCTTGGGACTATATGGCGTTGTGTGAAATGTCCAAGGATATTATTATATTATTATTATTAATATATTTACGTATATTATTTGTACTCTGGTTCCTACCCTCTATGCTGATCTCTCTTTATCACTCAAAGGCTTGCTGAAGAAAAGTCAACTTTGAGTTAAGCTCGCCATTGTAGTTGAACTTCTTTATTATTCTTCTGTATCTAATACTTATAAGTTGTTTTGATGAACATAAAAGAATTAGGAGTTTTAACCCATCCTCTTAGAGGTATTGCGTTTATTCTGCCACACTTTGTAAATCTACATTAATGTTCGCTAACATTTGCCACATAATCATTGGGTTAATCGTAATAACAATTATATTAGTCATATTATTACATGCATACATACGTTGCGAAGGTTTTTTCATAATTTGCAGGATTAAGGACGCTTTTACACTTTTCTACAAAAAATAATGAGTTTCCGCAATTCGCATCAGAAGGAACGCACTGAATTACCAATCAACCTGTAAATAATAACCTTACTGTTAGGTACAAAGTTCCTACTATTGCTTGGCTACAGGCTTCTTCTGTGATAGGAAGTCGACCGCAATACACCACGCGGGCCTATTGTGGGTTAGCTGGATTTCACATGTCTTCGAGATTTTCTTCTATGATAAAAGTTTCCTCATGACGTGTCGTTTCCCCTCACTGTTTTGAGAAAAACAATAATAAAATAAATAACTCATAATGTTTTGGTTCGTAACAACCACCTTTGTTAGTAAACGAGCCTAGTCGGGGTCGTTTACTGCACCAATAATCTAATTTTATACTCTAATAAATAAGTCCGATCCTGCATGGAGTATTGCAGCCATTTTTTGGATGGCTCAGCTAAGTGCCGGCTTGCCGCGCTTGACTCGGTAGAACGCAGAGCTAAGAGGCTCATCGGCGACGAAAAAGCTACACAGCTTGGCTCATTGCTGCAAGGTTGCCTGCTGGTCGGTTTTCTACAGATTGTACTTCGG
This sequence comes from Ceramica pisi, assembly GCA_963859965.1. Lineage (NCBI taxonomy): Eukaryota > Metazoa > Arthropoda > Insecta > Lepidoptera > Noctuidae > Ceramica > Ceramica pisi. The sequence goes on along the minus strand of OY982527.1, from coordinate 34,829,872 downwards.
TGAGTGTGCTCAAGAACTCCACGACCTCATCCCACCCCTCTACCATCGGACATCCAGACGGATTGCAACTTACACCATCCCTACCTTATTTTTATTCCACCAATTCGCACTAAGCGTTTCCATACGTCTTTTGTAATGCGCACAGCAAAGAAGTGGAACTCTCTGCCTGCGTCTGTGTTTCCGAACGCTTACAACCCTAATCTCTTCAAAGTTAGAGTGAACAGGCTCCTTCTGGGTAAGCTCGCTCCATCGTAGAGTTTGTTTCTGTCATCTCTGACCAAGACTAGAGTCAAGAGCAATAAAAAAATTAATAGTTTAAAAAACACTAGAAAAACACGCTTTTATAAATGCATGTAAAAACACGCTTTTATAAATGCATGTAAAAACACGCTTTTACAAATGCATGTAAAAACACGCTTTTATAAATGCATGTAAAAACACGCTTTTATAAATGCATGTAAAAACACGCTTTTATAAATGCATGTAAAAACACGCTTTTATAAATGCATGTAAAAACACGCTTTTATAAATGCATGTAAAAACACGCTTTTATAAATGCATGTAAAAACACGCTTTTATAAATGCATGTAAAAACACGCTTTTATAAATGCATGTAAAAACTAAAAATAAATGAATCGTACAAGTTATCTCTATTTCTGGGCTGAAGTGTAAACTATGTGCTATTAATTATAATATTTGCTTGTAAAAGCGTGGGGCGCTGGAACAGGAAAGACTTTTTGTATAACTTGCTGAGAAATCAAGTTAAGCGATGTTACGGGAAGCAGGTTACAGAAATCGGCGCTCTAACTGGAGTTGCAGCACGACTGGTGGCTCTACATTAAACAGTCTGTTCAAAGTACCAGTTTGTCGAACTCAGAAAAAACATGCGCCAGCAGCGAGGAGACACGACATTCACCGACATTTTGAACGCCTCTTCTTTCAGGCAATTAAGTACATAAGGGTTATGCGTCAACAGTGGCAAAATGTTGAGTTCATGTTCGTGGACGAGATGTGTTTAGTTCCCTTTGGTAACCCTTTGACGGCATAAATGTTATGCTCTTGTACGACCTTATGCAGCTTCCGCCAGGAAGTTAGTATTAGTATTTGTTTACAAGAAAGTCTTTCCTATTCCAGCGCCCCACGCTTTTACAAGCAAATATTTTAATTAATAGCACATAGTTTACACTTCAGCCCAGAAATAGAGATAACTTGAACGATCCATTTATTTTTAGTTTTTACATGCATTTATAAAAGCGTGTTTTTCTAGTGTTTTTTAAACTATAATTTATTTTTTAAATATGACGGATCTTGCTTTTATTTTTAATTTTAAACATAGATTTTTCTTAAGTTCTTCAGTTATTTCTGATTTAGAGCTGAAAATTATTATATAAGCAACCCAAATTGCAATTTATTAACATCATAATACACACTGCGATCGGTTTTCGATTGCTCTACGACCGTACTAGTCACTGTTCACAATGTTAGGTTACTGATCGCTTGTGTCTCGAATATTTTGATATTCTTGATATTCACCGTTAATTAATTCATAGATAATCCTGTTGATCACTATTTTCCATTGGAAAGCTACCATGAAATCACTACCTATATTAGATCGCAGGTTTTTGTCACAATAGTAGTTCGTCAGTCAGCGGGAATGTATAAATAATTGTATCATGTCATCATACCTTTTTTCTCAGAAAGTTAAGAAAGTCAGGCGTAGTTGTAGAGAGTAGAGGCGTCATGGAGACGACGACTGTCGCAACCCAGTGCAGGGCACGCCACGATAGTGGCGATAAGTTCCCTCTTTGAGGAGTGGCTAGAGAGGCGCCATGGCGTCCTCACCTTCCGCCTGACGCAGGTCCTCACCGGACATGGATGTTTCGGGAGGTTCCTGCACCGAATCGGGCGGGAGGAAACGCCCGGGTGTCACCACTGCGTGGATCGACTGGAGGACACGGTGGAGCACACTGTGCAGGTGTGCCCCGCTTGGGCGGCGCACCGCCGTGTCCTCGAAACGGCGATTGGCGGCGACCTTTCGCGTCCGGCCCTGGTCCAAGCCATGGTCCGGAGCGAGACGGAATGGGACGCCGTTGCCTCCTTTTGTGAAGCAGTCATGCTAGCGAAGGAGGTGGCGGAGAGGGAGAGGAGACCCTCTCGTCCCAGCCGCCGTGGTGAACGCCGCGGGCGTCAGGGGCCACCACCTGGTGACCTCCGGCCACCGTAGGCGCGGGCCTGTGGACGGCGAGCTATGGGTGGCTCGCCGTCCGTTCGTCTAGTGACGACAGGCCGTGTCGACGGCGCGTTAGTGTTCCACGCGCGCCTCAAAGAGAGTCAGCACACAGAGGGGCCCGAAAGGGCCGACGCCTGCCGGAGTCGCGGGATTATTCGCAAGAGACACCGTGGCTCCGGAACACAAAGGGCAATGAAGGAACATGGATGGGTTTTAGTCAGTAGAAGTCTGACACTCCCTCCCGCTACACCCAGAGCGGGAGGAGTCATTGGATGATTTCCCATCCCTAAAAAAAAAAAAAAAAATAGGCGTAGTTGTAGAACACCGTCATTCCACTCCTTATGTTTCAGTATCATGCACTAGAGATAAGCCTATTGCTATCATCGGGTATGGGCTGCTGTTGAGAAGCTCCTGACGGATACCCAATAACACTGCCTAGATCTAGGATTTCGTCAGCCGTAGGTCTGGTTATTATTATAACATGCATAATATTTTAAGTATGGCAACTTCCTGTAGCTCCTGAGTGCTACGTAGCAACAAATTGATCTTCGTAGCACTCGAGCTACGGCGTAGCACCACCATTGGCGAGTCGCGGCGGGCGTGTATTATAGCAACTCAAGGATTATTTCCACCTTCATTACTATCCGATATTTTTAGTTAAGAGTTATTTTTAAGGTACCGTAGCAAAATATCAAAATCAGAACCCTTATACATATTTTGCAAATATTAATTTGTCCGTCCGTCCGCATGTTGCACAGTCATTTCACTCAGAGAATTGACAATATTTCGTGATTATTAAGCCCTCAAATTCAAAATTTGATAATGGTGTCATCATCACCGTGTATAAATAAACCAACCTAAACTAACCTCCTACTGCCTTGTGTGTGAGGTTGGCTATAGTGATATAGTAGGTCGCAATATTGTTCCTTCACATGGCTGACGACGTTGCGGCAGATCCAGATAGAGTAACGGGAAGAGCTGGACTCCTTCTGATAAAGCTCTAACGGATAGATGTTTAATAATAGCGTCTTCCTAGACTCAACTGATGTTCAAGTGCACTATAAAGTAACGTATTTGATATTACTTTTAATTTAACAGCTCCCGTTCTTGAGAAAAATCTTGACGACAACTGACGGACTGAAGTAATTTGTATAAGGAAAAACATAACGTTCTTTATCTTCGAAGTACGGAACATTAGACATCGTTGGAAATAAAACACAATGATAAGTAATTTATTTCATCATCAAACCTTGAAACTTAAGTGAAAAACAAGTCCAAACACGGCTATTATACGATATTCCATCATGGAATGTCAGTGCCTATCTTCTGGCTTCATCATCAGACCTTGAAACTTAATCGTGGTCAACTTCTAACAATGTATACTTCTGTGGACAAGTGTTACTTGTGGTTTCAATTATTGCATATACCTTTGATACACCTATTATTCCATTATATTATAATGTAATAATAAGTGTATCAAAGGTCAACTTATAAAATGGTCAACAGAATAAAAAAGCAAGTATGGGAGTATTAAGTAGAGTAAATTGCCCGATATTGCATAGTTACTTACTTAAGGATTAACTTTAACCGAGACGTTTGAGGAGTGCGTCCTTAAATTAATATTGCTCGCTCCCGCGCTCATACGCGCGAGTGACCGCTTGTTGTTCGGATGTGCCTGGAAAATTCTTACCTGTACTGGACGTTTGCGATTTTCATTCATATTGTCGATTGCTATATTTGTTTGACGACTGAAAGGCTACTCTCATTGGATTACTGATATTATTTGCTTACGATTTGGACGTTGTTTGGATAATTTTAATTTAAGTGCATTCGGTTAATGCCGAAAATTGGTTTATTCCGAAAATTTCAATAATATACCAAAGGCAACGATATTTTATATTGTGGCAACATTTACCTTGACGTCATCTTAATACTCATTTTTTGCGCGTTTTCTGTTTTTACTTCACGCGTTATTTGTTACACGAACATTCGTATCTCAGAAATTAAGTAAGTTATTTAACTGATTGTTTTTTTTTGTTTCATAGATTTTTGTTTTTAATGGGTTCAACGCATCCTAGGTATCTTTTTCTGTTTTTATTGAAATTACCCGAAGAGGGTAAATTCGAATAAAAATTAATTCGGATTTAGCCGATGTAGCTTTTCTATGGAGATTGTCAGTGGTTCTCAAAATTTTCAACCTATAATTTATTTGGGTAATTCCAATGGTAGGTTAGTTCCGTCTAAACGTGATATAAGGGGGCTGTCATTCCACAGTTTAGTTATGATCGGCCGGCCCGCCTATTGGTTGGCAAATGGCAATCAGTTGCTACTCGGCTAGCACGCTCGAAACGTCTCGCGTGAATTAAATTTTTATTTGAAAAAATTATATCGCTTAATAAGTACGTAGGAACCTAATTTTAATTCACCTTATTTACACTAACTTTGGTAATAACTATATAATTAGTTTTTTTTACAATAATGCCTTAATTAATTCAATTCAATACAAAGATCGAATGTTACTTTCAGGGTTGAATCTTCCAACGCCAAATAACTTTTATTCGTGGAATAAATTTAACTTTTGAAAGTTTTTGTATGGAAGAACTGTCAAAAATTCAAAATTATTCCTCCGATAAAGTTATCTGGCGTTGGAAAAATCAGACCTTAGTAGGATACATATAAGCGGTCATTTTAATTAATCGCGCGAGTAAAAGAATTATAAAAATAAAATATTGAGAACCATTTAATCATCGGCGGGTAATTCCGAAATACAAATTTCACAGAAACGTGTTCTGGTTATTCTATGACAAATATAGTGTTTATTATTTTTGGAGGGTAAAGACGATAGAAAAAGAAATATGTAGCTTTTCTCAAACGTTAATCAAGTCCACTTTTAACTGCCATTCGGGATTGGCCGTCCATAATTCGTAATTACACTAGTGCAAAGAAAAAAATAATTAAGTTTTGAAACATATTTTTTTAAACTACGATATTTATGAAAGATCTCCGAATAGAGCTATGTAGGTTTCAAGAAGACGACGTGACATCTGTTGAAAGCATACAATCCACTTATTCTGCCTGGTTCATCAAAATACAAACATTCAATCAGTTTGTCTGAAAACCATTCGGAATTTCCCGATTGCACCTACATATATTAATACGTTGTAATCTTAACTTAAGTTTGCGATATAAGTAAGTTTAAAATTTCGATTAAATACTATTATTACCTACTTTGACTTTTGATTGAGAGGCTTACTCATTGGTTTATTGATATTATTTGCTTACGATTTGGATGTTGTTCGGATAATTTTAAAAACAATAAAACGTTTAAGTAAGTACCAAATTTAAAGTCACGATCATCTATTATTCGTATTTCTGAATAAAAATAACTCTTGCATACCAACTAGTAGGTAGTCGCAATGGGTTTAGTAATACTGTATGTGAATGATCAGCCTTGCCCACCAGTGGCGAAGGCTCCATACAACTTGATTCCTATCGGCTTCCCTTTCGAAATATGGCATTCGAAATATGGCAAATACTAGCATCTATTGTTTTCAATTATCATTTAAACAAATAATTATTTACGAAGTTACATTGCAGGTATAACATTTGCTTATGAAAGTTACAAATGTTACAATCAAAGAAATAAATCAACGCCGACACCAAGTTGAATTAAGCCCGCCGGTGTTTTAGGAATCCTAGTACATGTTTCTCCTGTAGCGATCGTGACCTTGAGGCGACATAATACCGCCAGATATAGAACGGTGGAAAGCCGGTATTTTTCGAGTTATAATATCGACAGAGATAGGAAATGCGTACGCCAAAACGAGATGGAATAATACTGAAGTTGTATATTGAATTTGTTCAGATAGTAATACAGTATGTCTACGACATATATGCAATAATTGAAACCACAAGTAACACTTGTCCACAGAAGTATAAATAAATTGTTATAAATTTAAAAAAACGTAAATGAAAAAATTTAAGTTTTCAAACAAAATAAATATGAAAATAAATTTAGTAAAAGTAAATCACCCTATTTAGAAAACGTACCTTGACCTCGACTGACCTCGAGAAGTGCGACAACAATGCTCGCGCGGCGGCGTTTTGATTTATCTTTGGCAATTGCGATGAAATTCACTATGGTTATTTTTCACCCGTTCTTTTTTACTTCGTGATAAGTTGATTACTGAACTAATCTAAATAAATTCTGTCATACATAGCACAAGATGGATTAAAACTTAAATTTTCTCATGTTCAAAATGGTTTTTGAATGCACAAGTGACATCGCCGAACAATGTTGTCCCGAACCTTGCCCAACAAATTTCGACCAGGATTCGAGTGTTTATTTCACCGTAAAAAATAAGTACCTAGGTATGTACAAATAAAATTAAAAACACAATTTACACACACAAAAGTCCAGTACCTACTCAGTGTCTATTTCACTGTAAGAAAATAATTACTAATACATACAAGTGAATAACAAAAATCACGTAAAACAATGCGTGTACTTAAGTACCTATCAAATCTTTGCGAAATGCACACACGCTATCCCGGAAGACTCGCGGTGAACTGACAAAACTTACATCCGTACTGGCAAAAAATAAAAGTCATAGGTAAATAGGGTAAACAATGTAATAATTATCTTTTATCGATACTTTTCTGCAATTACTTATCTAATAAAGACTTAATACGCAAGCAAGGCATTACAATACTAGTACTATTTTTAATAACCGTATTTAACAGTGAAGTGATAGTTAAATTTATTGGACTTTTAAAATAAATTTTAATTTTTGTACGTTTCGACTTACGAAACTACCGTAAGTACTACCTAGATAGTGAGTAATGTAGAAAACGGGTGAGTACGTTTTTTTAATAGGATGTTTCTTCCTAAAATGTAAACATTATTACATTATTTTTTATCTCTAAATCCACTCAATTATAGTTTTTAATCAGAATAGGTAGGTAGGTACATAGTGGTGCTATAATAATTCTAAACTAACCATGTCCATTAAAAATAGAACATCTTTTTTGCTAACCGATCATTATTCTCTTCAAAAGACAGTGAGAGAAAGCTGATAATATTGTCGATAACTGTGTACAACCCTACGCGTCGAGCGCGCGCGCAACCCGCTCCCCGCGCCCCTCCTCGCCAAAAGCCGAAGGCCTTTGAAAAAGCCGACACACGCGTGCCGCGTCTTTTTGTACTAAGCCGACAAACGAACCGCGTAGCCGTGACTCGCAGTGTACACTTGCAGGTATTGTTGGAGTGTCTCAGTGAAAATGAATTTGAGTAAAAATAACAAAATAAAATTTCGGCCGTGACAGGTCAAGAACATTTCACAAGGAGAAATTTCACGTACGAATGTAACGAAAAACAAACAATATTAAGATTTTTAATAGTCGGTCCTACAATGTTCCCTCTGGTTAGGGACAAAAGCCTCTTCTCTGTGAGATGGAGTGGGTTGCAATCCACTACGCGGGCATACGGGTTGGTAGAAATCACATGTCTTCGATTTTTTTTTTCTAGGACATCTTTAAACTTGAAGTTTTCTTTCATTCACCGTTTTGAGAGCAGTGATGATAAATAAATTACACAATGAAAAGTGCTTGCCTGGTCTCACCCACGACCTTCAACTATGCCACAACAGCTTTGTTCTGTTTTCAATTAAAATGCAATACAAACACATTAAAGTCCCGCCTGTCGTTTAGGTGTACCGAGTTCGCATTTTAGGTAAATAGGTAAAATGAGTACAACTGCGTAGGTGAATGATTGCACAGCGTGGCAACGTCGCTTTTCAATGTTCAAGGATTCAAGTTCATTGTACTATTAACCTACTGTTGCAATTCTACAGAGTGTTCAAATTTGCTTTAAATTAAAACTCGACTTTTTGACAAAACTACTGGACCGATTTCGTTACTTTTTTGTATAGCGTTATCAAATACCATAACTAGTATGTGGTTTCAAGGATTGCATATATGTCGTAGACATACGGTATTTGGATGACACTTGACAGATTTCTTTCGCGCTTATTTATGTTTCATATTTATTGTTTGCATTTGTTCATTTTCATTTGATTTGATATATTCGTATCATAATCTAGAATCTTATAGCATTATTCATGTATTATTGTTGAAATTGATTTATTTGTGTAAGTGTAAACTAGTAATAGTGCAGTGAAAACAATCTAAGTGGCGTTGTATTGTTTGGTGATCGTCTATTTAAATAGGTGTTTACTTAGGTAAGTAAGGATAACTAAGACAGCTTTTTAGTTTGTAGTTTTATAAGAAAGTAGTTACTACAGTAGTGATTTGTTATTATTCAGTAAATTCGATAGCATGGCGGCATTAGTGAACGTAGAATGCTGTCTGAAAGATTATTGTTGACTGAGGAAATATCCTTTTCAAAATTAAAAATCAACCCAACTTTATGATAACATTATCATAAAAGCTGGGTTGATTTTTAATTTTTTACATATAGCAAATTTTGTAAAAAAGAATAGACGAATAGTTTTAGAGTATAAGTAGAAAAGTAGTTAGTTTAAAGAATTGTGTAACAACAACAACAACAACAACATTGTGTGTGTGTGTTTGTGTTATAGTAGATACATATTTTCTTTTTTCTTTTTCTTATATTACAAAATTTGACATTCAATTATATTTATTCCTCTAAATATCCCAATGACGCATTTAATAAGTTTCACGATACATTTAAATTATTTTATGACACGTGCTTTCTGATTAAGATACTAAAACAATACGCAGTAAAATCTCATAAGTGGATTAGTAAAGGTATTAAATTATGCTGTAAACGCATGCGCGAAATGTTGTGGCAATTTCGAAGAGAACCCAACCCCAATACTAAAAAAACTTTTTAAAACATACACGAACATACACTTTTAAAACATACATTAGCTTAAAAACCATAATTTGTCAAACTAAGAAATCACATCAATAATGCGTCTAATAAGAGCAAAGCTACATGGCAAATAATAAACAACAGCAAGAATAATAAACTGGTTGAAGGGATATCAAGACTGAGAATAAATAACGAAAACATAACTGACCCAAAAACTATTTACCAAACATTTAATGACTACTTTATTGACGAAATTGAATTAGTATCTGACATTAATAGTAATGATTTAAATTGTTAAATTAACGGGTGATGAAGAGTCACCCGCTTGAGCTATCTGTGCCCAATTAAGGGGTTTCTGAACAGCATTTACGACATAAACTGTAAATGCTGTACTACGTGTAACAATCTACGTATGACATTAAACAACCCTTGCGGTATTCTATAGTAAAGGTAAAGTCTTGCACATAGATCCACCATCGCGCTACTCTCGGCTGAAGATCTTTCTTGCGTTGAGTCATTTTTAACGCATTACAGTCCGTTATTATCGTAAAATGTTTACCGATCAGTCTCGAGCTCATTAACTATGGTACTTTTATTCCGCACCTGCCGTGAGCTTACTAAAATACGCGACGACGCGCTTACAACCTATCTTTGTGTATTTGCATCAAAATACCGCCATAACCTATCGCACTCGCGTCAGTATGTAATTGCGGAGGTAGATCGGGATCGAATATCGCTAGCAAAGGCTAGCTGGTTAAATCATTTCCTGCCTAGCTTTCTCATGTTCATGCAGCCGTGCAGGCAGTCTTAATTGCGTAACTGAGAATATATCGCCCAAAATAGCCAGCCAGGCCCAGGAATTGACGATCTTGCTTAACGTTACTCGGTTTTGGCGACCTAACTAAGGCTTCGACTTTATGGTTGCTTGGTCTAACCTGACCCTGGCTAATTATTCTACCTAAGTACTATATTGCGCTAGTTAGGAAACTGCATTTCTTTAGGTTTATAGAAAGCCCGGCTCCTGTTAAGGTTTCTAGGACTGCGTCTAGCAAAGTAAGGTTCTCACTGATTGTATCCGATAATAAAGGCTCATCATCAATATAAACGAGTACCTTACCAAATTCAATGAAAGATTTTAAGGTTTTGCTGATAGTTTTCTGGTAAATAACGGGGGCATTGGCAAGACCGTAGGGCATTTTACGGTATTCGTAATGACTTTCAGGGGTGATGAAGGCAGTCTTGTGAATGGAGTCCTCACTGACCTTCAGTTGATGGAAACCTAAGACCAAATCAAGTGCACTGAACCATTTAGCTTTACCTAGCATGTCTACATGATCAATAATCAACGGGATCGGGTGTCTTATTTTAACTGTAATTTGATTTAGAGCTCTATAATCAACTACCATCCTATATGAACCGTCATGAACGGATTACATGTAATTAATGTCGACTTTGGAAGTATTAAAGCTCAAGAATCCTTAAATTTTTGATTTGACAAAAATTTTAACATCAAAGCCTCTGAGAAAAACCCTTAGAGACAGGGAGTGGGCTTTGAGAAAAACTGTAACTGAAGCTCGAGAAGTAGTACCGGAAAAGAAAAAAAGGAAGGCTACCTACAAAAATAAGAAAAGCTCGTAAGACAGAGAGGGCTATAAGAAACTTTGTTGTTGGTATACACAAGAAGTAATAAATATACAAAAAGTAGAAGGTATCGGAAAGGAAAAAAGTAGGACTATCTACAAAAAGAATTGAGATCCCATAAAAAACATACATAATACATACTTGTCAATATATTTATTTAAAACGTTAAAGAGTATTTACACACGCTTATCAATTTTGCATACAAAAATTGACGCAGGCGATACGTTTACGGTGTCGACGCAATTACGTAGAAACTCGTGCTTAGCCCTCTGGTAACGGTGATGCCAATAAAGGTTACATAATGTCCCTTTTGCAGGGAAAGCTAGTTTTAATGAGGGGTTTCGGTCTCAAGAAATCTTTATGAGGTTGTTATTGCGATATTCTCGAGTCCTTTTGAACACGGCTTTTGAATTTCTCAGAAAAACGTGTATTTATTTATTACCTTTTAGATAAATTGGTCATATCTCGGAAAGTGAACTAGACACTATGCTGTACGTGTTAAAACCAAGGCGAAGATGGCGGAGTGAGCTCGACTCTTCCCAAAAAGACTGCAGTGCGATTCAAATCAAATCAAATCGTTTATTGCATTCCATAATGTACACATACAGGTGGTAAAATAGATTAAAATTGAAACAATGGACCCTGTCGGGCACAGCAAACTTTAAAATAATTAGGAGAGAGGAAGAGCGCTTGAAATCCTTTTCTAGTAAAATAAGTTAGTGTTGTTTTTTATTTCCTGTCCAACTTTTTCTAATGTTTTTTACATATAATTATTACCTACCTACTTTTTTAGTTTTGTATCACGATAATGTTTATTATTACGATAGTATATTATTTAGTTATCGTTATTAATAGAATCCAATGTCGTTTATTTATTATTATTATTGATGGAAAATATTATTTGCTCATTTATATTGAAATGATTAATTATTAGAATAGAATAGTATTTAGTTGTCATTATTAATAGAATGCAATTTCATTTATTTATTATTATTAATAGAATACAATATAATTTATTTATAATTGTCAATTTAATAGTATGTCATTTATTGATGTAGTTTATTAGTTGATTCTATATTTAAAGGTTGTACTATTAGAATATTATGGTATTTAGTTATCATTATTAATAGAATACAATTGTCAATTGAATGGTATGTAATTTATTTATTTTTATCAATGGAAAAGAATGTCATTTATTTTTTATTATCAATGGTATAAAATATCATTTATTTATCATTATCAATAGAATAGAATAGAATATAATTTGTTTATTATTATTAATATCATAGTAAATTATTATTAATGGAATATAGTGTCATTTATTTATTATTATTAAGTGTATAAATATATTTTGTTTTGATCAAAATTTATCCGTTAAGTATTCTTCCACTGTGTAATAGCTTTTTTTAATTAAAAATTATTTTAACTTATTTAAAAATAAACCGGTTTTGTTTTCTTGCTTTATGTTTTCCGGTAATTTATTATATATTTTGATCGACATCGAATATGGACTAGAAGCATGCAACTTAAGGCGGGACGGAGGCAAATTTAGCCTATTTTTATGGCGCAGTGAATGGCTCGTTTGTATGTCTCCCCGTGTGTTATAGGATTCTGGAAATTTACGGACCAGTTTACACAACTCCAAGATATAAATACTGACCAATGTGAGAATTTTATATTTTTGAAAATAAGGCTTGCAACTATCCATCTGTTCTATGTTGGTAATAATTCGTATTAGCTTTTTTTGTAAGATAAATACGGAGGGAGCGTCTGTGCTGTTTCCCCATAAGATGATTCCGTAGGTAAACCATGCGTATGCGTAATATGTGACAAGCGCAGTTTGAAGGCTTGTGGTCTTTTTTATTTCGCAGAGGGCATATGAAAACTTAGAAATTTTTGATTTAATTTTCTGTATATGTGTTTTCCAGTTTATGTGTGTGTCTATTGTCAAACCCAGAAGAGTAAAATTATTTACTGATTCTAATTTATGTTGATTAAAAGTAAGATCTACATTTATTTGGTTTTTCTGTCGGTGATGGAAAGGTATAATTTTGGTTTTGGTAAAATTAATTTCGAGATTGTGTTCATTCATCCAGTTTACTACTTTATTTAGAATGGTTGTAAGTTCTTGATTTAAGCTTGAGTTTGTTTCGCATGAAGTGAGAATAGAGATATCATCCGCAAAACAGTACACATGGCCCGTCTATGATTTTGGGAAGATCGTTTATATATATGAGGAATAGGAGGCAGCCAACAACACTTCCCTGGGGAATTGACGCATATATTGGCCTAACATCAGATCTTATGAACTGTGCTTCTTTTGTTTTCTCATTGTAGTATTCGATCTCAACTAATTGCTCTCTATCTTTTAAATAAGATGTGAACCAGCTTTGCCGCGTATTCCTATTAGGTATAGCTTATTTAAGAGTATTTTAAATTGCACTTTGTCGTAGGCCTTTGTCATGTCGAGTAGTAATCCTATTGCATATTGCTTATTATTCAGAATATTTAGAGCTTCTTGAATGTATTTATATACTGCCAGCGTTGTAGATCTGTTTTTTCGAAAACCATGCTGACAGTCATCGAAGATCTTATATTCTTCACAAAAGGAATACACACGATCACACATTGCTCTTTCGAAGATTTTGGATGCTGTAGGAAGAAGGGAATCGGTCTATAGTTGCTTGGGTATGTTTTTTCGTTCTTTTTATGAATGGGTTTTATTAAAGCTTTTTTTAGTTGATTGGGAAAAATGCCCTCTTCGAAGGATTGGTTTATTAATTTAAAAAACGGTAGGGTAAGTTCGTCAGCGCACTGTCTAAAAAGTGTAGGTGGGAGTTCGTCTATACCGTGGCTATTTTTTATTTTTGAGGTTTTTTAATATCTTGTTAACTTCGTCTACTGGGGTAAGAAACATAGTGTTTTCAGTGGAGTTACTCACTGATGTTTCTTTCTGTACATAGCCGGGTGTTTGGGTGGTATTTTCTCCAATTGATGAGAAAAAGTTATTGAAAATATTTGCAATTTGTTTTGGTTCTGTTTCTAGGTTTGTCGTCTGTAATGTTATATTTTGTTTTTCTTTTTTGGTTATTTTGTTTGTCCGTTCTTTTACAATATTCCACATAGTTTTAACTTTATTTGATGATTTATTCATTATATTAGTATAGTGTAATTTTTTTGCCGATGTTACTGACTTTTTGAGAATTTTTTCGTATTTTTTATAGTATTTAGTAAATATTGGATTATTAATTTTTGACACAAGAATTTTCAGTAGTCTTTTATTTCTACAAGATTGTTTTATTCCAACAGTTAGCCAGTAATTATTTCGTTTTGGATTTAGTTTAAGTCTACGTTTAGGGATACATTCATCTAGGATACTTGTCAGAATTTTATGGAACGCCTGATAATTTTCATCCACATTTTTATTTGTCTGAATGACATCGTTCCAGTTTAATGTTTGCAGTTTGGATTTGAATTGGTGAATATTATTTTTGTTAAATATTCTTCTATTGGCAGTCCAAGTGATTTGTTTACTTTGATGTTTCAGTGCCATTTGTATTATGGTTCCGCTGTGGTCGGAAAAACCGAAGTTTTCCACTGTTGTGTACATTTTGTTATCATTAAAGTTAGTAAATATCAAATCCAAGCATGTTGACGTGGTGTGTGAGATTCGCGTAGGTTCTTTTATATGCTGTACAAATTTAAACTCTAGCATGAGGTCGATCAATTGGTTTGTTTTGACGCCATTTTCTAATGTTCAGATCTCCTCCAATTATGACGTTAAATTTTTGGTATTTTTTGTTTATATATTGCATTATTCGTTTTAGTTGACTAAAAAAGTTGACTTCCTCTCTTCTATTCCAGTACATGGTAACTATTAGTATATTTTGCTTTGGTAACTTACATGCACATATTTCTATACAATATTCAATAGTCATATCTCTAATATCACAACATTCTATGCATTCTATACTATCCGTTAAAAAGATACAGACTCCGCCCCCGCTTCGAGAGCGGCGACAATATTATGCTGCAGTTTTAAATCCACTGAAATTAACAGTTTCTAATTTATCTGTGGTGAGCCAGGTCTCACACATGCATATTGCTTTGTATGTGGGATTTTCGTTAAGGAAATCCTCTAAAATGTGTTGTTTGTTATAAATGCTTTGAACGTTTTGGAACAAGATTTTACATTGTAGGTTTGGAGTTTCGAAATGTACGAAAATTCTGACCGTCGCTATCTTCGTTTTTATTTGTATTTTGAGTTTGGTTCTGTACGTCATTTAGTTGCACATTGTTGGTGTATATATTATTTTGCTTATGTATTTCTGTTCTCTTACCTTCTATTAACAACTGGTTATTTCTTATAACTGCGTGTAATCCATTTTTCCTTGCTTTCAGCATTTCTTCACGCATTTTCTTTCTTTCCAATCTTGTGTTCTCCTCCAAAAATTCAGACATGTTTTCCACAATGTATTTTGCCATTTTCTTACTAATTAGTTCTATTACTAGAGGTCGGTTTTTATTATAGTTTCTGCCTAGTCTATAAGTGTCTTCAATATACCCTGTCAGGTCAATATTTAGTTTTTCATAAAAAATTTCAATTAATCTACATTGTTGGTCACAATCTGGCTCTTTATAATATTCAGGAAAACCGTAAAGTACTATTTTCTTGCAGTTGGTCTCTGTACATTTTAGGTGATTTACCAATTTTAGCTTAATTATCTCTTTAATTTCGTTTTTCAATTTCTCGTTTTCTATGGTTAAATTTTCAATTTTCTTGTTTATAATTTCTATATCTTCTCGCCTTTGCTCGTTTTCCTTAGAAAGTGAGTCTGTTTTCCTTTCTAGATCTTCTCTCACTTTTATAATTGCCTTTTTAATTTCAATTTGAATTGTGTTTTGCAGCTCCGCTATTATAGATATATTGTTTTCTCGTAAACGGAGAATAATCATTTCGCTCAGATTCTTTAATGTTAGTTCTCCTTGGATATTTGTGCTTAATGGTGTTTCTGTATCATCTGATTATTGTGCATCACCTAATGTACTCTGGTCTTGTGAGATGGATGTATCGAAGTTGGAGTTAGCTGCCCTTTTCCTAAAAGTAACATTATTGTCTTCGGAAGGTGAATTTGCTTGTTTTGATTCGACAGGCGCTCCTAATGGTGTGTACAAATTCCCAGTCTTTGGGATTTTGCAGTTACCTGCTTGACAATGCCATGATTTCTTTGCGCTAGTGTCATTGTTTTGTTGAAACGTGTGGCAGTAATATTTGCACATTGTAGATCATATCCCTTGTTACACAATTTACATGTGAGTTTTTCTTTAATTGGTAGGTCTTGAAGGCATCCTGCGCATAGTGACTCCATTTAGTAGCTTTTTCTGTTATTTCTGCTGAGAGTGCCCTCTATTGGCATACGCCGTAATTAACTCGGAAAAGAGTTTCGATTACCAGTTAGATCTATAGATTTTTTAAAGTGTTTGGGCGTATTGAACACAGATGGCGTTGCATTAAGTTTAGGCGAAAATGATATTGCACTTTTCGAGTGAAAAATATTTGCAATGGAATGAACAAAACACTGTAAGATAGATATTTGCTCCTACCTTTTGTTATTTCGAGCAACTCTGGTTTTTTGACATCAAAACAAGTTTGGTCTGTTTGGTCAAGTTTTTGCTCAAATTCAAATGTTAGTTCGTTACACTGCACTGTTTTTGTTTTTCTTACATAATTTTGAAGGAAACTTATGAACTGTATCTTAAATCACTGATAGTCTTCACACACTGCAGTCGTATTTACTTTTCTTCACTGTATAATAACTAACTATTTTTAATGAATTAAGTACAAGCAGCTGATGTTTACTTTGCACACAGTAGCACCCCCTCTCCCTCATTTCTCCATTCTCACCTAGGTGAAGTGAACATGAAGTGAGCTATCAATCCATACAAACTAGATGGAATGACACCTCACTTCATATAACGTTGGACGTTGACTACGACTACGAGTGCTACGTGCAGAGCAGCTATGAGTGTCACATGCAGAGTGGTTACGAGTGCTACACGACTACGACTGCTACGTGCAGAGCGGCTACGAGTGTCACATGCAGAGTGGCTACGAGCGCTACACGAATACGACTGCTACGTGCAGAGCGGCTACAAGTGTCACATGCAGAGTGGCTACGAGCGCTACACGAATACGACTG
This sequence comes from Ceramica pisi, assembly GCA_963859965.1. Classification (NCBI taxonomy): domain Eukaryota; kingdom Metazoa; phylum Arthropoda; class Insecta; order Lepidoptera; family Noctuidae; genus Ceramica; species Ceramica pisi. The sequence goes on along the minus strand of OY982527.1, from coordinate 34,812,945 downwards.
CTACGTGCAGAGCGGCTACGAGTGTCACATGCAGAGTGGCTACGAGCGCTACACGACTACGACTGCTACGTGCAGAGCGGCTACGAGTGTCACATGAAGAGTGGCTACGAGCGCTATACGACTACGGCTGAGTGGCTATGAGTGCTACGTGCAGAGCGGCTACGAGTGGCTACGAGCGCTACACGACTACGACTGCTACGTGCAGAACGGCTACGAATGGCACATGCAGAGTGGCTACGAGCGCTACACGACTACGACTGCTACGTGCAGAGCGGCTACGATTGCTACGTGCAGACCAGCTATGAGTGCAACATGCAGAGTGGCTACGAGAGTACGAGCGCTACATGACTACGACTGCCACGTGCAGAGTTGCTATGAGTGTCACATGCAGAGTGGCTAAAAGCGCTACACGACTACGACTGCTACGTGCAGAACGGCTACGAGCGCTACACGACTACGACTGCTACGTGCAGAACGGCTACGAATGGCACATGCAGAGTGGCTACGAGCGCTACACGACTACGACTGCTACGTGCAGAGCGGCTACGATTGCTACGTGCAGACCAGCTATGAGTGCAACATGCAGAGTGGCTACGAGAGTACGAGCGCTACATGACTACGACTGCCACGTGCAGAGTTGCTATGAGTGTCACATGCAGAGTGGCTAAAAGCGCTACACGACTACGACTGCTACGTGCAGAACGGCTACGAGCGCTACACGACTACGACTGCTACGTGCAGAACGGCTACGAATGGCACATGCAGAGTGGCTACGAGCGCTACACGACTACGACTGCTACGTGCAGAGCGGCTACGATTGCTACGTGCAGACCAGCTATGAGTGCAACATGCAGAGTGGCTACGAGAGTACGAGCGCTACATGACTACGACTGCTATGTGCAGAGCGGCTACAAGTGCTACGTGCAGAACAGCTATGAGTGCCACATGCAGAGTGGCTGCGAGCGCTACACGAATACGAGTGCTACGTGCAGAGCGGCTACAAGTGCTACGTGCAGAACAGCTATGAGTGCCACATGCAGAGTGGCTGCGAGCGCTACACGAATACGAGTGCTACGTGCAGAGCGGCTACAAGTGCTACGTGCAGAACAGCTATGAGTGCCACATGCAGAGTGGCTGCGAGTGCTACACGAATACGAGTGCTACGTGCAGAGCGGCTACGATTGCTACGTGCAGACCAGCTATGAGTGCAACATGCAGAGTGGCTACGAGAGTACGAGCGCTACATGACTACGACTGCTATGTGCAGAGCGGCTACAAGTGCTACGTGCAGAATAGCTATGAGTGCCACATGCAGAGTGGCTGCGAGCGCTACACGAATACGAGTGCTACGTGCAGAGCGGCTACAAGTGCTACGTGCAGAACAGCTATGAGTGCCACATGCAGAGTGGCTGCGAGTGCTACACGAATACGAGTGCTACGTGCAGAGCGGCTACAAGTGCTACGTGCAGAACAGCTATGAGTGCCACATGCAGAGTGGCTGCGAGCACTACACGACTACGACTGCAACGTGCAGAGCGGCTACAAGTGCTACGTGCAGAACAGCTATGAGTGCCACATGCAGAGTGGCTGCGAGCGCTACACGAATACGAGTGCTACGTGCAGAGCGGCTACAAGTGCTACGTGCAGAACAGCTATGAGTGCCACATGCAGAGTGGCTGCGAGCACTACACGACTACGACTGCAACGTGCAGAGCGGCTACAAGTGCTACGTGCAGAACAGCTATGAGTGCCACATGCAGAGTGGCTGCGAGTGCTACACGAATACGAGTGCTACGTGCAGAGCGGCTACAAGTGCTACGTGCAGAACAGCTATAAGTGCCACATGCAGAGTGGCTGCGAGCGCTACACGAATACGAGTGCTACGTGCAGAGCGGCTACAAGTGCTACGTGCAGAACAGCTATGAGTGCCACATGCAGAGTGGCTGCGAGCACTACACGACTACGACTGCAACGTGCAGAGCGGCTACAAGTGCTACGTGCAGAACATCTATGAGTGCCACATGCAGAGTGGCTGCGAGCGCTACACGAATACGAGTGCTACGTGCAGAGCGGCTACAAGTGCTACGTGCAGAACAGCTATGAGTGCCACATGCAGAGTGGCTGCGAGCACTACACGACTACGACTGCAACGTGCAGAGCGGCTACAAGTGCTACGTGCAGAACAGCTATGAGTGCCACATGCAGAGTGGCTTCGAGTGCTACACGACTACGACTGCTACGTGCAGAGCGGCTATGAGTGCCACATTCAGAGTGGCTACAAGTGCTACTTGCAGAGCGGTTTCGAATGCCACACGAATAAGACTGCTACTTGCAGAGTGGCTTCAAGTGCTACACGACTACGACTGCTAACGTGCAGAGCGGCTATGAGTGCCACATGCAGAGTGGCTACAAGTGCTACTTGCAGAGCGGTTTCGAATGCCACACGAATACGACTGCTACTTGCAGAGTGGCTACGAGTGCTACACGACTACGACTGCTACGTGCAGAGCGGCTATGAGTGCCACATGCAGAGTGGCTACAAGTGCTACTTGCAGAGCGGTTTCGAATGCCACACGAATACGACTGCTACTTGCAGAGTGGCTACGAGTGCTACACGACTACGACTGCTACTTCCAGAGCGGCTATGAGTGCCACATGCAGAGTGGCTACAAGTGCTACTTGCAGAGCGGTTTCGAATGCCACACGAATACGACTGCTACTTGCAGAGTGGCTACGAGTGCTACACGACTACGACTGCTACGTGCAGAGCGGCTATGAGAGCCACATGCAGAGTGGCTAGGATCGCCACACGAATACGACTGCTATGTGCAAAGCGGCTCGTGTGCTTAACGGCTACGAGTGCAACGCGATACTGACCTCGACTCAATCACTGTGCTACAATATCAAAATTACTAGTGAAAGCATCGTAGTTGATAGGCATATCGACTTCGATGCGTTCTCTAGTTAATTTAATAAACACTCAGTATGCTTAGTGCGACTATCATACTTAAATTCGAGTTACTACGTCTCTATCGCGTAATCGAGTTAACGTCAAACGCATCGACTATCGATAACTAGTGAGTGTCAGACACAAAACTATTAACCATTCGTTTCGCGTTAGCTCACCGTGATAAGTGACGAATGGTGAACGAACAATCCGCAAAAAACTGATTTTTGTGACCTTTGACCTTGAAAGGAGAAGGGGGCTTCTGGGCCCAGCAGTTAACTAGTTGAAATGTATATTAAAAAAACCGTTATATTTTTCTAAACGAAATCACAAAATATGGTACCATGTTTCTATCTAGGAAGCGAGAAAACTTAAATTAAATTCTAAAACTTAATATCAAAATATGTATGAAGGTCGAGTGACATGTATTTTTTCGTGGAATCGATTCATAGCGAATCGAATTCTTTTAATTTTTCTTCCGGCCTAACACTTCTGCCTGACATCAGTCAATCACCGACTGACAGATGTCACTCGTTCTTTTTCTTTCGTTCTGAGCACAAAGTACTTATGTTCCATATTTTGTTGTTAGATTTGGTTGTAATATTGCCTCACTTTTACTACAGGTAGGTCCTTCATTTAACTTGATTCCTGGATAGCCAAATTTCATCAAATTTTCAGTGAGACCTTGTTATTATATCCTCTTACAAATAAGGCTAGTTTGATTCAGTTGACACCTGGGCCCAGGAATGTATGGAGTCATTCCCTTCTCCTTTACTAGTTGCGTACACCCTACCTAATATATAGGTTTTGAGACAACTTATAGGGTGGTCAATATACAAGTATTTACAGACTTACAGCTGGGTATCTCAAATTCCGAGGTAAACTTACTAAAAAGACTGGACTATACATTTGGCTCACGCAAAGTTAAAACGTAAACTCGATACAAAGGTAAGTATCAAAAACTTGTGCTACCGATTAGTTTAGTTCCAAATACGGACACATGGCGCTGCTTAATTTTGCAAACATTTAAATTGACGCAGGTGATACGTTTAAGGCGCGTCCCCGAGCAAAACGCAGCGCTAGCCGTTTTTTGTGCAGTTTTTTGGAGCTATCTACTCTTTATCCAAAAGAAATATCAACTAATAAAAAATACATTAAATTTCTACATACCTAATATTGGCTTGAAAATGATAGATTTTATTTTTTATTACTAAGTATAATGTTTAAGTAATCTCCTCACAACGAAACCACAGAAATGAGAAAAAAATACTGAAAACATGCATCTTCTCGAAAACTAACGATTATTTTGATTTTGTACTTACACTAATGGATAGGCAATTTAATTATGAACATTTTGGTAGAAGTATTTTTTTCAAACGACCAAAATTAGATTTTATAACGATTTTATTCAACATTCTGAGCGTATTCGCTATTGTATCTCTTGCGCTGTTATTGGAGGGAAAAAATGCTCAAGGTTATTTGGTCAGGGTACGGCCTTAAGCTGTCGACGCAATTAAGCAGAAACTCGTGCTTAGCCCTTTCATCTAGACGAAATATGGCAGAGATAGAGTAGGTACCTAGGTAGCCGAGGAGAATTTTGATCACTGTGTCATCATAGTCGCTACCAACCGGTATTGGAAAAATCTACGCTTGAATAAATACTGCTTCCCAGATATCGATAACAGCGTAATTTCGCAGAACTACGGAACTTGATATGATCCCTCGAATAGCTTTCAGTCTTTTTTAATCGTGGTGCAATATCGTGTGCCTGTGAGGAAGCCAAAATGACTGTCAGATTAGAGGTATATATTTTCTAATCTATGTGAAAATCGAAGATAATACGCACGATAAGCCGGTCTATTCTGCAGTGCGATTCTGTAAAAATGTCGAAGTGAACTCGTCGTTCACTCCATCTAAGTGATCGCGGTGAGATGTCAACAGAATCGACCGACTGTTGACATCTCTTTGTGTTCACTTTGGTGGAGTGAACGACAAGTGAGCTGTCATTCCCTCTTGTTTGTATGGTTTGACAGCTCACTTCGTGATCACTTCACCCACGCCTTCACTTCGACATGTTTAAAATGTTTTTGTTTCTGTAAACATTTCGAATGGGAATGGGATTGAACTTTGTTAAAGTAAATCGAAAATGACAGTTCTTTCTTCAAGTAGCGTTGGCACAAAAGTTCGGAATATTGATTATAAATAAGTTAATTCTACAATCTATCTATCTCCATGTAAATACACAAAAACGTTTCATGGTTGCAATCCTTTTAATAATAATGTTTAGGTATATTATTTTTCTCAAACATGCTTGGAAATGTGAGCATTATATTGACAACCTTCTTCAACCCCCAACCAAACCGAGCAGCGGCCGGCAAAAGTTGTATGAGTTGTTGATGATGTTGTTGTTGTTTGTTTTCGTGTTGTTGTATGTTGTTGTGTTGTTTTGTGTGTTGTTGTTGTATATTGTTGTTGTTGTATCGTGGTGTTGTTGTGTTGCTGTATGTTGTTGTTGTTTGCCATTTGGCGGCCAAATAAATTACATAGTGAACTCATATCTTTCGTGTAATTTAATAATGGACCAATTTATGTTCTGAAACATGGCAACCAAGGAGGTAACTTATCAAAGGTTTTATTTAAATTTTGAAGTGGCTTTCAAATAGAAAGCTGTAAATAAATAAACAATTTTACGTGGGAATTATTATTGTTGTTGGTTGTTTCACGTTGATTTTGAAAAGTAATTGTATGTTAATTTCCGCGCTGTTTTTGAGAAAAGTACTATAGAAGCCTTGGCCACAACGAGGCATTGTACTAATTCAAGGTATATATCCTAAGGGAGGGCAACAAACTTTAAAATGGTTTAATCAGAATATTCAAGGTTGCTCTTCCAAATTACTTGAAATAGAAATGTTTTTAGAAAAAAACAAGTTTGATTTAGTTTGCTTAACTGAACATTGGTTAAAAGATCACCAAGTAGGATCGATTAATTTCGAAAATTATTATGTAGCTAGCCATTTCAGCGGACAATGTATTATACATGGAGGATCACTAATTTTAATTAAAAGTTACATTAAATCTAAAGAAAGAAAATACATTGTTTAATTGTCGGTTGAACACACCATTGAATTGTCCTGTGTTGAGTTGGATAAGCATGTTGTTGTATGTGTCTACAGACCTCCAAGTTACAGTTATCAGAATATATCTGTGTTTGATTCTGTAATGGAAGATGTGTTAAAAAAAGTTTGTACCAGCAATAAAACAATAATAATATGTGGCGACTTTAATATTAACTTATTAGAAACTAACTCAAATAGTAAGTATCAGATTATTGAGTCTGTTTAAATCATATAATTTATCTAATGTTTTTGTTGAACCTACCCGAGTAACAGCTTCTTCTGCGACTTGTATAGACAACATATTTTGTAATTGTGATTACTTACATAAAGAGATTGTTAATAAGTTGCCCTCTGATTATAGCCCTGAGCCACAGGCCGAAGGGAACTCAGAGGAGAAAGGAACCTGCACCCAGGAATCGGCAAGAGACCTCCTCGAGACAGTCATTGCGCCCAACAGCGAACCGCGGCCGCCACTAAACACGGTAATGTACGCCGGTCGGCTATCTAATTTTCTTGACCAGTGGTCCCGTATTACTAATGATAAAACTATACTATCTTGGGTCACAGGCTATCGCATTCCCTACTCGCAACCTCTAATACAACACTCACCACCTATAGCAAAAACACTTACTCAAGCAGAGAAAGTACAAGTTAATCAAACAATAAAAGATCTTTTATTGATCGGTGCGGTTGAAGAATACGGTCCCTGTGATGGTCAATTCATATCACTTACGTTTCTAGTACCAAAACCGAACGGCAGCACTAGATTTAGAATAAATCTTAAATCCTTAAATAAATACATTTCAACAAAACATTTTAAGCTTGAAGACTTACGTACAGCTATAAATGTTATTGACCTCAAGGATGCCTATTTTCTGATCCCTGAGATTTGAATTCGATGGAAAAATGTTTCAATTTAATGTCTTGCCATTCGGCGTCAATACTGCTCCGTTTGGGTTTACAATAATGAAACCGGTTATTAGCTTACTTCGGTTGTGTGGCTACCTATCTACTACCTATCTATTTAGATGACATTTTACTAATATCAAAAACATATGAATCATGCATCAATTAATAACTCAGTGAACAAAATCAAACAAAACGAGTTTTGCTTGGTTATTTACAGCGACGCCACAACAACGGGGTGGGGGGCGGCCTGTGGGGAGAAACGGGGGTCTGACAGCGAACGCTCGCGACATACCAATTATTTGGAAATACTCGCTGCCTTTTTTGGCCTAAAAGTATTTGCTAAATCTTGTTATGACTGCCAAATATTATTACGAAGCGATAATACCACTGCCATATCTATATTAATATTATAAAGAGGTAAAAGTATGTTTGTAAGTTTGTATGCAGGGGGTAATCTCAGGAACTACTGGTCCGATTTGAAAAATTATTTCAGTGTTAGATAGCCCATTTATTGAGGAAGGTTATAGGCTATATATCATCACGCTAAGACAAATAGGAGCGGAGCAGTAATGGAAAATGTGACGCAAACGAAGTTGCGCGGGTCAGCTAGTCGTATATAAATCGTATGGGTGGTATTCACCTAACTGACGTTACAAAACAACTTTGTCAGTGGTGCGAAAGAAGAAAAATAATACTTTTTGATTCATACATAAGCTCCACGGATAATAGACTCACCCAGACATCGAGTGGGAGCTGGCAGACCACGCCTTTAAATGCATAACAAAGCAACTCGGTATCCCCGAGATAGATAATTATTTTCGCAAGTAGAATAAACAAAAAATGTAAAAACAAATGTCCTCATTTTATACTTGATTGCCGCGAAAGCTGAATGGAGCTGAATTAGTGTGAATAGTCCCTTAGTCTGTAAGAACCTGGGTATCCCTACCGCTCCTTTCAGCAGGTCTAATAAGGCCACCTTCGTAGAATCTTATTAGGATCATAATATCATGCAACAATCTGTCTTTTCAGCTTTACCGCTAAAGTTCAAGGTTGATTGGGAAAGACAGTTTCGGGTAGCTTGATGTGCTGGCTGATTCTAGAAATGTGGCCTTTTTAAACCCACAGAGCCAAGTATAGATACTAAGAAAAAGACACAGACATGAAAAAGATTATTTTTTACGTAGAAGTAAAAAGGTTTCACCATCGTTCGCTACCTTGTTTCTTTATGAAATATCATGATCATTTCAGCCGAACCACATTCACTCAATGATGTATAAAACTAGGTATAGATACGTTGTCCGCACTCTAAAATGACAACATGAAATGAAGCCAATTGGCCACATCGCGCTTAGTTACGCACCAACCTGTCGCGCGACACTACGTTTCTTTTGATGTCAATTTGACTATTACTAAATCCTGTGACATAACTGAAGATGTATATTTATCTCCCTCTAGCAACAGGCATCCCGCCGTCCGGTGACATATTTTCTTTCCCTTTCTTCATGCGCATTAGTAGCTATCTAGTATTTTCGCGCGTTTTTAAGCGCCGCGATGTTGGATTATGACGTGTCTATATATAATACGCCATTGCACTCACTGCTGGACATGAGTGCCTCCCGAATTTTACGCAAACAGCGAATCCTCTCAGCCAATACCAGGGGGGCAAGACGACTTAGAACCATTACAAAAGTCTCTAAAATTTCATTTTCATCTTTATCGCTTACAACTTAGGTTCAAGGTTGTTTGGGAAAATTTGATTGTGACGAGTAGACTGATGTGCTTTCTGATTCTGCTAAAGTGGCCATTGTAGACCCCATGCTCATTGCTAAACCTCGTGAGTGGCCTTCCAACGTTACTCCTATCGGTACGCGATCGCTTACCTTGATTCTTTTGGCCGCACCGACTATTCGTTCTAAGAACAATTTTCCCTGCACACTGCTACTTATAATAAAAATAAATAATACCTTTAAAATTAACTAATCTAAATAAAAAGGTACCTAACCTACCTACCACAATGTGCTGCCGAGTAAGCTTTTATGAGCATCAAAAAAAACATTGAAATAAGTCTCCTTGCTTGAATGAATTCCATACTGGCTGAAAAAGCCTTATGAACTATGCGCGCAAATTGTGTCACAAAACAGAATCTAATTAAATCTGACAGTATCAAGTAAATCATTATCCATGTAAAAATTTCTCAGTTCACTACAAATTAATACGTAAGTACCTAAACGAAAAATCCTAAGTTAAACAAATGTAGATAAAAACAATAATGGAAACATTAAGTCGGATTACAACAACATTCGAAAGTGTAAGATCCAACATAAGGAGCAAGAACTCTTCAGAACGCCTTCAAAATTTGAAGAAAGACATTCAAACTCTCACCAATGAACTGGTAGTTCTAGGAAAGGAAAACCATGATCAATATGTAAGGTCCCTAGCGATGGAAGGTTATCTGGCCCTTCTCTCCGCTAAAACCATGCCTTTATCCCTTATTGAGAAAAGGAACATGCTTCAAGCGTCATTTGATAAATTAAAACAGTTTGCCTTGAGGGACGAATGTCTCTTCATCTTATTAAGAATACAGAATCTTCTATGCTATTACATGATCCAGCTAGACCAGACCATGATGGCCCGTGAGATCCTCGAGAGCATGGAAGACGTGTACGACCAAATCAGCAAGTCGGAGCCAGACAAGTTCCTCGATGCCGAAGACTTGTTCACGGCAGAGTCTGTCGCCAACATCAAACGTGTGAATCCTGAAAAAGTTGACAAAGTCATTACAAACAACGTTCAGATGCAGGCATTCTTGTACAATAAAATGAACTTGCCTCATAAATACACGTTATACAACCACACGGCTCTCCGGAGACAGTTGGAAATGAAGGAAGGCACGCCACAAGACTGGGCTCTGAGGACGGCGCGACTAGGAAACTATTTCACGTATCTTAACCAGATTGGCAATGCACGCCACCACCTGTGTGCTGCTTACCACGTGTTGAGGACCTGCCACGACAACTGCAAACTCATGCCTGAAGAATTCGTATTACAGAAGGCAGATTTTGAAATCCACTTTTTAGAGTTGAGCCACCACTGGGTTAAATTCGGATTGACGCTTTTTAAAATTTCTAAAAAGAAGATTCTGAACAAATATTTCACGCAGCCTTCGTCGGGTGCAGACCTGTGGAAGACCGTGGATTTGCTGGAAGACAGGCTCGACAGCTCGGAGAACTTAGAAGATGAAAACTTAAAAGATCTGGGACCAGAAAAAACTGGAAAGGGAGATTGCGGGACCCCAGAGAAATTGTTCGCTTTTCCGTCTTTGGATTTGAAGGAGATGGAATCTAAAGTACCCTTAGAAAGCGTTTGCAGCGTCGACGAAGCGAGAAAGCTGTTCGCATTCACATACAAATGGCTGATGAGGGCGAAACACTACTACGACTTCGAGCATCACTCAGCGCAGTATATTTCGTGCTCGCTGCAGCTGGCGGAGCTGTACGAGCACTTGGCCTTCTTCGAGCGAAACATAGATAACCAGTACAGTATTCAAAAAAGACGTGCCAACGTTCTGGAGACGCTAAATTCTTTACTGAAGACGTGTGACAACGTGATGTCGGTGCAAATCGACGTGATCAGAGAGCTGTCACAAGTTCAGCTAGAGTTAATGGCGCTTAACTTGCAGAAGCTGTGGCGCGAGGAATCCCACACCAATATATTTAATACGGATACGGATGCAGACTCAATCATAAATTCTCTAGGTTCCGAATCCAATAAGACCTTGACGGAAAAAACTCTGAACACGTCAAGTAAGAATATGTTTTTGAGGAAAATGGAAGCAGCAACATCGCTCAACGGCAAACTATTCCGGCTGAGTGGACAGCTGGTTGCTCGGACGCCCTCGCAGCTCAGCTTCGGCACAGGAATCCTCAAAAACTGAATTTAATAAAGGAACTCATTATTAGTCCATGTAACTATTACTGCTATTATTGGAGATAAAAATGTTGGTGGTGCAATTTTACAAAATAAACTTCTAATTATTGTGGTGCGATAATAAAATTACACAATTTTGTACGTTATTGGTTTTATTACTTAAGGTATCGTACTATAGGTATCGTTAAGGGCTAGTGTAGAGACGGTTCTCCTGTCGCGCCGACACCGCATCGCGTGGCCATGTACACCGGGCAAGCAGCGGCGCGCCGAACAGTGTGTGAAATCATTTTAAACTGCATCAAAATAAAATAGCAGAATCGCTTGAAAAGCTTAAAAACGCCCAAGCCCCATGGTCATCAGGTCAGTATCTGATGATGGAATAGTGGAGAAATGGAGGGAACTTATCAAATTGTATATGTATACTTGAAGCGATTTGGATATTCTTTATATTTTTTCGGAGTACCATTTCAATTTAGTGAAGATCTGATCAACTTCGGAGGTAGGCAATGGAACTCCTCAGTAGCCCAGTCACCGCAGACAGATTAAAAGCATTAGGTCGCAGTAAACTGCACTGTCCTGATTTTTGGGTGGTCGTAAGCAGTACCTACTGGATTTACACTGGGGGCAATCGGGGCTAGTCTGTGGGGCTAGTACCCAGGGCGGCAAAATTTGTGAAGTGAAAAATAGTTTTTAGTGTTATCGTAATTGCTCAATATAATTAATGAATTCTCTCAATTAATCGCTTTTTGTTTATCGTAAAATATAAAATCGAAATTTTGTAAAATTATGATGTAGCCTAAATTATGATTTAGCCTAGTAGTTACAGTTAAGATTAATAGGTATCAAAATAATTTAATTTAAAATGTTAATCATTGTTTTTTTTTTCTTAAATTAGAATAAGCAATTCTACTAATTGTTTATTTTAATTTCAGAGTCTTTTCTTTTAATGAAAAATATCTTTGACGTTTGCATTTAAAAAAGATTACCATCTATTCATTGAAAACCTGTCTTGACAGAGCTTGTCAATTCCGTCATCCACACTGGCATAACACCGGAGGCATGGCACAGGAGCGTGGTGGTATTATTCTTTAAGAAGGGTGATAACACGCTCCTCAAGAACTGCCGCTCCATTTCACCCCTGTGCCATGTCTACAAGCTGTTTTCGAGGGTTATCTCGAATCGCCTCACCCAAAAGTTCGACGACTACCAAGACCAAGTACCAAGTTTTGGGGGCCGAGTCACCCGCGTCCGTAGGAGAATACCCTTCAGCAAATCCCTACACGTGGTCCCCGGGTGGTGCTAAGCAGGTGACACTAACCGCCTCCGTGGTCTAGTGGTTATACCACCTGATTCAGACCCATAGGTCCCGGGTTCGATTCCCAGCGGGGGCAAATTTTTTGCTCGGTTTGGTTGGTGGTAGGACTTCTTCTAAGTCCGCCTGGAAAGCTACCACCATCATGCCTAAGTCTGTCGCCATAACAACAATGTTAACAGCATTGTTGTGTTCCGGCAGTTAGAGGTATGATAGCCAGTTCCTCTGTTTAAGAGGATTCCGGGTGAAACTCGCTTCCATCTTCGGCCTAATCATCACTTTCCATCAGGTGAGATTTGGGCCAAGAGTTTCCCCGTTTTATGTATAAAAAAAAAGATTCTTCAAGATCGGAGGATAGGAGGGTCTGGGGATGAATCTGGACAAAACCAAAGTCATGTAAAATGGCCATGTCTCCCCGAGACCTGTAAATGGCACCACCCCCAAGGTTCTGCAAGAATACATAATTATATATCTAGGCCATAACACACAACTTTGAGAAGGAGGCGTCCAGAAGAATTCGCTTGGGCTGGGCGGCATTCAGTACCTAAGCTGCGTGATATCTTTGAATCATCAATCTCACAATTCTATAAGACCAGAAGGCAAATTCACGTATTTTTATGACGCGCCGATTAAGTTATAGTGCAGTTGCAGTTAAGTTCAGGTTGGAGTGATAAACGATATTCTTGTAATCTTTGAAATGCGTGTAAGCTGCGCGTGAACTGCACGTCAACTGCACGACAGCCAAACTTACTTATGGAGGAGAGAAAAAATTTTACTCACTAAATAATCCAACAGAATCGATTACATTTCAATGAAAATGAAGTTATTATAATATTAAAACTTAAACTTGACCGTATAAGCTGTCATTTTGAGACGTCAAACAAATAGTAGAATACCGATCATGTTCCGAAGCACGCACCAAAGACGCGCAACAGTAGAATGCCGTTATTGCACTCGCGTGACGCGAACTAGAAGCGAGCGTCTCTGACAGCGGTAGAGAATACGAAAAGCGTTGTTTTTATCGAAACTTAACTTGAACTGCACTGCATCAGCACTTATTTAGTTACGTGAATTAGCCTACAGGGTCTATAACCAGTGCGTCCTACCCGTAATGACTTACGGAGCCGAAACTTGGAAACTAACTGTGGTGTAAATACTCTTTTATAGTAGGTATCTTTATGTTTCTATTATATTATTTAAATACCTATAAAACATCATTCATATTCACTGTCACAGCTCTGTCATTTCATCAGCATAATTTTAGCACAATAAAACCATAATTCTCAAATGGTTTTATCTTTTATTTCTCGTATCAATTTATTGTGCTAAATAAATTGCAGTTAACGATGGCTTCCATAGCGCGGCTTCTAAGGCCGGAAAAATTAGATGTCGATCCGGGGACTCCAACCGCCGACCTAAAATATCGTCACTGGAAGGAGACTTTCACGAACTATTTGTCAGAAGAAGCGGATGAAGCAAAAATACCAGACGGTACTAAACTAAAAATACTTTTTAACAATGTGTCATCAAACGTTTACTCTTTCATACGAGAGTCAAACGAATATTCGAGTGCCTTGCGCCTATTAGATAAAATTTATCTAAAATCGAAAAACGAAATCCATGCTCGCTACGTACTATCTTCAACTAAACAAAAGTCAGAAGAGACAGTTGCAGACTATGCACGCACGTTACAACAACTAGCTTTTGAGTGCTCTTTCACGTCTGTTACTGCTGAAGAATACAGAAACGAATACGTGCGTGACGCTTTCATTGCGGGCCTACGTTCCCAGAAAATTCGACAAAGGCTACTTGAAAATTTAGAAATAAGCCTTGAAGAAGCAACAAATCAGGCCATATCTCTCGAAATGGCTGAAAAAAATTCAAAAGAGATCGGAACGAATGACATTTCTGCAAAAGAACTCTACCAAATTGAAAATACTGATGAAGCGGGTAACAGCTCCAATCTGGCTGCGGCTCCATCACGTAAACGCTGCTTCTTTTGCGGGGGAAACGTGCATCAGAGAATAAAATGCCCGGCCTTTCACGCAATTTGTCAAATCTGCGGAAAAAAAGGCCATTTCGCAAAAGTTTGTAGGAGTGGAGCCACAACTGATAAGCCAGGTAGCAACGCTGTAGTACAACCAAAAGACTCAGATTTATCAGCAATTTCAGCTGCGTCACCGGCCAGTCTTCATAAGACTACAGTATCAATCACCATTAACGAACACAAAGCTGAAGCCTTGATCGACAGTGGAAGTTCCACGAGTTTTATAGACAAAAATTTCGCTCTATCTCTAAACCTGAAACGCCATCCCTGGAAGGAAACTGTAACACTGGCTTCAAATAAACGGACTTCGCTCATAGATGGCTTTTACTATGCAACAATCAAGCTAAACGAGCACACTTATAAGCAGAAACCTCTTTACAGCTTAGAAGATCTCTGTGCTGATGTGATCATTGGTCATGACATTTTAAGTGACCACTCATCAGTAGAAATCAAATTCGGAGGCTCGGCAAAACCCCTTAAGATATGCAACGTCATGGAAACTGCGGTGCCCCCTGTATCGCTTTTTAGTAATCTTTCGAGTAATATTAGACCCATTGCTATTAAGTCAAGAAAGCATTCAGAAGCTGATAATCAATTCATAAGAGATGAAATCAGTAAGCTCTTAAAAGATCGGATCATCGAGCCCAGTAACTCTCCATGGCGAGCTCAAGTCTTGGTAACAGGAGGTAAAACGCATCGCAAACGTCTCGTCATTGATTATTCTTTGACGATCAACAAATTTACGGAACTGGACGCGTACCCTTTGCCAAACATAGAATCGATCGTATTGAAGGTGGCACAATACAACGTCTTTAGCCAAATTGATTTACGAAGTGCATATCATCAGGTGCCTATCATGCCAACTGACAAAAAAATATACAGCTTTCGAAGCTTGCGGTAATTTATACCAATTTACAAGAATCCCATTCGGAGTCACAAACGGAGTCGCTGCATTCCAAAGAACGCTTAACTATATTATCAAGACAGAAAAACTGACAGGCACGTACTCATATTTAGATGACGTAACAATTTGTGGCAAAACAGCAGCAGAACACGATCAGAATTTGTCTCGATTCAAGGAGGTTGTGGTTAAATACAATCTCACTCTAAATGAAGATAAATGTATATACAGCCAAGAGTCCATTAAATTACTTGGATATAAAATAGAAAAGAATACCATTCGACCTGATGATGACCGTCTTACTCCTCTAATGAAGTTACCCGTGCCAACTGACTCGCGATCACTTAAAAGGACACTGGGCATGTTCGCCCATTACTCAAAGTGGATTCGGAATTTCTCGGAAAAGATAAGTCCCTTGACTAAAGTTTCTGAATTTCCTCTCGGAAAAGACGCTGTCGATTCATTTCAGAAACTGAAAGCTGATATAATGAAATCAGCCCTAACGGTCATAAATCAAAACGAGATATTCACCGTTGAAACTGATGCTTCAGAACACTCTTTAGCAGCTTCTCTGTCTCAGAATGGGCGTCCTGTAGCTTTTTTCTCACGCTCACTCAACATCTCTGAACGTCGACATTCCTCTATAGAAAAGGAAGCAAGTGCTATCGTTGAATCACTAAGGAAATGGCGGCATTACCTCATTGGTAGACACTTTTTATTGATAACAGACCAACGATCTGTTTCTTTTATGTTCAATCAATCTCATAACAGCAAGATCAAAAATGAAAAGATAGAAAGGTGGCGTCTTGAGCTATCAAATTATAAATACGATATAATTTACCGTCCAGGTAAAGACAATATTACGGCTGATACTCTCTCCCGAGTGTGCTCAAGTATGACCACGGATAGACTGAATGAGTTACACAATACCTTGGGGCATCCCGGCATCGTACGGATGTTTCACTGGGTACGTTCCAAGAACCTGCCTTACTCTGTAAATGATGTCAAGAAGATAACATCCGAATGTCGTATTTGTGCAGAAATTAAACCAAGGTTTATAAAAAAGCAGGGAACGCTCATAAAAGCAACTGCTCCATTCGAAAGACTGAACATTGATTTTAAAGGACCTCTACCAACTAATACTCAAAATCGCTACATTTTAACGATCATAGATGAATATTCAAGATTCCCATTTGCTTACCCATGCAAAGATGTCTCTGCTGGTGCCGTAGTAAGATGCTTGAAGGACTTATTCACTACTTATGGGGTTCCACAGTTCATACATTCAGATCGTGGAACAGCTTTTATGTCCAACGAATTAAGGAGCTACTTGATTACAAATGGAATTGCAAGCAGTCGAACCACACCATATAACCCGCAAGGAAACGGTCAAGTTGAACGTTTAAATGGTACCTTATGGAAGACTGTAAAACTATGCCTTAAAACGAAAAATCTGGAAACAGATAGCTGGGAGCAAGTGTTACCGTTCGCTTTACATTCAATTCGCTCATTGCTGTGCACAGCCACCAATGCTACACCTCATGAAAGATTTTTCAGACATACACGTCGAACGGCAAACGGGGAATCAATGCCAACATGGCTCTTGGAATCAGGGCCTGTATTAATGCGTAAAAATAACAGAGCATCCAAATACGATCCCGAAGTAGAAGAAGTGGAGCTTTTAGAGGCTAATCCCTCATATTCCCATGTGAGGTTACCGGATGGTCGTGAAACTACCATATCGAACAGGCAACTAGCACCACTTCCGTTATCGTCGCTAGACAGTGACGACGATTCTGAAGACCACTATGAGGACGCCGAGGGTGACGCAGAGATACCAGCTGGAAATGCTCCAGGATTACCAACAGCTGAGGACTCTCACGCTCGTGATGCACCTCGGCGCTCCACCCGAGAGAAGAGACCTCCAGCTCGTCTCCTGGACTATATTCTCTGACGCGGGGGTGAATGTGGTGTAAATACTCTTTTATAGTAGGTATCTTTATGTTTCTATTATATTATTTAAATACCTATAAAACATCATTCATATTCACTGTCACAGCTCTGTCATTTCATCAGCATAATTTTAGCACAATAAAACCATAATTCTCAAATGGTTTTATCTTTTATTTCTCGTATCACTAACCATAGGCTTGGTCAATAAATTCAAGGTTGTTGCAGCGTGCAATGGAGAGAGCAATGGTCGGGATTTCTCTGGAGGATAGTATTTGTGCTAAAGTCACCGTCATTGCGCGTATAATCTTCACGCTGAAATGGAAGTGGGCCGGCCGTGTATGTCAGACGGACGGACGTCCTTTGGAGCAGATACGCGTTAAAGTGGAGACTGCGTATTGGCAAACACAGTCTGGAACGCCTTGCGACATGATGGATCGATGATTTAAAGAAGGTGGCTGGCAGCGGATGGATGCGGACTGCTCAAGACGGGTATTGCTGGCGCTCGTTGGGGAGGCACGTTCAGCAGTGGACGGCAAATTGGCTGATACGATCTATTCATTTTATTTTAAAAGAAAACTCATCTTTTTTTAATCAAATACAAGTGCAAGTTGCACTGCGCATGCTAAAAAATAATATATCAGAACTTTATGAAAAATTTAGTGTTTGGGGCGGCATTTTCTAGAGTGCCCAGGGGCGGCACTATGTTTAAATCCGGCCCTGGTCGTTAGGATAGATACCTGCCGGTCTATTCTGTCGACAACTCACCGTGTAGGTACACTTAGGTGGAGGGAACGACAAGTTAGCTGTCATCCATATTGTTTGTATGGTTTGACAACTCACTTCGTCATCACTTCACCTAAGTTTTCATTTCGACCTATTTACAGAATCGAACTGCAGTAAACACAATATGCCGA
Source organism: Ceramica pisi (assembly GCA_963859965.1). NCBI lineage: Eukaryota > Metazoa > Arthropoda > Insecta > Lepidoptera > Noctuidae > Ceramica > Ceramica pisi. Next base: position 34,794,919 of record OY982527.1, on the reverse strand, counting down.
AGATACGCGACCGTAGTTCGGCATGATTACGCCCGCAATGCTATTTGAATTACTGGCGACACATTTTGTCCGTTCGGTCGGGCGTAAGTTCGGCGGCAACATATTCTGTACACAGCACACACAATACGCGACCGAAGTTCAGTTCGATTGCCGACGAATATCCGGGGCGGGGAGCAGCGGGTGGCCTACATACAAACTTACAAACAAATGTTACCTCTTTATAATATTAGTATTATTATTTCATTTATTTATTCTTTGTACATATTTTCTACATTTTTAAATATTTGTATAAAACTAATAAAAACAATATTTAAAAATATAAAAAATAGTAGCCCACCGGCATCGGGACCAGGGTCCAAGCTAACGGTGGTCAGTCGACATGTCGACAACCTCGCGAGCCAAGTCAAGATACTTACTTTGTTTCTCTTTCTCAGACTTCACGAGGTTCTCGTCATGAGGGACTGCTATATCAACAATCATTGCGCGACGCTCTAGTCGGTCTATCACCACTATGTCAGGCTTATTGGCAACAATAGTCCTGTCAGTGATGATAGACCGATCCCAGTACAACGTGCAATTGCCATTTTCGAGAACTGGGTCGGGCACATACCTATAGTACGGTACTTCCGATTCCACAAGATTGTACTTCAACGCAAGTTGCTGGTGGATGATCCTGGCTACAAGGTTGTGCCTGTGCAAATAGTCTCCGTTAGCCAGACTAGAACAACCGGAAATAATGTGGCGGATGGATTCCCCGGGTCGGTGACATGCCCGACATATGTCAACCGTACCGTCCTTCACAATGTATTTCCGGTAGTTGTTCGTCATCATAACTTCGTCCATGATCGCACAGACAAAACCTTCGGTTTCCCCAAAGAGGTCACCAAAACGCAGCCAGGCTACGGACGCTAAAAAGTCTACATCGGGCCCATGTAGGACCCGATAAAAGCGTCCGTGAAGCTCCTTGCTCTGCCATACTTCCCTGCGGTCGTTAGTATCTAATACCACAGGTTTTCGCCAGTTCTCATTAGCCAAGGAGAGCGCGGTAAGGCCTTTGTCCACCGCTACCACATCTCGATGCATACCCACGTCGGCCTCTAGGAAGTATTCCCTAAGGCTGCATACCTCGCGGTTGTGCAGGGTCTTAGCATTTAAGAAGCCCCGACCCCCGCACTTCCGCGGGATATACAGCCTCATCACCGATGACCGTGGGTGATGCATCCGATTTGCGGTAAGCAGTGAGCGTACCCTTCTATCCAGGGCGTCAAGTTCTGTCTGAGTCCATTTGAGTAGGTATGCCGAAAGAGTACATCAACACCGGCATGACCCAACCGTTGAAGGCACGCACCTTGTTTCCGCCTGATAAAAGACTGTTAAGTACTTTATTCAGGCGGCCAAAGCAGCGCTCCTTCAACGATTGTTTCATATCAGCAGCATCGATGCCTATCGCTTCCGACATACCCAAATACTTGTAAGTTTCGGTTGAGGAGAGGGACCTTAGGTGTATGGAACCCGAGAGTTGTGTTCCCACGGATTCCATAATTTCCCCTCGCTTTACATGCATGACCGCACATTTATCCACACCAAATTCCATCCTGATGGCGCTACTGAAGTTTTCTGTTACCTTCAGTATCTTCATCAGTTGCAAGTTGTTAGGAGCAAATAGTTTCAAGTCATCCATGTAAAGGAGGTGCGATATGACCTGACCACCTCTTCTCAACCGGAAGCCTTGCCCCGAACCCTCCAGCAATGAGAGGGTTGAGGGCAAGACAAAACCACAGTGGACTCAGACTGTCGCCCTGAAATATGCCACGCTCGATCCTTATCGGGTCGTTATTCACCTGGGTCTGTCGACACCCTGGATAGTGAAGGACCGTCCTCCACTGCCCCATACACGACATCAGGAAGGTGCGTAGAACTGCATTAACTTTATGCTCCAGCACCCTCATGAGCCATGTATGTGGCACTGAGTCATAGGCCTTCTTATAATCTATCCAGCATGTCGACAGATCCCTTCGGGAACGACGAACCTGTTGGCTAATGGCAATGTCAATGAGGAGCAGCTCCTTAGTACCGCGGGACCCGTTCCTACATACATTTTGAGAGGCAGACATAATTGAATTACTATCGATATGATGGTTTATCTTAGCTCTCAAAATGGATGTAAGAACTTTATAGACCGTCGGTAAACACGTGATCGGTCTATAATTTTTAGGCTCCGCGGTACTACCTGATTTATGGAGCAGGTGGGTTATTCCTGTAGTTAGGAACTGGGGCAGTGACCCCGACTCTAAGGCAGACTGGAATTGAGATGCCAAGCGAGCGTGCGATCCTTGATACCATTTTATCCAAAAGTTGTGCAGCCCGTCCGGTCCTGGAGATTTCCAGTTAGGCAACGGACGGACTGCACGAGCTACATCTTGGGGGCTTATTGTAATTTCCCCCATTTCTGGTATCGCACGCGCGTTCGACCTCCCGAGTCCAATCGCCCTCGGTATGACTGACAGGCACCGACCAGATGCTGCCCCAGAATGAACACACGGCGTCATCATCCGGTAGGCGCGTATCAGTCACCTTGGTCAGGTCGCTCCCAAGCCCTATAAACCCACCTCTCATTGCTTTGGAATGTGCGATTCTGAGTGTATCGTTCCACTCGCCGCTTGTACCGACGTATACCCATACCGGTTTGCCCATGCATAGATTCTTATTTTATAGATTATTATTTTCATTATTATTTATTATAAAAAAGCATATGTATTTATTATTTTAGATTAATAATGGAAGTCTTTCTAAACAATTGAGGTACAATACCATACTAAACAATGTCTTCCTCGTACAATCTTATCCTACCCACACTAATATTATTCCTCAAATTATAGGGAAAACGTTCAACAAATGGCAACCCTCCGACACACACATAGATAAAAAGGTGGCTTCATTTTACATGCTCGCGGAGCGCCGCCGTCTTCCTTTTTTTGTTGGTCTGAGACTACACAGTAAAGTATCTACACAGCAACGGACCAAAACTCGTCGGCGGACTGGCAACTTCGCCCTGAGCCCTAAGGTTCCATGAGATACCTACAAGTAAGCCAAGCGTGTCAAGCCTGAAGCGTTTCATAGAATGTTATTACTCGGTCAATATTTATTTTGTAGGTAAGCGGTTGCGTCGCTTCCTTGATATCCTCCTCCGGTATTATATTGGAGATCTGAGGTTCAATATTAATTGTGCATGTTTACCAGAAACTAATATCGGGCTACTGACTAGGTAAATACATATAAATATAGGTAAACCTACTGTCCCTTATTAGTCACCAAAATGACCTGATACATGAGCTCTTTATATAGTCGGCTTGTGCGGAGATGCGACGCTACGAGAATAATCACGCGCTTTTTAGGGTTCCGTAGCCAAATGGCAGAAAACGGAACCCTTATAGATTCGTCATGTCTGTCTGTCCGTATGTCACAGCCACTTTTTTTCCCAAACTATAAGAACTATGCTGTTGAAACTTGGTAAGTAGAAGTATTCTGTAAACCGCATTAAGATTTTCACGCAAAAATAGAAAAAAAAAACAATACATTTGGGGGTTCCCCTTACTTAGCTGACTGAATCTCATTTTTTTTTTTCATCAAACCCATACCTTTGGGGTATCTATGGATAGGTCTTCAAAAATGATATTGACGTTTCTAATATCATTATTTTCTAAACTGAATAGTTTGCGCGAGAGACACTTCCTAAGTGGTAAAATAAGCCTGCCCAACATTAATACCAGAATGATAAAACTAAAAAAAATATATTATGATCTACATTACCTACCATGTAAACTTCCACCGGAAAATTGGTTTGAAAGAGATCTAGTAAGTAGTTTTTTTTAATCTATACTAATATTATAAAGAGGTAACATTTGTTTGTAAGTTTGTATGTAGGGGGTAATCTCAGGAACTTCTGGTCCGATTTGAAAAATGATTTCAGTATTAGATAGCCCATTTATCCAGGAAGGTTATAGGCTATATATCATCACGCTAAGACTAAAAGGAGCCGAGCAGTAATGGAAAATGTAACGCAGACGAAGTTGCGTGGGTCAGCTAGTACGTCATAAATCGTAAACCGAAACTTTTGCTTATACCTAGGTATACCTATAGGTTTGTACGGAAACCTCGGGGCGCAAGTCCAACTCGCACTTGTTTATTAAGATAGCTATTCAATTTAGGACGTTATATGTAACAGAATAAACGCAATACCTGTTAAGAGGCCATTGGACTCATCATTGCGAACAATTTAACTTTCGCTATGGGACCAACACAGAAGTCGCGACAAAGAAAATCGACGGACGCGTATACCTACTCGACAAAATGTAGGAACTGGACAACTGATTTTTTTTTTGCAATTTCGTAGTTAATCCCATTGTAAAAGTTGTTCATAACGATTAGTACAATGACTCTGTACTGCGTTTATTCTGTAACACGTTGTATAGGTAGCATTTACTATACAAAAAAGTCTGCCGTCATAAGTAGCCGTAGGTACGAGTATCTACACAAAAACGAAGTAAGTAAACGATTCCCAACATGAAAAATAATTATTGAAGGTCGATAAATCGGTACCTACTTCGTGTTGTGTAGAGATATATACCTACGACCTTTTTCTTGTGGCGACAGAAATGGGTAGGTACACATTGAGATGATGTAATTCGCAACGAGCGATTCTTCCACGTTTGGCGTCGTTCTAATACCTAATACTAAGCGATATCATCGTGCGTTTTCGCGTTCGTCATTATTTCAGCCTGGGCCTGAAAAAATCTAATTAGTCCGTCAGTTAGATTATCAAAAAATTATATTTGACCCGTGTTTTTTCTTTTATTACGGCAACCAAAATTGGCGAAATTACGACGCTTTTAAAATTCTCAATACCTACGTCACACCTTCGCATAATACTGAGTCGTAACGTCACGAGCTTCCACTCCCGAGTTTGAACCGTTTTATCTTTGATTTACAAAAACAAAAAATACGTGTCCATTATTTTTCAATATTCTAACTGACGGACTAAATAGTTTTGCAATTTGTGGATGATGGAATCTAGCCTATTGCCGTCCACTACTGAACGTAAGCCTCCCTAAAAGAGCGCCAACCATCCCGGTCTTGAGCAGTCCGCATCCATCCGCTGCAAGCCACCTCTATAAATCATCAATCCATCGTGCCGCAGGGCGTCCCACACTACGTTTGCCCATACGCGGTCATCATCTGCCTAGCCTTTTCCCAACTATATTGGGGTCGGCTTCCAGTCAAACCGGATTTAGCTGAAAACCAATATTTTACGTGGAGTGGCTGCCTGCCAGACCTCCACAACCCATTAACTGGGTAGCACGGTTCTCCTTGGCAAGACTGGTGTCAGATTTTCTGGCTTCTGACTATCCGTAACGACTGCCAAAGATCTCCAAATGACAACCGGGACCTACAGCTTAACGTGCTTTCCGAGGCACGGAGGAAACTCGGTATGTTAAGATGGTCACCCATCCACAGACCAACCTCGGCAAGCATTGCTTAACCTCGAAGATCGACCTGTGCGGCTGTTAATATTTAGCCACGAGCTCCTCTTGCCCATACGCGGTCTGCACTCTAAAACATGTCCGCTCCATCGGCCGTCTGTCCGTCTACTGACATGGACGGCCCACTTCCACTTCAGCACCACTTTCACTGTTTCACTACAGCAGAGTCGACACGGTTTGCGCAGTGGTTGAGCGATCGGCTGTGCTGTGTGTCGCGGGATCGATTCCTGCACGGAACAAATATTTTTATGGTCTACAGAAGGTATGGTTGTTTGTGTATGTGAATTTGTATGTTTGTGAACGCACTCATAAACGAGAAATTCCTAGTGTGAGGCAAAGTTTCAAAAAAGGCATGCAGATCCTACGCGCAATGTCGGTGCCTTTAATTCTCTGGCAAATCGTTTTCGAGTAAGTTGCGTTAATTTGTATTCAAATTCATTCTCTTAATTTAGAAGTTAGGTACAGGAGAGGGGGACATATTTTACCACTTTGGAACTGTCTCTCTCGCAAACTGTACAGTTTAGAAAAAAAATATTTTAGAAACCTATTATCATTTTCGAAGACCTATCCATTGATACCCCACACGTATAATGGAGCCTTGGTGAATTTTTTTTTTTAGTTTCTGTTCTAAGTATGGGGACCCCCATTTATTGTTTTTTTTTTGTGTGAAAATCTTAATGCGGTTCTCAGAATACCTTCATCTACTTACCAAGTTTCAACAGCATAGTTCTTATAGTTTTGGAGAAAAGTGGCTGTGACATACGGACGGACAGATAGACAGACATGACGAATCTATAAGGGTTCCGTTTTTGCCATTTGGCTACGGAACCCGAAAACAGGGTAAAAGTACTTACGCGGGCAAAAGCCACGAAAAAAAAAAGAAACAAAAATAAACAAAGCAAACAAAAAACAAAAATGGAAAAAGTGAAAAAAAAAAACGAGTGGCCCCACCGGCCACGGCCACCGGTCCACGAATAAATGGCTAACTATAATAGAGTTAACGGGATTATACATCGATTGCAATTTTAGGTGGAGTTGGCATATTTTTCCATTTTTGTCAATGGCATCGATTTATGACATGGGTTGCACATTAAAATCATTTGTTCATTAGGTATAATTTAATGTCAATAATCTTACCTAATAACTCATTTTTTTTTGTGAAAATTACTTTTTCTTACTCTTCCACCGTTATTATAGGTACTCATTATATAATTGGCAGATCGAAAACCTTTCAACTAATAGGCTAGATTCCATCATCCACAAATTGCAAAACTATTTAGTCCGTCAGTTACGAGTCCCGTACGGTATATCGAATTACCCTTGAACGATATAACTGTCTACAGTAGTGCGATTCACTAAGGCAGAACATCTTTACAACCAAGAAATCATCGTTGAAACATCTGATAAATATATGCCACATCAGATGTTTCAACGATGATTTCTTGGTTGTAAAGATGTTCTGCCTTAGTGAATCGCACTACTGAAAGCATGGTTCACCAACGAACGGTAATACGAAAAAACTAGTAGTCGATACCATTATTTTGCGACAGCACGTTTCGCCGAATAACGCTACATACTTAGAATGAATGGTTAGCCGATACTAAGATTTGCCGATGTCATGGTTCGCCGGAACACGCTTGAACTAAATAACCCTTAATCGATAGCACCTTTTCTTACACCACCGATCCAAAATAATTATCTTTAGTTTCTCGGGATTAGGCGAACAATGCCACATTCGCAAAATGACATATTGATGCAAAATGACACATTCGCGAAATGTCTGGACGAGTCCCGTACGGTATCGTACGGGACTCGTCCAGACATTTCGTCATTTCGTATTTTTTGTTTTTTGTAAATCAATGAATATTGACAAAGATAAAAAGCATCAAAATACGCGAGTGGGGGCTCGTGACGTCACGACTCACTAAAAATAATGCGAAGGTGTGACGTATTGAGTATTTTAAAAGCATCGTAACTTCGTCAATTTTGGGTCCCGTAACAAAAGAAAAAACACCGATACTTTTTTTACAACACATTTAATAAGGTAGGTACTATCATAATATAATAAGAACTTAAATTAATATTTATTTGGCTTTCAGGAGTTGCAAAGAATTGGTTGGGAATAGTGGGAGGTATTGCATAAAAAAAAACAACATTATGTATTTATTTTCTTTAATAACAACTTTTGGTTATTTGTCTTATGAAATAAGTAGGTACTTAATTTATCTAAAATTTTGGTAGGTAAGCCTATTTTAATACCCTTTTATTCGCCCGACTGAAACATCAGTTACATGATTTTAAAGAAGCTCAGTACCACCTTGTAATACCTACACTGGTGTTCAAAGTATTCCCGCACGGAGTAAATATTTGTATGGCCTACAGACAGTAAGTTGTTTCGGGTCTGGCTATTTCTGTATTTAAGTTTAAGGCACTTGACTCACCACCGACGAAGAAGCGATTAGCTATCGACTATTTTCTCACATAAGAAACGAATAAAAGCTATAGATCCCGAGTGAGCAAAAGAGACACATACCTACCTATATTAATTATAGTCGATAGCAGGCTGTTTTCACTGCCGGCGAGAACTCTCTTACCTCTAAATTGGTCGCAGTGACAAGAGCTATCAAAGATAATACTCGCTCGGCGATGCTCGCTTGGCGGTCTGAACTCACGCCAAAAGACCAACTAGCGTGGCAGGGGGTTTTTTCTACCTTTGTATCGTAAGAGCAATCGCCCGTCGCACAAAAGCACTCGGTTATAGCCGAACGACAAAACTATCGGTACCTAGTCGCTTCTCGCTACTCACTAACTCGTATGAACCTAGTTCCTAGCTTTATTCGCTTCTCGCTGTTTTTCGGCGGAGAGACATGTGCCTACATGTCTGTAAACGCACCCAACGATACATAAAGTAGCAAAAGTTCAAGCAAAGAGAAATGCGAATCGCCAGGCTGCCTTGCACTATATACAGTGGAGCGCCTGGGGGTTTTCACCTCAAACTTTTGTTACGTATTACGTTCCAAATTTTCTGCCTGTAAACCATGACAGAAAGTTTAATTTTCGAGCTCATTATCGTTATGAGCTACACTGACTACCATGACAATACACCGATACCGAGAAATTATTAACATTAACTGCTTGAATTATGAAAGCAATGGACAAGCGGACACTGACGAAAATGCGATTTACCTACGGCCAAGAATTACAGTTTAAAAGCCTGTTTATAAGCAGATTTCATAAAAACAATCGAATGCATTACGCCATTAAAATAAAAATGGCAAAAAGACAGTTCGAACTTTGCAATTTTTTCCATCGAGGAAATTTCTTCGCATCGTGTATTCCTTTTGCATTTCTATAGATCAAAATTCAAAATTCAAATTCGCCGTTCTCGAGTTTGAGCTAGACTAACGAACAGCATTTCATTTTTATATATAAGAGGATATAAAATCTCTTTGTACTTTGATGCAGTTGCTTTGAACACCACTGTATATTCCGGCAAATTGATGTAAAGTGACCATTAATTCAAACGGTCACCAAAACTACGCTGACGTGTTTCATTTTTAAAATGTATATGACATATTTCATTTTTATATAGTTACTACCTACGTAAACACATTTCTAAATTAAACCCTAAAAAAACGAATAAAAAAGACGACTTATAACGACTTCCAAAAAAGAGGAGGTTCCCAATTCGGTGGGTATATTTTTTATGTGTGTACATCGATTACTCTTAGGACGCGGCATGCTTGCCATTTGGTCCCGTAAAAATTTCATTCAGTTTGGCTGAGAAGTTAGTAAGTATTTTATGAACATTTTTTTATATTTAATTCTGCATAGACGAAGAAGTCGTCCAAGTATTGCCACTTAGAATTGAAACTTAAAAATCTTTTTCATACTAAGTGTATTGTTTGGAAGTCGTTTATATTCTTTTGTAAAAAAGTATTCAACTCGATGAATTCTAATTATGTATTAATAACGTTATCAACTCGAATTTGTTCATTTAAATCATTATTTTTTTATACTTCTTTTGCGAGTTTTTTCTCCCATATGCATTCGTAAATGTTTTTGCATATTACTCTTATCACTAAAACAAAACTGACATATTTCACATTTATAAGGCCTTTCACCCGTGTGTAGACGAACATGTCTCGTTAATTGACCTTTTTCAGTAAAACTACGCGCGCATATTTCACATTGGTAAGGTTTTTCATTTGTGTGCACTCGCATATGATTTCTTAAATTACCCCCTACTTTAAAACATTTTTGACATACTTCACATTTAAAAGGTTTTTCACCCGTGTGTATTCGAATATGAGTCACTAAATCATGCTTAAATCTAAAACTATGCTGACAATGGTCACATATGTAAGTTTTTAAATCTCCATGTGCGCGATAATGTCTCATCAAATTGCTTTTACAACTGAAACTACTTTGACATGTTTCACATTTGTAAGGTTTCTCTCCAGTGTGTACACGAATATGATCTTTTAAAGTATTTCTTCGTAGAAAACTACGCTCACATATGTCACACTTGTGACGTTTTTTGCTCATGTGTACTTGAATATGTTTTTTAAAAGTATCGAAAGTACTGAATCTATGGCGACATTCATCACATTGAAACGGTTTTTCTTTATTATTTAATATGTCATGTTTAAGACTATTACTGGGCATGGTTTTAGTCGAAGATTTTTTGAGTTCAGGTTTGCACGTACGATTTTGAGCTTTCCGGATAACTTTCGAGTCTCCTTGTTCAGTTTCCTTTTGCGATGTAAATGCATGTTCTGGTTCCCGTCTTCGTTTCTTCAGTTTCGGTTTCTTCGCGCCGGACGCCCCTGTGATTACAAATTTGGTTAGTTAAAAAAAATATAATGGAGAAGAAGAGGAACGTCGATCAGACATGCAAAAGTGCACGATCTTCGATACAATTTAAGGCCTCCTCACTTTCTCAGGGCTCGTAGCCAATACTCCTACAGTCATCATCATCTGCCTAGCCTTTTTGAAACTAAATTGGGGTCGGCTTCCAGTCAAACCGGATTCAGCTGAATATCAGTATTTTACTTGGAGCGGCTGCCTACCAGCCCTCCACAACCCATTAACTGGGTACACGGTACTCCTTGGCAAGACTGTTGTCAGATTTTCTTGCTTCTGACTATCCGTAAAAACTGCCAAGATCTCCAAATGACCAACAGCTTAACGTAGGTACTGTCCGAGGTACGGGGGAAACTCTGTATGTTAAGATGGTCACCCATTCACAGACCAACCTCGGCAAGTGTTGCTTAACCTTCAAGATTGACGAGTGCGGATGTTATTATTTAGTCACGAGATCCCCTACTTCTCCTAAAGTATAACTTTATCATTCATTAACTTAAGTTAAACCCTTGGATAGGTAAGGATTATTTAATTTTACGAAATTAAGTATTTTTAATTTGATTATGCATTATCTGAAAATCTATACATATCATAAATAGTATAAAACAAAGTCGCTTTCTCTGTCCCTATATCCCTATGTATGCTTAAATATTTAAAACTACGCAACGGATTTTGATGCGGTTTTTAATAGATAGAGTGATTGAAGAGGAAGGTTTATATGTATGTATAACTAGCTGACCCACGCAACATCGTTTGCGTCACATTTTCCATTAATGCTGCAAACCTCACGGAGCCCGAGACCTTTCCAACGAATGCAAAACCGTAGAAATCGGTTCGTGCGTTCTGGAGTTATAGCGTCAGGAAGGAAAACCCGACTTATTTTATATTATAGATAACATGTATTTAGTATCAGCATTGCACCCGTGCGAAGCCGGGGCGGGTCGCTAGTCTATATACTAATATTGTTTGTTCGTTTGATTGGTTGAACGCGCTAATCTCAGGAACTACTGGTCCGATTTGAAAATTATTTCAGTGCTAGATAGCCCATTTATCGAGGAAGGCTATAGGCCATATATCATCACGCTAAGACCAATAGGAGCGGAGCAGTAATGAAAAATGTTACGCAGACGACGCTGCACGGGCCAGGTACCTAGTGTATAATAAAACAGTAGAGACCGTGATTTCTGTACATTAAACAAAAATCGAGGAGGGGCGACCAAAAAAGAGCACAAAAGAACACAAAAAGAGGAATTTTTTGTCTGCTGTTTGTTAACGCTAACCTCCGAAAATGCTGAACAGAATTTGCTGATGTTTTCAAAGTTAGATAAAGCTTATTTCTGAGCAACATTTAAAGCCAACCAACCAATGAAATTGATCGCGATCAAGTGCGTTAAAGAGCTGTCAGTGTCAATATTCTACAGAAAAAAATGAAACTGACAGCTTGATAATGTGGTTCATATGTTGATCGCGTTCAGTTACATTGATGAAAATATCTGCCAAAAAGTTATGAACATTTTTAAAATTATGTATAACGTTTTACGACAAGTTTTGTTTAACTTTCAATTATTCGGTCAGTTTAGCATAAAACTAGCCTTTAAAAACATACCCTTCAAAAATTATAATCATCACGCTATATCTTCGGGGAGCTAAGCAGTCCAAAACCATAACATAATATTATACTCGTAACTTCGGTTATTTAAACCAAACGTCAACTGAATTCATAGACCGGGCGGAACAATGATTGCTTTCAGAATGATTCGGCGTAAGTTCAAACCCCAGTTATCGCAACTCTTAAATTGGAGTAGAACTCTCTGCCTGCGTCTGTGTTTCCGAACGCTTGCAACTCTAATCTTTTCAAAGTCAAGTCAAAAGTCAAAGTCAAAAGTCATTTATTAAATTAGGCTGAGTGCCAGCAGTTTTTGAACGTCAACGTTTACAAGAAGAAAGTCCCCAAAAACGCCCGTTCGTCACCACTTCCTAGTGTTTTAGCTGGGAAGAAGAAGTGGCCAACAAACAAAACCAGCAACACATCTGTCTGTTGCGTTAGAAGAACTTGTATTTATACAATAGTTTGCAAAGTATTATTACAAAGAAACATAATAAAACCATGGGTAACACATACAACCTAAAAACTTAAATCATTCGACACTTGTAAGCTAGCACACGAGCAAAGTTAGAGTGAACAGGCTCCTTCTGGGTAAAGCGGTTATTACACTACACAATCTATCGGGCGATAACTAGGGCGCCCTGTCCCTGCGGCAGGTTGCCGATTATTACACTACACAATCTATCGTGCCTTAACTGCAGTGGCGGCGTAAAGTGGGGGCGAAGGAGGCTGGTCCGCCCCGGGTGCCTAGCACCAAGGTGACAACGACAACTCACTCGTACATCCAAAGAAGGCGTAGTATAGGTCCAAGGAAGGCGTACATTATTTTTTTTATCAAATTCATTAGACAGATATCAAAGTCGCGTCTATAAAAAAAAATAAAGTGGCTTTTTTGACGTGCCTATAATTTGTTTCCAACTTCAGACATCAATTAACTACCTACTCTTGTGACTACTTGCATACAAATATTATACCTAGTTTAAAATGCATCGCAACTATAATTTCACATTTTTTTTTTGGAGTACCTATAATTTCTAATTCCCTAAAATAATAAAGTCATGTTGCGCTTAAACCGCGCAAGACAGGGAAATCAATTTTGATAATTTGATCGAATATTTTAGTACCTAAAATAATCAATTGAAAATATCTGAATACAAATCTGCCCAAGGTGCCAATCTACCCAATGCCGCCACTGCGGCAGTGACCTGCCTCCATGTCTCTTACTTACACTAGGTGATAGACAGAGCAGGGAGATCGGAGCCACCCGATCGCCCGATGGCAGTGTCCTTACACCCGATTTCTTATTACACTAGTCTCGCCCTAGTTATCGGGCCCGATAGATTGGGTAGTGTAATAACCGCTTAAGCTCGCTCCATCGTAAACTTTGTCTCTGTCATCTCTGACCTTGACCAGAGTCAAGAGCAAACCCATCTCAAATAAAAAAAAACCGGCCAAGTGCGAATCGGACTCGCGTACCGAGGGTTCCGTACAAACTAGCAGGTATTATATTATAAGCAAAAAGTTGCGATTTACGATGTATGACGTAATTAAAAAAAACTACTTACTAGGTCTCGTTCTAACCAATTTTCGCTGTTAGTTTACATGGTAATGTACATCATTTATTTCTTTTAGTTTTATCATTCTCTTTTTTTTTACCACTTTGGAAGTGTCTCTCGCGCAAACTATTCAGTGTTACCTATCCATAGATACCCCACGTATGGGTTCGATGAAAAATATATATTATTAATTATATATTATATTATAATAGACAGGCCAATTTACTCAAACCCTCGGAACGGTGAGGTCGCTCCGCAAATCTTGTGGAGCACCCATTAGGCTTCTGTGCATTTGGGCGGAGCTAGGCTGGCTAACTTAGCCAGAACACTTACGCGCAATGGACCGAATGGGAGTCTAAGTGCGATGGATAATGCAGTAGATATCTATTCTACTCTGCTCTATCCATTGCGTGGGATAGACTTATTACCCATGGCCAACTTTATGCAGCTGTTTCGCGTGTTAACAACCCTAGCAACTTTCTTCGACATGGTGTATTGAAGTTTCTCGTTACGAAAAATTACTAAGGCTGGACTGCAACAGAAGAGATGTAAAAGCAATGCTAGATATTGACTGTTTGTATAATACATATATCTTATCTTAGCGATCCTACATGCGACATAATATTTTAACTTTTTGACGACGACGAACGACAAACGAAGTCGCGGGTAACATCTAGTTTTTACAGTATAGGTATAGAGGGATTATCGAAATAACTTATATTGATATAATATTTCTAATCGGGGAAGTATTAATTAAACTCGGTTGGAAACGTAGGTCGGTAATATCTAATTATTGTCTACGGTTAACATCCGGAAAGTCAAGAGCAGCTAAATTCTGTTTGACAGTTGGATTATCAACTAACTGTCATGTTGCTGTCATTTACCCGACTGCCTCAGAAGGAGGTAGTAATGTTTTTCGAGGGTATACATAAAGTATATACATAGTTGTCTTTGAAATCTTTAATCGAACCACGAAAATTGTTCGTAAGTCATAATCGGAGGTTGCCATGATGGCTGGCCGCGAGCGGTTTCCGTCGATCTCCAAGTAGAGTTGTAAATTCAAATCACATTATTGACCTCCGGGCAATAATAATCTACTGAATTTAACTATAGCCGGGCAATAATGACATACTTTAGGTTGAGTTTGCGTGACATAAAATCTGACGTTTTCATGCAAGTGGTGCAAAATTATTTAAGTATGACCTGTTCCAGGATATAGTCTACAGTACACAAGTTTCATCGAAATCCTAATGACGTAAAGAGGTAACAAACAGACAGATATACTATGGAAGTACGAGTTTGTGTTCTTAGTGCGGGTTGTTTCACGTTCACTTAACGCATGCGTAAACGTTTAAAATGGTGCTAACCATCGATCAAAAAATTGGGTTGTTTCACAAAATGTCAGCATTAACGCACGTAAAATATAACGTTTACGTTAAAAGATGGTCTGAGCACTGGTTAACGTTAGTTTAGTTGCGTCAAATAGAACAATATTGTGAAATTTCTTTTTAATTCCTCAATACCATTTCTTCTGATGACACAATAAGTGATGGAATGCAAAAAAAGCTATTTAGGTAGAACCCGAGTCAATAACTTAGCTGTTGGGATGGGCAGGAATTTATACCAGAATGTTTTGAAACAACGCTTCTTATCAAACGAACGTTAAAGATCTTCCGTAATTGTTACTTTTTGACGTATCTACGTATGTTACGTTGACCAACTGTTTGATACAACCCGCCCTTAGGATGCTAAACGTGACTTTTCTTACTAATACTTACTTGTGTCCTCAGCGTGTCTTGTCTCCTGAGACACTTCTTGTTCTTTTTTTATATCCAAATTTAATAGTATCAATGGTGTATCATCATCTGAACCGGACTCACAGAGATGTGGTGGTATATTTTCTGCTTTAAGCTGCAACCGTGAATCTTCTAGAACTGGATTATTTTCAAGGTGTACTATGTCTTGAAATTCGTGTTCAGACTCTGGGAAGAGACAAAAACAGTCAGTTTGACATCAACAGCCTTGAGGGAGCCAACAGCCTTTTTTATGCGTAGTTAACTCAACCAACACCATCTTCGTAGCCTTTTAGCTTACTAACAGTAGTTTACGTCAAACGTCGCCAGCACCTAAATGACCCCACATGAATTACAGTTAAGGAACATAAAACAAACAAAAAAAAACACAAATGTGTAAAAATATAGTTTATTTCCTAGTCCAATCCTTGCAGTCTACGGAAGTGCAGTGCTATTTATTCCCAAAAAAAACTGCTTTTTCTTACATTTTCCCGAGTTGTCGAGTTATTTGCACATGTATGGGGCACATTTATGTGGACAAAAAGTTATTTACTATCGCGATTCCAGTGTTGGTCTAATTTTAATAGTTGTTAACATTATTATGAGTTTACCTCTTTTCTGGTAGGTATTGTTTTTTCTGTTACACGTTGTATATTACTCATACACGGTGTCATTTTACTCACCTTATATTCATAATAAAAAAATCTATACTATCTATACTAATATTATAAAGCAGAAGAGTTTGTTTGTTTGTTTGTTTGTTTGTTTGTTTGGTTGAACGCGCTAATCTCAGGAACTACTGGTCCGATTTGAAAAATTCTTTCAGTGTTAGATAGCCCATTTATCGAGGAAGGCTATAGGCTATGCACGCTTAGACAAATAGGAGCGGAGCATTCATGGAAAATATGACGTAGACGAAGTTGCGCGGGTCACAAACAAACTCTTCTGCTTTATAATATGAGTATAGATTCTAAACCCCTAAAATTCTCAATCGAGATTGCTCGATTATGATTAAAAGAATTTGATTCAAGGTCCTAATTCGTCTCCGAAACAGCGACGAGAGGCTAAAGCCCGGTTTCCACCGCGAGCGGAACGGATTAATGACTCCGTTATATAATATTCAGAACAAAAATTTAATATTCAGAACAATTTCAGTCACGAATAAATGTTGAACTGACTTTAATTAGATGAAAAGATTTCATGATACTTCAGGTGGTGGATGATAAAGAGCATTTGCAAGTATGCAGTTTGCGCTAACGAAGTCATTAATGGGTCCGTTCCGCTCGCAGTGGAAACCGGGCTTACAGCTTACAGTTCGTCGACGACCACAGCCACGCTAGTGAATACAGTTTGAATCAGCGCTACACGCTCGGTCGATCTCAAGGCTGGCTCGTCGACAAGCTCGTCGCAGCTTACAGCCATGAAATTGCATTTTAGAGCATTGCAGGACCGAGCACAGTCCGAGCCTTGTGTTCGAAGAACGGCACGGAATGGAACGGTGACGTTGTTTTGATACGTAAACATGATTAACAGGATGTTTCATAATGTAAAGGTACTACAAAAAATAAGATTAGGTAGATGAATCATTTCTTTTTTGTAGTACATAGGTACTATTATCTTAATTAATTATATCTTTTTTTTTTTTTTTTACCATTTATGTACACACATTTAACAAGAACAAGAGAAGAAGGAAACAGAAAAATAGGTACAAAGGTGATGCTTATTTCTAAAGAAATCTCTTCCAGCATACCTGCGAAAGGAGAGTATATAAAAAGAGGTGTGCGTTCGCCCAGCGGAATGTTGTTGAATTAAAAGATTTTAATTATGCAGATATTTAGTGTATGACGTCGTATAATTGTGTGTGGTATAAAAAAATTTGTGCACGCAGCCATTGTGGAGAAATTCACCAAAAACTGATTCCGCTGGGCGAACGTTGTCCTGGCGGAACTTTTTTTAATCCATAGATTTTAGAAGAAAAGAGATGTGTCCAAAAATTAGTGTGTATTTGTGTGTAATTGTGTATGTATGAATAAAATTAGTGCATGCATAAACTTCGGAGAAATTCAAGTTTCCGATACGCGAACGTTTGGCCATTACCTACCTAGTTTTCATATAAAGCGCTTACATAGAGAGCTGTAGATTTTTACATAAGTTGTTTTGAATTTGTTTATATTTGTTTAAAAAATAGATTTAGAAAAAATCGTAGGGCTTAAAAGATAAAAATATAAACGTAAAATACGCTTATTAGGTCTTAGTTCTTAAAGTATGCACTTTGGGGTCTAGATTTTCACGTTTATACAAACCTTGTAAGTGTCTGCAACATGTTGCCAAGTATCAATGATGTTCCGTTAGTAATTAAAGAGTTATAGGACAATTTACCATGAATTGATCACTGTTTACAAAGCAGTCAAATATCACGCCGTTCTAAAGGAATTGCATGGTAAAATGTATGCCAATAATTAGTGTATTCATTCAACTATTCACATGCAAAATTTCATGTCATTATATTCAGTAATTAAAGAAAAACAATTAATACTGACGAAGCATCGAAAACCTACATAACCCGACCAAGTTCGGATGGCTACAAAAAAGCGGCCTCGCCATATATCTTAGAAACGTTCTTAACCTTGCAATATAGTATTTATTAATATGGTACAGTTACGTACACAAGCGTTAGGAAAAAATAAAACAATTGCATTTCTTGAATGAAAATTATTTTTTAATAATAACGCCACTATCTACGATAAAAATAAATCTTCAATTAACAAGTACTTCTCTATTTAAATATTCGAGTAAAAAATATTTTTAATTACATATAATACTTAATTATGTAAGTAGGTAATTATGATAACGTTAACAAACGCTTGCAACGACAGCAATAGACTTAAATGTGTTTTAACTAAAATAGGTTTAATAAACGATTATGAATATAAGGGTAAGTATAATATTTCGAGCTTCAATAAAAATTAAAATCACATCACATAACTAAACTATTCAGTTGTTTAGATTTGATCAACATTAAAAAAGTGCTTATAAACTAAAACATTGGTATAAAAAAGGTATTTTCAAGAAAATATTCTTAAATGAGTAGCAAATACAGTAAATAACCTCAACATACATAAGTCACTACCAGTACAACGGTATACATCAATTAAAAAATCGATTCAAGAAGTAGTTTTTTTTAAGTTATTAGATTGTTTGATCCACTAAAGTTGCAAAGGGGAACGCTCGTGCATGCCTAGTCCATTGGTTTAATAGTGTAATAAGCTACAATATGATAAATATTTACCTAAACAGTAGTAGGTACTTACATGTGGTAATTATTTAATTTCTCTAAGGGTATACTTAGTTAGAATCCTGATCCGTGAACTTTCTGTCATAGTCAAATACATTTAAAAAGTAGGTGTACAAAAATAAATGACATTATTATATCGAAACAACAATTGTGTTATCACCTATACCAATTCAATACCGATATTATACTGTAAATTTTGGGATGTTACCTAAATATATTGCACGGCCGCTTTTTTGTAGCTATTGGAACTTGGTCGGGTTATGTAGGTTTTCGATGCTTCGTCAGTATTATAATTGTTTTTCTTTAATTACTGAATTTAATGACATGAAATTTTGCATGTGAATAGTTGAATGAATACACTAATTATTGGCATACATTTTACCATGCAATTCCTTTAGAACGGCGTGATATTTGACTGCTTTGTAAACAGTGATCAATTCATGGTAAATTGTCCTATAACTCTTTAATTACTAACGGAACATCATTGATACTTGGCAACATGTTGCAGACACTTACAAGGTTTGTATAAACGTGAAAATCTAGACCCCAAAGTGCATACTTTAAGAACTAAGACCTAATAAGCGTATTTTACGTTTATATTTTTATCTTTTATGCCCTACGATTTTTTCTAAATCTATTTTTTAAACAAATATAAACAAATTCAAAACAACTAATGTAAAAATCTACAGCTCTCTATGTAAGCGCTTTATATGAAAACTAGGTAATGGCCAAACGTTCGCGTAGCGGAAACTTGAATTTCTCCGAAGTTTATGCATGCACTAATTTTATTCATACATACACAATTACACACAAATACACACTAATTTTTGGACACATCTCTTTTCTTCTAAAGTCTATGGATTAAAAAAAGTTCCGCCAGGACAACGTTCGCCCAGCGGAATCAGTTTTTGGTGAATTTCTCCACAATGGCTGCGTGCACAAATTTTTTTATACCATACACAATTATACGACGTCATACACTAAATATCTGCATAATTAAAATCTTTAAATTCAACAACATTCCGCTGGGCGAACGCACACTAAAAAGAGATGTAGACATTGTGTGCAAAAGTTTTAAAAAGCTAAAATGAAAATAGTAAATTTTAAATATTAGGTACGTACAATACATAAATAACCAACTAATATACATATTTTTTTTTTTAATAATAGGGAACATGCACGTGATTTTTTTATTTGCAAAATGATATAATGAGTCTTTGGTAGCTCGTTGCATGACGTCGTCAGTAATTTTGGAACAAATTCGGTTTAACTTCGGTTTTTAGTAAGGCTTTTAACAAGAATGTTAAAGGGAACATGTTTCTTCCCCCTCTTAGTATTTTTCCCCCAAAGTATCTAGTGTATGTGACGCCCGTTACATTCATCCCCGTAATGTTTTATTAGTTGAACAAAAGCTAAGTTAACAGAAGATCATTGACGAGTTTCAAGTTATTTCGTCAGACAAAATTGGTCTTGGAAAAACGACCTGGCTTTCTCACCAGATTAACACTACTGGTCAGCCAATTAGGCAAAGATTTTACCCTCTTTCGCCTGTTAAATTAAAAATAAATGAAGAGATAGATAAGATGCTTTAAATGGGTGTTATCCGGCCTTCTGTTATTATAAAAGATGGTTCTGTTCGTTTTTAAGTTGATAGCAGAAAGTTGAATAGCGTTACAATTAGGGATTCATTATCCTCTCCCTCGTATACACGATATTCTTGATAATCTTCGTGGCGCGAGATGTACACTATAACTTCCCTTGAATTTAGGAGAGCTTTTTGGCAGATTCCTCTCGCTAATAAGGAGAGTGTCTGTTGAATCTTTCAAGAAGAAAGTAATCCGATTTGTTTTATTTTCGCAAATTACTATAACTAAATACAACATAATATACAATATGTTGATGTTTGTTGTATCTACCGGATACCTAATGTTTTTGGAATCATTATAAAATGGATTTGTAAACAAGTGTGAATTACAACTATAGAGTACCGATATCGGTCCACGACACCCCTGACCAATCAGTAAGCTTTTGACCTTTTTCCCGAGATACCAAAAGACGAGAGCCACTTGGTCTCGTATTCGTAGTGCTCCCAGGATACTAGGAAGATAAAGTTTAAATTATGCTACTGTAGTTTTATATGTAGCTTAAGTTCCGTTTTTCCTATTTTATTTCTATTAACATATTGTCTAGGAGTTGTAAAGCCAACCTAGTGCCGCATCTTCTATGCAATTTGATGAGTCGCTCCTGGGCCATTTTTTCTGGTTGCAACCACAATTTTAGGTCCTTATCATGATTAAATTTAAAAACCGTGCCTAGGTTTCCTTTATTAGTTACTTAATTTTTTTTTTAATAATTATATCTCGTTTGTTTTTTGAGCAATTTTGATTCTATTCTCACTGTAAGTATTATATTTTTAGATAAATTGTATAGATAATAAATATTTTGAACATGCATATTCCCTATTGCGCCTATAGATAGTTTATGTCGGGTACATTAAGTGGGCCGCCTTTGTAAGACGACTAAAATGGCACCAAGTATAATAACATATCGTGTTTACTTAAGTAAGTAAACATCATGATATTATTTCATGATGTGTTTTCTTTTGTAGCGTCGCGTCAGCCAACAACATAGCTGTATTTTAACTTGGGACGACTGCCTGACCTCCGCAAATCAGTTAATGGGTAACACTTTACATTATACCTCGGATCTAAGTTATATTTCGCCGAACCCGTTCCATCGTCTGACTTCAAGACGTCCGGTGTTACGGCACCGGTACATGGTAGACACTCCACCCATACACATAAAACGTTTTGGAAATACTTTCATGGGGCCTACAGCTAAGCAATGGAATTCCCTACCGGAGTCATTGTTTCGTGCTAGCAACAAAGGTCTGCTGGCAGACCGCCTAAGTGCTAGGTGCTACCTCGTATCAGAAGACCTTCCAACGTTGCGGAAGGCCTCTATAAGGTGCACCGATGACCTGGTGAAGGTCGCAGGTAGCCGATGAATGCGAGACGCACAAGACCGCTCGTTGTGGCGACGGGTGGGAGAGGCCTTTCTCCAGCAGTGAACGTTTTTTGGCTGATCTGATGATGGACATCGGTTTTTTTAAGGTGGAAGCGCCAGGGTAGCCCGCGAAATTCAATTTTTTTAATTTTTTTTGCAATTTGCCGGTCAGTGTGAAGCTGTATGTTAAACAAAATACAAATCGCGGCCGTAACGCATATTTATCTAAAGAATTATACCCATTTTAATGATCAATATAACCCTCTAAATTCATACAACTCGATTGAATGACTTTTTCACAAAATAACATTCAATCGAGTTCTATGAACTCAGAAGGTTATATTTATGATTCAAATGGTTATAATCCTTTAGATAAATGCTTTTTACGATCGCGAACCGTATTCTGTTTAACATACAGCTTCACACTGACCGGCAAATTGCACAAAACATAAAAATATTTGAATTTCGCAGGCTACCCTGGAGCTTCCACCTTAAGGCAAGCAAGTTTCATCGACGACCACATGAACGCTTTCTATCAGCTGAGATTGTGGTTAAAGACGAACCTACCAATAATTATAAAAACATGATGACATACCATTTTGATGTTCGTCTTTTATCTCGGTAACGTGACCTTGTCCCTCAGAATCAGCTGGTACTTCTTTGATAATATGTCCACTTTGTGTCGGACTTTCATCAAGTATATTTATATTTACAGTCGGACTTATACTGTACCCACTATACTCTAACTGGCCTTGGTCTAGAAGAGGTTTTGCCTGTAAAAGTTCAAAAGTGCTGTTGATTATGGTCACCATGAGTATAAACTGGTTTACTCATACGAGTATGGGCAACAGGGTGTAAAGTCCCACAATCTCCACTTTGGCTACTAGCACGCTGTGACATTGTACAACACAAGTTTTCGCGCTAACGCCACGATACAGGACGCAACACATATGGAGGAAATATTATTCGCGGCTGTAAGACATATGTAAGTAGTTACAGAATTATAATTTATTTATTTATTTATTTATTTATTACAGCTTGGAGGACTTACAGCTTAAACAAACTAAAAATAATAAACAAACATAAACGACAGAAAGCCAATTACAAGTCCTCACGTATAGTGTCAGACTTAAAATTGTGAAGTGAGCATAACAATCTTTACTTCTTAATTGAGTAGTAACTAGAAACCTTTAGTTAAATAATAAAAACATTACAGAAAAATTGAGGATACAATTAAAGGACTACTTAAAAAACCTGAGGCTTATACGTCTTCTGGCCGAAGCCACGCTAGTCATAAAGGGATCCAAGTCATGCTGCTTACACATATTATTGAACTGTCTACTTGCTCGTATAATAAAACTGTTCTGTCTGTAATTTGTTGATGCTAGAGGCACACGTAATGGTGGATTATGGCGGAATTTTTTTTGCGGTACATTAAAGTGAAATTTAGATAGAAGTTCTGGGCTGTCAATATTGTTATTGAAAATTTTTAATACGTACAGAAAGTCAGCAATCTCACGTCGATCTTCGAGAGGTAATAAATGGTATTTCTTACAGAGTCGAAGATAGTCGATGGAGTGATAAGGAATTTTTTGATGAAAACAGAGATATTTAATGAAACGCCTTTGAATGTTTTCAATGCGATCGATGTACTTATGATAACGTGGGTTCCATATCTGAGACGCATACTCAAGCTGACTTCTAATAATAATCATGAAAATCATCAATACCTACAACGCTCTAAGTTCATAAAGCTCTAGGAATGACTTTTTCTGTGTTATTTTTTTTGTTCCGAGGCCTTTATGAACCTGGAGGGTTGTTTTGTTGATTTTGATGATTATAATTATACGTCTTATAGTCGCGAATAATATTTTAATCAACATACAACCTAGCACTGGCCTGCAAATTGCAAAAAACGCAAGAAATTTTAAATTTGACGGGCTGGTTGGAGCATTCACCTTAAACGCTTTCGTGATGGAAACTTTGATTTGAAGAACGAAACACGTGGAAGACCGCCCACACAGGTGAATAATAGTGAATTGAAAGAGATAGTGGAAGCCGATCCGAGCCAAACTAACCAGGAATTAGCGGCTTGGTTTAACGTTACCTTACCAACAATATTGACTCATTTGCATCAAATCAATAAAAACAATGAAAAATGGGTACCTCATGATTTGACTGATCTGCAGAAAGAAACGCGTGTTGAAACTTGTGTTGCCTTGTTGAATCGATACAGAAATGAAGGAATATTGGATCGAATTGTGAAATGTGATGAAAAGTGGATTCATTACGATAACCGTAAGCGAAAAATACAACGGCTGACCCCAGGTCAAACGCCGCAACAGTGTCCTTTAGGACACTGTTGCGGCAAAGCTTACCAAAGCTTACCAAAAAGGTAATGGTAACTATTTGGTGGTCTCAGTATGGTGTTATTCACTATAACTTTCTTCGAGCTGGTCAAGCAGTAACGGCAGATGTCTACTGTGCCGAGCTCCGAACAATGATAGCAAAACTAGCAGTAAACAGCATCGACTCATGAATCGATCTTCACCATTATTGCTCCATGATAACGCGAGACCTCATACAGCACGAGAAACTGTTTTAACTCTACAGGAACTACAATTAGAAACCCTCCGTATTCGCCAGACCTTGCTTCAACCGACTACCATTTTTTTTCAGGAGGCAGTACAAAATGCTTTCACACAGTTTGTCGAATCTAGATCACCAGAGTTCTATCGCAAAGGCATAAATGACCTTCCTATTAGATGGCAGCAATGTATAGATATTAATGGTAATTATTTTGATTAAATAAATATGATAATCAAATTATTTTTTTTTTAATTTGATTATCAATTCAAAAACGATTTTAATTTTTAACCGATTTCCCAAAAAGGAGGAGGTTCTCAATTCGGTTAAATGTTTTTTTTTTCTGTTTGTTACCTCATAACTCCGTCAATTATGAACCGATTTGAAAAATTCTTGTGTTATCTGAAAGGATATAATTGCAGATTGGTCCCATTTAAGTTTGATCAAAATCGGTTACGAATTTTGGATTTTAAATCGATATAGCTGGAATTCGTTTACTTGGATGATGGGTTTTATGTTATCCAAGTAATCGAAATTGCGTATTTAGCTTTTCTGCGATTTTGCAGTGGTGTTGTTAGGAGTGGGGTACCACTAAAAAGTGGAAAATAAAAAACTTTTTACAAAAAAATACAACCAACTTCCAAATAAAAAAAAACCCTACAAGTAAAAAATATCTTTAATTTCGGAAGTTGGTGTCAAAATACGAAGAAACTAACAAAAACTTTCATATATGTAATAGACAGAAATACAGTAAGTAGGTTGAAAAAAAATTGTGCCTGTAATTGTATTTTCAATCCTCCACAGTTCCGATTAACTTCCTACACAGTCCCCATTCTTCAAGACACGTGGAGGAGTATATCACAGCCAAAGTTAAATCCTCACCTCAAAATCCTCATTCAACATCTGAGCAAACAGACTCTCAGCTTCCAGACATTTCCTCTGGAATCGGCAGCATTGCTTTAGTTTGGAGCAGCAGAGGAAGCAAGCGAGCATCGGCCTACAGTCACCAGTAACTAACTGCAACAAAACTACTCTCAGGGCCAGTTTCACCGGTTACGGATAAAGTGTCGGTTAGCCTATTAGGAACTTATCTGGCAGATGAACTAAAACTTTTGGTTTCACAGGTGTCGGATAGCGATATCTGCCAGATTTATGAAGTATTTGAGTATTATAGTATTATTAGTGTCGGTTAGTTATCCATCAGATAACTAACCGACACTTTATCCGTAACCGGTGAAACTGGCCCTTAAACTATCTATACAAATATTGTAAAGCTGAAGAGTTTCTTTTTGGTTGAATGCGTGAATCTCAGAAATTACTGGTTCAAATAAAATAATCTTTGAGAGTTGGATTGCCCTTTTTTGAGGAAAGCTATAGGTTATCAACGTCGTGCTTCAAGGAATCGGAGCGGAGCATTCATAAAAAAATATGATGTAGATGAAGTTGCACGGGTCAGCTACAAATGTAGTAGAGTGGTATCCAAGGGATGTATCGCAAAAGAGGGAGACCGTTTAGAAGATGGGCAGTTGAGATTAAAAAGGCAGTAGGCAATACAAATATGGACAAGGACAGTGAAAGACCGGAGAAGTTGAAGAAGGCTTTTGCCAAAAGGCAAACAGACAAGGAAACGGATGAAGAATAGAATATTTTATAAATAAGTTAAAAGTAAAATGTAAGAACTAAGTTTTATAATAAGTTAACTGGTGTCTGAATAAAGGCTATTTATTTATCTATTTCATTATGAACTCTTCCAAGACATGGTCTAACGGTGAGCCTTATTTAGTTCAAATCCATTAAGTTGTGAACTCTAACACACAGACACACAGTGTTACTTTTGTGTTTATAATATTATAAGTACAGGCTTTATTCAAAAGACGGAGTCCAAAGGTTCAGGAAAGGACTTGAGACTTATGTAGGACTTCTATAAGGCCGAGATCTTGGAGGTCAGAAGAATTCATTGGAGCAGTGAAGAGGATCAAGGGTCCACATAGCCAAAACGTTATGGGAATACCTACTTTCATTGTGCATTGGGCTAAGAATTAGAATTCAAGAGTCGAGTGTTTCCTGATAGCTAAAACCTGGGGTTCTATTGGTCAAAAGTGAATAGATTACTTCTGGGCAAGCATGCTCCATCACTAACCACATCATCGCTTCCATTAGGTGAGATTGTGATCAAACAGTAGTCTACGATTAATAAAACAATACCAAATTTTGTTAACCCAGTTCTTAGTTCTATAATTCTACATACTATTTACTTACAGGAATATCAGTTAGCTTCTCATATATCTCCTGTAGGTACTTGTTAGCAACCACATACATGCGAACATTCTCCACCAAACATATCCGGCACATTGATAATTTTCTCATATTCATTTTTAAACAATGCAGAGTTTAGTTAACTGTGTGTAATTACTTCTTTGTAATCTACAAAGGTGTCTCAGAACATAAGCTTGTTATCGTGTAGGCTTTCCTGCTGAATTGAATCCCAGTAAAATGCAGAGCATCAATAAAATTCCACCTACCTATATAGTCTTTTACCAACAAATTAGGTAATTGCTGCAGAAGTGCAGACAAAACACCATATACCTAGTAATGTACTCTGTGCAAAACACGCAACAAACTATTCTATATCTATAATTGTCATTTTGTCATTGTCAAAATGTCAACAGCGAATGACTGTCAATGTTGACTGGCAAGCTTGTGGCAATACAGTTTGACAGTAGAGATGGGCGTTGAACTAACGACCAAAGTCAAAATTTGTCTCTAACTAACTCCATTTGCAAAGAGTTGATATTTCTATGGGAGCGAAGAAAACCGGTTTGTACCTATTTGTTTACGTTCGATCTAAGCCTGGTATGAAAGGAAGTTCAAATATTAAACTGTAAAACTTATTTTTCATAGGTACAGTCGCCGGGCACGTTAGGCTATCCGAAACTGTCAAATTTTCCCAATCAAATTTAAACCCAAAACTTTTAGCAATAAAGTTGAAAAACGAACAAAGAAATTTGACAGATTGTTGTAACTTGATGTGCGCCAGCACATCAAGTTACAACAATCTGTCAAAAATCTGTCTGTACCTACAAAATAAGTTTCTTTCTAAACCAGAGGTACTAAACCACATATAATAAACGTAACGAGACGCTACGCTACGCAGTACGCGACTCTACCTACAAACTATGTTGAATTGTCGAGCCGTCGCGTCGCGTGTAGACGTCGCCGCATCACTTTTTTTTTTTACTTTTTTTTTGGTTTGCTCTTGACTTTAGTCTTGGTCAGAGATGACAGAGACAAAGTCCACGATGGAGCGAGCTTACCCAGAAGGAGCCTGTTTACTCTAACTTTGAAGAGTCGCTCGTCTTATCGTTGCGTCCATCGCGTCGTCGCAAAGTTAACGGAGTTTACGTTATGAACTAGTCGACGGTCGACGACCCATCTCTATTTGACAGCATCTGTCATAACTGGGGTAAAACGCGCCCTAAATAAGGCGCAGAACCACTGCGACGCATTCTATGTATAGGCGCGCGGTGCATTTTAAGCATGATTTGAACTCGTTATTACATGCGTGGCTTGCTCGAATATGGCGCCCACATAGCTGAACGCTGTCACGCCGTAGGTACTCGCTCTGCATGAGATACCAACACACTAAACACGAATATTAAACAACGATTATGTAGGTACAAATGTATCGCATCACAGTTTTGAGATACGCCTAAAGGAACGGAAGCGTGTGTAGTGTGTACTGCAGTGAAAACGTAGACCTACGTTGTCAAACCAACGATTACACGCAGCTAAAACTAGTAAACTTTGTTGTGTGTAAACCTAGATGGAGTGAGCGTGAAGTGACCAGCCGCCAGACGATTCTGTAAACCTCTCTCCGTGAAAACTCAGGAGGAGTGAGCAAAATCCAAAAAAAAAACAAATACCTACTGTGTGTTGTTTATGTTTTTAAAATATTATTTGATTGAATGAGCGCAGTGACCCTGTCAATCCATACAAACAACATGGAATGAATGACAGCTCACTACATTTCATTCTCAACACTTCATTCGCTCGCGCTGGTCATTTAATTCTATACATTGTTTTAAACTTTCATGGTCACTAACATTAGAATAGTTACCAGTAATAGAGTAGTACTCTGTGGAATAGTTTATAACGAGATTGCTACCATGTACATTTTTTTTTTACTCCGTGATCATGGCGCTTGCAACAGTGCTGAAATATAGGAAACTCGCAAATAAAAAGGTACATGGTAGCAATCCCGTTACAAAATATTTCATTCTTTTTTATGGATTCACTGCTTGGTGACCTAGGTGATGTCAACAGCTGGTCGATTCTGTCGACATCTCACCGTGATCACTTTGGTGGAATGAACGACACGTGAGCTGTCATGCCATTTAGATTGTATGGTTTGACAACTCACTTGTTGTTCGCTTCCCTCAAGTGTTCACTTCGACAAGTTAACAGAATCGCACTGCAGCAGAATCGACCGGCTGTAAATAATATGTCGAAGTGAAAACTTAGGCGAAGTGAACGATAAATGAGCTGCCAAACCATACAAATAAAATGGAATGACAGCTCACTTGTCGTTCACTCCGGCTTAGTGTACACGGTGAGATGTCGACAGAATCGACCGGGGTTCACTTCATACTCACTCTATCTAAGTCCAAACTGTTAAAATCAGAATAGGTGCTAAAGTATCCCAGTTTATATTTGCTAGATAATCGATTGGCGGAACAGAGCTAACTAAATAATTGGAACGACGATCCGTCTGTATTACCAATTCCGCGAATAAAATACGCGTAACCCAGTTTCCACCCACGCCAGTGCCCCATTCAGGTTGTTCCACTTTCGTGTGGCTGAAAAGCGGAGGGCTGGTAACGCCATCTACCGGGCCTTCAACGACGCGGTTTTTATTAGGCACTTGTCGCATTTTGCTGTAAGACCAATGATATTTTAGTAAAATTAAATATCATTGTGTAAGACCCAAAAAAAATAAGATACAGTCTGCCATAAAAAAAAACTATATCTTACTATGATATATATTATATGAATTATTTTGCAAGTATCTTTTACATATCGATTGTATCGCTTAACTTCAAACTTAGATAAATTCAATTCTAGGTATTTCTAAGATTTTGGTATAAAGTTGTGTATTGTGTAGGTATAAATCCGCATAGCTATTGAGAAATAAACCAGACACAGTTTTTTCAAATGTAGTACGCACTGTGCGACACTGCGCGGCAGCGGAACGACGCTACACGCAACGACAAAATATTATTTATCATATTATATGAATCCACACTGAGATTGGCATTCCATCTTATCAAATGAAGGTAAATCCAACCTACTATATTATAATCCGCACGCTATCAGAATGGGATGAAACCTTGTCAAAGTAAATCAAAAACGACAGTTCTCAATAGCGTTAGCAAAAAAGTCCTGAATATATATAATACACTACATATTATAAAACAAAGTCCTCCGCCGCGTCTACCTGTCTGTCTGTCTGTTCGCGATAAACTCAAAAACTACTGCACCGATTTTCATGCTGTTTTCACCAATGGATAGAATGGATTTGTGAGCACCAATAGAATCGCTTCATTTACCTAGCCTGGCTATAGGTTAGTTAAATGAAGCGAGGGCTCGTAATTCTTTGGTGGAAACGCACCCTTATGCTGTCCTTCTACAGGCCCTAAGATATTCCTATTTTATATTTTCATGATTTCATGATCCATTTTGTGGCTATTACACTACACAATCTATCGGGTCCGATCTGCAGGGACAGTGTAGTGTAATAAGAAACAGGGAGTAAGGACCCTGCCATCGGGCGATCGGGTGGCTCTGATCTCCCTGCTCTCTATCACCTAGTGTAAGTAAGAGACAGGGAGGCAGGGCCCTGCCGCATTGGCGGCATAGGGTAGATTGGCACCCTGAGCGGATTTGTATTCAGAGATTTTCGATTGATTATTTTAGGTACTAAAATATTCGATCACATTATCAAAATCGACTTCCCTGTCTCGCGCGGTTTAAGATCAAGCGCAACATGAATTTATTAATTTTAGGAATTAGAAATTATACTCGAAAAAAAAAAGTGAAATTATAATTGCGATTCGTTTTATACTATGATATTTGTATCTATGTAAGTAGTCACGTACAAGAGTAGGTAGTTGTTAATTGATTTATCGGCGCGTCAAAAAAGTCACTTAATTTTTTTTATAGACGTTACTTTGGTATCTGTGTAATGAAACTGATAAAAAATTAATGTACGCCTTCTTTGGATGTACGAGTGAGTTGTCGTTGTCCCCTTGGTGCTAGGCAACCGTGGCGGACCAGCCTCCTCCGCCCCCACTTTACGCCGCCACTGCAGTTAGTAACCAACGTTTTCAAGCTTAAAGCGGTTATTACATTACACGATCTATCGGGCCCGATTCCCGGGTGCCCTGTCCCTGCGGCAGGGTGCCTATTATTACACTACACTAGAAATCGGGCCTGATAGATCGTGTAATGTAATAACCGCTTTAAGCTTGAAAACGTAGGTTACGAACAAACCGAGTTACATTCACATTTAAAATGGTATGTATTTAGAGTATTTCCAACGTGTGAATAAGTAGAAGTAGGTACATAGTTTTGGGGTTTAAAATAAGTAGGAATTTTCTTGAGTGACATCCTCCCGTTACTCGTATACCAACAGTTTCTTGGAACTTACACTCCTCTATTATCCTCTATGCGAGCGAACTATTTACGCGTGACCCAGTTTTAGCCCCACACCCTGTGCCAATGACCGGGAGCCCGGGCGGATGTTCTACATTAGCCATAGCGAAGCTGATACCTAGTAGCGCTGCCTAGCGACACAGTTTTGAAACCACACTTTGATATCACTGCCATCTATTGACAGCTTTCCAGGAACTGTGTTGGAACGTAGGCAGCGTTGCCAGCAACAATTTATAAAACTCCCCAATTTAGGGACAAAAAATCTACCTGACTGATACTCGAGAAATTCCTATTGCGAGGCAAATTTTTTTTTTAATCATAAAAAGTATGCCAATCCCCAATAAGTCCCCAATCAACTTCAGATTTTTGGGAAATGCCCCTCACGTTGGAAGGGCTGAACGAGGACTTCTTTAAGGGTTCTGTACCAACCAACGGAACCCTATGGCTAAGCCTCCGCTGTCCGTCCGTCCGTTCATCCATCTGTCTGTCAGCGGGTTGTATCTTAAGAACTGGTAATAGGCTGACAGTATAAACTTACTTTATAAATTTTCTTTATAGCTCGGTCCATATAATAATACCAGCTTTT
The DNA here is from genome assembly GCA_963859965.1 of Ceramica pisi. Classification (NCBI taxonomy): domain Eukaryota; kingdom Metazoa; phylum Arthropoda; class Insecta; order Lepidoptera; family Noctuidae; genus Ceramica; species Ceramica pisi. The sequence continues at coordinate 34,763,374 of OY982527.1, read as the reverse complement.
GTACGCGACTTCGTACGCGCATATTCCGTTTTTCCCGTTCCCGTAGGAATTTCGGATAAGCCGCTCTTACTGAACCCCTACGAAGTGTAAGGAAGCTACTAAGCTTTCTACGACCAGTAGTTTTTGCTGTGCCTTGATATATTAGTCACAGAATCTCAATCACATATGTCTTACAGCCGCTACTTAAAAAATTTTAAATGAGCCTATTTAAGCCTACAAAAAGAATTCAATTGATTACTTGTTGACAGTTTAATTTAAGTACACTTAATTATCAGGTTGCCACATCTATTTGGCACTGGACATGACTGAATCCTCTAATTTGGACTCTTTAGTAGATATTTAAGGCTTTGAAATAACGGCATTTTCAATTAACTTGTACTTGTTGATATTATGTTTTCACAAAATTATGTATATGGTACGTGATAAAGTAGGTAAAGCTGGAATAATGAGGGGTAAAGACTCGCCAAATATCAGATGGAGAATCATGATGATGTAAAATTGGGGCTAACAACTATTACCACATCATATTGATTTAGATTCATAATATTAGTAGGTTTTCTTTTTCTCATTTTTATAGGCATATATTTGACCACTATATCACCAGAACACACTTGCCTAGAAGTAACCTATTTACTCTTGACTTAAAGCCTTTTTGCAGAATTTTCATTTATTTCTGTAACTTCTGAAACCCACGCAGACAAGTCCAGGGAAAAGAGTGTGTGTAGAGTACTTACCTATTCATAAAAGAGTGTGTGTAGAGTACTTACCTATTCATAAAAGATTTTTTTTTTAATACTTACTTTGACGACACGGTTGGCGCAGTGGTTGAGCGATTGACTGCTGCGCAGCATTTCGCGGGTTCGATTCCCGCACGGAACAAATATTTGTATGACCTACAAGTATTTGTTCCGAGTCTGGGTGTTTTTCTATCTATAATATGTATGCATTTACAAAAAAAAAAAATTATATAAGTAGTTTATCAGCCATCTCGTTCCCATAACACAAGCATTAGGTTGCTTAGCTTGGGACTATATGGCGTTGTGTGAAATGTCCAAGGATATTATTACTTCTTCTAAGTTCATTTTAGTCACTAAGTCAGCTTCCTTCCAAAGTAAGCATTGCTTACAGGAATTGATAACACAAATGCTATTTTTTATAATCACTTTGATTGCATCTTCTAATATTATAAAAACACAGCTCGTACAGACCAGCTAATTCAGAGGGTTCAAAACGCTTGTGCTCGGTTTTGCTACAAAATTCCTCCCAGAATAACGCCACGTAACGCCTTTCCTTTACAAACACTTTTCTCTTAAAATGAAATCGAGACGCAAACTACACTTGGCCTGCCTGTTGTTCGGTGTCGTTAAATTACAAAAGCCAGACAACCTCTACAGCAAGTTAAGCAGGATAGCTAGCAGACGAGAATGTGTGAGAAGGCAATTTTCGCAGCAACTTTCATCGCAGCCCCACAGTACAGTAGCTTTCAGAGGCAGTTTCCGTAACGCAGCATCTAAAATATGGAACAATCTGCCGCCGCCTATTAGAGCAATAAACGTAGAAGACGTTTACGGCAGTATTTAATAGACGCGCAACGGAAACTAGACTTAATACACTTGAACGTCTCATTAATATGATGTCGGGCCAATTTCTGGCTATATTTAGTCCGTTTTTAATAATTTACCAATATTACACTAAAAAAACACACACACTCAAAAGTGACTTACATGTGGTTTTACATATACCTACTTTTGCTTAATAGGGAATATGCACGAAAAAATATTTAGTATCTACACATTCTACCTATCTAACAATATACAAAAGTATAATACTAACAGTGAAAATAGAATCAAAATTACTTGAAAAATAAAAGAAGATATAACTATTTTAAACAAATATATCTGTCCCTCTCACGAAAACGCTGTTTTATATGGCAGCTGTATAGGCGTCATGGAATTTGACGTCAAAGTGCATATCGGACTTCTCTTTCTAATTGTAATCTTTGAAGCTTTATAACTTCATCGCTGATGAAGGTATTAAAAAAATAATTTCATTTTTGTTTTCTAGAGCTAATAAGTATTTCATTTTGCAAATAAAAAAATCGCATGCATATTCCCTATTGGATGACATTTCTTGTTTGCGTTATTTCAATTATTTTCTTTCTTTGCCTTTTTTTTGTTATACATTATCTATCACTGGACGCGAAACTATATTATATGTATCGTTTATAGCATATTATGTATTTACCTGTATATTTAATACCCTACAAAACTGGTTGACTTAAGTACACTTCAACGTAAGGTGCAGTTGAAAACTAGCGTCAGGCAGCACCTAGTTGTCTGGCATTTTGCTGAACTGGACCTATTTGGCGCAGCCGCGGGGCACACAATGTTATTGTTATCAATACTTAGTTTCAAACCCTTTAATTGTAGATACCTACATTGTGTGAATCCGTGTGTGCCGAATAAATTAGTTTTCTTTCTAGTTTCTTTCTTTCTTTCTAGTTTTAAAAACTTCAGCTTCGTTGCCAAAAAAGTTTATCTCACCATCGGAAACATTCCTTTCTGAGGTTCTATTTGTATTACTAAAAAAATTTTCGTCCAATTGAGATTTCTCATTAGTTTTTTTAGGGTTCCGAACATCCGTTAGAAACGGAACCCTTATAGGATCACTCGGGTGTATGTCTATCCATCTGTGTACAGCCAGGTTTCTGGCTCAAAGATGGTTTAATTTTTTTTTTCATAATTTTATGATAAATATTTTTGAAGCTATTCAAGAAATTAGATCAAAAATTACCATCTCTCACCTATCTCCAAAACTGTTGAACCTAAAATTTCGAAAAAAAAAATGCAGATATAATAGATCTTTACCTGTAGATTACAGGAGGAGCTCGTGGCTAAATAATAACAGCCGCACAGGTCGATCTCAAAGGTTAAGCAACGCTTGCCGAGGTAGGTCTGTGGATGGGTAACCATCAGAACATACCGAGTTTCCTCCGTGCCTCGGAAAGCACGTTAAGCTGTTTCCCGGCTGTCATTTGGACATCGTTGGCAGTCGTTACGGATAGTCAGAGGCCAGAAAATCTGACACCAGTCTTACCAAGAAGTACCGGGTTACCCAGTTAATGGGTTGTGGAGGTCTGGTAGGCAGCCGCTCCACGTAAAATACTGGTATTCAGCTGAATCCGGTTTGACTGGAAGCCGACCCCAATATAGGTGGGAAAAGGCTAGGCAGATGATGATGACCTGTAGATTACAGGAACACCTATAAAAAGTCTTTACTGTTAAAACAAAACGTTACAAAAATGAAATTGGTTCGGAACTGAGTTCGACTTGCACTTGGCCAGTTTTTTTATTTTTTTTATTTCAAGGATGAGGCAATTTTGAATAGAATTGACATTTCCGAAAAGTTGTTTGTCTGGAGAATTTGGATTTTTCGGGAGTCAGGATATTATTATAAATGTCGGGAGAATCCAGACAAATCCCGACCATCTGGCAACCCTAGCGGTGAGACGGAGGGGATCGGACTGTTTATGTCAGACACACATGAGACAAAATATCCAGATATGGGTTGTGCGTTTTCTCGTAATGTCAAGACCGTCATACCGACTTACCACTTAGATTTGTATCCCAGGACAGGTTTGTATACACTTATTACTAAATGGAACGTATCGGTATACCTACGTGGTCAAGTCTTGAACATTTTCAAACTATCTGACAAATCGTAAGAAATTGAAAAGTAGTGAGCGATGAAGAACATATCGATTACGGCGTTCCCCAGGGGAGTATACTGGGTCCAACGTTGTTTTTAATTTACAGAAATGACCTGTGTAGTCTCAAAATATCAAATTGTGATATAACTACTTATCTACGCAGATGATACCGTTTTACTATCAATAATGCTGCGAAAGGGCATGCCGAATATGGTTTGCGAACAATTAAGAAATGGTTAACTGATAACCTACCTAACATTAAATATTGAAAAATCTAAATTCATCCGTTTTCATTTAGGTACCAAATTCTCCAGTTCCACCTGAGTGGAAATCTTATAAAACTTATTGAAACTTCATGCATGTGCCGAGCCTTGGGGCTGCGACTGTTTGTCCTTAATGCGAGTGACCAGCATCAAATACCTTGGAATAATCTTAAATGAGTAACGTCCCTTTTCTATCACGAGTTCCTTGGCGGGAAATCATAGCGTCAACATTCCTGTATAATATCGTCCTCGCGAGCGATATACGCATGACCCATTTTAGTCCTCACACCACTGCCCCAATGAACGCGATCGATTCCTGTATTACATTATACATTGTAGTCTGTGATCCCTGTTTTCCTTTAGCTATTAGCAAGTAACTAGTAGCGCTATCTAGTGTCACAGTTTCGAAACATCAGATTTAAATCCCTGCCATCTATTGGTATTTTGTAAGGAACTTGGAATGAGGGAAAATGCGTACCTCTTTGGTATTTGTCAAAATAAATAAAGTAAGATTATAATCAACGAATTAGAGTTTCTGAATCTGATATGATACGATGTTTTGTAAGATCGGTTGAGTGGCTTGAGCGTGTAAATGTTGTTTACGAACAGATTTAAAATGTGAGTATTTATTTCGACAGGAATGTTCAATAGAGACGTCCTCCCGGAAAACCATAGAGGCAACATTTCTGCATACCCACTATGCTAGAGAAATAGGCGTGAGTCGCGTGACCCAGCTTTATCGCCACACTACTGCCCCAAATAATGACCCTGGGCGCCAAGTGTTCTACCTCAGCGGCTCTATCCATAACGAGTACCACGAGGTAAAAGCGGGCAACTAGTAGCGCCATCTAACAGGACAACTTTGAAACACAAGATTGAAACAACTGCCATCTATTGACATCTTTTACGCAACTTGAGATGCGGGATTTCTAAAATGAGCGCTTCCTAGTTATATTAATTTTATTGTGAAAGAAGCTAAGATATTCTGCCTGTTAACAATTAAATAAGCTTTAGGATATCGTAGTTAGTACTCGACAAATATACAGCTACCTAGACTGACATCCGCATTGTCTCGTCGAAATCCTGGAAGGGGCAGGTGGCCGTGCAAGTTGGGCTCGAGTGGAGGTTAAAACGCTCCTCGCTGGTACTGATTGTAAAGGTCTATGACATACCATTTGGCTGGCTTATCTACAGTCACCCAACTAAGTCCATCATAGCGATGGTCATAATGGCCAGTGCTATTCGCGTCTTAGAGGCAGATATTCTGCCGGAGTGTTGGAGTGTGGTGGTTGACTTGGTAGTATTCTTCCACAGTCCACATATCTCGTCTGCTGTGTATCCAGAACAAACCTAAGCTAACATGAAGGTCGAATTTGAACCTAAATACTTAGTTAAAAAGAGGTATTACCTACTTTTTTATTTTAGTAGTAGGTAGGTATCAAAATTTCAGAGGACACATAAATAAAATAATGCGGGATCTTAAATTATATATTTTTTACAGAATACGTAGTATGACAATATCAAACGACAACGCCCTTACACTGGTACAATAGTTGTACACTCAGCTTACGAAAACGTTGATTACTTTTGTACTTTGTCATTGTGCCGTAATTTGCAGCTTAAAATGACGGTTCTAAGTATGGCCAGCGTTTTTATGGGCTGAGTGTACATAACAAGTCATTCCATTAAACGGTACGAAGTACTACATCATTTAATTTTGTAGTAGCTCGACCCTGTTGCAATGAGTGAACAAAAATAGAGGGTAGCTTCCTACTTACCAAACAAAAAACCCATTTTTTTATTAAATTCTCTCACGAAAATCTCAAGATTTATTTCCAAAGTGCCTTTGTACCATTTTACAAGTAGGATACAACCCTCATAAATAAAGTGACTATATTTTCCACACTAAAAAGCGTTTACTATTAGCATTGAAAACGTTTTTGTAGGCACATTGAGATCAACATAGTGGCCTTTGGCCTGTGGGTACATTCCGGAAAGACTATTGAATTTGGAACGTATGCACCAACCGCCAAAAATTTGCAGCGCCATCTAGCGGAGGTGTATCTAAATCAGTGCACAGTCATGACGGGAACTTTAGCTGTCTAAAATGCCCAACGTTTTCAACTCAAACAGCAGCACATAGCATTTCTTACCTTTAACAACAATTAATTATAATAAATTATTATTAATGTCTTATATAATCGCCAACACAACTCACATTTGCTTTGGACCAAATTTTATTTAGATTATAAATGTGCCTACGTTAGATACAGACAAAAATGCAGAGTCTATTGGAATGCTTTTTGAGCTGTGTCAACGATTGCAATAGAAAAACATTTACAATAAATGCTGAAACACACAAGTCCCCATTCTGTTACGTATAAAAATGGTCCATAGATACATATTTCATGTTATGTAGGTACTCGGTTTTTATGTCGAGACAAGAAACTTTTCCCCAGCGTCTGGAAGGAAGTAATACTTGCGTCGCAATTTGAACGCAACTAAAGTGATGAATAAGTATATTTTATTCCACCAATCGCAGCATAAAGGAAGTTTGAAAATTGGTCACATTTTCCGATAATTATATTTTCGTTCCAAAAACTTGGCTTTATCACATGAACTTAAAGACCGTATTTACTTCTTAGATTAGCTTTAATATCTCGATTCTTAAAACAGTGTTAGTATTACGTGATATTTTCTGAAAAATGTCATAGGTACTATTACGCATTGTAATAACTTTTTAAGAGAAAATTAATGTCTTATATAATCGCCAACACAACTCACATTTGCTTTGGACCAAATTTTATTTAGATTATAAATGTGCCTACGTTACAGACAAGTGAGCTCCACTTCAAAGATTCCGTAGGTACCCAAAGGGTCACAACGAAAAAACAATATATTTGGAGTATATATACTACACAACCAAGAGCACATATTTTCAGTTTATGGTACGGCACCATTCGTGTGCCAATTCGACTCGTCCTTGGGCGAAATTGAACAGCTTAGTATATTATTTAAAATACTAGGTACTGACCATTCAATTTATTAAATTCTTTACAATGTATTTTATTTTTATAAGTAAGTATTATAAACATGTTTCTAGAAGTTGTTGTTTTATTTTTATTGAAATATTAAGTCTCAATGTCATAACTTCATGTTTACAGATATAAAAATGTAAGAATTCATATTATGTAACTCATAAATTGTAATCATAGTGTTAGTTCGAAGACAGTGCGTAGGTAAATGTTACATTTGAGAAAACATTAAAAATAATTAGACACGTTTTTTTTTAAGTTTCGAACATAGTTAGATGCAATGAAAAAAAGACGACTATGATTACTTAATAAGTAATTCTAATCAAGCCTTTTTTTCAATACCTAACAAGAGGATAAGTGATAACAATACATTAAAAAATAAAAAATAAACTTTTTTTTCGCGAAACGTATTCTTGAGTGCATTGAAAAAAAAACGTAGGTACTGTCTCCGATGTAACCCTGTATTGAACATCAACAATCGTTTAATCAGCGGCCTAAATGACATCCCGCCAATGTATCTAATAAAACATTTAATTAACGGGCTAGCCGATGTTAAGGCCGTTCCCAGAACAGAGTAACCGTGTGACAAAAATACATATAAAATTATTTTTGGCACTGCCCGTACGTGTTAACTTGGCACCTGGGGGGCTACTCTCTAAGCCCGAAGTCCGTAGTTTCGGGCTTAGTTGCGGGCGTATTCTACTCCTTATCACTCAATCACTGAGAATTAATGAGAATAGAATTGATAACAACTGTAAAATCGTGTCTATCATTCTTACTTCGAGTTCGGGACTAATCGTAAGTCCGTAAGTGATACGGAGTAAAATACGCCCGCAACTAAGCCCGAAACTACGGACTTCAGGCTTAGAGAGAAGCCCCCCTGGCTCGAATTACGTTTTGACGTTTTAATTTAAATTGATGAATGTCATTTTGATGAAAATAACATGAATGCAATGGGTTTATTTTGTTCTTAATTAAAACCTCGAAAGGCTAATTTAGGAGAATCATAATATTAGAATCATAATGTTAATCACACAACAATCTGTCAAATTTAGTTTTCATCTTTATCGCTAAAGCACAAATCTTGTCCAACATTGATTGGGATGACAGAGACGGGTAGCGTGATTTGCTTTCTGATTCTGCTAAAATGGCTTTTTAAAACCCGCAGGTGTCAAGTTAACGCGTAGGTGCGGGATATACTACAATAGAGAATATGCATGAAAAAAGTATTTATGATCTGAACAGTTTATCTAACAGTATTGGAAAATATAATACTAACGGTGAAATTAGAATCTAAATTGCTCGAAAAACGAACGAGATGCAATTATTTTAAACAAATATATCTCTCCCTCTCGCAAAAACGCTGTTTTCTATGGCAGCTATATAAGCGTCGTGTAATTTGACGTCACAGTACGTATCGGACTTCTCTATCTAACTGTAGTTTTAGAAGCTTTATAACTTAATATATGATGAAGGTATTTAAAAAATAATTTCATGATTGTTCACTAGAGCTAATAAGCATTTTATTTTGCAAATAAAAAAATCGCATGCATATTCCCTATTCGGCGACTGCGATATTGAATAGAGTCATTTGCTTAATTGTTCGGAATGTCGCTTAGGCAGCTGTTGAAATGAAAAGCCTAGGCAGCCAATTAAACGGCTGATTAAGCTAATCTTAATTGGCAATACTGCCATTTTCTTAGTATGAACATTTTATTTTTAAATATTTGTAAATCAAAGGCACGTCCATTCCATATGACATGTTATAAGATTTTATTTTTATTCAGTAATCAGTACTACTTTTTATTTTTAGGACTAAATTATGGTTTCTAAACGCTACTTCCGGGTAGTTTGAAAACTAAACTCAGATTAAAAGTTTTGCTACCAAATTAATTCTACGGCATTAATTTTGTAGCGAATATTATATTAGTATTGGCAACACCTCGCTTTTGTCACATCAAATCATATTTAATGAACAAGTAGGTACACAGGTTTAATTTAGACTTAACAATTACAATGCGTTTCAAATAAAAAAAGAGGTGACGGAGGTAAGTCTACGATGGAGCGAGCTTATTCAGAAGGAGTCTGTTCACTCTAACTTTGAAGAGATTAGGGTTGTAAGCGTTCGGAAACACAGACCGAATTAACCGAATGTTACAGAAAATGTAAGAAAAGCCCCACAATATCTGACACCAGTCTTGCCAAGAAGTAACATGTTACCCAGTTCATGGGTTGTGGAGGCCTAGTAGGCAGTCGCTCCACATAAAATATTGTCGACCCCAGTATAGTTGAGAAGAGGTTAGATGATAAACCAAATATAACTGAACTTAGGTATAATGGCCAATCAGGTAACTTGACTAAAGTTTGTAAGTTAATGGTTGCTCAGAAACTACTACCTACTTCTGGGTAATCTCGCTCCAGCGTAGACTTCGTCCCTTTCATTTCTGACCTAGACTTGAGTCAAGAGAAAAACCATCTCAAAAAAAAAAAAACAGTGCGGTACTAAGTTTCTTATTGTTTTATCATGGTCAATGAATTATTTACAAAATTGATTGCGGGACTTAGAGATAAATAAACTACACTTAGGAATGTTATTCATAGGAAAACTTGTTACTTGTTGTTGTGTCTTGTTTAAAACAGTCTAAGGATCATTCAGGGACCCCGAGTTAGGTGCGACACGTCAACGATGCAACGACACGTTTTACATAAAAAGAATACTCCGGCTAATATAAATATAAAAAAACATTTCTATAAAAAAGGGACGCCCTTTTTTATAGATTTTTTTTCTATAAAATCGGTCGAAATGGTCGAAAATGTTGTTCAAATGGCTTTATTAACCAAAGAACCATGTCTATAATAATGATAATTGCGTCGTCGCATCGCATCTATCTGGGGGAGTCTTTAAGAATAGTCAAATTAGTCACAAAATAATTATTCATGAGTAAAAATATTATATATACTTAGTTAAAGTCTCGTTAAAAATATACAGTTTTGTAAAAAAAACAATGGAGCGGGACTTTCATTGCAAATATTATAATAATTAAGATCTAAAACATGCACAACAAACATTTAAAGCAATTTAAAACGTACACAATAACAATGTAGAACACCAAATAATTTTGAGGCGAATTGGAATGTAGATTACAATCACTAAGGGCAAAATCGAATCAAATGATTTACTAACAAGCTTAATTTATTTCATTTTAATAGAATGGCGTTCAAAGAAACTGCTAACAGGGCTAGGTTTAAGACACGGTATATTTAGTTACATATTTTATTATGGGACCATACCATAAATAGGCAGGACCGTATGCTACAATGACTTTGATGCAGTTTCTTTAAACGACATTGAATTTTTGTAAGTAAAAGCAATTACACACTCTGATACCAAGCCGTATAAATTGTAAATGTTATTTACATAAAATTTTATAAAATTTAAATACATTTAAAAAACTTTTTAAATATTTATATTGTATAATTTCAAGGTAATTTCTGGCAGTATAAAATTATAACCGCATTTTATAGTCTATTTCCTTTTGAATATGAAAAACAAACTTTTGACTCACTCTCTTACGTCAAATAATAAACAAAAATTGGTTTCAACAAATAAATATACCATATATATTAAAACTAATAACAGTGTTGTCTTAGTAAGTATAAAAATATCAATATATTAAAAATTCTAATTAAATGTAACGCTTTGTCTCACGACACAGAGTTCCGATTGGTAGCTTCGGTAAAAACGTTTTCGACAAAAAAACGCAACTGTAATCTACCGCAACCATATTTCTGGTTTCAATACAAAATATTCGATATCTAAACATAAATAAACAATTTTCTACAATCACTTCACAAGACATCAAAAGTTATTTATGCAATTTTTTTTTGTTTTGTATAAAAATGTTGGCAGTGCTATATCGAGGCCACGAACGAAAAAATGGGAAAATAATAGTTTTCGGCATCATCGATAATATGGAACCATATTATCGATGATGCCGAAAACTATTATTTTCCCATTTTTTGTTACTGGCCTTATATTTAACGCGTGTTTAACGCCCTATAATTTTATTGTGACGTTACAAAAACTCTCGATCCTGCGATCAATCCAATTTTAATTCACGCTTTCTCACTATTAATGTAAAACAAATTAAAAAAAAACAGTAGGTAATCTCACTAGTTATACATTAAAAATGCATATACCATCTTTGATTCTTCAGTTTGTGTCACAGTATGGTTAAACACACACAGTTAACGAACTTCCCTTATCTGCTTAACCGTATAATTCAATAAGAGCTGTAGCCTTAGTACGAGGCTACAGATCTTATTATACGAATTTCAACGTTCTCGATCGCGTTAGTTAGTTAATTTGTATTGAAACTGAATAAGGGACGTCGGGAAAACCATTTTTTCCAAACAATTTAACATAAGCGAATATTTACGATAGCACTATCGAGTATAAACTCGTACTAAGGGGCTGTCTGCACGAGCGAGAGAATTGCGGTGATGTAATCATCGTGCCACGTATTTCTACAACAACTCTAGAGCGTCCTCCATACTATTCCGAAGTTGCACGAGGCGAAGTGCTCTCCGAAGTTGACCGAAGTCCGAAGTAGGTGTCCACACACTCGAGCAACTTCGCGAGGAGCTCAGTCCCCCGTTCTCCTCACGATAGGCATAATGGATAACGTTCATGTGGCAACTGCCGTTGCAATGTGTACTCTCGCTTAGTAAAAATACGTGCGTATTTACTATGGCTGACGCGAACCGAAGTGAGCCGAGTAGTGTGGACAGACGCTTCGTGTTCGAATTTCGAGTCCTTTGACTCGGGCGCAAAAACCGTTTTGCATACTCTTTGGTTTGGATTTGGATGACAAATCACGGTTATCTTCATAATTCTAATCCAAAATGGATATATGGACTCCCAATGATAGCGGACCAATTTCTAATTACGTACCCTCATGAGTTCAGATTTTTATTTATTAGGAGTAGGTTATCACTGTTATCAGTCATTTCATTACGGTCGATTATCGACAAAAACCCTTGTATTCCGAGATATGACTTCCAACTCACTCCACTGTAAAGGGTACTTTTTATTTTTATTTCAGATGTATACAGTATAATATTTTATTTATTTTAATTTTATTTTTACATACTACTAGCTCCCGCGGCTTCGCTCCCGTCAACTGCAACTTTCTCTTTTTTTCTTTCTCCTGACAGTGATAAACACAACAAAAAAGAATTAGCGAAATCGGCCCAGCCAAATCACGCATGATGCGATGACCGAGGAAAATAGGCATTCATTTTTATATAGCTGGCTACAATGAGTCGAGTGGAATATCGTATAATTTCTTGGAATATGGGCCATTGAGGCTGAGCTCTCTTGCTTTAGACCGCGTTTCCACCTGTAAAGCAACTCGCATGCAAGATTATCTACATTGCAGGGCACGATCGAGTGATTAACCTCATTTTACCTCGGTAGCCTGCAATGTAATGCTACTTGCTTCCGACTTGCAAGATGTATACGTAGCGAGGGCTGCGTGTGATAAGCACCAATAGAATTGCTCCATTTGCCCTCGCAATTGCTTTATAACCTCGCTCAGCGCAAGCGATTCTCGCACATTTCTGGTGGTAACGCAGCTGTAGACGGTCTTATATTCTCAGTTTGGAAAGCGGTGGGCCACCTTATACCAGCAATTTTGATATATAGGTACCTAATATTACTCTACGACAAATATGTGCGTTATCTCTAGATTGAATATATTATATAAATTTAACAACAATTTACTGTGCGTATTAACTAGAATTTGTATTTACTTATAGAACTCGCAAGTCACTTTTCATTGTGATTGATTTTGTTAGTTCTGTATGGGGAAAAATCTGCTTTTTTGGTTATTTACTGAAGTATTGTAGTGTCGAAACACTAAATAGTTTCTGGAAAACAGACGTTGTCAGAGTGGTGGTTGCTGAATAATATAAAAAGTGGTTGCTTGGTCTGTGAAATATCTTTGGTACGACAGTCACATGCTCATGCGAAAAACTCGTAGACACTCATTAACTTGCTCTCATTATTTCAACACTACAGTTCTCATCAAAAGTCAGGCACTTGTAAACACTCACTTAGGCTCTGCTTTTTTCAAAGTTTTCAATACATACGGTCGTTTTTTTTATTCTTTGAAGTAGTGCCTCCTTTCATTGCGACTCCCGTTGCGCCATCTCTTAGAATTAGCAGGAACTACAAATAAAGCAAGAAATATTCTCTTAGATATTGTAAAGTAGCTGCAATAGTACCTTTATTAAAGTTTCTGGGTTCTGGAAAGACATCATCGCCGTGACATAAGTAAAAAGCAACTGAACTACAGTGCGATTCTGCAAATCTCACCGTGCAAGCTTAGGTGACGTGCACATGAAGTAAGCTGTCAAACCATACAAACAAGATGGAATGACAGTTCAGGGAGTCTAAGGCCACTTCAGCAGAATCAGAGAGCACATCACGCTACCCGTGACTGTCATATTTTCCCAATCAACTTTGAACCTCATGCTTCAGCGATAAAGCTGAAAATTAATTTTGACAGATTGTTGTGTGGTTAATATTATGATTTTAATATGATCCTGCTAACGTGGCCTTTTTATACTCGTTGTTGATAAAATAGAACGGCTGTTTACATCGCACGTATCAACTTAGGTGAAGTAAACCCGAAATGAGCTGCCAAAGCATACAAACAAGATAGAATGACAGTTCACTTCACGATCAATCAATTTAAGTTTACATGGCGAAATGTTGATAGAATAGACCAGCTGAAGAAAATCCCTTCAACAGATCGCAGCAACGAACATGCATTTAAAAAATTGTCACATTAATAATTCATTTCAGAAACCTAGACCGATGCTGTGTGTGTGTGTCTGTCTAGTGGTATGCAACTACTAACAAATTAAAATAACGTACGAAATTGAACCTTATCTTTGCGAACAACGACTTTAGTTCAATTGGCAACGTTACAGCTTCATCTCGGGCAGTGGTACATAAGGGTCCTATTAAAACAGATTGACAAAGTATTAGACCACCAAAATAAGGACGATGCATCGTCCTTATTTATTAACATCGCGATGTTAAAAATAATAATAGGAAAAACGCATTAGATACTTGTAAGAAAAATCAGATAGCTAAAATACACTTATGTTGGCAATCTTTTATTTTAGGTAAAATAGTAGTATTTGTTTTGCTTGGATATTTGTGTTCAAATTTGTTGAACTATTTTAATGGGACCGTTGCATGGTTTTGTAACTCTAAGTAATATTTTTACCATAAAGAAAACTTACTTGGTGGTACTTTTCATTATAGAAATAAATTTAACAAGGACTTTTAGGCGATTAACGCACTGCCACGCACCACGCAGCGTAGCGCGTGAATGCGTGTTCTAACGTTGCTTGTAAGTAACTTAATAATTTCGCACTAATAACCATTTGTAAAAAACCCGCACGATGATGCAGATCTGCACTCCTGCAAGTACGCGCGTTGGTGCGTTGTCACGCAACATGCAGCGTGATGCGTGGCATTGTGATAACCGCCTTACCTCTTCAAATAACAAAAAACTCCGTCGTAATGAGGAAGTCTTGACCGTAATTTAACTTACATAAATGTCATTAATATTTTAATCCTTCAGTGTGTGCGTTTAACCATACAGTGTACATGTCACCGCAAAAGAGCGGACACCGTAAGATTATAAAATATCGCTTGAAATAGCAAACTCATTTTTCTCCACAAGACACGAATATATTTGAAGCTGTTGAATTTGGATAGGATTTATAGTACCTATTCAAAATGATTTGCTCATAATATATCGAGCAATTACAATCTATATTACAGAGTTTGCCATTTACATTTGTGACATATTGTATAGTGTTTGTTTAACCATAGGTACAGTGTATTTAGTATAACTTCGTTAGAGTGAACAGGCTACTTCTGGGTAAGCTCGCTCCATCGTAGACTTTGTCTCTGTCATCTCTGAGCTAGACTAGAGTCAAGAGCAAACCCAGCTTAAATAAAAAAAAACCGGCCAAGTGCGAGTCGGACTCGCGCACTGAGGGTTCCGTAAGCAGAAGTTGCGATTTACGATTTATGACGAATTAAAAAAACAACCACTCACTAGATCACGTTCAAACCAATTTTAGCTGGTAGTTTACATGGTAATGTACATCATATATTTTTTTTAGTTTTATTTTTCTCTTATTTTAGAAGTTAAGGGGGGGGGGGGCACATTTTTCCACTTTGGAAGTGTCTATCGCGCAAACTATTCAGTTTAGGAAAAAATGTGAAATCTTAGAAACCTCAATATCATTTTTATTATGATCTTAGAAACCCACACGTATGGGTACGATGAAAAAATATTTTTTGAGATTCAGTTCTAAGTATGGGGACCCCCAAAATTTATTGTTTTTTTTTTTCTATTTTTATGTGAAAATCTTTATGCGGTTCACAAAATACATCTACTTACCAAATTTTAACAGCGTAGTTCTTATAGTTTCGGAGAAAAATGGCTGTGACATACGGACAGACAGACAGACAGACAGACATAACGAATCTTTAAGGGTTCCGGTTTTGCCATTTGGCTACGGGACCCTAAAAACTAAAACCCGTATCAAATTTAAAAAAAAACACTAGCTTTTGCCCGCGCCTCTCTTAGTGCCCCTACAGACTCCCCAAGGAACCTGCAAGCCATTTCAGCTTTCTAGGACCAGTAGTTTCGGCTGTGTTTTCTCTGACAGTCATTTAGTAACTTAAAGAATTTTATATATTAGGATTTAAATATAAAATTATTTGATACACGCAGTAATAACCCACTTCCTAATTTCATGTTTGGTGTATCTGTTCTTAGGGTTAAATTCAGTCTATTATTTTTCTATGTGTTTATACCTACATCTTTTCGTGGTCGGTTATACGCAAAGATAAAGGGTATTGTTAAAAAAACTAGAATTCAGAACCTCTTCCTTTGGAAGTCGGATAGAAATGGTCACAATTTTCTACGTCAGTTAAAGTTTTTAACTAAGTGCATGTAACCTGGTACTTAACAATAGATTTTTTTGATAGAATTTTGAAAAATCTATTCCTACAGTTATATTCCATCTCATGCTAAATTCATATTATTCTGATTGTTCATTTTAATGCACCTCTCTCTCCTTTACGGCACTACCGATTCTTTATTAAGCTGATGCGGGTTTAAAAAGGCCACTTTAGCAGAATCATAAAGCAAATCACGCTATCACTGTCTAATTTTCCTAATCAACCGTGAACCTAATGCGTTAGCTATAAAGATGAAAATGAAATTTGATAGGTTGTTGTGTGATTAATATTATGGTTCCAGTATGATTCTCCTAAAGTTGCCTTTTTAGATACTCTGGCTACAAGGTTATATGCAAGTAGATAGACGAGAACATCCAGAGGCAATGTGTTTAGATGATTCTCCCGGGCGATTACTTGCGACTTAATTATGTCAACCGTGCCGTCCTTCACAATAAATCTCCGGTAGTTATTCTTCATAATACTGCGTCCATAAAGAAATATTTTAACAGTAATCCTGTTTATCCCGCGGGTTTCGTTTAACCCAGTAACTGGTTGTGGGGGTTAGAAAGGCAGTCGCTCCTTGTATCATAGTGCAGTGCGATTCTGTTTACATCTCACCGTGTAGGTAAACTTGGGTGAAGTCTACACGGAGTGAGCTGTTGATACATAAAAAAAAACTTTTTACAAAAAACTACAACCGACTTCCAAATAAAAAAAAACACTACAAAGTAAAAAATAACTTAAATTTCGGAAGTCGGTGTTTTGTTAGTTTCTTCGTATTATAAAAAGTTTTTTATTTTTCACTTTTTAGTGGTACCCCACAACACCATTTAAAATCTCAGAAAAGCAAAATACGCAATTTCGATTACTTGGATAACAAAAAACCATCATCCAAGTAAACTAATTCTAGCTATTTCGATTTAAAAAACCCAAACATCGTAACCGATTTTGATAAAATTTAAATGGGACCAATCTGCAAGTATATCTTTTCAGAAAAACAAGAATTTTTCATATCGGTTCATAATTGATGAAGATATGAAGTAACAAACATAAGAAAAAGAAAAAAAAACATACAACCGAATTGAGAACCTCCTTCTTTTTGGAAAGTCGGTAAAAAAAATGTGAAATATTGTTTTAAACTTTCATGGTCACTAACATTAGAATAGTTCATATCGGGATTGCCACCATGTACCTTTTTATTTGCGAGTTTTCGATATTTCGGCACTGAAAAAAGTGAGTTTGTGGACAGTGAACTGACTGAGAAGACTGAGAACTATTACAATGTGGAATGGCAGTTCATTTCGAGCTGAGATGTTGTCAAGATAGACTGGCTGGTATAGCGGCATTCGACTAGAAAGTATTTGTTTCACTGCAGGTCTAAAACGGCTACTTAAGCAGATTAAGGGGGCATGACACTTTGAATGTTTGTGAACGCACCCACGATACAGGAGAAATTCCTAATGTGGGGCAAAGTTTAAAAAAAATGTAAATATATCAAGCCGAAACTATTAAATTTTCTCAATCAAACTTGAATCGCTAAAGCAAGCGATAAAAATGTAATATTGAAGTTTGATAGATTGTTGTATGAATAATGTTAGTATTATCCTAGTTTGAATATGTATATTAAAGTGGCCTTTTTAGATCCGCTGTTCGCATGAATTTTGACAGTTTTACTGAAATGAAAACCTCTTTGCATATAACCGACCAGTGGCAATATGTTTCTATGGTTTCTATCTATCTACCATTCGATATATTTTTTTTCGAAGAACAGAGTTAGACAATAGAACGGAGCGATTGAAAGGTAGCAGTGCAGAACTAGAAAACGACTTTATCTATAAAAAGTTTTTTTTTTGTAAAGTTATGGTAGGCGTCAAATAAATGTGCAATAACTGTCATTGACCCCCATACATTTATTAGCTTTCTTAATAAGAAATCTGAAATAAAGACAGCCGTCCCGAATCGAATCCTTTACGTTTCATTTTCTAGTTATGAAAAACGGTTCGTAATTTATTGTTCGAGTATCTACAAAGGGCTATTAGAAAAGGTCAATGTACTTTATTGCAAGTTTATCTGGCGCCTACAATAATTATCAGAAAGTCAGCTAAAAATTATAATGCTAACCTGAAAGCCTACTAATAAATATTGTATAGTGAGTCGTTCGTAGACAAAAGTATTTAATTTAATGTTTATGTAACTTTCGGAACCTTACGGTAGAAACACTATAATTTTACTGACATATCTGATTCAAGCAGAATTAGAAAGTCAAGCCATTTTAAAGAAAACAAAGTTTTTTTTTTTAAATCAATATTGAAGACACCCAGTTAAGAAGCTTTAGAAAAGGCGAAGTGACATACAACTTATGAGGGAAAATTAGCAATATCAAGTAAAATGTATCGTAGAAATAGCGCCAAAGGGTATTTGACTATTTTTTATTCCTTTTTCCAAAACTTAGAAGCATGATAAGTTATTATAAATATGCTTAAAGGGCTGTGCCAATGTAGACTTTGGTTCCTTGTGACAGATACAAGCTATCAATGAATATTTGCTTTGTATATAACCAGTATGAAATCAGCCACTACCTGCGCAGACGTTACACAGCAAACTACGGTTTCCTTTGATGGTGTGCCGTGTCAGTAACAAAAAGTATCTACGTTTGCGCAGCCCTATTACTTCAAATAAATGGCGAAACGTTTCCCAAGTGTTTTAATCAGGACCAGTCCTGCTATTATCTGATGACACAAGACTGAAACGCCATACCAAATTTGACATGAATAGAAAAAAACTTAAACTTTCCTTTGATTTTTTTTCTACCGACTTTATTATAATGTTCACAAAACGAGTACGAATAAATTTGTTAAAATTGTACGTACAATTTAAATAAAATTAGGCGGACTTAACTCAACAAGGCGTCTACCAGTCAACTTTTGGGTTAAAAAACTGGTGATAGGCGTACAAAGTTGCGGAATTTGTTCGAAAGAGTTACCGTGGCTCTGGAACGCAAAGGCCATTTGGAGGAACGCGTGTGGGTTTTAGGCAGTAAGAGTCTTGGTACTCTCTTCCGTATAGAGCCCAAGGAGTCATCTAGTCAAGGAGTCGTGGCGATTTTACTTTCTAATATCTCGGCAACGTACCACTTTAGGGTACCATATTTTTAACTTTTTTTTTTGTTTATTTGTCCTCTACCAACATAGTACGCTAAACTTTAAAAATAAAATGCTAAATAGGGCGAGGAGGGGGCTATGCCAACTCCTATAGAAAAAAGATATGTAGTCAAATACCCGGAGAAAATGTTTAGATACAGAATAGAAGAACATAAGAAACTGAAGAATTACAAAGAACAGTATGATCTAGTACAAAAATACGTTTGGTAGTGCATCAGCTACAAGTTTATATCTATCGTAAAACTATGAAACAAGAACGCGAATATCAGGAAATTTGTGCGATTTTCATAGGAATAACTGAGGTTTGCTTCACGAGAGAGTCCGATTTAAAACTGATGGAATAATTTTTGATATTGTATCAGTGCTGTTCAAAATGTGTTTTTTTTTTTTAGCTGTTACGTGTTTTTACTGACATTTAGTGTTGTTTAATTTATGAACAATTATCTATATTTTAATATATTTATATAATCGATGCACTTATCAAAATATCGATATTTTTGATAATCGTGGTTTGTACCCCAAAATATAAAAAATAATATGTCGAAAACATTATATGTCATGATATTTAATTATGTTTCATTTAATTTTTTTTTCGAAATGCTACAATCAATGCAATGCAATTCACATTTAGCATGCCTAACTATCAGTTTACGACTTTTACTCATATCAAAAAACCGTACAAAAATCCATCCCGCGACAAAAATTAAGACTAAATCCAATCGGAACTCTTGGAACTAGGGTTGCCACCATTTTTTGGAAAAAAATATAGCATTTTTTTCGTTGCAAAAATATCGTACTTTTGACATATTCAAAAGTTCTATTTGACCTAGACTAATATAAAGAGCAAATCCATCTCAATTCAAAAAAACAGGAAAGAATAAAACACATTTATAATTAGGTACGTTTAAATATTTCGTTTTCTTTTTTTTAACTTCTTTCTTTGATTGTTTTTGAGAGGCATGCAAAATTCATAATCAGTATCACGTTCCAAGTTTAGAACTCAGCCTGTAAGGTGAAAAATAAAAATAATCTGTTATGGGTATGTACTTTACCCTTAACAGATTTTTTTTTGACATTTAATACGTTACGAGAGCGAGCTCGAAAATTTTGGTACCCCTTCAAACTGCTGTTTACTAATGTATTTTAGCCTTGAATGGGATATTAATAAAAAAACTAGCTGTCCCCCGCGGCTTCGCTCCCGTTTTACCCGCATAGTTCCCATTCCCGTTGGATTTCCGGGACAAAAACTTTGATTTAAATTCTTCTTCGATTTAAAAATTCTAAGTCCGTCCCACCAATTTTCAGCCAAATTTGTTCAGCCGTTCTTGAGTTATAAATAGTTTAACTAACACGACTTTCTTTTATATATATATGATACTCATCAGTATTTGAATTAGCGAAGAAAATATAGTATTTTGCGTACTTTATTATCTTCCTATAATATATAGGTCAATTGCCTAATATAGTACAACACTATATATTATAGTACGGGTGGCAACCCTACTTGGAACGTCCTATCTACCTACCGTCTCTGCGCTGCTTCACTTCGAACAGCACCACATTGCTGTCAATGTCGCTTTCCTCGCTCGCGGGCCAAGCTTGGTCCTCCAGTAGCGGCTGACCATGCTCGCCCTTCACTTTCGATGTCCTTCGGACGGACTCGAAGTCTTTGATGGCGTCGAAGTCCTGATCGATGGCGTGGACGGTCCCGGCCACGGACTTGATGAAGAGCACCTTGTGGATGATGTGGCCTATGATGCCGAGGAGGCATACCCCCAAGCCTACCACGTTGATCGGGGAGAGCACGTCCCCGCTTACTTCTACGGCAAGGACTAAGATGCACATTTCCTGAAATTATTAAAGAAGATGTTTTATTTTTTTTACTCAGGAAACATCCTGAAA
The DNA here is from genome assembly GCA_963859965.1 of Ceramica pisi. Taxonomy (NCBI): domain Eukaryota; kingdom Metazoa; phylum Arthropoda; class Insecta; order Lepidoptera; family Noctuidae; genus Ceramica; species Ceramica pisi. The sequence goes on along the minus strand of OY982527.1, from coordinate 34,742,246 downwards.
CACAGGATTACCTAGTTCAGGCAAATAACATGTGTGAACTTTACGTAAATTTAAGCCAAAATTGTATTTATTATTTACCTTATGATTGATGAATAAACATTATATTATTATTATCCTGAGTAAAAAAAATATGATTCTTCTGTCTTTTAGTTAGATTTTCAAAAAATATTGGATAAGTATTTTTCTTATATTTATTTATTTTTATTTAGGAACACCAACAACATATTTACAAAAAAAGTTGCATAAATTGTAAATTGCTATGTTCTGTGCAAATATGTCATTTACAGGTGTACACAACTTTTACATCTGACATTAAATTAGACATAAATTAACATATACATAACATCGGTAATCATATGGCACTTTTAAAATGACTATTTATAAAAAAAATAGATTATATGAATTAATAGGTATGTAAAAATTGACGAAGATAAAATGCATCAAAGATCAAGAGTGGAGCCTTGTGACGCCACACAAGTTTTCAAAGCACACTGTACCGTCTTCACCTTTTGTTTACCAGAAAAAAACGTGTCCAATATTTTATGGAAATCTATCTGACAAACTAACTACATTTTCTTAGTCATCTACCCTATTTTCAACGCTTAAAGAGGCTTTCTCAGGCTCCCGTTCATCTAGCTAGCGTCTAGCGCCCCGGTCGTCTTCGTTCCAACTTGATTGAACGCTGAATACAAAAAATATTTTACACCCATATCCACTGGGTTATGGGTGTAAATCAACCATGACTAGGTTTAGTATTAAGCTATCCCCATAATGATTGACAACGATCTACGTGTATCTAAAAAGACAGCCGAGAGCAACGATTTAACTTGCTTTCCAAGGCGGGAAAGAGTCTAGAACCCGGCTAGCGTTGCATAACCTTGAAGCTCGACCTATGTGGCTCTTACTTTCTCATGAGCTCCTCATTAATCAGTTCATCAAATCACCAGTGGGTACATGGTGGTCATCCCACCTACAAGCACAAAACGTTTTAGGAATACTTTTATTGAGCGTACGGCTAAGGAGTGGAATTCTCTGCCGGAGCCTCTGTTCCCTGATCGTTGCAACCTGAGATCATTAAGACAAAAGTGATCCAGTTTTTTCTAGGCAAGCGTGCTCCAGCACCACTTTCCAACACAAAACATGTTTATTTTATGTTAGCCCACTTTAATATTTAATTTTAACTGAATTATTTGTTGTTATAAGGGCAATAGAAGTGCACACGCTGTGATCAATGTCAACCTATTGATGCTGGTCCGATCTATAGTGGCTAAAAAGAACCTAAACTTTGATTAAGATCTGAAAACATTCTTGGACCTGCTGAAGATTGTAATACTATCTTAGCTTTCTATAGACTCAATCTCTTTCGCATTGTATAATTTCATGCATTAATTATCGACATATTTCAAAACGGATGTTACCGCGATTTTGTAAACACGGATTTAAAACAGTGTCCATGGATTTTCTTGCAAGTTCTTCTCCATAAGATTAACTCTGGAACGTGCAACTGCCGCGCTGGAGATAGGGTCGGTGAATGTGTTTTGCTGTAGAACAACTTGCTGCTCTTGTCGCTAGCGAATTAGCTTCACCTATTTGACTGACAGACCTTGACAAATAAAAAGCGCCTATGTGTGGTCTTCTTGAAATTTCGGATTTTGCATTTATTACTCCAATGACAGACAGGGTAAGGGGAGAGGGGTGAGGGAGTTGGGTTGGGATGGTTACCCCTTGGGAACGAAACCCTAAAAATGATACTTAATTTTGAGCTGATGATTCATTAGAACCATCAGTTTTCAGTCAGATCAATACGGGTGTTCAGCTGAATCCGGTTTGACTGGGAGCCGACCCCAATATAATTGGGAAAAGGCTAGGTAGGTATATAATGATCAATTCTCATACCTTAAATATTCCAGAGATGGAGAGGGTGAGACTAGACGTGTAAGTGACGACCAGGAACTCGCTGATCTCCATGGCGAAGGCTATGGTGGCCCCCACAGACACCTTCAGGATCGTCGGAACCAGCTTGTCCGTAGACATCTTCTGAAGGTGGTCGTAGCACGCGAAACCTGGAATTGACGACAAGCTAAATTATTATATCATCATCTTCACTTCCCTCCCTACTCGTGCGCTGTGCGGTGTTAATTACATCACTCAGTTTTGTAAATTCGGAATCGCGTTGCGTGTTTGTTTTAAAGCTTGTGAATTGCTTTTAGGTGTGCCTTAGTGTAATATGTGCGTGTTTTGAAAGTTTTTAAAGGTGTTAGATTATTCATTTATTGGTAATTAGTCAATTTCTCCAGCAATCGGTAAGTTCATTTATTTTCATTGTGTTTGGGTACCGCGAAATAACTTATCGATCGTTATTTATTTGTTTAGTTCTTTTGATTTCATTCATCCGCGTCCGTAATACGTAATACGTTTATTTAGTGTTTTCTCCGTCAATGATGATGTCAACAAATGATGATCCGCCAAATCGAGGCGGAGAAATATTTGGTAGAAACACAAAATCCCAAAGGTCGCCCGTGGCGAACTCCGCTAGTTCAAAACGCTTGTTCAGCGAACTGTCTCCAACATACAGTTCGCCCGATGACAGATCAAAAGGCTTCATCAAACATCCGAAACCATGGAAAAATCCTCGCCGTTTTTAAATAATCAGTAATGCGAACAATACTGATTTTTGCGACTTAGTTTCCGAGGCGTCGAAAATTAACGACTTGGTCAATGATCAGGGGTCTCGCATTAACGTTGCCAATAAATCTGCCATCATGGATGTCATGACACAGCGAATATACGGGTATTGTTTCTCTGCTAGCATTAAAATCATCGTTCGTGCAACGAGTCGAATAACGGTGTCATTCCCAATCCTGTCAATAACAACAATTGTAAAACTTTCATATGCGGACTCGTTGAAACTACGTTTGCCAAAAGTAGCTCCAGCCATTATGAAATCCCGCACACCGTTACCCTGTGTGGTGGCTTAAATCCGACCGCGGCTCGATCAGCTGATTATAGCATCTCATCCGCGACAAAACAAGCGCTTTTGAAGGCAATTAAGCCTAGTGACGACGGTTTCCAAATAGTAGGCGTGAAAAATACCGCGAAATCCGGTGTACGTATACTACACGTCGCTACTGAAAATCAGCTTAAAAAATTGGAATCCGTAGACGCAATCAAGGCAGCTGGTGTACGACTAGAACAACCAAAAGGTAGACGCCTTCGAGTGTTAGTTAAGGATGTACATCTTACATCTTCAATGGATGATGGCGCTCTTCTGACCGCGCTATACCGCCAAAATATCAAAGATGAGTTTCAAATAAAAGAGGATGACTTTATAAAGTCTACCAAAATTATCCGTAGCGCACGCTAGATAACGGTCGTAAATGGATCGGAATTGAAATAGAGCCTGCCGTACGTAAGCACTTAGTGTCTACTAAGGATAAATTATTTATTGATTGTTCCGACTATCGATTGTAAAACTTGATTTCAATTAATTCAGGATCTCCGACGTGCAACACTATAAAGCGTTTTGAAATTGCTCAATTATGTATGGAGTGCGAAATTGCCAGTTTTCAAAGTTTGCTCTTGTCCAACTTGGCTAGGTACGAAGTTGTTTGCCGCGTACTCGAGCCTGTAAGTACTTAAGTAGACAGGTGCTATGTTCTAACTTAGACTTACTCTATATTAGAGCAAGGATTAACTTTTCCATGGGAGCAAGTAATCACTAAACGCCACAATTACTTTTCTATTCTATTCTATATTTTTATATGGCAAGTAAAGCCGATGTCGACTATTCTGCCAATGTCTAAAGTGAATTGGAAAAACAAGTGTGTATCGTATTTGGCCGGTAAAAGGAGGTGAAGTGGACGTGGAGTTGAACATCTTCTCGGTTAGTATAGGAGTGAAACAAACATGAAATAGAAATACATAAATACTAAAATAATCGTATTAAAATATATACCACATCCACATAAACAGTAATTTTGTATTGTGTATGACTCATAGCTTGATGTTGTTGTGACGGATGAAAATCATCAGCGCCACAAGCAGTTCTGGAGAGGAATACGTTAAAAGGCAGGGAAAGTTAATCGGAAGAGGGATTTTAAGTTTGGGGAGTCGGCCATATAAATCGAGTGAGGGGACGTTTCTAGAACATTCAAAGAATATGTGGTCTAAAGTACCCTCTCCCATATTCGCATAGGGAGGAATCGCGTATACGTAATTTTTTCAGAAAAACGGGGGTGCAACAAAAACCTAAACGGATTCTACAAATAACTGATATGATGGTTTTGGAAGCCTTTCTAAAATCAAAAAACCATGGTTTTAGTTTTACTATTGGTTGGACTGCATAAAAGAACCTGCCTTTCTTCTTGCTGGACATATTCCACTGTTCCTGCCATGAACACTAGAGATCAGATTTTGGAAGGGACAACAGATCATAGCTCAGGTGGGTGTTGTGTGAGAGATCCGCCGTTACAGATGAGCAGGCATCTTTAGCCATAGTGTCAACACATTCATTACCCTTGATGCCACAATGACTAGGTATCCAAACTAGCTGAACCTCCCTTTGACTGATAGCACATGATAGTAAGGAGTTTTTGATTTTTAGAATAAGGGGGTTATGTAGTTTACTTTTAAAAGGGCTTTGACTTAAAGCTTGGAGGCAACTTAGGGAGTCCGTAAAAATTACTGCTTTCGCAATGTTGGTGTGTGATTCTATAAAAAGACAAGCTTCTAATATAGCCACACACTCCCCAGTGAATACAGAAGACTCCTTAGGGCATTTGTACTGTAGTACAATTCTGGAGCTTTGATAATATACCGCAGCTCCGGTATTACTATTATTATTTAATTTAGAAGCATCAGTGAAGAACAGTTGAAAGCCATTCTATCGCTCCCCCACCACCGCATTGAAGGTCGAATTCGCTGACGGAGATTTTTTGGAAATACCAATGTCATAGAATATTTTGGGTGTAAAACATAAGGTTTCGTAAGAAAAGTTGAATAGGGGAAACCTCGGATATTAGACAATCGGACACGCAAAATTTAGTACTTTTCGAAATGCTTTAAGAACTAAGGGAATTTCTTTATGTTTCCAGTAATTACAGTTTCTGCATAAGGCGTCTAGCTCATTTAATCTAGTTAAAAAGGGGTGGGACGATCTAGAAACTAATCTATATAGGAAACGGGAGGCCAGGAATTGCCGTCTTAGGGCCAGAGGTGGTTCGGCACATTCGACCTGCAACGCGTTAACGGGTTCTCCCGTTAACGCGTTGCTGGTCGAACGACTAACGACTAACGACTTCATGCAACCAGAGATGATGCGAAGACATTTGGACTGTACTCTATCCAGTCCCGCCAGAGCACTTTTATTGCAAGGGATCAGGTGGAATGTCTCCTAGTCCAGAACGCTACGGACTAATGCGTTGTAGACTAGTTTCATGGTGTAGGGGTGGGCTCCCCACCAAACACCCGCAAGTATTTTTAAAATAGAATAAATAGTTCTTTCACATTTTTTAATCAGAAAATTTATATGAGACTTACCTGTTAATTTTGAGTCTAGAAAAACGCCTAAAAATTTAGCTTTGCTTGCTATAGGAATCAATTGGCCTGAAATGCTCACTGTGATTGGGGGAATCTGTCTTTTCCGAGAAAAAACAACTGCTGAGCTTTTTGGGGCAGAGAGTGAAAGGCCGTGGTTTAAAAGCCATTGGTTCAAGGACTCCAAAGAGAGACATAGAGAAGCAGCAGCGCCAACAATGGAAGGATCTGTCACGTATAGTGCAATGTCATCGGCGTACTGTAAGATCTGACAATTATTATTTAGGCAGGACCCAATATCAGCCGTGTATAAATTATACAACAGTGGGCTGAGGACAAAGCCTTGAGGGAGGCCCTTCCACGTCTGCCTCTTATCAAATTCCTCACCCTGGACTCTCAGAACCATAGACCGGGAAGAAAGAAGACCACATATGCATTGTATCATCTTAGCCGGGAGACTCAGCTGATGCAGTTTTTGCCTGAGTACGGGAAGAAGTACATTATCGTATGCGGAGGAGATGTCGAGGAAAGCAACAACAACGGATTGATTTTTCGAGAGGGCTATATGTATATCCGTAACTAGGACACCAACACTATCCATTGTACTAAGTCCTTTCCTAAAACCAAATTGGTAGTTCGGCAGTAAATCTCTCGATTCCACTATCCATTCCAGACGGTTCTTGATTAGATGTTCCAGTATTTTAGCAAGGACTGAAGATAAAGCAATTGGCCTAAGGCCATTCGGGTCATCTGTATGTTTACCAGGTTTCAATAAAGGAATGACAATCTGTATCTTCCACTGATCTGGAACCCAACCATGACTATAGCAAAAATGTATAATATTAAGGTAGTATGTTTTAGCCTTAATGCTACAATGGGAGATAAAAGAGTATGGCACGCCATCAATACCAGGGGCTGAGTCCCGGACATGTTGTAGTACCACACTCAGTTCATCCAGTGTAAAAGGAGCATCAAAAGGATCTTCTTGTGTATTGGTCAGTGGTATATTTATACATTCAGATAGAGCTGGAACAAATGGTGGTGCTATTTTGTCAAAAAAAAGTTCAGCTGTTTCCTTATTTATTGGTGAAGTGATTGAAGGGGAACATCCACATCTGAATCTATTGATTTGTTTCCAAACGATTGAGATTGGAGTAGAGAAGGAGGTACAGAATTTCACCCAACCCGTGCGTTTCTTTTTACGAAGGAAGCGTTTGGCTCTGGCGTTACACTGAAGATATTCCAAGAGGTTTGTGGTGCTCATATCTGTATTGTAACGCGTCTCGGCCTCATTTCGTTCTCTAACTACTGCAGTGCATTCTGGATCCTACCAAGGGGGTGAAGGGATTTTATTCCTGGCACTGTTTTTTAGTGGAAAAGAGGAATCAGCACTTCAAGTAATGGCTGTTATAAAGCCCTCATAAGAATTTTGGGCAAGGCAGTGACCAGAAGGTTCTGGTAAACATGAATTTAAATTTGGAAGATTATCTATTTTATCCTCCAGTAATGATGTATACTTAGACCAATCAGGTTTGGACAAGTTATATTTCAGAAGTGGAGGAGAAGTTTTTTCTAGATAGGTTTTGTTAATAAAAGATGTGATTATAGGGTAATGGTCACTACCATGCAACAAAGATGTACATTCCCACAGGGCAGATGCTGCTAGTTCGACCGAACAGAATGTAAGATCTACACAGCTTTTATGTTGTCCGGGAGGCGATCTACGAGTTGGGCAACCGCTATTCAGGATACAGAGATCTAAGTCATCAAGGATGTCTACTAGAGCTATACCAAAGGCATCACAGCGTTCTGACCCCCATCTTTAATGATGGCAGTTAAAATCGCCCATAACCAGCATAGGTCTTTGAGTGTTAGAAAAAATGTCTTTTAAAATATTTATAAAGTTAGGGTGGGGGTGTGCAATATAAATAGAAAACACTGTAGTGCCTTCAACCCTTCCTGCTGCAATACTCAAATTACCATCAAGGGAGGCAAAGGATAAAGGGGAAAGTGGGACCCGATTGTTTACGAAGAGGGCTGATCCTCCGTACCATCGGATCTATCACATCTGAGGATGTTGTAATGTGGCATACGAAAACTAAGACTTGGGGTAAGCCAAGTCTCAGCTATGGAGCAAGCCAATGGCTTGTACTTAATTAACAGAAATATGAGGTCGTGCTTCTTATGCCACACGCTCCTCACATTCCACTGGAGGAATACTAGGCGGGACGCCATTTTTGATTTCTAAAAGAAGAGAAATAAGTTGGTTGGCAACGTTGGACAGTGATTGGGAAGTATTGGAAGATGCGGAGAAGATTGTTGGTAAAAGTTTTATCAAAAGTTCAATGAGGGATATTATATTGTTGGAGGGGATATTGTTATTATTTAGAGCACAGCCGTTAGGCTGCGAGGGTTGGGGAGTACTTATTATTTGCTGGTGAGCATTTTTATTGTAAGATGGGGAAAGAGGGGCATGGGACTTAGGTGGGAGGTCCTTCCCACTCTATGAACACCATCGCTTACAATGTTCGCAACATTGTTGAACCAGAGGAATTTCCCAAAATTAACGGGGTGTAGTGTGGTGCCTGAGTTTTCCTGCGTTTCTATACGAGATACGTGAACTAAAAAAGGAGCCTTATCCATAGCTGAGTACCTAATTCGGCCTATTTGGCTTTTTGGTTGCTTGCTCGGAGGTGTTGGGGAAGAACTTACTTCTTGTCCAGGGCGCTTGCGTGTAATTTGTGGAGAGGGTGACATGTCCGTCTCTGTGACATGACATACTACGTCCGCAAACTGAGATAGAGGGTTCGGAGTCGGAGGGAAGGGGGCTAGGGAAGCTGGGGAGTCAGGAGGATCCGGATCAGGGGGTTTATTCTTCTCCATGTTCAAGGGAACGACTTAGAAGTACTCGCAATACAAAACTAGTAACAAAAACAAGGACAACACACTTACAAACAACAGGTTCAAACGTAACAACAATCACACGAAAAAAATTAAAAAAGGGAACTCGGAACACACGTGTTAGCCAAGACACCCGACCACAGAATCATTACTTTTCTAATAGTCAGATACCGTTTATTGGAAGAATAAATACGTCATATTGACATATTTTCCATACAAAAGCTGTCAGACGGCCATGTTTTTTTCTTCAGGTAAAAGTTATTGGAATATTGAAAAAGCTGATTTTTCAATATTCCAATAACTTTTACCTAAAACGTCTCGAATTCTCGATACCGTAAGTGGTTTTCCGATGTGTTATGGAATAAAATCTTCTGAAAAGCATCTCGGGGTAGATGACTAAAAAAATCTAATTAGTCCGTCAGATAGATTTCCAAAAAATATTGGACACATATTTTATACTTTTTATATTTTATTTTTATAAAAAATGAAGACGATAGGTACATTGCGTTGAAAACTCGTTTGTCACCTTGTAAGTACATTTTTGCTGAATAGTGACGTCAAAGCTCTCACTCGTGATCTATGATGCGTTTTTATCTTCGTCAATATTTTATTGATTTGATCACTGACGGCATTGATATATAAAAACCCACTGACGGACTAAATAAAATATATATTTTTTTTAATTTCAGGAATCATCCCTATTAACGGACCTCTCGCCTAAGTGGCGCCAACTAGTGATGTGATTTTTCCTAGCAACACCCACTGAAAATTGTCTTAATTTTTTGGAAACCTTAGCCTTGTTCAGACAAGAAAAATCAGGAACATTATTACCTTCAAACATGATAGTGAACGGCAGCAGCGACACGAACATCCAGGGCTGCACGTGGAACACCATGTCGACCGGATTGTGGAGCCCTAGCTTGGATTTCTGCATCAGCATCTGTGCGAAGGTCCAGCGGAGTCCGGCAGCGAAGGACGCGATCAGCAAGAAGTTGAAGCCGAGTAGGTTGAACTGCGTAGCTTTGTACGTGAACATGATGAGACCAGCTGCGATCATCAGGACTATGCCCACGAGAGACCAAGACTGCGGAACAAATAGTTGGGGGTTAGGTTCACTCTTCATTACATAGTGTGACGGGTACGACCTGTGTGGTTGCATGTATCTGGCATTTAAATCCATGGAGCTTTAGAAGTGGCGTGCAAAAATATAGAACATAGTGCCGGATTGTAGAAGTACTAATATTTAAACAGCGTTCGCATTCGAATTTCAATCGCAATCTTTCAAAAATATATGAGAACCAGCTTTTGCCCGCTTTCGTACGCGCGTATCCAATCTCGGGAAATTCTATTTTTCCATATTTTAAAACTCTCCCTTTACTGATGAGTGACTGAGTGACTGACAGACAACGCACAGCGAAACGACTTGTCGTAGAAAGTTGAAATTCGGCATTTAGGTTCCTTGGGGAGTGTAGCCTGGGAGCACTAGGGCCCGAAATTAATACGGGAACGGGAAAAAGCAGTAGCTATTATAAATATACTAGCTGACCTGCGCAACTTCGTCTGCGTCTATAATCGGTTAAGTGGTTTAGGAGTTAGATTTACCATAGCAGCGCCATCTATTGATTACTTACTCAACCCAGTCGAAAGGTATCGACATCTGTTAGAATCATTTGGAGTTAACAAATAATTGTGACTGTCAAATAATAACAGACAAATAATTAGCAATAAATTAAAATTGCGACTATAATTTGAGATTTAAACTATCCTACCTCTCAAGTTGGATCGAACTGCACATAGTGTGCGAATTTTATTATAATCGGTTAAGTGGTTTAGGAGTCCATTGAGGACAAACATTGTGACACGAGATTTATATATACTAAGATTACGTGACGCCAACTTTTACACACTAGACCAGTGTCGGGGATCTTTACCCAACAGTAACATTCCATTCATTTTTTTTTTTAAATTTCTTGTGTGTGCATAAATAAATAAATTCCTTCACGGTGAAAACATTTACGGGCTGATTATGCTAGAAGGCTATTAACAGATTCATGACAGTGGCTCTTGTACTTCGTGTGAGTCACTTATTTGTTATACTATTTATAAAAACCATTGCCAGGCATGTTTGTCAGCGCCATTTTAACCTCGGCTGACGTATGGATTCATAAAACAAGCATGGTGTTATATAGTACCCAAAATACAGTATACTTATGTTACCACGCCAGCAAAGGTGTCGAAATGTTTAAAGTTAAAGTATGATCAATTGATAAGCAACAAAACTTTATTGAAACTATCAGTTTTACACATATATTTGGGCAACATCCCGAAACTTCCGTCCGTAGTTTTATTTTTGTTGCACTGAACCTTAATCTCTTTTTCTAAAATACAAGTAGCTACAGCTATCTGCCCGTTAATGTCTCTTCCAAATCGGTGAAGCCGTTTTGGAGATCGGCCGGAACAAACAGACACACAGCCTAGACACGCATTCACCTTATATTTGTGACATTAAAAACAACAATTAACTATTCAATATTTTGCATGGAATTGATACATATTCTGTATAGCTAAACATGTGGACCTTAGATTAATACCTGACTATAACAACTGTATACCATGTTTAAGGCAAATAAAGACTTATCTTATCTTATCAAATTTATTTGTTATATGTATGCATTTCATACGCATTAAGTGAAACAAATCATTACAATTTTATTTATGTGCATGAATTTATTGGCATCGAACGGTTCGATAAACTGCTTTATACTCGTATAACTTTATCATTAAGCCTATCATTAAGATTTCAAAACTGAAACTGCCTTTTTTATATCGCGACCGCTAGGAAAAGAGGGTCAAACAAAAACAAATTAATGGTAAAAAAGATTCTACCCGGACAAATATACATACATTGCAAGTTAAAAAAGCATGTAAAAAATGGCATGGTTACAAAGAGAACCCCACAAAAGCGCAAACTTTTCCCCTTATAGCGTGAAACCTTAGAAACGTAGAAATTAATTGCGTCAAAATTAGTAACAAGAGCTCAAAAATAACTTCCAATTTATAAACTCTTAAATTGGTAAAGAGCAACGTGCCTCGGCAGCTAGCAAAACTCAAAATTGAATATTCAGCAATTAAAAGTTCCGCAAACTTACTATACCGGAAACAAATTACACAGCATAAGCTTAAAAATCATCAACACAACTTTTTGAGTAAGATGGATAGGACAAAATTAGCCGGTCTATTCTGTCGTCACGTCTCACCGTGTACATTTAGGCGAAGTGATCGACAAGTGAGCTGCAATAGGCTTGTGTCCTGAAAGAATCTAATTAGTCCGTAACTTTAAAATCCTAATATAATAAAATTATTCCGTTTCTGAGGGAGTGACTGATAATGATAGACTGGCGCTTTGTTCTAGAGCCTTTGTTATCAATCCACCTTGCGGGAGCCCTACCAAAGACCACCAAAAGGCATCATAAGGCACCGAATTTTGAATTCAGTTAGATTATCAAAAAATATTTGACCCGTGTTTTTCTTTTGTTGAAGTTACGTCGCTTTTAAAGTTCTCAATACGTCACACCTTCGCATAATTTTTAGAGAGTCGTGACGTCACGAGCCCTCACTCCCGAGTTTTGATGCGTTTTATCTTTGTCAATATTCATTGATTTACAAAAAACAAAAAAGTCGGTTAAAAATACGTGTCCATTATCTTTCAATACTCTAACTGACGGACTAAATAGTTTTACAATTTGTGGATGATGGAATCTAGCCTATGTATATGTAGTTTGACATTTCACTTGGCCCAAGTTTTCACTTCGAATGCTAACAATCGGCCAAATCCTGCCAACGTCTCACTGTCAACTTAGGTGAAGTGAACTGTCATTTCATCTTGTTTGTATGGATTGTCAGCTCACTTAGTATTCACTCCACATATCCTTTCACGGTGAGATGTTTACAGAATCAGACTGCTGATGGCTGAACCGCACTGCAGACTGCATTGACTAGGACAATGACTGGGTGCATTATTTTAAACTAAAGCGTATTGTGTTGATGATATTAATGACAAAGCTTCAGTGGGAAAAAAAAATAGAACATACGCTAATGTTACAGCTCACAAACAAGAACCAAGCTGCGAATGGCAAAAAAAACATAAGCATATTTAATACGGCGGGCTGCTGCTACGAAAGTTTATTTTAAGATCTAATCATAAAATATTCGCATAAAGGTACCGAGGATTTGAGGAATTCTATTCAGTGAATGAATACTGAATGAAACGAATCGTTTCTATACCAGCACCTGTATAAGGCTACATTTCCACCAGAGATGTGCGAGGAAGCGAACCAATTTATTGCGTAACATATATTATACGATACTTAAACAAACTCTCACAAACACACATTCACACAATACACACCCACGCGCATATCACAAAATACACACCCACACATACTTCAAACACATCTGTTAAACATAAATAAAATAAAAAAATCAGGAATTTAAATTAGATTATTAATACGTTTTCGAAAGTTATCTAACAGTAAGTCTACTGCAGCGACATTCAAACCAAATGTATTCGTATTTCACTATGTGAATCATCCTGTGGCTGAACACTTCTCAAAATACAAGCTCAAGCTTAGTTTAGGAATCAGTAGCAGTACCTTGTGTGTAATATACTAATACGATGCATAATTATGTTAGATTAAGACAATATGAATGTATTAAAGCTGGCAACAGTAAAGATTTTTTTTTGTGTATAATTTATTCATTTACCTAGCCTCGTATGCGATTCTATTGGTTCTTAACCAAACAAACCCATTCCTCGCTACGCTTTCACATCTCCGGTGGAAACGCAGCCTTATGACGTCTTTGAGAACTCGCTATTTCCTTGGAGCAAAAGAGCTTTGATTTTAGAGCTAGAGTTTGAAAGTTTTTGTAAGCTGCTGATGCTTCTACTAAAGGTACGTTCCAAAACTTTAATTAATGTTTGGATAAACTCTAGTGAATATAAATTACAGTTCTTTCAAACTACTGGCCAGTCTTTAGATTCTAGAAACTGGCTGTCATTTACATTCTGAAAATCTTTAGATGTAAATAAGGAAAATGTTTGAGGAAATGATTCTGAATGTGGATTTAATGCATTGATAAATAATGGACCTAATAAAGCAGGATATTCATTAGATAGACGCCAGATAAATCTGCAATAACGGTCATTTATCCATTTCTGGACTTTCTTCATATCAAAAACAGAAATACAGACACAAAGCTGTCCTGGATCGACTTGTCTTGTCGAGTCATGAAAAACGCGGCACCTGACTAAGAATTGACGTGCCAACTCTACTAACTTTCACATTCGCATCTCAATCGTAAACTGTCAAAAATGTATGAAAATCTAAGGAAAATTAAGACATTTTTGACAGTTTGCGATTGACGTGCGACTGTTGTTTAAAATTAGTAGAATTGGAACCTCTGAACGCCACGTGGGCGTTCGTCTTAGTTGGCACTTTATAACACCTAAAGCAGCCGTATTCAATCTTTTTTCTACCATTGACATGAGAGGCCGCAATAACCTACAGTAAAATATTTTTTTACATATTTTAATAGTATCTACAATAATGGGACTTTTGAAATTGTGACAGAAATATCTACCATTTTCATATGGGATAGGCCAACTTTCGCACGTTGATAGTTGGTGAGAAATAGTCTCAGCAGATTGTGTCAGTGAATCAGTATAGTACGAGTATAGATATTATTATGTACATACACATCGATACACTGCCTGAATACAGCATCAATAATGTGCTAGGCTACAGCTGGGCCAAACGGAAAAGCTTGACGGGCCACATGCGGCCCGTGGGCCGCAGGTTGAGGTTAGCCTGGTTAGCTAACCTAAAGCTTCAAATCAGACGGCATTGTTGACGACCCTGATATATAAAGGTAGGGATTGGCACAAGAAAACATAGGCATTTGCTCAGCAGAAGTCGCACTGTGGATGATGAAATACTCAAAAACTCATACAATATATTTTTTTCTGAATTTATCAATTTACAAATAATTGATTATAATGTTATTAATTGTTTCCATATAATCTCCTGCAGCGTAAAAATTCGCAATGCAATCATGAATCATGAAATCCCACAATTAGGCTGACTGTCCACTGAAGCGGACAGGAGAGGAGCGGAGTAATGTTAACCAATGGAATTGCATAAAATCTCCGCTATGCGTGTCACTGAGATTTTATTCAATTTCATTGGTAAATATTTCCCCGCTCCCCTCCCCTCCGCTTCAGTGGACAGTGATAGGTACCTGTACATCGCAAAGCCGCTTGAATCTCAGACGTTTGGAGGAGCCCATTTTCCAGCAGAGGAAGGCTGTAGGCTGAAATGGTGATGAGGATGAAAGTCGCACGTTGAGCTGATGCAGAATTTTTATTTTTATTAAACAGCCAAGCAGTTATTTAGTTACATTCGCATATAAATAAATTATACTTTAAATACGTGTAACAGATTAATCTTAACATTACCTCTAAGGCGAGGTTGCAGTACTGTGTGTTTTGACGAACAACAGCGACTGTCCGGCGAGCGAAATAATGCCTAAATATTGATTGTTTTTTCTTCTTGGCGAAAACTGATAAAGAAATAATACAATATGGTTTCAACATTTACTTCAAAATAAAAAGCTCTATCTATTGATATAAATTTTATATATATATTCGTGATAAAATCTCTTAGCAGTACACGTTTAAAATTGTAATTTAGTGTCATGTTTGATAAAAAAAAGTATCGAGCCAATCATTCTAAATCGCGTTTCTATCTTTACGATTTACTTGAGGGTATGTTCAATTTTTATGTAATGATTTTTATTTATTAAAAACTTCATAATTAATTCGATTTTCAGACGTTCAAAAATCTTAAAAAAACTTTTTACAAAAAAATACAACCGACTTCCAAAAAAAAACACTACAAAGTAAAAAATAACTTTAACTTCGGAACTCGGTGTTTTTGTTAGTTTGTTCGTATTTTGACAACGACTTCCGAAGTTAAAGTTATTTTTTACTTTGTAGTGGTTTTTTTTGGAAGTCGGTTGTATTTTTTTTTTAAAGTTTTTTATTTTTCACTTTTTAGTGGTACCCCACACCTAACAAAACCACTGCAAAATATATACCATACGATTTTCGAAAGTTCCCCTCGACTTCTCTGGGATGCCATCATCAGATCCTGGTTTCCTTATCATGGGACCATTTGGGAAGTATACCCTTTCCAACAAAAAAATCATTTTTAAAATCGGTTGGCAAGCGACGGAGTTATGTTCGAACAAACATAAAAAAAAAAAATACAAACATACGAATTGAGAAACTCCTCCTTTTTGGAAATTCGGTTAAAAAGTACTGCAACCCCGCCTTAAGAGGCCGTTGTACCTACTCGTCATTATGAACAACTTTTACAAAGAAATCAGTTGTTCAGTACCTACATTTTGTCCAGACATGTGTACATAAAAATGTGTGTATTATATATAAATTTCAGTATTTGTCCATAGTGAAAGTTGTTCATAATGATGGGTAAAATTACCGCTTAAGAGGTATTGCGTTTATTCTATTACACGTTGTATAACACGTCGATCTCGCTATTGCAAGTTAGAATTCGCAAGCATTTTTAAGCTTATTTGGTTTAATTTATGGACTTGCATCAGAGCTTATCAAGATACTCTTGATCAGTCCTGGACAAGTTGCGTGCCAAACTTTCGTAAACAAAAGGCGCAGACACATCGCGGAGAGAAGCGCACGGAAAGGCTACCCACAGGCGTTAAGCTTCGTTTTGCAAGAAAATGTATCAGATTGTGTCCACTGCTACCCACGGACATCAATTGACGTCATTGATAATGCGTGCAAAATGCGCGGCTTGCTCGAATATGACAATCACGTACCTCAACTCTGTTAACAAAATGCACGCTGTGCATGCGGCACATGCTGTACACACCCACGAATACCTGGCAAGAATGGAGTCAGATTTTCTGGCTTCTGACTATCCGTAATGACTGCCTAAGATCTACAAATGACAGCCGGGATCAACGGCATAACGTGCTTTCCGAGGCACGGAGGAGTTTCGGAATATTAAGATGGTCACCCATCTACAGACCGACCTCGCCAACTGTCCCTTAACCTTGAAGATCGATCCGTGCGCCTGTTATTATTTAGCCACGAGCTCCTCTTAATCAATACACTTTAAATCTTATGTAACACAACAACATCATAAATTATTATAGAAGACTATACGCCCACGTCGTTTGAATAAAGTCATACGTGACCAGGGGGGGGGGATGGAGGGACTCGATTCACTGATAACAGATTAGCTTTGATAGGCGTCTAGACGAAAGGCGAGGGTTACTGAAGACCCGATTAAAAAACCTCCCACGTAGTACATATTGTCTTAGGATTTAATATATGCACTTTGTTGAATATGTCGCAGTCGACATATTCATTATCTTGTGCTTATAGCTGATTACTGAGGTCTTTTTTTACTTGTGAAGTTGTCGATTTTTTTTCAGGCCACTTTTTTAGTGTTTCTTTTTGCGTAGGTAAATCGCCAATTTTTACAGCCAAAGTTATTGCAGTTGAAAATGGTGCCAAAAAATTGAGAAGTCACAAGGTATTCAATCAGAAGATCTCGGTGGACAATATTGTTGCCGATAGAGATGACTAATAATTTTGTATGGCTGGAATTGGATGGTATTGATCTGGACATCGTTTATTAAATTTTTAAGTTATTGCCAATAAAATGGATTCTCGCAAGTTTATTTTGAACTTCACTGTGCCGAGCTATCACGTTAAACTATATTGAGGCAGATCGGTCTCAATAAAAAAATCTTGAAATAATAAGTAGATAGGGATTCACGGAAGAGCTAAAGAAAATATGGTAGTTTTTTTTTACTAATACGTGACGTCACTAGTCCCCACTCTTGAGCTTTGATGCGCTTTTTTCGATTATAAATGGCAAATACGTGTTCAATAGTTTTTGAAAATTGAACGGACGGACTAAATATCACTACTATATTTGTATCTAGGAAAATACCCAATTACTTCCCGAGAGCTAAATGTACCTTTCAAAAAGGGAAATTAGCTCCAACACTTTGTCAAAGCTTGTTATAGGACCGGCTAAGCCGAGACAAATTGGTATACTATAGAGCCACAATAGTTTCGCGCAAAGGGATGACGTATTAGTGCCTAGCACCTCCAGTTTCTATGGATTAATTAGCAATGGCTTATCACTAATGACAGAGGCAACGTTCTCTTTGAATGAGCTATACAGCCGGTCTTTTCTATCTACCTATATCTCAACGTTTAAACTTAGGTCAAGACAGCCTGCAGTGAGCTGTCATTCCATCTTGTTTGTGAGGATTGCAGGTATATGAATAAGATAAATCGCTAGACAGGTAGGGAAAGAATTTTTGGATATCGTATACTTGCAAATGAAATATATACCTTTTCTTCGACTGCCGAGGAAGACGGTTATGTTTTCAAGTGTATCTACATATTCTCCATTTGGTTTGGCACGCCTAGTAGCCAACGGGCATCAGATCTGTGATTGAACCAAAAATCTCTGCCACAATGCAATGGACTGCATGTTTTTTCAGCTAAACGCCGGAACGGAATGTTTGGGATTTTCAATTTGATTTATTAATAAATAATCCCATAGTGAAACTGCAACAATCGGGGTCTGCGGAAAAATGTGGCGATGCGAACATGGCGCTTATCGACAAAATTGGTCTACAGTTGCCC
This sequence comes from Ceramica pisi, assembly GCA_963859965.1. Classification (NCBI taxonomy): domain Eukaryota; kingdom Metazoa; phylum Arthropoda; class Insecta; order Lepidoptera; family Noctuidae; genus Ceramica; species Ceramica pisi. The sequence continues at coordinate 34,724,044 of OY982527.1, read as the reverse complement.
AAAGACCGGAAAAGGAATAAAAACAGAGGTGCTTTTGTCCTACAGTAAGACACCGGTGAGACAGAATAGGCATAACAAAAAAACAAAACTTTTTTACAAAAAACTACAACCGACTTCCGGTTTTTAGAAGTCGGTTGTAGTTTTTTGTTAAGATTACTTCTATTCACCTTAGACCGCATCATCGCTTAACATCAGGTGAGATAGCGGTCAAACTATCAACTATCAATAGTAAAAAAAAGTCGGTTGTATTTTTTGTAATTTATTTTTCTCACTTTTAGTTGTACCTGCGTACCTACCCCTTCATAGCGTACCAGCGTGATGTTATGTTATGAACTGGTGTAAACAATAAACAGACATGCGATTTTAGCAATCCCGATCTCTAAGCTATCATTAATTGAAGAGTTCCGTTGCCTACCTCCGAAGTTCTTCATAAGATCTTCATAAAATTGATATGGAACCAGTCCGAGAAAATACTCTTTCAAAAATAAATGAATCATCCAAATCGGTTGTCAATTGGCGAAAATATCGCCGAACAAACATTTATATGGGATCTCGTCACCAGATCCTGACTAATACCTTCCATCATCGGCTCAGCAACATGAGATGATGATTACCAGGTACAAATATCTGAGTTACGTTATAAAGTATATGAAAAAGTTGTATGTGCCTAAAAAAATTGAGCGTTTCCCTTGATTTCTATGGGATCCAATCATCTGATTCTGACTTGGTGACAACAGGACCATCTCGGGAGTATAGGGTTTCGGAAACAAAAAGACTTTTTCAAATCGGTCCACAATTGGCGGAGATATCGGTGAACAAACATAAAAAAACTACATACAGCCGAACATAGAACCTCCTCCTTTTCGAAGAAATCGGTTAAAAATTGGCTTAGCACAGTATGTAATCGAATCGATAAACAAAAACGCAATCATGTAGGTAATTTACTGGCACAAATTGACGAGCTCTCAATAATGAGAATCGAATCATCAAGGTCTTTAAGGAACGCGTCAACGTCATTTTTTTTCACACTTTTATACAAGTGTAAAACTCTACTCTAACTCTAGACTTGATAATAAACTGAAGCTATTAAAATACCTTCAAGCAATCAACCTAGCTTAAAAGACATCGGAAGGTTTCCGCTGTCTCGGAAGCAATTAATTTTTTTAGCCAATCGATTGAAGTTCAGGGAACAAAAAGAGGACTATGTTTTAGGGTTCCGAACTTCCGTATGCATAACGGAAACCTTATAGGATCACTCGTGTGTTTTACTGTCGAAATGTATGTCACAGTATTTTTTTCTGATTGTACAGCAACTGGACTGATTTAGTTGAAATTTGGAACACTAATTAACTTCTGCAATGTCACTCAAATATGGACGCCTAACGTAAATTTTATAGAGAAATGTTGAAACATAATAATTATGGGTCGCTTTTAGGGAAAAATTAAAATCAATTTTTCAAACTGCTTTGTAGCATACCAAATAAAAGCAAAAATTTAGAGGGTCGGAAATATTCTGTTTTTATAATTTTAAAATAAATAATTTTAAGGTCATTATAGAAAATACAAGCATTACCATTCCACTCTATTTCCAAAACTACTGACCATAACATTTAAAAATACACTTAAATGTTCTTTACTCAGAGATTGCAAGAAAACCTAATAGTACTTAAGGCGGGGTTGCAGTACTTTTTAAAATTTTTGAACGTCTGAAAATCTAATTAATTATGAGTTTTTTAATAAATAAATATCATTACATAAAAATTGAATATGGCTCAAGTAAATCGTAAAGATAGAAACGCGATTTAGAATGATTGGCTCGATACTTTTTTTTATCAAACATGACACTAAATTACAATTTTAAACGTGTACTGCTAAGAGATTTTATCACGAATATATATATAAAATTTATATCAATAGATAGAGCTTTTTATTTTGAAGTAAATGTTGAAACCATATTGTACTATTTCTTTATCAGTTTTCGCCAAGAAGAAAAAACAATCAATATTTAGGCATTATTTCGCTCGCCGGACAGACGCTGTTGTTCGTCAAAACACACAGTACTGCAACCTCGCCTTAAGAAATTTTGTGAAATTGGTGCTTCTGAATCTTTAGCGCTAACAATTCCAGCCCATAATTATTGAGACATGTTCGAAATATGTTGAAATATCCGTTTGGTTTCGTATGTTAAAAAATATATATTTCGTGCCTTTCCGTGAAACCGACTCGCACTTTGCCGGTTTTTATACTTACCGCAGATTTGTGAAGCGTAAACTGAAGGCTAGAGATGCCTTCAATGATTATATTCACGCTCTTTGAACTCGCAAGGTGAGCTGCTCTCAAGGTTTTTATGTATGTATAATCCGACTAATTAACTTCGTTGTTTCGTCAACATAAAAGGGACTTTCATTCCAAGGGCGTTTAAGCTGATCAAGGAAAAAAGCGTTGGTTCCAAGTTTGAACAGGGTACTTATTTAAGTATTAAAATAATAATTCTATTTAGTACGTCCGTTCGATTTACAAAAAATATTAAACACGTAAGGTTTAATATTTTTTGGAAACGTAAACGTTTAAGGGTTCCGTACCCAAAGGGTAACCAACGGAACCCTATTACTTAGGGCTCCGCTGTCCGTCCGACCGTCCATCCGTCCGTCTGTCTGTCAGCAGGCTATATCTCATGAACCGTTATTGGTACACAGTTAAAATTTTGACATGGTGTGTATTTCTGTTGCTTTAACAACTCTCTCTGCTGAAATCGCGCCTGCACGGTTTTTTGCCATTTAAAATCGTTAAAAATTTATGAAGATAAAGCGCATCAAAATTCGGGAGTGGGGTGACGTAACGTTTTAGTAAAATGTTTACTATCGCTATGACGTCACGCGAGTTTTCAATGCTTTGTATCGTCTTCATTTCACGTTAAGGGAGTACCTACTCACATTTACTCAGCTTATGCCCATAGAAAACAATGATTTTGTATGGAGACGCGTACGCGTCCTTTCAGCTTTCCGCGTCTATTCAGCTTTCGCGGAAATCAAGTATAAAATGAGGACAAATGTGTTACTATCATGCGACTGCTATAGCCGCGTACAGCGCTGTTTAGCCGCGTCCAGCTCTGTTCCGCCGCTTTCAGCGTCGATCGCGGCGGAACAGCGCTGTACACGGATGGTTCTCGACTCCTTGAGTGACCTAGCATGGCCACCATCAGGCATTTTAATTTTGACAGAAACTGGTCGCTAATTAAATTAAACTTTACCTTAATAATTAAACTCATCATTATATCTTCTAAACTAAAGCACGACTACATCTGACTTGGCGCAAAATTGCCACTAAGTAGCGATTACATTTGGAATAAAACAAATCTTCACTAGGTGCCCTAGCATTTGAGTTTCAAATGGGCCAAGCTGGGGTAGGCGCACCCCAGATCGGCCACCTATAAACCCTTATAACTTTTGAACCAGTGACCGACTAAGGCGACGTTGACACGGCGACCATTCAATTAGGGGTCCGTAACTTAACTTCGAGAGTCATTTGTTCGATTAATGGAAAGTCGACTGAACGATTGTTCGAATAGATTTTATTGCGAAACATATTTGTATATTGTATTTTTGTATATTGTATGACCTACAGATAGTTGTTCCGGGTCTGGCTGTTTGTGTATGTGACTTTGTATGTTTGTAAACGCACCCACGATACAGGAGAAATTCCTAGTGTGGGGCAACGTTTTATAAAAAAAAAAGAAAAGAAAAAGAAAAGAAAAAGAATTCGCGCAATTCAACACACAATAATTTACGTCGCAAGGATAAAAGAATTACTTCAAAAGCCATGGGTACATTTTGTCCAACGATTATAATTTTTTTTCCTATCATCAGTAAAACCTATTTATTCATGCTACCATCAGTGAAGGTTAAGATTTTCTTGAAACTAACGCGGCATGTGTATCCATTGGTAAAAACAGCCTGAAAATCGGTGCGGTAGTTTTTGAGTTTATCGCGAACAGACAGACAGGCAGTCAGGCAGGCAGATGCGGCGGTGATTAGGGGAATAAAAATGCCTAAAATACTGTGCTGAGAATGTTTTATTCCATTTTTCGCCACAGTCTTTTAGATACTTATTGTTGTTTCTCTAATATTATTATTTCAGCTGTAACTTTGTCCAAAAGCTTATAATATGGAATCTAAGGACAGAATTTACGACGTCCTTGCGTTGTTGATTGTCCATCTTGAGTGAACTGAAGAGCTTAGTTAACTACTTAAATGCACTTGTACACGTAACTTAATGTATTTGGACACGTACTAAATGCACTTAGACACGAACTAAAGTTTAAGTTATTTAAAATTTAGTTATCTACTTAACAATTCAACACGTGTAAGCCAGCCATTAAATACAACTGTTCCGTAAACTAATCGATGGACCCCATCTCTATCGACCAGTTATCATGTTATTTAAACAGTCTGAAATATAAGTACTGCATAGAAGTAGTTTAGTAGAATGAAAGATAAATTATTTTATTAAAACTAAGTACAAAACAGACATTTGTCCCTTTAGAATCAATTTATTGTGAAGAATAATCGATTTTTTAATCAATATTTAGTACGTACTGACTGAGGAGACTGATTGAATGAAGAGGAAAGCAATGAAAACAACCTATTTTAGCGTTCGATGAAGTTTCTTTCTAAACTTTAAAATTCGATATCTTTTGATTTTGTGGGTCGATTTTGATGAAATAAACGCTAAATGTTACTCCGGTTATCACTCAATATTTTTAAGAACCTACATTTTGAATCCAATCCGTGGTTTATGCGTGATGCTCTCACAAACTAACAGACATACAGACAAACACAAGACAAATTTCAAAAATTGAATTTTTCTGTTCTATGTCTTTTTTTCTGACGTTTTATGTATTTTTTTGCGGAAATGTTCAATGTTCACGACTCTACGATTTTATTATATGTATAGAAATCTATGGGTAGGATGGACGGACGTACGGACAGCGGAGTCTTAGTAATAGGGTTCCGTTTTTAGAGTATAAATGCGGAAAATGGAGTTCCTACTCTACTCTACTAGCGTTCCATTGGGTACCCTTTGGGTATGGAGCCGTAAAAAGTAATTTGCTAAAGGTAAAAATCAAAACTGATGAAGTTTATTAATATTACAACTGTACAAAGTGCAACTAAGCTTAGCCACAAAATGCATTACGTCCACGCTTTTATCGCTGACAAGAAATAAGAAGTCGCAGTAGGTCCCTCGAATGGGGCTTTTAGCTTTCAGGTGATATTACTGTTTGCAGAAGTGGAGTGATTAGTTGAGTTCTTGACAATCTCAGGAGCGCGGTCGTTTTCTAGTTTGATAAACCGGCCAAGTGCGAGTCGGACTCGCGCATCGAGGGTTCCGTACAAACCTGTAGGTATATATTATAAGCAAAAGTTGCGATTTACTAGATCATATTCAAACTAATTTTCGCTGGTAGTTTACATGGTAATGTACATCATATATTTTTTTAGATTTATCATTCTTTTATTTTAGAAGTTACGGGGACACATTTTACCACTTTGGAAGTGTATCTCTCGCAAACTGTTCAGTTTAGAAAAAAAATATATTAGAAACCTCAATATCATTTATAAAGACCTATCCATAGATACCCCATACACATTTGGGTTTGATGAAAAAAAATTTTTAGGTTTCAGTTCTAACTATGGGGACCCCCAAAATTTATTGTTTTTTTTTTTCCATATAATTGGAAAACAAAAGTATCGAAGTTGGTCAATGAATTTCGATTTTTAATGTACATAATATAAGTACTCGTTTATCTAAACATTATTATAAAAAGGATTACAACCATGAAACTTTTCTGTATATTTACTTAACCCTATGATAGATCGTAGAAATAACTACTTTATATTTAATTCAGAGTTTTTTCACTAACGCTACTGTCTTGAAAACTGTCATTTTCTATTTACTTTGATAAGGTTCCATTGCTTTTTAATCGGATTATAAATGCGGAGACATTTAAAGAAATCTTTTTAAACTTAAAACTTGTCTTGGCGCAGATGCCCCTTAGTACCTTATTAAAATGAGAATCACATCTAAGCGGCTTGTCGTATTTGTTCGGAAAAAATATAGGTATGTTACATTTGACTAATTTTTATTTTGAACTGGCAATCCCCAGTGGCTTCTCTACCGTCAACTGCAACTTTCTTATTTTTTTTTATTTTATAAGAACTTTTTCCTGACAACACAACAAAAAAAGAATGAAAAATGATGAAGAATGATGATTTTTAATAATTCTCCGTATTGCACCTACCACTATTCTCTGCATCACCCAAAGGTTGACTGGTAGAGAATGCCTATGGCATTAAGTCTGCCTCTGTACTCTTTTGTGCTGAAAGTGTTAAATAAATAAATATTGAACGAAATCGGCCGCACCGTTCACACGTGATGCGATGACCATAGGGAAATAGGGATTCATTTTTATATATAAAGAAAGACTGATAACATTTCCTATTAATTTGAGACATGAAAATAAAAAAAATTGCGTGGTATGAGAAAAGTTTTTCTCCCAAATTGGGGAATGTGACTTGGATTATCGGGGAATTTGATAAATTGGTGTTGGCAACACTTGTCTGCGGTGGCAGGTTAGCGGCCGCCGCGTTCAAGGCCGCGTGCAGCGCCTCGGGCACAGCCGCGTCTGATGTCGCGTGCGACGCCGCTTGCAACGTCGCGGGACCCACCGCTGACTCCACCCGCATCTCAAACAAACGCCTAGGTAAAATTGCTTCACCGTAAACGCTCTCATACAAAGGCATATGTTTGAATTTAGCGCCCGCGCCGTGTGGTGACAATTACGGAAAACCTTTTTTTTTTTCATACAATTTGACATAAGCGAACGTTTACGTAAACGCGATCACGCTTACAATTTGGTAAAAGCGGGTAGTTGTAGAAAACAAGAACCCAAAAGGTCAACCATTGTCTTCACGACAACGCGAAAGTTAAAAAAATTATTAATTCAATCTCATTGACTTCAAACTTCGTGGAATTCAAGACATTTTCATTAGGTAGGTACAGAATGCTAAAAAGCAAACAACAAAAAATACTTGTGCGAGGCCAAAAAGTCTTCAGCCAGCTACATATATATTTCAGTATACCTATACTGCAATATTTAAAAAAGGAAGTCTATGTGAGTGAGTACAACTCGCACTTGGCCGATTTTTACCGGTGCGGTCTAATTCATGTCTACCATAACCTTAGAATAATAATGCAAAAAATGCAATAAATGCGTTATTATTCTAAGACCCATAGTCCATAACCTAAGATCATTTTTTTTTCTTGTACGATACACTGCGCAAATTGAATCGGGCAAGGCAATAGAAAAAAAATAACAGAATTGTTTGCTCTTGCTATCGAGAAATACGTGGAAGACTCATTGAATGGACTTCCTTTTCCTCTCGTAGAGACTTAGTTGAAGTATTATTATCGGAACCAGATCCAATTCAGTCTGATATCGATCAGTACTTCCGTTACTAACTTTAATGAGTGCCTTCGTTATTTTATTTTTGATTTAGTATTCGTTATTGTTGCATTTAAATTGTTTTTTAGTTGAGTTTTATTTTTAAACTGACTTTTTTATTAAAAAGACACTTCAAGATTGTTTACCTTTATTTTACTACCTAAACATTTCTAGTATAGGTTTTGCTTTCCAGTGTTATTTTGTCTTTACCCCATATCTCTGGGGCCTGTGCAACATGACTTCTTTTTAAATGACTTCGAAAAAATTAAGAGATTCTCAAGTAGGTTTGATACCTTGTAACTCCGTCATATAAGGACCGACTAAAAAATTGGTTTTTTAAACTAAATTGCGAATTTTACTTCCTTCCAAAAACTACCCAAACCGCTTCAAGTGTGCCTATAACATTTGAAGAGTTCCCTATATTTATCCAGGATCCCATAATCAGAACATCCTTCGAAACTAAAAAAAAAATTGATTCTAAATCGGTCGAGCAATCTTCGAGTAAACGGGGAACGTACAAAAATAAAAGGTTCGGGCGAATTTAGAACCTCCTCCTTTTTGAAGTTGGTTAAAAAAGAACTGAATAATGCAGTTTAAGTTTTCTTCAAAATCGGGCTCCAAACTCCTTTCAGTGTTTCTCGATATTGGTTCCTCATAGTTTAGCCATTCAGGCACACTTTAAAAAAATCACCCTATTTACAGGGTTACTTGTAAATCGACGTATTTCCGTCAAGGTGGTGATAGGGAAACCAAAATGCAACAAATTGAAGCCCCCAGACAGAACTTGACGCCCTGGATAGAAGAAAGAAGGTTGACGATTTTGAAATGAAAAAATATTGTCGTTTTTAATAATAGTTTTACTTGTATGACAGCAAAATTGTTTTGGTTGGCAGTACTTTCCCAAGACATAATATTGTTATCTTTATTTGTGGTTCTAAAGTACCACTTAAAAATAATATCACTGTAGTCCGGGACCGCGGCCCCGGTCCTGAAATCCCGTCGGCCCAAACATACATACATTGCAAGCCCTAAATAGGGCAAAGGGAATATATTTCCCACCATATTTTTCTATCTATGCTTATTTCGCATTATTTTCCGATTCAACATTTAATAAAAAGCTTGTTGAATCTAATAGGTCCCCACCACGCTTGAGTAAATCCCCATTTAGCATCAAGGTCTCCACTATTAACTGATAGACAGTTATTGATCTGGACAACAGCATGAATGTTAACTTCCAAGTCTCACAAAAGGTTTTTGTTGACGAATAGGTAACTAGTCAATATCCTGAAGGTATTGTAAGCACAAAGTTAGGTACAATATCAGGCTGTGTTTCCAACAGAGATGTGCGAAGATGCGCAGCGAGGGAACTGTTAGTTAAGAATCAATAGATTCGCTTCTTTTACTAAGCCTCGCTTAGCGCAAGCAATTCTTTTGATTCTTAAGAGTCCTATTACGAATCGTAAATGCTCGTTTGCAATAGACAAAGTTACGTTGGTCTGCGTTGGGGGTACATCTATAGTCCGCGAAACAATTTTGATACTTACTAGTCTGAATAGGATTATAGTTTATTTGGGCGCTCGCGCGAGACTGAGGAGCGTGCGCGCTGAATTGACGCAGAATATATAGTACTTTAATTTTATTTATTGTAATTTTGTTTTATTATATTGACAAACGAAAACTAATGAAACGTATTCATTGTAGATTGAAATTTTGTATTATATTAATTTATTTGATAAAATTGTTTTTATTTGGAATATAATGGACGCTGAATCAAGACATTTCTGGCTTAAATTAAGCTTTCTTTACGTTTTTTTCCGTGAAAACTCAAGGACTTTAAAGAAATTCTAGAACTCCAATAAACAAGTAAAACATTCAACTTGCCTATTAGTAATTTCAGCTTTTAAAAGAATTGATAGTAACAATGTGAATTTGACCGTCAAAGTTCCATCGCAGACATGTTTTCTTGCAAACTGCATTCGTAAAATATTTATAGTAAATTACACGAAAAGAAAAATGAAAATGTGTAACTCTAACTTACAAGAAAGAGACTGGCACTATCGTTATTCAGGATCAAATAATTAAAATATCTTACTGCTGCTGAAAACTACAGCGTCAAAAATCATGAATTTCCGTAAAAAATGTAATAGGACTCTTAACTCACACAGCCCTCGCTACGCGTCCTCGCACATCTCTGCTGGAAACGCAGCCTACCTATTAAGGGTGCCTGTCTATTAGTGTCTATTTGCGCGGAGCAAGGCAAGGGAGCAGATAAACGGAGAAATATTAACCAATCATGTTAGTAGCGCGGAGATTCTATGCAATTCCATTGGTTAAAAAATTCTCCGTTTCTCCGCTCCGCTGTAATGGACAGGCACCCTAAGTGCTCGTTTACGGAGAGGCGGAGCATCGAACGTCACATGCGGCGTGGCGGCCCGAACTCAAATCAAATATATATGGCGTAGTATGAGTGTTCCCGGAGAAGCTATTTCGAGCCCGCGGCGTTGCATGCGGCGGGGCCCACGGCGGGCGTCAAACGCGGCGTCTACCAACCCGCAGACAAGCCTTGCCAACAACAAGCCAGCCTTGAGAACTTGCCTGACACATGCCTACGTTTATATCTCAGTGGGGCGATCGAAACCGTCTGACCTTTGCACCGCATAAAACCTATCAACTTCTTTTAAAAGGAAACCTTAAATCCTGGCCCAGTATTAAATTTAATAACGTACCCGTTAAAAGGAAATAATCTGTGTGCTGCCTCGGTATGCTACTAGAAAGGAACTTTTCATTTATTGAGCATATAAAAACAGTAGGAGAAAAAGCAAAAGAGAACTTCTACGCCTTCACGAGAATATCTAAGGCTACTTGGGGCCTATCATTTCAAACCTTAAAAACTATTTATGGGGCTACTTACTTGGGTTGTATGTGCTACGGGGCACCTGTCTGGGCCGATAGGGCCACCATAGGGGCGGTACGACATAAATTACTTTAAAACCAGCGTTTGGCTTTGATATTCTTATACAAGGCGTATAGGACGGTTAGTACTGAAGCCTTACCGGCGCTGGCGGGTGTTCTCCCAGTCGATCTGGAGGTGCAGCGGCGTGCTGCAATGTACTACTATGCTAGGAAGATCACGGACCCAGAGTTTTTACCGCAGCGCGACCGTGCTAAGATCTCTAGATTACTAAAACCCTAGACTGACGTCTGGGAAAAACTTTTATCTGAATGGCAATGTAGGTGGGAAAATTCCATCAAAGACTGACACCTCCACCAGATTTTTCCATCCGTTCGTGAGCAGCTGGATAGGACATGGCTGGAGGTAGATCACTGTGTTGCCCAATTTCTCCCAGGTCATGGCAACTTTAAGAGTAAATTATATTCCTTTAGGCTTGTGGCTTCACCTTTATGCCAATGTTCTACAGCTGACCTTGAATACGAACAATCTGCACATCACGTCTTATGGGAGTGTATTCTTTGGCAGACTGAACCTAATATTATGTTAGATAGTATTCAGGTTACATCTGGAGTAGTTTACTATACGGACCTTGTAGAAACCATAACAATTTCCGTGCGTTCAGGCGATTTTGCTATACCTATTACTGGAATCAAAAGTAGCTCACAATTTAGGACCCATTCATTTCATTATTAATATATACAGTTGTATATGTCCCTTGGTGCCTATTGGCCTAACTCAAATCTGTCTCCTGCTTGATAAGGAGGGAAGTAGAAATTATAATTATTTTTTCCTACTCCTCCGCTGTTCTCTTCTGATTAATTTCGATGCGGGATCCAAGACAGTTGAATCGTTTCTCCGGGACTCGTCGGGCTTCATTAGCTCGGCGTTTTTCTGGTGGTCGCTACTGTTGATTTCTGGCTTTCAGGAGTTGCAGTGGTTGGGAATGTGTGGCGAGCTTGTCCCAAAAAAAAAAGCCTTGACAACACCAATTTATCAAACACCGTGAAAATTCAAGTCACATTCCCCAATTTGTTGACTAAAATTCTATTGATTCCCCGCTAATTCCTCTAATTTAAAAATAATATAACAACATTATTAATAAAATCGTAGACTGGCCGTGTCTGTACATTGAATAGTTTTGGTTAAAAAATACATACAAATGTTACAAAAAAAAAAACAAACGTCTAAAATGCAATTTCTGAAATTTTTGTCTGTGCGGTTTGTGGGAGCCTAGTAGAGTAGAGTAGGAACTCCATTTTCCGCATTTAGACTCTAAAAACGAACCCTATTACTAAGACTCCGCTGTCCGTACGTCCGTCCGTCCTACCCATAGATGTCTACGGATATAATATAAGGGTAGTATTTAATCCTACAACTGTAAATCCAATTTTTTCTATTCAAATATTCGAAGTTACCACCAAAAATACTGAATTGCACACTAAATTTGCTCATCAAATAAATCAAATCTATTATACTGTTTGATCTATAAAGCTAAACTGTTTTACTGAATGACTATCTGTTAACTAAAAATTTCTAACTCCCCGTGACGTCGACCGTCTCGGTTAGCGTTTCCGTCAGCAGGTAAAACATGATTTTAAAAGAATTTCTTGACTGCGTTTACCTTCGCAATTTTGCCAATGTCGCGTGGAGGAAAAATCAAACATTACAGATTTCTAATCTCACAATTAGAGCTATTTGTTGACAACATACAAAAAATTACCGACTTCAAATTCAATTATTCATTGATCTTGTATAGATACAGATTAGTGCTTGCATAATAATTATCTATGACATTAGTGGAAAGAAAGAGTTGCAATCTATCAATGTGATGTTGGACTAAAAATGACACGTTCAGTTTTACGCATTTATTTTATAAATGTCTACTAACATATTACTAAAAGTATCTTATCAGAAAAAGTACCTATTTATAAAATACTAAGATAGCAAACAAAACATATTTAAATGCAAGATACAAAATGAATTTTTAATAAGTATTTTTGAAGTATCTTGTATAGATCTGTATTTCAGATACTAGTAGGTATCTAAGATAATTCACATACTCCGTAAACGGGCAATTTATTAGTCGTCCAACTCCTAATACAGTGATCTTGAGAATAAGGTTATCAAGAAGTAAGGTTACAAAGATTAGTAGAAAAAAGCAACTATTAACATTTTTGGGAATTCTCGTTTGTTTATGATTAACTGATCATCAAATCAACGACTCGAGTACTACATGAGGTAAAACAGTAATTCATAATTAATATCCCGATCATAAAACTGCGTTTTCACTCACAAAACTCCTCGTATAATGGAGAAATTAGGCAGTTGCGTTTATTTTAGAGTTAAATATATTTAATGAATAGTCATTTCTTATGAAGTATGGTTTATTTTGGTACGAATATTACATTTACAGTTAATTCTGAGCGTTTCTAGTAGTTTTTATTATGGATTTTATTTACGGATATACCATTCCTATTCCAAATTTCTGAGGTCTCTGTGAACGAAACCACTTTATAATGAATATTATGATATATTTTTCATTTCATTTGGTTTGTGCAGTAGTTCAGTCTACGAGCTCGAAAAAATGCCATCGAGTGTGAGGCCGCTATGAACTATTCTCAAATTCCCAATAAGCCAAAGTTGTCTAAATATTCCAGTTACTTAAAACACACAGTCAAATCGTAACAGACCTACTAAAGTATATCTTACTGCTTACATTTAATGCGAAAGTTTGGATGTACATAATAATTTGTTCTCAATGACGCTAGAACGGCTGATCGTATCTGGATGAAATTTGGCACAGAGATAGATAATAGTCTCGAATAGCACATCGACTTATCCCAGGAGTATACATTCCTGTTGAGATAATGTCCTACGTTTACGCAAGCTAGAGTATGCTTATGTTTGTTAATCAAAAGCCTCAACGCCTGAACGGGTTTCGATGTTCGGAATTTCAGATTATGCGTACACCGTGGTCTGGACATATTATGATCCTATGTAGGGATAACGGAGGTTCGACTCCGACTCGGATTAGTCGGAACTTCAGAACACTTCCTTTTTCGACTTCGGCTCCGATATTTTTAAATTAGGGATTTAATCAGAGGTCACAGCACAGCGTATATGGCGGCCGTGCTCAACGAGCACGAACAGATTTATGCACTGCGCTCGGAGAACCCCCTCTCTCATTGTTTTCTTGCGGTACAGGGTGTATAGTCCCAAAAAATCCATTGAAAAGGGAGCATCCTTCGACCAGACGACTGAGGTTGATATTTGTGTTGCATTTGTTCAAATCGCATGGAATACTTAGAAACTGCTGCGTAGGATTAAATTTACGTGAAATTGTTTGTTGTTTTATAGTTCAGTTGTGGCAGTAACGTACCTACATTACTATGGTAGGAGCCAGATAAGCGTGCAATATACTACATTGACCTTTCCATAATGTTATCGCTTCGTTGATGCTCGAACAATAAATTATAAACCATTTTCATTACTAGAGAACGTAAAGGATCACGATAGAAGTCGATTCAGGACAACATTGTCATTTTTGAAAGTCTAAGAATTAAGAAAGTCAATAAATGTATGTGGGTCAATGACCGTTATTGCACGGGTATCTGACGTCTACCATAATAATATGAAGTACGTTCCCGAGTGATATAATTTTCAACTAAACAACACGCTTGATGCAAATCTATGCTAATATTTTAAAGCTTAAGAGTGTTTGTTTGGTTGTACCTACGCGCTAAGCTCAGGAACAAATAAAAAATTATAATTATTATTTTAGTGTGGGATTGCCTATTTATCGAGGAAGGGTAAAGGCAATATAACACAAACAACCGTACAAAATTGTAGGTGAGTTTTATTATTAATAAATACTTTTTTTTATGAGAAACTTTCAAACTTTCTGATTTTGCAGTTTTATACTTACACGAGATTACATGATTTAACACGAACTTAAACCGAATGCTCGTAAACAAGATGACAAATTACTATCCACAGAGGTTGAAGAATGACCGATAAGTTTTTAATGATTAATTCATAAGTTTATTCAATCTATTTGATACTGACTTCCTTTGAATTAGATCTCATAAAATAGATTTCTGAAAAATCTCTGCGAACTTATATTGCCGATATAACATTAAAGGATTAAACTAAATTAAAAATTAAAGGATTAAACCGAAAAAAAACATGTATCTTATATATTTCAAGGAACACATTTTTTTTTCGATTTGTGGTTCGGAACTCTTTGGTCGGTTTTTGGGAAAGAGATAATTTGACATTTACAGACCCCGTGGACATTGCAAATGAATTTAACGATTACTTTATTGACACTGTTGAAAAAAATGTTAAAGCAGACATCACATTAAATAATACAAATATAAACAGTCAAACTCTAAATTCACTGTTCATGCAACCTGTGACGATCGACGATATAATACAGATAATTACCAGGCTTAAAAACACAAATACTGTTGGATACGATGGAGTTTCCACAAAAGTATTGAAGTTTACCAAAGAACTAGTAGCACCTCCGTTAGTTCATATAATTAACTTGTGCATTGTTGATGGTATTTTCCCAAATAAGCTCAAGAAAGTAATAATTAAACCCCTGTATAAAAAAGATGATAAAACAGATTTTAAGAATTATAGGCCTATTGCAAAAGTTCCAATTATTTCTAAAATCTTGGAGAAAGTAATCTATAACTCTTTATATACCTATTTCGAAAAGTATAAATTATTTTGCGTAGAACAAAAGGGTTTCCGTAAAAACACTACCATAAATATGGCACTATTTGACTTGCTAGCTAACATCATGCCGTCTGTCGATAAAAGAAATCCAGTATGTGCAATTTACACTGACATGACCAAAGCTTTTGACTTTGTAGACCATAAGATTCAGCTGCGCAAGTTAAATAGTTACGGTATAAGAGGAAACATCTTAAAGTTAATAGAATCATACCTGAGCAATAGGCTTCAATGCAGGGAAGTTTCTAGAATATGTCCTAAAACTAAATTAGAAACCAAATATGTATCAACACCAAGACATGTAAAATATGGCGTCCCACAAGGCAGTGTATTGGGCCCACCATTTTTTTTTTATATATATAAATGATCTCCCGAAAGCAACAACCAACAAGATGGTTCTATTTGCCGATGACAGTACCGCTATAATAAGATATAATAATTCGAATAATTATAAGAATGACATCAATGCCTGCTTAAGTGATATTATAAATTGGTTAAATAGAAATAATTTGGTTATAAATCTGATCAAAACAAAAGTAATGCATTTTTATCAACGCCGTGAAAACACAAATGTGAGCATTTCCTACGAGGGCTGTGATATTGAAGAAACTACCAAGGTTAGGTTCTTAGGCATTATAATTGATAGCCAACTTACATGGAAACCTCATGTTGCAGAACTATGTAAGAGACTTAGCAAATCCACATATGCTCTTTTCCAACTCTCAAAGAAAGTTAACAGTCAGGCTCTCTTAACAGCGTACCATGGACTGGTTGCCTCTGTTTTGCGGTATGGTATTATTTTCTGGGGGCGTTCCACTGATAGAGAGCTGGTATTTAGGCTACAGAAGCGATGCATCAGGTCAATGTGCGGTCTTAAGACAACTGATAGCTGTGTTCCCTATTTTAAGTCTTTAAAAATTTTAACTTTTCCTTGCTTATATATATTGGAAACTGCTTTGTATGTGAAAAGTAACCCACATCTTTTCAAAAAGCTATCAGAGGTCAGGTAAAATCCAGTACGGAATCAATACATCAACCAAATAAGTCAAGTAACATGTAAAACCGCACTAATGAAAAAAAGTTTTTTTGGTACTGCTCCCCTCGTATGTAATAGAGTACCTAATAATATAAAAAATATGACTGTATTAGAATTTAAAAGGGCACTAAACGAATTCTTAATCATGAAAACTTATTATACAATTGACGATTTTCTTAATGATAATTCACTAAATAATTGAATTACTATTCCTCTGATTGACATACCTAATTATTATGATCGTCTTCTGTCCTTTTTTTTTATTTTTATTTTTTTTGTTGAATATGTAATCACGCTGACATTTTTATTATTTTTTTATTGATGTACCTAATCAAACTGACATTTTATAAGTTTTTACCTGAATTTGTAAACCTTTGCATACCCATGTAACGGTAAAATATGGAGAACTTCATTATTATAAAAACAACTATGTATGTACCATACCCATGTTTGCAAAGCAATAAAATGATTATGATTATGATTATGATTATAATAGCTAAAACATTAACTATAAAACAGAAATATAAAAAAGTCATAATCAATTTTTCCAAGATGGCGATAGTTAGGTGTTATTAATGTCGGATAAAATCGTGCTCGTTCGGCTTTTTCCGAAATTACTTACCAATCATCCGTATGCTTACTATGGCTTCGCTATAACAATTGTCGCTAGGTAACGGTTGCAAGATTTTTTATTGTTTGATTTGGGTTGTCACTAGAGCATGCACCCGGTTCTACCCGGTTCCGAAAGAACCGGGTATACCCGGTTCTTTCAATGTGTGTGCAGAACCGGTTCCAGAAAGACTAAACCCGGTTCCCCCGGTTCTTTAAAAAAATCGTTCGCGTTATATTTTCGATTCAAAATACGCGGAAATGTGCACGGGTATTGTTAATCTGATACAGCCTGTGCCAAGTTATGATAATATAAACGAAGAAACTCAGCAACATGTTGAAAGTCAGAACGACTTCACCTTCAACCCCAACCTCCAACCCCATCGTTGTCAAAAAGAAAAGAATTAGATCTCGAAATCCTTAAAGCTAAATCCGCACAAGGCGAAACCAGGCGGCAAGATCATTACGATTGTTTAACAACAGTTAAAATTGAAAGGACTCTTTTTGAAAAAGGTGGTAGTCGTGGTACAAATCTTTCGACTGCATATAACTACCTAAAAGCTATACCGCCGACAAGCGTGGAGCCTGAGCGAATTTTCTCCTCAGCAGGTTATATTTGCAATCGCCTGTGCAGCTCACTGAGCGACCTAGCTATTGAAGATCCTATTATCAGGAAAAAATAATTTAAAAGACAACTGTTGTGAATGCTGCTGTGGCTGTGGTGGGACTGTTATCTTTACTAACCATCTTTTTTTCTTATAATTACTAAAATATGTAATCTCTTCATTAGGAAGAGGGAGACGTAGTTTTTTCCGATAGGGTGTGTATTATGTTAGGTATTATTATGTTTGATGTTATGTCTGATTTTATTTTACTAATATAAGATAATTGTAAAGAAAAGTACTAGTATTGTAACTGAGACTGATTTGTTACAAAACTTGCAAATTAGACAAATGTTAACTATTTTATTTCATATTCTTAGTGGTAATTGATTACCCTGACAATATCTCCATAGATCTATTCAAGTCCCAAAAAACTTAAAAAAAAATGCCGGAACCGGGGGAACCGGTTCCCCCGGTTCTAACAGCCTACCAGACCCGGTTCTCAAAAACTTGGAACCGAATGCGGTTCTGCATGCCCTAGTTGTCACTTTATACTATGTACGAATGTAACCGACTAAACCCGATTGCATTACCCGGCAAAAATACGAACAGTGCCAAGTGGCTTATCAATTAAAGACCGTGACTGTACAAATGTATAGTTTTCATACTTTTCCCTATTCTTACTTGTAGTCATCATCTGCCTAGCCTTTTCCCAACTATATTGGGGTCGGCTTCCAGTCAAACCGGATTCAGCTGAATAACAGTATTTTACGTGGAGCGGCTGCCTCTTTATTTCTTGCTGGCTCTTTATTATCATGACATCTACCACTAATTGCACCCTCGTGGACCCGGGGGGTCTACACGGGCCGATTATGAGTCGTCGACAAGCGAAGAAGAGGTTGTGGGTTTGGTTTGGTAGAAAATAAGAATAATATTTATTTAGCACATAGGTACATGAAACATGCTCGGCACAGGGGCAAAGGAAAGGGTTACATGTATTTTATTAGTATTATAAACAATATTTGTTTTTAATAGCTATATATAACCTTAAAAAAAACTAACAATATAGTAAATTATTGTATCGGTGACCTTGATATGATTCGTCGCCAAGGCGCCAAAGTGGACGCCTTATCGACGCATTGTTAAAACTAACGTACCTACTGATATCTCATTGTTTAAATTTTGTTTGATACGATTGGTTATAGTGTGGGCTATAGAATTCAAAATCAAACATCCTCATTGATATTAGGTACTTTTTAATACTATTAAATAGACCAGGGCACTGTTTAATATATCTTATACCTACAGGGATCATCTTTAAAGTGTCTTCCGGGCCAAATCCAAAACTATGACAAAAAACGCCCGATTTTGATGAAAAGTAAAACTGAATCATTGGAATTTTGAAAAATCGTTGTTCCTACCCGGGATTCGAACCGGTTGATTTTGAAAAAAATAACACCATCTGAAAGAGTAGTTCATAAGGATCAAGTTCTGAGAAGTAATAACACATGGCAAACTAAAGGAAAGACTTCATTTTTAACAAACTCTATAACCGTCGGTAACTTCTCTGGTTTCCAACCATTTTTTGTTAATGTATAAACATCTATCAAATAAGTATTTATTCATGCAGATATTTCATAGTAGTCACATACCCTATTGTTGTGTGGAAACAGATTGGAACTTGGGGAAGGACATTGTATTTCTACTTTTATTCCAGAAGGACGTTCCCTTGGATTATTCCAAGCCATCGCTTCTTTGCTTACCAATTCATAACAATCTAAGGGAACATTCATACTTTCCCAACATTTTCCCTATTCCTCCACAAAATAGCCCTTACCCGTATGAAAAATATGTTGGTGTTATACTAAGACTAAAAATTAAGGCTGTACGGCCTTTTTACTCAAATGCCCGGGTAAACAGCTGGTTTACCTAGATTTTCGGTTTGAAGACCTGGCAATGGCAACCCTACATGCCTGCAGTCAAGATGAAACGGAAACCTCATCTGCTCATTGAAAACAATAGATACAAAACGATTTTGCGTGTGACACAGTAGTGTCAGGAACTCAGGAGCCGGGTACACGTGGAGCGGAAGCGAAGCTGTTAGGGTTGCAACTACACACAAAATATATACGGTTTTATTCATAGTTACGGTGATCAAAAGACTTTACAGAGCATGTCATCAGTCTTAGGCTAGGCGCGTACTGCTGACTTTTGTCACTGTGACAGTATATCCCTCTCTGTTGCACTTCACAATTGCGAAAGAGAGAACAGTAGGTACACACGGACAAAAAGTCACTAATACTCTACGAATTATCAACTTCCGGCCCTTGTAAACTTGTAACATGAAACTTCGGTTTGTAAAACCCATTTATTTCTTCCATTCAGTCCTGTCAACCGTCACCCAGTAATCCGCGCGCAAGGGATGGAACTTTGTCAAAGTAAATCGAAAATTACAGGTCTTTCTTCAAGTGGCGTTAGCCAAAATGTTCTAAATATCTATTACATATAATAAAACTGTAGAAAAGTGGTTCTTGTACATGAAAAAAAAATCCAAAAAAAATAGCTAGGGTGTTAAAGAACAACCAATAGAACCCATTTCCAGTATTTTTAGAATTTGTGTCTGTATGTCTGTTTATTTGTTCGGGCATCACATAAAATCTGCGAAAGCAATGTAGATAACTTTTACACACAAGGATTGAGCGTAACTTTGAGTAACATTTAGTTTTTGTTTCATTGCAATCGGTTAAATCTATCAAAAGATATTTGAATTTAAAGTTTTCCAGAAGTAAAATTAGGGTTATGTGCACTTAGTCTCATTATTACTTCACGTAGCTTTTATACATTACAATAAACTGTGCGTAAATTGTAGTAATGTTAAGTTTTTTGTTACATCGTAATCAGTTCATACCTTATAATAAAAAATGTGAATTAATAAAATTATAATTATTATAGTCTTTCCGAAGTAAAATATTGAAATAGCGCCATCTATCAAACTTAGACTGGACTATACCTAGAGATCAACTGCTTGCAGTATTCGATAGATGGCGTTGGCGTGTAACGTCAATTTTCTGAATCGCGGTGTTAAGATGTTCCTTGAAAGAATGACCTTCGCCCATGTCTGCATTTGAGTCAAGTTGATTTATCTATTTTTCATCTATGCTAATCTTTACTAATATTATAAAGTAGAAGAGTTTGTTTGTTTGTTTGGTTGAACGCGCTAATGTCAGGAACTACTGGTCCGATTTGATCAATTCTTTCAGTGTTATATAGCCCATTTATCGAGGAAGGTTATAGGCTATAATATATTATCACGCTAAGACAAACAGGAGCGGAGCAATAATGGAAAATGTGACGCAGACGAAGTTGCGCGGGTCAGCTAGTTGATAATAAATTAGTTTATATGATAGATCGTAGAAATAACTAATTTATTATCAATATTCAGAACATTTTGCGAAACATTGCCTGCCTACCAGACCTCCACAACCCATTAACTGGGTAACACGTTACTGCTTGGCAAGACTGGTGTCAGATTTTCTGGCTTCTGACAATCCGTAACGACTGCCAAAGATCTCCAAATGACAGCCGGGACCTTAACGCGCTTTCCGAGGCATGGAGGAAACTCGGTATGTTAAGATGGTCACCCATCCACAGACCAACATCGGCAAGCGTTGCTTAACCTTGAAGATCGACGCCTGGTGCCTGATTTTCAACTGTATCACGAAAATTATAAGGTTCAAATTTTATTGGGAAAATTTGACAGTTTCGGATAGCCTGATATGCTGGCGACTGTACACAAAAAAAGCATAAAAATCGGTCCAGCCGTTGCGGAGGAGTTCGATAACAAACACCGTGACACGAGATTTTTATACATTAGAAGACTATGTAATTAGCATAGTAATCTATACTAATATTACAAAGTGGTAACATTTGTTTGTAAGTTTGTATGTAGGGCGTAATCTCAGGAACTACTAGACCGATTTGAAAAATTCTTTCAGTGTTTGATAGCCCATTTATGGAGGAAGGTTATAGGCTATATATCATCACGCTAAGACAAAAAGGAGCGGTGCATTAATGGAAAATGTGACGCAAACGAAGTTGCGCGGGTCAGCTAGTAAAAAATATACAGATATAATTAATCATGCAGCCAGTATTGTTAAATATATAAAGAAAGTTAGGAAGATACTATAATGTAATCAAGGCCCCAGTCTCGATGCTATTCAGTCCCTAATAACCAGTGCGTACTGTATACGTCTTGACAACCCTACGTCCATATAACGGAATCATACGGAGCACCGCGCGCCATTCATTTTTGTGCGGATGCTGCATCGCAGTTCAGTAGCAAGCGATTAGAATCGTTCTATGCAAATAGCTCGGTTAAGCTCAGTTGTATTGCAATATAGATTCAAGATTCAAAGCATTTATTTCAAACTAGCACTTCACCCGCGACTTCAAAGTAGGAGAGGCTTGGTAAAAACACTATAAATATTTATTTTTCACTGCACTGCTAATTTTCATTTCTAATGTGTGCATTATAAATTTTTATAGGCACATATTTGACCCCAATCTCAACTGATGGTAAGCGATTCTGAAAAAAAATTACAAGGGAAAAAGGGGAAAGGATTGGGGGGAGTGGCATTGGGGCATTGTTAGCAAAAGGCTAGGCAAATGATGACTGCTCAACAAAACCGCGTAAAATTCCGACTAAATAAGTATGTATTCAAAATGATATAGAGTTATAGAGTAAACGTTCAAGCCACAATCGTTGTTATTGCTGTCGGAAGCTAATGCCGGTTCGTTCGATATATTTATGGCATGATAAAAATTTAAGATAAGTGAATTGGGTAATCGCTGGTTTAGAGAACTGAAATAATGTGCGAAATATATTTATTCTCTTGCTGTTTGACTTATGAAAACTCGCCTTTAGCACAATATTACAACAATTAATATTTTTGCTTGTGCATTAAACTTTAATGTTTTATGCACAAGTAAAAATAATAATTTTATAAAGGTGTCCTGGAATTCGGCAGGTAGGTAGTACAGAGTACATAAAATGTATGAGTATCGCATTTCGATGTAGCGTTTTCTTTATTACAAACTACAGACGAATAATAAGTAAATATTTGGTATTGCAACGTACATGTTAATTATTAAAATCATTAGCGCGGCCGATGGACTCGATTCTGAAATGTCCTACTAATATTAATATCAATAATAATTAAATATAACTTTAAAATTAATTTCATGAAACAATACATAATTTCGTGTATGAATAATATCATTAGGGTGACATAAATCCTGCCGGAGTCGCGGGACTATTCGAAAGAGATACCGTGGCCCCGGAACACAAAGGGCAGTGAAGGAACATGGATGGGTTTTAGTCAGTAGAAGTCTGACACTCCCTCCCGCTCCACCCAGAGCGGGAGAGTCATTGGATGATTACCCATCCCTAAAAAAAAAAGGGTGACATAAATTCTGTAGTTGAACTAATGTAAATTTGTTTTCTTTCTTTCTTCTTCTTTCTAAATATGCCAGCGACTGAAACAAACTGATTTAATAGTTTTGTTCGGAATGTTTTACTCTCGAATCGTTAGAAAAACTTCATTAGTTTAAAAAAAAACCGGACAAGCGTGAGTCGGACTCGCCCGCCGAGGGTTCCGTACAAATTTGCAGGTACATTATTACTTTTAATTTTAACAAAGACTAGTTTTATTTATAAATATATCTTGTTTTCAGAGTTTCCCCAATACTTGTAGTATAAGACGGTATTACTTGGCAAATTTCATAGTTCTAGATCAACGGAAAATACCCTATAAATGTTGTTTCGCTTGAGTGTCGAAATGTACGTTTTTTTGTTTACATGATATGGGCTTGCTCTTGCCTCTCTCTAGTCTTGGTCAGAGATGACAGAACAGGCGGCATGAACGGCCGTGCTATTTTTTCACGTTAACTTAGAAGTTTTATTTTAGCACAGCTTCAAGGGACTGTAGACCTGAGTATATGGTTTTAATTTCTACTCGATACCTCCACGCTTT
The DNA here is from genome assembly GCA_963859965.1 of Ceramica pisi. Classification (NCBI taxonomy): domain Eukaryota; kingdom Metazoa; phylum Arthropoda; class Insecta; order Lepidoptera; family Noctuidae; genus Ceramica; species Ceramica pisi. The sequence continues at coordinate 34,700,568 of OY982527.1, read as the reverse complement.
CCCCAGATAAAGGGTCTTGACAGACAGACGGACGGAAAACAAAGTGAAACTATAGGATTATACTGTCTTAGAAGTAGGACCTTTACTTTATATATACGTTATTGTACACCTCATAACAAGCACAAGAAAAAAGTTTATAAAAACAAGCGTAGGTACAGTGGGCGGTCTTATTGCACAGAGCAATCTGTTACAGACAACCTTTGGATGGACTGAACGAAAGAAGTTAGATTTAGGGAGGTCAGTGTGCAAACATCATAAATATTATTAATAATATATAGCCTATGTGTTGACTATACCTATAAGGATCATTTGTGCAAAAATTTGAACAAAATCTGTTCAGTAGTTTTCGCGCCAATCGTAATCACACATATCAAGATTTACTATTTTATTATATGTATAGTTATTAATTAGTCATAATATAACCACGCACTTCTGGAATACCCTGTATAGAGCTCAAGTTTGAGCTACAGTGTGATTGAATTATTTATTTAATTCACTATTGTGAATCTGGGGCCTATATTTTTATTTTCTTTTGTTCTCTTTAAAATATTTTGAACGTTGTCTGGCAGTTTTTATTCTTTTGTGGCCTACTCAAATTTCCTTTCATTGGCATTGTTCGTCGAGTAGTTGAGCTCCTTTTCTCCTTTGTTGAGCTCCTCCAGTTCTAAGTTGAGCTTATCGACTACTGACCAAGGCTTGCATTGACTGGACAGGCCCACTCAAATCTGTGTGGTTCTTTCCTCAAAAGACCATCTCAGACACTGATCTGCATGGTCCTCATATAACGTATTGTGAATATGAGGACCATGTAGATTGCTGTTAGGGGTTCATTTCATCTACCTAATGTTAGTTTGGCGGTTTGAGTTCTTTATGCGGCCTAATCAAATGTCCTTACTTTGGTATTGTTCGTCAGGTCGTTGAGCTCCTTAAGGGCTCGTACACAAAACTGCGATGCGACGTCGCATCGCAAAAATGTGCGAGCTCCCTCTACGTTAATGTGCGAGCTCCCTCTACGTTAATGTGCGAGCTCCCTCTCGTCTTTTCTGCGTTGCGAATTCGCATCGCATCGCATCGCAGTTTGTGTACGAGCCCTAAAGTTCTAAGTTTGAGCAACACGATAACTGGCAAATGCTTGCACAGTCTGGACAGGTCCACTCAAATCTGTGTGGTACTTTCCTCAAATTACCACTTCAGACATTAACCTACATGGTTCTCATATGATTTGACCAGTACGATTGTATGGAATTTAAAAGAAACTTTGACCTCTGAGTTTGTTTCGGCGTTTCTTCACAGAGCAGTCAGCTAGGAAACGCCGGCCTCATCTATTTAAAAATGACCAAAAAAAGACTGACGTGTAAAAGTCTTATTTACAACCTACTTACAGAATAAATATCATTTATCATTTATTCTGTAAACACGTCGAAGTGAAGGCGTGGGTGAAGTGATCACGAAGTGAGCTGTCAAACCATACAAACAAGACGAAATGACGGCTCACTTGTTCACTCTACCTGAGTGAACACGGTGAGAGGTCGACAGAATAGACCGGCTGTAAAGTGGGTGAAAGACTTAGGAGCAAGTACGCGTATATATGGCTCTACGACCACCAAATCGGTACGCGTACTTAGGGTGGCACGCGAGTGAAAAAACTCGTCGAGCCATAAGTAGGTACGCACACGTGCTCGTGCGTCTTTCAGTCACTTACCAGGCCATTATTGCATTGCCACGAGGTCAATCTGCCTAGCTTTCGTCGAGATCGCGGGTGAAGCTGAGATTATTTACCAGAATTAAAAATGCACCACACCACAACTAGAGGATTCGATCCCGGTCGGTATTTCTAATCCCGGGATTTCGGGGTTATCAACAGTTAATCTCGGGATATTCCCGGGATTGTATTGGTAATATAGTATGGGACACGGAATATTTAAGCTTAAATTTTTAAAAAGGCGGTTAAACAAAATTATAGGTAGGTACCTACTTTCTTCTTATAAAATAAACTTTTCACGCACATTTTTAATGATTTATATAAAAAATGTATCAATCCCGAAAAACCCCGGATTAATTAAATTTGATCCGATCCTGAGATTGGGGATCCCGGGATCGAATCCTCTAACCACTACCCAGTATATGGGTAACAAGGTACCCGTTGGCAACCCTGTTGGCTTTTGACCACCCGTAACGGCTGTCAAGGATCTACAAATGACAACCAGGACCATCACCTTAACCTTCCAAGACACGAATAAATCTCAGCATGTTGGTCACCCATACACGCCCAACCGCCCAACAAAGCACCCTACATAAAAAGCAAAATTAATAGTATGTGTAAACGTTATTTATAAAATTTTCCATTTTATAAATAACTGGTCCTTTACCAGTTATTTACAAAATGGAAAAACGATTCGACTAATAAAATACTACGACTACAATATAATAAAAAGAGAAATAAGACACACAAAACCAAAAAAAAAAAACATAAGATGAACCTTAGAAATCTATGGCAAATTTTAAATAAACTAGTCTGGTCTCAACAAAAACTCGGACGACGAAAACATCCTAAGAGCCTTCAAGAACAATAATATATGCTTAGATAAAATCAATAGCTGACAACATTGCCACAGAATTCAGAAACAGCGTGACAAAGATATTGCCCAACTGTAACCAACGTCTACTGAATTAATCAGAATATGTTGTCCCTAATAACCCCGCCCACAACCTCCTATCACGAACCGTCTGTATTTATCTATGCTTGAACGATGTCATTCACTGCTAGGCTACATAAGTATGGAAATTGTTTTCGATGCTCTAGCTGTGGTCGAAGAACGACTCCGAAGTCTGTGGCACCACCAAAATTTTATTTACAAATAAATTTTACTAAATAAATACGCCCAAATTGAATTCCGCTCGAATACGAATAGCTTGATTAAAATATTTTTGTTGAAATTCGAACATTTATGAAATACCCAATCATGGATTATTTGCTCGGTCTGGATGCAATGAATACAGTGGAGGCGCAGTGCGGTGAAAAGGGGGGCTACCAACCCCCCCACCCGGCGACCAGTTGACAAAGCGAATTAATTGTAAAGTTTGTCGTTGCTTTCAATTTCCTGATAGCAGAGAAGATTGGGTAAAATAGTGTTTACTGGGTTAAATCATTGTTGTATTGCGCCTCTTATTTAATTCACCACTAGAGGATAGAACACGATATCATAAAAAAACGGCCAAGTGCGAGTCGGACTCGCGCACAGAGGGTTCCGTACAAACCTGTAGGTATTATATTATAAGCAAAAGTTTCGATTTACGATTTATGACGGATTAAAAAAAACTAATTACTAGATCTCGTTCAAACCAATTTTCGCATAAGTACATCGTATATTTTTTTTTTAGTTTTATCATTCTCCTATTTTAGAATTTAACGGGGGGGACACATTTTACCAAATTGGAAGTGTCTCTCTATCTCGCAAACTATTCAGTTTACAAAAAAAATATATTAGAAACCTCAATATCATTTTCGAAGACCTATCCATAGATACCCAACCCGTATAAGTTTGATGAAAAAAAATTTTTTGAGTTTCAGTGCTAAGAATGGGGACCCCCAAAATTTATTGTTTTTTTTTTTCTATTTTTGTGTGAAAATCTTAATGCAGTTCACAGAATACATCTACTTACCAAGTTTCAACGACATACGGAAGGACAGACAGATGCGGAATGCGTTGAGGCATTGAATAAACTAATCACTATCACTAAGGGCCTCTTTCACCACCCTTGAGTAAAGTATCGAGTAGACTAATCGCCACTTAAAGTCATACGTAACTGCACGTGTCAATTTCACGACGTTCGAGTAGCACTAATCAATGATTAAACTGACCAGTAACTTACTTGCCACATCGTCTGCCAATTAGCGTGTTTACTTGACGGTTGACAAATTTTCACTATACATTTTTGGAAATATCTCGAAAACCATAAGTCCTATCAACTTAATTCTTTTTGTAAAAGTGGTTTTGGGTCAAGACCTTTATTTTAAAACTAATTTCAAAACCCTATCACTTAAAACAAAAAATCACATTTTCAATCTACGTAATTATTCACAATACAAAAACCTTACATCTTAATTCGCATTTAAACTAGAATCTAACTAAACCTATGATGCGAAAATATCCTTATAACACTAATTAGAGAATGCTAAACCTAATCTAATCTGATTCAATTATAATTCTAATTAGTTTTCCTTACAATTTCCTTGTTTGATACGGTCGCGTCCACCATTACTTGCGCCTATGGACGCGGACGGGGTCTTATCACCGACACTAACACAGTTTGGTATTTCTGTACAAGTGAAAAGTTTGCACTTCTATCTCTTTTAACTTTATCCATGATAATTTATTTTAAAAAAATCCACACGCAATAATTTCCTAACCAAAAACACAACAAACAATACACAAAATGAAATGACAAATGACAGCTAACCTAACAATGACATTTGACGAGTAACGTTGACGTAATATTGAACGAATGCAACGTATGATTTGTTAAGTCATTCACTTAACCGGTAAGTTGTTACTCGAAGCTTTATTTTCGCTTGTGAAATTGACAGAAGATACTCGTAAGTTTTACTTGCCGATTCAATTTAATTGGGAAGTAACTAATCAACGCTTTACTTGGAGATGGTGAAAGAGGCCCTAAATATTATAAAATAAAGTCCTCTGCCGCGACTGTCTGTCTGTCTGTTCGCTTCGCGATAAACTTAAAAACTACTGCAGCAATTTACATGCTGTTTTCATCAACGGCTAGAGTGGTTCTCGAAGAAGGTTTTAGTATTTAATTTGTAAAGCGGGCAAAGCCGCGGGTATCGGATAGCAAGTAATAAACGTCTGTACCCCGAAAGGTTAGGGTAGAGGGTATACCTAAGGTGCGCCTCTTCCCCCAAAGTCCGAGATTTCTAACGGTATTCCAAGGAGGCTTGTTATGCTTTAAGCAAAGTAAACGTTTACTTTGCTAAAAACACATGCTCAGTGGGGTCAAGCAAAAAATAAAGGTAAAATAGATCAGAACAGCAAATAGATCGGCTGAATTATTTCTGCACTTGGTGCAATAATAATAATTTTTAGTTTCAACGTGAGTAAGCAACACCCTTTCGGTTTTTAGGGCACCAAAGGCGATCTTTAAAAGCTTCTACTGGAAAGCTGCTTTTGCAAAAGTGAAAGTATTGACCCGGGGGTGCGATGTTTAACCGTCGAAACGTACTGGGAAAGGTACACTTATACCTAACTCTCAGATAATACAGGCGTGGAGTAAAAGTGGCTAGGGCTACTGACCGGTGATACGGTCCGTAATGTATCATTCGCAGCGAGCATGTAACATGCTCGTTTCGAACTCTTTGCTCGGCCGTGCTCCAGATTAGCAAGGCAAGAGCGTTAATCAAAATTTCTGACGACGAGGTTGTGTTGGGATGATTCTACTAAATTAATGTTTAGTCCAAAGAACAGAGCTTTTTCTTAGTACCACTACATGTTTTAGAAGAAATAAACACAACGTATCCAAGAATCGACGCGTGTGACAAGTGCGCTCCTGCCGACTTGTTGCAGCGTACTGGCTGAACCGCTTAGCACCGAAAAGGATTCGCCAACAAACGACAGCGGGCGGAGCACTGCAACGAACGACTCATTTTGCTCGCTTGTGTGTGCTCGCTTTCACGTACTGACTGCACGAATAATGCTCGCTTTGTAACATGTTATATTACGCCCCGTATCACCAGTCATTACCCTCCTTTCTGACACCAGCCATAAACTATACAAAGACTGGATCCCGCATTATCAATGAATGGGTTCCGCAGAGCATAAACACGTTGCATACAGGTATATGTCGCGGGAAGCGTTTGATTATTTTGGACGTTGGCATCAGTTTAATTACGTTAATTGCGATTATTGCGAACTAACTGGACTGAAATGATAGCATACAATCAGCAGTAAGCGTAATTACATGATTAATATGTGACTGCAGTAGTGCGATTCACTAAGGCAGAACATCTTTACAACCAAGAAATCATCGTTGAAACATCTGATGAATAGATGCCTCATCATCTTTTGCATGGAGCACAACAATCAGCTGCAGTGTGACGATTCGAAGATGCTTTAATCATAGTTCCGCCCGATTTCTAAATAAGTTAAGTCCTTGTCAAACTCTGCTGTAGGCTGAATACCTGTCAGTTTTTCATTAAAGAAGAGTTTGCCAAATGCTTAACTCAAAACTTGGCAATGCAGATACCGGCCCTCTGATATGTTCTTCGTATTCAGGACGCTGAGATTAGGTCTTGAAAAATAAAAACAAACTAAGTGAAACGCAGCATCGGAGAGGTAATAAAGTAAAAACTAAAAAGTACTTCAATTATGTTATACTTACATTATTTTTATGTATCATCAAGTTTTCTTAGCGCGCGCCAAATAATGAATTATACTAACGCTTCGTCCTCGAGATTAGTACTGATTATAACACATGTAGTAACACATAAGTGACACCACTCAGACTTCAGATGAGAGTTTCCTTCTTTAAAAAAAAAAAAATGCGGGTACCTCGGTTTCTCCTTATTAATCGACTTGGAATCTCTCGCCATTCACATTTTAGTGTTCAACCGCTCAACACGTTCAACATTTTATAGTACTGTACCGTTAATAATAATGTCGAAGAGAACGAGTAATGTGGATTACGAGCATCTAAAGAAGAAATTTCAAAAATACGAACGCAGATTACGGCGTTTGTATCCGCCTTCGCAAGACGCAACTCCTCCGATCGCGCATACTTCGTATGAGCAAACAGGTACGTTACCACTAGGTAACACACAATCACTAGATTATGTGTGTGTTTCTACTGAGTATTACAAATACGTATTTACGTAAAAACTTAAGTTTTGCACTCCGGGCTACCTATGGGTTTTCCGACGCACTAACTTTACTACTAATACTCAATAAACCAGTGTTATTTCACGGGTCCATCATGGCTTAACGTATTTACGTTTAAACAAGCCTTGCACTCCGAGCTGCGTGGGGGCTGTCGCAAGGATACCCGTAACGTCATGTGCACTTAGCTACCAATGTCCGTTCGACAAATTTTAGGAAAAAGAATACAATGTCTATTCTGTTTAACCCATCGGTAAAATAAATAAGTCGGTAGATATTTTTCTACTTTGTTTCCTACCTACCTACAAGTAAATTACTTAGTTATTAAATTGTAGGTACCTTATAAGTTTCAATGGCCTATTTCCAAAATCAATTTCAAAAATCCGCCCCTAAGACGACCCACTGACCCAATTACGGTGTTTCTTTTTAGAATACACTCGTATTGAGCCTGAAGACTGGCTTCAAGATTCTCCGGAGGTCAGTAATGAACCCGACGAGATTATGACCTTTGTTCCTGCGGACCCAGCCGATCCTGTTATTTTGGCTGATAATATCGTACCAGCACTAGATCCGGTCGTACCAAGCGAGCCTGCGTCGGGCAAACCTAGTACCTCGCATGAAACGCCAGGTGACATTATCAACGCGGACCTTGACCAGGATACGATGGTGATCCTGGGGGAAGACCCGTCGACATCAGCTAAGTATGGTCCAGACTTACATAAAGAATTAAGCAAACGCTTCGAGTACATCGCCACTGAGGGTCTTGACAAGGATTGCCGGAAAACAATGATTGCAAAATATTTAGTACCAGCAAACTGCCATTATATCGCAGCCCCGGTCCTGAATGCAGAGCTGAAAGCAGCGATACCCGAAGCCGCAGCAAAGCGCGATAAGGCCATAGTTGTCAAGCAGGATCAGATGGCGAGCGTTATCTCCTGCTTGGGGCAGGTCATTACCAGTCAACTCGTTGCAAAAGACAAAGAGTTACTCCCTAAACTAATGGACGCCGCACGAATCCTTTGTGATATCCAACACTATGATTCGATTACACGCAGAAACTTTATTTTGTCTGCACTAAAAAGGGACATGAAGGAGGCCTTAAGTAGTACTAAGATTGACGAATATCTATTCGGCGACAATTTATCAGAAACAATCAAATCAGCTAAGGCTGTTACCAAATCTGGCACAGAACTGAAGCCCGATACCGTCAATAGAAACCCAACAAAACGACCAAACAACCCAATGCCGCAGAGGCATTTAAACCGACGAGCTCCTGCTCCAGCGCGCAGGCCGCTGGCAGCCGCGCCGAGGAGCCGCGAGCCTGCAGCACTGCGCCCGCCTCCCCCTCCGCCGCCCGCCAGCTCATCGAGGAGGTTGCCGCCGCCGCGCCAGCCGCAGCGTCGCTACTAGACCCAGTTAAGTACGCCGGTCGCTTGTCATACTTTTATAAACAATGGTCGCTTATAACTAGTGATCAATCGATATTGTCGTGGATTGACGGATACAAACTTATCTTTTCCTCTCAGGTAATACAAAAGGTAACACCTGCTGAGCAAAGTTATTCCACTTCAGAATTCATTTGTTTTACCGAAGCTATTAATAGCCTTTTAGACATAGGCGCCATTGCAAAATGTGATCCGTGCTCAGGTCAATTCATATCTAGCGTGTTTCTCACTCCAAAACCAAACGGAAAAGTGAGGTTCATATTAAACCTCAAACAACTAAATAAATTTATTAATGCACATCATTTTAAATTAGAAGATCTAAGAACCGCTATAAAACTTGTAACTAAGGACTGCTATATGGCGACCTTAGACTTAAAAGACGCATATTTTTCTATTAAAATTCACGAACATTCTCGTAAATATCTTAGATTTTTATTCAATAACCAATTATATGAATTCAATGTCTTGCCCTTCGGGCTAAGTACAGCTCCATACTTGTTTACAAAGTTAATGAAACCTGTTGTAAAATTATTGCGGTCAGCGGGTTTTTTATCTACCCTCTATTTAGATGATTGGTTTTTACTAGGAGATTCATACGACAATTGCGAAACTAATGTTGCAAACACAAAGAAACTGCTTTGCTCTTTAGGATTTATTATTAATTATGATAAAAGCAGTCTATCTCCTTCTACTATGTGTAAATTCTTAGGAGTTTTTATAAACTCTGCTAATTTAGAAGTTAGTTTACCGACAGATAAGAAAGCACGCATTAAAAATGAAATCCGTAAATTTATCAACATGAAAAGTTGCAAAATCAGAACCTTCGCACAACTAGTAGGTATTTTAGTGTCCGCCTGCCCAGCTGTTGAATACGGCTGGGCACACACTAAACTATTTGAACGATGCAAATTCTTAAATCGCAGGGGTGATGAAGATTACAATAAACAAATGATTCTCCCTGAAACGCTAAGGCCTGTCTTTAAATGGTGGTTAAAAATTATCGATAAATCAAAGCACCCTATTAGGGATGACCAATATTGCATCGAAATATATTCTGACGCCTCAACAACGGGATGGGGCACCTCCTGTGGTAGTGAAAAGGCAAGTGGCCAGTGGTCGACCAGCGAGCGAGACAAACATATTAATTATTTAGAGCTATTAGCCGCATTCATTGCTCTAAAAATTTTTGCTAAAGATTTATATGATTGTCAAGTATTACTTCGCATTGATAATTCGACTGCTTTAGCATATATCAACCGTATGGGTGGGGTTCAATACCCCCATTTAACCAGTCTGACAAGGGAAATTTGGGATTGGTGTGAAGAACGGAAACTGTATATTTTTGCTTCTTATATACGATCTTGTGATAACTCCATCGCAGACGCCGAGTCACGTCGTAATCATACAGACATAGAATGGGAATTGTCAGAGTGGTCCTTCAACACTCTTAAGTGCAGGTTTGGACTACCCGACATAGATTTGTTTGCCAGTCGTATTAACAAAAAATGTTTAAAATACGTTTCCTGGCATAAAGACCCAGACGCGTATGCCATTAACTCTTTCACAATCGATTGGGGGGCCTTGCTTATTTCTATGCGTTTCCCCCCTTCTCGATAATTTTAAAAAGTCTTAGGAAAATTATTAACGATAAAGCTAAGGGAATTTTTGTTGCTCCTTTATGGCCCACGCAACCGTGGTACCCTCTATATAGGTCTCTGCTCATATCGGACCCAGTTATATTTACCCCTAACGAAAACAATTTGATATCTTTTTGCAAAGAATCCGGTGTTAACACTTACGAGGCCTCAGTTCCATCAGTAATTTATTTTCTGACGCAAATTTTTAACAATGGTGGTCAATACGGGACTTTAAACTCTTATCGATCAGCTTTGTCACTGATACTAGGACCACATGTTTCTAAAGATGATCGAATTCTCAGATTTTTAAAGGCGTTTTTCGCTTACGCCCGCCTAGACCAAAATATAATGTAACGTGGGATACAAACTGTGTACTAAATTACTTAAGGTCTAAATATCCCAATGACCAACTTTCATTAGATGAAATTTCAATGAAATGTGTAACGTTACTGGCCCTTACCACGGCTCATAGGGTCCAAACACTTTCAAAAATTAGAATAGAGAATATTGATATATTATCATCTAAAATTATTATTAAAATTCCCGATTTGATTAAAACTTCTAGAGTGGGGTCTAAACAACCCCTTTTAACTTTGCCCTTTTTTAATGAGAGTGTAGCAATTTGCCCCGCTAATACACTAGTTTTTTACATAGAAAAAACCAAAGAACTACGCAGATCTGGCTTACTTTTTATAAATTCTAAAAAGCCGCACAACGCTGTAAGTGCTCAAACACTTAGTCGGTGGATTAAGTGCACACTATGCGATAGTGGGTTAGACATGTCCCTGTTCTCAGCGCACAGCACGCGTCACGCGGCCACGTCGCACGCGCATTCTTGCGGAGTTAGTATAGATGAAATTCGCAGAACTGCAGGCTGGAGCGGTAGTTCTAAAACTTTCGCTAGATATTATAACCGTACCATCACTGATTTTGATGGGGGTTCTTTAGCTAGGTCGATAATTAATCAGTAAGAAAGAAAATAGTCTTCTTTCCTCAAAATCGTCTCTGTTGCAATTTATTTTTGTATAATAAATTCTACTCGTGCACAAACTAGAAGTTAAGTTTTTAATATGTACGATTGTTTATTTCTTATGGAAATGTTTATGATTTATGGTCTCATTCTGTTAGGATTGATTTTTTGTTATTGGAGATTAAAAAAAAAAAATAATAATAAAGGAGTCTGAAGTTAAAACACTGCGTTGTTAATATTTCCAGAAATAACTCTCAAAGTCTACATGTGTAATAATCAGTACTAATCTCGAGGACGAAGCGTTAGTATAATTAGTGATTAAACGAACTTACCTGTAAGCGAAGTTCTATCACAATTATACGAAGCGCTTCGTCCGAAGAGATTAGTACTCCCGCCCTCCCACGCTGCCGCTATTCCCTCACACTTTTTCAGAAAATATTAAGCAACGCTTATTCCTCTAGACTTTAAACTTAATGACGAGAGATTCCAAGTGGATTAATAAGGAGAAACCGAGGTACCCGCATTTTTTTTTTAAAAAGAAGGAAACTCTCAACTGAAGTGTCTGAGTGGTGTCACTTATGTGTTACTACATGTGTAATAATCAGTACTAATCTCTTCGGACGAAGCGCTTCGTATAATTGTGATAGAACTTCGCTTACAGGCAAGTTCGTTTAATCACTAATTTTACAGGCAACATTTTGCTACTTTGGGTTACATTACTTTATTTAACAAAGGCTTTCTATTTTTTTAAAATATAATATAGCTTATGTTCATCAGGGATAATGTAGGATTCTTATGTTGTAAGAATTTTTTAAATCGGTGCAGTAGTGTCGGAGCCAATTCACTTCATCATCTGCCTAGCCTTTTCCCAACTATATTGGGGTCGGCTTCCAGCCAAACCGGATTCAGCTGAATACCAGTATTTTGCGTGGAGCGGCTGCCTACCAGACCTCCACAACCCATTAATTGGGTAACACGGTACTCCTTGGCAAGACCGGTGTCAGATTTTTCTGGCTTCTGACTATCCGTAACGACTGCCAAAGATCTCCAAATGACAGCCGGGACCAACAGCTTAACGTGCTTTCCGAGGCACGGAGGAAACTCGGTATGTTCAGATCGACCTGTGCGGCTGTATTTATTTAGCCACGAGCTCCAATTCACTTCAAACAAACAAATAAATCTTTCCTCTTTATAATATTAGTGTAGATAAGATAAAGATACATAAGCTACGCGGACCTGGAAGAAAAGGCTACTTATAGGGCCTAATGGACCGTCTACACGATACAGTCTTGCAATAACTTTTATAGAAATTTGTCTGTGCAACAAAGCCTGTGTAGAAATAGTCTATATCGCGTGGGCCCACTATTATATTGAAAAAACATTTTATGAACATGCTAGATACTACATTGACTTCAAGTCCAAGATGGTTTCATTACACGCATCAAAAACTTTAATCAGGTTGATCTGTAGGAAGAGGTTGTTAAAAGAATAAAACTATGGTTTCGGAGACCACGATGTGACTACTGCAACCCACGGAGACGCTACGCATCAATTGACGTCATTGGTACACGCGTGGCTTGCTCGAATACGGCGCTCACGTACCTCAACGCTGTTAACACCATGCACGCTGTGCATGCGTTACACACTACACGAATATTAACCCACGACTATGTCAAAACGATATCGGAGCACAGTTTTGAGATTCGTGCACGTCGAACGTAGAAACGTAGACCCACATTGTCAAACAAATGAATCCACGCAGCTGTAAAGCGCCGCGTGCCCGTGCACAGCATGCGTCGCGGAGGGTCTGCGCCTTTATTAATGAAAACACTGCATGAAGTTTATGAAATACCTGGTTTGAATTTCCACTGAATTTAATATGAAACTTTTCGAATGAAACGGGTTTCATTCCTGCAATTTTATGCAAAGTTAATATTACGAGGAGAGTTCTGAGAATTGCTCTTTGAGTAGCGTGCAGTATTTATTCGAGGAAAGGGTTATTGGGGTTTGTGCCCAGTTTCAGACAGGAATCCACTATCCAACATGTTGAATGAAAAGTAGCGACGCTTTCAACATCATGTGAAATGTTTTAGTTAACTCTTGATATCATGACATAGTTTGTTTTTTTTTTAGCAAAATAACGAATCGGTCCCGACCAGTAGTCGTCCTGTCCGAAAGTTGGACTTTAGTACTAGAGAAAAAAATAAGAACGATTGAAGCGCTGCACCATACCGGTCCAATGGTGAATTTAAACCATCTAGAGACTTAGCAAACGCAATCATTAACCGTTCAGAAGGAGTGTGACTTTAGAAGAATTACAAAAAGTTAAAGGTTTAGGAGAAGGGCAAAAACACATTTTCTCAAACATGCTTGGAAATGTGAGCATTATTTTGACAACTATCTTCGCGATAAATCAAAATTGCCGTACTGGCCGAGCAGCGGCCGGCATCAAGCAAGTTGTATGAAAATCCATATCTATCGTGTTTTGCTGCCAAATACATTACATACTAAACTCATACCATCTATCGTGTAATTTAAAAATAGAACGATCTTATATTGTGAAACATGGCAACCATGGCAGTAAGGTTGTATTTAAATTTCGAACTGGCTTGCAAATAGAAAGCTGTTTAATGAAATAAAAAATTAACACTTACGCGGGAATTACTATTGTTGGTTTTAACACTTTTACGCGGGAATTACTATTGTTGGTTTTTTTTATTTTTGGTTGTTCGACATTGATTTTGAAAAGAAATTGTATTTTAATTTCCACGCATTTTTTGAGAAAAGTGCTATACAAGCCTTGGCCACAACTAGGCTTTGATGGACTTAATGTGTGCCTCGCCTTGGTACGCCTCGGCTCACATTTACACGTCGTCGTTCATCAATGCCTCTTTTGTTGGCCGCTGCAATGTATTTGAGATTTTCGTTTTAAATTCGACCACTCTCGGCGTCCACTAGTTGCATGAAATCAAACAGCCGTACAGTAAACGGATGACTGTTTACGGGCGTTAAACTAATTACGCATAACTTCATTACGCGTCATGCAATTTTCCCATCAGCCATCGTATTTAATAAATGTCGTGCCGGATGCTGTCGTGTCAGTAGCCACGTAAAACTTCGGTCCACACACTGTAATTAAGTTTTATCGTGGAAAACTGAATTTGACACTGGAACTCGTCACGTCATGCCATCACAGCCTAAATTAAGTTAGGCTCCAATTTCGATAGGCCCGAAACTTTTTGCTTTTTTAATTATATCGATATTATTTTGCAAGTGGTTTTGTGTTTTCCTATAAAATACTTATACATAAAGTCCTAAATTTAAAGTCTCATAATCTATACTAATATTATAAAGAGGTAAAATTTGTTTGTAAGTTTGTAAGTTTGTATGTTTGTAAGTTTGTATGTAGGGGGTAATCTCAGGAACTACTGGTCCGATTTGAAAAATTGTTTCACTGGTAGAAAGCTACATTATTCGTGAGTGCTATAGGCTATAAATTATAAATATATCATGCATATTACTCGAACTATCTCAATTTTTGTCTATCCAGGCGGAAAAAAATAGCTCTTACAACAGAGTTATTTGCGTGCGCTGCCTTAACAGTTGTATATAATTGAAAACAATGTATGGCAACCTGGTCCGCCTAGAATAGTTCTACAAAAAAGTCCGCGGCACCATATTTCTATCTTTTATATTTTAGCAGATATAGTAGCTTTTAAGTGTTAAAAAAAGTATTTTTCGACGTACTTATCTTTGGACGATTTTTTAAACAACAAAATATTAAACCTTATCGAAAAAAATGTTATTATGATCACAAGAACATCATAGAGATACGATTTGCCCCAAACAGTATGTCAATTGGTTGAATAGTTTCGAAGATAATATAAAATTACTAAATCGCAAAACGCCGCCCGCGCCGTCCATTCACGAACCGCATTAGAAGTTAGAACATGCTTTGTACGGGCGTTTTATCCATTTCAGATTTTCCGCGGATTAATGACCCTCTCCAGTTATTATTTAACTTTTGTCGTTTGGTAGGTGAGTTGTACGTAGTTGGTTGAATGTTGTTGGTCTTTAAAATTGTTTTGGTTGCTCGGTTTCTCAAAACAAAATTACAATATTACTTCGTTCTCATTCTTCGAGTTCGAAGCTGTGATATTTCCGTTTTTGGGATATCGGACAGTTTCAGCGATTGTTTATCATGCCTAAAAGGATATCACAACTTTTCCGTCAGACATCCTAGACATGAGACAAGAGCAGCTCGAGTACGCCGTACGGAAGAGCCTCTCGAGGAATAGAGAAAATAATTCGCAAGCACGCGCTGGGAAATCTAGCTCCGAGCGTTCACAGCGGCTTGCTAACCAAAGCTGGAGAACATCGCAGGTCCGTGCTCGGGAATCTAGCGCTGAACGTGCACAGCGTCTCAGTGATTTAAAGCAGCATGTCTCTGCAACAAGGGACAGGGAGTCTAACGCTGAGCGCTCGCAGCGGCTCGCTAGCCTAGCTACATACATATTATTATGCAATAAAAACAAAACCCTCCTTTTGGCCGTCAGGAAATAAATCATAGCAGTCAGTACTAACCGAACCACACTCATAATTTCATCACAAGTTAAAATGTTTACCGCCCAACGAAGTGGGCACGGGTCAGCTAGTTAAAAATATAAAAACTGGCCAAGTGCGAGTCGGACTCGCGTGTAAAGAGTTCCAAACCAACAGATTTTTTTTCACGTGTTGGCAAAAGGCGGCTGGCAAACCTTCGATTTGCCGAAGACATTTTCCTTTTCGCCCCCACAGCTCTAGAATTCCTGAACTCATGCTCATGCTCCAGTACCCACGGCTAGCTTTATGGTGAGATTTGCGAGGGATCGCTCTAAACACCTTAGGTACTAATGACCAACAGCACGAAGCGTAAGGTCAAGGTAGATGGAAATGAAATACATTATGTCAATCAGTACATTTAATTAGGCCAGTTAGTTTTTTTTTAAAACAAGTAAGAAAAAAAAACGCCTTGAAAGACTAAGGTCCATGAGGACGCTAATAACAAAGGGTGATCTGCCGATCTCCCTGAAATGTGTATTCTACCCATCCTAACCTACAGTGCGCAAACCAGAGTGCCAATTATACTAATTTTCACATTCGCATCGCATATGCATCTCAATCGCTAAAATAAAGGCTATTTTGACAGTTTGCTATTGACATGCGAATGCGAAAGTTGTTTAAAAATTAGTAGAAATGGCCATCTGGTCGCTCACCGAGTCATACTTAAAAGTTCCGCCTTGGAGTTTGTCAAAGAGTGAAGTTTTAAAAACCTAAGAAGTATATTATTGGTAGATCGCACCAGCGTTTCGTCAGTAAAAAGTAGATCTCGGATCTAATCAACTTGGTCACCCGTGCTCTAGACGCGACTACAGAATAAAAATGTTTTATTATCCAATAACCTCTCGATTCTAGAATCGAACTGCGATCGCGATCAGCGAGATCGAGAATGCGGTAGATACAGCTAAATCTGCAAAGATTTTGCTGTACCGTGGACGCCAGGTGACAAGTCATCATCGATATTATGACTTGACTTATGTCCCCTAGCTGGAACTGAGTGCATCCACAGAAAACCTACATCGCGACCAGTCTTGAGCTTCACACTTTAAGTATAATGCCCCGGTTTGACGACACCGCCATCATCAATACAAATAAATAAGGCAAATTAATTTCTTGTTTGTTTTAAGAAGGTAACCTCGGGGACTATATTTTTTTTTAATCGATATTTGTTTAGGGGCTTTTATCAAAGACATGCCAGCCTCATCGTGTCCTTAACATAAATTGACAGTATTAGTTTATGATATTACTAAATATTTAATGAATTACAGTTATTCGTGAAGGACCATAATTAAATGGCACATTTTTTTTTTTTTTTTCATTTAATAATATTCTAACATGGTACAGATAAGATGGATTGGATTATGCCTACATCTAACTTTTTTAGTTTAAAATTCTTCATGAATAACTGGCGTTCTACTCCGTTTCGATCACACTCCATCAGCAACTGTTTGACTGTAACGTTTCGATACTGAAAATTCTTTTCTCTAGACAGTATCATTTACAGTTATAAGCAAGTTTTCATCCCGCAAAAGGCACAGTTCCTGTGAAATAGTTCGAAGGTAACAGAGGGTAAAAACCTCTTTGTTTTGCTCAGCTAAATTATTTCCCGATATATCGCAACACCAACTCATTTAGGTGCAGTTCTGTAGAATTTTAGCTTTCAACAACAGCTAAAATTCAAGCTTCGCGCAAAGGAGTATTTGATTTCAGAATTAAAGTGCATTTCATAATGAAGCGAAGCGCGCGATTTTAATGGGTTCGTTCGTACACGAAGCGGCTGACGTGACATTCATTCGTATACAGTCTCATGTCGAATTTACTTTTAAAAGGCAAACATCAATTTCATAGTAGTTCATCGGAACAATTTGATTGCAGGGTGGACTTTTGATGGAGTTGGCCAGGTTATGAGCTATTGTAGGTACAGTAAAGCGTTCTATGGCTAACTGCAATAACCTATTTTCGAAAAAAAATTTACAGGTTAGAGAATACCAAGCCATCTCAGAGCGAGTCGGCCTCGCATGCGAAAGGATTCGTACCATGGGGGCTACATTCTAAGCCCGAAGTCCGTAGTTTCGGGCTTAGTTGCAGGCTATTCTACTCCGTAAAACCTTACCACGAAAAATGAACGACACCACGATTTGATAGTTACTGTCAAATCGTGTTGTCATTCATTCTTAGTTGGGGTTCGGGACTAATCGTTAGTCCGTAGGTAATACGGAGTAAATTACGCCCTAAGCCCGAAACTACGGACTTCGGGTTTAGAGAGTAGCCCCCCATAAACCGAAATAAAATACGGTTTTAGGGTTCGGTAGCCAAATGGCAAAAACGGAACCCTTATAGATTCGTCATGTGTGTCTGTCTGTCTGTCCGTCCGTCCGTATGTCACAGTCACTTTTCTTCGATACTATAGGAACTATGCTGTTGAAACTTGGTAAGTAGATGTATTCTGTGAACCTCAATAAGATTTTCAAACAAAAATTGGAAAAAACAATAAATTTTGGTGGTCCCCATACTTACCTACATCAGAAACTAAAAAAAAATCTTTCATCGTACTCATACGTGTCTATCTATGGATAGGTCTTCGAAAATGATATTGAGGTTTCTAATATCAATTTTTTTCTAAACTTTCCTTTCTAAAAAAACTAAAAAAAAATATAATGATGTCATATTACCATGTACACTACCAGCGAAAAGTAGTTTTATTTTAATACGTCATAAATCGTAAATCGCAACTTTTGCTTATAATACAATACCTACAGGTTTGTACGGAACCCTCGGTGCGCGAGTCCGACTCGCACTTGGCCGGTTTTTGTAAACTTGGTATTTTATAGTGGCAATAGAAACAAACCCTGTGAAACTTTCAAGTGTTCATCTATATGTATTTCATGACATACAGCTCGCTGTCAGACCGATGGACAGTGCCAAACAGAGGAGCCTTAGTGATAGGAATCCATAGGTTACACTTTGGGCACGGAATCTTGAAATGTGTCATATTTTATTTTAACAACACCAATAGCAACCAATACCAACACCATATGCATGCGATTTTTTATCTGCCAAATTAAATACTTATTAGCTCTAGTAAACAATCATGTAATTATTTTTTAAACTCCTTCATCAGCGATGAAGTTATAAAGCTTCACAGATTACAATTAGAAAGAGAAGTGCGATATGGACTTTGACAACAAAGTCCATTACGTCTATACAGCTGTCACAGAAAACAGCGATTTCACGAGAGGGACAGATATTTTTGTTTAAGATAATTATATCTCGTTTTCTTTTGACTTACTTTGATCTATTTACACAGTTAGTATTATATTTTTAGATAAACTGTTTAGATATTTTTTTACATGCATATTATTGATGTAGAACGTACGTTATAAAGACTCTGAACCGAACCTTCCGAAGAAAGAGAAACCAACCACAAAAAAAAACACAGAATGAACAAATATCTTGACCACCCACACTAACGTAAAGTCACTTGACAGTTTAGAACTAGAGGAAAGTTATTTGTTCGATAACTCGCTGTCTTCGTTTTTTGAAAGTTGTTGTATCCCATCCCGCTTTGAAGCGTAGTCCTTCCTTCCGACTTTAACTTTATTCGTAAGTCATCGTAGTCCCAAGTAACTTGGGGTCGGCGCAACGCAAAAATCGAAAAAGCCATGAAAATTTAGGATTCTTTTTCAGATTTTGGCGATTATAACCTTAAACGACTAGTTTATGATGGAACCTTCTCAGAACTTTTTTAAAGTAGACTTTTGGTTACTTTTGCGCATTTTGAAGTGGAATACATTATGCAGAATTATATATTAACCTTTAAGTTTAAGATAGTTTCATGAGTAAAAAAAACCCATAAATATGATTTTAAAAAAATCGAAAAAGAAACGATACATTTCCGGATCCAGTTTTCGAACCATCATAGTTTTTACTTGGAAAATTGTAGATAAGAGCTTGAAATTGTATGAATGGAAATGTTATCAGAATTCAACGTGTAAAACAACATCACCAAAACGTACACATAGACACAAAACAACTACAAACCAATGCTAACGAATTTACTAAAAGCATTGGTAAAAAAGTCCTTACTGCACAAAGCAACGTTTTTACAGCGGAATATCACAATATTGTGTTATAGCTGTACTTGTGTACACTTTCTGGTACTTATAGCTGTTTTAATTAAGCTGAGTGCCAATTCTACAAAAAAAAAATGAAAATTAAAACTTTTTGACAATTTCCGATTGACATGCGAATGCGAAAACTGTTTAAAAATTAGTAGAATAGGGAATATGCATGAATAATATATTTATTATCTTAACAATTTATCTAAAAATATTCAAAATATATAATAGTAATAGTGAAAATAGAATCAAAATCACTCCAAAAACAAACGAGATATTATAACTATTTTAAACAAATATATCTGACCCTCTCACGAAAACGCTGCTTTCTATGGCAGCTATATAGGCGTCATGGACTTTGACGTCAAAGTGCATATCGGACTTCTCTTTCTAATTGT
This sequence comes from Ceramica pisi, assembly GCA_963859965.1. Classification (NCBI taxonomy): domain Eukaryota; kingdom Metazoa; phylum Arthropoda; class Insecta; order Lepidoptera; family Noctuidae; genus Ceramica; species Ceramica pisi. Next base: position 34,680,514 of record OY982527.1, on the reverse strand, counting down.
AATGTTTGAAGCTTTATAACTTCATAGCTGATAAAGATATTTGAAAAACAATTTCATGATTGTGTACTAGAGCTAATAAGTATTTCATTAAGCAAATAAAAAAATCACATGCATATTCCCTATTCCCATCAACTTATTCTGCTTCGTCTCATCAACTCATCCCATAGGTGTTCTAGAGGATTATTTCCGGGCTTCTTTTTGGCTAGCCCATAACCGTAATACCGACTTCACTAAGGTATTCATCTACAAAGCCTGCGGTATAAGCCCTGGCATTATCCTGCATAAAAATAAACTCTTCGCCAGTAAAATGCGCGTAGGGTACCACATGAGGCTCCTGCCATTCTTCAATGTAAAGTGACTTATTTAATCACGGTAAGCGAGGACCAGATACAAAAAGAAGTTCAGCTTTTCCATCGGTACTTATGCCTCCTCAAACCGTCCAAGAACCACCATCGTAACTGACTATGCAAAACAATCTCCTTCTTCTCGATACACCTTTAATCCGTCGTTACCATACTGCATGAACATACTCTTGTTATAAAAGAGAACACTTTCCCATTGGAGGTATGATGAAGTGCTCACGTGTTAAGTAAAGGCACCCTCTTCGGTGGTCTACCATCAATTTAAGGCCATTAGCTAGGTTACGAGGTTATCAGGCCACGCTCTGTCAATCTTCTTTTAATGGAAGAATTGCTCACAGTCAATCCTCGAACCTCACGGAGCCGCTGCTGCAGTCTAATAGAGGTCACGATTTCGTAGAGAAACTGAAGCAAATACATATATGGACACGTAGTTGTGAAAAACTAATAATTTCAATCTTTATTATTTATATTACTTACGGTAAATATTTGTACACAATAACAATTGGCTCATTGAATGAGGTTATACCTTTTTTGGTGTAGGTAGGTACGTTCACCTCGAGAAACCCAGTTTTGATTGTTCCTCACTTTTTTTTTATTTTCACCGGAAAATGGCAAACACCGTAACATTGTAAAATATCGCGTGAAATTGCAAACTATTTTTTTTTAAATAAGAGTCGAATATACTTATTGGAAACTATTGAATTTGGATGAGATATACCAAACTATTTTTTGCTATTTATCAAGAAATTATAATGTACAATAGTATATTTCATTACAAGTGCGGAAAGGCTGTCATTGCAAAGAGTTCCGACAAAATATGTCTACCCGAGCCGAGGCGTAGCCGAAGGCGAGGGTTGACAGTCGGAACAAGTTGCAATGACGGTTCCGCAGGTGTACTGAACGACTATTTTTAATACAGTTGCGAAAAAATGAAGCAATTTAATAAAATAATAAAAATTACAATAAACTCAACTAACTAATTTAATCATTTATTTCTTATAAAAGTTATAGTACACATGTACATTGAAATTGGTACAGTTTTTTATATTAACTGGGGAAGTTTTAGGTTGCATATTTACTGTTTGAGACAAACTATTATTAATTTCGTATGATTGTTCATGTATATTTGTCATACAATGGCGTTTGCTAGTTGTTGGAATTGGATCCGATGAATTATCATTATCAACGGAGGTAGATGGACGAACGTTCTCTTCAACATGTGAAGGAGACGGACTGGACCTTAAATTAATGGATTGTGTGATTTTTTCCCAGTTTCTAGTTTGTTGTTTAATGAATCACCAATATAACTTTCTGGAACTTTGTCTGATTTCCAACCTCCTAGTCGCTTTAAGGACGTCAAATTGGCTCCTGAATCTGCCAATAATGTAGCAGAAGTCCTCCTGAAGCTGTGCCCAGTATAATACTCAGCATCCGGCAGACCTAGAAACGTAGCTATTTCTTTTGGCATATTACCAAATTTGTTTATCCCGATTGCTTGAGCTTCAATTCACTTCCCTTTTTGGTAATTTTGAAAAAAACGGTCGGTTTTTCCTTTTTGGGACCGCTGATTCATATATTTTTGCACTATTCTAAGAAAATCTCCTTCAACAACAAAGCTTCTCGGTATCTTATTTTTGTGTTCGGAATCTTGATTAGTAGCATTTTTCCATGGGCTACAATATCTTTTAAAGTTATATTGGCTAACTCCTCTCTGCGGCAAGCTCCAACAACGCCAAAAATCAGAGCAACCTACAAAAAAAGGGATTTGATTAATATTTTTTTAAATAATGTATTGACTGTATTTTGCGATTTCGTAAACTGAATACTAAAGAAAAATATAAGTACTTATTAATAAATTACCTTTGTGGCTAAATAACGATCATCGGGAGCTTCGTTCAAAAACCTTTCCACTTCATTGGATGTTAATATTTTCGACTTTTTACTTGTAAAACCGTCTGATTGTCGTTTTAAGAAAGCATTTAATTTTGGGTATTCACTTATATCCACGTTGTTCCTTATTTTCAGCATACTTTTTATCATCGAAAACCTCGACCATAACGTAGACGGTTTTAATTTTGCTGAGAGTTCGGAGAAGTATGCCAACATAACATTCTCTGAAAAACTATTTGCTTGTTTCTCTTCTCTCCACGCAATAAATTCGTCGTATGTAGATATGTAACGACTTTTTGACTTTTCCGGTAAAATGTTTTCCGAAGCATTTTGTGCAATTATACTGAGTTCCGGTGGTGTTAATTCAAAAAAAATAGGGTCGAAATTACTCATTTTGTGCAACAAACAACTAAACTCGCAAAGAAAATTTCTGGAAAATGGCGCCAACCGTAGAATATAAGCAGAGTTTTTTTTTTCTTCACCCATTTTGGTAGGCAAAGGGAACTATCCATACAGCTTTGTCTTCAGTAGATTTTTTTATTGATATGAAATGAAAATGAATGAGATGAAATAAAATGAAACCTAACCTAACTCATTCAATTAAATCATTAAATCTGATATTGAAATAAATTAGTAGCTTTTTTTTTAGAAATATACGTATTTGTATGAATCACAAAAACTCTTTAGTAAAAACTTCATGGTTGGTTTTTCTTTTTAATAGACATTATTTTGACAGTTGGGAAAGAGAACGCACGAGTTCGGGAAAGGTAAAAAAAAAACACTAGTATGTAATAGCCCACATCCCGAACGCTATACGTCCACCACCAATACACCACTTTTTGAGCAACTGTATTAAAAAGTATTTTTTAATACAGTTGCTCAAAAAGTTGTTTCATACAAATACGTATATTTCTAAAAAGAAGCTACTATTTTATTTCAATATCAGATTTAATGAAATGATTTAGGTTAGGTTTCATTTCATTTCATCTCACTAAATTTCATTTTCATTTCATATCAATAAAAAAAATCTACTGAAGACTAAGCTGTATGGATAGTTCCCTTTGCCTACCAAAACGAGTGAAGAAAAAAAAATTCTGCTTATATTCTACGAATCTACGGTTGGCGCCATTTTCCAGAAATTATCTTTGCGAGTTTAGTTTTTTGTGCACTAAATGAGTAATTTCGACCCTATTTTTTTTTTATTAACACCACCGGAACTCAGTATAATTGCACAAAATTTTATTATTTTATTAAATTGCTTCATTTTTTCGCAACTGTATTAAAAATAGTCGTTCAATACACTTGCGGAACCGTCATTGCAACTTGTTCCGACTGTCAACCCTCGCCTTCGGCTGCGCCTCGGCTCGGGTAGACATTTGTCGGAACTCATTGCAATGACAGCCTTTCCGCACTTGTAATGAAATATACAATTTTTTTCATATAAATAAATATTTATGCGGGTATGAAAGGGCGCAAAAACTCGTGCGGATTACGGCTGAAAATCGCCAAACAACCCTTCCAAGTGGTCACACGGTTGCGCTTATGGTCGAGTATGAACAATCGCGGCACCCATCCCGCGTATAGTTTTTCATATCCAAATATTCATGTTAAATGTGATGCACCCGCTCAGTTGAGATGCCTACAGCCTCAGCCACCTCACTTACTTTCGTTCTCCGATCGTCCAATATCATTATATGGATTTAATCGACAATTTCTGGCGTGACGACTTTTTTTGGGTCACTTGTGCTGATACCACCACAACGGAACTCAGTAAACCACTTCTTAACCATTGAAATTGATAGTGCAGAATCCCCATAGTATTTATCTATCCTTTGCTTGGTGTCGTTGATAGTTTTTTTACCCAGCAAAATGAAGCTTAATCAGCACACGAAATTCACTTTTTTGCCATTATTTTTTAGAGTTCCGTAGCCAAATGGCATAAAACGGAACCCTTATAGATTCGTCATGTCTGTCTGTCTCTCCGTCCGTATGTCACAGCCACTTTTTTCCGAAACTATAAGAACTATGCTGTTGAAACTTGGTAAGTAGATGTATTCATTAAGATTATCAAACAAAAATGAAAAAACAAAACAATAAATTTTGGGGGTTCCCCATACTTAGAACTGAAACTCAAAATTTTTTTATTGTCAGACCCATGGATAGGTCTTCAAAAGTGATACTAATATAGAGGTTTCTTATATCATTTTTTTCTAAACTGAATAGTTTGCGCGAGAGACAGTTCCAAAGTGGTAAAATGTGTGTGTGTCCTGTAACTTCTAAAATAAGAGCATAATAAAACTAAAAAAAATATATGATGTATATTACCAGAAAACTTCCAGCGAAAATTGGTTTGAACGAAATCTAGTAAGTAGTTTTTTTTTTTTATATACGTCATAAATCGTTAACCGCAACTTTTGCTTATAATGGTACAGGTATGTACGGAACTCTCGGTGCGCGAGTCCGACTCGCACTTGGCCGGTTATTTTTATTTTAAGGTTTTCTGCTTTCAATGGCGGTCAAACACAAAATAAATGACGTAGCTTGCTTCAAATTTGTCAGCAGCCTATTAATAGATGTCAGTTTACGGCAGCACTCATACATTTAAAGTTATTGCGCGAGAAGTTCACAAAGTCGCTGACATATCAAACCACCCTAGTACATATATTATAATATAGATGACAAATTTCTATCTCGCATTTTATATGAAAGGTTTCCCGGGAAATTGGAAACGTACACTCGAACACGCTTTCAAACTTATTATAAAATATAATATATCAAATGGCATATTTTAGTTTATTTTTAGTTCTAGTAAAAGTTTTTATTGAAAATATAGGAGTAGTTGGTTGTAATTTGTTAAAAATAATTTTTGAACTTTGCGCCTTGCAACACCAGCTCACTCTTTTTGACAGTTTTATTTTTTTGTAAAAACTCTCTCTACTCTGTGGCATCGTAGTGACCGTGTATTTTCCCACCAATACTTTTAAATAAAGTTAATTAGCAAATTATAAGCAGTTGTGATTTGCCTAATCCCATCAGGTTATGGCCCAGAAAGCTCAGAATTAAAGACAGTGCGAAATCTCAGTGAAACAGTGCTAAAGGACATTTTATATGAACATAACCTCAAAACAGCAACGTGTTTTTTTTTTTCATTTGAACTTTTGGAAAGTGTATAAACAAAGTGAATTCATACAAAATGGCAAATAATCACATGGCACTAATTGAAAAATTATCTGGACGTGAAAATTACGCAACTTGGCGGTTTGCAATGCAAACATACCTACAACATGAAGAGTTGTGGGACTGTGTAGAATCTGACTCCGAATCAGATCCGAAACGAGACACTAAGGCAAAGACAAAGATTATCCTTTCAGTCGATCCGACAAATTATGTGCACATTCAAGAAGCTCGCACTGCCAAAGAAGTGTGGAATAAACTGTCCTCAGCATTTGACGACTCTGGGCTGACACGCCGAGTTGGTCTGCTGCGTGATCTCTGTAATACGTCACTAACAGGATGTCAAAATGTAGAACAATATGTAAGCAAAATTATGGGCACGGCTCATAAGCTCAGAAACATTGGCTTTAAGGTTGACGACGAGTGGCTAGGAACACTGCTGCTCTCTGGTCTGCCAGAATCATATCAACCAATGATAATAGCTATAGAAAGCTCGGGCATGAAAATTACTTCCGACTCTGTCAAAGCAAAATTATTACAAGATGTCAGGCTATCTGAAGACGATACCAAAGCATTCGCAGTTAGCAAGAAGTTTCAGAAAAATAATAAGAAGCTGTCTAAAGGACCACGGTGTTATACTTGCAATAAGTATGGACACAAAAGCCCAGAATGTAAATCCAAAACTAAAGATCCATCACAAAAATCAAGTAGTTCTTCATCATACGCTGCTGTATTCATAGCGACAACTACACAATGTGATTCCTGGTATGTGGACTCTGGTGCATCCTCACATATGGTAAAAGATAAAAGTTTGCTTCTGAATGAAACTACTTCAACTATAAAGAATATCAGAGTAGCAGACAATAAAGTATTATCAGTGCAATGCTCAGGACAAGTGAGCTTAAATACTTACAATGAAAAAGGTCAAGAAAACAAGGTACTGTTTACAAATGTATTATATGTTCCAGAACTTGCAACTAACTTACTGTCAGTTAGTCAGATTATTCGCAATGGAGGCCAAGTAAGATTTGACAAAAATGGCTGTGTTATTATGAACAACAAAGGTCAGATAGTAGCAACAGCTAGTATAATCAATAACATGTACCGGCTAAACATGCCCGGAGGAGGCTATGCATGCATGTCCGATGTTGATGAACAAGATACCTTCCTGTGGCACCAACGAATGGGACACTTAAATTTTAACAGTTTAAAGAAAATGTCTGAAAACACTGAACATGTAATTTTCTCAGCAAATTCAGAAAATCTGACATGTATCACCTGTAAAGAAGGTAAACAGACAAGACTTCCTTTTAAAAGCGAAGGAAACAAAGCAAAGGGTCTGCTTGAATTGGTCCACTCGGATTTATGTGGTCCTATGGAGACACAAACACTAGGTGGTGCCAAATATTTTATAACCTTTCTTGATGACTACTCAAAGAAAATCTATGTGTATTTTCTTCGGAACAAGTCAGAAGCATTAGAAAAATTCAAAGAATTTAGACATGAAGTAGAAAATCAACTTGATGCTCGTATAAAAATTCTCCGGACAGATAATGGCTTGGAATATGTCAACAAGAATTTCTCTGAATACTTAAAAGGTGCAGGTATCATACACCAAACAACCACACCATATTCACCTGAACAAAATGGGACTGCAGAACGTATGAACAGAAGTCTTATTGAAAGAGCAAAATGTATGCTTCTTAATGCCAATTTGCCAAAACAACTATGGGCAGATGCAGTACATACCGCTGCCTATGTAATAAATCGTTCGCCAACCTGGTAGCAGAGCGTGGTTAGAAGCGTTGGTACACTTACCCCAGGAGAAACGCAAGAAATGGGACCCTAAGGCACAGAAAATGATCTTCATCGGATATTGTGACCATACCAAAGGATATAGATTCATGATTCCAAAAACTAGAAAAGTGATCAAAAGCAGGGATGCAACATTTTTAGAATCTACTGTTAAAAGAGATTATGTACCGGTAGAACTGTCAGAGAAGAATTCTACAAATGATAATAGTAACAGTAAAGAAAATAATACCACTGAAACAGAAGATGTAGATTCCAGTATAAGTTCATATGATACTGTATGTGAAAATAAATCTTCTTCAGACAGTGAGTATATACCAGACATAAATTTAGATTCTCCTCCAGTTAGTAACATAACATTAAGACCTAGAAAGAACAGAATTGAAGATGCAAAAGGAAAAATTTACCTCTGTCAACATGAAGACTACCCTGCAGACGTTCCCATGACATATGAAGAAGCTGTGAACTCCATAGATAAAGACAAATGGATTAAATCAATTGATGAGGAACTGAATGCTCATCAGAAAAATAATACCTGGACATTAGTTGAAAAACCTGTAAATGCCAAAGTGATACAGTGTAAATGGGTGTTTCGAATTAAGGAGGAACAAACAGGACAAAGGTATAAATCACGCTTATGTGCAAAAGGATATGCTCAAACCAAGGGCATAGACTATAAGGAAACATTTGCACCAACGGTGAGTGTACCAGTAGACCCTCACATGAAGCTGCATAAAGTGGATGGAGAAGCTGATAAATATATTCCCTACAGAGAAGCAGTTGGCTCCCTGATGCACCTGGCCATTGTGAGTCGACCAGATATAATGTTTGCTGTCAGTCTGGTGAGTCGTTTTCTTAATTGTTATAACACAACCCATTGGAATGCAGTCAAGAGGATTTTCAAATACTTGAAAGATACAAAAGACTATGGGCTGTGCTACACACAAACTGACCAACCAGCTGAAGTCATTGGTTATAGCGATGCAGACTACGCAAATGATCTGGACATGAGACGTTCAGTCACTGGTTATGTGTTTGTAAGGAATGGGGCGGCTGTAACATGGTCCAGTCAAAGACAGCAAACAGTTGCTCTGTCTACAACAGAGGCTGAATTCATGGCAGCTTGTGCTGCTACCAAAGAGACAATGTGGATCAAACAATTTTTAAGTGATATTGATGAATACAAACAAGACTCAATGTGTCTCTACTTAGACAATCAAAGTGCTATTAGTGTCATTAAAAATATTAACTTTCATAAAAGATGTAAACACATTGAAATTAAATATCACTTTATTAAAGAAAAATACCATCAAAAGATTATTGTATTAAAATTTGTTAAGAGTAATGATCAATATGCAGACATACTGACAAAAGCTTTATCAAAAGATAAATTTAAATTTTTAAGAACCAAACTTGGAATGTGTTCATATGATTCTCTTTGTTAATGTATAAGAAAAATGTTTCTTAATATTTTTTTAAAAATAGATGTCTTCAGTTTATTAACTGAGTATTGTAAGGCATTATAAGTATTTCCACTTAAGTTAGGCTTAAATTCAGGTAGGGTGTTAAAAATAATTTTTGAACTTTGCGCCTTGCAACACCAGCTCACTCTTTTTGACAGTTTTATTTTTTTGTAAAAACTCTCTCTACTCTGTGGCATCGTAGTGACCGTGTATTTTCCCACCAATACTTTTAAATAAAGTTAATTAGCAAATTATAAGCAGTTGTGATTTGCCTAATCCCATCATAATTATATTTGAAGATAATTAATGAAATAAAAAACTTACCTTTTTCTCAAGGCCCAGCAGGATCGCGAAGCCCAGAATGAAGATAATGGTGGTAGACTTTGTCATGGTATACAGGGATATGGTGACGAGCTCCAAGCCCCAGTTAGAGAAGCCAACGTCGATCCCGCTGGCCAATCCCGTGGGCCCCACAGACTTGAGGCAGGTCATGAACGGCAGCAGCAGCTGAGGAGTGCCCGTGATGACGTGCAGCACCAGCCTGACAAGCACTGACAGGATCCACTTCACTATGAGGTGATACATCACCACTGTTAGTGGGAACTTGAAGTCCTGGAAATGAGGAGGTGGTTTAAACGTAGCACGTGGCAAAATTACTAAAAACTAGCAACAATTCCGCCTGCTCGCCAACGCAACGAAAGGCATTCAATAGTTATTGATTCCGTGTGAACTCTCAGATACCCTTTACCTGGACCACTTCGAATGTTGTTTATTCGTTATTACAAAATACTAGGAAACCAAGCTCTGGGACGAATTTTTTGATGCCATTTTTAGTGAGGAGTTTTTTTTTCTTTTTCTATTTTAAGTGTATATAGTTTGTTCTTGAAATACATTTCAATAAAAGAAAGATAGCTTTTTTTAACCGACTTCCCAAAAAGGAGGAGGTTCTCAATTCACTTGTATTTTTTTAATATATATTTGTTACCTCACTAACTCCGTCATTTATGAACCGATTTGAAAAATTCATTATCATTTCATTTATCTGAAAGGATAACCGGTTAAGAAGTTTGGATTTTAAATCTAAATAGCTGGAATTCGTTTACTTGGATGATGATTATTATGGAACAACACCACTGCAAAATCACACACGTAAACGAAATGTTGTATTTTGCTTTCCTGCGATTTTGCAGTGGTGTTGTTCCTTAATAAAAACTTGGATGGTAGCAAACATAAAAAAAATACAACCGAATTGAGAACCTCCTCCTTTTTGGGAAATCGGTAAAAAAAAACACTACAGAGTAAAAAATAACTTCAATTTCGGAAGTCGGTGTCAAAATACGATGAAACTAACAAAAACACCAACTTTGCTTTTTTTTGGAAGTCGGTAGTATTTTTTTGTAAAAAGTGTTTTTATGCGTTATATTTTATTACCTACTAGCTGGCCCGGGCAACTTCGTCTGCGTCACAATTTCCACTAATGCTCCGCTCCATGATATATCGATAAATGGGCTATCTAACACTGAAAGAATTGTTCAAATCTGACCAGTAATTCCTGAGATTAGCGCGTTCAAACAAGCAAACTCTTCAGCTTTATAATATCATTATTATAGTATAGATAGATATACTATATCTAATTGAACTTGAGTTATGATAATGAAATTATGTAGTTCAAAAGAGACCCTGCTTTGACTTTTTTAATTTTCCGCTATTACGATCACTTTGTAGTGTCCACAATGAAATTATCATGAAATGGTAGCAAGGAAACCTTTGAAACTTGAAAGACTCAAGGTGGGAAAAAGTTGTTTATGACAATAGCTTGTGTTTTTTTTTTTTCGGGGGTCGTCGTCGATGAAGGCCTTGGCAATGCTGGCGTGACGACACTTAGGCATCGTTCACACCAAACGAATTGTCCGCCGCTGACTGTGAGCACGCGTTACGTAGTTTATCGCTTTTCAATGTATATTCAACTTCTCGTTCACACCGAGCCGACTATACGCTATTACGTAGTGCATTGTTGCTGACTACAGCCGGTCGATTCTGTCGACATCTCACCGTGATCACTCAGGTGGAGCGAACGACAAGTGAGTTGTCATGCCATTTTGTTTGTATGGTGACAACTCACTTGTCGTTCACTTCGCCCAAGTGTTCACTTCGACATATTTACAGAAACGCACTGCTGCACAGTGAGCATACTCACAGTCGGCGGCGGACAATACGTTTGGTGTGAACGATGCCTTAGGGCGGATTTCATCAATCTGAAACTGAACGCGATCAGCATATAACATGAACCACGTTTATGAGCTGTCACTGCCATTATTTTCTATGGAATATTGACACGGACCACTCTTGGTCACTGTCTTGAACGCAGCTTGATCGCGATTAATTTCATTGGTGGAATCCGCGCTCTTAGAGGCATTCGTGGCGGATTGGTTGGAGATGGTAACACATCTGGAAGATTATTATGCCAAGGGAAGACCTTTTCTCAGTAGTGCAAGTGGGACACTATGGAGATTGGTTAAAAACATATACCTAAATGAAAAAAAAACCGCAGCCCTAGCAGGATTTAAACTAGGTATGTTAATACTATCAAATGCAGTGAATAGGCTTGTGTCCTAAAAAAATCTAAGTAGTCCGTCAGTTAGATTATCAAAAAATATTTGACTCGTATTTTTTCTTTTGTTACGGGAACCAAAATTTACGAAGTTACGACGCTTTTAAAATTCTCAATACGTCACGCCATGCCATAATTTTTAACGGGTTGTGACGTCAAGAGCCCTCCTGAGTTTTGATGCTTTATATTTTTGTCAATATTCATTGAGTTACAAAAACAAAAAATACGTGTCCATTATTTTTCAATACTCTAACTGACGGACTAAATAGTTTTGCAATTTGTGGATGATGGAAACTAGCCTATTTTAACAGTGGGTATATAACAAACATAAATTAAGTCAACGTTATCAATAACATAATTGATTACAAAACACATCAAACTGGCGTCAATTAGTAATTGCATGCTGCCAACAACGTTTCATTTAAGCACAACATTCGCTGGGACTAATAGAAGACAGAAAATAATAAATAAAAACATAAAAAGGGATAGTACTTCATTACAATCTAAGTACTGCATATAAGCACGTGATTAGTTCATTTTTAATGATTTTCATTGTTCTCACATTGCGACTTATGTTACGACTTATGTTTGTAACATTTATTTTTAGTGTCTTGTACCTTCTACCCGTATGCATGTTAAATCGTGTAAAGTGCGCATCGACTTGGAAAAACAAAATGGCAACGGGTTGCTAAAGCAGCTCCCATTGAATACGTTCGAACCCTGCAAAGGGATTCATAGAATTCCCACCTTTGTGGAGCGTTTTTACCAGTTCAAAAAGGCAAAAAAGCATTGAAGTAATATGTCTACTTGTCTAGTGCACGCAAGCGATTTTGCGGAGCATAGAGGGATTCATTTCTCGCGTCGAGCAGCGTGTTATGGCGTCAATTTTCAGATGTAACTGAGATTCCTCAGTCCTCGTTATATGGTAGCTTAATGCTATCAATTGAGTAAGCCATACATAAAATATGTATACAGGTTCAATTTTTAAAGTGTGCCTTCATGGCCAAATACTACACTGTTAGGAATATCGTAAAACACTGAAAGGAGTCCCGAGCCCGATTTTGATGAAAATTAAAACACGAATCCAACAATTGAAATGGTTTAGTAAAAAAAATATCAGTGTCAGTTTGACACTTGCATCTTTAAAAAAAACTGTACTGTACAACCATAGGCAAGTTATTTAAAAGGCCCATTTAATCAAGATTTCAAAATGGTACGACACTTGCTACTTATCTTTGCATTAAAAAGATTATATCAATGTTATTAACCATTTAGTGCATTGAAAAGTCGAACAAAAAGAATCAAGGTATGATGTGAATATGAGATGCCCCATTTGGGCCTTTACAAAAGTGAGGTTAGTGTTAATAACGACCCATACATGCGTTATTTGTCACCAATGCCTTTAGGCTCTAGACAGACGCAGAGATTCAATAGCAGTCAGCGTGCAATCAATCGTGTGAACTGCACACCAACTGCATTCAAACTGCATCCGAACTGCAATTTGCGGTTGGATTGCAGTTGAAATACGGTCCGTCTGTCTAGAGCCTTAGAACATCATTTAAAGGATTACCGCCTAACATAATAAGCTTTAGTTAAATCCTTTATTACAGGTTAAATCTAGATAGAGCAGTTTGTTTGACACTTTTTGTATTCGTGTTACTAAACTCTCGAAAATCTCTATTTTATAACATACTAGCTGACCCACGCAACTTCGTCTGCGTCACATTTTCCCTGAATTTCGTTTGCTACAAACATCACGGAGCCCGAGACCTTTCCAACGAATGCAAAACCGTGGAAATCGGTTCGTGCGTTCTGGAGTTATAGCGTCAGCTAGTCTATTCTGTAAATAACCATTTCGATATCGACTTCACCTGAGTGACTAAGCTTACAAAGTGAACTTTATTTCACACGTCATATGGTCTTATGTTTATACGAATTTGAAACTCACCTCGGATTCCGCTGTCGAGACACGAAAATGTTGTTACAGAATACCACTGCTGGAAGGAAAACCCGACTTATTTTTATTTAATAGATGTCTGCAATAATATTCAATATATTACCTCAAGGTGTATAAGACACTTCATGGCAATAACTAAGCAACAATAATTGTTAACGGGAATCAGCGAAACTGTTATATAGACATGGGAGTTAAAGACAGGTTAAAGCTATAACGTTTTTAGTATACCTGGTCTGCTGTCACTAGCACCACTTTAACTCTCAAACCTATATTACGTAGTCCATTAAAGATCTAGTGCCGCAACTGGGGTAAAAATTTGTTTGTGGCCTCCTCTTTATCTCATTAAGTTAGAATCTCAGACCATTTATTGGTCTGAGGTTAGAACTGAGATTATTACTGACACCAAAATGTTAGTTGGGCATTATTGTATTATTGCTAAATTTATTCAATATAAAATTATAGGAAATATTGTAATACATTTATTTTTCTTTAAAACTAAATCAAATGTTCAAATTGCTTGCCTTCGGCACGAATACAGCATCGCCTCAGAAAAGATCTTTTTCACTAGACGTGCGTATGTTCTTGCAATTACTTTTTCTGCTGATTCGATAATTTTATAGCGTATTTCGGGCAAATATACTTTTTCTTTTATGCAGCCCAATCCACCTATCGGGATATTCAGTGTTCAGGTATAGGACGAACATAATGCGCTGGGCAACCATCTTGTTAAAACCACACGTCTCGTTAGTACGTCCTAATAAAGTTAGATAGATAGATAGATAGATAGATATAACGTTTATTTGGTACAAAGAAAGAAACACAACACACAAAAGCACAGTAACATAACAATAGAAAATACAAATAATTAAATTAAAACACATAAAAAAAGGCAGAATGTATGGCAATTCATCTCAACAAAATAATTTGCCAGAGTACCTACCTACATTGAAAATAAAAATATATATATATTTGATATAAACACTCTCACTCAAATGTGCGGTGTGTGTGTCTCTAAGCTGCACCAAATGGGAGTCCAACTCAGCATGTGCCAGGCAAATATACCAGACGCTGATATTCTGCTGGATCCCGGCAGAGACATACGGACGTCAAGCAGTTGTACATATAAAAGTTAACAATAAAAGTAAATTGTGGTCTTGTGTAAGGTGAGTCAAAATTTTTTAATATAGATAACATTTTTACTTACCTATATTGTTTTTATGTGTGTGTATAATAAATATTAATAGATATAAATGTGTGATGGTAGAAATATACATAAATGATGTTATTATGATTGTGTAATTCATTTATAATTTGGAGGCTATGTTGAAAAGTAATATATTGTAAAATGTTTGCTGTGATTGTGCTTGCTACTTACTTTATAACGTGTACGTGTGGTATAAACCGCAAAACCCCACTGGACACGAATAAATATTCAAAAAAAAAAAATATATCTTTTTTGTCTGCATTTTAAATTATCGAAGTGTTCGAAATCGTCACGCCCAGTTCTTTCTGAGAGTTGATGAGGAACTGTCGGAGCCGACTTCTAAAACTATCAATACTTCCAATGTTTCGTATCGGCGGGGGAATATTGTTCCAGCACTTGGATGCAGCGTACCTGAAACTGCCTCTGAAGGCAGCTGTCTTGTGCGGCTGAGTAGCAAGTTGTTGCGAGCACTGTCTACTTGCGCATTCCCTTTTACTAGCAATCCAGCTCAGTTTGTTATAAAGGTAGGTCGGCTGCCTGTACTTTATAACGCCAAACAGTAGACAAGCCAAATGCAACTTACGACGCGACTTCATTTTGAGAATTGAGTGCTTATTTAGAAATGGTGTTACATGAGTTCTAGGGGGGATAGTGAAGCAGAATCGAGCGCAGGCGCTTTGCACCCTCTGTATCAGTCGATCAGTTCTTGCCAGCAGTCGAGGGCCGATAACTGTATCCGTTACCGTTGTGTTGGCAAATCGTTCCGTAGAAAATCCAGGTAGTTGTTGCCATACTTGCCATTAAGATTTCACGCAGCTGGTCAGATTACTCGTCTGTTTAAAATTCCGGTCCAAATATTAACTTTAAATTGATATTGGGAGCGGTATTCACGCATTAAATGTGCCAACTATGTTTTTAAAGATTCATCAATACTAATATTATAAAGCAGAAGAGTTTGTTTGTTTGTTTGGTTGAACGCGCTAATCTCAGGAACTACTGGTCCGATTTGAAAAAATTTTTCAATGTTAGATAGCCCATTTATTGAGGAAGGCTATAGGCTATATATCATCACGGTAAAACCAATAGGAGCGGAACAGTAATTAAAAATGTTACGCAGACGACGTTGCACGGGTCAGCTAGTCAGTCATAAAATTTGGTTGAAAAATTGCAGATATTCGCGATTTCTCGCTAATTTTGTTCTGCAGATATCGATTCTGTGAGCGTAAATACGAGGCAACAAACTTGGTACACGTTGCACATGGTACGGGTAATACACGTATCGCTTTCAAATTCGATAAGCAATTCTTTTCGGCATTCCGGTGGCTCTTATATTTGCACGTAATTGAAGTGCTGAGATTTTTTCAACTTCATTTAAAACTACGTCATCGTCGTGTCATCGTGGTCTCGCTCCGGCCTTACGAACAGTTGGCAAGCGTCCGTGTGAATATGACTGGTGTACATTGATGAACACACGATGATCTGGGTGAGGCGCTCCACCGGCCTTACGAGCACTTGGCAAGCGTCCTGCGAATATGACTGGTGTGCATTGAACACACAATGATCTGGGTGACGCACCGCATTTGGGTATCTTTCGCGATAAAATCTGGCTGCAGCAGAGGCATTACAAATCAATACCGTAGATAATATGCATGTTCGCTTTTCTTCTGCGGTATACACATACTGCATGTTACGAAACGTTTTTGTTGCTAACAGTTGGAAGCAGTACGAAAGTTATGGATGCGCAGTAAACGAAGGAACGAGGCGTAGTGAATCCAATCAAAATAATTAATCAATTGACTATCATGCATTGGCATTGGATATCAGTATATCTCACTCCATTCACTACTCACACACTCCACACAAGGAGTGTCCTTCACTATGGTGAAGTAGAAATTTTTGCACACAAAAGTACTATTTAGGTAAAAGTTTTCATGAAATGAGGTTTATTGCTTTTGGTGATTTTGTTCGACTTTTTAATGCTCTAAATGGTTAACATTGATAGAAGTTCGAAGAATAATTTTATTACAGCCCTAATTCGTTTGATTCGTGTTTCCTTTAATTTTGTTTATGTAAATGTACGAGTTATGTATCTGTGTATTTTTTATAGTAAATTGTATTTTTTTTCTTTCGGTTTGTCTTTTCTTTATGTTACACCTACCATGCTGTCTCTGCATCATACTACGGTCGATTGATAAAAAAAAGTCCGCCTTTGTACAGTGTCTTTGCTTGTGCATAAAGTTTTTTTTTTTTTTTGGAAAGATAAGAAGCAAGTGTTATATAATTTTGAAATCTTGATTAGATGCACCATTTTTATAAATAACTTGCCTAGGGTAGCATAGCACATTTTTTTTAAAAGATGAATTGTCAAAGTTATTTCAATAAGTTATTTAAATATTATAACCCAATAACCCAATTTTTTTTTAACCCCCGACCTTATTTATTATATCTATGCCCCCGACACAAAGAGAGGCTTGTTATAAGTTTAACGTATCTGTCTGTGTATCTGTCTTATCGTAGCTCCCAAACAGATGAACCGATTTTCGTTTAGTTTTTGTGTCATAGATAGTTTTCCCGAGTGTTCTTAGCTATGTTTCATAAAAATCTGTTCAGCCGCTTGAAGATCATCAGCTCTTTTCTAGTTGATGAGGGGATCTAACTAACTTCCTTATTCCGATCGATTCGAAATTTGGTACCGTGTTACTTCAATGATATTGAAAGTACTTATATGGTAAGGTAACCCATGACCTGATCAGCCGTTTGAAGATTATCAGTTCTTTAATATTTGATGAGGGGATCTGACTACCTACTTACTAACTAATCACTATAAATACCTTACTAATAGTTTATGGCTACTTTAAAAAGGACAAAATATATATTTTTTTTTATTTTTTATTTGTGATTGGTTTGCTCGTGACCTTAGTCTTGGTCAGAAATGACAGAGACAAAGTCTACGATGGAGCGAGCTTACCCAGAAGGAGCCTGTTTACTCTAACTTTGAAGAGATTAGGGTTGTAAGCGTTCGGAAACACAGACACAGGCAGAGAATTCCACTCTTTTGCTGTCCGCATTATAAACGACGTTTGGAATCGCTTAGTGCGAATTCGTGGAACAGCAACAAGGTAGGGATGGTAAGCTGCAGTGCGTCTGGATGTCCGATGGTAGAAGGGTGCTGGTGGAATGAGGTCGTGGAGTTCTTGGGCACATTCGCCGAAGTACAATCTGTAGAAGACCGACAAGCAGGCAACCTTGCGGCGATGAGCCAAGCTGTGAAGCTTGGCATCCACCAGTTTTTCGTCACCGATGAGCCTCTTAGCTCTGCGTTCCGCCGAGTCAAGCGCGGCAAGCTGGTACTTGGCCGAGCCATCCCAGAGGTGGCTGCAATACTCCATGCAGGATCGGACTTGTGCTTTGTAAAGGGTTAAAAGCTGTCCAGGCCTGAAGTATCGCTTCACTCTATTCAGGATGCCCAGCTTTTTGGCTGCAGTTTTGGCTTTGTACTCAATGGTGGCGCCGAAGTTCAGACTGGATATCAACTCCATGCCTAGAAGCTCGAGCCGATCAGTCACGGGAACAGATACACCCCGAAAAGTAGGAGTTTGGGCGAAACGACTCCTTTTAGCGGTAAAAAGACTCGCCTGAGTTTTGGTGGCGTTAAAAGTGACCAGATTGTCGTCACCCCACTGGGAGACAAGGCTCAAGGTCAAATTTGTCCGCTCTACCATGGTCTCTCTCAATGACCGAACTTCACCCCCGCTGGTTGTTGCGCTAGACATGTATCTCTCTGAAACCGTACTGTCATCTGCGTACCCAACAAGACCAGGCTGAAGTAGGTCATTGATGTGCAGCAGGAAAAGAGTTGCAGAGAGAACAGACCCCTGAGGAACTCCGGCATCGATAGCCATGAGGTCAGAGTAGCAACCGTCAACAACGACTCTGATCGACCGTTCACTGAGGAAGTCTGATATCCAGCTACAAAAACCAGCCGGGATGCCATAAGCAGGAAGCTTGCTGAGTAAACTTGCGTGCCAGACCCTGTCAAAGGCCTTCGAGATATCGAGTGACACGGCAAGTGCTTCGCCGTGTCTCTCGATGGCCTCGCCCCAGCAGTGCGTGACATACACAAGAAGATCGCCAGTAGACCGTCCCCGGCAGAAGCCATGTTGACGGTCACTGAGAAGATCATTGTCTTGAAGGTAGGTCAGCAACTTACTGTTTAGAACCTTTTCCATAACCTTGCATAGGATGGAGGTAATGGCGATCGGACGGTAATGAGCAGGGTCCGCGCGGTCTCCCTTTTTGGGCACTTTTTGGGCAAATAAAAGTAAAATTAAAAATGTTAAAACCCCCCGACACAAAAAAATTTACTTAACCCCCGACGCGACGCCGCTTGGAAAATAAAAATATTTGAACTTATTTATATTATAAGTATGTGACGGTAATAATAATTATAATAGGTTTAAAATATTATTTGT
Organism: Ceramica pisi; assembly: GCA_963859965.1. Taxonomy (NCBI): domain Eukaryota; kingdom Metazoa; phylum Arthropoda; class Insecta; order Lepidoptera; family Noctuidae; genus Ceramica; species Ceramica pisi. Next base: position 34,661,569 of record OY982527.1, on the reverse strand, counting down.
AGAGTTATTTTTTTTGTGTCGGGTGGTTTTTTTACTTAACTAAACTTTTTAATGGTTGCTTTTTTTACTGTAATCAATAGCATAGTTATTTAGGATTACATTTTAAAATAAAACGCTATAAAATAGGGAAATTTGTGATCACAGGGCTGTCGTTGATCACAAATTTCCCAATTTTATAGCGTTTCAAATCAACACCCGAAAATGAACACCCTAGATCACATATTTAGGTCCTGTGACCTAAATATGTGATCTAGGGTGTTAAGGCTTACACACGTTATGGCTAGTCTAGTTGAATGAGTACAACTATTAATTAATGTTCGCTAATTACTCGGTATAATTATTGGATCATTCGTGGCATTTTCCTTAGATAATATAATGAACCAGTCTTCAACATTCCTGTGTCGATTTTGGGGAGATCGTTACACACAATGACGTATTATATATAGACACGTCATAAACCAACATCGCGGCGGTTAAAAACGGCGAAAATACTAGATAGCTACTAATACGCGTGAAGAAAGGGAAAGAAAATATGTCACCGTACGGCGGGATGCCTGTTGCTATAGGGAGATAAATATACATCTTCAGTTACGTCACAGGATAAGTAATAGACAAATTGACATCAAAACAAACGTAGCGACAGGTTGGTGCGTAACTTAAGCGCGATGTGGCCAATTGGCTTCATTTCATGTTGTCATTTTAGAGTGCGGACAACGTACCTATAGTATTATATATCACTAGCTGTACCCCGCGGCTTCGCTCCCGTCAATTACTGGCTACCTGTCTACCTACCTACCTACCCCGCTACTCTCTTACTCTTACTCACAGACAATTTGTATTTGACTAATGTCAATATTTATACGACACAAACGTCACTCAATTGTTTTGCCTTCCCGAAACCTCTCCACTAACACTTAAACTTTATGGAATGGTATTAAAGTTCAAATTGACTTTTAAGTATTATTACGAATCTTTTGTATGGGAGCATAGAAAAGTGTTGTTTTTTAGTCTTTTTCAGGCAATTTTTATATTTTTTCTCTCCGTAAGAACCATCCTCGTACTTCAAGGAATATTCTAAAAAAATAATTGTCCAAATTGGTCCAGGCGTTGTTGAGTTATGCGCTTACCAACACATTTAGCGATTCATTTTTATATTATAGAAGATTGGTTACACATCGGTCGCTGTGGTCACATGCCGCGGCTTTCGCGATCTAAACTAAAGCGTGCTTTATCAGATTCAGATTCATTTTATTGGTGTGATTTTTGGTATTTTTTTTACATGAGATCTAACATGGGTCATGGGTTCTTTTTTTATCTGTATCAAGACAAACTTTTTTTTGTAAGGATATCATCAAATGACCACTCCCGCTCTTGGCGGAACAGGAAGGAGTGTCAGACTGTTACTGACTAAAAACTCAGACACTCGTGCCCCTTAAAATGCCCTTTACGTTCAGGGCCGGGATCACTATTTCGAACAATTCCAAAACACTGGATCAGAACAGGCCTATTCCTTCCAGGGGGACAGAATAAGACTGATTCATAATTCCCTATGTACACCAAACATAGCATAGAACATTGTGATTTAATATTACAAAGGCAATCCTAAAAGGTGAGTTTTCTTCCAACCAACCTAAAGAAAAACTATATCCTACTATACATTACTCGTATCTGACCTGCGCAGCTTCGTCTGCTTCACAATTTTCATTTATGATCCGGTCGTATTGGTCGCAGCGTGATATTATTATAGCCCATCTATAGCCTTCCGCGATAAATGGGCTATCCGAAACAATTCGAACCAGCAGCACCTGAGATTAGCGCGTTCAGGTTCAAGCAAACCAACAATATTAAGGCGGAGACCCACCGCGGCCCATGCTGTGTGTTTGCTGCGTGGATTCATTTGTTTGACAAAGTGGGTAGACTAAGTCTCTACTGCAGTACACACTTCACACGCCTCCATAGCACAAGGCGTATCACACATGCACAGCATGCATGGCATTGGCAGCGTTGAGCTAAGTATGTGAATGAGCGCCATATTCATATATGGCGCTCATTCACATAGCTCAACGATTAGTAGATGAAGGGCTTGCTTGAGCAAGCCACGCATTTACTAATGACGTCAATCTTGATGCATAGCGTGTCCGCGGGTTGCAGTGGACACAATCACATAAATTTTCTTGCAAGGCGAAGCTTAACATACGTGCGTAGCCTCTCCTTGCGCCGCGGTGGCTCTGCGCCTTTATTACAGATTTTTTCCTTACGAAATACGTTTTAATGTAACTGGTGACTGGTCACATAATCGATTTAAATTAACATTGATTGATTAACATCTTCTGCATAGTGCATAGGTCTATCATTTCCAGCTATGATAGGTTAGATTACATTTTACAGTTTGTAACACGATATAACTTGTGACCACGGTCGTGGGTTCGATTGCCATGGGAAGCTTACTTTGTGAAGTTGTTTCCAGTTTGGCTAGGACATTGTAGGCTTGAATCACCTGATTGACTGATAAACGTATTTTGTTTAACATACAGCTTCTCACTGACCGGCAAATTGCAAAAAAACAAAAATATTTGAATTTCGCGGGCTACCCTGGCGCTTCCACCAGATACCAGATTTTCGTCAATCAATTTCATGAAACCATCAGTCACTGATTTAGACAATAGGTTATCCGTCAGCCCGTCAGTCACAACCTTGACTATAGTTAACTTGACAGACAGAAAATCCACCGTGAAAAAGCCACTTGCATGGAAGTGGCTTTTTCACGGATTCAAGTTTAATAAAATTACTTTGCGGGGCACTATCGAACCACTGATCAGTTAATCACATTATATCTCTGTACCCTTTAACTACGGTACGCAGAAACTTCGTAATGTCACCTTCTACGATATTTTTCAATATTTTCATCTGGGATATTTCAATATTTTTTTGATATTCGATGTTTAAGCGTTTATAATATGACATGGTTGAATTGAAATACATCATTCCGCATGATTTGCAACGCCATAGCGGTAGCGGTGTGGTCGCGGTCATAATTATAATAATAATGGATAATAATATACTTATGGATATAGTACGTGCAATCAGTCCCAATCGTTCAATCAATTATTTTATCCAAGGTTACACGAGTAAGTTTCATAGAAATATGTTTCATTTTTCTATAATTCCATCGGTTATAGGAAATTCTAGTACGATATGTTTAGTCAAGTTACAGGATAAATGAAACCTCTTGGAATACAATTTTTAACCGGCTTCCAAAAGGAGGAGGTTCTGAATTCAGTAGGTGTTTTTTTTTTATGTATGTAAACCCGTTTTCTGTGATAATTTTTTATTATTTTTTAGTTCGATGCGGTATACTTGCCATTTGCAATTAAGTTTGGCTCAATAGTTTTTTTTTTTAATATTTTATGAGCATTTTTGCTGGATGATGTAATTTATGGTACCACACCAAGGTATGACTCTGTCGCAAAATTACCACTTCTCAAAATTACTACAGGTAGCAAAATGTCCCTTTCGCAAAATGTTCCTTTTGCAGAATGTCCCTTTCTGAAAACTATAACTATAATAATAAGAAAAATTATATCAGCAATAGTTTATACTAGTTGATGCCCGCGGCTTCGTTCGCTTGGCAAATTTTACACTAAAACATTCCTCGAGATCCATTACATCCATTTGTGAAAACAGCATGAAAATCGGTGAATAAGTTTTTGAGTTTATCGCGAACAGACAGACAGACGCGGCGGAGGACTTTGTTTTATAATATGTAGTGATGTTGATAATATTCTTTGTCAAGCTGAGACAACTCACACCGTAGACGTCGGCTATCTCGTGGATTTTCTAGCGATATCAATTTGAAGTGAGAGCTGTGAAGAAAGTACAATCGAATTGGGACAAAGGACAGAATAATGGCGCATACAGCAAGGACATTAGCAATTTAGCAGAGCCTTAAGACGCTCAGCCTCAAATCTTAAGGTACAGCAGGATTTGAAGTCTAAGAAATAAGCCTGTCGAACGGGAAGGCCGAACTGCTATGAAATAGACATGAATTGTTTACCTTCGTGTTGCTAAACGTGCATTGATCCACCCCCCCCCCTCCCCTGCTCCTGACTGCACTCGTACATTTATAGACTACAAGGGGACGTTAATAAATTGCATTACAGTCACCCGTGTTCATACAATTGTGGTATTTGATACAAGTGACCGTTTCCTTTTGTCTAAGTCTGACTGACATGCGGCGATTTTCTTTAGGTGCTCCCACATAGCCGTTAGAAAATGTTTAGTAACGTTAGTAAACATTTGTTAGCAAACATTTAATCACGAATATAAAAAAATCTTTTCATGTTAGAAATTGTTTAGTAACGTTAGTTAACAAATTATAACAAAATAAAACATGTGTGTTACCTTTTAAACATTAGTAAACATTTTCTATTAGTGTAGGAGCACTTATAACATGTTATAGTTCCTAATAGAATGTAACAATTGACAACATTTGTTAGTAAATGTTTTTATGTTAGAAAATGTTTACAAACATTTTCTAACGGCAATGTGGGAGCACCATTTCATTAAGGTTTTTGTAGGTATTGAAGAACGTGGAAAGTTACGTAGTCTTGATCCCGGTGAGACAAGTCGGTACATATGTATCTTTACTCATATTATTAAGCTGAAGAGTTTCGTTTTTTTGGTTGAAGACGCTAATCTCAGGAGCTACTGGTTAGATTTTAAAATCGCAGATTATGAAACGAGGGGATAAAGTAGTGTCTCAGTGTCAGCACACGGGCGTCATATTGAATCCCGAACACAATGATGGGCTTCGAGAGTTAACTCGCGAGCGTAACGAGGGAGTTTAAAGTTTAACTCACGAGCGGAGCGAGGGAATTAATACAAGAATCCTGAATGTAGCGAGGGATTCAAGCTAGCTCAAGTCAAAGACACCTTTATCCCTGAGGAGCATACTCTACTTTTCGCACGTACTGCGAGGAAATTGTGCCCTAGCCATGAAAACAGGAGGCGCGGGTCGGCACCCGCCAAAGGAGCAGGTCGCGCGTCCGAAGCTGTGGATATTGTACTGAATTTCATTGTAGCAATAATGTGATTTGAATTTGGATCACATTTTGACTGCGCTCGCTGCAGCTAGCAGCGGAGGCGGACGGGAGCCGCTCGCGGGATTTAATGACGTACTTTAGGTTAGGTTTGCATGTCAAACAATTTGACGTTTTCGTGCAGGTGGTGTGAAAAAATATTTTAGTGTTGGATAGCCTATTTATCGTGGGAGGCAGGTGGCCAATAGGCTATATAACATCACGCTACAACCAGTAGGAGTAGAGCATTAATGAAAATTTTGCCGTAGACAAAGTTGCGCGGGTCAGCTAGTCCCTCTTATGTCTGTGGTCCTACTTGATTCGATCAATTTGATTATGCAAAAAAAAACTTCGTAAAATAAAGCTAGGGCAAAGGAAGCTAAGTTTTAACAATAGCCATATGTAGGTTTTGCACGCGTGCAAATCATATTCATAAACAATTCACGTTTATCGCTTTATTTATTAGCGAAAACCGTAACAAAATCCGTTGCATGGCTTAAAAGTAAGCGGAGAAATAGACAGAGGTAGACAACGACTTTATTGTATACCGATACCGATAGAGATGGACAACCAAGTTATTAATTTAATTGTGTGTTTATTCGAATCACACACAACATTATATTGTCCGTGCACACACTCTAACGCTGCCCGCCTTTATCTAATCGGGCCGACTTTTCCTAGCTAGGTAAAAACTACCGATTTTTTGTAGGACGTGTGCGTTACACTATTGCAATCCGTACGTAACCAACGAACCCATTTTAAACTCCACCCAGAATTACTGAGCCTACGCTGTCCGTCCGTCGGCCCGTCTGTCTGTTAGCGGACATATCATCTCAAGACCCGTAATAGATAGACAGTTGAATTTTTCACACATTCTGTAATTCTATTGCCGCTATAACAACAAATAATAAAAATTAAGGTTTAGGGTACGAAACCCATCGTGTGTGAGTCCGACTCGCATTTGGCCGGTTTTCTCTCCTACAAAAACTCGATCGCCGATTAATATCGGACGTGGGCGTTCAGCCTAATTTAAGCATTTTTTTTAAATGAGTACGTATCCGAATGTTTCTGTACAAATAATGACGAATACGAGTGCTTCAAATGGCGTTTGTAAACATAAATAAACACTTTCCATGGACGATTGGACGTATTATAAAAGTCGCACTTTTGCCGTACCTCGAAACAAAACGGAGTTTTGTAAACGTGATACCTACGGAAACTTTTAACTCCTCAGCAAGTTTAGTGTCTTATTAAACCCGAGTTCTTACGAAATTAGTCGAACATTTCCGAAAGATGTTGTAAGAAGTATGCTGAATATTTTTACATTTAGATATTTCAAAATTACATGGACATATTGTTAATCTACAATGTATTCAACTATTCATGGAAAAAAAATTGCACCTACTTTGACTTCCAAGAAAATTGCTCACATTTGTAATGAAAAAGAGTCATGTTCATGTTGTTTTGTTCTTCATATTATTTTGAATATTTTAAATGTTTCATGTCGATTTTAAGTCAGATAAATATATTTTGTCAAGATTAGACTTTACAAGAATAATAAATTAATTGTTTACTTTGTCTGTCGACATGACAGATAAAATACTTAAAAATGAAACGGTTGATTTGAATTAGCTATTGCTTAAAAATAAATAATATCTTAAGAATGAATAATTGTTATCACACTGAAATGCTAAAACATAACACAACTTAAATAGTACACATTGTATGTAAGTTGTTGTCAAATCTAAAATATTCTTTCCTAATAGGTTTGATAACACTCATTTCTTACTTTTAAAATCTTTATATATGTATGTACCTACTTTACTAAAATATATATAATTTATATTAAAGTTTAAATTATGTATTTGAAATGAATTTATATAGAATTTATATTAAAAGATTTTATGAAATATATGTATAACTAAATGATGTGTATTAAACCATAACTTGGTACCTACAGCTCTTTTGTTCAAGTATGACAGCTATTTACTTATCAATCATTTTAAACGATATGATTGTTATTTAAGTTACAAATTTAAAATATATTATAGTATTCCTTCATAATTTTTTATTGTTATTTATAGCATATTAGTAATGGGCTTTATACCTAATCAAAATTTAATTGATATGTGTATTATAGTGAATAAAAGAGAAAAACTCTTGACTCTTTTTCAATAAAAAGTACTTATCTAAACAAAAGTTAAAAAACATCTTAGTCCATTTGAATAAATTCAGAAAAAAACTGCCATTATCTCTGACATGGTGAATTAAACAAAATATCTTCTTCAATACCTACCTGAGGTAAACATTTTTTATTTATTTGTTTTATATTTTATTTATTTTTCATATACTTAACTTACAAATTTCAGTATTGAATCTAATGGACATTATGCTGTTGAATTATGTACCCACTACCCATAGAAGAAAATAGTTTAATCAAGTTTATTTGTATACCTAGTGTAAACTAATGTAATGATAGATAATTTTGTTTATTAAGTATTTCTATGGATATGTAAGATAGACCATACCACCAACCATATTTGATTTAAGTTACTCAAAGTAGAATAAGAAATAGAAAGATAATTTTTAGCTGAGCACAGATGAACTCATAAGAATATAATAATGTTCAGTACTTATTTTCACCATATTCAAAGACTTAATTTGATCTTATAATCTTTTTTTGTTTGTGTGATCTTGGCTATTAGTTTAGCAGAACTTATCAAAATAAACATTTGGTGACGTAACTACAACAAGGGGAAACCCAGCGTGAGATACTGTCATGCAAGATAAACAACACAACAACTAGAAAATAAAATTAACACTCGAAACAGCACATCAAAAATAACATTCTTAGTAAAATATCAAACTATAGTGCGCGCAGCGGCAAACTTTAGTTCGAACACAGCAAGCATCATAAAAACACGTAGCAATAAAAAGAAAACAGGTAAAATATAAAGCAAACAGTTACTGATAACAGAATTCTTACCGTCAGGAGCCATCTCTGGTAAAACGTGAGGCCGATGGAAAGCGAAAAGTACAGGAGAATCAGCCCCAAGGATAGCAGGCTCTTCTGCACGCACACATCAGACCATTTCGGCTTCGGCTTGGTTGTAAACACGTCCTCATCAGCATCTGACTTCAACGGCAGCTGTTCATACTTTGCGCCTGGCATGGTTAGCGCAGGACGACGAAACCGCTTTCAGAAATTCACTATGGCGCATATCAGCAAAGATTTTCGTTCGAAAGAATTTTAAACAACTTTAAAATACGACTTGCAATAAAGTTTCCCGATTCCCGTTTCCGATCGCGATGCAGTCCATCTGACGTCGTACCACAGACTAACTATACTATGACGTTTACGATTACAGTGATAACAATGTTGCCGCTCGTGAAAATCAAGTGTCAACTGAACTTTTGTCGTTTGCCATTGTCAATAAAACCAATAAAACCAAATATAGTCAAAGCAGCTAATAAAATTATGCAGTGTGGAAAGGAAATGGTTAGCTTTTTTTCTGTACGAATCACAGACATATATATAGTAATATACAAAAACTTGATTGAAAACAGATTGAAAACATGAAAGCCATAGACTCGAATTTCAGAAAGACGATAGAGTGCTTGCTTATGGTGTTATCATTGATTTCTCGTCTCGACATTCCCGTGTTTCGTAAACAAAAAGAGAGTTATCACAAAAATTATGATCATACTTGAAATGACGCATTACTTTGATAAATCCTGTAAATTTATAGTTTAAGCTAAGTCGTGCAGTGTTTTTCTTCGTATAATGTCCAAATTTTTTGTTTGACTTTGAGAACAAAGGTGATTGTATTGTTAATCAAGATGACTGACTCAAGTTCGTTTACGTCTCTTTTTGCTTTGGTGGATAGCCATTTATCCAAGTGTAATTTGAACGACAGTCCCAGCGAAGATGGGAGGGTCGGATCGTTGCCAATGCCGATGTTAAATCTCCCTCGGGGATTGTCAGACACTAGGCTCTCATCTCCACCACAAAGATTGCCTATCCCGACGTTCAGTTTGAGTGAGAGCCCCATCGCTAATGTCCTCTCAGAACAGCTGTCAAACATGCTCAAAGCCAAAGAGCTCAAAAAGCAACAAGAAATGGAACAAGAGAAACTACAAGAGCAGATGAGACAAATAGCTATTGAGGAAAAAAGTTGTGTGATTGATCTGATGAAAGCTGTGCAAAAACCTGGACAACCGGAACCCAAACATAGACAGGAAGTCATCAGCCCCAGCAGTTCCTTTGAATCTCTGGTTTTGGACTACAAAGAGTTTGTCAGCAATTCACCAAACCGGGCAAGCTCTTTGGATTGGACGCCACCACCACCACCACCGGAGCCTGAGCCACTACTACCTATTAAAACAGACATGTCATACATGCTGAAACAAAAAGTCAGGATGGGAAAGTGCTCAGCCTTTGGAAAAGTATTAACTTCACGTTTGAGGCCCGTAGCTGCACCGTATTTGCGAGAGAAGGTCCCTACAAACATTGTCAGGTTTGACTTTAGCACGAAATCTCCATGTGACTTGATTAAAGAGAAGTTAAAGAGGAAGCCTGTGCACACTTCAAGTAATACATACCATGATTTCTTCTGATTAATGGGTGTTGCTATTGATTCGGACAGTGATTCTGATCAATAGTAACGTTAAACCAAAGCATAAAAAGTTTACTATTGATTGGGAACTATTTATCAATAGCAGTTCTCACTAATGTATTCAAACCTAGCTGTAGTACATTTTGGGTTTAGGGTTCCAGGAGTAATTAAGTTATATTTTGTCTTTTGTTATGTAGTATTTTAATGATAGAGAATGTCAGCATTTAGATTATGTTGAAATATTTTGTTTAATTATTAACTGTTGTGCAGTGTTTGTTTTGAGTATTGGATTTGACTTTGATGAAAAATATATTTATAGTATGTATTAAATGTTATATTTACTTAAAAATATACTTGCTGACTCGGCAAATGTTGTTTGCCATAGAAATAATAAATAGCCATGGCCTATTCTCAAACCTAACAAATGTACACAAAATTTTCAAAAAATAGATCAAGCCATTTCGGAGGTGTTTAATAACAAATACTGTGACATGAGAATTTTATATATTAGATGATTACCTGTTATAAAATGTAGTTAAAGCGCTCTCCACAATTAATATCTAATGATGTTTTCCATTAGCTGTGGATATGTTAAAAACTTTGATCAATATTTTGTCATTGTTGTACTTTGACCTAATTTCAGAGTACCTAATATTGTAGTTGATCAAAACATTCTGGCCACCACTCGCTTAGTGAGGGTTACACTTAGGTAGTTGACATTGTTGTTGACGTTGTGTGTGCTGGATAGAGGCCTCGCCACAACAACCTGTGTGTCTCACATCTATTAATCAACCTGCGACCCTCAATGGATTGTTGGTCTACATACTCATCTCTGATTCAGAATTATATTAATACATAATTCAACATTTTCAAATAGATTTTCCACTATGTTCTTAGATGACTAAAATTATTTAAGTAAAATAAGTAATTAATTGTATCAAATATATTCATTCTGGATTTAGTAATAATGATAAAAGTAATAATTTTCATCTATCAGTATCAAATAATATTTTCAGTCTGGATTTAGTAATAATGTCAAAAGTAGTCATTTTCATTGTATCAGTAACAAATTATATTCATTCTGGACTTAGTAATAATTATAAAGGACTGTATCTATGATTAGTAGTATTCTTTTTGTTAGTATGATATAATTATAACTTTGATTAAAACCCTAGTATAGTGCTATCTTTAGATATATAATAAAACAAAATAAGTTAGTACCTTTAAACTATGTGGTAAACTTTAGGATCAAATGAACAAAACTATTTTGTAATAAGGAAATAATTACGATTGTAACATGTATCTATCACGATTATTATTCTGAAATAATATACCTATTTTACAAACTACACTGACTATAATAATATTATTAATAATAATATTTCACTCTACAGTTGCATTGTTCAAATATTTTTTAAATTATTTTTTTGTAGTGTTTGAGTATCATCATTTTATAGATGGTTGTTTTGATTTGTATCTACTAATCATGCAGGATATTCCCTGTGTGGAAACAACTAAATTTAAAAATATATATAAAACAACTTGAAAATATTACTTCACAAAAGAAACTATATAACTTATTTGAATAATTTTGTAAATAAAACATTGATTATTAATTATGATTTTTATTTCTTCAAAAATTTGTTACTATCTACAGAAATTGCTTAAAACTAGATCTACAAAAATTGCTCAAAATACATATATATGGCAAGACTTTAATCTACTTCTAAAAAAACAATAAAGTCAAACATTTGGTTATGGAAACCACTATCTAAAGAATTTCCCATAAAACTAAAATAATTATCATAATCACAAATAGTAAATACATTAAAAATGGTGGACTTATGGTCAAACAGTGCTTCACATAAAATTACATTGTGCAATTTGGCCTATGTTATTATATATGTAACTTTAACACATAACAGCTTATGCAAATGGAGTCTTCACCGCTACACAGAGGAAGACATACTTAAGAAGACGGTATTACCATAATTACAGTTCAAACATCCTAGTTGATACAATACAATAATAGACAGCAAATACAATGATGGATAATTCATTAATTAATATAAGTGTTAGTAGTATAGCAGTTAACCCTTTGAATTTAAATACATCAATTATCTGTTAAATTGCTTATAGATTCCCAACTGAACACCTAAAATGATCAAATTGGCTTATTTTTTTCACGGTTAGGTGTAAAACCGAAACATCTATAAGCTGAAACTATACAATCCTGATTTAACTATACCTATGTATGTGTTTATAATTAGACTAGGCTATTGCAGCACGCGGCTTCATGTCTAAGCTATGGCGAGGTTCTATTTCCTTTCAAGAACAACCGAAACGTGATCTGTGACTTACACAAACTTGTTAAATTTTGTATTAAAAACTGAATCTTGAACTGATAATCCACTTATTTATTAGACCTTATTGTAATGTAATATATGTAATTTTGTAAATAGCTACGACTTAATATATAATTCCATTTTGTCCAACTAGTCTTTATAAGGGGGTCTACATATTGTTGCTTAGAAAACAATACTGCTCTGTCGATTTTCAGTGATTTCAACGTCATTGGATAGAACTATTTGTCGCGGATCAAACTGGCAATATTCCACTTGGCGATGGACCATATCTATACCAACATAGGTACAATAGTTGACACGATGCCCCATTACAGTTGTTACAATAAACTAATTATTTTATCCAGTCTACTGCAAAACTAGACAAAATCACTTAAGCGGTAAGTACTGTTAGCTAAGCGACGAATATATTAAACACATGATACCTTGACTGTTTTATAAAAAGGCTACTAGGATATTATACAGGCTATCTACGATCGGTAGGTACACAATTATTGTTTTTTTTAGGGTTCTTTATTCCTATCGAACTCTCAAAATATAGAATCGCTAGTGTGTTTGTCTGTTAATCTAAATGACAGAGCCCGAATCTACTAGACCAATTTTTGTTAATACATATTATTCGTAGGATTGCGTTTCATTATCTCACCTGATCATGATGATTATGGTCGACGATGGAATTCTATAGCTGAAATGAGTTAGGAGGTAGGTATTATAGATATGAACTAGTTGGCTAAATGTCGTATTTTACTCTAATAGTACCTATTGTTTATGGTTCTGGTCCTCAGCGAAGTCTTTTTTTATATGCTAAGGCAATACCTACTATTTTATATCTAATAAAAAAAAATCTTATATCCTAATCAACACTAATATTGAGATTTTAGTGTCTATACAGTATTGGCAAAACTTTATTTACATAATATCAAAGCAGTATACTATACACAAGTAAATACAGTAATCAAACATTGCATTTATTGAACGATTTTATACACATTATGTAATAATACGTATCTGCACATAAACGGAAAAAACATTTGAACTATTAAAAACATAACATATTAACAGTAAATATTGCACTTGTTTCATACTAACTTTTAACAAAGTCAATTATTAGGGTATAATTATCATTATTAAATAATATTTTGGACTAAAGTACGCCATGCTAAGATATTTAAATTAATCGTTTTTCCAAAACAATAATCTCGAATTTAATTTTGGTACAACCATCAGGTTTCTTCACAACGCTAGTTCCAAAATAGGCCAGTAATTGTATTATTGGCCGTTTATTTATTTTTTTATATTATTAAAGCCAACCTTTGCCCCACTTTATTGCCAATACCACCGCACTAGAGCCGTGCCGTGCGGATCCACGATAAGATCCGCAATTTCAGTCTTCTAATCCGAAAATATTAATACTGTGCTCTGCCCAACAAAAGAGTAAACACTGAAAAATATCGCAAATTAAATTTAATACTACATTTCTGCCCTCTACTTGTTTCGAGGTAGATTTGTATTTACGTTGCCTCTTAATGAGCGAATCACTAAAACTGAATTCTAACTTATAATCTACAGTGTGGTATATCAATAAATTACAATACTTATCGAACTTTCTAAATTTAAGCCTTGGTACTTCGGGACGTTTTCTAAAATAAGTTGTGAAGCCGATACATACGGATGAAGCATTAAATTATCAAAGTAATTATTGTTAATACCGCTCCGACTCTCACTTTTTCTTCCTCGATTTTACAGTGGTTTTATGGTTCCGTATTTACAAATATTTGAGCTGTATTTAGAGCTATAATAAATAGAATTGAATAACTAATTCTAAGACGTGCAGAAAGATATTTCATGTGCGTTTATGACCAACAATAAAATGACTACTAATTGTATTGTATTAATATGAGAATAACTGTTAAAAGTATGACTATGCTAAGTTCAAATATATAAGCTTTGAAACTAAGCTAAAAGCTTATTGAAAGATATATTCTGCGAGCCTTTGAAACAATTTCTTAATATTTTGTGATAACTCTACACAACAACAAACCAATTTCTAAACTACGATCCGATATTGTGATGACTTTGTTTCAAGCAGAAAACTACGAAAAAACTCAGTCCTACATAACGGCTAGTACGCACAATGTCTGTCACATTGTCCTGTTGTTGATTCATATTAAAGAACATGGCTTTGCACAAAAGTAGGCATTTCATCACCAAATAAGATTTGGCGCATCGTTTTCGGGTACTTAATCGATTCATTGCTTTCAAAATAGACTAGAGACGGCGCTCTACAAAACCCTAACATTTTTTGAATCTTGATATTACGCCATTTTGACGTTAATATTGAAATACGTTTATGTCACTTTAAATAAACTTGACGGGAGAAACGAAGAATTGAATTTCATTCGACTAATCACAAAGGAGATACGTCAGTACTTGATTTTAGATCCATTTTCGAAATTTGTTTACATCAAGGGATGCAACCGATTATACCGATTATAGTTTTATCAATTACGAGCTGACCCGTGCCCACCTCGTCGATCCAGAGATTACCCCGTACAACCTCACACACTTTACCCCTTTATAATATAAGTATAGAGTATAGATTACTCTTCCGTGAAGTAGACCTCTTTACACAACTGTCCAAAAAAGGAGTGTTATATTTTCAGGGTTCATATACCGCGTGTATCTGACATCGACGCACCAACGATTTCCATGGGTCCAGGGCATGATTCTGGACACCCTAGACTTAGAATTTTTCGTCGGCTTTTTTCTCATTTTTTTCAAGGGTTTTTTTACTTTAGACTGCTCATAATCGTTATTCTGACCTAACCCAATGAGATTTTTAATAAAAAAAAAAAGAATTAACTACTTTCACTAAAAAGAGCAATCTGAATAAAACCACAAATAGATATCTAGGTTAAAATATGCAACACTAGATGGTAATGTAAGCCTCCTTGGTTTACTTGGTTCGTATTGGCCACTCAATAAAACTTTGTAAGGGTGAATGAATAAGTTTAGCTTAGGTTTGAAATTAGAATAAAGGAAATTGATTGTTTTTTAGAGCGAGTCTTGTATTAGTTTCGATTCGGGCAGAGGTCCCTCAATATAATTATTATCGAAACCCGATTTATTTTTTTATTTTGGGTAGTTCTTAGGTGATGCCTGAGCTATTCGTAATTGAGTCACCACAGTAAACACGACGCCGTGCAAGTTCCCTATAGAAGAACCTATTGCGTTAGGTTGATTAAAAAGACATAAAAAGTATTGCATTATCAACGACGACATACACAGTCCGGTCGGAGGTTCGGTGTAACTACTTAAGGTTGGTAGTGTCGGCCTAATTGCTCCTTCTGCTCGTTGGGTTTCCTGGTCGCCTGGTAGACGTCGCGCTCCTTGTCGGGATACTTAGTCGGCAGGTTCGGAGAGTGCAAGTTCAATTTGGCTGCGTATCTGAGGAAAGTTATATCGTGAAAAAATATAAGTATCCTAATTACACCTTGTTTGGGATGGGGAATCATCAAATGACTCCTTGCGCTCTGGGCGGAGCGGAAGGGAATGTCACACTCTTACTGATTAAAAAACCATCTATGTTCCTCATAATGCCTTTTGTGTTTCAGGTTTGCGGTGACTCTTTCGAACAATAGTTGCAGGTCTACGTTTGGAATTTTGAAGCAATAACACAAATCTTCCGTCTTCAAACTCTTTTTGAAATTAATGTGAAAAATAGGTGATAGAATTTTTCAACAATTTTTGCCGTAATTTGCACACCTAAAACATAACTTGAATTTAAAAAGGCGATTCTTTGTAGATCTGTATAATCGATAGAATATTCAATTCGATTTTTTTTTGTTTTTCTTTTAAACCTAGAGAAAAGACAGTCTCAAAAAACAATCGCTTTACAGTGCATGATAAAATGAGACAGCATTAATTGCGTATGACGTCACTTGCAAGTTGCGCCATCCAGTACTAATGAGTATGTTGCACATATCCACTTTGCCTCCAATGTTGAAACCTGATGGGTCGCTGGCTCACTCTGCAATTGAGAAAGCAAATTTATTTGCATCTCTTTTTGCAAGCAATTCGCGTCTGGACGCTGGCTCCAAGCAACCACCAATTTTACCTCGTTGTGACTCTTCGATGCCGGAGGTCACAGTTCACATTAAAGAGGTCCGGAGAATATTGAGCAGTCTAGACGTGAATAAGGCCAGCGGACCTGATGGCATTCCAGCGAGAGTCTTGAGGCAATGTGCGCCTGAACTGTTTCCTGTGTTGACACGTCTGTTCCGCCTCTCTCTAGAAAAAAGAACGGTGCCAAAATCCTGGAAGCTTGCAAATGTGCAACCGGTGCCCAAAAAGGGAGACCGCGCGGACCCTGCTCATTACCGTCCGATCGCCATTACCTCCATCCTATGCAAGGTTATGGAAAAGGTTCTAAACAGTAAGTTGCTGACCTACCTTGAAGACAATGATCTCCTCAGTGACCGTCAATATGGCTTCCGCCGTGGGCGGTCTACTGGCGATCTTCTTGTGTATGTCACGCACTGCTGGGGCGAGGCCATCGAGAGACCCGGCGAAGCACTTGCCGTGTCACTCGATATCTCGAAGGCCTTTGACAGGGTCTGGCACGCAAGTCTACTCAGCAAGCTTCCTGCTTATGGCATCCCGGCTGGTTTTTGTAGCTGGATATCAGACTTCCTCAGTGAACGGTCGATCAGAGTCGTTGTTGACGGTTGCTACTCTGACCTCATGACTATCGACGCCGGAGTTCCTCAGGGGTCTGTTCTCTCTGCAACTCTTTTCCTGCTGCACATCAATGACCTACTTCAGCCTGTTCTTGTTGGGTACGCAGATGACAGTACGGTTTCAGAGAGATACATGTCTAGCGCAACAACCAGCGGGGGTGAAGTTCGGTCATTGAGAGAGGCCATGGTAGAGCGGACAAATTTGACCTTGAGTATTGTCTCTGAGTGGGGTGACGACAATCTGGTCACTTTTAACGCCACCAAAACTCAGGCGTGTCTTTTTACCGTTAAAAGGAGTCGTTTCGCCGAAACTCCTACTTTTCGGGGTGTATCTGTTCCTGTGACTGATCGGCTCGAGCTTCTAGGCATGGAGTTGACATCCAGTCTGAACTTCGGCGCCACCATTGAGTACAAAGCCAAAACTGCAGCCAAAAAGCTGGGCATCCTGAATAGAGTGAAGCGATACTTCAGGCCTGGACAGCTTTTAACCCTTTACAAAGCACAAGTCCGATCCTGCATGGAGTATTGCAGCCACCTCTGGGATGGCTCGGCCAAGTACCAGCTTGCCGCGCTTGACTCGGTGGAACGCAGAGCTAAGAGGCTCATCGGTGACGAAAAACTGGTGGATGCCAAGCTTCACAGCTTGGCTCATCGCCGTCTACCATCGGACATCCAGACGCACTGCAGCTTACCATCCATCCCTACCTTGTTGCTATTCCACGAATTCGCACTAAGCGATTCCAAACGTCTTTTATAATACGGACAGCAAAAGAGTGGAATTCTCTGCCTGCGTCTGTGTTTCCGAACGCTTACAACCCTAATCTCTTCAAAGTTAGAGTAAACAGGCTCCTTCTGGGTAAGCTCGCTCCATCATAGACTTTGTCTCTGTCATTTCTGACCAAGACTAAGGTCAAGAGCAAACCCATCACAAAAAAAAAAAAAAAAGTATACTTAATTGAAGATGGCTACAATTGTAAGGAAATATCCAAAGAAAAGGTGTATACTGTGTGACGGACTGATTATTGAGATGACAACGGATAGAAAATTAAAGAAGCTGTAAACATGTCGCGAACTTAAAGATCGACCTATTGTGGCTGTTGGTTGGCGCCAGATTAACTTGCAATCAAGCACATTGACCTTTCCTAAATCGAAAAACTTCATTACCGCTTCATATTAGCCGTTCGTAAATCTATACTCGAACAATAAATTATGAACTGTTTTTCATTACTAGAGAAAGTAAATGATCACAACAGAAGTCGATTCAGGACAGCTTTATTTCTGTTTTTCACATAAAGAAAGTCAATAAATGTGTGTGGGTCAATGACCGTTATTGTAAATTTATCTGGTGCGTACTTCAGCCACGAGCAGCTATGTAAGAGTTGCCAGCATTCATTATTATTCAAAATTAACACAAATCGCCGACGCCACTCAAAAGCAGCCAAGCTTAAATAGGACCGGGCCGGACATGTCAGCCACATGTCGAACGGTTCATGGGCTAAAGCAATCACAGTGTAGGTCCCAGAAAATGTCCGGCGGCATCGCGGGACCGCGGCGAATATGGATGGCCGAACTTGACGCCTATCGGCACGATTGATCCATATATTAGCCCAGAGCAGGGAAGAATGGAAAGAAGCAAGGGAGGCGTTTGCCCTGCAGTGAGACGGAATAAGGTAAAAGATAATAAATATATTTTTATTAACCCGCGCTTGATTGTGGTTTGAAAGTGAAGTTAATCCCAAAGTGTTTGTTTATTCGACTTACTTGCCTCTTATCGATAGCAAGTAATACAAGGACGCATTCTGCGGCACTCAAGACAAACTATGCAATATATTTGCATATAACACTACTGATAACAATTATTAATGGAATGTGTTATTGTTTGGAATAAATGTGTCACATAAAACATATACATTTTCTTTTTGAGACTGCTATGGCCAAATCCGAAACTAAGAAAAAAATTAAAAAAACTTTTTTTTTTTTTATATACATAACGGGGAAACTCTTGGCCCAAATCTCACCTAATGGAAAGTGATGATTAAGCCGAAGATGGAAGCGAGTTTCACCCGGAATCCTCTTACACAGAGGAACTGGCTATCATACCAACTGCCGGAACACAACAATGCTGTTAACATTGTTGTTATGGCGACAGACTTAGACATGATGGTGGTAGCTTGCCAGGCGGACTTAGAATAAGTCCTACCACCAACCAAACCGAGCAAAAAATTTGCCCCCGCTGGAAATCGAACCCGGGACCTCTGGGTCTGAATCAGGTGGTATAACCACGAGACCACGGAGGCGGTTAGTGTCACCTGTTTAGTTGAGATGGGCGTTTTCGTATTTAGTTGCAAACGGATATGTAACCGATATTCCGTTTTCATATCGATATCGAAAACCGTTTTCAAATATCGATATCAGTAGTACGATTTGCACAAGTAACGTTAAACGAACGAAACGCAAACTAACGACAAATGCAAAACTAACAACAAACTTGTGAGTTTGCGTTTGTCGTTTTTATACCGTTATTACATTGATAACTTGATGCAATTCTTATTCCAACAAAATAAATTCAACCTTAAATCTATTACATGTAGGTCTAGTTTAAGGAATGCATTTCTCCCTGATATCGAGTAGCCGCCGAAAAGTTGTAAGCTTATGGACTCTTTGTTGTAACTAAATGAATAGAAACTAGACCTTATTGCTACGGCGTTAAGATATAGACATTACGCACGCAACCAAATAACCAATCACTATCCGAAGTTACGTAATATTCGCTTCATCACTTTTACACCAGTAAAATATTCGATGGTAAGACAGAGACAAAGCGAATAAAAACCGTCAATGTCATGTCGCTCGTGATGTGAAGTTTGCGTTTTGTTCGTTATTCGTAGTTTATTCTCGTTTTATACAACATAACTCGACTAACTCGATGAAGTTATTGTGAAAACGGTTATTTATATTTAGATATCGATATGGTATGATACTAAACATATATCCGATATAAGTTACGTTTTGATATATCGAACCCATTCCTACTGTTTAGCACCACCCAGGGACCACGTGGGTCCTAGCCGGAAAGTTCTGGAGTGGCGACCGCGTACCGGACGACGCAGCGTTGGAAGGCCTCCCACAAGGTGGACCGATGACCTGGTGAGGGTCGTGGGTAGCCGATGGATGCGAGACGCAAAGGACCGCTCGTTGTGGCGACACTTGTGGAGGCCTATGTCAGCAGTGGACATGTTTCGGCTGATATGAGCCGGAAAATTGATATTTCATAAATTGACCGGCCTAGGGATCGAAACCATTGCTCCAAAAATCACTACAAGTACTGGAAAATACAGTGAATCTTACCTGATACCACCGATATCAATCTCGTAGTGCCCGGCGAGTACATACTCCGTACTGATTGGTTGAGGGACGCCCGCCTCGTCCAGCTTCTCGACGAAACCGAGGCACACCTTTGCAATAGATAAAACAAATATTACCACTCGGAGAAGAGAAGAAGAATCCTAATTCGAAACAAAAATCTCTGTTTGCTGTCGAACTTCTTCGCAACGGCTTGTCTGATTATTATGAAATGTAGTGTTATACCAATCATATGGTATAACTCGCGCGCGATCAGAATGGGATGCGACCTTTTGGAATTGAGTCGCGCGCGGTCCGCCGGCCAGCCGTAGCGTCGGCAAAAGTTGCCAGCAGGTTTAAAAAAGCAACTTAGCAGAATCAACCAGCAATTCATACTACCCGAAACTATCAAAGGATTTGTCCATTCTCGGCTTCGCGTGGACACGATGTTCGAAAAGATACAAATAAATAAAAAATCATGTTTTGTTTTTATCGCATATTTATTCAACACTTTTGTATCAACTTGCGCCTTAGATGTGTATTTAATAAATAATTAAATTGTTTTATTCTTCGACATATTATTTACATTACTCGTCCTTCAGTGTTGCCAGTTTCCAACAATTAATCGTACCTATATTTTGTAAATAATTATTTACAAATCGATTCAAATTGTTATTTTTGAAGTTCAACTTAGTCATCCTTATTCTTAAAATAACATTGTTTTTATTGTTTTATTATAGCTGTTATTTGTAATCACTTACATTCATTCAAACATGTTTTGTCCATATATTTGGAAAAGCTAAGTATCGAAGATGGTCAATGAATTTCGATTTTTAATGTACATATTACTCGTATATCTAAATATTATTATTAAAAGGATTGCAACCATGAAACTTTTCTGTATATTTACACAACCCTATGGTAGTTCGTAGAAATAACTAATTTATAATAATTAATTCAGAGGTTTTTCGCTAACGCTACTTGTCTTGAGAACTGTCATTTTCTATTTACTTTGATAAGGTTCCCTCCCTTTTTGATCGCGCGCGGATTATAGGTGAGAATAGGCCGGAGGCAATTTTTTATTTATTTAGCAAAACAATGTTTGCTGAGTCAGGTAGTAGGTATATACATTTTTCCGGTACTGGGGGGCTACTCTCTAAGCCCGACGTCCGTAGTTTCGGGCTTAGTTGCGGGCGTATTCTACTCCGTACTATCTAACCACTAAGAATTAATCACAACAAAATTCGAAAGTTACTGTCAAATCTTGTTGTCATTCATTTTTAGTTGGGGTTCGAAACTAATCGTAAGTCCGCAGGTGATACGGAGTAGAATACGCCCGCAACTAAGCCCGAAACTATGGACTTCGGGCTTAGATAGTAGCCTCCCTGGTACCTACTGAGTGACGGAAAAAAAGGGGCTTTTTTTAGTCCAGGGCCGCCCGTGGGTAACACGGTAACCCCTAACTGACACTAGTTGTCAGGCTTTCTAGCTTCTGACTACCCGCAATGACACAAAGATCTACAAATGATCAGTCAATCTCTGAAGGAAATTAATGATCGCAAATTAGCGGGCTAACTTCGACAAGTGAGAAGTATTAGTTTGACTTTGTGATATTTTTAATTATGCTTTGGTTATAAATACAATAACAAATTTGACTTTTTATTACCTGTCGCAATATATTTTTTTAATCTTACGTCGGACTAAATAGACATTTTATTTTTTACTTAGGTTGGTAAGTACCCTCCGCAACATGATTTACCTGCTTCTTGAAGGTGAATCCATAGCTGGTGGTGGTGGTCTGACCACAGTAGTTGCCGTCGCGGTAGATGGGCTCTCCGCCCCAGGACCACAGGTCCAGCTCGTGGTCGTGGTCCGTCAGAAGCAGCTGCACGTATTGACGACGGATGCCTTCCTCTCTCTGGCGCTCCAGAGCGTCGCGTCCGATGAACTTGATGTCTTTCTGTGAGGATACGTTGGATTTAAGAATGGCTGGTGAACACAAATCATGTTTTGTACATGACTGAGGAGACGGTGGAACATCAAAAAAGTAGCTATTTTTTTTTTTTTTATCTATAACGGGGAAACTCTTGGCCCAAATCTCACCTGATGGAAAGTGATGATTAGGCCGAAGATGGAAGCGAGTTTCACCCGGAATCCTCTAACACAGAGGAACTGGCTATCATACCTCTAGCTGCCGGAACACAACAATGCTGTTAACATTGTAACAACAACAACAACAACAACAACAACAACAACAACAACAACAACATTGTGTCATTGTTGTAGCTTTAGAGGTATGCGGCACGGAGATTTGAGTCCCGCAAAACTCCATTGAAAAGGGAGTATCCTCCGACTAGACGGTTGTTGTGTCCGGTGAAGGCAACCACCAGACAGTTGATAAACGGTCTGCCCGATAGCCGATGTATATGTTCAAATCACATGGTAAACTCCGATACTGCTGCTTGGATAGATGGCGTTGCGGCTGCATAACCATGAACAATTTTTGATTGGCAAGCTATCATAGGCGTGTTTATAAATCATCAATATTTGATAAAAAAATATGTCTCGTCTAGTTGTCACATGAGTGAAGGTCGATGTTTCACCTGTGTAACACAGGTAATAAACTGGCTAGCTGCGGAATTTTCGCACTAAAATATTTTGTTTGAAACGTAGCAAACTTAAGTCAATCATACTGTTTAGTGGACTTGTGTGCTTGAGACGATTTTATGAGAGTCAAACAGTTAAGTCGGCAAGGGAGCACATATTTTTACAAAAACTACGTAATTTTCTATACTGGCGCGGATCGCGGACCGATTGTTGAGTAGAGCGTTATTTGCGCTCCGATAAATTGAGCTGTCGGTTATAAACAATTATCTGTAGGCCAGAGAAATATTTGTTTCGTGCGGGAATCTATATCGTATCGCAGCAGCCAATCGCTCAACAACTGCGCCAACCGTGTCGTCAAAGTTCTTCGACTAATTAATCAAAAAGCGATCGATGTAGTGTTTGGAGTAGATATATTTAGTCTAAAAATTATCAAGTAGACAGTATGAGTACACGGATCTCTTTTTTCTTCACTTACATTAGACCAACAACAAAAAATTTGTGCCTTACATCGAACTTGACGCGCCAGGTGCGTCCGCACTCGAGCGGCGTGGTCATCGTGTCCAGGTCTTGGCCCCAGAACGCGAAGAACTTCTCGACACGCAGCGCGCGCGACGCGTAGTAGCCCACGTGCGAAATGCCGTACTTCTCGCCCACGGTCATCAGCCGGTTGTACACGTGCAGGGCGAACTGAAACGCACAACTGAACATTCATCACCTGCCTAGCCATTCATCCACAGACCGAACTCGGCAAGCCTTGAAGATGACCCGTTCGGCTGTTATTATATAGGGACTAAACACATTCATTCAGCTCCAGTATGGAGACGCGTACGCATCCTTTCAGCTTTCCGCGTCTATTCAGCTTTCGCTCGGAAAACAAGTGTAAAATGAGGACAAATGTGTTATTATCATGCGAATGCTAAAGCCGCACACAGCGCTGTTCAGCCGCGTACAGCTCTGTTCCGCCGTATTCAGCTTTGTACGCGGCGGAACAGCGCTGTACACGGATGGTTCTCGACTCCTTATGTGACTGACACTGGCATGGTCACCATCAGGGATTTTAATTTTGACAACAAAAAATGGTCGCCATTTAGTCGAAATTAGTCGCCAAATATCAAAATTAGTGGGTCATTAATAAAAATATTTTTTTGTAATCTCTTCAATCTCAGCTCTTGGCATGTACCTTAAAAATTAATATCATTATATCTTCTAAACTAAAACCCGACTAGTTCTGTGACTGAAATATTGCGACTAATTAGCGACTAAATTTGGGAGTAAACAAATATTCACTAGGTGCCTTATAATTTATATATAAGTTTGAGGAAAGCGAAAAGCTCCTCAAGCTTGGAATCAACACTCAAAGTCGTGGTTCTTCTGAACGAGCGCGCGAAAGTTATCATCGTTGATATCTCAGTAAATACAAATGTTGCAGTTCTGTTTTTTTTTACAAAATGAATCACATAATAAAGTACTAATTAGCTGTATACTTAGAATAGCTGTAGTATGTACCCTTTTTCGGCGCTCATGGTGGTCCTGCTGAAAACAGCGTGACTACCGCCAGACCAACTTCGAAGTCGATTTTCTCGAAAATTACGCAGGTTATTTTTTGAGTGCTAATTAGTATCTATTGAGTACTAATTATTTACTAAATATGGAAGCGATTGGCGTTGGTGGTCCTGCGGTAGACACGGGCATCTTGCCGTCTTCGCAGCATATTCAGCGCCGTACGCAGTAGATAGAAGCGTTTCAGCGGAGGTAGCACGCTATGACGACCTTTCTCATTCTGACGACGCTGTACGCGGCTGATAGAAGCAGAGCTGTATAAGTGTTGCTAAAATCGTTCAGCGAAACGCGAATGGAGCTGAATAAATGTGTTTAGTCCCTTAGCCACAAGCGTATATATTTTTCTAATCGTTCTTATTTTGAAACCACAGTCTTCTTAATGGGTTTTCCCCTTAGTGAAATTGGTGTGAGTACGGTGTACCTTAAACTTAAACTATAGCTATATAGTTTTTTGTGTTTTTTTTTTACTTGAATGTAACCTGGCAGTTGGGAGTGTCATGCACTCAAAAGTCTAGCTGATGGTGGCGTATGCGTTGGATCATTTGGCTCCATTCAAAATAATTGGGCCGAATGGGCTTAGCGCATGCGTCATGTTCGTGAACGGTCGCCGTCAGTTCGGACTGGTCATTTCTCAGCTGCCATTTCATTTTTTACATATTTCTTTGAATTGTTCCTTTTTTATTCTGGACGCTTTTATCCTGCACGTCTTTTACATCGTTCCTACATGTATGTATAATTTCAACACGATGTAAACAAAACTTTGTACCAATTTATTATTTTTAAAAGAGTGTCCGTTGAGTTCCTTGCACGTTCTTCTCCACAGAGATCTACGCTTTTGAACGTGAAAATAGCTTCATCTTTTTGGACCAAAAGACCTTCACAATTCACTCCTGTTAATGTTTAATTGAAATAAATGCTTGAACTTTGTTTCTTAACGTACCTCATTAGGTATATACAGCACATAACCCAGCTCTCCAGTATGCGTCAGATTCATCGCTCGGATCCCATTCGCGAGTCCCACATCGATCTCCTTGAAGGTAAAGAAAGGGAAGTTGGACGGAGCCAGGTCCGTATCAGTGAGTTCTGATAGCAGGTTCCTGGTGAACGGCCCCATGATACAGATGGCGGTGTACATGGACGTGACGTCGGAGAGCGTGACGGAGCCGTTGGTGGGGAGGTGACGCTTCAACCAGGACTTGCAGCGAGTCTGCTGGATCGTTGGTGCTATCATCATGTAGCTGGAAGGAAGATGAGTTGGATTAATATGGTTCCTGGGTGGTAATAAAGTGTTATGTTCATACGGTTTTTTTTTTGTTTTATTTTTATTGTTGATGATGAAAACAGAAACTGCGTCACAGGATTTGTGAAAAAAAAAATTGTTTGGAAACATAGGAAGTAAATAAAATAAAAATAAACTCATTCCTTCAGTTTGCCATAATAATATCTATACTAATATTATAAAGCAGAAGAGTTTGTTTGTTTGATTGTTTGGTTGAACGCGCTAATCTCAGAAACTACTGGTCCGATTTGAAAAATTATTGCAGTGTTAGATAGCCCATTTATCGAGGAAGGTTATAGGCTATATATCATCACGCTAAGATAAATAGGAGCGGAGCAGTAATGGAAAATGTGACGCAGACGAAGTTGCGCGGGTCAGCTAGTGTTATGATAATTGTTAGACACTTTCGTCTGGTGTAATAATACTACGTGTTATTTTGTTCTAAAATCAAAGGGTTCTTCATTCCTGGTTAGATCTGATTGAGTTTTCTAAAATCGAACAATGCAGTTTTAGTTTTTAACAAAATCGGGCCCGAGACAACATTAAGAGTGGATTTCACCAATGAAACTGATCGCGATCAAGCTGCGTTCACGAGTTGTAAGTGTCTATTGACATCATCATCTTCCTAGGGTTTTCCCAACTATGTTGGGGTCGGCTACCAGTAAAACCGGATTCAGCCGAATACCAGTATTTTACGTGGAGCGGCTGCCTACCAGACCTCCAAAACCCATTAACTGGGTAACACGTTACTCCTTAGTAAGACTGGTGTCAGATTTTCTGGCTTCTGACAATCCGTAACGACTGTCAAAGATCTCCAAATGACCGCCGGGACCAACAGCTTAACGTGCTTTCCGATGCACGGAGGAAACTCGGTATGTTAAGATGGTCACCCATCCACAGACCAACCTCGGCAAGCGTTGCTTAACCTCGAAGATCGACCTGTGCGGCTGTTATTATTTAGCCTCCGAGTCAGTGTCTATTGACACTTCCATAGAAAATAATAACACTGACAGCTCGTAAACGTTTGGTTCATAATGTTGATCGCGTTCACTTTCTGATTGATAAAATCCGCCCTTCGTATGTTTCGCTATACTTCATCATTCCTTTGACCACACACCCACTTAGAAAATAGGGTATTTGACTATTACGAAAAATGCTAGCTACAACAATCTGTCACATTTCTTTATTAGATTTTCAACTTTATCGCTTAAGTATTAGGGTCAAGGTTGATTGGGAAAATTTTACAGTTTCCGATACAATAGACTAGATTCCATCATCCATAAATTGCAAAACTATTTAGTCCGTCAGTTAGAGTATTGAAAAATAGTGGACACGTATATTTTGTTTTTGTAAATCAATGAATATTGACAAAGATAAAACGCATCAAAATTCGCGAGTGGGGCTCGTGATGTCACGAGTCAGTAAAATTTATGCGAAGGTGTGACGTATTGAGAATTTTAAAAGCGTCGTAACTTCGTCAATTTTGGTTCCCGTAACAAAAGAAAAAACACGGGTCAAATATTTTTTGATAATCTAACTGGCGGACTAATTAGATTTTTTTAGTCATCTACCCTATTGTACATGAATGAATACTTATTTGATAAATGTTATTAAAGTACGATTAGTGGACAAAAAAAAATTGATGCATATAAGAGAAGTTATCCGCTTTAAGTTCTTCTTCTATACTTGTCACACAAAATGTCTTTTGTACTGGATGGCTTCAATTCAATATGGCGGGACTCTTGAGTGACGTCACACGTAATTAGTGCTGTCTCTGTTTATCACAGGTTTTACGCTGACATCTCTAGGTTTTAAAAAATTCGGCAGCACACGAAAGGTTCCGTAATATAAGCCGAAAAAAAACTTTAACTATAAGAGATTAGATTTTAGTCTTACAAACCCCTGTAATTTGAAGCTACTGGCATATGAATAGAGAAAAACAAAAGAGTTTAATTGGTTTTATTTTTCTATTCAGCTACCCACCGGCAGATTAATAGTTCAACTCTTCCGATAGATACTTTCCGGCATAATTTATTTAGATGTGGTCTCCAAGGCGCCCGAAATTGAATCTTAGTTAATTTATTTATTAGGAGAACACGCAAGCCTTTCTTCACACCTTTATTTTGTTAGCCTACCTACTAGTAGCATTGACACACCAATTTATTTTTTAAATATTACATTTGGCGTGTGGCATTACATTCGGCGTTGAGCACTTTTCTTGGGATGGGTACTAAATGTTAAACTCGCGTCAGGGCGACTCGGGACACGTGACCGTGACACGTGAAATTCGTAAGACGGATGATTCAAAAATGCACAACGTTAATGTTCAAGTTTTCACTTCTGCCGACACTCCCGGAGTGCAAACCCGTTGTTTTTTTTTTCATTTTTCTTATTAGTTGTTATGTAGGCAACAGAAAAACACGCTCTGTGAAAATTTCAACTGTGAAAATTTCAATTTCACAGAGCGTGTTAGGTATACCTATCACGATTATTGAGATACAGCCCTCTGAAAGACATACGGATGACGGATGGATGGACGGCAGCGAAGGCTTAGTAAAAGAGTTCCGTTGTTTACCCTTTTTTGTAATGGGTTTGCTCTTAACTCTAGTCTAAGTCTCTGTCATCTCTCTAGTCAGAGATGACAGAGACTAAGTCTACGACGGAGCGAGCTTACCCAGAAAGAGCCTGTTCACTCTAACTTTGAAGAGATTAGGGTTGGGTTCCGTAACTAAAGGTTAAAAAACCGGCCAAGTGCGAGTCGGACTCGCGCACCTTTATCTTTATATTATAAGCAGAAGTTGCGAGTTACGATTTATGACGTATTGAAAAAAAAACTACTTACTAGATCTCGTTCAAAATAATTTTCGCTGGTAGTTTACATGGTAATGTACATCATATATTTTTTTTAGTTTTATCATTTTCTTATTTTAGAAGTAAAGGAGGGGGGACACACATTTTATTACTTTGGAAGTGTCTCTCGAGCAAACTATTCAGTTTAGAAAAAAAATATCTTAGAAACCTCAATATCATTTTTGAAGACCTATCCATAGATACCCACACGTATGAGTTTGCTGAAAAAATTTTTGTTGAGTCTCTGTTCTAAGTATGGGGACCCCCAAAACTGCCTTTTTTCTATTTTTGTGTGAAAATCTTTATGCGGTTCACGGAATACAGCTACTTAGGTACCACATTTCAACAGCATAGTTCTTATAGTTTCGGAGAAAAGTGGCTGTGACATACGGACGGACAGACAGACAGACAGACAGACAGACATGACGAATCTATAAGGGTTCCGTTTTTGCCATTTGGCTACGGAACCCTAAAAACAGTCAAATACCCTGTTCCAGCCTGTCACATGTATACTCACAGGTTGTCAGAGATCCTGGCGAGGCTGCAGTCGTTTTCATAGCCGCCGCGCTCGTTCTGCATGCCCGTGTGGATGATGCTGCCAACAGGCACGTCCACGTCGTTGGAGCACAGGTACTGCAGCAGATCCACCACCTCCCGACCCTGGGACTGATGCCAAGTAGCTTGTTAAGGTTGCTATAGCTACACATAATCCCGGCTAGCTACAAATTGATCGGAACAGCCGGCCGTGTCTTCATGGACAAATCCGAAACTATGAGGAATATCGAAAAAACACCGAAAGGAGTCTCGGACCCGGTTTGACGAAAACTAAAACTACGTCATTTGATTTTTTTTAAATCTTCTTCCTACCCAGGAATCGAACCGGTTGATTTTGAAAAAAAAACACCCTATACTTACTACACTATCCGAAATTGTAGTTAGTAATTACTAACTACAATTAAAAAAATATTATTATTTAAACATTATATGTATTATTATTATACAGTACATGTATTATTATTATGTATGTATAATAATACATGGCAAACTACCGAAAGCTAGAATTTCAATGATATTTGCAAGTACATAATATGATTTGGATTGGATCTATTCATAATCAGTGTGAATGCAGTGAGAAGGTGCCTCAAAAATAGTTATACAATAGAATAGAATAATTTTATTTCAGACCAGAGTCCATAGGAATAGTAAAAAATGATATTGTTAGTAGGTTACAGACACAAATATACAATTAAATTTCGGTGTGGAGCCGCATCTACCTCCGCAACATCGGGGAATCCCACCGATCTGCGAATACACTGAGAATGCTGTTGGTGCTGCCGCGAACACGAGACATCAGGGATGTACATCTTTTTCTAGTAATCGCGGCAAAACCATCAATATTATTATCTGAAAACATCCCTGACGCACTACACCGCCACGGCAGCCGCAGCAGTACTCTCAGTGCATTATTTTATTTGCTCAAAAAAACAAATTTACGAAAGTTAAAAATAAAAGCATTTTTTGAAGTGCAAGTGTATTGTAAAGGTAATTTAAGCGGTGTTTTTTGTATTGGGATCACACCATAATTTACATACTGTCTCTATACGTGAGGGTTTGTTATTGGCTTGCTGGTGACTATAGTTTCCTATTTTGTTTGTCTTCCTCCATGTACTCAATAAATCTATCTAATATACGTGTTTTTTTTTTATATCCCATAACTCTAGGGTATGATTGAGGCCATATCAAAGAATCAACTGGCATATGAGTTATGTTCCAATCCTTCGTTATTTTTTTTTTTAATTTTTCATACAAAATTTTTCGGCAAAGTCACGATTATTAATGTAAAACACCCTTACGTGAAATGTGACAACGTCGCATTTTCTTAGCTTGAAATATGAATGATTGGTTTGAATAAAAATGAATTACTTGTATTTATCAATGAAACTTAGATACCTAGACACATCGAGGGTCTATTTTGTACGGTAAGCAAACAAGTAAAGATTCGTCATACTGGTGACAATTTTTGACCTAATTTAATTATGATTGATGATATCTCTGAAACGATGCATTTTTGGACCACCTATTCTAGGAGTTTTAGTATTATTTTTACCTACAGAATATAACCCTAGAGTTATGGGATATAAAAAAAAACAGGTTGTATATTATTATATAAAAATGAATCTCTATTTCCCTTGGTCATCGCATCACGCGTGAACAGCTGGGCCGATTTTGCTAATTCATATGTTGTTGTTTGTTACTGTCAGAAAAAGGTTTTCATCCAAGAAAAAAATAAGAAAGTTGTAGTTGACGGGAGCGAAGCTGCGGAGGACAGCTAGTAAATAAATTAATAAATAGATATTTTGGCCCAAGGGAAACTACATATAATTTTATTATTCACTCTATACTTAGGACAATAAGGACGTTTACACTATTATATATTGATCTCTCGCTTTCGTACGTACTGTCGTGTTACTCGACTATGTACTTTTTATCTATGTCTATAGGTCTGACATTCATCTGTATATATATATATATATATTACTATTGATAGGATCGGACGTATTATCCAATTATGGTATTGACGTGTTGTGATGACCGGCACGAGTCGTGAGCACACTCAACACCGTTTAGTTTGAGGACGACAGATCTGACGCTTCACGTTATTGGTTCGTCAGTCAATGCTCATCGACTATTGCGCTTGCAACTTTCGTTCGCCCACCGTACATTGCCGAGATCACCCTGCTGTATTCGTCTGAGCTCAAGACGCGTATCAGCTACTAAATTATACTATGCAATCTGTAACTACCTGTATATCGATCTTGGTAAACGACGAGTAGTCGGCAAGGCCAACTCTTTCGCGGCACGCCCAGTATTCACGCTGCACGGTCTCGAACCAATGAGGTTTATTGAAGGTCTTCGTGTAGGCCACCTTGAATGGACGAGGCTTGTCGCCGGCTTCTTTGGGATCTGGGAAACAAATGAACGTTTGAAAATGTTATGGTCGCGCCAGATAAACTTGCAATAAAGTACATTGACCTTTCCCTAAAATCCATTGGAAGATACCCGAACAATAAATTACGAAGCGTTTTTCATTACTACAGTAGAGAACGAACAGTATCACGATAGACACCTTAATGTCTTCATTTCTGTTTTTAATATTAAGAAGTCAATAAATGTACGTGGGTCAGTGACCGTTATTACAAATTCATATATGCCAGGTTGTGGTTTCCATTCTCAAGTTATGGTGAAAAGTCTAGTTTTG
This sequence comes from Ceramica pisi, assembly GCA_963859965.1. Classification (NCBI taxonomy): domain Eukaryota; kingdom Metazoa; phylum Arthropoda; class Insecta; order Lepidoptera; family Noctuidae; genus Ceramica; species Ceramica pisi. Next base: position 34,629,876 of record OY982527.1, on the reverse strand, counting down.
CCAAACAAATGTTCAACAATTCAGGTCATTGATTGGAAAAGCCCTTTTTGTAAGAGCTTAGTTCTCTCTTTTGTCACATTTTTTGTGGTTGCAAAATCATAAAAAACTTCTCCCAGAGCGGACGGGAATTTCACTATAATCTATATCCCAAACGTGTTCCTTCAAATGCCCTTTGATAGGTCGCGGAAAAGCTGCCTGACGTCTAGAGCGTTGAGGAGAAGAGCGTAAAAATATTTACCAATGGACTTTGAAATTTCAGTGACTGACGCGGTGCGATAATTTTAGGCAATATAAATTTGCATGAATAAAAAAATATTATCTATACATTATACAGTGAAACTAGAATCAGAATTGTTTGAAAAGAAACGAGATATAATCATTTTTAACAAATTATATTTGTCACTCTCGCGAAAACGCTGTTTTCTATGGCAGCTGTGTCATGTGTCGATCGTCATGGACTTTGACGTCAAAGTTCATATCGGACTTCACTTTCTAATTGTAATCATTGAAGCTTTATAACTTCATCGCTGATAAAATTATTTAAAAAATAATCCCATGATTAGAATAGTTCATATCGGGATTGCTACCATGTACCTTTTTATTTGCGAGTTTCCGATAAAAAGGTACATGGTAACAATCCCGATATGAACTATTCTAATGTTAGTGACCATGAAAGTTTAAAACAATATAATTCCATGTTGTTTACTAAAGCTAAAACGGATTTCATTTTGTGAATTAAAAAAATGCCTCCTTATGCCATTGGCTAATATTTCTCCCCTCTTCGCTCCAGTGGCCAATCAGCCAACTCATTAGAAGTATTTCGCAACCCTGGCAGTTGCTCACTTACCAACAGTCTCGAACCACGTAGGTCTTTCGTAGGTCTTACCAACAGTCTCGAACTACGTAGGTCTTTCGTAGGTCTTTCGTAGGTCTTACCAACAGTCTCGAACCACGTAGGTCTTTCGTAGGTCTTACCAAGTTTTGAACCACGTAGGTCTTTCGTAGGTCTTACCAACAGTCTCGAACCACGTAGGTCTTTCGTAGGTCTTACCAACAGTCTCGAACCACGTAGGTCTTTCGTAGGTCTTACCAACAGTCTCGAACCACGTAGGTCTTTCGTAGGTCTTACCAACAGTTTTGAACCACGTAGGTCTTTCGTAGGTCTTACCGACAGTCTCGAACCACGTAGGTCTTTCGTAGGTCTTACCAACAGTCTCGAACCACGTAGGTCTTTCGTAGGTCTTACCAACAGTTTTGAACCACGTAGGTCTTTCGTAGGTCTTACCAACAGTCTCGAACCACGTAGGTCTCTCGTAGCCCATGACTTGTCCGAACACGGCTCCGTTGTCGCGCAGGGTCGGGTAGATAGGCGACAGGCGAAGGTTGCGACCGGTCTCAAATTCGTGGAACGGGTACGGTAGACCGTAGTGTACACCTGGGAATAATATTAAGCTTACATATATCGCACTATCGACGACCACCAGGATGTAGGGACGAGCATGACGCCTATTGAAAAAATGATCTTCCTTTTTTTCGCGTCGATGGTCGTTTGGGCCCAGTAGGTGGCTAAGTTACTAGGCTTGTGTCCACTAATAACAAATTGCTTGGTTTATAGTTTCTAATTATAAATGAAGAGACGTAGATAAGAAAAAACCAGTCTATTTCTCATATAAATTTAAGATAATTAATATTTTTAGAAAATAAATTCGACAAAAATAGGCATTTAGTCACGTGACAGCGAACACCAAACAGAAAGTGTTACGTCACGCCACGCAAAACATCACTGTTGTTGTTGACGTTTTCATACAACAGAGCAGGTGTAAACAGTTTTGTTTCGCAGACTGTGACGTCATTCAAGACGCCATGACACTATTCAGCGTTTTCGAGGGAAATCAAAATTGTTTTTAAAAAATACAAAATACGTAATGTATATATTGCTTTTTCGTTAAAATATAGGCTTTTTGGGATAAAATAGATATTGAAGTACCTATATAATTAACCAAGTTTTCAAATTTTGTCAACTAGCCTATTGCAGCATGGTGGCATTCATTAAATTCCTCAAATTAAAGGAGTATGGACACTTGGGCCACTCCGATATGTAGCTCATGTTCTGAACAGGGGCACCGCACTCCCACTGAGTATCCAACTGGTCTATGAAACCCAATTTCGCCAGGTTGTATTTGAAGTGCCCTACCGACAGTTTTACAGTACCTGAGTGCATAAACGGTTCACACATGATGCTATGATTTATGAAGGACATGTTTTAAAATTGTTAATTTATTATGTACTAGCTGACCTGCGCAACTTCGTCTGCGTCACATTTTCCATTACTGCTCCGCTCCTTTGTCTTAGCGTGATGATATATATCACCTTCGCCTATAACCTTCCTCGATAAATGGGCTATCTAACACTGAACGAATTTTTCAAATCGGCCTAGTAGTTCCTGAGATTAGCGCGTTCAACCAAACAAACAAACAAACAAACTCTTCTGCTTTATAATAGTCATATAGATTAATTTTATTTCAAACGTTATTTTATAGTGTTTGCTGAATACACTGTGGAATGCAAATAATAAAGATACAAACATAAAGTTGCTCAATAGTTGAGGTTGCTAGTGTGTTTGCTATAGTAGAAAGGTTTAGGACAGGTAGTAAAATAAAGGTAAACAATCTTGATGTTTTTTTTTAATGGTTTAATTTAAAAACTCAGTTTTAAAATAAAATGCAACTAAAAACCAATGTAAATACAACAATAACGACTTCTAATTCAATTGAACCATTCGTTTAAGCAGTGGTTTATTAGTTTAATATGTGTTTGTGTGAAAAGTCACATCAAGATTGTTTACGTTTATTGAACAACTAAACCTTTCTAGTATACATTAAGAATCAACCGGATCCAATTTACAATTCAACTAACCAGGCACTTCCTTAACCCGGTCTCTGAGGAATCTCTTATTGTTGTGAAGGCCCAGGAAGCGATTGAGGCCCAGTTCGTACATGTCATACTTGGAGTACCCTTCGACTATTTCGTCGGCCGTAGCTTCCGCGACCCCGCCAGCGGCGGATATGCCAACGGTCTTCATACCCGCAGCCACATGGTAGTTGAACATCTGAAATACAAAGGTGCCTCCTGATAATTGTGATGGTAGTCGGATTTGAGGAATAGAGGAGTAATTATCAAAAACAAAATCAAAACCGTAAATAAACAAAGTCGTGACGGGACGGCCGATGTGAAACATTTATTTTAATATTAGAACTGCTTCCGCACATTTTTGTACCAAAGTTCGTTTTCGTCACGACAAACGGGTTGGTTGTACAGCCAAGGCGCGTCTATAGATGTTTGACATTGTCACCGGAAAATGACAGACTCCGTAAGATTGTAATAAATATTAATTAGATAAAAATTTCTCGATATATTATGAATTAATGAAAAAATCGTTTAGTATATAATAGAATATATTTTATAATAAACGATTTTTTTCATTAATTATAATTATATATATTTATTATAATTAACTTTCAGTTCTAAGTATGGGGCCCCCAAAATTAATTGTTTTTTTTTTCTATTTTTGTGCGAAAATCTTTATGCGGTTCACGAAATACCTACTTACCAAATTTCAACAGCATAGTTCTTATAGTTTCGGAGAAAAGTGGCTGTGACATACGGATGCACAGACAGACAGACGGACAGACATGACGAATCTGTAAGGGTTCCGTTTTTGCCATTTGGCTACGGAACCCTAAAAAGTGTTTGATGTCAAATCACCAATATATTTATTACTGAGTGACTGACAGACAATGCCCAGTCGAAACTGCTGGTCGCAGGAAGCTGAAAGACATGTTGGTTCCTTGGGAAATTCAAGGGGGGGGGGGGGGGCACAAAGAGAGGATTTCCTGAAATTCCTACGGGAACGGGAAAAATGTGATATGCGCGTACGAACTCGCGGGCATACGCTAGTTGGATGCTTAAAGAAATAGCTCAAAAATTTGAAACTTATCGACTGTTCTCCTGTGGAGATTGGATTGTAAACCCACAAACCCCAAGCAGCCCTTTCTTGTATAATTTTCAAAATTAAAAACGACAAGGGATTGTAGTTTAAGTAGATTTTTGTGCGAGGGCTACCATTTTAATAGACTAGAACAAATGAAAACATCACACATTTCTATCAGTGCATGAACAAACATTTATAAAGGACTATGCTCAAATGTGAAGACGATTATATAACTATTGTATTTAGCCAAGCCTGTGTATATGTCCCCGCCAACTGGCTTAGTCAGCCGTTCATTGGCGGCCTAACGTTTTCATTGAAGTTCGCGAATTAAATAGCCAGGCAAATTACTTGGTTCAATATAGTAGTTCTCCCGCTTAGGGCGAAGCAGAAGGGAGTGTCAGACTCTTACTGACTAAAACTCTTATTGCTGACCATCCGTGTTCGTGAAAACCCATCCGTGTTCCTTCTAATGCCTAATCTAATCAGAGGGCCGCAATGACTCTATCGAACAAGTTCCGCAACCCTCGCAGTTAATAACTTGGATAGCCAAGTTATTTGGGATATTAGGGAAAAGGTAACTTAGGACACCCCAACATGGATACGCTATATTCGAATGGGGGACTAGACTAGACCGTGTGCCAATTTGACCAAAATCAAGAATTTTATTGAGGACATAGGATACTTTCCACTCCGGTATTATGTACTTTAAGATAGTAAAACAGTTTCACGCAGCCAAAGTCAGTATCAGAAACTATTAAGACATGATGTCGCTAGGGTAGGCAACAGAAAAACTTGCAATGAAGTACATTGACCTCTCCCTAATAAAGGTAGGCGCCAGAAAAACTTGCAATAAAGTACATTGACCTCTCCCTAATATCTCTTCGTAGATACCCGAACAGCTTTAAATATTTATTTCTGTTTCTGATATTAAAGAAAGTGAATAAATATACGTGGGTCATTGACCGTTATTGTACATTTATCTGGCGCCTACCATAGGTATTTTGGCTGTCTGACATTTATTTGATCACTCATCATCTGAATACCAGTGTTTTACGTAGAGCGGCTGCCTACCAGACCTCCATAATAACTGGGTAACACGTTACTTCATTACATACATACATACATTTATTTGAACATTGTCCTTGCCAAAAATAAAGCAGCATATATTTCTTCCTATAACTTCTCTCTTCTGTCCTTTGGTCTCCCACGATGCTTTCCCTTCCCGTCAAAACATTCGATGTCACGAATTTAGCTATCTTATATCCGCTATAAAATCCGTGATATTGAATGCTCCGAAAAGAAGGGTATCTTCTTTCTTCTCCCTTTTCTCTTCTGTTGATGATGGAACTCTAATTCAATGGTCAATCTATAGCTTGTTGTTACAAGATCGAGTTGACGTAAATCATTGGAGTTTACAATCCTATGGTCTACATCAACCCGAGCCTGCAAACGATGCGACGAAGGAAAAATAAAATAACAAGATTATTTGGTGCACACGATGGATACACAGAATTTTGGTACAACTATATGAACACACGTAATAATGGACACTTTCAATTTGAACAAATCTTTATTTACAGGGTTATTTTTAATATAAAGTTGTTGAGAGGTCAACTCTGAAATTCGAAAACAAATTCTGTTCAGAACATTGTTATTAGCGTCACTCTACAAAAACCAGCTAAGTGCGAGTCGGAACCAAAAAAAATATTATTTGTAGTTATAGCGGCAATGGATATACAACTCTGTGAAAATTTGAACTGTCTCCCTATTACGGTTCTTAAGATACAACCCGCAGATAGACAGACGGACAGCGCAGGCTTAGTTATAGGGTTCCGTTGGTTACCCTTTGGGTATGGAACCCTAAAAAAGAATTTACTGTCTTGATTGATATGATTCCTAAAAATAAACTTGTATTTTTTTTTTTTTGTATATAATAAACTTGTATTTAAAAGTACAATTAATTAGAAAATATTACACAAGAATTTTCATTTATTTTTCCCCAAAAATAACAGTCCAATTATGAAGCACATTGCTTCAGAAGGGAATCTTGTCTGACTTAAACACATTATGGTTGCATTTCACTTGGCATATTTGCTTAAATATTCGCCAGTCTCATTCGTTATGAACTTTATCACGATGACTTTAGGGTCAATTTTTTACTATCCAAGTAACGTAAATATTTGGCCAAATGCGCCAAGGTGTAGTGCCAACATTCAATAATAATCAATCAAGAAATTAAGACACTTATTCTACATTAACCGTAGCTTAGTTAGGTACGGTCCGCACTGTATCCTGGCTTTACCGCTGGGAATTCAAAGACTCTAGGAGTATATTTAAAAGCAGCTCAGATTATCTTGGTTGAACTCTGGAAGCCGATTAGCAAGATCACTTTGCTAGTAATCTGGTGCAGTTGATAGCATATTTTATATTTTGAGGGTTCTGTTTCTCATAAGGAATAAACGGCTAACCTTATAGGATCACTTAGTTGTCCGTCAGTCCGTCTGTCTGTCATGACACATTATCTCGGGAACGCGCGTGGAGATATCGAGTTGTTTATTTTGATACTCTCAAAGGAATCAAAATTTATAGGGTAGTTCCCGTCGACCTAGAACTATAAAATTTGGTAAGTAATATCGACTTATACTACTAGTATAGGGAAAAGTCTAAAAACTATACATTTGTGAGTAAATCATAATAAAATATATTCTTTATTTAAAGTAATTCGTACATAACCCGAAAAACGAAGAGTGAAATTACAAATAATTAAGAAGAAAACCAAATTTAAAAATGCACACAGCCTACAGACAGCTCAGATGGCGTTGGACGGGACATATTTTGAGAGAAAATAAAGAAAAATGGAGTAACTTAGTAAGCGAATGGTATCCAAGGGATAGAAAAAGAAATAAAGGCAGACAAAGCAAAAGATGGGAAGATGACTTGAAGAAAATAGCCGGCCCGGTATGGAGCCGGTTAGCAAGAGACATGAATACGTGGAAATCTTTAGAGGAGGCCTTTGTCCACAGACAAACTGTTCAACAAAAGCAACCAGTTGCCGATCGCTCTAATACAAATTAGAATTAAATGTAATTTAATTTAATTTAGTAGTATTTGCGTGAAAGAGTAACAAACATCCATGCATACTCACAAACTTTCGCATTTAAAATATTAGTAGGATACGGAACCCTCGGTGGGCGAGTCCGACTCGCACTTGTCCGGTTTTTTTTATTATGTTTTATAGGCTCGCGTTTGAACACAATCTTACCTGATGGTAAGCGGTGATGTTGGCGAAGATGGAGCACGCATGCCTAGAAGTAACCTGCTCACTCTTGACTTAAATACCCATAAATACAGAGTCCGGCAGGAAATTCCGGTCCTTAGCAATGCAAGTATCCTCAAAACGTTTTTTGCGTATGGGTGGGAAGCCGCAGGTCTTGTACGGTCTAATACGATGGTAGAACGGGCTAGGCGGATCGAAATTGTGCAAACCAACTGCACCAGATTTGCGGAAAGTAGTCTCATTTGGAACCTTTTGTTCTGTTCGTAGTCCGTTACCTATGGTTGGCGCCAGATAAACTTGCAATAAAGTACATTGACCTTTCCCTAATTTCCTTCTATACTCGAACAATAAATTATGAACCGTTTTTCATTATCGGAGAACGTAACAGATCACGACATTAGTCGATTCAGGACAGCTTTATGTGTATATTATATTTCTGTTTTTTATATAAATGTATGTGGTGCTATTGTACAAAAATCTGGCGCATACCATAGGAGGATTCGTCCCTAAAAACTTGGTCCAACCTACCTCGGGTGCCTCTCCGACTATCCACTTGCAGTCGGGCGAGAAAGCTTCGAGTCCGTTACAGAGCTTGTGCAGCACCGCTTGGCTGAGGCTCGGCACACGTTTGAGCAGCTGCTGCAGCAGTACGTGGAAGTGGTCCCAGTCTTCAGGCACGCAGCGCTGCGCCATGGATGTTACTGCGGAGTGCGAGACAGATGGTTTGGAGTCGACGGGAAGAAAGCTTCACAACAGGTAAGTCGCTCAGCAACGAATAGAGAATATGCATGAAAAAAATATTTATTTTCTAAACAGTTTATATTAAAATGTACAAACATATAATACTAATAGTGAAAATAGAATCAAAATTAGTCGAAAAACAAACGAGAAATAATTATTTTAAACAAATATATCTGTCCCTCTCGCGAAAACGCTACTTTCTCTGGCAGCTGTATAGACGTCATGGTCTAATTGTAAGTCTTTTAAGCTTTGACTTCATCGCTGATGAATGTGTCCAAATGATTGTTTAAGTAGTCAGAGCGCTAATACGTATTTCATTTTGTAAATAAAAAAATCGCATGATCCTCCTTATTCCATTGGCTAATATTTCTCCGCTCCTGTGGCCAGTCAGGCTAACTCTTTTGAATTATTCCATATCCCATTCCAGTTGCCTCTTACCAACAGTTTCGAACCACGTAGGTCTAATAATAATTTCATGATTGTTTACCAGAGCTGATAAGTATTTTATTTTGCAAATAAAAAAATCGCATGCATATTCCCTATTGATTTGGAGCGCAGTGTAGTGTTTCGAACGTGGTCCGTTAGTTTAGCACCTAGTATATACCTACTGCGCTCCATGGCACGTTGGCAAACCTAGAGTTTGAACTTTCGAATGTTAGTCAAAGAACAAGTCTGTGAAAATGGTGTGTCAAAATGGTGAGCACAGTTTGGGTGCGGAAGGCCTAATTCTCAAAATGGCAACAGAGTCGCAAAAGGACTAGTTCTTAGAAAGGTTAGGAATCGTAAGTTAAGTCATAATTTGAACGCATGTCAATTTTGACAGTAAATACTTTTTCTTTATCCTTTCTTTCATCAAAGTCGCAGAGAACTTACTTTCTTCTTCGTACACGGGCTTTGCGATGGGTTCGAAGCCACCAGCTAAGATGCAGCCGTCTCTTTCTCGTAGATAGATGTAGCCATCAGGATCACGGATAACTGGAACAGGTATTGTGAAATGGTGACGCCTAATCTCTCTTAATGTAAGTCGCGAAAATATAGACACGACAGCCCGAAGTTAACCTGACCGGAAATCGGTAGACCGATAGTTTGTTTGCCCGAAGATCTGTGGTAGAACAGTCGATTGGTTGAAGGAAGGATTGAACGAAACCGGTCTTCCGAATGATGTTTTGGCTGAAGAACGATTGCCCGAAGAATGTTCACCCGCATTATTATTTGCTATGTTGTATAGTCAAACGGGGGACTTCCCAAAGAACAATTCACCCGATTTATCAAGTAGTCGATGAACGATTGTCGAGGAACGGTAGCCCTTGTTATCAATTGGGGGAGAGAACGATTGGTGAAGAACGGTCACCAAATAATCTTTTTTCCTAGAACGATTACCCGAACTATCGTTTGCCCGAAGAGCTGATAGTCGAACGATTCGATTTTCCGAACGACTGTAGCCCGAATTATCATTTGCTTGATGTACTATTGGTCTAAAGAACGATTGAGTGAGTAAAAACAGAGTAACACGCACGACAGCTCGAATTTCACCTCAACGAAAATTCAGTTAAGCCGATTGATCATTTGCCCGAAGAACTGAGGTCGGACGACCGATTGGCCGAAAAAACGATAAACCGTAGTAGACCGCAGTCGCCTCAATGATCTTAAAGTTGACGCCCGAAAAACTCGAATTATCGGTTGCGGGAAAACTGTTGATCGAGCGAACAATTCCCATAGATCGGTGACCCGTGTTATCAATTGGCCGATTAACGCTTGTTCGGAAGAACAATCACCGAGATCGTTAAACTGACGATCGATTGCCCGAAAAACGGTTAGACGAATTAACAGTTGGCCGATGAACGCTTGGACGACAAGACAATATTCGAGGATCGGTAGCCCGATTTATAAATTGTCCAAAGAACGACTACGAATGATTGCCAACTAAAGTTTGCCTGAATAACTGATAGTCAAATGAACAGTTTCCCGGAGAACGGTAGCATGAATTATATTGTTTGCTCGAAGAGCCGTTAGTCGAACGAACGATTTCCCGAAAGAAAGGTCACATGAATTATCTTTTGCCCAAAATAATGTAGTCGAATGAACAGTTTCCCGAAGAACATTAGCGTGTGTTATCACTTGCCCAAAAAAACGGTACTTGAACGACCGATTCCCGACTTTCTTCTAGGGTGAACATTATTGTCTGGACTGGTATACTCTCAGACCAATAAAAAAGTATAGACGGAGCCGTCGTAAACAATCGCGACGAAATAAGTGAGGCCAAGTCTCGGCTTCGTGTGCGTAACTCGGTGTAAGATGTCGTAGATTTGCGCATGTGTGCTAGAGAAAAATGTTGCAAGCGTTGTGCTGCGACTCCCAAGTGCAAGAGATATACTTTAGTGAAGTTTTATTATTATGTAGTACTAGCTGACCCGCGCAACTTCGTCTGCCTCACATTTTCCATTACTGCTCCGCTCCTATTTGTCTTAGCGTGATGATATATAGCCTATAACCTTCCTCGATAAATGGGCTATCTAACACTGAAAGAATTTTTCAAATCGGACCAGTAGTTCCTGAGATTAGCGCGTTCAACCAAACAAACAAACAAACTCTTCTGCTTTATAATATTAGTATAGATTGTGTTTTATTTGTATTGGTTGAATGAAATGAAAGATAATTAAGTTTAATGATAGCCATTTATTTTAATTACTTAATATTAACATCAATAATTAATTTTACAAAACACAAAACTTACGTAAATTAAAATAACTAATGCCCCTTATGTTATGTCAGTTTTTGATATGTCTGGCGTTTTGAGTCAGCTGTAAACCTATAAAATATCATAACAAACATAACTATTATTTTAATATTTATTATAAGTTAATTTTATAAATACTTACGTATCATGCATAATAACATGAGTACCTACCTAATATACTCCAAAACTAAATGTGCAATAGTGAAATTTCCTAAAACACACTTAGTTGTAAAGTCTCCGTAAAAAATCACAACTTCCCTTACTTTTGGGAAAAGATAATGTACTTAACTTGCAACACTGACACAATGGCGTCTAGAATTCGTGTTCCGAGAAATGATGACAAACATTTTACGATTTTGTTTAAATTACACATCAAATCGGATACTTACTTGTGAAAAGTAATCCCAGAAGACTTTTTCTGAAAACATGAATTGTTTTTGCAGCAGTTTATGACGCAGGACGGCATAATTTCGCAATTATTATTTCACCAAAATTACGTCTCGCGCACTCGCTCACTCGCGGCAGACTACCGCGCGGCCGTCTTCATATTGCCGAATCGTCTTCATATTACGTGCCTCACTTTTTGAGCGCAATGGTCTGTCTATACTTTTTTATTGGTCTGAGGGTATACTATTGTCTTAAGTCGTTGATGAAACGGCGCCGTTCAATGAAAATGTAGGCTTCAAATTAAACGGCTGATTAAACTAGTTGACTGCGACATACACGGGTTGTTCCAGAAGTGCGTGGTCATATTACAAAATATCTTATTAGCAACCCAAAGAGTGAATCATTTTAGATGCAAGTTAATTTGTGGTTGTGTTTGTGACGGGAGATGTAGGATAACTGATATAAATTAAGGAAAAAAATAAATAAAAAAAATATGCCATTAAAAACGACTGCACAGTTCAGAACAAATGATGGAATTGGTGACATCAAATCTGTAATTATTGTACTAAAGTAAATGCCACCAACTGTAATAAACTGCTTAAATATAGCCTTCCTCTATAAATGGGCTATTAATGATTATTTTAATTTGAACCAGTTCTTTCCGAGATTAGCGCGTTCAGCGAAACAAACAATTTCTTTAGCTTTATAATACTAATGTATAAAAATATCGTGTCACGGTGTTTGTTATCAAACTCCTTCGTAACGGCTTGACCGATCGTAATTCTTTTTTTTTTGTGTATATTTGGCAGGTCTGAGAATAAATAGGTCGTACTTAAATCCACAAAAAATAATCATAAATATCGGTCAAGTCGTTTCGGAGGGGTTCGATAACAAACACTGTTACACGATTATTTAATATATCAGAATATTTGCGATATAAATAAAAAAATATCATACGACCTATTCTCAGACTAACTGAATTACACAAAAAAAAAACACAGTCGGTCAAGTCGTTTCGGAGGGGTCGATAACAAAAATTGTGAGACAAGTTTTTTGTATGTTAGAAAATATAGATCAGATATAAAATTATAATACTTACCAGGTGTCATAGGATCTAAGTTTTCTATAGGTTTGGTGTGCAGATAGTAGTGCTCGCAGGGAAGAAGAGGGACTTTAACTTGAGGTCGAGCGAGTTGGCCAACCTGAAAGAAAGAACTTATTTCAATAAAATAACCTACGTCAAAGACAATATTCTCACGATCGGAGGTCGAACTGACCTGACTATACCAATGAATATCTACATCGACAAGAAGAAGGATATAGAAAACTGTCTCATACTAGACAGTGAGACAGTGATAAGCCACTGAAGTCGGAAACATATTTCAGCGTTGCCAATTTATAATCTTCATCGGGAGAGAAAACGCAAAAACTTTTACGCAGTTTCGAAAGCGTTTTCAGAAATTCTCGTTAATAATTGCACGCAAAGCACGATATAGTAACGTTAAACAGCCGAAAAAGAAGCTAAACTGTATCAGCAGAACAAAGAACATGATACATAGCCGGATCATGTCAATGTCAATCATTTTGTCTAAATTAAGAAATCGCACAGGGCGCGAACAAACAACAGCGCAAGATACACAAACAAAAAAAAAATCGCAAAAGAGAAAGTTTTCAATCAAAAAACAAATGACGACGCAGTAGAGAACTTGATGTTTCAAATATCGAACAGACTTTGAAATACGTCCGCTACTCTTGACCGCCGGCGGCCTTTATATACGGCTGGAAACTTCTAGAAGCATGCAATTACGATATCAATAACACTAGTTACTGCGCAGTATTTGAAACTTCAAGAGCTCTAAGTTCTTTATAATCGCTCAGTAAATAAAGAAAGCGAGCTGTGTGCATTAGGTCGCTTAAGACTCGGCGCACACAGCGGAGTAACGCTGCCTTCGAATTCACAATTCAACAAGAATTTATTTCGCTGAGATATGCACGTTTTTGTGTAGTGAATAAAGTTTCATATTTTATAGCTACCTATCTATAGTCCCGGCTGATTTTGAAGATCTTTGATAGAAGGATAGTAAGAAAATCTGACACCAGTCTTGTCAAGGCGTTTTGTATTACCCAGATACTAAGTACCGGTGCTCAGATGCATCCGGTTGGACTTGAAGCCGACACCAATACGCGGTGCAATTAAAGTCATCTTACAAAGGCAGTCCACTTAATTTACCCGACATAAACTACCTGCAGGCGCATTTGCTTTTTAAACATAAAAAATATGCATTAGGATGATTAAAAACCCGGTTAACAATGTTTACGTATGAAACATAACTATTCCGCGCCGTCCTTGGAACACAAGGCTCTGATTGCGCTCGCTCCTGGTTGTTTCAAACTACGTACGTTCATTTTTAAATATATCAAATGTTCTTAAATATCATTTTTCTAATGAACATGTAGACATTGGATAGATGAAGTGGGCTGCAGTTTTAAGAAGACTAGAATGGTACCGTGTATATATAGAAAAGACTAGATGTATCACTAGCAGAAGTCCTTGAGTGGGTTCCCCTACGAGGAAGGTCTACAATAAATTGCCCGGGGGATATTATAATAGACACAAATTGGTCATAACATCCGCGGTGCAGATCAAGTGGACATGAATAGGAAAATTGCAGCTTTAGTGACTTCCCGGTGCAATCTGCATTACACAATGCGCTCACACTGGGAACCTGCATAACACGGCACTTGTTCCCCCTATGTTAAGACAAGTGCACAACGCTACTAGTTCGCTCTATTTTCATTTCTGAATTCACGTTCGTCGTGTGCATAAGGCTTTAGGTATATATTATTATGTATATTAAATAACTAGCTGACCCGCGCAACTTCGTCTGCGTCACATTTTCCATTACTGCTCCGCTCCTATTTGTCTTAGCGTGATGATATATAGCCTATAGCCTTCCTCGATAAATGAGCTATCTAACACTGAAAGAACTTTTGAAATCGGACCCGTAGTTCCTGAGATTAGCGCGTTCAACCACACAAACAATCAAACAAACTCTTCTGCTTTATAATATTAGTATACCTAGATATGTTGTATTATTCAGCGCCAGCTTTTAAATCTTATGTAATAGTTACAAACTTCGGGATAGTACTGAAAATGCCGTGCCTGAAAACGTGAAATGAAAATAAATTCGTAGTTGTACATCAAATATTTAAATTCGCAAGTTGATAAAAGTTTCCTTAAAAGGGAAAAATAAAAGTATTTAATCACCTGTTTTTTTTTTTCAGAAATATATCTGGTAAATGTAACCAGTTAAGAAATACAACTGCCCATACGACGCTGAATACAGTGCTTAGTGTCGACCGTCACGCTGAATTGAATTGTAAAAGCTAGGCTTCAATAGTTATCATTGCTGAAAGTTTCAGCCATATCGCTATACCGCTGCAATGCTAAAATGTGCCCTTTTGGCATCGCACAGCAAAAATTCATGTTCTTAGCATTTATTGATTCTCGCTGTCTTTATATATTTAACCTTGTACATACTAAACATGTTTAAATATTTCTTAAAATAACACATTTATAAATATAAAAAGTAATAGTCCGCTGGCTGGGATTATGAATTTATTATTACTGTTAGTTATTGGAACGAAGTTCCTTATCGCGCGTTGCGAAAGGGGGCTAGACGGAAAAAATTAAGACCAAAAGTTGTAACGACACGTTGTTTCTGTCGCTTGAATGCTGCTTTACCGACAAAAAGACGCGTTATTTAATAAAGAACCATCTAGCTTGAACGCTTGTGAACCTCTTGAACACTGTCATAGATAAAAACAGGTTTAAATGGGGCGAGTCATCTGGGCTGCTGTAGTCGCGCCCTAACGCTTAATGCCAAAATTTTTTGGGCGACCATAGTCGCCCGGACATTTCAATGGCTATTTCGCATTGAACAGTGTGGTGTCTGGATGGATGGATAGATGGACGGATGGACGGACGGACGGACGGACGGACGGACGGACGGACGGACGGACGGACGGACGGACGGACGGACGGATGGATGGATGGATAAATGGATGGATGGCGACACTTTTTTGAGTGTATACAGGTTTTTGTACATAATAAATAAAAGGAACTTCGTTCCATCCGGGTGTCCCATGACCATGACACCTCACAAGTTTTTTTATTTTTTTTCTTTTTGTTTGTATTTCCGAGTCCCAAATAATATTTTATCTGTATAAGTACATATTGGCATTTCGCGTCGAGGCAATATCGGGCGCGCGGCGCTGGTGCAAGTGTCAAGTTAGCTTAGAGCTCGGCAGAACCAGAAATGATCCTAAAATATTTGCTCACAGCTAAGAAAAATAGTTTTATTCGCAAAATAGTCAAAACGTTTATTGCAATTAGACATTAAAACGCACATCTGAATTTGATAATTTACAATTAAAATAGAACTAGTTGTCCATTCGCAAGGGGGCTTAGCTACCGCCGTACCAAAAATACGGGGCCCCCGAACTACAAGAGCTCCGAGGTGCAAGCAAAGCTATACATTTAGTCCCACCATCTCTTTTGTGGCCTGCCAAGACAGTTCTGAGCTAATAGGGCCCATTTGTTAAAAATAAAAGAATCCCCCTAAAATCCCCCCAAAAATGTTTGATACAGGGCCCCTTTGATACTAGCTACGCCTGTGCCATTCGCAATGGTCTAATTGCAAATAGAAATGGTATAAATTAGTGTCATAGATGTTTTACTGTTTATATTTTAGAACCGTTAAGAGCGTGTATTCCGTCCACTAGCGCCGCCAATCGTTTTTTATTATTTGTGGTAAATTTAAGACACGTAGATAAAAAACAGCTCTGTAGTGCACTGAAGAAATGTATTTATTATGTTTTGAGAGTTATGTTTTGTACTTTAGAACATAAATAGTTGCCAAAGTCAATATTTTTGCTAAAAGTGGCCACTTTTAGCAATAATTGCCGTTTTGGCTATTTAGCCATGAGTTATGTATTAAAAATAGCTGTCAAAAAATAATAGATACATTTCTTTAGTGCACTACAGAGCGGTTTTTTATCTACGTGTCTTAAATATACCACAATTGATAAAAAACGATTGGCGGCGCTAGTGGACGGAATACACACTCTTAACGTTTAGGAGCACTCAATTTTGTTTTTAAGGAACTCTTTTTTAAAACAATCATCATTTTCATCAAATATTTGGTATTCCAAAAAAATCAATTATTTTTATAACAAAATAATTTGTTAATAAGGAGATAAAAATATAAATTTTCGATGATTAATTCAAGATTTAAATTTTTAAACTACGTAAATTGTAAAACATTTATTTTTTGTTTTTCCATAGGGAATATATTATTCTAGAACCTTTTAAGAGCCGTTTTCGGTAGTATTTTCACCCCTCTGGGAAAGTTATAAATATCGGTCCTACAGTTACGAGAGTGGAAATTTCCTTTTCTTTTTGGATCTTTTTCTTAGATTTAAAATCTTAATTGGATTATGAGATATATGAAAAAAAAAACCGTTTTTTCAGTTAATTGTTTATAACTTTTGTAGTTTTTCGAGCAGTACTTTATTATTTTTTTTAAATATCATCTACATGCTCTTCCGAATCGAATGACACCTCATTTATATTTTTCAGAGACTGAAGGAAAAAGTTGAACAAAAAAGCACTTGTTGACTACACTTTACTTGACTTTACACTTCCTTTCGTAATCGTGTAAAAAATGACCGTTTTTTACCCGACTGCCAAGAAAGTGTTATGTTTTTCGCGCGTATCGTAATTTGTTTTTAGTAATAATGGTGGCAATCGATTTCAGTGTATAATTGTAATTCGCTGAACAAAGTGATATATTAGCGGTCAGGGCAAACAGATTAATCAATGTTTTTTCTAACTCGTATTTTATATTAAACGTGAATAATGTGTAAGTCGAAATGTTTACTTTAATTTGACGAACGACTAAAAACAAACATGGCCGGCCTTTTTAAAGTCGTTAGGTTAAACTATACTTGTAAATCTGTAACTAAAATTTAATCACTGACTAATCAACGATCAGCTCAACCATGGATATTAAAAGCTAAAATATTGCACAATTAATGTTCCCCTCCTCCTTGCGTAGTTTCCCCTTTGCGTGGGGTCGTACCGTCACAATGCAGGTTTAATGCCAAGCACGGAGTTGGAAATAAAAGACGGAAGAAGAAAAAAAACCAAACTAACTCCGTTCTTGCCTTTGTGCTAGTATTTGGACAGTTCAGGCTACCAAAAATAACAAAAAGGATGATACCAGAGAACAAAACATAATTATGGATTGTATTTAGTCCGCAGTTACAACTGAAAAATATTGGACACGTATATTTTACTAAATCCATAAAAATTTAACGACTCAAAGATCAGGCGTAGGGGCTTGTGACGTGGTTTTTCTGTAAAAGTGTACTAACAAGTGACTTCACACGAGTTTTCAACGCACTGTATCGTCTGAATTATGTCGTTTACGTGAATAAAGAAAAAATACGTGTGCAATACTTTTTGGAACTCTATGTGAAGGTCTTTATTTCTTATGTATTTATCAACTCTATTATTATATTCTGGATTACAACTCATATTAAACAGCATCGGAACTCCCCGAAAATTGTCCCCAGAAATGACAGACTTTAAAAAAAATGCAAACTTGCCTGCCTTGCCCAGAAGCCAGCGCAATTGACGAAGTATTCGCATTCGATTGCTCCGCGGTTCGTCTCCACTCCACACACTCGATCGTTCTTCGAAAGCACAGCGGTCACATAGCAGTCTTCCATCACGCCGACGCCTGGAAAAAAATAATAATTTAACAATCCGGCGCTATTTCATCTCAGTAACTTTCACCGCCAAAATATTCTCAAAAGTGTTGATAGTTGACATTTAACTTCGACATATTAAAGATGATTCGTACGCAAACGTTCTACAAAAAAAAAACAGGAATTTCCCTATTTGTAAATTAAATAACATAATATATACAATAACATAGGTATAACTCACTGTGTTATCAACTGATAACCGGAAAACATAATTGTCCACAATAAAAATCTGTAGCGTATTAAAAACGATGCAAAAACAATTTTAAAACTACAAGAGACTGATCGATACGGATATGCTGTCCGCGTGCGTTCCTAGGCAGACCTAATTGCCATCTATCCGAGGGGAGACCGAACCAACCCATATATACAGACCATGTACCTAGTACATTGCGCTCACTGCATACATACACAACACAAGATAAGATTTGCACAGGGGAGCCTAGTGCAGGGTCGGAATTGGAATTTACAATGTTATATTTTCACAAAAAAATTGTTGCGTCTGTCAGACGTCTTCGTTCTTCGTTGATGGATTGGAATTCATTATGATTTTCATCAGAAAAGCTGTGCAATTGAAGAAAAATAAAATAAATATAATTCATATGACAGGTAATTCTTTGGAATGGTCTCATTGATACCCTAGAATTATGGCATAAGGAACACGTTGTTTACAATTTTTTTTTTTTTTTTCATAATGCCTATAGAGTATTTCAATCAGTCAGTAATCAAATCATATCTTTAGTCTTGTCTTGGATGAAGATCTTTCCCCATACTTGTGTGAAGATCCCCATCTTGATTACTTGGATTAACAGCTCGCTTCGTGATCACTTCACCCAAACCTTCACTTCGACATATTTACAGAATCGCATCGCAGGTTGTCCTCAATCCAGTTATTTTTACCTCAACATTTTGAAAGAATAAACGATAGATAGTATTTTGTTCGGATTTCGACAAAGAGGTTTTAGGGGAAGAGCAATGAGCTCTTTTCTCCATAAAAACACTCTCGCCAGTTTTCTCTGTGGTTTATGAACTTAAAGCAATGATTTTTACAGTAAAATAAATACCAACTTCTTCTATGCCCCCCGTTTAATTATTAATCATAAATCAAATCATAAATCATATTTATTTTGCAAATAGGTTACATGTAACTCTTTAACAAGTCAATGATTTTGGTCATATTATTCTAGATGAGGCCGATGTTTCCTAGCTGACTACCCTGAAAAGAAACACCGAAACAAACTCAGAGGTCATAGCACTAGAACCCTCAAAAACGCTCAAAAGACCATAGTGTACAAAAATTAAAGAAAAATATAGGGGCACAGTATTTCCAGTATCCTTTAAATCGGTCCAATATTGGAGGAAACAGGCGAGAACATTCAAATTATGACTTTTTACTGAGGCTATTCAGTCGGATCTGCAGTTGTCCTTATCGCACTCGCAGTTTCGCAATGCGACAGCTATAGTTTCCTCAAATAGGTACCTAGTTTCCAAAAGTCGCTCCGACTGCATTTTCTCCCAAGAGAATGATTGGTACTATCAACTCCCTAGTACCACGTTTCAGTCGACTCCATCTCTGTCATTCATTAACAGCGAGTATCGAGATACCCAACGTCATGGTATTTGATGTCCAGTCTATAATATAATAACAAGCCCGTATTCCCCGAAGAGCAACAAGGATATATATTACACAGACATGTAGCCAAAGCTATATGATATCAAAGCTCTGTTTGTGTCGTATTTGATATCAAAGGGGCGAGCCTATTCCACAAACCGGGCTTTAAGGCGGAAACCCACCGCAATACACGGAGAGGCTATGCACGTGTGTGAGACTTCGCCTTTCATGAAAATGTATGCTATTGTTTCCACTGCAACCGACGGACACGCTATGCATCAATTGACACAGGCTTGGCTTGCTCCAATATGGCACCCACGTAGCTCGACGCTAAAACGTGCGTAGCCTCTCTAAGAGCCGCGGTGAGCCACACCACAGCTATACATAGTCGTGGGCGTGTAGCGTGTACTGCAGAGGAGACGTAGACCTACGTTGTCAAACAAATGAACCCACGCAGCTAAAATGCGACGCGTGGCCGTGGATAGCGCGCACCGCGGTGGGTTCGCGCCTATAACCCCGACGGGGTGGACAAAGGTGTATTGTGGGACAAGTCAGCCACTGCATCCGTTGAAACTTTGAAATCCAGAATCAACAGAGGCAACTTGCACCGAGACAATGAAGCTCGATAAGACCCTGAGATACGATTCAACTGTCTTGGATCCTTTAGAATTTAATCAGAATATAACAGTGGAGGAGTAAGAAAAGCAATAATTTCCACATTTCGAAAAAATACGACATCACTTATCTAGCAGTCGTCTTGTTTTGTTCCTAAATGTATACTTCCTACGTCACTTCCGCACTTAAGTCGAATCTAATAAGATATCGTTTGTTAAAATCTATCCAGAAGTTAAGGGTAAAGCGAGGTGAGGGCGAGCCAAATAAGACATACATTGGTAAAACTTCAAACTCTCGAAAAAAATTACCCTCTTTCAAAGGCAGTCAGCTGAAATTAAAACAAATAAATACAGAAGATAGCACGTACCGCTTTCCACACATTCTCTCATGAGGGCCATGCACAGCAAGTGTGGGTCTCCGACGCCATCGCCAGGTATCCACAGGCCCCCCAACACGTCATCCACGTTTAACAGCGGCCATAACTCCTGGCATTTCTTCGGGGTGACAAGCTCACAGGGTATGCCCCAAGAACTGTTGGAGAAAGAGGTTTATAAAAAGGAGAGATAAAAAACTGGCCAAGTGCGAGTCGGATTCGCATGCAAAGGGTTCCGAATCAATTTAACTTTTGTAACATTTTAACACTACAGACTTCTTTTAGGTTTTCCTGTAATGTGTAAAAAAAAATGTGATGATTTACATAATTATATCCCTCGCTGCATACAGGATTCTGGTATTGACTACCTCGCTTCCCTCGTGACTTAAACTCTAAACTTTCGAACCCTTCATTAGGTTCGGGATTCAATATAACGTCCGTAACATCAGACACTGCTTTATCCCTTCCGTGCATAATATACTATTCTATATATTATATAAAAACCGGCCAAGTACGAGTCGGACTCGCGCACCGCGGTTCCGTAGAAACCTGTAGGCATAAATAAGCAAAAGTTGCGGTTTACAATTTATGACGTATTCAAAAAAAACTTCTTACAAGATCTTGTTCAAACCAATTTTCGGTGGAAGTTTATATTGTAATGTACATCATATATTTTTTTTAGTTTTATCAATCTCTTATTTTAGAAGTAAAGGGGGGGGGACACATTTTACCACTTTGGAAGTGTCTCTCGCGCAAACTGTTCAGTTTAGAAAAAAAATATGTTAGAAACCTCAATATCATTTTTGCAGACCTATCCATAGATACCCCACAAGTATGGGTTTGATGAAAAAAAAAAATTGAGTTTCAGTTCTAGGTATGGGGACCCCCAAACTTTAGTTTTTTTTTCTATTTTTGTGTGAAAATCTTAATGCGGTTCACAGAATACATCTACTTACCAAGTTTCAACAGCATAGTTCTTATAGTTTCGGAAAAAGTGTCTGTGACAGACGGACGGACGGACAGACAGACAGACAGACAGACATGACGAATCTATAAGGGTTCAGTTTTTTTGCTATTTGGCTACGGAACCCTAAAAATTAGTGCCTATTTCCCTTGGTCATCGCATCACGCGTGAACGGCTGGGCCGCTAATTATTTTTTGTTGTATTTGTTACTGTCAGGAGAAGGTTCTCATGAAAGAAAAAAATAAGGAAATTGCAGTTGACGGGAGCGAAGCCACAAGGGACCGCTAGTGAATAAATAAATTTTGTTTCATAACAGTGATACTTTATTTCGACTTGATAGTGCCTGTACCTACTGTACCAATACAAAAACATTCCTCCCTCCGCCGCTTCCACAAAACAATAATAGATTTCATCGACTATTCTCTTAAAATTGTCACCGAGAACCACAAAGCAACGTAGACTCGTCTCCAATATTTTCAGCAAAACCATTTACAGTCTAAGTTGAACTCTGGCTAAACGGAAAGCCGATAAAATGCAAGGCCACACTGTCTACAATGTTGAGTAGCTAAATTCTCCTTTGGGCATTTAAATCGATAAAGTATATTTGGCCAGACTTATACCACAACACTGAAATGCTTTTAGACTTACTTAATCTTTATTGACGTGACCTTTATATCTTCCACATATTCGCGACTATTTACGACCAAGGCGGTATTGGCTTTTCTTAATTAAAAGCCAAGTGTATAGAAATGTGACTTGCCGGTGACAGTCGGATTGGTATTTCTTGGGAATTACACATAGATACTCCCGCATAACTATTCATGAATCTATGAAAGAACGTCGGCTTTGTCTCTGTCATCTCTGACCAGACAGTAAAGTTCAAATTCACCTAAAAAAAAGATGAAACTGATGGATCGTCTATGAAATATGAAAAGAAGATATTATCTGATGTCACCTGTCACCACGACCCACTGTTCTGTCGAGTTCCACGAATATAAAAATGAGAAGAGATCGAGAGCCTTGCACGAATGTTTTGACATAGGTATGGTAACGTTATAGCATCGCATCGTCAACGTACGTGAATTTTGAATATACAAAACTACAAAGGCCGCCGCCTTTCTTGCGGAGGTGGCTGCAACTACAGCCAGCGCCTGCGCTTATTATATATACTTTAATACATAGTTGATTTATAATTATATTTTTAATTAAAAGTTTGATTTTGGATTTTAATTTAACTGTTGATTTTAATTTAATTTTAAGTATTTTATTGGATTACTAAGGATTTTATGTTGATTTTTGATTCCGATTTTTATTTTGGTTTTGTAAGTAATTCTTTTTTATCATTTTATATTATTTTTGTGTAACTACCTAGTTTTTTATGTTGACATGCGCGAATTCTAAAAATATTTTATTTATCTGAAATTAATTAATTAATTGATTTTAATTGTTAGTATTTTGGTACAATTTGTATCATACAAATTATGAGTATAGCATCCAATTCAAATACATATAATGTCCGAGGCATGTACTATACTTATAGAAAAATTTTACGTTACCTACGTCAAAAACATTCGTGCTAGACCCCCATTTGTTTTTTGTTTCACATTTTCTTTACTTAGTCGCTTTTATTGACGAGTACTTTCCCTTCCTTTTAGCTTCTAAATTATAAAATCACCCTTTATAACCACCCCTATGGGGAATGCAAGCTGCCAGACGGGTGTTATTGATTTTTAGTCTATACTATAACCCCACGGCTACAGTACAGCATCATAAGTGGTGTCCGAGCTACCCCTAACACAATTAGTCGGTACACATGCCTTCAATTAAATTTGTGTTCCCCTACGTACGCTGTAGCCGGTAGAACAATGTATCCCTGTTGTGGGTAATTTTGTGATGCTGTTGTGGCTAAACAGCATGGAAAGGTGAGAAAGCTGATGTGGAAGCCAGAAAATCTGACATCAGTCTTGCTTATTCCGTTGTCTTGAAAATAATTGTTGATTTGGTACACATTAATTTCAATTAAGCTTTTTTTTTTAATCTTTCCAATTATGAATGACCGTAAATAATGTAAACTCTACCAGTCAAACGAAAATAATACAATGAGAGGTCTATAAAAAAAATGCTCCGTACTGAGTTCGTGCAGCAGACGCATCGCACTGTGTAGAAATTAAGCAGTTGCAATAACGTTTATTTTAGGTTTGTTTTTGATTTATTTAATGTATATATATTCAACTTTCATTTCATAAGAACTATGGTTGGAATTTATGTTCATTCTGAGCGTTTTTAGTAGTTTTATGGATTTGAATGGGAGTTTTTAAGCAATATCCCAGTCTTATTTAATCCAAATTTCTGAGGCCCGTACTTACTTTACAACTAAGGAATTACATAGTATATTTTTCATTTCATTTGGTTAGCACAGTAGTTCAATAATCGAGCTCGAAAAATGTGCCGTCACGCATTTTATGAGAAAATTACTTCGAAATTTTGGCTTTTAACAAATAGATAACAGAGAAAACGTGAAAATTGAGGCCGCTATTAACTATTCTCAACTACCCATTAAACCAAATTGTCCAAATACTTAAGTTTTTAAGAATAAGAAAGCCAAAGTTATCCATTTAAAGCAAACCACACAGTTAAATTGTAATAGGCTTCTTAAATTAAAATAATTAATAAGTGGACCATTTTAGCATACTTTATCGCTTTATAAAGTCAAGCCAAGTGAAATGGAGAGCAATACTTTACATAGAGGACGGTTGGTAATCGAATCTATTAACATAGAGCATAGACCGTACTGTGACAAAGATGAAAATGAAATACAAGAGTGTCCCAGGACTTTGCCACATGGACGGAAAGTAGTAATGTACCTAAATACTGTAGATAAAAAAAAACAGGATGAAGAGTTAATTTTTTATTTTAAGGTGGATGCTCCAGGGTAGCCCGCGAAATTCAAATATTTTTATGTTTTTTGCTATTTGCAGGTCATTGTGAAGCTGTATGTTGAACAGAATACGATCCGCGATTGTAAAGCGCATTTATCTAAAGGATTATAACCATTTGAATCATCAATATAACCCTCTAAGTTCATATAACTCGATTGAATGTGATTTCGTGAAAAAGTCATTCAATCGAGTTGTATGAACTTAGAGGGTTATATTGATAATTAAAATAGGTATAATTCTTTAGATAATATGCGTTACGGCCGCGAATCGTATTTTATTTTACATACAGCTTCACACTGACCGGCAAATTGCAAAAAACATCAAAATATTTGAATTTCGCGGGCTACCCTGGCGCTTCCACCTTAAAACAAAACGAACTGGATTCATAGAATTTTAAGTACCTAATCGCCTGTCTAAACCGGAAATAGAACTGGCTTAATATGAAAAAGAAAAAACCTGTAATTTTACTGTACCGATTGAAAGGCTCAATCATAAACATTTATTTCTTCTTAATATCATAGCATCTAAAATAAAAGCATAGACAGGACAGGCGATTATTTGAAATTCTATATATTATGCAGTTCGTATTGTTTTTAAAATTAAAATAAAGTCTTCGGACGGCCTGCATAAATACGTACACAGATTGGCTCTTCATTCTTCTATACACCGTCATCCGGTCCCTGTTCCTCGCCAGCAATAGGGATCCGCATTGCTTCCAGCCGGTGTCTCTGCCTTTAGCTTCCAGGTCTTGCAGGAGTCTTATGGAGGACTGGGTTAGTCGAACTTGAGCGAGGGTGGGCTTAAAGGCGCCGACGAGGCCCGACGAGTGCCAGCGACTACCACTGCCGACTCTGTTAACAAATGTACTAGATTAAGACGTTGTGGAGCTAGCAAGAAGAATGTTTTAGAATTAATTTGCCCCATAAGGTCTTATTTTAAGTCTTTTCTCTTTCGCGTCCTCTTAGTGTTCAGTTCTTATGCATAAATACCTCATCTCTTAGGTTGCTCACTTTTCTAAAAGCTTATGTAATTTTTAACCTTCAAAATCACAAATGCATTCTTGTTTAGCCAGTAGGTATGCCAATCGCAGCTAAAGGCGCGTCATTGCGGCTGCGACCCATGTCAGCCCATGTGGAAGCAGCATAGCATCGCTAGAAATTGAGTATTAGTATGGCCAAAATCTATTCTGCTGAATATTATAACAGATTCTTAACGATTAAGCGTCATGTAGATGGGTTGTAAGGCAACTTACTGATTACAAGTTAAAGGATTACGTATTTATCAACGAAATGAAAATACAACTCGTACTTCATGTCATATCTGAAAACTGGACACTTGGAGCTACAATTTGATTTTTTTTATCCGTACGTTCATTTTCCTCGGAGTTACAGCTCGTTGAAAATCGACCAAAAATTTGGATTTTTTTTATATCCCTTAATATTTGTGACTAGTGCATTTCAGATGGATGGACATAGGCTCTGGCATTGCTATGTTGCGCCGGCCGGCCGGTCATGCTACCTCTGCATCATCCTTAGTCAACAGAGAACAATGACTAAGCCACTAAGGCATACAAAAAACATCTGGACGTTGAAAAAAAAAATTTGTAACTTTTTAAAAGAATCTCAGCTGCTAAAATCCGTCCCGGAAACTAACATTAGGTCTAAATGCGTCGCGAGTAGTGTCATTTCTAGCGCTCGTCACAGTTAAACTGAATACGATCAATTGCACAAAGACGACGAAGTCAAGTAGTGCTGTGCACAGATTGTGATGCACGTCTGCCGCTTATCTTATTACCTACTAGCTGACCCACGCAACTTCGTCTGCGTCACATTTTCCTTTTAGCATTTCTTGCTTTTAGTTTTAGCGTGATGATATATATATCCTATAGCCTTCCTCGATAAATGGGCTATCTAACACTGAAAGAATTTTTCAAATCGGACCAGTAGTTCCCGAGATTAGCGCGTTCAACCAAACAAACAAACTCTTCTGCTTGATAATATAAGTATTATATAATTTATAATAATTCATAAAATAATTTATAATTTATAAAATATAATTTCGGATTTGGCCATTGAGACACACTTTAAAAATTCACCCTGTAATTACTCTTGCTTTTCTTTCTAGATGGGAAATCATCAAATGACTGATGACGTAAGGGAGTGTCAGACTCTTATTGACTAAAACCCATCAAAGTTCCTTCAAATGCATGCTCTTTCAAACTAATTCCACAACCCTGGCAGATATTACCTGCTGCTTACCTGGCTAATCTCCGTTGAGATTGGCCATGATAGGGATATATTTTATTTTATTTTACTTTCTCTGGTCCCTGGAGACCCGGTCCTTTGGTAGGCGTACGAGGAGCCGAAACCAACTCACAAAGGCCCCGTTAGACATTTCAAATGTAAGTAATGGGGCACCAATGGGGCGCCAAAAGATGAAACTCTATGGGTTTGGGTGGTTTAGTGGACTGATAATCGTTATTATAGAAGAACTATTAGCCCCTACCTGACCACTATCAATATACAGGGCTTTAAATGGCAGGGGGTGACTTGCACTCAATGAATGGGCCCCCGAAAACGGTCGCTAGCAGAAAGTGACGTAGCGCCAAGTGGCATCGTAGCCTGAGGTGCTAGAGGAGTGGAGAGGTATACCATGGCTATCAGGACAAATAGGGATTATTGTTATTATGGGGGATTATTATGTCCAACAGTGGACAACATCTTCAAAGGAGAAAGGAATATTGTCAGGCATAACAGACATCAGCCATAAGTGTTCCTACTGGTGGGATACTAGCCTCTTCACTGTGAGAGAGAAGCAGTAGTCAAATATAAGTTTGGTGCCAGTAACCACTAGGAATTTCCTTTCAAGATTTACCTTAAAAAAAAAAACTCAATATCACATAATTATGTAAAATTAGTAGCTAGATTGCCTGACGACCTTGATATGTTCACCCAAAACAAATCTAAAACTTGCCACAAACAGACTCTTTGATCTGGATCTATTTTAACCCTAATGTGTGATCAAGTCTGGTGTTGCAAATAGACCTAGAGCTAATAAAAGTAGCCAACTCGAATTTTGAGCCTTAATATATCTTAATTCAGGATTACTTATAGGTAGAACTAGGCGCCATTTAGATCTCAATTCTTTTTTAGATGAAGTCGACAAACATGGATATAAATAATATTGAACTTGGCTCCCTTTTTCATTCATGTTTTTGATGCGATCAAACTTTACACTGACACTGTCAAACTTTGTCATTAAAGTAGTGTATTGCTCATTCTTAACTCACACTCTGTAACATTTAGATAGTTTTACCTTCTTGAAGTATCAATTTACTGAGAATCAAGTGAAAATAACTACAAACTATATTTCACCTGAACATACAAAGGGTACTTTGCAGCTTTTGTGAATACATTGGAGGACATCTTTTCTTAATAATATTATTTGTGTATATCTTGTGTATGAAAACAAAGGTTTTGTTGGAATATTGTTGTGTGCAGCAAAATAAAATAATTATTTATTTAATTGCAATTTCCATAGAAACAGAAATCTCAGTTTTGATAAGAGTTTGTGATATTTGATAAATATAGATGAATGGCATCCCACCCAAACCCATAAAATGTTTAGTGAACTTATTCATTGTGCATACAACTAAGGAGTGGAATTCCCTGCCAGGGTCTGTGTTTCCTGAGAGCTACAACTTAACGAGTCTTCAAGTCAACTGTGACTAGGTTACTTCTAGGCAAGCATGCTCCATCTTCAACCACTTCATCGCTAATCTTCATATGATAGTGGTCAAATGTGTGCCTATCAAGTGTAAAAAATTGGGTTTTTGAGTTTATGTCGGTAATGTGCCTCGGGGGGACAACAAATGTGATCCTGGCCAACTAACAAATAAGACTGTTGTTGAGCCCCCTTTTTCTTAATAGCAAAAGATATGGAAAAAGTAGGCCATTTTATGTGTTATTTTTTAATAGCATTCGTTGACAGTCAGATTAAAAAGGATGAAATGGGCCTTGCTTGCTTGATGAATTTCCCTCATGTCACAGCACCATGATGTGAGCCATTTTGTCATAAACACAATATGTATCTGCCTTCTTTTTCTGATCTAAACTTTATTATTTCTGTTTTGTTTTTACTTTTATTTATTTAACTTTGTTGCTGTATGTTTGTCTGTGGTAAATGAGTTTCTTATTTATTTGCTCTCATGCACACAACACATGTTACAATTTAATTATTGTTGGTTCTGCACATAAACCCTGTTATGGCACCAACAAATAGTAGAAATGAATACTAATTCTCCAAGCTCTTTGATAACAATAATATCATAGCTAGATAGATTACAGCACCCACAACAGACAAGGGCTTCATCCTAGTTTTAAAGATACGAAAATGGAGGCAGCACATTATTTGAAATTTAAAGAGGAATTGTTTGTGAGCATAACAGAGAGACTGTGGAGCACACTAGTCATGGCCGCCGCAACCCTTCTTCTGAATAGCCAGTCTGGAACAGTTAGTAATGTATCGGTACTCACTTTTCTTTCTCTATGACCACTGTGTTCTCGCCCCAGCCGCGGCGCGCGAGGTGGTACGCCACGGCTGCTCCCATCATCCCTCCACCACATATCACCACTTTAGCCTTCGGGGGCAACGCCGACAAACACCCCTCTAACCTTTCTACATGGTCTAGCGCATCCAATCGACTCGAAAACTCCCTACATGCTATACCTATACATTTATGTGCACTGTACCTCTTAACCCCCCGCAAACCTTTTATTAACATCTTATCAATTATTAACGCATAAATGAAACCAAATAAAATAAATTAAAAACTGAAATATATGTTACATCTATATAAGAATCTAAAAATAATCAACGCATAACGGAGAAGAACTTAGTTGTTTTGACGGTGTTGACATATGTCTGACAGACGGGCTCTTCAGTGTTGTCGCCACAATAAAAACGGCAATAGAGTATTATCATAACGATGAAGATAATAAAAAACCAAATTACACATTTCCACATCATTTCAACTTTGGAAAGCACCGGCCCACACGAGATGTGAAAGCGTTATGTCTGGCCGCACGGGCTCTTCTACCGATATATGCTGGAGGTAACTAATAGGTAGGTATCGATTTACTCTATTTCTGCATGCATGAGGCAAACGGCTAAGTTCAGAGAATATTCTTTAGTTGGGAGCTCAAAACAAGATCTTAGCCCCACAAAGCGATTTTAGCACTAAAACCATAATAATGGTTTAGCGTACCTTCTCAATCGATTATACACTTCCATAGATATCAAACTATGAAATACATAATAATTTAACCGATAGATTGTTACGCTGTTTCTATAGCGACCAAGGGGGGCAACCCGACAGCACAGTTTTTTATAATTTTTTAATTTCAGTTTTTTACCCACCTTTGCTGAAAGTAATTTAAAGCATGTCGTTGGTTGAAATAATTCAACACGACGAAGTCATCTACACCATTTTGGACAAACCACCTCCAGAGCCACCGAAAACTCCAAGGTATATAATTAAATAAAATTGTTTTAAAAACGTAAAAAACGTACCTGCTTTGCGTATTACTACGCTTGGCACCTAAAACCATTTTTATTTGATACCAAATTGTAAGTCGCCATCTCCATACTGATATTTTGGGAGACTTTAGGTACCTACTAAGTAATTACCAATGTCACTCCACTCGCTCTGGTGCGTGGTCGATTATTGCTGCTGGTGAAGTTGTCCTTACCAGAATAGGTAAGGCCTCCTTGCACAAACCAGAGTTACCTTTTACCTCCGAATTCGTTACTAATCCGAGGCCATTATGTATGAAATTAATCATGAGTGAGCATCTAAACCGAACTTAAAAGGTAAGTCGGTTTGCGCAAGTGAGCCTCAGCAACTTGCATTGAAGAAACACGAATAGCAGAAGCAGTTTTTCTTGTATCCATTTAATTGTTGAACACAATGTCGCCGATCTGACAATTAATTACAGATACGAATCAAAATTAGAAAAGGAATTGAGATTAGCTAAAATACCGCAACTACGACGCACGTTTGGTTACGCTGAAACTCCAGTCAAAGCTCCTACTGACTTTTTAAAAAAGGGTGAAGGAATAGGTCAGCCTCTCAAGAAAAGCGATCACAAATGCTTCGTGACCGGTAATCTACCACCAGTACCAAAGCGCCCTCCACCGGGGAAGAAACCAGAGAAGCCAACAGTCAACTTCAGAGTTGTTAATATAAAGAAAGCTATAAAGATAAAAGGGAAACCTGTAGAGCCAAGGTAAAATATTAATTTTATCTCATATTATACGATACTGTGCTGAGCTGCGTCACCTGCTACAGATTTTGCAGGGCAGGGCAGGGGTTAATATAGGCCACGAGTGCATACTTACGTCGTCCTTGCTTGCACCGCAGCACACGCAGCTCTTAGTAGGCCCTGCGCTACGTGGACCTGCGTCACTTACGACAGTTACGACTCAGCATACGCTTAGCTTAACTCAGCCAATTTGTCAGAAAACCGAGTAGATATCTAGTCTTTCGGTCATATACCTACCTAATTATTATTTATTTTTAGCCTATTTTGTCCCACTGCAGGGCAAAGACCTCATACCTAGTAGATACTTCGAAATTTCTTTCGTCCTTCTAGATAACTCCATCCATACCTACTTACTAATTAATTTAGTTTTAATCGTAAACAAGTAAAATTTTATTTGTTTAAACATGGTGTGATACCTGCAAGATAATAATGAAGTAAAGAAAAACTTGTTACTTATATGTTCAGCCGCAAATCGTAGCGTAGATTGAAAAACACACAAACAACAAACACAAACAAATAGGTACAAATAAAAACACTCAAACAAATATAAAACAACAAACAAACAACAAATTTTAGGGTTCCGTAGCCAAATGGCAAGGAAACCTTATAGAATGTCTGTCTGCCTGTCCGTCCGTATGTCCGTCACTTTTTTTTCCGAAACTATAACAACTACTTATGCAGTTGAAACTTGGTAAGTAGTATTCTGTGAACCGCATTAAGATTTTCACACAAAAATAGAAAAAAAAACAAATGGGGTTACTTCGAAGTTAGAACCAATACTAATAAAAAAAAAAATCTTCAAACCCATACGTGTCGGGTATCTACGGATAGGTCTTCAAAAATGATATTGAGGTTTATAATTTTTTTCTAAACTGAATAGTTTGCGCGAGAGACACTTCCAAAGTTGTAGAATGTCCCCCCCCCCCCTGTAACTTCTAACTTCTAAAATAAGAGAATGATAAAACTAAAAAAAATATATGATGTACTTACATTACCATATAAACTTCCACCGAAAATTGGTTTGAGCGAGATCTAGTAAGTAGTTTTTTTTTAATAAGTACGTCTTATATCGTAAATCGCAACTTTAGTTTATAAAATATAATAGGTAGGTACCTACCTACAGGTTTGTACGGAACCCTCGGTGCGCGAGTCCGACTCGCACTTGGCCGCTGGTTTTGTTTACCAATAATAATTTGACCCATTTAGGCTGGTCGACACGCGAGACGGCCATATAAAAAAGATCAAAGGTTCCGGAGAGGTTCCAGAATACTGCCTCAGGCCAGACTTCGGTCAAATGCCAGCGTACCTGCTTAATAGGAATAGAAGAATCCAGAAGGCTGCAGAGAAATTGCAATACCTGGAGGATAATAAGGAAAGTCTGTGCAAGCTCATAAACGACGAAGATCGCACGAAACTCCTTAGTGTAAGTCATTTTTATTCTATTCATTCGTTTTAAACATTTTACCAACTGGGATTTTAAAGGGCGCTAAAGTACCTAAGCTTGACTTTAAACTTCTCGGTTTATCGGCTAAAAGATACTCCATCAGCGAAATTCTCTTCTTCCCTAAATTATTCGAAAACACTGTGCGTATCTCGTCAGAACACGATCAAAAAGCTCCCCTAACGGGATTTTGCGCTGCGGGTCCTGATATAAAGTTTCTGACCGAACCTGTCTTTGCTGGTTTGAGTGTTCCCGGCTTTGGCTTGCATTTGTTGTGATGTTAGTTCTGCCAGAATGCTACGCTCCAAAATACTTAAACATACGGGATTCGGAGGCGATACGGAAACGCTCTCCGTTGAGTGTATTTAGGATGTAACCCAGCAAATACGATCCGCCACTACACGGCAATATCGAAGGCATTCAGAGTGAGCTTGAGTTACCGAAGCCTACGAGTAGTAAAGCGTCGCAGTAAATAAATACTCGTAGGCTTCGGAGATAGCGGCGGAACTCAGGAGTACCTAAGTCCTGCCTTTTCCTTGTGGTTGTAAAGACTCCCTGCAATATAATACCGATGGCACTCAGCGTGGACACTCGAACAGCTTCTCAAACGATACTGGGGAGAACAGTGACACGATAGCACCACCAGTCTTAGCAACCCCGAGAAAAAGGCAGGACATACCCCGGAGTTCTGATCCTTCTCAGAAAACATGTACCTACCGAAGGTTGTACTGAAGGCCACCGGTTAGTCTACATTCTATATCTTCAAAAAAAGCAAGAAAAAAGGCGTGATAATAAATTGTAGGCACTTCCAGCATAACCCTTTGCCTCGCATACCTATACAGATAGTCGGTCGGATCGAGCATTAATTTAGTTGTTACACATCCAAAACTTCTTTCACAGGATCTGAAGCACAATTGGTCACTGATGCAGAAGGCTTTTCTTCAACTGCCCATGCTTACCGATACAATACCCAAGATACTTCGCAAAACTAAGATGGAGGCTGAACTGAGGCAGTTGGAAAAGGACATAGCTCTCGTTGAAAGCAATCCATACATTTATATTTACGAATAAGAACTTTTCTGGCCACTAAACAAGGCTGCAGTTTCAACTCTGAAAGGAATTTTAAATTACATTTTTAGCTTAACTAAAGTAAAAAGAAATTATATAAGGTACCCATGATCAAGTACCGAAGTACTTACTTTCGAAGATGAAACAAAGCAGTTTCTTTGTTTTAGACACTTTTACCGGAAGATACTTAGAAATAACATCATGTAGGTCCTTATACTTTTTCCCTCAAATTTAAATAGTCAGCCAATAAAATAAGCCTTTCAAATAAGAGCGAATTTCCTAACGAACTGCTAGTTTGTCAGTAAATTAGCTCTCATTTGGAACTACCCTACTTGTACCCGATTTATACCTATGTGTTGCGATGAGTACCTAAACTTAGGATGCAACAAAGTTTGAGTAGGTAGGTAATACATCAATGCCGTCTGCGGTTTGTGTGCATCGATTTTGAACCTCGGCTCGTTGGCTTTGAATTTCAATATAGATACCTAAATATAGGCACGGGCATATGTGAAGGTTGCGCTATTTCTTCGGGAAGTACCTAAATAACGCTTTTATTTGGATAAGGTAGTTTCGGTGATTTTCTGTTTATTCAAAGGCAGATATTGCACTTTTCGTGGGTACCTATTGATATATCTTCACTGGGGCAATGGCCATGACATAGCGCTCCAAGCTTCTGGACTCAGTTGCTGTAATGTATTACTACATTACAGAAGCTGCAAACATACAATGACATAATGGTCGCATTATAGAGATGATTCCTGAGTTAAAAAATATGATTCTATTTAGCCGGTCAGTTAGATTATCGAAAAATATTGGACACGTATGACTTATCTGACGGACTAAGTTTTTTTTAGCCATCCATCATATTATGAATTGGGTTCCTTTTGAGATGGCTCAGAAAATTAGTAGGTACCTACCTACCAGCATTGGGACTTGGAAGGCAGTACAAAAATGTGTATGCAAACATATCTACATCAGTACATACATTACCTACGAGTCGAATTCAGAACTTTCTTGTTTTGTAGTTGGTTAAAAATAGTAGGTACCTACCTACCTACACGTAGTAGTATAATAGGTAACAAAAAAAAGTTTCAACAGTTTTCATTGGCCACACACATGTAAAAGCCTTGTTTAATTTTTTGTCTTTCTGCTAAGTACATACATCGAAATTTAAGACATCGAATCATTTAATTTAGTTCTCATTTCAGTTTTTGAGGCCTTTTGTTGTTTAGTATATAATAGTAACGTTTAATGCACAAAATGATTGAACACTGTGTGTTTTACTATGTGCAAAATTAGTATTTAGTTTTATTTTTTCTAATAAATTGGTATGAAGGAATACTAACTTTTCTTTAATTTTAATCAATTTCCTATTTCCATGCGTAACCACAACTTTGTACTTGAACAAGTGATACTTTTTAGGTTTCCTTACATAAAAAAGACATAACGGAAGCCGGGCTGCGCAAACGTAGACACTTTTTGCTGCCGACTTTTATCAAAAACGGTTTGGAAGTTTGGCTTTTAAATCAAAATAACTGGAATTTGTTTACTTGGATGACGGTTTTTTGTCATCCAAGTAAGTGAAAAATAAAAAAATACAACCGACTTCCAAATAAAAAATGACACTACAATGTGAAAAATGAATTTCGGAAGACTGTCAAAATACGAAGTAACTACCAAGAACGCCGAGCTCCGAAATTCAAGTTATTTTTTACTTTGTAGGTAGTATTTTTGTAGCCTGCACCGCTGAGCAAAGGCCTCTCCAAGCCCTCGCGGTATACATCCACAGGTCGTCTCGCCACCTATTTTTGGGTCGACCTCGCCAACCGTCCTCGGGCACTTATTCAGTGGCGACTTGCCCAAAGTCACAGGAAATTATATACTGTATTTTATTACCGTTATCTACTAGCTGACCCGCGCAACTTCGTCTGCGTCACATTTACCATTAAGGCTCCGCTCCTATTTGTCTTAGCGTGATGATTAAAACTTCCTTGATAAATAGGCTATCTAACACTGAAAGAATTTTTCAAGCCGGACCAGTAGTTCCTGAGATTAGCACGTAAAATTCAAACAAACAAACTCTTCAATGCATTATTTTTTGATTTCCAATAAAAAGGGTTTTAGTGAGTTAACCTAAAGGGATAGACATTTATGCTGTCGAGGACTTTTTTATTGCTGCTCCGCTCCTGTTGGTCATAGTGTGATGTTATGTAGCCTATAGCTTTCCTCGATAAATGGACTATCCAACGCAAAAATAATTTTTCAATTCGAGCCGGTAGTTCCTGAGATTAGCGCGTTCAAACAAACAAACAAACAAACAAACTCTTCTGCTTTATAATTTAGTATAGATTATATAAATAAACTGTATATTTATTGTTTTCTACCACACTGCTGTTCTTTTCTGATTAATTCAATTGCGGGATGCAAGACAGTTGAATCGTTTCTCCGTTTCCCACTTCCCACTGTTGGGCTTTTAGGAGGTGCAGTGGCTGGGAATAGTGTGGCGAGCGTGTCCCAACTTCCTTCCCTATGCACGTACCGGACGCCGTAGGGAGCCTGTGACCCGCGGGTACCAAAGGGGAGAGACCCCTTTGTTGAAGCGCACATGGGAATTGCTGCCGTATGCGGCAGATGCGGCTGCAGAGGGTGACGCTGACGGCATCAGCATAAATTCATGCAGGTTAAATCTGGCCGCCTGGAGGTGCGGAAGTAGGCAGCCTTTTAACCTTTCGTAACATACAAGACGTTTCTAAAGATGACCGCTTGACGGAAGGCAGTAACTTATAAACCTCGAAAAGTGTACCTACCTCCCTTTTTGCGGCGTGATGTTATGACAGGTTTGTATAGGTGTCCCAAATGCTTTTATTTTTGATACTGTAGGTACCTAAGTATTTGTAATAAATCATAGCTTCAGCCCGCGACTTCGTGCGCCAATATCCCGTTTTCGAAAGAATTTCGAGAAACCCTCTCTTAGTGCTCCCAACACTCTCCAAGGAACCTACATGCTGAATTTCTGCTTTCTACGACCAGTAGTTTCGGCTGTGCGTTGTCTGTCAGTCAGTCACTCAGTAACGGCAGAATTGTATATATTACTAGCTGTCCCGCGCAACTTCGTCTGCGTCACATTTTCCGCTCCTAAATAATATTGCAACAAAAAATTGAGATTTAAACTATCCTATCTCTCAAGTTGGATCGAACTGCACATGGTGTGCGAATTTTATTATAATCGGTTAAGTGGTTTAGGAGTCCATTGAGGACAAACATTGTGACACGAGATTTATATATATTAAGATGGATAAAGTACCTACATAGAAGAGGGCTATGTATGTGCATGGTTATGTAATAGCACATCGGACAAATAGTCTCCAAGGCTAAGCGCAAAATTTCGTTAAAATAGTGCGTAGGTATGTGGACTAATTTATCGAAGTCTCCATTACCATTTTGCTTAAATATGGCTGAATTTCGTTGGTTCAGTGTTGAATCTCCTCTTTCAAGGCACTGCTGGTTGTAGGCTTGTTTGCCCTTTTTGACCTTTGATTTCAAATAACTCTTAAAATATAATTCCAGTGGAGGTAAATCACATGATCTAGGGGTCCAATTTTAATCACCTAAATGATAGATTTTATAAATCTTTGACCACCAAAAGTTTTTAAATATTGTTCAACAAAAACGTTGATATCTCGAGTAGTACCTAAGTACTCCATTTTTACTAAACCTAAACTTTCCCCATGAAGGAACTCTGATCCGGAGACCTAATTGCTTGTCTTACATACTAAGAGCGCCTTCACACTAGCGTTTATCCAGCGTAGGCGTTCGATATACGTATGCGACGCGCAGACGCCGCGTCGACGCGGCGCAGGCGTCGTGTTGTTACGGAAATATTATTAACAAAATGGATTCTGACGAGGAAACTCTATTGTTGGCTTTGCTTTTAAAAAGAAAATTATTGCGAAAACGTGAAAATAAAAATAAAAGGATATGGGAGTACGGTCAACTGAAAGTGATTATTTTGTGCTTTATTGTAAACACATAAAAAACAGATGCACAGGCGGGCGCGTCTGCGGGTGGCGGGGAGAGTTCGAATTTGAACAGTATTGTACATGACTCCGCAGTAACGCGGCGCAAGCGTCGCGCACGTGCGGCGCTAACGCAGCGTATTCATTTATCTTTGAACTGACGCTGACGCCGCGACAACGCGACGCCTGCGCCGCGTAGTCGCGGCGTCTGCACTGCGCATACGTTTATCGAACGCCTACGCTGGACAAACGCTAGTGTGAAGGCGCTCTAAATGTTCAATTAGGCGCACGTGTTTTAACATTTTCCGAATAAGAATAAAACCTTAAAACTAGCTACTTGCAGTCTACGCTCCTCTCACGGAATTTCGAATCTGAATTCCTTAACGGAAAAACAAATTAGGAAACCTACCGGAAGAATAAATCGTCTCGTGGAGATGTAGAGCGGACTCTCGTAGATTCACCTTATCGTGAAGGTAGCGAAATCTTTACGGGAGCAAACGGCAAGTGCTTATGCTGAATCGAACTAAAAATCATAGAAAGCGGATCAGAAACCTCGGGGTAAACGATGTACAGTCATCAACCTCCAACAATCTGTCAAATTTCTTCAATATATTTTCAACTTTATGGATCAAGCAAAAAGGTTCAAGGTTGATTGGGAAAATTTGACAGTTTCGGGTAGCTTGATGTGCTAAAAAAAGTACCCACCGAATTGAGAACCTCCTCCATTTTTAGAAGTCGGTTAAAAATATAGGAAGTACCTACACAGTTCACACGGATCAAAAGGGAACTTAGTTAAATAAGACAAATTTTTGACAAAACCAACAGTTTTATTCAGAATATTCACAAAAATAATGTGTGATCTCTACAATATATTAGCCTAATTGACTAGATTCAGAACTAGACTACGGAGAGACTGAGCCTCAAAAGATATGTCATTATGGCCAAAGTCTGATTTAACATTTACACTACAAATAGTCGTAACATTAGAACTACTTATCTGAAGACGGGTTATTTACTTAGATTGCGTTCATGGTACATTAGCAGAATTTGATAAGCTGGCTTTAAAGTACCTGCTCTAAGACGTCGTCCTAACTGGCAATCGATCGTATGAGTTAACGATGCGATTTCGTCGCGCGATGAGAATATTTTGTGAATAGTAATTTCTCCAATTACTATTCACTTACTTAGTACAACATCAGAGGGCCAATTCTACTATTTTTTATAAAATTTTCGCATTCGCATGTCAATCGCATACCGTCAAAAAACCTTAATTTTCACACAGATCACTTAATTATACATACCTACTTACTACCAGCGTGTCAATTATACAAAATATGTTCACACTCGCATCTCAATCACAATCTGTCAAAAATGTATGTAAAAGGTTTTTTTGACAGTTTGCGATTGACATGCGAATGCGAAAGTTGTTTGAAAATTAGTAGAATTGGCCCACTGGTATGTGTAATATGTGTATATTACAATAATGACTGTGCTCAATACTCTTTTTAATTTAATTTATCTATACATTTTAATAGATTTCGACTTTTTAAATTCGGTTGGTAAGTTATAAGATTGCAAAGTTCAATTAGGACACTCTAAAGAAGTGTGTATTTAATCACGTCGTGCGACAAATTTGCATCGTTAACTCAGAAGATCGTTAGCCAATTAAGAAGACGCCTCAGATTACTTTTATTTTTCGCCTAAGTTTTTGACCGGAATCGCACACCAATTCTACTAATTTTTAAACAACTTTCGCATTCGCATGTCAATTGCAAACTGTCAAAAAAGCCTTAATTTTCATACATTTTTGACAGATTGCGATTGAGATGCGAATGCGATGTGAATGTGAAAATAAGTAGAACTGTCACTCTGTAAAAATCCACGCCTTCACAACGACAAAATAACCATTTCTAGTCAAGAAAACTGCAATTTAATCTAGCTTATACAACGTGTTTTTTTTGATATCCCATAGCTCTAGGGTATGATTGAGGCCATATCAAAGAATCAACTGGCATATGAGTTATGTTCCAATCCTTCGTTATTTTTTTTTTCATTTTTCATACAAAATAATTCGGCAAAGTCACGATTATTAATGTAAAACACCCTTACGTGAAATATGACAACGTCGCATTTTCTTAGCTTTAAATATGAATGATTGGTTTGAATAAAAATGAATTACTTGTATTTATCAATGAAACTTAGATACCTAGACACATCCAGGGTCTATTTTGTACGGTAAGCAAACAAGTAAAGATTCGTCATACTGGTGACAATTTTTGACATAATTTAAATATGATTGATGATATCTCCGAAACGATGCATTTTTGGACCACCTATTCTAGGAGTTTAGTATTATTTTTACCTACAGAATATAACCCTGGAGTTATGGGATATCAAAAAAAAAAAACAGGTTGTATAAACCTGTCTACAATGTGTTTGAACACAAATGGAAGAAACATTCGATGACAGTTCATTTGAAGTACATTATCATACTAAAACTTAGGTACACAATATCTAGATGTATGAACGACAAACGCTAAAATTGGCACTAAATAATTTCTGTAATACTTGAACTATCTCTTATGGACTATGTAGGTATACAATACGTAGAAAATGTCTTTTAGATATAATAATAGTGTTCTATACGACGGATACATGGAGCTGTAGATAATAAATTATGAAAATAGTAGTTTAATGTATATTACTTTACTATAGTATATTGTGTAATTTATATAGAAAGAGAAGGAGGAAATATACAGTTTTCGCTGCCCGGGCGTCAAAATCCGCCCACGTCCGATAATAATACAATTAAATTTTATTATTTCCATTTTTTTATTATGTCCTTTTTATAGGTGGTAAGTTTAACGTACTGATTGCAATAGCACACGTCCTACAAAAAATCGGTAGGCATTACCTAGAAAAAAAAAACGGCACAATTCTTGTGGGAGTAACAAAGAGGTCGCTTTATAAAGCAAATTGTTTTTTTTTAAACCCGACGCACAATAATAACGCCCATGTACTAACAGTTGTTATTTGAATTCAGAATTTGAGATAATATCAAATTTTGGAATAGTAAACTCTATTTCACACAACACAAAGTTCAAATTCGATCACAATCTATACTTTAAACGGCATTTAATAGAGACAGAAAAATAAACTGAAATTACAAATAGCTAACGTTGATATTTGAGTTGGTGACGACTAGCGATTAATTCAAATTATCTCAAAAAATAAATTCAAGTGTTTATATAAAATTAAATTTAAGTCGAGATACAGCCACAAAACTACTGTCGTTTCTTGTAAGAAAATATAAATAAAGTCTAGTTTATTATATCAAATTCCCACTCCATCATTGCTAGAAATCTATGCTAAATAAGTCCCTACTTATCCAAGAGTTCATATGCCGAACGGCAATGATATTGCACAGACATTCCAATACATAATCACACTTATTTTATGCATTTATGTACAAAAATAATTTATTATACTAATTAGCGCCTCGAATTGTAGTAACTCAATGTCGAGAGCGGATCGCAACGAAGTTTAGTCAACCGACGTCCCAATGCCATCATGATTAAGCTGTGAAAAAGGGATAGTGTTATGCGTCTTGTATAACTCCGTCTCCCTCCCACACCGTTATCATGATGGTTTTAAGATGTCATAAAAGGTAACCAGTTTAAGGGAGATCATTGGGAGGATCATTTTCAGGGGGGTATCTTCAAAACCCCGCTTCAAATAGGATAGGTTTTATCTTGCCCACAACTTAAGAAAACGAATACAAGGCCGAACGCGAGGGAGTTCGAAGTACCTCGCCTAGTATTTGCTAGGTCTCTTTTACATTCGGCTTGTCTTTCTTTTTTTATTTCTTTATGTTTTATTGAAAGCCAGGGGGGTGTAGGCGCACCCCCTTACACCCCCCTCCCGACGCCCATGGACCAGAAATTGCTTTGAAGAAAATCTGTTTATACAGGGTGAATGAAGAAGAAGTGTATGATCATATTTAAGGGTGATGCTGGGTAGCTGATATATTTTAAGGAAAAAAATACATATACCCGCAAAAATCGACTGTTAAGTTCCGAACAAATCGCTTTTCAAGCAGTCTAATGCAGTGGATGACATCAAATCTGTGATTTATCTAAAGTAAATGCCACCAACAGTAACAAACTGTTCGAAAAGTCATTTGTTTGGAACTTTTTAGTAGATTTTTTGGAGGTCATTTATTTATTTTATATCTTATACACGGTGCCATTTAGTCGTCTTAAAACAGCAACCCATTTCATCTATCCAATGACTACTATTTTACATTGATTAAAAAAGAATAATATTTATGAACATTTTAATTATTTAATAAATGAAAATATAAATCACTATCATGACGCATGACGTTTGTAGCGTGAGTATGAGCGAGTGCAGTCAGAGCCTTGTGTTCCAAGGACGGTGCGGAATGGAACGGTGACTTTTTTCGATACGTAAAAATTATTAACAGGGTTTTTCATGTTTTTAATGCAATCATAACGAAATATTAAAAATAAAACGCGCCTAGAGGTAGTTTATGTCGGGTACATTAAGTGGACCGCTTTTATAAGACGACTAAAATGGCACCGTTAGTTTAGTTTTGCTGTTTTTTCCTGAATGTATATCAGATTCCCAACATCTCCCTTAATTATGCCCACTGACCACGCACTTCTGGAACATCCTGTATGTCTCAGAGAAGAGATGCATACTGCCTGGATTGTATGTTACTTATCCAAACGTTTCTGCAGGCATCAATCACAGATTTTTTTATTGGAAAAACTAACCTTAAAAAAAGCCGTTCTTTACATTTAGTGTTTGTAAAAATGTACTTAGCAGATTTTTTTGAGAGAAATGTCGGATAGTGAAAAAAAACATGAATGAACAAGTTCTTAATATAATATAAAAAAATCTTGGGTCACGTTGTTTGCTACCGAACTTCTCCGAAACGGCTTGACCGATTTTTGGTGTACATTCAGTAGGTCTGAGAATAGGTGTTCTTTTTATTTGGCAAAACGTTTGCCAAGTCAGCTAGTG
Organism: Ceramica pisi; assembly: GCA_963859965.1. Taxonomy (NCBI): domain Eukaryota; kingdom Metazoa; phylum Arthropoda; class Insecta; order Lepidoptera; family Noctuidae; genus Ceramica; species Ceramica pisi. The sequence continues at coordinate 34,587,512 of OY982527.1, read as the reverse complement.
TTTTATGATATCTAAGATTAGTAGAGTGAAGAATTGAGGGCCAATTCTACAAAATTTTAAGCAACGTTTGCATTCGCTTCTCAGTCGTTATCTGTCAAAAAAGTCTCCATTTCTATACATTTTTGACAGATAGCGAATGAGATGACAATTTGAACGTTGATTAAAAACTAGTCGAATTAGCACTTTGGTCGCACGATCGCTTTGTTTCTGACACTCTTTTCTGATCGTATACAATTGACAGGGATACAGATAACTCTTGTCCCTGTCACTCTGTGGTGTGCTCTACAAAACCATTTTTTTCTACTTACTCGGTTTGCAATATTTACGCCCAAGTACTGTTACTAATTTGACTTTAATGTGATATTGTAGTAACGGCTTTTATTATGGGGATATTCTGAGGATGGTTTATTTCTCTCATTCAGAACAGATTCTGAAACATAAAATTAAATCTATACAAATACTAATTCCATAAATGGTGAGATTTTTTGAGTTTGTGTATTTGTGGAGTAAAATCTCCGAAACCACTGCAGCTATTTGAATAATACTTACACCATTTCAGAGGTACATACATTATTCCTGATGAGAATAGACTATTTGCTGTTTATAATCCAATCAAACCCAGAGCCGCTAGTATAAAGCGTACTAATAATTCATTATCACGTGCATGAACATTGTACTATATTAACTTGTGAGGCAATTAGGTTATGGGCCGACGCCTGCCGGAGTCGCGGGATTATTCACAAGAGACACCGTGGCTCCGGAACACAAAGGGCAATGAAGGAACATGGATGGGTTTTAGTCAGTAGAAGTCTGACACTCCCTCCCTAAAAAAAAAAAAAAAAAAAAAGGCGATTAGGTTATTCTACTAATACAAATTTTAATAATAGACCGTTACATTGTCTATGTCTACCCACCTACTGTGACGGAAATTAACTTCGTATACGGACGTACAATCCTACCGAGGCAAGATAAGTGGGAGAAATGCAATGACCGAGCCCGACGCTATTAGCCGGTCTAATCTGATAACATCTCAGCGTGTTAACATTGGTGGAGTAACACAACTCATAAGTGAACTGATATTCATCTTGTTTGTATGAAGCTCACTTCATGGTCACTTCACCTAAGCTTTCACAGTGAGAGGACTACAGAAGTGCCGCTTAAAAAATGTCACATTCGCAATACTTCGTTCTGTTCATTTTTCACACTGGGTCCAAATCGATTCAGCCATTCTCTCTGCTATTATTCGGGTTTGAAAATTGCTAAGGTCATTATTTTAGCAATAAAGTTAAAAGCAATTTTAATCAATTAGCTTTCATGCCAGTTCATATCACAACAATTGTGTGTCAAATAAGTACGAAATGGGATTTTTGGGCTTCTGTAATTTGTCAAAGAAAAATTGTAATAAGCAAACATTATGATAAATTACTGAACCAAGGTGAATTAAATTTTTACGGGACCAAATGACAAGTATGCCGCATCGAACTAAAAAGAATCACACAAATCGGATCAGTAACCTCGGAATAATTGGTGTACTATATATAAACAAAAAAAAACCCCACCGAATTGAGAACCTCCTCCTTTTTTGAAAGTCGGTTAAAAATTAGTGTCTGGAAATCGCCACAGTATAAAATGAAGAAAAGAATTTATTCTTGCGGAACATACGTTTTTTTTATTTGACGATTTTTTTTATTTAGCCCAGAAATATATAAACGATGAATGATGTCGGTACTTAAAAAATATTTTTTATATTCGAAGCTAGATAGGCAGTCTCTCCACAAAAAATACTGGTGTTCTGCTGAATTTTTAGACTAGAAGCCGATCCTACAATAGTTGGGAAAAGGCTACGCAGATTGCTGCCGCCATAAGAAAAAAGTTCGTATCTACATAAAACGAAGTACTTAACTGATTTCCGATATAAGGAAAACAACTTCAGGTCGAAAATCAATTATTCGTTTTGTGTTTATACGTCTTTTTTTCTTATGGCGCTAGATTGACTGTCTGACTTTTACATTTCTCCCATTGAAACTGTGATTTTATGAAATATGGTCATGTATGTATTCAAATATGTTGTATGGTCATACAACCAAGATATAAATAATGTATTTAGGGCCGCATATGCGGCACCACTTATCGCAAGCAAAGCTTCATATTCACGTTCATTTCACAAAATATCTCGATATCCTCACACTTTTTACATTTTTTTTTTCACACATCTTTGGCCGGATACAGAATCCCTGATCTAGTAATATTATAATTACTAATTATTTTTCTTAAAATATTACAAGAGGTCGGAAGAACTGGACACAACGCATGTCTGTCGAATATTGTTGCTGGTTTATTAATTGTATTTATTAAATGGGGATGTTTATAGAGTAAAAAAATTATGATTCTATTTAGTCTTTATGTTAAATTATCGAAGACCACGTTTTTTTTTGCTTTATCAAATCAATCAAAAAATACGAAGATAAAACGCATCTAAGATCACGGGCCTGTGACGCTACACGAGTTATCAACGCATTATACCATCATATTTTTTTCATTCCGTGAAAAATGTAAAAAGGCATAATTTTTTGGCTAATCTATCTCACGAACTAATTAGATTCTTTTAGCCAACGTCCCCATAATTTTACAGCTTTAAATAAAGTTGAAACTTGCTATGATATAATACTGATACAGATTGCTGTACTATAATAACATTTAAAGTACGATTCGTGCATTCAGAACAACTGTTAATACTGCAATCAAATCAGTAAGATCAAATGATTCGAGATTTACTGACAGCAAAATTAATAAACCACAACAAGAAAACATTTTTGGCTATGTAATTTTCTATTCTAAGTTGTACTAATTTTTGATTTGGAAAGAAGTTTTACCGAAGGGCATCAAATCCATAGCAAATCTATTTTGCAACAATCATTAATTAATAAAAAATAATGCGACTTTTTGTCATTTTCAGGCTTGTTTACACGTACCACAACCACAACACGTGGGCGGGCGCTAGTATGTATGAAAATGCATAATTTAATTTACACGGACCACACTTGGCCGTCATTATCAAAGGGCGTGTGTGATACCGACACCATCGCAGTTATGTCGAATGCACCAGCGACACCGCGTACTAGCAGCCGGCTATATCACAAAAACATCCACACATTTTGTAGGTACTACAACACAACCACAAGAATCCGCAGCGACACTACTAACCACAACTTGACGACCTTTTTTCGCGACGGTGCGGTATGGTTGTGGTACGTGTGAAACAAGTTTAAAGGCCGCTGTACACATTGGGCCAAGGCAGTGGGCCAGCGTATTGGGCCAGCGTGTAAAGACCTACTTGGCGGTATGTTGGTAGTTGGCGGCAATATTGGCCGGCCAACCGAATGTTGTCGGTTTTTCGTACACCAATCAAAGGATCTTGGCGTGCTTCGCAAACAGTGTTCACTCGTTGGCAAACGTACACCAATGTGTAAACAGCGACATTTGGAATTCATTATTTTGGCCCAACATGCTGACCCACTGCCTTGGCCCAATGTGTACAGCGGCCTTAAGAATCATAGATTGCTCTGTTTATTTACCTGCCGGTCTAAAAACGCCACTTTAGCAGAATCGGAAAGCAAATCACGCTACCCGTCACTGCCAAATTTTCCCAATCAACCTTGAACCTAATTCGTTAGCGATAAAGATGAGAATAAATTTGACAGGTTGTTGTGTGATTAATATTATGATTCAACTAAAGTGGCCTTTTAAGCCCCCTGAGCCTCTTTAAGCAAGTGATATTCTATAAGCGATAGCGTGGCGAAGGCGATTGTCAAAACTTCAAAAATGTATGGACAAACGTGACCAATCCCTTATATTTTGGCATTTCGACAATCGAATTCGCTGATGGCTTTTTGCCTAGAGCCTCTGCAGTGCGATTCTGTTAATATCTCACTGTGTAAGCTTAGGTAAGGTGAACACGAAGTGAGCTGTCAATCCATATAAACAATGGAGTGACAGTCATGTCATGCTCACTGCACCTAAGTTTACACGGCCAGCCGTTGACAGAATGAACCGGCTGGTAGATTGCAGATATAACCCGATTCATTAAAGAAAGGAATCTAAAATGGCGGTGCTTATCATGTTTTCTCGCTTGCACACTAGTATCAGTCTTTTATTTTTAACAACATCTCTAGAAGGATCCTCCTTTTGTTTTATATTCTTTATATTATTCTATTTGTCAGGTGTTTAGAAACGGAACATTCATACTGAATAAATGACCTACTGTTTTCGATGAAAACAACAATAACGATCTTATATTAATAGATGGCTCCACGTGCCTTTCGATTTTTCAACTTTAACACGCGCGAAGCCGCTAGCAGAAGTTAGTTTGAAATAAATACGACCCGGACATGTTTTTATTAATTAATTTGAAAAAAATCTTCGACTTAAAATTGTAGGTATTTGTCAACTGTACTATCTGTCAACGCAAGTACAATACGCCATTTAAGATTCCTTTCTTTAATGCATCGGCTTATAGCGATTATCCCGACACTAGCAATGCCTTCGATAAAACTCTGACAGTTAACCCGTTTCAGTGATACTCAAAATTAATGCGTATACATAATATTTGCATTTTTAGGCATCTGTACCGTAGCGGACATTTGCGGTGAACCACTTTTCGACCTTATTATGGCGCAGACCCACCGCAGCGAATGCTGTGCACGGGCACGCATTTCAGCTGTGTGGATTCATTTGTGAGACAACTTGGGTCTATGTTTCCATTGCAGTACACACTACATACCCACAACTATGTAAAACTGTAGCGTGGCTTACCACAGCGCACCATACTGCGATACAATGTGAGTGTGTGCATGCACACCATGCATGAAGCTGACAGCGTTCAGCTATGTGAGCGCCATATTCGAGCAAGCCACGCATGTACCAATGGCGACAATCGATGCGAGCGTGTCCGTGGTTTGGTAGTGGTAACAATCACAAACATTTCCTTGCATAGCGAAGCATAACACACGTGCGTTGTCTCTCTTTGCGCCGCGATGTGTCTGCGCCTTTACCAGTAATAAATTTCTAAAGTGGTTCACCGCAAATGGCCGCGATTGTACATTTACGAGTTGTCGCTTGACATTAAGAGTAAAAATTTAGTTTACTATATTCAAATACATGAAATAACAACAATGTATAAAAACGGGTCCAGTAATTGGTACAATACAAAAAAAAAATCCTAGATTATCTATTTGTAGATATTTTATGACTTGAGCAATAGTTTTTATCTGGAGTTTTAAAAAAATAATGAGATCATATTTTTTTACTCAAATGCTTGTTAAGGTTGGGGGTTCATTTAGCAGCAGGCTTGAGTTGAGGAGGTTCATGTCGAGCAATTGGTGTAGTCATTAGAAGACCATGAATTATGTATTTCATTGACATTATTTTGCTTCAGACTCCACTCCTCTATTAGATCGTAAAGCACGTTTTTTTTGACGCCTCATATTGACCCGTAATTGGTCCGTTTGGCACGAAGCAAAAACGAAAGATATTAAAAGCCCAGGCCCTATACCATCCATGCTCACTGCTGTCGTATGCAGTTCTCTTCATTGAACCTGCTACTAAAATGAAGCCTACTACTTCATAATTACAATACTATCATTTACATACATTCATGTAGACTATTCTGCGAAGACGGTTCATGTCGTAAGCTCGCTCCATTTAGCCGATGCTGGAAATAATAAAAGATATACGTAAATTACAGAATAAATAACTAATTGTATTTAAGACAAATGTGTGTACAAATAGGCTTGAAATTATGTGAGCTTTAAATTATTTAGCTGATCTATTCTGTAAATATCAGTGTGAAAACTTAGGTGGAGTGAGCTTGAAGTAAATAAATACAAAAAATAACTAAAAAAATATATTTTTTAAAACAAATATTTAAAATACTAGCTGACCCACGCAACTTCGTCTGTGTCACATTTTCCATTAATGCTCGGCTCCTTTTAGTCTTAGCGTAACCTTTAGGCCTATAGCCTTCCTCGATAAATGGGCTATCTATTACTATCTAATACTGAAAGAATTTTTCTAATCGGACCAGCAGTTCCTGAGATTACCCCCTACACACAAACTTACAAACAAATGTTACCTCTTTATAATATTAGTAAAGATAAATTAGTGTGTAAGCTTAAATGAATAAAGAGTAAAACAAGTTTATGGCCACAAAATACCAATACATTTTAAATAGGTAGATTGGATTTTGGGAAAAGGCTGCACAAATAGTGACAAACCCTGCCCGCGAAACTAGGGGTACCCCTATGACTTAGGAGTCAGTGTTCTACTGTAACTTCGTGTACAAAAGAAACCTTTATTTTACGAATGTGTGTTAATACCTATGTTTTAACTATAAATATGAATTTGTAAGTTTGTATGTAAAAGGGGAAGGGGGGTTGACTGTGTGAGTGGGATGTGGTGTGGTGAGATGTAAGAGAGGGGGATTATAATGTGCTTAAATAATTTTAGAAAGAAGATCTTCTGTACGGGAATAGTTCTGAGTATACCTACAGCCAGTTTTGTAATTTGGTTTTGAGTTCATGTTTGTTTAAATTAATTATTTGGAAATGTTTGATCCTCCTGTAAATGAGTGAGCTTATTTCATAAAGCTGGCGGCTAGCGGGAGCTGTTTGTAGTAAACTGTCATTCCACCTTAATTCCATAATATAATAATAAATAATAATATCCTAATTTAATATAATAATAATAATATCCTTGGACATTTCACACAACGCCATATAGTCCCAAGCTAAGCAACCTAATGCTTGTGTTATGGTAACGAGATGACTGATAATCTACTTATATACATTTTTTTTTGTAAATACATACATATCATAGATAGAAAAACACCCACAAACCAGACTCGGAACAAATACTTGTAGGTCGTACAAATATTTGTTCCGTGCGGGAATCGAACCCGCGACATGCTGCGCAGCAGTCAATCGCTCAACCACTGCGCCAACCGTGTCGTCAAAACATGTATTGACACCTCACTTCATGTCCACTTCACCAAGCTTTCACGGTGAGATTGTTACAAAATAGTACCGCTGATTAACATGTGAACGAGCGTAGGGGGTCTCAATAACTTACTCATTTGGTATTTTTTTATGGGATACGCCCGTCTCCAAACTGCAACTGCTGAGAGCGAGAATCAACAGTTGGTACCACCAGACAAAAGATTCAACTTGTCTAGGTAGAATATGAAAAACAGACATAATTTCCAGTTTCCTCCATATCAAGCAGGATACAGATCAGAACTAGGCCAATAGGCGCTAAGGGTCATACAATTAGGTAAAGATCAATAGAAAAAAACCTAACACCAGTCTTGCCAAGAAGTACTATGTTACTAAAGTCAATGGGTTGTGGAGGTCAGTGGGTCTAAAAAGGGCCACTCTAGCTGAAGATTCATAATATAAGCCACACAACAATCTGTCAAATTTTATTTTCATCTTTATTGCTCACGCTTTAGGGTCAAGATTGGTTTGGAAAATTTCACAGTGACGGGTAGGTGTTTTTTGATTCTGCTAAAGTGGCTTTTTGAGGGCAGCCGCTCCTCGTAAAATACTGGTATTCAACTGAATCTGGTTTGACTGGGAGCCAACCCCAATATAGTTGGGAAAAGGCGAGGCAGGTGATGACTATACATATATATACATACTTACATTTTAGCAGACTTCTTGCTCAATTTCTGATACAGAGAGCCTTTAGCGGTTCCGGAGGGTCCCTTAGCGAGGCCGCTGGGGCCGCGGGCGTTGGGGACTGGCTTGTCACGCAGCTGAGGACCGTCAGCCGTGACAGGTTGGGCGCTGCGGAGCTCTGGGTCGGGCCCCTTCCAGGGCGTGTAGTCGGGCCTGGTAATCATAAATATTTATTAAAAAAATCCGTTACTAACTGATTGAGTGACTGGCAAACAATGAACAGCCGAAAAAACAGTTCGTAGAAAGCTGAAATTTTTTCAAAAAGCTTCCCTACACTCCGTAGGGGAGCATTAATAGAGGATAGGCTAGTTTCCATCATCCACAAATTGCAAAACTATTTAGTTCGTCAGTTAGAGTTTTGAAAAATAATGGACACGTATTTTTTGTATTTTGTAAATCAATGAATATTGACAAAGATAAAACGCATCAAAACTCGGGAGTGGGGGCTCGTGACGTCACTACCCGCTAAAAATTATACCACTGCGTGACATTTTGAGAATTTTAAAAGTGTCGTAACTTCGTCAATTTTGGTTCCCGTAACAAAAGAAAAAATACGGGTCAAATATTTTTTGATAATCTAACTGACGGACTAATTAGATTTTTTCAGTAAACAAGCCTATTACCCGAAAATCCCACGGGAACGGAAAAAACGGGATTTGCGTATACGAAGTCGCGGGCAAAAAGGATCGTCTGTGTTCGTAACAACAGTCATAAAGATGACAAGAGACATCACCAACAGTGTCATGCCTACAGGCTATAGCGCGTAGATTGCTGCTGGGGCTGCCCCTGTTTAGCAAGGAGGCCTTACCCCGTACAGCATTGACGCAGTCGGTACGTTTGAATCAATGAAATCAATGAACAGTGAAAACATATGGAAGTCTACGCCTACTAATAGTCTTGACTTGGTCAGCATGTACATTGACAGTTTTTAGGTTTTGTAATTAGTTTATTCCTGTGAATACATTTAGGAGCTTGGCTTTTCCCGTACAGTCTGTTGACGAACCATTACGTGTTACTGTGAAAGCTCATGGACACCAGCGCCGTAGAGTTACGAAAAGATAATTTCGAAATACAATACATATTGTAAACGAAATGTGATACTGTGTTTGCAGCAGCTTGCGACCATTGATGCCACATTTAGATGCTAATAAATATTCATCTTGGCAATGCTGCCGTCATAAGAAAAAAGGACATAATATCTACACAATACACAAACGTAGGAATTGATTTCCGACACGAACAAAATAACTTAAGAGTGTGTATTCCGTCCACTAGCGCCGCCAATCGTTTTTTATTAATTGTGGTAAATTTAAGACACGTAGATAAAAAACCGCTCTGTAGTGACCTAAAGAAATGTATCTATTATTTTTTGACAGTTATTTTCAATACATAACTCATGGCTAAATAGCCAAAACGGCAATTATTGCTAAAAGTGGCCACTTTTAGCAAAAATATCGACTTTGGCAACTATTTATGTTCTAAAGTACAAAACATAACTCTCAAAACATAATAAATACATTTCTTCAGTGTACTACAGAGCGGTTTTTTATCTACGTGTCTTAAATTTACCACAAATAATAAAAAACGATTGGCGGCGCTAGTGGACGGAATACACGCTCTTAAGGTCAGAAATCGCTTACTTCGTTTTGTGTCGATACGTCTGTTTTCTTATGAAGCAGAACAGTTGTTGACAGAAGTGGACTGAACAGCCGAACTATAAAGTCAAAATTATGTGTAAACATTTTGTCGTTGCTTTACCTCTCGCAATAATGGTTTAGACTTGAGTATGCAAAAAACGGATTTTTTAAATTTTTTTGAACTTATTCTATTTATATAAACAATGAATGATACAACATAAAAATCTCATTTCAATACATACAGCAACAAACTGTCCTTATGTCCTTGTCGCAGTGACGAGTTCGGTCCGTTCGTTGGCGAACTATACTGGGACTTGAACTTCGGCTCCGTGCGACTACTGCTCTTCAATATTGGTCTGCAACATTCGCGGTCCAATGTTTAAACCAATATTTGTAACAAACCAACCAACCTAAGAGATGACACGACATGCAATACTCCTAAAGACTATTTATTTTTATAATTCTAAGGAAATCTTGAAACTAATGTGCTTCTGAAGTAATCGGTGATAAAGAGTGACTCTGAGGAAGCTAAATAATAATAAAATGATCATGAATGTGATGGCTACTTACTAGCGAGGTCTAGGAATGACGATCTAAATCTATTCGCTAACAATTTTATTATTAGAAAATCATTTCTTCTATTTTGTGATCATTTTGCATTTTTAATCGAAATCGTGAAAGAAATAAAAAGTAAGTTTACTATTCTTTCCATGGTAAATCTATTTCATGAATTCGTCTATGACGTCTTTCATGTTAAAAATATACAATGATCTGTATCAATCTATACTTTCGAACTGCTAAGGAATTATTTAAATTAATTTATTATTTTATTTTATATAAAAAACATAAATTCTACAAAGAATTACAAATCACAATACAACACACATTTCTAAAGATACTCCTATCACTCTATTAACAAAATCTAACTTCACTTTGTCTTAATACAAATAAATAAAAAACTAAACTAAACATGTTGCTAATTCATTTAATTTCACCGCTTTCAATCTGCGAAGAAAACTTCTAAAGCTATTAATTTCTAACCAAATCTTTACTACTTTTAAATTTTATTATATTAATCGAACACTAAGAAAAAATCAACAGCATGCCTGTTATTTTAAAAGTCGATCAAACTGCACTTTTAACTGCTTAAGGTATATATTACATAATTATTTAACTGAAAAACTTTTCTATTTGCTTTTAAAAGTTGCTTCACTGCTACAAAATAAGCCTTAACACCAGAAAACTCATCATAAGCCTTTGAATAATTTAAACACACCATGCTGAACAAAAATCTCTTTTAAAACACGCATTTCACACAGCTAACTAAACTTAACAGTCACAAAAGACATTCACGAAACATTCGCAATATATTTAATTTATTTTTGACACACATTTGAATTTGTACGATCACAATATGGTGCTCTGCAAGGGTCGATGCTGGGTCCTATTTGATTTTAATATTGAAATCACCACAAATATTGCAATCAGTGATACTATTAGTTACTACGACACCAATTTAATAAGAAGTTCGCTTTCATATTATTGTATCAATCTCAATCAGTGGGTTAAGATCACTTCAGATTACTCGCGATAACAAGCTTTACATGCTGCGTACTAGTACATAGTAATGTTCAAAATTGTATGAATAAGGCGCTGTTCCGCGAATACTACTAACTACCTGAATACCTGGAATGCTTATTTATTTTGAATTATCGTGTGTAAAAAAAACTGCGCGTTCTATATGTTAAGTTTTAAACGCTAAGCGTCCCCGAACAGTTTGGTCCTTCGAGCCGGAAACCTGAAGATGGTTGGAACACAAAGTAAAGACGGAGAATTAGTCATACGTCGCCAACATACAATCTTAATACTTGTTGAGATTTATGGGAATGAAACAACTATAATGTAGAGTTGGCAACTCTCAATGGTAACCGTGAGAGGCTTCAAGGCGGAATAACTCTGTTAGAACTTGCAAAAGAGAGCTGTTAGTTGTTTGCTTTTAAACCAGCCTGATCTAGAAGCTTAGAAGAGAATGCTCGATTCACACATTTACGTCACCATGGAGAATTAAAAATACTGAAACAAGTCACTAACAGCCCAAGAGATTTTCTGGTTCCAAGTCTGTGGAAAATTGTTTCAGTGACACCTGTGAGAATGGTGCAGAGGTGGGCAATGCAAAATATACCTTATGTGGGTTGTTGTTCTTTCTTATCGGCAATAGACCTCAAAATCTAAATTAATATCACAAAACGCTTATTTTTTAGGTATATCAAATTATTTTTTACAAATAAATGTTATAGGAACAGACACCAGCGCACCAAGCTACAACAATGTGTCAAATTTCTTTAATAGATTTTCAACTTTTAAGCCAGCATCAGGTTCGAGGTTGTATGAGAAAAATTTACAATTACAGGTACCCCGATGAGCTGGTGCCACAGTTGAAATATCTTTAAAATGGATTATTTTCTTTACTATTATTCTAAAATAATGGAAGAAATACGCCACTGTTACACTTTTTCGTTTTGACTACTTGTCGGTTGAGTTGACAAGGAGAACGACCCATACCGGGAATATTTTTTTTTGTATTGCACAAGTGGCGAGAATATTTTATCTCGTTGGTTTAGTACTGGTTTTTCTATTTTTTTAATTCACGAAAACTTTAATCAATGGTTGCAATATTTGTGAATATGTGAGTACTATGTTCCTAATTAAAAAAATAATTATCTTACCTCTACTGGTATTTCTAAATTTTAATTAGTAATCTTTAGTTGTTGTTAGTATAATTTACGTGCATCGTCCTCAAATAGGTATAATAAAATGTATACCAAACATTGTAAACTTTTAGTTTTAAAACTGTCACATGGAGGTTTCTTGTCCGTTCTCCGCTAGAAGTATCTTCCTTTGCGAATGGACAGTGGAGTACTGTACTTTTATATAATCTATTCATTAAGATTATTGGTAAAATAAATAATGCATTAGAATTATGAAACACCCTGTCAATAATGTTTACGAATAAAAACAATGTCACCATTTCATTTAGCGCCGTCCTTGGAACACTAACTTGGACCGCACTCGCTCCTGGATGTTTCGAACTACATACGTCATACGTTGTGATAATGACATCACAATTTTAATTTTTGTAATAAATCAAGTGGTCCATAAGTATTTTTTTTTATTTTTTATGAATGTGTCGTATTCATTGGATAGACAAAGTACGTTATGATAATGACATCACAATTTTAATTTTTGTAATAAATCAAGTGGTCCATAAGTATTTTTTTTATTTTTTATGAATGTGTCGTATTCATTGGATAGACAAATTACGTTATGATAATGACATCACAATTTTAATTTTTGTAATAAATCAAGTGGTCCATAAGTATTTTTTTTTATTTTTTATGAATGTGTCGTATTCATTGGATAGACAAAGTGGGCTCCTCTGAAAGACGTACAACTGTACATTTTGGCGTTCAAAAGTATCTTTGAATGGTATAATTGAAATCGTATTGACATTGATTTTGACAAACAAGACCCAGCATCTAGTAAAGCGTTCTGCACGTACTTCAAGTGCTCGGTCCACGTCTTGATGCGGCGCGAGGCGGGGGCCGCGGGCGCCGGGGTCGGCTGGAGCGCTGTCTCCACACTGGCGCACGCGCGGACAATGAGTCGCGATCACAGCGGAATCGATGAGCATATTTTGTTAACTTTGTAATTGTCTGTCTCTAGTCTTAATGTGGGAAAACTCTACTATTGGCGAAAATTTCGGTAGGAATGGTTGACTGATTTTTTTTTGGTACATTTACTGGTCCAAATGTGGGAGGAAAAGGTGGGAAAACCCTACGTTTGGTCGAGTATTTCGTGTCGAAATTTTAGTTAAGTGTTTTTTTTTGTTTCTTTTATACATACGTTTGTGAACCAACTGGCTTGTGGAGGTGGGATAGGCAGACGCAATAGAATTGGGAATAGGCTAGGTAAATGATGACAAAGTTTGTGCACCCTCCAGTCTAATATGAGAGGGAAAAGTGAGGATACAATACATGACTAGTTGATTATAGCGATTGCATTTTATGTTGTTTTTTTTTTCGCTTTTTGTATATTAAAGGGAAACTGAGACGAAGACTGACTTTTTTTCTCTTATGATATAGGTGACCAATTCAAAAGGTTTTGTTTAATTCAACATTAAGGGTCCGTCCGTCTTATAACGACAGGCCGTGTCGACGGCGCGATTGTGTTCCACGGGCGCCTCAAAGAGAGTCAGCACACAGAGGGGCCCGAAAGGGCCTACGCCTGCCGGAGTTGTGGGACTATTCGAAAGAGATACCGCGGCTCCGGAACACAAAGGACAATGAAGGAACATGGATGGGTTTTAGTCAGTAAAAGTCTGACACTCTCTCCCGCTCCGTCCAAAGCGGGAGAAGTCATTTGATGATTTCCAATCCCTAAAAAAAGGGTCAGGCATCACAGCGGAGCGGAGAAATTTTAACCAATGGAATTGCATAAAATCCCCGCACCGGGTGAGTCACTCCCATTTTGACTGACATGATTGGTTAAAATTTCTCCGTTTCTCCGCTCCGTTGCCTCGCTCCGCGCAAATGAACAGGCACCCTTAAAGGGTTGAAAAGGAGATAACATTCTATGTACTCGATCTGTGCAGTCGCGACTGAAGTGCTAGTACTCAAATATATGGAAATGTAATGGAGGGACCGGTGGAATGCGATGGGGGAATTGCCACAATTGGAAAAATAGACCAAGTAGGTATCTAGACAAGCTAGGCAAATTTGGCCAAAAATGGTAGGAGGCAGCGCGGTACCGCTAAAGGCGGAGAGGAAGAGAGCTTTTGCTCAGAAACGGACAGTATTTTTTATAAGCACACGTTTGACCACTATCTCACCTGACGGTAAGCGATGATGTGGTCGAAGATGGAGCGCGCTTGCCTAAAAGTAACCTATTTACTGTTGACTTGAAAGACTCCTAGGTTGTAGCTGTCAGGAATCACAGACTCTAGCAGGGTATTCCAGTCCTTAGGAAATAGGGTAGCAAAGTGACTTTTTTTGGGCAAGACATTGGAAGAACCTGAACGAACTAGATTTCCCCAAAACTGGAAGAATAAAGTGCGGACTTGATAAAGGAATGGAAAGACGCCTTTGCTCAAGACTGAAACAGAGTTGTCTAACTTAAAGACATTTTACACTTCCTCCGCTTCATTTGACAAACCTCGCTCAGCGCAGCGATTCTATTGGTTCTTAACAAACATTTCCCTTGCTACGCATTCTCCGGTACTTTCCGGTAGAAACGCAGTCTTAAAGGAGTACAAAAATAAGATTGATAGCGGGGGAATAAATTGCCAAACTATAATATTAACACTAAAGGAATTATAGTATTCCACTTCTAATACATTTAAATTAGGTAATAAATATTTTGTATACTCATCAACTCCGCCATATTAAAAATAACTTTCTCATGTATGTTACGTGTTGCGAAAATATCATCGAATGAATGATGTATGTTATAAATAAATGAAAAATTTAACAATACATTGGACAGTGCTGTACGATTTGATGTGATGTTCATGTATTTGCTTGTAATAATGATAAATTAATCATTGTTATGAAAGTGAATTAGATTTTAGACTTTTATATGTATTTATTTTAGCTTTACTTTCATCCAAGTTACCGACTGAAACTTAGGGTGCAGTTATATGCAATTTTAGTTTTAAACATTGGTATTGGTATATTATCTTGATTTGTATAACCAAGAGATTTATTATTGAGATATTTAAGCAACACCGTAGTGTGAGAAGCTAAGAAGCATTAGGATTAAGGGGGGATTCAGAAAGTGGCCACAGATTTCATACTATACATGTGTCGTGTAAAGAAAAAAGTGATCTAAGTGATTCCCGTTTTTTCTCTATTGATCGTGGCTGGTCGCTTTATTGCAACTCAAAGAATAAACGCTCACGAGAGTTTTAGTGCAGCTTAAAACTGAAAAATCTAATTCAGATATTGTATGTGTGAACATTTTGTATGGAAAACAAATGTTTAGTAGTAACCCCTTCTTTCTTAACACGACTGAGAAATGCTCGACTCCCTACCAACCCTCAACTAGCATACACAATAGAATATATCACTGAAAATATAATCAGATAGAATTTTAAAAAATATCGGAAGGTATTCTTTCGTTTGTCTCGTAAACAAAAAATGAAGTCGAGTTTTAATAGTGACGTAACGTCACCAGCCGCTCTCGAACTTTGTTGCACTTTATCTTTTGAAATGGCAAAAAATAAGTCTCCAATTTTTGTTGAAACTCTATCGATTTTTATGATTATTTCCGTGTTGCTTGCTAAGCTGGGTAGGCAGTCAAGTACGTGAGGAATCTGTGATCAAAGTGTTAGGACTGTGGGCACACAGTAATTACTGTAACATCGGAAATGACCGTATGAAGTACAAGAGTACAGTAGTTAAAAAAAAACATGTGTGAGAAATTTGAGGTAGAATTTGAAACTAGATATTTACTTCCCCGTGCTTTAGAGGGGAGTAAATAAAAAGTTTATTAACAATATTAGCTCAAATTTTAAAGCAGCGATTATTCAATGACATTGCTATTCAATGAACTGATTTTCCAAGAACCCAGATGCCTTTTAAAGGATTTAAAACCGTTTGACAAAACAATTACTTGTAATAAGTCCGTCAAAACCACAATTTTTAACGCTCAGATAAAATTTATCAATCTAGGCCGAGTAATTGAAAGCAAAGTTCTTGGGTTTCCTTATAGATTGTTGCAACAATAAAATAATCACTGCTTTAACTTGGAATATCTGAACCTAGAAGCAAGTTACGATAGTAAGATTATAGTAAAAAATACACCCAATACTGAGGAAACCGCTATGTCTTTGAACCAAAAATTCGAAGGCAATGGCCGTACATATTCCCTATAATGCTCACGTTGAGAGGGAATGGGCTGTAATCTTCTCTACCATCTAGCGTTGCAAATTCGAAACTTTTAGGTTACAAATACTTGACGTTGACGTCGGTCCTAAACGCCCTATAGGCTGTTTAATTATGCTTTTGCGCCTGAATCTGTTATTAATGATGCACCTGGCTTTAAATGTATAGTAGAAGGAATGTGCACGCCGAAAACCAGGCCATCTAGGGATACAACCTCGAAACTTTTACGTTACAAATACGAGTTATTGACACTTGAGCTGCCACCTCTATAATATGTTCTTGAATGCTCCCATTAGGGGAACGTGACGGACTCGTCAGTGCTACTAACTGGTGCAATTTCGAAACTTTTACGTTAAGTATAAATAGGCATTAACACTTCTTGCACACTCCAATAAAAAAATCCCATCCAAATTCAATACTTTCCAATATATCCGTGTCTTATTAAGATAAAATAGACAATTTCACGCGATATTTTACAATCTTACGGCTTTTGCCAGTTTCCGGTGACATATACATTGTACGATTGTTTTCCTGAACAAATCAAAATAAAATAAATACTGTTCTTAATCTTACTATCTTAACTTGCTTCGTGCCAGACCCCTGGTACCTCCTATGTGCTAAGTCCTAACATCGAACAGCCCATGCAACTTACCCCTTCTTCGGCTCCGCGGTGCTAGGCCGCTGGCTCTCTTTGACCACTACCTTCACGACCTTCGGAGTGGCTTCCTCCTTCAGCACTCCTATCAGCATCTTCTCCGCCCGGTCCTCGTTGTAGTCAACGCTTTCTAGAGCGAGCGCTATCACCCGTTCTGCTATGCCGCTGTATTTCTTCTGGAGTTTTTCCTTCACTGTAATTGACGGAATTCAGTGTGAAGTATTAGTTCGAATTGGAAAATTATTTTAATTTCGGATAGCCGGCATTATAGCTTACAATCTTCACGCTACGACCAAAAGGTGCGGAACATTAATAAAAAATGTGATGCAGACGAAGTTGCGCGGATCAGCTAGTATGCAAAATAGTTTTGGTAGATTTTAGTGTTGAGGAAACCTCAGCGTCTCTGGCCTCTGGCCAGGTCTTTTTCGCTAAAGCATTAGGTACAAGGTTGATTGGGGAAATTTGACAGTTTCCGGTAGCTTGATGTGCTGGCTGATTCTACTAAAGTGACCCTTTTAGACCCGCAAATGAGGTAGCGGTCAATTATGAGCCTATCAACAAAACCTAGGGCAGAAGCAAATAGCTATCCAGGAAAAAGACGATCGCATTCGATAATTCGAATACTGGCCGCATTCGTACGTATATTTCCTGATTAGGTTTTCTGATAAGCAATATTCAATTCGGAATTCCGTGAGCTTAACTAGTGCAGACGTCCTATCCGTACTTCTGACCCAATTCAGAAAATAAATAGAACTTGTGCGCCTAGTTGGACATTTTGTAATTCAAGTATCCCAATTTGTATTCCTTTTCAGAAAACACAGGAATCGTCACAATGATCGCTGCCCCCAACACAAAAATCATGTCAAGGGAGCGTGCAGGAAATATAGGATGCACCACAAAATGTGTAAGCTTACGTAGTTTCGAATTAGCGCCTTTAGATAGCATTCTCTACGCCTGGCACATAGAGTATATAACCACTAGAGAGCGTATAGGCCGATTTCTTCTAAGTACGCGGCTCACTACAGCGGGCCGGGGGACGAGGAACAACGCGCGGCTGCAATTGGTCCGTTCAAGGTCAAGTTGCAAAGGTAGCCTATGGTTAGTGGTGGCACTACTTGATTAAAGGAAAATAGTCGATATCGATAAAATGGACTTTAACATTATAAAAATACTCAATCCAAACAAACAGCGCTATAATATCTTGTTTAAACAAAGTTTCCCTATTAACCTTATCTTTCCACTTTTGTTTTAATTCTGAAATCTTCGAAAATCTAAAATGAAAACATGAATGTCAAACACACAGATGAAAAATCTGAGACCCTCCTCCTATTTTTAATGTCGTTTAAAAGTAGTTACGTGTTTAATGTAAGTATGTGAATTGATTAAAAACTGTATTAGTTGTAATTTTATGATCATCGATAAATCGACTTCAATCATTAAACGTAACAGCACAGATTTTTACGATAAAAATACAAAGGGGAAGAAAGGGATAAAAATATAAGTATTTCCTAATGAAAGAAAGAGACTTTTCCAAAAGACATCAACGCGCGCTTCTCACAGTGTGCTCGTTCACCTAACCACCATTTTATATAGACCCCTGCAGTGGCTCATCATCTGATTCAAATCAAAAATATTTTGCGTAGTCTTTACTCTTCGATGAAAAGTTATGCCATCATTTTTGTAACAAAAGGTCTTGGAATGTTTCCCACACAAATTCACCGGGTATGAAGGCATTTTTATGCGTTATAAATTGCATAAAAATTAAAACGATTTGTAAAAACTTAGCATGCCCACAGGTCTAACAATTGGTCACAACTAAAATGGTTACTAGTGCCGCTGACTAACATCTGAGCAAAAACACTAATAGTTTTCGTGCGTCGGGGCACTGTATGCGCAGTCAAGTGGTTTAATAGTCTTTGGCCTGGCACATGCCCCTAAGACTGCCTGTCCACTGACGCGGGGCGAAACAGCGGAACGGAGACATTTTAACCAATGGAATTGTATAAAATGTCAGTGACTCACGTGGTGCGGAGATTTTATGCCATTCCATTAAATAATAAATAATAATAAATAAATAATACCCTTGGACATTTCACACAACGCCATATAGTCCCAAGCTAAGCAACCTAATGCTTGTGTTATGGTAACGAGATAGCTGATAAACTACTTATATACATTTTTTTTTGTAAATACATACATATTATAGATAGAAACACACCCAGACTCGGAACAAATACATGTAGGTCGTATAAATATTTGTTACGTGCGGCAATCGAACCCGCGACATGCTGCGCAGCAGTCAATCGCTCAACCACTGCGCCAACCGTGTCGTCATTGGTTAAAATTCCTAGAAATAAAATAACAATAAAACCGTGGATTACTCCAGGCCTCCTGAGGTGCATCAGAACAAGAGACAGAATGCACTACAAACTAAAACACAATCCTAATAATGGCATCTTAAAAATATCCTACAAAAGATATAGAAACTTTTGTAATGACATAATAAAAAAAATGCAAGAGGCAATATGACAGGAATATGCTTGAGTCGGCTGGGAGTGATAATAAAAAGCTTTGGTCAGCTATTAAAACTATTACCTATCTAAAAAAATCAAATGCACCACCGGTGGAACTTTTGCATATTAAAACATCACCCCAAGATTCAGTTAACGCAGTAAACTCGTATTTTGCAAATGTGGGTATAGATTTGAAAAGAAAAATTCCAACTGGTCTTTCGCCACTCCCAACGCACACGAAAAATTTCAAATCCTCGTGTAACTCTTTCGTGCTTTTGGAGATATCTGAAGAAGAAGTGGAGGGAGTCATCAGCAACCTGCGCTCAGATTGTGGAGCAGGCTGGGACAATATTACGGCAGCGGTTCTTAAGAACTTAAAAAACTATATAACTCCTCCCCTCACTTATATCCTGAATCGATGTTTAACAGATGGCATTTTTCCAGAATCCCTTAAAAAAACAACGGTTATCCCTATTTTTAAGAGTGGCAGCAAGGAAGAAGTTGCAAACTATCGGCCAATTTCGTTGCTCACCACCATTTCAAAGGTATTTGAAAGAATTATTAACAACCAATTTGTGAAATTCTTAGAAGATAAAAACATCATTTCACCTATCCAATATGGTTTTAGAAAAGGAAAATCCACTACTGACTGTCTGCAGCGATTCACTGAAGTTATTGTAAATAAATTAGATAAAAGAAAAAAATGCCTGACAATCTTTCTAGACCTTCAGAAAGCTTTTGATACTGTGTGCCCACGTATCTTAATATCCAAACTAGAAGACATGGGAATAAGGGGCACTCAATTAAAATTATTTCAGAACTATTTACAAAACCGATATCAGTCAGTTCGGATAGGCAGTACACTGAGTGAAGAAAAACCGATAAATATTGGAATTCCACAAGGCAGTATCTTAGCAGCCCCCCTCTTCCTTTGCTATATTAATGATCTTTGCCAGCTAAACATTAGAAACTGTCATATAATGTCTTATGCCGACGACACTACCTTAACCTTTTATGGTAACTCATGGGACGAAACTTTTGAGGCGGCCCAAGAAGGGTTCAATATAGTGACACATTGGCTTGCTCTCAATAAATTGACCTTAAATGCCACCAAAACTAAATATATTGAGTTTTCAATTCATAATGTAGCATCACAAAATAATAATTTCAACATTTATGCACACACATGTAGTTTTGTTAACACAAACTGTACCAGGTGTCCAATGATAGCAAAAACGGATTCAACAAAATACTTAGGCATAATAATCGATAAAAACTTATCTTTCAAACAGCACATCTCACATTTGGTACAGAAAACTAGAAAACTTATTCATATATTTAAAAATATTAGGCATGTAGCGAGTTGGAAACTGGTTAAAACTGTGTACGAAGCACTTTGCCAATCAATCCTGTCGTATGGTATTTCCATCTGGGGCGGCTCGTATAAAACGAATATCCTAAACGTCGAAAGAGCGCAGCGACTTCTCCTAAAAGTTGCTCTCTTCAAACCACGGTTATACACTACAACTAGCCTATATAAAGACGCAAATGTATTGACGATCAGGCAGCTGTATGTGCTAATAACTGTTATAAAAAAGCATTCCTCCATAGACACTTCTACTGCAAAACACAAAGTTAATAATAGACGTTTTTATGAGGTCTGTGAAACAACTACGGCAAAAACATCTTTTGCTAGGAATTTCTATAAATTCAGAGCAAGTAGATTATATAATAAAATTAACAAAGTGCTGGAAATTGTTAATCTGTCTAGGATAGAGTGTAAAAAGAAGGTTACCCAGTGGCTTCAAGGACTGGATTATGAAGAAACGGAAAAATTGCTTAATATCATAGCCTAGTCTAGCGTTTTCCCTAAAGCCATACCGCCACCACATTCCGCCCACTTTCGTATACACATCCAGCATTATACGTACAGACACAATACACCATCATACTCTCTTTTAAATACACATACACACACAACACAATAACTCACTCACAACACAATACCACACACACAACACAATACCATACACAACACCTTCCACCTCACACTCACACTTCACACACATAAAAACACTCAGGCAATTTTATTTTGTTATATTTTTTATTTTTTTTATCGTTGTCCTTTCGTGATATTATTTTCTTACAATAGAACATGCTAAATTTGTTATGTTAAACCCAATCTTGGAGAGGGGGGCCAGGAGTCCATAGCACAGGGTATCCTAGTTTGGATTCCTGACTCCCACAAACCTTTGTACCATGAATGTATTTTGTAATCCTAAATATTGTAAGATGTACTTTGTGGGAGAAAATAATAAATCTTATCTTAAATCTTATCTTAATTGGTTAAAATTTCTCTGTTTCTCCGCTCCACTACCTCGTGCCGCGCCAATGGACAGGCAGCGTAATGGGAGCGTGTGTTTTTATTGCAAAAGTTGCGAGTTTCCAGCACTAGATGGCACAGTCTATACGAGCACGTTCCCTATAGAGTCGATACTAACGCTCATTCTTCTCCGCCGCAGTCTTCATGATGGTGACGACCTTCTTCTGCGGCAGCGGCGTAGCTTCCTTCTCTTTATCCTTCTTCTTCGCGACGGTCTCCTTTTTGGTGAACCCCATGCCTATGAGCTCTTCGCTGGCTTTCTGCACGTTATTCTCTTTGTTCGCCAACACGTCTAGGATCAACGTCTCTTCCGCCTTTGGGAAGATGCTTTTGAGGTATCTGTAATTTTAAGTAGATTTATTTAGCTGGGTATAAAGCTGAACTAGTATTTTATGTGGAGTAGACCTACTAGACCTCCGCGTAATGACTACCAAAGATCTAAAAATGACGGCCAGGACCAACGGCTTAACGTGCTCTCCGTTTCGAGGCACGGAGGAAACTCGGTATGTTACCCATCCCAGACCCATCCACTGACCAACCTAGGCAAGCGTTGCTTAACCTTGAAGATCGACCTGTAGAACCCGACCCCAATATAGTTGGGAAAAGGCAAGGCAGAAAGTAAAGTATCTACTTTACTTTTTGCGTAGCCTTTTCCCTTGCTTGAATTTTGATGATGATTTTAGCTGCCTAAGTATATTTTATTTTATTAGAGACTAGCTGACCCGTGCAACGTCGTCTGCGTTACATTTTTCATTACTGCTCCGCTCCTATTGGTCTTAGCGTGATGATATATAGCCTATAGCCTTCCTCGATAAATGGGCTATCTAAAACTGAAAGAATTTTTCGAATCGGACCAGTAGTTCCCGAGATTAGCGCGTTCAACCAAACAAACAAACATACAAACAAACAAACTCTTCTGCTTTATAATATTAGTATAGATGGGTTTGCTCTGTACTCTAGTTTAGGTCAGAGATGACAGTCGAGGATGGACCGGGCTAACCCAGAAGAAACCTGTATGATGATACTACGCTAGTATTTAAAATATTTTTTTTTTTATTTTATCATGTGCTTATGACTTGTGAATGTAAATGAAGTAAATCAAGTATGTAATTATCCTAGAAGGTGGCGACTATTTTTTGCTTACTCCCATGGCAAAGGAGAATGAGTTCAAGTTTGAATGATTGTATTTCTATCTTGGCTGAAAAAAAATATGGGTTAATCTTAAAATAAAGCTTTAGTCCCTTTTCATACGCGGTGCGAGATACCCGGCGGCGAAGTGTATACGTGTGAACCGGATGATGAAGCAGGTCTGTCGATGACTTTGGATTCCGATGTTCTCTTTGTTGTGTCTTATCGGTTGTACAATAGGGAATATGCATGAAAAAAATATATTTATTATCTACACATTCTATCTAAAAATATACAAAGATATAATACTAATAGTGAAAATAGAATCAAAATTGCTCGAAAAATAAAGGAGATGTAACTATTTTAAACAAATATATCTGTCTGATAGTTGTAAAGGCGTCATGGAATTTGACCTCAAAGTTCATATCGGACTTCTCTTTCTAATTGTAATCTTTGAAGCTTTATAACTTCATCGTTGATGAAGGTATTAAAATAATAATTTCATGATTGTTTTCTACAGCTAATAAGTATTTCGTTTTACAAATAAAAAAATAGCATGCATATTCCCTATTAAGTATATCTTCTATAATATAAAAATGAATCGCTGAATATGTTGCTAAGCGCAAATCTCGAGAACAGCTGCACCGATTTCGCAATTATTATTTTTTTGTTGTATTTGTTACAAGAGGTTTTTATGTAAAAAAATAAGAAAGTTGCCAGTTGACGGGAGCGAAGCCGCGGGAGACAGCTAGTAATAAATAAATAACCTTTTCCATTAGTTCCGACTGTCAAGTGTAGATCTTAGACTGTTGTTACGGGCGATGGGGAGATGCCTTTGAGAATCTTCCACCAGACTTGCCAACGGGTATTGTGTTACCCAGTTAGCTATATACTGATCGTGCTGTTGAAATAAACTGTAACTTGGAGTGCCAAGTTAAATACTTGATAGTTGGTAAAGGCCTAGACATATTGACCTCATCTGAGCAATACTGAACGTCATACGTATAAAGTAAGCTAATGAAATCGAAAAACGGTAATTTAGCTCTAAAAAAAACTAAAGCCTTCAATTCCGTCGTACCTAATCCGGGTAAGAAATGGCCGTTCATTTTTTAACGTTTAAAGTAATTCAACTGTATAGTAGCCGGCACGAGTCGTGAGCACAGATGAATGCAGCAGGTTGATCTCGCCAATGTATGGTGGGCGAACGAAACTTGCAAGCCCAATAGTCGATGAACCAATAACGTGAAGCGTCAGAGCTATTGCCGTCAAACCGACCAATGCAGAGTGTGCTCACAACTCGTACCGGTTATTATAGCTGACCTGTCTTGAACACCAGCATCACCAACTTTTGTATATGCTTCATCAGAAGAATCTTTGTCCGCATTTCCACTAACACATGACTGCAATGTCTTTAATATGTCGGGGTCGCGATCGATACGAAAAAGTTGCCTAAACGACAGTTTTCTTCCTATCAATTCCAACATTATTTTTCTTTGCACTATTAAGAGAAGAATATTTAAAATATTTGGTATTTAAATTGAAATGATATTTCAATTTTTATTGACGTTATTGACGTCCGCGATAGGCCAAGTATCTGAGCAATGTAACGGTGATAATCTCAATAATACAAGATTACGTTGATAAAGTCTTGTGATGACTCAAAGACAAGGATATCAGCCGATATGCTACGGAAGTCCCCTTGTTCTTTTTATCCGTACTAATATTAAACATGCGGATGTTGTCGCTTTTATCGGACTATTTTAAACTATCAAAGTTGGTTGGATTTGGAATTTAAAAAACCAGCCAAGTGCCAGCCGAACTCTAACACGAATGGTTCTGTACCACAAAACGAAAAAAAAAGCTCTTTATTTGTATGTAATTAACCTAAAGGACGCACTTTTAAATTTAAGGTTATTATCACTTCATATTATAGAGCAGTCTTCCGCCGCTTCTGTCTGTCTGTTCGCGATAAACTCAAACACTGCACCGATTTTCATGCTGTTTTCACCAATGGATAGAGTGGTTCTCGAGGAAAGTTTAGTAGATAATTTGTATAGCGGGCGAAGCCGCGGGCATCAGCTAGTTTTTTAAAATTTTTGTTTGTGTATAGCGGCAATAGAGATACAGTCTGAAAATGTCAACTGTCTACCTGTTATGGTTCTTGAGATACAGCCCGCGTGCCAGACCGACGGACAGCGGTCGCTTAGTAATGGGTTTCGTTGGTTACCCTTACAGAACCCTAAAAAATAATTGAACTAATAGCGCGTAATTTATGCGATATCTCAGCGTAATCAGTATACGTAATTGATACTGCGTGCCGTACGAGATGCACGGTATACATGTTGATACAAAAAAAAAACCGGCCAAGTGCGAGTCGGACTCGCGCACCGAGGGTTCCGTACAAAGCAGTAGGTATTATATTATAAGCAAAAGTTGCGATTTACGATTTACACGTATTAAAAAAAAACTACTGACTAGATCTCGTCCAAACCAATTTTCGTTGGTAGTTTACATGGTAATATACATCATATATTTTTTTAGTTTTATCATTCTCTTATTTTAGAAGTTAAGGGGGGCGGGACACATTTTTCCACTTTGGCAGTGTCTCTCGCGCAAACTGTTGAGTTTAGAAAAAAAATATCATTGAAACCTCAATATCATTTTTGAAGACCTATTCATATATATACCTATCCATGCGTATGGGTTTGATGAAAAAAAAAATTTAGTTTCAGTTCTAAGTATGGGACGCCCAAAATTTTTTGTTTTTTTTCTATTTTTGTGTGAAAATCTTTATGCGGTTCACGGAATACATCTACTTACCAAAATTTAACAGCATAGTTCTTATAGTTTCGGAGAAAAGTGGCTGTGGCATACAGACGGACAGACAGACAGACAGACATGACGATTCTATTAGGGTTCCGTTTTTGCCATTTGGCTACAGAACCCTAAAAACACATAAATATCCTAGAGCTCCGGTTATAGCCATATTAGAGAAAAGCAAAAATCATAGAATCAAAAAAAAAATTACAAGAGTATTTTATTTAAATGTAATGTTTAGTTTAAATTGCTAGATTTTACATCATTTTAGGATAGCCAAAGTTATCGTAGTTCCCAGTCACAATTTTCCTTAGAGTCCACGGTTATAATAAATTATGTGACACTGCATCAGGGACGTACATTGGCGTATGCAGGTTTTTTTCCAGGGGCGAGGGGGGATGGCTCCTAACCTGATGCTACACCAAAATAGGTACAGTCGGTGAGCACGATCAAAGATAGAATTTTAGTAGAGTCAAATTATGAAATAAAGTCGAGAAAATCGGATTATCTACTAGCTAACAATCGATGGTAATCATGAGTACCATTGCTTTAGTAAAAAGGAGACATAGTCATAGCTTTTTGCCCCCCCCCCCCCCCCCCGCCCTTGGCTATGGGGGCGTAGCTACCGCCGTATCAGCCGTATCAAAGAGGGGCCTCCGGACTACATTAAGGGTCCCGACGTGTGGACGCAAAGCTATATATACATTTAGTCTGGCCGTCACCTTTGTGGCATGCCAAGACACTTCTGAGCCTGTCGGGCAAATTTAAAAAAAAATCAATAGGTTTCCCTAAAAACGAGGCCCCGAAAAATGTTTGCAGCCCCATTTGAGATTAGCTACGCCTCTATTCTGTAGGTCCTAGTTGCAAGATTTTTGTAAAATAAGCTTGAAAATTCTAACTCACTTCAGCTTCATCTTAGGAGAATGATGTCTTGGTGGCTGGCCGTCAGATCTTGCGCCATAGTAGCTAGATGCGCCGGAAGCTGGTCGAAGCAATGACGGAGAACCTATGAGCATATTTAATAAACAATATTTTAAACATGTTAAAGAAGCGGACGACCAAAGAAACCATACAGATGTAAGGATGGGACTTTGTGCCCGATGATGTGTCTAGAAAGCGGGTGCGATGACGAAGTACTAGCTAGCTAGCCCGTTCCTAATGGCCAGAGCGTGATGTTATATAGCCTATAGCCTTCCTCGATAAATAGGCTATCGAACACTAAAATAATGTTTGTTTTAATTTGAACCAGTAGTTTCTAAGATTATCGCGTTCAACCAAACAAACGCTTCAGCTTTATAATATTAGTATAGATATAGAATACAGGTATAAATGGCAGGATAAGAAGTTGCGTCGAAGGTAAACATATTGGGATATGGGCAATGGGTTGATGAATGATGATAATAAACAAATTAAACCTTCTAATGACCGCTGCTACCAGAGTTGCCATTACCAGAAACACAACTCAAAATACCACCAAAATGTTAATCATTCCAATTTAGTGATATTTACAGAAAGGAGAATGCCCAGCTTTACCTTGTGTATTGTAATTCTTTACAATCCAAATATATTTTACGTACTTTCGTACGTACTACTTACGTAAAGTATAAAGAAACTTTTTTTGCAAATAATGGTTTTTTTTTATAGAAGTCTTTTGATAATGAATATGAGGACCCTCACCATGTGGTGTGCCTGTCATTGGTGAGTAGTGACTAGACCCCGGTATAGACCCAGACATGCCTTTAGCGAGCTGCAAGGCAGAGTGGAGCCCTGGGGCCCCCTTCTGCAGCCGAACCGCTGACGGCGACATCGTCAGGGGCCCCGGCGTCGTGATAGGGTGCTTTTCAACTTGGAGCGCTGATATGACCACCGCTTCTCTGTTGTAGTACCTGAGAACAGTATGGGTGTAGAGCTGTGGGCAGTGCCTTTCGCGGCAGCAGAAACAATAGCTACTTATCTTCGCTACATTGAGGTACATTTTAATTAGACAAAAATAAAGATATTCGCTTTGTCATCAAAATTAATCAGTAGGTAACTAAACCGCGTGAGGTAGCCTAATATCTTTGCCCAACGAGACTTAGTTCGGACAAATTCAAAAGTTGTATTCCATTTAGGCTAAAAGCTTGAGGGCCAAAGAGAAGCATACAACCCTTACACAGGAAAGTTTAACCAGAGCACTTACTTCTTCAACAATATCTTGATATGCGTTTCGCTGACGGTCGGGAACATAGCGCTTATTTTCGCTACCAGGGCATCAGTGTCAGCAGTTAGGGTCAAGGAGTCTTGAAACTTCTCATTGAGGTGGGAGACCCTGCCTGGGATCGGGCTGCCTCGGGGCGTGAGGCATAGAGCCCGACCCAGAATAGGGCTGTCATTTGGTGTTCCATATGCGCGAGGATCCTGAAGACACGCAATAGGTGATTATTTGACGCAGCTTGAACTCATTTTGTTCAAGATTTTAAAATTGTGGTCAGTTTTTTTTTTTGTGTTGCGTTCAAAAGTGCACATTGTCATAAGTCATTATTTTTGTGCCGCTCAGTGATCTGTCTGCCGACCCATTTGATGTATTTACAAGGAAGCAAGTGTCGGAACCATTGTGAATATACTCAGGCCAGGGGCGTAGCTATTACCATATCAAAGATACGGGGCCCCCGGACTACAAGGGCCCCGACATGTGGAAGCAAAGCTAAAGGTACATTTTAGTCCCACCATCTCTTTCGTAGCCTGCTGACAGTTCTGAGCGAGTAAGGCCTATTTTGTTAAAAAAAAAACAAGTACGGGGCCCCCAAAATGTTCGATACAGGGCCCCTTTCAGACTAGCTACGCCACTGCTCCAGGCTAACACATTTAAGCAATATATTCTAACCAAATTATAATTTTTGGGTTGACAGTGCTTTGTGCTTAAAGTCTGTTCACCGATGAACAGATTTCCTGCATATAAATATGCCCGTATGGTTTACGTACCTCCTTGTCAAAACCACCTTAAGATAAAATTGACCTCTGGAAAAACTTTCTTCTCTTTCTGGAATAAAATTCCACTGAGAGACGAGAGTACGAGAGAGCACCATCAGTTTTAAGTTGATTTCATCCAGTACTTTGTTTTCATTGATTATTAACTGCTGATTGTTTAATTATTAGAAAGATAATGATATTAAATTATGAAGCGTTCTACTGAAAAACACAGTTTCAAATTTTGATTGCACATCCGTAGCTCAAGAGAGAAATATCCTTGTAAGCTTGTGGCTAAATAATAACAGCCGTACGGGTTGATCTTTTCGGTTAAGCAACGCTTGCCAAGGTTGGTCTGTGGATGGGTGACCATCTTAACATACCGAGTTTCCTCCGTGCCTCGGAAAGCACGTTAAGCCGTTGGTCCCAGCTGTCATTTGTAGATCTTTGGCAGTTGTTACAGATAGTCAGAAGCCATTAAATCTAACTCCAGTTGCAGTCTTACCAAGAAATACCGTGTTACCCAGTTAATGGGTTGTGGAGGTCTGGTAGGCAGCCGCGCCACATAAAACACTGGTATTCAACTGAATCCGGTTTGACTGGAAGCCAACCCCAATGTAGTTGGGAAAAGGCGAGGCAGATGAGCTCAAGAGAGAAATAAATGAATGAATGAACCATCTTAACTACTTCACTGTCCCAT
Source organism: Ceramica pisi (assembly GCA_963859965.1). NCBI lineage: Eukaryota > Metazoa > Arthropoda > Insecta > Lepidoptera > Noctuidae > Ceramica > Ceramica pisi. Next base: position 34,558,059 of record OY982527.1, on the reverse strand, counting down.
GAGTCACATGTGGTATTTGCTGATTGTTTAACTATTGTGTCTGCTTTGCGGACAGTGAAATTGTTAATGTAAATAAATGATTTTATGCTGTCAATTTGGTGGGTTAGCTCTGTCCAACAACAACAATACAATTCCCAAAGTAAAGCGTGTACTTACGAGGTGCGGTTTGAGCCCCTTTGGATGGAACATCTTGGGGCTGTGCTGTGGATTCTGGAACGCATGCTGGAGCCGAACTGGGGAAGGGTACGGGTGCACGTGATATGGTGACCCGTGTGCAGCCTGCTAGTTCCAATGCACAGACATGGGTGGACAAATACCACTGTGAACAACCGTGCAGAGTTGGCATAACTTAGTTTTTAAATTCTCCCCTTCATGATTGACTTTTTCAGCCAGTAAAGGTACCAGTCCATGTCACACTCGCTCGATCCACTGGACAACCCAGACAATTTAAATAGACAGTGAAACATAATATGGATATAAATTAATTAGATACCTCTTATGCATTAAGATACCTTGAAAAGAAGATAGCCAGTTGATAATGACGAAACAATATGTGTTTGTGTTTGCCTAACCCAGGAAGAGGCAATACATTATGTTAAATCGCAGACTAGCTATGCCAACTTGTGCTTCCACACTGTGATTATCAAACAAAAAGTGTTTATTTATGATTCTTCACAAGCCAAAGTGATGAAGTGAGAGACAGAAAACATTATTGAAGTTTCTCACATGGTAAATCTGATGAACTCAAACTCTCTTAAATGTGTAACTACCTAATACAAAATTAAATTATTAAAGATCCACGGTCATTTAAATATGGCATAGGCAGTATCAGTATCAAACAATATAAATTTAAAATTATAACATTTGCACTTTCATTTTGGCTTGTCTAGCATCATGAAATATTGTAGCCAATTCAGGGAAGCAAGAGGCTAAATGTAAAGCTAGATCCACACACTTGACAAATCTCAACAAAGCATCATCATTACTGCCTGCACTAGCTCAATGTCTGTCTCGCTTGCCTGTCAAGAACATACTATAGTTTACGCCAGATAAACGTGGAATAAAGTACATTGACCTTTCCTTAATATCTCTTCGTATATACTAGAACAATAAATTAAGAACTGGTTTTCATTACTAAAGAACGTAAAGGATCACGATAGAAGTTGATTCAGGACAGCTTTATGTCATCATTTCTGATTTTGATCTTAAGAAAGTCACTAAATGTATGAGGGTCAATGTACTTCATTCCACGTTTATCTGGCGTAAACTATAGTGCCTGTGCAAAGATGTGGATAGCAACGTTTGAAATCCAAATTTAGTCATACTTTTTGTGAAGGTGTGATTGCAGCAAATGCCTAACTTGTGGATTCAAAAATTGCCACTATCTGTCATTATCATCATCTTTAACAAACACAAATAAACAACAACATAAAAAATTGGCAATGGCAGTTCATCGTTTATCAAGCATCACTAATCAATTAAATTTGTCTAAACTAAAACGAAACAACTGAATAGTTTACGGCAATGAACATACTTAGGAGCTCTGACTTATTGGTTTCCTAAACCAGCTATACCATACCCCTGGAGCTTTTGGGTTGCACATGGTCAACACAGTTTTTTCTGTTTGGCCCTAACAATCACAGTTTATTGACATAATGTACAGGTTTGGACTTATTGATCTCACCTTGATTATGTGCTGAGATTATCCACTGATCATAGTTAATCAATACCGGACCATTTAAAAAAGCATGTACACAAATATGGTGAATTAATAGACAGAAAGATTCTATTAAAATGTATGGTTTTAATTTTAGGTGGATTATTGTGGCGTTATGATAAAAGTAGTAGAGCGATGTGGGCCAGGAAGCGAAAAAGTAGTCCATAAATTTTTGATTGGAGGCAAAGAGTACTATTCAATGACATTTAAAAGTAAAACTAGTTATTTATCCAGATAGTGGTGTTGCTCGATAAGTGACAAATTGTCTAGCTTTTTGTTAAGGTTTAAACAGTGTCATTCCTTGGAAAATTGTCTCTTGCTTCCCTAAATTAACATAGCTCAGCATAAGCGGTGTAAAATGTATTTATTTACACAATAATGGCAGTGCCTGAGTCTATTATTTTGACTGCGCACACAAATGTGCAGTTTATCAAGCAGTAGTACTTTGTAGCAGCCGGCCTGATACGTGTTATGGCTGAGTCCCCAGCGAATCCGGCTCTTCATGATGTTGAAAAATTACAATTTATGCTTTATCAAATCTGAAAATGATTAAGAACATTATTTTAACTTATAAGTAAAGGAGTAGAAGACAACACTCGCAAATGTATGTTACTAGGCATAATTAGGCCCCAGGCGAGTGGAGATAAATCCTTATCATCTGTGGACAGATTCTAAAATATGACAGCAAAAAGAAACTGCAGTAAAAGCCCAAAATTTCGGCTTGTCGCGCGCGTCGATTCGAGATACTTGCAAGTATTCAAGATTAGTTTTATAATTAAAGTGTTATGGATACCTGAGGGTGAATGCATTCAAGGGCAATGTGGTGAGCTGCACTCTGCAGTGACTTGTGTTTAGATCTCAACTCCTCCATTTCATCAAAGTTATTGTAATTTACACAAAACACAAGTTGGTGTCTTTCACTATGCACTCAACAAATATTAAGCTACAGGAAAGAACTCAAATAATTCACATTTTGCCTCTAAATTAAACAATTATTCAAATAACAAACATTGCAATTTAGGTACTTTCTATTCATGATAATATTTGACATATTTTTTAAATATTTCCCTCCTCTTTGTTTTCGTCGTAAAATGGGGAAGCCACCATTAACAATACTGCTAAATTAAAGAGTGCGTACTTCCACGTCTTTGACCGAGCAGGATCATGAAATAGAACTGCTCATTCGAGCTTTTCAACTCGGTCACCTTATATCGCGTGAATAAATGGCGTTCGGAAAATCAATACTTTAACGCAGATGTCATGTCATTTCACGCATTTCCCGCGAAATGCCTTTTTTATTGTACTGTATTGAGATTTTGATAAAAGGTTTGACTCAGAATATATTTCAAACTCTTTTTGCTCTGGCTCTGGACCAAGATAACCCTATCGTTTGTTTGATTTTTTGGGACTTCGAGCTCCTTTATAGTTGGGAAAAGCCCAATCCCAATAAAAATTTAGACCATAAAACTGTAGCAGACCGCACACGACGTCATTGTTAAACAATACGTTTTAAAATCTACGAGCAATTTTGAATCCGTAAAATAGATTTAAACTTAACTTTACGAATGGATAAATTTTGAACGAACCAATGAATGTCATTGATGTTCATTCTACACTGACAGGAAATGTCAGCCGGTTAATAGTATTGCCAGAATAATCAACTTTCCACAATATTGGGTATCTTGTATCTTGTTGCATCTTGGGTATCTCGAAAGTAAACCCAAACTGCGGGTAAAAGCTGGGCATCCTCAACAGAGTGAAGCGATACTTCAGCCTGGACAGCTTTTAACCCTATACAAAGCACAAGTCCGATCCTGCATGGAGTATTGCAGCCATCTCTGGGATGGCTCAGCTAAGTACCAGCTTGCCGCGCTTGACTCGGTGGAACGCAGATCTAAGAGGCTCATTGGTGACGAATAACTGGTGGATGCCAAGCTACACAGCTTGGCTTATTACCGCAAGGTTGCCTGCTTGTCGGTCTTCTACAGATTGTACTTCAGTGAGTGTGCCCAAGCACTCCATGTCCTCCTCCCACCGGCCCCCTTCTACCATTGGATATCCAGACGCACTGCAACGCACCGTCCATCTCTACATGTTGCTATTCCACTAATTCACACTAAGCGATTCCAAACGTATTTTATAATGCGCATAGCAAAGGAGTGGAACTCTCTGTCTCCTTCTGTGTTTCCGAACGCTTACAACCCTAATATCTTCTTTCATCTTCAAAGTTAGAGTGAACTGGCTCCGTCTGGGTAAGCTAGCTCCATCGTAGACTTTGGCTCTGTCATCTCTGACCAAGACTAAAACAATCCCAAATAAAAAAGCTAGGCCAGTAAAGAAAGCATGAAAAAAGAAAGAAAGAGAAAAAGAGTTTATTTGCGCCAAGTAAGTAGGATGCATTCTAAAAATACACATTAATATTTTAAATTGGATACAAAAAAAAAAACTTAACTGTGCGTTCGTGTTAACTGACCCACGCAACTTCGTCTGCGTCACATTTTCCATTAACACTATATGCTAATATTATATGCTATGCCATTAAAGCCTTCCTCGATACATGGGCTATCTAATACTGAAATAATTTTTCAAATCGGACCAGTAGTTCCTGAGATTACCCCCTACATACAAACTTACAAACAAATGTTACCTCTTTATAATATTAGTATAGATATTAGTAAAGAAGTATAGATTAGTATAGAAGTATAGTTTAGTATAAATATATAATATTAGTATAAATAGTATAGAAGTATAGATAACCGATCTTGATGATTCTTTTTCTTTAAGTTTCGAGGCTATACCTTTTGCATTTTCATAGGACGTTGGACTTCGAAGATAAACCTTCTCAACTTAAAATTAATAATAAAATCGAGTAAAGTAACTTATTGTTTGGTTTATATCAATCCCAAAGCAAAGGAGATATTTAGGTATGAGGGGACTACTGGGATACATAGCACCACTAAAAAGAAAGAAATAAAAAAACTTTTTTTATAACAAAATAGAACCGAGCTGATTCAGGTAGTGACAACACTCCCGTTTCAAAACGTGGGGTAATTTTGGAGCGGGATAGGCAGCGCCGAGGGCGGTAAACCTGTCTCGACTTCATCGAGTGCCGCCCGCGCTAGCGTTGTGCGTTCGGCTGATTTTAAATAATCCTTTATATTCGTGTTTCTCCGGTCGGAGCTGATTCTGGATTACTGGTAAGTCCTTAAAATTTTTACAGCAATTTTTTTTTATTATAGTTCCACTTACTTAGTGTGGTATGAGGTCTGAATGGTACCTAAGTGAAAAAAAAATATTGGAATTAATACCTCCTCCTTTTTTGAAGTCGGTTAAAAGTAGGAAACTGCTTTCCGTATGGGGTGGCAGGTTGGCTGCTAATAACTAATATTTGTTAGAAATCACTTTGTTTCTGCCTTGTTTCTTGTGACTGTGTAGGTACACGTCTCCAGGATTCGATCCTTGGTTCAGGTAAAGTAATAAGATATTTTTTTGTTATGTTTGCTATGAGTAACTACAACTACTCACGCGTTTAATTGATTGAATCTAAACTTTTTAGGGCATCTTTATGGTTCCGTACTCAAAGGGTCCAAACGGAGTCCTATTACTAGGCTTGTGGTGTCCGTCCAACCGCCCGTATGTCAACGGGCTGCATCTCAAGAAAAGTAAAGGTGGTTTTATACCAGCGAGGCGGCGAGGCGAGGCGTTTTATTTTTATTAACTTCAAATAATGCTTCCAATTACAGCTTTTATAGATTTAACGTAAAGAATGTAGTGTAGATTAACGAAACAAAACAAACGCACAGTAGGTATTTAAACTGCTAAATAGGTCTGAATTTTAAGTTGAAAATTTTCGTCGAACGGTGATGAGATTTGAAACACACGGTAATTAGCAAGAACATGGTAGTTATGCGTTGTAATTTGGTTAAATATAATAAAAATAGTATATGAATAGTAAAAATAGTATATAATAGAAAAAATAGTATATAATAGTATAATGAATCACATAGTTATTCATTATTTAGGTCACAATAAATGACATCAAACTTAGCCATTTAGTGAAGTGAACACCTATATTAAAAAAAATACTCAAAAATCTACCGGTTTTCCTAACAATCAGTAACATTATCTTTAGGAATAATTCAAATTAAATCAACTAAATCACTAGTTCAAAACTCAGTGTAAATAAAACTTAGACCTATATAAGTTCCATCTAAGATATTTCATAAACTCGATGAGATCTTATAAAAACATTTATACTGAAATCCGAATGAGTCTTCACTTTAATGAATGATCATGTTCTTCATCATAATATAGGTACCTACTACGTCTTAAATAGATCTGCAAAATCATCACAACCAAAACCCCAGTGATGGTATGATTTCTCATACCTAAGTAGTAAACTCTGGCTCGAACAACTTACAATCAGTACGTAATTTTGTAATGAACTATTACATAAGAGACGGATTTTGTAACTAAAATGGGATATATAGTTGCAATTATGAAAAAATACTGCGTTTGGTGGAAACGTTACAATTCCTTACATTTTCTTGGTGCTCATTTTTATTCAGCAATATCTCACGATGGTCGGAGCAAGCCCGTGACAGACCGAATGGGTCCTCGATGACCGGTGCGAGACTTGTATATCCGTTTGACAGTAAATAAATACTCTATTGTTACAGCAACAAAGTTCTATATTGTAGGTACCTACCAACAAATATTTCAAGTCTCGCGACGCACTTCCTCGCGCATCTGGACCTTTTACACGAAAGATGGGCAGGGTGTGGAAATTTTGCCATAAGCACAAATTTCAATTCTCGCTCTTCCAAACCACGCTTCGCCTCACCGGTGTAAAAGCACCTTAATAAGTAGACAGTAGAATTTTTCACAGAGTGTGTTGTTCTATTGCCCCTACAACAGAAATTAATAAAAATTAATTAAAAATAACTAAATACTAATGTGAAAATGTTATACTGTTTACCTACTACGGTTATTGAAATACAGCCCTCGACTCATGGACGGACAGCGGTGGCGTAGTAACAAGGTTCCAATGGTCACCTTCGGGTTTGGAACCCTAACGGTTACGGCACACTATATCGGCACCGCTCCAACAGCCTCCAACCTAGCTTCACGGTGACAACAAGCGTGCACCACGCGGTGAGCGTGCGGTTGCGAGCTCTCACCTCGCGGACGACGCGTAGCTACCTAAATTCGAGGCGATATAGCTACTAAAGCTGTGCAGTTGCGTTGCCGGTATAAAATACCATCACCTTAAAAATGAATGTTAGCAGGGTAAGGCCGTAGATTTTGCCACTTAGTAACATAGAGTAACAAGACACTTCTATGTTACGGTAACGTTTAAGTAACGCGAAAATAACGCATAATGTTTCATGTTAATGGCAGATTATTCGTTACTCTATAGTCTACAGACACAGTCAAAACTTTGAATAAAAAAGTTGATATTTTTAACAAGGTTCCTCTTCACAAAAAAAAAAGAATAATCAAATACTATATGCACAAACCTTTACAACAGTAAAACGTTACGTAACATACAACCAACGTTACCAGTGACATCATAGCTACATAGAAGTAACATAAAAGCGTGATTTTTCAAGGTTATAGGTAGCCATAACTCGACATCGAGGTAAATTTTAAACAAAGACACATCATCACGCTCTTATTAGATACATAACGCATAATACTATATGAGAAGTATACAATAAAAACTGTTTTTTAACTTAGAAATCGCCAAAATAGTGAACTATTAAAATTCACTGACGAAACACACACGTGCACCTTTGACAGACTCCAGAGACGAAAAGATGGCGTCTTTTTTTCCTAAGTGTTTGGTGTTGCCATTGCAATCACAACATACTACCAAACTGTTTTCAATGCTTTTTAGGGGAAATTTTTGGTAACATAAAAAATAGTAACATAAAAGCAAAAATATGGAGCATAAGTTTGAATAGTAATAAAACTATAAAGGACACGTTTTTTAAGACACGAAAAGCACGATGTAGCATTCCAACTTTGACACATTTCAGATATCATAATTAATTAAATGTACATTAGAAAAAATATAAGTTGTTAAGGTGCTAAGTGCCAAAAAGACATCATGTTTTTCGTTAAATTTAGGAGTATGGACGAATTTAACTCGTTGTATTTTTTTTATTGTACAACTTACATTCATTTAAACAATATGGTGTAAGAGTGTAGGTACAAGATGTTAACCTGATAAAAATACCTTCAGTAAAATTCACCTAATACACTGTTTTTTATAAGCAAACAAAGTTGAAGATTTTTTTTCACTTCAAAAAGTGGCAATAGCTACGGCCTTACCCAGCAACGTGGTGCCCTAAAGTGGCTCGTTGCCGAGATAATTGGAGTTATAGTCACCATGTGAGAAAATGAACTGTTACTTGCTTTTTTTCTCCCTTAGTTGGTAGCCTGAGAGAAGTACCTAAATGGCTGACGGATTATTACCCGCAAAACGGGTTAGGTTGAGCGCCTCGCGGCCTACCTCTGATCGTGGGGATAATCGAATATGTGAAGCCGATTCAACTACTAATCCCGAGCTGGTCTTCATAATTGATGATAGCTCAGGAAGTGATAGTGACAGTGAGGAGGATCTGGAGAGCCTCTCTTCTCTGTCTTCTCTCTCTTCTCTCTCTTCTCTCTCTTCAGAGACAGAAAGTGATGACAGTGAAAATGACGGTAAGTAGATGGTGTATACCTATAGCATGCTAATAATATTGGCCCGTGTGCTACATGAAAGAAATTGATAAACGCCTTTGAGCCAAATATTTTGAATAAGGCTTAGAGTTTGTGAGTTTGTGAGTGTGACTGAGGTGTGTTTTCCCTACACGCCCTAACTCTACAAGCCCTAACGGCTTGTAAAATAAGAGGGTGGGGGGAGGTAGAGTTAGAAGTTTCACCTTTATCTTTATTGAACTAACTATATCCCGAGGTTTCTCCCACAAGTAGGTACCGTGCAATTTTCGGTGATACACTAAATTTATAAGTCCCTACTCCACAACTAATTAAAATAACGATCACTAAGGAATTGGGTAAACAAAAACAATTTATCCTATTCTTGAATCAAAACCGTATTTTGATCGAACCGAGGTTTGAAACACAAATACCAAAAAAGAAACCCACACAGTTTTATTTATGAATTGCATAGAGATAGTCTTAGATGAATTGTGTGGAAAGAGAAAAGCCTAGGAGTGGGATGGAATACCTAGGCTAGATAATTTTTTTATCCAAGTGCTCGAAACTAACTCATTCTTATTTCACAGGAGAAAGCATAGATCCTAAAGGCCTCAATGAAGAAAATGAGAAACCCGTATTAGCAACGGAGAACAACCAAGTGCCCAATGGTCCTGGAAACTTGTTTAAACCTCCAATTACCATGGACATCAAATATAATTTAAGAAAAGTTATTGGCGTGGTAAGCAGTTTAGCGATCACAAGTCACTACTTACAGAAGAGGCAACTCTCGTTTTCAAAAGGAGCGTTCGCATTAGCATCGCTGAGCAGCGTCAAGATCAATTTTGTATAAGCAATACTGGTCGATTGTGACGTCACGGCAACGGCAGAAAGTGTCAACATGGCGAAATGTTTTGCAATGGCAATATTGAGCGAAATGGAGAAACTCCAAAAAACTAGGCCATTACGTTCGAGGGTGGTTTGATAAGTCAGTGACTGTTTGAATTTCTCGCGCAATATTTTTAAATGCATCAGTGTTGCCGTCAAATGCCATCTATTAATAGGCTGCTGAAAATTTTTTAGCAAGCTACCACAATCCACATTTATTCTGTGTTTGACTGTCATTGAAAGCAGATGGAATAAAGTGAATTTCTGGTGCTTATTAAGCTTCATTTTTTGCGTAAAACCATCAACGACACCAATAAAGGCTAGATAAATACTATGGGGATTCTGCACTATCAATTTCAATGGTTAAGAAGTGGTTTACTGAGTTCCGTTGTGGTGGTATCAGCACAAGTGACGCCGAACGTTCAGGTTGCCCAAAAAAAGTCGTCACGCCAGAAATCGTCGATTAAATCCATTGAATGATATAGGACGATCCAAGAACGAAAGTACGTGAGGTGGCTGAGGCTGTACGTATCTCAACTGAGTGGGTGCATCACATTTTACATGAATATTAAATGTATTTTTTTTTACCCGGTATGGGTTTGCTCTTGACTCTAGTCTTGGTCAGAGATGACAGAGACAAAGTCTACGATGGAGCGAGCTTACCCAGAAGTAGCCTGTTCACTCTAACTTTGAAAAGATTAGGGTTGTAAGCATTCGGAAATACAGAACCATGTATCGAGTTATCTACATGGCTCTAAAGTTATCAAACTGCCCTAGTACATGAGTAAACTAATTTATCAAACTGCCCAAGTACATGAGTAAACTAATTTATCATACTGCCCTAGTACATGAGTAAACTAATTTATCAAACTGCCCTAGTACATGAGTAAACTAATTTATCAAACTGCCCAAGTACATGAGTAAACTAATTTATCAAACTGCCCTAGTACATGAGTAAACTAATTTATCAAACTGCCCTAGTACATGAGTAAACTAATTTATCAAACTGCCCTAGTACATGAGTAAACTAATTTATCAAACTGCCCTAGTACATGAGTAAACTAATTTATCAAACTGCCCTAGTACATGAGTAAACTAATTTATCAAACTGCCCTAGTACATGAGTAAACTAATTTATCAAACTGCCCTAGTACATGAGTAAACTAATTTATCAAACTGCCCTAGTACATGAGTAAACTAATTTATCAAACTGCCCTAGTACATGAGTAAACTAATTTATCAAACTGCCCTAGTACATGAGTAAACTAATTTATCAAACTGCCCTAGTACATGAGTAAACTAATTTATCAAACTGCCCTAGTACATGAGTAAACTAATTTATCAAACTGCCCTAGTACATGAGTAAACTAATTTATCAAACTGCCCTAGTACATGAGTAAACTAATTTATCAAACTGCCCTAGTACATGAGTAAACTAATTTATCAAACTGCCCTAGTACATGAGTAAACTAATTTATCAAACTGCCCTAGTACATGAGTAAACTAATTTATCAAACTGCCCTAGTACATGAGTAAACTAATTTATCAAACTGCCCAAGTACATGAGTAAACTAATTTATCAAACTGCCCTAGTACATGAGTAAACTAATTTATCAAACTGCCCTAGTACATGAGTAAACTAATTTATCAAACTGCCCTAGTACATGAGTAAACTAATTTATCAAACTGCCCTAGTACATGAGTAAACTAATTTATCAAACTGCCCTAGTACATGAGTAAACTAATTTATCAAACTGCCCTAGTACATGAGTAAACTAATTTATCAAACTGCCCTAGTACATGAGTAAACTAATTTATCAAACTGCCCTAGTACATGAGTAAACTAATTTATCAAACTGCCCTAGTACATGAGTAAACTAATTTATCAAACTGCCCTAGTACATGAGTAAACTAATTTATCAAACTGCCCTAGTACATGAGTAAACTAATTTATCAAACTGCCCTAGTACATGAGTAAACTAATTTATCAAACTGCCCTAGTACATGAGTAAACTAATTTATCAAACTGCCCTAGTACATGAGTAAACTAATTTATCAAACTGCCCTAGTACATGAGTTAACTAATTTATCAAACTGCCCTAGTACATGAGTAAACTAATTTATCAAACTGCCCTAGTACATGAGTAAACTAATTTATCAAACTGCCCTAGTACATGAGTAAACTAATTTATCAAACTGCCCTAGTACATGAGTAAATTTCTTAAAAAAATGGCCAAGTGGGAGTCGGACTCGCGTGCAAAGGGTCTGAACAAATTTCATTTTTTCAGCATGTTTTTTACACTACCGACTTCTTCCATTATTTGCGTTAGTATCAACAACAGTTTCGGAGATAAATTTTTGAAATAATTTATTTGAAAATTATGAAAAAAATACAATTGAAACCCTCGCAGTAAGCCCTTTCATTCAATATGTCATGCCATACAAATACAGTTTACGTGACGAGTCCGTGTATTGGTCACAGAAGTCCAAATGTGTACCTACCTACCAAATTTTAACAGAATTGGTCCAGTAGATCCGGAGAAAACTGGCTGTGACAGACAGACAGACAGACTGACAGCCAGACAGACAGACTCGAGTGATCCCGGTTTTTATTCGGAACCCTAAAAAAACAGACTCTGCAATATGGAATATATGGCTTACTTTGCCAGATTAAGGTTGTTGGATTTTGAATAACAAAAAATCTAATTAGTCCGTCAGATAGTTTATCAATTTATAAGACACGTCAACAACAAATTTAACAAAAAATTAAAAGACGATACAGTGCGGTAAAACTCGTGTGACGTCACATTCTGATACACTTTTTATCGGAAAGTGACGTCACAAGCCCCCACTCCTAAATTTTGATGCGTTAGAATATTATTACGTTCGTCATTTTTTATTGATTTGAGAAAAGAAAACGAATCCAATACTTTTCGAAGCGAACTGACGGGCTGCATGGAATCATATTTTTGAACAAAATCCCTTTTCCCCCCATTTTGACATTGACTGACGCTCAGATGGTAGGTATCTAATATTGTAACTTGAGTTTAAACGCATTAAAAGTACGAGAATTGCCTTCAAGTAGTACTTCTTTATGTACGCATGATTAGATTTATGTTGTTTTTTTTCGTTTTTTTTTTTTTAAACTTAAAGTATTTCACTGACCTCATGCTATTCTAAAACGAATTATCTTAAACAGTTCAAAATGATTGGTTTTAATCATGCTAACGATTTATACATAGGTACATCCTTTGTTCCTGCTTTTTTTTAGTTTATGGTTTTCTTTGTTGTATAAATAAATAAATACTAATATTACCTATAATTTATGTTACACACAGTGCTTGGCGTGCAACAAAGTAACGAGGGTATACAGGTGCAAACATTGTGGCACTGGCTCATTCTGCACGAAGCAATGCCTTGAGAAAAACTTTTTCGAGCACAGCAAGCATTGCTTGCCGCGGGTCAGGACTATGGCATTCCTAGAGAAATTGCGACTGTGTTCACTGAATTGTAAGCAACCATTTTTTATCATTGAGATTTAAGGTTTACACGGCCAAAAAGGCAATGAAAATTGATCAGCCGGTCGATTCTGTCGACATCTCACCAAGCATTGCTTGCCGCGGGTCAGGACTATGGCATTCCTAGAGAAATTGCGACTGTGTTCACTGAATTGTAAGCAACCATTTATTATCATTGAGATTTAAGGTTTACACGGCCAAAAAGGCAATGAAAATTGATCAGCCGGTCGATTCTGTCGACATCTCACCAAGCATTGCTTGCCGCGGGTCAGGACTATGGCATTCCTAGAGAAATTGCGACTGTGTTCACTGAATTGTAAGCAACCATTTTTTATCATTGAGATTTAAGGTTTACACGGCCAAAAAGGCAATGAAAATTGATCAGCCGGTCGATTCTGTCGACATCTCACCAAGCATTGCTTGCCGCGGGTCAGGACTATGGCATTCCTAGAGAAATTGCGACTGTGTTCACTGAATTGTAAGCAACCATTTTTTATCATTGAGATTTAAGGTTTACACGGCCAAAAAGGCAATGAAAATTGATCAGCCGGTCGATTCTGTCGACATCTCACCGTGATCACTTAGGTGGAGTGAACGACAAGAGAGCTGTCATGCCATCTTGTTTGTAAACAATAGGTACCTACCTAGCTACTGGTCGATAGTGACCTCACGAAATATTTAGCAATTTATGGCTACGGCAGCGAGCTTCAATTTGACGAAAGGTTTTGCAATTACTGTATAGGTACATTGAGCGATATAAAGAAGCGCCAAGAAATAAACATTAGAGAGAGAGCAATAGGGAATATAGGTATGGCGAAACTAGAAAGCGCATTTTATTGATGAAGTTGCTGCTTGTTAATACATGTTGCCGAGCAACAATTATTTTGAAATTTTGATGAAATTTAAATTGGACCAATCGGTGAGGATATACTTCATCATAAAACAAGAATGTTTCAAATCAGTTCGTATATGACGGAGTTATGAGGTACTTAACAATCATAAAAAATACAACCGAATTGAGAACCTCCTCCTTTTTTTGAAGTCGGTTAAAAAGGATAATCCAAGTACCTACACAAGACTAGTGAGTGACAGCATACCACGGTCTAGTTACTTGAGATTCGGTGCCATATATTTTGGGGTAGCTGCAGTGAGAGAGATAAAATATCTATATTAAGGCCCATAAACACTGCCTTAGGCCTTACTTTAGTGACAAATCTAAAGAAAAAGTAATTTAAACCGTAAATTACTTTTTCTTTTTCAATTTATTTGAATTACATTAATTTTCAAAATCATTAACATGACAATCCGAATCGAATGACACCTCATTCATATGTTTCCGAGACAGCTCAAAAAAGTTTATGGCAATCAATTTTCTTATCTAATTAACTAGGTATATAATTTTTATTGTTTCAGTCTTCGTCAGATTTCGGATGGGCGAAAAATTTTTGGAAAAAAGACCTTACCCAACAGAAAATAACCAAGAGTAGTTTGGGCGTACAAGGTAAATATTTAATAAAGATTTATTTAGAGATACTTTTTTGGACTTTGTGCAAACACGCTAAGTTCATTTAAATATCGGTCACTTTTCAGTTAGTTTAGTTCTTCGCTTAATTAACTATAACCGCATATCTGCGTTTTGTGACAAATAATGGAATTGTGACATGATCTGTGTCCCAATTGAAAGCCGAGTAAAAGACCCGTGGAGGCGCTGTAAAAAACCAGCCAAGTGCGAATTAAACTTTTTTTTGTCCTGAAAACGGGATTAATAAACAAACACTACACAGAAATATGTAGGTTTATTCTTTTATTATATTTGATCCTGTACCAATTGTCAAAATGATTTGTCGCAGTCGCAAACTAACCGGATTTGGCAAACAATGTTTATAATGCACCTTGCGCTCGCACAATTCACCGTGGCAACTCTTACATGATTCGCTCAGCAAAAGCATTCAACAAAATTGTTAAAGATGAACAGCTTTCAATAGATTTGTTTGCAAACAGCTTAGCAACCATTAGTTCTGTCTTATCCAAACATTATATGAGTTCTGTTATTTCATAATAGTGGTTGCACAGTTCCCTACGCAGGTACTCACTTTTTATGCTAAACTTAGTAGTAGTAATAGTTAATTAATTTTGCAACTGTACAATACCTACTCTTTTGTTAACTGTGGAGGCTTGTAAATGGCTTGTTGTGAATTAGCTTACTATTAACCCCGCATTAATAGCTGTAAGCCACCCTAACATAATAAAATAAAATAAAAATAATAAAATAAAAATAAATTACTATGGAAGCTTATTTTGAGGTTGGATGCTTTGGTAAATCTAATTGTGGCTCTCCGTTTTTCCCACGTAGGTGTCACAGATAGGCTTCCCCAGTCTACGACTATCATCTGAAGCATGTGGACATCAGCTACTACAATACTATTCCAAAGCATATTTCTATCCTCTAAAGATTATGAAAGCCTGTAGTAGCAGCCGCTATCAAAGCGCCAGGCTCGACGAGTTCCAGCGGTCTATTAAAGTTCAACATTCATCACCTTGTAAACTTGGGTGAAGTGAGCATGAATTGAACTGCCGGTCTATTCTTTTGACATCTCATCGTGTTCACTTAGGTGGAGTGAACAACAAGTGAGCTGTCATCCCATTAAACCATACGGTTTGACAGCTCACTTCGTGTTCACTTCACCCACTCCTTCACTTGGACATGTTTACAGAATCACACTGCTGTCATTCTGTCTCCATAGTACCTATAGATTGACAGCTCACTTCACCTATGCTTACACGGTGAGAGGTTTACAGAATCGCACTGCCTAGTCGAATAATAGTAAACCTTGGCAAATTGAATCGATGAAGTGGAAATTATTTTATCTCCGCTGGTCTTTTCTGATTAATTTCACTACAGCATCGAAAACAGCCGTCTGGTCAACTTAGGTGGAATAACTGTCACCTTTTGCCATTGTACAGACGCCAGCACATCAAGTTACTACAATTTGTCAAATTTCTTTAATATTTTTTCAACTTTATCACTTAAGTTGTAAGGTTCAAGCTTGATTAGGAGAATTTGACAGTTTCAGGTAGCTTGATGTGATGGCGACTGTACCTACGGACTGTCAGCTCACTTGATGTACACTCCACCTTAGTTTTTACTGTGATATTACTGTTGAATCGTTTCTCTAGGACTCGATGAGCTTGACACTTTGATCCTCTCGTATCCAGGTGAGTATAAAAAGCCGCGCGCGCTGTAGACGTCACATCACTTTCCAACAATGATGAGGCCTGCATGCAGTCAAACCAAATGCAGCTGAATTTTATGAGTAGCGATTTATTTTCATATCTGCATAACCTAAGTTTCTGAGTAACGCGATGCGGCTCGCATATATTTTGCAATGCGATTGATAGACAACATCAACTGTCTTTGGTGCCTTTCTGCTATATAAGTACCAGCTATGCACTGCACTCTTTACTGCAAGGCGAACTTTGCTTGCTTGACTTAGGGCAAGCTTTTTGATCCGTAGTTACCTACCAAAAATACATGGTTCAATATTAGGCCACCTTTGTATAATGTATCTAAGTACTATTATCATTAAATAACAGATGAGGGTATATATTTCTTATACCGGATTTGAGACCATGAGTTCTTGGATAGATATTACTAATGGTAAAATAAATAACTATTTGTTAAAACTAAACGAAAAACGCATCGCAACGAAATTTTTATGACGACTAAAACCATTGTTTGGGTTACCTACGGATCAAATACTTGCCCTGAAGAACCACAATTAACAACTTACCTACCTATCCCAGATTTTTGTGCTGTTGAGTATTTGTCAAAGCCTTTGATTATATTCTTTCTCCTCTTCTGTTTTCTATTTATAGTAATTTAATAACCTCCGAACTTCAATGTGCGTATCATCTGTATGCAGATGACCTGCAGTTGTATCTTCAAGGGAGGGTCGATGAATTATCTGACGTTATCAACAAAGTGAACAGGGACTTGATAGCCATTAAAACGTGGTCGGACAGGTTTGGTGTTACGGTAAACCCTGATAAGTGTCAGGCTATCATCATTGGGAGTTCACGAAGCATTGCTAAACTGGATTTAACAGCTTTGCCAAATGTCTTGTTCGACAGTACGATCGTCCCATTTAGCGCTGATGTAAAAAATCTAGGTTTGCGCATTGATAGCACCTTAAACTGGCGTACTCAAGTCGCTAGTGTCAGTCAGAAGGTTACTGGAGCGCTGCGGGCCCTGTATCGCTTAAAAAACTTTTTACCAGCAAACACGAAGACAATGCTTGTACAGACCTTAATTTTTCCTATCATCGATTATGGCGATGTGTGCTACTACGACCTGAATGCAGATCTCCTCAACAAACTTGACCGCCTTCTGAATTACTGCATTCGATTCGTTTTCAATCTGCGTAAATATGATCATGTTTCTGCGCATCGGTCGCTTCTAAAGTGGTTGCCCATACGCGAGCGCAGAGAGCTAAGAGCCCTTACTACCTTGTTTTCTTTCCTTGACTCTCCCAACTCCCCCAGTTATCTTGCCCCTCACTTCCAATACATTTGTGCCAACCATAATCGAAATCTACGCTCATCACAAAACCGCGTCCTTCAATGTCCCACTCACCGTACTGACTTTATTCACTCTTCCTTCTTCGTTCAGGCTATTTCTCTGTGGAATGCGCTCCCTCAGGAATTCAGGATGGCCACCAACCGATTAACCTTTAAAGTTAGAGTTCGTGAGCACATTCGCAAGAAGTTGGCAGTAGTCTCATCACAGCGCTAATATTTCACAACTATCTATCGGTACTAATTGTATAAATATGTTCGTATGGTGTTTTTTTTCAATTAAAATTTTGTTATATTATATATATAATATGCATAGTTTATATAATATTTATGTATTCTGTATGTTTGTATATTAATATCAATCGCTTTTATGTTCTCCATATTGCACCTACCACTATTTGTCTCTACATCACCCAAAGGTTGACTGGTAGAGAATGCCTATGGCATTAAGTCCGCCTCTGTACATTTGTGCTTAAAGTGTTAAATAAATAAATAAATTATATTATAATGTCTAGATAGAGCATCAAATGCGCGCAAACGTGTCAAAAAATATCAGCCAACAGTTGGCTTAAAAATACGCACTCAAAGATATAGACGCAGTGTGTATTACATGCTGCCGCACGCACACATGCAAGTAAATGTTGGCTCGTTTTTTTTTGTTCGGATTGAAGGGGAATGCTCCATCTAGACAGTATTTAATCAAAGGTCAAAGCCAAATTCTACTTGAGTCGTATTACTTAGTACCTTGTAGGTATTAAGTAGTACCTACAGTAGGGTTTGCTTCGCTCGTAGCTGATTGAATTTAGACACAGGCCAAATAGTGACATAACAAATAATTGTTACAGGACCTCTGCAGCTACATTTATAATGTTTGTGGGAAAAATATTTCACTGTCGTCTTCTTTTCTTCGTAGGTACTATACCTGCATCTTAACTGGCCCCATTCGAGCAACAGCAAGAGTGAACAGGCATCTTCTGGGCCAGCTCGCTCCATCGCTTTCCATCAGGCGAGGTCAATTTATAGCAAGCCCATTACCTACATAAAAAAATATAGCTTTTGTTTCGACTTTGGTTTTGAAAGACCTGTGGCACTTTAATGGTAGGTCATGTTTGTACAGTATCGGTGCAAATTTATCTCAGGAAAATACATGTTACGAACGAGTTTGTATCTTCTACTATCGAAAATCGTCAACCTAGATATAAGTACTTGAGTATGTAATAGCTTGCGAAACGCGAAAATATTTGTAAACAGTCAAGTAAGTAGGTACCTGCTATCCTTTGTCTATTTCGCCGGGCTATTGCAAACACCGTAGGTACGCATAATACGTAAGTAGGTATAGGTAATCATTGAATACTGTAACTTTTATAAATTCAATTAAAATTCAGTACCTATCTAATAGTCGTAAATATTTCAATAATAATTAGGCTCCCGTTTTATTTAGGTATTAATATTTACAGCTCAAAGTGTAAACTCAATGGTGGAGCGAGCATGAAGTGAATTTATTATCATTGACAGCTCATTTCGTGTTCACTTCACCTAAGTTTACACAGCGAGATGTTTAGGGAGGTACCTACGGTATCGCACTGTTGTTCACAATTCATCGAGAGTTTTCTTTCAAAAATACAATCTTACGGAGTTTGCAAAAATGCCATTTTGATTGTGGTCTAGTACCTACCTATGCATGTAATAAGGGTTATATTTTTGTGATTAATTATTCTTATTTTGAATTACTTAATGTTTACTATGAAAAGAACCAGGCTTGGTAATAAGCCCGCCAGTTAAATTGTTTTTTAATGTTTGTCATGTGCTAGAGTTGTATTAAGTGCCGTGTAACTATTATTATAAAATTAACCATACCTAAATAAATTAACCATAGCAAACGAGAAAATTGCCATATCACATGAATATATTGGAAACTCTTGAATTTGAATAGGATTTCTTGTTTTCGAAATGATTTTTTCAAAATACCACGATCAATTATAATTTAATTAATATAGATATATGGTAATCTCACGGAGTTTGAAATTTTCCGGTGTCAGATATAAAACTGCAGCATCGTATTGTCGCCGCTTGAAGTGTTGGTGGAGTATGTATTATTTTAGAGGACAATATAGAATGTTGTGATATTATAGATAATTATGACTATTGAAAATTGTATCCTTAAAGAAGTAAGTATGTAAGTACATGTAAGCTACCAAACCAAAATTTAGTAATAGTTACCACGTAATTTTTATTAGTCAACTCAAACAAATAATGCAAATTATAAACAAGCACTTCGCCCACGATTTTGTTCGCGCGGGTTTTGTACCTAGTTACTCCACGAACTCATCTCCTACAACATATAACTTTAATGGGTAATGTGTAAATAACTTACATACTTATTATAGACCCAACCATAGATATGTATTCCGTCATAGTGAATATTATGAAATACTAGCTGACCCGCGCAACTTCGTCTGCGTCACATTTTCCCTTAACGCTCCGCTCCTATTTGTCTTAGAGCGATGATATACCAACAGGTAACTTTTACCCTACCTCGATAAATGGGCTATCTAACACTGAAAGAGTTTTTAAAATCGGACCAGTGGTTCCTGAGATTAGCGCGTTCAACCAAACAAACAAACAAACTCTTCTGCTTTATAATATTAGTATAGATTTACGCACTCCACTGCATCTTTAATCTTAGTTCAGTTAAATGGAATTAGGTACTTATATGTTATGTTAACTTATTACTAGTCATTTTAATAATTTAATTTAAGAATATGCCAATGTTGATTATAGGATACCTACAGTATTTTTAAAATCGTAGAGTTGCCGTGTCTGTAGGTACATTGAATATTTTCGCATAAAAAAACACATAGAAATGTCAGAAAAATGACATAGAACACAAAAAAGTTTTTGAAATTCTTCTCTGTTTGTCTGTGCGTTTGGAGGAATCACGCATAAACCACGGATTGGATTGAAAATGTAGGTAATGCTTCAAAATATTAAGTGATAACCGGAGTAACATTAAGTGTTTATTTCATCAAAATCGACCAACAAAATCAAAAGATACTGAATTTTAAAGTTTACGAAGAAACTTCATCGAGCGCTAAAATTTGTAATAAGGAATGTGTGAAAAGACCCCAAAACAATGTATTTTTGAGTTATTTTTTAGTTAAACTTAAAATGTAGCAAGAGAAAAGTGAACATTTTATTTGATATTATATCTTGAAGTTATATTGTATAGCTATGGAAGTATGGATTTCAATGACTAGATTTTTTTTTTCGATTTACTGGGAGTAGTCAGGAGAGTTGTTACCTGTATCCATAAGTAAACTGTTTTACTAACAGAAGTGGTGAATTTTTGGTGTTATGCTTCAATGTGGCTAAACTATAACAGACGAACGCGTCGATCTTCAAGGTTAAGCAACGCTTGCCGAGGTCGGTCTGTGAATGGGTGACCATTATTACAACCTAGCCTTTTCCTTACTATATTGGCTCGGCTTCCAGACAAACCGGATTCAACTGAATACCGGTATTTTACGTGGAACGGCTGCCTACCAGACCTCCACAACTCATTCAATGCAAGACTTCAGTCAGATTTTACTGGCTTCTGATCCGTAACAACTGCCAAAGATCTACAAATGACAGCCGGGACCAAAGGCTTAAGAGGGCTTTCACATTTTTTCTTGAATGTTAGCGTTTTATTCGAATTTTGATGTGTGATTTTGCTTTAGATATAGCCTTAAAAAAATAAAAACACCACATCACCCCTCTTAAAAAAAAACTAATTTACATTGTTTTTATTTTCCATTTCACCCCATTATTAACTTACATTCTAGCTGATTACAATATAACATTGTCCTATTTTTGTGTATTACATCTATCTTCTAAAATCTCATAAAATAAAAAAAATATCTAATAAAATTAATGGTAACGATTACACAAAAAAACAATAACGACACGACAACGATAACGATGAAAATAACAACAAACAAAACAACAACTGACAACAACTCAAAATAACAATTTCTTTTATGCCTTTCTCATTACAAATAGTTACTACTATGTCTTTCGACAACTCGTCTCGCGATGATGCCGATAAAGATTCATAGTTTACATAAATACTCGAGTTTTCTTGGCATATACATTCAATTTGCGCGACTTTGACAATATTTTTATACAACTAGTATTACGTAACATTTTCTCCCACATTTAAACATATTTCCACGTCATCACCTTGCTTTTAAAAACTTCCACGATCCTAGGGTGATCTGTCTAGACAACACGGTGTCCGTGTCACAAACATTTTTCCTTCATCATCTTGACAAACTCTACATGTACCTCTGACTCCCCAAAATTACAACAATCAAAATAACACGTCATACTACACACAACTTCCTCAGAGGGTCAAAATTCTAATGGACATCCCCCCATTCCTAGGTCTAGCTACTACATTAGCTAAGAAAACACCTTCGTGATATCCTTTCCTAAACACTACACAATCTTGTGCTCTATTAACGGGAAAATACTTAGCCATCTCACAACGCGGAGAAATGGTCAACGAGTAATTATAGGATTTAAGTGGCATTGAAACCGTTTGGCGCCCACGGTCTCTAAAGGGGTATTTACACGGGTCGATTTTCGCCGTGCGGCGAGTCGCTTCACTAATTGCCTCACCATCGCTAGCCCATTTACACAGGATACTAAAATCGCATGCACTAAAATCGAATCGCTGTAGTAAATAAATACACGTGCGTGCGCGAAACACCTTCACGCGGCGGGCGATCGCCTGCAACTGATCGTTTACACGGTCGATTTTAGTCACCAGTCGCATGCGGCCGGTCGCCGCGCGGCCAAAGTCGGATGCTACCCAACTTTGGGGCTTGCGGCTTTAGTCACTTGCGACTTAGCCGAATTGCCATTTAGATGGTCGATTTACGCCGCGCGGCAAAAATCGTGCGGCTTTAGTCACCCGTGTAAACCCCCTATAAGAGTTAACTTGTTCCTACAAAACCCTTTTTCACCATTATACTTCTGCAAGAAATCCTGGCCCAATATTCCAACTGACTTTCATGGCAAATCATCAAATATATAAAACTTATGCACGAACTAACATTGTCCGTATTCAAACTTTAAATATACATAACTCATAGCTTGTAAACTACCCCCTTTTTTTTAAGGATGGGAAATCATCAAATGACTCCTCCCGCTCTGGGTAAAGCAGGAGGGAGTGTCAGACTCCTACTGACTAAAACCCATCCGTGTTCCTCCTAATGCCCTTTGTGTTCCAGGGCCTCGGTGACTCTTTCGAACATATTCCGCAACCCCAGCAGGCATTGGCCCTAGCGGGCCCCACTTGCTTTGCTGACAACTCTTTGAGGCGCGCGTGGAACAAAGCGCGCCGTCGACCCGGGCCTGATTCTGATCAGATGGCGAGCCACCCAATGCTCGCCGTCCGCAGGCCCACGCCTACGGTGGCCGGGAATCGCCCTGCGACTTCCAAACTACCCCCTACACCATTAATCACTAAGCCTTCCTTGACTACTTTACAGCACAAAACACTATCCCTCAAGAAACTGCTCTTTACGGCCGATATCGACGCACCCGTATTTCGTAATTGCCATAAATCATTAGATGTAAAAGTTTTGATTTTTAAAATACTTGTATTTCATTAAATCTTTAATGAATAGCGGTAATCGGTACCTTTATAAAGTTTTTTATTGGTCTGAGGTTATTTGCTACCCAAAAATTGTTAAAAAGCTTGTTTGTTTGTTTGTTTTGTTTGTTATTTCCCATTATGACATAATTATTATTGTTGTACGCGGCGGCGGAAGCTCGAATCGATGCCCCGCGGGCACTAACGCAATGTAGCATCAGCAAAAAAGGAACACCAAACATTTTGTTTACCTACTTTGTTTACTAACACGAACAACGAAAATGTGTTATAAGTAGGTACTTACATATATTAGTTAGTACCAACCTAACTATTATGAATGATACGTTTAGTATTTAGGGTTCCGTACCCCAACAGAACCCCATTACTAAGCCTCCGCTATTCGTCCGTCCGTCACTGGTCTGTCTGTTAGCGGGCTGTATCTCATGAACCGTAATAGATAGACAACTGAAATTTTCACATATTGTTATAACAACAAATAATAAAAATGAAATGAAATTAAAAATTAATTTATACAAGAAACGTGTTTTTTTCGTTTATGGTACGGAACCCTCTGTGTGACAGTCCGACTCGCACTTGGCCGGTTTTTTTCTTCACTTGTTAACTCAAAAAGATTTGAACCATCACAAACTTTTGGTAAACGAAATCGCAAAGGCCGCAAAATATCGACATTTAGTATATACTTTTACTTCAATATTTTCAAACTCCATGTTTCGCGCCACGCTAATCACTCCTCAAGTCACGGTCTATCTGCACTCACGATAATAGCATCTCACCAACGCCTCCAGATCCCATGGCGGGTCTCCTTGCCGGATTGCCGCCATGGGATCTGGAGGCGGTGGTCCTCGCACGACTGCATGATTGGCGCGTGGAGGTACTAAGCCGGGGCGAAACTCCGCTGACGCGGCAAATGGTCGCGCAGCGGTCAGACTTCCGGCGCGATCTCATGGCGTCATGGAGACGACGACTATCGCAACCCAGCGCAGGGCACGCCACGATAGTGGCGATAAGTCCCCTCTTTGAGGAGTGGCTTGAGAGGCGCCACGGCGTTTTCACCTTCCGCCTGACGCAGGTCCTCACCGGACATAGATGTTTCGGGAGGTTCCTGCACTGAATCAGGCGGGAGGAAACGCCCGGTCCAAGCCATGGTCCGGAGCGAGACGGAATGGGACGCCGTTGCCTCCTTCTGCGAAGCAGTCATGCTAGCGAAGGAGGTGGCGGAGAGGGAGAGGAGAACCTCTCGTCCCAGCCGCCGTGGTGGTCGCCGCGGGCGTACCACCGTAGGCGCGAGCCACCCATAGCTCGCCATCCGTCCGTCTAGTGACGACAGGCCGTGTCGACGGCGCGTTAGTGTTCCACGCGCGCCTCAAAGAGAGTCAGCACACAGAGGGGCCCGAAAGGGCCGGCGCCTGCCGGAGTCGCGGGATTATTAAGAGACACCATGGCTCCGGAAAACAAAGGGCAATGAAGGAACATGGATGGGTTTTAGTCAGTAGAAGTCTGACACTCCCTCCCGCTAGACCCAGAGCGGGAGGAGTCATTGGATGGTTTCCCATCCCTAAAAAAAAGCAACCCGCGCTCGTTGACTTAAGGGTCGAGTTTCGTTTATTAATCAGTCCATCACTCAGTTGATGACGTAAGCCTAATCCACAACTTGAGAACATAAAGAATCACGTTTATACGACCAGCATCTCAACTGAGACGCGGGGCGTCGAGCGACGCCTGCGGCATGGCGGCTCGCACTAAATTCAAACATATTGCGTTTTTAGAGCCTTAGCGATTTTACAGGTGTTTGTTTAAAATGCAGGTGGAGCCCGCGGCGTGGTACGCGGCTGGGCCCGCCAACCCTCGACCGCAAATGCACCGCGGCGGCAGATGCTCTACGCCCCGCGCCTCCGTAATCGGGCACTTATTGTAGGTGAAATGAACATGAAGTGCACTGCTGCAGTGCCACGCTGAACGTACGACACTAACATACAGTATGAACCTGCTATAAGCCATCCATCAGCAAAATGAATTGCCACCCTTGGGGATTATATTTCGTCGTTACGGGCTAGAAACCCTATATCCACATTGGAGAAAGGTCATTAATTCGCTGCTCATAGAATAAACACCCAGTAAAGAACCAAATTATTTGTACTTTCTTAATTCCTTAGTCGCCGAAGAAGGCCCAGGAAACGCTGGCGGCTTAGAGGTGTTCATGACGAATTGTTCGGAACAGGCACACATCGGAAAGAGTGGAAGACCACGTGGAAGACCTTTGCCCAGCAGTGGGAGACATTTTATTTAGAAATACCGCCATTGGCTATAACTTAGGTAACCTAGGCTACCTACCTCGCGAGATACATACTAGTTATGAGAGTTAACTAGACACGTGGTTTGCACTACATTTGTGCAATTTGTGTGTATGATCTACAGTGTGGAAAAATATTTCGTTTCCAATTCACATACTTTTACGAAAATTCCCAAGTAACACATTAATAGCGATGATTTAGGTCATAGCGACATTACAGTCTACAGCTTTTATGCAGATGTACTATAAACTAACTATTAACTCCTCCCTGGTCGAGTGGTTTAGGCGGCGGTAATTGCCTTGTGATCCGGTGGTCGTGGGTTCGACTCCCACGGGGAGCATACTTGTAAAGTTGTTTGCAGTATGGCTAGGACATTGTAGGCTTGAATCACCTGATTGTCGTATAAAAAATGATTCCATGCTTCGGAAGGCACGCAGAAGCCGGTGGTCTCGGCCGCCAAATGGCGGTCGTTAAACCATGTCAGAGGCGCTTGAGGCAGTTTAGCAACTCTGACACAACTAGGGTGTGTGGGGTCGTAGAATTTACTGCTCACACGATGACAAGAGAAGATGCAGATGTACTAAAGGATAGGTCGAGTCTTTATACACTATTAAACAGCATCGCTGGAAGGACTTATAATGGCGATAAACACAGAAATATATTTATTATAATCTATGGCGATAAAGTATAGGTACTAAAAGCATTTGAGTAGAATTTTAAAATTATCTGGTCCAGCTTTTGGCTGCATGTCATGCTACCAGCTTATTTAGAAGTCCAAAGCTTGTTAACGACTGGTTAATACCAGTTAAGACCAGAAACAAGTACAAGCTACATGCTCCTTCACACCGACTTTGTAAGGTTCATTCCATGATTCATTTGTGGGGCTCGGTATCCTTCTAAATAATAAACTTCCACTTTCTTGTCTTGATCTGCCTTTTAACTCTGAAGTAAAATCTAACATCTGTTCGAAGGCATACCCACTATTCTATTTATGATTATTTAGATGATAAGAATAGTTGGTCGCTGTGTTGAACGCAAGACATACTTAATAACTTCGATCAATAATGTTATTGATGGAAGTTATTATGTCTTGCGTTCTTTGTCTATAAGTAGTTAGTTTATGACAGGTTATATGTGTTCATATACAACTAGATCCACGCAACTTCGTCTGCGTCACATTTTCCCTGAATTTCGTTTGCTACAAACCTCACGGAGCCCGAGACCTTTCCAACGAATGCAAAATCGTGGAAATCGGTTCGTGCGTTCTGGAGGTATAGCGTCAGGAAGGAAAACCCGACTTATTTTGATATAATAGATATTGTTTTTTTTTTAATTTCTTTTTTGTTTTGTTATTATTTACTAGCTGTCCCCCGCGGATTCGTTCCCGTCAAATGAAACTTTTAATTTTTTATTTTGAACCATCTCTTGACAATAACAAACAAAACAAAAAAAGAATGAGCGAAATCGGCTCAACCGTTAACGCGTGATGTGATGGCCAAAGGCAATCCCGGATTAATTTTTATATACCTACGTACTAGCTGTCTCGCGCAACTTCGTCTGTGTCACATTTTTTATTTATGCTCCGCTACTATTGGTCGTAGCATGATGTTATAAACTATCCTATCTTCTAAGTTGGATCAAATAACAGACTGTTACGAAGTTTGATCAAAATCGGTTAAGTAGTTTAGGAGTCCATCGCGGACAAACAACGTGACACGTGATTTAAGTATTTAGAAGATATAATTATATATTTCTGACTTTGTAGGTCAATCTTTCTACAAACGTCAACACTTGCTTGTGTGTGTATTTTGTTTTATAGTATCATAGTATGCTAGCTTTTATTTATTTTTTGTTGTTTTGTGTCATGTAATCTTATTAATTTCTTTGCATTCTACTCATTGTATAAATTTTAGTTCCTAAAACGTAACAGACAGTTTGTTGGCCATTTCTTCTCCACAGCTAAAACACTAGGAAGTGGTGACGGGCGGGCGTTTTGGGGGAATGACTTTTGTAAAATTTGACGTTCAGAAAGGTGCTGGCTCTCAGCCTAATTTGAATAAATGACTTTTGAATTTTGAACACGATAATTCACTTCTCTTGTAATGCTGTGGGCTGTATTGAAGTGTCAAATAGTGCCACTAGCTTTTAATAATTATAATTCTTAAAACGAATATGAATTACATTATTTTGTATGTAGGTATGGGTTTGCTCTTGACTCTAGTCTTGGTCAGAGATGACAGAGACAAAGTCTACGATGGAGCGAGCTTACCCAGAAGTAGCCTGTTCACTCTAACTTTGAAAAGTTTAGGGTTGTAAGCATTCGGAAACACAGACGCAGGCAAAGAGTTCCACTCCTTTGCTGTGCGCATTATGAAAGACGCTTGGAAGCGCTTAGTGCGAGTTGGTGGAATAGCAACAAGGTAGGGATGGCAAGTTGCAGTGCGTCTGGATGTCCGATGGTAGAAGGGAGCTGGTGGGATGAGGTCGTGGAGTTCCTGGGCACACTCTCCGAAGTAAAATCTGTAGAAGACCGACAAGCAGGCAACCTTGCGGCGATGAGCCAAGCTGTGTAGCTTGGCATCCACCAGTTTTACGTCGCCAATGAGCCTCTTAGCTCTGCGTTCCACCGAGTCAAGCGCGGCAAGCTGATACTTAGCTGAGCCATCCCAAAGGTGGCTGCAATATCTACTCCATGCAGGATCGGACTTGTGCTTTATAAAGAGTTAAAAGCTGCTCAGGCTTGAAGTATCGATTCACCCTATTTAGCTTTGTCGCTTGAAGTACCTCTTTCGGCTGATATGATGATGATAATAAGTAGATGATGAAGTTGTAAGCAGTAAAAATGGAAAAATGGATGGATTACGAGAGGAATGTACTTAATGAAAAAAAAGGGAGGCATCAGTTGAATGGAAGAGGAATACGTGTTGCACTTGCACCCACGTACCCAACATGAAAAAGCCGGCCAAGTGCGAGTCGGACTCGCGCAATGAGGGTTCCGTAAGCAGAAGTTTGCGATTTACGATTTATGACGTATTTAAAAAAAAACTACTTACTAGATCTCGTTCAAACTAATTTTCGCTGGTAGTTTACATGGTAATATACATCATATATTTTTTAGTTTTATCATTCTCTTATTTTAGAAGTTAAGGGGGGGGGGACACATTTTACCACTTTGGAAGTGTCTCTCGCGCAAACTATTCAGTTTAGAAAATAATTATCTTAGAAACCTCAATATCATTTTAGAAGACCTATCCATAGATACCCCACACGTATGGGTACGATGAAAAAAAAAATTTTGAGTTTCAGTTCTAAGTATGGGGACCCCCAAAATTTATTGTTTTTTTTTCTATTTTTGTGTGAAAATCTTTATGCGGTTCCCGGAATACATCTACTTACCAAATTTCAACAGCATAGATCTTATAGTTTCGGAGAAAATTGGCTATGATACAAGCGAACATCGGAAGCGATCTTCAACTGCGAATTAAGTGAAGTGAAGTGTTTTTAATAGTGCGATTGTGTGTTATAATTAGTGCGTTTAAAGACCGCTTGGCCACCGGCGAGCATGAGTCACGTGATAACGTCGAGCGCACAGGCGCCAAATATAAAAGCGCGGGCAGCTGCAAGCCAGATGTTTATGTTTACGTTAACCTTTTTTTAGTGGCCTCCTATTAGAGCTACCACTCAAGTGTATTGTTATTTGTATAGCTGAGAAACGGCTCCTTATAGTTACGTTAAGTGTATGATAACGGTTAGTTTCTATATTTTTTAACTAATTTGTAAACATTGAATATTGGTGAAAAAAACACATTACGTGAACTTTGAACAGGAATAATTTAAAAAGTAAATCGATAACATATATATTTTATGACTTGTATGGGTAGCTGGGTTATATCTAAAAACGATAAATAACAAACAACATACTCCACCGTACAAAAACATATATAAAAAAAAAAAAACTACCACCAAACATTAGCCATTTCCCGCCATTTTGCATTATTTACCTTCCGACCCACGGAACAAAAATTCTAATCATAACGTAAATTTCGTTTGTTTTGTTTATGTTTTGGCTGAAATCTATTGCCCAGTAAACATAAAATGCGATAATAATTACTTTTTAGTCTGAACAAGTAGCTAGACTTAATAATTAATCAATTACGATAGCGTTCTGACAACATGGACGCCTTGTGTAACAAGGGATAGGAAAATCATAAAAAAACATGCTAATACTTACCAACATGTTTATTTTCACTTGCACACACATTAATCACATCACAATGCACCCATAAAACATTACTTAACACTAATTCACTCACAAACAACATAATAAACAAGTTTATTCGACACTACGTCATCGCGCAACTCGCGTCATACCACAGACTGAATAAAACATTTAATTTCTTTCTAAAAATGGACTCGCCTGTGGCGTGTTTCGTATTTTTAGCATGTATGAAATGTCAATAAATCGAGTGGAAAAGAGCAAAAGGATTAAAATACCGTGTGTTAGACAGAAATGGACATAATTTGTGACGGGTCGCGATCAAACGTCAAAGAATACTACAGTCCCTTTGGTATATTTACTCCAAAATTTTTTTTGAATACTATAGTCTCTTTCGTTCCTCAAGCGGAGTGTTGATTATTAAAGTGTCATTTTTGGTTAAATAATCGGCTGTTTTTATTGTCACGAACCCCAAGCTCGTAACAATTGGTGTCAGAAGTAAGGATTATCATGCCGATTCTGCCAAAGGACGACACGGAGGGTATCCGTACCCGTAGTCAACGCCAGCAGGAGACGGATCAGAGGCGTTTTGGTGGTGCAACGCCGCAGACGTCGGAAAGTAGGCTACCGACCATGGAAGCCGGTCCGTCCACAGCAGCTCCGGCATCATCAGCACCAGACTTTGCTGCTCTGATGATGATGCTGCAGGAGCAGGCTCGCCGACAGGAGGAACAGGCCCGTCGGTTGGAAGAACAGCTGCAGCACGACAAGGCGGAGCAGGCCCGACGACAGGAGGAACAGGCCCGACGAAAGGAGGAACAGGCCCAGCGACAAGAGGAGCAGGCCCGTCGCTTGGAAGAACAGCTCAAGCTTGACACGGAGGAGCAGGCGCGCCGACAGGAAGAACAGATGCTCCTCATGAAAGAACTGCACGCGTCTTTTGGGAAAGACATGAAGGAAGTGAAGGATAAGGTTGCTCAGTGTGACAACCGCCTGTCAGATGCTGAAACACAGATCACCAAATATGACGTTATTGCTGACGTGAAGAAGGAGTTGGGCAACCTTAAACTTGGAGATGGGATTGCAACTCCCGTAACTACTACACCTTCACTACGTGGATTCAAAGTGCCGCCGTTCGATGGGACGTCTTCTTGGTCGGCCTACAAAATTCAGTTTGAGGCCGTCATGAAGGCGAACGGTTGGAGTAAAAATCAAGCCATGACTGCCCTCACCTTAGGCCTGCGCGACCAGGCCTTAACTGTATTGGAAGCTCTCGGTAAAGAAGTAACTTACGAGCAGCTCCTTGAAGCACTGGAATCCCGGTATGGTGACGCCCATCTGGAGCACGTGTTTCGTGCGCAACTAAGGGATCGTGTACAGCGTAGTGGTGAAAACCTGCAGCAGTGGGCCCTTGAAGTGGAGAAGCTGGTGCGGAAGGCATACCAGTCTGTACCTGTGCTTATTGAAGGGAACCTGGTCCAGGCCTTCATTGGCGGCATCCGCGACCTTGAAGTTAGGGCTGCAGTGAGGCTCGGGCACCACGGGACACTTAAGAACGCTTTGGCACATGCACTGGAAGTGGAAGCTGCGCGGCAGGATTATCGTCCCTATAGCGTTAGGGAGGCTGCTGCAGTAACGGTTCACGACCGGTTTAAAGGATATAGCCCTAGGTGCTACGGCTGTGGTGAAAGAGGTCACCTTCGACCTAGTTGCCCTAAGCGAACTACAGAAAAGGAAGCTTTGCGGCAGGATTATCGATCTCACCGAAGCAAGGAGATTGCAGCAGTTGCAATTAGTGACCGTTTTAGAGGATACAGCCTTAGATGCTACGGCTGTGGTAAAAGGGGCCACCTTAGATCCAGTTGCCCTAAGCGAAATGCAGGAAGGGAAAATAGCCGATCTCTTAAAGGTAGGGCGGCTAACGACAGCGCCCAGCGGCTGCAGGAGAACGACTTGTTGGTGGCACATTGCAGCGAGAGATCTCATGGCAACGCAGATATATTGTCAAGAAGACCTTGCCCTGAAGACTGCAAGCATTGTACTAGGCAAGTGGGTAAAGAAGCTGTACCTGTGAGGATGGTCAAGACAGACCTCAGCAACGACTGGAAGGAAAGCTTACAACGTGCACATCAGGAAGATTCGGACATCAAGCCGATTTTGAACTGGATAAAGGCCAGCGCTTCTAAGCCTACATGGAGTGACATCTCAGCGATGAGTACGATTACAAAAAGCTATTGGGCTCAATGGGGCAGCTTAGTGATTCAGGATGGAGTCCTGTGCCGTAAATGGGAGAATACTCGGGGTGACAGCTGTCATTTGCAAATGGTTGTCCCTAAAGCGAAAGTATCGGATGTTCTACAGCTGTACCATGATGGATGTTCAGGAGGCCATATGGGAGTTAAACGGACTCTACTGAAGATACGGGAACGTTTTTACTGGGTTCACTGTCGTGACGATGTCGAGGATTGGTGTCGCAAATGTACAAGTTGTGCGGCTGTAAAAGGACCTCAGACTCGTAGCAGAGGTGCGTTGAAATTGTACAATGTTGGTGCACCTTGGGAAAGGATAGCCCTGGATGTTGCGGGACCGTTTCCGGAAAGTGACAGTGGTAACAAGTATTTCATGGTTGTAATGGATTACTTCACCAAGTGGCCGGAAGTCTTCGCCATTCCAAATCAAGAAGCTTCAACAGTTGCAGATAAACTCGTTCATGAAGTCTTCTGTCGTTTTGGAGTACCTTTGGAGATTCACAGCGATCAAGGACGGAATTTTGAGTCACAAATATTCCAGGAAACTTATCGAGTTATGGGTACTCATAAAACGAGAACAACTTCTTACCACCCACAGTCGGATGGAATGGTGGAACGATTTAATCAGACATTGAAGAGATACCTGACTAACGTTGTGGAAAACCGGCAACGCGATTGGGACAAGCATATACAACCGTTTTTGCTGTCATACCGAAGTGCTGTTCACGAAAGTACATCGGTAACACCAGCTTTCGCAAACTTTGGTAGAGAATTACGGCTGCCTGCAGACCTGATCACCGGAATACCACCTGATGCCCCACGCAGTATAACCGATTATGCGAATGACTTGCGGAGCAAAATGAACGACATTTATGAGCACATCAGACAATCGAGCCAGCAAATGTCTGAAAAGATGAAAACTCGATATGACCGCAAAATGAACAATAAAGGTTTCGACGAAGGTTCACTAGTGTGGCTGCAGAATCCAGTTCGCAGTAAAGGGAAATCTCCTAAGCTTCAAGCTAAATGGGACGGGCCGTACCGGATTGTCTCAAAAATCAATGACGTGACCTACCGTATCCAGAAAGGTACGAGAAGTGCACCTAAGATCGTCCATGTGGATCGACTGGCGCGTTATTATGGGACCGATGCTCGGGACGAGCATGTCTTCGGAGGGGGCAGTGTTACGCGCCAGAATTAATGCCGGGTACACAACGTACTACTAACGCCATCTAGTATCGAGTAGTGGAACTAATTGGGTCACGATCTTTCTATAATTTTCGATGCTAGAACATTCTCGATGTTTCGATACCTAGTCAGTCGGGACCGGTATGTTCCCGAACTTTCTAGATATTTCCATTCTCGAAGGTTCTGGAAATTACTGTGAGACTATATAAGCAGCGCATCGCTCGCGACTGAGTCAGTATTCAATTGGCGATACAAGCGAACATCGGAAGCGATCTTCAACTGCGAATTAAGTGAAGTGAAGTGTTTAATAGTGCGATTGTGTGTTATAATTAGTGCGTTTAAAGTGATAATTAGTGTTGATTATTAAAGTGTCATTTTTGGTTAAATAATCGGCTGTTTTTATTGTCACGAACCCCAAGCTCGTAACAATAATAACAAAATTATGGACCTTATTTTATTTATTTATTTTGCATTAAGTACTGGTTATAAATAAAATATTTTTTATGGGGCTTGTTAGGTATTCCATTGACAAAAGAGGTACTTAGGTATCTAAGTAGGTACTTATATTTAGATTAAAGGACCCCATTGTTGGAGCGCCTGATCGTCACAGCATAGCAGCAACTCACTTAATGAGCAATTACCAAATTGCAATGCGTAATGTCTTTTGTTCATGCGTCACTTGCCCTACTTAACCCGTGTAGTTAACATCGAAATATAGCATTTATTTTTTGCACTGAGTATCCTGCAGTTATTCATTCAGCAAACCCCCTTAATTCCCGCACATGGTCCGTAACGAGCTGGATAACGCATACTTTGAAGAAGAAGATCAAAATCGAGGAATATTAAGGATTGATAATCCACGTGCCGTGGAGGTTAATTGCCGGTGAATTGGAGTGATCTCGAGCAAGCTATTAACGGTGCCCGGTGTTTAACGTAATACTAAAAGTCATAAAATATCGTCACCCAACACTCAGGTAGTATAAGTGAAACAATAAATATTTATAAAAAGGTTAGTGTTTTTTCAATTGTATTACCAACTGTATTGTGTTAGATGAAAATCATTAGGTACTTGTTGCAGTGTAATTAGTATTTTATTAATCAGTTAAGTTAAGTTTAAAATCATACTTATAACAGTATAGTTAGCTTATTTGCTACATCATTAAACTTAAGTTATAAAGCTGTAACTAATTCACGTAACTATCTACTTAACAGTAGTTGTTCATTATAATTAGCAGGTATCTTAACATAGTACAAATTATTTGAGAGTGTTTGATATTATTGCAAGTCATAGTTAAGTTAAAAGTAAAGTAAAGTTGTTAATCATTAGAATCATTTCAATCAAAACAGTAATTAGTGTTTAGTTGTGTTTAATTAATATTGAGTAAGCGTTAAAGTTTTACAAACAAAGATTAGATTTTATCTGGATTGTACCGATGTATGTTTACTTATACGCTTAGCAGGTAGTTAGTTACCTAATTAGGTTTATGTTGTTTTGCAATAGCACTCAGGTATAAAACAGCTGTAGCCGTGTATGGTCATATTGTTCGTCTTTATAATTGTAATCCTGTATCAATTTCAGGTTGACCACACTCATCTCCCAGCATGTCCGAGGAAAGGGACTTAATTAAAAAGCGAGGCAGCTTCAAAGGTCGTTTGACTGCGTTCGTTAACTTTCTGGACTCACTCAAGGACAAAGAGCTATCAAACTGTGATGTGTCTGAATTGCAGTTGCGTATGGGCAAGATCGAGTCGTTGTACGAGCAGTATGATGAGGTACAGTTACGTCTGGAATGCATCGTAGATGATCTCAAATTACAATGTACTGAGCGTTCTGAATTCGAGTCTCTTTATTATAAATCCTTGTCTAGAGCCCAAAATATTCTAAGTGACTTTAATAAGGATAGTAAATCGATGGAAAGCTGTAAAAGTACACATGCTAGCATGCACAAGCCAGTTAAGTTGCCAACAATTCAATTACCAAAGTTTAGCGGATTATATTCTAACTGGCTAGAATTTCGAGATACCTTTACTAGCCTAATTCATAGTAACGATGACATTGACGAAATCAATAAGTTCCACTACTTGAGAGCATCTCTTGAGGGAACTGCTGCAGTAGTAATCAAATCGATTGAGTTTTCTTCGAGCAATTACTTAGTGGCATGGAAGTTGTTATGTGATCGATTTGATAACAAAGGGTTATTGGTGCAAAATCATGTATCCGCATTGTTTAATGTCGAGTCTATCTCGAGGGAATCTTCAGTTGCAATAAAGGGTTTAATTGATAATTTGAATAAAGATTTGCGAGCATTAGAGTCGTTAGGAGAACCTGTCAAACATTGGGACACACTTTTGATTCATATTGTCACTCGCAAGATTGATCAAAAGACTTATCGTGAGTGGGAGGAGTTTAAAGGTAGGATGGCCAAAGATACAACGAACAAGTTCGACGTATTTATGCAATTTTTACGTAATCGAGCCGATCTACTCGAGACATTAGAACTTGGTCGCAATAATCATTGCCAAACGTCAGGTAAATCAAGCCCTAAGGTCAAATCCATGGTAGCCACACAATCCCCTAATAGTTCTAGCACTGAATTAGCTCCTAAAGTATGCCCTAAATGTAACAACAATGATCACGCATTAAATAATTGTTCACAGTTTCTCGCATTAAGCAATGACGATCGTCTCAAATTACTACCCAGTTATAAAGTCTGTTTTAACTGTTTTCGTTCAGGTCATTACGCTAATAAATGTAAAAAACCAGGTTGCAAACTATGCAAACGTAGGCACAACACACTAGTTCACGTAGATTCTAAAGGCACTATTGCGAATACACTTCGTGATAATTCGAGTAACAACTTTTCAGAATCGTCGTCCTTACCGTCTACTACCACTGATAAAAATAACGTAGCTTTGTCAGCAAACATTGCATCTCCCCGTGGTCATAAGCAGCGAGATGTTTTGTTGTCGACCGCCCTGATCAAACTGCGGGACCACAATGGTTGTGTGCATCTCGTTCGGGCGGTTCTTGATAGCGGTAGTACCTCGTCATTCATAACGGACAGGTTATGTAAACAACTTAGTTTAACAACTAAAGAAATAAATAGATCTATTGTTGGTATCAACAATGTCACCTCGCACGTAGGCAAAACATGTCATGTTACGATGACGTCATTAGATGATAGTTTTACGTTCGAACTTCATTGTTTTGTTTTGCCATATATTACAAGTAATGTACCGTGCCGTGAAATAAACATTTCAGATTTCGACATACCGTCGAATATTGTTTTAGCTGATCCTACTTTTTATGATCCCGCAGATGTTGATTTATTAATCGGTGCTGACCTCTTTTGGGAGTTGTTAGGATCGCAAAGAATAAAGTTAGGTACCGGAAAACCAGTATTATGTGAAACTCGTTTAGGATGGATAGTTTCCGGCCCAGTTATTCAAAATCGAACTTCACTGCTGGCGAATGACATAAAGTGTAATTTTTCTAAAATTATTTCCAATGGTGACAGTGACTGGGAAATGCTTAGAACAGAATTGTCAAAGTTTTGGCAATTAGAGGAGGTGAATGCGCAATCTTCCAATTCTTACATGCCAGAAGAAAGGTTGTGTGAGGATAATTTCGTTAAAAATACGACACGATTGTCTGATGGTCGTTTTTGTGTTCGCATACCACTTAAGAAAGATCCTTCAGTTCTAGGTAATTCTTTTAAGAGGGCTACACATTGTTTACAATCTTTAGAGCGTAGATTAAAGGTTAAGCCAGACTTTAATAAAATGTATCATGACTTTTTATTAGAATATGAGTCACTC
This sequence comes from Ceramica pisi, assembly GCA_963859965.1. Classification (NCBI taxonomy): domain Eukaryota; kingdom Metazoa; phylum Arthropoda; class Insecta; order Lepidoptera; family Noctuidae; genus Ceramica; species Ceramica pisi. Next base: position 34,521,231 of record OY982527.1, on the reverse strand, counting down.
GGTCATATGACAAAAATTAATAAACCCAATTTGTGTACAGGTTATTATATCCCTCATCACGGAATATTACGTGAGTTGAGTAGCACGACCAAACTTCGTGTTGTCTTCAACGCAAGTTGTCCTACTACGACGGGTGTGTCTTTGAATGACCTACAGATGATCGGACCCACTGTACAGGACGATCTGTTGTCTATACTTCTTCGTTTCAGATTCCACAAGTATGTCTTATCTGCGGATGTGGAGAAGATGTATAGACAAATAGTCATCCACCCGTCGGATAGGTATTTGCAACAGATTGTTTGGCGTGACAATGTTCGTGACCCTATTGAAGTTTATGAATTAAACACTGTCACGTACGGTACGGCTAGTGCACCGTTCCTTGCTACACGATGCCTTAAACAACTAGGACTTAATTGTGAAAACCCTAAAATATCAGAGATCATCAGACACGACTTCTATGTCGATGATTTGCTAACGGGAGGGAATGACTTAGACGAAGTTAGATTCATTCGCACTGAAGTTACCAAGGCGCTTGCGTCGGCATGTATGCCATTGAGAAAGTGGAAGTCAAATGACCCTCAACTAGTTTCGGATTCTGTTCCTGAGTCAGGCCCCTCGCCTTCGTCAAGCAACTCGCTTGGGTCAGGCGACTCGCCTGCGTCAGGCAACTCGACAACGTCATTAGACTTGAACATTGGCCCTAATGAGCCTGACAGGTTGCTTGGCCTCGGATGGCATATCAGTGCTGATGAGTTAGGGTTTCCCATGAGCCATACTAAGTCCTCGACCGGGCATACTAAGCGCGATTTGCTATCCGTGATTGCACGAATTTTCGACCCCTTGGGTCTATTGGGTCCTATTATTATCACCATGAAGGTATTGTTACAGAAAATGTGGTTAGACAAACTATCTTGGGATGAACCGTTACCTTTCGGAATTAGTGAGAATTGGGATATTATAGTAAAGTCTTTACCTCTTTTAAATTATTTTCGTATTCCGCGAATTGTAGTCTGCAATTCATATACGGAGTTAGAAATTCATATTTTTATGGATGCATCTGAATCCGCATATGGTGGTTGCGTCTACATTCGCAGTGTAAATAATAAGGGTGAGCATTTAGTTCGTTTATTGATGGCCAAGAGTCGAGTGGCTCCCATAAAACCTACAACAATCCCACGGCTGGAGTTGTGTGGTGCCGTAATCGGTTCTCGTCTCTATGAGAAGGTGATGAGCTCACTCCGAGTGAAGGTTAGTCGGGTCTATTGTTGGACTGATTCGACCATCGTGTTGGGATGGCTACAGATGATGCCTACCAAACTTCAGCCGTTTGTACGCAACCGCGTTGCTGAAATTTTGGATAAGGCGGGTAACTGTTCATGGCGGCACGTCCCAACCGATCAAAACCCAGCAGACCTAATTTCTCGTGGTGTGGAAATCAGTGTTCTGCAGGGTTCAGACCTATGGTGGAATGGACCAAACTTCTTGAGACTAGATCCTTCTGAGTGGCCTTCTCAAATTAAGTGTCCAGAACTGGAGACATTACCGGAGACTCGACCTAGTGTTGTGTTAAACATTGTACTTAATGACCTAAAAGGTGAGGGTTTGATTGATTTCAGTCGTTATTCTAATTACTCACGGCTTATACGTTCTGTTGCTTATTTATTGCGATTTATTAAGTCATGTAAAAAACTTTATCCAAAGACCAATCATTTGTCACATGACGATTTACAAGATGCACTAAATGTTGTCATTATTCAAAGTCAGTCTCAATCATTTTCCGAGTACGAAGTACTTTTAAATAAAAAAAGATTACCTAAAGGGAGCGCCCTTCTAAAGTTTAATGTTTTTCTGGACGACAACAAAATAATGCGAGTAGGAGGACGTCTCGATAATTCTAATTTTACTTACAATAAAAAGCACCCTATTTTATTACAGTCCACTCATGTATTTACAAAATTATTATTTAATTTCGAGCATCGCAGGCTGATGCACGCTGGCCCACAACTACTGCTAGCTTCCATTAGGGAATCTTACTGGCCAATAGGAGGTCGCAACTTGGCGAAGGCTTGTTATCATAAGTGTGTTCTGTGTCATCGTATGAAGGGTAAGGTCGTACCTCCATTAATGGGTAACTTACCACAAGAACGCCTTCGTCCAGGTCATCCCTTTGAGAGCACAGGCGTAGATTATGCCGGCCCTATTATGTGTGCTAGCCGTCAGGGTCGTGGATGCAGGCTAGTAAAGGTATATGTCGCAATTTTTATTTGTTTTACAACCAAGGCCATCCATTTGGAGCTTGTTGGCGATTTAACTAGCAATAGTTACTTATTAGCTTTGTACCGATTTATTTCTCGGAGAGGTAAACCCGTAGACATTTTTTCAGATAACGGTACCTCGTTTGTCGGTGCGTACAACGACCTTTCTAAATTTTTAAAATTAAATAGTTCGTCCTTGGGTGAAAGTGCAGCGAACGATGGAATCAGGTTTCATTTTATACCCGCATATACCCCGCATTTCGGCGGACTCTGGGAGGCGGGTGTCAAGTCAACAAAGTACCATCTTCAAAGAGTGTTGGGAAATTGTAATTTGACTTTCGAGGAGCTGTACACCGCACTGACTAAAATTGAAGCCATCTTGAACTCTCGTCCACTCACGCCGTTGTCTTCAGATCCTGAAGATTATACACCGCTTACGCCAGGACATTTTCTTATTGGGCGGCCTTTAAATTCCTTGCCGCAACCTGACTACCAGGATTTCTCTGCCAACCATCTGACTCGCTTCCAAAGGATTGAACAACTCCGTCAACACTTCTGGAGCAGATGGAGCAAGGAGTATGTTGCAGAATTACAAGTGCGGTCCAAATGGCGTTCCTGCAAGGATGGTTTAAGACTGAACTCCTTAGTCGTGATTAAGGAGGATAATCTTCCTCCTCTGAAGTGGAGACTTGGACGAATTGTGGCTGTTCACCCAGGAACGGATGGCATCGCTCGTGTTGCAGACATTAAGACGTCAACTGGAGTCGTTCGGCGGGCGTTCAACAGAATCTGTCCATTGCCCGTGTCTTCAGAATCTGGTTGAAACCGCTGGTTTCAACGCCCGGGGGCATGTTGGAGCGCCTGATCGTCACAGCATAGCAGCAACTCACTTAATGAGCAATTACCAAATTGCAATGCGTAATGTCTTTTGTTCATGCGTCACTTGCCCTACTTAACCCGTGTAGTTAACATCGAAATATAGCATTTATTTTTTGCACTGAGTATCCTGCAGTTATTCATTCAGCAAACCCCCTTAATTCCCGCACACCCATCCTTACCAAAAAACCTTGCCCCCTCGCGGCCTCGTCATGGAGTAGGTACCTAGGTACTTCCGCGGTCCCTGATTTTATTTTGTAATCCGATCTAGACATTGCGTTTGGACATTCAATGGAGCGAGCATTGCAAAATATTACCCTTTGGATCATTTCCAAAGAGTCTATCACAAATGGATAATACTTTTTATTTATTCCAGATCGTAATTTAACATGATTATAGTTTTACAGTGTTAGCCACTCCAACAGAGTTACAATGCGTTTCAAATGACAATAAGAACGTCAATAACCTCTATCTGTCAAATGTCTCTTGAAAAGTACGGTTTGCAAAGAAATAGTCCAGTCATTTGGTGCAAAAAAATGAGGTTACTTGGAAAGATTTCCGGGAGTTTTGAAAATTGGGGATTTTATAGATGTCGATGTGCTCTTTGCGAATTCGCCACCTCGTATCTTTGCCGCTCGCGCCGCCATAGCGCCACGCCAAAAATGGCGTCAAAAAACAGTTTTTTGACAATAAATATTTCCTTTCCGACTCTTTTTACGGTAAAAAATTCCTATAATTTATGTAAACCTTTTTTTTGTAGAATCAATTTTCAAAACTCCCGGAAAACTTTCCAGGTTAACCTACCAAAATATGATTGTACTAATATCGATAACGGACCCACTGAACCTTTGTTTGAATAAGTCTGAAATCAAATTTAAATAAAAATCTTCATCAACTTAGTAAATTAGCCAAACAATATTTAATTATTTTAAAATCATAATTAGTTTAGTATTTTAAACAACACCAAAACACTTATTTCACTAAATGTTAATAAATAATTAAGTTAATTAAAAAAGTAATAATCTTTGCTCACCCTACATATTGAATTGGTTTGAATTGACCGCTATGACGTCACAATATGGCGCTAATTCGATCCTATTCTTATTTGAAACGCATTTTACCTATTATTCGAATAGAATCATTTGTCAAATCAGTATTGCCACTCAGTTAGTTATTTTTCAGTGTGAAAAGATACGGAACTCAGCTAAATCACGCTTGCAACTGCAAATATATATATATTTTTTTATTTTATTTGAAGCAGCACAAGCACAACCTTGTAGAAGAAGTAATTTCGGCATAAATTCTAACAACGGATGGATGGAAGAGACGTGCGGCTTTTTTAAATTTCGCGCCTATTACGTCTTGAATATTCTAGGAATACTAAAGTAGTGTTGCATGTGCCAAAAATGCTTCTTGTAACATGTTTCCATAGTGTAGACTTAGATCGTGAAAGCGAATAAAACGCTGATTGATATAAAAAGGAACTGCAAAAACAGCTTATTTTATTTCTTCTAAAGTTGATATTTCAATGATAAAGACGGTGTTAGGAGAAACAATTTATTGATCTTCAAACCCTTTTTTTAAAGACTTCCTTTACAAAATATTGATATTATGGTAACTAAATTTAGGAATAGAATATTAAAACCTTGGTTTATGATAGTAATTAATCAACAAATTAATTGAAATTATGAACGCTATACAATACAAAATTTGGCATTAGAACCACACTGGGCACAGCTGAACAAAAACAATGTTGAATAAAAACTTTTCTTGTTTTGCAAAAAAAAAACATTTTTGCCATACTCTGCTATTGTTTAACACAAATAAAAAACTACACTGTATTTATAGACACTATCGGAAGACTATATTAAAACGCTTAAACGGTATAAATTTATATTTCTGTGGATTATTAGTGTAGATTAATTCAGATTTGTAATTTAAAACTCCCGCCATAACCTATGTCGCGTACGTGAAATGATTTTTTCATTTTTCGATTTAATTATGGCGGACCGCAGTTCGTGGGTGAACGAAGTTCATAATCATTTAGTGTGAGTGTATACAAGCTGTTTAACGTTCATGTGATAGTTAAAATTCAACCGCACCGCAAGGGTGTATGCCTGGGTGGGCGGAAACAAGATATGGCGGAGAATAGAGGTTCGGACAACGTCGTTATGCCGGACATTACCGAAGTTTCCGAAGCCGATCCCCTGTCGGCGGGGGCCGAGCACGACGCCGCCCGATCTGATGGCGGGGCTGTCTTGTCGACTGCAATCAAAAATACAAGATTGTCTAGTGAATCTAATGGCGTGGTCACGGTGCCTGTGTCCCTGCCGGTCGGCACACTTATTACTGGGACGACTTTTAACGTGATAACGTCAGATCAGCTGCCACACTTCAAGCCAATGATTTGTGTTGATAATGGGTTTATATCAGGTGGGCCAGTGACAGATCATGACATAAAGCCGACTCACATTGTGATACAGAATCCTCCGTCGCCTGCAAGCCGGCAGGAGGAGAGCTCGAGTGCTCCGAGTGCGCGGCACTCGAGCGCCCGCTCATGGGCGGAGACGGCAAATATGCCTGTTCTGCCCATCCGCTGCAAGAACACGCCAGCTGAGCTGCACAAACAGAGGTTCGGCTCTGGCGGCAGGGGCAGGTGTATAAAGTACGGAATGGAATGGTACACACCAAGTGAATTTGAGGCCCTCTGTGGAAGGGCTTCTAGTAAAGACTGGAAGAGATCTATTAGGTTTGGAGGGCGAAGTATCCAGGCCCTGATAGATGAGGGAATACTGACCCCCCATGCTACAAGCTGTACTTGTGGGGCATGCTGTGATGATCAGTCAGGTGGGGCCTGTGACAGTACTTTATTATGATACAGTAAGTCAGTAATTAGCCAGGCAAAAAATACCAACAAGTACATACTTACTAGTCTTTTTATTATTCTAGTAGGTTCTAGACATGCAAACTTGAAAACAACAAATGAAATGGCTAAAGTTGCACAGTTTTATGTTGATACCTTTAAACACACATTGTCAACAAAACTATAAATATAAATAATGCCACGGCAATCTCTATAATATCTTAATAATAGATCTCCTATATTATTTTTAATAAATTAGGTAAAGATCTGAGGCTTTAGTGGTAGTAAAGGCAGGCAGAAATAGAGAGCAATAGATAAAAGCAATAATAAATGATAGGCCTAAGAAGCTAGTTGTTGTAGAACAGCAGATCATAAAAGCACATACAACATGGTTTATTGTAAAACAACAAACAACACCAACATATAAAATTATACATATTATGACATATAATCATTTTATTATGTCCTGTGTATGCATGTGTGTTGGTATACAATAAACTATTCAATGGTAAAACATAGTTTTAACACAGTAATGTAATAACTAGAGATTTTGTTACAATACTATAAATCTAAATTATGACATGAATCAATATTCAATATTATCATTATACATATGAAAAAGCATTGATTAGATTGAATTTCCTTGACATTAGAAGTTAAAGTTTGATTCCTTATCTACAACCTAAAAACAAACATAAAAAGAGTTAAATAAATAAATATCAAATCAAAAGATCTTGGTTCACAGATCTTTTCTCATTTACTTCCCATAACACAGTCAAAGCTGCTTACCTAATTTTAATCACTGTTACGTACTGCACACAAGCTATTAAAGGCCTGAATTACACCAATCGGAATGTCCACTTTCCAGCTATGGGCCCCGTGCGGTTGTTCACACCCTACAAGAGACGGAGACGCCACAACCAAGATGGGGAAGAGAAGAAGCCTAAATTGAAGAGGGAGTCTAGCATTGGAGACGGAGACGTGGACAACATACACCAGAGTAGTAACAATAGCAATAACTCCAAGGAAGCATGGCAGACTATTGCAGAGGGCTTGGACACCAATGCTGACTACCATTTACTCGAGAACCCAGACACCAATAATGAATCAATTTCAGGTAAGTTTTATTCATAGAAGGAAAAGAGAGGAAAGTTGTTGTAGCTGAATATAGTCTTAATGCAGTGTGATATAAAGGCTGTTGTTGGTTTGATTTAGAAGCTCTATGATGGACAGACTTGAAATTGTAAAAGTTGGTAAAGAAGCAATAGGACTTAAGAGTAGTCCTTAAGAGCTGTAAAGACAGAGGCATTAAGTCCACCTTCATACAGTGGTTTTTTACTTGGCCATAAAGATTAAATATACAAATAAAGAATACTGTTTCTAAAGGTTTAGCACTTGTTACGTGAGAAGCTACAGAATTGTTGTTCATATCTATATCATTATTAGCATGAAATCTAGATGTATAATAGACACATTTTTTAATTATTAAAGAGGTCCATAACCAGAAGGTGGAACCAATGGAACCCTATTATTATATATATAGGTAGACCGTTAAAATTCTTAAAAAATGTGTGTGTAAAAACCATATAAGACCAAAAAAAAATTTAAAGTTAAATGAAAAAAAAAGGCAGGCGATACAGGAAATGTGATTTTTAATTAAGGGTTTTGTTGTACTCTGCGTGACAATGCTAGAACCCGTGGGTTCTAATGGACCATATCATGAATACCAGCTAGCTGAACTGTAGTGGTAGCTCGAATACTATCTGCTGCCTCATCCTAGTACACTGACATATTACTTGAAAATCATTATATCAAATTGTAAGGGTTCTATCTCGTTAGCATCAGCCTATATAATATTATGTAGACAAGATATAAGATGGTCAGCTCAACTTTTCTTTAACTTCCATGTAGTATCATTATGCTATAGTTTACGCCAGACAAACGTGGAATAAAGTACAGTGACCTTTCCCTAATATCTCTTCGTAGGAAACTAGACATTAAATTAAGAACTGATTTTCATTATTAGAAAACGTAAAGGATCACGATAGAAGTCGATTCAGGACAGCTTTATCCCATTATTTCTGATTTTGATCTTAAGAAAGTCAATAAATGTATGTGGGTCAATGTACTTTATGCCACGTTTATCTGGCGTAAAGTATAGAGTGAAATGCGGTGAACAAACATACCAGGGGAATACGCACAATCCTTTATGAGATTTTCATTTTACAAATTTAATTTGAGTCAGTTAAATTATATGCTGTTTTAATTCAATGCCTTTGAAAATTTTGCATTTTTATTCACGTCTTTTATGGTACATACTTGTATATATTATTTGTTAACATCATGTTTGTATTTGTATGGTCAGCAACGAAAGAGATGAATTAATCTAAAATTTCATAATTATAAAATATTGAAGAGTGGTATTATCTATTATGTATTTATTGACTTATATAGCAGACAGAAATACTCGACATCGTGCTTTTAATAAAAATTGTCCTATTCATAGACCAGTTTCTCACGTAAATGCTTAGTTGCGTTTCATCGCGTTTCTCAGCGGGATCCCTAATTCTAGTCCGAGCATCAGCAATTTAGGGTCATGCCTGTCTGCAGGAACTTTAGGGTTAAGCTTGTCCTATATCATTTGTAATAATATGTAATGTTTAGATTCAATCAAGTACTTCAGTTGCTGACCTTACTTTCACCCAACGCATTTTCCAAATTAATCCTCTCATTTGTAAGAGGACTCTCATGTTAGGGGATTAAATTGCATAAAAGGGTCCATCATGCAGCAAAATAATGACGTCCTTCCATGTACGTACCTATCATTCAAAAAAGGATTTAATAATAAACATTTCATATTATGTACAGATTAAGGTTTGATTAAAAATTTTGGGGTGCACTTTTTCCCTTTGTTAAAATTTGGTTTAAGTTGCTGCCGCGTGTCATGTTTATTAAGGGTTGGGGGAGAATGGGCATATTTGTTTGGGAAGTAGTCTATGTATCAATAGGTAGGGGCTGAGGGATATTGGGCGTATTTGGAACGTGGTTTATGTACCATTAGAAAAGTGGTACTTAGATTCTTTTTTTATAGTGAGGGGTGTTTTAACTGAAAAATGTACCCAAAGCTGGTAAGAACACATAAATAAATGTTTGTCCCTCCTCGTTAAAAGCGATCTAACAAACTAATAGAGAAAGAGCTACATTGTTCAATATCAATATCACGCTTGTAGATTGTTACTATAAGGACGTCGAAAATAAAACGTTTTCTGTTAATATAGGTACCTATCCATGCGAAAATGTTGTTTTTTTTATCTAATCGGTTATAAAAAAATATCTCATGGTAGTTGATAAGTATAGTTAGATCTTAGTGTGGTGATCTATTTTTAAGCGACTTCAAAAGGCTATGTTGTATGTTTTTGTAAAACATCAGAGTGAAATCGCTAATTCAGTGTAGGTATGTCGAGGCTATGGAAAAAAATATGATGCTCATGAGCTAAGACAGCTAGCACATTTAGTATTCAATCAATCAGCCATATAGCGAACTAGCACTAGCCCACAATTTCATCTTCGCAGACTTAGTACAAACAATTTTTACCTTTTTCACGCCTTTAACACAGTGCCTTATCTCCGGAGATGTGCGCGGATGCGTAGCGAGGGATGTGCTAGTTAAGAACCAATAGAATAGCTTGCGTTGAGCGAGGCTTGGTAAATGAAGCGATTCTCTTCGTTCTTAACAAACATAATATTCCTCGCAACGCTACCTCGCACATCTCTGGTGGAAACGGAGCCAAAGTGGCCGTCAGCACGAGCGAGAAAATTGCGGCGAGTTCACGTTTCTTCACTCGTCGAACCGCCGCGATAATATCGTCGTGTGGTACGTTCAGAGTTGATAATTATAGTTGTTGTTACGCGATTCCCTCGCTCTTGAAACGGCCCCTAAGGCTGAAATTCCTAAAATCCCTTCTTAGTGCTCACCTACATCATTATAGGAAGCCTTGTTCAAAATTTCATGTTCCTAAGTCCCAGTAGTTTTGGCTGTGCGTTGATATGTCAGTCAGTCAGTTTCCCCTTTAAGTCTATAGATTACGCTGTGCTAACATTTTTAACTTAAGTCGATTGAGTTTAAACAGTTTGTCCGTTTAGCGAGGTGTGAAAAAAAAAACGCGCAATGGCGAAAATTGCTTAGCTATGTTGCAATAACTAAATAATCCACTTGAAACTTCAGTCATCATCAGCGAATTTACATAGATATGAACAGTTCTGTAGTTCCACTACGAAATCTCAGACGAAACTGAGATTTTCTCACTGTCCGCACAGCTGACACAATAGTTAAACAATCAGCGAACATTTCAAGCATATTTGAATAGGACTTGCTAATTAAGCGAAATCATTTTGCTATAAAATGCCTCGTCGCAAAGGAACCTTTGCACATGCTGTGCATTTCGGTCGTCGTTGCGTCGACTCTATGGACCGTCCACAAGACACCGACGTTTGTCTGCGCCTACTTTGAACCCTGAATAAAAATGGTAGGTATTGTATGGCTGCGCAGACTTTTTTTAGGCTATGCAGACTAGAGAACGACTTTAGAGTCACTATAATATTGAATTGTATACTATAAATTTAACATTCACTTTGACTTTGAGAAATTTTTGTTCAAAGTTCAAAGTTTGCGCAGAAAAAGTCGGTGTCGTGTGGTATGAGATAGAAAAGCAACTTAAAATAATAAGTGATTTTAAAAGATATTCTGATTAATTTTCAAACGTAAAGACTTGATCATAAGAGCGCATAGGTCTGTCTCTTGCATCAAGCTTAATGCGACTTGCAGTAACATCCCACTCAATCTACGATAAAAAACACATACACATAACAGAAAATAAAAAATCGTTGGCAGTCAATTCAGTGCGCATGTCATAATATTATCCTATTGATTGTTGCCAAATTAAAAATAACGCTAACTAGCCCGGGCGATTTTCATTGCTCTAACTGCCTTTGCGATTATATCAGCACTGCTATGCGTATATTTCTTTTACACGATGGACCTTTTTATGAGGATTCTTTATTACGTATCGTCGTTTCTATGTATAAGTATGAATAACGTCCGATGGTGATGATGCTAGTCATAATGAAAGAGCTGCTAGTTTTATATCTCAAACAACATGAAGACGGAAATGCAGTCGAGGTACCCAGCTGCCAGCTGAAATCGGCTATATGGCATTACCATCATTGCATAACTGTTTTGATGTCACCGTTTTAAATGTCTTTCGGGATGAATAAAAAGCCTCGTGTATTGAGCGAAACTGGCCTCAGCTTCGGTGGGTCGCTGCGACCAAAGTTCAGGGGTTATAAAAAGGCCACTTTAGCAGAATCAGAAAGCACATCACGCTACTCGGTCACTGTCGAATCTTCTCAATCAACCTTGAACCGAATGCGTTAGCGTGAAATTTTACCAGATTGATTAGATTGTTGTGTGGTTAACATTATGATTCTACTAAAGTGGCCTTTTTAGACCCTCAGGGGCTCTAGACAAGTGGCATTCTGTTAGCGGTGACGTGGCGAAGGCGATTATCGAAACGGCAATTGCTATTGAAGATAGAAAAATTGCTGTCGAAGTATCATGTGATCAATCGATTTCGCTATTAATAGAACATCGCTTTGTCTATCGCCTCAGGATTCTACGACGAATTCTTGGAAATGAACGCAACTCCTACGATTTTATGGGAACGGTTTTAGTGCTGTATATATTTTAGACTTAATTTTCCATATCTTGTCCTGAGCGATTCGTCTCGCGTGCTTATTATTACTGGATCAATCGTAACCCTCGCATTATTTGGTTGCGATAGTTAATGCATCGTCAAAGAGAATCATGGATTCGATTCATTATAAATGCATTCTACAGTAGTGATTTAATTTAGTTATGGATAAGCCTTTTTATCATAAAATAAGTAGGTTATGCTGCAGTTGATATACGTTTTATCGGCGATAAAAGCTTAAATGTAACAAATAATATATTCTTAATCTAGACGCGAAATTATGAATGGATTTTTGTTACGCAACCGCGCCAGAACGGCTGAACGGATTTAGCTGAAAGTTAGTACAGACATAGATTACAGTCTGGATTAGCACTTAGGCTACTTTTATCACGGTAGTATGTTCCCTTGGGATAAATTTCAAAATTCGCGCGAGTGGAGCCGCTGGCAAAAGCTAGTTATAAAACGCTTATTACACTACGCGATCTATCGGGCCCGATCTGCAGGGACAGTGTAGTGTACCTAATAAGAAACAGGGAGTAAGAACCCTGCCGATCGGGTGGCTCCGATCTCCCTGCTCTGTCAATCGCCTAGTGTAAGTAAGAGACAGGGAGGCAGGGCCCCGCCGCAGTGGCGGCATAGGGTAGATTGGCACCCTGGGTGGATTTGTATTGAGAGATTTCCGATTGATTATTTTACTAAATAAAATATTCGAATTTCATTAATCAGAGTAGGTATAAATGAGCTTTTGTTCGTTCCCCGTAATAAGTAGTTTTTATATCTCGTTACTATCTATCAGTTGCGATGCGTTTTAAACTATGATATTAGTACGTAAGTAGTTAAGTAGGTACAACTTAAGGTACTTAATTGATGTCTTATGAGGAATATTTTGTGCGTCTTTGGATGTACGAGTGAGCATGGCGGACCGGCCTTCTCCGCCTCCACTTTACGCCGCCACTGCTATTAGGGAGCGATTTCTAGTGTAGTGTAATAATCGGCACCCTGCCGCAGAGACAGGGCGCCCTAGAAATCGGGGCCGATAGATCGTGTAGTGTAATAAGCGTTTTTATCGAAGCCATTTAATCATCAGTTTCACTCGAGAATGTTCCGTGCCTACAATATTTTTATTATTAGTGACGTTTTTTATCACACCCTTTCTCAAATTGGGGTCGGCTCCCAGTCAAACTGGATACAGCTTTGAGATGAAGACCAGTATTTTACGTGGAGCGGCTGCTTACCAGACCTCCACAACATTAACTGGGTAAAACGGTTCTTCTTGGCAAGAGTCTGGATTCAGATTTTCTTGTCTTGAAGCAAATGCTAACTGAAATAATTTTCAAATACATAACGAGAAGTTTCATCCGATAACCTTCCATTGACCATCGCAAACTACATACTCATCTTTTCTTACGTACCGCAAACTCTACAACAAATACAAAATCCTTTTTTTTTAATAGTCCACTTACAATAGTAAGCAATAAGTTTTTGAATAGTCAAAGTCTGCCAGTAAAATAGATGAAGCTAATTCTGCCGCGCGAGCAACAAGAGCAGCAAGTTGTTTTGCAGCAAAACTTACCGACCCTTTTTCCAGCGTGGTAGTTGCACGGTCCAAAGAGTATATCCTATGGAGAAGAACGTTCAGCAAACTCCATGCACACTCTTTTAAATAAATCAGTGTTTACAAAATCATGGTTACAATCGTTGTTAAATAAATTAATGACTGAAATTATACAATGCAGAAGAGATTGAGTCTATACAATGCAAAGATAATCTTACAATCCTCAGCAGGTCCAACAATGTTTTCACATATTAATCAAAGTTTGGTCGCTTTAGTGCCTGTGGAGCGGACCAGCATTGAGTCAAGCATTTTTATTATCAATGTACTCCCCTAGTTTATAATAGGCTTTTCAGCATAGTTAAAATATACATATACCTAGTGTGCGTTTTATGTAAATTTTAAAATTTCGTCTCATTAAGTTCTTATATGTGGCGCTATTTTATTATAACACTTTAAACAATAGAAATAAATTCCCATGAAAGAAATTGCTACTTTAGCATGTCTGGTTGAATTAATTAATATTTCTTGTGACGTAGTTATGTTTGTCGGCTCGTTTACTGAAAAGAAGTAGATCCTTTCTAACGTACATGATATTTTCATAGATATACTGACAAGGGACCGTGATGTTTTTTTTAAACAGTTCCCTTAGTGAATCTCAACAAAACTGAAATTCGTTGTCACCGACAGATTTTTCTAAGTTCCAAAACGTAAACAAAACACTGCTGTCCCCTCAACCGATGGAACGAGTCCATTGAGATAATAGGGAGTTTGGGGAGAACATAATAAAATTTGGTTGCTTTGATCTCCGATCATTCCGTGTTGCACCCTTATGTGTCTGCTCCAGGTACATTATTTATTACTTCCCCTCACAGACAGGCGAATTGATCTTGTTTCAAGGTTAAACTTGCCTCGTGTAGCCAAAATATATCAGCATTAAAATTTGTACCCTCTTCTATCATGACGTTATTTTGGAATTTTAATAGCTCTAGTATGACAGACTCGCGTATTCATACCGAAAGCTTTGATCATGTTATTCGAATCGCATGTATGTAAATTAGGGTGTCTTCTTTTGTTGCGAATCTTTTATAGTTGGTAGTACTCGTAATTGCGCGGTGGGTACGGTACATCTGTCGTATACAAATGATTACAAGTACTGGGGTAGCTCGTCACTGATCACAAATAATAGCAACTGCACGGGTCCTTCTCGGTACGTTAAGATGGTCACGCATCTTTACGTTCCACGGTACTTCGGTGAGCAGGTTAAGCTTGTGTTGAAAGTTGTTATTGGTAGCCAGAAGCCAAGGAATCTGGCACAAGTTTTTCGTATGGGTATAGTGTTGCTCAATTTATTGTCCGGCCCGATTATAATTTAAAAAAAAATCGTCCCTTTAGACTGCGTTTCCATCAGAGATGTGCGAGGATGCGTATTGCATAGCGAGGGATGTCTATTAAGAACCAATAGAACCACTTCATTTACCTAGCTTAGCGCAATCGATTTTCTTTGTTCCTACCTCGCTAAGTGGAAACGCAGACTTATACCGTTTGGCCAGCTCTGTTCTTTCTTAATATGACGCTTGCTATTTTATTTTTATTTTATACAAAACGTGGAAACTCTTGGCCCAAATCTCTCTATGACGGGAATTGGACATTATTTTCTCCTATTCCACCTCTATTCTTGAACTCGTTTCTTCGGGAGGGACTCGTCATTCATAGACTCGTTGCTTTTTGGTCGCTATTATTGATCACGCTTCTAGAAATTAGAAATACTGAGGCGAGCTAACATGAAGTAAGTATATGAATTCATTATATTTTTTGGGGGCCGAGTCACCCGCGTCCGTAGGAGAATACCCTTCAGCGAATCCCTACATGTTGTCCCCGGGTGGTGCTAAACAGGTGACACTAACCGCCTCCGTGGTCTAGTGGATATACCACCTGATTCAGACCCAGAGGTCCCGGGTTCGATTCCCAGCGGGGGCAAATTTTTTGCTCGGTTTGGTTGGTGGTAGGACTTGTTCTAAGTCCGCCTGGCAAGCTATGTCTAAGTCTGTCGCCATAACAACAATGTTATCAGCATTGTTGTGTTCCGGCAGTTAGAGGTATGATAGCCAGTTCCTCTGTGTAAGAGGCTTCCGGGTGAATTCCATCTTCGGCCTAATCATGACTTTCCATCAGGTGAGATTTGGGGCAAGAGTTTCCCCGTTTGGTATAAAAAAAAAAAATTGAAAAAAATATGTCTACTAGCATTTGCCCGTGACTTCGTACGCGCATATCCAGTTTCTCCCGTTTCGGGTAATCCTCTCTTAGTGCTCTCCTAAACTCCCAAAGGAACCTACATGCCAAATTTCAGCTTTCTAGGACCAGTAGTTTGGATTGTCTGTCAGTCACTCAGTCACGGATGTTATCATGTTCAGATTTTGACTAAGCAAAGGTTTTCGCTATCAGTCTTTTGACTTGACAGAAAGCCCCTTTCGGTGAAACTGCAGGGCATACAAAGGATAAAAATATTGTTACACAAGAGGTTACGTCGCCATTCGTTTTGTAAAATGGCTTGTGAGACCGTAGAAGAAACGTAATCACTTATTGTCAGGTTAAGGGACTACTAACACTAATTCATTACTCATACTAAACTTTTGCCCATAGAAAACAAAGATTTTCTATGGAGAAGCGTACGCATCATTTCAGCGTTCCGCGTCTATTCAGCTTTCGCGGCAAACAAGTATAATAAAAAAAACTTTTTACAAAAAAATACAACCGACTTCCAAAAAAAATCTTATAATAACTTTAATTTCGGAAGTCGGTGTCAAAATACGAAGAAACTAACAAAAACACCGACTTCCGAAATTAAAGTTATTTTTTACTTCGTAGTGATTTTTTTTGGAAGTCGGTTGTATTTTTTTTGTAAAAAGTTTTTTATTTTTCACTTTTTAGTGGTGCCCACACCTAACAACACCACTGCAAAATCGCAGAACAGCAAAATACGCAATTTCGATTATCAAAGAATCATCTAAATAGTCAAATTCCAGCTATTTCGATTTAAAATCCAAAGTTCGTTACCGATTTTGATATGATTTAAATGGGACCAATCTGCAAGTATATCCTTTCAGATAAAACAAAAATTTTTCAAATCGGTTCATAATTGTCGGAGTTATGAGGTAACAAACATAAAAAAAAACAATAAAAAAAAACATACAACCGAGTCGGTAAAAACTGAGGACAAATGTGTTATGATCATGCGAGTGCTATAGAGTTCAGCGTTGTTCTGCCACTGCCGCCTTCTCGCGGAACTGTATAAGTGTTACCAAAATCGTTCAGCGAACGCAAATGGTGCTGAATAAGTGTGAGTGGTCCCTTAAGTGGGTACCATGTTCTTTTGTTAATCATTTTCTCTAATACTAGCCGACCCGTGCAACGTCGTCTGCGAAACATTTTTCATTACTGCTCCTCTCCTATTGGTCTTAGCGTGATGATATATAGCCTATAGCCTTCCTCGATAAATGGGCTATCTAACACTGAAAGATTTTTTCAAATCGGACTTCGGTAGTTCCTGAGATTAGCGGGTTCAACCAAACAAACTCTTCTGCTTTATAATATTATATAATATTAGTATAGATCATAAAAAAACCCGAATCACAGTGTTTGTTATAGAACTCCTCCGACACGGCTTGACCGATTTGTATAGCTCAGGCCTATTGACTGTGTTTTTGCGTAAAATTGTCAACTTTGTTATTCTCAGAAACTGAAATAGACTACTTTGGCTTATTGGGTAGTTGAGAATAGTTATTAGTATAAAGTTTATAGCGGTCTCACTCTTCGCATTGGTCTCAATATCTATTTGTATAAAGTTGAAATTCCGAAGTAATTAGTTTCTCATAAAAAGCGCGATGGCACTTTTTAGATTTCCTGGATTGAACTACTTGTACCAACTACTATACAAAAATATTGCTTATTTTGGTTTCGTTCATAGCGGACAAAAATCAAATAAATAAAAACTACTAAAAACGCTCAGAATTAACTATGAATTTCTCCTTAACACTTATACTACATTTATACCTACTAAAATAAACCATAGTTCACAAAACAAAAATATTCATTAAATATATTAATAATAAACCTGAAACTGTTGGGCAGTAGCGACTCCACGAACCTAATCTCCCGGGAGAAGTCTTGTTCCTCATCTCCGGTTTGCCTTTATTGGCTGGCCAGAGTGAACACTGACGAGGAACAGAGCTCCCACCTCTTTCTTGCCTTAATCGGCCGGTCTGAGTGGAGATTCGCTAGAGCAACGTGCTCTAGCGAATCTCAGCGTGGTATACCTCTCCACTCCTCTAGCACCTCAGGCTATGTTGCCACCTTGGCGCTACGTCACTTTGTGCTAGCGACCGTTTTCGGGGGCCCATTCATTGAGTGTGCAAGTCATCTCCTGCCATTTAAAAGCCGTGTATATTGTTAGTGGTCAGGCAGGGGCCAATAGTTATTCTCTAATAAACGATTATCAGTCCACTAAACCACCCAAACCCAGCGTTTCATCTTTTGTTTCCATATTCTGCAATAGTACTGCTCCAACCGGGGATTGTCCTTGCATTGCAACTGCCTTATTTCTACATAATGATATCAGTCAGCAGTTTTGTGAGTGAAAACGCTTAATATTTAGTACAAATGTTTTGTAATTCATATCTTTTTTCTTGTGGAAATATACACTATAATGACAAAGATTACGAATATATTCAATAAAACATGAAAATATCGTACATTAAATACCCGGGTTATATTGACCCACCTCAACATCCGTGTAACAAATTGGTACTACAATGATGACGTTCTAAGACAGGTATTCCCGAAATTTCTACCGGAACGGGACGAAGTCGCGGGTAAAAGCTAGTGTTTTCATATTTCGCCACCCTAAAAGGGTAATTATGGCTAATGACGCAGGTCGACTTACGAAACAAGAAAATAAAATAAAGGAAAAAATTACAATAGGCCTTCGGAAAGTAGTTAGTTAGTAGGAAAAAAATTGCGTAACTCTGTAAACAAGTTCAGCAGAAGCCCCGTAAAATGTTTCGTAACATAGAAAAACTGCGTAAATTTCTAAATATATTTATTTTCGATTCTAAAGGCTCCTAGTTTGTAAAGAAGTCGTAAAAAGAAAAAGTTCTTCTTGATTGTGAAATGCCAAAGTAGGTACATCAGGTTGATCGTTTTTGAGAAAACCTCTAGTAGTCCAGTAGCCAGAACACTATGCCCTTCGATAATTCTATAGTTTTTTATTTTCGGTGAGTGGATAGGTTTAGTGAATTCATTGCTATGAACAAAAATGCTAACAGTTTAGAGTTATGCTGAAGGTATTTCCAATTATTTCGTGTTATAACACATAATATTAGAAAATTTAAATTAAAATACTATACTGGTTCTTTGTTAGTACTATCTAAAGGATATAATAGTGAAAATGCTAACAGATAGGTACTGTGGAACAATGGAAATCTGAAAATGTCCCGTAACTCATTGAATAAAAAAATTTAGTTTTTCAAATCGTTTCCTATATACTTAGGGCGGGTTGTTTCAACTACACTTAACGCACGCGTAAACGTTAAAAATGGTGCTAACTATCGTCAAATCAATAAATTGGGTTGTTTCACAAAATGTCAGCGATAACGCACGTTAAATATAACGTTTACGTTAACAGATGGTCTGAGCACTGGTTAACGTAACTTTAGTTGCGTCAAATAGGACAATATTGTGAAATTTCTTTTGAATTCCTCAATACCAGTTCTTCTGATGACACAAATAAGTAGTGGAATGCAATAAAAGCTATTTAGGTAGGACCCGTGTCAATAACTTAGCTATTGGGATGAACAGGAATTTATACCAGAATGTTTTGAAACAACGCTTCTAATTTAACGAACGTCAAACATCGTCCGTAATCGTAACTTTTTGACGTACGTATGTTACGTTAACCAACTGTTTGATACAACCCGCCCTTAGAGAGATGTAGATTACCTTACAGAAAAAGTTCTAACGATCTATACTAATGTTATAAAGCAGAAGAGTTTGTTTGTTTGTTTGGTTGAACGCGCTAATCTCAGAAACTATTGGTTCGATTTGAAACATTCTTTCAGTGTTAGATAGCCCTTTTATCGAGGAAGGTTATAGGCATATATATATATCATCACGCTAAGACAAGTAGGAGCGGAGCAGTGATGGAAAATGTGACGCAGACGAAGTTGCGCGGGTCAGCTAGTTAAGTAATATGACTGCACGAGTAATTGTATCTTACTTTGCGATTAGCGAAATAGTGAATTTCAGTTTATAAATTTGCGCCTACATATTCGTATTAACAAACTCTGCTACCGTACAAAAGTTTCAACATATAGGTACATGCTATGCCTTTTTTTTAATAAATAAAATACAATTTGGATATTTGGGCGCGGTGTAGGTACGCGGCAATTCGTGCAGTACGGGCCACGGCGCGGCACTCCGAACCACACTCACAAACGTAGGTACCTATTGAATGACTCGCGAAATCATTTCATTACTGTCACATGCGCATCTCACACAAATCACTAGGTAGGTACTTACTTACTCTGTTCCAGTCCGTGACTTCTACCCACGTGTAATTATCCAAATCCCGTCGCTCCAATTTAAAAAATCTTTTTTTAAAATACGTTGTACTTTATTTCAATGAATTTAATACCTACCTACCAAGATCGTAATATGTAGACTATAATTTTATTAAATTATGTAGCTACTTGATATAGTGATAGAGGAACAGAGACAGAAAATGGAGATTCCATTACAACATTTTTTTCCGGGATAGTTGTCCCGGGTTTTGGGACGTCACTTAAGTAGGTACAAAAATAATTATATCAAAGCAATAAAATGATTGGATTCAATAAGTACCTACCTGTTTTTGCTTCATTATTTTTAATGTAGTGTACCTACATTAAAAATAACGAAATACTTAGTGATACCTATCCCGAAACCCGAAACAATTTCCCGAAAAAAAAGTTGTACGGAAGTCACTTTTTGTCTCTGATACTATAACAAATGCTGTAAGTATACCTATTCCGATCTGTCAAACAGATAGTGCTTTTAAATATTCATCGAACACTATCTATACCCCATTCACAATAAGATTAGACATCGACATAAATCTTTTTAACAGTCCGTTCAACCGATTTTGACTTCTATTGCGTTGGTGGCATGACAAATGGCAGCTGCAGTAAACAGTTGGTATTATAATCACGTTTTTGCTTTTAATGCCATCCTTATGCTTACGGAATAGAAGTAAAAATCGGTTGAACGGTCTGTAAAAAGTTTTTTTAAATGTCTAATCTTATTGTATATGAAGTATAGCTCCTTTGGGTGCATTTCTGACTAATTTACAGTTGCACTTTCTGTATGGCGGCCATCACTCTGTTATCAGTATCTACTGCTCTGAAGTTATACGTAATACTTCCGTACATTGTGGCATCTACTACCTTCCTGCGATATACTCCAAATTATAGTTGACAATAAATATAATACTAAACAGGGGAAAGTGTGACGGCGGCAATGTTGATATTATGAATCAAGTTCCTAAATAAGTAGCAATAAAACAATATCAATAATAACTAAGACGTAATGCACAACACCGGAATATAAATCAAATTCGTATACGAACTAAGAAGATCAACTTTAACTATAATATGACAGAATGCAATAAAAAAGTGCAACTTTTACTATGAAACTATTGTAATACAATGAAAAATAAGTATTTAAGAAGATTCTAAGGGGCATTATTATGATTAAGGTTTAGCAGCAGCCACAAATGATTCCTAAAAGCTCTGTTATTGAGAAACCAAATAAACTTTATAAAAGCTTTCGTCTTTTACTAGACGTTGTGTTTGATGCTGAAGATACCTCTTCTATGAGGTTGCAGCTCGCTTCATCATCTGTGCGTTCGTTTAGATGACTAATTAGAACCTCAGTTTCTGAGTCAAAATCAGGATCGCTTGTAATTATGTGTGCTGTGCTACATGGTTTATCTATGCAGTAGACGCACAAAGCAGAACATTTCAATCCGGCCTTAATACACGTACAAGTGCCTTTGCAGGTTAACTTGCACTTGCAAGATATTACTTTGAGTATATCGTCAGGTGCGGGTTTGTCAAGTGTTTTGATGGGAACTATATTTCCATCGACACTCTCCCAACCCCAGTCCAGTGGATTTAATTCGTGGTCCGACCATTTTTGCACTTGATGGTAAACCCGTAATGAATGTTGTCTCGGAGCAGAAGACGTTGGTGGGAGACTAGCTAGATCAACAGAACTTTTTGTGATAGTATTCGAAAACTTTTCGTATCTTAAGATATATTATATCTGTCGTTTTACCGCTGTAGAATTAACAAAAAATAATTTCGCCGGCTTTAGCTACGTCATCTGGTGCAGCAGTCGGGCAGTTAAAAATGTCGATTGTTTCTTTAAGATCGCCAGTTTTAGTAAGTTTACTAAAAGCCTTTTTTTGCCCTGCTTAAAAATTGCCGACGTTAGTATCACATCCGGTAAACGCATGGGCGAGTAACGCAATTTTCGGATCACCGTTGAAACTCATGGCATTGAATAGTTTTTCTTCGTGATGCCCCTGCCGAGTTTCAACACCACGTTTAAATTAAGGCATATCCTAAGCCCACACCACTAAAATGCACCGCTGGTGCTCTAAAAGGGAATAATTTTGTTTATCCTTGTATTCCCGATTTAGCATCAAGAATAAAAAAATAACTAGTGCTCTCATGGGAATAGTTTGGGTGCTCTAAACATTGGTGCTCTAACGGGAATACTTCTCTTGGGCACGGCATGCATTGTGAGAAGGTTCCTCACTTACGCACTACAACTTGCCGCCGAAAAAAAAAAAAAATTATTAAATCGTTCTAAAAGTACTTTTGAAGAGCTCGTGGCGAAAGAATGACAGCCGCACGGGTCGATCTTTTAAGTTGAGCTGCGCTTGCCAACGTGAGTCTGCCGAGTTCAGTCCATGTCTCAAGAAGCACGGTAAGCCGTTGGTCCCGGCTGTCATCTGTAGAACTTTCAACTTTGGCAGTCGTTATGGACTGACTTCTCACTCCAGTCTTACCAAGAACCACTGTGTTATCCAGTTAATGGGTTCTGGAGGTCTGGTAGGCAGCCGCTCCACGTAAATGGTATTCAGCTGAATACGGTTTGACTGGAAGCCAACCCTAATATATGTAGTTGGTAAAAAACAAGGCAGATGATGTTCTTAAAGTACTTTCGTTCTCCGCAAATAACAAGCGCCTAATGAACAGTCTATACAATCTCTTAATTAGCTCATTCACACAAAAATAGCTTACAGACATCATTATTTTTGTTCTTTGTTCGAACTTCCGTCCGGTGCCATAAATTGACATCGTATTTATTAATATACCTTGTGCAGACAGGCAGAAGATCGATATTACACCCCCGTTTGGAAGGGGTGGTTCAATTATGGTGTCTGATTGAAATTGTACGCACACATCAAACGCACAAATGCAACCCCCGCGGCCCCATAGCGGTGTCCGTTTTCATCATACCTTATATGGTAACGTTCGCCGTCTGCCGACAAAGCTGTGGGCCCTATTTACGAAAGGGATGAGGTGGAATGCACCTCCATCGCTCACAAACGTGAATTTGTGTGCGTTTGATAAACCCACTCAATATGTAAGAGCAAAAATGAAGTAGTGTGCATCGGTGTACTACCTCAATTTGTACAGAGCAAACTACGACACACTGCAGCGAATGATTTTGATCGTTGATTTTTAATAACCTGGTCTTAACATAGGTACATATTATTTGCAAATCTTCTTAAGCTTTTAAGATCAGCTGGCTGCTCTTTGACTTTATTAAAGTAAATTAAACATTGAAAAGGCAAGATTCTGGGATGCCTCATTTCTTAAAATTAGTTCACTTCTTGTAGCCACTAGAAGGAAACATAGCTACTACAATCACTACCCATTTTTTGAATTTAGTAGCAGTATTTTAGTCAGCGTTGCTTAGTCCTCCGGCGAAACGGCTTGCATTGTTCAATATGGC
This sequence comes from Ceramica pisi, assembly GCA_963859965.1. Lineage (NCBI taxonomy): Eukaryota > Metazoa > Arthropoda > Insecta > Lepidoptera > Noctuidae > Ceramica > Ceramica pisi. The sequence goes on along the minus strand of OY982527.1, from coordinate 34,497,873 downwards.
GCTAAAATACTTACGCTCATGCAATCTTAACTCCACAGCCCCGTAATAGGATAACACCCCCACTTGGCAAGACTGGTGTTTGATTTTCTGGCCGGAAACAAAGTCTTGACGTGAGTCCGAGGCATGGCGGAGTGTCGGTATGCAATGGATCTTCACCCATCCATAGATCGAACTCGGCAAGCGTTGCTGAACCTCGAAGATCAAACCCTGTAATCAACAAAAGAATCAAACCGATCTAGTCCGTCGGGAGTCCAAGTATCAAGCATGAGAAATCAGTGAATTCGTGTTTGTGATAACAAGTAAATGTATAGCTGAATCTGGGGGCCGGTATTCTAGAACTTTCGAGCCCTATTTCCCCCTTAGCGAGTGGTCGGGGGTTGCGCCCTGCATTCGATGCAATGCGCAGTCGCGTCCGGCCTCGCCCTTCCCGGCTACCTTTGCTCTTTGTTTGTTAAAGAGCAAAGGTAATATGTTATTACGATGGTAGCAATCTGATTTCATGACTTCAAGTGATGTAATTTCACTATGCACGGTGCCATTTTAGTCGTCTTACAAAGGCGGCCCTCTTAATCCCGACATAGAATACCTGTAGGCACGATTTTTTTTAAATATATCTTTAAAATAGGAATAGGTTCAATAAAAATAAATACAGCATTAGTTCGTTCGCTCCTTTAAGTTTCAAAATGCATCATGGTAATGAATAATATTTGCATTTTTTTAATAATTCGAATGTTCATATCTTTTTTTAATGAATGTGTAGTAGTTGTTGCATAGAGGAAGTGGGCTGCCGTTAGACGACAAAAATGGCAGCGTGTACTCCCACTAGACCTACTCTCATAAAGCTATCAAAGCTCAGGTGATGTACTCACTTCTCTGCAAGCAGTATCTGGGACAGAGTGTGATGCTATTCCTGTATGTTCCCAAAGGGTTTTTTTTTTATCTAACTAAATTCGTACCTACATTGGATCCCTAAAATGGGAGTGCTCGTGGCTAAAGGGGTTAAAGTATGAAATTGCCGTTTTATTGTAATAGCTACTTTGAATTGACATTGAACCTTCATGGTTTGAGATTTTTGAGTGAAACTCTTCTTTTATCGACATTCGATTATCGACTTTCAGTTGTTTTTTTTTATTCAGCTTAGACAAGAAAGATGGATATTTCGAAAATTCGAGGGATTTTTGAAAACGAGTTCCGACGCGGAACTAACGCGGAAGACCGCCCGCACAGGTGAATAACAATGAATTGAAAGAGATGGTGGAAGCCGATCCGGGCCAAACTACTCAGGAATTAGCGGCATAGTTTAACGTTACCTTACCAACAATATTGACTCATTTGCGTCAAATCAATAAAATAAAAAAAAAAGATGTAAAATGGTACCTCATGATTTGACTGATCTGCAGAAAGAAACGCATGTCGAAAATTGTGTTGCCTTGTTGAATCGATACAGAAATGAAGGAGTATTGGATCGAATTGTGACATGTGATGAAAAGTGGATTCTTTACGATAACCGTAAGGGAAAAATGCAATGGCTGTCCCCAGGTCAAAAGCTGCAACAGTCTCCTAAAGCAAAGCTTACCAATATAAGGTAATGGTAACTGTTTGGTGGTCTCCGCATGGTGTTATTCACTATAACTTTCTCCGATTTGGTCAAGCAATAACGGCAGATGTCTACTGTGCCGAACTCCGAACAATTATAGCAAAACTAGCAGTGAAACAGTCGCGACGCCCCCGACTCATGAATCGATCTTTACTATTATTGCTCCTTGATAACGCGAGATATCATACAGCACGAAAAACCGTTTTAACTCTACAGGATCTGCAATTAGAAGCCATTCGCTACCCTCCGTATTCGTCAGACCTTCCTCCAAAGGACTACCATTTTTTTCGTGATTTGGACAATTTTCTACGTGATAAAAAGTTTTCTTCTTCTTGCTGTGTAAAATGCTATAACACAGTTTGTCGACCTAGATCGTTTGTCGAGTTCTATCGCAAAGGCATAAATAAATGACCTTCCTATTAGATGGCAGCAATGATAGAGAAAAAATGTATCTCATCAATTTGTATCATACACAAATATAAACATAGTATCATACATAGGTCTCCCCTACAGTGTAGTATAAAAGTTGATTTTTCAGTGTGCGTGTATGGCTAAGGCACCGCATCATCGCGTACATTTGCATCAAATCACAGATATTTTCCACGCGATTTTTTTACCGCCAGTGCGGATACTCATATAGGATTCAATGTATTTTGAAAACAGAATTGTGGAAAATAAGCCGCGCGGTGAAAAAAGCAGTGCGGACAGGGCCTAAATCCGAAACTGAGGAATAGCGGAAAACACTGAAAGGAGTCTCGAGCCCGATTTTGATGAAAACTTAAACTGCGTCATTGGATTTTTTTGTAATGGGTTCCTTATAATATGATTATAGATTTCTCAAAAAACCATGTTTATGCAGTTTAAATTTTCTTCAAAATTGGGCTCGAGACCATTGATATAATATAAAAACCCTCATCGAGACTCTTTTCAGTGTTTTTTTTATATTCCTCAAAGTTTCGGATTTGGCCATCCACGCAACTTGAATAATTCTGCTAACGGTTACCCTGTATAACACCAACGACGCCGTAATTTATCTTTAGGCTCGAATTTATTCATTCATTTACGACTAGTTTCTGCTAGCGATTTCGCCCGCGAGAAATTCGAAACAAGCAATAAAAAGTTGGCACATGGTTGAACTATGTAAAATGTAAGTATGTACTGGTACTTACATTTTACATACCTAGTTCAACCACGTGCCAACTTGCATCCAAAAAGAAGTGAGGTTACTAGCAAACAAAATGATTTTTCTTGCATTTATTATTTACTAGCTGTCCCCGAGGCTTCGTTCCCGCAATTTTTTTTGTTTCATAAGAACTTCTTCTCCTGAGAATAACAAACAACAAAAAAAGAATTAGTGAAATCGGCGCAGCCGTTCGCGCGTGATGCCGCCGGAACCAAGGGAATAAGGATTCATTTCTGTAGGTATACAAATATAGATAATAATTAATATACAGATTATGGATTGTACAAGTGGCTTAGTAATCGCAAACACTGCTGATCATGATATACTTGTTCGATTTCCATTAGAAATTTTCTTGTAGCGACTCGGAATATAGATTATTGCCCAGTCGTGGAATCGAACTCTTTGTTCTGTGTAGGTATCTCGTGGCTAATAAATAACAGCCATGCGGGTCGAATCGAGGTAAAGCTTTGCTTGCCGAGGTCGTTTCGTAGATGGGTAACCTATCATTACATAACGAGTTTATCCGTGTCTCGGACGTCGATTGGTGCACGTTGATCCATTTGTTCCGGCTATCATTTGAACATCTTTGAAATTCGATAAAAATGTTAGATACGCAGTCGCTCATGCAGAATACTGGTACTCAGATGCATGCGGTTTACTGGAAGCCAACCCCGACGAATTTCGGATAAGACTTGGCAGATTTTTTTGAGTAGGGAATACAACTATAGATACCTTACCTGCGTTTTATTCCATATGATTTTTTTTCATCTTAAAGAAGAAACAGACTTACCTATGCTCGCGTAAATTAACAAAATGCATGGAACATCTGATTTATGTGCGGGATCTCGCATTTGTGGGACCCCGCGTTTTAGGGATCGGACTGTCTAAAGGCAAAGGCGCTGTCTTAAAAATTAATTTATTTTGTTTAAAATAAGGACCCCTCTTTTAAGGGGCTCAAACGTATATAACAACTCTTGGAGAAATGTGGGTGAAAAAAGAGTGCCTCTGCCTACCTTGCGCGGATTATTCTACCTTGCTCGGATTATTCTTATTTTTTGTACTTAATTTGAGTGATGGCTGAGCTCTGCCCGGGCGAGCAAACATAGGTACTCGTATAAATGCACTAAATATAGATGCGGCAATAGGGTGGCAACGCCATCCCTCGCATTTCCCATTCCACTCTCGCTCACGTGAGGGTGGCTGCAGCCCCGTTTATGTTTGTTGTTACCTAACATTATGAATTGCGACTTTCGTTACATAACATAGGCTCTTTGTTTACGAAATTCCCTGAATTTTAGAAATTCTACTTCTATGCTTATTACATGATAAAATTAGGTGTCACATCTATCACTTTTTAACCGAAGTTTGTTCCTTAATTTCGCGCGTCTAGGGGTACCTATTATTAGGGTGCAACTAGACGACGATTGTCGTTAAACGACAATGTGACATTGCTATAATGTGACACACTTTGGGTCACACACCCCAAGAACTTAGACCGCGAAGACAGATACGCTTACTCTAAAGAAATCGGTTAATCTCATACAAAACCTGACCTCGCACGTACGCTCGCTTGAACCTGTTGCGAACTTGCGACACAAGTTCAAGGCTTTTTGTTCCCTGAACCCAAGTAGGGTGTGTATGAGCAGGCAATAGATTATGTTAAGCGCACCCACGGCCCGCGCGCCCGAGAACTTGGCTCGGTTGGCAACGTGCCAATGTTCCTCGGCATCGGGGATGGAATCAACTCTCACTTTAAAAACAAACGCACGTGATGTAGAGAATTGAAAGTTGTATCAATTCATTCATTGACATAAATTCGGTTTGGTTTTTTATTTGAGATGTATTTATTATTATTACTTCAGAAACAACACTTAAGAATAGTCTTTCTCTACGTCCGCTTGTAATAATATTTTAAAATTAAACTTTAATGCGCGGTCTGACCCTTTCAAAATATTTTATTAATATTTTACAGGATTTTTTGACTATGTGTACTTCGCTTTTGAAATATGCTCTCTGACGAAATTTAATTAAAATTTGTGATATTCAAAACCCGAATAGTTAGTTTCCTTTGTTCTTGAGCCCGGGCGAGCGTGGGCGTGTACATAATAATACGCAGCTATATGTACATGGATGCTGTGCAACATGGCCGCTCATACCACCCTCCCCATACCACCCTCCCCATACCCCTCCGCTTTGAGAGTGTGAGCTTTGAGAGTAGTGGTAGGGGCGGGGTGGCAATATCATATTGCATTGCAGTTCCTAGTTCCCCGAAATGAATCGCCGCAGTGAGTCCCTCTCCTATCCTCATACCGCACCCCCGCTGAATATCTCTTTGTTTACCTTAGTGCGCATTTTCGAATTATTAATTTGTTTAATTATGAAGACAAAGTGATGACAGGGCTATATCTTAATGATCCCTGTTGACCATAATAATAATTATGCTAAATTGATGCAAGATCCTTTAAGAAATCTTACACAAAACGTAGGTACGTTTGGCGTCATTTTCAATCATTTTCTTGAGCATTTTCCGGGACTCGGTGACTACATCCCGACTAGGTTGAAAGTTCCAATCACTCAAGTCAGTTCAAGTTCAGTTTGTGAACCCTGGTGGGGTAATAATGCTAAACATGCCCACTACCCGGCGTTACATTGCCATCATGCTCCAACTTTCTCCAGTTGGCAACGCGCCAGCTGTACTGGTAGCTCGGGGGATGGGGATGAAATTTACTTTCACTTTAAAATAATATCAAACTGTTCGAAAATTTCTCGAAATGACGCAAACTCGCCAAGAGTTTCGAATATGTTTCAGGAGGGCTGACCCCGAAAGGGGAAAAAGCCAGGAGCTTGATTGATTCACTGTCGAAATGGTCATCATCGTCATTATCATATATCCTCATTTATTTTTGGTCGGCGCAAAATGTTTTCCGGGCTTTTTTATTATTCGTTATCTCAGTAGCAATCGTTGCCTCAGTAGCACTGTCTGCAGTGCGACTCTGTAAGCATCTCACCTTGTAAACTTAGGTGAAGTATACAAGATCTGTGCTGTCAAACCAAACAAGATAGAATGAGACTTCACTTCATGCTCACTGAGCCTATGTTTTCCAGGCGATAATTATGTTAACAGAATAGACGAGCTGTACCGGCTCAATCAAATCTGGCATCAACTTTCATGCTTTTCATATGATCTGAAAAATAAATAAATTGTATGGACTTTAAAAAGAAGTACCGCAAAACCGCTCGAAATTGCTTGGGTCGCGGGAAAAACCGCAAGTGAGGCCGCTTGTGTTAGTTTCCGTGACTCACAAAATCACACGATTGAAAACCGCGGCGAATTAGCTGTACCTAGTGCGGCCTAGCCCTTATGCAGGTTTGGACCCTGGGGCTAAACCAAAACCGAATTTATGATGAAACTAGCTTTCGCCCGCGACTTCGTACGCGCATATACTGTTTTTTCCCGCTCCCGTTAGCATTTCTGGAAATTCTCTCTAAGTGCACCCCTACGGAGTGTATGAAAGCTAAATGCCTAATTTTAGCTTTCTACGACTAGTCGTTTCGGCTGTGCGTTGATATATAAGTCAGTGAGTCAGGATTGCCTTTTATATAGACATCAACATAAACCCATGTTTCTTAAAATTGAGCTTCTTATGATCTCCATAGTATAAGATTTAGTATTTTTTGTCCTATCTCAAAATATGACACATCATTTATTTCCGAAAATCATATTTTGTTTGAAACTTACTCTATTTCAATTAAAATATATCGCACGAGGTACGTTGTAGTTCCTAGTTCTCGACACTGAAGCGCCGCAGTTAGGGTTGCCAGGTCTTAAAACCGAAAAGCCGGACTTGCCAGCTAATTTAGCGGGACATTTGAGTTAAAAAGACCGAACACTCTTAATTTTTTTAGTCTTAGTTTAACACAAGTTTTAAGTAAAACAGGTTTTTTTATGTCATCATTAAAAAAAATCTAACCAAACAACAATACAGTTGAGTGAATCAGTTTTCTTTATTGTTTCTTATTCAATATGCATTACAATATTAATTTTAATGGAAAAGTTCTAGTCTGCTCGCTTGTGCTAGCGATAGATACAAGTTGTTTTGGGCGGAGCGGACAATAACACCAAAGGCCTAACAAAAGCCGGAAAGGCCGGACACCGTCTAATTTGGCCGGACACGCAACCAAATAGCCTGACTGTGTCCGGCTTTATCCGGACGCCTGGCAACACTAGCCGCAGTGAGTCCCTCCATTCCACATGCAGCACCCCCGCTGAACATCGTATGACGCACTCTCTTTGTAGCATTTTCAAATCCTTAATATGCTTAGTTATGAAGACCATGTGATGTCAAGGCTTTACCTTAATGATACCTGTTACTCATATATGGGACAAGATTCTTTAAGAAATCTATCACCAAACTCATTATACTCGAGTGTGCTAATTCTATTAATTTTCAAGCAACTTTTGCATTCGCAACTCAATCGCAAACTGACAAAAATTTATGAAAATTAAGGCTTTTTTGACAGTTTGCAATAGAAATGCGAATGCGAATGCGGACGTTGTTCAAAAATTAGTAGAATTGTTCCTCTGACCTACGTTAGACATAATTTTCATGAGCATTTTCGTGGACCCTCTAGCGATATCATGTTAAGGTTATGTCTGTGGACACTGTTATTGCCTAATCATTAGGCATTTAAATCTCTATCTCTATCAGCTGAAAGTATAAGATACAATTACTTTTAAAACCAGCACAATGTGCTGAGCATGTAGCGATTTATATTGGGTCTAACCTATGTAGCTGCGGGTTTTTTTCGCGGGCTACTTTTCCCAACCATAACTTCGGTTGGAATAGCTTTTTTCCAGTTATGTTTGGGTTGGCTGGTCTAAGCGGATGCACCTGAGTATCAGTAATTTACGTAGAGCGCATACCTATCTGAAATCCATAATTCAGTAACTGGGTAACACGTACCCTTGGCAAGTCTGAGTTCATGATTTCTGACTACCCATAACGACTGTCAAATTACTGCCACATGCCTAATGTCTTTTCCGATGTTCGGAGGGATTTCTGTATGTTAAGATGGCCATCCATCCACGGACCACCTTCGGCAAGCGTTGCTTAACCTTGTAGTTCGTTATTTAGCCACTAGCTCTTCATCGCCCATACCAGTCCACTGTTGAATATAAATAAATAAGCATAAACGGCTGGACATGGGCCTCCTCCGATTTTCTATTGTAATTACACTGATTGTCGCCTACTCTTATCCTGCTGTGAACAAAGAGTCAATTATCGCAACAAAACCAAATTGGTCATTTGTCCAAAGGTTTTTGTCTGTCGTTGCTAAGGACGGAGCTAGGGTATCTAGGGCGCAGGTGTGTCCGGGCTAGCTATCATTTTATTGATCCGCCCTCCCACAGGGCTGCGTCACGCGGAATGCAGCGCAGCTCCTGACAAGGAGTTATAAACTACACAACGCGTCGATGCATTTCAATTATTTTATGACTTTTCAATCAAAAATCGAAAATTATCATAAAATTAAGCCAATTAGTGACGCATAAGTAATTGGTGAAAGACATCAGTGCAACGGAATCAAAAAAGTAAAAAAAGTTGCTTGCTATGTTTGACTCAAAACTGAGTTTGTTGGCATAACAAGCAACGCAGCAATGCCGAGTTGCCATGACAACGAACTCCGCCGCCGTATCTAACGCTTGTTGCGTGACGCACAAGCGAGACAGAAACATTCCGAACACGCAATCATGGAGAACGTTACTCTCTGTGCCTACTCACCCCAGGGGAAAGAGTTACAGGGCCATTAATCATAGTTAAACGCCGAATGAGCGTATTACTAAGCATGCGCACTACTGGCACACATCAGCCATGAATGAGCCGGCTGTCGGCTGCCGGCGGCATAACGGTCTGTTGTGACTGAAAAAACGATGACGTCAGCAGCGTTTCAGTTCAGTTCCCCTAGACACAAACCGCGACCTACGTAGTATGACGTCACAAACGACGCAGCCGACAGCACTTGTTGCCAGGGTACAAGGTCAAATTCTTGTCCCCCTAGGACCATTGGAGCGGTGGCAATCGCGGTGGTAAACCTCGGTGGCATCCCCAGGAATGTGGGTGGAATCGTTTTGCATGACTTTCAGCACGTGGCTGAATGATGTCTTGCTGAAAACTTGTTGATTCTGCGGGGGTTTTGTGCTTAGGGATGGGGAGGATGAAAATTTTATGTTCAGTAAGGTGAGATGAGGGGGAGTAACAACACATCATTAATGTTTAGGAGCCTGACGGTCTATGTTACGTTCTGTTGCTGCACCTCAAAAGATGCTTCAGCACGTGGCTGAATGATGTCTTGCTGAAAACTTGTTGATTCTGCGGGGGTTTTGTGCTTAGGGATGGGGAGGATGAAAATTTTATGTTCAGTAAGGTGAGATGAGGGGGAGTAACAACACACATCATTGATGTTTAGGAGCCTGACGGTCTATGTTACGTTCTGTTGCTGCACCTCAAAAGATGCAGCGCCGTTACTTTGCATGCAGTCATGCACTTTAGAACACTTTTTATAAGTTTTTATTTTAGTAAGTTGTTGTTTGCCGTAGGATTTGGAACGTGTTATTGGAAGCCGGTTTCTCATGTTTTCAAATTCAGTAAGTAAGCAAGACGATCTTAATCAGCAATGTACTGTTAATGTTATAAAATGAAGTGCATTGAATAGTATTTCCACAATATTGCGCAAGTACGCTCACAGATTCGCGAGGCGCATCCGAATATTCTAAAGCGATGTTACCGGTCTGAATTTCCCCCACCCGTGCATAACCGGTTAGTGGAAATGGAAACTATGGAAATTAATAATTTATATTTTGATTGATTACTGACAAAGGGGATGAACAGAAATATAGTTAAACAAATAAGGTTTTATTAGTCCATATTTAACAACTTTCTAGCCTTTTTTGGGGTTTCGTTCCAAAGGGGTAAAACGGGACTCTATTACTAAGACTCCGCTGTCTGTCCGTCTGTCACCAGGCTATAGGTCATTAACCGTGATAGTTGCTTTTTTCACAGATGATGTATTTCTGTACAACAAATACTAAAAAACAGTAAAAAAATTAAGGGGGCTCCCATACAACAAATATATATTTTTTGCAGTTTTTGTAGATAACCTGAAAGATAATTTAACCTGAGAAAAATTATATACCTTCCTCGAGAACCAGTCGAAACCATTGGTGAAAGCAGTTTAGAAAAACGGTGCAGTAGTTTTTGAGTTTATCGCAAACAGACAGACAGACAGACGCGACGGACGACTTTGTTTTGTAATAGGTATAGTGATGATCGTAAAAAATCAAAATCGTATGCGAGTCCGCTTCGCACTTGACCGGATTTTTCTATGGGGTTTGGCAAAAATATATTTTTTATTTATTTTATAAATGTTGCTTAGCATTTTTGAACTGGCTAGCTAAATCGTTGAAACGCACATGGACAATTTGGCCACTGAATTAAAGAGATACTTAACTTTAAAAATAATTCTTAACAATTTTTTGGGGGCCCTGTATCGCTTGAAAAACTTTTTACCATCAAACACGAAGACATTGCTTGTACAGACCTTAATTTTTCCTATCATCGATTATGGCGATGTGTGCTACTACGACCTGAATGCAGATCTCCTCAACAAACTTGACCGCCTTCTGAATTACTGCATTCGATTCGTTTTCAATCTGCGTAAATATGATCATGTTTCTGCGCATCGGTCGCTTCTAAAGTGGTTGCCCATACGCGAGCGCAGAGAGCTAAGAGCCCTTACTACCTTGTTTTCTTTCCTTGACTCTCCCAACTCCCCCAGTTATCTTGCCCCTCACTTCCAATACATTTGTGCCAACCACAATCGAAATCTACGCTCATCACATAACCGCGTCCTTCAATGTCCCACTCACCGTACTGACTTCATTCACTCTTCCTTCTTCGTTCAGGCTATTTCTCTGTGGAATGCGCTCCCTCAGGAATTCAGGATGGCCACCAACCGATTAACCTTTAAAGTTAGAGTTCGTGAGCACATTCACAAGAAGTTGGCAGTAGTCTCATCACAGCGCTAATATTTCTCAACTATCTATTGGTACTAATTGTATAAATATTATGTTTGTATGTTTATTCTTTCAATTAAAATTTTGTTATATTATATGTAATATGTATAGTTTATATAATATTTATGTATTCTGTATGTTTGTATATTAATATCAATCGCTTTTATGTTCTCCATATTGCACCTACCACTATTTGTCTCTACATCACCCAAAGGTTGACTGCCCAAGTAACACAGACGTGCTGAATAAAGATTGAGTAAGAGCAATCATCAACAGCATAAGCTGAATACTAAGCTGAATTACGTCTGAGTACCGTCTATTCAGCTGTTATTCAAGCAAAAAGGGCCCCAATTTTGAATGCTTAACGCTGAATAACATCTGAGCAACATCTGAGTAGGAGCTTAATAACGTTTTGATTAGCTTAATAACTTTTGAATAACAGTTCACATTGTTTTTATTAAGCTTTTACAACTGAGTTATTCAGCTTAGTCGAATTGGTTATTGTATTCAGAATGTATTAAGCATTTAAATTATTGTTCACATTTTTGCAAACTATATTCATACAAATTGTGAAAACAATTCAATTGGATTAAATATTTTAATGTCGATGTCGAATTCAAATGTTGATTTGACATGGTGAACTTAAAATCGGTAAGTAAATTTTAATTTACCCGTTAGAGGTCTGCTATATGTTAATTGTTAGTGCGCAAGTAACTTTGTCGTGAATAGTATGTTTTTTTTTTCATTATTTATGACGCGCCGCGTGAATAATCAAGATAACAGATACTAAATAGTATTTTCATACATACATACTAGGTCTGACAAAAGTACTTGTGACGAAATAGCTAAAACTAGCCATTTTAACCCCACAAAATAACATGAATCGAGTTGAAAATGTTGTAGTTGTAAGATTAGGCATTTTGGTGATTTCTTAAATTCCTGGTAAGTATAAGTTGCAAAGATTTTTAATGGCGATCGATGATTTTGCTTTGTAATGCTGAATAAAAGTGCACACATGTCTTGTTACTAAGCTATAACTTGAAAAAGAGTAGTCTCATTACACTAACTTCTGAATAACAATTATATAGTTGATCACATTTCTACATTACTCTGATTTTTAGGGTTCTTTAATCGAACCAACAAAAACCTTTTATAATGTGGAATTTTTCCGCCCGGGTTTCACTAAATTGATTAGGTATCTGCATTTAAAATTAAAATACGTCTTAGTTTGAATTTTTTAGTGAAAAATAATCTCATTTCTTAAAATAAAAAAAGCAAACATTGGAAAAAAAACATAGCTGCTATCAATGACATATAAACTATATTACGCCATTGGCTGCTATGCTATGTATTAAATTGATACCTATTTCGAACAGACAATAACCGAGACCTATATTTTATTCCTACTTCGCCACTAATATTAGCATAGTTTTTTTTTAGCATGCCTTCGGAACTCGCGTAATGCAGCGTTTTATGTAGGTAGGTACGCACTTTTGCGCGGGAATCTTTTTCTCGGCGCGCGTCGTAGAGCACGTTTCTTCTTGCAGCGTATTTGTTGGCTAAAAAGCGTTGGTATTTTAACTTTTATAATAGGAGTGATGTATCTGTTACGTAGTGACCATTATCTAATCTGTGATATAGGTACGGGTAAAAGATACTCGGGCACCCGACTACCCGACAAACAATACTGCGCGTCCTAAAAGTGCCTAGTACGCCGGTTACTTGTCTACGATTCCTTCAGTGATCCCCGGACGCCTTTAATTTTTAAATAATATAAAATAATAACAGGTAATTTTGTTGCAGATCAATCCTATGGCGCATTTAGCAAACACCAATTCCTGTGTTTATTACTCATACAGAAAATGTTATCTATAAAGTAGGTAGTCTCCGAAGGAACCCCAAGGCAAATTTAACACGTAGCCGCGCAGCAGTCACTTAGCACTGGTGGACACCAGACCCTAGAAGGAATCAACAATATATACGCGATACAACAACTTATGGAAAATCAAGACAGAATCATGAAAAAACTTGCAGAAATTTCTGTGCAAGTTGAAGAATTAAGAAATGATCGGCAGCCAACAACTGTAACACTATTAGGTGAGGCTAAGGGTATGGAAGTAGAATCTTTCATGCTAAGACCTATAAATGACATTGGCAACTTGGAAATACTAGAACAGGAGCTCTCAAACAAGGAAACATTTGAAAAACTCAAGCAACAATACTCAATTGTATGTTCAGAATTACTGGGAAACGGCGATAACTGTGTTTACAGGTTGCTGGATATACTGTTTACGAAGAATTTTTTGTGCCAATGTTCCTGGACTGGAGGTAGTCGTAATGCAGCTGATGTGAAAATAGGGTTCAAAGCTTTCAAAAACGTAATAATTTTTTTTTTCACCATGGTTAACTTCTGGGATTCAACTTATACTATGGAACAAAACGAAAAATTCTTTAAAACAGTGTTAAGAAATGCCTTAAAACGCAAAAATATGAAAAATATTCGCTCTTCAGCGAAGAAAAGCAGGGTAAAGCGTAAGATTGACAATAACCATGAGAAAAATAATGGGAATGGTCAACAAAATTCGGCAGGACCGCAAAATTTGAATGAAAATCAAACAGATGATAACACAATTGGAGAAGAAAATGATGAAGAATCTATGTGTTAGAATAAGTTTGTTTAAAATTATGTTGTATTTAGTGTTGGATTAAATTTAGGGGGTGGAAGGGACACGAACGCGAAAACGGTTACCACGTATTCAGTACATCATTCTGAGCCCTCATACATATGAATTTTTCATCGGTTATTGAAAAAAAAACTGCAGCTTTATTTTTTCACTATTGGTATTGCACTATTGTAGGAAACTGCAGAGACCGATGAAAAATTTATATGTAGGGGAGATCAGAATGATGTATGGCAGTGTGATTCTGTAAACATGTCGAAGTGAAAACTTAGACGAAGTGAACGACAAGTGAACTGTCAAAACCTTAGACTATAGAAAAAAGGTCAAAACATACAAACAAGATAAGAATGACAGCTCACTTGTCGTTCACTACACCCAAGTGTACAAGACGAGATGTCGTCAGAATCGACCGGCTGAATACGTGGTAACCGTTTTCGCGTCGATGTCCTTTCCATACCGTATAAAAACTGTATCAAAAATTAAAATATATTATTATTCTGATAGTTTACATAATTTTAAGTACTTAGATATATAATGTCGATATTTTAATGTTTGATACAGTTTTGGAAACCAATTATGAGTACAAAAGTCATAATTGGCATTGCCTAAATTTTATTGACGAAATCTCGTGTTTGTGATTTTGAAGGACGTAATTTTGTAATACTGTGACTTTTGTTGTTGATAAACAATTTTGTAGTTGAAATAAACGATTTTACTTTTAGACTTAAATTTATTAAGTTTTAATTTTACTTCGAATTTAAACTATATACTATACAGTGTGCAATAAAGGTCTGTACGAAATATAACTCATTCCTATATTCATTACACACATACTTGAATTTTACATCTTGAGGAGATAGGCATATTCAGCCCATTATATATATATATCATATATCACCATATCAGGCCATTTCAGTTGGCACTTTAGATTTAAATATGTTAAAGTAACTTGATTTTACTGGCTGATCAAAAACTTCAGTCAAACCTGAAACTTTGAAAACGTGTAAAAATGTATTGTCATTTTCTTTAAGTATTTTCTCAATTACCATGATGTCATTTTTCATGCTCATAAAAAAACTTATCTTTGCTTTTGTTGTTCAATTTGAATTCCTTAAATTGAATTCCAGTTTTTTTTTTTGGGAATTTTTATTTCAAAATCACATTTCGTTTCCTTTCTTTCATTACTGGTAATATTTTTCCTTTCTTGAGCTTCTTCGTTAAGCCTATTTGCTACTTGCCTCAATGGATTCTTCCATCTCTGAGCATTCTCTTAATCAAGTATAGCTTATTTTCAAATGGATAAGCATTGAATGTCTGAAGCGGGCCAAATCTTTGCACTTCATCTACCACATGAACTATGTTATGAACATTGCTAGTAACATAATCAGCACCTTAATGATCCTTATAGTGTTCAACAAAATAAAGTAAATGTTTTTCTGCCAAAGGCAATAGGTTTTCGTACATCTTAGAAGAGCATATCGTTATACCGTAAAATAAACATAAAAAATGTGAGTAAGCCTTTTCATGCAGCACTTGCGGTAGTATAATAATGCTCAAATAATATAAAAATGTTCTATATTCCGAGGCTTTCCAGTGAGCATGTACATAAGTAAATCAACAATTCTATTTCTACGTGTTGCTTTGAAGTTATTAGAAAATACTTATTTCAAAAATTAACCTTTTAACCTTTCTCTGCTTTTATTATAGATATGATAAATTTGTATATCCCTAGCTTGAGCAAAGATTGGTTCCACATACAAACTTTCATCCATCGTCAGTATTTTTTTCGCGACATAAATTAACTTATGTCCTTTTACAAGATCTTTTAACAAAAATTCATCAAAATCTCTTTAGTTGTTTAGGCGTGAAAATATAACAGACAGTCGCGTTTTTGTACTACCTATTTTAAATTTCAAATAGCCATCAGATGCACTCTCTTCTTGCGTGAATCGCAATGCTGTTTGACTTTTTTGAGGGACGGAACCCTCTTCATTACACGGTAACGACGCATGATGGCTGGGACCGGGTTCAGTTTTGTTCAAACTCTTTTCACAAATCCTTTGATGACCAGAAACACTTGGACAATTACTACTGCTGATATTTAAATATTCTTACGTTTTTTCCACGACTTTCGATCCATAACGCAAAAAATAAATACGTACAATAATATTTTATTTAAGCTGGTATTAAGCTATGAGCGTTATAACAACACAAATATGGTATTTAATTTGAATAAGTAAGTTTGAAACTCTCTATTATACTTAAAAAAGCTTAAAAAGAACATAAATAATATTGTTTATTCAGCAGCTGAATAATTAGTAAAACACAGAATCTTATCCAGCTTAAAGATAAAATAAAGACAATTATTCAGTATCAAGCTGTCTAATAGAATTATTTAACAATATTATTCAGAAGGTGATACTTTATTCAGCAATTAGCTGTTTCAAACGCTACTAGCTTAGTACTGCTTTAATAATAGCAGTACAGACTATGGTTATTCAGATAAATGCTACCGATGGGGCTGTTCTTCAGCTTTAAGCCATCTGGAATGCGTAATGCTAAATAACGTCTGTATAATAATTTTACGGTGATTGGTTATTAAGCGTAAAGAAAGGAAGGACATAAATACAGAATTTATTAAGCGTTAAGAATTTTAAGGCTCCGAACTCAACCTAATTCAGCATTTGGCTATTTCCAAAGCTCTTATACATACTATATTCATCTTTGAACTGTAAAATATACTAAATGTGTACTGTTATCTAGCTTATGTGTTACTTGGGTGGTAGAGAATGCCTATGGCATTAAGTCCGCCTCTGTACATTTGTGCTTAAAGTGTTAAATAAATAAATAAATAAATTCTCTTTAAAAGCATGTTGAATTTTGAGTAATTAAGTTATGTTATTATTCAGTAATTTCGTAAAAGAATTGCTCGTATGTTGCAGGATACAACTTACATAATAATATTGGTGTATCAAAGGGAAACGGAAAGGGATTTGTCCATTCTGCTGACACTCACGGCTCGGCACGATGCTCGAAAAGATACAAATTAATCAAAAGTCATGTTTTGATTTTAAATGCTTATTTGTTCAATACTTAAGCATCAACTTGCGCTCACGAATAGTGTATTTAATAAGTAATTAAATTGTTTTATTCTTCTACATTTTGAAATTACTTATCCTTCAATTCAATTCTTTATTGTACCTACACATAACAACTTTTATGATACGGTCATAATAAAATACATGTACAAAGGCGAGCTTAACTCAAAGTTGAGTTTTCTCCCAGCAACCTTCACAGTGTTGCTGCCAAAATTAATCGTATATTTTTCAAATAAGTAATAATTTACAAATCGATTCAAATTGTTATTTTTGAAGTTGACATTAGTCCTCCTAATTCTTAAAATTAAATTATTTTTATTAAAGCTGTTATTTCTAATCACTAAAATTCATTCAAACATGTCATCATCATCTGCCTAGTCTTTTCCCATACACTTTGGGGTCGGCTTCTGTTCGAACCGGATTCAGTTAAAGTATTTTACGTGGAGCGGCTTTTTATACTCAAATTGCCTGTTCATGCCAAGCCAAATTCCGCCTACTAGGTGGACGTTTTCCTTTACAGTTCATTCTAAGCTTTGTTAGTACATACGTAGTTGATATAAGGGGTATTTTTTTCTAGATATCACTACATATTATAAAATAAAGTCCTCTGCCTTGTCTGTCTGTCTGTCTGATAAACTCTTAAACTATTCACCGATTTCCATGCTGTTTTCACCAATGGATAGATGGGTTCTCGAGGAAAGTTTAAGTATATAATTTGTCAAGCGGGCGAAGCCGCGAGCATCAGCTAGTTCCAAATATTTATAGAATTCCGAAGCAGCTTTCATCGCTGTCTTGGAATTTGATCAAAAGAACTTCAAGAGATATTTTTTGTTATTATTACTTTTTATTTTAATTACTTTATACAGTAGTTTAGTCTACGATCTCGTATAAATGCCATCCGTTTTAACCACTCTGCACGACAAGATTTTGACATAAAAATATTTTGCGAATTACGTCATCAAATTTAGGAATATCATCAAATTTCGGCAATCGAAATAACTGAAAAATTTGTTTCGGTAGCTATAAATATACCTACGATAACTTTGTGAGAAATATCTTAAACTAGAAGTTCAGGTAATTCAAATCGCTTCAGTCTACTTAAAAATGTGTCTGAAGCTGCTTTCAGACTACGCTATAATATTAGGTCCTTACATATATGAAATTGGCGTTTTGTACGGGAGGAAAATAAAGTCTATTTTTTTTGTAAAATATATTTAATTAAGTAATCAAAGTATGCACTTTGCCATCTCATAGGTACCTATGAGATGGCAAAGTGCATAGATTGATCCCTCTACTTACTAAAAAAACCATGGGCAAGAATCAATAAAACTCTTTGAAGGCGGTTTGGACTGCCGCATCGAAGTTGATTTTTTTTTCCTTGTAAGAAGTTGTCCAAATTCCGGAAAAAATGGTAATCTGTTGGAGCAAGGTTCGGGGAGTAAGGTGGATGTCGCAGATATTACAATTGTAGCTCATCTAACTTAGTGATTGTTTGTTGTGCAGTGTGTGGTCTTGCGTTGTCGTGAAGCATTAGTGGCCTAGAGCGATTGACCAATCTCAGTTGTTTAGCAGCTAGTTCTTCCTTCATGGTTTGCAGTTGCTGACAATAGATATCTGCCGTAATCGTTTGGCCAGATTTTAGAAAGCTGTAGTGAATGACACCGGTGCTAGTCCACCAAACACTGACAAGTAACTTTTTCTGAGTCAATTTCCGTTTAGGGCAGGATTTCGCTGGGTCTCGAGAGTTCAGCCATTGCGAAGAGCGCTTCCGATTATCGTACAGTACCTATCCACTTTTCATCACAAGTAATGATTCGATTTAAAATCTCTTCATTATTGTGCCGGTTGAGCAAAGTAACACATTAGTCGACGCGTGTTTGCAAGTTCGATTCACTCAATTCATGAGGTACCCATCGTTCAGGTTTTTTTACTTTCCCGATTTGCTTCAAGTGGATTAATACAGTTTTATCACTTGCCCCGAAGTCTGCAGCTATCTCTGAAGTGCTTTGTGATGGATCCGCTTCCAAAATAGCCTTTAATTCTTCATTATCCACTTTGGTCTCCGCCCGTCAACGGGGTTGGTTCTGAAGGTCGAAATTTCCAGAATGAAAACGTTAAAACCAAAAACGTACCGTGCTTTCTTTTGCGACACCAGCGCCGTACACATCATTAATCCTACGAGCTGTTTGAACTCGTACTCGCAAATATATAATCATGTTTTCGATACGCCGATATTTCATGTTTTCCATTGTGCGGTAATAAGCGACGCCAAAGAAATAAATAATGAGGAAAAACAACAAATTAATGACTGTTTTCAAAACTCAAATGTACCAGCTAAATGAATTTATAAATTTGAATTTGGAATTCTTAACAAAAGTGGAGATATTTCAGATCAAAGTGGTCAGAACGACAAAACGCTAATTTCATATGTAAGGACCTAATTTAATAGCATATTATAGTATACCGCGTGTATCTGACATCGACGCACAAACGATTTCCATGGGTCCAGGGCATGATTCTGGACACCCCAGTGTTGGAATTTTTCGTCGGTTCTTTTCTCATTTTTTTTAAGAGTACCACAAAGTATCAGCTCAGCTGAGCTGATATCTATTTGTGGCTTTATTCAGATTGTTCTTTTTAGTGAAAGTAGTTAATTAATTATTTTTTTATTAAATATCTCTTTGGGCTAGGTCAGAATAATGATTATGAGCAGTCTAAAGTAAAAAAACCCTTGAAAAAAAATAAAAAATGAGAGAAAAGCCGACGAAAAATTCTAAGTCTAGGGTGTCCAGAATCATGCCCCGGACCCATAGAAATCGTTTGTGCGTCGATGTCAGATACACGCGGTATAAGTCATAGCACAACAATATCGCGCACCATACCTACATTGTTATTGACACGTTCACACTGTACTGTACATATTATTGACAATCGCGATATTGTTGTGCTATGAGCTATATACTATATGCTATTATATTATAGCGTAGTCTGAAAGCAGCTTTAAATATGAATTATTTCACCTCTCAAAAAGATAGTCAACTTAGATTTTCTGAAAATATATAAGTAAACAAAGTAGGTACTCGCTTGTTAAAAAAATGCAAAACGTAAAAATTAAGACATACCTAATCATTCTATTTGCGTTCTACGTTTTGTCCTTTTTCATACTTAACTAAAAACACGATAGAATCTTGACAAAAAAAAAATTTGATGACTGCGATGTTTGAAAAACATAAAAAAAAAAAAACTGTTGATAGATGCAGGGATAGTGGTTTGCTCATCATATTTTGATTTTCTGATGAATTTATCCATATTTCTAACGATAGGTAGGTATATGTAGCGGTTTTCGATTTCCAAAGTCGGAGGTTCGAGCCAATTCTGTTGGTTTACGTTATTGTTTTACAAAAATCACCAACGCACATGTAAAAACGATAACAAGTATGACAACTATGAATCTAAATATCATGAAGAACAATAAAAACCAGATCTAAATGCAATTTACAAGCACAGATCCCATAACACGTTATTTCATTACCACTAATTTGTGTTCAAAATGTTCAAACATTTAGTTTTTTTTTTTTAATTTTAAGTTGTGTCATGTTGATTATTTTGATCGATATTTTTTAATTTCATTCGACTCGATTAATTTAAACGAACGATTTTCATTCTTAGTAACTAGAAAAAATACTTTTAAGGCTTAAGAATTAGCACTGAATATAATATTTTTTATGGTTTCTTATTACATAATTATAGATCTTTAGGCGCCAATTTTTGAGAATTAAAAAAGACCACTCACTAGACCCACGACCTATTTATTTCACGCGGAATTTTCTTTTATTCGAAATTTAAATTAATTTAGAATGTGCTCGTGATTCAGAAAAAATGTTAGACGAAATTTATTGCGAGTTTTAGATTTGACTAGTTTCTGTCCGCGGCTTCGCCCGCGATATTATTATTTTCATGGGTTTTAATTTTTTGACGGACTCCTTTCTAAAATGAGTAATCAATTTGAAACGTCATTAAAAAAGGGGTTTTTGATTAAGCTGTCGTATGTACACTTTCATATGCATTTAGAAAAAGCTGTTAGTTTGATATTCCGAACAGACACTTGTATGTACCTATCTATGTATGTTTGGAGGTATTTTTTTTTATTTAGAACGCCCGGTAGACTAATGGCTGACTAATATTACAGAAGCATGGAAATATTAATGACTATGTTTCAGCGATGTAAATTAGTACAGATTAAAAATATTGTAATATTGAACATCTAATATTGAGGAGCTCGTGACTACATAACAACAGCCGCTGGTGATTGGTGACCATCTTAACATATCGAGTTTCCTCCGTGCCTCGGACGTGTTGTACCTATTTTGTTTTTAACACAGCCCTAAGCTACCTGGCGTTCCAAAATAATAGACATTGCTTCCTACAAACATCCACACATGCACTCACATTCATACTGCCAAAAAGTATTCACATCTTCCTTTTGCAGCCGACGAAAAAAAAACATCTGAACGAATCTATTGCAAATATCTATCCGCAGTTCCGCACATAACCAATTTTCATGCATGAATAAAAACAACCTGATGCATAGCATAGGTACCTACTCAAGTTTTTTTTTTTTTAAATTGATGCCAAAGTCCTAAACCTACTTATTACGTACTACGTATTTTTTTATTTTTATATGAGAATAGTTTCGTAGTTTATGAACTATATGTAAAATAACGGTCGAAAGGTAACAGCTAGGCTTGTTAAATGATTTAGTTAATTAATTCAATATGTTGGTACTTAATTAATTCCTTGATTTACTTGACTTCTAAATGAAATGAATATATTATTTATGTCGCTGAATTTAATCTTCATTTTATTTTGTTATTAAACTATGTTACACTCATATAATAAAATAATTTTTGCGTTCTTAATAATAATAATATAGGAACGCAAATATTAATTGTATTTTTTCTATTTCCTATCCTAAATTAAAAAAAAAATTAGATTGTTTCGAAACCTAATTAACGAACAATCATGTTTATTTGTTCTTGAGCTGAGCCCCGGATGCCCGGGACCGGTCAAGCACCCCTATAGAACATTCTGGAAAATAGTTCGATGCTTTACACCACCCTTCCCATTCCAAAGTGCATTAATATACGGATGTACGCACCCCTCTCGTCATCTCTTTGTCCTGGGCCGTATCTAGGCAACGTACCTGCCAGATACCTGATCGATAGCTACACCCACACAGACGAATCTCCCCCCTGCTTTCATCTGTGTGAGCTATAGCCGCGCCCTCATTAAAACTGCACGCCATTTATTACTTATATATGTATAGGATGGGCAGAGATTACAAAATTAAGATTTATAAAAAAAAAAAAAATCGTAAATCAAATCCAAGGTGCGTGTGCATCCCAATCACGCAGAACAGATTAACAGACACGGTCATAAAAAAATGTTTGACCTCTAAATATTTCCAATGTCGTTGGTTCCTTACGAAACATTCCTTACTACGCGTCGTCCCGGACCTACCCCACGGTGCGTTAGGGTCCCGGAGGGTACGACCAAATTTACCAACATTGTGGAAACGAAAACCAAGACCCAGGCCGCCGTCAAATGTTACTTCTTCAATTAAACATTGTTGGTATTACTTTTCAATAGCATAGAACGTAATTGAATAGAATACCTCTATTGATTGTACACAAGTAGACAAGTAGGTGGGTACGGTACATCACCCGTAGGTCCTGTATGTGCACCTTATTAGGGGCAAAGCTATTCCAAGGCACTGTGATTCTAAGATTTTTTAATTTTTTTTTATATAGAAACGTACAAAATGCCAAAATTTTCGCAAAAAAATTCAGAGAATGTAGCCTAAGCCTAATTTTGAATCCGTAAACGTGATTTACCTTACTCACATAGCCTATGCGCGTACGGGTGACTTTTGTCACCGTGACAGTTCATTTCTCTCTTTTGCAATTGTGAAGTGCAACAGAGAGATATATACTGTCATTACTGTCACGGTGGCAGAAGTCACCAGTGCGCGCCTAGCTTTATGTTTACAAACAGGAGCTTCTTTGTGTTTTCGGTAGTCTTCAAACTTAGGCCTTTGTTCTTTGTTTCGGAAATGCGTAGGTCGTCCCGCGTAGCCCGGACGAGCTGTATCGATCGGCTTTCCCTAGATAAGAAATACACGATGAAAACGACCGAATCTAGGTTTGCTAGGGTCCCTTTTTGCCTGGGTCTAGACCAGAGAGGCAACGCGCATGCCCGAACCCCGCAGCCAGCCTATAAATACCAGCCCAGCGCTCGGCAGCGTCACTTCGGCGCCTTCAGTTGTTCGGTTCGGTCGTGGGTAAACTCTATATTTAATTGAGCCTGCCTTACTTCTCTCAGTGAATCAAATCAGTGTTTAGTTCTCTAGTTCGCGTTTTTAATGTATTAAATGCGGGAGAGTCGTGTTTTTTTTTTCCAAATTTATGTTTTTTTTTCCGGAAATAATTATTTTCGATGGGTCACGTTTCATACAATGAATTATAACTTGAAAACTCGATTTCATAGAGCTCTCTTTTAGTACGCTATCAATTAGTTCGTTACCGTATATTCTCTCCTGAGGAAGCACTTCAAGTATCGTTCTATCTATCGGCTAAGTAAGTATAAAGCTCCCCAAATCATAATTCATCACCAGTCCTCCCACCGGCTCCTATTTCCTGATTTTCATCCCTTGCACTAGTAATCCTCACCCCACCGCCCGCCAAACGCTGCCTGCCAACCCACGCCCACCACTCGCTAGCTCCCACCACCCACCACCCACCACCCACTAGCTCCCACCACCCACCGCCCACTAGCTCCCACCACCCACCGCCCACTAGCTCTCACCACCCACCGCCCACTGACCCGCACCCGCCGCCCACCGCCCACCGTCTTCCCCCCGCTACGCGACCCAGGTCCTGGGAGGCTGCGTTCATTTCCGAGTTAGTCGTCGTCGCGTTCGGTCGTGTACTGCTATGGTCATCCGTGGGCCTAGCTTGTTGTAGATAGCTGTATAGTCTTCTAGTTTTCGGTGATGGTGCAGTGGTAGCTTCTGCGAATAACTTAAAATTTTCGAATTAGAATCAGTTCCAATTTGGAGTGCGGTATCTAAAAAAAAAAATTGTTTTAGGTTTACCCGATTTGGGCGGTGTTCTCAAAAGACTGGACGACATAGGTCAATCTCTCGTAAGGCTCGCAAGCGATCTCAAACAGTGCGTTGAAGATGTGCGGGTCGTTAATGCTCGGCAACTAGAACGCCTCGAGCAGGAGCGAGCAACCGCTTTGCTTGCCGCGAGTGTGGACGCGCACGTCGACTCTGAGCAAGTGTCTCTTCACAACGTAGACGATACCGAGGCGAAAAAGGTCAGTGTAGAATTAAGTTTTTTACAATTTCATGTTATTTTAATAGGTGCTGTAATTTGTCCATCTACTGTGCGTTCGGAACTCATTCTAGCGATTGCACTTGTACGACGCCATTTTCAGCCATCCGCCATTTTGTGTTAGGTGACGCGTCGCCAAACAGCGCATGCGCGCCGTTATTGGATACAGTTACTGCGCAGTTAACATCCACAATGCGTGTATATCGTCACTGCGCATGTCCAACGTCAACTACGCCATTTTAAATGATACTACCACCGCCATTTTGAATAACTTCAAATGTGTTTATATTTCTGGTGCAAGGGATAGCACTTGTACGACGCTATTTTCAGCCATCCGCCATTTTGTGTTAGGTGACGCGTCGCCAAACAGCGCATGCGCGGCTTTATTGGATACAGTTACTGCGCAGTTAACATCCACAATGCGTGTATATCGTCACTGCGCATGTCCAACGTCAACTCCGCCATTTTAAATGATACTACCACCGCCATTTTGAATAACTTCAAATGTGTTTATATTTCTGGTGCAAGGGATATGGTGTCATTTTGTCTTTATCCATTTTGCTTAACTATCCATCGGTCTCAAACAAAGCCTTCTGAGATAAACAATCATAGACATTCACTGACTTACACTTAGTGACATACACACACTGACATATTAGTAAATGACATACACTTGACACTTAGTGACATACAGTCACACTGACAGACACTTAGTGCCATACACATACTGATATGTACTTAGTTACATCAACTGACAGTGACACTTAGTGACATACACTGACAGTGACACCTAGTGACATACACTGACAGTGATACCTAGTGACATACACTGACAGTGACAATCAGTGACGTACACTGGGAGTGACACTTAGTGACATACACTGACTTTTACACTAAGTGACATACACTGAAAGTGACACTTAGTGACACAGTGACAGTGACATACACTGAATATGACACTTAGTGACATAAACTGACAGTGACAATCAGTGACGTACACTGACAGTGACACTTAGTGACGTGTACTCAGTGACATTCACGGACAGCGACACTTAGTGACAGAGTGACAGTGACATACAATGACTTTGACACTTAGTGACATACACTGACAGTGACAATCAGTGACGTACACTGACAGTTACATACACTGACAGTGACACTTAGTGACGTGTACTTAGTGACATTCATGGACAGCGACACTTAGTGACACAGTAACAGTGACATACACTGACAGTGACACCTAGTGACATACACTGACAGTGACACCTAGTGACATACACTGACAGTGACAATCATTGACGTACACTGAGAGTGACACTTAGTGACATTCACGGACAGCGACACTTAGTGACACAGTGAAAGTGAGATACACTGACGACTTTGATGACATACACTGACAGTGACAATCAGTGACGTACACTGACAGTGACACTTAGTGACGTGTACTCAGTGACATTCACGGACAGCGACACAGTGACACAGTGACAGTGACATACACTGACTTTGACACTTAGTCACATACACTGACAGTGACAATCAGTGACATTCGCTGACAGTTACATACACTGACAGTGACACTTAGTGACGTGTACTCAGTGACATTCACGGACAGCGACACTTAGTGACACAGTGAAAGTGACAATCACTGACTTTGACACTTAGTGACATTCACTGACAGTGACAATCAGTGACGTACACTGACAGTGACACTTAGTGATATACACTGACTTTTACACTTAGTGACATACACTGACAGTGACACTTAGTGACGTGTTCTCAGTGACATTCACTGACAGTGACACTTAGTGACATACACTGACAGTGACAGTAAGTGACATACACTGACTTTGACACTTAATGTAACACACTGACAGTGACATACACAGACAGTGACACTTAGTGGCATACACTGTCAGTGACACTTAGTGACATACACTGACTTTGACACTTAGTGACAAGTACTGAAATATACTCAGTGACATACAGACACTGACATACACTTGGTGACATACAGTCAGTGACATAGAGGAACTCATTGTCATACATCATTGACATACAAACATCATACCATAGAAATTCATTAGACTTTGACATTTTTCAATTACTTATTTCTTCTAATCTAACTGCTAATACAATTAGGTAATATAATCTAACATTTTGTGACGGCACAAGTGCATCATCACTAACCATTACATATTAGATTAATCTTGAAGATCATGGTTTTTACCTATGCAAGCGACATGTTAATAAATGTTTAATGAGTTGATAATCCAACTTAGTGCTTTTGAGCATTTATTTAGGTGTCGCATAATGATAACGACATAATTATGTAGAAGTCTCTAATCATTAATCAAAGAAGCATAATTACTTAAATTTATTTCGATTTTTATTATCCTTATCATATTTTTTTTATTTTCAACCCTTTATTAGTGTCGGCAATACTCTTGGTTGTTGTCATAGCTGATAAATCTTGACAAGGAAGAAAGACAAAGGAAACATACCATTCTAGATCATAGTTGCGGATGCGGACTGTAAGGGGCACACACATCCGCTTAAGGCTGCACCCTCATCTGCGGATATGGGCCCCTTTATTACAAAATACTGCGTCGATCGAATTTATACTAAATACTGCGTGTTTTGTAGAAGACCAACACAATTTTTTTGTGAGGTTAGGGGTGTCACTCGTTAGTAGAATGTCGTTTTATTTTCATATTGTAGCGATTTTGCCAGTTAAAATTTTTAACGGAATGAGTGTGGTAAATGCTCAAATACAATAATGCCTTTCGCTTCGTTCTAAGTTGAAAGTTTTTTAGCGTCTAATAGCCATGACATTGACCATTAAATATAACTTTTCAAGAAGAACCTTTCTTACCAACCACTTTTGTTAATTCACTACAAACACACCGGTATTAGAATAAATGATAGTCCAAGTTAATTGAATGAGAAAATAGCAGATTAAAACTGATACCTACTTAATTTTCTCACAGTTGGAATTCTGTAGCTTCTGTAAAATCTGACATTCGAAAGAATTCATCAAAATAAACCGCTTAAAGCTATCTATACAATGACATATATATGTATATGTCGCAGTGAGATAGATAAAGCCGTAATATAGTTATATCACTAGGGATATAATTATATACCGTAACATAGTTATACGAAAGCGATTCTTTACTATCTCACTAGGAATATAGTTATAAAACCGTCGAAGTTTCGTGATATACTTATATTACTAGATTAAGTTTAGTGAAATAGCTTTCGGAGTGTGCGGCGCAGTGCTTGGTGGCCAAGGTTATTTAAAATGTTCCTGTAAAAAATCGAATATACAGTGTTCTACTAAAAGATGTGCCTGTAAGAAGCATTCAGTGCTATGTAATTCTAGATGTCATGATTCCTCTTCTTGTCTGAACAAACATTAAAAAATACTTCTAAAGAAATCAAGATCTCAACTTGTTGATAAGAAATAAAGATATCTCAAAACTGTTTGGCTTTAATTTTTTTTTTAATTTTGATTAGTTTTTTTAATTGTATTGTTAATGTTCAAATTCCAAGAAATATGATAGTTTTAATTATAATTACTTTAATACATGATGTCAAAAAGTATTGTAACTAACTGCAGGATACATAAAGTTCATTTATTAATAAAGATAAAACCAATAAAATTTTGTTTTATTTAATTATATATGGTAGATTTCTATTTCACTATACTTAATTAAGTAATGGGTCTGTCTCAAAAAAATGGCACACTCATAATTTTTTCAATTTTTAAAAATGTTTGAGAATAAATAAGCTTTAATAGGTACTTATACTACAATATGATGATTTTTTGAGACAAACCCTAATATATTTATAACACTGAACTTAATCTAGTAATATAAGTAGGGTCACCTGTTCACAAATGAAACACCAAAATTTCAAACCATCCTATCTCTGCCGTTTCTCAAGTTAGGAGTCTAATTTTTTGCATCAAGATAGACAATTTAATTAGTTATCTCATCGTATCATAATTTTTTACAGTACTTTTATAATTTATGCATAAAAAAGCTTTTTTTAAAAAATGAACTTTGTTTCATTGTGTCCATAAATGTGTATTCAATGAAACACGTGAATTTTTACAATGAAACAAGGCTAAGCAACAATGAAACAGTATTATTAGAAGGTAGTGTTTTGTTTGCTTTTAATCAACCCAGGTAGGTATCTATGCATTAAATTAAAGAAATTTAAATGAAAATAATGTTTTATTCATAGTAATGATTATCTACGATATTAAAAACATTAACAATCACAGAGGTCTCTGTTTTACAGGTCTTAAAAACTTATAAAATTTCAAAACAAATAAGTAGATAGGTACTTAAGTATTTTTTCGCTTAAAACAATCTAATATTTATCCTCTTCTTCTAACTAATCTATGTTGTACGAGTTGCAGTCTCATTATTTAAAATATCACAATCATTGTCATTTTTTTTCGCTTAAAACAATCTAATATTAATTAAGCATGTTAGCTGCCGAATGATCTCCTTTTTTTCTTATAATAGCTTTACTACGTGCCATCTGAAAAAAATAATAAATAAAATAACTACAAAGTAGGTAGTTACTGTAGATAGCCAATAAAAAGCTTTAAGAAAGTTGAGTCTGTTTAGAAAAATTATCGTTATTGATATTTTCCACATGGCCTACCATGAAGCAAGATAGTACACAATGACACACGTGTTTCATTGTACACAACATACTTTTGTTTCATTGTAAACCAACAAGGTACTTTTTTATAACATAAATAAAAATTGCAACAAAGAGTGAACTATTTTCATACAGATTTAAGTCAAAAGACACTTTGAAACGTACAGAATGCAACGTAATATTGAACAATACGAAATTATCTTCTATAATTTGCTAAAAAATCACCAAATATGACCAAAAATTCTTACTTTTTCGCAGCAATATTCGTTATGCGTCACTAGAGACGACGTCTTCCACGCGGCGCGCTCGCAAACTGGGCGTGTGCGGGGGGGGCCTGAGAAGGTCCTTTCTTGCTATCCTGCTCTATCTGGCAACGTCGCATTTTAGAAATATCGCAAAGTTTCACTGTGTACGATTGTTTCAATGTTGGACAGGTTACCCTATATCACTAAACTTCGACGGTTTTATAACTATATTCCTAGTGAGATAGTAAAGAATCGCTTTCGTATAACTATCTTACGGTATATAATTATATCCCTAGGGATATAACTATTTTACGGCTTCATCTATCTTACTGCGACATATACCTATATCTAAACGCTAATGAGGCGAGAAGCTGGTCTTAAGTTCAGTTTTACTGAGTCGACTTTTAAATTAAAAACGTTGCTCCCAAAACGGCATCTAGGAGTCCAATATTTAAAAGTGGACGTTTATAGACTTATGTCTCTTAAAAATGCACAGTCCAAGATAAAAAATAATTAATTGGCGAAATACCAGAAATTAAATGACTCAGATATAGAGCTCAATAGCTCCTGTCGTATCCACAATCTAGAGTAGTCTACATACGACTAAATGTACCCCTTGAAAATAACCAATGGCAAAATAATATATCTTATCGCTATTGGGTTTGGGCGAAGTGGCCTATTCTCCTTTGCGCACTATTTTAAGACTGGATGCATGATATTAGTCGTCAATTTTCATAAATGGACATATCAGAAAACACCAAAGAGAAATTACCATCCCGGTCTTGAATAGTCCGCGCATTCATCCGCTGCCATCCACCTTCTTCAAATCAATGATCCTTCGTGCCGCAGAGCTTACCACACTAGCTCCTGGCGAAGAACTTCGTTGCGAATTCTATCCTCCAAAGAAACCCCGAGAATTACTCATGTATGACTTCATGTAACATGAAAATATGCCTTAGTGTGCGTTCTGACTCCTGAGTGACGGCATACAGCGCAGACGGAATGAACTGCGACACAAATCGTCCAGCTGCGAGTCAGCCTGCGCTCACCATTCAACCCACGAGCGAGAGAATCACCGCGCCGTGTGTTAACGTTTTGCTCGTCAAAGTCACTCGTCAAATCGCTGTGTGGAGACACGTTTATAGGGTTGTTATAGAATGAAGAGGTAGGACGTAAGTAAGAGGTCGGTAGACGATAATATCGCTGCGAGTCACTCGCTCGTGGAGGTGACGCCTAAAGCCGCCCTGCAATGCAATCCAATATACGCGGTACGCCGTCACTCACGGCGCACACTTAGGCATATCCTGCCAGTCACGAAGGTAGTGGAGATATAATGTGGCAAAGACATTTTGAAGTTGATAACAAGTGTAAAATACATATTATAAGTACCAACTTATGAACATTCAGACGAAATACTATCTGTTTTTGTGTCCATAGGCCTTTTTATAGCATTTTGTAATAAAATGGCATACTTAAGTTAGTTAATTTAAATTAGATAAGTTTAAGTAATGTTTGTAAAAACAATATTTTCAGTATTGTGAACGAAATCAACTGCCGAAAAACGGCTATGTATTTGGCAGAATTTATGTACCTATGTTTTGTGAAAAAAAAAAAAACCAGACATCCTGATTTTTAAAGGTAAATTGTCTTTATCCTATACCATAAACCAGGATGTATGTGTGAGGAACAAGACAATTTTCCTAGTGATATAGAGATTCATTCGAATCATTTCCAGCAATACTTCGAGCTAACTTAATTTCTTTTTAAAACTGCGATATGCTTCATCTTTTTGTACAGTTACAACAAGATGAAGCATAACGCAGTTTTTTTAATAAAATATTCTGAAAAGCAAGTAGAAGAAGACTGACAGATTCCTAGGATGACTATGAAAGCTCGTTCGTTGGTAAAACACCAATACATGTCTATAAGGTATTATAAAAATAATGTAAAATATTTTAAGAGATATCAAAAAACGGTAGGTTAGGTAAGAGTCACTCAGAACTTACGATACAAAAACATTAAAAATACCGGTACACAAATTAGACAAACCCTTTTTCTGTCTAATTTGTGTACCGGTATTATATTTTTGTTTTACTGGGAAATTGTTGTCAACATCGCTGTCAACCAAAACACTGGCAGCTTTGCCACGTTGAATGGCAATGCAAGAATTTACACAGTTTTCTTTCAAATGTGAAACGAAAATGTTATTGCTGTGCTGTACTTAACTTCGTTCATTTTTCAGTTTTGCTGAAGCTTTTGCGAATTAAAGCGACTGTTTTTTATATCTGGCCAACAGAATCGCCTCTTAAAATATTTTGCGGACCAATTTGTAAGACCTTATTTTTAATTTTACATAGAAATTGTCACTGGAAACTCGAGAGTATTCTAGTGCCTTTTCTAGATATAAAACAGTTTGTCCATATAGTGTGCGAATTGCAACCGGGAAGCATCAGCGGAGTGCTCTCTCTGTCGCCGAACGCCGTACTGCTCTACCTATTGTCAGAAGAAGGACTGGGCCGCTCATCAAATTGAGTGCTTACGGTCTGTGCCCACCATCCACGCGGACTCTCAGCAGCACCAGTCCATCATGCTGATAGTCGAGAGCCAACATCAGTAGCTGGGTCAGTATCAACCTCGACTACTTCGTTGTGCTAATGAATAACTTATTACAAACATTCTAAAAATATTTCCGTATGATAACCTATTTTTCTCTTTGTTTCAGGAGTGTAACATCTTTGACCTTTTAACATCAAGCCTTGGACGTCTAAACGCAGAAGACCGTACCAATAACTCTTCTTGGAATATTTTGTTTATTATTGTATAATTTATTTAGGTGTAATGTACTGTAAATATAGTTTTTGGTGTTAGACTAATCTTCTACATGTATTATTTTGAGTATAGCCCCTAAGTCGGGCTGCGCAGTCCCCTGTGCTCTTGACTTACGATCTATTCTGTTTCCGTGTTGGCTGTGAATGCTTTTTCAGCGTGTTTTGGCAGTCACGGCCTGTCGTTGTAACATACAGCTACGGTAGAGGCACCGCATACTGTTACTACTGACCACAATCGGTCCGAAAGTCGGCGAGAAAAGAACATAGGACGTACATCAACGCAGTCCCCCAAACGAGTGACTTGCCGACGATCAGATTGAAATCGGTTGTATGTGTAGGACAAGGTCTGACATACACGCAACGATTGATAGAAGACGGCTGCGTTTAGTTGGTGGTCGATTTCACCGATTAAGGCTGTAGACAAGTTAAAGAACGCGGCTACATTTGAATACACCGACAATGTCCACGTGGCTTTCGCTGCGCGACTGTTCTTACCTACTTTACAGTCGCATTAGTCGCGTACGTCCGCAGCTTTAAATCTGAAAATCGGTCACCGAGTGAAACTGGTCGTTCTTTATTCGACCTTAATCAGCCCTTGTGCGCGATGGTGATGGCTATAATATGTCTGATGGCTATAATATGTCTTTTTCTTATAGAATAATATAGCAGTATGATAGTCGTTCATCAACGGTCTTCGGAAAATTACTCGCAGTATTTCTTGGACCATTGTGAACGTTTTGTGTAATTTATCGTTGTCTATATGTCTTTACTATAGGTGTTGCAACTCTTTTATTTTGGCGTTCAGTATATTTGAACAGGGTCGAATATCATCTAAAGATTAACATCAGCATTTCTAGTTTCATGCTGGGAAAGTTGCGTACTATGGTGTAATCTGTCATGTAATGCGTGATTCACATGGGACGGCGTATTTTCTGCGACTCCCTCAAGGATTTTGAACGCTTGATAACTTGATAAGAACTGTTTCCCGATATTGTTGACAACAGTTTTTATCTATTCCCCATTGTATATTCATGTTCTGAGTGCCTCCGGGCCGGTGCATTTCCGAGACGCAACGTCACGTGCTTTCACTATCAAACTGTGTCATTATCAACATAGAAGCCTCGAAATAATATAGAGAATAAATAAACATCCCAAGGACCGAAATGCATAATTCGTCCCATTGTTCGGACCAGTGGACGTCTATTCATTATAAATAATCCGCAATGCCTAATACGAGATGCATAGATTGGAATGCGTCCCAGATTAGGGATATATTTTCAAGACAATGATGTTGATATGTTTGTCAGTGGAGACCGCGCAGCGTTGCGCCTTACTGCCGAAGTGCGTCTTTCCGGACACCCAAGAACATGAAGATATAATCCCCCTTATTCAAACAGTGCCTAGTTACCGTGCCGAGTAGCTAAATTAAAGTCACGTATGTTTTGGACGGCCTTGTCTTGGGCAGGAACTCTGGCCGTATGCAGGTCTAGACAGCCGTCGTTATCGGTAAGTCTTTGCTATGAAGGTATTTTTAGTGTCGGACTCGACTGGATCTGATCTATGCGACGCGGTTACGCGCGTGCCCTCAGGGCCGGGTGGAAACGCGCATCGTGTCTGATTTAAAACGAGCTTGCCTAAAAAGCAAGTTTGGCAGCACCATAGTGTGTTCATTGTGCTTGCTGGTTAGCTTGCTAGTTTCATGTTAGGCGGTCCGAGCAAGCACACAAACACAAGTATGCGGTTGTTGGTTCTTGTTTCTTCGGTAAGTAGTTCGAGTAAATGTGATTGTTTTGTGCGGCGACTCGCAGAACACGCTATTATTCGTACATTTTGAGTTGGTTCAGCCAGGAAGGGCTCATAATGCAGCCTGGATGTGACAGCGTTGCATATTCGTCCCCGAGTATGCACCTGTTTCTCCAGAAGGCCTTGGTCGGAATTGTAAACACCTATCAACCCGTAATACCAGGGCATATACCTCCAGAGATCCTGCAGTAAGACGGTTCAAATGGCGGCTAGTGTACAAACTGTTGCCCGGGCAGGGTACTCAGTACGTCAGATTGATGTAATAGATGGTGAGGAGGGGGCGGAGTTATTAGGCTAAAATTATTAACTCGGCTCTAATGCATTATATCTTTTCATTGGCGCTCGTTTGATGATGAAAGTAAGACTTCATCGTTCCATAGCCTGGTGGAGTTTTTCTATCAATGGGGGTTACTTTCTGTTACCGTTAGACGGAGAACGGTAATGGGAAACACGCATCTATTCTGTTCAGTTATGGTATGTTTTATTTATTACCCTGCAGTTGCAATCTTTTTTAGTTGTAAGTGTAGCGCTAAGATTTCGATGTATTTTTTCATGTGACTTTCAAGTTTTTTTTCGTCGCTCTGCCTCAGTTCACGACCGGTTAGGCTAGAGCGGCCCAGGGTCAGTGGGAGGCGAGTATTTTTGTAATAAGCGGCATCCATCAACATAGTGCCCCTCGCAGCGTGTTGATAGATAAATCGTATCGAAATCTAAAAAGTTAGTCTCTGCGCTGTACTGGCATTTTCTGTCCTGTTCGTCTATTATACTTCGTCTATTATAATATGACTTAATAATAATGAAATAATTAAAATCAACAAAAAACCTAACTAGATATGGACGTCTAGGCCTTACGTATAGTTTTGTTTCATTCCTTAAGTTCAATTCTGTAGTTTTTTTTGGGGCATTAATTGGTGTTATTAATTTTTTATTGTTAGGATGTGGAGGGCCGGGCGGGTTTACTTGGACTGTGGGATCGTTCTAACTAATGATAGTCATAAGTGAGAATCACTTGACAGTCTGAATAACCCCGCCCGGCCATACTCATCTTTGAGTACGCCGTCCGTGCGCAAGGGACGTTCTCGCAAAGTCACCGGGCGACGGACTCTGCTACGGCCGGTTCATATTAAAGTATCCGTCCGTTGAAATGGCACATGAAGTTTCAGAAGGCTTTTTATTGTCGATAAGCAAGGTTGTCGACAGAGACTCCTCTCTACCGACAGACTCTTTTCTGAAACGAAGACAAACCCGCAGTTTTAAGAACGTTCACGACCTAATGTCAGTGTTATAATTTCGAGCCAGTAGAGCAATGGCGTTGGCACTATTTTCCCTGATATGAGATTGCGGCAGTTTAATCTTTTAACTATGGGAAGTTGATCTTCTGATGTGCGAAATCAACGGCCGTACTGCAATCATGCGCAAGGCACGTAGGTACTCACGGTGTAAAACTGCGGGAAGCAGACGGGCGACGCGCGGGCTCGGGGCCTGCTTCCATGCAGTGTTGATGGATCACTTTCGTTTCCGTAAACCAATTTGCACATGATATGACTAAATGTTGACGCTTCAGTTTCTGACTAAGGTTACTAAAAAAGTACTCTGATTTGATCGACTTTCGAGGCTCGTGTGTTCTTTATTACTTCTGCTTCTGCAATTCTACTCATTTTTTAAAAGCAACGTTCGCATTCGCCTTTATTTCGCAATCTACAGAAAGCGCCTCAGATGCGAACGTTGCTTAAAAATTAATAGTATTAGCCGATAGAAGTTATAAAGAAAACGCGATGTTAGAATCGTCAAAAATGGAGCAAATCAGTAGCACTCATCTAATTTAATTACTTTGCATCAGTCTCAAATCCGAAAAGATTTTAAGACTGCTGCAAAGTCTCTTCTTCCTTCTAAATTGTCTTCCATTATTGTCTTTTTATAAATGATCTAAATCTTCGTCTTCAGACAATGCGAGTCCTTGCGAGTGAAAACAAGGGACAGGAGTTTATTTTGTTCGTTTAAGTCGCCACTATTGCTTATAAATCTTAGTTTCCTTAGCACGTCGATACGTCAACATTTAGTAGTGTTTCTTTCAAAAATCCATTTCTAATTTATTTACTACCCAATTTATTGCCTTTAAATAAACTGAATTTCGATTAATTTACTGTAAGTACAATATGTTTGTGTATTTTGATGAATTTGAATGTTTTGTTCTATTTCGGTGAAATGTTGTTTGAATGTTATTTAATTGTTATCGACGTTACTTATTAGTTATATGGTTACCAATTTCAAGTAAAAGCGTTTGTTTTAAAGTGTTACCAAATATTATTGTAGCATTTAGGTTTAGTTGAGCGTGTATTATTTTGTAAATTCATTTCTTTATGTAAAAGGATTACATAAATGTTGTGTTGTTATGTTGTTGATTGTATACGTTACATGTTTTAATTTATTTAAAGGACGTTTGTAACTTGGGGGACTGATAAGAACTGTTCCTTTCGTCGTTTACAAGAAGGAAATAGATACACATCGTATAACATAATAAATGCAATACATCGCATTGTCGGTTGTATTCTCACCGAGACAATCATTTGTTTTGAATCTAGCTTCTATGTTCAGTACACCCAACTAGGTCCAATTTGCCACACCACCTAGCAAGGTGTGCGGCCACCACCTCAAGACGATGTCTCTTATCTGTCCACTGAGCTATTATACCATATCTATGTTCTGATATAATATCAAACAGAATAAGTATGTACGTTTAGCTCCTTTTAAAAAACTATACAAAAATCACTGTTTTTTCTTGGTAATGTCACTTCTTACTCGTAATTCGGATGTGATACAGATGCATTTTTGGCATACTCTGCTCAGGATTTTCCTGATATCGGTACTTACAAACAACTTACGCAAACCTCGTGGCCACTATGGGCTTCAGCACCACCTTGTGTCATCAGACTACTGAATACAGGTTAAGCTGTCTGTTTAGACCCATCACTCCCAAGACCATAGGTACTAGACCAGCACAGCCATTTTACTCGATTTTAAAGAACCCTTCAAAACAAGTAATTTTGTTCTTGTTCCTCACCGTTTCCAAGAAATTCTTAACACCTCGAATATTGACTTTCTCACCATCTCTGGTTTTCAACGAACTAAATATTTGTTATCTAGTTTTCAAAAGTAGAACTTCAGATCTTCCCACTCCCCGTTTGCTGCTAACAGTGTTCTGTGTAGCATCTCCTTCCCATCGTAGCCAGATACACCTCCTGGGTGCCACTGTCACTCCAGGCTGCCAAGAGATGTCATGTTTCTTCATCTATTGTTCTAGGTCAACTATCTCCTTCCGTCTGAGTTCAACTCTTTTACTTCTATTTTATTTGATGCACGTCCAAAATTAATCTTGTCCTGGTTTCTTTCCTCAGTTTTCCTTATGGTGATTCTACCTTTCCTTTTCCTCCTTTCTCTTTTTCCCCCTTTCTTTTTCTACTTTCTATTTTCTCCCTTTTCTTTTCCCCCTCGTTCTTTTCCCTGTTTGTATTTCCCCGTTCCTTCGTTCAGGATGACTTTCCTTTTGAAATTTCACTCCCTTTGTCTTGCATCTGTTCCTTCTCCTTCCCTACATTCCTAACACAGAATCAAAAGATTGTCTATGTCTAATCCAAAGGGCTAAAATGTATATACTTGTAATGTTTGCACTGCCATCACTGTAAGTAAATAAATAATCAGCACGAATGAATTACAGCATTATAAAAACTAAAAAATATAAATTGTTTTTCATTTCATAAAGAACTCTTCTATCCTCTACTTGCAAAGGTTTTTCTCTACGTATGTATCTAATGATATTTACAAAAAAAAATACTACCATAAATTACACAGAGAAGTAAGTTATATTTTAACTTCTAGTTCTAAACTATATAGTCACTTAAGAAGTAAGGATTCCTTACCCGAGGGAAGAATCCAGAGCGATTATAAGCTTGTGTATAATTCATAAAACTGTATACATATTTTCAAGCATAACAGACAACGCAATGACTCGACTACCCGTGCGCGTTAACTTGACACCTGGCTGGAATTACGTTGGCGTATTAATTTAAATTGAAAAATTCGATTTCGATGAAAATAAAAGTAACGGTAACAGTGAAGCTTTTCGTCAAGTTTCGTGTCAAGTTAACGATTACGGGTAGTGTAACTAGTGTTACTACTGAATTTACGTAACAACTAGATTCAACATCTCAAGGAACAAATTGACTGGCTGATTTCGGTCTTCGGTACTTCATTCCATAGAGCTCTGGTCATGTTATACCTGGGCCTAGATGATTGGCCCCTATTCCGGTGGCTGCTGTGCTGAGATACTTTCATCTATCTAAGTATACAATAACTAAATCTTTTAGAATACTAACTCTATAGGTGCACCTAAGGCATTAAGTCTATTCTTCAAGTATCAGTGTTCGATATAAGCTAAGCGATGAAGAAAGCCATAGCAGTTATGGGTTACTATACAATTTTATTGAAGGTGGTTGTCTGTGTCTGGGCTAGCCAAGTTAGGTCAAGGAGGAGGGGCCTGTCTTTTGACCTTTAAAAGTTGATTTTAGACTTTATGACAAAAGTTTATTGAGAAGGCACCTATTCTTTATTATTCATATATACTTCCAGGGTATGAGGTATGCCTACTATTACTATTTCCTTATATAGAAAAATCTATACTGAGCATGATATCCAGAGTTCGATTCCCGGGCAAATAACATTTTAACAAAAACATAAAAACAAGAATATGTTGAAACTGGATGAGGTCGGTGTTTCATACTGCTCTCTGAGAAGAAACATTGAAACAAAGTCAAAGGTTACAGACTAGAAGTTTTCTTAGGGCGGATTTCACCAATTAAACTGATCGCGATCAGTACATCTAAACTACGTTCAAGAGTTGCCAGCATAGATATATTAATATATTTCTGTGGTTGCCAGTGTCAATATTCCATAGATAATAGTGACACTGATAGCTAGTAGGTACCTACCTAAACGTGTTTAGTATGCTGATTGCGTTCAGTTTCATTGATGAAATTCGCCCTTAGTCAGATTTTTTACTATATTACAGATACAGATTTATTACTACCTAGGTAGGTACTACAGATTTGGGCATTTGTAAATTAAACCTACTCGTGACAATCTAAGAAGTCGGATTTTACGTAGGTATAGGTATATCACTTTACTAGTAAGTATGAAAGAGACATGAAATA
The DNA here is from genome assembly GCA_963859965.1 of Ceramica pisi. Taxonomy (NCBI): domain Eukaryota; kingdom Metazoa; phylum Arthropoda; class Insecta; order Lepidoptera; family Noctuidae; genus Ceramica; species Ceramica pisi. The sequence goes on along the minus strand of OY982527.1, from coordinate 34,459,086 downwards.
AATATCTTTCGCACTTAGTGGTACAGCCATCTCTAATTCGGACTCTGGTTTGTGCAAGAGTGCCTCAGATTATCATTTGAGGGGAAACCACACCGACTTGAGTAGCCCTGTTCAATTTGCGGGTCTAAAAAGGCCACTTTAGCAGAATCCGAAAGCACATCATGCTACCCGTCACTGTCAACCCAATAGATTTTGAACCGAATGCTTTAGGAATAAAGATGAAAATGAAATTTGACAGATTGTTGTGTGATTAATATTATGAATCTAATAAAGTGGCCTTTTTAGACCCGCTGTTTGTTTAGGCATTAGGTAAGTGATTGATAGTCTAGCTCATCTCAGACCACGATAGGTAGGCATCTCAGTTTTTGCAATCTTCAGGTTGCCGAATGTGAGATATCGTGCGATAAATTATTATTCACTAAATAAACATACATAAAAAGCTAGCATTAGTAAAACCGAAAGACATTCTCTGTCGGAATTAAAGTGTAACATCAAAAAGCGCCATCTATCGACAAGACGATGCGTTCGTATGAGACGAACAAACGCGTTCTCGCGCTACGATTGCTTTCAATGGAGTAGGAATGCATCTTATCCTAACAGACGCAGACGTGCGCCAGTAGATGGCGCAGTCATCGCCTTGAACCGTCTGTAATATTACCTACTTTACTAACATACACCAAACTTGAGTTATATCGTGCGATAAATTATTATTCACTATATATTAAACATACCTATAAAGCTAGCATTAGTAAAACCGAAAGACATTCTCTGTCGGAATTAAAGTGTAACATCAAAAAGCGTCATCTATCGACAAGACGATGCGCTCGTATGAGACGAACAAGCGCGTTCTCGCGCTACGGTTGCTTTCAATGGAGTAGGAATGCATCTTATCCTAACAGACGCAGACGTGCGCCACTAGATAGCGCAGTCATCGCCTTAAACCTTCTCTATAATATTGCTTACTTACACACACCAAACTTGAGTTATATTAAAATAGGGTGATTATATAAATCCGTAGTTACCTTCTGCTTAGTCATAGTGCGTTTTTCGATCAATATTTAGCTTTAGCAATGGTGAAATACCACAATGACTATTTTTGTAAATAACTATAAAAATTAGAAAACATATTTTATATATAATTTTCTAATAAGTACCTATTTGGAAGGAAATCAGCTAATTCCGGTTTGACTAGAAGCCGACCCCAATATAGTTAGGAAAAGGCTAGAGAGATGATGATGATGGAAGGAATCGGGAGACACAAACCCCTGTCAACAAAATGCAGGCGAAATGAAACAAAAGTAAACTTTTCATTCTTTAAATAATACAGTGGAGTGCCCTAAGACACCCAGGCCAAGTGCGAGTTTTAATTCCATTTTTTTAAACATGATATTGTAGACAGTTTTCTTGTAATATTTAGGTACTTATATAATAACTATTATCTGCATTTATTTCAAAATTTTAGGCTCAGTAGTTTCGGAGATAAGGGGGACTGGTAATTTTGGTCTAATTTCTTGAATAACTTCCAAATTATTTATTTTAAAATTATGAAAACAATATAGGTAAGTAATTAAAACCCACACACACTTGATATGTCACGATACAGTTTGAAAAACTTTTTATTTAATTTTCTAGTTTTCTCCCCAAAAGTGAAACACCATACTCAAAATTTATTTATTTACGTAACGAGTCCGTATTTGGGTCACATAAGTCCATAAGTATACCGAATTTGCGAAAAACTGGCTGTGACATTAGACAGACTGGCTGACTGACAGCCAGACCTGATTGATCCTATGAGGGTTCCGTTTTTCATAGATCAAAACTCTAAAAACTGATTTTAAATGATTGATTGATGATTTTGAGTGTAGGTATGTCATGTATATTTATTATTATGCAGTAAGTGCGATAAAAGCTTATAAGACATCTGTTGGAAAAACTTTAAAAACGTAGCAAACATAATTAAGTGTTCGTTTTCATTTATCCTTTTTCTATACCATCCTGTACAGTCATAACATTTCTCAGTAGGACCTACTTCGTGAGCGCTTTGAGCATCTCGTCTCGAGGTGTAAGTAAACCATATCATACTGCCGCTTCTATTCTCCTTTTCCACGTCACACTCCCAGCCGCTATGTATGTTTTAAGATTCAAAGCATTTATTTTAAACTAGTATTTTGTACGCGCATATTCCGTTCCCGTAGGATTGTTTGGAAATCCTCTCATAGTGCTCCCTGGCAGAGTGTAGGCAAGCTAAGTACATGCCAAATTTCAGCTTTCTATTCATGTAGGATAATATACAACATATATTACTTTTCTCTCAAAATAGTACCTAAAATTTACTAAAATATAGTACGTTACTATTAATATAGTCCGGGTGGCAATCGTTTCAAAAAAAAGTGCGTTGCGAGTTGCAGCAGGATTGCGAATTGAGATTGCAAACCGGGCCCGGTCATTCCTACCCGGTCACCGGACCCGGTAAGTAAACCGCGGCGCCTCGGGAGACGATAGTTTTAGTTTTGTTACATGATACTTATGATGCCTCCGTAACGTAACCAATTTTACGTTACATTGCGTTACAAGTTTGTTTGTATAAAGTTACAGTACCTACAGTTCTATAAGATTTCGCTATTTGTTCAGGTAGTAAGAGTAACACTCACTATTTTTAATTGCCAAAGTTTAAGAAAAAACATAATTGTTTACTTTAGCAAATTTAATAATAATTTGTTTTGTTTATCTATCTATGTAACCTAATTTGTTATGACACTTCTTTAGGCTGCGTTATTAGTTGCTTATTTTAATACTATGTTTTCAAATAGACACTATAAGGAATAAAGAGAAAGACCTGCTGGTTTAAACTTATAAAAATGAAGAATTACTTATACTAATGTTTCTTTTCCGTCCATATTCTGTATTTAATTTGAGACTTGAGTGAGACTGATTATTGTGATAATAATTGTTCATTAGCCACTTTGAAACAAACATTAACCTTGAATCATTGTCTTTTTTCATTCATATAATAGAAAATTTTCTATAAGGTGAAAATATAAGGTTTCATCACTAACACAAAACCCAACCGGGCCCGGAGGACCCGGCCGGGTTGGCGACGTATGCAATCGGGCCGGGCCGGGTTGAGAAACATACCGGGTTGCAATCTCTAATTGCGAAGGACTTTTCTGCTTGGTACAGACGCCAGCACATCAAGCTAAACAATCTGTCAAATTTCTTCAATACATTTTCAACTTTATGACAAAAGCTATAAGGTTCAAGGTTGATTGGGAAAATTTGACAGTTTCGGGTAACTTGATGTGCTGGCGATTGTACCTACTACAAGAGCTAGGTCCACCTAACTCTTTCAGTACGTATAAAGGGAGTGCGAGCCTATCATGGTTGGGAATTCCACTCCTTAGATGTACGCACAATGAATGTGTTCCCAAAACGTTTTGTGCGTATGGGTGGGATGTCCACCATGTACCATGTATAGTCTGTCAAAATCTAACCTTTTAAACTTAGGTGGAGGAAGCATGAGTAAAATGTCATTCTATTATATCCGTTTGGGTGTCCTTCACGTTCACTTCTAAGCTTACACGGTCAGATATTTACAAAATCGCACTGCAATTTATAGTTTTTCTTCCTCCGTTCTCTTCTGATTATTTTCGTCTCATTTTTTGTGGTGGGCGCCACTGTTGATACTGGCTTGTAGGGAACGTTTTGGCAGCCTTGCATAATCCAACAATAGACAGCGTTCTTGCTCAACTTCCTATATAGGTGATTCATAGTTAACCGCGCAACGATCATTCTTTTGTAGCAAGACTTTTTCTAAATTCCTTAGCCTTAGTTCTTAGACCTTAGCTTCCATGCGCAATTTGCCCAAGCAATGTATAAACAGTGGTTTGACTTACGATACGTTGAGTCGAGTGGTTATGATAGTGAAAATGAAAAAGACAGCAACTGCTGGTGTAACAAGCTTCAGAATGAACAGACAGTTGACTTCTTCTCTTTCAAAAAATTTACAATTATTTCCCCCAAACTCAGCCACATTTTTAACCAACATAATTATTGAACATGGAATGTATCCAAGCTTAAGAAAGAATAATTTAATTCGCTACAGACCAGTGACATTAATATCTGTTTTTTATTTATCGAGAAATTTAGTAACAAGGAAGAATTCATTTTGAAAATAAGAACTTTTTGAATTAAATGAAAAAATGTAGTGATTTGTTTTACAAAACGTAGTTTTATTTTGAGAGAGTAATTTTATCAAATAGATAATGACCGGGAAAAACAATTGCAAGTCACAGAACACAGATAATATACTTATGAAGTAGAGATGTACTAAGTTACAATATTAGTCGGTAAACTAGGGTTCAATTTACTAAATCCAACAGAACTTATTCACGACAAAACAGCAGTGCGATTCTGTAAACATGTCGAAGTGAACACTTAGGCGAAGTGAACGACCAAAAAGCTGTCAAACCATACAAACAAGATGGCGTGACAGCTCACTTATCGTTCACTCCACCTAAGTGAAAAAGGTGAGATGTCAACAGAAGAGCTTTCGGGAGAATGTTCAATGTGGATGTGGCTGTCTATGATTTACTCGGAAGTATATTGAATAATATGTATAGTAGAATAACGATATCAGCCCTTTACTTGGACATGGTCATGGACATTAATGGGCAAGGCTTTTGACCATTTCGATTTCAGTATTTTGATAAGAAAGTTTGAAACATACGGAATTAGGGATAACTTTCTTTATTTAGTCAAATCTTACATAAGTATTACCTGAGTCTAAAACTGAGATATTTTTCAACTCAGATCCTCGAGATATTCGCTTTGGTGTACCTCAGGGAAAAGTATTCAGCCCGTTATTGGCCAGCTAGGCAGAGGAATTTATCGACGCCATTATTTAAATTAGTTTTAGTTAACAGTGGTGGGAGAGTGTGTAGGTTTCGGGAGGCGCTCTACAGGGCTGCGCGCTGGAGGAGCTCGGCCCCTTCCCCCTGAGGGAAGCCGATTAGATTTACCTTGTCCGCCAGGTTAATTATAATTTGTAAACGTAACTGTTCCTTAGTTTTTGCCTTCTTACAGACCATCAGTATGTCATTTGGATTGACTGAATCACTTCGTGATTACTTCACGGCTATATCCTTCTAATACATTGTTTGCTTAACTTATTGTGTATCTATATTTGCTAAAAGTGAATCAAACAAATTTCTGAAAATATGTCTAATGACATATTCCAGCAAATATCAATAAAAATAAATCAAACAATTTTTAAAAGAAGCGGCTTATAGGTCCTGTGGTTTTGTACATCCAAAATAAACAATATCACAGAGAATTAAGTACAAGTTTACTTTACATATTTATTATTCGTCATCTTCCAATATGGAACTTTAGTCTGAAGATAAGTATAATGTTTATACCTTCGGCATCTTGGAATATTCTTAAATCAGTGAAAATTCCGCGAAAGCTAAAATCCTGCACACTCAAAAAGTTAACACTATTTTTACAAGAAATCGATGTTGGTATAGTAACGCCAATTAAAGTAGATTACGTTGCTGCAATCACAAGTTCTATCAATAAAAAAGAATGAAAACCGGTGGACAAGGTATAATTAAAATAATTATTTTAGTTTAATAATATAGGTTAGTATTCATTTTGTAAATAGGTTAAGAATAACATTTTTACTCGTCAATCTTTGTTGTTCACTTTAAACTCAACATTTGAAAAAGCCTGAACATGATCTGCCGGTCTATTCTGTTGACATCTCACCGATTTCAGTTAGGTGGAGTGAACGCCCAGTGAGCTGTCATTTAATCTTATTTGTAGTTTTGACAGCTCACTTGGTGATCACTTCACCCACGCCTTCATTTCAATATGTTTACTGCCGGTCTATTCTGTTGACATGTCACCGTTTTCACTTAGGTGGAGTAAACGACAAGTGAGCTGTCATTTCATCTTGTTTGTAGTTTTGACAGCTCACTTCGTGATCACTTCACCCACGCCTTCACTTCGACATGTTTACTGCCGGTCTATTCTGTTGACATCTCACCGTTTTCACTTAGGTGTAGTAAACGACAATTGAGCTGTCATTTCATCTTGTTTGTAGTTTTGACAGCTCACTAGGTGATCACTTCACCCACGCCTTCACTTCGACATGTTTACTGCCGGTCTATTCTGTTGAAATCTCACCGATTTCATTTAGGTGGAGTGAACGCCAAGTGAGCTGTCATTTAATCTTGTTTGTGGTTTTGACAGATCACTTGGTGATCACTTCACCCACGCCTTCACTTCGACATGTTTACTGCCGGTCTATTCTGTTGAAATCTCACCGATTTCATTTAGGTGGAGTGAACGCCAAGTGAGCTGTCATTTAATCTTGTTTGTGGTTTTGACAGATCACTTGGTGATCACTTCACCCACGCCTTCACTTCGACATGTTTACTGCCGGTCTATTCTGTTGAAATCTCACCGATTTCATTTAGGTGGAGTGAATGCCAAGTGAGCTGTAATTTAATCTGATTTGTAGTTTTGACAGCTCACTTTGTGATCACTTCACCCACGCTTTCACTTCGACAAGTTTACTGCCGGTCTATTCTGTTGACATCTCACCGTTTTCAATTAGGTGGAGTGAACGACAAGTGAGCTGTCATTTAATCTTGTTTGTGGTTTTGACAGCTCATTTCGTGATCACTTCACCCACGCCTTCATTTCGACATGTTTACTGCCGGTCTATTCTGTTGACATGTCACCGTTTTCACTTAGGTGGAGTGAACGACAAGTGAGCTGTCATTTAATCTTGTTTATGGTTTTGACAGATCCCTTGGTGATCACTTCACCCACGCCTTCACTTCGACATGTTCTGAATCGCACTGCTGATAGGGACGATCGCCTTTTATTATGAACTTCATACATGAGATTGATTGTGAATACGAATGTCTTCAATCTCTTGCCTGATGTGAGTTATAGAGGCGGCTACGCTGCGGACTGCCGTAATGCCACCGGAGGGCCACCAATTGTTATTGACTTTCTATAGTTTTTTGTTACCCGACAATGACGTGTTTTCTTCCTCACTGAAATAATTAGTTTCGGAAGAGTATAAAAAGAAGACTTTTTTCTTTTGCCTGAAGTTTGGTGAGGACGCACTGTGATTCAGCTTGATATTTTTTATATGTTGTGATTTTATTCTATTGGTCGACGGATGATAATTTTTTTGTCAATTTTCTTATATTACAATTGAATTAGTTTTTGTCACACAGACTTTCGTGTCCCGGCAGATACTGTTCATCTCAGTTTGTCTGTACGAGAAGGCTGCCTTTGAATGTGTTTTAGGTTAAAGCTTTCTTTTTGTTTTACTTTTGGTGTACAATATAATGTAAAATAATTAAATAAAGTGTAAAACTTTTAGGCCAGTCAAATTAACTTTGAACTTTGCAAAAATTCGTAATTCTGTTTTTTCTTAAATAATGTTTCTGATCACTTCTAATATTCTAAAAAAATAGTAAATTTTCCATAATTGGTGATTCTGAAAAACAAACATATTACGCGTTTATTTCAATAAAAGTTAGGAAAATTAAGTTGTCTGTATTTTTTTTTTTCAATGTATATGGAGTAGGTAAAACAAATTTATTTTTTTAGAATTTAACTTTTTCACACTAAGGAAAGAAACCGTGTAAATTCATCATCATCTGCCTAGCCTTTCCCAACTACACTGGGGTCGGCTTCTAGTCAAACCGAATTCAGCTGAATACCAGTATTTTACGTGGAGCGGTTGCCTACTAGACCTCCACAACCCATTACCCCCCAACCCCTGCGGTGTCAGATTTTCCGGCTTTTCAGGGATTCGGCCTCCATTAGTATATTCAATAGACCAGGGATCAATTTTATGAACTGTATGATGAACTAACGTAGGTATATTAATTAATACTGCCGTGCTCTGTGCTGAGAGTACTGCCTATTTATAAACTAAGTCATAGGCACTCCTTCGGAGAAAAAACTAAACGTTGTTAACGCTTTTATAATAAATACCCTGTTCATATTCAAGAACTACGCCTAATAAATTCAAATAATTTGTAGAACGCAAACTTTGCCAGAGAGCTTTCTATTCTGTAAAAGATTATCTTGAAGATATAAAGTCTTGAGAATTAGCTGCTCCAATCAAATAAAGAAACCAACTTGCAGAGGCCCCGTTAGACATTTCAAATCTAGTGGGGCACCAACCGGCGATTATCCCTGTGTGCACTGTGAAAGTATTCCCAAGGACAATCCCCGGTTGGAGCAGTAGGTACTATTGCAGAGTATGGAAACAAAAGATGAAACGCTATGGGTTTGGATGGTTTCCATCTAAATTATTATAATTATTATTATTTTTTTTTACTGCTGGCGAATGTTAGGATGATGTGGATTTTCTTTTTTTCTATTCATTTAATTATTTTTAGCGTTTGTCTGGCAGTTTGTGTACATTTTGCGACCTACCCAATTCTTTGGTATAGTTCGACGAGTTGTTGAGCTCCTAAGTAGGTAGTACTGCACAGTCGTTTTCCTTTTACTTAGATCCTATTTATAAAGAAGAAATAAAAAAGGTATAGTTAATAAACAACTTAAGTGTCCGTTGTCCCCGTAGCCTGTACGTACATAAGGGGGACAACGGTAAGGATTATTTTTGACGTACTGTTGTCCCAGAGACGGGGACGCAGCTAACGTGGACAAAAAAATATGCTTCTTTTTTGGTTTAGTCGTTTTTAATTAAAACGGCTTGATTTTCTGATAATTATGAATAATTTTTATTTATATGATCACCGTAATATTTATAAATTTGTAAAAATATGGGCAATTTTATCGCATTGGGTGAATTCTCACATGAGTGGAGCCACTGGGAAAGCTAGTTATCCAAATTCTTATAACTAAACAGACAGACGTGTTGCTGGGGAGTTTGTTGCGCCACTTCTTCACCCTAGCACTAGGAAGTGGTGACGGGTGGGCGTTTTTGGGGCTGTTTATAGGCTTACAAGAGTGTTGAAATCCTCAGCTCTATTTACTTCTTGAGTTTAACTCTCGTATTGTAGTACCTGTTTCTATTAATTCTTGAATTTATATTCTCTATCTGCGACCACTGATTCGGTCAGAAACGATCACAGTGGCTTGAGTAAATAATTACCAATTACCAGTTACTCTAGCCTAAGGGTTTCTCACACGATCTGTAATTAATTACAATAATTTAATTTCCATTTTAGCTTTCTGAAACCACTTCTAATGTTTTTCATAACTATGAATTCCTAAATCTATATACTACGTCTTTCAATCCATACCTTGTCTTAACATTGTAGCAAGACATTGGACTATTTCATAATTTTGGAATTCACTTAATAAACGGCGGAAGAGTGACCAGTCTGGTACGAGCTCTACGGGGCCGCGCGGATGGCGGGGCGCGGCCTTTTCCCCTTCGGGGGAAACCGACCTAATCACCAAATCTAGGAAAATTTAGTAAAATTTTATCAACCTATCAATTTAGAAACAGTCACACAAGTATCACATTAACCATTGCTAGTATGCAAAAACCAAGAACGTAAAATACACATTTAAAGAAAATAAAACTTAAATTAGTTTATACGAAAATAACTTGGTATCATGTATCTGTAACATAACTATAGTATCTGCTAGTTAAAGACTTCACTGTTTGAGATCATTTTAGGTTTCGGTTTTCCTACTAACCAGGCGTACGGTTTTTTTTAGAAACATGCCGAGGAAGATTTCTGTGGTTAACTCTCAGACTGGTCTGTTTTTTGACACAGGGTTACAGTTTCTCTTATAAAGGTCTATTTTATATTTAGTATCAGAACAAATTTACAAGCTTCAAAATCATGAATGGAAGTTGCTGTTAAAATAGCGTTTTTATAAAAAAAAAAACTATGAGCTTTTCAGCAAAGAAAACTCGTACCTAACTATACAGAACCATCCTTTAAATTACCATATCGTTGGTGTCATGAAATATTCCATGATATGCCTGTAATGATTTTTTTTTCCGGGAGATCCTTACAAGGCGCCAGTAACTAACCTAACTGTAAACGTATCTATTAATTTTGTTTTTTTTTTTTTATGTGTATCTACTTACTTCCCACTAGACCTGACTATTGAGAGACATTCCATGGAATGTTATGATGTCTGGTTTATATATTGTTTCCTGCTGTGAAATTGTATTATTTTTTTCTTATCAGTGTTAAGTTTTGAAGCATTACTTACTCTATAGATATAATTGGTTGCTTTAAGCAGCAATTTAAAATAAACCAAACATATGCGTGAAGAGAGTTCACAGAGAGAACAATATTGTCCTGTACATGTCCAGTAACGGAAATACAGAAGTGATAATTGAGTGTGTATCATTGAGGTGTCGGCTCGTGTTTTTGAAAACGGTTGTTAAAGCTTCAAATTGGTGAGGGGATAAAATGTCTCTTGAGAGAAGTCAGATGAAGTCGGCGAACATCAAAATCCAAATATTTTATTTCCGTAGGTATGCGGGGCAACCAAGTAGAAGTTGAAGAAAAGAAAACGCCGCCACAAAGGGTTCCGAACGAATCATGCTTTTTTTATATTTGCAATATTTTTTTTTTTAATTTTGGCTTTTTTGTTCCGAAGGTAAACCAGAATGAAATTTTAAATTTTATTAAATTACTTCGAAAAAATATGATCCTAAAAGAAGTGAGGTATTTAATTTCATATGGCGAAACTGGTGAAACATTTTTATAAGTGATATAGAAAATCCATATACTTATTTACCGTTTCATGTCCGATTTCACAGAGAGTTCATAAGTGTTCCAAATTTCAATTGATTCTGTACAGCACATTAGAGACAGATAACCGAGCACACGATGATGATTTGGGCTGCTTCAGTAGATTTGGTACCTCACAGGTGGCAATACGTAAAATTAAAGCAGATTAAGACACAAATTAAACTTAACGTAACAAGGAATTAACTGTAGTTAATGAGTCCATACTACTACTCCATCTAATTGATTCATACGTATACGGGTGTATACGCATAAGGCTTTCCAGCTTTGAAAAGCTTAAATTTAAACCTATATTATAAAGCTGAACGTTCAGACTTGACACTTTTGCTAACATTACTATGTCACGCCCACAATGCCTATAACCATAATGCAAAGGACGACCGTCGGCCATCTTGCTACGCAGCGACATAAACAAAAAGACGTGGCCGCCCTGTTAAAGGGGGCGGCGCTTGCGCCTGCATCACGCGACATCATTCTGTAGATGAACTAATATGATAAATAAATCTCTGAATAAATGAAAAAGGAAAGATGTAGAAAAACAACATACTCGATTTGTACTCTCCATTGGTGTAATTGTACATACATACATCCGATTGTACATTAATACATCATTCATCGCTTCGTAGACGGGAATTCGTTAGGTAGCAATTAATATTAGTAATTTCAGTGTTAATATACAATTATCCGTGGTGCTTGGCAACTGGGCTTAACCCAGTTGTATATGTCCCTTGGTGCCTATTGGCCTAACTCAAATCTGTCTCCTGCTTGTTAAGGAGGGAAGTGGAAATTATATTTATTTTTTCCTACTCCTCCGCTGTACTCTTCTGATTAATTTCGATGCGGGATCTCTTGGATCCAAGACAGTTGAATCGTTTCTCCGGGACTCGTCGGGCTTCATTAAAGACCGGGTCTCCAGGGATCCGAGAAAGTCATAAACAAAACATTAATACAAATTATTCTATAGCGATGCGGACGAATTTTTGACGCCATATTTTAGTAAGGAGTTTTATTTTATATTTTATTATATATTTTCTCCTCGGGCCGGAACACGTGGAGGTATCTAGTTGAAATTAAAACCAATTACTCAGATCTACAATCCCTTGAAGCTATGAAAAAAATCAAACTTCTAAGTTAACGTTAAAAAAGATACTTTCGGCCGTGTATGTCGCAAAAAACGTAGGTAACGACACTCTCAAGGAAATCAAATGGGATTTTCCGTTGACCTAGAACTATGGCCAGTAACATCGTCTAATACCACTACTATAGGGGAAAGTTTGGAAACGACTACTAAAATCTATACTTATAATAAATCTGTAGAGAGGTCAATTCTGTACATGAAATATATTTCCAAAATAACTATCAGGGGGTGATTAGGGATCGATACTGATGCCAAAAATGCAATCAGTGCAATTTTTGTCTGTCTGTCTGTCGGTCTGTCTGTCTGTCTGTCTGTCTGTCTGTATAACCGTTATAGAAACAAAAACTACTCGACGGATTTTAATGAAACTTGATACAATTATTATTCATACTCCTGAGCAGGTTATAGTATACTTTTCATTACGCTCCAATCAATAGGAGCAGAGCAGTGAAGGGAAATGTTGGGAAAACGGGAGAAGTTACTCCATTTTTTAAGCTTCCGTCGCGTGTGCAACCTTAATGGTGAAAGCTACACAGAAATCATGTATGACGGAAATGTTCTCCTTAAAATTATATAAAAAATACCCAACGACAGCATATGTCTATCTTTTATGATTGACGAACAATAACACGTGTAACTCCCGATAGCTTAGCAGTTCGAAGCTTTCTGATTGTATTTGTCTACTCTTACGTTTATAAAACTCTCAGTCGTCCCTAATTAACATTAATAAAAGTTAACATTATTAACTATTCCATAAAAAAAGAATCATAGAAATCGGAATATACTTAATCATGCTATAAGGATTATTTTTGTCATTTTTGTGGTCGCGAACGCACAGGCAGGCGGCTAGCTTGGCGCCTAGCGCTAGCGCAAGGCTAGCGAGTAGCTTCGGAAAACGGCTTACGACAGTTTGCAATATCCTATAATAATCATAATTTCGAGGGGAAGATGGTTATAATTTCGCTTTACACCAAACGAGTAATATTATAAATGTGAAAGTTTGGTTGTTTGTTACTCAATCACGCCAGAACGGCTTAACGGATCTTAATGAAATTTAGAACAAAGATAGATTATAGTAGGCTATATATCATCACGCTACGCGGACGAAGTCGCGGGCAGAAGCTAGTATCTTATAATAATTAAGAATCTACTTATCATGCCAAAATACATTGTAAGAATCAGAATAAAAAAATAACTTTAATTCATTGTCAAAAAGTAATTACCTAATAAATACCATTACTCATGTCAAAATACCACTTTACCTCCGTTTGGTGGACTAGGGGTCCACCAAACGGACCAAAGAAACCAATAGGTAGTTCACCACAGGTCGCGCCGAAGACTGATCTCCAAAAAGTCGACGAAACGCTTAGCACCCCTGCTCGGAGAGGTTAAATTTTCTATTGACAGAACCTTTTATTTTAATTTATCTATCTAATGCCAAACAATAACCATAAAAGAGTGTAGTACTGGTAGTCTACAGCAAGTATGGCAGCAATTACCTGCCATAATTGCTGTAGACCACCAGTCCTCACTAACAGTCCTCCGCCCTGGCCCTCTTTGCCTCAACTCACAACCGTTCCGGTTTCCCATCCCTGTTTAAAAATTCAATTTTTTTCATGAGGGTGTTCGGAACCCTAAAGAAGAAAGAATATAAAGATAAAATGAAAATACAAGAAGAAAAGAAATAAATACAAATAAGTACAGAAAAGAAGAGAACAGTAGAAATCAAATATGGAAAAGAAAGATGGAACACAAAAAATTGTAGAGAAGAAAGATAGAACACAGACAAAGCGAAGAAAAGAAAGAAAGAACACAAACAAAGGATAGGGAAGAAAGATAAAACACAAAGACAGTGTAGAGAAGAAAGATAGAACACTAAAAAAGTGTAGAAAAGAAAGATAGAACACAAAAAAGTGAAGAGAAGAAAGATAGAACACAAAAAAGGTGTAGAAAAGAAAGATAGAACACAAACACAGTGTAGAGAAGAAAGAAAGAACACAAACAAAGTGTAGAGAAGAAAGATAGAACACAAAAAAGTGAAGAAATGAAAGATAGAACACAAACAAAGTGTAGAGAAGAAAGATAGAACTCAAACAAAGTGAAGAAAAGAAAGATAGAACACAAACTAAGTGTAGAAAAAAAAGATAGAACACAAACAAAGAGAATAGAACACAAACACCTATTTTGGATATATTGTGTGTTCTAGCTGACCCACGCAACTTCGTCTGCGTCACATTATTCATGAATAATATTGCCAAAAAATTAAAAAAAAAATTAGGGATGGACTACCCCTAACATTTAGGGGGATGGAAATAGATGTTGGCCGATTCTCATAGATACCGGATAAGCACAAAAAATTTCATCAAAATCGGTCAAGCCGTTTCGGAGGAGTATGGCAACGAAAACTGTGACACGAGAATTTTATATATTAGATATATGTTTTTTGATAAATCCAAAATATTGTTATTTTAATTAATGCTTGCTTTATTATCTTTATGTGCCTAGCACTGAATTTGCACGCCACAATTCGCTGAATGTGATGAAACCACTTATTTATTCTTAAGCCCAATATGTACCATATTTTGGCAAATAAATGATTATGATTATGAAAAAAAGAAAGATAGAACACAAACAAAGTGAAGAAAAGAAAGAAAGAATACAAACAAAGGATAGAGAAGAAAGATTGAACACAAACACAGTGTAGAGGAGACAGATAGAACACAAACAAAGTGTAGAAAAGAAAGATAGAACACAAAAGTATAGAAAAGAAAATAGAACACAAACAAAGTGTAGAGAAGAAAGATAGAACTCAAACATAGTGAAGAAAAGAAAGAAAGAACACAAAAAATGTGAAGAAAAGAAAGAAAGAACACAAAAAATGTAAAGAAAAGAAAGATAGAACTCAAAAAAGTGTAGAGAAGAAAGATAGAACACAAACACAATGTAGAGAAGAAAGATAAATACAAACAAAGTGTACAAAAAAAAGAAAGAAAGAACACAAACAAAGTGTAGAAAAGAAAGATAAAACACAAACACAGTGTAGAGAAGAAAGAAAGAACACAATCAAAGATAGAAAAGAAAGATAGAACACAAACACAGTGTAGAGAAGAAAGAAAGAACACAAACAAAGTGAAGAAAAGAAAGATAGAACACAAAAAAGTGTAGAGAAGAAAGATAGAACACAAATAAAATGTAGAAAAGAAAGACAAAACTCAAAAAGTGTTGAAAAGAAAGATAGAACACAAACAAAGCGAAGAAAAGAAAGAAAGAACACAAACAAAGTGTAGAGAAGAAAGATAGAACACAAAAAAGTCAAGAAATGAAAGAATGAACACAAAAAAGTGAAGAAGAGAAAGATAGAACACAATAAAGTGTAGAGAAGAAAGATGGAACACAAAACCAATGTAGAGAAGAAAGATAAAACACAAACAAAGTGTACAAAAGAAAGAAAAGACACAAACAAAATGTAGAGAAGAAAGATAGAACAAAAAAAATCAAGAAATGAAAGATTGAACACAAACTAAGTGTAGAAAAGAAAGATTGAACACTAAAAAGTGTAGAGAAGAAAGATAGAACACAAACAAAGTGTAGAAAAGAAAGATAGAACTCAAACAAAGTAAAGTAAAGAAAAATAGAACACCAACAAAGTGTAGAAAAGAAAGATAGAACACAAACACAGTGTAGATAGAAAGAAAGAACACAAACAAAGTGTAGAAAAGAAAGATAGAACACAAACACAGTGTAGAGAAGAAAGAAAGAACACAATCAAAGTGTAGAAAAGAAAGATAGAACACAAACACAGTGTAGAGAAGAAAGAAAGAACACAAAAAAGTGTAGAGAAGAAAGATAGAACACAAACAAAATGTAGAAAAGAAAGACAAAACTCAAAAAAGTGTTGAAAAGAAAGATAGAACACAAACAAAGCGAAGAAAAGAAAGAAAGAACACAAACAAAGTGTAGAGAAGAAAGATAGAACACAAAAAAGTCAAGAAATGAAAGAATGAACACAAAAAAGTGAAGAAGAGAAAGATAGAACACAATAAAGTGTAGAGAAGAAAGATGGAACACAAAACCAATGTAGAGAAGAAAGATAAAACACAAACAAAGTGTACAAAAGAAAGAAAGGACACAAACAAAATGTAGAGAAGAAAGATAGAACAAAAAAAGTCAAGAAATGAAAGATTGAACACAAACAAAGTGTAGAAAAGAAAGATTGAACACTAAAAAGTGTAGAGAAGAAAGATAGAACACAAACAAAGTGTAGAAAAGAAAGATAGAACTCAAACAAAGTAAAGTAAAGAAAAATAGAACACCAACAAAGTGTAGAAAAGAAAGATAGAACACAAACACAGTGTAGAAAGAAAGAAAGAACACAAACAAAGTAAAGCAAAGAAAGATAGGTAAAGATCAAAATTTTGACGCATTTACCGGATTACAATTTTTCCTACCATTTTTCATAAAAACTATGCCTGATAGAATTTTGCGACAATTAATATTGAATTAAATGGTTATTTGTCCAGTTTGCCAAAGGTCCAAAGAAATATAATAATGCTTTATAGCAGAGTAATTTAAATTCTTTCACCACAAACGGGAACAAATTATGTAAAAAAAGGCATTACAATAGGGAATATGCATGCTATTTTTTTATTTGCAGAATAAATTACTTATTAGCTCTAGTAAACAATAATGAAAATATTTTTTGAACACCTTCATCATTTATGAAGTTATAAAGCATCAAAGACTACAGTAGAAAGAGAAGTGCGATACGTACTGTGACGTCAAATTACACGACGACTATACAGCTGCCATAGAAAACAGCGTTTTCGCGAGAGGGACAGATATATTTGTTTGAAATAATTGTATCTCGTTCATTTTTCGAGCAATTTTGATTCTAATTTCACTGTTAGTATTCTATTTTCAAATACTTTTAGATAAACTGTTCAGATCATTAATACTTTTTTCATGCATATTCCCTATTGTGGAGGGAGAACTTTGAGGATTTTTCTGAACAAGTTGCATGTAACTTAAAGGCTAAATATCACATTCTACATTAATAACATATAATCGGCAACACTTTTCACATAGACGGTGTAAGCAATGAACCGCAATAATACGCTTATTTACTGCTTTTGTTATTTATTGTGATTTTAAACAATTGTGCAACTTATTTTGTGCAACCGTTTTTAGTGGCAGTTCCTATAGAATTGAAACATAGCTTAATGTGATAAAGTTAGTTAGTTTAAAGCATAAAAGTCAAAAAGATACAGAGAAAAGTTAAAAAAATATAATCCTCAAAAATTTAAAGCTATACAGAAAAAGAATTTAGAAAGGAAAAAACAGTTGTACAAGGCCAAGACAGCTGATTTGACAGAAGAACGAAGGAAAAAATGGAGACAATTCAATGAACACAGAATTAGATAAAAGCAAAAACTGTATTTTTACGTTAAAACCATTATTCAATAAGGAGGAAACAGAAAAGTAAGTACAAAGGTGATGATGACCTTTGTACCTATTTTTCTGTTTCCTTCTTTATACATATTTGTGTATGTGTAGGTACATAAACTGTAAATCTATACTAATATTATAAAGAGGTAACATTTGTTTGTATGTTTGTAAGTTTGTATGTAGGGGTTAATCTCTAAGAATTTTTCAAATCGGACCAGTAGTTCTCAGGAACTACTGGTCCGAGTTGAAAAGTCTGGCGGTTTGAGTTCTTTATATGGCCTACACAAATGTCCTTACTTTGGTATTGTTCGTCAGTTCGTTGAGCTCCTTTAAGTTCTAAGTTTGAGCTACACGATAACTGGCAAATGTTTGCACTGTCTGGACAGGTCCACTTAAATCTGTGTGGTACTTTCCTCAAAATGCCACTTCAGACACTGATCTGCATGGTCCTCATATAACGTATTGTGAATATGAGGACCATGTAGATTGCTATGTTAGGGGTTTATTTCATTTAATGTTAGTCTGGCGGTTTGAGTCCTTATGCGGCCTACACAAATGTCCTTACTTTGGTATTGTTTGTCAGTTCGTTGAGCTCCTTTAAGTTCTAAGTTTGAGCTACACGATAACTGGCAAATGTTTGCACTGTCTGGACAGGTCCACTTAAATCTGTGTGGTACTTTCCTCAAAATGCCACTTCAGACACTGATCTGCATGGTCCTCATATAACGTATTGTGAATATGAGGACCATGTAGATTGCTATGTTAGGGGTTTATTTCATTTAATGTTAGTCTGGCGGTTTGAGTCCATAAGCGGCCTACACAAATGTCCTTACTTTGGTATTCTTGGTCAGTTCGTTGAGCTCCTTTAAGTTCTAAGTTTGAGCTACACGAAAACTGGCAAATGCATGCACTGTCTGGACAGGTCCACTCAAACCTGTGTGGTTCTTTCCTCAAAAGAACATTTCAGACACTGATCTGCATGGTCCTCATATAACGTATTGTGAATATGAGGACCATGTAGATTGCTATGTTAGAGGTTTATCTAGTTCGGCCTTATCTAGTTTAAAATGACCAAAAACGATTGACGTGTAAAAGTGTTATTTACAACCTACTTACAAAATAAATATCATTTATCATTTAGCTAGTTATTAAATAAATATAATCTTTTCAATTTGGTGACTAAATAAAACTTTCTCACGATTATAATTTTTATTGCGTCTAACTTCTTTTTCTGTATGTTCTAAATTTGTGTCTAATTTTCTATTTTAATATACTACATACAGAGATAAAACTCCTGATGTAACCTCAACCGTATAGTTTTGTGCTAAGTACCATTTTGTGCCACTATTGTGTCATTTGCGTCAATATTTTGGACTTTACCTAACACATACACAGTGTACAAAAGAAAGATAGAACACAAGAAACTGTAGAAAAGAAAGGTAGAACACAAAAAAGTGTAGAGAAGAAACATAGAACACAAACAAAGTATAGAAAAAAAAGATGGAACACAAAAAAGTGTAGAGAAGAAAGATAGAACACAAAGAAAGTGAAGAAAAGAAAGATAGAACACAAAGAAAGCGTAGAAAAGAACGAATGTCGGCGCATCACATAATATGCGCGTTATGCGAGGGTACCGAACCAACACACGTAAATTATCCCATTACACCTATTTTGAAACAGTCTACTACTTTTATTTATTATTAATCAGGATTGAGCCCAATCCACGAACAAAAAAAAGAATGAAAATAATGTAAAAATCAAAATATGAACAGTGAAATGAATGAACCTCGAAAGACCATAACTATAGCAATGAAAAAAAACAAAGAAAGTTAAGTTAAGAAAGATATAAATGAAAGATCAAAGCAAATGTGAAAATAATGTACCTACCAAATGAAAAATGGAAAAGTATGAACAAAGAAATGAATTAATAAAATTTACAGTGATACAACAAAATATAAAGAAAATTGAAGTTAAGAAAGATAAAAACAAACGAACAAAGCAAATAACGAAAACAACGTAAAGCAAACTGAAAACTATGAACAAAGATATATAAAGAAAATAAAATTTACAGTGATATAACAGAAAATACAGTTAGTGCTGCGGTTCCGAATAAGACACCAAGAAGCGAACAGGTAAACACTATTTTCTCTGGTCTCACGACCGTAAGAATCGTATACATTACCCGACTTCACCTGACATCTCCAGTGAAACGTGTTGCGAAACATTTTGTCTCCTCATGAATTTTTGGCATAAAACACGAGTCAAACTCAAATGATACTAAATAGCTTTTGTCTGCACTCATACGCCTACTTATTTGGAAAATGAAATAAAAACGCAATAACGTCGTTGTCTATCCTTGCATTTTTTTATTGGTAAAATAATCGAAGAGGCTTTTTAGGGACCGTCTCCTGGAGCACGAGAATCGCGGCGAGTTGACCTTTTTCCACTCGTCGAATCGCCGCGATAATACCGTCGTAGGTATAAAGACATAGACATAGTCTGTTATAACAGAAAATACAGTTAGTGCTGCGGTTCCGAATAAGACACCAAGAAGCGAACAGGTAAACACCATTTTCTCTGGTCTCACGACCGTAAGAATCGTATACATTACCCGACTTCACCTGACATCTCCAGTGAAACGTGTTGCGAAACATTTTGTCTCCTCATGAATTTTTGGCATAAAACACGAGTCAAACTCAAATGATACTAAATTTATTATAAATAATATATATATTATATTTTTTTTTATGAGATATATAAATTTTCTACGCAATTTTTCAGGAATATTTTTTTAACTACATACATTTACCATTACAGGCTAACCCAATGCGATAAATGCGCCTTAATTAACCATAATTTAATTTATACATATAACTAACTAATCTATCTATAACTAATAATGAACAATGCATTCCTTGTGAATTCACACAGAGAACAATAAAATAGGTCCGTTTGACTCGCTATGAGGTTGAGCGTGCGGTGTGCACGCGTCAGCGGCGCCTCCCTTAACAGGTTGGTCCGAACGCGTGGCTCCACTAGCAGTCGTGGCTGCCGTCGTCGCCACCCGTACGTGTGCGACCTGTCCGGAACACACAGACTCACCTGGCCCAGAACAACTGCATTATGCACCTTCCCTCTCAATAATTTAATATATATGAGGCTAGTGCCAAATCCCTCCTAACCCTTAACTCGTTGTATCCCACCATACTTAAAATAAATAGGGTTGGATACATCAACGGGTAAAAGGGATCGACTCCGTAGTAGCGCATATATAAATGTCGAATAAATTTATTTTGAACCTTCTCCAGCATGAGGCTATATTTAGCTTCATACGGATTATTTAAATTGCAAAATTCAGTGTTACTAAGATATAAACGTAGCCCAGAAATATTATGATAATTCAGGGTTAAGTTTCGATTTTTAAATATAAAATAATGTTTGAAAATGATAATGTTCGGCAATATAACTAGGTAATAAAGAATATGCATAAAAAATATTTATTATCTAAACACTTTATCTAAAAATATACAAAAATATATTACTAACAGTGGAAATAAAATCAAAATTGCTCGAAAAACAAACGAGATATAATTATTTTAAACAAATATATCTGTCCTTCTCGCGAAAACGCTGTATTCTATGGCAGATGTATAGACGTCACGTAATGTGACGTCAAATTCCATGTCGGACTTCTCGTTCTAAAAGTAATCTTTGAAGCGTTATAACTTCATCGCTGATGAAGATATTTAAAAAATATTTTCTAGACAGTTTACTGGAGCTTATAAGTAATTCATTTTATAAATAAAAAAATCGCGTGCATATTCCCTATTCTGAGTGTGCAAGAATACCGTGGTAGGGTAACTCAGAAGGTACGGGAAATTAAAGAAATTTTATAGTTTAAAGAAACACTACATGAGAGTGACAATACTTCTAAAGGCCTTATAGAGTTTTCTATTGCAATCATAGTCTTATTGCTTATGTTAAAAAATCGTGTTTTCTGCCTCTTACAAAAACTTGAATGTCTACTTATACTAAATCTATTAAAGTGAAATATAGGTATGTGTATCTTTGGGACAGTAGATAAATTAAAAGTGCTTACATGTTTTGGGGGACTTCCAATTACTAGTTACATGTATAACTACAAATGCATTTGAGTCTGTGTTCCCAAAACCTTCGAACAAAAGGACAAATGCGCTGCCCCATTGGCGATGCCATACAAGTAGCAAAGATTTGGGCAAACAAAACTAAATTTAACATTGATATGAAAATTAGCGCTCAAGTGGTGCACAACTGCACATGTGCTGTCACTCGAAGATCATCGCCAACTGAACGAAGTAAACCAGCAAGTATTAAAACGCTATAAGGTGAGTTAATGTTCTTACAGTTGACAAATACAACCTACAGAATTTCTTTATTACATATTTGTTTCAGGACTTACGCAAGGACAAGGCATAGTTTAGACAAAAAGAATAACATCATCATAAACGTAAAAAATTGATTCATGATATTTAATTTGTATATTGGTTAAACATGACACTTTTAGGCCGCGGGCACGAACTCAGCGGGCGCGGAATGGCGGCGGGGCGACAGCGCGCGGCGCGTTCAAAAGTATAGATTTATATGGAACTGTTTACGAAAGCAGCGGCGCGGCGGGCGGCGACCGAGCGGCCTCTGCAGTGACGTAGTCACAGATAGGCAACTACTACACATGCACTACATAACACAACATTACGCACGCCGCTCTGGCGCCGCGCGATCTGTCCGCTGGCTTCGTGAATGTTTCTGCGCTGCAGCGCCCTCGCTCCTTGCCCAATACATGTCAATCTTCTTTATTATATTGAAAATCCTGAGAAAAAACACTGAATCAAATTCAGAGGTCAAGGTCTCTTTTAAAGTTCATAGAATAGTACTAGTCAAATCATATGAGAACCATGTAGGTTGCCTGAGGTAGTCTTTTGAGGAAAGTAATCTGTAGTACACAGATTAGCGGACCTGTGCAGCGCAAGTATTTGTCAGTTATCATGTAGCTCAAACTTACAACTAGAGCTCAACGATTTGACGAACAAATTTGGGTAGGCAGCTTAAAGAACTCAAACTGCCAGACTCGTGAAAAATTAACCCGTACTACATGCAGTAGCGCACTAAAAGCGACATAGGTGTCGAAGCTGTGTGTTTAGTGCTGGCTAAAACCATACGGTGGGAGAGCAACTCACGGAATTGTTGATATTCCGTGATGGCTATGCCGGGAGGAGCTCTACAGGGCCGCGCGACGGTGGAGCGCGGCCCCTTTCCTTTGGGGAAGCCAGTAGGGTCGAATATGCATGTCGTTCAAAACTTTGGTCCCATGCCTGTTCTGACAACAGACAAAATATATAACTTGCAAACACTTTTCTTGCAAGTGTAGTAGGTGTGAAAAGTAGAGTACGCCCTCTGGGATAAGGATGTCTTTACCTTGTGCTAGTTTGAATCCCTCGCCGCATTCAGGATTATTGTTTAACTCTCTCGCTTCGCTCGTGAGTTAACTTTCAAATCCTCCATTAGGTTTGGAAATAAATATGATGCCCGTGACATAATACACTGCTTTATCCCCTCGGTGCATAATCTACTATAAGTACTTACAATCATTTCATTTCATTTATTTATTTCAAACAATATACACTGTGTAGAATTTTGGGTACATAATATATAAACTTGAAAAACGAAAGGCACCCTTTGTTCAATAGATATTCATTCTTCGATTTCGTTTCGTTGAATCAATGCACGATACAAACCGTTGGGAGCAGCTTTCATTTGTAAATCGTACCCAACGGCTTAAAGTGCCTAAGCACAGAGAAGTCATTGAATGAAAGAGTTTGGACTCTGCAAGAACTCCTTGTGGCTGTTATGGCGCAGCCACAAGCTTCCTTGTGTTAATTTGTTATCTTACGTTGTTACAGATATCTAGTTATCAGAAAATGCACTAATGAGAATTACATGCATATTCTTTATACCGTGATTTGTGAAAGAGACACTTTCAAGGAACATTTATAAATATCAATATGGAATTTTTCAATATAGTCCTAGGTTCAATGCTGGGCTGCTATATGTTTATGATGATGTTGGTCTATCGTCGAATAAACGAGGAGTGTCCGTTTGACGAATGCCTCGAATCGAGGATGGAGCAAGGATTACGCCAGCTGCAATTCAGCAATTCCTCTCAAAAGGTGAGTTAACCTAACCTAAGTTTTTTAGAGGTGGAAATTTTCTGTCAGACTCTTAACCCTTTAACCGCTTGGCTAAATATCAATTGTCGTGCCCCTAGCGCGAGGCTACAAATCGACAAAATAATACCTACAATAAATAAGGAGGGGCAATCGTTGTATCGATAAAAAAAAGTCAAAGAATTTTTTATGTTTTTATTTTAAATCAGCCTTATGGCTTCTACAAACAGGCGCGACACAAAGAAACCGCTCATGTTTTTGTGTCGCGTGTCGCGCCTGTTTGTAGGACCTTTAAATTAACCACCCTAATCACTTTCTTCGTATCACAATCGTTCATCTTTAAGCTAATAAGTAAATGTTTTTAACAGTTACTAATTGTTTAACCTTACTAAATTCGAATTGTTTACATCACAATAATCTCTTATTAATCGACTAGGTACTTTTTTTCTTTTCTTATAAATCTACCTACAACAGCAATGGCTAAATCTTTGTATCACAATTGTTTAATCTTACTATCTAAATTTTAATTACTTACATCAAAATAATCTCTTATTATTCGACTTTTTCCTTTTCAAATCAAACTAAGTATAATAAATCTTTGAATCACAATTGTTTTTTTTGTTTTTGCTTACCAGTTACTATACTCCATTTGTTTAGGTAATTAAATAAAGGTAAACAAAAAAAACACGTGACTTAGTTAGCCGACTAAACGTAATATCACTCACTTCACTTGTCATGCTATGTCACAGTTGTACTCTTCAATTTAGCAACATTATTAACGAATTATAACGTTGCTAAATTGAAGAGTACAACTGTGACGTAGCATGACAACTGAATAGACTGGTATTACGTTTAGTTGGATAACCACGGCACGTGGTTTTTTTGTTTACCTTTATTTAATTACCTAAACAAATGGAGTATAATACTTTACATCACATTCATTTACACATATTCCTCAGTATACTATAAAATACCTAATAAGTTTTGAATACCTATTAGATCAAATGCAATGATTTACGCATTTATAATAAGTAGGTTATAGTTGTTACAATTCACGAGCGCACTTTTCATTTAGATGTGTGTTGAACTGTTACCTATTTGTAACTACCTATGAATGACGTCCGCGCGCAACTGTTCGCTTCGTCGGGCACACACACAAGTGCAATGTGTACCTACGTAACAACGACAACATACAACACGGTTCCAAATTTGAACAATCAATAGGATATGTAGGTAGGTAGTGTTAAGTAGGTAATATAGGTAATAACAGAATTACATCACAATATTTAAAATACTATTTCGATTCATCAAGGAGTTACCTAAACCCAACGAAAGTCTTATTTATACCTATACCTACTGAATAATGTGCAAATAACCTAAGAAGAAATTGAAATAGGTACTTACCTCTCCATCACTTCTAAATTCTATCGAATCGGATAATTTCAATTCGTCGTCACACTCGTCGTCGTCACCTTCTAATATTCTTAATAATTCCTCAGTAGTCGTCATTATTGAAAATTGAAATGTGACTATTTTATCGACAATGCACAAATACCAACGAACAACATTAATGGAACTTTCCATTCGTTTGATCCGCTTGTGACGTAGGCAGTGGTCGTATTAATGTGACAGCCGCGCTAGACTAACTAGAGAAATATGTTGCAAGCATAGGAGTCAAGGGATGGGAACTAACGTCAAATGTTGGCATTATACAAAGATCGTGAGGGATATTTTTCTTATGAATAATAAGGAAAAGAATTAATAACACAAGGCAATATGTTAAATTTAACTTTATTTGGTATGACACCGTTTATTTTATGCTGAATGATGCATTATACCTGATTATTTAACTGTTTGTTATTTCGTTTTTAAAATGCGCATTGCATTGTATCCCATCCCTATGGTCATATTTATGCGACGCGCGCGATAGACGCCGAAGAAAATTTCAAGCTGCCAATTACTTATTTTTGTTTAAGTTTTTTGAATGCTTAGAGTTATGACACATAATTTTAAGTAATTGTTGTAAATAATAGCTCTATTTAATAATAGTTTTAGTTGTACCACGCAATTAATAGGACGAAAATAGAACGAAAAAATCATGCATGTTCTCTGTCGCAGAAATACGACACGCGCGGTAGGGACACGGAAATATTTGTCGCATATATGCGACACGCGCGGTTAAAGGGTTAACGACTAAAACCACCCAAATGTTCCGTCGTAATTCGATGCTGTGGGTGCCTAACCTAGTTGCGGAATTTGTTCGAAAGTGACACTGCGGCCCTGGAATGTTAAGGGTATGAGAAGGATCACGAATGAGTTAGTCAGTAAGAGTCTGACACTTCCCTCTGCTTCGCCAAGAGCGGGAGTCATTTGATGGTTTCCCATATTTTTTATAGCGATGTTGATATGCTCAATGCGAGAATCCATCATACGAGTATCTTATAACATCATTGTTGCAGGTCTCACAGGAGAAGTAGGAGAGAAATCAAAGTTTTAGTGTCTTTTTTGTGTTTGGTTATTAATTTGTGTTCAAAGTGCACGTGTCGGACGCCAACGTAAAAAAACCATCGCAGTTAATTTCTTCAAAAAAGGTGAGATATGTCTCTAAAGTTGAAACGTTCAACCTGCTAGAATAGAATAAAAGTAGTCTTAACATTACTTATACTTTTGTTGCAGGAGTTTTATATGGGGAAAAGTAATTTCAAAGAAAAACAGTTTTCAGCGGATTTCGAACAACATATTTGATAGACCAGTTCTGGATACCTGAACCAATGGTGAATATAGCATTGTGATTATTATTTTCTTTAGATTATTACTATAGTAGGTAGGTAAATAAATAACAAACGCAGACAAATTGTGGTATAAGTAAAGCAAAGTGTAGTAATTACTATTAAAAATACAGTTGGGACTTTTTAAGTATTTTATACTAAGAACAGAGTTCATTTATTAGTATGTATCGTAACAATTTTACCGCTGCACGTGCTGCGTGTCGCGGGTTCGATTCCCGCACTTAGCAAAAATTTGTATGGCCTACAGAATATAGTTGTTCCGGGTAATTTTGAGTATTTAAGTTTGTACGTTTGAGAACGCACCCACGATATAAATAAAAATAAAACGATAATGAAAAAAAAATTAAACATATAAATATTCGGGGGTAGGTAGGTAGGGTAGGATAGGCAAGGCTGGGTAGGTAAGTTGGTAAGTTAGGGTTGCTAAGACGGTCAACAGGCTACCTGTCTAACTACCCTACAGTTAGACAGGTAGCCTGTTGACGCGAGTGAAGCCGCGGGGGACATCTAGTACCAGATACTCGTAGAAATAATTACTTGTTAACTAATCATCCATTAATACTTAGACACCCCTTTAAATTGTGTTTAAAATAATCGTAGTTTTTTTGAAAAACGAATAATAACATTCTCGATTATTTATCTACTAAAACCTGTATTCGTTCCATTGCAAACAGGTTCATCGGTCCAAGAAATTAAATTTTTCTAAACGAACTTTAACACCCCTTGAATTGCCTTGTGACATCTTTTGGTCTCCAGGTACTTGTAAATATAGCCCCATTTGTAATGGGTAAACAATTAAAAAACGTATAAAATTTCAAAATGATGTTTAGATTCTAAAAATGCACAAGGTTGTAACAATATCGATGAACTCAATAGACTACCTAATTGATAAATATATCTATCTATATTATAAAGCAGAAGAGTTTGTTTGTTTGGTTGAACGCGCTAATCTCAGGAACTACTGGTACGATTTGAAAAATTCTTTCAGTCTTAGATATATCAGATATATAATCACGCTAAATAGGAGCGAAGCAATAAACGAGACGAAGTTGCGCGGGTCAGCTAGTATAACATGTTGTTCTGTAGATACTTGGTATGTCCGAATGAACATCATCATGAAGTTCATTTTTATTATTTAATAAAAACAACTTTAATTTTTATGTCCAGCAAGTTTTCGATTAACTTAAGGGACATTTTCTATTTCATAGGGTCAATCATTCAGGTGTCTGTCTGTCTATTTGTCCGTCTGTCACAGCCGCAGCATTGACTGGACAGTGGTTCTTTCCTCAAAAGACCATCTCAGACACTGATCTGCAGTCCTCATATAACGTATTGTGAATGTGAGGACCACGTAGATTGCTGTTAGGGGTTCATTTAATTTAACTAATGTTAGTCTGGCGGTTCGAGTTCTTTATGCGGCCTACTCAAATGTCCTTACTTTGGTATTGTTCGTCAGGCCATTGAGCTCCTTAAAGTTCTAAGTTTGATGAGCTCGACAAATGGATGTGCGATTAACGCTTATGCGACCAAAACTGTACTGCGACACACCATAGTTCGAATGCACGTTTGTGCGACACACTGAAGATCGACATCTCGCTAGTGTGACAAACGATTGCGCGACAGTAGTTCGACACTACGGTAGAGCGACAGTACGTTGGTACAGTATTACAATAGTTTGACACTACCGAAGTGCGACAACTACAATAACAACAACTACAAACAACAACAATAACCCAAACAACAACAAGCCACCCACCAACTAACAACACCACCAAATGTTTCAACGCTGTTTGCAATAAACAAAACATTTTTATATACATATTTATTTACTTAAGTTAAAAGATTATTTAGCAATATCAATATGCCTTTTTTATGCCTTACATCGAAAGCAATAAACCATAATATTGCTAAACAATACATTTGTTGATGCTGTGCTATAATGTAAATGTATACTTCGTTTATAGGTAATGTGATTATTTTTATATTATATGATATTATACCGTTTATTCATTTTGATATACATAAAATTTACATTTTTAAATATATCTTTAAAAAAAAACATTAAAAAATTCATTGAAAAATATTATTATTTATTTAATAGTAACATTTATTTTGTTTTTAAGTTTGCATTTTACTAACAAATAAGTATGGATCCGATATCTGAAATAAATGAGTTATTTATTTATAGCATCCTTATTATCTGTACGACAGGAAGTTGAAGTAATAAATCTACAAGTAGATATAAGTTTTCTGATTTATAATATTAATAAAAATAACTTTATTATTTTTTCGACACCGTATGTTAGTTTTATTTTTAGTTTTAGTTAGTTAACAGTTTTATTATTTAATTGTATATTCTATATACTGGTTGTTGTTGTCGGTGCATTGGTGGTGGTGGTTAGTTGGTTGTTGTAGGTATTGTAGTTTTCAAGTCGTTGCTGGTGGTGAAAAAAAATAATAATATGCATGACAATAATTAAAAATGCAAAGAAAGCAAGCGTGCGTGTTGACTTGGTTAATTTTTTTTTTTATGGGTCTATGCCACCCGAAATAAAAGTTTTTCTTTTTTAATTGTTGTTGGTTGTGTTTTAACTTTGAAAAGATTAGGGTTGTAAGCATTCGGTAACACAGACGCAGGCAAAGAGTTCCACTCCTTTGCTGTGCATTATGAAAGACGCTTGGAAGCGCTTAGTGCGAGTTTATGGAATAGCAACAAGTTAGGGATGTCAAGTTGTTGGTTGTTGTTGTTGTTGTAATTGTTGTTAATAACAATAATTTATAGTTGTCGGTTGGTGGTTGATGTTTGGTGTTTGATATTGTTGATGTTTTTAATAATAATAATTTAATAGTAGTTAATCATAATCATTTTATTGCTTTGCAAACATGGGTATGGTACATACATAGTGGTTTTTATAATATTAAAGTTCTCCATATTTTACCGTCACATGGGTATGCAAAGGTTTACAAGTTCAGGTAAAGTTTTTTTTTAATGTCAGTTTGATTACATCAATAAAAAAATTAAAAAATGTCAGCGTGATTAAATATTCAATAAAAAAAAAAAAAAAAAAGAACAGAAGTCGATCATAATAATTAGGTATGTCAATCAGAGGAATAGTAATTCAATTATTGGTATTGTTGGTTGGTTGGTTGTAGTTGTTGTTGGTTATTGTTGGTGGTGGGTTAGTGGTGGTGGTTGGTTGGTTGTTTTTGGTGTTGTTAGTTGGTGGGTGGCTTGTTGTTGTTTGGGTTGTTGTTGTTTGTAGTTGTCGCACTTCGGTAGTGTCAAACTATTGTAATACTGTACCAACGTACTGTCGCTCTACCGTAGTGTCGAACTACTGTCGCGCAATCGTTTGTCACACTAGCGTGATGTCGATCTTCACAGTGTCGTACAAGCGTGCATTCGAACTATGGTGAGTCGCAGTACAGTTTTGTCGCATAAGCGTTAATCGCACATCCATTTGTCGAGCTCACGTAGTACACTCTTCTCATATGATTTGACTATTACAGTACGATTGTATGGACTTTAAAAGAGACCTCTGAGTTTGTTTCGGCGTTTCTTCTCAGAGCAGTGAGCTAGGAAACGCCGGCCTCATCTAGTTTAAAAAGACCAAAAAATATTGACGTGTAAAAGTATTATTTACAACCTACTTACAGATTAGATATCATTTATCATTTAATAAGCGTATACGTTGGCATCGGGTGTCGGAATGGAGCGTAGATATTTAAATTTCTCTACTGTGGGGATGGGTTTAGCTCCAATAGACATGATTTCTGCTGGCATTTTGGGTCGATGTCCCTTACGTTAATTGACACATACTGTATCATTTTATTATACTTTATGGGAGGCGGGATATCAAACGAAATTATCTGGTTCGTTGTTATATTAAAACTAGTTAAAACCAACATAACACAACATCGGTCGCATACTAACAAATTTTAAATTGCATTTGCATTCACATTCAAAATTATAAATGCCTTTTTTACCATGTGATGGTATTTCCACTAAACCAGATCCCAACTGTGTGTGCAACTCAATTCGAAATGGTTGATAATTTATTTTTTGATAAGGTAGTCTTAGATATTATGAAATTTAAAAAAATCTTTTATTAACAGTAGGCAGGTAGTTAATAATTACAGTGTTAGTGTTCACTGTCCGTGATGACAGGCAAAGGGTTTGCCATTAGGTGGGTCGCGTGTTATGCGAGTACGGGCGGCCCTGCGTGTGCGGCGCGGCCACGTCGCTGCGTGCGCGCTGCATCTACGGCGAGGCTATGTCGCGGTCGCGACCCGTCCGTGAGACTACGAGCCACCTGCGGTCCGTCCGTGCGGTTATAGCACGGATAGATGCCTCGTGCAGCGCACTTTAACTCAATTCTAGTGAAAAGGTGAGTGTCTCACTGTGTAGGAGGCTGTTACAGTAACGATGGTGCTGTCATTATGTGTGAATCATAATGACAGCACCATCATTATCTATCACCATTCCTTAGGAGTCAGCCAACGGTCCTTGAGTACTACGCCGAGCCCGTTTTTCGTCGGTCTTCGGCCTGTCTTTGAAGACCGACACGTGTGTGCGGGCCACGTCACTGTGAAGCATGCGCGCTTGCGTGGCGCTGGCGCTACACGTTCTGCCACCTCTGTACCTGCGGCGAGTTCGTAGCTGCAGTCGAGGCTACGGCCTATCCGTGCGTCTACGGGTCGCTTGCCATCTGCGATCCGTCAGTACGACTATAGCGATAGATGCCTCGCGCGGCACAATTCAACTCAATTCAAGTCAAATAGTGAGTATCTCACTGTATAGGTAGCTATTACAATAACATTCAAAGATCAATCTCTACCATAATCCATCACCATTCCCTAGGATTCCGTCGAGTGTCGGAGCTATGCGTCGGCAGCCTGTTTTGGCCGGTCTGCGGCCGATCTACGGCCTTTTTTTTCGGCCAGTCTACGACCTGTTTTGGTTTTCGGCCGGTCTACGGCACCCTTTAATTAAATTCAAGTCTTCAGGTGAGTGTACGGTAAAGTGGTTTTATAATTGGATATACAGATTGGATACATTCTCAGCCATCATAATTCTACTCAGGTCTGACTGCAGTCCGTTTGCAGTCAAGATTGCGGCCCGTATTCGATGTGTCTTCGGCCCGTCTGCGTGTGTCTACAGAACACTTCAGCACTGAGAGAGGGGCTGCCTGTCGAGGCACACTGTCGCTCAATTGAAGTCTAAAGGGGACGGCAGATGGCACCGGCATACGGCGGCGGCATTTGCAACTACGGCAGACGGCACTACTTTGCAGTATTCATTTGTATGACACCTCATTTTTCATTTTCATCTTTTGATAATGCAATACATCTATACAGAAATACATTTCAGCAGAAAATAAGAGTTTCAAACAAAATATAATATTTTGACTAGCATTTATGACGTCTCTCGCTCCACGCCTGCGCGGCGTATTTACAAGTACGTTCCAATTGAGGTAGGTATATTTCCAATCAAATATTGTTGGCTTTAAAAGTCGTTTCAATGTTTTACCTATATATTATAATCGGAAAACGAAAATATTGTGAATATGAGTTTAACTAAGCCCGATAAATAGGACTTCAATTTTCTAAAAAAAATTACGTTACTAAAATGGAAATTATCACAATTATTGCTTATTATCGTCTGCATGTATTGAACCAACACAAAAACATATTTATTTTCGTAAATGAAAACAAACTTGCCTGCTATGCGACTAGAATGTGATTATACTGCGATGCGATTGTGCATTGAATTATAATGTTAGCAGAATACCATTTTCCAGTGTCTTAAAAATGTGTGTGTGAAATGAAATGTCCAAGGATATTATTAAATCTAATCACATTCGCATGTCATGTTTTTCGCATGACACGTTATTTAGTAGAATTGGCCTTCAGATGGTGTTGTAGGTGGTGGCCCTCCTCCAATCGGATTTACAAAGGCGGTTCAAGACAAGCTAAATTGATTACATAAAATGATGGCTTTCTCATTAAATAATGTGATAATCCGGCTGGAAGCTGATCCGCCTTCAATAAAACTGTTTACCATCTCCATTTTATAGACCAGATAGTCTGATGCATGTATAAGTCGGATTTTACTTTTTGGCTGTGACATGATATAAAACGTATCTATATATTTTTACTAAAGGTTACCAACTAGAACGCATATTTTACACAAATGTCAACCAAGGAATTAGCCTACGTGGTTTGAAACCGGCTTTTATTTTGTTGGACTCAAGTTCAAACCCCTCTTTTTTATTCATTGTTTTTGTAATTTTTCTTTTACTTTTACGTTTGTTTCTGTCTTTCCAAGCAATATTTAAAACATTATACGCCCATGTACATATTTACACTAGCTGACCCGCGCAACTTCGTCTGCGTCACATTTTCCATTACTGCTCCTCTCCTATTTGTCTTAGCGTGATAATATATAGCCTATAACCTTCCTCGATAAATGGGCTATCTATCACTGAAATAATTTTTCAAATCGGACCAGTAGTTCTTGAGATTAGCGTGTTCAACCAAACAAACAAACAAACTCTTCTGCTTTATAATAATACTTGCTGACCCGCGCAACTTCGTCTGCCTCACATTTTCCATTACTGCTCCGCTCCTATTTGTCTTAGCGTGATGATATATATAACCTATAACCTTCCTCAATAAATGGGCTATCTAACACTAAAAGAATTTTTCAAATCGGACCAGTAGTTCCTGAGATTAGCGCGTTCAACCAAGCAAACAAACAAACAAACAAACAAACTCTTCTGCTTTATAATATTAGTATAGATATTAAGTATAGACTCACAATAGGTATCAATGTTAGGTATAGGTTTTGTTAAAGTTCTGAAGTGGCTTTAGTGCAAATATGAATAATAAGATTATTTATGACTTTAAATTTCTTTCTGTAGTAGCCAAGTGGCAACTTAGAATTTCTATGTAAGACTTTATAATGCAAAAAGGAAATAAAAAGATAACTTAAATCAATGTTTTTATTTGTATCATTCTTTAGCAAAAACTAGAATTGTAGTAAATTATAATTAACAATATAACATTGCAGTACCGATCAGTCGTTTAAGTCTGTAAATTCACTGTTAAGCTTGTGCCAGTAGGGCCAGGGTATCGATGAAACTGCTGTTGTGATCAGCAAACGAGCTGAGTAGATTAGGTTCATTGCAGTACGAAAGACCGCCTGCATCATAACGGCACAATCAGTTCATATGATTTTCACTGTTATCCTTTCACTTTAAACACAAACACAGTTTTTACAAAGGCTCCGAGAGTATCTATTTACCCTAAATACTCAGATTCTATTCCAGAATACTTACCAAATGAAGCAACCCATGGGTATAATATAGACGCTCGCGCTGATAGGTGCTGTGATGGCTAATATGGCTTCAAAAAAAGGTCTTTCATCTTTTGAAAATGCAATACATCTATACAGAAATACATTTCAGCAGAAAATAAGAGTTTCTAACAAAATATAATATTTTGACTAGCATTTATGACGTCTCTCGCTCCACGCCTGCGCGGCGTATTTACAAGTACGTTCCAATTGAGGTAGGTATATTTCCAATCAAATATTGTTTGCTTTAAAAGTCGTTTCAATGTTTTACCTATATAGTAAAATCGGAAAACGAAAATATTGTGAATATGAGTTTAACTAAGCCCGATAAATTGGACTTCAATTTTCAAAAAAAAATGACGTTACTAAAATTGAAATTATCACAATTATTGCTTATTATCGTCTGCATGTATTGAACCAACACAAAAACATATTTATTTTCGTAAATGAAAACAAACTTGCCTGCTATGCGACTAGAATGTGATTATACTGCGATGCGATTGTGAATTTTATTAAACGAATTTGAAAGTTAGCAGAATACCATTTTCCAGTGTCTTAAAAATCTAATCACATTCACATGTCATGTTTTTCGCATGACACGTTATTTAGTAGAATTGGCCTTCAGTCCGCCTGCGCTGCGTCCGCGAGATTACAGAAAGAACACTTTAACACGCTCAGAGATAGCTATCTCTGGGCGTGTTACAGAAAAAACACTTCAAGGCGATCAGGGAAGCTTCTCTGATCGCGTTGAAAAAGGTGGCATTAGGTGAGTGTAAGAGATAGCTATACACTATAAATAGGCTGGCAAATATGTTTACTGCTATATTTTTCCGTCACCATTCCATAGGGGTCCAGCTGCGGCTACTTAGCGGTGCGACTGCGGCCCGTCTACGGCCAGGCTTCGGGCCGTCTTCAACCTGTCTGGAGACAGTCATCGGTTCGCCAACGTTGTTTCCAAGAGTCTACACAACACTTCACGGATAGCTGCCTGGCTTCCGTGCGAGGTTGCGAGCTACCCGTGAAGTGTTGTTCTCCCTTCGAGTCAATTGAAGTGAACAGGTGAGTGTTACCTAGGTAATAATATGCTCTAACATTTACATTCACAGGTACATACACAGGATAAAGAATATCGTAAGTATGGTAAGTCAAATGTGGTAAGACATGGAATGGTACCGCTAATGATTCGCTAAGTTGTTGTTCCGTCAATATACAAATGACAAATACTCGTCGGTTTGTAAAATGTCAAAGGCACTTTGTCAAATGCCTTGTTATTTTGTAAATATCCTAGAAAATTCATGAACATTTTCGAATGTAATAGTCAAATACCCTATTGTAATAACTAAACCGATAATTAATACGTACGTAAACAACAGTTCCTCTGTTATAGTTTTCTGCCAAAAGTTATTTATGTACGAAACGTATTCTAAAAACTGATCAAATTCAATATGTATGGAATCCTACCCCATACATATTTGTACTATTTACAAGATAAAGAAACAGATGATATAACTACATACACATTATCACAGCTGTTTTATTTGTCCGTTCAATAAAAACTACACAAAATTTGCGTGAACATGTACAGTTGTATCCAAAAATGCATAAGCATGCTTACGCACTAACAGCTTGACGGTTAGTTTGACTTACGACCTTCTATTTTCCAGCAGTAGTCAACAAACGGTTGTGGTTTATAATTTCGTAATTACAATATGAGCTCAGATAGCCCAACGGTTTAGCGCCCTCAGAGAGAAGTGTGATCCAGTATGTCGTAAGTTCAAATCCCACGCACTACCAGACTTTTTGTATGTTCTTATTCACATTGCAATAAGTTAGTAAGGTAGATCACAAAAAAATTACAAGATAAGAATTTAGATTTCTGCGAGGTAGACATCAGTTATTTATAATTATTAATATTTAACTTGAACCAAATGAACTGTCGGTTGGTTGTAGTTGTTGGTTAGTGACGTGTGGTTAGCAGTAGCGTAATTATTCTCAAAATGCAGGCAAACATTAGTATTGAAGTGAGGGCGACTATTATTGCGCTGCATAAAAGTGGTCTTAATAAAACTCAAATATCTGAAGAAACCGGACTGAATGTGAGTAAAATATTTATATTTGAATTGTAACTTTATAAATTAATCTTTTAATATTTTAACTAATAATTTATACCTGAGATTATTTGGTAGAATATGGCTTAATTCTTTTTATTATTATTTGAATCCATCCATAACTTTATGAGGCTTAAAAGCGAAATATTAGTGTTTATTATTGGATTTATAAATACGCAGTGTTTAAATTTAAAATTATATTAAATAAATATGAGTATTAACTATATAAAACTGGCCAAGTGCGAGTCGGACTCGCTCATGAAATTATTATATGGGGAACCCCCTTAATATTTAATTATTTTAAATTTTTAGTGTTTGTTGTTATTTCAGCTTTCTAGCTATCACGGTTTATGAGATACAGCCTGGAGACAGACAGACAGCGGAGGCTTAGTAATAGGGTCCCGTTTTACCCTTTGGGTACGGAACCCTAAAAAATGAAGTCACTTTATTTTATTGTTAAGTATAGCGACCTAATATTTTTATTTTTTTTGTTTTAGAGAAATACTGTAAGTCTTTGGATAAAAAGATATGAAGAAGAGGGTAGCCTTGCTAGTCGAAAGAGAAGTGGAAGACCGACGCTTATTAGCGAAGCGCAGTGACGACATATGGTGGACGAGTATGAAAAAAATGGTTTCACACCAACGAGACACTTTGCGGAATTATTCGACACCTCGTTGCAAACTGTTCGCCGTGCGCTCCACGCTGAAGGTGTGCATCACAGAAAACCTGCTAAAAAGCCTTACTTGACAGAGAAACATAAACAAGAACGATTACGTTTCGCACGGGATTATTTAGATTTCGACTGGAATACCACCATATTTTCAGATGAAAAAACATTTAAATCCAGTCAAAAAGGCAGACTTCATTTATGGCGAAAGGATAACACTCGATGGTGTGATAAAAACGTAATCCCTAACACCGAATCAGGTCGTATTGCAATTAATATGTGGGGGTGGATGAGTGCAGCAGGACCAGGAGAACTGGCTTTCATTCCTCCACGCGCAAACAGTTTGACTTATGCGGAAGTATTAGACTCCATCATGCTACCTACTGTGCGCAACATTCACCCTGCTGATGAGTTAGCACAATTTTCATTTGTCCAGGACAATTGTCCTATTCACCGGGCGAGTACTGTGCGTGAGTGGTTTCACAATCATCCGGAGTTTATTGTTGTTTCATGGCCAGCGCGATCACCCGACCTCAACCCCATAGAAAATCTAGGGGCTTGATGGTGCAAAGGTGGGACTCACGGAATGAGAGGTCCACGGAACATTTGATAACCCATTGCATGGAGGTGTGGGAAAATTTAAGAGGGAGCGAAACATGCGGTAATATTGTTGGGTCCATGCGCAAACGGCTACTTGACTGCATTGAAAATAATGGGGGTTATACAAAATATTAATTAAATTAAATTAAAATATCCTTGTTTTAGTTTTAATAATCAGACGGTGTAACTAAATATTTAGTAGGTAATTTTAAAATATTAATAACGTTTAACGAAACACTAGACATATTAATTATGTTGTGTTGACTTTCGTTTAAAACAGCTATTTCTTTTAACTTGTGCCATCGCCTTATCTTAGGAATGCAGTGAACTCGCTACTAAGTTTGCTGACGATAGTCATGGTTTTATTTTGTGTTCTGTTTCTTCTACCCGCATTGGTGTAACATAAATTATTAGTTAGATTTATTTTTATCATCTAATTGACGATTGTCTTAAGTTTTTTAGGTTTAGTTTCAATCTTCTTTTCGCCAAGAAAATGAACAATTAAGCTATAACCTCAATACATTATTTGTGACGTTACCTAAAAATAACATGTTTACCAAGTCAAAACCATATATCAGTTTTCAATAAAACTGGTTGAATACCTTTAATAACTAGCTATCGACAGTTATATTTTGTATTATTAAAATATCCTTTCATTGTTATTATGAATGGTCTAAGTGGGTATATTTCCAACAAACAATGTTATCAACGGTTACAAGAGAACTTTTTTGTCTAGGTAACAATATCTCGAATAAACATTTGTATTATCATTCAGTACGACTTTTTTATTTCTACCTTACAACATCGAAATGATGAATAAGATCACTACTAAATAGTTGCAAATTACGAATACGATAAATAAATCATAATATTCGTAATTTGCAACTAATTAGTACAAAAAATACAATATATAAAATACAATTGTAGTTTCAATAGTAGAAATATAAAAAAAAAACTTATTTATTATATGGTATTTTCAATAACAGAGAAATCAGCTACAGACCATTTATCGGATTTGAACTCGGACCTCGTTGATTGCGAGTCGATTACCTAGCCCTGACGGCTACAAGCACATGAGTGACTAGCGCGAATTTTATCAATCCAATGGTCGCCTCAGCTGTGACTGTGTAAGGCATGTTCTTAATGACACACTAACGCGCGTACTGCGACGACAGTATATTAGGGTGTGTTATCTGTGGAATGTTGAGATACTCATACAAGCAACGAGTATTTAGTGTTGACGACAACGTGAAAATAGAAGGTAGTAAGTCAAACTATACGTCAAGCCAATTACTTTGAGAGATGCTTATCGACTTTTGTAGTCTGACTGTACATATTTGTATAAACAGAAATAAACTGATCAAATTGCAATATCTATGAATTCCCTAACCCATACATGTTTTGAACTATTTACAAGATAAAGAAGCAGATGAAAAACATTTATCACAGCTGTTTTACTTGTACCTTCAATAAAAATACACAACATTTGTTTGATACCATATTTGTATAAACGACAGAAATATTATGATATCTATGGTATAAACAGAAATAAACTGATAAAATTTCAATATCTATGGATTCCTTAGCTCATATATATTATTTACTATTTTTACAAGATAAAAAAGCAGATGATTTAAAAGTTATCACAGCTGTTTTATTTGCCCCTTCAATAAAAAAAAACATAACATTTTTGTGTAGGTAGGTACATTTTTGTATGAACAGAAATAAAAACCTGATCAAATTGCAATATCTTTTGATTCCCGAACCCATACATAAATTATGTACTATTTACAAGATAAAAAGCAGTTGATAATACATATAAAAACAATTCTGTTTTATTTTTCCCTTCACAAAAAATATTTATATATACAATAGTTTGGTGAAACGACAAAATTAGAGATTCGAAGCATAATCATTTTGCCTTTGATATTTTGCAAAAATAGCGAGTGTTTATTTATAAAAAGACGATACCATTTCAATTGTTTTTTTTTTGTTATGGTCAAGGTATTTTTTTACGGTAAAGGTATTTTTTTACGTTAAAGGTATTTTTTTTTACGGTAAAGGTAAATGTTAGGCCATAGTTTGGTGCACTCACTGTCATCCGAGATGACAGGTAACAATCTTCACAGGTGACGAGCGGTGGAGAACAACATCCCAGCAGCCTGCAGACTGCTGGTGGCGGCCGCCAGAGAAGTAGATGGGGCCCTGCGTGCCGCCGCTTCTGATGTATCTGAGTACACACCGGACAACTTAACGTCACTTTGCATACATAAATTAAGGTGGGATAAAAATAATGATCACGAAGATCTCTTATGCTCATGTGTCATACTTTACTTATCAAGCATATTTTTTTTAATTTCATATTTAGCACCGAATTTGTGAAACTATAAGTTAGTAAGTGACTAGAAAAAGAAGTCCAAAGTGGCTTCTGGAAAATCGTGCCATCCATAAAGCTGCCATAGAAAACTGGGTTGTGGCGCAGCTAAACTCGTTTAAAATTATAACTTGTTTATTTTTTAAATCACATTTGATTCTGTTTTCACTGTAAGTATGATATAGGGGCTTCTGTTGCTGTTATAGGGGTGGCTACGTCGGTGGTGTAAGGGCAGCCACGTCTGTGGTGCAGAAGCGGCTATGTCGGTGGTGTAGGGGCGGCTACGTCGCGTCGGTGGTACTGGGGCGGCTACGTCTCTGGGCGCCCGACAGTTACGATTAACAGCAAATGAAACCTGCTACAAGTACGTAAACATAATTAAACATATAATTGACCATAAACTTGTAAAAAATAGATTTGAGTCAAATAAATTCTTTTCGGTATTGTTTACAGGTGGCGTTGTCTGTTGAAACGGTGACATGTTGCATGCTCGTCAATCTTCATTTACTCCTGTTAATGCCTAATATAGTCCAGTCGAATTAGAGTTTTACATCGGAATGAGAGATAAGCAATAGAAACCGGGATTATCGCGAAAAACTCTATAATCTTCAATGCGTGGGAAGAGGCGCAAGATGCCATAGGTATCTTCTGCGACCTATCGAAAGCGTTTGATTGTGTGAGTAAAACAGCCTTGAACTTAGTAAAATCGTTTTTAAATAAAAGACAGCAGCTAGTTCATATAAACGGCAAAAATTCAACAGGATTAATCGTGATAATGGGGGTACCACAAGGCTCAATTTTGGGTCCTTTCTTATTTCTAGTTTATATAAATGATTTGCTCTATATTTTAGAAAATAAACTCAATATGGTGTTGTTTGCTGACGATACATCTTTGATTTTTAAAGTAAATAGACATGCAAACAATCTTGACAATGTAAATAACGCTCTAATGAAGGTACATGATTGTTTCACTGCTAATAATTTAGTGTTAAATGAGAAAAAAACGAAGTGCATTCGATTCACTTTACCAAATGTCTAAAGTAATAATTGTGACATAATATTGAACAAGGAGAAACTAGAATTAGTCGAAGAAGCAGTTTTCCTGGGGATTAGGCTAGACTCAAGGTTACAATGGGGTCCTCATTTAACATCTCTTGCAGGAAGGCTAAGTTCAGCAGCATATGCTGATAGGAAAATTCGCCAGTTTACAGATGTTGAAACCGCTAGACTAGTCTATTTTAGTTATTTTCACAGTATAATGTCTTACGGTATTTTACTTTGGGGACGGGCTGCTGACATCGAGTCTATTTTCATTTTGCAGAAAAGAGCCATCAGAGCCATTTACCATCTGCGCCGGAGAGATTCTCTAAGAGAACTGTTTAAAGAAATTAACATCATGACGGTCCCTTGTCAATATATTTATGAAAATATTATGTACGTTAGAAATAATCTACATCTTTTCAGTAAACGAGGCGACAGACATAACTATGTCACTAGAAATAGGAATCAGTTAGTTCAACCAGGTTTCAGACTTGCTAAAGTAGCAACATCTTTCATGGGATACTGTTTAAAAATTTATAACAAAATACCTCCTAAATGAGACGAAATTTAAAAACTGTGTAAAACGCACACTATGCAAACAAGTATATTATAAATTAGGGGAGTACATTGACGACAAAAATGCTTGGCTCAATGCTGGTCCGCTCCACAACGACTAAAATGCCCGAACTTCGATGAAGATGTGAAAACATTGTTGGACCTGCTGAAGATTGTAAGATTATCTTTGCATTGTATAGACTCATTAAATAATCTAACCATGATTTTGTAAAAAGGCAGTGTTTAAAAGAGTGTCCATGGAGTTTCTTGCACGTTCTTCTCCATAGGATCTACTCTTTGGAACGTGCAACTGCCGCGCTGGAGATAGGGTCGGTGAGTTGTTTTTGGTGCAGAATAACTTGCTACTCTTGTCGCTAGCGCGGCAGAATTAGCTTCATCTATTTGACTGACATACCTTGACTATTCAAAAGTGCCTGTAAACTGGTCTATTTGAAATAAAGGATTTTGTATTTGTATTTTGTATTTGTAAACCTATATTTTTGGCATTCGACCTTCAATAAAAATGCACATGCATGCATGCATGTGCATGCTATGTACATTTAAATTGTCTACATAAGTTAGGTATAGTTTGATTTTTCTCTATTGCATGATGTGGTCTCCTATAATTGAGGAAGCACATGGTTTTTTTAATTTTATAACTCTTTTAAAATATAGCAAGTAAGGTGTATTCTTTGTTGGAGATCCTAATAAAATAAATAAATAAATAACTTAAGACTCAGACCTGAGAATTTATGAAACTTTGGACACAACATTTAAAACGCCAAAATGAAGGTGTTTCCAGCCTTTAATTCATTCCGAGATTCCCCCATATATTATGCTAATGTGTCTGGACTATGACAGAAACGAATGCCAGGGACTGACGCAACTATTTGCTTGCTATTGAATTTTATAGTTTATTGTTTTTTGTTTTATATACCTATAAAGTTTAATTGTTTAGATATGTTTTTTATATGAGCCATTTGCTCGTCCTGTAAATATAGAATACGAAAAAGTTTCATAATACAAAATCTTTTGTAGCACTTTTGAAATACATTTTTTTCTCTTGTACCTAATACTGTTTTATTTCTGCTGCTCAAAAATATGTGGGATTTGGTTATTTATTCTTTTCGGTAGAAATATCTTAATCACACATTACATCACAATATGGTGGGAGAGTGAGATGGAACTTCGTGTCGACGAACTCTACAGAGTGCTGTACGCTGGCAGTGTGCGGCCCTTTCGTAGGAGGAAACCATTCTACTGACTTTTTATATGGCAACGCTTCGTGTTTCCAATAGTTCACGCTTCCAAATGAAAATCTTAACTTTATTTTATTAATGTGAATGTTTGTTTCGAAAACTTCCATTCGCGTTTATAAAATGAAGTTGTGCAGCCTACACAAAAATCGAGCACGGTTTACGAAAAAAAATTACGCTACAAATTTATCACAGCGGCGTGTGCGCGTGTGTGGCGTGCCCACAGCTGGGCAAAGGCTAGTTTATCAGCCATCTCGTTACCATAACACAAGTATTAGGTTGCTTAGCTTGGGACTATATGGCGTTGTGTGAAATGTCCAAGGATATTATTATTATTTTTTTGTTTTCTTTCTCGGGTCTCTGGAGACCCGGTCCTTTGGTAGGCGTACGAGGGGCCGAAACCAACTCGCAGAGGCCCCGTTAGAAATTTCAAATATAATGGGGCACCAACCGGCGATTATCCCTGTATGCACTGTGAAAGTATTCCCAAGGACAATCCCCGGTTGGAGCAAGAATATTGCAGAATATGGAAAAAAAAAAGATGAAACGCTATGGGTTTGGGCGGTTTAGTGGACTGATAATATTATTATTATTATTATATTATAGTTTTTACAGAATGTTATGTTTATGAAATTACAATTATTTTTTCGACTAGGTTGATTTGTTTTTATTTTCGACAAACTTGGCCAGAGATCGCCCAAGACAGAGATTTGGAAGGAGGACGAGGTGGCCTTTGGCCAGAAAGTAACTTTTTTATTTTTCAGCGGACTTCCTGGGTCATGACCTACTAATACCGCATTTGGTGGGAAAGCAATAAGTAACTATGTGTAGTAAAAAATGGATTGGTTATGTTGTTTTTTCTCTACAAGGCAACAGAAAAAGAAAGCTGAGGGAAAATAATAAAAAGTAACAATATTGTAAGTACCGAGTTAAAAACGAAGTTAAATGGAAGTAACAAACAGCATAAATATTTTACTTGACGTAGTAAGAAAAGGTATACTTGTAAGTATTATATGTAAAGGTATATAATAACCCTCAACTTTAACTTGTCAACATGAAACAGCAAATTGTAAGTACCTATCTGTTTCCAGTTTCTGGTGGGAGAGCAGCACGGAATAGATAATTTATCTATTTATTTATAAATACTTATATACATTATCAATTCCGTGAGCCCATGGCGGGGAGCGCTCTACAGGGCCGTGCGTAGGAGGAGCACGGCCCCTTCCTTCCTGAAGGGAAGCCGATTTCTTTTTCTCTATTTATAATAATACAAGCTCCAGGTCTTCTATATCTACTTTTATAATAACGGTGTCTTAACTTTCAGATTTCTCTGAAGAATGTTACTATTGCTACCGAGAATAAAAAGTGAAGATAGCGATGATGGGTTTTTTGAAAGCCCCAATGAGTTTTGGTAGTAATGTCTACATATGAGAATGATTCAAGAAAATTATTTACAAAATGCATTTCTATTATGTAGGCGCATTGTTACGTGTTATAAAGTTCTACTGTTTTATACTTAATAGTTTATATTTCTTAAATTAAGCTTTATGTGACAAATGTTGAATTATAGGTAAATTTTAACTAAGCTATGAAGTTGACATTTCAATATTCTGTTGAGTACTAAAAATATATATTTAATGTTGTGATTGTTGTAGTGTAGTATAAATTGCTGTTGTATCCTCAAATAGTATAGGTATGCATATATTGTTACTTATAATTGTTTCGTTGTACTTCAAGTTAGTTTTATTTTAAATTGTATACACAATTGCGATGATAAGTAAGGTTAGTTTTTTTTTGACGATGTGTTTAAATGTTAATATTGGTGGGAGAATTACAACCATAAGTAGCCCTTCCAAGGCGGGGGGACTCTACAGAGCCTTGCGATGGCGTCCGTCCTACTTACAATAATTTAAGTTAAAAGTGTAACTAATTTAAATCTATAGCTAATTAAGTACCTGTAGTTAATATTTTTTTTTAAATTTTGGGTTTAATTGTGACTAGTACTTCTTCCGCGACTTCGTACGCGCGGGTTTAGTTGGTACTCTATGAACTTCATCTCCCCTCTACCCTCATAAAGGGCAAAGTGTAAATAACTTATAAATACCTATACTAAACGTTCGCTCAAAGGGCAGTTCGCTCAAATCGCAACATTTTTATATTTAGAGTATTTACATATTTTTATTTATATTTTAATACCGTCGTAACTTTTGAACGAATGTCCCGATTTGAATAATTTAAAGAGTAATTTACATGTACATAACCAATCTTAATTATTAAATAATTTAAATCGATATTGTTTTATATCATGATACTAAAATCACCATTATTCCATTTCACCC
The DNA here is from genome assembly GCA_963859965.1 of Ceramica pisi. Classification (NCBI taxonomy): domain Eukaryota; kingdom Metazoa; phylum Arthropoda; class Insecta; order Lepidoptera; family Noctuidae; genus Ceramica; species Ceramica pisi. Next base: position 34,414,439 of record OY982527.1, on the reverse strand, counting down.
GGGTTTTAATTGAATAACTAGTGGCCCGGATATATTTTTTTTTTCATAAAAACGTTCTACAGTAATTAACTCATTTTTAAATACTCTAAAGCCTATGGTCATTTAATGTAGGATTCTAATGTTGAAAGAATTTTTCAAGTCAGCGCAGTAGTTTCGGAGTCTATTAATTTCAAATAAACAAACAAATATTTCGTCTTTATTATTAGTTTATTTTTGGGGGCCGAGGCACCCGCGTCCGTAGGAGAATACCCTTCAGCGAATCCCTACACGTGGTCCCTGGGTGGTGCTAAACAGGTGACACTAACCGCATCCGTGGTCTAGTGGTTATACCACCTGATTCAGACCCAGAGGTCCCGGGTTCGATTCCCAGCGGAGGCAAATTTTTTGCTCGGTTTGGTTGGTGGTAGGACTTGTTTTAAGTCCGCCTGGCAAGGTACCACCATCATGTCTAAGTCTGTCGCCATAACAATAATGTTAACAGCATTGTTGTGTTCCGGCAGTTAGAGGTATGATAGCCAGTTCCTCTGTCTAAGAGGATTCCGGGTGAAACTCGCTTCCATCTTCGGCCTAATCATCACTTTCCATCAGGTGAGATTTGGGCCAAGAGTTTCCCCATTTTGAATAAAAAAAAAAATAAAGATGTAGTGTGTGTGTGAAAAAATGAAGTGTAGATGACAAATTAATGTAAGAATCTACCTATTTTGATTGATAATGTTTTGTAGGTAATGTTAATATTGGTGGGAGAGTAACGACGATGAGTAGGGCTTTCAATGCGGAGGGACTCTACAGAGCCGTGCGATGGCGGAGCACGGCTTCTTTCCCTAAATAGGGGAAGCCAATCTTAACAATCGTCTAAGTTATACTAATTCAAACTTATAGTTAAAACTTTTTATAGCTAATATGTCGTTATTACTAGAGATCGGAAAACGATAAGGTTTATAATTGACTATTGTGGTACGTTCTGTTTTGAAAAATGCGGGTGTGTACGCGACTGCATAGCCATTGCTTTTACTGAAGTGCATGCGTAGTAGTTGCCGTCTGGAAGGGGCATACTGACACAGGGTTCCTATACATTTTAATTCGCCGGGCATATCTCCTTGTTTATTATATCTATGATCGATTAATAAACAAGAAATAAAACATCAACTGTTCCACACATTTTGCCGAGCAGGAGAAGCAAGGGAAAATGTACGAACTAATGGTTCGTCCGTTGTGAAAGAATAGATTTTTAATCAAAATCATTTTTTATTTAAACTTTATGCACAATAGTTGTATATGAGCAACTTACCGGGCGCGTTCTTTCTTTAATGATTATAGTATCATCTTTTAAACAGCACCAATCTACTTAATGTAAAACTTAAAATTTTACAACGACTGATTAAAAATTACATCATAGGACAAACGGCTACTATCTAATCGCATCTTCGTAGCATATAAGTCCAAACAATTACACACCCAGGAAAATGGGGCTATTGAGAACACACACATTTTCCTAGGTATGTGGTGTATGGTTCACTTCAAGAAGAAGAAATTAAATATGATATATTTCGTGTAAGCAAACAGACAATCTTCTAGTGAAGTAGAGATTCGGGCATAGCTCCGTGTTTATTATTTATTAGCTGACCCGCGCAACTTCGTCTGCGTCACATTTTCCATGATTGCTCCGCTCCTATTTGTCTTAGCGTGATGATATATAAAGCAGGCAATTTTCTATGAAATCTTGGTCAACCAACCAAAAGAGTCGAAAAAAGTATCAACGAAACCGTTATCTTCCAAACATTGTAATACACATGATTTTTTATAAGAAACTAGCTGACCCGCGCAACTTCGTCTGCGTCACATTTTCCATTACTGCTCCGCTCCTATTTGTCTTAGCGTGATGATTACCTATAACCTTCCTCGATAAATGGGCTATCTAACACTGAAATAATTTTTCAAATCGGACCATTAGTTCCTGAGATTAGCGCGTTCAACCATACAAACAAACAAACAAACTTACTCTTCTGCTTTATAATATTACTTTATATATAATCGATATTTATACAAGAAATAAAACATCAACGGTTGCATACATTTTGCCAAGCAGGAGAAGCAAGGGAAAATGGTGTAAATAATGTTCCTTGTAAGAGTAGGTTTTTCAATAAAATCATTTATTTATTTAAGCTGCATGTACAATAGTGGTGCATGGGCAATTTGCGGGGTGCGTTCTTTCTTCAATGATTGCAATCTTCTTAACGTAAATCTAACGATCCTATAACGCCTGATTCAAAATAACAAACGGCTACTTCTACTTCTATAAGTCCAAACAATCACATATCCAGGAAATGCGAGTGCTTAAAACACACACATTTTCCTAGATATGTGGTGGATGGTTCACTTCAAGAAGAAGAAATTAAATATGATATATTTCGTGTAAGCAAACAGACAATCTTCTAGTGAAGTAGATCCAGTTAACCCTGTGCATAATTGTTATGACTCCAACGCAGTGGGTACTTAATTATGCATTAGGTACCTACTAACTTAATTATCTTCAAACACTAAGTTTTGAACCTACTCTTATTGAACTTTTCTTATCATACACAAACTTACACTTATTCATACATATGTACTTACTTCATCTAAAACTATGTTTTTATTTTTTAATATTTCCGGATGATTGTTTCGTTACCTATAAGTACCCTGAATACATAAATAGTTTGTTATTATTTAATGTTTGTACAATTGTGATAACTAATAAAGTTAGTATTTCGTTTGCCGATATGTTGTAGGTAATGTTAATATTGGTGGGAGAGTAACGACAATGCGGAGGGACTCTACAGAGCCGTGCGATGGCGGAGCACGGCTTCTTTCCCTATTTAGGGGAAGCCAATCTTAACAATCATCTACGGTATACTGGGGAAACAGGGTTTTTATACATTTTCGTTCTCCGGGCATAGCTCCGTGTTTATTATTTATTAGCTGACCCGCGCAACTTCGTCTGCGTCACATTTTCCATTATTGCTCCGCTCCTATTTGTCTTAGCGTGATGATATATAAAGCAGGCAATTTTCTATGAAATCTTGGTCAACCAAAAAAGTCGAAACAAGTATCAACTGTGACTATCCGTCACTCCTAGATAATTAAATACTTATTTAATTCGTTTCAAAACATTTCACATGTTGCCAGATACTTGAAGGGTCATAAATTGCTGGGCCAGCCGTCCACTTAATTTCGAGAATCACAAAATATGTTAAGTATCTGCTTTTGAAATATGTAGCATGGGATTTGGTACTCAGGAAATCAATCAATCTTTGTTTTAATGGGAAGCAAACGCGCCATTTGCCAAACGTTATTCGAATGCAATATTTTACGGTAGTGGAAATACGACCTTCTCCTCAATTCGTTAGAGTCGATATTCGTTAGCGGATAACATTATCGACTAAGGCGCTTGTACCTGAAACCACTTTAACCGGGGTAAAACCCACAGGCACTTTTGGGCTATTATTAAGAAATTGGACAAAAAGCCCAACAGGACGCCGGTCGGTGACGCTCGTGATTTTGGAAAAGCGCGGGACTCAGCGTTAGGGCTTGAAAGGATACGGAGCTAGAGAGCTGAGTTAGAATTGATTAGGACGAAGCGATGTCTCTGAAATCGCTAGACACTGTAGGCGATAGGCTAGTGCGCAGATTGATAGTCAATGCCATATGGCGAGATTGGGTAGAACCGTTGTATCGCGAGTGCAAGTAACTAGTATTTATTAGATTAATATAAGTGGGAAAGAATTTAGTATTGAATATGTGTGTGTGTTTGTGCTGGTGTGAATGGGTGAGTCTTTTATTGTTCTAATTTACTCTGGGCTGATATTGTGTTTCATTATATACAGTGACACTAACGGAGCCGCAGGCAATCCTAGTTTTCTATAGGTTGTATAATAGAACAGACAGATACGTGTTGCTAGAGAGTTTGTTGTGCCATTTCTTCTCTCTAGCCCAAACACTAGGAAGTGGCAACGGGTGGGCGCTTTAGGGGCTGTCTATAGGCTTTAAGAGTTGAAGTTCTCAACTATATTTATTTCTTGAGTTTATAACTCTCGATTGTAGTAACTATTTGTATTTGTATTGATTCTTGAATTTATATTCTCTACCTGCGACCACTGATTCGGTCAGATACGAACACTGTGTCTTACAGATGTACTTGTTGTACAGAGAGTGCGCTTCCTGGGGTTGGGTTGACCATATCTATCTTATATTATACAGTCTAAGGACTTAGGGACCATGTCTCTATATTATGAGCATGATGTTTGACGTTCTGCCGCTGGAACTAGTCGCTCCGTTGCTAGACAAGGACGGTCGCACGGTAGGCGCAGGGAAAGCCGCCTCGTCACGTTTACAGTTCGACCGAACTGCTAGGGACCGCGTTTCCTATAAACGTGTTGCCGACACTTTGTCGCTGAAAAGCCGCTGGTGTCACTTAAGGAAGTGTTGCTCTGAGTGCTATGGGTGCAGACGTGAGGTATCGTGCGAGTAACTATTGACCTTATACCAGTTACGCTAGCGTAAAGGTTTCTCACACGATCTATTATTAATTAAAATAGAGTAATTGATTTTCCCTTTGTTATAAGGTGAGCTTCTGAAACCATTCCTATTTTATTTCATAACTATGAATTCCTAAGTCCTTCTATTATATATTTCAATCCAAACTTTGACCTATCAATGTGATAAGGCATTGGATTATTTCATACTTTTGGAATTCACTTCATAAAAGGCGGGAGGATGTCCAGTCTGGTCTGAGTCCTACGGGGACACGCGTTGGTTGGGGCGTGTTTCTCCCCCTTCGGGGGGACCGACCTTATCTATTAGGGTTATTTAGGAAAAACGAAAATTTTATCAGCCTAGGGTAACTTAGGAACAGTCACACAACGAAACCGTTATCTTCCAAACATTGTAATACACGTGATTTTTTATAAGAAACTAGCTGACCCGCGCAACTTCGTCTGCGTCACATTTTCCATTACTGCTCCGCTCCTATTTGTCTTAGCGTGATGATTACCTATAACCTTCCTCGATAAATGGGCTATCTAACACTGAAATAATTTTTCAAATCGGACCATTAGTTCCTGAGATTAGCGCGTTCAACCATACAAACAAACAAACAAACTTACTCTTCTGCTTTATAATATTACTTTATATATAATCGATATTTATACAAGAAATAAAACATCAACGGTTGCATACATTTTGCCAAGCAGGAGAAGCAAGGGAAAATGGTGTAAATAATGTTCCTTGTAAGAGTAGGTTTTTCAATAAAATCATTTATTTATTTAAGCTGCATGTACAATAGTGGTGCATGTGCAATTTGCGGGGTGCGTTCTTTCTTCAATGATTGCAATCTTCTTAACGTAAATCTAACGATCCTATAACGCCTGATTCAAAATAACAAACGGCTACTTCTACTTCTATAAGTCCAAACAATCACATATCCAGGAAATGCGAGTGCTTAAAACACACACATTTTCCTAGATATGTGGTGGATGGTTCACTTCAAGAAGAAGAAATTAAATATGATATATTTCGTGTAAGCAAACAGACAATCTTCTAGTGAAGTAGATCCAGTTAACCCTGTGCATAATTGTTATGACTCCAACGCAGTGGGTACTTAATTATGCATTAGGTACCTACTAACTTAATTATCTTCAAACACTAAGTTTTGAACCTACTCTTATTGAACTTTTCTTATCATACACAAACTTACACTTATTCATACATATGTACTTCATCTAAAACTATGTTTTTATTTTTTAATATTTCCGGATGATTGTTTCGTTATAAGTGCCCTGAATACATAAATAGTTTGTTATTTTTTTAATGTTTGTACAATTGTGATAACTAATAAAGTTAGTATTTCGTTTGCCGATATGTTGTAGGTAATGTTAATATTGGTGGGAGAGTAACGACAATGCGGAGGGACTCCACAGAGCCGTGCGATGGGGGAGCACGGCTTCTTTCCCTATTAAGGGGAAGCCAATCTTAACAATCATCAACGGTATACTGGGGACACAGGGTTTCTATACATTTTCGTTCTCCGGGCAAAGCTCCGTGTTTATTATTTATTAGCTGATCCGCGCAACTTCGTCTGCGTCACATTTTCCATTATTGCTCCGCTCCTATTTGTCTTAGCGTGATGATATATAAAGCAGGCAATTTTCTATGAAATCTTGGTCAACCAACCAAAAGAGTCGAAACAAGTATCAACGAAACCGTTATCTTCCAAACATTGTAATACACATGATTTTTTATAAGAAACTAGCTGACCCGCGCAACTTCGTCTGCGTCACATTTTCCATTACTGCTCCGCTCCTATTTGTCTTAGCGTGATGATTACCTATAACCTTCCTCGATAAATGGGCTATCTAACACTGAAAGAATTTTTCAAATCGGACCATTAGTTCCTGAGATTAGCGCATTCAACCAAACAAACAAACAAACAATCAAACAAACAAACTAACTCTTCTGCTTGTTACGCAACGGTGTAACATAAGGAACGCTGATATTACAATTCGGTATAACACAAGGACGGTGCACAACGTGACACCGATATTGCGCTTCGCAACAATTTACTTGCACGAGGTGCCTACGCAGCATTTCGCAACCGTGGGACCGGACATCGGCGACGCCTTCCACGATTCCACGTTTCCAGGCATTCTTGGTACAACCATCGACCAATTATCACCTGCATAATTCTAAGCTAAATTGTAATTTCTTTATTTCAATAAATTAGTTTAAAGTAAATTGTTTTTTTTTGCATCCTCCGGCTCCAGCTAACGTAATTGGCGCAGTCGGTAGGATACTCGCGGGCCGGTTCGCGAGAGTAAATTCATAGGATCGACCTTAGGATCGCGACTCGCGAGTCACCCGGGTGACTATCAAGCACCGTACGAGTATCCGGATCTTCAGAAGCTGTCGTCGGGAGGAGTATCCAGACATCGATACCGCAGAGGGACCAATTATGTTCATGTGAGTACTTTAGAATAGTTCTTGAGTTGCTCATCCTTATCCTTAAGTGTTAATCATAAAAATCCAAGATTTTCCATCCCAGGCAATCGAGGACCCCTAGGTTAGATAGATCGTCCAGATCATCATTATTAGATTCATTTAGACAGTTAGAAAGCAGTGAAATAACCATAGAAATGTCGGCGATAGACGAAATTTACAAGGCCTTACGCATAGTTCCTGAATTTGACGGGAACCCTAATGTCCTCACTAGATTCATCAAACTGTGTGACCAGCTAGTGCAGGCCTATGTAACAGCTGAACCAGGGCGCGAATTAATAAATTTGACTCTTTTAAACGGTATTCTTAACAAGGTCACTGGACCCGCAGCCCGGTTAATAAACACCAACGGCGTACCAGAAACTTGGGATGGCATACGTAGTTCGTTAGTTAATAATTTCTCTGACCAACGCGATGAGACCTCGCTTTATAACGACATGGCTCTATTAACTCAAGGCTCTTCCACACCGCAGGAATTTTACGAAAAGTGCCAAACTCTATTTGCCACTATTATGACCTATGTGTCACTACATGAAACCGTTCAAAGTACAATCGATTCGAAACGTTCCCTTTATAAAAAACTAACTTTGCAATCATACTTACGGGGCCTTCGTGATCCCTTAGGTTCACGCATTAGATGCATGCGACCGGACACGATCGAAAAAGCACTTGAGTTTGTTCATGAGGAAATGAACACTCTCTACTTACAACAGCGAAACGAGCATACACCGGCAAAAAAGCCACAACCTCAGGCACCGACGGATCAGACCAAATTATTAAATCCTGTCATGCCGCACATTCCCATGCACATGCAGAGACCATTTAATTTTAATATGCCCGGTCCTTCTCGACCAAATATGTCCATGCCACATCCACTGCAACGTCTACCGCAAATGTGGAGACCAGGCTTTAACCAGCCACAGCAATTCCAACAGCAAGGTCCATCACGCACGCAACAAGTGTTCGGGGCACGTCCATCGAACTATAATCCACAAAATAATTCATTTAGTAATAATCAGTCTAAAGGGCCGAACACAAACGATACACCGAAACCAATGAGCGGTGTTTCTCATTTCGTACCGAGACCGATGCCATTCCGGGGTAACGATTGGTTTAGGCAAGGGAATCCACCACCTTCTAACTATTTTAAGACAAGAGAAATGAATTTCAACGAATGCTTTGAATATCCATATATGTTTGAACCTTATTGTGATAATAGTTTCGACAGTTATCTGTATAATTGCCTTGAGCAGCCCGACTATTCTTATTATGACGCTTTAAATGCATATATTATGAATCAGCAATTAGGTTCATCTCAAGAAGTAAGTCAGGCGACATCTGAAGGAAAATCCACTGAGGAGTCAGCGTCTTCTAATCAAGAAAATTTTCAGAAGAGTCGGACTACAAACGAATCAAAATAGAGGTTAATCTACAAACCCAACGCTATCTACCGTACATAGCAATTTCCAACCCACCATTAAAATTACTAATTGATACGGGGGCAAACCAATCATTTATTAGCCCTGAAGCTGTTCGGAGATTTTATCCAAATTTACCATGGAACTATGACCCTTTTGAGGTAACAAACGTGCATGCAACTAGCCGTAACGATTACTCCATAAACTTACCTTGTTTTCAGGAAATAAACGACGCCAATGATTTAACATTCTACATTTACAGGTTTCACGATTACTTTGACGGGCTTATCGGTTTAGATTTGTTAAATAAATGGGAGTCAAATATTGATCTTAAAAATAATAAATTAATTACAAAAGCTGCAGTTAACCCAATAGTTATGTACAATTCGCGCAATAGCAATTTATATGAGGATATTATCCCAGCAAATTCCTCAAAGCTAGTCAGAGTCCCAGTTAATATACAAGATGGTGATGCTATAATTCATGATCAAATAATTTCAAATTGTCACGTAAATGAGCGTGTTACGAGTGTCAAAAATAATCGCGGTTATCTAGAAATTTCCAATCCAACAAGTAATGATTTAATTTTTTCCATGGACCAACCTATTAAAGCGGAAACATATAATTTAGAATGTACCCACCAATCACCTCAATCCCGGGTAGAGGAAGTATTATCTCGGTTACGCACGGACCATCTAAATGAAGAAAAGCGTGCTAATTTGAAGTCTTTGGTATCGCAATATGCCGATATATTCTATATAGAGGGAGAACCACTTACCTTTACTAACAAAATAAAACACAGCATACGTACTTCTGATGAATTACCAGTCTATACCAAAACTTATAGATATCCATTTATACACCGCGAGGAAGTACGTAGTCAAATTTCAAATATGTTAGAACAGGGAATTATCCGCCCTTCAGAATCGGCTTGGAGCTCGCCCATTTGGGTAGTCCCAAAGAAAGCAGATGCATCCGGTAAAGTCAAATGGCGAATTGTAGTAGATTTCAGGAAACTTAACGAAAAAACCATCGACGATAAATACCCCATCCCCAATATAACTGACGTGTTAGATAAATTAGGCAATTGCCAGTATTTCACAACTTTGGATCTCGCCAGTGGCTTCCATCAAGTCGAAATGAACCCAAATGATATCCCGAAAACTGCATTTAATGTAGAACATGGCCATTTTGAGTTCCTACGTATGCCAATGGGACTTAAAAACTCACCATCAACCTTCCAAAGAGTCATGGACAACGTTCTTAGGGACCTTCAAAACTCTATCTGTCTGGTATATCTAGATGACATCATCGTATTTAGCACCAGTTTACAGGAGCATATAATAAATTTGGAAAAAGTTTTTAAAAGACTGAGAGATTCGAACTTTAAAATTCAAATGGATAAGTCGGAATTCTTAAAATTGGAAACAGCATATCTCGGACATATAATCAGTAAAGATGGCATTAAACCGAATCCCGACAAAATTTCAGCTATCAAAAAATTCCCACTACCTAAAACAGCCACGGAAATTAAAAGATTTTTAGGGTTACTTGGGTACTACAGGAAATTCATCCCTGATTTCGCCAAAATCACGAAACCAATGACCCAATGTTTAAAGAAAGGTTCAAAAATAACTTGCAATGACACCAACTATGTAAATTGCTTCGAAAGATGTAAAACATTACTCACTAATGACCCGATATTACAATATCCCGATTTTAACAAAGATTTTCTACTCACAACAGACGCATCAAACTTAGCCATAGGAGCCGTACTCTCACAGGGGCCTATAGGTTCAGACAAACCAATAGCCTATGCTTCGCGCACACTAAACACAAGTGAGATCAACTATAGCACGATAGAAAAGGAGCTTCTAGCTATAGTTTGGGCAACCAAGTATTTTCGGCCATATCTATTCGGACGTAAATTCAAAATTATAACCGATCATAAACCGCTTCAATGGATCATGAGCTTAAAAGAACCTAGCTCGAGACTAACTCGTTGGAGACTCAAGCTCAGTGAATACAACTATTCAGTAGTTTACAAGCAGGGCAAAAGCAACACAAATGCCGATGCTTTGTCGCGGATTGAAATTAACAATGAAGAAACGAGCTCCATCATAGTTAATGTATCCGAAAAGCCACCTTCCGTAGTGGACTCATCCACCCTCACAGCTCACACTAGTGCCGAAAATCCAATATTAGAAATACCAATTTCAGATGACCCTTTAAATAAATTTAACAGACAAATGTGCTTTACAGTAGTAGGTGATATAAAGAAACGCCCGGCAGTTTCCAAGCCATTTGAGACTCATACCCGAACCTCCATCCAAATCTCCGAATCAAATTTAGAGGAAGATGTAATAAACGCAATTAAAGAATTTGCAAGCCCGAAAGTTAAGACTGGCATTATAATACATCCCCCATTAGCTATGTATAAGATAATCCCAATAATACAAGAAAAGTTCAAGAGCTCCGCTATGAATCTTGTTTTAACTAAAACCGAAGTAGAAAACGTAAAAGAATATCTCAGACAGCAAGAGATCATTCAGAAATACCACGAGGGTAAAACTAATCATCGTGGTATAAGTGAGTGTTACTTAGCTTTATCCCATAAATACTATTGGCCAAAAATGAAAGACCAAATTTCAAAGTATATAAATGAATGCAATATATGCGGACAAGCCAAATATGACCGAAACCCAATAAAACAAAGATTCTGTATAGTACCACCACCGGCAAAACCGTTTGACGTAATCCATCTAGATTTGTTTACGGCCCAGAACGAGAAATACCTGACCATCATTGATGCTTTTTCTAAATACGCACAGGCATACCATCTTAGAGATGGCACAGCAGTTAGTGTAGTACAAGCCTTTTTAAAATTCTGCTCCCATCACGGCGTTCCTATATCAATAGTCACGGATCAGGGACCCGAATTCACTAATCAACTATTTACCGAATTTACGCGTGTCCATAAGATTCAACATCATAAAACCTTGGCCCATACTCCCAACGATAATGGGATGGTAGAGCGTTTACACTCCACTTTACTGGAACATTTGAGAATTTTAAAATGACAACACCGTAGTGAAGCGATTATTAACCTTATGACATACGCCTTATTAGCATACAATAGTAGCATACACAGTTTTACAAAATGTAGACCACTTGAAGTAATTACCGGTCATACGGATCCTCGTGATCCCCTGGATATAGATTTATCTGTGCACTTGCTACAACAATATATGCAAGAACACCGAGACAAGATGTCTAAAGTATACGAGGCTATTAATGAAACGTCCCTGCATAAACGCACAGAACTAATCGAAAATAGGAATAAAGATAGGGAGCCCGAAAGGGAATACGAGCCAGACCAACAAGTATATGTTAAAAATCCGCTAGCTAACAGACAGAAACTCGCACCTCGTTACACACATGACACAGTATTAGCTGACCTGCCTATTCACATTTACACAAAAAAGAAGCGTGGTCCTGTTGCCAAATCACGTCTTAAACGAACACCTAACACGAAACAATTGTTGCAGAATACCACTGACGATATTGCTACACCTGGTCCAAGCGGAGGACATATTACTTGAACCCCTGGAAGACGGACCCGGATTACTACCTTTCAAATTGGGACCTACAAAAATCGTGTCTCATTATCATTCCTTCCTCTTATACATTGATTTAGAAGATATTCAGTCAAAGGTTGATTTAGTCAAATTGCAATTAAGTGATTTTGGGCCATTAGTTAACAATAAAACACTGTCACTTTTTGAACCCCACCTAAGTTACCTTGGGGACAAACTTGAAAAGATATCCATACAATTAGAAAGCTTTAAACCTAGTCGTGTCAAACGAGGACTCATTGACGGATTAGGATCAGTTATAAAAAGTATCTCAGGGAACTTAGATTACACAGATGCAATTAAATATAATAACGCCATCCAAGTTTTAGAAGGTAACGACAATAAACTGGAAACGGAACTAAACCGTCACATAAGTTTGACTAAGGAATGGATGTTAGGGCATTCTAATGTACTAAAAAATATAGTAGACAACCAGAACATTATTGCTAATAAACTTAACCAAATCATAAAGCAAGACGCATCCAAACAGGCAGACCTAGTAATGTACGCCCATTTGGCACAACACCTACTTATTTTAAGCGACAATATAGAGACATTATCGGACGAGTTAAATAAAATAGAACTTATGATAGCTTTTATGCGTGCTTCCAGCACTACCCATTCTATGATTAGTTTAGGTAATCTTAGAAATATGATAAGTAAATTAGGATTATTATACTCAAAAGACGAAATCATTGATATCGATCTTCGAGACTACTATAATATCTTAAAATTAGGATCGTATTATTTAGATAAGAAAATAGTTATAGCTATAAAAGTGCCGATTGCCTTACCAAGAACCTATATCCTATACAAGTTATCCATAATTCCGAACAAAAATAATATGGCTCTTATCCCTACCTCACCTTATATAGCAATTCATGGATTATATTCTATGTACATAGAGACAGAATGTCCGAAGCTTAACTCATGGTACCTCTGTGAAGAGAAAGTTGGTTACAAGATCATAGACAAGCCGGACTGCGTGCAGCAACTCATCACTCAACAGCATCTCAACTCCTGTACATTAACACCAGTCACCTTACACAAGCAAGCTCTGGAACAACTTGACGAAAAACATTACACACTAAGCTTCCCGGTACCTGCAAAAGTACAGATGTCATGTGGACAGGAGCAATTCAGAACGCTTCAAGGAAGTTATTTGGCTACAATACCGCAAGATTGCCTGATAAAAACCTCCGAATTCACTATCGCTAACATCGATAACCGAATTAAGGGGCATGTACTTAGAATACGAACAATATGGGACCAGAACACTACATCAGGAACTGAAGAATCATTGGTGCAGCTTAATTCAATCAATCTCGAGAGCCTTCACGAAAGTTACAAGAAAGTTTCAGTACAGCCTCCAGTAAGACTTAACAAGATATCAGATGGAAGCCTCTATCATACTACCATACCTGTATACTTATTACTATTAAGTGCAGGTGTACTTGCCATTGTTTTAACATATCGGCATTGGATGAGAAATAGAGTTAAGAAGATCGACCCTTCATCTACAAAAACGAATGCAGATCAAGACATTTATTCTGAAGCGGAACCAAGGAGGAATATACATCCAGCTGGAATCAAGATAGACCCCAGTCATCTCACACCAACATTTTTAACAACAGTTAACAAATAGTTGCTGTTCTACGGGGGGAGATGTTACGCAACGGTGTAACATAAGGAACGCTGATATTACAATTCGGTATAACACAAGGACGGTGCACAACGTGACACCGATATTGCGCTTCGCAACAATTTACTTGCACGAGGTGCCTACGCAGCATTTCGCAACCGTGGGACCGGACATCGGCGACGCCTTCCACGATTCCACGTTTCCAGGCATTCTTGGTACAACCATCGACCAATTATCACCTGCATAATTCTAAGCTAAATTGTAATTTCTTTATTTCAATAAATTAGTTTAAAGTAAATTGTTTTTTTTTTGCATCCTCCGGCTCCAGCTAACGTAATTTGCTATAAAATATTATATAGTATAGATATAATCGATATTTAAACAAGAAATAAAACATTAACGGTTCCATACATTTTGCCAAGCAGGAGAAGCAAGGGAAAATGTTGTAAATAATGTTCCTTGTAAGAGTAGGTTTTTCAATAAAATCATTTATTTATTTAAGCTGCATGTACAATAGTGGTACATGGGCAATTTGCGGGGTGCGTTCTTTCTTCAATGATTGCAATCTTCTTAACGTAAATCTATAACGCCTGATTCAAAATAACAAACGGCTACTTCTACTTCTATAAGTCCAAACAATCACATATCCAGGAAATGCTAGTGCTTAAAACACACACATTTTCCTAGATATGTGGTGGATGGTTCACTTCAAGAAGAAGAAATTAAATATGATATATTTCGTGTAAGCAAACAGACAATCTTCTAGTGAAGTAGATCCAGTTAACCCTGTGCATAATTGTTATGACTCCAACGCAGTGGGTACTTAATTATGCATTAGGTACCTACTAACTTAATTATCTTCAAACACTAAGTTTTGAACCTACTCTTATTGAACTTTTCTTATCATACACAAACTTACACTTATTCATACATATGTACTTCATCTAAAACTATGTTTTTATTTTTTAATATTTCCGGATGATTGTTTCGTTATAAGTGCCCTGAATACATAAATAGTTTGTTATTTTTTTAATGTTTGTACAATTGTGATAACTAATAAAGTTAGTATTTCGTTTGCCGATATGTTGTAGGTAATGTTAATATTGGTGGGAGAGTAACGACAATGCGGAGGGACTCCACAGAGCCGTGCGATGGGGGAGCACGGCTTCTTTCCCTATTAAGGGGAAGCCAATCTTAACAATCATCAACGGTATACTGGGGACACAGGGTTTCTATACATTTTCGTTCTCCGGGCAAAGCTCCGTGTTTATTATTTATTAGCTGATCCGCGCAACTTCGTCTGCGTCACATTTTCCATTATTGCTCCGCTCCTATTTGTCTTAGCGTGATGATATATAAAGCAGGCAATTTTCTATGAAATCTTGGTCAACCAACCAAAAGAGTCGAAACAAGTATCAACGAAACCGTTATCTTCCAAACATTGTAATACACATGATTTTTTATAAGAAACTAGCTGACCCGCGCAACTTCGTCTGCGTCACATTTTCCATTACTGCTCCGCTCCTATTTGTCTTAGCGTGATGATTACCTATAACCTTCCTCGATAAATGGGCTATCTAACACTGAAATAATTTTTCAAATCGGACCATTAGTTTCTGAGATTAGCGCGTTCAACCAAACAAACAATCAAACAAACAAACTAACTCTTCTGCTATAAAATATTATATAGTATAGATATAATCGATATTTAAACAAGAAATAAAACATTAACGGTTCCATACATTTTGCCAAGCAGGAGAAGCAAGGGAAAATGTTGTAAATAATGTTCCTTGTAAGAGTAGGTTTTTCAATAAAATCATTTATTTATTTAAGCTGCATGTACAATAGTGGTACATGGGCAATTTGCGGGGTGCGTTCTTTCTTCAATGATTGCAATCTTCTTAACGTAAATCTATAACGCCTGATTCAAAATAACAAACGGCTACTTCTACTTCTATAAGTCCAAACAATCACATATCCAGGAAATGCGAGTGCTTAAAACACACACATTTTCCTAGATATGTGGTGGATGGTTTACTTCAAGAAGAGGAAAGGAAATATAATCTGTTTCGTGTAAGCAGACAGACAATCTTCTAGTCAAGTAGATCCAGTTAACCCATGTGCAATGCCCTACCCTACCTGTTGCTCTGTGTGCTGTGTGTGAATCATCCAGTCAAGTAGACAGGAAAGCACTCTACAAGCCATGCAAACAGGAAAAAATCACACAGACTAGACCCACTGCTCTACC
Organism: Ceramica pisi; assembly: GCA_963859965.1. Classification (NCBI taxonomy): domain Eukaryota; kingdom Metazoa; phylum Arthropoda; class Insecta; order Lepidoptera; family Noctuidae; genus Ceramica; species Ceramica pisi. Next base: position 34,398,467 of record OY982527.1, on the reverse strand, counting down.
AACCAGGCAAACAGATACACTAGATACATTGGCAGGTACACTATACAGGGCCAAACGGACGCGGAGGCACTTATAGGGCCATGCAGAGATAGTGGCACTCGATATGACTAGGTACACAGTCGCAGAATCGGGCAAAAGAAAATGGTTCTTCAATCCACCTTTGAGAGTTGTGTACATGAATGCCATGCGATCAAAAATAGTCTCTAATGTAATGTAAGATGTAAATGTTCTAAAATTGAGAAATACTCATAGGTATGTATTCTGAAAGCCCTGTCTTCTTCGATCCCGATTTCTGAATGATGAATTTGAAATGTAAAACTCGAATCAGACATAGGTACCTATTCGTGCTCGGCCCTCTGGTAGCTGTTTAGTAGATGCCCCTCTAGACTGAACAATATTGTATTTATAGTAAGTACACTACCTGATGCCCGCGGCTTCGTCCGCTTGACAAATAATTATATTAAAATCTTCCTCGAGAACCACTCACACACCATTGGTGAAAACAGTATGAAAATCAGTGCAATAATTTTTGAGTTTACGCTACATACTTACGTTTTTCACGAACAGACATACAGATGCGGCGCAGGACTTTGTTTTATTATTTATGTAGTGATTGATTTATACTACTTATGTAGTGATGTGTCAATCTCAACATTGTGTCTGTCACTATTTGCCTTCGTAATTCATGTTTAACATATTGAATAGGTACTAACATCAACAATTTTACTATAAAATGTTATTCTTATCAATTTAAGTCTAGAAATACAGTTGTATTGCAATCACCGTAACTTGACTAATTCAAAGAGAATCTCAATATCTGAATGTATAGCAATTTAAATCTTAATTGCTTTAATATTAAAAATATAGATAATTATGTTGATTTGCGCTTATTGCTATGTAAGTAAGGTTAAAATTCGAATGACCTATTTTATGTAATCCCGCGGCTTCGCTCGCTTCAACTGCAACTGTCTTATTTTTTTCTTTATAATAACCGTCTCATGACACTAACAAACAACAAAAAAAGAATAAGCGAAATCGGTCCAACTGTTCCGCGTGATGCATTGACCAAGGGAAATAGGGATACATTTTTTGACCGACTTCGCAAAAAGGAGGAGGTACGACAGGTAGGTAATAGAACTGAGGAAACAATAAAACAGAACTAACTCCGAGAAGTAATATTACGAGCTAATGACAGTCCGGTAGGTACCGAAGCTCTCGCTGACTTAGGAAGAAAAAGCCGGTAACGTAATTTCTTCCTAACTAATTGAGTGCGTCGTCACCTGCAGAAATGCCAGATAAATCCCGAAACGAAAAAATAGCGAGGAAGTTGCGGGTATGGCGACACGCACGAAGATTCTTTCGTACGCACCATGGGGAGGGGGAGGATTGGTGAAGGTAGGATACCTTATTTATTTCTTCAATATCATGTGCTGCTTGCTTGTTATTTTGAGTATGTATCATTCATAATTATATAACGGGTGTAAGGGACAGCCCTCCTCAAACTGATAGGGTGATTTCAGTATATCGTACTAAGTTGACCGGTACATGAAAATATTTCAGGAATTTTATGGGAATCCAATAAAACTGATTTGTTAAATTACCTCACTCGCAATGTATCGCTACCTCTGCAAAACGCACGCAGCGAACGGCAGCGCAGCGAGCTTTCGAAAGGATAGCTGCGCCCGCGCTACGTTTTAACAGCTGATTTCATGCGTAGTTCATGAGTTTTTTTTTTTTTTTTCATTTTAGCTGTGTTATTTACATTAATGGAGTTCTGCATACCGATAATGTAACTTTACATTGAAATAAAGCAAAAAAAAATGAAAACTCGAAAAAAAAAAAATAAAAAAAAATCCTGAGGAAATTTCCACTGGAATATGATTCAAAGTAAGGAGCTGATTGCACCCTGTTAATTTGTGGAAGGCTGTCCCTTACACCCGGTATATCATAACACTACTGAATCACCAAAAAATCTATTTTTACTTTTAAATTAGAGAAAATACCAACTTATTTCAAAGCTTTATAAAATTATGACGATTGAGCTAATCGCAGTCCTGTAAATGTTTCTTGCTGACACAATCAGTGACAAAGCAGACAAGAAGTGTAGGCTCGATGCCAGCAGAATCTCAAAAATAAAAAATAGGCGACAAAAATGAATGGAGAAATAGATGAGAAATTCGTCTGAGGAAACGAAGATGAACAGAATACTCTGTAGAGTTAAACTAAAGCGAAGAATCCACACTACACCGAAGAAGCAACGATTTCGGATAGTCGGCCATCTCATTTAGGCTCCCTAAAAGAGAAGACTGACAATCTGAGACATGCTATAGCAACGAAGACTCTGAACAAGGCAAATGTGAAACCATTCAAGCACCACCAGTAATACAACACAAATCCAATAACTCTAAACTAAATTAACCTCCGGAAATCATAAACTTTTTGCTGTTACGGCATTTATTAGATATAAGTATGTTAATAATATTTGTTTACCAACAGAGGCCGAGACGGGAAATTTTTGAGAAATTTGTCTTATGTATCTTTGGAAATCGACGTTGAGCCCCATCCGTACCATTCCGCCGCTTCGTTTTGTCTGCGCGAGGCTGCGGATAGAATCAGAAAGATGTCAGGGGACGAATACTTTGTAAGCGGAAGGAGTCAGCCCGCATGCAAATAGTTCGTCTGTTCAGACTTCCAGGATACTTGTATTAGCTTACTTAGTGTTTAACATCTATTTCAATGACCATATCCAACATGTCTTGGGGTTCCTGCTACATAGCTGGGATGTTTGGCTTCACGGGGACTTATCGTTATCCCTAAATTAGTGAATTCACTACCTACATATTTTATTAGTAATGTTCTCGCCGATCACTATGACAGGTATGAATCTCGTCCAACTATTTTCCATTCTCTCTTCCTGTTGCTAGTCTACTATAAGTGACCCCAGCCATAATGACTATGTAATTTTTTCATCTAATGTGCGTACGTACTATTGAAAAGGGAGAGAAAATGTGGGCAGCCATATTTTCTCCCTTTTCACGAGTACGTAGTACGAATAGTTTTGTTTTCCGTTGCAACTTGATACAGAATGTACAAATTACTTACAAAATACATGTAAGGTAAGCCCTGATATAAGTTAGACTTAAGATTATATATTTTAGAAAAGTATAAAGAAAGGTACACCATCGATCATCATGTATGTCACCAAAGCGACCTTCAATCACATGTATGCGGAAATCTGAACTTGAATCCTAATAATACCCATTGTGTTATAAAATTCGGTATGATAGATTCATGGTCAGAATTTCTGTGCACTGTTTTCACCGCTCTTTTTCGTGTACCACAGTATTCACCATTTCTGTAAATAATAAAAGAAGATCTTTGGACCACAGTAGGTCACTGCAAGGGTCTTTGCCGACTGATGCATTGATTGCCGTGTGAGTCAGGCAATTCAGTATTTTAATAACGATTTTATGAATAACATTTTTGGTTGTGTTGATTTTTGTTTAAGTATATAAATATCTGTAGAAAATTTATAGATCTGATCAAAAATTTTGTACAGATACTGTTAATACTTTTTTCATTTACTCATAATTATGTACTTGGAAAGTAGGCCTGAAGTTGCCTGAGGAGCGGGTTGGAAGTATTACTTTGCAGCCCTATGGAGAATCGACGTTTTCAACTTATATTATATTATATTTTTATATTGTATTTCAATTAATAAAAAAAAACAATTGTGAAAATATTATGGCTGAATAGCTAGCTGGTCACAGAAAAAAAAACGAAGTAGTCGGGAAAGCGGCAATCCGATCTTCATTGGTTTTTTCGAGCTTTGTTTGTTATTTTCGTATAGTAGAGATTTGTTATTAACACGATGAGTTCATCAGATTCAGATTCGTGTTTTTATTTTTACTTTCCATGTATTCGTAATGAAAAGCACAGTGTTCTTCTCGGGTGGATTACTTAGTCCCTCAAACTATTGGCGCAAACCAATCGCCGTCCCGGGACTAAATCAGTTACTTTCACCCCTGGATAACAATGTACTATTTGTTAATGTAAAGTCTTTTCATGTATGTTTTGAATCATAAGTTTTCAGATGAATATTATTAAACCACAGAATTTTTTTGTTTCAAATGAGCTATTTATTGGTTTGGTATGTTCCACAAAATGGGGTATGGCTAGTCAATTAACTTGAAAACAATAGAGAAGAGTATTGAACATTATTTATTGTTTTCATAAATGATTTTTCAAAAAAATGCCAGTCAAGATAAAAGTCTTTGTAAAATACCAAAAAGTTGTGCAATTATAACAAATTTTAAATGTGTTAACACAAGTTGTACAGGCTATTACCATATCATTGTAGGCTTGAATCACCTGATTGTCTGATAAAAAGATGAATCCGTGCTTCAGAAGGCACGCATAAGCCGGTGGTCCCGGCCGCCAAATGCGGTCGTTAAACCATGTCAGAGGCGCTTGAGGCGGTTTTGAAACTCTGTCACTAGGGTGTGTGGGGTCGTTAGACCTTTCTACTCACACGATAAAAAGTTGCAAAACAAGTCCACATTTTTAGCATTTAATTTTTAATTGACCATTGACTAAAAACAATAACTTCAGGTTTAGTGCACTTGATTAACATTATTCTTTTTCGATTGTTTTATTCGAATCTACTATATTTCTTTGGCTACAATAGATCTCCTTTAGTAAAGCGGATGTGGGGCGCCGTATTGGACGCATTCATTTAGGTTTCTCTCCTTTTGGTTTGCTGAACTCATTGGGAGGTGTTAACCTATGCATTTTACGCACCTTGGTTGTACCACGCCTGGTATCTTTTGTACTGAGTTACTAGTTTTGTGGAGATCAGCGGTTGTGTCTCTATATTACATCCAAATATATGTTGAATATTGTATAATATCATGTAAATAATGTTTTATTAGTTTCCTCATCGTTTGAGAATGTTAGTATGATAATATAGCTAGGGTATTTGGTTTTCAACTCAAATTGTTTATTGCTTCTAGAATTTCGTAGCTTTTGCAGCGAAGGTTTTCAACAACTCTTTCATCTGGGATGGAAGTGAAATGCAATTTTTTGCCACGACTCTTATTGGCCTCATATTTTTTGGAGCTTAGACGTAATTTTTTTCTTCATAGCCATACTTGTAAGTACGATAGATGTTCCGTCTCTATTTTAAAATTCACTCTGGTATCGCCCAGTATATCCGTTTGCCGTTTGTTTGGGTATTAACTTCGCCTTCATAATATTGATGCATATTGCTGAATACGGAATAGCTCGGACATTGCAATGCAGCCGACTAGACGGCGTTAATTTGATTTGTAAGCACTTTACACGGTGGTGTGCGCAATCGCATGCAAAACAACTGCTCTCGGCGAAAATCGACCGCGAATTGAAAAGAGGCATGTGGTAGTGAGTGCAAAAAATCTGTTTCTCCCAGTGATTATAACACCGCGTTTCTTTGTTACAGGTCTGGTGACGTGTCGAAAGACGCCAAACATGACGTCCTTCGTTAACCTGCCTTCGACGTCCACCGCCAGTGGCTCCGTGTTCAGCTCCAACTACCAGCTGAACCCGCTCGCAGTCACAATTTGCAGCGTCTTAGAAAACATCAAGAACCCGTCGAGCCTGCAGACCGCGGCGTACCCCTCGGCATGGTTGCCATACGACATTTGGGCACTGCCCACAGTGCCGTCCTGCTCCGTACAAAATCCACATGGATCCATGAGTCGACAGTACAACGTTACTTTCAATGACAACCACCAGCATCATTCCAAAGAAGAAGCATCGTCGTCGGCGTTCATCACCTGTTTCTGCTGCAAGCGTGCGCCGACAACGCGCTGCCTCGAGTGCAACTATTCATTCTGTTACGAATGTAGTCTCCAATTTACATCTGACTGCCAACTGCGTGGACACACGCTGCTCCCGATACATCAAATATCGCCCATAGGGGCCAGGCGTAACTCGGTGAATAACGAGAAAAATGTCATGTTCTGCGACATACACGGCGATCAGGTTAGATATTATTGCGAATTTTGCTTCGTGTTTATATGCCAGGAGTGCATGCTGTTGGTACATAAATATCATAATAATACGCCCATTAAATTTACCCTTGATATGTGTCGTACCGATGCTTTAAGAGCTATTGAAGACACGCAGACAGGAATAAAAGCAATTAAAACAGCCACAGATCGCATTATAGCTATGTCGAAATCCTGTGAGAAAGACACGATACAGGCGAATATTGAAATTAGGAAAGCGATGCGATGTCATGCACAAGCTATCGAAGATCGTGAAAAATATTTATTGGATCTAGTAGAAAAGATGCGCCGCGATAAAATGAATGACTACACAGATCATATGGTTACACTAAGAGGCATGTTAGCTGGATTAGCTCATACTCATGAAACTCTTGCGCGTAGCATGGGCTCTGAAGGACTCGATTTGTTTGAGGCTTTAGAAAAAGGAAGCGTTCAACTTGACTACTTCTCTTGTAAATTTAAAAACATGTATGTTAAAGAGGAACGAATCGTGTTCATCCCTCCTAAATATGATATAGTAGACCAGATGAAAAATCAGTGTCACGTGCAGTTCACGCCGCCCTCTTCATTGAACTCGCTCAGGTTCACATCACCTATGCCGTCCCGCCAGTCCATGCCACCGTTACAGTCATTACAGTCGGCGCAGAGCTTTCAGAGTCATAATTATAACATGTCATTACCTACATACGGCTCACACACTAGACCGTTTTCTTATTATGACCGAAACAGTTTATCAAATCTGCACTTGGACTCTATACTCGGCTGCGGTATTGGTCAATCAATAGCTGGTTACTGCATGTCTGTGTCAGTTGAACCTATGCGAAACCCTGTACCTGGCGTTCCAATATTCGCATTCGCACATGAAGGACAATATAAAGGACAGGTGTCCAGACCTTGGGGAATATGTGTTAATGCCGAAGGAAACATCATTGTTGCTGATAGAAGAAACAATCGCATTCAAACATTTAACATGAGAGGACAATGCAAATTAGTGTTCGGATATAAGGGCGCTGGGCCTGGGGAGTTTAACCTCCCGGCAGGCATCACCACGGACAGCTACGGACGCATCATTGTGGTTGATAAGGACAATCATAGAGTGCAAATATTCACTTCTTTTGGTAACTTTATTCTGAATTTCGGTTCATACGGCACAGAGTGTGGACAATTTTGTTATCCTTGGGATGTTGCTGTAAATACGTTAGGAAATATAGTTGTGACTGATACGCGTAATCAACGTATTCAATTGTTTACCGGTGACGGAATTTTCATCAAAATGTTCGTGTTTAACCGAGCTAAGCCTATAAATACTCGTAAAATGAGGAAAGGAGCTACGAGTCCTAGAGGTGTGTGCTTCACCAACTCAGGTAACATATTAGTGTCGGATTTTGAGAATCATTGTCTGTTTTTGGTGGACCCGACTCTGTCTCATGTGCTACGCCATATAGATCACCAAGGTTCTGGAATCGACGTACTCAATCGCCCATCAGGGATAGTGACTGACGATAACGGACTCATCATAGTCGCCGATTCCAAAAACCACCGAATAGTAGTGTTCACGCCAGAGCTGCGCATCTTGCGGGTCGTGAATCTGGAGTCCCGCGGGCCGGACGACACGGACCGTCCCTGCGATGTGGCGCTCACGCCCGAGGGCTACCTCGTCGTGGTGGGCACCACGCTGCGCGATACCGAAATATCCTACGGCAAGCAGTTCATCAAAGTATATCAACTGTAGATTTTGTACCTAATGTTAAGGTCAACATGCTCCTTAGGTGACCTTAGGTCTACGTACTAAACGTAGACGTAAGGTCACCTAAGGAGCATCATCATCATCATCATCAGCCTATAACAGTCCACTGCTGGACATAGGCCTCTCTAAGTGCACGCCATTTGGCTCGATCACCGGCAACTCTCATCCAGCTGCTACCAGCCACCCTACGTAGATCGTCGCTCCACCTAGCCTGAGGGCGTCTTACGTTTGCCGATTCGCGGTCTCCACTCAAGAACTCGTCTACCCCAACGGTCATCGATTCTACGGCTAATATGGCCAGCCCATTGCCACTTCAGCTTGCTTATTCTATGAGCTATGTCCTCAACTTTGGTTCTCTGTTGGATCACTTCGTTGCGGATTCGATCTCTCAAAGAGACCCCAAGCATAGCTCGCTGAGCGACCTTGAATTTATGGACCTGCCGTACCGTGAGTGTCCACGTTTTGGCTCCGTAAGTCATAACAGGCAGGACGCACTGATTGAAGACCTTAGTCTTTAGGCTCTGTGGAATACGTGACGAGAAGACTCGGCGAAGCTTCCCAAACGCTGCCCAACCCAGCTGAATTCTTCTGTTAGCCTCTCTCTCAAAGTTGTTCATACCAAACTGCAGAGTCCGCCCGAGGTACACGTATTCTCGAACAACCTTAAGAGCACCGCCATTGACAACAATCGGTCCCGGGGTAACGTGTTCGTTGAACATACTCGTAACCTGGGTTTTGTCCAAGTTCATCCGGAGACCAATGCATGCAGAAGAATCCACTAGGTCGTTCAGCATCTGCTGCAAGTCCTGCAGCGATTCAGCCAGGATGACTATATCATTTGCAAATCTCAAGTGTGAGATGTACTCGCCGTTGATGTTAATGCCGCGTCCTTCCCAGACCAGCGTCTTAAACACATCCTCTAATGTGTTTGAGAACAATTTCGGTGAAATTACGTCCCCTTGTCTCACCCCTCGACGCAGTGGGATATGTTTAGTTCGTTGGTCCTGAATTTGGACGGTCATCATCGCGTTTTCATAAAGACATCTTAGCACTTGGATATATCGCCAGTCGACTTGGCATCGCTGCAGAGATTCCAAAACAGACCAGGTCTCGACAGAGTCAAAAGCTTTCTCATAGGAGCATAGCTTGCGTAAGTTCAGTTGGCCCATTGTCCTGACGCCGATTTGCTCATTCTGTTTTTAGTGATTTTCCGTCATCAGAACAATGATTTTCGTTTCCGTATTTGACTAGTCTCTAAGGACCAAACAATGTTTGTCATTAGCGATTTCGATGTAATTTAGATGTCGCGATTATAAATAGATGTCATTTATTTGCATTTAACTGTAGAACACACCAAACTTATTAATTGTCAATGTACTAAATATTCAATGTCGATTACTCATAAATGTACTCTCCGGTTCGATCCCTGTGATGTATGTAGGGTTGCCATATCGAGATTTGTCTGGATTCTCCCAACATTTTAATGATTGAGTTTTGAATGACTCCTCACAAAACTATAAAAAACCATAAATCCTAGAAGTTTGCAGTGTAATGAAAAAACTAATAAGTCTAGTCAGTTCCATGATTCTGATTTCAAAAGAAACATTTTTTGGAAGTAGAAACTGAACCTTAGTACCTAATTTCCGTTACTCATAGAAGCTGAAGTTTTTATAACGAGCTACAGTACCTACAAAACGCAATGATTTTTTCTGAGAGCTTAAAAAAAATCGTTGTAAAGTCTCCAAAAGGTACTTACAAATTTACCTACTACCTACTTTCCAAGTCGCAGTTATTCATATTGCCCGACTTACTTTTATTGTAAACGATATTGAACAAGTCTTTTTGCACTTATAATAAGCTTTAAATGTAAATTTCTATTTTTCATTATTTTTCCCGATAAAAACTTTAAAAAACCCTACATTTCCAAAATGTTTATGGATACTCTGGTCTTTCGATCTGGCAACCCACTATTGCTATTATATTTTACGCTGAAATTTAGATGCCGCAATTTTAAATAGCTGTTATCAATCTGTATAACTGTAGAAGTCACCAAATTCATAGTCACTTAATTTTAATGTGATTACTAATAAATGTACTTTCTCTCCACGCGATGTATCGCTATTTAATCGAAGAGAAAGATCATAAAGATAAAGTACATAATGCATAGAAACATAATGTGATGTAAAACATGCGAGTCAATTATAGGATAACTTGAAAAGTACTTTGCAATGTTACATTTTGCGTTTTGAACTTTGTTAATTATTTATTAATGCATACGTTGAAATGTATTGTGATGATAAGTAGTATTGCATAATGATTTAGGTGCTTAAATATTATAAATATGTAGAGGAGCACTGTTGCGATGTTCGCGCTCCGTTAGATTATGTTCGTATTAAAAGGCTATTCATTATTCTACACAAAATTTTTGCCATGCGGCAAAATTTAGGGACGCTCTGTATATATATTTTTTTTTTATAAAGAAACTAAAATGTGTTCAAGAATAAATCTTTACGACTAGATACTTACTTTAAAACTTTTGATAGGTTAGGATTAAAAAATCAATTTGATAGGATTAAAGGTCCAAAATTTGTATTGTTATTTCATTAATAAAACACTGCTGAAGTTGTATCGTAACTGTTGCTTTTCATTGCTAACATCCACGTCCTTAGCTAGCTACTTCCGCGGACTACAGGTAAGAATGTTTCTATTAATGTACACCCGTCATGTCTCGTACTAAACAATTTCTTCATTTACAGGTCAAACAGTTAGCAGCTCGGCGTCGCTGCGTACTGTCCAGTACCTGAGCACCTGATGTGGCTGTGCGTGTCGCAGTGGGAACATCGAGCAGCATGGCAACAGTGTGTTGTCGCGGGTGTGGTCTCGCACTCAGGGTAGGCCGCCCCGTTCCGGTGTGGAAACACATCGTAGCGGTCACGGAGGCTCCCGTTAACGCTATGCCGCCGAAGAAAGCCGGCAGCTGCAGTTCCTTACGGCAAGGATTTGGATCCCCGCATGACCGTCCGATGAGAGACCGAAAGACGTCGCTCCCGCACATCAGGGATCCGGGATGCTCCACCAGTTGCTTCAGACCCCACACAGCCGATTACCACCTGCCGATTACGACGCCGTCGTCGAGAGCCGGCAACCAGCCGTTCCAGTTCGCCCACAGATATTCCGCCCCGTGCCAATCGAGGCCCCGGGGTCTAACATAACTAGCCGGGCACACGCTGTGCGCGCCACCGCTTCCACCGTGCGCCCCGCTGGGCCGGGAGCAAGTGCGAGCGCGTCCGCACTTCAGTTGGCGCCACCTGTAGCGTCATCCGCCGCCGCACCTGCGCGCCCCAGGGTGCAGCCCTAACGATTCTTGGCGCAGCCCGCGTGCACGCCTAAATCGTCGAGTGTGCGCCCTTTCACACCGACCGCGTCTCAGGTGCGCTCCGCTGCGCCCGCCTCGATCGCGACCACAACAAGCGACGCGCCAACAGCGATATACGCCGCCACAGCTCGCCACACTGCGTAGCCTGCACCCCGCTGCTTTCTGGCGAGTGTGACCCAGACTGCGCGCCTACGACGCCTCCTGCAAGGTCAGATGTTTTTTTTTTCTACAATACCGCCGCCATGTTGTCGGCGTGTCCATACCGTCGAGGATCGCTCATGTCCGCCTCATCCGGCGACACACCTGGATGAGCCGGCAACATGGTAGTACGTGCTCAATATTAATGAGCGCGAAGGAAGACCCAGCTGCATGTTGCATGCAGTGCTTAAGAGGACGCCAGATTTTTAGACAATAGCTCGCACCAGTGCCTCCGCCCGCTCAAATGCGTCAGATGCGGGCAGAACCACGCCGCCAAGGATATCCCGCGCCACGCACGGAGCCAGCAACCTTTTTTTTTTTTGTTGCTGTGGTGGAAAATCCTCATGGATGTCCTTCGCCTGGGGCAAGCGAAGGCGTCTGTCAGACTCTTACTGACTCAAACCACCCCGGTGTTCCTTCTCACACTTTTACCGAGGATCGTGAGAACTAGCGCGCCTTCCACGATCGGGGCTAGTGCCGGCCCGCCACTGTGGGCCACCTCAGGCTCTCGGGGAGAGTGGGCACTGTCGCCATCACGCGGCAACTGAGTCGGCTCTCAGTCGCCAAGAAGCGCTAACAAAAGCGAGGCGCATTGCAAATGGATTTTTTTAGATACAGCATGACAGATATACAGATGGACAAAAGAGGCTTATTAATAGAAACCCGACGTACAGTTACCCTTCACATCCGTTAGTTACTACTCTGGAAGCGGAACCCTAAACAGTTTTTAAAAATCTGTTGTTGGTGTGTTTTACTAATAACACTTAGCATTTTCTCTCTCTCGCTCTAATTCAAGTCCAAGTTATTTATATCATAAACAAAAATACATTTGTGTCGAAATATTTACACAGTAGGTCGTATACAAAAAACAAGCAACACAAACAATGAAAACACAGTCAACGAGCAGTGGGCAAGCATTCAATTCAATTTTACGTCTATACTATTTTAAAATTTTTGTCATTATAATATTCGTCAATGCTGTAATAGCCTTTAATATAGAACCCAAATTTGGCAAGCAAAACATGACGATAAAAACAAAAAGCTTTTAATGTCTCGGGTAAGTCAAGTGTATCAAATCATAAAAGACTACAAAATAAATTCCAAACATTATGTGTCTTAACTAAAATATCTACCTACCATCAACGTGCAAAAAGGTCGCGGAAAGTTTCAGGGAGTTGTCCAGAGAGTGGACATTTTGCAAGCGAGTGACAGGAACGGGTCGGGAAGGGCTGACTCGCTCTAGCGCTCCCGTCTGCTAACTGTCCACCTCTACCACGTCCACTACCCTGCACTGTTCCGCCGGCTCTTTGCAGGTAGAGCCGGCGGACGGTGCAGGGTAATAGTCCAGGTAGACTTCCAAAGAGAATAATGATTTTATCATCTTTCACAAGCTTGGGTAGCCATTCGCTTCTATGGTTCGTTTCTCGCTAAGGGACGGTAAGCCGTTCTTTCGCACTATTATATTGTGCGTGAGAACGGTTCAGCGTATTAGCTGGCAGCAAAGCATCAACCTAAACCATTCCGCCGCCTCCGCCTGCAAAGGGGCGACGGAAGGGTTCAGGGCGTCGAAGAGAGAAATTTTGAGAGAATGGTTATACTCTTTGGAAATCATTCTGGACCCCATCCTGAACCATTCCGCCCCTCGATCTCGAGGTGATGGATTTGTTCAGGATGGTAGTTTCCGCAGCCTCGCGCAGATAGATATCGGCGCGAGGCTGCGGAAAGGCTCAGAGAGATGTTAGGGTGCGGACATTTTGTAAGCGGCAGTACCTAGTTCAGCCCGCCTGCAAATTGTTCGACTCTAAAGACTTCTTGTATAATAGTGTATTATAGCTATACTTAGTATTCAAGTTTAATTTAAGAGTGCACCAAACCAGTGAATTAACTATTATAATGGTAACGTTCTTACCAATCACATTAGTATAGTTATTTCACAGTTTAGGTAAGCGGCAAGGACCTCCACAAACGATCTGCCGTGCATACTATGTCAGTTTTTAGTTTTTTCAGCTGAGGCTTATATTTTCTTATCCCCTTACAAGAGTACCATAGGGTACCTTTTCTAAGATCGTGAGTCGCCACCCTGACTTTATATATTTTAGTACAAAAACGTACATTTTACGTTTATATATTCGGTTGATTTTTGATCTATTTGGAAGTTATACATCTGCCAGCCTGACGTATACAGGCCAATTAGCGCCCTTCCTATCAATACGACACTCGATCTTGCACTGTCAAGCTGTTACGGCTGCTTTTGGTCGTGTAACTCTGTGATTGATTATTTTTAACCGACTTATTCAAAAAGTAGGAGGTTCATATTCGGCTATACGTATGTTTTTTTTATGTATGTTCACCGATTTCTCCACCAATTGGACCGATTTCAAAAAATATTTTTATTCCAACGAGGCATTATGTCTAACTTTTAGCACAGCATCAACCAGTTTGATGAATGTTGGTACAGAGATAGATGGGACCCTAGGTATTCGAAAGCCTATACTCCTGTGGCGGTCCCATTTTCACCAAGTCAGAATGTGATGATGGGATCCCATGAAAATCGAGGGGAACTCTCAAATTATATAGGCACATACAATGTTTGACGTAAAGTTTCTAATGCAATTCAGATATTTGTGCCTAGTAATCATCATCTCATGTTGCTGAGCTGATGATGGAAGGTATAAGTTAGGATCTGATCATGGGATCCCATAGAAAATGTATGTTCAGCGATGTTTTCGGGGCTAGATTCCATCATCCACAAATTGCAAAACTATTTAGTCCGCCAGTTAGAGTATTGAAAAATAATGGACACGTATTTTTTGTTTTTTTTAAATCAATGAATATTGACAAAGATAAAACGCATCAAAACTCGGGAGTGGGGGCACGTGACGTCACGACTCACTAAAAATTATGCGAAGGTGTGACGTATTGAGAATTTTAAAAGCGTCTTAACTTCGTCAATTTTGGTTCTCGTAACAAAAGAAAAAACACGGCTCAAATATTTTTTGATAATTTATAATCTAACTGACGGACTAATTAGATTTTTTCAGGACAGCCTATTGTCAACCGGTTTTTTTTTTGTTGGAATCTTCACAATCAATGATAGCAAATCGATCAAGAATTCTGAAATCGCATGTCGGTTTGTTGTTAACACCACTTCATATCATAACATCACGCCGGTACGCTGTGAATGGGTACGCAGGAACACTAAATAGTGAAAAATAAAAAACTTTTTTACAAAAAAATAAGAGAGAAGGTGAAACAGAAAATGGCGAAATGAGCATCGAGAATCGGACGGATGCTGGTGAAAAAGATGATGGCTATCTTAGCTTTGACGTACCATCAGAGCATTCCAATTTAACGGTGAAAGTAAGAGCTCCCGTTAATTACAAGAAATCGATCTTGGGGATGAATTGCGAGAATAGTGTTGAAGTTTCGAAAAATAAGCAAGACTCCATTCAGATTCAAGGTAAGGAACATATTGTGCTAGAAAAAGTAATAGATACCTTGAATATTAGTCAAAAAATTAACTCGGCGGGTCCAAACGTTAACTCAATTCTAAACAATAATCCAGCAGGTCGAAGGAAAAGCATATCATCCAACAGCACGGAGACGAGCAGTGATAGCAATACAGAGCAAGAAAAGAGGTCTAAAAGTAAGAACATGAAGTACCAAAAACTCATTGCTACTAGGAGATGGTTGGCTGAAGCGACAGGGAAACAAGACCGCATCAGACAAGAAAAAGAAAAAGTTATCCGACGTACTGAAAAGAGAAAGAAAGATGATACATCACTTGAGGAGATAGCTCGCCTAAATGAGCGAGTTGAAAATATGCAGAAGGAGAAAGAAAAACAAATTGCTCGCCTCGAGGAGGTAATCACAGTCAAACTACGCGCAGAATTTGAGGCTAATCAGCGTATGAACGCCGAAGTGGACAGATTGGCGAAGACCCTGGAATGCTATTTAGTTAATAACTTCTTTTATCTGAAACAAGCTCTGATATTGTAAAACGCCCGTGAGTCGCCACCCTTTTTTTTTTTTAGGATGGAAAATCATCAAATGACTCCTCCCGCTCTGGGTAAAGCAAGAGGGAGTGTCAGACTCCTACTGACTAAAACCTATCCGTGTTCCTTCTAATGCCCTTTGCGTTCCAGGGCCGCGGTGACTCTTTCGAACAAATTCCGCAACCCCGGCAGGCACTGGCTCTAGCAGGCCCCATCAGCTTTGCTGACAACTCTTTGAGGAGCGCGTGGAACACAGCGCGCCGTCGACCCGGGCCTGATTCTGATCAGATGGCGAGCCACCCAATGCTCGCCGTCCGCAGGCCCACGCCCAGCCCGCCTGCAATTTGTTCGTCTCTTAAGACTTTCTGTATATATTGTATTACAGCTTTACTTAGTATTTATCTTAGAATTATGAGTAGGTACACTAAATCAGTGAATTAACTAATTTTAATAATAACGTTCTTACCAATCACTTTAGTGTGGTTATTTTACAGTTAAGGTAAGCGGCAAGGACCTTCTCCAACGATCTGCCGTGCGCAGTATGTCAGTTTTTCGTTTTATTTTATTTAGAGTGGATGTTTACATTTTCTTATCTCCTTGCAAGAGTACCATTGGTTACCTTTTTTTTTATTTTCCGTCGCTACTTGATACAAAATCATGGAAACAGTACAAATAACTTACAAAATACATGTCAGATAAACTCTGAAATAAGTAATTAATGTTAAGATAATATATTTTAGAAAAGGTCAATCAATCTGGTTGTAAAAACCATGTGCAATCACGTGTAAGCGGAAATCTGAACTTGAATGCTTATAATACCAGCTGTCTTCAGATTCAGATTCATGGTTCGAATTTCTCTGTTTATATTTACTAGGTGTTTAGCTTAATTTCTTGTTAAGACTTCCGTTGTCGATGGTATACTTACCTTGACCTGTAAAGCATCTATGTAATGATAATTCTGTATGTAGCATCTTCGTAGTCATAAAACTCTAACAAACTGAGACGAATATCGCGCAGGATGCGCTTGCGCAGCTTTAGTCTAATCACAATACCCGAGCCTAAACCAAGAACTTCCGACGCGTGCGCTTCTATACCGAATTCCGCAAGGTATTCGCCACAGTTTGAGCAGAGCTAAGTGTCCTTGTGCCACCTAACGCCATCTGGCCCCAACAATTGGCAACTAACTTTCACTAGCTTGGATTGTTGGGGTCAGTAATTGTAATTGTACCATATACAAATCGTTCTGAAAATAATAAATTTCATAAACCTTAATTGTTTATGAATATGAAGTAATTCTTTGGCTGCCTAACTTATGAATATTTTATCAGTAAGTATTCAAATTTGGTGTAGAAATGGCATTGAAAACAATCGTTGAAATAGTTAAATATAATACTAAAACTTGTATTTGCCCTAGTAGTTTCGAAAAAGATGTGAATATAGATAAAATTGTTGATGCATACAATTATTATGGAAATAATGTTTACATAAAAAGTTGTTAAACAGACAGGTGCTGTTAAATAATGTAACATTAGGATATTGCGGTAACGAAATCTTAAATTAAATTTAAATGTCTTGTCCTAAGTATAAATGGAACATGTAATATTAAGGTAAAAATTGTGAAGGAATTACACAGGCTTCAAGCGCAGACGCGGTGCCATACAAGAAGATCGCATCTGAGACGTATTAGCTGAACTCTAAAAATACCTACTTATAAGAACCATCCTGATGTTTGTGGTGCAATCCCTGAAGGAGCTTTGTACAACTGTTGCGGTTCAGCGAAACACACACCATAGACGAGCCGCGATCCTTAAATATCGCGTGTTGATGAGATGATAATGACATCAAATGATGGAAACACTACAGCAGAAATCATATCTATTGGAGATATACCTATGCCCACAGTAGAGAAATTTAAATATCTAGGCTCCATACCTACACCCGATGCCAACGCTTATTGATGTTACTTACAGGATAAACGTCGCTTGGCATAAATAGCGCTCACTTACATGCGTGCTGTGTGCAAAAAAGGTACAGTTTACAAAACGACAGTCCAAGCGGAACTGTTGTATTGGTCTGAGTGCTGGACTACAGAGAAGGCGCATGTGTAACGCGGCTGGATAATAGTAATGACTGCATACGTGTTTAAAGTTGCACTGGTCGCAAAATCAATCAACAAGTTGCAAACTCGAACACTGAAAACCGCCTTCGCTGGCATGGCTACGTCAGAAGACGAAGCGAAGACTATGTGGTTTAAACAGCATTGAACCTCCCAGAACGAAAGAGAGAGGCTGCCTGCTATTGAACTGGTGGACATCCATGAAAATAAACCTCAAGAAAGCCCTATTGCATAAAACGACAACCCAGAATAGCTTGATTTGGCACGAAAAAGGTTGGAGACCTGACCCCAAATAAAAATAGAGATGAAATGATGACGACAAACGACATAATACCGTCGCATTTTAAGAAGGATTTATGTACAGAATTCATGCGCAACCAAGGAGTTCCCTTTGAATGGTAAACAAACATAATTATTTTTATACACATTGGCATACCTACAGACAAAAAATAAGTAGTCGCCAGCACATCAAGTTGCCCGAAACTGTCAAATTTTCCCAATCAACCTTGAATCTAATGCTGTAGGGATAAAATTGGAAATCTATTAAAGAAATTTGACAGATTGCTATAGCTTG
The DNA here is from genome assembly GCA_963859965.1 of Ceramica pisi. Taxonomy (NCBI): domain Eukaryota; kingdom Metazoa; phylum Arthropoda; class Insecta; order Lepidoptera; family Noctuidae; genus Ceramica; species Ceramica pisi. The sequence continues at coordinate 34,380,414 of OY982527.1, read as the reverse complement.
ATGTGCTGGTGTCTGTACATTCAGTTATTCATTTATTCAGTCAAAATACATCACCAGCAGGTATCGATTATTTTCTGTTTAACTTATTTATGTTGAGTCGTTTTCTAATATATTATAGTTCATCGATATCATAATAGTTGAAAGTGTAGTTTTTAATATATTTTAGTTGTACTTACATACCTAATGTCCTTAATCGAGCCGTCCAACATTTTAATGTGTGTTCCAGTTTGAAAAAAGATAACAGCCAGAATATTATGGACAGCTGCAGCAGCTGATGAGCAACCGCATAAAATCTATTTTTGATTGACTTTACCAATTAATATTCTCGAGCCTTCATTCAGCAGTAGCATAATGTCACTATTACTCACAGTTAATACCAAAATAATTGGTTCCTCATCCATAATATTAAAAGTGCAATCCGAACCACATGTTGCTTTTTTTTTAATACAAAACGGGGAAACTCTTGGCCCAAATCTCACCTGATTGAAAGTGATGATTAGACCGAAGATGGAAGCGAGTTTCACCCGGAATCCTCTTACACAGAGGTACTGGTATCATACAGCTCCTTCCTGCCGGAACACAACAATGCTGCAATAGAACTATACTTATATATCAAATAAAATAAAATTTGATTATTACTGTTACAGTGCTTCAGCGATCTTTTGGCGCATGATGAGTGGAATGCGCTATTGAAAAAAACAAGATGGCGGCCGAGTTTGGCTTCGTGCCAACAGTAGGTCGTGCGACTATAGGTGGGTATTGCTCTCTATAAGTCGACAGGTCAAACACTGACATGTGTTTCTATAGGTAGATGTGTATTTGATTGATATTTTGATGGGTGATTCTCCGCCTGACGCAGGTCCTCACCGGACATGGTTGTTTCGGGAGGTTCCTGCACCGAATCAGGCGGGAGGAAACGCCCGGGTGTCACCACTGCGAGGATCGACCAGAGGACACGGTAGAGCACACCGTGCAGGTGTGCCCCGCTTGGGCGGCGCACCGCCGTGTCCTCGAAACGGCGATCGGCGGCGACCTCTCGCGTCCGGCCCTGGTCCAAGCCATGGTCCCAAGCGAGACGGAATGGGACGCCGTTGCCTCCTTCTGCGAAGCAGTCATGCTAGCGAAGGAGGTGGCGGAGCGGGAGAGGAGACCCTCTCGTCCCGGCCGCCGTGGTGGACGCCGCGGGCGTCGGGGGCCACCTGGTGACCTCCGGCCACCGTAGGCGCGGGCCTGTGGACGGCGAGCTATGGGTGGCTCGCCGTCCGTCCATCTAGACAGGCCGTGTCGACGGCGCGTTAGTGTTCCACGCGCGCCTCAAAGAGAGTCAGCAACACAGAGGGGCCCGAAAGGGCCGACGCCTGCCGGAGTCGCGGGATTATTCGCAAGAGACACCGTGGCTCCGGAACACAAAGGGCAATGAAGGAACATGGATGGGTTTTAGTCAGTAGAAGTCTGACACTCCCTCCCGCTACACCCAGAGCGGGAGGAGTCATTTGATGATTTCCCATCCCTAAAAAAAAAAAAAAAAAAATGGGTGATTCTCCAATGACGATGTTTTTGTTGCAGCCGGTGGAGCCGTGCTGCGAGCGCTTGCCGCGTGCCTTGCTAAGGTGGCGAATTTCCGTGCGGACTGCAATTTGTGTCGAGGAGCCGCACCCCAGCCGCGGCTTCGCGACCTGCCTGTTCGCGCCCACGGTTACCACGAAAGTGTATTCACCACTAGAACGTTTAGGATAAGTAATAAATAATTAAGTATAAGAAGTGTAAGTGTAATTAAGTATAAGTGTTGTGCTGTAGTTTCTGCCTACCTCTGCGGGTAAAAGGCGTGAATATAAATAAATGTGGAAATTGAAACAAATTTAATTCAAAATAAAAAGTACATCGCGTACGACAATTAATATAATCATATATATATCAAATCAACACACCTGTTAAGAAATACTGTCACATAAAAACTTTAAATAGGATTTGGAAAGCTCTAAATGTGTAATAAATGTTATTTTTTCACTAATTATGAATAAACAATGTTGTTGTTGTCTCGTAACTGTTGCTTTTCATTATTCTCCTCCTAAGCTAGCTACTTCCACGGACTACAGGTAAGAATGTTTCTATTGACGTACACCCGCCGTGTCTCGTACTAAACAATTTCTTCATTTACAGGTCAAACGGTGTGCAGCTCGGCGTCGCTTGGGACTGCTGAGTGCCTGAGCACCTGATGTGACTGCTTGTCGCAGTGGGAGCATCGAGCAGCATGGCGACATGAGCTAAGCCCAATTAGTGTAACAAGTTTAACATTTCATGCTAATTATGTCTCACAACTGATTGGTTAACATTCTGTGACGGGTTGTTGAGCTCATAGTCCATACTATTTACTCTGAAATCTGGGCTAATCGTGCAATAATTCTGAAATCTGATTATAAAAAGTTTTTTCCGGATTTAAGTCAACCGTATAAGCGATGGCTGTACGTATCTGACTTGTCTAGAGTCGCAGCATATGCTGAACAATGACCGATCTATTCTTAATTTTTAATAGATGTTGTAACCTCATTATTGTTTATTTTGTTTTGTTGTCACTAGTCAATTTGTTATTGCCGGACGTCACGCCATAGACAACTGTTTAACTATGTTCTGTTTTGTCTGTGGTGTGACCAAAGGGTAAGGTTATGCCCATGAAGGTATAGATAAATATGGAGTCCACACTTCGAATACTTACCTACTTGAAGCAGAAATGAAGTATCGCTATCTCGCTCAATGTGGTCAAACCCTCTCTTTCTAAGTAGGGTGACCGTTATTCTTTTTTCTCAGGACAGCATTGTAAGTAGGTAGTTGCTTTCCGTTGATTGGACAATATGTACCTATGCGTATAAATTACGCATAAAACAAGCCGTTTGTTCCAGTATAAAAGTTTGAATGGTTATTTTATTTTTAAACGGATATAATATAGGAGATGAAGTTCATGGAGTACTTAGTTAACCCGCTCCAACGAAGTCGCGGGCGAAGTGCTAGTAATTATATAAAAACCTCAAAAATTAAATAAAAACACTTTCCAAATTAAAATCATTTATTAACTATTCTTTTATACATGACTAACGATCACTGCTCTGTGTAGTTTCTGTCTCCACCCACGTTAATCACTGAGTATATATTTTCTGTATGACTGATAAGTAAGCACGTTTATGCTTGTTAAAAATAGTATTTGCTATTTTTTTAAACAGTATGGTTTCATGCAATTCATTGCAATAAATTGAGTTCATGATCGGATGGTTAATTTCTTGTAACAGAGGAGTAAAATGTTGTGATACAAATGATACAATATTTATTAATTTTCGATGTCATTTACTCTAACTGCCAAAACTAGCACTTGGTATAGCCAGATCAGCTATTTTCACTATAGACTCCTCATGTGTTACTTGATATCTGAAAATTATATTTAAAGAACATTACTTTTTGCCATAATATTTCAACTACTATATTGCTAAAAACATAATAATGTATAAGGAGGTTCCCGTTAGGTAGTTGAAAATGCACTTTCATAAAATTTCATTTTCAATGATGCAATGGATGACTACAGTTTCCTCTGAGTACTATTTTTAGGAAATAAAAAAAAACACATTGTTGGCATATTATTTTATGCTCTAAATAATTAATTATAAAATATCTAATAACAGACATTCGTTCCCCGTATGAGTATGTGTATGATTTAATTACTAAGAAACATGTTCACATTTAATATTAAAGATCCCGGAGAAAGTCCCAGATATATCCTCAATATGGTCACACTACTTCAAAATTACTTCCGATGTAAACAAAAAGATAAAATTGCACTAAGTCAATGAAAATCGATGAAAACCTATTTGATCTTTACACAGTTATCAGTATACTCGTTTATTAGTATGTTGAACACATTGGTTAAGCGTTATGTGAAGTAATTCATAGAAAATACAAAGAAATATGTTTAAATTGACTCAATGTCAGAAATCACGATTTAAACACTTTCACGTGAAATTGTATATCACCTCCTGGACACCACGTATTACCGTAACCATGCTCTTCACAACTGTGCACCATTTCTTTGATTATACCTTCAATTACAGACAAATATTTTAAACGAAGCTGTGAACCGTAATGTAAACAAGCGCCATGTTGGAAAATTTTTACTGACAACTTGACATATGGCGGCCAATGTTGCCACATTACCAAATCCCAAGGAAATGGGATTAAAATTCACGTTGTATGCCAATCACGATAAGCATCCGTGATCTACAATTTTAGACTTTTTTATATCAGTAATCGTAGTTCAACTATTTATTTGTAGACACATTATCTAAAAGTGTTTTACTTCAGATTCTGTTAGTTTGGTGAGTATTTTTAAGAGGTTATAAGGAGATTTCATAAAAGAGATTTCCACACTAAGTCCACACAAGAAAGAGAAGTCGGCCACCATAGAGTGAGATAGAGTTGCGTAGGTATTTGACTCAAACAGTTGTTCTAAGTCTGGACTCCATATTTATCTATACCTTCATGGTTATGCCCGGTCCTGACATACATAGTGTCAATCGGCTTTGTTTGCCATATAGAAATATAGAATAGAATAATAGAACGGTTTTATTTAGATCGAAAGTTGTTTTTCTTTTAATTTTGTGCTTGTGCGTCATTTCTGGCGGAATAAACGTATTTTCTTTTTTTCTTTCTTTTTCTTTCTTTTTCTTTCTATCTTCACAACTTAAATTCATTAAAGGCTACTTACAAATTAAACAACAAATATTATGTGTTTTATATGGTTTTATAATATCTCCCTGGATCGTTCTGCCACCTCAAAGTGCAAAAAGGTCGCGGAAAGTTTCAGGGAGTTGTCCAGAGGGTGAACATTTTGCAAGTGAGTGACAGGAACGGGTCGGGAAGGGCTGACTCGCTCTAGCGCTCCCGTCTGCTAACTGTCCACCTCTACCACGTCCACTACCCTGCACTGTTTCACCGGCTCTTTGCAGGTAGAGCCAGCAGACGGTGCAGGGTAAGAGTCCAGGTAGACTTCCAAAGAAAATAACGATTTTATCAAAATTTCACAATCTTGGGTAGTGATTCGCTTCTTTGGTTCGTTTCTCGCTCAGGGACGGTGACCCGTTCTTTTCACCACCCGTTCACACTATTGTATTGTGCGTGAGAACGGTTCAGCGTATTAGCTGGCAGCAAAGCATCAACCTAAACCATTCCGCCGCCTCCGCCTGCAAAAGGGCGACGGAAGGGTTAAGGGCGTCGAAGAGAGAAATTTTAAGAGAATGGTTATACTCTTTGGAAATCATTCTGGACCCCCATCCTGAACCATTCCGCCGCCTCGATCTCGAGGTGATGGATTTCTTCAGGATGGCAGTTTCCGTAGCCGCGCGCATATAGATATCGGTGTGAAGCTGCGGAAAGGCTCAGATAGATGTCAGAGTGCGGACATTTTGTAAGCGCCCAGGCCACCTGCAATTTGTTCGTATCTAAAGACTTCCTGTGTATATTGTATTATAGCTTTACTTAGTATTTAACTTAAAATTATGAGTAGGTACACTAAATCAGTGAATTAACTGTTTTAATGGTAACGTTCTTACCAATCATTTTAGTATTTATTTTACAGTTAAGGTAAGCGGCAAGGACCTTCTCCAACGATCTGTCTTTATTTTATTAAGAGTTGATGTTTACATTTTCTTATCTCCTTGCAAGAGTACCATTACAATACAATACAAATTGTTTTTATTGGGAACAACATAAGGAACCAATTCTGTAAGTACAACTTACACACTAAGGTTAGTAAAACAAGTTTAAAAATAACTAATGAGTCATGTACTTACGAGGCACTTCATGCGGGCAATGACTTCTCATGAAATGCCTCAGCACAGGAGCTTTCGGGCTTACCTTTTTTTTATTTTCCGTCGCAACTTGATACAAAATGATGGAAACAGTACAAATAACTTACAAAATACATGTCAGATAAACTCTGAAATAAGTTAATCTTAAGATAATATATTTTAGAAAAGGTCATCCATCTGGTTATTAAAACCATGTGCAATCACGTGTAAGCGGAAATCTGAACTTGAGTCCTTATAATACCAACTGTCTTCAGATTCAGATTCATGGTTCGAATTTCTCTGTTTATATTTACTAGGTGTTTAGCTTAAATTCTAGTTAAGACTTCCGTTGTCGATGGTATACTTACCTTGACCTGTAAAGCATCTATGTAATGATAATTCTGTATGTAGCATCTTCGTAGCCATAAAACAAACTGAGACGAATACCGCGCAGGATGCGCTTGCGCAGCTTTACTCTAATCACAACACTCGAGTCTAACCCAAGCACTTCCATACCGAATTCCGCAAGGTATTCGCCACAGTTTGAGCAGAGCTTAGTGTCCTTGTGCCACCTAACGCCATCTGGCCCCAACAATGGGCAACTAACTTTCACCAGCTTGGATTGTTGGGGCCAGTAATTGTAATTGTACCTTATACAAATCTTTCTGAAAATAATAATTTTCATAAACCTTTATTGTTTATGAATATGAACTTATTTTTTGGCTGCCTAACTTATGAACATTTTATCAGTAAGTATTATAAATTTGGTGTAGACATGGCATTGAAAATATTTACTTACCCTAGTAGTTTCGAAAATGATGTAATATGGATAAAAATGTTGATGCATAGAATTATTATGAAAATATTTTTTACATTACAAAGTTGTTAAACAGAAAGGTACTGTTTAAATAATGGAACATTAGGATATTGCGGTAACGAAATCTTATATTAAATATAAATGTCTTGTCCTAAGTTTAAATGGAACATGTACCAATTAAAATTGTGACGGAATTACACAAGCTTTAAGCGCAGACGAGGTGCCATACAAGAAGATCGCCTCTTGAGACGTAATAGCTGTGCTCTAAAACTACTAATGAGAACCATCCTGATTTTTGTGGCGCAATCCCAGAAGGAGCTTTGTACAACTGTTGCGGTTCAGCGAAACACACACCATAGACGAGCCGCGATACTTGAATAACGCGTGTTGATGAGATGATGATGACAACAAATGATGGAAACACTACAGCAGAAATCATATCTATTGGAGCTATACCTATCTCCACAGTAGAGAAATCTAAATATCTACGCGCCATACTTACACCCGATGCCAACGTATACGCTTATTGAAGTTACTTACAGGATAAACTTCGCGTGCTGTGTGACACTCGTATACCCGTAAGAACTAAAAAGGTACAGTTTACAAAACGGTTGTCCAAGTGGCACTGTTGTACTGGTCCGAGTGCTGGACTACAGAGAAGATGCATGAGCAAAACGTAATGAAGATGCTCAAGTGGGCGGGATATGTAACGCGGCTGGATAAAACTCGTAATGACTGCATACGTGTTTAAAGTTGCACTGGTCGCAAAATCAAACAACAAGTTGCAAACACAATCACTGAAAACCGCCTTCGCTGGCACGGCCATGTCAGAAGACGAAGCGAAGACCATGTAGTTTAAACTGCATTGGACCTGCCAGAACGAAAGAGAGAGGCTGCCTTATATTGACCTGGTGGACCTCCATGAAATTAAACCTTAAGAAAGCCCTATTGCACGGAACGACAACCTAAAATCGCTTGATTTTGCACGAGTAAGTGAGGAGACCTAACCCCAAATAAAAATAAGAGATGAAATGATGATCATATGCTGTCGCATTTTTAGAAAGATTTCTGTGCAGATTTTCATGCGCAACTACCAAGGACTTTTTTGCCGCAATGCTGTTAGCAACTTCCCAAAATAATGACAAAAGAGGACTGAATGGTAAATAAACATATTTTTGTACACATTGGCATACCTACACACACAAAATAAGTACATTCAGTTATTCAGTCAAAATACATCACCAGCCGGTATCGATTATTTTCTATTTAACTTATTTATGTTGAGTCGTTTTCTAATCTATACTAATATTATAAAGCAGAAGAGTTTGTTTGTTTGTTTGTTTGTTTGTTTGTTTGGTTGAACGCGCTAATCTCAGGAACTTCTGGTCCGATTTGAAAAATTATTTCAGTGTTAGATAGCCCATTTATCGAGGAAGGTTATAGGCTATATATCATCACGCTAAGACAAATAGGAGCCGAGCAGTAATGGAAAATGTGACGCAGACGAAGTTGCGCGGGTCAGCTAGTATAATATATAATTCATCAATATCATCATAGTTGATAGTGTAGTTTCTAACATATTGTAGTTGTACTTACCTAATGTCCTTAATCGAGCCGTCCAACATTTTAATGTGTGGCTAGACTAGACAAGACTATGTTTTTAACTGTTCTTAGTTTGAAAAAAGATGACAGCCAGAATATTATGGTCAGCAGCTGATGAGCAACTGCATAAAATCAATTTTTGATTGACTTTATTCAGGAGTAGCATAATGCCACTATTACTCACAGTTAACAAATAATTGGTTCCTCATCCATAATATTAAAAGTGTAACCAGAACCACATGTTGCTTCACAACAGAACTAAATCAAATAAAATAAAAGATTATCTTTGAATAATTTGATTATTACTGTTACAGTGCTTCAGCGATCTTTTGGCGCATGATGAGTGGAAGGCGCTGTTGAAACAAACAAGATGGCGGCCGAGTTTGGCTACGTGCCAACAGTAGATCGTGCGACTATAGGTGGGTATTGCTCTCTATAAGTCAACAGGTCAAACACTGACATGTGTTTCTATAGGTAGATGTGTATTTGATTGATACTTTGATGGGTGATTCTCCAATGACGATGTTTTTGTTGCAGCCGGTGGAGCCGTGCTGCGAGCGCTTGCCGCGTGCCTTGCTAAGGTGGCGAATCTGAGCGCCGCATATGAACCGTGGGGACTGCGCCTGTGTAGAGGAGCCGCACCCCAGCCGCGACTTCGCGACCTGTCTCCGCGCCCACGGTCACCACGAACGTGAATTCACGATTAGAACGTTTAAAATAAGTGATAAATAATTAAGTATTAGAGAAAATAAGTAATGTTGTGCTGTAGTTTCTGCCTAACCCTGTGGGTAAAAGGCGTGAATATAAATAAATGTAGAAATTGAACCGCTTGAGGAACGAAAGAGACTATAGTATTCAAAAAAAATTTTGGAGTAAATATACCAAAGGGACTGTAGTATTCTTTGACGTTTGATCGCGACCCGTCACAAATTATGTCCATTTCTGTCTAACACACGGTATTTTAATCCTTTTGCTCTTTTCCACTCGATTTATTGACATTTCATACATGCTAAAAATACGAAACACGCCACGGGCGAGTCCATTTTTAGAAAGAAATTAAATGTTTTATTCAGTCTGTGGTATGACGCGAGTTGCGCGATGACGTAGTGTCGAATAAACTTGTTTATTATGTTGTTTGTGAGTGAATTAGTGTTAAGTAATGTTTTATGGGTGCATTGTGATGTGATTAATGTGTGTGCAAGTGAAAATAAACATGTTGGTAAGTATTAGCATGTTTTTTTATGATTTTCCTATCCCTTGTTACACAAGGCGTCCATGTTGTCAGAACGCTATCGTAATTGATTAATTATTAAGTCTAGCTACTTGTTCAGACTAAAAAGTAATTATTATCGCATTTTATGTTTACTGGGCAATAGATTTCAGCCAAAACATAAACAAAACAAACGAAATTTACGTTATGATTAGAATTTTTGTTCCGTGGGTCGGAAGGTAAATAATGCAAAATGGCGGGAAATGGCTAATGTTTGGTGGTAGTTTTTTTTTTTTTATATATGTTTTTGTACGGTGGAGTATGTTGTTTGTTATTTATCGTTTTTAGATATAACCCAGCTACCCATACAAGTCATAAAATATATATGTTATCGATTTACTTTTTAAATTATTCCTGTTCAAAGTTCACATAATGTGTTTTTTTCACCAATATTCAATGTTTACAAATTAGTTAAAAAATATAGAAACTAATCGTTATCATACACTTAACGTAAGTTTAAAGAGCAGTTTATCAGCATTACAAATAACAAAACACTTGAGCGGTATGTATAATAGAAGGCCACAAAAAAATGTTTACGTAAACATAAACATCTGGCTTGCAGCTGCCCGCGCTTTGATATTTGGCGCCTGTGCGCTCGACGTTATCACGTGACTCATGCTCGCCGGTGGCCAAGCGGTGAAACAAATTAAATTCATAATTAAAAGTATATCGCGCGCGACAAACAATATAATCATAAATTATCAAACCAACAAAGTAAAAAAATAATGTCATGTGAAAACTTTTAATAGGCGTTTAACTTTTAAACTTTTCCCGGCTAATTACTCTGAAAATTGGATCAATAATACTGAAATCTGATTTTAAAAAGTTTTATTCGTATTATAAGCGATCTATGGCTATACGTATCTCGCGTATCTCTGACTTGTCCAGAGTTGCAGCATATGGTGAGCAATGACCGATTCTCTTAATTTTTAAAAGATTTTGTAACCTTGTTTGTTTTATTGTTTATTTTGTTGTCACTTGTCAATTTGTCAGTGCCGGACGTCACGCCATAGACAACTGTTGAACTGTGTTCTGTTTTGTCTGTGGTGTGACCAGAGAGTTAGGTTATGCCCGGTCTTGACATAGTGTCAATCGGATTTGTTTACCATAATATAAAAATATAGAACGCCCAACTAACATTTTGGTATCAGTAACAGGCTTTTTTATGAGTTTAAGTGATATTAAAGAGTTAAAATTATCTCAGTTCTAACTAAATGCGATAAAGAGGAGGCAACAAACAATTTTTAATTCCAATTGCGGCACTAGATCTTTATTGAACCACGTAATATAGGTTTGAGTGTTAAAATGGTGCTAGTGACAGCAGCTATACTTAAAACGTTACAGCTTTAACCTATATTTAACTACCATGTCTATATAACAGTTTTCGCTGATTCCTGATAACTATTAGTGTTGCTTAGTCATTGCAATGAAGTGTCGTTTAAACCTTAAGGTAGTATATTGACTATTATTGCAGACATATGTTATAAAATAGAGATTTTCGAGAGTTTAGTAACACGAATACACAAAGTGTCAAACAAACTGCTCTATCTAGGTTTAACCTGTATTACAGGATTTAACTAAAGCTTATTATGTTAGGCGGTACTCCTTTAATGATGTTCTAAAGGCATTGGTGACAAATAACGCATGTATGGGTCGTTATTAACACTAACCTCACTTTTGTTCGACGCGACGTAAACAATTATGTGAAAGTTGTTTTTTTTATAATTGTTTATTACCTACATGTGCAGAACTGCGCTGCTGGCGGTTTTAAATGGGGCAAATTTTTCATTATTTTTGTGATAGGACACGCCGTTTTCGAGATACAAGTAAATATATAAAAAAAATAAAAAAAAATACAGTTATTGCAATACATTCTTTGATCAAATTTATAATCACTTTTTCCAAATTGAGTTGATAATTATTATACATAGCGACTGTATAATATATATATATTTTTTCGAATAATCACTCACTGTAACATATATAAATACATAAACGGATTACGTCATGTCGTAGCAGCTTTTCATTATTTCGATGAAGAACCCTAATCGAGTCGGTTTGTAAAATTTTAGGCGGCTGTATTGTCTTCACTGTGGCAAATGTATTTAGCTAAGTCTATTATGACAATGTTAAGTCACCAATGGCAGCACCATACTCGTGACTAACGATCTTGTAGCTCAAAGAGTGGTACAAATGATTTAAGTGAAGACTTAATATTTAAAGTAAGTTCGCCATTGTGTTGGTAACCTAACAATAAATATTATTTCGAGTTATTCAACATTTGACAACAAAATACTAAATTTCTTATATCATTTGAAGCGTTCCTTGAATACCACTTAATTTTACATGCCACAGCTCAGGAAGAAGAAATAAATAATAATATTTGCTTGTGGTATCTGTTTTATTGTTATAACTTTTCTTGTAAATCTTTAATAAATCCTAGGCGCGTTAAAATTGAGATGAGAAACATGGTATAAATATACCATAAAATCACAAGGGCAGTCATTTTTCACTTCACAAACTCAAATAACGTAAATACTTAAAATGGCTCCTGTTTTATTCCATATTATTCTGCTATGTTGAAAGATGGTTGACATTATACGCTTCCACTACGAACAGATTTAATTTTTTAAGGTTACAGGCTTTTTAAATCATAACGTGGGCTAAAAGTTATACAGTTGTTTTAAAATGAAGTCAAGAAGCTACAATACACTTACCTGAGTCCATTTTAGATAGCTAATATGAGTCACGGTATCAATATTCTATTCTTAATAGGTCTTATGAAGGTTTTATCGGCAAAGCATTCTTACCCGATGCTTTCCTACCACCTGTTGTGTTTACCAACCCGATATTACAACAGTAATACCGGTTAAAGTAATAGCTGTCGCTTATTTAACGCTCTTGTGCAATTGCTTTGACACATTTGTATCACCGTACTATAAGTTTTCTATAATACTTACCTGTAAAACTGTGGGCCTCTTTCGTGGTTATAAGTGAGTTAGAACATGCTCTAACTCTGTTGTAGAGGTATGCGTTAACAATTTTATACTCAAATGTAACTGATATACGATTCTTTTATAGGTTATTTTACCGCTTTGGTGTTAGTTGGGCGGTTTTATTTAGATAGAAAGTTGTTTTTCTTTTAATTTTGTGCTTGTGCGTCATTTCTTGCGGAATAAACGTATTTTCTTTCTATCTTCACAACTTAAATTCATTAAAGGCTACAAATTAAACAACAAATGTTATGTGACTTAATTAAAATATCTCCCTGGATCGTTCTGCCTCCTCAAAGTGCAAAAGGTCGCGGAAAGTTTCAGGGAGTTGTCCAGAGGGTGGACATTTTGCAAGTGAGTGACAGGACCGGGTCGGGAAGGGCTGACTCGCTCTAGCGCTCCCGTCTGCTAACTGTCCACCTCTACCACGTCCACTACCCTGCACTGTTCCGCCGGCTCTTTGCAGGTAGAGCCAGCAGACGGTGCAGGGTAAGAGTCCAGGTTGACTTCCAAAGAGAACAACGATTTTATCAAAATTTCACAAGCTTGGGTAGTGATTCGCTTCTATGGTTCGTTTCTCGCTCAGGGACGGTGACCCGTTCTTTCGCACTATTGTATTGTGCGTGAGAACGGTTCAGCGTATTAGCTGGCAGCAAACCATCAACCTAAACCATTCCGCCGCCTCCGCCTGCAAAGGGGCGACGGAAGGGTTAAGGGCGTCGAAGAGAGAAATTTTGAGAGAATGGTTATACTCTTTGGAAATCATTCTGGACCCCCATCCTGAACCATTCCGCCCCTCGATCTCGAGGTGATGGATTTGTTCAGGATGGTAGTTTCCGCAGCCTCGCGCAGATAGATATCGGCGCGAGGCTGCGGAAAGGCTCAGAGATGTTAGGGTGCGGACATTTTGTAAGCGGCAGTACCTAGTTCAGCCCGCCTGCAAATTGTTCGACTCTAAAGACTTCCTGTATAATATTGTATTATAGCTATACTTACTTAGTATTAAGTTAAATTTAGGAGTGCACCAAACCAGTGAATTAACTATTATAATGGTAACGTTCTTACCAATCACATTAGTATAGTTATTTCACAGTTTAGGTTAGCGGCAAGGACCTCCACAAACGATCTGCCGTGCATACTATGTCAGTTTTTCGTTTTTTCAGCTGAGGCTCATATTTTCTTATCCCCTTACAAGAGTACCATAGGGTTCCTTTTCAAAGACTAATTATTTTGTTTTCCGTGGCAACTTGGTACTAAACGATGGACACACTACAAATTACTTACAAAATACATGTCAGATAAGCTCTGAGATAAGTTAAACTTAAGATACGTAATATATTTTATTACAAAAGGATGCCCGATTGCCCGTTCAACATCGATCTGGTGATCAAAGCCATCTTCAATCACGTTTAAGCGGAAATCTGAACTTGAATCCTTATAATACCAACTGTCTTCAGATTCAGAATCATGGTCCGAATTGCTCTGCATATATTTTATTAACAACTTAAATTCTTGTGAAGACTTCCGTTGTGGATGGCAAACTTACCTTGACCTGTAAAGCATCTATGTAGTAATAATTCTGTATGTAGCATCTTCGTAGCCAACAATTCTAACAAACTGAGACAAAGACCGCGAGTGTGCGCTTGCGCAGCTTTACTCTAATCACAGTTCCCGAGCCTAACCCAAGCAAAGCTAATTAAGCATACACAATTTTCGCGTGCGCTTCCATACAGCATTCCAAAATATTCGCCACAGTTTGAGCAGAGTTTAATGTTCTAGTACAACCTAACGTCATCTGGCCCCAACAATTGGGACCGAACAGTTGACTCCAGTCGTGGAATCGACGAAAATATTCGAGTCAACCAGCTTTTATCAATCAACTTTCACTAGCTTGGATTGTTGGGGCCAAATCTTTCTGAAAATAATACTTTTAATAAACTTAATTGTCTATGAATATGAACGTATTCTTTGGTTGCCTAACTTACGAATATTTTATCAGTACCTAAGTATTATAAATTTGGTGTAGACATGGCATTGAAAATAATCGTTGAAATAGTTAAATATAATACTTAAACTTGTATACAGTATGTCTACGACATATATGCAATAATTGAAACCACAAGTAACACTTGTCCACAGAAGTATAAATAAATTGTTATAAATTAAAAAAAACGTAAATGAAAAAAATTAAGTTTTCAAACAAAATAAATATGAAAATAAATTTAGTAAAAGTAAATCACCCTATTTAGAAAACGTACCTTGACCTCGACTGACCTCGAGAAGTGCAGCAACAATGCTCGCGCGGCGGCGTTTTGATTTATCTTTGCCAATTGCGATGAAATTCACTATGGTTATTTTTCACCCGTTCTTTTTTACTTCGTGATAAGTTGATTACTGAACTAATCTAAATAAATTCTGTCATAGCACAAGATGGATTAAAACTTAAATTTTCTCATGTTCAAAATGTCGACCACGTTTTTGAATGCACAAGTGACATCGCCGAACAATGTTGTCCCGAACCTTGCCCAACAAATTTCGACCAGGATCCGAGTGTTTATTTCACCGTAAAAAACAAGTACAAATAAAATTAAAAACACAATTTACACACACTAAGGTCAAGTACCTACTCAGTGTCTATTTCACTGTAAGAAAATAATTAAACTAATACATACAAGTAAATAACAAAAATCACGTAAAACAATGCGTGTACGTACCTATCAAATCTTTGCGAAATGCACACACGCTATCCCGGAAGACTCGCGGTGAACTGACAAAACTTACATCCGTACTGGCAAAAAATAAAAGTCATAGGTAAATAGGGTAAACAATGTAATAATTATCTTTTATCGATACTTTTCTACAATTACTTATCTAATAAAGACTTAATACGCAATCAAGGCATTACAATACTAGTACTATTTTTAATAACCGTATTTAACAGTGAAGTGATACCTAGTTAAATTTATTGGACTTTTAAAATAAATTTTAATTTTTGTACGTTTCGACTTACGAAACTACCGTAGGTACTACCTAGATAGTGAGTAATGTAGAAAACGGGTGAGTACGTTTTTTTAATAGGATGTTTCTTCCTAAAATGTAAACATTAATACATTATTGTTTATCTCTAAATCCTCTCAATTATAATTTTTAATCAGAATAGGTAGGTAGGTACATAGTGGTGCTATAATAATTCTAAACTAACCGTGTCCTTTAAAATTAGAACATCTTTTTTGCTAACCGATCATTATTCTCTTCAAAAGACAATGAGAGAAAGCTGATAATATTGTCGATAACTGTGTCCAACCCTACGCGTCGAGCGCGCGCGCAACCCGCTCCCCGCGCCCCTCCTCGCCAAAAGCCGAAGGCCTTTGAAAAAGCCGACACACGCGTGCCGCGTCCTTCTGTACTAAGCCGACAAACGAACCGCACCGCGCCAGCGTGGCAACGTTGCTTTTCAATGTTCAAGGATTCAAGTTCATTGTACTATTAACCTACTGTTGCAATTCTACAGAGTGTTCAAATTTGCTTTAAATTAAAACTCGACTTTTTGACAAAACTACTGGACCGATTTCGTTACTTTTTTGTATAGCGTTATCAAATACCATAACTAGTATGTGGTTTCAAGGATTGCATATATGTCGTAGACATACGGTATACCCTAGTAGTTTCGAAAATGATGTAGTATGGATAAAAATGTTGATGCATAGAATTGTTTTGGAAATAATATTTTTATAAAAAATTGTTAACCAGAAAGGTGCTGTTAATTAATGTGACATTAAGATATGGCGGTAAAGGAATCTGAAATTGATTATAAAATTGTCTTGCCCTAAGTTTAAATGTAACATGTAGGTACCTACTGATATTGTGACGAAATTACATAAGCTCGACGTGCAGACGAGGTGCCATACAAGAAGATCAAATGGCTGTGCTCGTAGTGTGAGACCTAATAGCTGTGCTCTAAAAATATCTATTGGAGCCATTACTGATTGTTGTGGCGCAATCCCAGCAAGAGCTATGAACAACAGTTGCGGCACAGCAACACACACAGACGATACGCGATACTTAAATAACCCATTAATAACCCATTTAGGTATAATGATTATGACAATACATTATGGAAACACTACAACAGATACCATATGTTTTGGAGCTATACCTATTCCCACAGTAGAGATATTTAAATATCTACGCTCCATACCTACACCCGATGCCAACGTATACCTGCGCTTATTGAAGTTACTTACAGGATGTACGTCGCTTGGCATAAATAGCTCTCAACTACTTGCGTGCTGTGTGACCCACGTATACCCGTAAGAACTAAAAAGGTACAGTTTACAAAACGGCAGTCCAAGCGGCACTGTTGTACTGGTCCGAGTGCTGGACTACAGAGAAGATGCATGAGCAAAACGTAATGAAGATGCTCAGGTGGGCGGGATATGTAACGCGGCTGGATAAAACTCGTAATGACTGCATACGTGTTTAAAGTTGCACTGGTCGCAAAATCAAACAACAAGTTGCAAACACAAACACTGAAAATCGCCTTCGCTGGCACGGCCATGTCAGAAGACGAAGCGAAGACCATGTAGTTTAAACTGCATTGGACCTGCCAGAACGAAAGAGAGAGGCTGCCTTATATTGACCTGGTGGACCTCCATGAAATTAAACCTTAAGAAAGCCCTATTGCACGGAACGACAACCTAAAATCGCTTGATTTTGCACGAGTAAGTGAGGAGACCTAACCCCAAATAAAAATAAGAGATGAAATGATGATCATATGCTGTCGCATTTTTAGAAAGATTTCTGTGCAGATTTTCATGCGCAACTACCAAGGACTTTTTTGCCGCAATGCTGTTAGCAACTTCCCAAAATAATGACAAAAGAGGACTGAATGGTAAATAAACATATTTTTGTACACATTGGCATACCTACACACACAAAATAAGTACATTCAGTTATTCAGTCAAAATACATCACCAGCCGGTATCGATTATTTTCTATTTAACTTATTTATGTTGAGTCGTTTTCTAATCTATACTAATATTATAAAGCAGAAGAGTTTGTTTGTTTGTTTGTTTGTTTGGTTGAACGCGCTAATCTCAGGAACTTCTGGTCCGATTTGAAAAATTATTTCAGTGTTAGATAGCCCATTTATCGAGGAAGGTTATAGGCTATATATCATCACGCTAAGACAAATAGGAGCCGAGCAGTAATGGAAAATGTGACGCAGACGAAGTTGCGCGGGTCAGCTAGCATAATATATAATTCATCAATATCATCATAGTTGATAGTGTAGTTTCTAACATGTTGTAGTTGTACTTACCTAATGTCCTTAATCGAGCCGTCCAACATTTTAATGTGTGGCTAGACTAGACAAGACTATGTTTTTAACTGTTCCTAGTTTGAAAAAAGATGACAGCCAGAATATTATGGTCAGCAGCTGATGAGCAACTGCATAAAATCAATTTTTGATTGACTTTATTCAGGAGTAGCATAATGCCACTATTACTCACAGTTAACAAATAATTGGTTCCTCATCCATAATATTAAAAGTGTAACCAGAACCACATGTTGCTTCACAACAGAACTAAATCAAATAAAATAAAAGATCATCTTTGAATAATTTGATGATTACTGTTACAGTGCTTCAGCGATCTTTTGGCGCATGATGAGTGCAAGGCGCTGTTGAAACAAACAAGATGGCGGCCGAGTTTGGCTACGTGCCAACAGTAGATCGTGCGACTATAGGTGGGTATTGCTCTCTATAAGTCAACAGGTCAAACACTGACATGTGTTTCTATAGGTAGATGTGTATTTGATTGATACTTTGATGGGTTATTCTCCAATGACGATGTTTTTGTTGCAGCCGGTGGAGCCGTGCTGCGAGCGCTTGCCGCGTGCCTTGCTAAGGTGGCGAATCTGAGCGCCGCATATGAACCGTGGGGACTGCGCCTGTGTCGAGGAGCCGCACCCCAGTCGCGACTTCGCGACCTGTCTCCGCGCCCACGGTCACCACGAACGTGAATTCACGATTAGAACGTTTAAAATAAGTGATAAATAATTAAGTATTAGAGAAAATAAGTAATGTTGTGCTGTAGTTTCTGCCTAACCCTGTGGGTAAAAGGCGTGAATATAAATAAATGTAGAAATTGAAACAAATTAAATTCATAATTAAAAGTATATCGCGCGCGACAAACAATACTTATAATCATAAATTATCAAACCAACAAAGTTAAAAAATAATGTCATGTGAAAACTTTTAATAGGCGTTTAACTTTTAAACTTTTCCCGGCTAATTACTCTGAAAATTGGATCAATAATACTGAAATCTGATTTTAAAAAGTTTTATTCGTATTATAAGCGATCTATGGCTATACGTATCTCGCGTATCTCTGACTTGTCCAGAGTTGCAGCATATGGTGAGCAATGACCGATTCTCTTAATTTTTAAAAGATTTTGTAACCTTGTTTGTTTTATTGTTTATTTTGTTGTCACTTGTCAATTTGTCAGTGCCGGACGTCACGCCATAGACAACTGTTGAACTGTGTTCTGTTTTGTCTGTGGTGTGACCAGAGAGTTAGGTTATGCCCGGTCTTGACATAGTGTCAATCGGCTTTGTTTACCATAATATAAAAATATAGAACGGTTTTATTTAGATAGAAAGTTGTTTTTCTTTTAATTTTGTGCTTGTGCGTCATTTCTTGCGGAATAAACGTATTTTCTTTCTATCTTCACAACTTAAATTCATTAACTACCACGTCCACTACCCTGCACTGTTCCGCCGGCTCTTTGCAGGTAGAGCCAGCAGACGGTGCAGGGTAAGAGTCCAGGTTGACTTCCAAAGAGAACAACGATTTTATCAAAATTTCACAAGCTTGGGTAGTGATTCGCTTCTATGGTTCGTTTCTCGCTCAGGGACGGTGACCCGTTCTTTCGCACTATTGTATTGTGCGTGAGAACGGTTCAGCGTATTAGCTGGCAGCAAAGCATCAACCTAAACCATTCCGCCGCCTCCGCCTGCAAAGGGGCGACGGAAGGGTTCAGGGCGTCGAAGAGTGAAATTTTGAGAGAATGGTTATACTCTTTGGAAATCATTCTGGACCCCCATCCTGGACCATTCCGCCCCTCGATCTCGAGGTGATGGATTTGTTCAGGATGGTAGTTTCCGCAGCCTCGCGCAGATAGATATCGGCGCGAGGCTGCGGAAAGGCTCAGAGAGATGTTAGGGTGCGGACATTTTGTAAGCGGCAGTACCTAGTTCAGCCCGCCTGCAAATTGTTCGACTCTAAAGACTTCCTGTATAATATTGTATTATAGCTATACTTAGTATTAAGTTAAATTTAGGAGTGCACCAAACCAGTGAATTAACTATTATAATGGTAACGTTCTTACCAATCACATTAGTATAGTTATTTCACAGTTTAGGTTAGCGGCAAGGACCTCCACAAACGATCTGCCGTGCATACTATGTCAGCTTTCGTTTTTTGAGCTGAGGCTCATATTTTCTTATATATCCCTTACAAGAGTAGGTACCATAGGGTACCTTTTCAAAGACTAATTATTTTGTTTTCCGTCGCAACTTGGTACTAAATGATGGACACACTACAAATTACTTACAAAATACATGTCAGATAAGCTCTGAGATAAGTTAAACTTAAGATAGGTAATAATTATATTTTATTACAAAAGGATGCCCGATTGCCCGTTCAACATCGATCTGGTGATCAAAGCCATCTTCAATCACGTTTAAGCGGAAATCTGAACTTGAATCCTTATAATACCAACTGTCTTCAGATTCAGATTCATGGTCCGAATTGCTCTGCATATATTTTATTAACAACTTAAATTCTTGTGAAGACTTCCGTTGTGGATGGCAAACTTACCTTGACCTGTAAAGCATCTATGTAGTAATAATTCTGTATGTAGCATCTTCGTAGCCAACAATTCTAACAAACTGAGACAAAGACCGCGAGTGTGCGCTTGCGCAGCTTTACTCTAATCACAGTTCCTGAGCCTAGCCCAAGCAAAGCTAATTAAGCATACACAATTTTCGCGTGCGCTTCCATACAGCATTCCAAAATATTCGCCACAGTTTGAGCAGAGTTTAATGTTCTAGTACAACCTAACGTCATCTGGCCCCAACAATTGGGACCGAACAGTTGACTCCAGTCGTGGAATCGACGAAAATATTCGAGTCAACCAGCTTTTATCAATCAACTTTCACTAGCTTGGATTGTTGGGGCCAAATCTTTCTGAAACTAATACTTTTCATAAACTTAATTGTCTATGAATATGAACGTATTCTTTGGTTGCCTAACTTACGAATATTTTATCAGTACCTACTTAAGTATTATAAATTTGGTGTAGACATGGCATTGAAAATAATCGTTGAAATAGTTAAATATAATACTTAAACTTGTATATACCCTAGTAGTTTCGAAAATGATGTAGTATGGATAAAAATGTTGATGCATAGAATTGTTTTGGAAATAATATTTTTATAAAAAATTGTTAACCAGAAAGGTGCTGTTAATTAATGTGACATTAAGATATGGCGGTAAAGGAATCTGAAATTGATTATAAAATTGTCTTGCCCTAAGTTTAAATGTAACATGTAGGTACCTACTGATATTGTGACGAAATTACATAAGCTCGACGTGCAGACGAGGTGCCATACAAGAAGATCAAATGGCTGTGCTCGTAGTGTGAGACCTAATAGCTGTGCTCTAAAAATATCTATTGGAGCCATTACTGATTGTTGTGGCGCAATCCCAGCAAGAGCTATGAACAACAGTTGCGGCACAGCAACACACACAGACGATACGCGATACTTAAATAACCCATTAATAACCCATTTAGGTATAATGATTATGACAATACATGATGGAAACACTACAACAGATACCTACCATATGTTTTGGAGCTATACCTATTCCCACAGTAGAGATATTTAAATATCTACGCTCCATACCTACACCCGATGCCAACGTATACCTACGCTTAGGTATTGAAGTTACTTACAGGATATACGTCGCTTAGCATAAATAGCTCTCAATTACTTGCGTGCTGTGTGACCCACGTATACCCGTAAGAACTAAAAAGGTACAGTTTACAAAACGGCAGTCCAAGTGGCACTGTTGTACTGGTCCGAGTGCTGGACTACAGAGAAGATGCATGAGCAAAACGTAATGAAGATGCTCAGGTGGGCGGGATATGTAACGCGGCTGGATAAAACTCGTAATGACTGCATACGTGTTTAAAGTTGCACTGGTCGCAAAATCAAACAACAAGTTGCAAACACAAACACTGAAAATCGCCTTCGCTGGCATGGCCATATCAGAAGACGAAGCGAAGACCATGTGGTTTACACTGCATTGAACCTGCCAGAACGAAAGAGAGAGGCTGCCTTATATTGACCTGGTGGGCCTCCATGAAAATAAACCTTAAGAAAGCCCTATTGCACGAAACGACAACCTAAAATCGCTTGATTTTGCACGAGCAAGTGAGGAGACCTGACCCTAAATAATGGGATAAGGAGTGGCAGAAGCCATAAAATGATGATGACAAATGACGTAATACTCGCGCATTTTTAGAAGGATTTATGTGCAGATGTTTATGCGCAACTACTTACCAAGGACCATACAAGATATACATACAGGACTACACTTTGAATGGTAAATAAACATATAATTTATACACATTGGCATACCTACACACAAAAAATTAAGTTGGTACAGCTATTCAGTCAAAATACATAACTAGCCGGTATCGATTATTGATGATGTTATTTAACTTATATATGTTGAGTCGTTTTCTAATAAAAAATAATGTAATATAGGTATAATGTACTTAATCTAGCCGTCCTACATTTGAATATGTGGGTAGGCTATGTTTGTTAGATGTTCCTCAGTTTGAAACAGGATATCAGCAGGTACGTCAACTGGATAAAATCTATTTTTGATTGACATCACTAATAAATATTGTCGAGGCTTGATTTAGGAGTAGCATAATTCCACATTTAATTTTATTACAGTGTAAAAGTAATTGGTTTGTAATCCATATTGAATAATTTGATCATTCTGTTACAGTGCTTCAACGATCTTTTGAAATAACAAGATGGCCGCCACGTTATGCTTCGCGTCAAAAGAAGGTCGTGCAACTATAGGCGAGTATATCTCTATTAGTTGACAGGTCAAACACCGATGTGTGTGTTTCTGTAGGCAGATGCGATTGGTATTCTAATGGGTGATTCTATGATGATGTTTTTTCAGCCGGTGGAGCCGTGCTGCGAACGCTAGCCGCGCGCCTGGCTAAGGTGGCGGATCTGGCCGCCTTAGATGCACCATGCGGACTGCGTCTGTGTCGCGAAGCCGCACCACAGTCGCGGCTTCGAGAACTGCCCGTTCGCGCCCTCGGTCACGACATTGAATGGTCTACTAGAACGATTAGAAATAGGGTTAATAAATTAACATTATAAAGTGTTGTGCTGTAGTTACTGCCAGCCACTGTGTGGGAAAAAGGAGATACCTAGTTTAAGAATAAGTATGTAGGAATTGTAATTATTTTAATTCCGAATATCTAAAGTTTATCGCGTAAGACAAGCAATATAGTCAAGTCACAAATTGAAATAGACAATAGTACCTAATATAAAATAAGTTGTAGCTCTTTAACAATTATTGTATAAGTAGATATCATATTTGTTCGCTATTAACGTGACTCGCTATCGCAAATAATAAACGTCTTTAGTAGGTAATAGATCACTTTACATTAGAATTCTTCTGGGGGATAGAGCTCGAAAAGTGAGTAAGACTAGTTTTGACAACATGTCTCAGTTAATTTTAAAATAATTATTTTGATAAATAGACCTTGCATCGTTCGGCATTCAGTATCGCGAATGTCAAAATAAATCACTTTACAGGACTGAAAAATGTGAGCAGTCAGTTGTCACATTCGCGGTACCTATTACTTTCATTGCATTTGCTATGTCACCACCACACCACACACCCACACCCACACCCTACTACTAGACACCATGCCCTATTGTCAGATGTCGCGTCAAACGTTTTCCTTTGTTAAAAATAATTGTACGAAGATAAGAATTTTTAGAGTATAAAAGTAAGTTATGAATTGTGGTTGAAGTTTTAGATTGTTATTAAATTTTGAAATTGTATAACACAAAAACATTTTCGTCTACGAGTAGTACTATGATTAAGAACGGTTAGGCATAATGATGATTAATAAGAATCACAAATTTAGTAAGTACTTATTTTTTATCTATTTTAATTGATTAATTGAGTAAATTGATTTTTTTTTTGTCTGTTACTTTTCAATTTAACATAACTTAATATTATTCATGTAATGCGTATTGCATTAAATAGATTTAATTTAAAAGTGTTATCGAATTTTGTTTTATAGATTATTTATAACTACATACCTACCTAATTAATAAACTTAACAACTTTCTATAAGTAATAAATACAATTTTCTGTCAGTGTTTACCTACTAAGTGTCTATTTATCAACTAGCTTTACTATGTACTATAATAACGATTAGTTTTATTCGATAGTTATTGATATGATAAAAAATCGTATCTTATTATTGGCTGGAACACACTGAATCGTTTGAGTATAAATTAGGTATAATTAATATATTGTGACTATAGTAATACTAACCATTAAATGCGTTTTGTCAGTATTTATTATTATTATTTGAATCTATTTGTAAGCCTTAGATAATAAATCCAATATCAAAAATAAATAATATCTTCAATCACTATTACTTGAGTTTGATTGCTCCCTAAGTACCTACCCGATTGATAGATAGGTGGGTACCATTAACCTAGGTGCATTATTATAGTAAACTAGCTAACCTACGCAACTTCGTTTGCGTCACATTTTCCATTAATACTCGGCTCCTTTTAGTCTATGATATGCCTATGATATTTTTCAAATCGGACCAGTAGTTCCTGAGATTACCCCCTACATACAAACTTACAAACATACAAACTTACAAACAAATGTTACCTCTTTATAATATTATATTAGTTATAGTAAATATAGCACAAAATACTTATACATTTATAGAATCAAATTAACTATTCAAAATTTAAATAAACTCTATTGTTATTCGTGACTGAGCTCTAGTTCTATCTCTCTCTCACGTTACTTACCAACATTTCACAAAACCCGGCGAACTGCGTACCTACCTACCGCCTCTTAAACTCAATAGGTGTGAATGTGGTAGGTAGGTACTACTAACTTATTAGCTAAATTAGATTAAAAATATGTTGTTCTAAGCAAGATATTTTTTTATGTTGTTAAGAATTTCTGCTATCTGCTATTCGAGACGGAGACAAATCGAAAACTTCAAAGATCATAAAAATCGACTCTCGAGTTTATAATATATCTACTGTGGATATCTGCCACAATATCTACCTATTTCTACTAAAACAAAATGTACCAAACTGTCTTAAACATCAACAAAACATCAAACTATAAATTCAAGGTATTCTTTGCTATTATTAGGCTTATCAAATACTCTCTAACTCTGAAAGCAGCCGGTCGTTTCTGTCGACATCTCACCGTGGCCACTAAGGTGAAGTGAACGACAAGTGAGCTGTCATGCCATCTTGTTTGTACATCTTTGGTTTGTACCTATGGTTTGACAGCTCACGTGTCGTTCACCTCGCCTTAAGTGTTCACTTTGCCATGTTTAAAGAATCGCACTGCAGAACACAAATAAAGTGTAGGTACCTACAAAACAGGAAATTGTAAATGTAAGTCCATTAATCATAATTAAACATAACACAATTATTTGAGTATACAGAATCAATTGAGCTATTGTCAATAATCATAATATCAACTAACTGTTGTGGAAAATAATAATTGATAAGACGGAAAGAATGAGGTAAAAATTAAAAAGATTGTCGTAGTAAAAATTGACTGCAAAAAGTCGACATCAGCAGGATCTGATCTTGAAACGATAGAATAACGCCATCTGTTAGAATAACGACGAATTTTCAAAGTTAGTAAAACCACAATGTTTATTATAGCTATCTACTGCTATTATAGATGGCGCTTTATGACACTTGTTAAAAGTCCGAAAGTTTGACAATCAGTTGAACCAGTCTTACTTTACAAAATGCAGGAAAAGAGAGAATGGATTTATTTCATCCCTTCTAAAATTATTATACATGCGAAAGTAACTCTGTCTGTCTCTTCTTCATGCCTAAACCACTGAACCAATTTGGATAAAATTTTGTACAAAGATAGTTTGAGACCGTGTTGAGACCCGAGAAAGAACATAGGGTTTTTATCCCGGAAATCGAGAACGGGAACTATATGCGGGTAAATAGGCTTTAAATCGCTGGCACACGCTAGTATCTTTGTATTAGAAGATACAAGTTAAGGTATATCTACCAAATTATCAGGCTTTGATATCAAAATGGATACTGGTATCTTACTATGTATGTCAGTTCTTAAAAGTATGGTGTGAAGAGTAACATCAAAAAACAAAATGAACGGTTAGAAAGGCATTAAAACGGGCTCGGCTGAAAAATCAACGGAGGGAAAAGGCAACGGAGACGCTGCGCATGAGTGTGAGTGCGGCTTTGCCTTGCATGAAAATGTATGAGATTGTTTCCACTGCAACTCACGGACACGCTACGCATTAATGGTCGTCATCAGCGACTGATCAAGAGTTCTGACCGCCCTAGGCTAATTATGAGGACGCGCCCTCGCCAGTTGTATTACGGACGGCCCAAAAAGTAGTGAGTAGAGTAGTAGTGTGAAAATTTTAACATGGTTCATAATACCTACAAAAGTTTTCAGATCGATTTGCACGGACAACTTTATTTCGCTTGAAATAAAGTTGTCCTTTAATCTGCATGACGTTCAACTTTAGGGTTTGGCAAACCATTTTTTTTTATGCTGACCGTACCTAAAGGCAGCCTGCTGGGGTCGCGGGATTGTCTAAACAGGATACCGTGGCCCCAGAACGTAAAGGGCATCCGAAGGAACACGGGTGGATTTTAGTCAGTAAAAGTCTGACAGTCCCTTCCGCCCCACCCAAGGCGGGAGGACTCATTTGACGATTTTACCATTCCAAAAAAAAACCGTACATAAAAGCAAAGTATCTCACGCATTATAAGGCCAAAATCATGACAAGTGACTGCAGGCTAACAAATCCAAGAAAAACAAATCCATGTCGTGTTTGGCAGGATGACGTCTTGTATTGGCATATTTTCTATAGACAACTTAGATGCCATTGCCATTCACCATGAGCGTGGTCATCTACTCTCTGAAGTTGCTTCGACTTGAGTATTTTTTAAATAAGTATTTACACTTCTTTTATTGTTAAAAAAAAGAGGACAGGAATCATACAAGTGAAACATGCTTACAACTAATTAATAATTTATTTGAAAACTAGCCGACCCACGCAACTTCGTCCGCGTCACATTTTCCATTAATGCTCGGCTCCTTTTAGTCTTAGCGTGATGATATATAGCTTATAACATTCCCGGATAAATGGGCTATCTAATACTGAAAGAATTTTTCAAATCGGACCAGTAGTTCCTGAGATTACCCCCTACATACAAACTTACAAACAAATGTTATGTACCTCTTTATAATATTAGTATAGATAAATAATTTGCCGTTTTTTTAAATGCACACACTCACCCAGTTTGACTCACGCGCGCTTTTTAAAATTTCCAAATTTATTGTTAAGGCGCGTCCCCGAGCAAAACGCAGCGCTAGCCGTTTTTGGAGCTATCTACTCTTTATCCAAAAGAAATATTAACTAATAAAAAATACATTAAATTTCTACATAATCTTGGCTTTAAAATGGTAGATTTTATTTTTTATTACTAAGTATAATGTTTAAGTAATCTCCTCACAACGAAACCACAGAAATGAGAAAAAAATACTGAAAACATGCATCTTCTCGAAAACTAACGATTATTTTGATTTTGTACTTACAATAATGGATAGGCAATCTAATTATGAACATTTTGGTAGAAGTATTTTTTTAAACGACCAAAACTAGATTTTATAACGATTTTATTCAACATTCTGAGCGTTTTCGCTATTGTATCTCTTGCGCTGTTATTGAGGGAAAAATGCTCAAGGTTATTTGGTCAGGGTACGGCCTTAACAAGCGCATTTAGTTTACGTGTTTTGTCTCGGTCTAGTTGAAATATGTAGGGTAGATGCAATGATAGACTAGATTAGTGCATGCGAAGACACGATTTCAGCGCGCCCCCCCCCCGATCCTCGCGCCCTAGGCTGCAGCCTAATTAGCCTAAGGGTTAATCAGGCCCTGGTCGTCATTGGCACACTACGTAGCTCAACTCTAAAACGTACGTAGCCTCTCCTTGGGCCACGCTACAGTTATAAATATTCGTGGGCATGTAGCGTGTACAGCAGTGGAAACGTAGACCCAAAGTGGGTCTACGTTTCCACTCGATTCGACGTCAAACAAATGAACCCACGAAGCTAAAATGCGTCGCGGTGCCGTGAACAACGTGACAATGACAGATCCTGCCCCACCCTTTAATAAGTAATTTACAAAAATTGTAAATCAAACAAAATTATGCAATGATTAGTACCTACCTTTGATTACAGATATTCTGTCACACTTGCGAATAAAAAGTTACAGATAAAAGGAATTAAAAAATACAAGTCCTATTTCCTGTTTTTATCGCGACCATCTGCGTTACGTAGTAGTGTTTTTAATATTATGAATGCATATTCTAATCATATTTCACATTTGAGCGTTAGTGATTATGTGATATAGTAACGAAACGTCATTGACGCGCTAATCGTTATGTCAAAGTCATTCATTCATTGACGAAAGGTTAGAACGACATCTGTTAGCATAACGCCGAACTTCCAAAGTTAGTCAAAACCTAATTGTTTATGATAGTTATCTACTGTTATTGTAGATGGCGCTTTATAACATTCTTCAGAAGCCCGGAAGTTTGACAACCAGTGTAACTTTTCAGAATGAAAATATTGGGCCGACTATTACTCTTAACGTATTAGAACTTAGGAGGTAGATGTTAAGTATTGATATCTACCCTACCTTAGTATCTAGCTTTGATATCATGATGGATACAGATTATTATTTACTAGGCTTGGAAGATCTCATAAATTAGTGTGAAGGGAAAGGGTTTTTATAAAGAAAAATCTAGTTATAGAAGGACAAGATGTTTATTTCTGTTGAGGAGCGGGTTGAAGTGTTCAAACATGCGCAACTCGGATTTAATATTGTAAATAATTTGCTTCAACATAATTTATTAACCCTAAACGCTGATAAGACAAACTACATTAAGTTTTCGATGCGCAAACAAATTCCAAATATTGCACCAACGCTGTATGCTCATTGCTGCTCAACCCCGACTGATATTGCGTGTATGTGTCCAAATATTAAAGTAACTAACACAATAAAATACTTAGGCGTAATTTTAGATGAAACCCTTTCTTTTAAACAGCATATAGAAGCTTTAAACAATAGAATACGTAAGCTAGTATTCATATTCAAAAAGCTACGATATATTGCAGACCCAATAATAATTACCTAGACAGGTATACCTACTTTGCTCTATGTCAATTAATTTTGACCTATTGCATTACCTCGTGGGGTGGGGTAGGTAAAACTCTATTACTACCCATCAAGAGAGCGCAAAGAGCGATCCTCAAGGTGTCCACTAGCCGTCCTTTCCATTTTCCAACTAACCTTTTCTATAAATCCTGTGATGTACTAACAGTCCGACAGTTATTCATAATGAGCACGGTGCTAAAACAACAGCCCTCCCCTATCGCATTGAAGCTACTAAAAAAAGACGGAAAGATATGGTTTGCCCTAACAAACCTACAAAACATGCTTTCACAACAAAATTTCATGTGTTCCTTGGACCACTGCTCTATAACAGACTTAAAACAGCAAACATATTGTC
Source organism: Ceramica pisi (assembly GCA_963859965.1). Classification (NCBI taxonomy): domain Eukaryota; kingdom Metazoa; phylum Arthropoda; class Insecta; order Lepidoptera; family Noctuidae; genus Ceramica; species Ceramica pisi. The sequence goes on along the minus strand of OY982527.1, from coordinate 34,350,950 downwards.
CCTAGATTACATTAAGTGCAAGAAAGTTGTCAAGGAAACTCTTCAAAGTATGTCCTATGATGATACAGAGGAGTTATTAATAGTTCTAAAATAAAGATTGTTTTGATTTCTAAGTATTTTTATAATGTATTTATTTATTTATTTTGCAATTTATGTACACACAGAGAAACGGTACAAATATAACATTATAATTATTGGTACAAAGGTACTGCTTATTTCTTAAGAAATTTCTTCCAGCAGACCTGCGAAAGGAAGAATGAAAAAAGAAATGTAGACTAAAGTGTGTAAGAAATAACAAGAAAATGGATATGTGAATGAAGCCATAGACTACTTAAATTATCAAATAAACGAAAAACGTATTTAAAAGTATGAGTCTAAGATGTTAGGAAATAAGTATTTTATAATATTATTTACACCTTATATAAGCCTTTTAACTTATTACCTAAGATAAATATATGTAGATCGTTAAGTAAGTATTATGCTTCCATCAATTGAAAAATGTAATCTCTTCTCGCCTGAAACACAGGATTACCTAGCTCAGGCACATAACACGTGTGAACTTGACATAGATTTAAGCAAAACTGTATTTATTGTGTACCTTATTATTTGAATAAACTTTATTATTATAATTGGGCTTATCAATTCCTGAGAAAACAGAAAACAATTACAGTGTGCATACACTAAAAAATTAATACCACCGTCATCATCACTGCAAAAGAGGTATTTACAAAATCACTTAAACCATTAGTGAACCGTCGCTGCAGGCAGTCTTTGCCATAGTCCTTCCCGCGCTTGCGTTTTGCTCGCCTGCCTCTGCTCTCTCTTCGTTCAAAGCCTGAAAAACATAGGTATTATTTTAGTAGGTATATACTCTGAAAGTAGGCCTGAAGTTACCTGAGGAGCGGGTTGAAAGTATTACTTTGTAGACCTAGGGAGAATCGTATTCAACTGACAGCAGTCAAATCATAAAAAACCATGATGAAGATGTTATGGTTGAATAGCTGGCTGGTCACAGAAAAAAAAAATATAGTAGGGAAAGCGGTAATCCGATCTTCATTGGTTTTTTCGAACGTTGTTCATACTTTCGTATAGCAGAGATTTGTATTACCACGATGAGTTCATTAGATTCAGTCGATTCAGATTCCTGTTTTTATGTTCCTTATATTCGTAATGAAAAGCACAGTGTTCACCTTAGGTGAAAGACTTATTTAATTCCTCGAACTACGGGACTAAATCAGTTACTTTCTCCCCTGGATAACAATGTACTATTTCATGCATATTCCCTATTATGACTCAATAATCAATTTGAAAACTGCACAAAACTATTATTAATTATGTAATAACTATTACATACTTACATACACTGTAGAGCTAACTTTCATCAATGAATAAAGTCGCAGCACACGAATGCACAGTGCGGATCGAATCCCCCTGAAACGAGAGAAAATGTTAGTAAATTATTTGTGTGTAGGTACGTAAATTGTATTTTTCCTTGTATTGGAGCAAAAACTGAACTGAACATCAGTTCTAAGCATGAAGGTATAGATAAATATGGAGTCCAGACTTGGAACAACTGTTTGAGTCAAATACCTACGCAACTCTATCTCACTCTATGGTGGCCGACTTCTCTTTCTTGTGTGGACTTAGTGTGGAAATCTCTTTTATGAAATCTCCTTATAACCTCTTAAAAAGACTCACCAAACTAACAGAATCTGAAGTAAAACAATTTTAGATAATGTGTCTACAAATAAATAGTTGAACTACGATTACTGATATAAAAAATCCTAAAATTGTAGATCACGGATGCTTATTGTGATTCGCATACAACGTGAATTTTAATCCCATTTCCTTGGGATTTGGTAATGTGGCAACATTGGCCGCCATATGTCGAGTTGTCAGTAAAAATTTTCCAACATGGCGCTTGTTTACATTACGGTTCACAGCTTCGTTTAAAATATTTGTCTGTAATTGAAGGTATAATCAAAGAAATGGTGCACAGTTGTGAAGAGCATGGTTGCGGTAATACGTGGTGTCCAGGAGGTGATATACAATTTCACGTGAAAGTGTTTAATCGTGATTTCTGACATTGAGTCATTTTAAACATATTTCTTTGTATTTTCTATGAATTACTTCACATAACGCCAATCCAATGTGTTCAACGTACCAATAAATGAGTATACTGATAACTATGTAAATATCAAATAGGTTTTCATCGATTTTCATTGACTTAGTGCAATTTTATCTTTTTGTTTACATCGGAAGTAATTTTGAAGTAGTGTGACCATATTGAGGATATATCTGGGACTTTCTCCGGGATCTTTAATAAATGTGAACATGTTTCTTAGTAATTAAATCATACACATACTCATACGGGGAACGAATGTCTGTTATTAGATATTTTATAATTAATTATTTAGAGCATAAAATAATATGCCAACAATGTTTTTTTTTATTTTTTAAAAATAGTACTCAGAGGAAACTGTAGTCACCCATTGCATCATTGAAAATGAAATTTTATGAAAGTGCATTTTCAACTACCTAACAGGAACCTCCTTATACATTATTATGTTTTTAGCAATATAGTAGTTGAAATATTATGGCAAAAAGTAATGTTCTATATAATTTTCAGATATCAAGTGACACATGAGGAGTCTATAGTGAAAATAGCTGATCTGGCAAAACCAAGTGCTAGTTTTGGCAGTTAGAGTAAATGACATCGAAAATTAATAAATATTGTATCATTTGTATCACAACATTTTACTCCTCTGTTACAAGAAATTAACAATCCGATCATGAACTCAATTTATTACAATGAATTGCATGAAACGATACTGCTTAAAAAATAGCAAATACTATTTTTAACAAGCATAAACGTGCTTACTTATCAGTCATACAGAAAATATACACAGTGATTAATGTGGGTGGAGACAGAAACTACACATAGCAATGATCGTTAGTCATGTATAAAAGAATAGTTAATAAATGATTTTAATTTGGAAAGTGTTTTTATTTAATTTTTGAGGTTTTTATATAATTACTAGCACTTCGCCCGCGACTTCGTTGGAGCGGGTTAACTAAGTACTCCATGAACTTCATCTCCTATATATCCGTTTTAATAATAAAATAACCATTCAAACTTTTATACTGTAACAAACGGCTTGTTTTATGCGTAATTTATACGCATAGCTACATATTGTCCACTCAACGGAAAGCAACTACCTACTTAGAAGTGCTGTCCTGAGAAAAAAGAATAACGGTCACCCTACTTAGAAAGAGAGGGTTTGACCACATTGAGCGAGATAGCGATACTTCATTTCTGCTTCAAGTAGGTATTCGAAGTGTGGACTCCATATTTATCTATACCTTCATGGTTCTAAGTGATGTTTTGCATGAGCCATGTTTTTGATTGATAACTAATTTTTTTTTTTTTTTTAGGGATGGGAAATCATCCAATGACTCCTCCCGCTCTGGGTGTAGCGGGAGGGAAAAGGCTGTGAGTATAATGTCGAAAAAATCCACTTGACGTCGCTGATATAAATCGTAATGTCATAAAAATAAAGTAAAAATCAATTTTGCAGGTGGCCTCAATGGTTCCACCACCGGGCCCCTGCTTTCTGTATCAGGCCCTTTACCCACACGCGTAACGTCAGCTTCGACAGATAGTCGTCGAAGCTTTTGGCCATCAAACCATTGGCCATAACCACAATCAGCACAATGACTGCCGAGTCCACATTCCACATGTAAACAACCTCGTGTGCTAAGTCGAGATACTTAATGTGTTTCTCTTTCTAAGCTTTCACGAGATTTTCGTCATGTGGGATGGTTCGATTATCATTGTGCGGTGTGCGGTCTATCACCATTATGTCAGACTTATTGGCAACAATAGTCCTGTCAGTGATGATAGACCGATCCCAGTATAACGTGACATGGTCATTTTCGAGAACTGGGTCGGGCACGTACTTGTAATACGTACCTCAGAATCCACAAGTTTATATTTCAAAACAAGTTGCTGATGGATAATCATGGCTACTTGCTTATGCCTGTGCAAGTACTCGCCGTTAGCGTCTCTGTCTGTGCAATTATGGACGAAGTTATCTTGACGAACAACTACCGGATGCATATTATGTCTGATGGACTCACCCGGACGGTGGCATGCCCGACACACGTCAACCGCCCGTCCTTCATAATATGCATCCGGTAGTTGTTCGTCAAGATCACTTCGTCCATAATTGCACAGACAAAACCTTCGGTTTCCCGGAAGAGATCACCGAAACGCAGCCAGGCCACGGACGCAGAGAAATCCACATAGGACCCATGAAGAGCCCGATAGAAGCTATATTATTTATCTATTCTATGTACATACTAGATAACCCGCGCAACTTCGTGTGCGTCACATTTTCCGCTCCTAAATAATATTGCACCAAAAATTTAGATGTAAGCTACCCTATCTTTCAAGTTGGATCAAACTGCACACGGTGTGCAAATTTGATTAAAATCGGTTTAGTAGTTTAGGAGTCCATCGCGGACAAACAACGTGACACGTGATTTATAAATATTAAGATATTTTATATTTTAAAATGTTTCTATAAAATAATAAAAAAACATTGAAAAATATAAAAAATAGTAGCCCACCGGTATCGGGAACAAGGTCTATGCTACCGGTGGTTAGGGCTCCCGAGAGAGGAACCTCCTAAAAATACGGGCGTACTGCTTTCTGAATAAAGCCTTTGATCCAGCTGCCCAACGAGAGCCTCTTCAGTCGTTGATCAAGGCTCTTGGCAATTATGCCATTAGCCATGACGACTATCGGCACAATGACTGCTGTGTTCACATCCCACATGTCGACAACCTCGAGAGCCAAGTCAAGATAATTACTTTGTTTAACTTTCTCAGACTTCACGAGGTTCTCGTCATGAGGGACTGCTATATCAACAATCACTGCGCGACGCTCTAGTCAGTCTATCACCACTATGTCAGACTTTTTGGCAACAATAGTCCTGTCAGTGATGATAGACCGATCCCAGTACAATGTGCAATTGCCATTTTAGAGAACTGGGTCGGGCACATACCTACCTATAGTACGATACTTCCGATTCCACAAGATTGTACTTCAAAGCAAGTTGCTGGTGGATGATCCTGGCTACAAGGTTGTGCCGGTACAAATAGTCTCCGTTAGCCAGACTAGAACAACCGGAAATAGTGTGGCGGATGAATTCCCCGGGTCGGTGACATGCTCCACATACATATATGTCAACCGTACCGTCCTTCACAATGTATTTCCGGTAGTTGTTAGTCATCATAACTTCGTCCATGATCGCACCGACAAAACCATCGGTTTACCCAAAGAGTTCAACAAAACGCAGCCAGGCTACGGACGCCAAAAAGACTACATCGGGCCCATGTAGGACCCGATAAAAACGTCCGCGTCCAGGAAGCTCCTTGCTCTGCCATACCTCCCCACGGTCGATAGTATCTAATACCACAGGTTTGCGCCTGTTCTCGTTAGCCAAGGAGAGCGCGGTAAGGCCTTTGGCCACCGCTACCACATCTCGATGCAAACCCACGTTGGCCTCAAGGAAGTATTCCCTAAGGCTCATGCATACCTCGCGGTTGTACCCTGCACAACCGCTTAGCATTTAAGAAGCCACGACCCTCGCACTTCCGCAGGATATAAAGCCTCATCACCGATGACCGTGGGTGATGGATCCGATTTGCGGTAAGCAGTGAGATATTTTTGTAGCAACCACGGGTTTTCTTTCATTTTAAGTAGTAACATCGGCCACCAAGCGTTATCAAAAGCGCCAGAAATGTCGAGAAAGATTCCAACCACGTATTTATGTTGAGATAAGTTGACGATTTTACGGACGGAGATAGCCGCGTCGGTGGTAGACTTTCCAATAGTAAACCCGAATTGATAATTGCGAAATTTAGGTCCGTTCGGTAGCAAGCGCGGAACGATCAGTCGCTCCAAAAGTTTCCCCAGGGATGGGAGTAGTGTTATTGGCCGGTAAGACTTAGGGTCGTCCGGGGGCTTGTCGCCACTCTTCGGAATAATGCGTATAAAGCCTTGTCGCCATATTCGAGGAAAAATACCTTCCGCAATGCATCGGTTATATACTGATAAAATCACATCGCTCGACGTTTTACACGCTTCTATAATCATTCTATTAGATATTTTATCTTCACCGGATGATTTGTTGGGAGGTAGTCTCTTGACAACGTTTATGAATTCGTCAGTGGACGGAAGGTCTGACTCTGGTGATTCAGGTGGTACCGCGGCCCACGCCCGGATCTGCTGATGGTATTCATTATCATTTACTGATGAATCGTCTGGTATAAGAGAATCAAGCAGAACATCAGTTGTTTCTTCAATGCTGGTGGTATGTGTATTATTTACTTTTATGTTCTGAACGTATAAAAGGTCGATCGATCTATTAGCCTTAAACTCGTGATACAAAGGAGACCACGGACCCTCCTTATCAAGTTTATCAACAATTTTCCGGAGTAAATTACCCTTAGGTTTCGCCGATAGTTTATCACCGATGGTTACGGTGTTAAACCTTTTAAGTGCACCGCATTTAACTCACCCAGGCTAGGCTTTGTCGTTCCCACCTTTCCTGGAAGGCCTTTATACCCCAATGAAATAAGGTCATGCACAGAATCTTTTTCTGGCGTAGAAACATTACTTATCTCATACTAGACGTAAATACGTACCTACCTACGTTAGAAATTCTGGAAGCAAAAAATAAGATATTCGTAAGATCCCTGCTTGTAATAAATACACACTGAATTCTAGATGAACGAAAACTAAAAAAAAGTAGGTACAAAAAGACCATAAGTGCAGAATTGGTACATACCGCATCTTAATCCCCGTCTTATTCTCGTACCAATTTCACGGTCATCCCTCATGTGGACTGGTAGAGTTGACTGTAAAATGACATAATGCGTTAGTTTTTTACCGCTGCTTATTTAATATCTTTTAAAACGACGAAGTTTGGTAAATAAAATGCAATTGGCTTATTCTTGGGTGGCAACTGTCGATTCTATGTGTTATTAACACTGTGGTTCCTTTATTCAGTGGGCTGAGCATACACACTTATGTCGATACGAAATGCGATCGATAGTGATGTCTATAATATGTCACCGGAAAATGGCAACACCGTAATATTGTAAAATATAACGTGAAACTATTTTCATAAATAAGACATACCTCCGGGTATTGGAAACTATTTGACTTGAATTTGGATGGGATATAAATATTATGTACAAAACGATTATTCATAATATCTCGAGAAATCATAGTCTTATCAAGACTTATTATATTCTTACGGAGTCTGCCATTTTCCGGTGACATTTACACAGCATTATAATATCGATAGACAGGGTGGCCTATCTATCGATATTATAATTACTTTAGTTTTAGTACAGACCGTGACCCCGCCCTCTCTTCAGACGGTCTTTTCTTTCAACATCTCACCATGTGAGCTAAGGTACAGTGAGTATGAAGTGAGCTCTGATTCTACCTTGTTTGGGTTGATTTACAGCCGTCGATTCTGTGATTCTGTGTCAAAGTGAAGGCTTGGGTGAAGTGATCAGCTCACTTCACCTAAGTTTCCGCGGGTAGTTGTTTACCGAATCGCACTGCAGGAAGGCTAAAAGGCACTTTAGGAGAATCATAATATTAACCTCCCAACAATCTGTCAAATTTCTATCGGTAACGCAGTGACGTATAGCGTGATTTGCTTTCTGATTCTGCTAAATTGTCGTTTTTAGACCTGCAGTACTCCGTAATGAAATGAAACGTGCCAGATTAATAACAGGTAGGTACCTACTGGTAGTAACGGCAAGAGTGATGTTTCGAACCACGGTTCTTTACCACTCGGAAGTAAGGTTTTATTGACGAACGCGCAGGCATAGTCACGTAAACAACTTGTTACATTCGTAAAATATTTTTCTGATTTATGTGTATTCTATTATAAACTAGTAATAAACACAACCAGTAACAATAACAAGATCAAAAAGTAACACAACAAACATATACACCACAAGAACACACAAAACACAAATAACTAATTAAACTTTGACATTAATTAGGTATATATACATATATTGACATTAATTATTGCATTTTATTAGTTTATTTTTTATTTTTTTATTTTATTTAAATTGACATTGGTAACAGAATTGTGATGACTTAATTTACAGGTACATAATTGGCCTCTCATAATAATGTATACGTATTTGTACGCCAAATGGCCAAACATAGAGAAACTATATTACTACTGTAACATCTTGCACACTATTGTAACCTATGTTTACAAATAAAGACTATTGATTGATTGATTGATTGAAAAACACTATCAACTTGAAACAATTTTCGCATGATCAGTCGTTTTGCATTGAGCAAGCGGGACACAAATAAGCATCGAACATACTATGCGAGCGACTGAGACGCTATTAATCGGCGCCATCTTGCGTGCCACGCATGCGCTGTCTTAATATGTTTTTTGGCAAATTGATATCCCGCGCAATCAATTGCGATGTACCTACTTCAAATAGGTAACCTTGCGTGGTTCGAACTGTAGGTATATTAGGCAAACACGCACGGTATTTTTTGTCTCGCGCACAACCTTAAGTGGTTCGAACTGTAGGTATATTAGGCAAACACGCACGGTATTTTTTGTCTCGCGCACACGATCGCTGCTTATTTCTATGAGTACTCCCGAAAATTTATTATCACGTGGTGACATTCCTTCTGTCTAAGGCTACGTTTCCACCAGAGATGTGCGATGGAAATGTGTCGTGCGAGGATGTCTAGCTGTGCTGTGAAAATGTGAGGTTGTTTCCACCAAAGCTGTGCGATGAAAATGTGCCTACGAGGATGTGTAGCGGAGCTGTGAAAATGCGCATTAATATGTGGTGCGAGGATGCGTTACGAAGCTGTGAAATGTGTCGACGGGGGTGCGGTGTAGTGGAAGCGGAGTAACGCGAACGCCTGCCTGCCGCTCACGTCTCACTTTGCTGTCGTTAGCGCTCGTTGTCGTATGCATGTCGTACGGTTGCGTGGCATAATGGAAGAAAAATTAACGGGCTGGTACAGTATGCTGAAACTTCGCAACACATCCCTCTCAACACACATTCCTCGCAACACATCCCTCGCACACATCGCTCGCTTATGTGTTATATGCGCAAAAATTTAGCTCCGCTGAGCCGTTTCCACCAGAGCTGTGCTGACCGAGGCGAGGTAAATGAAGCGATTCTATTGGTTCTTTACAAACACATTCCTCGCTACACATCCTCGCACATCTCTGGTGGAAACGCAGCCTAAGGCTGACTGTCCAGATTGTCGGAGAAACATATAATTATATAAATATCAACCCATCGAATTGCATAAAACCTCCGCTCCGCGTTAGTCACTGAGATTTTATACAATTCCATTGGTTAGATTAATCCGTTGCTCCATTCCGCTACTGGACATTTGGGCCAAAAACCACTCTGTCCTCACTGTTAATAGGCTAGATTCCATCATCCACAAATTGCAAATCTATTTAGTCCGTCAGTACTGAAAAATAATGGACACGTATTTTTTGTTTTTGTAAATCAATTAATATTGAAAAAGATAAAACGCATCAAAACTCGGGATTGGGGGCTCGTGACGTCACGACTCACTAAAAATTATGCGAAGTTGTGACGTATTGAGAATTTTAAAAGCGTCGTTACTTCGTCAATTTTAGTTCCCGTAACAAAAGAAAAAACATGGGTCAAATATTTTTTGATAATCTAACTGACGGAATAATTAGATTTTTTCAGGACACAAGCCTATTGTATATTTTACTTCCGACCCATTTTCTCAAGCTTATCCGCGCCACTAAGCCTGCAGGTATTAAATGCCAAGTTCTATCCAAACCGTACCTAGCTGTCCTCCCCCTCCTCTCAAGTTAGGTTAGGCAGACGACAACTTCATAGATTGGTGACGTTGGAGCGGCAGCAACTATCGATTCTGTTTTAGTAACTCCGTGGTCTCTTTGTTCGCTACACAGATGTACCACTGAGGGCACGTACAACGCGAACGTCCAGACGAAATACGATCGATACCGATGTCTATACATAGTAGCATTTCTATAGGCCTGCTCAGCACCTGTCTGGACCGGACGCCGCCCCTTGTGTAGTCCGTGGCTCTAACATAGATATACATTACATAATATAGGGCCCTACTCTTCAGTATTCCACAGTGGAAGAATAAACGCGTCTGCTTTAATGAATAAGTACCTACTTTTTATTGTTCGCATTTCGTTCATCCTCTCATTCAAAACATTTATTCTACTTTCATTATTATTAGGTACCCTTCCATACATAAGTGTAGGCACTAGAGCATGATTCGAATGCGTCGAGCACTTTCGTTTTTTTTTTTCTTAAAACAATGCTCCACACTTGGAATTCGTCTTGTATCGTGGGTGCGTAACAAACATACAAATTCGTTGCACTCTTCTTTAAATAATTCCACTAATTCCACCTGGCAAAATGTATCTACTAGCAAAAACGTTACTTGATTAAAGTTGTACTTACAACTCCAAGAGATGTCACCCAGTCCTGCCCTCTCTCCGAGTCTGGAGATGATATTTGCATACCTGAAAACCACCACAACACTTAGTACCTCAACTTAACTAACACGAGATCCAGATCCGAAACGTAATGCCCGCCCCCCCCCCCCGCCCCTAATCCGCTCCTCTCCGTAATACAAGACCCATGTAAGCTCATCATCGAAGGCACTGAGTAAGTTAATTGTAGCGAAAACTGACGCGCTATTCCCCTTTTTTTTACCCAAGAAAAAGCTGCCAAGTATGGACAGGGATACATCCAATAATTATCACTTACTTGAATCCAAAAGCGCCAACACAGAGAATTGCTCCTCACCGATGGCACACATGACGTCGCGATTGTTCGGGTGCTGAGTGAACACTAACGTAGCCGTAACGAAGCCGTCAGCGAGACAGACGCCCCTTTGGAATATCAATACAAAGGCGCATGCGCTTTCTTAACAAGAAAGGGTGACGGCCTCAACAGTCACCCCTTGTGAAAGCGCATTTTTTTTTTTGAGACAGAAAAAAACTCAAAAACACACGCATGAAGGATTGTAGTAGTAAGTTTAGAATGTGAACGATTTCGAATAATTAAGGAAGACACGTTGGAAAGGGATAAAAATATGATCTCAGAAAACTACAAAGGTATAGTAAAGATTTGGTAGGGCAGACGGTAGTCCTGCTGGAGTCCTGCGGGACTATTCGAAAGAGATACCGTGGCTCCGGAACACAAAGGGCACTGAAGGAACATGGATGGGTTTTAGTCAGTAAGAGTCTGACACTCCCTCCCGCTCCGCCCAGAGCGGGGGAAGTCATTGGATGACTTCACTTGGCAAAAACAAAAAAAAAAGGGAGACGGTAGAACATCGACCTTCACCCACGAGGTGATAACCTGCCGGTCGATTCTGTAAACATGTCGAAGTGAAGGCGTGGGTTAAGTGATCACGAAAAGAGCTGTCAAACCATACAAATAAGATGGAATGACAGCTCACTTGTCGTTCACTTCACCTAAGTGAACACAGTGAGATGTCAACAGAATCGACCGACAGATGAGACATATTTTTTATAAAATTTTGTTGTTTTATAAACACACCTATGATAGCTTGCCTATCGAAAATTGTTCATGGATATGTTTGATTAATTTTAATAAATAAAATTTCATAACCTTACCTTGGTATAGGCTTGCCTAGCTTTATACTTTTTTCTGTTCATGGTATGAACAGGTAAGTTAATATAGGCAGTGGCCAATAGGGCGATTTGATAAATTAGTTATAGTAGGGGAGACCGGGTACAAAAGTAACGGCGGGTCGAAAGTAACAAGTGTTCTCTAGGTGTACCCAATCATCAAAACACCACTTCATTGCCATCAGGCGATTGCTGGGGTCGCCCCTCTCCCTTGAATTCAGTCGCCGTGCGCGCCACGCGCTGCTTGAATGTGTGACAGGTCACTACGTGATTTTACTAATCAAAAGTAAGTTTTTTGATGTTTTCTTATTTACTGTTTATGTTCGAACTGCTCGTAGGGGATGAAATAAAAGTGGACTGTAAGTACTAAATAGGCTTGGTATATTGCCGTTCTATTTTACAAACAATGTAATTGTCCCGGACAAACATGGAAATAATTAATGTAGCGTTTAAGAGTGTCGTCCGTCGCGGTGGTCGTCGTGGAAGCGAATGCGCGCCGGCCAGCCGGTTCGCTGCTCGCCGATCGCGATGATGACGCGTAGGTTGCTCACGTCGCCTGCGCGAGCCGCCTGCGTGTGTTTTGGGTGCGATTCCCAACATGCTGCCCGGGTTGAAGTGATGACTTCAAAAATCTGGAAGGGGGCAAATGTTATTGAAAGCCCTCCTTATGGTGCCCCTCCTTGTTTTTACCTCTGCAACTCTTGCTATGTCATCGCTGCCTGGGTAAACCTTTGTTACCCTTCCTAAAGACCAAAGTAGAGGAGGAAGAGCTCTGTCTTTTATGAGGACAAGAGAGCCTAGCTTCAGCTCTGTCTTCGAAGATCGCCACTTCACCTTCTGCTGCAGGAGAGCTACGTATTCAAGTGAGAAACGCTGCCAGAAGTACTGTTTGATGTGCTCTATTCTCTTGAAGCGCTCCAGACGATTAATGTTGCAATCAGAGACCTGTGGATGAGGTATAGCATTAAGTGGCCGTCCAATTAGAAAATGAGAAGGAGTTAGAGCGAAAAAGTCAAGAGGTTCTGAGGACAGAGGAGTAAGAGGACGGGAATTCAGAACAGCTTCTATTTGAGTGAGGCACGTAGCCATTTCCTCGTAGGTGAGGTGAGTTGATTGCAACAACCTTTTAAGATGGTGTTTTGTGGAACGAACAGCTGCTTCGGCTAAGCCATTGAAGTGGGGACTGTATGCTGGTACGAATTTAAAATCTATACCATCTTGAGATATTTGACCCTCAAGGTCTGATTGTACTAGAAATTTTGAAAGCTCGTTGTAAGTTCCGACAAAGTTGGTGCCGTTATCGGACGTAATACTTTGCGGTTTCCCCCGACGTGACACAAAACGATTAAGAGCGGCTAAATAGGCTTCACTAGACAGTGCAGTAACGAGTTCGATATGACAGGCTTTTGTCGCGTTACAGATGAAGATTGCCAGAAACGATTTAATAAGTCTGCAATCTCTGCCTTTCCTGTCCGCTATCATCACTGGCCCTGCGTAATCAACACTACAATGTAGGAAAGGGTACTCTAACTCAGTTCGAGCTGTCGGTAACTGTCCCATAATGGGTTGTGCCGATTCAGCTTTGTACCGACAACATCGGACACACTGCTTAACAATGGCTTTGGCTAGGCTTCTGCCACCCAAGGGCCAGTAAGTCTGCCTAGCGTTTGCTAATAAGAGCTGGGGACCTAGTGGACTGGGGACTAAGTGTAGATGCTCAAAGAGTATCTTAGTGAAATGATGCTTGCTACACAACAAAATGGGATGCTTTGTGTCGTACATGTATGGGGAATTGTCTAATCTACCACCGACACGTAATAAGTTATTGGGGTCTAGGAATGGGGACAAGGAACTAAGTCTATTCTTTTTAGGCAGTGCTTTCGCCGTTTTAAGAATAGCATATTCGTCAGGAAACATTTCCAACTGAACTTTGTGCAATATTAAATTTAAAGAACTTTTAAGTTCGGCAACTGACAATGAACCAGTACGTTTGTTGGTTTGGTTTCGACAATTGTGTACAAACCTTTGTAAATATGCTATTGACCTTTGTAAATAACATAAACTAGATCTATTGTTAATCAAGCTACAAATAGAATCTACATTAGGAGTACTGTTAGTTACTACGACAGAACAAGTAACCAATTCTGGTAGATCGTGTTTCTCGCTGTGGTTGGGTATTCTTGGCCATTCACGTTCATCTTTCTCTAAGAAAGTGGTACCAGACCACCACAAGGATGAACCACTGATGGAATCAGCCTTCAGCCCGCGGGAAACAAGATCCGCCGGATTGTCTTTCGACGGTACGTAGCCCCACACGTGACCCTCTGTGCTCTCTTGAATTTCGTGGATTCTGTTTCGAACGAAATTTTTTAGTTGCAGTGGGGGTGTAGATAACCGGCCAAGAACTATAGTTGAGTCGCACCAAAATCTACATTTGCTTACCTTTAGAGTAAGAGAGGTTAATACCTTTGTACACAACCTTGCAGCTAACAAGGCTCCGCAAAGCTCTAGACGAGGTATCGTCGTTGGCTTTATCGGCGCCACCCTACTTTTAGAGGTTAGGAGGTGTACCTTTACTAAACCTGATTGATCCACAGAACGAATGTACAGACAAGTGCCATACGCGCGCTCTGAAGCGTCTGAAAAAGCATGAATTTCATGAATTTCTGACTTATCACCAAGAACCCATCGAGGAATTCTTAAGTGATTCAGAAGAGGTAACGTGTCAGCAAATGCAAACCATAGATGTTTAATGTCTTGTGAGACTTCATCATCCCATGAATATTGATCGATCCAGAGTCTTTGCATGATGCATTTGGCTTCGACAATACACGGGCCGACGAGTCCCAATGGGTCAAAGATCTGACTTATAACAGATAGTATGTGTCGTTTTGTAACCTTTTTGTCTAACTTTATATTAATTGAAAACGACAAAGTGTCCGTATCACAAATCCAGTTAAGACCAAGAGTTTTAGATGAAGCATCCATGTTAGTTTGTGAAAAGTCTAAAATATTGTCATGTGTTTTATAAGTAGGCGAGATTTGATTTAAAACGAATGCATTGTTGGACTTAAATTTTCTTAATTTGAATTGGGCTGTTTTTAAAATAGATATTACTCCCTGAGCAATATCGACTGTTTTATTTATAGAATCAGCGCCACCCAGATAATCGTCAACATAAAAGTCTCTTTGAATTGATTGTTTGACGTCATCATCAGGGGCGCAGGGAGCTAAACTCACCAAACATTTGGTGGCTAAGTAAGGCGCACTTGCTGTGCCATAAGTCACTGTGTTGAGTGTGTATGTTTTTAAAGGCTCTTTAGATTCAGAGCGGAAGATAATTTTTTGTAGAGAGCGTTGAGAAGGATGAAGTTCAATCGCTCTGTACATTTTTTCTACGTCACCAGTTACAACATATTTATGCTGGCGAAAGCGTAGCAGTATTGAAATGATATCTTCTTGTACAGTCGGACCAACCATTTGGATGTCATTTAGCGACACACCGGTACTCGTGGTGGCCGATGCATCGAATACTGTACGAAGCTTGGTAGTTGTGCTTGACTCACGGACGACGCCGTGGTGGGGTAAAAAATAGTTATTTGCCTGAAGACAGCCTGGCGAAGACTCCTTATCTTCAGTCATGTGACCAAGGCGTTCATACTCTTGCATGAACTCCACGTACCTGCTTTTGAAGTCAGGGTCTCTATGAAACTTACGCTCTAGTGACATGAACCGACATTTAGCCTTTGAATAGGAATCGCCTAAGACTGAAGGGTCTTTCTTCAGTGGCATGGTTAGGACAAAACGTCCGTCGTCTTTACGAGTAGTATGTTTCTTAAAGCTCTGCTCACAGGCACGCTCCTCAGGAGATAAAGAGTGCTTGGCTGCAATGGTATCTAATTCCCAAAAACGAGATAAGTCTGGGTCGGCGTTCTCGTTTAAAAAATGACAAACGGGAGAAGAAGAGTGTGACTTATGACGGGCAACGTACCCTGACACTAACCAACCGAATCTTGTTTCATATAACTTAGGCATATGTTTACCTAAGTCAATGGAATTATTACATAAGACGGACCAAAATACTTCGGCCCCAACGAGGATGTCTATAGCTGCCGGTATATTAAATGTCGGGTCAGCCAGACTTATTCCCATTGGAAGAGGAATATCATCGATGTTTATGAATGAAGACGGTAAAGCTCTAGTGATCTGAGGTAAAATATGACAGTCTACAGTCAATTTCCAGTCGTCATCATAGTGAGACATAATAGTAAGGCTGCAAGACTGTGCACAATAAGAAGTATTATTATTTATACCTGTCACGGTGGCGCTCGCACTACGTCGCGACAAACCCAGCTTACCGCACAGTGACTCAGCTACGAAGTTGCCCGTACTACCGTTGTCGAGGAGTACTCGGGCAGTGTGCACGTCACCCTTGCTGTCAACCACTCTCACGATCGCTGTGGAAAGCAAAACATTCGGAGGAGTAGTAAACTGCTGAACATTAGTTGAACCGGCAAAATTATTGACGGAGATAACTGGCTCGGGAGTAGGAGTTGTTTCTGCCTCATGAAGATGAAGCAGAGTACTGTGCTTTTTCTTGCAATATTTGCAAGGTACCAGATTGCACCTTGATTCTACGTGCCCTGTTCGCAGACAATTAAGGCAGACCTTAGTTTCTTTGGCCTTTTGAATACGAGCTTCAACAGACAGGGCTCTGAAGGCATCACAGTTGAATAAATAATGTGTCTGATTGCACATTGGACATGTAAAATTTTTCTTATTATTATTATTGAATTTTTTATTTTTATTGTTGCTCTCATTTGTTTTTTGATCAGATTTCGTAGCTGTAAGTAAATTAGAATTATGTTTGCAAGTGTCTGCCTGTTGGACTTTATTGATGATCTTTTTATGTTCCTGCAAAGTTTCTAACAAGTCGGCTCTGTTGCTAAGAAACTTTAAAAAAAAATCCAACGATGGTGGATTATCTACTGTGTTCCAATGTTCTCCCCATTCCCTACGTGTAACTTGGTCAAGCTTTTCGGACATAATATGAATTATAAGGGTATCCCGTAAGTTGAATTCAGTGTCCTGACCTAACGTTATTAGTGCACGAAGATTTTTGTTTGTGACATCAATAAGGTTACGAATTGAGGTGCATGATTCACTCTGCATATGTTCAACATTAAAAAATGCACGAACATGATTATTAACGAGCAATCTTTTGTTGTCGTATCTTTCGCACAGTAAATTCCAAGCGGACTCATAATTCTGCGCTCTAAATTCCAAATTGTCTATAACTAGTAACGCACTACCTGTAAGAGAAGCACGCAAGTAATGCAACTTATTAATAACGTTGTCCATGTCCTTTCGTGAATGAATCAGTGAAATGTAAGTGTCTCTAAACTCAAGCCAGTGTTGATAGTGACCCTGAAAAACTGGTAAATTGATTTTTAGCAACCTAACAAAATTGGATTTAAAGCCACCTGCCTGTACATCCTCGTCACCCGTTACGTCACCATCTTGTTGACTGCCCGACTGGGGAGGACGAGCACCGAGTAGACTCCGCGCCGTCGCCACCAGTTTATAATACTGGTTCTCAAACTGCTCACGCTCCTTGTTCTCGTCGTCGGGGTTCTCCACCAACATTTCGATGTCACACTGTAATTTGTCGAAATCCACGTATAAGCTATCAAATTTATTAAATCTAATTTCTAAATCTAAAAGTTGTAAGCTGCTAAGTTCGTCGCAACTTTTAAGCATTTGAAGGTAGTTGCTAAAAATAGTGAGCTTAGATTTCATACAGCTGCGTTTTTTAACGAGTTTTTCAACTTTTTCGTCAGCCATAGCGGTAGAAACACAAGCAGTAACTCACAAATGACTTATTGAAACGAATGATAAGAAACTAGTTTATAAAATGCGAAGAAAAAAAAACCGTTGCTTGCTAATGACTCGATTGAGGTATGACTCAACAGTGCGAAGTTGCGAACAAAAGAACACCTGACGCGCAGGTGTGTCGCCGAGTGATCAGCTGTTATAGATAAGAAGCGAATGTAATGTATACAGATTAGTTATTATAAAGGTTATTTAGTAGCTTGGTAAGCAGAATGATTGAGTTTTAAGCAATGGAAAGCTATGAATAATAATGATTTATCACTAAATGACTTGAATTGGAAATATTGAATGCACTCACTTTAATATTGCTATTTAAACGTGAAATATAAGATTGGGAAAGATAAAGGGAGTAATTGGAACGAACTCACAGAATGTCTAAACCATCCATAGGATAACCGATGACGCTGCAAGTTCTCCTTTGTTCTTGACGTTGACTCGAACTTTCGACGGGACGGGTCCAAAGTCCGCTGCACGGCCGACCTCTCGATGACTTCTTCTCTGGGCGTGTGCGGGTGCTATGCGTAGTTTCTTCGACAGGAAATTGACGACTCCTGCTGGAAGTGCCGCTGCTGAAGACCGCAAATGAAGACCCTCGGGTTTGAAGTTTTTTCTTTTCCAGACCGTTACTTTTTGAAAATAAACCGGCGAGATCCTTGAAGGACCAATGTTCGAACTGCTCGTAGGGGATGAAATAAAAGTGGACTGTAAGTACTAAATAGGCTTGGTATATTGCCGTTCTATTTTACAAACAATGTAATTGTCCCGGACAAACATGGAAATAATTAATGTAGCGTTTAAGAGTGTCGTCCGTCGCGGTGGTCGTCGTGGAAGCGAATGCGCGCCGGCCAGCCGGTTCGCTGCTCGCCGATCGCGATGATGACGCGTAGGTTGCTCACGTCGCCTGCGCGAGCCGCCTGCGTGTGTGTTGGGTGCGATTCCCAACAGTTTACATAGTATTAAAAGAAAGATATTAATCTGAATATTTGCATATTGATTCTTGATTAAATTGATTATACAGTATTTTAATCCGTTTTTGTCTAGCACATTCCGTTTCAAGGTTATGTTTCATGTTTTAACGAAAATGTAGTTGGGTACAAAAGTAACAAAGCCCTACACAACTTACATGTTACTTTTGTCTCCGTATTGATTTATGAATGTATTTTTCTATGTGTGTAGGTATTTATTTCAACAGAATGCAGCGTCAACTCATAAGAACCACCGCACGAGGGGCGACTAACATGGAAGTGTACCGAAGAGCTGCTGAAGAGCATTTAAAATGGAAATTTTAACTAGTGTTATTAATACATAGTTTCTAATAATTAATTTGTGATTTAATATGTCTACAATCATATTCATTTCAAACCCCTTTTTCCTGCTCCTTTCAACCCACAACGTGTTACTTTCGACCTGCTAAAGTGGTCGAAAGTATCAACTGACTAATATTTTTAAAGTCTCTGAAATTCATAAATAATATACAATAATACAATAAATTAAGATAGTAATGTAAAGAACATTAACCAAATTTATAACCACATAAAATTCATCAAAAAAATAACACATAACCAGAAACAAATGTAAAAGTACAAAATGTTACGTTTGTACCCGGTCTCCCCTACTTTTTGTCGGCAAAAAATAACGTTTTATTCCTCATCATTAACTTTTAAAATTCGATTTACATTTACTTCAGCGTTTTTCAAATTTTTATAATACTTTCAAAAGATAGGTACTTACGACTTACGTATTTTTCGAGGCTCTCAAAATAGGTGTTTGATTCGGTGATGACCACATCTTCGTTCGACCCAAAGGCCAAATCTCTTACCAACTAGCCACTTCATCGGGTTTGGAAAGAGGAAATAGTAGCTGGGGGCTTAATCGGCCGGTCGATTCTGCTGACACCGTGATCACGTAGGTGGAGTGAATGACAAGTGTTCACTTCGACATGTTTACAGAATCGCACTCATCATCTGCCTAGCCCTTTCCCAACAATATTGGGATGGGCTTCCAGTCAAACCGGATTCAGCTGAATACAAGTATTTTACAGACCTCCTCAACCCATTAACTTGGTAACACGGTAGGTACTCCTTAGCAAGACTGGTGTCAGATATTCTAGCTTCTGACTATCCGTAACGACTGCCCGAGATCTTCAAATGACAGCCAGGAGCAACAGCTTAACGTGTTTTTCGAGGAACAGAGGAAACGCGGTAAGTTAAGATGGCCACCCATCCACAGACAACCTCGGCAAGCGTTGCTTAACCTTGAAGATCGACCTGTATGGCTGTTGTTATTTAACCACGATCTCCTCGACTGATAACAGAATGGTTTACAGAATCGTACTGCGGTAGAATCTGTTAGATGGGGTAGCAGTTCGTAACCCAATTTATTTTGGTTTTTTGTTTGCCATGGTGACCAAACACGTGTGCACCCGTGCATTTTTGTGATCAAACAACACTTTCTACTTCGACAAATGCTTCAAATCAATATCAAATCTGTCCAAAAGCTCTAAATAATATTTCCCAGTGATCGTTTTACCCTTTTCAAGGTAGATAACTGATATGAATGACACCGTGTGCGGGATGCACACGGTGTCATTCACACGGTCGGTTCACACGGACGGTTTGTCACATATATATACGATATGAATTTCGGCAAATAGGAGTTTTGTGACAAACACGGACGAATATATTCGTCCGTGTTTGTCACAAAACTCCATATGTGCAACAAATTTCAACAGAATCGGCCTAATAGAGCCGGAGAAAACAGGCTGTGACAAACGGACGGACAGACCGACAGACAGACAACCTATAGTGAGTGATCCTATAAGGGGTCCGGTTTTTGTACGGAACCCTAAAAATAAAAAGCCAAATCTATCTTAAAATTTTTATTTATGTAAATTAAATCTTATCCTAAAAACATGATTACATATACGAGTACTAAGTACAGTCAAGATAATAAGTTAATGTTTAAGTAATAATTATGATAAAATAACTTATCATTTGTGTCATGGCCAAGTGCAACTCGGCTGCTCTAAACTGTATTCAAGTAACTCTATTTCATCAATTAAGGAGATGCAAAAACAAACTTTTGTCTTTATTGTTAACTAGCTTCTGCCCGCGACTTCGTACGCGTTCCCGTGGGATAAAACAGCCTTTGTGTTATTTCAGACCATAATCTATCCCTGTTCCAAATTTCACCCCGATCCCTTCAGCCGTTTTGACGTGATTGAGTAACAAACCTACACACAAACTCACAAACTTTCGCATTTATTATATTTTAATTTCGCCATAACTTCAAAACCAAACGTCCGATTTTAATCATTCAAAGACCAAATATTATCTACATAAACTGTTCTTAGTGATGAAATACTTTATTTTGATACGGATTAATAGCATGAGTAAAATAAACGCGTTTAAATGTAGTAAAAAAAAAATCAAGATTTTTAAATAAAAAAATGGTTGTTGTGCCTCACTCGACATAGATAGGTACAGTACGTTGCGGACTTTTTTGTAGATATTTATAAGATCTACAATTAATTAGAACAATATATGGTTCTATCTTTTATAGTTTAGGCAGCGTACGCAAAATAAGTAACTTTTCTGGTTGATTTTTACACCTTGTGTCCGAAAAACCCAAATATCTTACGGAACCCTATTTTTTCCAAAATAAAATATAGCCTATGTTACTTGTGGATAATTTAGCTTTCAAATGGTGAAAGAATATTTAAAATCGGTCCAGTAGTTTTTGAGCCTATTCATTACAATCAAACAAACAAACATACAGACAAAGTTTTCCTCTTTATATTATTAGTGTAGATATTGCAAACTGTCGTAAGGCGTTTTACGAAGCTACTCGCTAGCCTATAATGCGTTCGCGACCATGGCTTATTATTAGCGTATTTCATGTATAACTGGTGTTTCTATACCGATTTCTATGACTCTTTTTATGGAATAGTTAAATAACTTTAATTAGGGACGACTGAGAGTTTTATAAACGTAAGAGTAGACAAATATAATCAGAAAGCTTCGAACTGCTAAGCTATCGGGAGTTACACGTGTTATTGTTCGTCAAACATAAAAGATAGACATATGCTGTCATTGGATATTTTTTATATAATTTTAAGGAGAACATTTCCGTCATACATGATTTCTGTGTAGCTTTCACCGTTAAGGTTGCACACGCGACGGAAGCTTAAAAAATGGAGTAACTTCTCCCGTTTTCCCAACATTTCCCTTCACTGCTCTGCTCCTATTGATTGTAGCGTGATGAAAAGTATACTATAACCTGCTCAGGAGTATGAATAATAATTGTACCAAGTTTCGTTAAAATCCGTCGAGTAGTTTTTGTTTCTATAACGGTTATACAGACAGACAGACAGACAGACAGACAGACAGACAAACAAAAATTGTACTGATTGCATTTTTGGCATCAGTATCGATCCCTAATCACCCCCTGATAGTTATTTTGGAAATATATTTCATGTACAGAATTGACCTCTCTACAGATTTATTATAAGTATATAGATAGAAGATATCCCCATGAATAGACCTATAGATACGATAAATGTGACATATTACGGATATTTTTAATGGTGAAATACTCGATCTAGTATGCTGAATTTTTACATGTTTTGAGATAAGTACTTGAAAACTTTTGAGATTAGCTCAAAAATAAAAGCAAATATGTGCTTCATTTTGATGTGGACATATTATTATGCGCCCTTCGATAAAGGAAACAACGATATAAAAAAAATATCGAGATACTTGAAAATAGCTGTTTCTCAACACAAGCTCAACAGTATCCCTCGTCATCGGGTTCTTGGGGAGCGTCCCAGGCGGCGGGGGCGGCGGGGGGGGCGGGCAGCAGCATCCGCGCGGGCGTCTCTCCACCGCGCACGCGCAGTGCGTACACCGCCATTTCGACCTTGTTCACGTTGGCGCGAGTGGTAGTTAGCTTGCGCTGTAGAATCCGACCGCCTGATATGCCTGTAATTAAATTCGAAATGTCTTAGTACTTTGTAGGCCAGATTATAATGTATACGTTGCAATGTAATATTATTCTACTCTATTTTTTGTGTGTTTGTTCTAGTAAGATAGCTAATATGATTTATATTGGGATTAGTTTTTCCTACTGTGGAAACATCAACATCTTCCTAGCCTGTTAAAAATAGCCACAAACCCACATAAATGATAACTATGGATACACATAATATGCTCATATGCGACTCGGATGCAGAGGCGACGACTTTAAAAAGCTCCCTAGCTAAGGTTTATGTCCATTTGATGACTTGTTCAAAATAAACAGCCAAGTACGAGAAGACAAAAATGTATATGAGTAGCGTATTTACAAATTTGGCGCCTGAAGCAATTACGTATGCTACCCATTAATAAAAAAAAAGGAAAAGTCTTAACTACATTATCTAATTTGCAACTTGGAAAGTCTTAGTATGTCGGATAATTTAGGAATGTCGTCGACTCTTGCATATAAACTTGATAGTCAAGGATGCAAGAACGTGCGCGCGCGGTTACTTTAGTAACCGGAAGCAAAAGCATATTTTTTTGTTGCAGACATGAATTTACGGGTTGACCAGCTAGAGAAGTATACAGTAGTGTTTGTCTCAAGAAAATGAGGCAGGTTGCTAAACCTATTATCATAGGTGATCTACAGCTACTATTAGTATAAACCTCTTGTGGTTGCTGGAGCCCCCGAGCACCTAGATGACTGGGGACACTGCTGGGATGTGTCTTAAGTGGAGGGACTACACCATTAGCAGTAGGGAATATGCATGAATAAAATATTTATTATCTAGGTATACAGTTTACCTAAAAATATAATAATAGCAGTGAAAATAGACTCAAAATTGCTTGAAAAATAAACGAGATATAATTATTTTAAACAAATATATCTGTCTCTCTCGCGTAAAACCCTTTTTCTATGGCAGCTGTATCTAGGCGTCATGGAATTTGACGTCAAAGTCCATATCGGACTTCTCGTTCTAATTGTAATCTTTGAAGCTTTTTATCTTCACCGTTGATGAAAATATTAAAAAAATAATTTCAGGATAGTTTACTAGAGCTTATAAGTAAGTAAATCATTTTTTTAAATAAAATAATTGCATGCATATTCCCTATTAGTGAATTTCAGTCATTATCATCCTCTTGGCGTATTTAATGACACGAGTGACCCAGTCTATTTGCAATAACGGTTGTATAGATTTTTATTTAATATTACACTTACCTAAATAACCAGTGTACAAGTGTCTGATGAGATCACAGATTTGAAAACACTCCTCACTGTCCCCACTAGATATACTATTGATAGCCTTCCTCATCAGCTCGCCAGTCAGGTCAGCTAAACCCAACATATAGTCAGATTCTGGCAGCATAGTCACCAGTGTTTGTTGATTGTCATCTTCTGTGATGTTATACTCAAATTCCTTCTGGCATTCTGGGTATGTGATGATCCTATTGTCAGCCATGTGTGATAGCAGGGTTCTAGCTTCAATGTACTCCTGGAATCCAGCCGTGACAGCCTTGGAGTGCAAGTGTGCCGGACAGCTTTCTAGCTCAAGACCAATGCATTTGATTGGCCCATTGATTAATTTCTGTATCCGTTCTTTGGCCTCAGTGATAGTGTCTTCTGATGAATCTTTTCTGAAAATGCATAATGTTGTTCAGTCATTATTATCATCAATAACAAAATGTAATTTATGTCCGACAAAGGCTGAAATCTGGATTTATGTATTATACAGTTCTATTTGAAAACCTAGTTTAGTCTTATTTTTAACCGACTTCCCAAAAAGGAGGAGGTTCTCAATTCGGTTGTATTATTTTTTATGTTTGTTACTTCATAACTCCGTCAATTATGAACCGATTTGAAAAATTATTTTGCAGATTGGTCCCATTCAAATTTTATCAAAATCGGTTACGAAGTTTGGATTTTCAATCGAAATAGCTGGAATTCGTTTACTTGGATGATGGTTTTTTGTCATCCAAGTAATCGAAATTGCGTATTTTGCTTTTCTGCGATTTTGCAGTGGTGTTGTTAGGTGTGGGGTCCACTAAAAAGTGAAAAATAAAAAAGTTTTTACAAAAAGGTGTTTTTGTTAGTTTCTTATTAAAGTTATTTTTTACTTTGTAGTGTTTTTTTTATTTGGAAGTCGGTTGTATTTCTTTTGTAAAAAGTTTTTTTATTTATGGTAAACATGATTATGCCACAAATTATGCGTAGTTAAATAATGGAATATAAAAATTGTAATGTACAGAAAATGAAACAGAAATATTTTTTTTATTTGAATTAAAGATCTCATTTGTTCACTGTTACATTTAACAGCCCAATATGAATGCGTTTTCATTCACATGGCTGTAATATCTCCAAACTAGTGAGATTTATCTCAATGAAAAGCATGCGTTAGGGGAGCTCTACATCACCACTGGGATGTGACGTATTTAAAAATAAACTACTTACTAGATCTCGTTCAAACCAATTTTCGGTGGAAGTTTACATGGTAATGTACATCTATTTTTCTTAGTTTTATCATTCTCTAATTTTAGAAGTTACAGGGGGGACACACATTTTACCACTTTGGAAGTGTCTCTCGAGCAATCTATTCAGTTAAGAATAAAATGATATGAGAAACCTCAGTATCATTTTTGAAGACCTATCTATAGATACCCTACACACATGGGTTTGATGAAAAAAAAAATGAGTTTCAGTTCTAAGTAGGTATACCCCCTTTTTTTTCAATTTTTGTGTGAAAATTTAATGCGGTTTACAGAATACATCTACTTACCAAGTTTCAACAGCTTAGTTCTTATAGTTTCAGAAAAAAGTGGCTGTGACATACGGACGGACAGACATACAGACACGACGAATCTATAAGAGTTCAGTTTTTTGCCATTTGACTACGGAACCCTAAAAAGGATGAAGGAAATATTTTTTTAACACATGCATCAATTACACAATCTATCTATAGGGTTAATGATTCGCTAGCAATTAGTGGATTATTGGAGTGTGGTGTATTGGGGAGGGTCTGTATGTATGTTTTGCGGTTGCACAACGATACGCTTCGCTTTGTTTTGCTTGGTAGTATAGATGCAGGCCTACCTTGCCGTCTCCTTAAGGGATGGGAAGGTGGCGAGGTTTTGAAGGGGAGCGCAATAGTCGTGTAGATCAACATGGCAAGTCCGGTGGATGGCAGCCTGTTATAAGTCGAATTCCTTATAAAATAGACGTGGCTGTGTATCCACTCAATCCCATACCAAATCCCACTAAACCCCTTTTTTCCCATCCATAACCCCTCCCAAATCCTCTCCTAACTGTGTCCCTTCCGTAATGTAGTGATTGCGGGCCCGGCCGTCACTAAAATCAGCTGATGGTGGGTAGGAGAATATAGTCACCTGCGCTAGGACCTGCGCAGTCGAGCGCAGTAAGCGGGGATGAAGGAGTCCTGGGAGGTTGAGCCGATCGGCTCTGGCGGTATGTTCGTGATGCAACACGCCCCCTTTGGTCTGGATTTCAAGCGAAACGGTGGTAGGCCAGGGGTAGGAAAATGGCCACGGTGTCCCGTTAAAGGGCCACGACGAGGTGCGTGGGGTCTGCAGAGGTCGCCATCGGGCCCTCGTAAAGGCATCACACACTGCGAAAGCAGCGGGGATGAGGCTGTCAACGGGACCGACGCAAACGCACACCATCCACTGTGGGGGACGGAGACGTAGAATAAAAGGAGTAAGGCGTTAGTTGATTACCTATTCACAACTAACCTATCCCTACTAAACACAGGTTCGGAACCAACTTTCGTAACCAGACGCAGTCGTACAATCATAGACCTCACTCTGGCAACGGAGGGAGCTGCGGAACTCATCACGGGGTGGCAGGTCTCTAATGAGGCTTCCTACTCAGACCACAGGTAGCACTTTCATAGACATCGAAGGAGCCTCCTTCAAGACAAACTTTTCCAGCATTAGCGCCGCTCCGCTTACTAACTTACTAACCGACTTGATTACCAATATTAACATATGGTATTACACAGCAAACGAGTGGTTAGCCTTGAGGAAGAGCAGCAGTTAGTCTTGACAGCCAGAGGCTACCCGCAGGGTGGAATGATCTCCCCTCTTCTGTGGAATCTGGTGATTAATGACCTTACCTTATCACCAAACTCAACGCACATCGTTACTACACAATAGGTTATTCAGACAAGCTCGCAATCCTCGTGGCAGGGAAGGTAACTGGAACGATCTGCAAGAATGTAATCTGTCAGTAAACCCTACGAAAACTGAATTAGTCATGTTCACTCAAAAACGAGTATTAAGCCACTACCGGCTACCTAAACACTTTTAACACAGTACTCCAGTTGTCTAACGAGGTAAAACACCTAGGTGTCATCCTAGACAGTTAAACTGGAGTAATCACCTATTCTACAAACTAAACAGGGCTTGTATAACCTTCTGGCAATGCAGGAAAATGATAGGGAAGAAGTGGGGCCTATCTCCCAAAATAATACTATAATAATAATAATAATAATAATAATAATATGCCCCCTAAACAACCACACGTCCTGATTGAACACCTAATCACGTGGGGGGCGGACACACGAATGGGAAATTACTGGCGTGGCTAACGTGGCTCTGGAAACCCATTCAACATGGAGACACGTTCAAAAAGAAAACGTTTAGGACCGCTGCCCGGGGGCGATCGCCGGGGCGCACCTGGAGCTGACGCTGGGTGTCTCAGCATGCGAACCGTCAGCGGTGAGGAGTTGAGCAGGCGGGCTCCCACCGACAAAGATACTACAGCCGAAAGCAGCGACGATGGTGACAGACTTACTAATAGGACAGACACCCCTGTAGAACCGTACAGTCCCAGTTCAATGTTGTATACACCTTCTAGAAAATCATCACCATCCATATCATCGTCACCTTCCGTACCATCGTCACCCCCAAGTAGTAGTTTAAATTCCGTTTCACAAACACCAGCTTTGAATGTTGCGCGGGAGGTATCTACCTTTTTACCCGCGTCCACCAAGGCTGGCAAAGCAAGAGTCCGCATGAGATGGAGCAAAGAAGTTAACCTATTCATCATGCGAAATTACTTCCTCATAACTAAATTAGAGACTGATATGACCACCTACAGACAACAACTGCATGCAATTTTTACGCAACAATACCCTGAAATTACGGTTTCTGAACAAAGAATATCAGACCAAAGAAGAGCTATTGTTAGGAATAAACTTATATCATATAAAGAATTAGAAAAATTAAAAGAAGAAGTTCGTAAACAAATAATACATGTAGAAAATTATGGAGGCACTAGCAATGTTACACAAAATACACCTGAAAACATTCTGTCAGAACAACAACAATCGCTCACTGAATCTGAACCATACAACTCGCAAACATCACACATTTCTACCCAAACCGAATCTTTGACCCTAACATTAGAAAATGATATTGATATAGTTGCTGTGGATCCAAACCCAATAACAGACATGTATGTAACAGAAATAATTGACAAATTTAGAACCACAGTCACACAATATTCTGGGATGGATCCAGCTGCTCGACCAAAATTACCAAAACTCAAGTATAGCCCTAACCTTTTCCGTTTAGTTAACTTATTTAATGAAAACATATTAAAGCAGTTTTTATCTGATGATACACAACTGATTGATATACATACCCTCATTTATTGCACTGCGGTAGTTATTGCTGAAGAACTTAATTTCAAAATCACGGAACACACCAGAAATACAAGATTTAGGGACAATATTAAACCAGCATGGCAGGTTAGGTTAGAAAGAGACATTGAAAAATTAAGAGCAGACTGTGGTAGACTTACACAGTATATCAAAGGCTGTAGATCACAAAAAGTAGTTAGAAGAGTTGAAGCAATATTTCATATTAATACCTTGCACACTAGACACGAAAATAACAATAGGAAACCAGAAGAGTATTTAGACACATTAAAACAGAAACTTGCACTTAAAGTTCATAGGCTTAGGAGATATAAGAAGGCACAGCAGCGTAAAAATGATAATGCAATTTTTGCTACCAATGAAAAAGTATTCTATAGGAATTTAAAAAAAAAACACACACCGATTCAACAACAGAAAATGACATAGACACACCCTCAAAAGAAGTATTAGAAACATTCTGGTCAAACATATGGGAAGAGCAGGTACACCACAACGATAAAGCTACTTGGATTACAGAAGAAGAAACAAAATGGAGAGCAATCGATGAAATGGAATTTAATGATATAACAGAGTCTGATATTGCGAATATTACAGCTAGATTACATAATTGGAAGTCGCCGGGGATCGATAAAATTCAAAATTTTTGGTATAAAAAGTTAACGACACTACACAAATCCATAGCAAAAAATTGTACAGATATAGTATTAGGAAAACAAAACATACCCGACTTTATTGCAACAGGAATAACGTACATGTTACCTAAGTCTATACACACATCAGAGCCTTCTCAATACAGACCCATCACTTGCCTACCCACAATCTACAAAATATTAACATCAGTGATAACAAACAAAATCAACGCACACATTGAACATCATAAAATAATAGCAGAGGAACAGAAAGGATGCAGGCGGGGTCATATGGGATGCAAAGAACAATTAATTATAGATTCGACTATCCATAAACATGCCACAACAAAAAATAGAAATTTGCATTGCACATACATAGATTACCAAAAAGCGTTTGATAGCATTCCACACTCATGGTTAGTACACATTTTAGAAATATACAAAATTAATCCTAAAATAATAGACTTTTTGCGCACAGTTATGACACGATGGAAAACTACTCTTCAGCTAAATAATCGCAACCGCATTCTTGTGACTCGACAGATAAATATAAGGAAGGGTATCTATCAGGGTGATTCGCTGAGCCCTCTGTGGTTCTGCCTCGCCCTGAACCCTTTGTCTCACTTACTCAATCGGTGTCAGGCTGGATATAATTTTAAACAGAATACCGAAGAAACTGCTGTATCACATCTCGTATATATGGATGACATTAAATTATATTCACAAACCGAAAAACAAATGAAAATTCTAATTGAAACGACAACAAAATTTAGTCAAGATATAAATATGCAATTCGGATTAGATAAGTGTAGGACATTACATATTATGAGAGGAAAAATAAAACCCGGTAATTATATAATAAATGACACTGACACTATATCAGCCATGGAACCTAACGATCTATACAAATATTTAGGATACAAGCAACTTAAAGGACTCGATCACACATCAGTTAAACAAACACTTAGCACAGAATATCGAAGACGAATGAACGCAATTTGTAAAACCTATTTATCAGGAAAGCACCTTACAAAAGCCATAAACACTTTTGCCATACCAGTATTGACCTACTCATTTGGTGTAATAAAATGGTCAAAAACAGATATCGAGCAGTTAGAAAGAATCACACGTACAACACTAACCAAACACAACAGCCTACATCCTAAATCAGCGATTGAACGGCTCACTATTAAAAGACAAAATGGAGGGAGAGGTCTAATTGATATCCATAATCTGTGGCAGAAACAAATCGCTAGGTTAAAAACGTTTTTCTACTCAAAATCAAGCACAAGTGACATACACAAGGCTATAACTCATAATGATTTTAATTACACCCCCCTGAACTTAAGTGAACAAACTTTACAAGACACAACTAACACAGACCCCCAAAAACAAAAAATCGAAAACTGGAAAAAGAAAGTACTCCACGGTAGGCACCCTCATGATTTGGAACAAACCCACGTTAATTTAGCAGCGTCTAATAAGTGGCTAAAAATAGGCAACCTGTTCCCAGAAACTGAAGGTTTCATGATAGCCATACAAGACCAAATTATTAACACTAAAAACTACAGAAAATTTATTATTAAAGACTCTACCCTCACAAATGATAAATGCCGCAGGTGTCATATTCAATCCGAAACCATTCAACATATAACCGGAGCATGCTCAACCCTCACACAGACAGACTACACTCACAGACATAACCAAGTTGCTAACATCATACATCAAAAACTAGCACTCAAACACAGTCTCATCCAAAACTCTAGCACTCCATACTACAATTATAAACCTGAAACGATTCTAGAAACTGACACATACAAACTGTATTACGATCGTGCCATACTTACAGATAAGACCATCCACTATAACAGGCCAGACATAACGCTTCAGGATAAAATAAAAAAAATTACTTACCTCGTAGACATCGCAGTTCCTAATACCCACAACCTTCAAAAAACAATAGCCGAAAAAATTAGCAAATACGCTGAGCTGAAAGACGAAGTCACAAGAATATGGAGACAGGAAAAAGTTTACGTTATTCCGATAGTTCTCTCCACGACAGGCGTAATCCCGCATCACCTTCTCCGTAGCCTAAAATTATTAGATTTAGAAGAATCCGTTTATATAAACCTACAGAAAGCCACCATATTAAATACATGTAGAATAGTTCGAAAATTCATGCAGTTGGAAGATGAAAACACTCTCTCATCATAGGTACACATTACACACTGCATTTACTTGGCCTTGGCCCGTAAATGTAGACGAAACCAGCGAAAGAGCTGAGAAAAAGAAAACATCCGAAAATAATAATATAATAATATCCTTGGACATTTCACACAACGCCATATAGTCCCAAGCTAAGCAACCTAATGCTTGTGTTATGGTAACGATATGGCTGATAAACTACTTATATACATTTTTTTTTTGTAAATACATACATATTATAGATAGAAAAACACCCAGACTCAGAACAA
This sequence comes from Ceramica pisi, assembly GCA_963859965.1. Taxonomy (NCBI): domain Eukaryota; kingdom Metazoa; phylum Arthropoda; class Insecta; order Lepidoptera; family Noctuidae; genus Ceramica; species Ceramica pisi. The sequence goes on along the minus strand of OY982527.1, from coordinate 34,319,503 downwards.
ATACATGTAGGTCTTACAAATATTTGTTCCGTGCGGGAATCGAACCCGCGACACGCAGCGCAGCAGTCGGTCGCTCAACCACTGCGCCAACCGTGTCGTCATGACTATGACTGTACAGCGCAGTTATTCGGCCAATGATAACCTACGGGGCCTTGGTGTGGTGGCCATGCACAAAGCTAGTTACAGCCGTAAACAAGTTACAACACATGCAAATGCTGGCCTGCATAGCGCGATGGGCTGCATGAGGACTACTCCACCTGCAGCGCTAGAAGCCATATTAGGACTCCCCCTGCTACACTTGTTTACACAACAGGAAGTGACGATGGCAGCAGTACGCCTTAAGACACTGGATCTCTGGGGTAAGAGAGAAACACGACACACCACTCTGCCCGAGAGCTCAATAACAAAAGCCACCAATAACCGGGTACTCAAGCTATCCAATTGATCTTTGATAAGAAATATACAAATTCTAATGGATCAAAAACAGGTACTGGTACTGAACAGTGCCTGTTTGTGATCCATCAGTGAAGGTCCTCTGAGAATATCAACATCCACAAAGCCTGGGGGCCCACAACACAGTTCCAAGCTGAATGCATGGGCATTTCTCTGGCGGCATCAGCAATCCTAACTAGGGAAGTTATAGGCCTTTCAATATGCATACTTTCGGACAGCATGGCCATCCTGCAAGCTCTGAACAGCCACACAGTTAAGTCTGGGCTGATTCTCGAATGTCACCAACGTCTCAACCAGGTTGGTAGACACAACAAAGTAAATAAATAATTCACTTTACCAAAAATTTACAATATCTTATGTATAGGGCTACAATAATTTAAGGCTTGTTTAAACATTTGTACATAAATTTATACCACAGACTTACACTAACAGACAATCTATAGGAGCTGATGCACGAGAATGAAGGCGATATCATAGCAAATTATGGAAAATTGGAAAAACAACTTACTATCACTAATAATACCAATAAAAGTATAAGCAAATACCCACTCAGCGATGAGACCATCCAACTCATAAACCGCAGGAAATCTTTACTAGCTCAGGGAAAAAACAAAGAAAACATAAAAATAATTTCAGAAATAAGCAAACAAATTAATAAGTATATTAAAAGAGACCGCAAAAACAAAAGACTAGAAGTGTTAGAAAGACAAATAATGAGAACAGGCGGTGTAAGAAAAGCTCTGAAAGAACTTACGGGAACAGGAAAAGAGTGGGTGCCTAAACTAAGGAAAAACGTAGACACCATCACAAACAGGAAAGGTATACACGAACTGGCCACAGAATTCTACAAAGAACTATACTCAAATAAAGACGCATGTAAGCACCCTCTCACACAACCATCTAAGAGTAAAACAACCGATGGCCCGCCAGAGTGGGAACCTGATATTCTGGAGAGTGAAGTGGAATAGGCAATAAAAAGTCAAAAAATGGAGAAGGCACCTGGACCGGACAAAATTGCAAACGAAATGTTGAGGGGGGCTATTAATGAATTAGTACCAATACTAACTAAGATGTTCAACCAAATTTTGAAAAGTGGATGTATACCAACACAATGGGAAACTTCATATATAATCCTACTACACAAGAAAGGCGCAAAGGACGACATCGGGAATTACCGGCCAATGAGCCTAATGTCGAATGTGTACAAAATATTCGCAAAGATCATTTTGTGCAGGATAAGCGCAAAATTAGACGAAAACCAACCAATTGAACAAGCCGGTTTCAGACGGAACTTTTCAACGATAGACCACATCCACACACTCAAACAGATAATTGAGAAGTATAACGAATACAACAAAACACTATATGTAGTTTTTATAGATTATGCAAAGGCATTCGATTGCATTAGTCATAAGGCAATATGGGAGAGCTTAGGAAAGCAAGGTACACATGAAACATAATTATACTAATATAATCAAAAATATATATATTAACAGTAAAGCAAAAATCCAATTGGAAGCTTTGGGCAAAGAATTCCGGACCAAGCGAGGAGTTAGACAGGGGGACCCAATGTCCCCAAAGTTGTTTTCAGCCGTTTTAGAGAACATCTTTCGCAACCTTGACTGGGAACATCTAGGCCTCAACATAGACGGAAGAAAACTAAACCACCTAAGATTTGCGGACGATCTCGTTCTACTAGAAGAAGATCCAAAGGTACTCGAGAAGATGATCCAAACTCTAAATACCGAGAGCTCTAAAGTGGGTTTAAAAATGAATATAACAAAAACGAAACTGATGGCCAACTCAGAAATGGAACCCATCGAAATAGAAGGACAACAAATAGAATATGTCGACGAATATTGCTACTTAGGCCAGATCATCTCCCCTAAAGACCAAACAACCAAGGAAATAAATAATAGGATTGCTAATGGCTGGAAAAGATACTGGTCTCTCAAGGAAATTGTAAAATCAAAATACCACAATATGGCAACAAAGAGAAAAGTATTCAATGCTTGTATTCTTCCATGCATCACCTACGGCTGCGAAACATGGTCCCTTACAAAATACCATAGAGACAAACTGGAAAAGTTCCAGAGAGGTATGGAACGAAGCATGACAGGAACAAGAAGGCAAGACAGAATTAGCAATGTGCAATTAAGAGCAAAAACCAATTTAACTGATATCCTGGAAAAAATAGACCTCCTAAAATGGAGATGGACTGGCCATATGTTGAGATCTATACAAGAGAAATGGAGCCAAATAACAACTATTTGGTATCCAAGAGATGACAAGAGATGTCGAGGACGACAACAAATGCGCTGGGAAGATGAGCTGAAACTCACTGCGGGACCCAAATGGAGGAGAGTTGCTCAAGATAGGAAGCAATGGAAACTACTGGAGGAGGCCTTTGCCAAAAGGCACACTGAGTTGAGAGACATCCTATAGTCAACAAAGCAAACAAGACATGCATAATGTTTAATCTCACCCAGTATAACGGGCTACATAAACATAATAAACATAAATTTAAATACCCTGACTTCTAAACTAGGTGTGTGTGGAGTGCCAGTGACATAGGAGAAAGTAACCATTCAAAGGACACAGCGAATCCCGAGGCACTGATGCAGCAGACTAACTCGCCAGAAGGGGTTCCAGTATGGCAACAATTGGATCTGAAACCCCTGTCTTTCGGGTACATATGCAATCTGGTAATGAAACACACCAGAGACCAACATCAAAAGCCATGGTTTGACCATGGTGAGTGTAGGCGGGCCAAAAAGGCACTTCCTCTATAGAAGGCTGATTTACAAAACAAGACCAACTATCTAAGACTGACTAAATAACAGTTGTAATAAACACTTCTATGCTATAGGAGTCACTGACTGCCCACTATGCAGAGTCTGCATGGAGGAGGATGAGGCAGCAGCACACCTGCTTTTAAGCTGCTGGTTGTCCCGATTACAGGGCTTTATTTTATTTACTATTTAGGGATTACTTCGGAAACCCAGGTACCCTCTGTGAGATAGTTGGTAACACCAAGGCGTTGCTGGCTTTCCTTGGAGAGCTGGGGTGGATTGATTGACACATTTGTCCCACCTACACGCAAAATACGCGCTTAGTCGTGCAGTTGCAGAAACCAGCCTGATTAACATACATAAATAGGGCACTCTTGTGGATAGGGGTATGTAGGAGGCCTCACTTCACTATTCACAAGAAGACTGTCAGATGTGTCTGTGCTGCATATGGGCGCTAAACCATTATTGCAATATCCTGTTGAATTTATATAGATTTAATTTGACAACTTCCTTTTTAATGCTTTAAAGAAATGTAACTTCCTGTTTGATTTTAATATGGATTTAATTTTATATCTTCTTTTTATTTAATTTTAGCATCTGATTATATTTAAATAAGAATTCACTTGACGATTTCCGTTCTACTTAATTATTTTAAATATTTATCTACCACCCGTGTTTAAAGTAGAAAGATTTATTCTGTTACCTCCCTCTTTAATGTTTCCCGCCATATTTGTGTTATTTTAGCATCCACTGCCAACTTCATGCTTGTCATTTTCTGTGTATATAAACCGATGTAATGCAAATTTAAGGATATTACTATTCTGACTCTCGTTCTGATTATCATTTTTTTGCTGCTCGTGAAATAAACACCCTGGTAAGGTAAAGTTACTCTCTATTATTTCATACAACGCTTTCCTGTGCATTTACTGTTCTACTTGTGTGACTTTAACAACGATCGGCGATCGTACGCCGACATGCACTTTGATTAGAAACAAACAACATAAAGAACTACTGAATGAAAATTTATTTTTGAAATTGTGTTTTTCATGTGAGTGGCATTTTTTACTTATTTTCCATGTTGGTTAAGAATGTCAAAATTTTTCACAACTGCCAATATTAAATTTTACTTTAAACACAGCATGCTACATTTCAACTTTAAGTAATGTTTTTCCTGATTTCCTTAACATATGGCATCTACAAATTTGATTAATTTATAAACATGAGAGACATGCGGGACACTTTAAATGAATTATGGGACTATTCTATTAAATATTGCAATGCGGGATTACAATTTTCACTATGGGACATACACACAGATGGGTCCTACAGAATGCGGGAAAATTGGCCGCCTGAAATAATTTGATTGTGCATACTTTGGGTTGATATTATCTATCATGCACTCGAACTCTGCAACATAATGCTCACATACTCACGTTATAGACGAATGCAACAAGAATATTATCCTCTTGCTCTCAATGGTGATATCACGCGACATTTTGACGAGCCGCTCATGCCTGTCCTGACGCTGATTCAGTTTGCAGGCAGCCGCTTTAAATATGGCCAACACGGGACTGTCTGGCGCGAAAGAGGTCGCGGTTTCTCGCGCCACGGAAGCCAGTGTGTGCTCAGAGTCGTTACCTTTTCGAATGCCGCGCGATTTACCTGAAACAAAAACATTATTTGTTAGTAGGTGAGAGACATTTACTCAAGCTTCTGAATTTGCTTATTGATAATAATAGAATAGAGTTAGTGGCTCGTCTTAGGGCATAGAATTTCTTTGAGTATCCAAGACTCAAAAACGGTAAATAAGCTGAAAACAAAACAAGTTGAATAAAATCAATAATCAGCTTCCATCTTTACGACATAAAGTTTGATATGATAAACTTACTTGAACCTGGCATAGTTGTTTTTTATTTAGTTACTTTTTCTCAACAGTTTGTATCAAAGAATGGTATGGTATGGTTTTATATTGCTTTTAAAATCGCATTCAGCAAATTCAAAATTCCGCTAGCGCGCTTGTTGATTTGTAGATCGTTCACATCGTTCACAGAACCCACAGAACCAATATATTCTAAGAGAGTTTGTAACTGTCATCTGTCACTGTCAAATCGATTGATATTTTGCTTTTTTAGGATTTTCAAAACCATTTTAGTCGATTTTCCGTATTGATTATTTAAAAACAACTTGCCAGAGTGACTCATTTTCATTTCAACTTAGATTATATACCTCATCATTATTTCATTCCACAGACATATAAATAGTAGTTTCATTCGTTCGTAAATCGACGGCAATTCGCCGTTTTTTATGGTTTGGTTTTGTAAAAGAAGAAAAATCTACACATGCAGTGTCTGTACATTAAAACAATTTTCAAAAAAATTGAGTGGGGTTTTAAAAAAGAACTTGTGTTAGAACGTGGGTAGAACACAAAAAACTTTTTCTTTGTCTGTCTCACAGACATATAAATAGTAGCAGACCAAACATTCGCTAAAATTTGCGTAGCCATTACGCACACCTAGGGAATGATATCATTACAGGGCCGAATTAGGACCGGTTGCCAGTATTATCTAACGATATTCTGAGAATCCGTGAAAATCTATATTCTCTGGGTACATGAAATATAGATTACTCATCAATAGTCTTAACGAATAGAACCACCCTCTATTCCCGTGGTTATTGTTAAAGGCGACTAAGGGAATATTTTAAGAGGACGATGGGCAGCAGTCCACTCTTTATCTTTTGACGGTGTTTACAAGCCATTGACGGACGTCAGTATCAGCTAGAAAAACTGGCACTGCAGTCATTAACCCGCATGCCATATTTTGTAGAACCGAGAGTCAAGGTATTAGTATGCCTGAAAGCTAGTTTAGGAATAAATCAGGATTTTTTAAATAAAAGTAATGTATGTAATTCAAAATTCAAGCATTTATTTCAAATAAACCATTTACAGGCACTTTTTAATTGTCAAGGTCGGTCTGTCCAAAAAGTTGAAGCTATTTGCTCGTTCCAAAGCGTAGATCTCTATGGAGAAGAACGTGCAAGAAACTCCAGGGACACTCTTCTATCTTACACTCTCATAATGCTTACATATGGAGTAAATTCGGTAAACAGTGTAGGAATTGCTCCGGGACGTAATGTTGTTCGAAAAGCGCTGGGATCGATCAAGTGATTCTCAAAATGCTTTGAACAAAGTACACTTGAAGGTCTTGGTTGCTAATCCTGGAGTTTCAGGTTTTTAATCCAGGCATTCCGTAAACTTTCATCCTTGCGAAACCTGGAAAAATATTAGTATGCTCAATTATTGCCTGCTGAATGAAAATTCATCGTTATGTGAGTAGCCTATACTGTATTTATACATATGCCTATGTTCATGTTCTCCATAACACAGACACTGGGTAACATAATATTGATTTTATAATTTATTTTTAATATTAGCATGACATGTGTACATACACTGAAACTACTACAGGTATTTTGGAATTGTATCACCAAAAAAGAATAAAACATCATACATTAAACTGAGGCTTTATTTGATAATTCAATGGAAATAAATATTTTACATAAATACATACAACAAATGCAATTTACTAAAAGTTTCGTCTTTGTTGCCTAATTCGTCCCTGACTAATTGAACAGGTACTTGAGCTGTCACTTGATGCCACATTCTGACTATTTTGTCCTTGTTATGGTTTATTTCTTTAGTTGTAGGCTAACGGTACAGACAAATCGCATCTTTGTTATAAACTGTATGTAAAATACGAATAAACAGTATGGAAACATTTGAATTTAGTAAAGAAAGCACTAAGATTTCCCAAAACTTACCGATGAAAGGTCAATCCAGGTGTTTTGTGGTAGCTAGCACTGTCACAGCGATACGCACAGCACTTCACCATATTATTTTACCGTCCTCGTGTGTTTTATGTCCCAAACAAGTAATATTTTATCAATTTTAAACGTGATTGAAAAACATTTGATGCTTATCAATATGGCAGACAAGCTACGCGTCAAATTTTGTCTATGTATGAGTCAGTGTGACAACACGTGACAGAACGAGACATGCTTATGAATTGTCACTTAGAAAAAAAAGGATAAAGAATCATACCATATAAAAAAATATATCTACGTATTAATGTTTGGTCTGCTACTATTTATATGTCTGTGGTCTGTCTGTCTGTTCATGCTAACGCTGAACCTACAGTACGATTATTTTATCTTTGCCCATGCGAAGTGCGTCGCAATCGATTGCGCAAATTGTCAATTTGACAAGAAACATAGAACAGTGCATGCGCGGGTAGGTCGCGTATGCAGTCTCAGTCCCTCGTATACGTTCGATGCATACTTGTGTCTCGCTTAGTCAATGCAATACGACTGTTGGTACGAAAAGTGTTATTGTTTTTAAAATTTTTAGTTTGGTTTTTCTTACTGTTTCATTTGTGTTTTGTGTGTTTTTGTGGTGTATATGTTTGTTGTGTTACTTTGAGACCTTGTTATAATTACTGGTTGTGTTTCTTACCTGTTACAAAACGTATAAATCAGAAAAATGATCTACGAACGTAACACTTTTTTACGCGATGGGACCTACGCGGTCGTCACTAAAAGCTAACTTCGGAGCGGCAAAGAAAAAATAATCGTACCTACTGTACTAAATTGATTTTCTTAAACATTTCGCAGGTAATAAATGGACAAAATTAACATCACACCATCAGATGTAGCCAAAGCAGTCCGTCCGTTACCGAACTGGAAATCTCCGGGACCGGACGGACTGCATAACTTTTGGCTCAAATGGTATAGCAGCTCACACGCGCTGCTGGCATCTCAATTCCAGTCATCCTTAGAGTCTGGGTCGCTACCACAGTTTCTAACAACTGGCGTTACCCACCTACTCCATAAGACCGGTAGTCCTGCGGAACTCAAGAACTATAGACAAATTACTTGTTTGTCGACGGTCTATAAACTTCTAACATCCATCCTGAGAGTGAAGATCAATGAGCACATTGAGACTAACTCAATTATGTCCGCCTCTCAGAATGGAAGTAGGAAGGGGTCCCGCGGCACTAAGGAGCTTCTCCTCATAGACATGGCCATAAGCCAACAGGTTCGTCGATCCCGCAAGGATCTGTCGACATGTTGGATAGACTACAAGAAGGCCTATGACTCTGTGCCACATACTTGGCTCATGAAGGTGTTAGAGTTGTACAAAATAGATGCAACTCTACGCACCTTCCTTGAGTCATGTATGAGGCAATGGAAAACAGTCCTTCGCTATCCAGGATGTCGACCAATTCAGGGGAATGATGAGCCTGTATGGATTAAACGGGGAATATTTCAGGGCGACAGTTTGAGTCCCCTTTGGTTTTGCTTAGCTCTGAATCCTCTAAGCACATTGCTCGAGGATTCAGGTCTAGGCTATCGGTTGAGAAGAGGTGGTCAGGCCATATCTCACCTTCTTTACATGGATGATCTGAAACTCTTTGCCTCCAACAATTCGCGACTAATGGAGCTACTTAGGGTTACTGAAACCTTCAGTAGTGCCATCAGGATGGAATTTGGTGTAGACAAATGTGCAGTCATGCATTTAAAGAAAGGGGAGATTATGGAATCTGAGGGAATTCAACTCTCGGATTCCATACAGCTTAGATCCCTCAGCTCAACCGAAACCTACAAGTATTTGGGTATGTCAGAAACGTTGGGCATTAATGTTGCTGACATGAAGCAATCGTTGAAGGAGCGCTTCTTTGGCCGCCTGAAAAATACTTTGAATAGCCTTTTGTCGGGCGGAAATAAGGTGCGCGCCTTCAACGGTTGGGTCATGCCGGTACTAATGTACTCTTTTGGCATACTCAAATGGACTCAAACTGAACTCGACGCTCTGGATAGGAGAGTCCGTACATTGCTGACCGCAAACCGGATGCATGACCCACGATCGTCGGTGATGAGACTGTACATCCCGCGGAAGTGTGGAGGTCGAGGCTTTTTAAACGCCAAGACTCTCCACAACCGCGAGATGTGCAGTCTCAGAGAATATTTTCTCAGAACTGATGTGGGTATGCACCGAGATGTGGTCGCAGTGGACAAGGGACTCACCCCGTTGTCCATGGCTAAAGAGAACTGGCGCAAACCTGTGATACTTACAACAGATGATCGCAAGGAGGTATGGAAAGGCAAGGAGCTTCACGGGCGCTTCTATCGAGCTCTTCATGGGTCCGATGTTGATTTCTCTGCGTCCGTGGCCTGGCTGCGTTTCGGAGATCTCTTCGGGGAAACCGAAGGTTTTGTCTGTGCAATTATGGACGAAGTTGTTTTGACGAACAACTACCGGAGGCATATTATGAAGGACGGGACGGTTGACGTGTGTCGGGCATGCCACCGTCCGGGTGAGTCCATCAGACATATTAACTCTGGTTGTTCTCGTCTGGCTAACGGCGAGTACTTGCACCGACATAACCAAGTGGCCAGGATTATCCATCAGCAACTTGCTTTGAAATACAATCTTGTGGATTCTGAGGTACCGTATTACAAGTATGTGCCCGACCCAGTTCTCGAAAATGACCATGTCACGTTGTACTGGGATCGGTCTATCATCACTGACAGGACTATTGTTGCCAATAAGCCTGACATAGTGGTGATTGACCGATTAGCGCGCCGCACAATAATTATCGATGTTACCATTCCACATGACGAGAATCTCGTGAAAGCTGAGTAAGAGAAACAGATTAAGTATCTCGACTTAGCACACGAGGTTGTCGACATGTGGAATGTGGACTCTGCAGTCATAGCCTGATACAGAAGGCAGTACTCCTCGATACGGCTCGTATTGTGAGGAGGTTCCTTTCTCTGGAGCCCTAACCACCGGTAGCTTGGACCCTGCTCCCGACACCGGCGGACTACTACTTTTTATATATTTTTTTTAATGTTTTTTTTTTTACTTGTTTTTTTTTTTAAGAAATGTTTAAAAATATATAAGTAGGTTAAGAAAAATAAATAAAGGAAATAATAATAATAATAATTGTCCACACCAAATTCCATCCTGATAGAGCTACTGAAGGTCACTGAAACCTTCAGTAGTGCCATCAGGATGGAATTTGGTGTGGCCAAATGTGTAGTCATGCATGTTAAAAAAGGGGAGATTATGGAATCTGAGGGAATTCAACTCTCGGATTCCATACAGGTTAGATCCCTTAGCTCAACCGAAACGTACAAGTATTTGGGTATGTCGGAAGCGTTGGGCATTGATGTTGCCAGCATGAAGCAATCGTTGAAGGAGCGCTTCTTTGGCCGCCTGAAGAAGGTTTTGGATAGCCTTTTGTCGGGCGGAAATAAGGTGCGCGCCTTCAACGGTTGGGTCATGCCGGTATTAATGTACTCTTTCGGCATACTCAAATGGTCTCAAACCGAACTCGACGCCCTGGATAGGAGGGTCCGTACACTGCTGACTGCAAACCGGATGCATGACCCACGTTCGTCGGTGATGAGACTGTACATCCCACGGAAGTGTGGAGATCGAGGATTCTTAAACGCCAAAACTCTCCACAACCGCGAGATGTGCAGTCTCAGAGAATATTATTTTGTAAGACCTACAAGTATTTGTTCCGAGTCTGGGTGTTTTTCTATCTATAATATGTATGTATTTACAAAAAAAAAATGTATATAACTAGTTTATCAGCCATATCGTTACCATAACACAAGCATTTGGTTGCTTAGCTTGGGACTATATGGCGTTGTGTGAAATGCCCAAGGATATTATATTATTATATTATTATTACTAAATTATATTTTCTCAAAGCTGATGTGGGTATGCACCGAGATGTGGTCGCAGTGGATAAAGAACTCACCCCGTTGTCCATGGCTAAAGAGAACTGGCGCAAACCTGTGATACTTACCACAGATGACCGCAGGGAGGTATGGAAAGGCAAGGAGCTTCACGGGCGCCTCTACCGGGCTCTTCATGGGTCCGATGTAGATTTTTCAGCGTCCGTGGCTTGGCTACGCTTCAGTGGTCTCTTCGGAGAAACTGAAGGTTTTGTCTGTGCGATTATGGACGAAGTTATCTTGACGAATAACTACCGGAGACATATTATGAAGGATGGGACGGTGGACGTGTGTCGGGCATGCCATCGTCCGGGTGAGTCCATCAGACATATTATCTCTGGTTGTTCTCGTCTGGCTAACGGCGAGTACTTGCACCGACATAACCAAGTGGCCAGGATTATCCATCAGCAACTTGCTTTGAAGTACAAACTTGTGGACTCTGAGGTACCGTATTACAAGTATGTGCCCGACCCAGTTCTTGAAAATGACCATGTCACGTTGTACTGGGATCGGTCTATCATCACTGACAGGACTATTGTTGCCAATAAGCCTGACATAGTGGTGATAGACCGATTAGCGCGCCGCACAATAATTATCGATGTTACCATTCCACATGACAAGAATCTCGTGAAAGCTGAGAAAGAGAGAGAAGTATCTCGACTTAGCACACGAGGTTGTCGACATGTGGAATGTGGACTCGTCAGTCATTGTGCCGATTGTCGTTACGGCCAGTGGCCTGTTGGCCAAAAGCTTTGACGACCACCTGTCAAAGCTAGCGTTACGCGGTTGGGTAAAGGGCCTGATACAGAAGGCAGTACTCCTTGATACGGCTCGTATTGTGAGGAGGTTCCTTTCTCTGGAGCCCTAACCACCGGTAGCTTGGACCCTGCTCCCGACACCGGCGGACTACTATTTTTTATATTTTTTAATGTATTTTTTTTTTTTAATTTTAATATCCTTGGACATTTCACACAACGCCATATATAGTCCCAAGCTAAGCAACATAATGCTTGTGTTATGGTAACGAGATGGCTGATAAACTACTTATATACCATTTTTTTTTGTAAATACATACATATTATAGATATAAAAACACACAGACAAGATAGTGATTATCTAATTTTAGTTTAGTTATTGAACAAGAGATTCGGCAACAATGTCATCCAAACTAAATATGTACCTACGCAAAGTATTAGCCTAAATCAAAAACCGGGAAGTAGGTCAAAGATAACTTTTCAGATTTGTTCACATAGATAGTTATTTTGTTGTACAGACGCCAGCACATCAAGGTACTCGAAACTGTCAAATTATTCCAGTAAAAATTGAACTTAATGTCTTCTCCTATAAAGTTGAAAATCTAGTACAGAAATTTGTCAGATTGTTGTAGCACGATGTGCTGGCGACTGTACAAGTGAAACAGAGAAAAACGTGCTAAAAATACCCGTTGAAATTGTACCGTGACATCTCGACAATCTTTTATCGATGTTATTTATTGTAAAGAAATATCGACATGGGCTGCCCTATTAGCCGCCATTTTATCATCCCAGCAAAGTGTAGGTAGCTACGTTTTTTTTATAGGTATGCCCAGTCCATATGATTTATACGCATTGAGATAAAAACTTATTAACATTGAGTTGAATATCGATATCAGATACGCATGTTGCTCGCAGTTACAACCCTACGTAAGGCAGTCATTATATGTGATGTGCCCAAGTCAGTGGTAGGTAAACACGTTTTTTTGTAGGTATGCCCAGTCCATATGATTTATACGTCATCAGTGTTACATACACACATTTTTTTTTCTTTCTTGAAGTTGTCAGTCGATTTTGTAAAGTAAGACTAGAACTGGCATACTTTCAGCCTTCTTACTAGTTAGTGTTATAAAGCGCCATCTATAACTTCAGTAGATATACCTTAAATGAATGTGTCAAGTACGCCAGAGGTTAACAAACATTTTGGTTTTTCTATTGGTGGAAGTTTGACGCTATGCTAACAGATGACGCTGTCCTCATTTCTCAACAACGGAGCCAGCCGATTTCTACTTTTTGGGGTAAGGCCAACGAACTTAATTTTGTGAGTTGCGTAAAATGAGTCGGCGGAATTTACGCTATAGATCTTGTGTGAGTAAAAGAGACACATATATTCATAGTTGACAGCTGGCTGTTCACACAGCCGACGAGCGGACCTCAAGATGATGGCAGCAGCAAGAGCTATCAAAGATTGTACTCGCTCAGCGACATTCGCTCGGCGATGCCCACTAGGCGGTCACAACTTACAAACCAGCGGTAATTTCTACCTATAGTGCGGGCCGGAGCGAGTATTGCGAGTAAAAGGCCGTCGCACAAAAGCACTCGCTTAAAGCCGAGCGTCAAAACTATCGAAAGTTTTCACTCGCTACTCACCTACTTGTTTCGAACTTGCAGCTTTACTCGCTACTCGCTGATCGCTGGCGGTGAGACAAGTGCATACTCATACGCACCAGCGGCGGTCAGCCACGGGGGAGGTCAACCGCGCGGTTACAGTTTAATATGCAGTGCGTACAATCACTAGCGGTTACATATTAAAATGGAAAAGCGGCTCGCCGCGCTAGTGCGTAGGTGGGCTAAGGCATTTATCTCACCACTCCACTCACTACTCGCTCTGGCTCGCACTATAGGTGTAGAAAACCACTGGTCGGTGTATTCTGACCGCCCAGCGAGCATCGCCGAGCGAGTGTCGCTGAGCGAGTAAAATCTTTGTTAGCTCTTGTCGCTGCGGCCATTCAGTGATAAGTGCTGGCTTGTCGGCATTGTGAACAGCCAGCTATCGAATTAAGATAGCTTTATTATGAACCTCTGTGAATATCAGCTGCGATTCGATGGGTTAAGCAGCGGCAGCCTCCGCTGCCTCCCAAACACGTTGAAAAAAAATTGTTTTTCAGTAATTTTTTCCCGAATGAAAATTGTGTCAGATTTATGCCACCCACCAAATCGTAGCTGACGTTAACAGAGGTCAATGATAAGGATGCGTTTCCACCAGAGATGTGCGATGGAAATGTGTCGTGCGAGGATGTCTAGCTGTGCTGTGAAAATGTGTGGGTGTTTCCACCAAAGCTGTGCGTTGAAAATGTGCCTACGAGGATGTGTAGCGGAGCTGTGAAAATGCGCATTAATGTGTGGTGCGAGGATGCGTTACGAAGCTGTGAAATGTGTCGACGGGGAAGCGGTGAGTGGAAGCGGAGTAACGCGAACGCCTGCCTGCTGCTCACGTCTCTGATGTCTCACTTTGCTGTCGTTAGCGCTTGTAGTCGTACGCATGTCGTACGGTTGCGTGGCTTAATGGAAGAAAAATTAACTGGCTGCAGGGCTTTAAATACCGGTAAAAATTTCGTAACGTTACCTGTATTTGACAGAGTTACCGTTAATTTGAAAATAACGTTAACCGATTTAACGTTATTTTCGAAACATTTTATCGTTAATCTTTTTTACCGTTAATTGTTTTATAACGTTAATTTTATCGTTATTTTGAAACGGTTAAGCTTGTGAGGTGGAATAAGCGTGGGGGCAGAGAGGCGATCGGCGGGCCGCCAAAGCTAAGCAAAGCCACCTTATACGCCGTTGCGTCGTGCCGTCTCGCTCGACCAAAACGTTGCCAGATTCTTACGTGTGAGACGTGCTGGTAGTACCTACAGTTAGCTGATTTAGTAATTTTGTCCAATAATTTATTTTCTTTTGTCAGTTGCTTGAGATCAATAACGGGTAGTTTTCATAGTTACAATTTTCGATTTAATAATAGTGATAATTATGTCAGTACGATTTCTAGCACTATATTCAATGAGTGTGAAAGAAGAACATCGACACAGTCCGACGCGTGAAACAGAAGATTTTGTATGGGAAATTAGCCTAATCTGGAGCGCCGCTTACGCGCGACATTGCCAAACCGTGCAAGGCGGCGCAGGCGAGGCGGCCGCGCGTAAGAGACGGAGTCAGTTACTTTAGGGTAGAATGTAGATTCTTCGCAGTTTTTCTTTTAATTATGGATTAAAAATAATTTTGCGCGACATTTGTGTCTGACAAAAATTGTGAAAAGACTCTTGAAATGCGTCTCGAACTTACAGCTAAAGAGCCATCAGTCCACCACGTCCTAAAATTGCTTTTACTCAAAAATGTGGTTCGAAAACTACATCTTTTATGTATTAAATGATAAGCTCTAGTTTTACGTTTTTTTTTTGTCCCCATAAATAAATGTCACGAGCCGCCTCTGATAGTAATAGGAGTTAAAGTATGAAATTGCCGTTTTATTGTAATAGGTACTTCGAATTGACATAGAACCTTGAAACCAGTGAAACTTTTTTCACATGGTACCTATTAAGTTTTTCTTTGAAAAAATGTGCACAACTGAAAGTCGGATTATCGACTTTCAGTTGTTTTTTTATTCAGCTTAGACAAGAAAGATGGATACTTCAGAAATTCGAGTGATTTTTGAATACGAGTTCCGAGTCCGACGCAGAACTAACGCGGCAGAAACGGCTCGCAATATCAATGTTGCGTTTGGAGAAGGAACTGCTAATGAACGCACCGTACGATTTAGTTTTAAACTCTTTCGTAATGGAAACTTTGATTTCAAGAACAAACCACGTGGAAAACCACCCACACAGGTGAATAACAATGATTTGAACGAGATGTTGGAAGCCGATCCGAGTCAAACTACCCATGAATTAGCGGCATGGTTTAGCGTTATCTTACCAAAAATATTGACTTATTTGCGTCAAATCAATAAAATAAAAAAATATGAAAAATGGGTACTTCATGATTTGACTGATCTGCAGAAAGAAACGCGTGTTGAAAGTTGTGTTGCCTTGTTGAATCGATACAGAAATTAAGAAATATTGAATCGAATTGTGACATGTGATGAAAGGTGGATTCTTTACATTAACCGTAAGCGAAAATTGCAATGGCAGACCCCAGGGGCCCGAGTCTGCTATTTTTATAAATTTGTCATTCCGACACGATCCCATTGTCATGCCATTGTCATTTTGCTAAAAGTTCGTAATCTGCTAAATTCATAATGGCACGATCACTGCCACGTCAGTGGCCTGTCAGTGGCACGTCAATGGTCTCGTAATAGAATTGCGGTAGGAATGCCGTATTGCTATTATTATAAAAACGAGCTAATTTTGAGCATTTATTCATGCCAGATTTTATTAAATTTAGTTTTACATATTATTTATTAGTGTTATAAGCAATCTGAAGTAGTGAGAAGTTCGTAAATACTAAATCTGTCATTGTGTACGAGATTACCATTCATATGGCTTTCTTTCAATGGCGTGTCAGTGATTGATCATTGGAATGTCATAATGACGCCATTATGATACCATTATGTTAGTAGATTACCAAACTTGTCAAAATCAACCATTTTGAAATCAGTGATCGACCATTCTGACACTATTGTAATAGCAGACTCGGGCCCCAGGTCAAACGCTGAAACAGTGTTCTAAAGCAAAGTTTACCAATAAAAAGGTAATGGTAATTGATTTTTCTCGCTTCGGTATTTGAACGGGCAAATACACGTGAGGCTTCGAAGCAGGAAAATCTTGGAGCGAAATAATAAAAATGCAGATTATTACAATTAAAATTGGGGACGACGGGGATTGTAATAGGAGTAAAAACTGGTAGAGTGGGGAGGGGATTTAAGGAGATTTTTAAGATGTGACCTGCAAGGCGCTTTCGAAAGACGGGAATAGGAGAAGCGTTCTCGCAGGTAGGAAGGCGTTTTAGGGTTGTGAAGGATGTTGAATAGCAGACACAAAATCCGATTCATCATATTAGCTGAAAGACGTCCACTGATAAATATAGGAGACATAGGCCCCCAAGTGTGGTCACAACAACTGGTCCCCTGCGTCTTGCATCTATTGGCTACCTGCAACCCTCACGAGGTCATCGGTCCACCTTGTGGAAGGCTATCCAACGCTGAATCTTCCAGTACACGCTCGCCTTTCTAGAACCTTCCAGCCTCATCGTCCATCTGTTCTGCAGTGCGATTCTGTTAACGTGTCGATGTGAACATTTAGGCGAAGGTAACGACAAGTGAGCTGTCATACCATACAAAGAAAATTGCATGACAGCTCACTTCTCGTTCACTCCATCCACCTAAGTGATCACGGTGAGATGTCGACAGAATTGACCGGCTGCTAGTGATGTGCTTTGCTCACTGCCATTTTAGTTTGGCGATCCTTCGGGCAGTTTTGTGGCGAACTGTTGGGCAGTAGCGAACCCACGAACCTTATCTCCCGAGAGAAGTCTAGTTCCTCATCTACGGCTTGCCTTTATTGACTGGCCAGAGTGAATACTGACGAGGAACAAAGCTCCCACCTCTTTCTTGCCTTAATTGGCCGGTCTGAGTGGAGATTCGCTAGAGCACACGTGCTCGGGAGAAGGATGTATAATCCAGTAAGATGCTGGTAGGGATCTTGACCGTACTTCCGGGATTGTCCTGAAAGCCGTGGCATACCTCTCCACTCCTCTAGCACTTCAGTAGGCTAATTCACGTAACTAAATAAGTGCTGTTGCAGTGCAATTGAAGTTAAGTTTCGATCAAAACAACGCTTTTCGTATTGTCTACCGCTGTCAGACGCTCGCGTCAAGTTTGCGTCACGCGAGCGCAATAACGACATTCTACTGTGGCGCGTCCTTGGTGCGTGCTTCGGAACGCAATATGATCGGTATTCTACTATTTGTACCCAAAATGACAGCTTATACGTTTAAGAGCGTGTATTCCGTCCACTAGCGCCGCCAATCGTTTTTTATTATTTGTGGTAAATTTAAGACACGTAGATAAAAAACCGCTCTGTAGTGCACTGAAGAAATGTATTTATTATGTTTTGAGAGTTATGTTTTGTACTTTAGAACATAAATAGTTGCCAAAGTCGATATTTTTGCTAAAAGTGGCCACTTTTAGCAATAATTGCCGTTTTGGCTATTTAGCCATGAGTTATGTATTAAAAATAGCTGTCAAAAATAATAGATACATTTCTTCAGTGCACTACAGAGCGGTTTTTTATCTACGTGTCTTAAATTTACCACAATTAATAAAAAACGATTGGCGGCGCTAGTAGACGGAATACACACTCTTAAGTTTTAATATTATAATAACGTCATATTGATTGAAATTTAATCGATTCTATTTTATTATTTAGTGAGTAATATTTTTTCTCTCCACCGTCAATAAGTTTGCTGTCTTGCAGTTGACGTGCAGTTCACGCGCAGTTTACGCGCAGTTCAAAGATTAAAAGAATACCGTTTATCACTCAAACTTAAACTTAACTGCAACTGCACTAAAACATAATCGTTGCGTCATAAAATTACGTGAATTAGCCCTCTGGCTATGTTGCCTCCTTGGCGCTACGTCACTTTGTGCTAGCGACCGTTTTCGGGGGCCCATTCATTGAGAGTGCAAGTCACCCCCTGCCATTTAAAAGCCCTGTATATTGTTAGTGGTCAGGCAGGAGCCAATATTTCTTCTATAATAAACGATTATGAGTCCACTAAACCACCCAAACCGATAGCGTTTCATCTTTTGTTTCCATATTCTGTAATATTACTGCTCAAACCGGGGATTGTCCTTGGGAATACAGGGATAATCGCCGGTTGGTGCCCCATTACATTTGAAATGTCTAACGGGGCCTCTGCGAGTTGGTTTCGGCCCCTCGTACGCCTACCAAAAGACCGGGTCTCCAGAGACCAGAGAAAGTAAAAAAAAAACTTAATCAACATCCATTACTAAAATAATATAAAATCACAATCTTGGACTCCAAGGTCAATTTAAATAAAAAACGAAATTCAAAATATCTATAAACATTATTTTGTTTTTTACGTCCCATCTTGTAAGCGTCTCGCACAAACCAACTCACTGTAGGTATTACACACGACTGAGGCACGGCACGGCGGCGCGGCGGTGATAGCGGCAACAGTGCATCTAAAGATCTAATAATAATAATAAAGCAGAAAGCAGTACTCCTGGCCACGGCACGTATTGTGAGGAGGTTCCTCTCTCGGGAGCCCTGACCACCGGTAGCTTGGACCCTGTTCCCGTTGCCGGTGGGCTACTATTTTTGATATTTTAAATGATTTTTTAAATAGTTTTATACAAATATTTAAAAATGTAAAAAATATGTACAGAAAATAAATAAATTTCACACAACGCCATATAGTCCCAAGCTAAGCAAATTAATGCTTGTGTTATGGTAACGAAATGGCTGATAAACTACTTATATACATCTAAGCGAGTTGCACGAGGCCATGAGCGCACAAAAATGTTTACCTACGCGGAACGGCAACGCGCGGCCACAAATTCGCAATATCTCTGTACTGTACGTCGCTAGATTACCCCTACCACTCAGCCTTCACAACGCTGCGCTCGCCCCGCACGAGTCATACCTATGTTTAGACCGGGTTGTAACAGAATTAACGGTAAAATTAACGTTATTATCGTATTTTACGTTAGTGTTAAATAATGTTAAATTACTGGTAATGTTATCAAATAACGTTATATTTTTGTAACGTTAATTAGGTATCACATTGGATTTAACGTTACGTAACGGTTATTATTTTGTTAGTTGGTAACGTTAACAAGCCCTGACTGGCTGGTACAGTATGCGCAAAATTCGCAACACATCCTTCTCAACACACATTCCTCGCAACACATCCCTCGCACACATCCCTCGCAACACGTCCCTCGCACACATCCCTCGTACACATCCCTCGCACACATCGCTCGCTTGTTTTATGTGCGCAAAAATCTAGCTCCGCTGAGCCGTTTCCACCAGAGCTGTGCTGACCGAGGCGAGGTAAATGAAGCGATTCTATTGGTTCTTTACAAACACATTCCTCGCTACACATCCTCGCACATCTCTGGTGGAAACGCAGCCTAAAGGCTCGACCGCACTGTGCGACACTGCGCGGCAGCGGAGCGACGTGACACGTAACAATGTTCGCACTTGAAGTGTCGCGGCGCGTAGTTACGCTGCTGCGTAGTGCGTTATACCTCATACAATTTCTTATGGTGCTCCCACATTGCCGTTAGAAATAAAATTGTTTAGTAACGTTAGTAAACATTTGTTGGCTAACATTATATAACAAATGTTAAAAAATGTTTTCATGTTAGAAAATGTTTAGTAATGTTAGTAAACATTTGTTGGCTAACATTATATAACAAATGTTAAAAAATGTTTTCATGTTAGAAAATGTTTAGTAATGTTAGTTAACAAATTATAACAAAATAAAACATGTGTTACCTTTTATTACATTAGTAAACATTTTCTATTAGTGTAGGAGCACTTATAACATGTAACAGTTTCTAACAAAGTGCAACAATTGTTAACATTTGTTAGTAAATGTTTTGGTGTTATAAAATGTTTACAAACATTTTATAACGGCAATGTGGGAGCACCATTACAACGAATATTTTGCAGCAAATATGTGCTATGCTACTTTGCTATGGATGCCTTTGATATCCACCAATCATATTCATTGGTGCACATAGCTTAGCACTGGTGGAAACGGATTTAACTATTATTATTATTATGAGCCTGTTGAGTCCCACTGCAGGGCAAAGGCCTCCCTTCCTTCTTTCCACTGTTCTCTGTCCGTTGCCACACTCGGCCAATCCTTTAGGTAGGAGTCTAATTCGTCCCGCCATCTCCGCCTGGGCCTACCACGTCGCCGGTTCCTGTTGCTCGTAATCCAATCGGTAGTAACTTTTGCCCAGTTCTCTTGCGACATGCGGCAGATGTGGCCAGCCCAGTTCCATTTTAGATTGGCGGCTGTGTTGCCTACGTCTGCGATTTGTGTTTTGATTTAATTAAAATATGTTTTTTTTTATTTGGAAGGATGCGTGCTATGGATGCGTGCTGTGGATGTGTGCTATGGATGCGTGCTATGGATGTGTGTTATGGATGCGTGCTATGGGTCATCGTGAGTGGTGTAGCTATATGCAGAGCAATGCGTGCCTTCCCTATTGTCAAACTACACAACTCGCGACGATCCATAGCTTGCATCCATAGCACGCATCCATAGCACACATCCATAGCTTGCATCCATAGCACGCATCCATAGCACACATCCATAGCACACATCCATAGCACACATCCATAGCACGCATCCATAGCACGCATCCATAGCACGCATCCATAGCACGCATCCATAGCACGCATCCATAGCACACATTCATAGCACGTATCCTTCCAGATAAAAAACATGAGTAGAATCCGTTTCCACCACTGCTAAACTATGTGCATCAATTATTATGATTGGTGGATATAAACGCATCCATAGCAACGTAGCATAGCACATCTCTGACATGACCACTGGAACTCAGAGCGGTCCTTCCACCTGACCTACGCTCAGTGCTCCCCTCTCCCCCTCGGAAACCTATTTAATTAATATATTGAGACCACTAGAGTAAAGGAAAATGAAAAAATACATAAATGCAGTACACTTGTTTATTTTAACTTGAAAAATCCAAACGTTATTGACATTGTTAAACCTAATAAAAAGAAAACGACCTAAACATAAATATTGTTAAAAATGAGCTAGAATTAATACTCCTCGCCGCCTTCTCCCTCCCCTTCGCCGGAGTCCATGCCAACCTCCTCGTAATCCTTCTCCAGTGCGGCAAGGTCCTCGCGCGCTTCCGAGAACTCCCCCTCCTCCATGCCCTCGCCGACGTACCAGTGCACGAATGCTCGCTTGGCATACATCAGATCAAACTTGTGGTTGAGCCGCGACCAAGCCTCCGCAATGGCAGTCGTGTTTGAAAGCATACAAACAGCGCGTTGCACCTTCGCTAAGTCTCCGCCCGGAACCACGGTCGGTGGCTGGTAGTTGATGCCCACCTTGAACCCAGTGGGGCACCAGTCCACGAACTGAATAGTCCTCTTCGTCTTGATGGTTCCGATAGCAGCGTTCACATCCTTGGGCACAACATCGCCGCGGTACAGCATGCAGCACGCCATGTACTTGCCGTGGCGCGGGTCACACTTCACCATCTGGTTGGCAGGCTCGAAGCACGCGTTGGTGATCTCCGCCACTGACAGTTGTTCGTGGTATGCTTTCTCGGCAGAGATGACAGGTGCGTATGTCACTAGGGGGAAGTGAATGCGAGGATATGGTACCAAGTTTGTCTGGAATTCGGTCAAGTCCACGTTCAAGGCGCCGTCAAACCTCAGGGAAGCAGTTATAGATGAAACTATTTGACCAATCAGGCGGTTCAGATTAGTGTATGTGGGTCTTTCAATGTCCAGGTTCCTCCTGCATATATCGTAGATAGCTTCGTTGTCCACCATAAACGCCGCGTCAGAGTGTTCTAGTGTCGTATGTGTGGTAAGAATAGAGTTATACGGTTCTACGACGGCCGTCGAGATCTGTGGGGCGGGATAGATTGCAAACTCTAGTTTAGATTTCTTGCCATAGTCGACGGAAAGTCTTTCCATGAGCAGAGACGCGAAGCCCGACCCGGTGCCGCCACCAAAAGAGTGGAAAATCAAAAATCCCTGCAGGCCGGTACACTGGTCGGCGAGTTTTCGTACCCTGTCAAGTACCAAGTCCACGATTTCCTTGCCTATGGTGTAGTGTCCTCGCGCGTAGTTGTTGGCGGCATCTTCCTTGCCTGTGATGAGCTGCTCCGGGTGGAAAAGCTGGCGGTACGTGCCCGTGCGGACCTCGTCCACCACGGTGGGCTCTAGGTCGATGAACACCGCCCTAGGCACGTGCTTGCCAGCGCCAGTCTCGCTGAAAAATGTGTTGAACGAGTCGTCACCTCCGCCGACGGTCTTGTCCGAGGGCATCTGCCCGTCCGGTTGGATGCCATGCTCCAGACAATACAACTCCCAGCAGGCATTACCGATTTGTACGCCGGCCTGTCCACCGTGTATAGATATACATTCACGCATATTTTTACTTTAAAACTCAATAAAGCTACTTAAAAAATAGATTTTATTTTCACTTGGAAGCTTATTGCAGAACCTCCTGGATCAATTCTAAGTTTAAACTGTGCTAAAAAGGAACGCCGCTCTGTTCCTCGGTCGAAGTTTAAATTTTATTTTTAAAATTTCAAAATCGTAACAATTTCTTCATGGTCTGTCAGGAACAAAAAGTTTTTATCACATGGCCTCACAAGAAAAGTGGTTTCATTCATATACATACGATCGATTGTTATACAGGGTGGAAAGTTGAAACTGCAATCATTTTTTTTTTTAAAGTGAAATAACCGTCTGAATTATGCTTAACATTCACGTCTCTCGATTGCACACTCTTTGGGAGTAGGATTCATTGCATCAATTAAAAAATCTATGGCAAAGTGTTCGTTGTTCAAATGGTTTGCATGCTCATCATAATCGCATCAGTATAAACATTCAGCACGAATCTATACCTACATACTGAAAAGCTCTACAACAAAATATATTATTATGTATATGTCGAAAAACAATGGTATTTTCCAGGTTACCAACCCGTGACTAATTCGACGTAACTTATTCGAATTCAAATGAATGTAGGTAAGAAGTTCACTTTGATTATTAGCGATATTAAAGAAGGAAAATATAAGAAATTTGAACTTATAGTGATGTATTTCTAAAGTTACCAGTACATAGTGAGGATAAAAAAACTAAAAAAATATCATCACTCTATACATAACATAATAAAATAGAGAGACGTAGAGTTGCCGTGTCTGTACATTAAATATTTTCACATAAAAAATACATAGACATGTCAGAAAAAAGACATAGAATACAAAAATGCAATTTTTGAAATTTTTATCTGTTTGTCTGTCTGTATGTCTGTTTGTTTGGCTGTTAGCTAGTGAGAGCATCACGCATAAACCACGGATTGGATTCAAATGTAGGTACTTAAAACATTTAGTGATAACCGGAGTATAACATTTAGCGTTTATTTCTTCAAAATCGACCCACAAAATCAAAAGATATCGATTTTAAAGTTTAGGAAGAAACTTCATCGAGCGCTAAAATAGGCTATGAAAATGAATGACTATTGATTGTTGATAAATCGATAATACTAAAAAATCGATTGGTTTTTCGATTGGATTATTACTTGGAGATTTGTAATCTGCATCGATAGGTAAACTGTTTTACTAACATAAGTGGTATATATTTGGTATTAAGCTTCAAATTGACAATACTATAACAGCTGAACGCGTCGATCTTCAAGGTTAAGCAACGCTTGCCGAGGTCGGTCTGTGGATGAGTGACCATTGTAACATACGGGTCGATCGGCCCGTGCGACTGTCATTATTATTTAGCTACAACCTCTACATTCAATAAGTCTTCTTAGTCGCAGTACCTAAATGTCGATTAAAATCTCGATTATTCTTCACAATAAATCGATTCTATTATTATCATCTGCCTAGCCTTTTCTTTTAAATATGTTGGGTCGGCTTTCAGACAAACCGGATTCAGCTGAATACCGGTATTTTACGTGGATCGGCTGCCTACTAGACCTCCACAACCCATTGACTGGGTAACCAGTACTTCTTGGCAAGACTGGAATCAGTTTTACTGACTTCTGACTATCCTTAACGACTGTCAAAGATCTACAAATGACAGCCGGGACCAAAGGCTTAACGTACTTTCCGAGGCACGAAGGAAACTTGGTATATTAATACGGTCACCAATCCACAGACCAACCTTGGCAAGCGTTTCTTAACCTTGAAGGTCGACCCGTGCGGCTGTTTTTATTTATCCACAAGCTCCTCTATAGTAAATTGATTCACACAGAAAAGCTTTTATAATTATAAAATGTTGAAACAATATGTTATTTAGTGTTCTACAATCAGCAAATTTGTCAGTAAACATCGGAGAAAATGTGTTTCTTTTTTACTGTGCTGGACGAAATTAAGAATCAACTTGATTCATCAGTTTCTTTGTTTCGTAGTTTGCAGACTACCACCATTCGTTTGATACTCGGTTTTGTTGATTTTGATTCAAGGTAGGTTTGTATCAGGAGATTACCTGGGCTGTTCGGCATTTCAACGGAAGAGATGAAACAGTGCCCTGCATTAGGTAGGTACCCTCTTCCTATTTTCTTAATTCTGAGAGAGAGATCAGGATACGTAACTGAACGTATATTTTTAACCGACTTCCCAAAAAGGAGGAGGTTATCAATTCGGTTGTATGTTTTTTTTTTATGTTTGTTACCTCATAACTCCGAGAATTATGAACCGATTTGAAAAATTCTTGTTTTATCTGAAAGGATATACTTGCAGATTGGTCCCATTTAAATCATATCAAAATCGGTTACGAACTTTGGATTTTAAATCGAAATACCTGGAATTTGACTATTTAGATGATTCTTTGATAATCGAAATTGCGTATTTTGCTTTTTTGCGATTTTGCAGTGGTGTTGTTAGGTGTGGGGCACCACTAAAAAGTGAAAATTAAAAAACTTTTAACAAAAAATACAACCGACTTCCAAAAAAAAAAACACTACAAAGTAAAAAATAACTTTAATTTCGGAAGTCGGTGTCAAAATACGAAGAAAGTAATAAAAACACCGACTTCCGAAATTAAAGTTATTTTTTACTTTGTAGTGTTTTTTTTTGGAAGTCGGTTGTATTTTTTGTATATGCAACACATCACATCATTTTCCAACATCCACACGAATGAAGTCGCGGACACAGCTAGTCTAACATAATACATACTGTTAGAATGATTCTCAAGGAAGTGTTTTGGGACGTTATTAGATGGTGAAATAACGGGTGTATAAGTCAAAACAGTAAAACACAAACAGTAAAACACAACACAAACACAAAATTATCAAAGCGTCTCGCGGAAAGTTCACTTTTGGGGATACGAGCCTACTGAGGTTGATTGAGGTGCGTATCTACATACGTAGTATCTCTATGTAGTCTGTGGTATCTACTCACGCGTGTGTGTGCGTGCGCTAGGCATGCTTGAGTACGGAGCATGGAGAACAGAAGCGGCGATCTTATACTAGGGGGACATGTTAAAAAACTTCAAGATGTGGGTAAGTTCAAAAGCTTCCAGAATGGCGCTGGCGTAGCTGCAGGGTATCATACTCTGCAGCTACGTCAGCGCGTATGGCACTATGTACGGTACACGTCAGATACCTGTGCAGTAACGGTCATTGACCAACATACGTGACTTATAAAGAAAAAAAAAATAATTTTACGCGATATTTTACAATCTTACGACGTTTGCCATTTTCCGGTGACACAAATACGAAACATGCTTACCACAGCCATAAAAAAATTAAAATGGACTGTAGGTACCTAATGTGAAAATGCAATAAATACAAAAAAAAAACACAAAGTGAATCGCCGCTTTATTCAACCAATGGGGTTGGCAACTGTCAAAGTGGCGCTAGCGTAGTTTGTTCCCAAAAATTGCCTTTTGATATAGTCAAATACAGAAAATAATTTCAAACAGGTACAATGACGCGCTGTATTGTCTCTAAATGCTCTGAAATTGGGACGCATCAAATACCGAAGGATATAAAAATACGAAGGCTTTGGTTTAAAAGCTATCCGTCGTGAAAAAATTATTCATACGAAAAGTACGAGGTTATGGTTTAAACACTTTGTAGAAAGAGCTTAAGAAATAACACGTAAATACACAGGCAAGCTGACCATAAATGAAGGCTTTACTATTTTTTTTTTCAATTATCCCTACCTTCCATAATATTTCGTACCTGCCTGTGTGATTTCAAAAATCACTTCCCCGATCAGTCGAAATCTTGCCAATCAATCGCCCGTCGTTCTACAAGGATGCTATACTATGATTATGGTTTTTTTGTTGAATTTAAAAACAAAACTCCAAATTCTTTCAATAAGATCCGCTTTCTTTCGTCGTAGGGGAGCTCCACTTTTTTAAGTTTTTCTTTCAGTTCCTTGACTCGCCAGTTAGAAAACATGATGTATACCTAATATGTGCTCCACTTATTTTAATTGTTTTACAGCGCCTTTAAGTTACAAAGTAAAGAATTGGCCGGTGCAAGCTGAAAGCAGATGACGCTAGCATAGTTTGTTCCTTTGTTATTTTTTATGTTGTGTTAATTGCAGTGAAACGTCTAAATTCTTTACTTTGTAACTTAAAGGCAGCTGTAAAACAATTAAAATAAGTGGAGCACATATTATACATCATGTTTTCTAACTGGCGAGTCAAGGAACTGAAAGAATAACTTAAAAAACGTGGAGCTCCCCTACGAGGAAAGAAAGCGGATCTTAGTGAAAGATTATGGAGTTTTGTTTTATTCAACAAACAAACCATAATCACAGTATAGAATCCTTGTTGAACGACGGGCGATTGATTGATTGGCAAGGTTTCGATTGATCGGGCAAGTGATTTTTAACATTGAAATCACACAGGCAATTACGAAATATTATGGAGTGTAGGGATAATTGAAAAAAATAATAGTCAAGCCTTTATTTATGATCAGCTTGCCTGTGTATTATACAACGTGTTATTTTATAATCACTTTCTACAAAGTGTTTACCCCATAACCTCGTACATTTCGTATGAATCAATTTTTCACGACGGATAGCTTAAACCAAAGCCTTCGTATTTTTATATCCTTCGGTATTTGATGCGTTCCAATTTCAGAGCATTTAGAGACAATACGGCGAGTCATTGTAACTGTTTGAAATTATTTTCTGTATTTGATCATATGAAAAGGCAATGTTTTGGGAACAAACTACGCTAGCGCCACTTTGACAGTTGCCAACCCCATTAACACAACATAAAAAAATAACAAGGGAACAAACTATGCTAGCGCCATCTGCTTTCAGCTTGCACCGGCCAACCCCATTTAGTGCCGCTACTCCACGCTACATATAAGTTTGGCTACTCTATACTAGATGGCGCTAGTTGCTGTAGTATTGGTGATTCTAGTATTACAGTGCAGTGCACCAAGTGTGAATAGAAACTATTAGAACCAATCAGTAGATTTTTGTGTTTCCTGCTTTGTTCTTCAATGTGGTTAAATAATATTTGTATTTTATTTTTCTAATTCAATTTTATGTTAATTCAATTTATATGGTTTTGCTTATTTTTCTTTCTCAAAGTGCCTCTAGCTTGTATGTATTTAAACTGAATATAAGTTGGTAATGAAATTGTTAATATAAAATGAATGGTTGCCAGTTTCCACCCGGAAGGCGTCGCCGAGGCCCAGAAAGCCGTGGCGAGACAATTTGGATGCTTAAGGCGAAGGCTGGTTCGAGGTGGCACTGCTGGAAAAGAGTATCTGGAAGGATGTGGTCGCCTTTGCTCAGCAGTGGGACACAAAAGGCTTAAATGAACAAAAAAAAAACTGTTTAAATGTGCTAATCATCAGAGCTGTGTTAGCTCTCTTAAGTCTGATATATTAGGCCATTTAACCACCCAATTATTCTTCTCTAAAATATTTAAATGTCATCATCGACTCAAATAGAAGAAGACATCCCAATTCGACCCCATGGATCCGAGTAAAAAAATTAGTTTTTTTCTTTTTACTCGGTATTTTCCTAAAAAAAAATACTTATTAGTCCGTCATAATATTGTGACGGTAAAAATCTAACTATAAGTATAAGGTGTCTAAAAAAAGAAATATAAGGCGTCATTGTACTCTTCATTATGAAAAACTTTTTAAATGGGATGCAACACAAATCAACTATAAGTATAAGGCGTCTAAAAAAAGAAATATAAGGCGTCATTGTACTCTTCATTATGAACAACTTTTAAAATGGGACCAACACAAAACGCGAAAAAAATCAGCTGCTATGTATATTTTGTCGAGTTATGCGCACATAACCATATACCTATTTCTGTGCGCATAAGTCGACAGGGGCAGTTGGTTTTTTTTATTGCAATTTCATTGATGGTCCGTTGGTCCCATAGTAAAAGTTGTTCATAATTATGAGTACAATGTTCCTTTAAATTTCTTATAGTTGATTTTTAACAAATTATAGAAAACTGGCACTCGCGCACGCACGTTTTAGTTCATCGTTCGCATAAGGAGTAACACGGATGAATTTTAGTCAGTAAGAGTCTGACATTCTCTTTTACTCCGCCCTGAGCGGGAGAAGTCATTTGATGATTTCTTATCCTTAAAAAAAGGCCTGTTCCAGGGGGCCGCGACGGTGCTACCGCCTGAATTTGCTTCTCTGTCGCTCGCTGGGGCTGGCACACGACCTGAAGCACGTCTCCACATATGGTTCCTCTGCCGACCACAGGGCTGAAGCTTCTCGCTATTCGCCACCTCTATTCGCAGGCCCCTCTGATAACATAAGTGCATGATTAATAGCTTGTGAACTCTTTTAGGTCGTTTCCTTCATCTCTCTACACAAAGTATCATAGACCTGCGCAAATTCTCTGCAAACCTTGAAGGTGCCTAGCTGTCCTGAAATGGTGAATGATGGAGGCCTGCTTAGTACTCACAACAGGCGTGCTTTACTAAATGTGCGAACTTTAATAAAGCAAAAGGAGTACCTATTTTATAAAGGTGTTCTCAATATTTGTAGTTTCAACCAATTTTAGCTCTATGTGAAAAAATAAATAATACGTTTTTAACGAGATCAGAGGGCTAATTCACGTAATTTTATGACGCGCCGGTTAAGTTTTAGTGTAGTTGCAGTTAAGTTTAAGTTTGAGTGATAAACGGTATTCTTGTAATCTTTGAATTGCGCGTAAGCTGCGCGTAAACTGCACGTCAACTGCACGACAACCAAACTTTCTTATGGTGGAGAGAAAAAATATTACTCACTAAATAATAGAATACAATCGATAACATTTCAAAGAATCTGACGTTATTATAATAATAAAACTTAAACTTAATCTTATAAGCTGTAATTTTGGGACGTCAAACAAATAGTAGAATACCGATCATTTTACGTTCCGAAGCACGCACCAAAGACGCCCAACAGTAGAATGCCGTTATTGCGCTCGCGTGACGAAAACTGGACGCGAGCGTGTCTGACAGCGGTAGAGAATACGAAAAGCGTCATTTTGATCGAAACTTAACTTCAACTGCACTGCAACAGCACTTATTTAGTTACGTGAATTAGCCCACAGGTGTGCTACCTCACGTAGTATTTCTTGATAAAACTTAACTTTCGTAAATGATCCCTGAAAGGAGATGGATTTTTATTGGGTTCAATGTGAAATTAAGAACCACTTCTTTAAGAATAACCCTTTGGTGTCATGATGGTCTAACAAACTTGCGATCGCCGATGTTCGAAAGAAAGTAGTAACACTCCGGCGTAATAAGTTGGAAGATTGCAGTGAAGATGCTAAACTTTTAAAACTTTTTGTGCCAGTTCTCAAGTTCAATAATTCTTCGGCAGAAAAGATTCTTCATCTTTTCATAACTTTATAGACGCAGAAAGTTTTCCACGATTTTTTTCTTTTGTTCCTTGAAACGAAAAAAAAAAAATGTGTTCTCGAGCAATTATGTGCAGCGAGTGTTCACGAATTAAGAGAATGAGCATGTACATGCGCAAAGTGTACATATGCATAATTATGCAATGAGTGTTCACGAGTTTAAAACTGGGCATATGCAAAGAGTGTTCATTGTTTATTCGCTGACTGTACAAAGATAGAAGGGCCACTCGATCAAAATAATGTTGTGAGTAAGTTTCTGGTGAGTTTATCTATGCATGTTTCTAAGTAGGTATGAGTGCTGGTAATGTATAGAATTGAAGAACGTGGCTTTAACAAAGAAAATGACAGGATGTTTTACGCATAAACAATATTGAATTAACTAAAATTTCCAAATGGGACATTCATCACCCATTCCAAATGCAGTGCCAGTGTGAGTCCCCTTCACAGGACGTGCGTTAGTTGCCCCTCGTGTACTTCTATCTGCTTTACCCAAGATATTAAGCCACACATTTTGCATGAAATCCATTGTTGTTACCCTTGTCATGTCCCAAGGAAACATTCCTGGATGAAAATTATGCCACTCTTAAATATGGTTTAACAGTGTGCTAAGTTTCATCCAAATCCGTTCTGCCGTTTAGTTGTGAAATGGTAACAAACAGATAGACAAGAGTTGCTTTCGCATTTATAATGCACGGTGCATTTTTAGTCGTCTTACATCGGCAGACCACTTTATCTATCCATTAACTACTACACATTAATTTAAAATAAATTGATATTCATGATCATTTGAACTTAAAAAAAGAAAATATTATTCATTATCAATCAGTGCCTCGGGAAGCACGTTAAAGCTGTTGCTCCCGGTTGTCAATTCTTCTTGAGATCTTTGGCAGTCGTTAGTATAGTCAGACGCCAGAAAATCTGACACCAGTCTTGCCAAGGAGTACCGTGATACCCAGTTAATGGGTTGTGTAGGTCTGGTAGGCAGCCGCTCCACGTAAAACACTGGTATTCAGCTGAATCCGGTTTCACTGGAAATCAACCCCAATATAGTTGGGAAAAGGCTAGGCAGATGATGATGACGCATGACGCAGTTTGAAACAACCTGTAGCGACCACAGTCCGAGCCTTGTTTTCCAAGGACGGCGTGGAATGGAACGGTGACATAGTTTTGAAACGTTAACATTATTAACAGGTTTCAAAATTCAAATGCATTTTTCATGTTTATTGTACCTATCATTTAAGGAATTATAAAAAAATCACGCTTAGAGGTACTTTAAGTCGGATACATTAAGTGGACTGCCTTTGTAAGATGACGAAATTGGCACTATATTGCATGGATGCAGT
This sequence comes from Ceramica pisi, assembly GCA_963859965.1. NCBI lineage: Eukaryota > Metazoa > Arthropoda > Insecta > Lepidoptera > Noctuidae > Ceramica > Ceramica pisi. Next base: position 34,287,746 of record OY982527.1, on the reverse strand, counting down.
AATATACACGAACGTAGACTACATAGTCACGAACGACCAATAACGAGAGGCTGCAGATACATCTACGTTACAACTAATGTAGTACTGAGTCTCTTTCCAAGAACTGTAAAATGAATTTCATAATATTCTCCAATAACTGAGCGAGATGCCGTGATTGGCTATTGGAATAACCAGTGACCGGCCAATGTCAGTTGAATATGTAGTTTATTTTAGTTTCGCCACTCCGGTGCAACGTTCCGACGAAGTTTGGAGTTATGATTGTAAAGGGTCTGGATCGCGGAGAACTCACGGTTTTTATTGAAACTGTTGTTGTAAAGACATTTATTTTTCAAGAGCAATTTCAAGTGTTCTGATGCCATTTAGTGTTTGTATTGAGGGTTTTAAATAATGACTTAATAGATGCAAAGGTTTTATTGGGTTCATTCAATCAATGCTCACATGGACGGCTCAGCTGCACATACTTTTGTCATCATTACGAATGTAATAATATTAGTTCCATTAAGTTTTAAAAAGTCTATGTCTATACTTACCTAATTCGAGCACACTTTTTTATGCTAAAATTGAGATAAACATACATATATTTTTTCTGTTTTTTTTATGCATATTTCCAATTAATACAACAATTCAGGAAGCCGTGACCTTCATTCGGAGATGCAATGTAACCGCAAACAGATGCAGCCGCAAATTCACACCACGCTACACTTCCAAATAGGTGTTGAATATATGAACCACCACAATTTAATTACCTTCGACTCGTAATGAGAGCACAATATTCCAACAAAATAGAGTTGTTTTCGCTCAGCGAGTCTAAAATACTGGTATTTAGCTAAATCTGGTTCGACTGAAAGCCGACCCCAATGTAGTTGGGAAAAGTGTAGGCAGATGATGAATCTGTCAAATTCAATTTTCATCTTTATTGCTAAAGCATTAGGTTAAAGGTTGATTGGGAAAATATGAAAGTTTCGAGTAGCTTCATGTGCTGGCTGATTCTACTAGTGTTCTTTTTAGACCTACCGTACTTACTAGATTTTCAGTAATCGAACTTATGACTTTAAGTTATCATCTACATGCATGCTGTCGTATCTATACTAATAGGTATTATAAAGCAGAAGAGTTTGTTTGTTTGTTTGGTTGAACGCGCTAATCTCAGGAACGCCTGGTCCGATTTAAAAAAATATTTCAGTGTTAGATAGCCCATTTGTCGAGGAAGGTTATAGGCTATATCATCACGCTAAGGCTAAAAGGAGCCGAGCATTAATGGAAAATGTGACGCAGACGACGTTGTGTGGGTCAGCTAGTATACCTATAAAACATACCATCAGACCATTGACCGCTGTCTCACGATAGCGGTCAAAGGCGAACCTTTCAATTGAAAACAATCTCAGCTGTAAAGTTAAAGAAATTCTTTGTAAAATCTAGCAGCAAAGATTGTTTACAAACAAAAATGAACACTGAATGTCAGCGTCCGTCTATAAGTGACGAATCGCTTCATTGTCGAGCGAAACATTCTAATTTTACTTGGCCTCTATTTTTGCTCATGGAACTATTTCGATCATGTTAGATGCCTATTATGTGACGACGGTACTACCTACTTGTCTAAGTTCTAGGTGTCAATAGTTTATTATTTATGAATGGTTATTGTCTTTGTTTTAAGTTTGTTGTTTGGTTTAAGTCGGTAATGCACTGGACAGACCATAGGTCCTAGCACTAATGTTTTGACGTACTTTTAGTAATTTAAAGTTAAATTTTACTATAATTATATTACTCGTTTTGCAGATAATATTTATTTGATTTTTTTTTAAATATGTTCTTCTTATAAAGCAATATATTATCAAAAACTGAAAAGCTACTAAATCATAAACATATGAATTTACAAAATTAAATAATTTTCACTTAGGTGTCGAAGAGCTGCCCCGCATTGAATTGGCTACTATATTCATGATACAAATTGTGTGTCTGTCTTATAAAACTATACGAAAATACTATGCGGTTGTAGTTTTGTGTATTAAACTATTTGTAGTTTTAAACAAATCATGTAACAACTGTAACAACATAGGTTAAATGAACGTGAAAGTAGCTGTCAATCCATACAAAAAGGTTGAATGACACTCACTCCACTAAGCTTAGGAACATGTCGAGACGTTGCCAGGGTAGACCTGATTGAGCTGATTCACGACACCACGAACAAAAACGTCTATGAAGACAAACACACAGCAGGAGGCCGATAAAAATCGAAGGCGACAGTTGAAAAAGTAATTCGTGGGGGCCACAACCCCTCAGAAATGTTATGAGGGACACGACACGAGAACGAGGGGAAAGTTTGTCAAGGGGGCCACATTGTTTTATTTCATGTTTAGGACAAAGTCCATCACAGCTGTGTCTAAAAATTCCATAACACCAGCTGTAATATATTAAGAGTTATACACAATCATTGCGCTAGCAAATTAAATTTACCATGAAAAAGTTTAATGTCGTAATACTAAAGGTAAAGAGATACTCTATACCATTAAAAAACTTTACGTGGTAGAAGAAAGTAATAATTACGTCGTTGGTTTTGCATTCAGAAAAGATATTACTAGATTCAAATTGTTTTAGGATATTTAAAATCCATTCGTTTGACTGTTCACGACTCACACATAGTTTTGAAACACAAAACATTGTTTTAAACGACTCCTTAAGTTCGACCTGACTTACATTAACATAATTTTATCACAAGTTAAAAGTTGCAGAAAAAGTTTCAGTTAAAGTTTTGTTTGAACTAAAAACTTTTTTAACAAGTGATTTTCGATGCCGCCGTAGGCTCTGCTTGAACTCAACTGAGCTATAAAACATCCAATTTTAGCTCAAAAAACAATTCAAATAACTTTTCTACACAAAAATTAAGTTCCCAAATATGTGTAAACAAACTTGAACTTGAAGTTAACAGTTTAAAAAATTAGTGCATGTTATTGATAGTTATTACCCACAAATATTGTTGAAAAAAAGTACACGGGAAAAGTCTTAAAACAACTTGAAATAGTTCGTTTAGATCACGAGAGTTACTCGTATGGTGTCGCGTGAGGAGGAGCGTGGTCGCGTCTGCGCGCTGCGAGTGCCGCGCGCCGACTGCGCCTAGTGGTCGCGCCGACTGCGCCACGTGACCGCGTCAACTACGCCGAGTGGCCACGCGAGCGAGACGGACATCGTTTTCGCGCTCCCACCCGCGCCGCCCCGTGCTCTGGCCACGCTCCTCTCAATAATACATCCCAATTCCACTTACATGTAAATCTGACCCGGTTTAACCAGCTTGATAAAACTTATAATACCTGTAACGTACGCCCTCTGCATCTCAAGCAGACAAACTTTACTCAACTTGATCACGCAAAAATGAACAAATTAAAAGAATAATTGGTAAAAAACTAAAAATGAAAAAATACACAAACTATAATCTACTCAATTAACTGCAACGATTTTCATATTTTGAAGTTTTTGATAAGAAATGTAAGATTAAAGTGCCTAAAATTGAACAATTTTAGGTAGCCAGGACGTCCTTTAGAATCAAGAATGGTCTAAGAAACTCGCTGGAGTTTCATTACCGCTAGGTGGCACACTGCAGTTGACCTTCTGCGTGTGCCGGCATGGTGCTACGCTAAGGATGCGCACACGTTGCCCGGCGTCGCGGCCTGCGCGCGCTCACCCGCTTATCTTGCGCTTTTCTCACGCGTTCCACCCAAAAACACTCGCTCAATTTTCATTATGACGTCGATTTCGAACGTCATCATATAAATAAAGGGTGTCGTATGTCCGCGGGGGTCGGTCCTCCGCACCGCAGCGCACGCCCCGCGCTATCGACCATGCGCACATGTTCCGCGCCGCGCACGGAACCGGGACCCGGCGGCTCCACGCGCCTTCCTAGTCATGCGCGAGTCCTCTTCGCTGCCGCATCGACCGCCGCGCGACAACTGGGATTAAACGCGCGAGTGCCGCGGCCGCGCTCGGCAGGCTCGCGATCCACTCGCTCACTGACGCCAGCGGCACGCCGCCCGTACTCGCTCGCACCCCATGTGTATCCCACCCACTGTCCCATTGACCCCGACAGGCCGGCTGGACATGCTCCGCAGTTAATCGCGCCGCTGCTGCCCGTGAACACCGGCCGCACCGCAGCCTGCACACAGCCCACACAGGTACGTGTTGTCCCGCAGGAGCCACGCCGCGCCGCGCCGAACCCGCGCCGAGCCCGCGCCAGCCGCCAGCACGCGCGCGGGACCGCAGGGACACAGTGACACAGTTTCGTTTATGTAAGTGCGTCCGTCGATATCCCAGCAGGGGAGGGGGTGAGGCGAGATGGCTGATCCCTAAAAAATAACAGTTGTTCAAAACCAATAGTTTCTTCTTAATTCTAGGGAAACAAAAATACAGTACTTGTGAATTAGGCAGCTATACTTAGGTTTGATGACTACAATTCCTTCCCGATACCCTAACACACTGTCCTCACATCCCAATGGCTAAGAATTAAGGCTTGCGTTGCTAATATTGCGATTTAAGCTAAGCGTGTCACAGTGTACAGCGAGGCGATTGCTAATGCATGTTTTATGGCCGCAAAACAGTCGGAGACGTCGTGTGAATCATGGTTGGAGGACCGCACAGTCGTGGGAGTGGGTAACGTACCAGTGTCATAGCACACAGCACTGTCTTCTGCAATGCGAATGAGTCCCGGCTGTAGGCAGGTCGCGCCGAGCCTGTCTGTGTCTCAAACATTCCGACCGAAGTGAATTCTACTAGTAAAATCCCTGCGCGTTGAAGTCTTTTCAAAGAGAAACTGAAACGTTTAAGATAATAAATCGACAAAGTTCTTCTAAGTGAATACAACCTGCAGTTAGGTCTTATCGACGTCCAAGACAATACGAATCACCACAAGTAATCACTCCAATCTTATATTCTGGCTGGCGACTAACCTCTAAGATTGAACTGCCTCCCAACTGAAAGAATCATCTTCCCTACCATAACAGTAGACTAAACCTAGCACTGTATTGTAGTATAGTGACTCAAAGGCTCGTCAAAGTGAATCCATATGAAGCAAAAAAAAACCCCGCAAAAACAAGTGATAACATCCGTTAGAATCCGATACATTAAGAAATATAGTAACGAGGTCATTTTAATGTAAGCAGAGATACAAACCAAGTCGAAGTAATAAAAATCCACCAGTGGTCACTAAATCAGAGATCATTAAAAGCTGGATGGTTAGTTCCATCAGCAGTCTCAATTACAATCAAACGGAAGCGTCCAAAACTTTATAAACAAATGAAATGTTAAGAACTGGCCTCTGTCCTTATCGAAACTGAGACGATACACTACGATCAACTTCTTTGCATCCCTGGACACTAATTTCTCTATAGATAATGTATAAACACTTCTTAATCTTCAAATGAATCGAGAAACCTAGGCGCGATCTGGCAATTAATTGCAAAGAGGAAATTCCATCAGAACAGCTAAAAACAAGAACAATTGAATCAATTTTGATAAAACGGTATTCTTGTTATAAATTAACTTATATAAACAAGTTTTAATTCATAAATAAATGAACTTTTAAGTTACTTTAATTAAATTCACTGTAGAGTGATAGTATTTACAGTTTAATAAGAGTAACCAAAATTTCAACCAATCTACATCACACGTAATAAGTGTATACTAATTAATACGAAAAACAATTATTGTTGATTAGTAAACTATCTGCTTCGTTAAAAGAAATAAACCTAAACACATTTATTAGTATAACGTTCAAATTAAAAACGTGTGTTTCTCCCTTTCAGAGTAGCCTAACATTTTGAAGAAAACTCAGCCAATCTATTGTCTCAGTCACCATGGCAACGGAAAACCCTCCCTAATTGTCAAAAAATAACAACTTATAACAAAGTGCCAATTCTCCTAATTTTCAAGCAACGTACGCATTCGCATCTCAGTCGCCGTCTGTGAATATGCGGACGTAGACGATTTGCGTCTACGTCCGCATATTATTCATACTATTCCATTAAAATTCCAATCTAATGCACTATCAGAGTTAATATTTCAATTATCTCAATTATCTTTCATAATAACATTACATTTACACAAAAGAGCCATCTTTCTAGAAAATCAATCGAATTCCTTCATTATTAAAAACTTTAAAAAATGATTTTTAAGTACTTACACTAAATTATGAGCTTAAAATACTAAAGCGTTAGAAATAAAACAATTTGACATAGTCCTACATACAAAGCTTATAATGAAATAAAAATAATAGAACTACGCGGTTTAAAAATAATATTGAGATAGAAAAGCAACGATCAGTGTTGTTTGTTTACGAGCTCATGTGGCACCCCAGAACTTAATTATTGTTTACAAACATCAGCGTATTTCACGTGAATTGGATGCTTTAATAAAGCCCGACAACTGATGTGTGACGGGCATTCATTAAATTAATAAACGATTGACATTCGAGCGTAGGAAAGTGAATGCGGCGCGCTCGAAATATTGGGCCGGTATTAATAAAGCACACGTGACTGACCAAATATTGGACTAGTACAGCTGGTCTATTCTGACAAAGCCTCGCCGTGTAAACTTATGTAGAGTGAAGTGAAGTGAACTGTCATTCCATCTTGTTTGTATGGATTGACAGTTCAATTCATGTTCAGTTCTTTACAAGGTGAGGTGTTTACAGAATTGCACTGCTGTTGTAGCGGATGAAATGCGAAAGCGAGTTTGTCTGTTAATATCGCTGAATAATATATCAAAATTTGAACTCTTGGACATAGTTGACAAATGACTTCTCTACAAAGGGTTCTTCTTTCTTAAGTCATCTTTGGATAGTGTTCAATTTATCACCCGAGTGAAGTTATAGGTTCACGTACATTTATACCTATGTAGTTGCACTTTGTTACTCCTGTAAACATAGTACATAAGTGTATTTATATACTTATGGAGTATGTTTGAAGGAGTTTAGGACGTACAAAAAAAAACACTGTAGCTTTGTTGATTCTTGTACGTCATTAATTTGTTATTGTCGGTTTCACTTTCGAACGCGTTTTTGCGTAACCGAATGACCCTGAAATTCGGAAAATACAGTATAAAATACTGACGGCCGATGAACGTGAAAATCCAATGGTTATTACAGAAATCGCTTCTGTTTATTCTGCATTGGTTTTGAAATTGTTACTCTCACGATTGGCTCTATCACAGTTGATTTTAGTTATTTAAACTTCAAAACTAAATAAACTTGGTCGTGAAAAAGTTTGTCCATTTTTATGTTGTTATAGAACTTATGTATAAAGGGTGTGAACGAAATCGCGATAACACAGTCTGGAGAGAAAATAAATAAATTCAAGGATAAAGCGAAATTTATGCTAATATTATAAAGCTCAAGTGTTTGTTTGTTTGGTTGAACGCACAAATTTCAACAACTAGTTCGAACTGAAAAAAAATTTTAAGTGTTGAATAGTCCATTTATCGAGGAAGGCTATAGGCTATATTACATCATGCCACGACCAATAGGAGCGGAGAATTCATGAAAAACGTGACGCAGAAGAAGTTTCGCCGGTCAGCTCGTAATGTTATAAAACTAGAAAGATTGTTTCAGTCAAAACATAAACTGTTTGTTTTCTCAATTTTCCTTCAACCTGCCTTTAAGCTTGGATTTTATTATTAGATCAACTATTTATTTTCAGTACACAAAGAACCCTAAGCAAATACCGTACACGTAGAGTAAAAAAATGTAAACCGAACTCTATTTCCAACTAAATTGATCACCAAACGACATAGATTGCTGAACAATGACACATAATTTTAATTTTTAAATATATTTATAACCTCATTCTTAGATGTTTATTTTGTTTTAACTTTTAATCTTGTTATGTTGTCACTTGTCAAGTTGTCAGTGTCGGACGTCACGCCATAGAAAAATGTTGAAATGTGTTCTGTTTTGTCTGTGGTGTGACCAGAGATGTTAATATGCCTGGTCCTGACCTAGAGTCAATCTGCTTTGTCTGCCACATAAGAATATACAATAGAATAGGTTTTATTCAGTTTGTGAGTGTTTTTATTTTAATTTTATGTTTGTGCGTCATTTCTGGTGAAATAAACGTATTTTCTTTCTTTAGTTTTTTTTAAACTAAAAAAATATATTAATCTACAAAGTAGAATTCACAGGCTGGCGTGTTTGATTAAAAAACAACCATCTATCCTTCTAAACTTTAATTAAAGTAAGACAGCTAATTAAACCACCTAGGCAGACTTAATAGCGTACCTACCCATAGCAACACTATCATGGAATACGATCCGCGAATAATATAATACCCGGACGAGTTAAGTAATTGAATCTCGACGTGCTTGCATTTCCGTGAATCAGAGTTCAAAGGCAATCATCGAGAGAGAGAGTAAATGCGGCTACCTGCTGTGCAGCTGTCTGGTTCACTGTCAATGTCAATGGAACTGGGTCATTTGATAAACACCCGCGTTTGAGAGATAAGCCGTGATCCGATTACAATCATTAACACCTGCTGTTTACTACTCGTTTTTCTACTTGATGTAAAGGCGTACCATAAAACGGGCTGAATAGAAACGCAGGGACGATAAGAAATAAAACTTTGAAGAGGGTTTTCACTTTTCTTGCATTCTGCTTGCAGTATTTAAGGACTTCCATTTTTAAATCTTTGTTAGTTTTAATAGATCGATATTGTTTTTTTTAGAAGCCATTAATGTGGCATTTGAGTGAAAATACGATTGAAGGTTTTGTTTCTCCACGCCCCGTTTTACCGAAATACAATTTGTGAACTTAATCATGGTTTTACTAATAATTTGCTATTTAAGCATACATACACTTCAATTTAATTAAGTACAAGAAAAAAATATTTATAGAACAAGGTTTATTGCTAAAAGTAATTTCACTTATTCTCCTTTTTTGAAGTCGGTTAAAATGTATTTAGTTATAAACCCTCATCTTTACTTCTACCATAAATAATTCACGAGCAATCTAGAGTTCGTTGGTTATCTACGTTAGCGAGCATTTATGAATATGAGGGTACAAAGTTTGCGGCCGCAAGTTCAGGAGTGTGGCGGCAAACCTCATATGCGTTTTTTTGGCTAACTATTGAAGCCAAGTTTATTTACCGCGAGCATGCAATAGACTAATGGCAACCTATACCGACTTAATTAGAATAGATAATCTGAAGAACGTTTCTGAATTTTATTGCAGAGCTTCAAGTATTTGATATGTCAAAGTTTATCACGGAAGTAAATAAAATGTTTTGCAATTATAAAATTTGGTTAGCCACAACAAAACAGCATTTAAATAATTTGGTTGGCATACAAAGATTTTGTTTGCAATTAAAAAATCAGGCAGCAATCCTTTTTCCGCAAATAATTTTGATAATGGTCAAAATTTAAATCATAAAAAGGCAGTTAACAATAACATGAGTTTGCATAGTAAAAATTCAGTCCGCAAAATAACTACTTGATCAGCAAGATTTCATGATTGATCAGCAGAGAAAACATGTCTATAAGCAGTGAATTTGATTGGTATGCATATTTATAACATGGTGAGCAAAATAACTAAAAGGATAGCGTTTTTGTTGAAAAATCAGGTTAGGTTACGTTTTTTTTTCCGCGGTCATGGTTATCCGCGCTGGTTAGGTTAGGTTAATTTACACTTCTATAAATAATACACACCCAAACAGAGAGCAAATAAATTATGTACATAGTATTTTTGCTGGGAGCCTGCCGTTTTGCCGAAAAGATTTTGAATAATTTCACTACCCAAACAAATTTTAGCAACCTTTTTTTATAACCATGCATTATTTGGAATGATTTTAGTACGCAATTTTGCATTTGGTCAAATTTTTACTTGGCAGAATATTACCAAAGATAATGTCATTATGGCATTTATTCTTTAATCAAATGATTTATTACAGCAAATAATCTTTAGACAATAAACGTTAGGTGAAATGATTTGCTATGTTAGGTTAAAACTGTGACCTCCTCGAAAGAAATATGAAAAAAAAAGTCCTACTAAAATAGCTGAATACAAATGGTAAATTGAAAACTGACGATACTACATATTTGCCTCATTTTATTTTGCGTAAAATGTGTTATTCCAACTGAAATATTTGACTACATAAAAATTGGTAAAAGTACTAGTTGGTAAACAAGTTATTGTTTAAACGTTAACTTGCCAAACATTAGGTTTGCGTTACAATTATTTGTGAAGAGATTTTTTGCTAAGCAATAATTTGGCAAATGCGGAAAATTGTTTGTGAAGTGATAAATTTGTATAAAATAAATCCCATCCAAATTCAATATTTTCCAATCTACCTGTCTTATTTAGAAAAAAAAGTTTTTACGTTTGCCACTTTCCGGTAACATGTATAAGTGGAAGAGCTCGTTGCGAAAAAAATAAGTGCCTCATGGTCGATCTTCTACGTTAAGAGACAGTTGCCGATGTCGTTTCGAGACCATCTATTACGGAACGGAACACTTCCGTGCTTCAGCAAGCAAGTTAAGCCCTTTATCCCAACCACAGATCCCAACTGTCATGCTTGCATATCTTTGAAAGTTGATACAGTAGTCAAAAGCCACTAATCTTGTCAAAGCATATTACCCAGTTACAGGGTTGTATAGTACTAGTAATTACCTGCACCTGATTAAGCTGGAAGCCGACCCGACAGAGAGAAATATACAAAGTCACCAGTGCGCACATAGGTGCGCACTGGTGACTTTGTATATTTCTCTCTGTTGCACTTCATAATTGCGACAGAGAGAAATATGTACTGTCACGGTGACTAAACTCATCAGTACGCGCATAGGCTAACATCGATTAAAAGGCTAGTTACATATATCGATTTTTGTGTCATTTCTGTTTTTTTCTTTTTAGATTTGATAGGCACACGTTTGACCACTATCTCACCTGAGCACGCTTGCCTAGAAGTAACCTATTCACTCTCGACTTAAAGACTCCCAGGTTTTAGCTATCAGGAAACACAGACTCTGTCAGGGAATTACACTACTTTGCTGTTCGCACTATGAATGTGTTCCAAAAAACGTTTAGTGTCACTAATGATCACATTGAAATCGAGTAGTATACGGAAATTGCCGTCAAACCTCCCCGTATTTTCTCACGACTGCAATTAATCTTGCGGATCCAGTCCACCAGTAATCCCTATCAAGGGGATAGATGGACTAATATTATATCCTTCGCTGAGGAGACTCAGTCAAGTGGTAGGCGACCACAGGTTTAATGGTCTAAGTGTAAGCTTAGTCGGCTACTAAATATAGAAACAAGAAATTGCACTTACGTAATGAATTATTGAATACAACATCTTTTAGGATGTTTCAATTAATTATTTTCTTCATTATCTGTCTAATGAAGAAAATAATTAATTGAAACAAAAATTTTTTTTTTTGTTTTACATGTATTTTTCGTTAGATTAGTAGTTAAAAAAAAAGTTGTACTTTTTAAATCAATATAAATAAAACTTATGGCAGAATATACAAGTTAGATTGACTGAACTGAACAACAGTAAAAGACATGCCGCATTTATGTACGACGTAACATTTTTGCAATAGAGAAAGTAAAGCTTTAAACAATTAAAAAAAAACAAACACAGTTCACTGCACATTCTCTCTCCGAACAGCGACACAATATGTCGCCTTTTTCTCGCATTCCAGACGGCTGCAGTAGTACGCCAATGTCCGATGTTCTTGGAACGGGAATCCGGATTCGCGGAAACATGTCACGCTTTGTGTTTACAGAGGAAATTCTTCATCTCCTTTTGATGTCAGAATTTTCTATTTTATAACGTTCTTGCAGCCCACCTTGGAAAGGTTTTTATTTTATTTTGAACATACTAACTTACATAGAGATTGCTTTGTTGACTGATGCAAGAAAGTCATTAACTAAGAGACGGTAAAATACAAGAGCAAAGCGAGATCAAACATTTTTGTTTCCCGCCTTGAAAAGGTTTCATTGCGTCACTCGTTCAGGGGTGACCCGCTCGTGACAAAAAGCAGTCAACGAATGGCCGGGTGTCACCCCTAAACAGGCCACCCAGGGCGCGCCGCACCTCCCCACCGCTAGTGAATTAGAGGCACCTTTAGACCGAGTCACTTCTAAATCAACTAGAAAAAAAAATATCAATGCGGTGTTAAACCTAAATTTTATGGTTCCGGTTGGGTTTTTACTAAGCCTCCGATGTCCATCCATCTGCCTGTCAGCGGGATGTATCTCAAAAACCGTAAGGGATGGTTGCATATTAAAAAATCAAAACTTTCTCGAGCAAATTTCAAAAGAACAATAAACGAAATAACAACATTTACCTAAATGACCAATAATGTAGAAAAATTTAGAATCCCAATGTATGTGACATCAAATCAACGACTGCTCAAAAGTTGCTAGATGTAATTTTAAAATATCAAATCATAACTACTTAATCAAATTTTATAATCACAAATGATTTCTTATTAAGAATTATTAATTGAAATGTAGGTATACTTTAAAATTAATGAATAAAATTAATGATGTACTTCAAATTTTGAAGTACATCATTAATTTTAAAACGTTAATTTGTCCAAAAATTATTATTAAAAGAAAAATGGTTAGGTTAAGTTAGGTTAGAACTGTGACCTCTTACGCCAGAAATGACTAGATTATATAGAAAGTAATAATTTGTGCTGATCATGTTGTGCAAAGGCTTTCTGTATCAGACAGGTGCTATTCGCTAATATTAATATGTTTTCTTTCTCGGGTCTCTGGAGACCGGTCCTTTGGTAGGCGTACGAGGGGCCGAAACCATCTCGCAGAGGCCCCGTTAGAAATTTCAAATGTAATGGGGCACCAACCGGCGATTATCCCTGTATGCACTGTGAAAGTATTCCCAAGGACAATCCCCGGTTGGAGCAAGACTATTGCAGAATATGGAAAAAAAAGATGAAACGCTATGGGTTTGGGCGGTTTAGTGGACTAATAATCGTTTATTATAGAACTATTGGCCCCTGCCTGACCACTAACAATATACACGGCTTTTAAATGGCAGGGGGTGACTTGCACACTCAATGAATGGGCCCCCGAAAACGGTCGCTAGCACAAAGTGACGTAGCGCCAAGGAGGCAACATGGCCTGAGGTGCTAGAGGAGTGGAGAGGTATACCACGGCTATCAGGACAATCCCGGAAGTGCGGTCAAGATCCCTACCAGCATCTTACTGGATTATACATATTAATATTATTTTTACCTTTTTCAGTTAATCCATTTGATAATTAATAATTTATCCAGTAATCCATTTTGACCTTAAACGATTTGGTCAATAGTGTAATAAATAATATAAACATTGATATTCCAGACTTTGTTCAGCTGAACTTTTGATCAAATGACCATCGTTATTTTAAACTTTGTTGATTTGTACGTTGTTCTTTTGAAATTTGCTCAGAAAAGTTTTGATTTTCTAATATGCAACCTAAGGGATTCTATTTAATTGACTTAGATAACATTTTATATACATCATAATCTAAAGATAAATCTACATTATGTACAAACGCGTATAAAAACAAAATAAATCATTGGGCATCAAAAAAATAATCCACACCGCTGTCAATGGCAAAAGTGCCCAGAACACTGGCAGCATTGCCACGTTGAATGGCAATGCTGATTCTTTGGGCGATGAAAAGCCCTGCCCTCTGGTCACTTGAACCGTCGACAAGTTGTTAGCTGATGTCCCGAAAGACTCTATGTGATAAGGATACATGGTTAAATTTTCACTGAATATGTATTTCTATTGCCGCTTTAACTACTTGCGACTACCTAACGTTTTCTTTTCATGAGTGTATATTTGGTATTTAAATTTGACATAAATAGAAAACACTTTGAGAGCTATTGTAAACTTTAGAGAACATATTTTAATAAGACACCTTGAATTTTGATTTAAAACTAATTGGAACCCGACATAATGAACCAACAAACAATGGACAAAGAACTATCACACTACTAACTAACACAAATAATTTTACATCGACAACAGAATCAATCCAAAGGTTTCAATTCAATTTTGTTTTCAATGAAAACTGGACCTTAACAGGAAAGTCTCAAAGTGCTATGTTGGTTTGCAAGCCCACCATTCTAGTTTGCGTTGATTAGTTGTATCTCTGTTCACATCGCTGACATCATTAGGTACTCGGAACGAATCAGTTGGCCGCATTACAATATTAATTACTGTTCGGAGAGAGAATGTGCAGTGAACTGTGTTTGTATTTTTTTAATTGTTTAATGCTATAGATTTTTGCTGCTACGCCGTATCAGCGTAGTAAACATAAGCGTAGGCGACGTAGCAACACAGTTGGCGTAGCTTCGTAGGCGACGTAGCACCACCGTTGGCGTAGCATCGTTAGTGGCTTCTGTTCGAAAGAGTTTACACGGCCCTGGAACTTCCGGGTAACGGGTATTTGGAGGAACACGAGTGGGTTTCAGTCAGCAAAAGCCTGACACTTTCTTCAATCAGGGCGGCATTTGATGAATCTCATTGAAAAAAAAGGATAGTAATTGAAGTAGCATGGTAGTTGGCGTAGTATAGTAGGTGGCGTAGTACCGTAGGTTGCGTGGCACCGTTTTATCTTGTGCGACATGACATAAGTATCGTAGGCAACATAATGTCGTAAGCGGCGTGGTCCGATGGTAAAAAACGAAGTTCCTGAGTACTTGTTGCCTTTTTAAATCTTAGAATCTTTAACGACTGTAGTCTTTTAGCAGTATACATATTAGATAATTCATAATTCTCACATTTTTTACGTTTTCACAATTTTGTTAAAAATGCTTTCTGAATAAAAATGACAATTATTTGTGTGTCATTTGGAAGTGCAATAGGTACTTACCTTATATGAGTATTATAAAGCTGAAAAGCCTGATTGTTAGTTTGGTTGAACGGCTTAATCTACCAATACAGAAACTGCTGGTTCGATGTGAAAAATTCTTTTAGTTTTGGGTTGACCATTTATCGAGAAAGGCTATAGGCATTCATAAAAAATGTGACGCAAACGGAGTTGTGCGGGTTGGTTGTAAAAAAAAAACTGGTGTTCAAAGAAACTGCGTCGAAGTGCAAGGTTACTATAAACTTTAATATTGTTGGGAAATTATTAATGAAATCACGTGTGTGAATCAATGAACACTGGAGAAGAGTAATAAAAAAAAAATGAAAATGAAATTGCTACATACGTAAGTGATTGATGCAATTTTTTTAACAATAGTGTAGGTTAAAGGTTTATACATTGCCGTTCAATAGCTCGAAGCCAGCGCTATACACGGCGCAATGTCGGACAGTTGTTCACCACAGGACTGTCGGACACTCGTTTAACACGGAAATGTCGGACACTTCTCTGGAACACATGTGACCGACATTGGTGCAACAATACGATGGAAGCACGCACCGGATTGCTCCT
Source organism: Ceramica pisi (assembly GCA_963859965.1). Lineage (NCBI taxonomy): Eukaryota > Metazoa > Arthropoda > Insecta > Lepidoptera > Noctuidae > Ceramica > Ceramica pisi. The sequence goes on along the minus strand of OY982527.1, from coordinate 34,272,318 downwards.
TATGGTACGATCAGCGGCAAAAGTCGAATCATGGCTTGTGAAGACGTGCGGACATGCGTGAATAACTTACCAATAGCATTTTCATCGCTATCTAGTTGAAATAAGGTATATATTTCAATGCTCGAGGCCAGTCACCGAGCATTGAAATGAAATTCGTCTGCGGTCCCGTCTGCCTGCCTGCGCAGACATTACTATCTCAACTGGTATAAAATGATTCGATAACAGTTTTTTGGCATTTTATGCAGCACCAAAAAAGTTAAGTAATATATAATAAATATTGCGTTAGCTCTTCTTTGGACTGAATATTTTGCTTCAAGGATAGATTTATGAAACCAAAGCGCTTATCGATTTCTGCCGCCGTCGCTTCGCATGGTATCACTTGCTATCCTGGCGTCCCGGGGACGTTTATACGCGCAGTTTCAGAGCTCTGCTAAAATGGTCGCCTGCTGAATTGAAGCGGTTGGGAACGCTTTATTGATAGTATATGTTACTTCAGTGTATACTTAATAACCGCGATTTCGCTCGCTTTCAAGTTTTTTTCTCACTAAATGTAGTTTATTACCGTATTCGTTTAGGATCTCTGCACCAAAATTCAACAAAATCGGTTCAGCGATTTTGGTGTGGAAGCGTTTGCAAACGAACGAGCTCATTTTCGCATTATTAATATTAGTTTAGTAGGATATAATTATTTTTTTCAGGGGAACGTTTCATGGGGTAATAAGTATTCTATGTTCTTCTCCACTATATAATATCTAGCTGACCGGGAAAACGTTGTTTCGCCAAATAAAAACAAATGCCATACGACTTCTTCTCAGACCTACTGAATATACACAAAAAAACATAAAAATAGGTCAAACCGTTTCGAAGGAGTTCGAAACGGTGACCCAAGATTTTTATAAATTAAATATACACGTAACTCTTAGGCTGGGTTGCACCATCTTACTTTAACAATAACAAACATCGAAACTTCAGTTAAAGTATCGATTAGGCCAAAAATTAGTTGCACCATTTCACAAATAGTTAAATGACATCATAACTTTAACCGTAACTGTAACCGCTCACTTTCCGCTGGTTAGTGTTATTGTTTGTGTTAAATTATCCGTCAACTATCAAACGCGTTGAATATAATCTCTTGACTTGACTCTTCCCTTTAACTTTAACAAAGCTAATGAATTCGCTGGTGCAACACATTTCACTATAACCGTTAAAGTCAGCGCTACTGTTAGTGTTAAATTTGACGCAAACTTTAACTATAACTTCTTCTATGGTACAACTCAGCCTTAGACTGAAATAGCTTGTTGCAAATAAAAAATTGGATTCGGAAAAATCACTATTCGTGGAACACAAACCGACACACAAACATAAAAACAAACATCAACAACAAAACACAAAGCCACACCCAAACTTTTGTAAATTCGATCCATAACCTGAATTACACTTTGAATTTATTTTTATGACATACTATCTTTATACTTTTAATCCCGGTAGCAAGTTCCCATGGATATTAAAACAATTCACGCGTGCAAAAAGGCCGTTTAAAATTGCAAAGCAATTGTACAATAAATGCTTTGATTTCCTGCTCGCCAATTACAATGACTGAGCAGTGCAGATTCCTATATATAGAATAAATGTGGAATCAAATTTTGGAACTACCGACCCTATGTCGTTAATAACAAAGTTCAAATTCCGTTGCAATCCAAACGTTATCGGCTTTTTAATTGGTACGAAAATTGTCCCTCAAAAATCAACGTTAAATACACAAGCTAAGGTCGATATTTGAGTTGGTCGCGATGTATTGAAAATATAACGAACTAGCTTCCACCAGCGGCTTTGCCCGCGTGTAAGTAACCAATTATTCTAAAGAATCATTCTCCCGAGACGAAAAGTATCCTTTGTTTTATTCCAGGATATGGTCTACCCGTATGCTATATGTCAGGTCAGCCAAGTCCGTTCAGCCGTTTAGACGTGAAGAGGTACCAAACAATCACAATTTTGCATTTTTAGGGTTCCGTACCCAAGGGTAACCAACGGAACCTCCACTGTCAGTCCGTACGTCCGTCTGACACCAAGCGGTATCTCATGAACCGTGATAGTTAGAAAGTTAAAATCTTCACAGATGATGTATTTCTGTTGCCGCTGTAAAAAAATCTAAGAATCAGATTAAGATAAGTATTTAAGGGGCCCATACAACAAATGTGATTTTATTGCCGTTTTTATAGATAATGGTACGGAACCCTTCGTGCACGAGTCCGATTCGCACTTGGCTGATTTAATAATATTAGTTGGGTTATGGATTCAAGTACCTATGTGATGAATATTATTACGCGTCGCGTTCCGAGATTGTCATTTTATCCGCGCATAGTACAGGAAACACTCGGAAACTAGAACTATTGTTCGATATTTATGTATTATTTTTCTCTTTTCCCCTTTATGTTTTGTTTGAGTTTTTATGTTTTAGTTTTGTACTTTTGTCCAAATCGACATATTTCTGAACTATTTTTGATGTTTGTAAGTATTTTAACCGCATTAGCTTTAACGACAAAATATTTGAGTTTTGCTACGCGGAGTAGGTACTTGTACGAAGCTAATGGTGAAACTCTAAGGGTGAAATCAACTTTTTTTTTAGGTTTTTCGCATTTGCATCTCAACTTAATCTGTCAAATACACCTCTAATTTTAACAGATTTCGACTGAGAGGCGACTGCGAATTTACTTTTTCTTTCCAGTAGGTACGTCGATTCTGTAAAATTCAAACAACAACTCGCCTTTCACGTCGCTATTCGCTCTCACTTCACATAAGCTTCTAAATGACCTTGATTTTGCATTCTCTAGGCACTTGCGAAGTGAAGTGAGCTCCAAAGCGACCAATACACTGTACTAGTGACTACCACACTGAACAAAATGTAAGTCGAGATTTATCGGTTTTTTATTTTACCAGTTTTTGACACAGAATTTTAGCTATTATGATGTTTAAATAAAAAATTCTTATTCTAAGGAATTTGAGGCAGCTATTAAGTAAAAAACAAACAGAAAACTCTAAATTCGTGCCGTGAATGTAATCTATGTGTACGGGTCAACCACCGTACAGCACGTGTACCTGGGTCATCATTATTGCGCCACCCACTCAGTATGTTTCCATCATTTATATCATTGCACTTACACTGCAATAGTTCAGTACGTAATTCGGCGACATACCGTGCGCGTGACTCATAATCCCATATCGTTCACCATTCATCCTAGTATAAATTAATCTTAATCTTATATTTGTGGAAACAGACAATACAGTGAATTTATTAACCTTAAACTGACTTTCATCTCTTATCTCATCCTTTATCTCTATTTTAACCCAACCCCGAACACTATGCTTACCTTACGAAAAAAATCACTGCCAGACAATATCATTAGTAATCTGTGGACAATATTTTCATTGCGATGATGTTATAGAGTGCGTTGCATTGTTTTGTTTGTTTTTTGATCGTTCAGTGCCGATAATAATTGTGAAATAATCATGAAGTAAGTTTATATTCCTGGTTGTAAAGTTCAAAAATAATATTAATTTAAGAAAGTGTTTACTTTGTTTTCTAATCCAACAATACTGTTTCAGTCCTAATGAGACACGTTCCTCTCACCCATCGTCGGTTCGAGTTTTGGTAGATAGTTGACGTTTTTGTAGTTTATCCAGAGCAAGAGCTTCTTATAATAAAGATTTAAACAAAAACATTCTTGCCATCGTTATCGCTTTAGTAGGTAGGCACTTATTCACTTTTAATACCTTATTTAAACACTATTTAACTATGATTTCTTCTATTTTCACTCGTAAAATAAATGCTTTTAATTTTAACACTTTGAATCGAGTTCGAGTGCGAAGTGAGCGTCGAACTGACGGGGAAATTACCTTATAGAATGCCACTTTTTACGCCATCTCATACTTTATCTGTCAAAATCTCGCAGTCGATTTTGATTCAACTCGCATAATACGCTCGCAAGAGAAGCGCTAGTGTAGATTCGAATTATCAATCGAGTTTTAGAATGCCAATCAAGAAACTCACAGCGGATTCAGATTCGAAGTTTAGAATGAAGTCTTACAGAATCACACAGCAGCTAAACCTCTTGAAGTGGAAGGAAGCGGTGGCGGGCGGAGGGTTTCGGGGGACAATTCGTACCAATTAAAAAGCCGATAACGTTTGGATTGCAACGGAATTTGAACTTTGTAACTAATGACATAGGGTCGGTTGTTCCAAAATTTGATTCTACATATACTTAGTCTATGTATAGGTATTCTGCACTGCTCAGGCATTGTAATTGGCGAACAGGAAATCAAAGCATTTATTGTCTTTTTGTAAACGTTGAAGTTCAAAAAGTGGAGACAGTCACCATAATTTGAATTCTCATTTTGATTTTGAATGCAAAAGTTGCATAGAAACGAATAGAATTGGCCCACAGCCGCGCAAAGACGCAGACTGTCAGGTGGTTAAGTTAAACGCGTACGTCAGTTTGTACATCAAAAACAGTCGTGAGAGAATTTTCGAATTTTTTGCATTATCAAAAGTGCGTCAGCCTCATAGAAAAAAAAATTAAGACTGAGTCCATAAATTTATTAGTTTAAATAAAATATAGCAACCAGTGCTTCTTACACCTACCAGAAAGATACAAAATACGATTTATTCGTTATACATATGCCACAGTGCAGTGCAGTGTGCATTTACATCCCATCGGGCCGGCTAACCTTCGGATCTATATAAAGGCCACTTTAGCAGAATCAGAAAGGAAATGACACTACCTGTTCCTGTCAAATTTTCCCAATCAAATTTGAACCTAATGCGTCAGCGATAAAGGTGAAAATGAAATTTGACAGATTGTTGTGTGATGAACATTATGATTCTAATATGATTCTCGTAAAGTGGCCTTTTTAGCCCCGCTGACCATTTATGCATCCTACTATCGATTTGAAAGAGAAAAATGTATTTTGAATTACGTCTCAACACCCACACGAAATAATTTTAGTTCCTGTGGATTTATTTTCGAAGTCAACGCTTTCGAAGCTCCTGATAAAATAGTATATGTACTACATTCCATGTCACCGACTTATGCGTAAATCGTTCAAGTAGAACATCATACCGTCGAATAAACTTCCCCTTAAGTGACTTGAGAGATATCAAGTACCTGAGAACTCTCAACACAACGTCCGTGGCTGAAGCAGAATTTATTTCATTTTTAACTGAACTTCGATGAATCCCAGCGTCCTTAGGTACGAGTCCGTCTGGAAATTGTATGAAAATAAAACGATGCACTTTTCATCAATAGCAGGTTTTCGAGTCATTAAATTCGCATGGCATTCAGCAAGAATTTATTGATGCTCGAATAAATTGAATTTCGTAGCCATTTTTTGTTTTGCTTCTGACGCCGTAGTTCGGATATGCGCTCGCTTGGTAAATATTTCCATTGCTTACTGAAATTATTGTGAGGATTTTATTTATTGTTGTGCAGAAGTTGTCAGGTATTTCAGCTAAAAAATGCTTTTATTTTATGATAAATATTCGTTTTGTTCGTCACTTGTGTTTTATTTCTCTTTTCATCCATTGGATTTTGCTTTTCGTTGTGATCGTCCTTTTTTTGTGGAAAATTAAATGGTTTCTAGTACGAACATGGTCCTTACAAAACTCGACCCGCAAAGACTAAGCTAAATAATGATTTATTAAGTGATAGATATTTCATGAGTTCAAGCAAACTTTGACTATATGTAATCTGCCTTATAGAAAGAGGGGTATAGTTGTGTGATTAACAATATTTTCAAACAATTGATCTCGGGCATTTTTCTTCCGATTTCAGAAATTCTAAACATCGTCTGAGTGCAACAGGATTTGTGTATTAGTGAAAAAGCAATAAATTTCGTATTCCGAATTTTTTATCAGGGATTCCTGTTTGCTGCTGAATCTCTCGTCACACTCAACACACTACTTTCGGTTTAAAGATTCATTATTTTTTCTTAAAGAACATAAATGTACATTGTTCACTTAGCGAATAAATACATAACTAAAGTTAGTGTAGTCTAGTAGCTTAACGTTTTGTTTTCCAAATGTAGGTAGGTACGATGTCGACATTGATATAATTGGTATTGTGTGACTGTCAGATTTGTTGTCACTTTAGCAACAGTCAATGCTCTGGCTGACGGTTAGCCTATTGTGTCATGTAGTCACTGATGGTTGCATGAATCCTGACAAAAATCTGAATATTTCATTGGTCATGATTTTTAAATGAATGGGCCAGTTGTGACATGTTAACCGAATGTTTTAATGAGTAAAACATTCGGTTATACGAAAGCTGTAATCTATGTCTAAATGGTCATAGTCGGTCAGTCAAATATATCGAAATAGTTATGCAATGCTAGCGAGGAAGAACAGCAATTATGTGCTGCAACAAAACACATTCAATGCTCGCATCTATAGTGCGGCAAAGTTGCACTTTCCAAAGCGAAAAAAATCACTCTGTATACTTTTATAAAAATAATAACTTTATTACTCGCACACTCACATTTTTATTTTCTCCAACAGGTAACAATGTAACTTCTGAATAAACGGCTGCCAAGTGAGTTTATTTATTAGAGTAGAATTAGAACGAGCGGTGGTACCGGTGGGACCCCTCGCTGCAAACCGCCAATGCTTTGCAAGACTACTGTTCCTAAGAGATGACGACGGAACTCGAAATGTTCGAACAGTTTGGTACCGATGAGCTTTATTACGTAAGTTAACATTGTTATTTACTTACTGTGAGTTAAATGAGGTACTAGCTCGTTCCATCATTGGACACAAGACGTACGGCGATGCGCCACCGGTACATCCCACCAACATTTTTTCGTTTTGGGAATGCTTTCATTACTTGAGGGCCTACATAAAACCTGAGGGCTAATTCTACTAATTTTTAAACAACTTTCGCACTCGCTTATCAATCGTAACCTACCATTGAGATGCGAATGCGATGCAAATGTGAATATTAGTAGAATTCGCTCTGTGGTGTTATTAAGAGAAGAGAATAGGTTACTTCTAGGTTAGCGCGCTCTGTTGTCGAACGAACTTTGTGGTCATAACGAGAAGCCTATAAACATCTAGTAAAGAGTGTGGAGTTAAATTTGCCATACCATACAGAGAACTAAGTACGTACCTCCGCGGCCGCATTTTCTTATACCGGCCAGCGTGTCACCGTTATTAAAAGAGTAATGAACATAAATGTGGATGGATGGAAAGGGAGAGGCAGGTCAAAAAAAGATGAAAGGATTTTTGTGAGGAGCGATATGAAAGAAAAGGGACTGATAGTTTGACGGCTGCTAGGGCAGAGTGGAAGAAAAAATCGTGTTGCGCCGACCCCAAGTGTATCATGGGATATAGGCAGGAAGATGTTGACATGATGGTCACTTTAAAATCAAATTATACTTGAATTACAACGTGTAGCAGAATAAACGCAATACCTCTTAAAAAGTCATTGTACTCATCATTATGAACATATTTTACTATCGCACCAAACCCGAAATCGCGAAACCAAATTTCTGCACATTTTGTCGAGTTATGCGCACAGAAATGTATGGGGATTCGATTTTTCTTCGTCATTCTGTGTTGGTTCTATAGTAACTACGAACAAAGTTTTTCATTATGATGAGTACATGCCCCCTTGAGAGGAATTTATTCTTTTACGCATTGTATACTTGTATCAATAAACGCGACTGCAAAAAACATCTAAAACTTCCCAATTTCACGTGGCATTAAAATATCTAACTGAGTGACAATTCTACTTATTTTCACATTCACTTCACATTAGCATGTCAACCGCATTCTGTCAAAAATGTATGAAATTTAAGGTTTTTTTGGCAGTTTGCGATTGACATGCGAATGTGAAAGTTGTTTAAAAATTAGTAGAATTGGCCCTCTTCTTTGCGTCAAGCAGCTGGGTAAAACAAGGCCTAAAAAGTATGGGTTTCAATCGAGCTTAAACCTTGTCTTGTATGGTACATAGTTGGCTGTTCCAAAATTTCATATCCCGAATTCAACTAGTCTATTCTGTAAATAACCATTTCGATATCGACTTCACCTGAGTGACTAAGCTTACAAAGTGAACTTTATTTCACACATCATAAGGTCTTAGATTTATACGAATTTGAAACTCACCTCGGATTCCGCTGAGACACGAAAATGTTGTTACAGAATAGCACTGCTGAACTCAGTTCACGTGACGTCACTAGTCGCCGCTGCGCTGCGGTGTAGCGATCCGGTGCTCTGTTTCGTAGGTACTTAGCCGTATAATGAAGAATTAAAGCCATCGATATTCATTCTGATGTCTTCTATCACCATCTTTTTCTCGCTTAGGCATAATTATAATAACGTACTGGCAAAATACTAATAAAATAGTCATTGCAATTTCGCAATTCCATTTAGCCCCTATTCGGGTCATTAGGTCGTTATTCGGGTGCTCGACAGACATGTACTGGAATTCGGTCACCTGATGCATACGGTTCTTGTACACTGGTCGTTGCACTGGAATATGGGCTAACGACCACGAGTAATAAAATAAAAACACTGATAGAGTGGAGTTTTTGAATACGGGATATCGAAATTCATTTTAATATTACGATGGAAACGCGATCTGGGCGAGCAGCTAGCTGCTGTCAACCATAATGAAGCATAGCCCCAGTAGAGCTTGTCTAGTAAATCACTTCAGCGTGAGCAGATCCTAATTTGAACTCTCTCCCTATACTGTAATTACTCGTGACGATAGTCTTCCACAGTATAGCACCAGTAGATTAAAGCCAATGTCCTAATTTGAAAAAGAAACCTCTTCCTCACTAATGATTCACACCAAGACATTGACGACTGATTGAGTCGTCAATGTCAGTAACCAACTTCAACTTTCAATTAGATTGAGTCGTGTGGAGGTTCTATTTTAAAATAATTTACCCGCGACTTCGTTCGCGATAAAATTGTCTTAAAAGTCTATTATTAAAAAAAAAATAATTTAGGCTATGTTACTTCCTAATAATTTAGCTTTCTATTGGTGCAATAATGATTATATTGACCCCTACAATTTACGTCATTTGCCCCGCTTGACTCCATCATTGCTGACAATGAACTCTTCAAACAATGCAATGCTTCCCAAACAGTGTGCCATCATATTTCTGCCCTTATCCCAAATTTGGGGGGTCCACGCAAAATGCTTTTATTCTTCCTTTCTGTCCTGTCAGCCGTAACACTGTCACTTACAATCTTTTCTTTCATATCACTCCAACACATCTCATAATCTTTTCGTTTGCCACCGTCTCCCTAAACTAGTTTGACCATACCAAACAAGCGGTTCCCTTTCATTTTTTCCAAACTAGCGTGTAGGTACTAAACTTTTTTCATGATCAAACTAGTCTAATAAAAAAGACTACACCGTGGCTCTATCATAATAGTTTGTAGGACAGACCAAGGTACTCTTAAAGTTTTCGGTTAAATATTTTAAGACTTCCCTTGACTTATCCGTTTTCATCCAATAATGAACTGCAGACTGAGTGTGAATTGAGATAAAAAAGTTTGTTTTTACCTCTCTAATCGAAGTAGTTAAAAGTGTTGTGCCGCACCGATATTCTTTCCCGAACAAAGCAAACGTGAAGTAAAAGCGAAAAATAAAAAGTTCGGTTTCAAAGCAGTATCGAGTCTTACTTACCCGTGTGCCGATCACGGCGACGATTACAATTTCGCCGGTTACGATTTGTGCCTTCATTTATCGTAAAGAGATACATCTTTACGATAAGTGAAGGCACGATTGTTCAACGCCCTAACGTGAATAAATCCCGCTTTGTTATAACGCCGTGTGGTTGGATTAATATTATTTTATATTTTATCAATAACACAGCGACAACCAATTTTAATTTATGGAGCCGCTATTATTAATTAAAACGCTGCTCTGTGCAGTTGCAACCATACAAACAGCGTGTATTATGGTAGGTACTTGCTTAATTAAATGCAGGCCATTGTAGCTTGAAATAACTGGCTTATTAAAATTAATTCATATTTATTTCAAACCTGATGTTTATCTTATTTACCTGTAATGAAGTACTGTACTTAATTTAATATATTTCAGGTGATTTTTTTTTTTATATATTTTTTTTTTATATTTACTAGACACCATCATTGGTAGGTACCATTGTACCTACCAATGATAATGACTCATTGACTCATTGAAGAAAACCATCATTGTCAATTGACAACGATGGTTTTCTTCAATGAGTAGCCTTGATTATACGAACTGAATAAAATTTAAAACAAGTTTTTTTTTTGTAACAAGTTTAGAACAGTCACAGTTCAAGTTGGTTTTGAATTGATTATTTTGAGTTAATAACGTGTCAAACCCTAGTCTAACGCGAATTATAGGTTTCAAGCTAAAGCCGCTTTAGAATAGAATCAGGAGCGTTTTAGCGAAGATTCTAGTGAAACGACGGTAAATTTTCTCGAGCTTATGCTGACGGGATTTGTAAACAATGACAACTGGTTTAAAAGAGTGTCCATGGAGTTTCTTGCACGTTCTTCTTCGCAGGATCTACTCTTTGGAACGTGCAACTGCCGCGCTGGAGACGGGGTGTGTTATGTTGCAGAACAACCTGCTGCTCTTGTCGCTAGCGCGGCAGGATTAGCTTCATCTATTTGACTGACAGACCTTGACTATTCAAAAGTGCCTGTAACAGGTTTATTTGAAATAAAGGATTTTGTATTTATATTTGAAATTATCGCGAAGAATAATTTTTTTGACGAGCATTTACAAGAACGTCTAACATGATCGTGGAAAATATGTTCGTAGCGATTTTTGGTTCTATTCTCGGCTCTGTTCGATGTTCAGTTCGACAAATTTTAAAACGGTGAATATTAGATGTTCTGTTACAAGAGAATGCTGAGTCTATCAGCACATTAAGAGTTTGAAAAATACTCAACTTCAAATTTTTTATACCGAAATAGGGGGTTTAGAAATAATAGTTAGTTAGTGTTTATAAATATTATTTAATTAGAGAATTTCTTTCAAAAAGTTTAATAGGTTTAATAAACTAGTGGGCCGTAGTCAGTATGTTGGAAGACAAAATAAAAATATACTTGAGGCCGAAGCCTGATGGCCCACTAGTTTATTATACCTATAAACCTATTAATTTTATATATAGATTATAATTAAATTATAAATAAGGTAGAAAAGCCTGTTTGTCTATGATAGTCTATGGTTTTCCGAGTATCCAAAATGCGATTTTGGGCGCATATCAGTAAAATCACCTGTGCGAAGCCGGAGTGTGTCGCTAGTTGCCAATATTCGACACAGTAGATCCCTAGGATGCCCTTGGGCTATACTGTGTCAAAAAACCTTAACGTTATAGGAGTGGCAGAATTTAAATACCGTCGGAAAAACATTGATATTTATTTGATACTTTTATTTTGCTGTGTTAGTAAAGTTTTCCATTAGTGAAAAGCTTTTGAAATAACTATTGCGATGCGTTCATTTTAGGTCAGTGCGCTTCATACGTAATTAAAATCTTTGCAAGCTTTTTTTTCATCGTATGCCAAACGTACACAGTGGGAATACGGACAAAGAGTGATGTGTTATTTGGTATTGAGTCTTTGCATCGTTTGTTAAATTCTTTTTTACTTAAAATATATTTCCCAAGGCATGTAGCAATAGTGTAGCTACAGCCAGTAAATATACATATACATAAAACACAGCAAAACTAACTTCGGATACTAAAGTTACTCTTGAAAAAAACTTTTTTTGGTTCTGTTTTCGTTTTTTTTTTGCACCGACTTCCGAAATTAAAGTTATTTTGTGCTTTTGTAAAGTTTTTTTTTAATCGTGGCGAGTATTTCAAGTAGTTTATGGTATTAATTACCTTAAACAGACTATAAATAAATATTCTCTTTATCTATAATATTCACTAATATTATATTTGATCAGTTTGTCAAAATCAAGAACAGAAACATCAAAGCAAAAGAAAATAAGTCTTCCTCGATAAAATGACCAAAAGGTGCTTAATCTTTTCATTGCTGAAACTGTAGGTATGGTTAATTAAAAATACAAGCTAAATAATAATAAATAAATAAGTAAATAATAAAAATATTTATTTCATAAATCAAGAACACAGTGCTCTGCATACACAAATTTTCAATTTTGAAGCTGATGTCAAACTTTATTTTAATGCCATATCATGTCATTTGTTCACTTTACTCCGATCTATCCTTGGTATTCAGAGACAACGCTGGCTGAATGCGATTGCCAAAAAACGCTGACTCTCAAATACTCTTTCTTCGCTGTCAAAGCGTGCCAATAGCTTGTGTTAAAGCCTTTTACTTTGAACAATTCGATAGCCGGACATATCGATGAAACATCGAATTTTCCGATGTCAAAATGTCAGTCTGCTTTTTTGCAAATTGTCTTTTATATACTCCTCTTTGTATTCATTTGACGGGCGTTTTAACGGATGCAATCGTTTGCAATGAAATGGTAAAATATTATAAAGCCAATTTTTTACAGATGTGAGTCTCTGTTATTATTAGAATTAATCTAATTTAAAAAAAATGTGTCATAGTGTTTGTTATCGAACTCTTCCGAAACGGCTTGACCGATTTTTAAGTTTTCTTTTTTTGTACATTCGGTAGGTCTGAGAATAGGTCGAAGGGTACTTATTTTTTTGGAGAAAGTTTGCCTGGTCAGCTTTTTCATAAAAATCCTTTACATTAATTTCAAATTTCGCCATCCGTAAAAGGCGGCATAGTGGGGGCATCACGAAATGACAGCATCATTTCCGTCACGGCATACGAGTGGGTTTTACTGCGGATAGATGTTTTACATCAAAAATCCCATACTAGAAAGGATTTCACGAAGTCAAGCACTGTTAGGGCATTTTATTGGCAATTTACTTCCACTGGCTGACAAGGCATTGAAACTACGAAGTATTTTCACCGTTTGTTTTACGTTCGGAAAACGGGAATATTTTTAATTCCCCGATGGATTGGTTCCTGTGAAGCGTTAGTTCAGTGTTTAATCTAGAGGTAAATGTTGAGCTTCGCTTTCCGCTGATTGTGTTTGTGCAGCGCTGAATCGGCTTCAGGGATATTCGTTGTTCGAGCGAGCACTTGTAACTTTTAGTTTACGTTTATAGTCTGTATTATACAGATATATAATACTCGTGTACGTAGATCAGCTGGTACGAGTATTAGCCGGTTAATGTAGCGCGTTTTTTGCTGTTTTGTTCATAAGGCTTGTTTGGATAGTTTTTTTTATATATTGATCAGTGCCAATTCCTCTAATTTTAAAACGTTCGCATTCGCATGTCAATTGCAAAAATAAATGGAAATTAAGGCATTTTTGATAGATTGCAAATGAGATGTAAATGCGAACGCTGCTTTAAAATATTTAGTAGATTGTATCTCTGATTATACTTTACCGGAAGTTGATACTCGTACCATACCTGACAAACTTAGTCTTTTTCCCAAGCCTGATTCTTTTTTTTCGAATATTGAAATTTCAACCACGGTTAAGTGTAAACGAAACGACTGGTTGAAACTTCCCGTGACCCAAGAGCTGGTTTTTACTTTGGGCAGAGATTAAACATTGCCATTCAACGTGGCAATGCCGTCAGTCTCTTGGGTACATTATCAGCTTTCAGTGTTTAGGACGAATTGCCGGTAAGTTTCCCCTTAGGACGATTGGTCCCAAAAATTAGTAATAGAGAAAAGAGCAAATACCTGTATACTCTTAGTTATGAAATACAACCAAAAATAAAATACATCCATAGAGTTCTTCTTTTAAAAAATGCAGCGAAACAATTCGCAGATAACTCTGAATCTGTTTAAACTTTCGAACGCCGCAATCACAACAGTCCAATTGGCTCTGTATTTCGAAATTGATGTTTTAAATGAAACAAAGCAAAAATAAATGAATTTTGTAAATTGTGAGCTTCACTTCCGAAGCCGCTTTCGCGCTTAAAATATCAAATACAATTAAATGATTCTATCATTGTGTGATGTGTTATTATTGTTTGCAATATCTATACTAATTACATAAAGCCGAAGAGTTTGTTTGTTTGGTTTGAACGCGCTGATCTCAGAACTACTGGTTTGAATTAAATAATTATTTTAGTGTTAGTTAGCCCTATATAATATCACGATACCATCAATAGGAGCGGAGCATTAAGGCCAATGACCTTGTGCATTAGGACGAGTAGGTACGGGAGTGATACAGACGCGGACTTTAACCGGTCGCTTTTTAATTTTTTATAATAAAAATAATACATCATTCACGTAACTAAATAAGTGCTGTTGCAGTGCAATTGAAGTTTAGTTTCGATCAAAACAACGATTTTCAGATTCTCTACCGCTGTCAGACACGTGCGCGTCAAGTTCGCGTCACGCGAGCACAATAACGGCATTCTACTGTTGCGCGTCTTTAGTGCGTGCTTCGGAACGTAACATGATCAGCCGGTCGATTCTGTTGACATCTCACCGTGGTCACATAGGTGGAGTGAACGACAAGTGAGCTGTCATGCCATCTTGTTTGTATGGTTTGACAGCTCACTTGTCATTCACTTCGCCTAAGTGTTCACTTCGACATGTTTATAGAATCGCACTGCAGTATTCTACTATTTTTGACGTCTCAAAATGACAGCTTATTAAGCTAAAATCTGTACTGGGGTATTATTTTAATATTATAATCACGTCATATTCATTGAAATTCAATTAATTCTATTCGATTATTTAGTGAGTAACAGTATATAAGTACGTTTAGTGGAGTTTGGCTGTCGTTCAGTTGACGTGCAGTTCACGCGCAAATTACGCAAGGTTCAAAGATTACAAGAATACCGTTTGTCACTGAAACTTGAACTTACCTGCAACTGAATTAAAACTTGCTCGGCGCGTCATAAAATTACGTGAAGTAGCCCTCAAATCATTTTCGTTTATTTTACAAAAAGCATAAAATGGTTTCATTTCAACGATTTGGGGGTTTAGTGTTTATTTTTCTTATTATGTAATACCTATTCAAAAAATATGGCTACACCAAATTACGTACCGTATCACGTAGATTACTAACTATTTTTTTCGATGTAATTTCTTCGTAAGTGCCGACGAAAAGCTATTTCATCTGCAGCCTTATTGAAAAAATGTGACTCAGACGAAATTGCACGGGTCAGCTGGTGTTTTATAATATAAGGTAGTATCTTATGTAGGAAATTATCATATCGTTACTTCCTAAACTATTTCCAGTAGTGCTATTCTGTAACAACATTTTCGTGTCTCGACAGCGGAATCCGAGGTGATTTTCAAATTCGTATAAATGTAAGACCTTATGATGTTTGAAATAAAGTTCACTTTGTAAGCTTAGTCACTCAGGTGAAGTCGATATTGAAATGGTTATTTACAGAATAGACTAGCAGTTTACGCTTTAAACAGTTTGGTTGAGTATCCAGAGGTTTATATCCGAAACCGAAAAAATGCAGACTCCGTAAGTTTGCAATAAATATACATTAGATTTTAATTTCTCGATAATTATGAAAAAATCGTTTTGTATACAATTATTTCCAACCAAATATTGTTTCCAATTTATCCGTGACTGATAAATAAAAAAAAAGTTTACAATTTCACGCTTTATTTTACAATCTTAATGTTTCTACGATTTTCCGGTTACATATCTAATGGCTGACACACAAGTTAGTAGAATTTAGCACACGTATTCAACCACTTTTCGATCGATATGCCGCCGAATCGACATGCAATTTTCATTAAGGGGAACGCTACAAAATGGCTACATTTATGGTTAAAATATCTATGTCGTACTAGCTTTCGCGAATTCGCACGCGCATAAATTCCAACCCCTACGGAGTGAAAGGAAGCTACATGCCAAATTTCAGTTTACTACGACAGTCAGTCAGTTTCTGCTTTTATAAATATAGATATTTTATCCATATTTTAATTAATTGAGTATAGGCTAATATAATACATTTAACATCAGTGGCTTTATGTACAGTCGTCGTAAATAAGCGAAGTTAATGCAACACTAGTGGGTGCAATCTGTATAATTCAGGTATTCTATAAAATACCAAGGCAATGTATAGAATACCTGGGGTGTCTAGGCAATGTTTGAAATATTATTAACAATTATACTCTTTACCTAGGTAATTATGTATACAATTCCTAGGCATTGTACAGATTACCTGCTGGTCCACCGGCAATGTGTAAAATAAATAGATTTTGGCCTGATTTACCAACGAACGAGTAAATGTCGCGACCAACTGGCCTCTTCAGCCGTTTAATTAGCGGCCTGTCCAGACGAGAGCGATTTACCTGCGAGGGCACTAGCGCGTATCAATTTATGTTAGTCTCAACGCGCGAGAGCATTTGGACGGGTTGTATGTAGCTCTAGTCCCTCGGGAACGCGCGAGGTCTTTCACTCGCACGTAAAACGCTCCGTCTGGACAGGCTCTCAGGTATGAGGTTGACATTTATTGAAATGGCTTATTCTACGATATATACATAATATATTTTCGTCAAGTTACACTACGTCCACACGGAGACACGATTTGTCTACACAGCGTGCCAAAGAAATATCCTTTGGGCGCAGTCGGGAAAATAAAAGTATTATATCTAACTAATATTATAAATGCGAAAGTTCGGATATTTGTTACTCAATCACGCACGCAAATTTTATCCAGATCCGTTCAGCCGTACGCTGAACGGATCTGGATAAAATTTGGAACAGAGATATATTATAGTCTGGAAAAGCACATAGGCTACTTTTTATCCCGAGAGAAGGTTGCCTTGGGATCAATCGGGCGAAGCCGCTGGCAGAAACTAGTTACAAATAAATAAATCGAAGCATAGGTTGCAACCGAAGCTATATTAGTCGCAATTTCCAAGCAAAACTTCTCAACAAAGAAGAACTTTATCCATGGTTTAATAAATAGAACTCGTACTTGTTCAAAGTTCCTCGTTGCACGTTGCGCATTCCAAACAATTTAAATGATACTGCTTGAAGTAATACGTTGCAGCCACTTTCGAGTAAGTGGAAAGTGCACAGAATAAGCAAACTATGGCACTAGTGGTTCAAGAGTTTTAATCTTCAATAAAATAGAACAAACATGAGCTCGAATTAATATTTTAGTTGCGCCCGCCGCCGCCGTTGGAAACTGCAAAGATAATTTAAGTTTCCTAGCCTTTTCCCAACCATCTCAAGGTCGGCTACCAGTGTGATTAGATCAAGCTGAGTACCAGTATTTAAGGTACATGAATCAACTGAACCTGACCTCCACAACCAGCCTCAATGTCTCAGAAAGCATTTTAAGCCGTTGCCGTTCCCGGTTGTCTTTTTTAGGCCTATAACAGTCGTGACGTAGTTAGAAGCAGGAAATCTGACACCAGTATTGCCAAGAGGTATCCCGTAAACCAACTGCTGGGACCTCCACAAGTCGTCAGATAGGCACCCTCCCCATGGAAAAATGCTGTTACTTAGCTGCTTCCGGCGAGCATAGTTGAAAAATGGCTAGGCGTTTCGATTTTTTTTATTTATTTATTCCATATCAGAGCGTATTGGTTTGCCAAGGGAAAGGACGGCCCCTGTCAGCTGTCGGTGCTATCGACATTCTATGACATAGGACATAGAGTAAACTATAGAGCCACGAGGAATGTTTGTTCCAGTGAAAGATTTTGTTTTCCGACCGTTGAACGGTTTATTTTTATTTTTTTTGTTGCGTTCTATTTTCAAACGAAAAAAGCTTTGTTGTAGTGAGAAATGATTGTTGGGTTTTGTCTGGTAGGTGTATGTAGGTATATACCTATGAACAATTTTGCTATGTCCAAATTAGCTGCAAGGTGAACCGATAACCTGAGGGCCAATTCTATAAATTTTTAAGAAACGTTCGCATTTGTATGTCTATCGCAATCTGTCAAAAAAGCCTTAATTTTCATACCTTTATTGCAATACCTTATTTTTTTCTTTATATTATTACTAGTACTTGGCCCGCGACTACATCCGCGCTGCTATTTTTAAAAATAAATAAATAAGCCACGTATATTACTCAAGGATAATGTGGTACATAATGGTGAAAAAAATTTTGAATATGGTTCAGTCATTTTTGAGTTTATTTGTTACAAACAAACGAAAATAGGTAGTATAGAGAAATGTTGTAATGATATATCTGCAATATAAGACTAGTGTCGCCATCTATGTTGTCTTATGTGTCAAATATAGTTTATAGAATAAATTAGTGTGCCATCTGCTTTTACGAGTGACGTTGTTTTATTATAGGTTATGGCCCGCTCGCTCATAAGTAATCGCGTTTTTAACCAGTATTTTTGCAGTATTAGCAAGTGTTAAAAAGACAATTACGAGACGTGATTGAACTGTGTCGTGACGGATTGTTATTAGAATCGTAGCGGACAAGTTTAGTGTATCGTAGAATGTCATCGAACTATCTAGTCAACGTTCCCAAGTTAACGGGATGCGATAATTACAGCGAATGGTGTTTCGCGGCAGAAAATTTCTTAATCCTGGAGGGCATGAAGCATTACGTGCAACTAGATAAGAAATAAAAAATGCAGACGACGATAAAACTAAAGCGAAATTGATAGTGACAATCGACCCGTCTTTATACGTACACGTGAAGAATGTTAAAACTTCAAAACAATTATGGGATCAGCTAAAACAGTTATTCGACGACAACGGATTTTCACGAAGGATAAGTCTACTGCGGAATTTGATTTCGATTCGCCGAGAGAATTGCAGTTCGATGACGTCTTATGTGACGCAGATTATCGATACAGCACATAAACTCAGTGGAACAGGGTTCGAAATTAATGATCAGTGGACAGGATCATTGTTGTTGGCAGGATTGCCTGATCGTTTCTCCCCTATGATCATGGCAATCGAGCATTCTGGAATTCCTATAACGGCAGATTCCATCAAAACAAAATTGCTGGACATGGATTTGCCAAGTCACGACGAGAGTGAAGTTAGTGGTGCTTTTACCATTCGTTCAAAGTACAACAAAAAGGCCAACCAAAGACTTATGAATGCTGACAGGTTCTACAGCAACGTTAAGCTCATTCGTTAGTTGCATTTTTCCTTGACTTATAACATTGCCATCGCATGACCCCCGCTTCCCCGCTCCCTCAGCCGTGAGCTGAATGTATACCTTCTACTAACACAGTTTGCGGACGCAGCGTCCGCATTACTAGGGCACGACTCCAACCCACAAATTAAAACACACCTTCACTCACTCAACTCAGAACTCAAATTCCAACACAAAACCGTATCACGGCAATCGTTCATTGAAATTTGAGATCTACTTGCGTTGAGTTAAGGTTTATTATGTTTTGTCACAATGGTATGCTCTGGTAAGTTGAACTCGAGCTTAAATTCAAAAGCATGGGGTGGGAGCGTTCTAATAGAAAATCGATGGCTACAATCCTGCTTGTGGCGGTTCTAGCAGCCACGAGCGACGCGTGCCTTGTTGGGAGATGACGAGATCGCGTACAATTTTCATTTAAGTCGTCTCCAAACACGTTGGTGAGGGAATAGTAGGACGATCATATTTGTTCAGGGATGGTCGGATACAAACTCTATCGGATTGTCACTGCGGTTGTTTGTGGACAAGTCACACGGCTTTAGTGAACATAGATCTTATTTTTTTGTGTTTATGATCAAATTTTTGGGTTTCGTACCCCTTCTTAACCTATGGGTGAAAAAAGGTCAGCTGTTCAGTAAGTTTTGCATAATTATGCGCACATAATTTTTTGAGGTAGGCGATTTTTTCGCGATGTCTGTGTTGTCTCATTGTATAAAATGTTCATAGTGATGAGGTAGTGCGTTTGTTCTGTTTTACGTAGTATTACGCCTAAGAGCCTCTTTTATAGCCCAAAAATAGTGTTTCTTTATCGTAATTGCTATAATAATTAAAATGTTTATGAAGTCGTTATTTTTTTTACAAACTACCGATTTTTGGGTAGTTTTGTAAATTTTCAGTAAACTTCTATTTTTGCTGACTTAAAAAAAGGAGGTTCTTAATTCGTCTGTTTTTTTTTATGTTCCCCAATTACTCTAAGGCTATGCGCGCACTGGTGACTTTTGGCACCGTTACAGTACCTATATTATCTCTTTGTTCCACTTCACAATTGCGAAAGAGAGAAATGAACTGTCATGGTGACAAAATCACCGGTACGTCGTCTCCTGTCGTAGACTGTTCAGTGATCAGTTTTTTTTAAAATTTTAATTGCTTTGTTTTCCAATTCGTTTTGTTGCTGCCACTGTTCCAATATGGCGTCAGCGGCAGTGAACCGCGACTCTCACTGAGTGGCGATCATAAAGCAATCTAGTTGGAAACAAAGGATTCAGAATGATTCAACGTTGATGTACGGCAAGAGTTGGTATCGAGGATTTTAATACTCAAAAGATCTAAGATGATCTGAAATATTATACTAAAGACTATTTGACCACTATTCTGTCGTCTGAGGGCCAATTCTACTAATTTTCAAACAACTTTCGCATTCGCATGTCAATCGCTAATCGTTAATTTTCATACATATTTTGACAGTTTGCGATTGATATGCCTACTTAGTTTCAAGATCAAACCAACCGCAGTTTTCAAATCCATACATTATCAGCTCCGAGATTGATATGCCTATTTAGTTTCAACATCAAACCAACCGCAGTTTTCAAAGTTATTACGATAGGCTTCATGAAGTTACTAGTGTAATTGGAGCTTAGGCTTTCTGTTGTCTAATTTTTGCTTTAAATGAGGTCCGGAGGTTATGTTGAGGGGCCGAACACACCGCCAAGGCGGTCTGCGTCTTCGGTCGAATTCTGCGTTCCGCGTTCACACATGCGCACGCTGCAAACGGTCTAGAAATCTGGAGTTCAAGTAGTCTTTAGCAGTGTCAATAACACGTCACACGCTCTGTTTCAAATGTCGCTCTCAAACAAATATCTTGCAAATCATTAAGAAAACTTTTGTCTATAAATCATGCAAAAAAAAAACGATGTTGTCGGACATACCTAGCATATGTACAGCTTTTCCAAAAAATCAAACACCTACAGAACGCGCGTTCACATTGATAGTCGCGTTTGTGTGTAGGATTCTAAACCTCTAGATTACAGTGAACACAAAACGCTGGACTCGGAATACTAATCGCTAGACCGCGCACCGCCTGAAATGTGTACTCACTTCGCCACTTTTACTATAGGATTTTAGAACAAAAGTTCTATGTAAGTGTGAGTTTTCCAATTTGCTCGATATCGTTAACGTCCGTTTGTGTTGTAGCTAGTTGAGCGCCGTCTGTGGGCTTAGGTAGGTACTTGTCTCACCGCCGCAGAAACGAAAAGCTTTCGATTATTTTCTCGCTGCGGAAAGGAACAAAAGATACAGATCTCGTTTGAGTCAAAGAGACATATACATTCATAGTCGATACCTGGGTGTTCACACTGTCGGCGAGCGGCTCTTACCTCTATCACAGCGACAAGATCTTTCAAAGATAGTACTCGCTCAATGACATTCGTTCGGCGATGCTCACTTAGTTGTCAGAAATCAACCAGCGAATCGAGCGAGCTCGATCGTAAACGTCATTGTATTGAAACTGACTGGCGGAAGAACTTTTTGCCATATAACTTTTATTCAAAATTAAATTGATAAAAAATTATAAATTATCCTGACTGTAGAACCAAAATGTAATCAAATCCATGACATCTAAATTGCGTGCCTGTCCGTATTCATAGTCTAGAACTCTAGATTCACGTCGAGCGGAGTGCACGGACACATAATACAATAATTGGTTGCGTTCACGTGCGCCACTGAATATCGACTGTACCATGAGAATTTAATCAAAATATTCAAACTGCTTTTGAGCAATATAACCATTTTGATGCAACGAAATATCGTATTGCATAATTCACTGTGGCTCTAGAAACCAGGAAATATGTATGTGGGGAACGAAGTAGTCAACTATGTTTGTGTACCTATATTATTGAACTATGTACTGTGTACTTTTTGGGGGCCGAGTCACCTGCGTCCGTAGGAGAATACCCTTCAGCGAATCCCTACACGTGGTCCCCGGGTGGTGCTAAACAGGTGACACTAACCGCCTCCGTGGTCTAGTGGTTATACCACCTGATTCAGACCCAGAGGTCGGGTTCGATTCCCAGCGGAGGCAAATTTTTTACTCGGTTTGGTTGGTGGTAGGACTTGTTCTAAGTCCGCCTGGCAAGCTACCACCATCATGTCTAAGTCTGTCGCCATAACAACTATGTTAACAGCATAGTTGTATTCCGGCAGTTAGAGGTATGATAGCCAGTTCCTCTGTGTAAGAGGATTCCGGGTGAAACTCGCTTCCATCTTCGGCCTAATCATCACTTTCCATCAGGTGAGATTTGGGCAAAGAGTTTCCCCGATTTGTATTAAAAAAAAAAATTTGCTGACCCGCGCGAGTTTTAATCTGTGTAACTTCTACTCTCCCTGTAAACAATAAAATATAAATGAGTGACTCAGTAACACATTGATAGATAACAACCAGTTCAAAAGCATTAATTCAGCAAAACCTAAAACTGTTTCGGCAAGACCGTTATTGCATCGGAAAATGGAATAATTATCATTTCAGTTCAGTCCACCTCGAAGTGCTCGTGAATGCCCATGAATTTCATTCGAATTGCTTTCGAGACGCACTAGAGTGTTAAATTCACATGACGAATATATCGGACACTGTTACTGCACTAATGGGCCCCTAACGGCTCGGGGTTAACACGATCATCGGATCCGGGCCTACAATTATATTGTAGTTCCGTTAATTAATCGTATATAATTATTCAATTGTGTGTAACTTGATAAACGGCTAGGTAGGTAAAGGTCCAGGCAAGTGTGCAAGGTGAAGTAGTGACATCGGCACCGCAACAGCACTGTTCCAACCCAGCAATTAACTTTTCGATCAAATCAGAACATTAAATCGTGTGTCGTTTGAAGATAAAACACTTAGGACATTGAGGAATTCGATGTAATATAACAAAAATATTGTACAAAAGCACATTCACTCGTAGATATTTAACTCCAACTTACGCTAAGCACATTCTAAAGATGTTTGTAAAGGTTATCAAAATACCAGCTCCACAAAATTCATTCGAAATTCCATTGAATATTCCATTTATAAACGGCACATCAAGAATTAAACGAAACAAAAAAATAACTTGAAGTCTAGCTACAATTTGTTTAATATTAAATTGAAGCCGGACAGTAATAAAATAACGACTACAAATACGGTGCCTTTTCTTAGTAAAAATATGAGACGACGTCTAAAAATGTTTCTGTAGTGCTCTCAAAGAATTGACCGCATTTCTTATTAACGTTCCGAAGACAGTTACAAAAGACGTTGTCGTCGGTAACGGAAATAATACACTTTGTTGCACAGATAAATATTTTCAGTTTAAAATAGAAACTGGCTTGCGATGCACGGTGAAAGATCGAAAGATACTTTTAGTAACTTCAGATCTTTTTGGATTGAGAGTTTCTGATAAAATGTTTTCTCAACATACGTAGGTGTGTTTTGTTTGTGAACATGAATAAGTAGGTACATGTCTCGTAATAGTTACTTATGATACTAGTGCGGCAAGTTGGTTTTTACAAAAGAGTACACATGAAAACCCCAGACGAATCGAGGGCTCTCCATACGTCTTTGTATCGTTCTATTAACATATTTGCGAAAAAAAAAGTAGAATAGGTAATAACAACAAACTTTATTTTTAATTATTAGTCGAAAAGTAGCAACAATCTTTGACTTGTCTAATATTAAAATGAGCAAATTTGCAAATGGAGCCACGAGCGCGTACATCTTTCATCTCATTTTCTCTTTAATAATGAAGTGAGACTAACGTATTGAGCATAAGCGCTTCCAAGGAGGTAAGACCATTCAACAACTTTTTTTTGAATAATGATAGAAAAAATGTCTCTGGTGGAATTCTTGCATATTTTTTTGGGAAAAGTTAAAAGAAACCGTAATGGATACCCACAGCACTATACAGCCTGCGACGTATAATGATGTACATGCGGTAAAATAGGTACTCAGGTGAGAGTACCAATAGGTAGTCTCTCTGTTTATGCACATTCCATTGTAGGGTGCGTAATTTTTATCTTTCGAACAATGTAAACAGGCTTAGTAAATGCATTTTAGCAAATGTGTTGAAAATTACGTTTATATGAATGTGTGTAAATTATTGTAAGGAGAAATTACTTTAAAATAGTCTTGTTACAACCGGTTAAAACGGGTAATCAAGGGCTGTTAAATCTCTAAAAATCTACAAACGTGCATAGCGAATGTCCTAATCCCGTGTAATCTATTAAAACACACCAAACGTTGTATCATGAAATATCGTGTACATAGGTAAGTCGTAAATCGAAATGAAGTGCGGTCACCATTTTGTTTTACATGAAACTTTTAAGGCCAGCTCACACTGAGACGCAACATGACGATCCGCACACTTTTCAAAATAGGGACACTAAATGGAACTGTTTTACAAAGTAAACATTGCAATTCAATGTGATAATATGTAGGATATCTGACAAGATCAAAATAACTGTTTAAAAATAAAGGCGTCGTGAGCATTTTTAAATGATTTAATCCCCCTATCATTTTGCAAATAACCATAAATAAGTATAACTTCTAACCTAGAACCATTTACTTAACTTTTCACATCTACTAAACCTAACTATAAAATAAATATACAAAATACACTTAGGCGTCGAAGTATTCAACTAATTGCGGGTGCCGGCCGTCACACATTAGTCACGCAAACAAACAATATTTTGCGTCACAAGAATAGGAGAATAATACGAACTTTAAAAACGTCCGCATTTACATCTCAGAAGCATTCTGTCATGCGGGCCTGTGGACGGCGAGCTATGGGTGGCTCGCCGTCCGTCCGTCTAGTGACGACAGGCCGTGTCGACGGCGCGTTAGTGTTCCACGCGCGCCTCAAAGAGAGTCAGCAACACAGAGGGGCCCGAAAGGGCCGACGCCTGCCGGAGTCGCGGGATTATTCGCAAGAGACACCGTGGCTCCGGAACACAAAGGGCAATGAAGGAACATGGATGGGTTTTAGTCAGTAGAAGTCTGACACTCCCTCCCGCTACACCCAGAGCGGGAGGAGTCATTGGATGATTTCCCATCCCTAAAAAAAAAAAAAAAAATGAAGCATTCTGTCATAATTAACGAAAGTTAAAAGGGGTTGTTTTTGACAGATTCTGTCTGAGATGCGAATGAGAACGTTCGGAAATTAGTAGCATGGCCCTCTGTTTGATGACAATGTTCGTTATTTAGATTAGGTCTTCCTGGGTATCTTTATCTATCAATCAATCATTAACTTACAACCAATTGATTGACAAGTAAAACATTAGCGATTGCTCAAACTTAAGAAGTTTACATAAAAAAATCCGATATATGCTTTTTCTCTAAAGTCTTTTGAGTAGACTTTACCGAAAGAGTATATGAGGTTTTCATGAGAAAAACAAATACATTTTTATAAGCGGTTTTATATATTTCATTTGTTTTCGATAGCTTATTTTGTTTTAACCAGAGGGGCCAGTTCTACTAATTTTAAACAACTTTCGCATTCGCGTGTTAATCTCAAACTGTCAAAAATGCCTAAATTTTCATACATTTATGACAGTTTGCGATTGAGATGCGAATGTGAAAATTAGTAGAATTGGCACACTGTCAACAAAATAATACAACAATTTATGGAATACTAACATTCCATAAATTGTTGTATTGTTTTGTTGATATTGTTCAGGCATATTTCCTAAGTTTTCTGAAACCATATGAAACATGCATGAAAAATAACATTGGATAATTCGGCCGTTCTACAGAATACGCTCGCTCGCGTTATGAGCCAGTGAACCAAGCTTGTATGAAGATAAGTCGACCACCGGAAGACATACGGCACGTAACCTTCAACCCAAATCCATAGAGTAATCTATCAATAGAAGCTGATTGGCCATTGACAATGGAGAGTCAAGTGCCGCTGAACAATAGACACATATGCACCCTTTGAACTGTCGTGCAGAAAAGAAACTGAATCCAAAGAAATGTTACATCGACGACTGGAAGTTGACAATGTGAATTTTCAAATGAACATTGTCACTGAATCCTGTGTTTGCGAACTTGGTATCTGGCTGGATTTTTAGGGTTCCGTAGCCTAATGGCAAAAACGGTACCCTTATAGATTCGTCATGTCTGTCTGTCTGTCCGTCCGTCCGTATGTCACAGCCACTTTTCTCCGAAAGCTTAAGAGCTATGCTGTTGAAATTTGGTAAGCAGATGTATTTCGTGAACCGCATAAAGATTTTTACACAAAAATAGGAACAAAACAATACATTTTGGGAGTCCACATACTTAGAACTGAAACTCTAAAAAAAAATTTTCATCGTACCCATACGTGTGGGGTATCTATGGATAGGTCTTCAAAAATTATATTGAGGTTTCGAAGATCATTTTTTTCTAAACTGAATAGTTTGCGCGAGAGACACTTCCAAAGTGGTAAAATGTGTGTCCTCCCCGCCTTAACTTCTAAAATAAGAGAATGATAAAACTAAAAAAAATATATGATGTACATTACCATGTAAACTACCAGCGAAAATTAGTTTGAACGAGATCTAGTAAGTAGTTTTTTTTAATACGTCATAAATCGTAAATCGCAACTTCTGCTTACGGAACCCTCAGTGCGCGAGTACGACTCGCACTTGGCCAGTTTTTTTTGTAAATCGTTCAAAGCACAACGATTTTTTAAAAATAACCACATTGTTAACTATCTTACTTGCAGAAGCTTATATTGTGTACGTATTATTTATATTATTTACATCATTTGCTATTCTGAAACAGTTTTTTCGCAGAATTCGTCGATTAAATTTTATTCAAAAGCAACAATCTTATAAAGGTACTAAATAAATAGGTGCTACATAAACAATTTCCTAACTTAAATACCAATAAGAAACTCGAAGAAGGGAATGAATACTTGCTTTTTTATTTTTCGCGAATCAAACGAGCGATTGAGCTACCCACTCAACTGCCGCTCCTCCAGTGTCGGCAGTATATTTTTTAACCATTAAAAGTTAGCGCACCTAGATTATTTTCTTCTCATCTTCTGTAAGAACACGATCCACTTTCTCTCGTCCCATTTGCGAAGTAGCTGGCTTTCATGGGTTATCGGAAGTTCGGCATGGAATGTACATTAATGCGTTTTGATTGCGTCGCACACTAAAATCATGTTTTTTAATTACTACCTACAAACTAATAAACCATTTGCTTGGAAAATAACTACGGATATAAGATCTATAATTTGCTTATAAGAAGATTTTGAAACAATTAAATTTGATGAGGTACTACAATAACACAACTCGCCAATCTCCTTTGAAATTGTATCTATCGACTTATCGATAACTTCTGCAATACGGTACATAAAATATGGTATTTTATAAGGCGTTTAGAGCAAGACCTAGGGTGCATTTTCACCAGAGATGAGCGAGGATGCATAGCGAGGTAGGTATGTGTTTGTTAGGAACCAATTGAATCGCTTGCGCTGATCGAGGCTAGGTAGGGTAAAGACAGGATAGTTGCCACACATTTTGAAATTTCTTTATAATATCTCTCAGTACAAAAAAAAACACTACAAAGTAAAAAATAACTTTAATTTTGGAAGTCGGTGTTTTAGTTAGTTTCTTCGTATTTTGACACCGACTTCCGAAATTAAAGTGTTTTTTTTTGGAAGTCGGTTGTATTTTTTTGTAAAAAGTTTTTTATTTTTCACTTTTTAGTGATACCCCACACCTAACAACACCACTGCAAAATCGCAGAAAAGTAAAATACGCAATTTATATTACTTGGATGACATAAAACTATCATCCAAGTAGACGAATTCCAGCTATTTCGATTTAAAATCCAAAGTTCGCAACCGATTTTCAAAAAATTTAAATGGGACCAATCTTCAAGTATATTCTTTCAGATAAAACAAAAAAATTCAAATCGGTTCATAATTGTCAGAGTTATGAGGTAACAAAAATTAAAAAAAAAAATACAACTGAATTGAGAACCTCCTCCTTTTTTGAAAGTAGGTTAAAAAGCAAAATACTTTATTTTGTAAAATGGGTAAGTACTTTGGTTTATAATCAATTCAATTGAATTGAATTGTGACAACTATCCAGTATACAGGATAGTGGCCTTATCCATATAAATTACATAATTATAGGATTGATGCGCCACCGAGAAAAAAAGAATTTCTTCTTCTTCTTTTTCTATAAATAAAATAACATGTAATTCATCCGTGAAACTAGAGTTATTAAAATCGAGGCAACTTACCCCAGGGGCAACTATCCTGGTTTTACCCTACATGAAGTGATTCTATTGGTTACCAAACACATACATCGCTTTGCATTCTCGCATGTTTCTAGTGGAAATCTATACAAGACTCCTAGTTCCACACGCGAGAAACACATGCACAACACGTGATACCGGTTTGATAAAAAAAGATCGTGGAATAAATTCACAGCAATAATAAATAAAATGAATCTTATAACAGCACTCCGCTAGCGAGTTTGTACGCAAACCTTTGTATTTAAACGTTTCAATTATACAGGGAAATTGAAAAAATACCCGAAACTCCGAAATCTCGAAAAAAATATCAGCTGCTTCATACAAAATGCAGTATTTAGCCAATGAAAATGTATGAAACAGCTGATATTTTTTTCGAGATTTCGGAGTTTTACCAAAACAAAAGTTGCTTATAATCATGTGTACTTTCACTGCCTAAGAGGTTTCGGGTATTTTTTCAATTTCCCTGTATAACACTGCTGGTTTATTGGTTTTTCATTCTATAAAGATTCCGACCGGTTTTATGATTTTAAAAGGCTTGACTGCACTGAGCTTCAAATTAATTGGCTCTCTCAGTAAATCGGAAATGGTATTTTTTTTAATCACCGAGTTCTTCTAACGCAACAGACAGATGTGTTGCTGGGGCCAATTCTTGTTTGTTGGCCAATTCTTCTTCCCAGCTAAAACACTAGGAAGTGGTGAAGGGCGGGTGTTTTTGGGGGACTGTCTGCTTGTAAATGATCACATTCAAAAAGTGCTGGCACTCAGCCTATTTTAATAAATGACTTTTGACTTTGACTTTGTGCTTCTTTTTTAAAGGACGGGTCCGGTCATTGTGTTTATTATTTGAAGACAAGAACATGTCAATGCCCACTGAAATGCCAAGAAGAAGGCCATTTTGCGTCTCAATAGCTATGACAGATTTCGAATTCAGAATGAGCACCAAAAATATTTGTGGCCCGAGTTCAAATTCTTAATCTGAACACGATTACTTGTAATTGAAGAAAATTGTACAAGTAATCTGTATTATTGTAGTGACAAAGTTTGCGGGTGGAGTCTCTCAACTTACACTTATACTATACTAGCTGACCCGCGCAACTTCGTCTGCGTCACATTTTCCATTACTGCTCCGCTCCTATTTGTCTTAGCGTGATGATATATAGCCTATAACCTTCCTCGACAAATGGGCTATCTAACGCTGAAATAATTTTTCAAATCAGACCAGTAGTTCCTGAGATTCAGGAACTACTGGTGACCAAACAAACAAACAATCAAACAAACAGACAAACAAACTCTTCTGCTTTATAATATTAGTATAGATTCGTCAAACCACGAGAAAACATGTTATCCAAAGCTCAGTCCACCCAAAAAAAATTGAAAACCATTCCTAAAAAAAACAATCAAAAAGAGTGAACGTTTATACAATGTGAACTAAAAATGGACAAACTAAGAGTTTCAAAACGTAAAATGGCCATGAAAATTCTCCGATATAAAATGCAGCGAGAAAAGCTTCAGAAATAAAACGCGACGAACGCGACGAGGCTCAAATAAAGTCACGTTACCTGCCTTTTTCTATTAAAAGAACGACGAACGGAGCTCTCGGTAATATTCAAACATTAATAGGATTTCTGTTCGACAGAATGAAAACTGTTAACACATCGATTCGACAACCGAACTTTGTCTAGCCAACAGAACGCTGCATGTAAGTTTGTGAAACGTGTCAAATAAATTTTTTATTAGTTTTTGCTCTGAGGGCCAGTCCTACTATTTAACAACTTTCGTACCTACGTTTGATTTTCATATGTTTAAGACAGTTTGCGAATGAAAAACAGTAGAATTGTCACTCTGTTCTGATGAGCTCGTTATTGTTTTTACTTGGCATAATAAGCCCGTTTGTTTTATTATTGACTTTAAAACGTGTAATCGAAAACAATTATAATTAAAATAAATGAATTGATAAGATATATTTGGCTGCTGTTGTGATTTTCATGTGTTTTTGTTCAGCATATTGAACGTAAAATAGATACGTGCCGTAGTAGTGGAGATGTTGACAAAAAAAAATCTAATTAGTCCGCCAGATAAATTCCCAAAAAATATTAGACACTATCACGTATACAGAAAATGAAGACGATATCAGTGTGTTGAAAACTCGTTTGACGTCACAAACCGGTACACTTTTCATCGGAATGTCACGTCACAAGCCTTCACTCTTGATCTGTGGTGCAAAGCGCATCTTCATGTTCTTAATTTTCAAACTACTACTAGCATCTCTCTGACCATTATAGCAAAAGTATCTTTAGTAGGTATGATAATGTAGACGTATAATATATGATATTCAGGTGAATTCGGTTTGACTGGAAACCGATCCCAATATAGTTGGGAAAAGGCTAGGCAGATGATGATTTTTAGTAGGTATGATTACAAGAACTCTTTAAAACAAACTGTTGGAAAAAACGGTGTAATTCATTGGAAACGCAAACTCCTTGATAGTATATTATCAGATTCATAGAAACTTCCGTGAGAGCCTTGGCGTAGCTAATCCTCAGGGAAATTACTTAGGTGCAGCAAGTACTGCTAACTAGGTTATAAGGAAATGCTACGTATTTTCCTTTCGAGAAACCGAGTTTGTAATTACCGTTGCATTTTGCTGCGGTATAAAGTAGCTTCCCCTTTATTTAATACTCTTCCAGCCGGTCCATTCTGTAAACAACAAACAGCAACCAGTGGCCAAGGAGTCGGACTCGCGCAGAGAGGGGTTCCATACAAACCTGTAGGTATATTTTATAAGCAAAAGTTGCGGTTTACGATTTATGACGTATTAAAAAAAACTACTAACTAACCGTTCAATCCAATTTTCGGTAGAAGTTTACATGGTAATGTACATCACATATTTTTTTTAGTTTTATCATTCTCTTATTTTAGGAGTTACGGGGGGGGGGGGACACATTTTACCACTTTGGAAGTGTCTCTCGCGCAAACTATTCAGTTTAGAAAAAAAAAAAAAATTAGAAACCTCAATATATTTTTTTTAAGATCTATACACGTATGGGTTTGATGAAAAAACAAAAATTGAGTTTCAGTTCTAAGTATGGGGACCCCAAAATTTATTGTTTCTTTTTCTATTTTGTGTGAAAATCTTAATGCGGTTCACAGAATACATCTACTTACCAAGTTTCAACATCATAATTCTTATAGTTTCGAAAAAAGTGGCTGTGACATACGGACGGACAGACAGACAGACAGACACACAGACAGACAGACATGACGAATATAAGGGTTCCGTTTTTTTCAATTTGGGTTCCGTAACCCAAAAAAATGAGCCGATATTCCACCTAGAATGCATGGATGGACCGCTCACTTAAGAGGCCTATTGTATTGTCTTTTTTTTGCGTTATGATGCTGAAATAGTTAGACAACTTTGACTTATTGGGTAGTTGGGAACAGTTATTACTTTAGTTTACACCGGCCTCACTTTTTATTTGTTTATTTTATTATTTACTAGCTGACCCGTGCCCACTTCGTTGGGCGGTAAACATTTAAAAATTGTGATGAAAATATTATGAGTGTGGTTCGGTTAGTACTGAAAGCTATGATTTATTTCCTGACTGCCAAAAGGAGGGTTTCGTTTTTATTGATATGTAGCTAGGCTAGCGAGCCTCTGCGAGCGCTCAGCGCACGTTCAGCGCTAGATTCCCGAGCACGGACCTGCGATGTTCTCCAGCTTTGGTTAGCAAGCCGCTGTGAACGCTCGGAGCTAGATTCTCCAGCGCATGCTTGCGAAATATTTTCTCTATTCCTCGAGACGCTCTTCCGTACGGCGTACTCGAGCTGCTCTTGTCTCATGTCTGGGATGTCTAACGGGAAAGTTGTGATATCCTTTTAGGCATGATAAACAATCGCTGAAACTGTCCGATATCCCAAAAACAGAAATACCACAGCTTCAAACTCGAAGAATGAGAACGAAGTAGTATTTGTGTTTTAAGAAACCGAGCAACCAAAACAATTTTAAAGACCAACAACTTCTAACCAACTGCGTACAACTCACCTACCTAACAACGAAAGTTAAATAATAACTGGAGAGGGTCATTAATCCGAACCAGAAAAATGACGTAATTGCACAACGCCATCTATGGGTAAATGGATGGAATGTGATCCGTGCCTCGGAAAGCACGTTAAGCTGTTGGTCCCGGCTGTCATTTGGAGATCTTTGGCAGTCGTTACGGATAGTCAGAAGCCAGAAAATCTGACACCAGTCTTTCCAAGGAGTACCGTGTTACCCAGTTATTGGGCTGTGAAGGTCTGGTAGGCAGCCGCTCCACGTAAAATACTGGTATTCAGCTGAATCCGGTTTGACTGGAAGCCAACCCCAATATATAGTTGGGAAAAGGCTAAGCAGGTGATCTATGGGTAAATTGATAAAACGTCCGTACAAAGCATGTTCTAATGCGGTTCGTGAATGGACGGCGCGGGCGGCGTTTTGCGATTTAGTAATTTTATATTATCTTCGAAACTATTCAACCAATTGACATACTGTTGTGGGCAAATCGTATCTCTATGATGTTCTTGTGATCATAATAATATTTTTTTCGATAAGGTTTAATATTTTGTTGTTTAAAAAATCGTCCAAAGGTAAGTATGTCGAAAAATACTTTTTTTAACACAAAAAAGCTACTATATCTGCTAAAATATAAAAGATAGAAATATGGCGTCGCGGACTTTTTTGTAGAACTATTCAAAGCGGACAAGGTTGCCATACATTGTTTTCAATTATATACAACTGTTAAGGCAGCGCATGCAAATAACTCTGTTGTAAGAGCAATTTTTTTCCGCCTGGATAGACAAAAATTGAGATAGTTCGGCTAATATGCATGATATCTTTATAATTTATAGCCTATAGCATTCCTCGATAAATGGGCTATCTAACACTGAAAGAATTTTTCAAATCGGACCAGTAGTTCCTGAGATTACCCCCTACATACAAACTTACAAACTTACAAACTTACAAACTTACAAACTTACAAACAAATTTTACCTCTTTATAATATTAGTATAGATGTACATGTCGGCGTCAGCGACAGCTGAGCGATAGCGCCATCATCGTTTGGGTTCGGTGGTATCAGGATCATTGTAGAATAAAACACTGAATACAGTACTAAGCTCTCTTTATTAACTGTGGCTGAGTGCTAGTACTTTACAAATAGACAGTCCCCCAAAAACGCCCGCCCGTTACCACATCCTAGTGTTTTAGCTAGGGAGAAGACGTGGCCAACAAACTCCATAGCAACACATCTGTCTTTTGAGTTAGAAGAACTCGCATTTACAACATTATTAAAGAAGTCTGTTTAATTTAATTAAAATAGGTAAACCGACAGTTTCGTTTGGGACGAGTGTCCTAGTCGGTGTCTCGAGCAAAAGTCACCTCGCCAAAGTCCCCACTCTCCAATTTATACGTCTCTGTCCACGTGCCGCCATTACAACTGTCAACTGACGTCACGGCGTTTACCACTACCCACTACTACAATACTCAAATCAGCAACTAATTATTAAATGATTTCTTTATCCACGACACGGCCAGAACTGACAATCACACGTCCTCGTGTGGAGGTGATAATATGGTACCTGTAACCAACGAAAACACAACTTAATAGTTGACTGCTGGCTCGGCCTACCTGACCAAGATCAAGATCATAAAATCATCAATTAAGAATTATAACTATACTGGTCCGGTCAAACGACCCTTCAGTTTTAATCTTCTGGTCCGGTCTCACGACCCTTCAGAATTATAACTACTGGTCCGGTCCTACGACCCTTCAGAGTTATAACTACTGGTCCGGTCCAACGACCCTTCAGTTTTAATCTTCTGGTCCGGTCTCACGACCCTTCAGAATTATAACCACTGGTCCGGTCCTACGACCCTTCAGAGTTATAATCTCCTGGTCCGGTTATAACTAACCCTTCAGGATTATTACTGCTTGGTCCGGTCAAACCCTTCAAGCTCTTTTAATTCTTTTTTTCTTTTGTTTTCCTCCTTTTTTTTCTCATCAGTATTAAAACTGGAGACGATTGTGCTAGACTGGAATATCCCTTTAGCCAGTGCTAGACCGGATATCGGTCCCTATAGCCAAACATGCTAGACCGGATTGCAATCCCTTTAGCTGAGTCATATTATTGGACCGGATTTTCCCTTCAATGACTCTTTCCTACATTTTTTGTTATGTTAATTCTCTCATTTTTTGTCCCACATTTTTTTGTCCTACATTTTTGTTATGTTACTTCTCTCATTTTTTTTGTCCTACATTTTTTTTCACTTTTTTTTTCCTGTTTTTTTTTTAATTCTTTTTAAACATTGCCCCAGCCCAGGAATCTATCCTGCATCGGGAGCGCGCTCACAAACACCCAAACTCACCCGCACTAACACTATCTATTTTGTTTTTTTTTTTTTTCTGTTCGGGACAAGCCCAACTTTCTGCGCCAACCGTCTCGTGTCTTTCAATTTAAACTATTTCCGAATTTGCTAGTCTGGACTGAACTTGTCCCTGTAGCTTATAAAATCAATTGTTGGAGTTCATTTTTTTATTCTATGTATCAAAGTACTTGTCACGGCGTTAATTGGTTTAGGATTTAAAACCCTTCCGATGATGTATTACATTTTCTACTCAGTTACGACTCAGTGCGGCCAAATAGCCATGATATGTTCTCTATTGATCAGTGGAGACTCTCCTAATCGTCTTCTACGTTAAACTTGTTAGAAACACTACTGAGAGGAATCTTTGGTATGTGATCGTGGGCATACTTATACGTTATTTTACTATTTATGGATTTCAAAAGATAGCGACCGATATCAACTAATTCTAAAATTCTATCGACTCTCACTAACGGACTTTAGCATCCACATCGCTACACCAATAATAACGGTCTCGCAATTTTCCGAATTCTAAAAAGAAAAAAATAATAATAATCGAAAAGCTCTACAAATAAGACCATTTTCTTTTTTAACGCACCCGTGTTGCGAGCTCTACTCTACAGATTGCGTTTCGCGACGATTTGCCACCCTTAAACTCTACAGCAATTCTCTACTAACTCTTATTACGTGGAGCTATTCTTTATCTCCACTCTACTGACAAGTCAGTCATTCAGTCAGGCTTCTGACAGTTCTAAAGCGGCTGTAAACTCTAATTGAACTAAATGCCACGTACCACTCCATCGAACAAATAAAACAACAGGTCATCTTATTTCCAGTCGACAGCCATCTCATAGATCAGCAAAACAATTGATACACTCGCACTTCCTCATGGGAATGCCGAGTAAACACTCTTTATTACACTACCTAGAGCTACCGTAACGAAACCCTGATCTAGACTCTCCCGTCTATGCCATCCAGAGCCGCCGGATACCTTGGTACAGTCACCGACCCACAGAACTCAGAACCTGTCACACAAACTAAATTGTTGCCAACTCAACATCTACTTCATAACTTCACAACGTTAATGATACTTGGCATCGGGTATCTTCTCGACAAAGATTTTAAAATATACCGACCGGTAATCTATGCACATCGGTGCTTACGAAAACAAGAACAACTTGCCTGCTAATTTTTGCGTCCTACGTTCCTGTGAAGAAGCTACGTTCACGAATTACTCTTCGTTATTCTAAGAACATTGCGGTCACTGAATCAATCTTATTTTAATCTCACTAGGCTCGTTTTACCTTACATACCTAGTAGGCAACCCAGTAGTGGAAAATGAAAAGTCTATTTAGAAATTATGAAAGCGTTGAGTTATTATCTGTACCAGTCAATCAATGTCAATAAAATCAAGTTACTGTTCATAATCGCTTACTATTGAATTTGCTAACTGTTATTTTGCAAGGAAAACTGTCGTTAACACGTTAACATAAACGCCTAGGTCTAATTTTTCACTAAAATTGAAAAAAATCTAAGTCGAAACAAAACATGACCTTGTGGCAATCTTGCCTTACGATATCGGATTCAGAATTTCGCACTGAATATCATTTTGAAACTATTACCACCAATGGGAAACTGTAATTGCTATAGCTTCGTACTGAGTATATCAAAATTACCTAGCAATATCAATCTAACCACTGAAATGATTCGAAGATCTTTAAAGCTTTGAAAATCACAATTAAAATTAAATGGCAGCGGCTCACCGGGCACTTCAGTCGGCCTTGAACGCTTCCAACTCCACAGATGTTGACATGATGTACAGCTACTGCAGCCTTCAAACTGCTTGCGGACCTTCGATCCGTCACACTTAGAACTGCTCTGAAGTTGTAATTTCTCAGCAGCAATAGCTGCATGCAAACTTCTAGCGCCATGTGCTGGCTTCATCCAAGGTGATAGGATATCTGAAAACTGAAAAACACCACGAGAGTACAAGTCCAATCCAAGCTTTGGCAGGAGTATAGGCTTCAGATAAGCGTAGCATCCACACTATCCAAATTAATTAAAATCTGAAACTAATCAGAACACTGGCACTAGCAAGAAAGTTTATGTCCAATAGTGGACAACCGCCCCTAAGATGACCCACTGACCCAAAGTTGGGCTATACATGGTTGTGATGAATGAAAATATTGCATTTACAATCATCTTAATTTTTAAATTGAACTGTTAGGTTGGTACGGTCCTGTAACTGTATCGCTCTAACGTCCAACAATAGCTCTGAACTGGTACTGGACTACATTACACAACCAGCGATAGCAGAATAATATTACCGCTTCATCAGCGTTATTTAAAACGCCTTTCTACCGATTACTAACGCTTAACTAGCAACACTTAAGCTATAGCGCCTGAACTATTACTTCACTAAATCGATAGCGAACGTGAAAATAATAGCCACACTTTAGTATAGAGAAACAAAGCGATGAATCAATTAGCTAAAATGGATTATGGCTAATCATGAGACCATAGCCCTTTGTAGTCTGTCTCCACAGCATAAAATGTTCCTAGTGAACAATTTTTTTTATTATTTTTTTTTTTTATACAAAATAGAAAAATGTTAACGAACGAGCACATCAGTTTCACAGCAATAACAAAATGAAAATGACTCACCAGATTAACGTGAAGATCCTCACACACATCGTTACACTTCCCCATGACCTGGCCAGCTGTTTTGAAGTTGCTTGCCTCCGTTCCAAACTAGTTTTTCATTGTTCAGGTTGATGAGGGTAGCCGCATAAAACCCGACGAGTAGGAATTTGACCTTGGAATGCATCTTTAATTGGCCACACGTTGAACTCTGATAGGTTATCTATCATAGGCATGTAGGCACGATGCTCTTCAGAGCCCGCTCAACACTCGAGTCCTCGACGAAACATAGCACCGCGGTGACGCACAATGACCGATCTTAGGTTTATTGGATCGATTTTCACGGCACACATCGAGTTTTAGGCGTCTGGATAATCACACGCGTTTCGAACACGAACCACAATTTTCACTATAACTGTCACTACGTATTTTGCATTTGAAAAGGAACCCGTCACGTAAGTATTTCACTAGCATTGCCACGAATCTTCATGTGGGCCACTTGAGTTGCATCACACTTCTGATGTCGGCGTCAGCGACAGCTGAGCGATAGCGCCATCATCGTTTGGGTTCGGTGGTATCAGGATCATTGTAGAATAAAACACTGAATACAGTACTAAGCTCTCTTTATTAACTGTGGCTGAGTGCTAGTACTTTACAAATAGACAGTCCCCCAAAAACGCCCGCCCGTTACCACATCCTAGTGTTTTAGCTAGGGAGAAGACGTGGCCAACAAACTCCATAGCAACACATCTGTCTTTTGAGTTAGAAGAACTCGCATTTACAACATTATTAAAGAAGTCTGTTTAATTTAATTAAAATAGGTAAACCGACAGTTTCGTTTGGGACGAGTGTCCTAGTCGGTGTCTCGAGCAAAAGTCACCTCGCCAAAGTCCCCACTCTCCAATTTATACGTCTCTGTCCACGTGCCGCCATTACAACTGTCAACTGACGTCACGGCGTTTACCACTACCCACTACTACAATACTCAAATCAGCAACTAATTATTAAATGATTTCTTTATCCACGACATACACACAGAAAAATAGTAAAAGTTAACATAACAAATAT
Source organism: Ceramica pisi (assembly GCA_963859965.1). Classification (NCBI taxonomy): domain Eukaryota; kingdom Metazoa; phylum Arthropoda; class Insecta; order Lepidoptera; family Noctuidae; genus Ceramica; species Ceramica pisi. The sequence goes on along the minus strand of OY982527.1, from coordinate 34,233,823 downwards.
AAGTACAAGGGAACTGCTTATTTCCAATGAAATTTCTTCCAACAGACGTGCGTCACGAGAAATGAGAAATAGATGTAGACAATAGTGTGAAAGAACAAGTGAAAAGGAGTATGCAAAGCCTTAAAATTAAAGTTAAAAATAAATAAATACGAAAACATAGTTATAAAATATGTATAAATAAATATATAAGTATACCTACCGAACATAAACCCCACCTTTTTGCGCGAAAACGCAATTTTGTGATAGGACTCTTAATTATCAACTTGCCTCAGTTTGTTCGGTGCGACTTACCACGAAATTCAACAAGAATTAGATTAGTCAGCCGCGATTCCATGGGCCAATCAGTGTAAGACTAGTTGGTAATATGCTTGCCAGTGAAAATAAATGCAACTTACGTGTCTCAAAAATACTGATCCGTTAATCCTAAAATGCAGATAGGTATCTACTAAATGACACTGTTTGCACAAAGTAAATGACACCTTTCGTAGTAGCCAAAAAAGTTTAAAATTCAATGTCACCTTACCTAACACAGGTTGCAATAACTGCATACTCTTAGCACTAGTATATAGGTGCGTGTGTGTATGAATCTTTTCGCATTGTACGGCTAGTGAAAATCATTTGAAGTGCAATTAAAACTAAAAAAAAAAAAAAAAAAAAATATTTAGCGTGACTAGCAATACGAATTAGATAAATCCGATTTGCCAGAATCGCGGTCGTGCGTTTTAATTACATAAAAATATTTGATCGAAAACAATTTCGATGTTTGGGTACAGTCAACAAAGCTATTTGGTATACAGGCAAAAATATTAATTTTTCACTGTTCTGGAAATATTTATTTGTCATGCATGCATTAAAACTTTTTAAGCTTATGACATACTAACGAGTGTGGTGTATTTATAGTAGTTTATTTATAGTAGTTTATTTCCACAAAACGGCACGGGAGTGCATACTTTGAAGACACAAACATCGAAGGCGTCGGTGCGCCATCTTCAACCAAGACGACATGGCTCGACTCTGTCAAGAGGTGCAACTCTGCCACTAGCAAATCTTCGTACAACACGTGTAGATCGTGATGCATGGGCAGCAGCATCCACCGCAGCAGCCACCGCAACAACCTCCGCAAGGTTCGCACATTTTGTCCTATTGAAAGTGAAGAGTACTCTAAAGAGATATAAAACCGTTTAATAATTGTCTACTCAGCACACTCAAATTATTGTTTAAAAGTAGTAGCAAGTTAGCTGCCTGAAATCAACTGCCCAAGTAATGTGCGCATAACTCGACAAAATGTACTGCAGTGCTATTCTGTAAACATGTCCAAGCGAAAGCTTGGGTGAAGTGAGCTGTCAATTATAGTAATCAAGATGGAATGACACCTCACTTCGTGATCACTTCACCCAAGCCTTCACTTCGACATATTTACAGAATCGACCGGCTGAACAGCTGGTTTATTTTTCGTTATTTGGGGTTCTGGTCCCATAGAAAAAGTTATTCATTATAATGAGTACAATGATCCCTTAAGAGTTATTGCGTTTACTATGATACATGTAGAATATAGCCCTTGCACATTTATCTCTGTATAGTTAACCGTACAACAGCTAAGTGTTGAATTCTGAAGGTTAAAATAATTATTATTTTCTAACCCTCGCTGTATTTTATAGCAGAACGCAAGATGAGAACTTGCTAGAGACCGATTTCAGAACGTATTTATCGTTCTGAAATCGGTCGCTAGCAAGTTCAGATGATCAGATATTGAACTTCAGACTCAAAGCTTTCTTGCTAAAGATGAGATTAATCATGCCAAGTAGATGAGAAATACTTCGATCCGAGTTACCATGAAATCCGTTGCGGCCAACTTAATGGGATGAGTCGGGATTTCATTTGCGAATGCACTTTCTGAAAGACGTACTGCGACGTACGGCGGAATAAAAGTCAGACGACGGAATTAATGGTATTCCGGATTTTTGCGTACTACGTCTTGTAATCTAGGGGTGAGCGAAACTTGATTTATTTTTGTTTCTTATTAGATTCAGGTATCAGGGGTTGTCTTAAGACAACTCAAGTAGGCATAAAACCAGCCAAGTGCAAGTCGGAATCTCACACAAAGGGTTCCCGTACCATAAACCATAAAATATACACGTTTCTTGTATGGGCCCCCATTAATATCCATTAAATTAAATTTTAGAATTTCTTGTTATAGCGGCAGTAGACGTACACACTGAAAATTTCAACAGTCCACTGACAGACAGACGGACAAATGACGGTCGGACAGCGGAGGCTTTGTAATAGGGTTCCGTTGGTTACTTTAAATGGAATCCTAATAAAAAGGGGGTTAGAACTCGTTAAGCAAGTTTATTTGTCAAAAGATTTGCGGCACTTGTGCAATACAAAATCAATGTTATTTTGAAAGCAATAAGTCAGCATTTGACACAATAAGGCTAAAAGCACACAAGCAAGTGGAAGACAGCAACCTTGCAGCGTATTTGTATTCATCAAACAGCCGTTTCATGTACGAGCACCCTACTATACGCAAGCAATAATTATCAAATTCAAACGGAGCACCAGTCAAACCTCACTTGACCAATCAGAAGCTGATTGATCAAAGCCTTTTGGTTGCTACGTTCAATCTGCGATCTGACATGCTAACGTGGCTCGCCACCGTGCACCGTCGCCCTTTCAAGTGGCGGTAGCCGTGATATTGCTAGTAAGCCTGTGGAAAGGAATTGTAGGCATCATCTACCAATGACCTGAATCCTTCCAGGTGATTGGTAGATGCCTCAATATACATTCTGTGGGACAATGGTGTATTGACAAGCTATCGTGTTCCTGTGCACCGACAGTCCCCAAAGCGTTATTCTTGCTTTGGCGATCATCGGTGCATAAGAGCACGACATGATAACCATCTTGTAGACGTTCACCTATTGCCGAAATGCAAAGGTGGCGTTACTTGGATAGTTGAAAATAAACAATAACTTCATCGCAATAAAGTTCACTGTTAAAAAAATAAGTAAGGCGAATACGCCAAGTCAGCATAAGGGATTGACCACGTGACAATTTGAAATCACTCGTCAATCCCACTTTTTTCAGTACCAACGGAACCCTATTATTAAGCCTCCACTCCGTCTGACCGTCCGTCCGTCCGTCTGTCTTACCGTTACAGGTAAACAGTTGAAATTTTCACAGAACATATATTTTTCTATTGCTGCAATACTAAAAATAAAATAAAATTAGGCTCCCATAAAAGAAATGTTTTTTTTTTTTCGATTTACGGAGCGGAACCCTTCGTGTGAGAGTCCGACTCGCACTTGGCCGGTTTTTATATAATACTTGTCGGCTGGCCGCGCAATAGTGTGTGCTCATAAAAAAATCAGGAAACTACCAAGTGTGAGGAAAAAGTAAAAAGAATACTGACTTTCCTCACGCTCTCTGCAAACCAAGTAATGTGGAAGTCTGGAAAGTCGTGGTGTTCGCCGCCGGCGGGGGGAAGCGGCGGGGGGAAGCGGCGGGGGGGAAGACTTTGTGTACCTCTTTTTTATTTCTCTCTTACATCTATCTCTCGAGGTATGGAGGTTTCATCTGTAATGATTTGGAGTTTAAGCTTTGAATACAAAGATTTGAGCTAGGAATAAGATGTTATAAACGCTATTAATAACGCAGGTTACAACTAACATCATTTTACTTTACCTATTGTTTTAAGTAAGAAGATAAACTCGTACTTTTCTAAAATATTCGGATGATTTTGAGGTTATGACAAAAATTTGCTCACCGAACATTCATTCCTGAAACTCAGAGATCGGATAGTTGTGAACACACAGTAAAAAAAAATGTAAAGAAAATCAAAATCAAAGTCAAATAATGCATGATGTTTGTAGCAGTAGGCTACGGCGTAGCACTACTCGTAGCGGAGACGGCGGCTACGTCGTAGCCACGCGCAGCTCAACGTCTTATGCTGATTACAATATCCACCTCTAGTGAATGTACCTCTAATATTTATATGTTTAAAGAAATATCTTTATCTACTTATAAAGTGATAAAAACTGATCAGCCGGTCGATTCTGTAAACCTATTACCGTGAAAACGCAGGTGGAGTGAGCGCAAAGTGAACGGCCAGTGAATTGTCATGCAATCATGTTTCTATGGTTTTACAGCTCACTTGTCATTCACTAACCTAACCTAACCTAACTTTTCACTTCGATATGTTTACAGAATCGCACTGCTGTCATTCCATCTTGATAACATGGATTGACAGCTCCATTCGTGATCACTTCACCCAAGCATTAACTTCAACATGTTTACAGCCGGTCGATTCTGTTGACATCTCACCGTGATCACTTGGGTGGAGTGAGCGACAAGTGAGCTGTCGCACCATCTTGTTTGTGTGGTTTGACAGCTCACTTATCGTGCGCTTCGCCTAAGTGTTCACTTCGACATGTTTACTGAATCGCACTGCAGAATCACAGTTCTAGAAATGAAACGGCAAAAAAGGCAGAACTAAACCAATTCAAAATACAACTTGTCAGGTTTGAATTACATTCACTAAAACATTGGTTTGAAAGCCCTTTTATAACTGACTTCAAAAAAGAGGAAGTTACCAATTCGGATGAGTTTAATATATATATTTTTTTATGTATGTTCAAACATAATTCCGTCATGTATAAACGAATTTTCAAAATTGTTCTTGGTCAAAAGAAGTTTATTCCGAAATGGTCCCATTTCAATTTTGTTAGGTCTGATGAAGAAGTTTGGAAATATATTAATTAAATTGATATGGACTGGATGGAATGTTTGGAATGTTGGAGGGTTACAACACTGAAAAGTGAATTAATGAAAAAAAAAAACAGAATGAAAACTGCCAACTGTAACGCCGAACGAATCATTGAAAAGAGTACAAGTAAAACACAAAAAGAAAACGAAGCAGGAAAACACAATCTTTCTCCGAAAGTAAAAATTTCTGTTTAAACATTAACTTGATTAAAAAATTAAATTAATATTGAATCATGATCCTTAACATCTTAAATAACACGCTTTCTTTGAAGCACCGCCACTTACCTCCCAATTTTTAAATTATTAAATTGCATCGAAATTCCATGAAAATCCTCAAATCAGAAAACAGATACTCCCCTTTGAACTGTACATAGCTGTCTTTTTCACTCCCACACAAACCTGGGAATGAATGAAAAGAAAAGCAAAATCAAGGCGATTTTTCGTGTTACGAACATCCGAAAGAATGGAGACCCTTATAGGATCACTCGACTGATCGGTTGTCTGGCTCCAAAACTACTGGACCGTTTCTGTTGAAATTAGGTACACATATGAACTTACGTGACCCAAACACGAACGCGTCACGTAAATAAATAAATTTCGCGTCACTTTTAAGGGACAAACTAGAAAATTACAAACAAGAAGTCCGTAGGTGATACTGAGTAGGAAGCGCCCCTAACTATGGCCGAAACGACGGACTTCGGGGTTAGAGAGTAGACACCCTGACACCAATATAGACGGGAAAAGGCTAAACAGATAATTTTATTCAGCTTTTGGAAATATCTCTTTCATTCAAATTAAAAAAAAAAATATTTATATATATATATATATATATTCTTTCTTTTCTTTCTTTCAAATATGTTTTTACGCAAGCGTTGATCCAGGCAAAATGATGCGTGCAAATGAATGCAAATTGATGCGTTCCAATATTTAATTGGATCATTGTAGCGAATGATTGCTACTTTAATTAAGAATATTTAAGCTATAAATCCAAATAATGCATTCGTGCAAAAGGTAGGTCTATCGTTTACTGTTGAGCTCTTAAGCCTCTTACATTGGATACCGTGCAAAGTGGTTATACAAACAAATCCTAGGTATTTATTAATATGGGAATTTCAATATGAGCGGCTATTTTCATGTTTTTATGTAACACGCTTGATTTATAACACCCTCCTAATTAAAAAAAAAATCCTCCGTTGTCGTGTGACTGACAAACAACGCACAGCCGAAACTACTGGTCGTAGAAACCTGAAATTTAGTATGTAGCTTCTCTACACCCCGTAAGCAAGCACTAAGGGAGGATTTCCCAAAATTCCTGCGGGAACGGGTAAAAACGGGCTATGCGCGTACGAAGTTGCGGGCAAAAGCTAATAAATAATAAAAGCTCTATTTTTTAACTTTGCGTGGTTTATATGGTTTGCATTGAAATTTTAACTTTTCTATCATACTAGCTGCCCCCCGCGGATTCGCTCCCGTCAACTAACCATTTTTTTTTGCTTTTAAACCTTCCCTGTATTTAGGCGAACTAAACAAAAAAAGAATTATCGAAATCGGCCCAGCCGTTCTCGAGTTTTAGCGAGAGTAACGAACAGCAATTCATTTTTATATATAAGACTAGCTGTCCCCCGCGGCTTCGCTCCCGTCAACTGCATTTTTTTTTTAGATTTATTTGTTGCTTTTATACCTTCCCTGTTTTCAGGCGAACTAAACAAAAAAAGAATGACCGAAATCGGCCCAGCCGTTCTCGAGTTTTAGCGAGACTAACGAACAGCAATTCATTTTTATTTATAAGATTATTTTTATATTACTAGTAAATAAAAGGATAGGGTAATACATTTATTTACAGAAAAAATATTCCGTTACAGAGTGATTGTGTGACACAGCCGCAACTACTGGTCGTAAAAAAACTGAAATGTGGTTCCTTAGGGAGCACGAAGCGAGGATTTCCCGAAATTCCTACGGGAACAGGAAATGCGCGTCTTTGTACGCGCCGGCGAAAACTAGTACTCAATAAATTACGCCAAAGCTTTCTTCTTATATGTAGTTAGTATTTTTTTTTAAATTTAAAATCACATGTTTATATATTACTTTTTATGTTTTTATTAGCAACATACCATGCATGTACACAAAATGAATTAGGTACTTATGTTATTAGGAAGGGAACTGTCTCCTGGGATACAGGTTAACTACCTAGTTCAGGAGGTAGAGCTTTATGTAAAAGTGCCACTTGTTTGCAAATAAATGAATTTATGATTATGATTATGATATGATTATACTTAATGCGATCTACTTCGAAACCGCTGAGTGGGAGTATAGTGTGTAGTGCATCGATCAGTTTTAATGAGAACCGACAAGTAACCTTTTATTTTAACTGAATACCACTCCACGTATTCTATTTAGACTTCAAAATAACGTAAGGATGAATGGGCTGCATTGCTATTTGGACTTTATCATGAAAGCCGTAGAGTTCGGATTTCAAATTTACTTCATGTTAAGAAAATGGGTTGTCGTCACTTTTTTTTTGGGTTATTTGATGGTTGGAAGGTCTGAGCATTCCTATCTTACCTTTTAGGAGGAACGTACACCTCTTTTTTAGGGTTCCGTACCCGTCGGGTAGCCTCGTAAGCCTCCGTTCGTCCGTCCGTACTTCTATATGTTAGCGGGCCGTGTCTCAAGATCCGCAATAGTTAGACAATTTTTAATCACTTGGATTGACAGCTCACTTCATGATCACTTAACCCAAACCTTCACTTCGACATGTTTACAGCCAGTAGATTCTGTAAACATGTCGAAGTGATCACTAAGACTTAGGCGAAGTGAAGCAAGTGAGCTGTTGAACCTTCCAAACAAGATGGAATGACAGCTCACTTGTCATTCACTCCACCTAAGTGTACACGGTGAAATGTCGACAGAATAGACCGGCAAAACGCACTGCTACTCACTTGTCGTTCACTCCACCTGGTTGAGAATGGACTGGCAGGAAACAAACCTTTAAAGTGTAGCCTAATTAAAGTGTTTTATTAAGAACAGCGGATCTAAAAAGGCCACTTTAGATAAATCATAATATTAGAATCATAATATAAACCACACAACAATCTGTCAAATTTCATTTTATCTTCTTCGTCTTTATCGTTACCTAAAGCATTAGGTTCAAGGTTGATCGAGAAAATTTGACAGAGACGGGTAACGTGATGTGCTTTCTGATACTGTTTAAGTGGCTTTTTAGACCCTCTGACCTTTTCAGTTTAAAGACTTATTTAAATCGAGGCTTTTGAACGTGATGTCTGACACGTTAATCGATTTAAATACCAAGAACGGAACCTGAATGGATTTTTCAATTTACATTTGTAACTAGATTTTAAATATGGAGATTGATACTGGGAATTCGGTTTACTAACATACAAAAAGTATCGACGTATTTAAAAAGATTGTGGTACAACGAGATTGAATACTGACTGAGGGACAATTTCGACTAAATTTTAACCTCTTGGGCCTGGAGTGGAACCATTGGAACATTATCATTCGCAATCTGTCAAAAAAGCCTCAATTTCCATGCCTTTTTGACATATTGCGAATGAGATGCGGAAACGAACAAAATATAAAAAATAGGAGAATTGGCACTCTGATGATCTCCGTTAAATTATAAAAAGACGATTTATTGAGTTCAAAATATAATGTAAATACTATTATAATTTTGAACTTGAAAAATAGAAACGAATGTTAAAACGTGTTACCTGAATTTCCTGTTATTTCTTTTAATTTAGATTTGATTTTCTAACTAGTTTCGGTCTTAGCAGGTAATTTGTGGGATTTTCAGCTGAAAATGAGGTACTTATTAGGTAGTAAACACATTTATTCAGCTCCATTCAGCTTTTGCCTATAGAATATAACGATTTTGTATGAAGACGCGTACGCGTCCGTTCAGCTTTCCGCGTCTAGATTCAGCTTTTGCGGAAAACAAATGTAAAATGAGGACAAATGTGTTATTATCATGCGAGTGCTATAGCCGCGTACAGCGCTGTTCAGCCGCGTACAACTCTGTTCTGCCGCATTCAGCGTCGTACGCAGTAGATAGAAGCGTTTCAGTGGAGGTAGCACACTATGACGGCTTTTCTCATTCTTACGACGCTGTATTACACGCGGCTGATAGAAGCAGAGCTGTACCTATAAGTGTTACCAAAATCGTTCAGCGAAACACGAATGGAGCTATATAAATGTGTTTAATCTCTTAGTGTCGTGTGTCTGTATCATTAGGGACTGATTCTATCTTTCTTGCTTGTAGTGTTCATCAGGACACTATTTATTTAATACTAGTGGCCCGCACCAGCTTTACCCAATTTATTATTTAAGAAAATCTGTCATACAAACTTCGCTCTGACAGTTGCGAATTCAACTATAAAATAATAATTATCTAATTTGGGTCAGTCTGTACGAAGTTATGCGCCTTCATATATTTTGGAAATTCCTTTGCTATTTTTATTTAAAAAAATAGCCTACGACCTATTCTCAGACCTACCGAATACACACAAAAAAAAAACATCAAAATCGGTCAAGCCGTTTCAGAGGATTTCGATAACAAGCACCGTGATACGATATTTTTATATATTCAGTAGAAATAACAATAAATGACATAATATTTGCTGTTTTATGAAGAAGAAAATGTTTAAAAAATCTTATTAAATTGTCAGATTGTTTTATGTCATCTGCCGTTGGTCGGGGTTATTAAACAACCTTCAGGTCAAATGACCACCCAGTGGGAGATATTTCCTTTCTGTAATATCCTGCTCAATAGGAAAAACAATTTCATTGTAAATTCGCGCTCTGAGCGTGATGCTTCCCGCTCAGTGCTCCGGATCGATGCTGTGTCACAGTAATTATGCGTCACTTTTCACACACCTTGTTTTCAGTTTATTGAACGCGTGCCGCCATTATCAGCTTTGTTTATTCTTTTCATTATTCGAGGTGCAAAAATAATATACCTATGTGTTGGTATTATTTGCATCTTCGATATATCCTTATAGCGATTCTACACGCACCTACGTTGACGTTGATGCACGATGAGCAAGTATCATCTTTACGCAGTATAAAACAAAGTCGCTTTTTCTGTCTGTACGCTTATATCATAAAACTATGCAACGACTTCAGACCAGTCGTTATGGCGACGCCTATAGTCTTTCGACTTATATTATGATGTTCATGATGATGACGTAACGAATTTAAATTCAGTTTTCATCAATACACAGAGCGAGTCCCGACATTTGGGAAAAATGAAATTTACGCGAAAGAAGTTGCGGGCAAAAGCAAGTCAAACATAAATTGACGGCACGGTTGACGCAGTGGTTGAGCGATCGACTGCTGCGTCGCATGTCATGGGTTCGATTCCCGCACGGAACAAATATTTGTATGGCCTATAGATAGTAATTCCGGGTCTGGCTGTTTGTGTATGTGACTTTGTATATTTGTAAACGCACCCACGATACAGGGGAAATTCCTAGTGTGGGGCAAGGCTTTTATAAAAAAAAAAATATACGTAGATCTTGCTCTTCAAACATTTTACGGTATATACGTTCGATCTTGCTTGAAGAACGTAAGTCACGTCGAATATGAACGCGAGTGTGGACTTAACATTATACATAGTAGTTAAGGAAAACTATAATGCTGAGTATATTCTGTAAATATTTTTCTAAAGTGAATTGAATGAAAAAATTCCTGGCCGATATTTTACAGGATTATCCACTTCTCACATTGTGGTGTTTCCTTAGACAATCTCTCAACGAAGACAACGCTAAGGGCATTAGGAAGAACATGGATGGGTTTTACTCAGTAACAGTATGACACCTTCCGCTCTGGTCGCAATTTCTTAATGATTTCCCATCCCAAAAAAAAGAGTGTGCACCAATTTATCCAACTGGCAATAAATACCGCTTCACGCGTTAAAATTGTTAATAATATGTCGGTTGTACGTTTCTCCTCGATCTACTACTATACTATACTACAAATTGCATTTTATTTTATTTCACGAACCGTTTGCAGTGTCCGTGCCCGAAGCGGCCCTTTTCTGCAAGCGAAAACTATGTTGCAGACCTCTTTACACTCGCAAATGGCGTCGGAGCCTTTGAACGCGCTTTAGAATAAATACATATAATAATTTTCCATACATCTGAGGCGAAGCTGTTTGGTGACAGGGGGCAGGTTGGCCTCGGGGAAGGTAAATATTTTAAGGCAACTTGGAACGGCAGTTTTGATATTTCATTATTTATTTAAAGCGTATATTTGCAAATGGATTGGTTATTATAAATATCCGTAATGTGTACCAACGGGCTGTTTATATTTATTTGTGGACTTTATATGATATATTTAATTCACTGAGATAATATCATACGTTTAATTAATGGTCCTTGTGTAAATAGAATGTTCAGTAATTAAGCTATCAATATTTACACGAATTTTTGTACGGTTCTGGTCGGTTTCTTTCCTGCCTATTTAAAATAGAATATGTCACGCAGGCGAGCGGCCTGCATCATTTTTAGGGTTCCGTAGCCAAATGGCAAAAACGGAACCTTTATAGATTCGTCATGTCTGTCTGTCTGTCTGTCCGTCCGTATGTCACAGCCACTTTTCTCCGAAACTGAAAGAACTACGCTGTTGAAATTTGATAAGTAAATTTGTTAAGTAGATGTATTCCGTGAACCGCATAAAGATTTTCACACAAGAATTGAAGAAAAAACAGTAAATTTTGGGGGTCTCCATACTTAGAACTGAAACCCATATTTTTTTTTTCATCAACCTATACGTGTGGGGTATCTATGGATAGGTCTTCAAAAATGATATTGAGGTTTCTAATATCATTCTTTTCTAAACTGAACAGCCCCCCTTAACTTCTAAAATAAGAGAATGATAAAACTAAAAAAAAAATTATGATGTATATTACTATGTAAACTACCAGCGAAAATTGGTTTGAACGAGATCTAGTTAGTAGTTTTTTTTAATACGTCATAAACCGTAAATCGCAACTTCTGCTTATAATTTAATACCTACTGGTTTGTACGGAACCCTCGGTGCGTGAGTCCAGCTCGCACTTGGCTGGTTTTTATTAATTGTGGATTCGTAGGTACTTTAAAGTTTTCTCTGGACTGTGTAGCATTCATAAAAAAAAACACAATCTTTTGCAATATTTATTTACTCTCTCAAACTCAAGTATATTTATATCTTTTTTACTTACTCGGGTCCGGGTGTCACTGCGTGGTGCCAACTGAAAGCCAACGCTGGGCGACTGACACCCTGCAGAAAATGCTGAGATGGTAGCCCTTGCGTTACGGGCACGCTCAGCACATTTTCTCTGTATCGTTTACGTATTAAATTGTATTCTTGTTCTGCTGTTTTTACAATGTGTTTTTTGCTTTGTGTTGTGACTGTGTCAAATAAATATTTTCTATTCTATTCTTTATAAAACTCTAAATTAAAAACTCGAAAATATTTTCGTTTTAAAGCACTTAAAATAGGTGTGAGATGAATTCTTTTTCTGATTGTTTAATACGTAAAAGCATTTTGCTTTTACAAAAATAATCGGTACTCAAGATCCATTGTTTTGAACGCAACCAGTGTCGAAAACAATGAATTCCATTGTTGTACCGAATTTGTTCGAAAGAGGCCGAAAGGGCATTTGAAGGAACACGGGTTGGTTTTGGTTAGCAAAAGTCTGAGACTCGGAACGGATTTCGTCAATGAAATTGAACGCGATGAGCATATTTTATATGAACCACGTTTACGTGCTGTCTGTGTCACTGTTTTCTATAGAATGGTGACACTTTGAACTCTTGAACGCAGTTTAGATGAACTGATCGCGATCAATTCCATTGGTAAAATCCGCTCCCAGAGTGAAAAGAGTAATTTTAATGAAAACCTATAAAAAAAAAAGAAAAGTATTTATTTATTACCAGCTGATCCGGCAACGTTGTTTTGCCGCATAAAATACGAGAAATTTATATATTAGAAGAAGATTAAAAGTCTACATTCCTATATTGGCATTGAACGCATTCACACGAACAGCATTCACTGGCAGTAGATTGAAAATATCTCATATTTTGTATTTTGCTTTTACCATGCACCTGCAAAAAATGTGAGCTGGAGTTTTTGCTTTCATTGGAAAATAATAACAACTGGCTTTGGAAAACGTATTTGGCCGCGAGCGAATAACGCAGATATTGTAAACCTGGTAAATATATCCCATATCCTATTTCAGGTTTTTAAAAAATAACAGATTTTCACAGAAATATTACATCATTTGCCTAGCCTTTTCCCAACTTTACTGGGGTCGACTTCACTATCCATTAACTGGGTACCTAACTCGGTACTTCTTGGCAAGACTGGTGTCAGATTTACTGGCTACTGACAATCCGTAACGACTACCAAAGATCTACAAATGACAGCCGGGACCAACGGAGGAAATTCGGTATGTTAAGATGGTCACCCATCCATAGACCAACCTTCGCAAGCATCTCATTTCATATAAATATTTGTAGGATTATAAATAGGAAAACAGGAAGCAATAACATATACATGCTTATATAAAAGTTATCTAATAGTTTACTTTAGCTATGGCAGGCTTCAGATAAACTTGCAGTAAATTACATTAACTTTTTCCCAATATCCCTTCGTACACACCCGAACAATACACTATAAGCCATTTTTCATTACAAGAAAACGTAAAGGATCACGATACAAGTCGATTCAGGAAAGCATTTTGTCTTTATTTTTTTTTATAATAAGAAAATAAAAATGTACGTGGGTCAACGACCGTTATTGGACATTCTGATGCCTACCATAGTCACGTTACTTGCGTAGGCACTATAAATTCATGGAAATGGTCATAAAAGTCTATATTTAGCACGATGCTTGAGCAAACTCGTTGGTTTCATACCCTTCAGTGCATATTGTGCTGGTGCAGCCTTAAGGCGAGGTTGCAGTACTGTGTGTACTGACCATATACGTACGTATATTTTACGTAGAACGGCTGCCTACCAGAACTCCACAACCCGTTAACTGGGTAACACGGTACTTATTGGCAAGCCTGGAGTCAGATTTACTGGCTTCTGACAATCCATAACGACTGTCAAAAATCTACAAATGACAGCCGAGACCAACGGCTAAACGTGCTTTCAGAGGCACGGAGAGAAACTCGGTATGTTAAGATGGTCACCCATCCACAGACCAACCTTGGTAAGCGTTGCTTAACCTGGAAGATCGACCTGTGCGCCTGTTAATGTTTAGCCACGAGCACTGTACACACAAGTACTGGGATTAGGAACATGAAATTTTGCACAAATCTTAATAGTGTAGATGGGCAATAAAAAGGGGTTTTTGAAATCGACCTTCAAGGGGATGAAAAGGGGGAACATTGTTAGTGCTTCTTACAAATAACATGCTCGTCCATTTTGCATACAGCTAAGGAGAGGAATTCCCTGCTAGAGTCTGTGTTTTCTGATAGCTACAACCTGGGAGTCTTTTAAGTCAAGAGTGAATAGGTTACTTCTAGGCAAGCGTGCTACATTTTCGACGACATCATCGCTTACCATCAGGTGAGATAGTGGACAAGGATATGCAAAAAAACTCAATCACGTTTGAAATGTTGGTCTTTAGAGATCACACAAAATTTAATGCACCATTTCACGTCAGGGATATGTTGTAAAACCCCGACGTCCGTCATTTAGCGTGAGTTTTGCGCCACACCTCTACATTTTTACTGTGGAACAAACAATCGGTCAGTTTGTTAGGTTTTCTTTGAACATAATGCAGTGAGGTTGTCACGCGATCCGTGAGCCTTTTATTGATAAAGTACTCGCATAATGTAATGCAAGCGCAATCTTACGTGTATACCTAGCTGTCAAAATGCTAGATTGGCTTTTGATGTAGAGTTTTCTTATAATAGAAGCCATGTGCTATACGGGTTTTCCAATTTCCAATGATTGAATTATGTCCTTTCACAAAACTTCTTACTCTATGCTGAACTTCTTTAATCACGGTGCCATTTAAGTAGTCTTACAGCGGCAGTCTATCAATCTATCTACTGACTACTAAACATTAATTTATATAAGTTTAATGAAAATTGCATTTGTTAAAACAAAAAATATTATTCAATATCACGACACACGACGTTGTTTGGAACATCCAGGAGCAAGCGCAGTCCGAGCCTTGTGTACCAAGGACGACGCGGAAAGGATCGTTGACATTATTTTGATACGTAAACATTATTAAGAGCGTGTTGCATAACGCTAAAGCATTATTTATTTTTACTGTACCTCTTAATGAATAATAAAAATCGAGGCTAGCTGTAGTTTTAGTCGGGTACAGTAAATGGGTCGCCTTTGTAAGACGACTAAAACCCATGAGCAAATATTGTTGTTTTTAAGTTGTTAGTAAGTGTTTTTAAGAAGAAATTCTATACTTTAACGTTAAAAAACGGTCTGCTTGATGAAACACTTTAAAATACTTCAATTAAGTCCAACTTGTGGCTCTAAGGACCAGATGCTTTCTTCACTTTTCTGCGAAAGTGAATGACGGAGACGATGGGAAAGCGGAAGATCCACTCAGGAGCCCCGTACCTAAAGCAGCCCGCCGTCTCGGCTGCCACGGGCACTACGGTTTCATTCAGGTTTCCCCAGAAAGCCCTTCACGCATTCTTTTGTTTATTTCTTAAGCAGTTTCAATGGTATTTATAAGAAAATGATTCTTAAAGTAAAGTGTTCTCTCAGTCAAACAAAGTGAATGGATTTGATATAGTGGTATAGTGACATTGACCGAGACGCCACTAATTAGAAATCATTCACCGAGTACTGCTCCATTTTGTTGGCTGTTTTAGAGGAAATTAAACGTTTTTGACTCTGTTAAAGGTTCAATGATCGTGTTTCATATGGTTTAATAACCACTTGTTCGCATTAAATATTTGCGTGTAGCAATCAATGAGACTTTTAATATTTCTGTCGTGCCCAGAGCAGGCAGTGCAGCAAATCTTTCTGTCACAAATTTAAACAAGAACATAGTCCTTATTGCCCTCTTTGAAACCAGGAACATGAAATAGTCGTGTAGCAAATCGATTCAAAGAAAATGCAGCAAGTCAATGACCTATTTAAACTGTTTCAAACAAAACGCTTCGAATATTTCCGTGAAAACTTTTAACATATTATACCATTATTTGTGATTCCATGGATTACGTTTAATACCTGTAAATAACGCCATATTTTAAGGTGTTCTTAGGTTTTTTTGTTCATAGTGTATAGTTTGTATTCCTATGAATAACCCCTCGGTTTAATATATTACACGAGGAAAAGTAATCGCATCGGTGCGTGATGAACTTTGGATTGTATATTGGTTCCATTAAATGTACATGCGGATAAAAAAGGAGATGTAAGATAGTTTTTATTCTTCCCCGTCACACGCAAATTGGTTGTTGGAATTTGCCTTTGTAGAGGTGGAAGCTCACTAAAGAAAGGCATTAGCGATACATAGATAACAGGTAACTTATATGGGTTCTACTCAAATTACAAGCTATCTACAGACTACGTCATGCAACAAATATTTACACAACACAATATAGGTAAGATTAAATGAACGTAGGCAAGAGAGCAAGAGAAGTTCAATTGATGTTGTATTAATCCCTCTCGCTTCATCAACCTACGTTTTACAAATCTTCTTTAAAAGCTCCATGGGTCTAACCCAAAACAAGTAAAGGAAGGATTAAAATCAAATCGCAACCTGAGTCAAAACATTACAAAAATCGCCAATCAACTTAATAACGACATTTTAATTGGTCATACCCACTGAAATTCCATTACCGTGATTTTTTAGAGCGAAATGCATAACGATCATTTGTCGAATGTACTTCCGAGGTCGAACCGAGATTACGCCTGCATATACCATAATAAACGTTTAACCTTACATTAACCTATTTTCGTACTACGCAGCTCAATACAACCATTTTGTGTACATAAATGCCCCACTTACAAGTAACGGGTTAAGTCACAATTAGTACGGAAAATGTTCGGTGAGTTTTAGAGTGCCATTTAGTGAATGGTGCGTATCGATCTGCAGTGCGATTCTGTAAACATCTCACCGTGTAAGTTTAAGTGAAAATGAAGTGAGCTGTCAATCCATACAAACTAGAGACTCATAATCACTCCATTTTAGCTTACACGGTAAAATATTGACAGAAAAGACTGTCTTGTTACGAGGAGCCAAGTGACCCGTAATTGATTGTGAGTTAGCTACGTCATCGCCAGCATCACTGTTGCTACGATGTCTCTAGTAATTACTGACGATGTGGATATCCAGGGCAAGAGACGGGTTAATCTTCCGTGTATCAATCCATTCTTAATATGCTACTTGATTTTGTAAGCCAAACTTGTAGCCGAGCAAAATTACTCATAAAATAATTAAATTTCACTGTAACTCAATACGACTCTAAAGAAAAAGTAAGAGAACTGATAGCGTTCTGAATATCTCTTTCAGCGTACGAAAAAGTGGAAACAGTACTCGATATGACCCACTCGGCTTACAAAAGTTCCAACTCGATTGAACTGAAAACTGCCACGAACAGCAAGTGTCCTTTAAGAAAGAAATACAGTGTTTATTTTTCACGAATTGAGCTACAAGAAATTATCGAGAAACATTTAAGTGCCGACAGCAGTGCAGTAATTGCTCCAGGCACCACGGCCGTCGCGCGAGTTAAACTTGTGACAGAGACCTAACGTTTAAAAACCGCGATGGAATTGCTACACTACGTCACATAAATATTTTTTGTTGACTGCATAAAAAATAGGTTGTGCAGAACCAGAAATAAAATTCATAAACTTCTCATTGAACTAAACAGTTACATAGTAATTTTAAAGTAGTTACTGTCGTAGATGGGAAGTTTTAATGAAGAAAGCATTATTCTCTCGTTTTTATTTTCTGAAATATAAAATTTAATGTACTTATACTTTAGTTATAGATTTTAAAGAGAAATTGATTTCTGGGACTTGTGAAAGTAACCTTAATAAGACTATCTTATCTTACTGATGATAATTATCACCATCCATAAGCTATATCTATACAATCTTTAGTCCTGACTGGTACGACTTGATTTTCTTCCACTGGTTTTATTTTCCCTACTCCCATATTCTCCAAAGTTAGCCAACCATAATCTGAATGCTTATTCTGCTAATTTCAACGTTCGCATTCGCATGTCAATCGCAAACTGTCAAAAAGCCTTCATTTCCAGACAGTTTTGACAGATTGAGACTGAGATGTTTAACAATTAGTGGAATTGGCACTCTGGTTAACTCTAGGTTTTCAAAATATGTTTGGGACCTCCATACTATCCGCATACAGCGCACTGCTAGTATTTTACTGCCATAACTGACTGCCATTCTAACTTCCAAAACCCAATAACACACTTTCCAGTGGGTAACACACTTTCGGGTACCTATCTGACTACCCTTGACGATTGTCAAAAATGGAAGCCGGGATCAACGGCTTAAAGGTCATGGCACATTATACCGGCACCACAACTGCACAGCTGCAGCACGGCCTCGTCTCGAATTTATGCTTCGGCCTTGTCCTTGTGTATTAATTGTTGTAAGAACGTACTTCTCTATGTCTGGAAGGTCAGTATTATTGGTGGTTACTCGTCTACGGAAATACCTTGGCATTGTTTCTCCTTGAAAATAGTCAGGTGCAATGATTATATCCTTTCCCACGAGCTACAACAATTTACATAAAATCAACGTTATTCTATGTCTACAAATGTTTTGTTGCTGTAATTTATCGTTGCAACACACAGCATTTACCGG
The DNA here is from genome assembly GCA_963859965.1 of Ceramica pisi. Taxonomy (NCBI): domain Eukaryota; kingdom Metazoa; phylum Arthropoda; class Insecta; order Lepidoptera; family Noctuidae; genus Ceramica; species Ceramica pisi. The sequence goes on along the minus strand of OY982527.1, from coordinate 34,215,239 downwards.
TACCACACGTGCTGTCTCCCACAATTATGGACGACAACGGGGTGTCAGCACGTGTATGATTAGCGTGTCCAAGGTAAATGCCATAAATGCATCGACAACGTACGAAATTGCTGGGGACTGTAAACCTGAATAATAGATGCCGAACGAATAAAACGACAGTTGAAAGCTACTGTAATTATTTATTAAACCAATATTCTTTGATCTATTTTTTAACACTAAAATCTATGAGGACGTTTTCTCGTAGTATACTGGTTCGTTTTATTTTTCTTTTTTGTAATGACTAGATATAAGTTAAGGTTTTTTATTTAAGTGTTCTTCATAATGACTGGTGAAAGATCTAAATATTGAATGTGAAGATGTTCCACGCTTGCGAATAATAGTAAACTTTCGTACAAACAGGATGGGCATGCCACTATTGGTTTAATGGCCACATTCCTCACTGAAAACCTGTCCAGGCATCCCTTAACTTCCAAACTATACGACGGAAACATTTAAGCATGTTCGCCACTACAAACCTATTAAATTTGTCTGCAACCCTGCAAGCAAAGTTTCCAGTTAATAGCCTTTGCAGGCAGAATTATGCCCTTTACCGGCCAACCGACGTTATTAGTACACATTTCGAGGAATTCTTTCAAGTTAGACTGTCTCCCGTTTACATTGAGTGATTAAGTCCAACAACAAAAGTGACTGGTGCTTCAATGGAATGCACGTTATGCTGTGGGTCATGGTTGTTTTTTTTTCTTTATTGAGTCCTGGTTGTTATTCAGATCTTTGCCAGTCATTACAGATGTCGAGATTAAACACCAGTCTTGCCAACGGGTATCGTGTTACCCAGATAGTGGGTTGTGGAGGTTAGAAAGGTAGTCGCTTCATGTAAAATACGGGTTGAATACCCGTATTTTCGATGCCGCATCTGCTAAGACTGGAAGCTGACCAAAACATAGTCAAAGAAGGGCTAGCCAGATTGATTTTTATTCATTTGTACCAAAAGACGTGGTTGTTTTAAGTACGTCCGAAAATTTCGGGCAACAAAGGGTATCCCACTTCTGATAGTATCAGTAGTGGGATGCCCTAAGTCTACCCTTATAAGTATTTTCATAGATTTATAAGTTCCACTCATACACCTCTACTGACACCTTCAAAAATAAAAGCCGTGATGGTGTTAAAAGAAACAAAATTGGCAAAGAAACGACATGATCACACTTTAACATAACTGCAGGAAAAACGCTAAAAACACGCGCAATTTTTTTTATGTTGGTAGAACAATAGTTGAATAAATTAAGAAGCGAACACATACTCGGAATAGTTATACAAACTTCATGCAAACGCTCGAAAACATTGCTTTGTGCACGGTGTGCATCAGATGTTTGTCAGAAGTTGGCGAGTCTACACTTTAATTTACTTTTCTAATTGCAGTTTCTTTAAGACTAAATATTTGCTTTAGTAAATAGAAGACTTTCTTGTTACTAAAATCGATAAAAACGTTATTGCGTTTCCTAATGACTTTGTTTATTAGTATTGACCTTTCTTGATTTTATGTCCTTGATTGATGTAAAAGAAAGTAATAATATAAGCTATCTGGTGTATTAAGATAGAAATACATACAAAAATCCGCGTCAATATAACAAACTTATTCACTACCACAAAATCGAACACCAGGTTCGCCATATTAGTTTGCAAACTATGACAGCTAAATTACACCACACTTCAGCTTCAGCTCGTGTTATAATATGTCAACAGGGGCAAAAACACTTGTACTCGTTCAAAAGTCTGAACGTAAAACCCCTGTAAATTCTATATTTAACTAAGCCTCACGACGCGACGGCAGGCTATAAAAAATTCTACTAACCTATATTAGATGGCCAGAGTCTATAACTTGTTGAGCCGTGAGCACTACAAATAAACCATTTGAACAGGTTGGACGGACACCTGTTAAGCAAGGTTTCATTTTTGTCAGGCTGCTGAGTATAGGAAGTCTGGTAAATCTTTTTGTTAAAATTAAAATTAAATTGAAAAACTTCAAACCAGACCATTTACAGGCCCTTCTGGAATTGTTGAGGTCTTTCGGTCAAAAATATTTTTTCCCGTCGGATACTCAAAGTGAGTGCGATGCCCCAAGTGCCCATGAAACTGTACTTGGAGGATTGTTGTGTTCCGGCAGTTAGAGGTATGATAGCCAGTTCCTCTGTGTAAGAGGATTCCGGGTGAAACTCGCTTCCAACTTCGGCCTAATCATCACTTTCCATCAGGTGATATTTGGGCCAAGAGTTTCGCCATTTTGCATAAAAAAAAAAAATATCCCACTGACAGCGCTATCATTAACGTAGCCACCTACGAAAAAAAAAGATTTTTCCAGTAGATGGCTAAAGGAGATAACCATCGACTCGAAAAGAAGAAGAAGACAAGTATGTGATGCTAGATCTGCCGCGCTAGCGACAAGTGCAGCAAGTATGTATGTTCTGCTCCAGCGCGGCAATTTCACGTTCCAAAGAGTAGATCCTATGAAAAAGAACGTGCAAAAATCTCCACAGACGCTCTCTTTATGGTTAAGTAATTTTGAAATAATTAGTCAGGCAAAAGCAAATACAAAGTTTAAATCAAATAATTTGTAATTCATCTTTTAAATCATTAACAACGACAAATCAGATCAGTAAGTACTTACTACTCACATACCAAACCCATTCTTGGGACTAATAAAATAAAACTTTTAACAAAAAAATACAACCGTATTCCAAATTAAAAAAACACTACCACACTATTTTTCACTTTTTAGTGGTACCTCGCACTTAGCAACACCACTGAATAATCGCAGGAAAGCAAAATACGCAATTTCGTTTACTTGGATGACAAAAATACGTCATCCAATTTCAGCAATTTTGATTTAAAAGCCAAACTTCCTAACCGATTTTGATAAAATTTCTATGGGACTAATCAAGTAGTACATCCTTTCAGATAGATCAAGAATTTTTCACATCGGTTCATAAATGACGGAGTTAAAAGTTAAGACAAACATAAAAATACAACCGAATATTCTTCTCGATTTTCACTGCACAGTCATTAACATAATAAAAGCCGTTGCTGCATTCTGCATTTATCTGACATATACTTACTGGAGAAACAAGGTAATTATCGGCCCGGCGGCCCGATATTTTAATTACTTATTTTGGATTAAATAGCCAACAATGGGCTGAGTCTGCCCCTCACCTCGCTGTTCTGCCCGAGGGGCTTCGGACAAAATTACAGTGTGCATCAGCGATAACTATTTCGTTGATTGAATGGTAAAAATGTATGGGATTGTCCATGAGAGATTGTAATGTCATCCATACATATTGAACTTTTTGATTATAGATGTCGCTAATAGAACGTTACTATGTCAGAGTGCCAATTCTGCTATAATTTTCACATTCGCATCTCAATCGCAATCTGTCAAAAATGTATGAAAATTATCGCTCTTTTGTCAATTTGCGATTGACATGCGAATGCGAAAGTGTAAAAAAAAACTTTTAGCGTGGCGAAGGCGACTGTCAAAAAGTGGAAAATATATGGGATTGAAAAACACTGTCAAAATTTTACGTAAACAATAATATGTACACTATCAATCTAAAAATATATCTAACTAGCTGACCCACGCAACTTCGTCTGCGTCACATATTCCATTTATGCTCGGCTCCTTTAAGTCTTAGCGTGATGATATGTAGCCTATATCCTTCCTCGATACATGGGCTATCTAATACTGAAAGAATTTTCAAATCGGACCAGTAGTTCCTGAGATTACCCCCTTCATACAAGCCTACAAACATACAAACTTACAAACAAATGTTACCTCTTTATAATATTCTAAAGTTTTGCCATATTAAAAAAATAAAAAGCCTACGTCCTATTCTCAGACCTAACGAAGGCCACTTTGGACAGGGAAAGAACTAAAATTGGGAACAAGATGAAACTATCACCAATTTGTAGTGCATTGTTAATGTTATTATTGGATATCTTCCTTTATTTTTAAAAGCTGGGGAAATAGAGATAAAACATTTATTTATTATTATTATTTATCAAAATAAAGCAGATCGATCGATTATCGATCGTCCGTCCCTATTTTTGACAGGTAAACAAAAAAAATCTGTTTCTGCACTGACCAACCGGCGACCACCGTGTTGTTGTAGTTTCTGCGAAGACTGTGGTCCGTAAGCAAAGGAAAATATAAAAACATAAACAGTAGCATTTATGTTTTCTACTCTATAGTACAAAACATAAATGCTACAGGTTAATTATGTAAACATAACCTGAAAAACATATTTCACAGATTTTCAAGATTCTCCGGCCTTTTAAAAATATATTGAAGTCCGTTCTTAGTTATATTTATATAGGCAAATGAAACAACATAATTATGTTACTTTTTGTTATATTTTACTCGTCCAAGCATGTTAGCGGAGTGGCCATTGTCCTTTACACAAAAACAAAAACTGTCAAATCGGTCAAGTTGTTACGGAAGAGTATGATACATAACAAACACACTGTGGCACGAGATTTCTAAATACAAGATTCTGTAAAAATCTCAATCGCATGAGATGAACTTGAACATATGGGCTACCAATCAATGGCGGAATGACAGTTTATTTAACCTAATTTGCTTTGTGAGATGTTTACTGTATAGACCCGCTGATCATATTCGCACGTGCGACCACCGCTGAGTCCTGTCGAGAGCACAAAGTGCATTATTATAGAATCGTAGCATTCTATAGTTAATCCTACAGCTACGCTTACCGAACAAAGACATTCACGTAAAGGCAGACAAAGGTAATTCAAATATCTCGTCCGGAACTATTTGTTAATGCTAGTCGCATCGCCGCGTCGCATCGAATGAGTAGTAAAGATTCAAACATATTGCTTAAAAAAATGTCTTTTGCAGTCTTTCTTCGAGTTTACTTAAACTATGTCAAATCTCACACTTGTCCGTGTGTACAATGTGCAAAATCGGAAAGCGATTCCCTTCAGATATTCTTCTTTCTTTGTTCATTTTTTTTTCTTTTTCCTTCCTTCTTCTTTTTAGATTCTTTCGTTTACAAACAGGTGTCGGTCTCTTATTTGTTTATTAATTCAACAATTTCTGTACACACTCAGGTCTAAAAATATGCATCAATATTAATTATATTGCCTATTGGTTATGAACATGCAATCGATTTCAATTTCAATCTAAATTTAATTGAAAATCGAACCAGAGCTAGCCTACCCTGTTCTCCTGTGTATAATATGCACGTAGATATTAATCAGGTAATTCGATATAACATAGGCCACTGCTGTGCATGTGACGCATTCAATGCCTTTGATCATCTTCTGTGAATAGCATTTAGTGAATTAATCATAAAACATATATACACATTTTTACAATATTTGTAAAAATAGAACAAAGCAAAAACCAAAAATAGAAAAAATAATAATAATGATAGATATAACAAACACATCTATAAATGTTTTTAGAGTAAGGAGAGGCTTCTTATTTTTGTTATATCTATCATTATTATTATTTTTTCTATTTTTGGTTTTTGCTTTGTTCTATTTTTACAAATAATTGTCTTATGTATCGCTCAAGCTATCTGCATTAGTCCGTTGATGTAATTAATGGAATGAGCCCTGGCATCCATAACACAAGTTTAATTAATGGAATGAGCCCTGGCATCCATAACACAAGTTTAATTAATGGAATGAGCCCTGGCATCCATAACACAAGTTTAATTAATGGAATGAGCCCTGGCATCCATAACACAAGTTTAATTAATGGAATGAGCCCTGGCATCCATAACACAAGTTTAATTAATGGAATGAGCCCTGGCATCCATAACACAAGTTTAATTAATGGAATGAGCCCTGGCATCCATAACACAAGTTTAATCTTAGCCTGGATGTCAGAGGTCGATAACCTATGTTACATACAATTTTTAACAAAAATGTTTGTAAGAATTGAAATTGCTACTAAGAACTTGTAAAAAATTGTAAAAGTGGAAATAAAGTTTTTATTTATTTATTCATATTGTGACCAGTCTCTTGCAGTCAGATTCACTGAAGTGCTCGTATGTGTAACATAGCCCTGTTTGTTTCATGTTATGAAACTAAGTTCTCCGCAACGTCTGTCTGTTTGTACGCGATAAACTTAAAAAGTAACAAACGGATTTTCTCAGATAAACGGAGTGATTCATGAGGAAGGATCACTTAAGGCGGTACCCTGAGCAAATAACCTTGAGCATTTTTTCCCTCAATAACAGCGCAAGAGATACAGTAGCGAATACGCTCAGAATGTTGAATAAAATCGTTATAAAATCTAATTTTGGTCGTTTGAAAAAAATACTTCTACCAAAATGTTCATAATTAAATTGCCTATTCATTAGTCTAAGTGCAAAATCAAAATAATCGTTAGTTTTCGAGAAGATGCATGTTTTCAGTAATTTTTTCTCATTTTTGTGGTTTTGTTGTGAGGAGATTACTTAAACATACTTAATAATAAAAAATAAAATCTACCATTTTGAAGCCAAGATTATGTAGAAATTCAATGTATTTTTTATTAGTTGATATTTCTTTTGGATAAAGAGTAGATAGCTCCAAAAACTGCACAAAAAACGGCTAGCGCTGCGTTTTGCTCGGGGACGCGCCTTAATTCGAATATGCGTACAGCAAAGGAGTGGAATTCCCTGCCGGAGTCTGCGTTTCCAAATAGCTAAAACCTGGGAGTCTTTATTCAAGGGTGAATAGGTTACTTCTAGGCAAGCGTGCTCCATCTTAGACCGCATCATCGCTTACCATCAGGTGAGATAGTGGTCAAACGCGTGCCTATAAAAAGTAAAAAAAATATGCCTGAAGCTAGGGTTCTCTGTCCTTATTTACATTGAGATTCATTTATTGATTCATATCATATTTACTTCGGTAACAAGAAAATGCGGTATAAAAGTGATCTACGGACCTCCAGACCGCAGGACAAGTTTAATAAATTTCGTACAATCGTGGATCGTAGTTGTGACAAAAGTTGCATTGCTTTTCTTTCATTTCCCAAGTGAGAGCATCGGATAATATTTCCACGGCAGGGCTTGTTGGGAAAAAAAATGAAACAATGCTCGGCAATTCCTATTGATTCCTTCTAATGAAGCAAATTCCTCGGGGAATCCTATTATTTCTGAGTTCCCATTTTTTTAATGAGTAATACGCGTATCTTTGTATAGCGGAAAAAGTTATTCTAAATATTTATTTACTGCAGAAGAACATTGCCAAACAGTGGATTTAGCGGTCGTACAAGAATTAGAAAGGACATCTTGTTTTATTTTATTCTTGGTCTTTTTAAATTTGAATGCATCTATACTATAATATATTAAACTTGAGAGTTTGTTTTTTGTTTGATTGAACACGCTAATCTCAAGAACTATCGGTTTGAATTGAAAAAAATCTTTGAGTGTTGCATACAAGTTTTGGTTAAGACATCACGCTACGACCAATAGAAGCGGCGCATTCATAAAAATGTGTCCAATGCTATATGCTTATTATATTATCTTCCGTTACTGAGTGACTGACTGACCGACAATGCACAGCCGAAACTACTGGTCGTAGAAGATAAATGTTGACATGTAGCTTCCCTTTTTTTAAGGATGGGTAATTATCAAATGACTCCTCCCGCTCTGGGTAAAGCAGGAGGGAGTGTCAGACTCCTACTGACTAAAACCCATCCGTGTTCCTCCTAATGCCTTTTGCATTCCAGAGCCGCGGGCTGCGGTGACTCTTTCGAACAAATTCCGCAACCCCGGCAGGCACTGGTCCTAGCGGGCCCCATCTGCTTTGCTGACGCATGTAGCTTCCCTACACTCCGTAAGGGAGCACCAAGAAAGAATTTCCAGAAATTCCAACGGGACGGGAAAAAAAGAGGATATATGTTTGTACGAAGTCGCGGGCAAAAGCTTGTTTGATACATTTGCAGGCAAGATAACTTGCTATCAAATATATTCTGCCGTTGTAAGTGAACGTACAAAGGCGCAAACATGCTGGCGCCAGTCTATGCATTCTATACGAAGACGAGGATTTATTTAAATACCTACTCCCTCGCCTGCAGCAAATATTCTGCATATTATTACTAACACGTCCACAAATATTTTAATCAACGATTTCCGATAAATAAATTACTGAAATGGAAGAATGAAAACCTCATCAAAGAAAATAGAGAGGATTTTGTACAATACACCCAAGATTTGTGAAAGAAAAATATACTTTGCGTAACCGATACCATTTATTTATTATTATATATATTAAATGGTTTATTTATTTATTTAATACTTTTTTTTCTTTATATACGAAACGGGGAAACTCTTGGCCCAAATCTCACCTGATGGAAAGTGATGACATACGTATTAGTGGTGATGTGTGTGATACTTCATGCACACAAATGTACAGAGGCGGACTTAATGCCTTAGGCATTTTCAGCCAGTTTTTTATGTAGTAGTATTACCTTTGGGTGATGCTGAGACAATCAGTGGTAGGTGCAATATTGAGAAAGAAACGCGATTAATAGATCTTTAATAAATACAAAGACGTATTTATAAACCATACATACAATACTATAATATATAGGTACTCAATGAATAAACGACCACGAATATACTTAAACAATTCATGCAAACAAACAATAACTAAAAATATAGCGCAACTAAAAGGTCAATCGGTTGGTTGCCATGCTGTTTTCCTGTGGTAGCGCATCCCACAGAAAAATTGATTGAATTAAGAAAGAACAGTGAATTAAGTCAGTACGGTAGGAGATTCAACAAAGTATGTAGCTGTTGGAAAATTAATTTGAAGTAGGTATGCAACGAAATCAAAGGCATTTCAATCATTTGATATAACGTAGTGTCAGGACCGGTACCTTCATTGCTGTACAAAGAGATACGAGACTTCAGTGTAGTCCCTTTAGTAAACATTCTTCATTAACCGACTTCCAAAAAGGAGAAGGTTCTCAATTCAGTGGCTATTTTTTTTATGTAGGTACACTGATTACTCCTAGGTTTCTGACCCGATTTCTGTGATTATTTGTTGTTCGATGCGGCATACTTGCCATTTGGTCCCGTTAAAATTCCATTCAGTCTTATAATTATAACAAAAGAAACTGAGACTTTGTCTCTGTCATCTCTGGCCAAGACTAGAGACAAGAGCAAACACATCTCAACTAATAAAAAAAAAAACTATTTCACTTTTTTTACTGACTTTTAGGGGGTCGCTACCATAGGTTTGAATTTTAAATAAAAGCTCAAAATCTGTATTTGTTGAATTTTTTTGTTCATAAAATTTTCCTACAAATTTATAACTTCGCAGCCGCCAAAGTCTCAGATTTATGAATACTTTTTTAAAATTAATTTTTGTAGTAAAAAAACAAACGCAATACTTCACCGTTGGATGCAACGTCGATTGTACAGCAGTGCGATTCTGTAAACATGTCGAAGTGAACACGTAGGCGAAGTGAACGACAAGTGAGCTGTCAAACCATACAATCAATTTGGAATGACAGCTCACTTCTGGTTCACTCCACCTAAGTGAACACGGTGAGATATCGACAGAATAGACCGGCAGAAGACGTGTCGAGGGGAGGAGGAGATAAAGAGCTATTTTCCATGCAACATTCACTTGCACCTAAAAAAATATTTAAACAGTAAAGTGAAACGTTAATGAAATCAGCATTTAAGCCATCTTTCAACGCTTTTTATAAAAACATTGCCAGCTGGTAGCGACCTCTAAATCTTAAAAAAAAAATACCTTATGTCATATTTAAATGCATATAATCAAATGACAAACTGCCCCGGGGATAATTCAAAGGTCGAAACATAACACTCCTTTTTTTAGGCAGTCGTGTAAAAATAAGGTCCACCCTAACCCCCATGCACCTACCATCCTAGCATATCTCTTTACCGCCCTAGGATGACGTAAGTACAGCATTAAGTCCACCATTGTTCCTTTGTGCAATAAACAAAGGGATACGATAAGAGCTTCTATTTCTATTTCCCTGGCTTGAATCACTAGAACAACTCATAATAGTTTTCTTGCAGGTCTTATGTTTCGCTCCACGATTTCTATTCTAGTCAACTTCACTAGCCGAGGTCATCCATCTCGGGTACCTAGCAATGTGACCAGTGAAGCAAAATATTATAATGAGCTCTTAATTGCTCGTGCAGAACCAATGGTGACCGAAGCAGGTATCGATCTTTAGCCTCTTAATATAATTTGCGTGCGGGCAACACTGTTCGATTGGCGGTTTGAATAGGGAACATGCAATATTGTTGATGGGCTGTCGCTGTATTCGGAATTTTTTTAACTTTCCGCGCGGATAGTGTGCGTTGCGCCGGGGGACTATAAGCAAATGCACGCCTTTTGACCTATCAGAAATTATTGACATACGCTCTTAATGAGGAACCTCCTTAATTAATTATAGTGCACGATCGAGGTCCTAATATTTCTAGTTCTGAAAGATGCAATGTGTCCAGAAAGGGGGATAGGAATGCTTGAAAACGTGCTGGTCCTGCTCTATTGGACAATCTATGGTGTAGTAGACACAGACAAACTTGTTGATATGTATATGTGTGTAAATATATTTACTATATATACAGGTGTATTTACTGATTTTTACATTTAATTTAGCTGAAATACTGATCCATTGTTGATACTGTATAAAACAATGGTTGCAAAATTTGTAAAAATGTGAGTACTATGTCCCTTAATAGCAAACTTATTATTTTACCTCTGCTGATTTTTTTTTGTTGTAACTATAAGTAGTATATTAGGGTTATGTATAGAGCATCGTCCTCACATATAATAATCAATTGATTAATGTATGTGAGACCCCCATTGACTTCGTTCAGATTCAGATTCATTTTATTGGTGTGATTTTTGGTACATTTTAATTGAGATCTCCGTTAAACAAACCGTTCCTCAAAAAATCTACCTTAAAGGTGTACACTCTTTTATATCATTAGTGATTATTATAAAACAATACTCAACATCTTTAATTTGAATAATTACAAAAGAACACAATATAACTTAGACAGTAAATAAAAACGGGCAATACAAAAAAAAAATTGAATAATGATAATAATACAATGTCAAAACTAAAAATTTCAATGTCAAATGGATGAAATTAAGATGATAGATAATACAACTGTCAAAATGAAATAAATATCAATGTCAAATTTATGGAATTAAAATACAAATAATACCTACAATGTCAAAATTCAATAAAGAAAAATACAATTTCAAATAACTTACAATTTATCATTAAGGAATTCGTCAATAGAATAATAGCATTTTTCCAATAATAGATGTCTTAACTTTATTTTACATTGAATAAAATTTAAGTCCTTAATTCCATTTGGTAATTTATTAAATATTTTTGGGGCCATGCAAAGTATGCTTTTGTGCATTAAGGCTATCTTTGATGGTCGAACGTATAATTCATGTCTATATTCTTGTCGAATCACTTTATAGCGATGTTCAGATGCTTTTCTGAAAAGATTCACGCGGGTTTAGTTGGTACTCTATGAATTTCATCTTCCTGAAACTTTTGTATATTATTATTTCACACTTTTGCCTGTCCTACATGCAGCTACATATTCTAAATATTGCTACCGTCGTCGTTAGTTGAGATCGACTGACTAATAAGTTCACGTATAAATTTACTAAAATAGTTGACGAGTATGTGGCCTAAAATGCTACTGGCGCAATAAATCGGGTAAGGTTAGGTAAACTCCGCCCCTGAGGTAATCTATATTAACAGGTGCAAGTTAGAACGTAACCTTATTAATGACGTCTCCTACGTTTGACGTCATCACAATTTTACGCTTTAAATATCTTGTAAACTACGCAACTGAAATGCCATACCTTTGTATAATTTTTCCGAAAATCCTACGGGAACGGAAAAACTTGCGACAAGCGTAGGCAAAAGCTAGTTACGAAAATAAAGTACATTCCCATTTTCAAATTAAGCTACCTGTCACTGTCAAATTTCCCAATTAACCTTGAACCTAAATTTTTAGCGTTAGAGATGAAAATGAAATTGCCAGATTGTTTTAAGATAAATATTGTGATCATTTTCTAAAGTGGCCTTTTTAAACCCGCCAAACTGTGCCACTGTGTGCAGAACTTACAGTGCGACAACTATTGTATGTCTCATGTTTTTCTTGCCTAGATTGTGTTTGCGGAAATTGTTCCGTGGCCGTGCGGAACTTTGTTCAACTAACTCACTCGTGATGCAACTATCGCAAGTTGTGTTTAAAGTTTACACTTCTAGTAAATACTAAGTACTTACCTTTCCGGCAACGTGTAATGGGACGCATTGCGAATAATAACTACAAATAGGGGATTTCGCATTTAGTTAATGAAGTTAAACTGATTTTAATTTGTCTTCCTATTAAAATAGTGTCGACTATTACTGCCAAATTACAAGTTCAGTATTAAGTATTAATAAAGCGAGATCGTTTTGAAACGTTTTGTGAATAATTTGAACTATCCACTTAATATGTGGTTGCGGTGTCAGACACGTAGGAGCGTATAAATTACTAGCTGACCCGCGCAACTTTTCTCTGCGTCACATTTTCAATTACTGCTCCGCTCCTATTTGTCTTAGCGTGATGATATATAACCTTCCTCAATAAATGGGCTATCTAACACTGAAATAATTTTTCAAATCGGACCAGTAGTTCCTGAGAAGCGCGTTCAACCAAACAAACAAACAAACTCTTCTGTTTTATAATATTAGTATAGATAGGAGCATTGAAATCTGCATAACTAATGTAGGTGGTGTCGTCCAGATAAATTCACTAAATCATATATCAAATCATAAATCAAAAATTATTTTGCAAATAGGTTACACGTAACTCTTGTACACGTCAATATTTTGGTCATATAATCTAAAAAGATTAGGTCGATGTTTCCTAGCTGACTATCCTGAGAAGAAACGCTCGCTGATACAAACTCAGAGGTCTCTTTTGAAGTCCAAACAATCGTCAATAATAAATGAAAACCATGTAGGTTCACATCTGTGGTGGCCTTTTGTGGAAAGTACCACGCAGGTTTAAATGGACCTGTCCAGATAGTGCAAGCATTTTTCAACCATGCAGCTCAACTCAGAACTTTGAGGAGCTCAATCTCAAGTACGATAAAAGTGTGATATTTTATGTATGTTCGCGAGAAAATAACAAACTTATTAAAGCGGCTAGTAGACACCTGAACCGGACATAGATAATACGGCCCGTGCGGAATCCGGCAAGTGTGGCGTTCTATAAATGTGTACCGGATGGAGGACATGTGCGGTAAATACATGGACCGCCAGAGACTATTAAAATATATAAATAGCATTATCATATCTGGATTGCGTCTATAATTATTTTTTATAGTAATTGTATCACTATTTGGTTCGCATATACAAAGTCTCGGCATAATTTGAATGGAAAAACGACATCAGTATGCAGTAGTACTATTCTGGAACTACATTTTCGTGTCTCAACAGCGGAATCCATGGTAAGGTATCAAATTCTTAGTGAGCTTTTCACTCAGGTGAAGCTCGATATCGAAATAGTTATTTACTGGTCTGTGAGGTAAAAATAGCTTATAATACAAACGTGGCCCCGGGTTAGCCAGGTTTGCCGAGAGCAAGCTTAACATAAATATCTCTGAAAACGTAAATCGAAAGGTATTAAAATCAGATATTATGCTAGCAAGCGGGTGATGGGGTAGCACGGGACCGGCGAGGGCGCATGCGCGCGCCCGGCGAGGGTTCCCACCGTAGTCCGCTCCACATTCGCATCGCATCTCAGCCCCGCGGTCGCTGGTTGCTCGATTCTCCCCGCTCGCTCGGCCGGCCGTATCGCTCGAATTTCTACCTGTTCATTCAGGCCGCTTAAACTTCTAAGTGTTTCCCGTTGAGTCGCTCGGTCATTTCACCCTTCTGTTCTTGGTTGTGAGTATTAATATAAATATGTACGTTTTTGTTTTTTGTGCTTGATTTTATTTATTAAATCATATTCTTTTTTCGTCTTCGATTTTTTTTAATTTTTTTGATGTTCAGTTATTATATGCACTGAAATTTTTGATAGGTATATATATATTTTTTTATGCTGGAATAATCTCACTATTATTTTCATTGTGTTGTAGTGACATTTTAATTAAATTTTGGTATAATAAATAAGTTGGAACTAAATTTTCTTTAACTTCGAGTGATTGTTTAGTTAAATATTAGTACTACAAATGGCCGTTTTTAATTATTGTTTTTGAACAAAAAAACTTAGTTAGAAAATAAATACAAATTGTGTTCGTTTTTGTTATATTTCTTTTTTTTATGCTGGAATAATCTCACTATTATTTTCATTATGTTGTAGTGACATTTTAATTAAATTTTGGTATCATAAATATGTTGGAACTAAATTTTCTTTAACTTCGAGTGATTATTTAGTTAAATATTAGTACTACAAATGGCCGTTTTTAATTATTGTTTTTGAACAAAAAAAAATAGTTAGAATATAAATTCAAATTGTGTTCTTTTCGATTCATGTGTGATTGCTGATATAAGATGAGCTTTTAAGACAGTGGATAATAATATTGTGGCAAATTTTACTGTGACATTGTTTTGTTTATACGGAAATCGGAATTCTGTGCACTTTTGTTCAGCTTTTCGTGAACGCCTTTCTATGATATCAAAATGATCTCCGTGCTACCACTTGATCCTCTGGCAGTATTTTCGGTATGCCCAGGAGAAGAGACAGTAGCTAGATATTTAATTAGCATATCTATCTTCAACTGTTTCGAAGCCAAACTTTATTCATCTAGAGAGAGATTAAAGTTTTAGTTCTCTATCGCATCGAATAAAGTAATTGGAACATCTAAAATTAGATAGTTGAAGCAAATAATTGCTAGGACTTCTAGTTATACTGCAATATTGCTGGTATGAGGATTAAAAATTTAGTTTTTTTCACGAGATGTTAAATATTTATGGTCGATATCAATGAAAAAAACTTTTCACATTAAGCGGACTGGACTACTTAATGTCCTTGCAGGTTTTTAACTTAGCTATGGTATGATGCAGAGTCTATATTTTAAACTATAATTCCTGTTTTGTACTCTCGATACTCTAACTTTATTTTATGATTATTTTATGGGATGACCCACCAAATCGTTCTGGGGGTTCTTTTACTATCTCGCCTTTTTTCGTTTTACCAAGGGCACGTTACAGTTCAATACGAAAGGGATTTCGATAGCTATAGTCGACACCAAATAAAAAAAAACCAGCGACCGTGACGAAGCGTTCCGTACCATTATCTATAAAAACGGCAAAAACATACGGTGACATACAAACATAACATATGGTGACTTACAGACAGCGAAGTCTTAGTAATAGGGTCCCGTTTTTACCCTTTGGGTACGGAACCCTAAAAAATATATAATTATATATATATCTGGTGTGGTGTTTGTCATGACTTCTGGAATAATGTAAATGTGCCTAAATGCAGGTGGCTACATTTAGGGACATTTACATTATTTACAAAATTTTGAAAACAGTTTGTACTTAATTAAATAAGCTGTCCTAAATAGACATCTATCGTGATCCTTTACTTTTTCAGTAATGAAGAACGTTTAATGATTTATTATCCGTTACCTACGCGCCTACCATAGTTACTTTGCATTCTGGAGGCGTCTTGGGTGCAGTAATTTTTTATTTTATTTTATTAAGGTTAACCAACAAATAATAATTTATAGTATGATACAATTGCGGGTGCAGCAATTAATTATAGGTTAACACCGCTAGCACAAATAACAGTGGTAAAATCATTCATTATTAAATTATACCAGATAAAAAAAAATTCAAATGAATAAAATGTGTAAATTAAATAAAATAACAGTTGATATAAAATTAAATTATAAATTAGACTAAAATAAAATTAATTAAATAAATTATTTAGAACATATTAATGTAAAATTAGCGAAGACTAATAAATTTAGTAGATCAATAATTTTTACGGGAAAGTAAATGGTTAGTGGGTAATAGTTTCTTTTATAAGATGATAAGCCCGGGGTTTCGTTTTTGTCAACTAAAAAATCACTAGCCTATTTTAATGTTATTCCGCTGTTAGTTATTTTGAAGGAATTTTCTGTCAAAATCAGTCTCACCGTATTAACTTAGGTGGAATGAGCATGAAATGTAATTCTATCATGTTTGTATGGTTTGACTGCTCACTTGTCGTTCAGTACGACATGTTTACAGCCGGTCGATTTTGTTGACATCTCACCGTGATCACTTAGGTGGAGTGAATGACAAGTAAGCTGTCATGGCATCTTGTTTGTATGGTTTGTCAGCTCACTTGTCGTACACTTTGACATGCTTACAGCCCGTCGATTTTGTTGTCATCTCACCGTGATTAATTAGGTGGAGTGAATGACAATTGACAAGTAAGCTGTCATGCCATCTTGTTTGTATGGTTTGACAGCTCACTTGTCGTTCATTTCGACATGTTTTCAGCCGGTCGATTTTGTTGACATCTCACCGTGATCACTTAGGTGGTGCGCACGACAAGTAAGCTGTCATGCCATCTTGTTTGTATGGTTTGACAGCTCACTTGTCGTTCACTTCGACATATTTACAGAATCGCACTGCTTCTCACTTCATGTTCACTTCACTTAAGGTTACACGGTGAGAGGTACCGTTATTGCCCTCACGTTTGTTGTTTCGCACATTTAATTTACTAGTCAATTGTCATTCCAAATGGTGTAAGTTATGGTTTTTTTTTTTTTTAAAGAAGTGCTTTGATACTACCCTCCCTCCACGCGTCGTAATTCCTCATTACTGAGAGTCGTGATTCCCCTGCCGAATCCTCTCTTCGACTTGTATCGGTCTTTGTCTTCGTGTAAGGCAGCGTGAACCTTTGTGTATAGAAAAGATTATAGTCTGACCAACTAGCGGGAATATGTGCTTCGATTTAAGTAAGAGCTTCAGGTTAATCAGAGCCCTGAGCTCCTTAAAGAGCAACTCACCAGCTTCCCCGGCTCCTGAACAGAAGAGGTTCTTTAAGACGTGTTGAGGACTTAGACCGTCGAGGCGCCAGCGGAGCCGCTTTGGAACGAGCAAACGGCTGTGATTAATTCTTGACCTGAAATGGTTAGGGAGTGAATGTCCGGATCAGGAGTGTCGGGAAATGAAAGGTCACCCGCTGGAGCAGCGTGTTTGGTCTCCAGAGCAGCGAGTTTTTTGGAAAACACAGAGCCACCACATCAATACTGAAGAGATTCCTCGCAGCTCCGCTAATATCACCTTCTCGTAACTTGGTTTCCACCAGACGGTTATGGAGGTAAACAGAGGGTATAGAACCAGTGTGACATAGCCACGCGCTTTCTTTTCGATTCCGATATTATTTCCAAGGTTGTGGCACATGGTCTTACATAAATGGGTAGAGGACACTTAAACAAACACAACACACATAACAAAAAGTGTCACGTTGCCGAGGCAATTCGAGATAAATTCACCATGTGGCAATCATGACTATAATTTTTTTTTAACTTTTTACAATAACATTTTTTAACCGAGTTCCAAACAAAACACTACAAATTATAATAAATATTTGTAGTGTTTTGTTTGGAACTCGGTTAATTTTTATGGAAAACAGTTTTTTATTTTTCACTTTTAAGTGTCTATACGCAGAAA
The DNA here is from genome assembly GCA_963859965.1 of Ceramica pisi. Lineage (NCBI taxonomy): Eukaryota > Metazoa > Arthropoda > Insecta > Lepidoptera > Noctuidae > Ceramica > Ceramica pisi. Next base: position 34,197,544 of record OY982527.1, on the reverse strand, counting down.
TTGAATTAAGCGAAAATGCTCATAAAATAAAAACTTCTGAGCCAAACTGAATTAAATTTTTACGGGACCTTTTCTTTTCATCGAAAAAAAGGAATCGCATAAATCGGATCAGATACATCGGGAGTAATCAGTGTACATACTGTATCGAAATAAAAATTTGGTCTTCGCCAATGTTACACGTAAATTTATTTAATGTCAAATCGAAAGGAGAAAGAAAAAAGTATGTATAAAAGGTACAAAAAAGACAACAACAAAAGGGATTTTAAAAAGTGCTACAAAGTGCTGGTGAATCTAATACAAAAAGAGGACAGAAATTTAAGTGAATAAAGGAAACCTAGGCACGGTTTTTAAATTTAATAACGTAAAAGACCTCATCAGACTCATCAAATTGCATAGAAGATACGGCACTAGGTTGACTTTACAATTCCTAGACAATATGTTAAAAGGAAAAAGGAATTTAAGCTAAATATAAAATTACAGTAGAATAATTAAACTATCGCCCTTGTAGCCTGGGAGCACGACGAATACGAGACCAAGTGGCTCTCGTCTTTTGGTAACTCGGGAAAAAGGTCAAAAGCTTACTGATTGGTCAGGGGTGTCCGTAGACCGATAGCGTCGCCTGATCGATATCGGTACTCTACAGATGTAATACACACTACTTGTGTTTACGTAATTTATAAATCCATTATATAATGATCCGAAAAACACTGTCGGTAGACATACCTACATCAAACATCATAATTAATAAGTTTTTAGTTGTTATTTGCGAAAATAAAACAAATAAAGAAAGAAACTACAAAAACAAATCGGAATACTTTCTTCTTAAAAGATTCAACAGACACTCACACGCCATAGATATCAAATTTTCAAGTGATTTTTTCATTGGTAAAATTCAAATTAGCTTTCAGAAAAGGAAACAGTTCATCTCAGAGGTAAAAATCGAAAAGGTGGAATGTCGCCAAAACTTTAAACTGCATCTACAATGCTGCAATACATAAAACAAAAAAGAAATCCGCCGAATTGAGAACCTCCTTCAGCACAATCATAAAAGAAAAACACACGATAAATCTCCTTTCCCATTATACCCAAAGACGCATGCACGCAATGCATCCTACACTAGAATTCGTATAAGCAAGTAACTGGCATGGCGTGTAAAACAGTCCAGAACCACTAGCGCATCCCGAAGTGACTTGCACAAATCACTAGCATTTTGTACAAATGGCCTAACTCTGAAGAGACCATAACATTGAAACGTTATTATTTTAATATTTTTCATAATTATGATATAGTTAAGTAGCTGACCCGTGCAACGTCGTCTGTGTAACATTTTTCATTACTGCTACGCTCCTATTGGTCTTATCGTAATGATATATAGCCTATAGCCTTCCTCGATAAATGGGCTATCTAACACTGAAAGAATTTTTCAAATCGGACCAGTAGTTCCTGAGATTAGCGCGTTCAACCAAACAAACAAACAAACTCTTCTGCTTTATAATATTAGTATAGATTAGTATAGATATCTTATTTTCAAATACTAGCTTTTGTTAGCGGCTTGACACGCGAGAAAGCCGTCTAAAGGAAATGCAGGAAGTAGCAAGTAAAAAAGTAAACAGGACATTCCATGGTCTAAATCCCCTCAATCGTGATTACCAAACATCCACACCAATATCCAAGCCAACATTCCGACCAAAACTTTGGCCAACAACCCACCCTTAATTCACTTTAATAATATGAGTACAAGCAAGATGTCAAACGCTCTCGCATCTATAACCGCGGAAAATATTGATAACAATGGAAAACTGCGAGAACGGAAAATTGTTAACTTGAAAGGGGCACTCCCGCTATAATGTACCGGTAGTTTTGCAGCCTGCGAGAGCTTGGATGTGGATGTTTAGCGATCGTTAATGGATGCACTTCCGGTTCGTTTGAAGAGAGTGGGAGCGTCGAGACGGAATACATTATGGTAACAAAATAATGTACATTTAGTTAAAGTAACATGTTCATGTGAGGGGAGGTAGGCTGATGTAAGTTGGGTTGCCAGGCGTCCGGATAAAGCCGGACATAGTCAGCCTTTAAGATTGTGTCCGGCCAAATTACATAGACCCTTACCACCGTGTCCGGCTTTTGTTAGGCTTTTGATATTTTACCAGACTAAAACTGAAAATTGCAAAGGAAGATTTAATCATTTATTTTAGTTTTTTCATTTTTTTTTATTTTTTTTTATGCAAAACGGGGAAACTCTTGGCCCAAATCTCACCTGATGGAAAGTGATGATTAGGCCGAAGATGGAAGCGAGTTTCACCCGGAATCCTCTTACACAGAGGAACTGGCTATCATACCTCTAACTGCCGGAACACAACAATGCTGTTAACATTGTTGTTATGGCGACAGACTTAGACATGATGGTGGTAGCTTGCCAGGCGGACTTAGAACAAGTCCTACCACCAACCAAACCGAGCAAAAAATTTGCCCCCGCTGGGAATCGAACCCGGGACCTCTGGGTCTGAATCAGGTGGTTTAACCACTAGACCACGGAGGCGGTTAGTGTCACCTGTTTAGCACCACCCAGGGACCACGTGTAGGGATTCGCTGAAGGGTATTCTCCTACGGACGTGGGTGACTCGGCCCCCAAAAACTACTATAACTCACTGTAATATATTTACGAGTCAAAAACCTGGATTTACTTACAATAATGCTACTAAATATTATTTTGTAGATTTCCAATCCTAATATACGTAAAATTCTTCCGTTACTTACTGACAGACAACGCACAGCCGAATCTACTGTTCGTAGAAAGCTGAAATTTGGCATAAAAATTCTATTTATTATTCCAGACTATAATACTGCCGTCCTAAGAAAAAAGGACGTTTGTACACAAAACAAAGTAATCGATTTCCGACCTTAATGCAATTAGTTAATGTCGGAAATTATTTACTTCGTTTTGTGTAGATACGTCCTTTCTGCGTATGACGGCAGAATATACCTCTGTGCCAAATTTCATGAAGATACTTTCAGGCGTTTTCACGTGAAAGAGTTATAAAAATCCATCCATCTATCCTCACAAACTTTCGCATATATAACAATACTTGCTGACCTCTCAAACGTTGTTTCGCTGTATCGAAAATAGCCTACAACCTATGCTCAGACCTACCAACTGTACACAAAAATTTCATAAAAATTGCCCAAGCCGTTTCGGAGGAGATCGATAACAAACGCCGTGACACGAGATTTTTATATTTTAGACGATTAGATTATAAGTAGGATAGGAAAGGTTAGGAATTTATTGTACACCTTATTATCAGGTCAGAACAAACATGTGTACCTACAATGGGTGATCATAATTATATTGTGGTAGTTATTATTGGGTAAATAAAACAAAGAGGATTTAAATTGAATTCAGAATTAATCATGAAGAACGAATTCCGGGTTCGGATACAGTGGTCATTGTGTACGTCAGTCGCGTACAGTTATCCTGTCGGCCCATTCGCACCGATACGACTTCTCGAAATTAAATTTTCCCATACAGAAACGCAAAACAAAGAGCCTCGCTGAATAACCCGCCAAGTGATTGTTTTCGGTAGCTGAAAAACAGTTGCCAGTCCAGGCAAATTAAGTCGAAAATTACAACTATACTTCAGTTACAACTCGATGATAAATTTTATTATTTACTGGCATGTTTGTTAGCATTTGTAAAGGAGATCTAGGATTGCAAGTAGATTAAAAAAATAAAACAAATATAATCCGCAAAAGTAGTATATTTTTTAAAGTCTTTTTTAGGGTGCCGTAGCCAAATGTCAAAAAACGGAACCCTTATAGATTCGTCATGTCTTTCTGTCTATCCGTCCGTATCTCACAGCCATTTTTCTTCGAAACTATAAGAACTATGCTGTTGAAACTTGGTAAGTAGATGCATTCTGTAAACTGCATTTAGATTTTCACACAAAAATAGAAAAAAAAAAAACAATAAATTTTGGGGGTCCCCATACTCAGTCAAAAATTTTCTTTTCATTCATCAAACCCATACTGTGTGCGGTATCTATGGATAGGTCTTCAAAAATTATATTGAGTTTTCTAATATCATTATTATTATATAAAAAAGGTAAAATGTACCCCCCCCCCTGTAACTTATTAAATAAAAGAATGATAAAACTAAAAAAAAAATATATTATGTACATTACCATGTAAACTTTCACCGAAAATTGGTTTGAGCGAGATGGTTGAGATGGTTGGATGGTTTGAGTGAATAGGAAACCTGCACCGTTTCTTGGGGGAAAATCGTTTCGTAATTAAAACTTTTTGAAGTCCACAGAAATGGTTTGCGAAACGATTACGTAATTTCTTGAAAGGGGTTCTCCGTCCATTCGTCACAATATGTCGCGTTTCGCAACTAGCTGTCTTTCTGCAAATTAAATTAAATGAGACTCACACAGTTTATTTCATATGCGCGAGCTCGACTGACTTGGAATTTCTAGGAAAACTAGTTAGAGTCGTTGGGATGCGACGCTCACTTGTATTGAAGGTTGCGATAAAACCGCGTTCAAAACTTCGTGATGACTATTAAGTCATCACGAAGTTTTGAATAACTACTTTGAATAACGTTGAGGAAAAATAAATCGAACCTTCGACGTATACTAACTTTGTGTGAAAAAGGGTTTTTATGTTAGTGTAGGGCTTTAAAAGTAACGTTTTTTTTAAATATAGTCATATACGGTAAACCAAAGTTAATAAATATAGGTATTGGATGCTAATCATGTTTTGATTTCATTTATTGAAGTTGTTTTTGAACTCAAAGAACTAAAACATGTTATTATTTATGAAGTAACATGAAATCATTATGTATCTCTAGAGCAGTTTACTGTTTGTCAGAATTAAATTATTAAAATTAATTAACTTGAAAATCAATGACAAAATAATGTTTTATCAAAGATAAATAATCTAAAAAACTTTACAATGGGTGTACCTACCGCAGACATTATGATCAAACTCAAAGCATCGACTTCAATTTATTAAACCATTTACAGATACTTTTGAATTGTCAAGGTCGGTCACAATATGCACGTTCGAAAGCGTAGATTTCTAAGGAGAAGAACGTCCGTGAACTCCACGGACACTTTCATTTATTATCGTTGGGAACTGGGATAGTTTTAGATCCCATTATTTAAGTATCATCGTTAAAACTTAAAAAATGGGATCTGGGGTCCCATTTGCTATTTCCATTGAATCCCATATAGTAACAACATGGGTACTTTTCAGAAGATAAGTGATTTACTATTAACAAACATTTTAAAGGCGAGGTTGCAGTACTGTGTATTTTGACGAACAACAGCGACTGTCCGGCGAGCGAAATAATGCCTAAAATTTGATTGTTTTTTTCTCTTGGCGAAAACTGATAAAGAAATTTTACAATATGGTTTCAACATTTACTTCAAAATAAAAAGCTCTATCTATTGATGTAACTTTTACATATATATTCGTGATGAAATCTCTTAGCAGTACACGTTTAAAATTGTAATTTAGTGTCATGTTTGATAAAAAAAGTATCGAGCCAATCATTCTAAATCGCGTTTCTATCTTTACGATTTACTTGAGGGTATGTTCAATTTTTATTTAATGATTTTTATTTATTAAAAAACTCATAATTAATTAGATTTTCAGACGTTCAAAAATCTTAAAAAGTACTGCAACCCCGCCTTAAAAGCAGCGTTTGTTCAGCCCAGCGACTAATAAATGAATAAAAGACAGAAGAAACACTAATGAATACATACTTTATTTGTTAACTCAACAAAAATTAAGAAACAGATTATTCCAACCTTCGACGTTTCGATACATTTACTTAATGATTCATTTTGTAGCCAAACTCAACCATGTAATTTTTAAGCTCATCTTTTTTTTATGTATAGGACAATGAGACTAACATGAAACGAGTGCAAATAGACAGACGCAACGACAAAAGAGACAGCAATATTATAAGTGGTCAGTCAATATAAAACCCTTATCTATTTTAAACAGTTTTGCTGTTTGAAGTACCTGCATTCCGATTTTTTTAAGCATTTGGGATTCAATGGAAATATTTTTTGGGATTCAATGACAATAAAACGTCATTATTTTGAATTTTTTAAATAACATTATTTCAACGAAATGCCTACATAATAATTTCTTGTAGGATCCGACGCCAAAAATATTAAATTGGGATTCAAAACTGGGATCCAACGAAAATAAATGCACTCTTCATACACACTCTTGGGGATCACTTCTTCATGCCAGACATGCAACTCCACTGCCCCAAAAGCAACGGCAAACGACAGTTCCATGCGTGGTTCCACGTATAACAATAACCGAACACAAATAGCTGATAAATTATAATTCAAAATAACTTTCAAATACATTCCTATTTTACAGTTACAAGAACAGATCAAATTTTCCAGAGCACTAAACATGAAACAGGATATTAATTTACCGCCGTATTTATTTGAACTATGAGAATGAAATTGTTCACGGAATTGGCTCATATGTTATCTCATTAATATTGAAATGACCAGGCCGGCGGCGTCACAAACGGAACATGTGATGAAATTAACTAAGGTTAATTAAAAATTGTAATGCGTCGATTATAATTAAAAGATAATGGGAACAAATTCATAAGGGCTTTTAATTGATTTTCCGTGTGATATGTAGTTTGAATATGCAAGTAATAAAATAACTGTCATGCAGGAAATGAAGAATTTATTATGGTGTTCTCTCACGCGGTGCGAAGGTATAGGAAAAAATTATTTCGCTTTCATCCAATTTCTGGCTTTTGACGGCGATGTTCTTGAAATAGTCAGATAAGTCCTACTTTCCTTCCATTTTTCCATTTAACGCGTGTTAACATTTACGAATGTACACAAACAGTGTGCTGCAATGTTTTATTAAGGTTTTTGTTCAAAAACAGCATATAGTCCCCGCGAAAAGCTATAAATTTTGCACAACAAAGATCTTCTACTAAGTTACGTAGCGACTATAAAGAATTCCAAATTCAATCTGCTCAAAGTATACGTATAATACAAAACTAACGAACAATTTCACTTGTTCGGGTTATTTTTATCGATGTAAGGGTGCCTTTCCACCAGAGATGTGCTATGCAGCTATGCAGCGATAATGTGAAAGCTAAGCTACGGAACTATCGTTTCCACTGATGCTAAGCTATGTAGCGGTGCGAGTAAGATGCGCCGCACATAGCTACACCACTCACGACGACCCATAGCAGGCATCCATAGCATGACACACACACACACACACATCTAAGTATAGCTCGCATCCTTCCATACAAATAATATATCTTAGTTGAATCCGTTTCCACCAGTGCTAAGCTATGTACACCAATGAATATGATTGGTGGACATCAATCGCATCCATAGCAACGTAGCATAGCACATCTCTCCACCCTAAAGCGCTGTCTGCTACTATTTTGTGGTTCTTGGACGCGCCTAACTCACGGAACAAACAATTGAATATGTATTTATAAAATGTATGACTTCTCATGGCGTGGACTATAGAGTTTGTTATTGACAGAAGGCTCGCTTCCAATTACGTTAGACTATTAATTAAACAAGATGATGTAAGGTGTTCATACATCTGCCTTTATCTCCTTGAAAAAGCCTTGATGCAAATAATTTATTACATCCCGTGCGTGTTAATTGACACCTGGCTCGACACATTTCGAATGCAGACTTTTTGGGGTTTTAATTAAAATTAGACAATTCGATTTCCTTGAAAACAATATAAACGGGTTAGTATCACTTGCGTTTACATTATTTTCATAGAAATGGTTCAATTTAAATTAAAACGTAATTCGAGTTAGGTGTCAAGTTAACGCGTACGGGTAGTATTTCATTGTATTTCTATTAAAATTCCAAGCTTTTTGTTATGAAAATCAAACCGATGATCCAGCACCTGTACCTATAGTTTGTCGTAATACATTAATACATAATCATGATACATAATAAATTGTGACATAGGCGGGATACCCGGCATAGTTAACATAGTTACGAACCACATGTAGCAGGATACATGAGGCATTACATACCCATCGGGCATACGGGGAATTACATACCCATTGAGCACACGATTAGGGTTTGTTAAATCCTGCGTTTGGTTATTGCAACGCACGTATCTGAACGTGCAGCGAAGGTAATATCCGAACGCACCAAATGGCCTAAAAGCGACCTATACTCCCCAAGGTCTGTTGTTCGGCTCAACGGATTACGGTTCCGAGTACAGCTCTGCTCTAAAAGAATAGGCTAGATTCCATCATCCAAAAATTGCAAAACTATTAAGTCCGTCAGTTAGAGTATTGAAAAATAATGGACACGTATGTGTTTTTGTAAATCAATGAATATTTAAGAGCGATCGATCGAAGAGAATTTTAAAAGCGTCGTAACTTCGTCAATTTTGGTTCCCGTAACAAAAGAAAAACACCGGTCAAATATTTTTTAATAATCTAACTGACAGACTAATTAGATTTTTTCAGGACACAAGCCTATTGTTTGGAATTTATAACACCATCTTGTTTTCTCTTCGATCGAAATATTAGTTTATGGATGGTGGTGCTACCAATGGAATTGAATTAAAAACTCGACATTTGTGCGATTGATTTTATGTTTCCAGCAAAACTGCAACAATGTTTCACTGTTTGAATGGTACGTTATGTGTCTTGTTTCTTGTGTCCCTTAGATAATTCAATAATAATAACTCAATTTTTTTTCATGCGTATATAGCGGGTTGAAATATGGCTAATTGAGTGAGTTCTAGTATATTTTCGAGCAAAACGATGGACCTGAAGTTAGTCATATAGCCAAACTGCTGCCAACTGAAAGCCAGCTTTAGATGTCTGACGTAATATCAACGCTGAAATGGTAATCCTTTCGGTATGGGTACGCTCGGCGTAATTTTACTGTATCTGTGCAATGTGTGCAGTGTGTTGTTTTGTGTGTTTTCTGCTATGGTGTTGTTTCTGTGTCGAATAAATGTCCCTATCTATTCTATTCCAAGGGTCTGTGGAAGTTATTTGCATCCTAAGAATGACAGGGTCGGGTAAAGGCTAACTCTATTTTATTCTAACTGGAGTCCCGTTTATTCTACGGTGTCCTAACTTCTGTGTTTGATTTGGCGCACTGCTCTCTGTACCCTTTACCGTGTGATCTTCGTCATCAAAGTGGTCAACAAGACAAATACTCGCCAAGGATATTAAAATTCGTGCAAATTGATCAGCTCAGTTTGAGAACCATTTATATAGATATAAATTCTGTGTGTATTTCCTGTTCTACGTTGTGAGGTTTCGATTAATAGTGGATCTTGTTTTGTTACAGACACAATGTCGTCGGATAGACTGACAACAGTCGTAGTCACATGACAATAACTAGAATAAAGGTAAATATTTTTAGTACTGTATAGTTTATATTTTATTAAGAGATGGATTTGAGTTCAAGTACTGATAACAATGGGTTGTATAAAACTGGAAATCATGATAATTTTAACAAAACTACTGTATTTGATCTCAAGTCCATTGGCCACAAAATCCTATGCATTAATTGTTTCATACTTAGAGATGTTTTGTTAACTATATACAAGCTAATTAGGATGCACTATACTCTAATGACGCTCTAGCGATTGCGTTCCTTTGCTTGCTTCTACAAGTCTGCTTTGCGAGTCTTTTTCATAATTACGGTTGTTTCATTACTGTAACATTGTTTGTGAACCTAAACCGCGATTTTTTTTTAACTCGTGTTGTTCTTATGTACGTTTGTCTGTATGTTTGTTTGTCTGTCTGCCAGTGTCGGGAGCGCTCATGAGACAGTCGTGTCACCGTCTGCTGGAACATCAACACCCGGGAGGGGAGGAACCCCCTCTGTACTCACCCTTAGACCAAATTTCAGGTAAAATCATTGTGTAGCATTTTTAATCATAGTGCTAATGTTTTGGAGAGCTGAAACTGTAATGGCAATCACACGGTTCAACCAAATTCATCAGATTTAAAAATTCAAATTGATTAATTCATCCAGACTGAGTTGCTGCCACTGCTCTAAAGTGGGTGCTTCAGAAATTTACTGTGACATACTAAACAAGTTGTTCTACAAACAAACATCCTGATAAAAAATAGCTGCAACGGAACAACTTGAAATTAATCAGAAACTGAAATTTACATTTTTAAATTAAGGACCAGGGCGCTCCAAAACCGTAGCATCAAGGTTTAGATTACTCTATTGAAATCAAAGTTATCAGCTAACTCAGGGGTTAGTAAATACTGGGCCTAGGATAGTGGGCAGTCTGATAATGCGAGAAGCCACAACACTAGCAGCATTGAGTATAGAAGCAGCGTGGTGAATTAGAAATTTATGCTCCCTCTTTTATTTTGTCTGATTGTTAAAATTTTAATCGTGGATAATAACAGGAGCACGGCTCGATCTTTACGGTTAAGCAACGCTTTCCAAGGTTGGTCTGTGGATGGACGAACATTTTAACATACTGAGTTTTAAGTTAAGCCGTTGGTCCCGGCTGTCATTTGTAGATCTTTGGCAGTCGTTACGGATTGTCAGAAACCAGTTAATCAAACTCCAGTCTTACCAAGAAGTACAGTGTTACCCAGTAATGGGTTGTGGAGGTCTGGTTGGTAGACGCTCCACGTAAAATACTGCTATTCAGCTGAATCCGTTTTGACTGGAAGCCGACCCCAATATAGCTGGGAAAAGGCTAAGCAGATGATGATAGGGTATTTATTTGAATGCTATATGGAGAGATTCAATAGGGGCAATTGTTTTTTTTAAGTCAGTGTTGATTTAATGCCAGTGTTCAAAGTTTGATTGTTGATTGAAAATAACTTGAGTTGTCTTACATTACAATCTATATATGTAAGATCGTTCTTTAAATCTATACAGTTTATCTAAAATAAACAAAAATATAGTTATTATTAACAGTGACAATAGAATCAATATTAGTCGAAAAACAAACGAGATATAATTATTTAAAACTAATATATCTGTCCCTCTCGCGAAAACGCTGTTTTCTATGGCAGCTGAATAGGCATCATGAACCTTTGACATCAAAGTCTATATCGGACTTCTCTTTCTATTTGCAATCTTTGAAGCTTTATGAGTTCATCGCTGATGAAGGTATTTAAAATAATTTTATGATTGGTAGTAGAGCTAATTAGCCTTATTCATTTTGCAAATAAAAAATTGCATGCATATTATTGCAGGCACTAAGAAGGATTCTATATTACCAATTTCTGAACCTAAAATATTTATATCGCTGGTGTGAAAATTTACACACTGCGCGTAAAAATAAAAACGTTCAATGCAGTGACTATAATTTAAAACGAGTCAAAGGAAAATTATTTCGTTATACTTTATTTCAAAATTAATTAATACATCATTCTTAAAAAGATGTATTACATTCACATTTAATTCTGAATATTAATTTGCGTACCATTCTGAAAGCTTGAGTCGAAAGCTTTTATTAAAATGGAAGCTACATTTTTTAATTACTTCAACGGCAACGGCTTAAAGCGTTTATTACACTACACGGTATTCAGGGCCCTTTTTTTTTTTTAGGGATGTGAAATCGTCCAATGACTCCTCCCGCTCTGGGTGTAGCGGGAGGGAGTGTCAGACTTCTACTGACTAAAACCCATCCATGTTCCTTCATTCAGGGCCCTAAGTCCCGATTTAGGGTGGTAGGTATAAAAGTTAGAGTTACGCTATTATACTGCCCGGTAGTAAGTGAGTTAGGGAGCTAAGTAGACCGCTCTGGTCACCCTAATTAGGGTCCCTAACTCTTATTATACCACCCTACATCGGGACTTAGTGCCCTGAATACCGTGTTGTGTAATAAGCGCTTTAATATCTAGGTGGCGGGGAGCTTACCTGCATCAGAGGGCTTATGGCGCATCTTGTCCGAACTTTTCCAGCGGAATTAAGCTCTAGTTGGCTGATAACTTTGAACGCGCTGATAATACTGAACGTTGAACTACTTCCTGAATTTAACAAAGTAACTTCATTATTTACTAGAGACTGTAGTACTTAGAGATTTTTATGGTTTTTGAGACTCGTACAAATATAAATTAGATAGGTCGTTGTGGAGTATAATTCCGGTTGGTTTTTTATTGCTTTCATCATTATTGTTCACTTGCTGATGCCCGCGGCTTTGCCCGCTTGCCAAACTATATACTAAAACCTTCCTCGAGAACCACTTTATCCACTGGTGAAAACAGCATGAAAATCGGTGCAGTAGTTTTTGAGTTTATCGCGAACAGACCGACAGACGCGGCGCAGGACAAAAATTTCGACTTGTTTTTAATCCTCATTATTGCGCACGCCTTTTGTTCCTTCAATTCCTAACTATTGTAAAGAGAAATTTGGTTTCTTTTTCTTCGGTTCCCGAAAGATTGTTTAGAAAAAGAAATCTGTGGCATTCATCAGTTTAATTTGTATTCAAAATAAAGTTCACTTTTAAATCATAATACACTTTAGATCGCTAATTATGATTATTAGCGCTAAAATAAGAATATGTAATTTCAATTATTATTAAACCAAATCCATGAGATAATGAATAAACCACAATTATACGATATTACCACTACGGTGTCCGGATTTTCGGCTCAAATTTTAGCGTATTGTCCAAATCATCATTAATTCATAATATTTTAGTATTCATAGTATTATAAAGAGGAGGGCTGAAACGCATGTAACTAAAAGAGTAATTAATATAAATGTGGATAGATGGAGAGAGAGAGGAAGGCCAAAGAAAATATGGATGGATTGTGTGAGGAGCGATATGAAAGAAAAGGGAGTTAGTGAAAGTTTGACGGCTGATAGGGCAGAGTGGAAGAAATAACGTGTTGCGCCGACCCCAAGTATCATGGGATAAGGGCAGGAAGATGATTTTAGTATTCATAAAAATCAGTTATAAATCACATATTATAAGGCAGATACTTTTCCCTCCCGAAGTGAAAGTGCAGTCACTTCAAAAACTCGAAAAGCTTCGACTGTAAGGGCTTAATTTTTAACCGACTTCCCAAAAAGGAGAGGGTTCTTAACTCGGTTGTTTTTTACCTCATAACTCGGTCATTTATGAACCGATATAAGAAATCATTTTCTGAAAGGATGTACTTCTCGATTCCGTTGCATTTAAATTTTATCAAAATCGGTAAGGAATTTTGGATTTTAAATCGAAATAGCTGGAATTCGTTAATTGGATAATGGTTTTTTGTCATCCAAGTAAGCGAATTATTTAAAATTTATTTCAATTTCAGTATTATCAGCGCATTCGTATATTTAATATAATAAGTGAATGTGATTTTTCGTATTTTCTTTTATAAGATTTTAAGATTAATTGTGAACATAAGTGCTGCTACCGTTATGATATCGATACATTTTTGTTTTATGTCAAAAATAAATTGAAAGACGATGCTGATTGAAAATGGGTTCCTTGTTCGAACGTACACAACTTGTATGGATGTCATTAACATACAGCACTTCGGTTTAGATATCAAATTCGTGTAGCAACATTGCACGCTTTGTCATTTCACTATGAACATCATTTCGTCATACCTCATAATCTTTTGTATGAAACTATTTATATAAAATTATTTTTAACAAATGGTTTGACAGGCTCTCTCTCGTGCACAGTATTCTTTAACTGGCCAATGAGTTGCTTTATTCAAAATTCAAGATTCAAGATTCAAAGACCAAAAATACACTATGTACTCTCAAAAGTATTTTTTTCACTACGCTCTGTTACTATTTTAAAAATATGCAGCAATAAAATGTTGTTTGCGAAGACAAAAATGTTAATAACCAGTATCAATCTGTGCTCGACTTATTTGAATTTTAATGAAACAGTCATATAAAGATTCCTTTCCGTTGCAAATGAACATTACAAAACAATAAATACAAGACAATTTTAAATCCCGAAGTAATTAATTATTATATTTAAAGCGAACGCTTTAATTTTAACATTCCTGTCAATATGATGTACACTTACTGGCGTCGAGTATTGGCATCATTTAAAAATATACGTAATTATTTCTCGATTGGTAAAAATTGTTTCTGCAACTTAAAAAAATAAATCCCATCGATTATGGGACTACTCACACTTATTCAGGTCTAATCAGCATATGCCTATAGAAAACAACGATTTTGTATAAAGACGCGTACGCTTCCGTTCAGCTTTCCGCTTTCGCGTCAAACAAGAATAAAATGCGGACAAATGTGTTATTATCACGCGAGTGCTATAGATAGAGTTCAGCGCTAATCTGCCGCTGCCCGCCTTCTCATTCTTAGGAAGCTGTACGCGGCTGATAGAAGCAGAACTGTATAAGTTTGACCAAAATCGTTCAGCGAAATGGAGCTGAATAAATGTGAGTAGTCCTTAATTAGGGTACTAATTGACGTGACGTTACATTATTGTAAAGAAGACCTTATAATATCTAAATTATCGTCAAAACAAGATATTATAAAGCAAAACAGAGAATATTATTTTACATTACCACGTGAGCGCACTAGAAAAGTCCCGAAGCCCAGTCACCAGTTTAGAAAGTATCGGTAGTAATATGTGCGGGTGAATAGAAAATAAAAAGTCACTCTGTAACTGAAAATTTTAGTATATTGTCCTTGCATAACACGATCACTGATATATACTTTAACAATAGGAGTAGGTACAGACAGGAGACACAAACAATAGTCTCAGCACAGTACAATTATCAGTTCACATAAACCATACGTGTTTACGATGCAGCACAGGCCTTGAACGACTGAGTCAGTCGGTCAAGGCCTGGTGCGACGCGCTTTCAATTTGGAGGTCAGTCGGACTGACCTCCAAATTGACAGCCGCGCAGACTCCACACGCAGCAACGTCCTAATATTATTGCGCTACTAAACCGTGCGCGTAAGCAGGGAATACAAGATATTCCCTCCCCAGTCTTGAGTCGTGTTATCGATAAACTTAACTGATAATAATAATGTGGCTGTATTTATTGTGTGTTTTAGTTGTCTTATCTTGTGTGTTAAATAATAAATGTAAATAAACTATGTGGTAGGGGTGGAACCTACACCATGTTCCGACATGTTTCACAGATTTTCAATACGATTTATACGGTGATAGGCTGGTGAGTGCTAGTTAAAACTTGTTCGATGGTTGTTAAAAGTTATGCAGTTGTGCACAAACCCGCCCTTACTGGGACATTTTCACTTTTAACTGGCGCTCGCTGTGGTACTTTGTGGCATGCAAACGTGTTTTTTTGACGAACGTGACCTATTTAACATTTAGTAAATATAGGAAATGAACTTAACGCCCGTTTTTTCTTAAAACGTTGGATATTGCACAGTTCCCTAAAGGTCGCCTTTCACCTCGCCGCGCCGTTAAACAGGCGTCAACTTAATGTTAGCACAAAATCTAAATGAATCAGCAGCTCCGGTACGTCGACTCGGCTACGGCTAGACGACGCGGCCACGCCACGCTTACGGCTCGCCAACCACCCATTTTCGGCAATAGTATTATGCTGCAGGCAACTAGCCTTTTTGATTTTAATGAACCGGCTTTGCAGATGCTTACACAGGCCGCTCACAGAATAGTGTTACCGAGTAACGAAAATCTATGAAATACTTAATTTTGGAATTCTATATTCAAGTTTAACTTAAAATTCTTTAAAATGTTCTGTCACAAACTCACAAGTCATAGCCATGTTGCAAAATTTACCACTTCATGAAATAGCCACCTCAAACTTTATTTGACGAGCCCACGCTGCGTGTGTTTCTGCCTGCAGGGCTTAAAAAAGGGACCTAACAGGAATGTGATGACGGGAACTAAATTATCACATTCACATGAGCCCAAAGTTCCCAAATGAATTGGTTAGGCAAATCATTAAACGATATTGAACCAATTGATTTGACTAGTTGTTCTAAATGCCGAAATGTCACTTAAGGCCGCTGATTAAATGGCGCCGTTAAATGAAGGGGCTAGGCCACTAATTGAATAGCTGATTAAACCAGTTGGCTGCGACATAGGTACCTACGAGGATGTCGTATGTTTTTAAATTAATCTTATTATTTATTAGTTTAAACATTGTTATCGTTTCATAAATTCTGTTTATAATAAGCAAACACATAAATGAATCATTCAATGTCAGCCGTACCAATGTATTATGCCCTTTGCAATCAATGGATCAATGTGTTTGAACTATCATATAGTGCAAACAAACAAACAAATTCAAACGTTAGGGTCATTCGAATAAAGCGATGCCTCTGATAATGCAAATAGACTATAATGTCGGTGACAATACAATGACATGTCCTTTGGAGCCTGTTGGCCTAGCTCTGTCTCCTGCTTGAAATGGAGGGAAGTGGAAATTATATATATTCCTACTACTCCGCTGTACTTCTCTTATTAATTTCGTTGCGGGATCCAACACAGTTGTACCGTTTCACCGTGACTCGAAGAGCTTCATTGACTCGGCGTTTTTCTGGTGGTCGAAATTGTTGATTCTCGCTTTCTGGAGTTGCATTGGTTGGGAATGAGGACCACATTCCCAACCGCGATTCTGTCGATTCTGTCGTCTGTTCTGTTCAGTTTCTCTTCCAGACTTAAAGTAAAGGTAGGAAAAATACCACCTTCTTATTTTTAAACAGTTACACAAAGCAAATACTCGCTGTGAGTTCAATTCCGCGAAGAAATTCACTTTGGGCCACACTAGACTCGCTGCCACAGCAAAAGGAGCCAGGTTTCAAAATGGGCCAGGTCTATGTATACTACCTCAAAACAAGTGCGGGTCGGACTCGCGCACCGAGGGTTCCGTACAAACTTGTAGGTATATATTGCACAAGTTGTAGTTTATGATTTATAACGTATTAAAAAAAACTACTTACTAGATCTCGTTCAAACCAATTTTCGGTGGAAGTTTACATGGTAATGTACATCATACATTTTTTTTAGTTTTATCATTATCTTATTTTAGAAGTTACAGGGCCGACACATTTTACCACTTAGGAAGTGTCTCTCGCGCAAACTATTCAGTTTAGAAAATAAAAATATTGGCAACTTCAATATCATTTTTAAAGACCTATCCATAGACACCCCACACGTATGGGTTTAATGTTCATCTCCTGCTTCATATTGTGGGAAGAGGTAATCGTGTCTCTTCATACTATTATCTTCTCAGTTGTTCTTTATGATGAATAATTTTGTTGCGGGATTCAACACAGATTCTCTGATACATGTCGAGCTTCACTGCCTTGGCGTTTGGTGATTTATGCTTTCAGGATTTGCAAAGGGTGCGTCCTTGTTTAGCTAACTGACTAATAAGAGATAAGGTTTATGAATTTGAAAATTCTGGCACAAATATATATATATATACCTATATAAATATAATATAAATATAATATCCTTGGACATTTGACACAACGCCATATAGTATATAAATTATTCTAAGTAGTCGATTTTAAAATCGTAATATTAAAACCGGCCAAATGCGAGTCGGACTCGCTCACCAAGGGTACCTTAAACCTGGCCTGTGGACGGCGAGCTATGGGCGGCTCGCCGTCCGTGCGTCTAATGACGACAGGCCGTGTCGACGGCGCGTTAGTGTTCCACGCGCGCCTCAAAGAGAGTCAGCACACAGAGGGGCCCGAAAGGGCCGACGCCTGTCGGAGTTGCGGGACTATTCCAAAGAGATACCGCGGCTCCGGAACACAAAGGGCACATGAAGGAACATGGATGGGTTTTAGTCAGTAGAAGTCTGACACTGTCTCTCGCTCCACCCAGAGCGGGAGAAGTCATTGGATGATTTCCCATCCCTAAAAAAAAAGGTTAGGTACCTTAAACCTTAATTTTTATAATTTGTTGTAATAGCGGCAATAGATATACACAAGTTGTGAAAAATTTCAATTTTCTACTAATTCTTGAGACTTTCTTCTCCCAGTTCTTGAGATACAGCCCGTTGACAGACAGGCGGACGGACGTACGAACAGCGGAGGCTTAGTAATAGGGATCCCTAAAAATGAACTGTTAATTCACAATAAACTAAGATACACAGCATTAACAGAGTATACTTAACAAACTTTTCGTTCTGAGCCAGAACAACATTTACTTAGGGTGAATGCTCCAACAAGCCCGCGAAATTCAATTGTAATTTGCGGCTGTAAGACATAATTATGTAGTTACAGAATTATAATCATCAAAATCATCAATAAAACGCTTTAAGTTCATAAAGCTCTAGGAATTACTTTTTCTGTTTTTTTTTTGTCCTAGGCCTTTATGAACTTGGAGGGTTGTATTGGTGATTTTGATGATCATGATTCTGTAACTTCATACGTCTTACAGCCGCCAATAATGTTTTAATCAACATACAACCTAGCACTGGCCTGCAAATTGCAAGAAACGAAAGAAATTTTGAATTTCGCGGGCTGGTTAGAGCATTCACCTTTTTTTTTTTAGGGATAGGAAATCAAAAAACCCATCCATGTTCCTTGAGTGCCCTTTGTGTTCCGGAGCCACGGTATCTCTTTCGAATAGTCCCGCGACTCCGGCAGGCGTCGGCCCTTTCGAGCCCCTCCCAATGCTGACTCTCTTTGATGCGCGCGTGGAATGGAGCATTCACCTTAATCATCATTTTTATGCGGAGGTTTAGCTTCATCAAGCCGTTGGTACATACTAGTGTGAATGGGCTCATGAAATTTAAATATTTAGAGACTAGAACTTCACCCGCGCTGCAATATTCTTAAGGAAATCTGTTAAAAAAAATATAGTCTGTGTTACTTCTCGATAATTAGACCGCATCATCGCTTAACATCAGGTGAGATAGTGGTCAAACGTACGCCTATCAATAGTAAAAAAAAACTTTCTCCTGGTGAAAAAAATATTACAATCGGTCGAGTAGTATTGCGGCCAATATTTCTTTGTTTTTGTGATGTATCAGAGGCCTATCAAGACATAACTATTAATAAAAAATATGTATATACAAAGAAGACCTCTAATATCGTCTACATATGCGGTTCGTCTGGTGTTTTTGAAAATGTTTTTTTTTTGGCAACAAAGATCGGCTTCTTCTTCTTCATGTCAAATGTTCATAATACATTTCATGAGCACAGATCTGCTAATCCAATAATAACAAAAACCTTATGTTACCAATGATCACAACAAATTCCCAATAAATGCACACTTACACTTAAACGGTCAACACAAGCATGCTCACAAAATACTCCAACTCTCGAACGAAAAGCTCAAACAGAAAGCAAAACCGATAAACAAAGTCGACGACGAAGCGTCAAAAAAATAAATCTACACGTTTTAAAAATTTTACTTCAATACATAAACTGCACAAATAAACTGTGAACAATTTTGCGTCCCTAATAAAACATAAAAATAAATGCCATTCAGAAAAACAAACGGTCAGCACACAGACCCGTCTGGCTGCGGACACATGTTTGTAAACAACCTCATCAGGTTTCAGACTCGCTTTCACTTCTCGGAACTCTCCCTTATATTGTTCCGAAGCATAGTGTGTTTGGAAATTGAATTTCCGGTGTAAACGTCAGTTTCAGGGCATATTCGACATGTGCGCTGATCAATCGCATCGATTGACGTCACTGTAACTTCACGTAGGCTAGATACAAATTTGCGATATTGCGTCAGTTTTAGACGAAAATAAAGCCAATGACAACACTGTCGTGAAACTGGAAGAACGTTGGTTTGTTTGGTTAAGTTTATAGCCAGAATATACTCATTATTAAAAAATCATTGTTAGCGTTTACCAGAACAAAACATAGGGCCAATTCCCCTAAAATATAAGTAACGTTCATATTTGCAACGCAGTCGCAATATAATTATATCAATTAGAGTTGCTATTGAACAATGGGGACGTTCCATTTTAAGTTTTTAAAAATGCGTCTCTAGGCCAATAAATTGCACTGTTTGGATGTTGGGATGTTGTTTTTAGGATTTCTTTGGGATTTATGCCAGTAGTTTTCATTCAATTTTTAACCTTGGGAAGACCTGTGCTATGCTGTTTGGTGCTTTAATTTTTTTTTTTCATTTGTCAGATTTTCGCTTTTTAACTTCTAAACAGTGAATTCTTCGTAAAAATAAATCCGTCCACATTTTAAGTTGATAAAAACACACAGATTGACAGATGACAGATTTTTTGTAGCTTGATGCTGGCTTCTGTACATTAGCTCAGGCATGAGCCATTTTTCCTTATAAGTATGAAAATGTAGTTGAATAAATCGAGCCTTGCGAATAGAAGGACTTTCGAAAAGGATATAAAAGTTAGCTCAGTCGAACATCGATCTAATCATGTGATATAGACTACAAATAATAAAACGTATCAATTTTTCAATCTTTTTTTTTTTATATTACATATATTTTGATAGTATTCAAGTTTGCTGGACCGTTAAGGAAATTAATAATGTTCCGTGATAGCGTTGACCTCAGCTGACTTCTGCGACAGAAATACAGGACACAATGTGAATTAAT
Organism: Ceramica pisi; assembly: GCA_963859965.1. Taxonomy (NCBI): domain Eukaryota; kingdom Metazoa; phylum Arthropoda; class Insecta; order Lepidoptera; family Noctuidae; genus Ceramica; species Ceramica pisi. The sequence goes on along the minus strand of OY982527.1, from coordinate 34,177,042 downwards.
ATTTATAATAATCATAAATAATGGGAATTTTATTATGGGCAGATGCTCCCAAAGCTCAGCAGCTATAAGGTATATAATACCACTGGAAATAACTTTCGAAGAACACTTGCTACATAGTCGACTTTTGTCGATTGTTAGTTCGACCTGAACGAGTTACGAAAATTTTGAATACTTTTAAGGTAAGGATTTTTAAATATCCTGTAGCCAAGTGATACTAACCACTGGAAAGAGCTTTTAAAAGAATCTTTGCTATTAACATGACTATGCCAAAAACTGGACACCGCTGTTAACGTTTAAGTCCAGCGCCCAATAGCCATAAACTACGAGTACACAAATAGAAAAAGCTTTAAAAGAAGAATTTCTACTACCACTACTTTTGCTAATTTAAGTCGGCGTTAGTGGCGTAAATAGTAAAAATATGGCATAATATTTGTTTTTAAAGAAGAAACATTGATTTCAAAAACATATTCATTTAAAATGTAAAGCATTGTATGGCAATATCTTTAGATGTAGAGGTAGACCAGTCATTTAAAGTATAGTTGCATTTTTTTGGGATGCCCAAGTATGGTGTAGGTACACACACACTGTGTTGCCGCATAAAATGAAATACCTCTTGACTAAAGGTATCACTAGGTATTTTTTCTGAAAAACTTCTAAATTACCTTTTTAGTTAGTGTACTTATATTATCGTCCACCTACGTCATCTAAAGGGGACGAGGTTCAAAAAAATTATAATTCTAACTGAAATATAACGTGAAGTGCTCGCATTTCTAACTCTTTGGGAAAAATTACCTGTCTTAAACTTGCAAAGCTACGGTTGTCGTAAAATTATAGCATATTTCAATTACTTTTAAAGTGTACTGATTAAGTTTCTCCGTGGAATGAATTAAGCCTTAATCTTAAATTAACGGAAAATAAGAAGTTTTCCAATTTTTTAGAAAGCTTCTTCATTTGTACCAAATATTTCAGCATATTTTGAAATCATCATCTACTGGTATCTATACTAACAGCACGCCAAAAATCAAAACATTGCAATTTACTGTGACCTAACGCGTTAAACTTTCTACTGGCCTATTCAAAGAATTAAATCTGAATTTTAGTCAGATCGTGATAGTCTTTGTTGGAGAAGTCTGAAACGATCCCCAACAGTCATCACTAAAATACTTTAGCAGCACAAAAACATGATACAAACAACTTGTCTGTATCACATATAAAATTGCATAAATAGGAAAGTCTTAAAACACGAATGCAAAACGTGCGGTCAATACACAGTACACGAGCAATTTATGAATGAATGCTTTCATATTCATTCATAAATTTCTCGTGTACAAACAGCTGGCAATTCCATGAATAAAGCCCGTGTTTGTGTATCAGAAATTCCAGATTTGTCCATTCACTTTGAGAAATACGAGAACCCGAGCGTAAATGAATTAATACACTCGAACTCGGCGCCCGTCAATGAGCGAATGCCACGAACTGCATCGCATAGTAAAGCAGTGAATCAGAGATATTTGTAGAGCAAATATTATTTTCCTGGTAAATTTATGAATAGTGTCGTAATAGCTGAGTTCCTGTTTTGATCCAACATTTTCTGTATTTTTAATCTACCCTCAAAACTTACGTGATTTTATGAGAATAAAGTTTTCTCAAACCTCAATTTTAATGTTCTCGCATTTTATGGAGTAATCTTAAGAAATTGTACGTTGTTAAAACATCTTTTTCTTCTAAACATGTCTTCTATCAATGCACTATATCATTCAAATCATTGTCGGTGTTACAGTACAGTCACGTGCATGGAATGTCTTTTACATCGTCCGCTATTGACTCGATATCTCTTCGCAATGTTACCATACTATTACTTCAGAACTCATTCCTCTGTTGTAAACACTCATATTTGTGTTCATTCATTCAAATTTGTCTTACAATTAGCGTGCCATTTATCAGCAATAGAATTGCCGCCAAATTGCACGATAAAAGTCAACGTGTTTAAAAATAAAATGTCTAAATTCCACAGGTATTTTTCACTGCTTAATCAAGAGTATAATAAAAAACTTAAATGGCGTAAGTTTGAGATAAATATTCAGACACTATTTTGAAAACAATAAATTGTGTCCACGTTTTGTCCATCGTGATATTGACCCGGGTGCTAATTTTTATTTTGGATAAAACTTTTTTTTTGCTCAACTTAAAACCCGGTAAAATTCCGACTTTAATTTCATTTTCATACCAGTTTGTGGGTATTGCTGAACATCAAAATTGATTAGGGACCCTGTCGTGGCCATCGAAGCTAATTGGCAAACGGTGAAAGGTTCGATGCTGAGTAGGTAATCGTAGCACCAACCGTATAAAATTATGAGCCACGCACTCTCTCGGTAACGCAAATTCCAAACCACAAACTCTGCGTCGAAATAAAACAAACAAACATACGGGAAAAGAATGACGATATGAATTGGGAAGTTAGTTATGTAAAAAATAAAATAAACAAGTAGTTTTGACGCAGTGGTACCAGACCATGTGGGCCGGGAGGCCGGAGGCAAGCTGACACGATATGCGACGACGGAGGAAGACGAGACCACACTCAGGGAGCTACTACTTAGGTACGTGACCATAGCGACAATACCGGATAGCTTTCCGCCTTTAATACTGGCTTCATTTGCATACGATCACAAGGATCTCTCTATGTGTCGATGTGTCTTCTACATTTTGTTTCACCTTGGCTTAGCATCCTATCTCGTAAGACAGATATGTCGATGCGCCCGACGAGTCGATCGCGGAGGCTGAATCATTCACAGTTCCTATCATAACATCGGACCATGGCACCGTGGTTAGCATCAATGGCCACGACCTTGTTCGTCTCTCGCTACCCGGGACACATGCGTGCTTAGCACTTGCTCTGACATTAAACTTGGATAGGACGGGGTTATGCTTGCATGGGTGTGGTTGTAACGTTTCAATGTAGTGTTTAAATCAAGTGTTTCCCATAGAAATTAGATGGCTGGACTTTTCTAATAAAAAGGTTTTGTTTTTCTTTTCTCAAAAGACAATGTACAGAGTTTTAGTTACTGATGAAATTAATTTTAACTCACTGCATTCACCTTTTGTCTTTGTTCACCCTTCACCCTCGAGTTTTGTAACATTATATAACTAAATTAACATTATTTTACTTTGATTAGCACAATGGTATTTATAATTCACACGAAACACTAAATATGCAAAAAGAATTCTCGTTTCAAAACTTATTAAAATTCCATTCTTTAAAATCATAAACTTAAGTGGCTCATTATATTTTATTGATTCTCAAAAACGAAACATGAGAATTTCTAGATGGAATTTAAAAGAATGTTAGGACAAAAGTCTTACCATTTTTATTTTTCACCTAAACGACGAAATTAAAAAAAAAAGTGATATCAATAAAGCATTTCATATGAAAACTTATCAGTTTCTGTAATTCGTAATAATGCAGTGTGATTTCGATAAATGCTGGTGTAATAATATAAATAAAATATCGTTTCTTTATATTTCACACATAAATATCAGTGTGAGGTCGTTGGGCCTTCCTCGCTTGTCAGACAACAGACGGGCTTTTTACTTAAAATTATCACTATTTTCTATGGTTTGTTAAATTGATATTTCGTTCCGTCTCAGAGAAATACAAAGTGAGAAATGGAGGCGCAAGCCTAAATAAAATCAAATGACAGGATTAGGTTGCAGTAACTCCTAACACCTGGAATGGTTTCCAATACAGGAATTGACGCTCAATTAGGTTGATCGGAATGAGGTCTGTTTCTAAGTTTGGTCGACGAAACACAAGACGTTGTTAGTTGTCGTGTAGCGAGGAAGGTTCTGCGGTCGAGGTGCAAGCCCGCTGCGTGTGACTAACATTGACTTTGGCTGTAGCCTACAGAGACAGGTGAGCATAATGAGCATGAATCTAACCGCCAAACTGGATGACCTACAACGTGGGGACCGCCAGCTTGAGACGACGGTCGCGCTCTGCGAGATCCGCACGCAGCTACAGGAACTGACCAAGAGTGTGGAGTCATGCCAGAGTGAGGTCTCCGAGGTAAGTGCTACTATATAATGTTTTTTCTAGGTTCAGAACTTAAAACGAATGAATGCTCGCGTTATGATAAAGTGTGCAATGTCAAAATGATGTAATTAAGAGCATAATTCAAAAGCTGTCCATTTAGACATTTGTTGAATAATAATTCTTACACATAAACATGTTATGTCCCTCCCTTTCAAGCGTAAGTTAAGGAACACGCTTTTGAATTTTGTTTCGTGTACATGTCTGACAAAAAATGTGACTATGGACTTGGGGTGTGCAGACAAGCGTGAAACTTTTATGACGTCTCCGGCTAAGTTCAGATCAAGCGCTTTGCAGCGCGTTTTCAGTATCAATTCAAAGGAGGTTCTTCTATGAGATATAAAAGGTACACAGATTTAATAAATATGTATAAACATTAAAGCAGAATCAAGTAATATTCGACCAAAGGCTATTCAAATAGTGACTGAATGCACTACCGTTGGTCTTTGATGGTATTAATTTGCAAATTAATCAAAGCAGATATTATGTTTATCTGTTCTGATCACGAAGACGAGTATCAATAGTTTTTTCATTTCTTATACTCAAAGTAGGCCTGAAGTTGCCAGAGGAGCAGGTTGAAAGTAATAATTTTCAGCCCTAGGGAGATTTTTCTTTGGCCAATTCGTGTTTTTATTTTAACTTTCGCTGTATTCGTAATGAAAAGCCCAGTGTTTACCTTGGGTTAAAGACTTATTTAGTCCCTCGAACTATTGGCGCTTTCGCTACGTTCGGGCGCCAAACGTCTCGTCTCGGGACTAAATTAGTTACTTTCAACCCTAAGATAATTTTAATAGACACACGGTAAGCGATGATGTGGACGAAGATGGAGCACACTTACCTAGAAGTAACCTATTCACTCTTGACTTAAAAACTACCAGGTTCTAGCTGTAAAGAAACACACAGACTCTGGCAGTAACCCTAACATATTGATACTCGTCTTAGATTGCAAGCTTCACATTTGATAAATCCAACAGTGTGATCAGAGATCACTGAAGCATATAATCATGACTTGAGTATGTAGATAAATTTATGCCTCCCTAAACTCTCCTTGCGCATGGCTTCAAAAGGAAACCGCGAATGAAGAGGAACTTGGCTGCCACCATGAGGAAAAAACACGTTTCTTCGCAAAGCGAAGTAACCGATTTCTGACCTTAAATTATTTTCCTAATGTTGGAAATCAGTTACTTCTTTTTGTGTAGATACGCCTTTTTTACTAATGATAGCAGTAGGTGTTAAAGAGACAAATGTCAACCGACGGCTTGTGCCCAGAGATGCATAGGCAAAGATTCATTTTCAAATTAACAAATGTTTAAAAAACACCTTGATTACATTTGTACAGTACGATCAAATGAGCAGAGCACATGAATATTTTATTCATCAATATAATAGTAGTCGATACAGCGATATTATTTTGTTGCTCATTTAATATTCCACGGACGAGGTCAGAGAATGACACGCCAATCGGTGCACACTTTACACAATAATTAATAACCAATGATAGATGATGTTTGGATGCAGTTCCATTGATTGTCCTGCTTTCAAATTGATCGCATTGTTTCGTTATTAATGATTTTATTTATTTTCATTTTGTATTGTTCACACTTTTGTTAGATTGTTAGCAAATGCTGACAGTTATCCTAATATACAGGGTTATTTGTACACCGAAAAACTCTCAGGACTTTTAAAAATTCATCATATTATTCATTACATAGAAAGCTCTTTCTTTTTCTTTTGCTTCGCATAGACTTCGTAACATTTAGAGCGTTCAATTTAAATATTTTTTATTTTTGTATGAAAACCTGATGAATTAAAATAGATGCCTTTTTATAATCATAGAATAAAAGTTGTTGATCATGATGTTAGTAACATAGTCCTGCTAGTCTATTCTTTAAATAACCATTTCGATATCGACTTCACCTGAGTGACTTAGCTTACAAAGTGAACTTTATTTCACACATCTTATGGTCTTATATTTATACGAATTTGAAACTCACCTCGGATTCCGCTGTCGAGACACGAAAATGTTGTTACAGAATAGCACTGCTGAGAGGTTGTCGGTGTTTTACAGATAACCCTGTCTAAGAAATCTTCCGTTACCGAGTTACTACTGACAGAAAACGCACAGTCGATACCTACTACTGGTCTTTTAGAACTGAAATTTGGCATGTAGGTTCCTTGGGGAGTGTAGGGGACACTAAGAAGAAGGGCACTAAGAAAGATTTCCCAAAATTCCTACGGGAACGGGAAAAACAGGATATCGACGCCTTAGAGTGAAAACCTCGCAAGTATAAAAGTAATTTTTCAGGAGAAAAAAAAATGCGTGCTGTAAAGTTTTTGTTCGGCGTCTTTCATAAATTAAATATGTAAATAGGTGGCGCTACAAGTATCGAATGAACAAATTAGTCAGATCCAGTATGTGCGTTGCAAGGTTTTCTTCCTAGAAACGCAATAAAATAAATTTGAGCAAAAATGCATTCCCGAGGTTTTCACTCTAAGGCAACGATATGCGAAAAGCTAGTTTATTACAGTAATGTTCATGTTTTCGTGTTTGGTTTTGGTTTTATTTTTAATTTTTAACCACGGTTCCGCACCTGTGAACTATCTCCCAGGCAGCGTATATTCACTCCTATAGAAACTTACAAGCCAACTTTCTTTCAACTTTCTACGACAAGTAGTTTTGACTCATCGTTGTCTGTCAGTCATTCAGTAATGAAAGAGATATTTATTGACAAGCTTTTTCCCGCGACTTCGTGCAAGCATATCCAGTTTTTTTATTTCGTCAGGAATTTCGGAAAACCCTCTCATAGTGCTCCCCTATGGAGTTTAGGGACATTGGGGTACATGCCCAATTTCAGCTTTCTCAGACCAGCGGGTCTAAAAAAGCCACTTTAGAAGATTCATAATATTAATAACTCAACAATCTGTCATATTTAATTTTCATCCTTAACACTAACGCATTAGGTTCAAGGTTGATTGAAAAAATTTGACAGTGGCGGGTAGCGTGATGTGTTTTCTGATTCTGCTAAAGTGGCCTTTTTAGACCCGCAGTAGTTTCGGCTGTCCGTTGCCTGTTAGTCACTCAGTAACGCTAGAGTTTTATACAGCCGGTCGATTCTGTCGACATATCACCGTGATCACTCAGGTGGAGTAAACGACCAGTGAGTTGTCATGCCATCTTGTTTGTATAGTTTGACAGCTCAATTGTCGTTCACTTCGCCCAAGTGTTCACTTCGACATGTTTACAGAATTGCACTGCAGCAGTGCTTTGTTCTGTTGTATTGTATTTAATTGATTAATATAAGACAAAGACTTCTGAAGAGAAAATGCACTTCCAAGGTTTATAATTAAAAACGACAATTTCCGCGAAGCTGATACCGCTAACAAAGAGAACTAAAACTGAATAATAGATCTGCTATAATTATTGAAATAGCGACTTCGCCTTTTCCTTTAACTGGTATATTGTTCAAAGGCAATAGTAATTATATACATTCTAATGACCAAGCGTCTAAGGTAAAGCAAGGCTAAGGCAAGGTTTTGCAGTTATAATTATTTCGTCCATGGGGAGTTAATTTGTATCAATCGGAATAATTTCATACAAAGTAATAATTGTAGTCTTTGATCTTGAACGGTTAGTGCTGTAGAATAGCAATATCGATACGTCTATATGATGATGATGATGAAGAGCTCGTGGCTAAATGATAACAGCCCTGCAGGTCGATCTTCAAGGTTAAGCAACGCTTGCCGAGGTTGGTCTGTGGATGGGTGACCATCTAAACATACCGAGTTCCCACCGTGCCTCGGAAAGCACGTTGGTCCCGGCTGTCATTTGAAGATCTTTGGCAGTCGTTACGGATAGTCAAAAGCCAGAAAATCTGACACCAATTTTGCCAAGGAGTACCGTGTTACCCAGTTGATGGGTTGTGGAGGTCTGGCAGGCAGCCGCTCCAAGTAAAACACTGGTGTTCAGCTGAATCCGGTTTGACTGGAAGCCGACCTCAATTAGTTGGGGAAAGGCTAGGCAGATGATAATGGTGATGACGTAGCACGTAACGATGTGGCAACGTCATCATCATCAGTATATCGGCGACGATCACTACTGGACAGAGGCCTCCCCCAAGTATCGCCACAACAACCGATCCTGTATGTCTTGCATACGTCGTCTATCCACGACCTTCACCAGGGCATCTGCCCACCTTGTGGGAGGCCTGCCCATAGATCCTTCGGGCAATGTCGGTTCTCTTGTGGATATCTTCATTCCTGATCCGGTCATGCAGGGAAATTCCAAGCATTGTCCTCTTTATTGTCCTTTGGATGACTTTACATGGGCCTTCACACAAAGGGCAACAAAGAGGACAATGCTTAGAATTTCCCTGTAACCAACATGTAAAGTAACCGAAACGTGGTCACACACAATAGGGAATATGCATAAAAAAAATATTTATTATCTAAACACTTTATCTAAAAATATACAAAAATATATTACTAACAGTGGAAATAGAATCAAAATTGCTCGAAAAACAAACGAGATATAATTATTTTAAACAAATATATCTGTCCCTCTCGCGAAAACGCTGTTTTCCATGGCAGATGTATAGACGTCACGTAATGTGACGTCAAATTCCATGTCGGACTTCTCGTTCTAAAAGTAATCTTTGAAGCGTTATAACTTCATCGCTGATGAAGATATTTAAAAACATTTTCTAGAATGTTTACTGGAGCTTATAAGTAATTCATTTTATAAATAAAAAAATCGCGTGCATATTCCCTATTGGCCTCATCAGGCCAATTGGGCCAATTGTGAGTGACCACGTTTCGATTACTTTACCGAACGTGCTACTGTACCATAAGTCATCATTAGCAATACGCACTGGTCTGGACTTTCGTCTTGAGACACTGTAGCATGTGAGACGATAAGATACCTCGCAACTTTCTATCTAAATGCAAAAAATTATCTCCTTTTTCCCAGCTCTTAGAAAATCGAAGGCCAATCCTTAAATAGTGAGTCCAGCTCATCCCGCCATATTTTTCTAAATTTTGCGAACAATATTCAACTTTACAAAATGGTCAAAAAACTAATTATTAGTTTAGAACTAACAATTTGTAAAACAACGCATTTTAATTAAATTTTAGCACAATTTTAACATGGGTTAAATTAAGTAACAACAGATACATAAAACGCCTTATCGGCCAAATGGCTACGCATCACGCGGATTGCTACGCCATAATTTGCTACGCTGCTACACTATGCTACGCGGAGCTGCTACGCAACAACGCTACGATAATGCTTCTTCATACAAATGCTAAAACATAATTATATAGTAAGCGACTGTACATTATTTATTTGTTGTGTTGGTCGCGTTGTTTTTCTAAAGTCCATCATAAAAGAAAATTTATTCCGGAAAGATTCTGCGTATTTGAAACTATCCTAACTAATGTTAGAAATGCGTAAGTGGTTTTGTTCGCTTGTTACGTTTACCGTCGGTTTAAATGCCTAATTTTATTAAAGAAAAAGATGGGATCATGGAGACGGTTACAGGCTTGGTTAACGCGAGTGAATATGTAGGAAAAAGCTAGTAACATATAGCTAACATAATTCTCGGTGTTGTAAAATCGTAAAACCTGAAGCACTGGTTAGTAATCCTGAATCGTGAAACCAAGTAAATATACTGTATACTTTATACTCTTTGTCAATTTTGAATAAGCTAGCAACGTCTGCTAAGTTATGTAAAGAGAATTGGCGGAAACAGACGAGGTGGCGTGTTTTTTCTTGCGATCTTCTCGAGTTAGTGTTAAGGCAAAACTTGGTTCTCTGTACATAGGTGTACAGAGAACCCGCAAGTAATACTAAGTTCGTGAGACCATTTTGTATGAAAATTTAAAATTTTAGTTGGAATCTGTCAAAAATGTGTGGCAGTTGTGGCTTTTTTGCCAATTTAGTAAAAAAAGCTTTCTTAAAAAAATAATGTAACAGACTTACAAACAAAACGCTACAGTTTATAAAATAACCTTAAAGTCGGTGTTTTAGATTTTTACCTTTCTTTTTTAACACCTACTTCCGAAATTTAGGCTATTCTATACTTTGTAGTGTTTGTAGTTTTTTTATTTTCACTTTTGAGTGGACTTGAACGACGTCTTCGTCTACGCAGAAATTGATATAAGGAAAAATAACAACTACTGATTCAAAATGAACTAAATTTTTACGGCACCAGCAAGTATGCCGCATCGAACTAAAAATAATCACATAAATCGGATCAGAAACCTCGGAGTAATAGGTGTAATAATGTAAATAGTCGCCGAAATGAGACCCTCCTCCTTTTTTGGAAGACAGTTGAAAACAAAATTAGTAGAATCGGGACTCTGATCGATAGTTTCTCACAAATAGAATTAATAATAATTTCTTCAAAGTTAGAGTGAACAGGCTCCTTCTGAGTAAGGTCGCTGTCATCTCTGTCCAAGACTAAAGTCAAGAGCAAACAAATCTCAAATAAAAAAAAAATTGAAGCAAATGTTAAAAGAAAACACTACATTAGAGGTAGTTTAAAAGTGGCGCCAGTGAGTGAAAAGTTAAAAGGGAATCGCTTGTCTTTTTATGGTCATGTGAAGAAGAGGGAGGAAACGCATTTAGCTAAAACAATAATGAACATAAATGTGAATGGATGGAGAAGGAGAGGTAGGCCAAAGAAAAGATGGATTGATCGTGTAAGAAGCGATATGAAATAAAAGGGAGTTAGTGAAAGTTTGACGGCTGATAGGCCAGAGTGGAAGAAAAAAACGTGATGTGCCGACCCCAAGTAACATGGGATATGGGCAGGAAGATGATAATGATGTTAAAAAAAAAACATTTGTTAGTTCTTGCTTTTTTTCTTCTCTGTACATACTTAAGTTCCCTGTAGTACCTATGCGTTACTTGTGTTATTTTAGTTTTTTGTACCATGTCTTACCTCGAATGTTGTCCAACGAAAAAATCATAAAATATAATAATTATTACAAAACGAAATCAACAAAAAAAAAATCTGAACAGTACTCAAAGTTGTGGGTAATTTAAGCATCTTAAAAATTTAATACCACTCGAATCGATACCACTAAGCTCCTTACATAATCTGAATTTTACTTTACCTATAATTATTTTCTTAAGAGCGGTAAAAAAAGCGAAGGTATTTTTTTGTAAATAAATTCAAAGGGATTTAACCTATGTTGAGCATTCTTATAACACGACTTATGTTGAGCATACTTATAACACGACTTTTGACGCGAAGTGTGGGGTAATTAATCCGCTTTCTGCTACAACTGGGGTTCTTATGCCGGAAACAATTGAGTCATGATTTGATTCTTTGTTTGAAATCTTAGCTTTGTTTGAAAAAAAAAATGTTTTTTCTTTAGTATATCTTTTTTTTTTTACTATTGCACACGCTTGACCTCTATTCTCACCTGATGGTAAGCGATGATGCGGTCTACCGCTTCTATTGGCGTCGAAGCGTGCTGTTATATAGCCTTCCTCGATAAATGGGCTATTAAACAGCAAAATAATTTTTCAATTAGAACCACAAGTCGAAGAACAAACAAACAGTCAAGCAAACTTGTCGGCTTTATAATATAACTAGCTTATGCCCGCGACTTTATACGTACTATCCCGATTTTCTTTTCCCGTGGGATTGTCGGGAAGTTCTCTCTTCTTGCTCCCTCACAGTCCCCAAGGAACCTACGGCAGACTCTGCCGTCATATAAAAAGGACGTATCTACACAAAACGAAGTAATCGATTTCCAACCTTAATTCAATTACTTAATGTCAGAAATCGGTTACTTCGTTATGTGTAGATACGTCCTTTTTTCTTATGACGGCAGCGTAATATTACGGCTTTCTACGACCAGTAGTTTCGGCTGTGCGTTGTCTGTCAGTCCCTCAGTAACGGAAGAATTTTATATATTAGGATTGCTTGTATTAGAATAGATGTGTGAAGTCAGTAAGGAAGGATGGATATAATAATAATAATAATATCCTTGGACATTTCACACAACGCCATATAGTCCCAAGCTAAGCAACCTAATGCTTGTGTTATGGTAACGATATGGCTGATAAACTACTTATATACATTTTTTTTTTGTAAATACATACTTATTATAGATAGAAAAACACCCAGACTCAGAACAAATACATGTAGGTCGTACAAATATTTGTTCCGTGCGGGAATCGAACCCGCGACATGCTGCGCAGCAATCAATCGCTCAACCACTGCGCCAACCGTGTCGTCAAAATGATGGATGGATGCTTGTTACTTTCCGCGCAAAAACTACTGATCGGATTAAATTTTGGTGCACATTATAGTTTACTGGGTGACCGGGCAAACGTTATTTGCCAAATACAACAAATAGCCTACGACCTATTCCCAGACCTATCAAATATACACAAATAAAAAAACATAAAAATCGGTCAAGCCGTTTCGGAGGAGTTCGAAAACAAACGCCGTGACACGAAGTTTTATATATTAGAAAACAAGAAGCTAACAAAAAAACAATATTTGGATTACCGTGATTATTATATTATTATTTAATCCCGACGAAGTCCACGCAGACAAAATCGCAATCAAAAGTTAGTTATTAAATAGTCCAAAATTTCAAGTTGAATCCCAAAGTGTATTGAGTTTTGGCAAACGTTAACGTTGCTCGATAAGGACATTAGTGTTCAAAACTGATTGTCTATGAGTAAAAAAAAAACTATAATAGGAAAGCCTTAACAGCACACAATGCTTTTTTTTATTAAGTACAGCTTATTAATACACTTACGTTACCAAAAACTACATAGTTAAGTTATACTACCTGTCGAAGTAGGTCAACGCTCGTTAACTTGGCAAGTTACACGTAAGTGCCTAAGTAGTCCGTAGTTAGAGGTGGATGGTTGCGGGCGGGTCAAGGTGTCGGTCGGTGAGCGGAGACGACCACACTCTGACGACCCGCAACCACTCGAAAGGAGGTCAAACTTGCAAAGAACAGAGATGCTGTGAGTGAGAATAAATTGTATTTAGTCGTTGTACATCCATCTAGCTAACAACACACAGAACATCACACTACCACACTTCATACACAACACACCACAAATATATCACACCTGCAAGCAAGATTTTAGATTATCTTTATTAGTATAGTAACTTCTATATCTATATTTTTTTTTTTGTTTTTTTTTTTTTTTTTGTTTAAATTACTAGATTTTGATTTGTATTTCTTTGTTATGGAAGAGCGGGGTTTCCCAACACAAGCATTACAGGCTTACAGGGAAGCTCCAAACACTGAAAACACGTATATGTAAACTAATGCAACAATAAATATTTTTGTATTTTGTATTGTATTTGTACCTTAACAGACTTTCCTTGAGGCCGCAAAACTGTTAAGGGGTTGACAGTACATGAAAATATGACAAATTGAAGGAACCTACTAAGACCTAACAGACCCTACGACCCTAAGTCCTATAAACCCTACAGCTCTAACCTATCATATGCCTAGTATGTGATAGATAAATATATAAATACGTTCAGGAAGTCTGCACCATGCGACCTGAGGTTACAGACGGATAGTAGACAGGATTTCCAGGTTCGAAAAGTACACTCACTGCCAGTCCCGCAGACTCACGAGACTGATCAGAGATGGCTAAAGGTGTCTTGGCAACAGTGATTACCCCAATGAGACAAGAATATAAAATTCAAATCTGATTTATCTACATTAAATTCCAGCTTATATACTACTTTTTCTTAACACACACTATACTACAAAATCTTTGTGTTCTATGCGTGTAAAATGCAACCAAATGAATATTTTAACTGTGCGCGTGAGTCGGGCCGAGTGCTGAGTCAATGTCCAAAGGTACCATTGAACAGTCGTAGGTATATGCAGCAAGGAGGTTGGTTGACAATGCAAACTACTTTCTCCTATCTCCTAGGCAGTGTTTCTATTTATTGAAACGTTTGTATTCCCAAAGACTCAGCAACAGAACTCTATAATTACGCCCCCGATGTCCTTTCATCCGTCCGTCCGTCCGTCTGTCTGTCAGTGGGCTGTGTATGTGTATTTCTATTGCCGCTTATTCCTTAATGTCGGAAATTGGTTATTCTGTTGTTTATGACTCCTGTATAGGTAGATGTCACTACAGAAATTATAAAACAACCTTTACATCATACATATATACTAACAAGATGTAAGGCGACAAAAACTATCCTGAGTTTTCACTGATTTTAATATAATCTACTAGCTGACCCGTGCCCATTTCTTTCGGCGGTATTTCTCGGGTTAATATAGTCGATGATACTCACAAATAACGTGGCTTTCTATTGGTAAAAGATTTTTCAAAGGCGGTTCAGTAGATCCTCGACCTAACAAACTCACAAACTTTACCTCTTTATAGTATAGACTAGCTGACCCACGCAACTTCGTTTGCGTCACATTTTCCATTAAAGCTACAAACCTCACGGAGCCCGAGACCTTTCCAACGAATGCAAAACCGTGGAAATCGGTTCGTGCGTTCTGGAGTTATAGCGTAAGGAAGGAAAACCCGACTTATTTTTATAATATAGATGACATAAGCTAAAAAGAAGAATATCGAGCGACCAAAACGAAACCAAAAATATCGAATATCGCAGTAGCACTCACGTTGACAACTGCACAAACATAGACAGATTTTATACACTGTAGCTGTTCACAGAAATACCTTTTAAAATCTGTTATGCTCGCTTTCAGAGCGCCGAGTTCCGAGAATTTGATCCGGGGGTGGTTCTATTTACAACTAGGGCATCCAGTAAAGATAGGTTTCCAGCCACGCCCACCAAGATATTGATGTAATATATGACGTAAAAGCTTTGTTTGGCTGCATTTCAGTGGTCTGTTGCCCGATGGCGAATTTAAAGGAAAATCGTGATAGGCGAGCATTGGACCAATCGTAGAGACGGATTCTGTATTCGTGATTGGAGATGAACTTTGGAAGTAAAATAGGTTTAAATCTATTTAAAGGTTATATCTCTGGTTGGTTGGCTATCTTTAGAGATAAGCTAGTGATTGGCTCGAGAAGGGCTATACAGGTTGTTTCAGAAGAGCGTGACCATATTAAGTAAGAGTGATGTTTTATATCTGATATAACTCTACAGGAAAGAAATATTACATCACTTCACCCTTTAACACCTTCTGTAACACCTGTAGATGTGCTTAAACCCAGTTTTCTGCCAATCTTTAATAACTTATGATAGCAGAGGAAGTATTAACCCGAACAGTGTAAAAGTGATAAGACTTTTCTAAGCATTTCACCATGTTTGCCTCAGTGGTCGAGTGGTTGAGGAGTTTGCCTTGTGATCCGGTGGTCGTGAGTTTGATTTAAACGGGAAGCATACTTTGTACAGGTGTTTTCCAGTTTGGCATTGAAACCTGCAATGTCCTAACATTGCAGGTTTCAATCGCCTGATTGTCTCATAGCATCTCAATCACAATTTGTCAAAAATTTATGTAAATTAAGGCTTAATTGACAGTTTGCGATTGACGTACGAATGCGAAAGTTGTTGAAAAATTAGTAGAATTGGCCCTCTGGTTTATACATCATACCGATTCACGGTCATACATCACGCTACGACTAATAGGAGTAGAACATTAACGAAATATGTGACGCAAACGAAGTTGCGCGGTTCAACTATTCAAATAATATTTCATTTCCATAAAACAATATATTTTGTTTAAGGTCTAATCTAAGACAAAATTAAGATCTCCTTCGTTTCGTCATTTACTGGCCGTCACACATATAAAACTAGGCTACTAGGACATGGGAGATACATATAAATAGCAGCGGTATGAAACAAGTCACACTCGTGCTCTGCTTAGGTTCAAACCCACGACCTACAATGCATATCACGCCACTAGCTCAAGACGA
The DNA here is from genome assembly GCA_963859965.1 of Ceramica pisi. Classification (NCBI taxonomy): domain Eukaryota; kingdom Metazoa; phylum Arthropoda; class Insecta; order Lepidoptera; family Noctuidae; genus Ceramica; species Ceramica pisi. Next base: position 34,161,059 of record OY982527.1, on the reverse strand, counting down.
TGTACTACAGTCGATGTACTACAGTGAAAAATTTTCTAGCCATAGCTTCATTCTCGAACGATTGCCCACATTCAGGCCGAGACGTGCCACAAATAGCTAGATGATTGCACGGCGGCATCGCTGCGGTATTGCATCGCGTGATACGCGTGGGTGGCGTGCAGAGCCTTGCAGCTCGATGCCAGCCTTCCGTCTTGCCTTTTTCAGAGCACAAGAACTTCAGATTTATTTCCATTAAGTCTATACGGCTGTCGCTGCCTTAAGTAATCGTATAACTACAGCACGGTCTTTCCTTTTCTTATCTTTAAAATACATCCAAAGGTTGTCTTAAAAATATTGATTTTACCGATAAGGCCGCCCATTGTGTCACCCCATGTATAAATGTTTTCTTCATGTATCAGATACATGATGTAGAGAGTAATGAAAGAGTTATCTATTCTATTGCGCCAGTTTTGGTATCAATTTTAAGTTTGATATTGGGAATTCGTTTTCAGTAAGTGGAATTGACGGTGGGGTGAGTTTCGTGTCTGTAAAGACCGTTCGCATTAGCATCCGGGACCAGAACTGTCAAAAAAACTTTAATGAAGGCTATCGCGTTTGAATTCGCCGCTAGAGGCGCTAGTGTGGCGTGAGGTCTTTGACAAGAGTGTATTTACTTACTTGTTTTGATTTATGTGAATATTTTACTAAAACAGCTTGACTATGGCAAATTTTGTTACGGTTCCACCGACCACTGCATTGAACTTATTATATATTAGTCCCGAACCCGAACTTAGAATGAATGACATCACATCGTGTTGTCATTCATTCTTAGTGGTTAGGTGATAGGGAGTAGAATACGCCCGCAACTAAGTCCGAAACTACGGACTTCGGGCTTAGAGAGTAGACCCCCAGAACCGTGTAACGTCGTCTGATATATATAATATATCATTACGCTAAGATATAGCCTATAGGCAACTATCCCGTATAAGGGATAGTTGCCTTATCCATATAAGTACATAAAGGATTGATGCCCCGCCGAGAAAAAGGACTTTTATCCCGCAGAAACTTTGATCGCACCTTGGATTCCCATGCAATTGCACAGACACATGGAACTTGGTCAATTTAGTGGTAGTTGTAAACTCTCTCGTATGAAAATAAAATAACATGTAATTAATTTGCGAAAATCTATACTAATATTATAAAGCAGAAGAGTTTGTTTGTTTGGTTGAACGCGCTAATCTCAGGAACTACTGGTCCGATTTGAAAAATTCTTTCAGTGTTAGATAGCCCATTTATCGATGAAGGCTAAAGGCTATATATCACGCTAAGACCAATAGGAGCGGAGCAGTAATGAAAAATGTTACGCAGACGACATTGCACGGGTCAGCTAGTGCTGAATAATCTGAATATTGTTAACATGTACAAATGTGTTACAGAACAGCAACACACAGTTCGATAAAGAATAATGAGTTGAGGTATTTTTACAGACTAAAATTAACCAATATCAAATAAAAAGTGACATCATTATAAAAAGGAACGGCTTCTATATTAAAAAAAAATACTACAAATACACTCGATACAAATTGTTCATTCATCATATAAGACATGATTCGACATATATTCATTCATCAAAACTACAAAAGATCAAATGAGTGAAGTTTGAACGAACAATTGTTTTCATATTGTTTTATAAATTGATGGAGTTTTGTATTTTATTGTTCACCATTTAGTAGTTAGATTGATGGCAGTATTCATAAAAATGCAGGCGAAAAATAAATACTAAAAAGTTTTATAAACATTGACAGACAATGAAAAAACACACGCATTTACTCAGCTTTTTCGTCAAAAATGTATCTTTTTTACTGAAATTGACAAAATAAACATATCGTATTGCAACATGTTAAGAAGATAATTGCAAACTTTCGAATCACAATATTACAAACAATTGCAATGGTTGTCAATTTTATTGTTGGTTAAAAGTAAGCCTAGGCACGGGTGACTTTTTGACGCCGCGGCGCCGTGACAGTACATTTCTCTTTTCGAAATTGTGAAGTGCAGTAGAGAGAAATATACTGTCACGATGACAAAAGTCACCAGTGCGCGCATAGCCTAATAATGAGTGATACAAAGAGTGTTTTACCGTGACTTTGGATCGAGTTCCCGTAGTGAACAAAGGCTCAGAGCCATCATCTTCCCGCGTTCCTCAGTCACCCCGCGGTCATGGAGCTTGCAACAGCCTCCACACTCCGGGATCGATATCCCGTAAGTGACAATTTTAGTTTAAATATTGGATGTTCATACAAGTGTGTGTAAAACGAAATTCTTAGAAACAATCAGAGCGCCAATTCTACTCTTTGAAGCCGTAATCTGTCAAAGAGACAGGATTCTACACATTGTTGGCAGATTGCGACTGACATGCCAATACGAACACATGAGAAATATATGCATTATCTATACAGTTTATCAAAAAATATAATACTAACAGTGAAAATAGAATCAAAGTTGCTCGAAAATTAAACGAAATAAAATTATTTTAAACAAGTATATGTCTCTCGCGCGAAAACGCTGTTTAAAATGGTAGCAGTATAGACGTCACAGACTTTGACGTCAAATTCCACACCGGACTTCTCTTTCTAATTGTAATCTTTGGAACCTTATAACTTCATAGCTGATGAAGGTATTCGATAAAAGTGTTTCATTCTGAAAATAAAAAAAATTGCATGAAAATAATAAGTTTAGCATATCAACCAGACTCCTACTTGCTAATAGGTAGCAAACAGGAGTCTGGTTTATACGCTAAACTACCTCATAAATCTCAGGACTTATGAAAGAGTTATAAAAAAACTAGCTTCTTTCCACATTCCCTAGGGTTAAAAAAAGCCTATAACGTCTTCCGGTCCCATCTATCGTGGTAACAAAAAAACTTCAACGCGGTTCGGCTAACAACAAACAAACTCACTTTCGCAGTAATAATACGAGCATTAATTAGGATTACACTTCTTCAATTTATTGTTTTCCTTCAATCGTATTAGATTTGAAGAAAAAAATTATGTGGGTACATTGGTTTTGGCAAGTTAAATCACTGATGAAATGACATATACAATCTTTCTACAACACATTATCATAACATGATAATCAGTATTGTCAAAGTGATATCACATCGGTTTAGATATTATCTAACCGAGAGTGTCTTGTGATAATCCTATCTTAAATCGCCGCCAGTCATTCGATTGCTGTGACATTAGAGCCTAAGCTTATCTGGCAGAATACCGCAACTATGTAAGCCTTGTCACAGTGCCTGTTAGGAAACAAACAGGATTTACAGCATCACAACATTCATGCTGCAACAGCTGCAAGCTACAATTTTTTACTCAATGTGTAACAGAGTTAACTATTTAGAAGTCATAAATTCTAGTCAAATACGAGTAATTAACCCAAGACCCATTACCATTTTTGGTATTACTTCACTTTAATCAAATTTTAGTCGCACAAGGATTTTGCCATATATGGGAAACGGACAAATATCTTATCACGAAGTTTAAGGATGAACGATGTTCTCCTCCAAACATCTCGCACAGCGCCACATTCGGAGATGGCGAGGGGTGACAGCGTCTACTTCTACAGCAAAAAGAGTTTGATCCCCGTCTCTTATTAATCGTCGGTGGATCAAGTTTCACCATGTCACATGATAACTTTCAAGAGTAGGCCGCTGCAAATACAACTTGACAAACCACTTTGCCAAGTTGTATTTGCAGTAAACCTCACGGTTCTACGGACGCATCTAAAATCGAATGTGTGCGGTGCTCCAATCCAAAACATGGCCTTCTGGTGGAGCAAGTGCCTTACACCTGCACCATTGAGGAGCTTGTGAACGCCACTGATGCTGCTGCGTTTTCAGTTTTGGTCCCATAGTGAATTTTTTTCATAATTATGAGTACAGTGACCTTAGGAGATATCGTATTCATTCTGTTACAGGTTGTATATGTCACCGAAAAATGGTATACTCCGTAAGATTGTAAAATATCGCGTGAAATTATTAACTTTTTCTTCTAAATAAGACACGGATTTAATTGAAACTATTGAATTTGGATAGGATATATTAGATAGGTTTATTACAATCATACGGAGTCTGCCACTTTCCGGTGACATATTCGACCCAATTCGATTTCCTATTTTTTTTTTGGCGAATTCGCAAAACAAGCCTTTGCGGAAGTATGTTAAACTATTAAACGTACAATTTCATAGTCTAATAAAACAAACAAATTCCACTCAATTGAAATTGCAACTCAAAACTAATGAAAAATATTTTTTTTTTTTTTCGTGGAAATGTATTTTCATTTTGAACAAAATAACCCTCAATTACGAAAATAACAAGCTGCAAAACAAACTCCTGCATTCCACTGCAAATTAAACACAAAAAAAATGTATATGTAATGTGTATGTATGTGTATGTGTTGTGTTTAAATAATAAATAAACACAATATTCATTTACAATTTTAGTCGTGGTTCCTAAAATAATGTAGATAACTCAATCAGTCCTAAAAGTTGGTTTATTCCTCTTTGCCAATTTTCTTGTTACTATTGATAGGCATACGTTTGACCGCTATCTCACCTGATGTTAAGCGATGATGCGGTCTAAGGTGGAGCACGCTTGCCTAGAAGTAACCTATTCACTCTTGACAAATTCATTTCTGAGAGGTGTAAAACAAGACAATGTCCTTATGTGTGTTACTAATCTTTTGCTGTCCGACCGTCCGTCTGTCAGGGGGCTGTATCTCAACAACCGTAATAGCTAAAAGTTAAAATTATCATAGAGTGTGTATTTCTATTGCCGCTAAAACAACAAAAAATGAATGTTAAAATATATAAAAAATTAAAGAGCCCCATAGTACAAGAAATGTGTTTTTTCTGTGTATGGTTTGGAACCCTTCATGTGAGAGTCTGTCTCGCGCTGGGCATCAAAATGGTCCATTTAAAATCTATCTGAACAGATAAACCTAAAGTCGGTACTTGATTTGGTATTGATGGATTAATTTAAAACTTCATTTACATGCCTGTTATGTCAATAAATCAGTATCTCTCTTACAATAAAATAAACAAATTAAAAAGAATAAGATAGTAAGCAACTGAAATCTGTGAATAAACTTTTAACCGACGAATCAAAGTATTAGTTCCATAATCTGAACTTGGCCGTAGCAAACTAATTCACTTATGGCGATAGCTCTTTGTATCGGAACCGATAAAAGACGGTCCTCAGTATATTTATTACTTCTATATAGTTCTCATATTCCACCCTTTCGGATTTACAACCATATTCTGACTCACTACACTCAACTCAGTCGCAAATGAAATCCCTCCAAATTGAGAACGTTACTGACATAAAATATAAAATAACTGATTTAAAATTCAGTTGCAAGATGTCACCTGGACAAACATACATTGCAAGTTAAATAAATTAATAAAATAAGTTTAAAAAAATCTGCCGGTCAATTCTGTAAACATGTCGATGTGAATGAACGACAAGTGAGCTGTCAAGCCATATAAACATGATGGAATTACAGCCCACTTGTCATTCACTCCACCTAAGTGTACACGGTGAGATGTTAACAGCCGGTCGATTCTGTCGACATCGCACCGTGATCACTTAGGTGGAGTGAACGACAAGTGAGATGTCATGACATCTTTTTTGTATGGTTTGACAGCTCACTTGTCGTTCATTTTACCGTAGTTCTCACTTCGACATTTTTATAGAATCGCACTGCAGAGTCGACCGGCTGTAAACATGTTGAAGAGAAAGCTTAGACGAAGTGATCACGAAATGAGCGTTCAATCCAAGTAATGAAGATAGAATGACAGCTCACTTCGTGATCACTTCACCTAAGCCTTCACTTCGACATGTTTACAGAATCGACCGGCTCAGGTTGAGTTGAGTGGAGGAAACGACCTAGAATATGGTTGTTGAAATATTTCTATTGTACCGATGCATTGTGTTATTGCACTTATCATAAAACCGGAGTTTTCATTTGGTATAGAAGTAAAATGATTCTCAGGTGAAACGTGACATGGTCGCCATCAAGCAAGAGTTGGACACTGTGCAGCAAGTAAAAGAAGAAATAGAAGAGCTGCGAGAATACGTGGACCGGCTTGAGGAACACTCACAGAGGCGGAAACTCAGACTGCTAGAACAGGTACGTACAATGACGATGATGGCGAACTTATTCAGAAAGGAATGTGGGTTAAACACGTATCTATGAGCTATAAAGGTCAACTCACACCGAAAGAGCGGCGAAGGGCAACGAAGCGCAGCGACCCGCTCGGTAGAGAAGGCGCGCGGATTCTCGCGACTGCTCGAGAAGTCGCTGGAATGCCCGAGAAGTCGCGGGACTCCGCGCGCCTTCTCGAGCCCTCCCGCGATGAATTCACGGGTCGCTCTCCTGTCCGCTCCGTCCGCCAGCGGCCGCTCGCGACTGCTCGAGCATTCTCGGGACTTCCCGCGACTTCTAGCGCAGTGCGCGGATCCGTTTATGGAATTTGCTGGAATTCCCGCGGCGCCGCGGGCATCCGCGCGACTCGTTCGAGTTTCTCATGCAATAATAAGTATTATAGTAATGAAAATAAAGTTAAAATTCATATGACACTGAAACTGCGCTCCGCTTCGCTGCGCTTCGACGTTCTTTTGGTGTGAATTGAGCCTATGGCCTAATGGTGTCGATTTTGAAAAAACAAACGAATTGTCAAGTGGTACCTTTGAATTCGACAAATGTTGAACCTTTTTTGAAATACGTTTAATAATTGCCGAATTTTATGTATACTTCTTGAAAATGAAAATGCAAGTAATTTAGAAGTGTGTGTTTGTTGTGCTACGTAAAAGTGCATATATATTGGACCTGGATTTAGTTAGGCATATTATATATACATATAAATATATAGCACTAATAGAATAAAAAGAAGAGAACGAGACAAGCGTCAGACAGCGTGATCAGGTATTCAATTAGTTATGATAGTACTTATAAAATGTATGTATTTAATTTTAACCAGGGACAATATTTTCCTTTCTTTAAATTATAAATTTTAATTTATTTTTATTATTTTAGAGCTGTATTATGGCTTACTTCTTACTTTAATGTCGTGCATGAATGTTTAAATTAATTAATCATAAATGGTGCAAATACTAAATACCAATAAGTAAGGAATAAAAATGATAACATTGGCATCGGGCTCAAAATTTGGGATGGATCTCAGTAAACCGGGCGAAGAGTTTTATCAGAAGCAGAAGAGGCCGTAGAACAGGTAGGTAACTTATGATGAATTGGATACCAACAGGTTGGAGACATCAGAAGAGCAGCAAAGTACGCCACTACTACTTGCCTGAAAGTAGACCCATCAGCAGTAAGTGATGTCATGATGTACTACGAATATGTTAAGTGCAAGACATCGTGTAAAGTTCACAAGGTTCGAAAAGCGAAGAAAGTTCGCAAAAGCTGTTTTCCGATACAGGTTGGTATCACAATATTGTAGAACCAACATGTTCAAACATTGGCTTCGTTAGATTCTGACAACAGGGACACTATATAGGTCCAAACATAAAGCTTCAACAACTACGTCATCTGGGTTGATAAGATAACAAAGTAATAGCAACAAAAATATTATTTAAAAAATTTGCATAGTGCAAAGCCTTTCCTGCTCACAACGTTGAAGGAACGAATTGAGTTAGTGCCGTGAAGCGTGCACTAAATAAACTTATAAGCAGAGTTACCACACAAGGCAATAATTAGATCAGAGGCCACAAATTGCATAAAAACGCGTCTCTCAATTTATAAGAACATGATTTTAATATTCATACCATAGCAAACGGTGTAAGTCTGTTCGACTTTAATGTAATTATGCTGTGCTGTGTGGCCGCGGGCAATTATATTTTACCGAACTTTCTCGGTGACGTTATTTCAATTGACAGTAATAGTCACATTCCGTTCAAGAACGCTTAAAATTTGAGCTTTGAAAAAATATGCCTTGTCAAGTATAATAGTTAATTAATGATACAAAAGTTATAAAACTATGTATTTTAAACAATATTCGGGGAAAATCAGACTTAAAAATTTGAATAAGAGCTTATGTTTCACTGTTAAGTGCTGCTTTTTTTGTTAATTTATGTTTTCATATAATTTTTTCAAATTTTTGTTTGTACGTCCTGCAGATTTTATTTCAGTGGATGTCCTCGTATGGATTTTTCACCGCAATTAATTAAGAAACAATAAAATCAAGACTTTAAAGCGATGTTTATCACGTCATGACATGTGTTATTATTGTATTATGCACTTTTTCGAATTTGTATGTGGCATATCTTATTTTTTTACTGGTTGTAATGTAGTGGTATTGTTTCAGGGTCTTACCTTCTTCCTGTCGTATGCAATTCTGGCGGCAGTCCTCGGCATGTTGCAGTTCGGGTACAACACTGGTGTCATCAACGCTCCTGGCAAGGTCAGGCATACCTCTTCTTTAATTTCATAACTCAGTTAATGATAATGATTGTTTCCAATGTAAGACAAATACCACTTTTCATAGGAAGAAAGAAAGTAAAAGCAACCATTTCAAAGGGTGGGATTTCAGTATTAGAAATCCAGCATCTAATATAATGTATGTGTTAGTGGTGTCGAAATTCTACAAGAGACTAAAAATGATTAATACTTCTATGACAAAATAGTGAAAATGAAATGTGGTCTGAAATGTGGCAGTTGACGTGGGTATAGACATCGATTATGACAGTAGCGATGATCCTGACTTGGTGTTGAATACCTACATTCAATCAGCAATGTCAGTAAAACGTTTCAAACAATTTTTTCTCAGACACACTTTAACGCGGGAAAAATTATTGTTGTTCGTCATTGATTTTGAAAAGTAATTGTATTTTCGAATAAAAAGTTCTGCCTAGGTACTACTTAGTTTTAATTTCCGCGCATTATTTGAGAAAAGTACTATCCAAGCCTTGGCCACAACCCAGGCATTAATTGACTTACGTATGTGTGACCAAAATTTACACATTCGTCTATCAATGCCTGTTTTTCTGGCCGCTGCAGTAATTTACTGTTTTTCAATAAAAGTAACACATACTACTATATAGTGGGTTTTCCAGATAAAGATAGAATTAAATTTTTCTTTTTAAGTACTAATATATTCTTATTTGAACCAACGCATCTACGTTTCGCGAAAATCACTTAAACAACAACTTTAATGCTAGTACTTTTGTTGAGAGCCTCCTTAAGTATGAGAACTGCATTTCTTTAAAAACATTCCTAAGGTGTGCAGCAGACCAATTTCTTTCTGTTCGATAACAATTTAAAACAGTATACGATTGACTGGGTTTCATAGCTAAAGTTAAAAATGCAAACGAACTGGGAAAATCACTTGAGACCAAAACTTTATTGTATAGTACTAGTACTAGTATACACTACTAGTACATTTAATGTGATGTTTTTGATAAAATGCTATTAGTTTTCAGTAATTTGGACACCAATTCGTTATAAGAAAACGCGATAAATGTAGTCCTTTTGCTTAACCTCAATCCTCAAAATCGTATTTTTTAAAACATGAAAATAAGAAAGATCAAATTGCTGCAATTAGTTGTTCAGTTGATAAACAGAAGCAGGAGAGTCCATTTACTAACGATATAGTCGCACTTGACAGTGAGTAGACAAGTTAGTCCAAGCAATGCGCTGACACTGAATTCCCACACCCACCCACTAGTCTCTAGCGACTTGTGAACTAAATGCATACAAACACTGAGGTAACGGTGACGGAACTCATCTCAATGAGTTACTACAGGACCTGAGAGTGACCGACCCTCAATTAGAGAAACCATTTCGAATGCAGACACAATGGGCTTGTGTCCTGAAAAAATCTAATTAGTCCGTCAGTTATATTATCAAAAATTATTTGACCCGTGTTTTTTCTTTTGTTACGGAACCAAAATTGACAAAGTTTTTTTTTTTATTTATTTTTTTATTTATTTATTCTTTAATACAGTTTGGTACAGTTTTAAGTTTCTATTGTACCATTAAACCGAGATTGGTTTGTATTGGTACTCACATTCACTATTATAATACACCATAATCACTAATACTTAACAACTAACAATGTGGGTATCTTAATAGGTAACATTTTGCACAAAGTTGAATAAGACGTAAAGTACATCCATTAGCAAGAATGCAGAATTGTAGGTATATGAAAAATGGTCATAGTACGTATTGGGTCAGTTGCGCGCTACTAGGCCGCTCATTACAAAACTGGTTCAAATTAACGTATACAGGTGGTTTTACTTTTATTGCTACGTGTTCACAAATGCAAAATAAATCTCGAATTATGTTAAGTTTTTTACGTAGTCGAAGAAGTATTTCTTGTATTTTTGTTTATAGTTTTTATCATTTCTTATATTAGAAGGTATTTCGTTTATTAACGTGGGAGTTACGAGGCTTTTAAAATTCTCAATACGTCACACCTTCGCATAAGTTTTAGTGAGTCGTGACCTCACGAGCCCCCACTCCCGACTTTTGATGCGTTTTATCTTTGTCAATATTCATTGATTTACAAAAACAAAAAATACGTGTCCATTATTTTTCAATACTCTAATTGGTGGATTAAATAGTTTTGCAATTTGTGGATGATGGAATCTAGCCTATTATTTATTCCAAATTCTTTAGTGTAGGTATACCAAAACAACTTATATGATACAGTCAAGATAAAGTACATGTACCTACAAAGGCGAGCTTAACTCAAAGTTGAGTTTTCTCTCCGTTGATTTTGTTAATCGTTCTGTGAAAGGATTGATTGCAAGTGAAGATGTAGACTAAAAATTACAGTGAATTTATGAAAGATGTGACGAAAGAGGATGATTATAGACAGCTGAAGAAGAGGTATAAAATATGAAAATAATAGTAAAAGATGAAAATACTTTGATGAACATGTGAAAACATTGTTGGACCTGCTGAAGATTGTGAGACTATATTTGCATTGTGTAGACTCATTCTTTTTGCATTGTATAGTTTTACTCATTAATTATTTCGCACCGAATGTAAACATGATTTTGTAAACAATGGCAACTGGTTTAAAAGAGTGTCCTTGGAGTTTCTTGCACGTTCTTCTCCACAGGATCTACTCTTTGGAACGTGCAACTGTCGCGCTGGAGGCGGGGTCGGTGGGTGTGTTATGTTGGAGAACAACCTGCTGCTCTTGTCATTAGCGCGGCAGGATTAGCTTCATCTATTTGACTGACAGACCTTGACTATTCAAAAGTGCCTGTAAGTGGTCTATTTGAAATAAAGGATTTTGTATTTTGTATTTTTTTTTTAATAATTTCAATTTTTTCTCTTTTTATATTCGGGTCATAACTATAATTTTGCTGATGAACTTTATTGACACGTGACGCGCTGGAGATAGGGTCAGTGAGTGTGTTTTGCTGCCGATCATACTTGCTGCTCTTATCTCAAAAACAGCACTAGCTTCATCTATTTTTACCAAACTGCCAAGGAAGGATTATGTTTTTCACGCGTATCTTGTATGTTTGTAAACTTCTTTATTACCTTCTATCTTAAAAACGGCTAGAATATGTCGTCAAGTTTCCTTAGACAGATAAAAAAAAAACAATCAAAATGGCCGACTTCTGGCGCTTAGTGGTAAATCGTAAATATTTTTTTTTTAACCAAACCTGTTGAGTAGGGTATTATAATGAAGGAAATTAAAACGAGACTACATTTGTTTCGTTCTATTTCGTAATACACTAAAATACAGAAAGAAATGTAATCTTTCACTTATTAGTTGATTTTCTACAGTCATGTTTTATTTTTTTAATCTTTCACTTGCTAACTGATTTATCTCGAGAATTCGAAAGCCTGTAAATATTTAATTTCGGTCTGGTTTGCAGTAATATAACGGAGTGGTGTTGCTCTGTAGTTATTGGATTATAGTAAAAGGATAGTGTAATGTGGATTCATCATGTTAGTTTAGCTTACTTAGCATGATAAAGCCGTCATTGAGTACTACATCATTATTTAACCATTACATAACGTCAGTTTACTTAGGTACATTTTTATCGGTAACAAATGTTGATCAGTATTGTAAAGGTATTGAAATCAGAGAAAGCAATAATTTTATTTATGTTTCAAAGTGAAAGGAACGAAAATTTTAAGCATAAATACTGTAGTTGCTATTATGCCTTATTCCACAAGAGAAACTCGTAGCAAAATAATGCAGCTGCACAGCTGCACTTTTCGATCTTCAAGATAAAGAAAGACTTGCCGAGGTTAGTCTGTGGATGTGAATCTTAATATACCATTCCTCAGAAAGCACGTTAAGCTGTTGGCCGCGGCTGTCATTTATAGATCTTTGACAGTTGAATCGTTTCTCCGGGACTCGTCGGGTTTCATTAGCTCGGCGTTTTTCTGGTGGTCGCCACTGTTGATTCTGGCTTTCAGGAGTTGCAGTGGTTGAGAATGTGTGGCGGGCTTGTCCCAATAAAAAAAAAGATTGTCAGAAGCCAGAAAATCTGACACAAAAAGATATCTGCACCGTAACCCAGGTACTGGGTTATGTAGGCCAGATATGCAGACACACCTCGCAAATTAATAGTGTTCAGCTAAATTTGGTTTGACGAGAAGCCGACTCCAATATAATTGGAAATATGCTGGGCAGATGATGGATAAAAAATTAAAATACTCGTAATGTGAAACAAACTTGAGCTCCTTAAAGTTCTAAGTTTGAGCTACACGATAACTGGCAAATGCTTGCACTGTCTGGACAGGTCCACTCAAATCTGTGTGGTACTTTCCTCAAAATACCACTTCAGACAACCTACATCGTTCTCGTATGATTTGACCAGTACAATTGTAGGGACTCTAAAAGAGACTTAGACCTCTGAGTTTGTTTCGGTGTTTCTTCTCAGAGCAGTCAGCTAGGAAACACCGGCCTCATCTAGTTAAAAGTGAGCAAAAAAGATTGACGTGTAAAAGTGTTATTTACGACCTACTTACAGAATAAATATCATTTATCATTTAACAATTTTAACGGTTATGAGCCAACTAACGATCAACCAACAGATACAGGTTTTGTTTTTATGAAAAGTGAGATAAATAAAGTCCCAGTAAAATAGATGGACAACTTTTAACATAGCATTCAGTTCGTCTAACCAAAAGATATTCAAGCAACAAAAAACTGGCTAAATTGATATTATTTAACTAATTGCCAACATTTTTAAATGTATTTTTTTCGTTAACTGCTTTTTTTACTCTAAGTACTTATCTAATGCGTTTTTCTTATTTTTTTAGCATGGTCCTTATTTTGATGGTCTAAATGATATCTAAGTTTCAATCTATTTTAATGCAACCTTATAGAACATAATTTAAATACATATATATCTATAATATAAAAATGAATCGCTGAATGTGTTGCTAAGCGCAAATCTCGAGAACAGCTGAACCGATTTCGCTAATTCTTTTTTTAAGAATATTCCTTGAAGTACGAAGATGGTTCTTACGCAGAGAAAAAATTAAAAAATTGCCTGAAAAAAGTATAGAAACAAAACTTTTCTATACTTCCATACAAACGATTCGTAATAATACTTAAAAGTCATTTGAACTTTAATACCATACCTACTATAAAGTTCAAGTGTTAGTGGAGAGGTTCCGGGAAGGCAAAACAATTGAGTGACTTTATTTATCTTTTCTTATCTTATCTTATAATATACTAGCTGACCTGCGCAACTTCGTCTGCGTCACATTTTCCATTATTGCTCCGCTCCTATTTGTCTTAGCGTGATGATATATAGCCTATAACCAAATCGGACCAGTAGTTCCTGAAATTAGCGCGTTCAACCAAACAAACAAACAAACTCTTCTTTCTGCTTTATAATATTAGTATAGATATAAATCACGTGTCACGTTGTTTGTCCGCGATGGACTCCTAAACTACTTAACCGATTTTAATCTTTGCACACCGTGTGCAGTTTGATCCAACTTGAAAGATAGGGTAGCTTACATCTCATTTTTTTGTTGCAATATTATTTAGGAGCGGAAAATGTGACGCAGACGAAGTTGCGCGGGTCATCTAGTAATAATTTAAAAATGAATCCCTTTTTCCTTGGTCCAAGCATCACGCGTGAACCGATTTCGCTAATTCTTTTTTTGTTGTGTTTGTGATTAAGAGTAGAATGTTCTTATGAAATAAGTTGACGGAAACGAAGCCGCGGGGGATAGCTAGTATATATATATTATAGTCCTCCTTGCCGAATTCGACAACGGTGACCTCCCGAATTTGGGTTTAAAAACCCGATCACAGCTAAGGCAATACAGCTGACTGGCGGACTTAAAAGTATTAGTACAGGAGGGATTAAGTATCTCTTTACGTATTTGGCGTTGTTCGTTGATCGTATCAAGACGCTTTTTTTTCGATGGCCGAAGCATACTGGCCAACATCTCCACTATAAGGACGTTTTCAAGAGACAATTAAGCGCTTGTGCTATTGACCCATCCAATGGGAAAAGCTCGCTTCACATAGATCGTCTGGGCGCACTACGGTCTTTGATAAATTCATTTATTCCGGTAATTTTACTACAACCCAATTTACACAAAAATCATAAAATAAATCAATAAAAAAATAGCACAAATCAAAGATAAAAATAAATAAAGAATAAATTGAATTTAACAAATAAATTAAAAACCAATGCTTACATTTTAAAATGACAATAAATTAAACTTGAAAATATCAATAAAATTCAATTTATAGTGTCAATAATCTGTAATATAAAAATGAATCGCCAAATCTGTTGCTAAGCGCAAATCTCGAGAACAGCTGAACCGATTTCGATAGTACTTTTTTTGTTGTGTTTGTTATTGTCAGGAGATGGTTTTTATGAATTTTGAGAAAAAATAAGAAAGTTGCGGGATAGCCAGTTGGCGGGAGCGAAGCCGCGTGGGACAGCTAATTTAAAATAAAGAATTAAAATTCGGAAACATAACAGAACTACTAACATTATTGAAGTCTGCAAATATTTTATAATTGTTTTTTAACAAATTAACAATTGTTTTTGTCCGACAGAACATCGCAAACTTCATGAAAGATGTCTACAAGAACCGTTACGGCATGGACCTACAAGACGACACCGTCAACAGATTATACTCCATAGCGGTCAGCATCTTCGCTATCGGTGGCATGCTGGGCGGGTTCTCTGGTGGCATGATCGCGAACAGATTCGGCAGGTAAGGGTGGCCGCGTGAAGACTCCTTTTATAGATTCGGTGACTGAGCTTTTGCTCTGTCTGAGTTTTTAAGTACAAAAGCATATCCTGTTTTCCCGTAAGAATTTCGGGAAATCCTCTCTTAGTGCTCCCTTACAGACTGTAGGGAAGCTACATGCCAAATATGATTGAAGTGATATCATGATTGGCTCGAGTTTTACTTTTGAAAATTTCTTGACGTGTCCTTGCCAAATTATACCGAATAGATTTCACCTCTTGATGGGTGGAAAATATTTATCAGTCTTGAAAATTTAAGTATTCGCCACCTTATCATTCTTATATACCATCTTGGATTTTAATTTTGCTGTCAAACCCTTCAAAATGCATAAAATTTGCAGCCAAATTTAAAATGTCGAAATAACCATGCTCACACCGGCACCGCAGATTTGATACAGGGCAATAAGACCAATGGAGTTTAAAGATTCAATCAGTTACACTTGTTATCCAGTTTTATTCCCCATTTGCCATATTAATGGCTGTTAATAGAATAATGGATTTAAAAAGAAACCACATTATAAGCGATTTACTTAGCAATGGAATCCTGTAATAAACATTTTCCGTTCACTCCCAGTTGCCCCCCACTGGTAGGGGCAGAATTTCACTTACTCTGTAGCTGGCATCTTAAAATAAATATGTGTAGTAGATAAACTACTGTTGTTTAATATCTACGTTCTACTAGGAAAGGGGGCTTACTGTTAAACAACATCCTGGGCATCAGCGGCGCGAGTCTCATGGGCTTCACCAAGATATCACACTGTTACGAGCTCCTCATATTCGGAAGGTTCATCATAGGAGTTAACTGTGGTAATTACTTCATTACTAATATAAAAATATATACCGGTACTAGCACGAATCATTTTGTCGCTTCCTATCAGGCAACCTGAAAAATTATGCCCCGAAAGCAAAATGTTGTAGATTTTAGATACAATTTTAATGAGGACTATGTCTATAATAGTTTGATACTGAAAAATGCTCTGCGCTGCGCTCCGCCGTATGTACGCCGGTCCTTAGTCTTTCAACACTTCGTTTAGTGATTTATTTGTTTGTCCAGGGTTAAACACATCATTAGTGCCAATGTACATATCGGAGATCGCGCCCCTAAACCTGCGCGGGGGGCTGGGCACGGTCAACCAGCTGGCGGTCACAGTGGGGCTACTCCTCTCACAAGTCCTGGGCATCGAACAAATTCTCGGCACTGATGAAGGATGGCCTATATTACTTGGTAAGCTGTCTATTCAGATTTTATGGTTCTTCATGTATGTGTTAATTTTATCATCAGGTACAACAGAAATCGAAATAAGTTTTTAAGATGTAATATCTTGAGACCTTGTCTGTCTTGTTTAAATACTTTCTTACAATTATAAGGGACACGTCCACTTAATGTTTTGATCGTAATTTTATATTCTATTTATGTTTGTCATCTGACGGACTACTACGGAGGTAACCTCTGCTGAGTCTTCCATAACACTGCTTGGTAAAATTTGTGATGTCTATGTCTACATTTATTGCAGCAGTTACCCATATTCCAGACTAAAACTCGGATTTATCCATATCCGAACTCTAAATCTGTTACGAGTTTGGGGTTCATGACAATAAAAACCGCCGATTTATTAACCAAAATTGACACTTTAATTTAAAACAGTAATTATCACTTTAAACACACGAATTATAACACACAATCGCACTATTAAACACTTCACTTCACTTTAATTCGCAGTTGAAGATCGTTTTCGAAGTTATCGCTTGTATCGCCAGTTGAATACTGACCCTAGTCGGTTTTTTTTGTCCATGGCTTCTCGCAGTTCCCAACCTTAGAATGTTGTCACTACTTAACGGGACTTGCCTGTGTGGGCCGCAATTGAATCTAAGGCCCCCAGCCGAGGCTATCGAAACTTAAAACTGAAACTCCGCTCACTGAGGACACCCCCTGTACGGGTACGGACCTCGGCTCAGCGGCGTCGTTTAAGGGATAGTAGCCGGATGTTCGCTATATACCGAGAGTTATCTAGAACCTTCGTTCCCGATTGACCAGGTGTCGAAACATCGATAATGTTTTAGCATAGAAAAGTGTAGAAAAATCGTGACTTAACTAATTCTGCTACTCGTTACTAGACGGCGTTAGTAGTACTCGTACGTTGCGTACTCGGTATTAATTCAGGCGCTTAACAAATCGAAGAATAGATCGTAATATTACAGCACATAATCCTATCCATCACTTTAAACCTGAACGAGATGTATACCCACAGATACTATCGTAGATATGAACAGCTGACCGCGGGGCGTGTCTTCAAATAAATGACGCCCCTAGTTACCTGACCAACCCTCATGTATTGCAAATATTCAGTATATAAGCGGAAACTGCATGAAACGCAGCATCAAAGATTTCAACGAGCGTAACCAAACCTTTTCACTATAAAATAAATGCAGAAGCTTAAAAGAGAAATAATCTACTTTTCGTTTTGAGCTATCCTAAGGCTTACAACAGTCCCAAATAACGTTTTTAGAAAATATCTAAAAGTCATAAATAATCTTGTAAATAACAACGCTGATAAATATCTTATTCATTAATATTTCAACTAGTTTGTCCACACAAAATAAACTCAAACATCAAAAACTTGAAAATCAGACGAATCTAAAGGACATCAAAGTGAAAAACTAAATCGAGAACTGCAGTTTAAACTTTCATACGCTAAAACACGACGAATTCAAAACGTGTTCAGAACTTGTCGCACCTAGGCCTTGAAACTGCGAAATAACGGATTGCAGTAATTAGAGATGAAAGGAAAAGCGAGAGTGCAAAGTTGAATAAACACGGCCGCTGCAGGTGCGAGATTTAATAGTTAAGGACAAGTTGCTAGTGTCAACTAGCAACTTGTCATAAACGATGCGACGCTGAAGCTTCAAGTGCAGTTAAACGACTTGGGAATTATTTTATTTACTTATCTCGACACGGCTACTGGAAATTAGTTATACGTCTGGTAAGGATGGAAGTTTTGAAGTTGAAGTGTTTGTTTTAAGACCTGAATTAGTTATTTTGACAAATTTGAAAATATAAGCTGAAGTGTAAATTATTGTCAGGGCAATATATAAGGATAGCATATAATAAAAATGATATAGTTTGTTTATGTTATTTCTAGTGTAGGTAATATTCTATTGTCATGTATTGTCATAGTAGAGATAGCCAGGGACAGTCTACGGTGACGATAAAAATGTGTTTGAAATTAAGTGGATGTAAAGACTGGCTACTATCATGTTCAGGTCTTGCAATCTGTCCGGCGATCCTGCAACTATTGTTGCTGCCTGCCTGTCCAGAGTCGCCTCGGTACTTACTTATCACGCGCCAATGGGAAGAAGAGGCTCGACGGGCTCTCAGACGACTACGTGCTAGCAACCAGGTAGGAAATGAAATTTAGTTTACTTCGATGATATGCTTGTGTTTTCGAATATTTTTTATCAAATCTCCATGATCATCTCCTGTCAAGGTGGAAGAAGATATTGAAGAAATGCGTGCAGAGGAACGGGCTCAGCAAGCGGAGGCGTCTATCTCAATGAGGGAACTCCTTTGTTCCCCTACGCTACGTGCTCCCTTGCTCATCGGCGTTGTCATGCAATTGTCCCAGCAGCTCAGTGGTATCAACGCAGTAAGTGAGCTATGTAGTACCGTACACTAAGTTGGGAGTTGTGTAGCTTCTTTATGTTTTCGGTAGTAAAAACTTTGAACTTTCAAAGAAAATGTTTTTTACGACCGATAATTTTGAGGATGAAATCTAACTACACGGTTAGATTTCATCCTCAAAATTATCGGTCTCAGTGTTCCTACTTATTCAACTGACAGTAAATAATTGAGTAGTTACTTCCACTCAAGTTGTGTATACGATTGGATTTACTGAGGCAAAAAATTTAATCATCTTAGGTATTTTATCAATTTTCCAAGTCATAAGCCTGAAGATACTGAGACCCGTATTATATATTCTCGACCGTTTTCTTAGGTTTTCTACTACTCCACATCGCTGTTCACTTCTTCGGGCCTAACGGACGAGTCGGCGAAGTTCGCAACCATGGGTATTGGGGCCATAATGGTTGGCATGACGCTGGTGTCCTTGCCTCTCATGGACCGCACTGGAAGACGGACGCTGCACCTCTACGGCCTCGGGGGAATGTTCATCTTCTCTATTTTCATCACCATTTCATTTCTAATAAAGGTGTGTCTTATAAAATTGTGGTTGGTTTCTCAGTTTTATTTATGAAAAAGAAGGTGAAATAAAGTTAAAACTGCCTTCTGTGAAGTTAATAATGTACTCGGAAGTTATAAACAATTTTACTAAATAATAGTCAGAAATATGCATAATAACTTAGTCAGCCTCCTCCGTAACATATAGAGCATAACTCAAACCAACTAAATTCAATGAAAACAACCACAATGTAACTCTTAAAGTATATAAACAACATTTTCTCTAGAACTTGTATTAACATTGTTTATTTGTGTATTTTAGAATAAGTTGGGCCAGTATTTCATTCTTTCGTTCGTTATACTGGGCCTAAATGTATTCCTTGATAGGCACCGCATTTCAATATCTTACATTAATATAAAAAAGTATAAAATTCTTGATTGATTAGAAATTTTTTAATTATATCTTACCTACTTATCGGTGTCTCGATCAAGGATTACTTATATTTAATCAATTGCTTTGGCACGCTTCCTCATCGCTTTCTTCACCTCTATCTGTAAACGTTCTTGACTATCAATACTTCATTACTGATTTTCTCTCATACCCCAATTGGTTGCTCTATCTCTTCCAAATCAACTTATTAAATTAATATTTTCGAAATTAGATTTATTTTCATTAAATTATTTAGACTTTTATGCGTCTGACCGCACTGAGACGCCTTTTAAATTATACTTTTCGTAACTTTTTATTCAGATCAACATGATTTGCATCACACAACATAATATTATGTCAGTTGGTTCCATAATTAAATGTGACTGAAAGTGGTTTTTTTTTCTGCATCATGATAACAGCTATTAAACTATTTTCATATCAATTTATAGATTCTGCATTACATAATGCACTTTAACATGTGGTGTATAAATAATTATAATTTACAAAAAAAATGTAACAACATTTTTATATAATCTGACAACATTCGGCCTCATATACAATTACGAACACTATCCGTTAGTGACCTGATTCTACTTTATATATTCATCTGTCATAGGACAGTTACATTATCATGGCAGGAAAACCTTACAGGAATTATTTTGATGTGTCTTGTAAATCATCATGTCATTTTGAGACATATGTCTGAATGTGTCATCGTTTTCTAATATCTAAATTTACCAAAATCATAATTAACGTTGTATTATTTAGTCTAGTTACACTTATGCATGCACCTCATCTTTAATCCCTGGTTTATTTCTCACACACTGTCATTTGCTTCATCGGGTTTATGTGTCACCAATGGTCTTGAAACCTGTTATTGACATCAACAAATCATTGTCATCAACGTCCGTTGTTGACATTGGCTTGTTTACAATAACAGCTTTCAACAATCATTGAGACACATAGACTCGTCGCTTCGCTAGTCCTCCCCCTCTTCGACTTTCCTGTTTCCGAAACCGGACTCTCGGTAGGAAAGCATTGTAAATAATGGGAATAAATTCTCAAATATAAATGTTAGGAACATCACTCACAAAGCACTAACACTATTTTTGTTGACCACTAAATTGTGGTATACGTTCACGGGGAGCTCAGCGCACGCGTTTTTAAATGAAGCGAAATTTATAATCACACAAACACTGCTCAAAAGCAGGATGGCACTTATCACCAGCATTCGCAGTACATACGATAGATGGACGACACTAAGCTACCAGCACTCAACAACTGAGTCGGAACTCCTCGCATCGCGCGGAGCATGACGGACACACGGACAGACTAGTGTGTGATGTGCATTTATGTTTGTGATTTATTTCATCATCCGGTCGGCGACGGGAAAGGACACCATTGCTATCCCCTGATAGGAGTTCTTCGGCTATGTGCAGGAAATGATCGACTGGATGAGCTACTTGTCGGTGGTGTCGACACTGAGTTTCGTGGTGTTCTTCGCGGTGGGCCCCGGCTCCATTCCCTGGCTCATCACTGCCGAGCTGTTCTCGCAAGGCCCCCGCCCCAGCGCGATGGCTATCGCCGTATTAGTTAATTGGATGGCCAATTTCGTTGTCGGAATCGGCTTTCCTAGCATGAAGGTAGGTCTTTACGTGTATTTGTCCAACAATGTGTGTAGGATTCCAATTGCATTCCGTTAATTAATATTGATACAGGTACACTGATCTTACAATTACGGTCAGTTATATTTGCTGTCAATATTGATTCCAATCATGTAATAACGAAATTGAATATCGGACTTAAGCTGTATATTACTAAAATGTTGGTTAACGCCAACCATTTGTGAATTTTAATTCTGTTTCAGTAAAATGCTAATTATGTTTATTTTGCAGGCACTACTGGAAAACTATACATTCCTGCCTTTTAGTGTATTCCTTGCAATTTTTTGGATATTTACGTATAAAAAAGTTCCTGAAACAAAAAATAAGACCTTCGAAGAGATTTTGGCACTGTTCCGGAATTCCAACGGGAGGTAAGAGCCGGCAACTTTTTCGCTGATATATTTTGAATACTTACTGGCACTGACTGTGTCCTACCATTACATAACACAGATTCATGATTTTCCTTCTAATCACGACACAGCACTAACCAGACTGGTGCTGGTCATCCATGCGCACGCGTTGCACGTGATGTTTGTAAAGCATTATGTACATATCACTGGAACGAAGATGTTACCTCTTCTTACGGAGAAGGCTGTTGGAACATGGCTCCTACTGTGTACCGTGTTTCAAATCGAAATTCTATCAAACAATACAATCATGTTCATAAATAAAATGTTTACATAAGTACACTTAAAACCAAATAAAAATTCGATAAAATTGCTATTATCAATTTCCAACTAAACCAAAAATGAGAGAGTTAAAATAAAACCCACAAACTTTTACTTAAATTACTTTAAAAAAAGTACTGGTTCTTATTAAGTAGTCAAACCACCCAAACCAGGCTTTTTCAAAAACGATTTGCAAATATGTTCCAGCAACGACAATAACATCAGAACTTAATGCGCGGAAATCGTAAAATATTAAACTAAATTAACAATATTAAACAACACTAAAACACATTTATGAATAGACATGAAACTAAAAACACAACTGATAAAAAAACTTTACAAGACACATGACGGTAATGAACTGTAATTGTTTCCTAACATAAAACTCGACAAAGCCCAAAAACTACAAACGGTATATAATAGAAATTATTAGAAGCGCATAGTAGTGATGATCATGAAAATATGGGGAGTATCACATAATCGGTCAAAGGGGATGATTGGAGACTGTGTGCAGGGACAGTTTTCGCGACAGCCGCCTCTACGGGAGTATGATGAACTGCGTCAACGCGCTGGAACAGCAGCTGCCTCCCCCGCCTCCCCCCGCTCCCGTCGACGAGAAACACGATTCCCGTAAGTATCACGCTTTACCTCACCGCATTCACGACACAATAAAGATTGTTCATAAAAAATGTAACCCTATGCTTAGCTTCAGTTCAGAATTCTATTAATTTCAATGCCAATTCTATTAATTTTTAAGCAACGCATCTCATCTCAGTCGCATTTGCATCTAACTTTGATGCGAATGCGAAGTTACCTCTGTTTTGCAGATTTTAAATTCAACTTCTTTATATAAAATTTCGATAACTAGTCGTTTGGAAGAGAATGCCTATGCAATTGCGTTATGCTAGGCCTTCACTGCCAATTATCATTTTAGTTTCTGCAACTCAACTCGAATTAAGAGTCTCGACTGAACTAAGCAAATGGTTAAACTGTTCTTTTTTTATGAATAAGGTTGCATATATAGTGTATCCCTCTTAGCTATCTCCTTTAGTAAACACACAAAACGAACAGTTTTTCTTCATCGTTGTGAAGACTTATACTTTAAGCTACATCATAAATTTATTTAACCATTCCCAAAGTTGAAACCTCATTGAAAACCATATTGGTTGACCAAATCGGACAGTCAAAGAAGACACTCAACATTTTTATTACGAAGTAGTTACAAATGGAGTAAACCCGAACCAGCTAAATTGATAATAATCAAAAGACTTTCCTATGAATTTCAGATCTTCTAAAATTAACAAGATTTGTTGAACCCTTCATTTGTTAGCTTCTTTGTAAATTGTAACATCATGTTTAACTACTCTACATTAAATACATTACAACAGATCTACCATATCATTTTTGAAAATTTGCTTGATTCGATATTTTTGAATTTATAGGAATCAGTAATTTTATATCACATTCATCATAACTCAGTACACTTCATGATAATATATTACTTTTGTGGAACTAATAAACACCTGCCTATGTACATACCAGTGTTTGCATGATGAGTTGTTAAAATAATATTGTGTATGTTTGCAACGGTACCCACAAGTCTATTTCACTGTTTCATTAAAGGAAAGTTCACATTTTTCCCTTCTCTTGCCTATTGTTGAGAATCGCCGTGAAAAACAGAAATTGCCTTGTGGAACCCCGCGCTCGCTTTTTGTACGCTTCTCCAGATTATGCTAGTTTTGGATGTTCTAACCTCGCTAAAACATGCAATACTTTCATTACACCTTCTGGTTAAACCCTTTACTATTAAAAAATGACCTTTCTTCTGGAATTGTACTGCTAAGTTGTAATTCAAGTTGTTTCTACTTACCCTTCATAGGTTCAGTTCTGTCCAATGTTTATTTTGCTAGACTTCTTGGTGTGGGCTAAGCTATGTTATTTGTCAGTTTGAATGTGTTATTTTATTAAAATTTGTATAATGGGTTTATTTCAAACGACTTGGTGAAACTGTACGAGGCGTGGTATTAGCAGAAGTCGTGTTTAATTAAAAATACTCGTGCACTGGTAAAGCATGGTCATATTTTGTTTGAAAGAAAA
The DNA here is from genome assembly GCA_963859965.1 of Ceramica pisi. Lineage (NCBI taxonomy): Eukaryota > Metazoa > Arthropoda > Insecta > Lepidoptera > Noctuidae > Ceramica > Ceramica pisi. The sequence continues at coordinate 34,136,770 of OY982527.1, read as the reverse complement.
ACAGCTTTTGCGGGTTTAGCTTCAAACTCGACTAAAAATACAGTAAACCGATTTTCGAAAACGTCAAAATGCTGTGAAATGCTCAATTGCTCATTCCTGTGTTGAGTGAACAAGTAATAGTTCGTTCTTTTATCAACAGGGTGAGAAATGAAATATCAGCACACGCCACACAAAGTTTTGCCCAGAAATTTAAAGTAAACCCGTACGTTTATATGAAATAAATAATAATGTAACACATTGTTTCATGTTAGGGAAGTGCTCTTGCGAAGAAAATCCCAAACAGTGGAGCGCAGAGCTACAAGGTGATTTTAAAATCACCCTGAAAAGAGACAGTCGCTGAAAACAGATAAGAGATAGGTTGAATTATTTTTACTAGATTAATCAGGGTAGATGAACATCACTCGGCCTGAAATTGATGATGTAAATGGTTGAAACACGAGATGGGGATGAGAAGGATGAGCTAACTTAACGCAATGAGAACGTTGAGATGATGTGTGTACTGTTCTCACTGACATTAACATCTAGGCTGAGTGGTGAATATGCTTGTAGGGACGCCCCGTCGTAAGGTTCAGACGGTAGACGGTTTGGTCACGACGAATTATAACCTGTTGACTGGCTCATAGCCCACACATGGTACATAAGTGGTCGGATACTTGCTAGCAGTATAGAGACTTCGTACAGGGTCTGAGGAGCCATGTTTTTATAGATAGGACTGACATGTGAGATGGGAGAGCAGCAGCGATAACGGAGCTATGCATTTCAGTATCGGAGCAGTCTTCGGGTGGGGGGGAGGCGGGGCGGCCGCCGCCGCCGCTGCCTCCGCCGAGGTTCCCCGCCACAGGCAATGTCTGACAATGGGAGACCGCTGCGAGGGTGCCGCTAGTGGCCCCGATCAAGGCCGCCGCCAGCTTCTTGTGTCATGGGCTCAGGCGCACGGCCGGCGGCCGTGCCACCATTACTACCACACAACAAATGTTCTAAATCGATGTGATTAGGTATAAATCGAAACTAGGAAATAAGTCACGGCGTAAATTAAACATACATAGTTCTTTAGTCGTCATTTTATGACATAATTTATGAAAAAAAAAATGCATAGGTACCCTGTAAAGTGCCATCGTTTCTTGTACCCATTTTAATTAGATCTTCTCATGATGAATTTTATTGAGTACTTCGGTCGGGTCTGCGGTTTGGTAATTACGGTCTACAGATTAAAGCTTCTGATACCTATATATAAATTTACTGATAAGTACGTTTCGACGGTGACGGGGATTCATTATAAAATAGTAGTATTTACTTAGGAGCAAGCTGGTTAGGGGTCGAGAGAGGGGACTTGTTTTTCTGGCTGTCTTTACACACTGGTCTAAGCCAACTAATCCTATGTAGAGACATACACTTAAAATGGGTACGATGACTGTACTTGCGCTGACGGTACACGTGGCGTCACGAACATGTATAGAGACATGTAAATACATGCTGTGACTTTATTGTATTGTTGATTTTTATTATATTTATCTAAATATATATTATTGCATTATTTTACAAACGTTTTTATTATTATATTTTTACTCATTATTATTGTTATATACAAATGATGATAAATGAAGTCATATCCAGATGACCGATATTATTAGTTATTATGACAGATTGTAATAAATAAATATTATGAAGCATGAACAGTGAACAGATTGCAACAGTTTGCATTCGGGAATTGATTACGATATGTGAGAAGTATATATCTGTACGTTACATAGCAAAATATAACCTGATATACACAAGATTATGTTCATTAATAATTATGTTGAGATTCTCTTGTAGCATAAGAGAAAATAAGAGAAATTATTATCTTTTAAATTGATGAATAAAAATGAATAGCGTTATAGTAAGTTATACAATTTTGTGGAGACTTTAATAATGTAATGCTTTTAACTTATACGCCCCTAGAAAGAGAAAATAATAATTACTTATTAGTTAGGTTTCAGTAGTTACTACAGGGTTATAGTCAATTTGTGCGTCCGTGCGTCCGTATACTGCTCAATTCAATATATTAAGACTAAGATGATCTGTAGCATGTCGTGATTGGTGCAGTTGCACGGCCTAATATTAAATGTGTGTTGTACGTCGCTGACGATGACTGCTATCATTTAACGCAATAATTGGCTCAAATGATTTGTCATCATGTGTATGTGTGGGCTCGAGTATGGCGCGTCAGCTCGCGACTAACGCTACTCGCAATCGAGGGATATTAAATAAATCGATAGTCTGTAGGGTGTCTCACACAGACGCGACGCAGCGCGATCGCACCCTGGTCGCTGCAGTGTGAAACATCATGCGGCCGTCTTAATTCTAAATTAACTATAAGACTAAAATATTTTCCAAATAAAATAATAATAAATATTAATAAAAATTTATAATTGTACAATTTGCAACAATAATGTCATTTTTAATTTGTAAGCAATAAGTAGATGGGAATGTAAATTTTAATTGGTATAGCATTCGACAGTTTTGTATTGTAATAAGTCACAGTAGATTTTTTGTAAGTTATATTTTTATGAATAAATGTTATTATTATGTTAGTGGGGTGACGAGGGGGGCACTCGATGAGATCGGTGCGCCTGGGCGCCGCCGGCCCGCGGTCCGCGCGCGGGGGTGGGGCGCCGCCGGCCCGCGGTCCGCGCGCGGGGGTGGGGCGGCTCGAAATTATTATCGCTAGATCTCATAGCGGTTGCTATTGGCGATAGCAATAGAGACTGTGTCTCGAAATCAAATAGTATAAAGTAAATTAGACTAACGCAACGTTTATTGGTTGTTCCGATATTTCGGTGTTATTATAGTTTTACGGTCGAAAGCCCGAAGATTGTTCGTATTAGAAGTCCGCGCAAAGTTAGCACAAGTTTGTTCTAAAGAACGCACAATCTAGGTTTCAGTTTACATACGCATATAAAAATAAACAAGCGTACTGATTTGTAATTATTTTTATGTAATTTACTATTTTTAATTTAGGTTACATTAATTGTTAAATGTAACATCGCCACAATGCCGTGTCACATTAGACTGAGAAGTACATTAATGGGACGTAAATTTAATTTATGATTGAAATGATAAAGTCAATAAATAATAAACAATTCAATAATTATTCGTAAATGTAACATTACCGTCGAGTTATAAAGTTAACGTAACATTGTACCGGTCAGTGCGCATCACACTACTTTAGTTCCACTTCTGAAGGCTGTGATCTCTGTGAATGTGCACACAATAATGCCCTATCATTAGGTACGATAAGCTTACACCATCGACAGCGAGCCAAGCGCCGCGGCGCCGGCACCGTGTAAGCACCGTTTATCTTCGGGCAAGCGATAGCGAGTAACTTGTAAATAAATTTAATGTAAGTACAAATCTGTACAAGATTCAGTCGAACCAATGCGGCGGTTAGAAAGTTTACCATTTTGAATATGCTGTGTTACATTTTCAAATAATATATTGCGTTGAATTTATAATAATATGCAGCGTTGTGATACCTTGTTGCGTTATCCATTGTTGAACATTAAATATTAAATATCAATTATTCTGTTATCGACTTAAACTGAATTATCGTTGTAAGATATTAATATGTATAGTCAAATTATATTATAGCTGAAATGTTAGGTTTGAAGTATTCAAGCTTTTCATTGTTTGTATCATGTTGCGAGGAGTTAGGTTAATAGTTCCGAGTGGGAAGCATTGGGTCGATTGAATTTAAGAGCCCATTACGACTGTAACCAATCAAAATAATATTAGAACGACATCGAGATGGTTGCAGGCTTTGGTTTAACTTAGAGTGATTGCGCGAACATCGCGAGTTCACGTGAGCTTCGGTCGTACGAACGAATTATTTAGCATTTGAATATTGAACAGTGTTCTCAATCGTCAAGCGCAGCACGTGTTCGCATTCAAAAATTCGAACGCTCGCGCGATCCAGCGTTTTCGTGCAACCGCGTCATAACTGAACGAAGGCTTAGTTACCACCTTAACCTTGGTTCAACGACTTATTTCATAAAAGTTACAAAGAAACTGATCCGGTGAGGATCAGCAATACAATACGATGAGATAAAGACTGCAATATGGCTGTAATTTTCCTGCAAATTGAACTGAAATGTTTCGATGTAACATTAGATTTAAAAATCTCCCAAAGTTCCCAGCGTACAAGTACGAATGGTTCATACTTACATTATTGAGTCTGTAACGATTTTTATGAGATAAGTTTCGTCGAAACTGTTATACAAATAATACACGTATATGTGTGCAGTTTTGACGATTTTGTCCTTATTTGATTTTGGAACAGTGTAAAAGATTAATTAGCAACATGCTTCAGAAAAGAGCTAAAAGGGGATATGTAAGTTTTTGGAATTGATTTTTTAAAGTTGGCTATATTATATACTATATCATCTACACACGATATTATTAAGGGTCGATTGTATTGGATTGCTTTGATGAAAACGGAGACGTAAAAGAGAAGTAGTGTTGCTAATTTATCTTTTGTTAAAATTTTGTGATTTTACTGCAGACATTTTAAATCCTAGTGTTAATATAGCTGCCCTACAAATAATATTCTAAACTGAAGTGCGTTAAATTATAAACTTAAGACGACTATTAGTTTGAGCAATAAAGTATGCCTGCCTGCCTGGACACTGAAATGACAGCCAGGAAGCAGATGATCCGAATCGCTTTCTGTTTTTTACCCGGCTGCGGCCGAAAGAGGGTAATGTTTTCCTGTGTTTCTGCAGTAAGGTGACGAATGCTCTGTGAAATGTGTCCGCATTGGTTGGAACGTGATGGGCTCTAGTCACGTTGATGTGTGTATGTAAGTAGGTGGTTTTGTCTCGTGGCGACGATGGCGTACGGACGTACAGATCAACATACGCTAGTATATGCCCTGTTACTTTCTAAAAAGCACTCTCCGCAAATTATGCCACTATTAAATATCTGATGCGTTTGAGTTTCAATAAACGGAGGATACTCCGTACTTGTACAAAATAAACTTGTAAAATTTTATTGGAACTACTTGTTATAAAAACGTAAAAAATAAACAAAAAAAAATATATCTGTGGTTTTCTTACTTGTTACCTTTAAAGCCTGTATTCATGGTTAGCTAAAGCTGAGTTAACTTAATTTCCCATTAGGTACTGAAAAACAAATTGCCCTATTTTTACAAGCTTTTTTAAACTTGCCCTGTTTAACAATTAATTAGTATTTTTGGATTACATCTTGCTATTGAATTTTGTAATAAATATCTCCAATCGATTGAGCTGAAATTTAAAAAACCGGCCAAGTGCGAGTCGGACTCGCGCACTGAGGGCTCCGTAAGCAGAAGTTGCGATTTACGATTTATGACGTATTAAAAAAAAACTACTTACTAGATCTCGTTCAAACCAATTCCATAGATACCCCACACGTATGGGTAAGATGAAAAAAAAATTGAGTTTCAGTTCTAGGTATGGGGACCCCCAAAATTTATTGATTTTTTTTCTATTTTTGTGTGAAAATCTTTATGCGCAGACGGACAGACATGACGAATTTATAAGGGTTCCGTTTTTGCCATTTGGCTACGGAACCCTAAAAATACACATGTGTTTTGTATAACCATGCACAGTTAGCTAAGTGACATCATTCTAAATACAAAATGGCGGAATCCCAAAAGATGGCAGGCTAATATTTTCAGTCACTCTTTTGATCATCAACTGCATAGCCTTTTCCCAGCTATTTTGCGGTCAGCTTCCAGTAAAACCGGATTCAGCTGAAAACAAATGTTTGACGAGGAACAGCTGCGTACCAGACCACTACAACTCATTTACTGGGTTTATTCACCCCTATGATATGGAGATCAAATGTAGTTTTCTGAGAGTTAACAAAAATAAAGAAGCTTGTATTTAAAAGTTTGTTTTAACTAATAATTAAGGTATTGTTTACCATGAATACTTGCCTCCCCCATATTCACACATAAAAATCGGAAAAAAATATTCGTTTATCATTCTCACGTCATAAATCATTAAAAGGTCTAATTGTATATTATGTGAATATTCCATAATATTTAGATACTGAAATGAAATGTTAACACATTGACCCTTACCCTGACCACACATTGACATCAATAAACCCTCTACTCATGAATGACCTCTAGACATACAACAAAACATACCACACACTATACAAGATTCATTGTACACTAACAACCTCTTTGGGAGTGAAAGTACATTTGACCTCTTTGGGAGTGAAAGTACATTTGATTTTGTATGCCCTTCGGCGGATCATAGGTTGGACGAAACATTTTATATAAGGTCATTGTATGTACCCTACATACAATGATCTTATATAAAATGTTTCGTGTGTTCACAAAATTAATAAATGAATTTGAATTTGACAATAAACAACTTTTACTTTGAGACCAATCCTGAACACTCGAAATAATATCAGCTGTTTCATACAAAATACAATATTTTGCCGATGAAAAGAAAAGAAAGAAAAAAAATCACATTTATTGGCAGAATAGAAAACTCTATTTAATATTTATGTATTAAAATATGTTGTGCCAAAAGGGCCTCAGCTCAGCATAATGTCAGGTGGCAACACAAGATGTTACCACCTAACGCTAATTTTCAGCTGCAGCCGACCGGTGCTATACGCACAGTTCGCATATAAATAACAATAAAACAAGAAAAAAAGTTAAGGTACAAATGTTAAAAAAAAAAAACAAAGTAAAAACAAAACAAACAATAAATACAAAGTAAAAACAGCAAAAATGAAATAAAAAATCAATAAAATTCAATCAATTAAAAATAATAATGAAAATGTGTGAAACGGCTAATATTGTTTTCTTACGAGTTAAAGTTGTTTATAGTCACTTTCGCTCCCCAAGAGATTGATAGTGTTTTACAAATTTTAATAACCCTGTACAGGTGTGTTCGCATTGCATACCTCGATAAAAGGAGGGAGCAGTGGGTTTAAAAAGGCCATTTTATTAGAGTCAGCAAGCACGTCAAGCTACCCGAAATTTTTAAATTTTCCCAACCATCTTCGTACTTTTTTTATTTTTATTATGTAACGGGCTTGCTCTTGAGCACAATCCCGCCTGATAGAAAGCGATGGATGAGGTCTATGATGAAGCGAGCTTGCCCAGAAGATGCCTCTTCAGTCTTGCTTTGTAGGCAGACGGGTTATTTGTGGACTCCACAGCCGTTGGCAGAGATTTCCACACTTTAGCTGTGCGCATAATAAATGTGGAGGAGAAGCGTTGGGTACGACTAGTCGGGATATCAACCAAGTACGGGTAGTAGAGTACCCAGTAGTAAGTCTGGTATTTCGGTAGTAAAATGGGGATGGTGGGATCAGTTCGTGGAGTTCCTGCGCACTCGCACGAAAGTACAATCTGTAGAATACCGACAGGCATGCAACACAACGCCGAAGAACTAGGCTGTGAAGCTGAGCCACCAACGTCTCGTCACCTATAAGCCTTTTTGCTCTGCGTTCCACCGAGTCCGTTACAGCAAGCTGGTATTTTCAGTGGCTGCAATACTCCATACAGGGTCGGACCTATGCTTTGTACGGACTCAGAAGCCTACGTACATAATATTTTAGCGATAAAGATCAAAATGAAATTTGAGAGTTTGTGGTATGTAAAAAAAATGCAGTAACAGTGAAAACACAACCTTTCATATTAGTTTGATAACTAACAAAAACCCTACCTACTTCGTAAGTATTTCACTCAAAATGACAATCAATTTTATTTTTTTCATTTAAAAAATATGCCTTAGAAAAAAGCAATTTATATCTAGGTGTTCTATTTTCAAAGTCGATTTTGAATATTTAGCTCTTGATTCTGGCAATGTGTAAATAATGAAATGTGGCTAATTGTCAAAATTACAGCCGCTGACATTTTGAGCGTGTTACGTTTTTAGGACCGGTAACACTACCAAACTAGGTACTGTGGTGGGGTTACTCACTAAGTACAGGAAATTAAAGGGATTTTATCATTTAAAGAAATAATTATATTGGCGAACTCCGTCCGAATTCACATTAATACATGATCTCCACTAAACAATCAAATTCCTCACACAGTACTCACTCACCCTTTCAGAGAAAGCACATTTCAAAGACTGAGAGTGATATTTTTAGCGTAAGTACAATTTTCACCAAAAATACACCCCCTCTGGGTATGTTTTTGTGGAACCAAAATCATGCAAGCAAGCTGAGTAATACAAGGAGGCGAAGTGACACTGTGAAACGGAGCGACACTTTCTACCAACGTGAACGCAGTACGAATTTGCTGAGTGTGAATGCGTTATAAAGTCTGCTGTGCGAAGTCAACATTCTCCTGTCCAAACGGCAATAGGGAATATGCATCAAAAATATATAGTATCTAAGCAGTTTATCAAAAATAAGGAAGCACTTCGTATTAGCTAACTGCCGTTTTTTTTAGTAGGTATTTTTTTTTTCGGTAGAATGTACCTTTTCTATAGTAAATTTGAAATTACCAAAAAGCGCAAAACCATAGGTGCTGAAAAAAAAATCGCCAAAACTTTCTTTCGGGATTGGTGGGATAGTGGGAGTATTAAGGGTGGGGTAGATTATATGGCGACTCAATATAAGCTTTTAATCCAAATTAAGGTCAGGGGCAACTTCAAGGTCAAGGTCAAACTCATAAAGGTCAAGGTCAAACACTTCCCAAAATATGCCTAAAATCGTAGAATATTGCCCTCTATCAAACTCCAACGTCAAGAATATATTCAAGGTCATACTCGAACCTCTCAAAAATGTTAATTTGAAGGAAAATGTCGACGGAGCCCCGCTGCGCGGGGCCCTACTTCTGGGTGGTTTATAAAAAAATAACCTATCAGAGTCGGGGTGCCCCCAAGTCCAGAGCTCGCTCCGCTTGCTCTTGCATTCTGAGTCGGGGACTTCGGAGACGCCATGGTGTCACTCAATCGTTGAAACAAACAGGAGTACGATAGACGCTCTCGACCGTGAGTACAAACGATGAATGCCATTTTTTTTTTATTTAATTAAGTTGTAGTACTTACCGAGCCTTGGCCACAACTAGGCATTGAAAACATATTATGAATTTTATATTACTTAAAGTAGAGATTTAAAAATGAACGTAAAATTTTACATTGTTATCCTAGGGCTGAAAGTAACTCATATAGTCTCTAGAACTATACGCTATAGGCCAAAAGTTATAAATAAGTCTTTCACCCGAGTTAAACTCTGTGCTTTTCATTACAAATACAAGGAAAGTAAAATAAAACACGACTAAGATCAAAAAAAAAAGAAGAAAAAAAATCTATATCTGAATCTGATAAACTCATCGTGTTAATACCAAATCTCTGCTTTATGAAAGTATAAGCAAAACTATTTAACTCGAAAAAACAAATGAAGAGTGGAAAAAAAAATAGGCAGGAAAGCGGCAATCCGCTTTCCTGCCTATTTTTGTTTTTTCTGTGACCGGCCAGCTATTCAGCCATTATTTTACAGTTACATAAAAACAAAAAAATCCCAAATATATGTTATTTTAATGAAATAGTAGAGTATAAGAAGTAATTTAAAAAAAATCTTTTATTAATACTCATTTTTATGTTATTTCAATTAATTACATCGCGCTGTAATTGAGCGATTTGCGATTTTAACAATAGTAGGTACATACCTATAAAGATAAAATTATAAATTATCATGTCAAAGCGCTTAAAAAGTTTCCTTTGAAGCACTTTTTAACGAACTTACGAAGTTTAATTAAAATCAATTCATTAATATCGTAAAACAAAAAGTTCGGATGAAATGCCGTACATCCGTCGTATGTAGTAAACGCGCTAAAACAAAAATTCTATTGATGATCGGTTGAAAAGCAAGTCGAAATGGTCGTACCCAGCCTCGTTTTTCAATTTTTCCCAGGCGAAAATCAAAACTATATGCAAATCTCAATGATGGAAAAAAGTAATCAGATGTTCAGTACATTTTCGCTCACATAACTCGACAAAGTACAGCTGATATTTTTTGTAATCAATTCTTGCCTTGTAACATACTATATTCTGCACCAATCAGTACCTACACGTATAACCCGTATACATAGTTAAAATATATTATAGACATGACTATCTGCACCAGTACCTAATTTCGTCAGAAAATGTACTACTCATACAATTTAAGTTCAAATAGTCTTATCCTATTGAAATAATAGGTACCTATGCCATTCCAATGAGATAGCTCTTAAAAACCAATGGGTTTAAGGTAATATTTTTTTTTTAATCCAATTACGCAGTTTTTGTTTTCATCAAAATCCAGCCCGTGGCATTTTTGAGTAATATTCCTATTTTCGAATTTGGCCATAAGCGCCAGACTTGAAAAATTCACCCTGTATATCGGTCACAAAGATGTTTGACCCGAGCCAGCCTACGCACAACTTGAAACTAAGACAGGAGTGGTGCCTTGAATGTGAGAACACAAGACGATGCCGCGATTCGAAGGAAATGGTGTGACGACATAAAATGGGTCAGTATGTCTTGCAGGAATTGGTAAAACAATGACCTAGAGTAAAACCCAGACCCAGCAGTGACATAAATACATAAAAGAAGCCAACCCAAATAAATAAAAAAATTGAGTTTTAGTTCTAAGTATGGGGACCCCCAAAATGTATTGATTTTTTTTTCTATTTTTGTGTAAAAATAGAAAAAAAAATCAATAAATTTTGAAATTTATTTATAAATTGTATTAGACAATTTATAAATAAATTTCCTAAGAAAATATATTATTCGTTATTTTGTAAAATGAAATATACCTAGTTACTATGCCGAAAACGAACGAAATTACGTACAAAAATCTCAACGATTCTAAAGACCTGCATTCAAAACTGAATTACTATGACTCACCTGAAACACAACCCTGGAAACACCTCCTGAAATATTATACAAACCATTCTAAATACATCAGAGCTATTCAGAGCGTTCAAAATGTCTAAAGTAAAACAAGCCAGAATTCGCGACTCATCGAACGAAAACCCGAAACTGTGTCTTTTCCAAACTCCTGATGTAACACGGGCGTAGCTTAATGTTAATGACAAGCCAGTTCCGATTTTTCTGTATGCAAACCCGTTTTGTACTCCTAAAAGGCTGAAACCGTTTTAAAAACCCAGATAAGTAGAATAACAAAAAAGTTGAAAAGTATTTTATGCACTCGCGCTGCACGCGGTCAATGTTTATGCAGAACTTGTATCGAACATGAAACTTCATAAACTTAACGACACGTGCACCGTGCCGAGGTCACCCGAACCTGAAAGGGATGCAGGTGCCGATCTGAAAGAGCCAGCATGCGACCTCGTGGGCACTGGTAAAGCTGCGCCGCTGCATCTGTCATCCTCTCGCTCGGTCTGTAGCTTGCTATCTCGCCCGGAGGGTGGAGTCAGCTGTTATATAAAGTTCACACATAATAAACGGTCACGCCTGAAAACCCTGAAAGAGATTCAAGGTCGAGTATGCCGATCAGTGAACGTGCAGCGCCATCTATGAGTTGGTCACGCAAACAAAAAGTTTGAAAACTTGCCTAAATTTCTGCGGAAGGGCTGAATTCGTTATTTGGATGTAAACTTTATACTTGGTATGTTTCTTTGAGATGAAACCGGCAGTTCCAAAAACTTTATTCAAACCCTAAAAACAACAATCAGTAACTGTACCCCTAATTCAAAAGTGTTGCTATTCGATACTAGATGGCGCTGTTAGGTACGTATATTATAAATTCTATACTAACGTCATACGAGTAGTTTTGAAACTCTTTTAAATGCTACCCGATACAAGGTGGCGCAAAATTGAATTTTTGACAACTTACTAAAACATCAATACTCACGCATCTGTCACGCGATGACGTCACGATCAAGTCGATGACCAGTCACGTCAGTCATAACATTGTAGGTATGTATGTAGGTAAGTGACTGAAACCTTCGCCCGGCTAACGGTTTACCTACCAACAAAGTAACCGAATGAAACGGTCTGTAAATAGTGAAAAAATATACTTACCTACTCAAGATCAGGTAACTTCTTTTTACCCCAATATTTAAGTATATTGTCCAAAACTGATGAGGGGTTTAGGCGGTACGAAGGAACATGGGCCAATTAGAACCTATTCCACACAGATATAGACTGCCAAACTAGTCGATTAAAAAGATTGAGAAATCCTTCTCAAACAATTTCCAAGGTAAATACTTGTATTAAATCCGCTAAATAAACAGTATCCCGAGCTGGAAATCTACTGGCATCCCGCCTTAGCTCCCTAGGGCTCAAGCTGTCACTGCAACGTGACATTATGGCAGCGTTTATAAGCTCATACTGCGACACGAAGCGTGAGTGCTGGTCTCTGGACAGTAGCGCGAGGAATGCAGCTTATTTTCTAAACTATAGTTAGTATATAGATTTAAATAGGGAAAATTGTATATTTGTTTGCTTTTCAAAGTACTGAGGGCTTGACACGAATGTTTTTGACGTATAGTCACGTTAACGTAGTAAGTGAATTTTAGATAATTATAAAAAAAAATACAACCGTACCTACACCATTAGTATCACACAAAAATATGAATATAGTATCCAATTCAAATAAATATAATGAGCGAAACGAGTATTTCAGTTATAGTAAGATTTTACGTGATGTTAAGTAGGTAGGTACGTCAAAAACATTCATGCTAGGCACTCTCCCTCTCACCTAACATTGACGACTCAAAAAAAAGTAAGAATAGGGTGGAACCCGCGATTAGCTCATGCCATAAATTGGCCCGTATTTGGCCCGCTAGTCAAAGTAAGTGACAATTTTTCGAAAAGATGAATTAAACAATTAATTAAGGTGCATTTGAAGACTCCGCAAAGTTGTTTTGCCAAATAAAAAAAAAAAATACCTTACAACCTATTCTCAGGCACTGAGTAATACACAAAAAACGGAATAGTTCAATAACAAACACCGCGATACGAGATTTTTGTAGATTAGACATCTAATACATAAAAATCTCGTTTCACGGTGTTTATACAACCCTCAACTATTGCCTCGCTGACGTCTGACTGCCGATATCTGGTATACAGTAAAGAAACAATGTAGATCGCAAGCCAGGCCCAAATTTTGTCTTACATTTCCTTACGAACGATAACTTGTAAAATGGTTAAGAGAGCTTTATCATGGACCTCTGTGAACGTCAGCTGCGATTCGGTGGGTGAGTTAAGCAGCCTCTCAAACACGGCGGAAATTTTGTTCGGTTTTTTCCTGCCGAATGAAAATTGTGTCAGATAATATATATTGCTAACCCAATATCTCGCAGAAAACAAAACGTCAGCCGATTGTATCTCAGTGGGAAGGTCAAAAGCTAACGCCCTGAAGGGGGCATTTATCGCCTACTTAAATTAAAATTCAAAATGGAAATTCACTATCTTACCAGCTGCTTTACTTTTTTAACTTACAGGATCATATTAAAAATCAGCTAAAAAAGAAATATCCGGGAGTAAAATAATGACAAGTCTAAAGTTATTCGACTTTATGCTTGATGCTCCGACTGAAAGATTAATTAGAGCTTTTATTTATAATTTCTCCATGAAAAGCTACCTTATTCTACTCGTACAATAGGTATGAAACAATAATGTAATCCATCACTGTGAAGAATGTAAAAATCTAAGTCTAAAGTTATTCGACTTTATGCTTGATGCTCCGACTGAAAGATTAATTAGAGCTTTTATTTACAATTTCTCCATGAAAAGCTACCTTATTCTACTCGTACAATAGGTATGAAACAATAATGTAATCCATCACTGTGAAGAATGTAAAAATCTTAGAACGAAAACTTACAAAATTCCAACGTGACTAACTTTCACTTTACCTTTTTCTTCATATTTCGAAAACTGGATGAAAACTAGGTATCGACCTGATTACTTTTGTGTACTACTCTTTATAATATTAGTATAGATATAGATTACAAAATCTAACTTGAAAATTATCTCGCAAACTATCAAAATACGGTGTTATTGGATTCTATTGAGAACTAATACCTACACACTATTATGAATAAATAAACATGTCAATTGGCTTAGCTGATGACCTGTAGTGCGATTCACTAAGGAAGAACATCTTTACAACCAAGAAATCATCGTTGAATCATCTGTTAACAGATGTTTCAACGATGATTTCTTGCATCGTTGAATCATCTGTTAACAGATGTTTCAACGATGATTTCTTGGTTGTAAAGATGTTCTGCCTTAGTGAATCGCACTACTGAACCGTGTTTAACGTAGGAATATTATATCGCATTTTTAAATGCACCAGCTGACGAGATTTCCCTCGGCATCTTGCCAGCTGATTTTGTTTAATACTTACAGGATCTTATCAGCTTACAAATTTTAATCCGAGGGGATATTACGTTTCTTATTCGACTTTATGTTTCATGCTCTGACTGAATGATGTAGGTAATCTTTTTGTTATGTTTCGATTAAATCAATGTTATCTATAGATACTTTCGAATTGATTAAAATATAAGTAGGTATATAAATGAAGGAATACTGTGTACTATATCGTTCAGTATCATCATCTGCCTAGCCTTTTCCCAACTATATTGGGGTCGGCTTCCAGTCAAACCGGATTCAGCTGAATACCAGTATTCTACGAGGAGCGGCTGCCTACCAGACGTCCACAACCATTAACTGGGTAACACGGTACTCCTTGGCAAGACTGACTATATCGTTCAGTAAACAGGTTAAAAATACGGTGTTATTGGATTCTAATGAGAACTAATGTACACTATCCATCTATCTTCTATTTAAATAAAAATTAATCGACTTATCAAAATTGGATAATTCTTTTACAGTTGTGTTCGCAATTATCAGGGCGAGGTTTGCATGAAAAAAAAGAAAGTTGCCGGGAGCGAAGCCGTGGGGGACAGCTAGTTGTGAATAAATACGACGACACGGTTGGCGCAGTGGTTGAGCGATTGACTGCTGCGTAGCATGTCGCGGGTTCGATTCCCGCACGGAACAAATATTTGTACGACCTACATGTATTTGTTCCGAGTCTGGGTGTTTTTCTATCTACAATATGTAGGTATGTATTTACAAAAAAAAAAAAAAAAATGTATATAAGTAGTTTATCAGCCATCTCGTTTCCATAACACAAGCATTAGGTTGCTTAGCTTGGGACTATATGGCGTTGTGTGAAATGTCCAAGGATATTATTATTATTAAATAAACATGTCATCTGGCTCAGCAGTGCGGTTCTGTAAACGTGAAAGTGAACACTTAGGCGAAGTGAACGACAAGTGAGCTGTCAAACCATACAAACAAGATGGCATGACAGCTCACTTGTCATTCAAAAGTGTCGTATTTCCATTCGACGTTTCCGAGGACGGTTACGGCCCGTTCACGATAACGCGCGCGGTTTTGTCGGAGCGAATCGCTGCAGCGGCGCGCGGTACGGGGAGCGGCGAGATCAAAAGTACATACAAGCGAATGAGTGCGACGCCACGAAACAGAGCGGCGCGGATGGCGGTGAAGGTGGTGTGACGGACTCGGCGGCGAACTTATAAACAAAACGTTTTAGACGATTTTGTGGCGGTCATGGATACCGAGGCGTTTATAACCGAAATTTTAAATCGACCCCCTATATAGATGTCAAAACATGCCCAACACAAATACAAAAAAATGTTTTCCGGAGTATGATACCGGAGCGTGTGTGTGACAAAACTTGCACAAGTTTCCTGACTTGCACAAGTCTGGTAGGCAGATCAAAACTACGATCTGTATACCTGCGCAAACTAGTTTGTGTAAGTATGCATGAGCGTGTGTGTCGGAACGCTTCAGTCGCACGCGCGCCAGTCCTTCGGAGCGAATTTCATTTCATTTAAAAGGTTGGTGTGGGAATACTTATTTCTTTTCAGTAACCTTACACCATACAGAACGTTTCTTCTTACACTTCTCTTTTTTCTTAATAGCTAGCACCAAACCCACAATAGCCAAAATGTCATCATTTGTGGGTGCCGGTGGCATATTTCACAAAATACTTATTGCACAACACGACTTCTTCGGTTTGTCAGAGGCGCAGAACTGAGACTGTACAGGCATACTTGAATCGTATGTGGTCACTATGGACGTTAGGTATACTTGCACAAGCCTTCAGTTCCGGTATACCGTTCAGGTATACCGCTACGTATGTGGCCGCCATAAGACCGAAGTCAGGGCCGTTACGCGACACGACGCGCAACGCAGCGGAACACGACGCCGACAACATAACGTGTATAGCTATTTTATCAATTTGTATTAGTTTATTAATTATTGTTTTTTGTATATTTTATTTTTGTGTAATTAATCTATGGGTCTCAGTTGCCTGATAATACGATGATTATGATTATGATTCACTCCACCTAAGTGATCACGGTGAGATGTCAACAGAATCGACCGGCAGTTGATGCCCTGAACCGTGTAACGTGGGAGCAACTATCGCCTATTTAAATGCACCAGCTGATGAGATTTCCCTCGGCAAGATGGCGAGAGACATCTCGTCAGCTGGTGCATTTAAGTAGGCGATAGATGCCCCCTTCAGAGCGTTAGCTGACGACTTTCCCACCGAGATAGAAGAGATATTGGGTTAGCTATAATCTTACACTATTTTCATTCGGGAGGAATTTACAGTTTTTTTTTTTTCTACGCACTTGGGAGGCTGCCACTGCTTAACCCACCCACCGAATCGCAGCTGACGTTCACAGAGATCCATGATAAAACTCTCTTAAACATTTTAACAAGTTACCGTCCGGGAGGACCTTGGTCATGGAAATCTTTTGCTTGCTCGCGGACCAATAGGAAGAACTCTTTTTTTTTTAAGTATTACCAACTGTTTAGTCGTGATATTCGGTCATAATTTTTGAATAAAGTTCTTGTTTCTGTTTTTCTATTGTTTCCTTACTGTATACCAGTACCCTAACATCAGCCTTAAAAAATTACCTGCACTCACAATATTTATATGACCACTAACTTCTGAAACACAAGAGTATAAGAAAGAAAAGGAAATCCGGTAAAGAAACTTCTTTATTTATGTATTTGTGAGCACATTGGTATACTCGTCCTGCAAGCCAAGCTTTCGTATCAGTTCTTCAGTTCTTGTGGGCCAGTAACTATCGATTCCTCCCTCACGTACACTACTTCCCTTCGATATGAATAAACTGAAAAGAAAATATGTCGGCTCTAAGAAAAGTATGATGACAGCCAAAATCAACAGTATCGACCATAAGAAAATCTCAAAGAAACGATTCAATCACACACACATGTATACTATGAAAAATATGGATAGCTTCAATTCAATATGGCGGGGCTAGTGAGTGACGTTACACGCCATTGGTGCTGTCTCTGTTTATATACCGCCATCTTTTGAGATTTTTGGGGCATCAACTACGTCTTGTCTGCACTACCTTACACTCCCCAAGGAACCGATACGCCTAATTTCAGCTTTCTACGACCAGCAGTGCTATTCTGTAACAACATTTTCGTGTCTCGACAGCGGAATCCGAGGTGAGTTTCAAATTCGTATAAATATAAGACCTTATGATGTGTGAAATAAAGTTCACTTTGTAAGCTTAGTCACTCAGGTGAAGTCGATATCGAAATGGTTATTTACAGAATAGACTAGCTGTTGTTTCGGCTGTGCGTTGTCTGTCAATCACTCAAGCCAGTTAATCTGACACCAGTCTTGCCAAGGAGTACCGCGTTACCCAGTCAATGGGTTGTGGAGGTCTGGTAGGCAGCCGCTCCACGTAAAATACTGGTATTCAGCTGAATCCGGTTTGACTATTTTTTTAATCTTTTGAGTCAGTCACACAGTCATTCAGTAACGGAAGAGTTTTACAACGTGTAGCAGATTAAACGCAATACAATATTTTTTTTTTTTTTTTTTAATACCTCTTAAGATGTCATTGTACTCATCATTATGAGCTACTAACACTATGGGACCAAAACTAAAATCACGAAACTAACACGAACTTTTCGTGTTTCGGGTTGGGTCCTTTATAAAAGTTGTCCCTATTGATGAGTAGAGTGTCCTCTTAAGAGGTATTGCGTTTATTCTGTTACACGTTGTATATTGATATGCATCCCTTAAATTTAAGTCAAAAGCGGGTTTGCCAATTTTACCTGTTACTGCCGCTACTTCATCCTTTTTCGCCACCTTCTACGAGTGAACTTACACACCGACCAGCATACAGCCCCCGGAAGGCCGCTGAAATAGCAGACATATACTCCACTTTGGTTCCACTGATTTTATAAATGAGCAGAAGAACTCCGGAAAACTGCTTACACCAAGAGTGCCTCTTACAATACGTCCGGAGCGTCTACTATATAACGTGTAACAGAATTAACTCAATATCTCTTAAGTAGTCAATACACTCATCAATTTGACCAACTTTAATTATGGGACCAACACTAAAACCCACCCAAGGTGAACCCAGAAGGTGTAAGGACTTGAAAGCCTGCAGACTAAACTACATATGCGTGACGAGCGGCTTAACTACTAGACTGGTAGTACTTTCAGGGCCCACTACAACACCGTCCTCAGTACCCTACCACTTGCTTTTTAGGGTTCTGTATCCAAAGAGTAACCTACGGAACCCTCCGTCCGTCCTTCAGCCCGCCCATCAATCCGTCCGTGCCTCCCTCCGTCCGACTTTTTTTCACTATTGATAGGCACGCGTTTGACCAGTATCTCGCCTGATGGTAAGCGATGATGAGGACGAAGATGTAGCACGTTTACCTAGAACTAACCTTTGAGTCTTGCCTTGGGACTTCCAAGTTGTAGCTATCAAGAAACACAGAATCCGGCAGCTGTTCCAGCGTGAAGTACATACCGTCTCACCTTTGCCAAGATTCCCAAATTTTTTGCAGTCACTTGAACTTTTGCCTCTATGAAAGGGCCAAAATTGAGGGTAGATGTAAACATTACCCCAAGAAGCTCAGGTTGGTCGGTTATCGGCACGGTTGCTTGTAGGAAAGGTTGAGCTGGGTTGAATTGGCTCCTTTTGGAGGAAAAAAGGCACGTTTGGTTCTAAGCAGCATTGAACTTGACCATATTGGCATCGCCCTATTCAGAGACAGCCTGTTAGGACATGTTCAAGTGCTGAACCATGGCCTCCCGGAGAGACCAGTTCTGCGACCCACCAGCTCGTGCGTCGGACACGTATCTCTCAGCAAAAGTGTATATATACTCAATATCTTTATTGCATTCCACATGTATTCTTAGGTGGTAAAAAACAAAATTGGTTCATGTGGACCCTGTCGGACACAGCAAGATAAATAAGAGAGAGGAGGCTTTTTTTTTAATTATGTAAAACACAGAGACTTGGGTAGTTTGCGGTACCTAATTATTATGATTTTATTAGTTTATCACTAACGGCCGAAACCAATATCCTATCTATCACATACTGGAGATAGAAAAACAAATGAAACAACAGAAAACCTATATAATTTTCATAATGTTTCGTTTGTTTTGCTATCTCCAGTATGCCAAATCTGGTGATAGTTAGGTTATTGGGTTCGGCCGTTAGATATTCGTTTACCCGAGTAGTAGCTTTTATTTAGCATACATTGTTTGAGTTTTCTTAAAAATATATTAATTTTCTCTTCTTTTTTTATTGAAGCGGGTAGTTTAATATATAATTTAATGGACATTACATAGGGACTTTTAGAGTGCATTTTTAATCGAGAATTTGGTAAGTTTAGCCTAGATTGGTGTCTGAGTATACTCAAAGGTGCTGCCGAAAGCATGGACTCCTGAAGATCCCAGCATAACATGCGAATAAAGATCGCATGTCATCCCAATCTGCTGAGCTGTATCGCCATACCCGACGGGTGAATCTTGGGCTAGGATCGGGTGGGGAGTAAACGAACACAGACTTCAGTGGTCGGAACTACCCAGTGATGAAGAAATCGACGCCGAGTAGCGTTCTGGATCAGTTGTCAGCAGAAAGTCCAAGCAATTGGTAGTGTGCGAATCAACATCCGGCACCCTCGTTGCCAGGGGGATGTTGATCCAGGGGGACCAGGTGGGTAAGATTTAACGCTAAAGCTAGCTTTCGCGCGTGTCGTCCAGCATGGACTGTGCACTGTTATGGGAAGAGCCACTCCTGATGAAGTCCCCCCAGTGACACCAATCGGGCAGAAGAGTACCGTTGCTGGGCTGCATCCGCTGCCTCACTTAGGTGTAAAACATGGTAAATAAAATAATCAACAATGTCCATTTCGGAGACAGCTAGGCTTAGCTGTCTCCAAAATGGACATTGTTGATTATTTTATTTACCATGTTTTTTATTTAATTTTGGTATGATAAATTGTTATAGGTTTTATTTATAATTGTGTTGTGTTAACATTTGCTTTTTATTATTATGATTTTTATTAATTTTAAAATTGAGATGATGCTTATTATTTTAATTAATCGAATTATCTGCTTTTTGTTTACATAACTATTTTTTTTTTGTGTGTAACGGCAGACCTGTCTGTCGTTCGCACAAAATTGACTACGCCTGTCCGTAGACAATTTTCTCCAGGCCTGTCCACTAGAAACCGAGTCCTCAAGGTTGCGGAGACGCCAATACCAAATGTCGTCCCGGGCGTACATACATACGCCCACGCGTGTTTTAAATTGGTGCTCTAGGGTAAACCCTGGGTATAAAAAGTGCGACACGTCTGACGGACATCCGATCTGCGTCCGGGAAAGGAACAAGAGCGCTGGTCTTCTCAATCTCTAGGTGGTGATGGACTGCGGCGAGATTTGAGTACAGACCTCGATTGTTGCGTTCGTCTGTCTGTCAGCGGGCTGTATCTCAAGAACCGTAATAGGTAGACGGTTGATATTTTCATAGAGTTTGCATTTATGTTGCCACTACAACAACTATTAATAAAAAATAAATATTATACTAAAAATTAAAGGGGACTCGCATAATAGAAACGTGTTTTATCGGTTTATGATACGGTACCCTTTGTGTTAAAGTCCTAGTCGCACTTGGGCAGTATTTTTGGATGAGATAGGCCCAATCGAACTATTGTCCAATCTTTAAGGGTCGATATGTCGCTTTTTTATCGGTTACATTTTGGGGAGTGTGCGACGGAATTGCATAATTTAATCCCGCCAAGCCCGTTCCACCATCGGACCAAAAGACGTACGGCGATGCGCCACCGGTACATGGTGGACATCCCACCTATATGCACAAAACGTTTTGGGAATACATTCATTGTGCTTACAGGTAACTGCCGGAGTCTGCAATGTGTTTCCTGATAGCTACAACCTGGGAGTCTTTAAGTCGGGAGTGAATAGGTTACTTCTAGGCAAGCGTGCTCCACCTTAGACCGCATCATCGCTTAACATCAGGTGAGATAGCGGTCAAACGTATGCCTATCAATAGTAAAATAAAGACATATAATCCATCCTAAAAAAAATGGTACAATATTTCGATAGAGTCCATTTTCAAGGACTACAAATAAAAAAATAATCATTGCTTTCCGTCAAGTGAAATAGTGGTCTAAGTCAAGCTTATCCTCCTAATACTCTAAAAGCGAAAGTTTGTGTGAATAAATGGATGTTTGTAAATCGTTCACGTCAGAATGCCTGAAGACCCTCTTCATGAAATGATGAGTATGTTCCCTTAGGATCACGCAGGCGATGCCGCTGGCAGTAACTAGTCAATCATAAAAGCTTTTTACTATTCCTAGTCATTTAGATTATTTTTCCATCGGTTCATCCTTAACTTCTTATAGCTTATGAATAAAGGATATAATTATGTGTATGATATGTCAATGAATAAATACCTTAAAATCCACTGCAAAACCGTTATGATTAAGAGGACCGAATGTACGAAAGTCTTGCACACGATATTAAGAAAAACTACTAAGTTCGTGGCAAGAAAACAGACAAGAATAGCGACATCTTTCATCATTAGCTTGAAGTAATCCCGATTGCTTTTCACGAAGCCGGTGATGGGGCAGTACCTGGAACAAAACGTTTATTTCAGTTCGCAATCGAACTGGTAGATGGAGCCATCTGAGTTTCAGCGGTTAAGTCCTACCTCTTTTAGAATATAGTTATTATTTGAAAATATGAAAACCAGGGAAACTATACTAAAACTAGCGGACCCGACAGACGTTGTCCTGCAAAATAACCTGAATACCGAAAGTAGCGCCATCTGCCGGCTGATTTGTGAATCTAAACCATCAAGGGCGCAACACAAATGCATACAATTTTTTTTAATTAAACTGTTTATTTTATTTTATTTATTTTATTTTACTTTATTGGGACATAAAACAGTTACACATTACAATATAATTGTTACAGAATAACGGTAAAAACTAGGTAAACATGTAACCCACACCAATGTCCGCAGAATAATGGTATACAGCATACATTTTAGCGTGCGTTGATATTGTAAGAAAGTAGGTAAGAAGTACTCGTACGTATTTATAATGGGTATAAAATGGCTATTCTATTCTAAAGAACGAGCCCGTTCCAGCCTTTTAAGAGGAGTTCAGTGACATACACACGTACAGTTGAATTATAAATAAAATAAAATTAATTCTAAAATATCAAATATCTATATTGTACTAGACATACCCGCGGCTTCGCTCCCGTCAACTGCAACTTTTTTATTCTTTCATAAGAACCTTCCCCTAACAGTAACAAATAGAGCAAAAAAAAATTGAATTCGGCACCCGTTCACGCGTGATGCGATGACCAAGGGAAATAGGTATTCATTTATATATATATACTAGCTGACTCGCGCAACTTCGTTTGCGTCACATTTTCCATTAATGCTCCGCTCCTATTTGTCTTAGCGTGATGATATATAGCCTATAACCTTCCTCGATAAATGGGCTATCTAATACTGAAATAATTTTTCAAATCGGACCAGCAGTTCCTGAGATTACTCCCTACATACAAACTTACAAACAAATGTTACCTCTTTATAATATTAGTATAGATAGGTACTAAAGGTCTTGTAGAATAGCAAATTAGGAAACACGCAGTGAAAATATTTCGGCTGATCTGATGATGATGAAGTTTCCTCACGACAGTTCCCTCATCGCAGATGCTTGAAAGCTTACTTACGCTAGACAAAAAGTATCTCAAAGAGTAGTATTATTAAGTATCTCACCTCAAATTGTATCCAGCGCATGTGTCATAAAAGCGTTCCAGAGTCATCTGAGTTTTTTCAACTAAACTGGTATTGGATTCTTCTTTAACTTCGTATAAACGACGAGGATTTTGAATGGTAGAACGGTCTTGCAATCCTTGGAGACTGAAACTTCTGGTGGTGCTATACACAAGTTGGTCCGGACCCCCCAAAGGTCTATAACCCGGCTGACGAAGTTGACACTTGCATTTGCTGGGTAAATACACTTTACAATGACACGGTAATTTTACCATGACGGATTTCTTCAGGCTGCCGCTTTCATGATTGCAATTCTCAGTTTTTATTGATCGTGAGATTTGCTGACTTCACTGAGAATTTTAAAGCGACAGCCGGCCGGGAAGGAAGCTGGGTTAGATTATACGGATATTTTATTAGTTATCGCATTTGTTTAAGTTTAAAATGCTATATAATGGAAATCTATATGGAAACGATATATGGAAGTCTGATGGACAGATTTTGTTTGGAGGTATATTTCGCAGTCGCGCTCCGAGAGAACGCGGTTGTCAACCCTGATGACACTAAGAACAGATTATTCGCTGTCGTACTAAAAAGGTTAGTTTGTAGTGAGAGGCGAGGTTAGAACTCTGCATTGTCGTCCGAGGTTACCACTCATAAAGGTATGTACAATTGTACATAGTACGTCATATTGGTCAAGTCCACGTCTCATCGCCAGTGTGGACGTCATATTCATACAAGATCCCAGAGCCCTCTGGTCATCCAGACGCCATGATCCTGAACAATCACCTTAAAGATCATACACATTATATTACACATTTATAATTCTATCCTATGTCCTTACTCTGGTATC
Organism: Ceramica pisi; assembly: GCA_963859965.1. Taxonomy (NCBI): domain Eukaryota; kingdom Metazoa; phylum Arthropoda; class Insecta; order Lepidoptera; family Noctuidae; genus Ceramica; species Ceramica pisi. The sequence goes on along the minus strand of OY982527.1, from coordinate 34,112,768 downwards.
AAACAATCTTTGTAAAAAATTTCATCCAAATCGGTTCAGTGATTTTGGCATTAAGAAGAGACAAACAGACAGTTACTTTCGCATTATAATGTTAATAGTTAGGATTAGGACTATATCTAATAATAATAAAACGTTTTTGAGTTTGTTCCAATAACATCAAAGCAACTATGTCAAAATTGCATTCAAAGTTTCACTCCGCGCATTTTTGCCTCTTCTGAAAAATATTCCTTTTGTCACGTAATCTAGACTAATTTTATAAAGCTGAAGCGTTTATTGATTTGAAAAATTCTTTCAGTGTTAGATAGCCCATTTATCGAGGAAGGCTAAAGGCTATATATTATTACGCCAATACAAATAGGAGCGGAGCAATAATGGAAAATGTGACGCAGACGAAGTTGCGCGCGTCAGCTAGTGTTATATGAACACAAAACGTTTTGGGAATACATTCACACATTGTGCGTACAGCTAAGGAGTGGAATTCCCTGCCTGAGTCTGTGTTTTCTGATAGCTATAACCTGGGAGTCTTTAAGTCAAGAGTGAATGGGTTACTTCTAGGCCGGCCGGCGTGGTCAATCTTAGACCGCATCATCGCTTAACATCAGGTGAGATAGTGGTGATAAAAAGTAAAAAAAATGTGTATACCTCTGAGTCTGAGGTACAGGTTTTATGTATCCAGTTGGTCGTTGGGCCACACATTTTGTTACTCAGAAAATAAGTAAGATCCTCGGGATCTGGGATCTTGGATTATAGAGGTTTCGTTATAAACTTAACATCTTTTTACTTCGCCGTTCTAAAAAAAAGCCGTTCCATCTCGCCCCTTGTCACATGTCAAGTGTGACAAGCAATTTTTAAAACATGGCTTACGATTTTTCCATCATGTACATAATCAACAAAAAATACGATTAAAAATATAGAAATAGCATACTGCTTACTACATAGTGGTCCATAATAATGGTGCTATTAGAAAGGAACCTATCAATGTATAAAAGTAGCTGAAAATTAAATGGTGAGTGATTATATTATGAGGAAACCAAAAAAAGAGGTCTTGAGTAGGTACTTCGATATACATATGAGTACAAACAGTCGGTTGATTAGGGTAGGTTAGGTTAACAGGTTCACTGTATAGCCAGACAATCAACAAATACAAATACAAAATCCTTTATTTCAAATAGACCAGTTACAGGCACTTTTGAATAGTCAAGTTCTGTCAGTCAAATAGATGAAGCTAATCCTGCCGCGCTAGTGACAAGAGCAGCGGGTTGTTCTGCTACATAACACACCCACCGTCCCCGTCTCCAGCGCGGCAGCTGCACGTTCCAAAGAGTAGATTCTGTGGAGAAGAACGTGCAAGAAACTCCATGGACACTCTTTTAAACCAGTTGTCATTGTTTACAAAATCATGGTTACACATTTACGAAATAATTTATGAGTAAAATTATACAATGCAAAAGAGAATGAGTCTATACAACGAAGACCACAATTGGTTCATTTGACTGTGAACCGGTAAAGGGGTTATTATTGATGATGTTTGTACTAAATCTAACTTCTTTCGTTAAATCCATCCTAAGGTTGTCTGTTAGAGATTGCGCTGTACGATAAGGCCGCCCACTGACAAACTTGTTTTTATAAACCTTTTTCCTGTACTTGTTATGAGGTGTACAAAAAATAATATTCTAAAGAATACATATTAATAATAAGAGCAGGAACGCCGTCCTTTTCAAGTTTTTTAATATAAATAGGTCAAACTCATATTATTTCATCGGTAGAGCAGTGATACATCACCATTGCTGACAATAAATTACAGTAAAGTGCCTGCTTGCACGACAGTATTTTTTATTTCGGTGGTCCATAACATTGCTACTTCCACGGCATCGTTGGTGGCAGCAGATAGGTTTGTTTGGCTGCATTTTTTGGGTACAGAGGACAAGATAGAAGGTGAAGCATGGTTTGTATCGGCCCCATATCCTACGAATCAGGCTAATCACCATGGTAACAGAATCACCTCGCCTCGCGAAGATCGAGTTGTGCATAGCCACCTCGCATTGTGCACACGTGCTTACGGGACGGTCGCCACCGTACTAACTTATCATCCCCACACTTCCTCCTCCTTTGTGTTTCTGTTAGACGATCAGCTATGGCGCCACGCCTAGCCGTAAACGCGGCTTTGCCTAGCCATAGCCTAGTCGATATGGTTTAGGTATTGATCTGTTAAGATTGAGGTAGGTAGGGGCCTGGTTAACGGTAAGGCAATAGGCGAGACAGGGACGAATTGCTTAGCGTGTAACCCCAGGCATATTTATGTGAATTAAACTCTTACTACATTATTTAAATCCACAGAATGCCTTTTTCAATCAATAAGTAAGTTGAATATTCCATTTTATTGATTTAATCCGAGAAAAGCTGCCACAGTTATTACAGGAATAATAATGCAAGGGCCTACTCTAATGTCTAATCCCTGAATATTTTACAGCATAAATCAACCCTAAATGATGAAGATGAACCGCTAAATACTATTCTGAGAAAATGCCATAACAGCTAATTAAAGTTTTGGTGCACTTTCCTCGAATGGAGGTGTAATAAGAAAACAAAAGTAAGATTTGACGCTGTTCATAAACTCAACATGAAAGACGTGGAAAACAATTTTAAGCGACACGAATGGTACCAATACAATCAGGAAAATAATTCACACAATAGTATGAATCACGGCGGTATAATGGTTCACAAGAAAAAAGTAAAAATCCGCAAAAAAATGGATCAAAAATGGATTCAAAATTATGGCCAACAGCCAGTAGTAGCTATTCGGTTATCACGCTCCGGGAGGAAAGTAACCCAAAAAATCTTCACCAAACACATAAGCATGACCGAGCTCGACAAACGCACAAAACTTTCAAATCTTAACAAACAAAGCACTAGAAGCTTTGAAACAATAAAGAGAAAATGCTTATTCAATTCTAAATTTGTAATAAACCGAGTCTCAGGCTCTCATTTTAACAAATATTTGAGTCCGTTTCCTTTTCCAACGCAGAAGAAATGGAAGGTTTACCGCTGTCAATTGAGTAGGGTAGAAGACAATTGCTGCTGTTCATGCAATTCAGATGCTATGTTTGAAGTAATGAAGGGTCTTTATGATTGCTATAAAAGGAAAAACTGTGATAATTGTGAATGCGTATTGTGTAGTCATAAGTTACGTGAAGAAAGGCGTCTTGGAGAAGAACGTAAATCGTTAGCATCCCTGGGAACAAAAGAAAAAAGAAAGAAAGCTGAAAAAATGTTAGAAGGGAAGACTCGAGCAGAGAAAGAAGAGATTTTGAAAGAATTAATCGAAACAGGACAACCACTGCCAAAAGGTAAGACGGTGTCAGAAAAAGCTTTGATAAAGAAAGTTAAAGCCGAATTAGGAGTACCAGAGTCTAGAACTGCTAGAATGATGGAAAGAATAAAAAAACCCAAAGTAACCGAAGAAATAACACCGTCAATAAGATTTAGAAAAGCCAAAGCTGCAGGATTGATTACGACTTTAGAAGGAAAATCTCCTGATCAAAAAGAAAAAATAGTAAGAGGCTTAGCAATGCAAGGACTGCTTCTTCCTGAAGGGAAAACTGCCTCTGAAAGGAAGCTATTCGAAAGAGTACGCGCTGAACTTGGCCTTCCTCCGGAACCTAAAACTAAATCTATGAGAGAAAATTACGCCAAAGCTGCAGATGCTGGATTAATGCTGCCACTTGAAGGTAAATCAACAAAAGAAAAGCAAAGAATTTTGCAAGGTTTATATGACAAAGGCATTCCATTGCCTGAAGGACGAACAAAATCTGAAAAAGCTCTTATAGCGAAGGTAAAAGCAGGAGTCCATGAACCATCCGTAACGCCTTCTGAAAGAGTACGAAAAGCAAGGGCTGCAGGACTACTCACACCCATAGTTGGGAAATCTCCAGAACAACAAAAACGAATATTAAGAGGATTAGCAATGCAAGGACTGCCTCTACCTGAAGGGAAAACCTTTTCTGAAAGAAAGCTTATAGACAAGGTCCGCGCTGAATTGGGCCTTCCACCGGAACCTAAAACTGATACCATGAAAGAGAAACATGCTAAAGCTGCAGATGCAGGATTACTGCAGCCCCTGGAAGATAAAACCTCAAGGGAAAAAGAAAGAATTATACAGGGTTTGCATGACATGGGAATACCATTGCCTGAAGGGCGAACTGCATCAGAGAAAGCTCTAATAGCTAGAGTAAAGGCAGGCGGACAGGCGCCGTCAGTTACGCAATCTGAGAGAATAAGAGAGGCAAAAGAAGCAGGACTACTCACATCTATAGAAGGGAAACCTCCGCAACAAAAAGAAAAGATACTAAAAGGACTTGCAATGCACGGACTGCCTCTTCCTGAGGGAAAAACTGCTTCTGAGAAAAGACTGATTGATAAAGTACGAGCTGACCTTGGCTTACCTCCGGAACCTAAAACTATGTCTATGAAACAGAAGCACGCCAAAGCTGCAGACGCCGGATTACTCCAGCCCCTAGAGGGTAAATCATCAAAAGAAAAAGAAAGACTTTTAAAAGGTTGGCATGACCTCGGAATTCCATTGCCAGAAGGGCGAACTGCATCAGAAAGGGATTTAATAGCTAGAGTAAAGTCGGGTGTATGTGCACCCTCTGAGAAATTACGTCAAGCTCAAGCTGCAGGACTTTTCACAACTTTGGAAGGTAAAACTTCCGCTCAACAAGAAAAGATACTTAGAGCACTAGCAAAGCAAGGACTGCCTCTTCCTGAAGGAGATACACCTTCTGAAGAAAGGATTATTGATAAGGTACGCGCTGAAGTTGGCCTACCTCCGGAACCCAAAACTGCAGCAATGAAAGAGAAGTACGCCAAAGCAGTGAAGGACGGGTTAATGGAGCCCCTGGAAGGTAAATCCACCAGAGAAAAACAAAGAATTTTACAAGGTTGGCATGACAGAGGAATCCCATTGCCTAAAGGTCGATCAGCATCAGAAAGAGAATTAATAGCTAAAATTAAAGCAGGAATACGTGCACCATCTGAGAAACTACGTCGAGCTAAGGCTGCAGGTTTACTAACACCTTTAGAAGGTAAAACTTCCGCACAAAAAGAAACAATACTGAAAGGATTGGCACATGAAGGATTGCCTCTTCCTGAAGGAAAAACGGCTTCTGATAAAAGACTCATTGATAGGATACGAGCTGATCTTGGATTACCACCAGAACCAAACACTGATGCAATGAAACAGAAGTACGCCGAAGCTGCAAATGACGGAGTAATGTTTCCTCTAGAAGGTAAATCACCAAAAGAGAAAGAACGAATTTTAAGAGGTTTGCATGTTAGGGGAATACCATTGCCTGAAGGGCGGACTACATCTGAGAGAGCTCTAATAGCTAGAATAAATGCGGGCATAGGTGCATTATCACTGACGCCATCTGAAAGATTTCGTGCAGCAAAATTTGCTGGACTAATGACTCCACTAGAAGGAAAGTCACCAAAACAACAAGAAAAGATACTAAAAGGATTAGCAATGCGAGGCCTGCCTCTTCCTGAAGCAAAAACTGCTTCTCAAAAAAGGCTCATGGATAAGGTTCGCACAGACCTTGGCTTACCTCCAGAACCTACAACTTTATCAATTAAAGAGAAGCAAGCCAAAGCTGCAGAAGTTGGATTACTCCTGCCGCTACAAGGAAAGTCTCGAAAAGAAAAAGAAAAAATTTTGAAAGGTTTACATGACCTAGGTATACCTTTGCCTCGTGGACGAACTGGATCAGAGAGAGAGTTAATCGCTAAAGTAAAAGGAATAGTACATGCTCCGTCTGTAAAGCTACGCCGAGCGAAAGCCGCGGGGCTACTGACGCCTCTGGAAGATAAAACTTCTTCACAGAAAGAGAAAATACTAAAAGCATTGGCAAAGGAAGGCCTGCCTCTTCCTGAAGCTAAAACTGCATCTGAGAAAAGGATCATAGAAAAGGTACGCGCTGAACTTGGCCTTCCTCCGGAACCAATCACAACAACAATGAAAGAAAAGCACGCCAAAGCAGCAGACGCAGGGTTACTGCAGCCGCTTGAAGGTAAATCCCCAACAGAAAAAGCAAGAATTTTAAAAGGATTGCATGACATGGGAATCCCATTACCTGTCGGGCGCACCGCATCAGAGAGAGATTTAATAGCAAGAGTTAAGGCAGGTGCCCAGGCACCATCTGAAAAACTACGTAGAGCTAAAGCTGCTGGGCTATTGACGCCTTTAGAAGGCAAAACATCATCAGATAGAGAAAAGATACTTAGAGCACTGGCAAAGGAAGGTCTGCCTCTTCCTGAAGCGAAGACTGCTTCGGAGAAAAGGCTCATTGATGACGTTCGCGCTGATCTTGGCTTACCTCCTGAACCTAAAACTGCGGCAATGAGAGAAAAGCACGCGAAAGCAGCAGATGCAGGACTTCTTCAGCCCCTTGAAGGTAAATCCCCACGAGAAAAACTAAGAATTTTAAAAGGTTTGCATGGCAGAGGAATCCCATTGCCTGAAGGCCGAACTGCATCTGAGAGAGATTTAATAGTTAGAGTGAAAGAAGGAGTGCTTTCACCTACTGAAAAGCTACAAAGAGCTGAAGCTGCAGGCCTACTGACGCCTTTACAAGGCAAAAGAACATCACATAAGGAAAAGATACTGAAAGCACTAGCAAAGGAAGGTCTGCCTCTTCCTGAAGCAAAAACAGCTTCTGAGAAAAGGCTCATTGATAAGGTACGCGCAAACCTTGGCTTACCTCCTGATCCTAAAACTGCAGCAATGAAAGAAAAGCACGCGCAAGCTGCAGACGTAGGATTACTCCAGCCTCTAGAAGGTAAATCTCCAAGAGAAAAAGAAAGAATTTTGCAAGGTCTGCATGACAGAGGAATCCCATTGCCTGAAGGGCGAACCGAAACAGAAAAAGATTTAATAGCTAGAGTAAAAGCAGGAGTCCGTCGACCTTCTGAGAAATTACGTAGAGCAAAAGCTGCTGGGCTACTGACTCCTTTAGAAGGAAAAACATCTTCACAAAAAGAAAAAATACTGAAAGCACTTGCAAAGGAAGGTCTGCCTCTTCCCGAAGCAAAAACTGCTTCTGAGAAAAAGCTCATTGAACAAGTACGCGCAGATCTTGGCTTGCCTCCTGAACCTAAAACTACGGCAATGAGAGAAAAACACATAAAAGCAGCACGAGCAGGATTACTGCAACCGCTTGAAGGTAAATCCCCAAAAGAAAAAGAAAGAATTTTACAAGGCTTGCATGACAGGGGAATCTCATTGCCTGAAGGGCGAACCACATCAGAGAAAGATTTAATAGCTCGAGTGAAGGCAGGCGTGCGTCCAACATCTGAGAAACTACGAAAAGCTAAAGCTGCTGGGCTACTAACACCTTTAGAAGGAAAAACATCTTCACAAAAAGAAAAGATACTGAAAGCACTAGCAAAGGAAGGCCTGCCTCTTCCTGAAGCAAAAACTGCTTCTGAAAAAAGGCTTATTGATAAGGTACGCCTTGACCTTGGCTTACCACCTGAACCTAAAACTGCAGCTATGAAAGAAAAGCACGCCAAAGCAGCAGATGCAGGATTACTGCAGCCGCTTGAGGGTAAAACCACGAAAGAAAAGGAAAGAATTTTACAAGGTTTACATGAAAGAGGAATCTCTTTGCCTGAAGGGCGAACCGAATCAGAAAGAGATTTAATAGATAGAGTGAAAGCCCCCGTGCGAGCACCATCGGAGAAGTTACGTAGAGCAAAAGCTGCAGGGCTACTGACACCACTAAAGGATAAAACTAAACCACATAAAATAATGATACTGAAAGGATTAGCAATGGAAGGACTGCCTCTTCCTGAAGCAAAAACAGCTTCAGAGAAAGAAATGATGGAAAAAGTACGTGCAGACCTCGGCCTACCTCCGGAACCTAAAACTGCATCAATGAGAGAGAAGTACGCTAAAGCCGCAGATGTTGGACTTATGCAACCCCTAGAAGGAAAATCACCACAAGCGAAACAAAAAATTTTACAAGGTTTATATGACAACGGTATTCCATTACCTGAAGGACGAACTGCATCAGAGAGAGATTTAATAGCCAGAGTGAAGGCAGGAGTACAATCACCATCTGAAAAACTACGAAAAGCTCAAGCTGCTGGGCTCATGACACCATTAAAAGGAAAATCTCCGTCACATAAAGCTAAAATTATAAGAGGATTAGCAATGGAAGGTCTACCACTACCTGAAGCTAAAACAGCTTCAGAGGAAGCGATTAAAGAATGGGTACGTGCCGACCTTGGCTTACCACCGGAACCTAAAACTGCATTAATGAGAGAGAAATACGCTAAAGCTGCAGATGCAGGATTGATGCAGCCCCTGGAAGGTAAATCTCCAAGAGAAAAAGAAAGAATTTTACAAGGTTTGCATGACAGAGGTATCCCGTTGCCTGAAGGACGAAGTGCATCCGAGAAAGCGTTGATAGCTAGAGTTAAAGCGGGAGTTCGTGCATCATCAGAGAAACTACGAAGAGCCAAAGCTTCAGGACTATTGACACCTTTACAAGGAAAATCTGCGTCACAGAAAGCTAAAATCTTTCGAGGGTTAGCAATGGAAGGACTGCCACTTCCTGAAGCAGAAACAGCTTCAGAGCAAGCGGTCAAGGAATGGGTGCGTGCTGATCTTGGCTTACCTCCAGAACCTAAAACTGTATCAATGAAAGATAAATACACTAAAGCTGCCGAAGCTGGATTAATGCAACCGCTTGAAGGTAAATCTTTAAAAGAAAAAGCACGAATTTTACGGGGTTTGCATGATAGAGGAATCCCATTGCCCGAAGGTCGGACGGCATCAGAGAAAGCTTTAATAGCTAAAGTTAAAGCGGAAGTTCGTGACCCATCTGAAAAATTACGAAGAGCAAAAGCTGCAGGGCTACTGACACCATTAGAAGGAAAAACTCCGTTACATAAAGTTAAAATAATGAAAGGATTAGCAATGGAAGGACTTCCGCTTCCTGAAGCGAGAACTACTTCAGAAAAACAGATTTTGGAAAAGGTACGGGCTGATCTTGGGTTACCTCCGGAACCTGAAACAGCATCAATGAGAGAGAAGTATGCTAAAGCCGCAGATGCTGGACTTATGCAACCTCTAGAAGGCAAATCACCACTAGTGAAACGAAAAATTTTACAAGGTTTATATGACAACGGTATTCCATTACCTGTCGGACGAACTGCATCAGAGAGAGATTTAATAGCAAGAGTGAAGGCAGGAGTACGTGCACCATCTGAAAAACTACGAAAAGCAAAAGCTGCAGGACTATTGACACCTTTACAAGGAAAAACCGCATCGCAAAAAATAAAGATAATGAAAGGACTAGCTAGGGAAGGACTGCCTCTTCCTAAAGCTAGAACTGCATCAGAAAAACATATTTTGGAAAAGGTACGTGCTGACCTAGGCTTGCCTCCAGAACCTGAAACTGCATTAATGAGAGAGAAGTATGCTAAAGCAGCAGATGTTGGGTTAATGCAGCCTCTAGAAGGCAAATCACCGCAAGAGAAACAGAGAATTTTACAAGGTTTACGTGACAGAGGCATCCCTTTACCTGAAGGACGAACGGCATCAGAGAAAGCTCTAATAGCTAAAGTGAAAGCAGGAACACGAGTGCCGTCTGTAACGCCTTCTGAGAGATTGCATAAAGCAAAAGTTGCCGGACTTTTAACGCCTTTAGAAGGAAAATCACCGAAACAGCGAGAAATGATACTTAAGGGTTTAGCTATGCAAGGATTACCACTTCCTGAAGGTAAAACTTCTTCTGAGAAAAATATCATTGAAAAGGTGCGCGCTGATCTTGGTCTTCCTCCGAAACCCAAAACTGCATCCATGAAAGAGAAACACGCTAAAGCTGCAGATGCCGGATTAATGCAGCCACTAGAAGGTAAAACACCACAAGAAAAGGAAATAATTTTGCAAGGTTTACACGACAGAGGTATCCCATTGCCTGAAGGACGAACGGCATCAGAGGAAGCTCTCATAGCTAAAGTCAAGGAAGGCAAAATAAAGAGAAGACCTTTATCTATTACGACAGAGAAATTAAAAAAGGCTAAAGCAGCGGGTTTATTAACTCCACTTGAAGGAAAATCTCCACATGAAAAAGAAGAAATTCTAAGAGGTCTTGCCAAATCTGGCTTGCCATTGCCACAAGGTAAAACTTCATCAGAAAGAGCAATGATAAGAAAAATTAAAGCTGATTTTGGAGTTCCCGAAAGGACGCCGTCGGAAAAAATAAGGAAAGCTAAAAAAACTGGTCTTTTGACACCCTTAGAAGGTAAAACACATTCTCAGAAAGAGAAAATACTAAGAGGTAGAGTAGCGGCAGGTTTACCGTTACCACTTGGCAGAACCCTATCTGAAAGGGAACTAATTAAAAAAATTAAAGCAGACACTGGTTACATAACGCCGACACCTTCGGAAAGAATGAAAAGAGCAAAGGATGCCGGATTGCTTACTCCATTAGAAGGCAAAACACCATCAGTAAAAGAAAAGATTCTTCGAGGCAGAGTGGCCGCGGGTGTCTCCTTACCGGAACCTACAACACCATCTGAAATGGAAATCGTTAGAAAAATCACTGTTGGAGAGCCCCCTGCAGAGAAGAGACCATCAGAAAAGTTAAGAGAAGCAGCAACAACTTCAGAAAAAGAAAAAGTATTGAAAAGTCTTCGTAAAGCCGGAAAACCCTTACCCGAAGGAGAGACAGCTTCAGAAAAAGAACTTATAGATAGAGTAAAAGCGGAAATTAAAGTTCCATCAAAGGTAACCGCCGAGAAACTTCGAAAGGCAAAAGAAGCCGGTTTGTTAACACCTCTGACAGGAAAATCTCCAAAAGAGAAAGAAAGAATATTAAAAGGCTTAATAGAACAGGGTTTACCACTTCCTGAATCTCAAACAGCATCAGAGAAAAAAATTGCGGAAAAGGTTCGCAAAGAATTTGGTCTACCACCTGAACCTAAAACATTATCAGAAAAATTAAAGATGCATAGAGCTGAAGCTGCTGGTATTGTTACGCCACTGGAAGGTAAAACACCAACTGAGAAGGAACGTATAGTGAAGGGCATGGTTGCGGCTGGAATACCTCTACCAGAAGGAAGAACCGCTTCAGAAAAAGCTATGATTAGAAAAGTTAAAGCAGAAGAAGCAGCTGCTGGTTTACTCACACCTATAGAAGGCAAAACACCATATCAGAAGGAAAAAATTATTAGGGGTAGGGCTGAAGCCGGAATGCCGCTACCTGAAGGTAAAACTTCTTCCGAGAAAGCATTGATACAGAAAATTAGAACTGAATTAGGTATGCCTCCACCTGCAAAAACGATTTCAGAAAAGGAAGTCGTCCGCAAGGCTAGAGCAGAGGGGCTGTTAACACCTATTGCTGGAAAATCAGCTAGAGAAAAGGAAAGGATTATAAAGGGCCTGGCCGAAGCTGGGTTGCCATTGCCTGAAGGTAAAACTGCTTCCGAAAAGGAATTAATTAAAAAAGTAAGAGCTGAAGCTGGGTTGCCATCAGAGCCAACACCTTCGGAAAAGAGAGGTGAGATAAAAACCAAATCGAAAAGAATTGGAGTTACACCATCAAAGCGACGTGCTAGGTCAATAGTCGCAGGCATTAGTGAAAGGTTTGAAGACATTATAAAGACAACAACTTGTGATCGTGGCTGTGGTTGTGATAAAAAGAAAATTAGATTTAAACACAGTTACGTCAAGATTAGAGTGACATCTCCAGACATATCTTCTTTATGCGATTGTCCTAACGAATGTCTTCCTGGCGTTAAAGCTGGAGCCTTCATTGACAATGAGGGTATACGGGTAACTGTGGGCAGAATGGATGGTGCTACTTCATTTACCAGCCAGTTTAGCAACCACAGCTTAGAAACACCAAAAAATGTTATTACTTTATATGATAAAGTAGTAACAGAAAGCAACGGCAATAATTCATCTTCTGACACAATGAATACTCAACTTGGTAATATGTTTGAGACAAGTGATTTAAAAAAGTCTTTATTCGATTCGTGTCCTTTACTTAGATGTCCTATAAATGTTGATAATTCGAATACTCATCTTGATACTTCATGTACTTACACCAGCGCCTCTTACTGCAGTTATACAAACGACGAACTTAAATACTCACCTGAAAGTTCCTCATATGAAAACTACAGCGATGAACCAAAAAGAATCGTTGACTGTTCTAGAAATGCTGATAACCTTATTGTTGATGTTGACACCTCATGTACGTACACCAGCGAATCTCATGACAGTTATATAACATACAAAGTAGAAAGTGATAATAGTAACAACGAGAGTTCTTATGAAAACTACACTTATAAAAGTAAAAGATTAATTGATCATTCAGAAAATGATGATAAATCTAACATTGAAACTTCATACACCTACACCAGTGGATGTTACGACAGTTGTACTAGTGATAAAATAAACGAAACAGAAAATGATACAAGTGACTTCTCATCTGATAGTTTTACCTATGAAAACAGCAACTATGAATCAAAAAGATTTGTTGGAATTTCCAGTTCTAGATATTTAGTACAATCGGAAAACATTAACAAAAGCTCATCTTTTATGTTACGTGAATGTTCCGTCGATTCGATCGTCATAATAAAAAGCGAATCATCGCTATCCTTGAACACTGTGCCAAGTGATAGCATGGATGACATAAGCACGATATTGTTATGTAACAGCAGTTACTATGCATCAAGTTCTACTGAGTTTTTATACAATCCGGTCTCCACGGGCCAATTCAGTGACAGCTCAATTGAAGAAACAGAGATCTTTCCAAAACGAGTTGAATGCAGTGGTAATGACACAATAATAAGGTAAATACTTTTTTATTTTTCATTGAAAGTAACGACTAATTCAATAACTTTTCGAATTAAACGAAACATGGATGTTCAGTTTGTTAATTGTTCTATTTTACTCGCTTTACAGACAGACAATAGACAACAGCAAAAAACACACAGTGAAAAAGAAAAATAATATTATAACATAGCAAAAAAATATAACCAACTTCCAAACAAAACACTACAAAGTATAAAATAACTTTAATTTCGGAAGTCAGTGTTAAAAAACAAAGGAAAAAAACCAAAAACACCAACTTCCGAAATTAAAGTTATTTAATACTTTGTAGTGTTTTGTTTGAAGTCTGCTATATTTTATTGTAAAAGAGTTTTAGTTTTCACTTTTAAGTGTGAAACTTGGACGACCTCATCGTCTACGCAGAAATTGAAATTCGCAAAAATGTTCATAAAATAAAAACTTCTGAGCTAAACCGAATCAAAGGACAAATCCAAAGTCCATAGAGACTTTGGCCTGGCGTTACAGGGTAGCAATGTGGCCATCAATTACGACATTTAGAAGGGTTTCACGAGCCCATTTTTCACGTTTACCAGACGTGGCCAAATGGGTAGTCTCAGACAATTTTTACTTGTATTTTAGGTTATTATTATTAAGTAGGTAATTAGCTTTTGCTCACAACTTCGTACGCACTTATCTCGTTTTCCCGTTCCCGTAAAGCCTAAAGCCTTCTCCGTGAACGTGTCCATCATGTAAAAATAATTTTCCAAATCCGACTGATAGTTCCAGAGATTAGCTCGTTCAAACAAAAATAGATAAAAGAAATACCTACATATTTTTAAATCTGGAACGGACGTACGCTACGAATCATTATCATAGGATCGTCGTTAGATCTTACATACGTTGGAGCCTATAACGATGTGCGTTCCAGAGTATATATACTCTGGAACGCACATGTACTGCGCGGTGCGCCTGCAGCCTATAACGATGAGGTTTTAGGTACCTACATAAAAGCGATCAGGATCAGGCTTTCAGAAAGATCACTTCTGATTTTGAAAACTATATTTATTAGACAAGAGCCACTTACTTCACTCCGGGCTTGCATTTGTTAATATTGTATTTTATTGTTAAGTTTTTATGAATAAATCGATTTGATTAATCTGAGATTGCATTAAATTAAAATAAAAAACATAAATATTGGGTTAAATAGTTTTAATCATCTTCTTCCTCGTTGAATTGTCACTATGCAATAACACATAATCTAGAAATTGTGCAGGAGCCAAGCCAAAATACCATTTTATGCTCATGGTGTGACCACAGCAACCAGCCGTTCTTTTGCCAACAATACGGGTTAAATTACAGCATCCCTTCAGCTTAGAGAGCTGTCGACTAATATATTCAAAAATACATCCTATTACAAATATGCCTGGATTTTATTCTTCCTCTTAACATCCAGGTTGAGTCCGATGTTGACAGCTCTTGCTGTGAGCGTCGTCTACCTCTCTACACACTTCTATGACAATGAGCTATTTTCTCTTACATGCTCTCCGCAAGTCATTTTCATTTACCTGAAACAAACATTTATCATTAGACTATTAGGTCTAGCACTAGCATTTAAATATTAACATCTGATTGGCACCCTTTTAAACATAAACGGCCATATTGCTTTCCCAATAGGAAATAGGTTGTAATCTACCATTCAGATTCAGTCTGGATTGGTGATGTTTTGAATATGAATTTGTTGCACATACTGGTATTATTTTTTAAAATACAACTATTAACAGACAACTGAACAGAATCTGTAACACAATTAAGTTTGTTCACATTCAATCATTACATACAAATAACTATCGGATACTAACCGTTTGAGGCGCGACCCATTCCTGTACAACTAAAAGAATTGATTCATATTTTTCAAATCTTCGCCTACCGCTTCTATTATAGCTATTGGCTCTTATCTTAAACTATAAACTGTTTTTGGTTCTTGAATAAACTGATCATACTATGAAATGTAAACAATACTTGTATTATGAGAGTGGTATTTATAAACAAATGTTGATAACGGAGAACTGGCTGAAATATTGTTTGTTCCCGTGTTCTATCGATTTCTTAAAAAACTACTGTATCAATCCATACGAAATTTTGCAAGCTACATTATGAATAAACAAATAATCTAATAACAGCGTTTTTTTGACAGTCCTATTATTTTCATAATTTTCATAATATTCATAATCAAACTTCATCGTCCGTCGAGCCGTTTTTATGAAATTGCGTAATAAAATGCTTGACTTTGTAAACGCTCATCCTAGTTATATTAATATAAACAAATAATAATAATAATATAATATCCTTGGACATTCCACACAACGCCATATAGTCCCAAGCTAAGCAACTTAATGCTTGTGTTATGGTAACGAGATGGCTGATAAACTACTTATATACATTTTTTTTTTTTTTGTAAATACATACATATTATAGATAGAAAACACCCAGACTCGGAACAAATACATGTAGGCCGTACAAATATTTGTTCCGTGCGGGAATCGAACCCGCGACATGCTGCGCAGCAGTCGATCGCTCAACCACTGCGCCAACCGTGTCGTCAAAATTGAGTAGTTTCTAATAAAAAAATGTTAATAGGATACTACATAATGCTTTATTGATTGATAACTAGCCTATGTCTCCTAGTATATGTCGTAAGAATATGCCACTATAATAATTGTACAATGATAAGATTTCCTTGAAGAGGGAACTAATCGGCGATGTTTTTTGTATTAACTAATTTCACATCTTAATATATATAAATCTCGTGTCACAATGTTTGTCCTCAATGGACTCCTAAACCACTTAACCGATTATAATAAAATTCGCACACCATGTGCAGTTCGATCCAACTTGAGAGATAGGATAGTTTAAATCTCAATTTTTTGTTGCAATATTATTTAGGAGCGGAAAATGTGACGCAGACGAAGTTGCGCGGGACAGCTAGTAGTATATTAGGTTTCAGAATTGGAATATTTATCAAACCTACACAACATTGAGCATTTCATATAACTATAAATACTTACTCACTTTGGTGAAAAAAAACAAAGACACAAACCTCTGAATTCACCTAAAAAAAAATAACGGTTTTGAGCGGTTAAATAACAATAAACAAATCCAGTTATCCAGCAAAGGCTAGCAGGGGAGGCACGGTACGGTATTCTATGTTCGAGCGAGAGTCAGTCGGAAGACAATCAATTTTGGAATCCAGTATTCGAGCTAAATAATTAGTATATTGAATAATAAATCCCAAAAAATACGGAAAAACATGTATTTACTCGCGCAAATATACCCGAAGCGAATGACGTAATAATTATTATTGACAGTCGTTGACATTGATTATTAATTTATTTATTTTTTAATGGCGTTCACGTTTAAAATCGATCATATGTTTTTTTTATTTAACATTGATTTTAATATCTCAAGAAACATTTCACATTTTGTTTTTTTAAATGGAGCTTAATTTTATTATTTGTAACAGTATCGTATAGTATATTTCCACTAAATGGATTATATTTTTAAGGTAAACTCTTTTGATACACTGTCAGTGTTTGTGAAGTTAGTGACGTAAAATGTAATAAGTGTTGTAACGATTTACAAAGTTGGTTCAAAACAAAAAATAGATATCTACTTATTTTGTTCACTTGGCCAACATAATTGAGGCTAAGATTTAAATGGGTTAATTAAGAAAAATAGACGATCGGGTTTCTCCTTTACGGACCATATGGCAAGTCTGCTGCATCGAACTAAAAAATAATCAAATAAATCGGTTCAGAAACCGCGGAGTAATCGGTGTACAACACATTAAAAAAATACCGTCCGAATTGAGAACCTCCTCCTTTTTGTAAGTCGGTTAAAAACACTGTAATATTGAGCGAATGTCTGAGCCATAGGTCTGGGCCCATACCGAAAGGGGTAAGTCTCAGTAATAGCTGGGTGTCAGACACCCAGCACTGGTTTTTAGTTTACACCCTACAGTAACACTAACAATTACACACCAACACTGAATAAAGTAATCTTATTGGCACAGACAACTCATTACTATTTTGTTTTTCTTCAAAATGGCAGCGCACGGTGAAACTGCCCCCATATATATTGCACCAGCATGATCGTGAACAACATTGGCACTTCTTAATAAAGTATGGTGAATGGCACATTACGCAACTAAGTAAATTACCTACGTTGCCTACGCCTATCTATACGCCCGGACCCTACCACCCTCGACCTGTCTAGTTTACGATTATATAAAAATCTTCGATAATTTGACGTATTTTACCAAGAAAAATGAATACAAATGTACACTCTTGCTACATTTTTTTGCGCTCTCATATTTGTACATGCTTTTATTTAACCTGCAATTTATGTGTGTTTGGCCAAATAACCTGAAATTTGGTATACACGTTTATTTAATTTTCAAAGGACAATGCATGATTAGCTATGTGACGTCATTCTAATTCCAATATGGTTTCTGGATTATCCAAGATGGCAGACTAGTTACTTTTTCTGCACTACCACAGTATGGGTATCGAATGAAAGGGCTTGCTGAGAAAAACTCGAAAGCTAATAAAACGTCACATTCAATCCAAATTTCTGGGGTCCAACCAAGATGTAAAAGCTTGTTTTTAAAAAGTTTTTTCTACCATTAATTTCTTATAATCATCACACTTTTCCAGTACCGATAGCGAAAACCAAATGAGTGTGTTCCGTTTTGACAGAGCATACCCAGGGCTCACAGACTATGAAGCAGATCACGAGGAAGACTACAAAGAGAGAACCACGAAGAAACGAAACGATTACCTTAGCTACTTGCTGTCTGAAACAATACTGGACAGCAAACAAAATACTAGTACAAGAAAAACTAACAATGGGGAACCTGTCGTAGTCATCAGCAATTTGGACAGCGAGCACGACATAACTACGATGGTAGACCAGCTTCTATCGAAGAACGAATTTCCAGATGCTTCTTCTATATTTGTAGTGGTGCCCACATCAGACGATAATGATTCAGACATCTCATCGGATTGCTCTTCTATATGTATCCAGTTATCTAAACATTGTCCGATTTGGAACCAATGCGATTTCAAAAACCTGGGTAAGCTTACTTCACGTGTCCTTAGCTTTCCATTAGCTCATCTTTGGGATTTAATCTCATTTTTTTTTTATGTTAGACATTATACAAAGATATAAACTATAGTAATCTGACTTGCTTGGCAACAGGGCTTAACCCAATTGTATATGTTTCTTGGTGCCTATTGGCCTAATACTATTCTGTCTCCTGCTTGATAAGGAGGGAAGTGGAAATTATATTTATTTTTTCCTACTCCGCAAAAAATAAATCAGAAGAGTACACTCTTCTGATTGATTTTGTTGTGGGATCCAAGACAGTTGAATCATTTCTCCGGGATTCGTCGAGCTTCATTAGCTCAGCGTTTTTCTGGTGGTCGCCACTGTTGATTCTTATCATCACGGCTTATCCCAAAAAAAAACGCTATAAATTTAAAAAAGAATGCGTTCAGACTTGTGAGAGATTAAAAAAATTAGGTATCGTGAAGTAAGTAGTGATAATAGTATTCTACAATTGATGTATCTTCTTTATTTAAATTGATAACCGCCAAAGTAGTTTCGATTAAATTAAAAATTCAAATAATGACTTTATTTCGACTAAGGTGAGCATTAGTTTTATGAACCATATCAGCCTGCAGTCTGATTTATTTGAAATACAGTCACGAACAATAACATGACAACTCTTACTCAAAAAAGAATTATGATTGATTTACAGAAAGTGCGTCTAGAAGAAATTCATCTATCTCGGCGACTTGCGGCTCGGAAATATCTGCAAAAGTCAAAATGTACAGCATTGAAGAATTGGAGAAGTCCGTAGCATCTTCCCCCAGTCAAGAAACCATTTACCAACATAGACCACTGAATTCATACACTTTCGAATGTAAAGAAAAAACTAAAAATAAACTTTGTCAGATTACTACACCTGACGAAAATAAAACTTTGTATCATGGGGTTAGCACTGACACTACATCGGATAGGCCATGTTTTTGTGCTTCTAAAAAACATGAAAGCCTTGAGCCCGAACAGCAATATGTTCCTGAGCTCGTCACGCCACTTTTTGTAAATCAAGGTAAGGTCTACAATAGGCTCGTTTCCATCATCCACAAATTGCAAAAATATTTAGTCCATCAGTTAGAGTATTGAAAAATAAAGGACATGTATTTTTTTGTTTTTGTAAATCAATGAATATTGACAAAAATAAAACGCATCAAAACTCGGGGGTGGGGGCTCGTGACGTCACGACCCGCTAAAAATTATGTCAGAGCATGACGTACTGAGAATTTTAAAAGCGTCGTAACTTCGTCAATTTTGGTTCCTGTACGTAAGAAAAAATACGGGTCAAATATTTTTTGTCAATCTAACTGACGGACTAATTAGATTTTTTCAGGACACAAGCCTATTGTGTTTAGCTACTATTTTCTCCGGCGAAACCGGGGCCGGCTAGCAAAATACAAATTGATAGTTTCAAGAACTATGACTTTTAGCCACTGTGAACTAGGAACGTGGCAGATGTTTATTTTTACTGAGCCTAGTGTCCTGGACTTTTGAGTGACATAGGTACAAGGGGTCGGATCCTTTCTGGCATTCGGACGTGAAAGAGTAACAAACATAATTCCAAACTCACAAACTTTCGCATTTTTAATATTAGTAGGACTAGGATATGGCCGATAAAATCTAAATGTAACTTATGCAACTCTTTGAACACATTCATGGAGATGATTTATTGAGGGTCGAATCTATAGATATAAATATACAAAGTCAAATCTCATCATTTGAATAATTTCACAACCTTATTTTTCTTCTTAGGCTTGAACTGCAGCAGATACCACCGGCTACCCGAAGTGGACGTGAATCAGCAAGCATCTATTGTGTTCATCAATGGAACTCCAACGTCAGAGAGTTCCGGTGAAACACCTCTGAGGCTCAGGCTTCCTGACCGTCATCATCCAACAGATATGCTTCAAATGCCTTTTGTCACCTCGCCGTCGTCATGCAACACCGTGTCGCCAGATTTATCTGAACCAAGTCTGCCAAAAACAGTTTGTGAACCGAACGCATTACAGATGTTAAAAAGTGTATCGGAACAGACACAGTCCGAGATGCCAGAATGTATTTCACAAAAGAAGCAGTCAGAGCCGTGTCAATGCAGTCCAGAGAAAATGAAAAAGATCTTCAACCAATTAATTAAAGCAAAATTGAGTTTGAAGTCAACAGGATGTGGTGGTGCTCTTAAACCTACGAATAAATCACCCACTATCCCAGGAATCTGTAATAAGTCTCAAGCTTTGGATACCGTTTTTAGTCAATCAGGTAACATGATTTTTCTCACACCACTCCTGATCGACCACGACAAAGTGTGCGTAAGCATTTCATGCAAACCCAACTCACAGAACCTTCGTTATTTGGCCATGTGGCAGGCAGGGGTCTAGCCGAGCCATAATTAGGTACTGAATCTTATTTGCTTTCCAGAAATGAGTACTGTATTCTATGCAAGCCACAAATAATTCTTCATTACTGTCATACGTTTGTGTTTTACAACCGAAATATTATTTTTGGGCACCTTCATATAAACAATGCCATATTTTGGTTTCCTCAAATCCTCTAAAAAACTGTTAATTAAACACATATTCTACACTCACGTTATGAAGAGGAAAGATTTGTTTGTTCGTTTTTTCGAAACGATTGCACCAATTCAAAAAAATCGTTGACCATTAGAATCCTACATCATCTCTGATGAACATAGGCTTTAGAATATTTAAAAAAAAGTTAGGGATCCGTATGAAGCTTCGATAACGTAACCCTAGGTGTTAAAATTATACCAAAAAAGTCCTTACGTCGCGTTTGCTGTGGAAACTATAGTACAGTATATAATAAATAAATAAATAATAATAGAGCAAAGTGATTTACAATATTTATAAAGACAAAAAAGTTCATAAGGGTCTCTAAACATTATGGTTAAGTCACTATGACCGCTTTTTGTTCGAACTAGTCAGTCAAAACCGAGTTGAAATGATACATACTTCGACGTTGCTACACACTTTTTCGCGGCTCATCTTCAGTGTGTGTTACCTAGACATACCCTCACGGACCACACGTTCACTTCAAACATTTTGTGCTAGTGATAAAATATGCTTACTGTGTCAAATCACATACATTTTGGTGTGGCCAGGGGTGCTGAAAAGGTCACTTTAGCAGAATACCACACAACAATCCGTCAAATTTTATTTTCATCTTTATCGCTAAAGCATTAAGTTCATTAGCGTGATGTGCTTTCTGATCCTGCTAAAGTGACCTTTTTAGACTCCCTGACTTTAAATGTAGAAAATGTTCTAACCTTGCAATCTAACTTTTTAGGTGATGATGAAGACTATGGAAACAAGTATACGAAAGAACACAAAATGGACTGTGAATATAGCAGTAAGGAAACATCAGTTAAAATAATACCAGCGCAATGCAAACAGAATCAGCCACCAGTGTCAAAGACAGCATTTGGAACATTGGCAGGGACCAGGTCCATGGGTAACCAATACTGCTCTCGCGAAGACTCCACGATAAAAACAAGCCCGGGGCTAGAAGTGCTAAGTCCCACCCGAGGATTGTGCCAAATAGAACCAAGAGGAAATATTTGTCAAGCAAGCCGAATTCCGGAACATGAACCCAAACCCAAAACCGCAACTAAGCCAGCACCCAAACTAGCACCGGAACCAGAATCCAACAAGTATGAAAGTTATCAATATAATGATGAAAAGCAAGTTCTGAGACAGAGATCAGATATGACGCAAACTCACTCAGAATTCAGGATAAAAAGGAATAAACAGCCCGTACAATCAGATCCCGACTGCGAGTATGCAGTGAATGACGCTGCCAGATACTACCCGGATATTACAAATGACTCATGTCCATCTCTGCCGGTACTCAAAGATTCATCCTGTAGCGATATTCCTATTAAAGAACCAGAAAATATCTATCAGAAGTCAGATAAGTCATATCAGAAGAAAAATTATAAAGTACAAAGCGAAGGTTCACCCGCATTCAGTGCTCTGTCCCCGCCACTCGCGCTTCAGGATGCTCAGCAACTTGGAGATGAGGGTCCCCCCATAGGATTAAATAATGCTGTGGGAGGCAGAGGTTCTGGGTCTAAAGGTCTAAGTGGCATCTGTTCCTTCGATCGAAAAAGGAACTACTTTTCAAGAAAAAAACATTCCAAATAAAAACAAATATTGGTTTTTTTTACATTTTGGATTCAAAGCTCAGTTCGGTAAATAGTGTTAACATTTCCCATCGTGTGTGTATTTTATAAACTGTCAAGGTTTCTGGGAAATAATTATTCGTAAGTAAATAAAATTTGGAAACAATTTCGTGTTCGTTTCTTTTCCTAGTGAGTAAATCGCAGCGATATCATCGTACAGCTACATCAATCTTAAAGGCACTAAAGAGTTCATAAATATGTCATTGTCTTCACACGGCAATGGATTCGTCGCAAGTCGTGACGATATGCAGGTAGATGATAATTGTCTCGTGGAGATCAGCCTACGATTTCAAGGCGGACTTCTTGCGATTCAGACATGCAGTCCAGGCGTTAGTGCCTCAGACCAAAAAACATCGTCTGATTGTGTCTGTTAACTAAACGTTTATTGACATATTTTCCCTACAAAAGCTGTCAGACGGCCAATAATTCTATTCCTCGGGTAAAAATTATTGGACTATTGAAAAATCAGGGCTGATTTTTGTGACGTATTTATCTTCCAATAAATGTTACCTGACTATAGAAAAATCTGCCCTAAATCAATAATCATCATTTAATAAATAGTGAAAGTTTGTATGTTCAGAATAACAGCTAGCTGGGATGAGACTTAAAGTCAAAGTGAATAGTAAAAAAAAATAAAAGCCAAACGATTTCGATAATTTTAAATAGCTAAAAACCTTAACATAATTGTGTACTTTTGATTTAATTTCATATGAACGGTATTTATATATATATGAATCCCTATTTCCCTTGGTCATCCCATCACGCGTGAACGGCTGGGCCGATTTCACAAATTCTTTTTTTGTTGTATTTGTTACAGTCAGGAGAAGGTTCTTATGAAAGAAAAATATAAGAAAGTTGCAGTTGACGGGAGTGAAGCCGCGGGTGACAGCTAGTATTGCAATAGCAAATTGGTCATGATGAAAAATTGGTAAAATATGATTACACAAAACGAATGGGATTCTAGCCTTTACTTATGTTTTACTATCTGTCTCCCGCGGCTTCGCTCCCGTCAATTAAGTATTCATTGGTTTTAAGATGTATTCTGCTATTCGGGTCGGAGATCGGAGACAAATCCAACGAATCAATAACCATGAAAATTGGTTCAGCAGATCTCGAGTTATAAGTGTTGTAACAAACCCGTCTTTGTTTTATATATATAGATTTCGGAATTTTCCCATCTGTCTCTGAACGTCTGTCCTCAAATGGGAACAAATGGGAATTTTCGTGTCATTTGTCCACAAACTCATAAATGGGGCAAATGGGATAAAATTTTTTATCTATCTCCGAAAAACAATCTAGCCTAAAAATACTTCGACATGTTTCTGGTCTCCGGACCTACCTGTGAATCTTCATCATCATCATATCAGCCGAAAGACGCGCACTGCTGGACATAGCCACCCCAAGCGCATCTATCGGCTACTTGCGACCTTCATCAGGCCACCTTTTGGGAGGCCTTCCAACGTTGCGTCTTCCGGTATGCGGCCGCTACTCCAGAACTTTTCGGCCCCATCGACCATCTGTTCTGCGAGCAATGTGCCATCTTATAATTTATCTTGGTGTCTTTGCCACTTGTAATAAAAAATCCTTCGAGCTATGTCGGTAACCTTGGTTCTCTTCCAGATATCAACATTCCTGATTCAATCACGCAAGGAAACTCCTTGCCCTCCTCATTGCCCTTTGAGTGGTTTTAAGCCTTCTGATGAGGCCCATCAAC
Source organism: Ceramica pisi (assembly GCA_963859965.1). Taxonomy (NCBI): domain Eukaryota; kingdom Metazoa; phylum Arthropoda; class Insecta; order Lepidoptera; family Noctuidae; genus Ceramica; species Ceramica pisi. The sequence goes on along the minus strand of OY982527.1, from coordinate 34,088,858 downwards.
AGCAACACGTACTGGTCATAGATTTTCGTCTTGAGACACTGTGGTATGTGAGACAAGAAGATACCACGCAACTCCCCAAACGGCCCGGCCCGGCCGAGTCGGATTCGCCGGTTGACATCTTTGTCGAAGTTAGCTCTATTGAACTGGACCCGTTGATGAGCACGTCTACCTAGGACGAACGTCATCTACAACTTCGAGTTTGGAGTCTTCAAGTCAATCTTGATAGGAGTGGGAGCTACATGTGTAGCCACAATGATCTTGGTTATGTCCATGTTCATTTAGAGACCCACTCTTCGGAACCTCTACTGAGGTTCTCCGTAAATCGAAGTTGGCCGATGTACTCGCCATTGACATTAATTCCTAGCCTTCTCTACTCCAAACCTTGAAGATATCCTCCATTGCGGCCGTGAACAGTTTCGGAGAAATGACGTGTCCCTGCCTCACATCCCGATGCAGGATAGGTTCGAGGTCTGATCCTGAAGTCGGACTGACGTGGTGGCGTTTTTGTACAAACATTTCGGCACCTTGATGTAACGATAGGTGATCTAGCACCATTGAAGAATGTGGATCTTTAGCGCTCATAATTCCAGCCACGAAAATGCTTTGACATGTTTCTGATCTCCTAGTACTTTTAAATCCTAACAGCTCACAATTCATACTAGCCCAGAGATATTTGAAGATGTTTCTGGTTTCCTGGTACATTTTATAAATGGGGACACCATTTGGAGACACTTTAGTGAAAATATTTCGGGGACAGAGAGAATTTTATTGGGACCTTACAAACCTTACTAAGAATTGGCCGACTGGTCTGTTTGAGTTACAGAAATGCCAAATCGTCTGGCGCAATAACCAAGCGCTTGAATGAGTTTATTAGAACGCGACTAGGACCGTTTAAACTCTGGTTCAGCGTACTGAATGGACCGGTTGAGGGCACTATCGTAATGTCATTTGAGAAATTCGCATCATAAAAAAATAATACGTCCGTTTGTTTAAATAAAAAACGTTCTAGTGACGTCATTCACCACTGTATTACAGCCGCTTTATGACGGCACCGCTATCCTAGGAAACCAGAGGCTTAGGCTGCGTTTCCACCAGAGATTTGCGAGGATGCGTAGCTAGGCTAGGTAAATTAAGCGATTCTATTGGTTCTTAACCGACACATTCGTCGCTACGCATCCTTGCACATCTATGTTGGAAACGCAGCCTTAGCGACTCCGGAATGTGAAGTAATAGGTTAAAATCCTCGGCTACAACTCCGCAAAAGACTTGCTGAGCTGGATACGGAGGTGAGGTTCCGTTACAACCGTAGATACTTATTCCTGGCCATAACTGACCACAGCCAAAACCAGTACCATAATGTCAAAATCATTGACAGAACCAAAACCTTCAGTATATATGTCATATGACATTTGTAATGTTCTCCTACCCATTCCTGCCAAAATTAAACTCTTAACATGAGTCCATAGTTTTAAAGTGTATATTATTCAAATCCAGCTTCAGAAAAACCAGTCGTGATGTTGTTATGTTAAACCACTATCAATTTACAACATGTCAGGTAGAGTAAAAATATATTTACACTTCTACATAAGTTTTTGTAAAAACTCGTCAATCTTATGGGTTGGGTACCTAGTTATCCACAATACAACCGACTATAGTGCCAGTAGTTGGGAAATTAGTTCGTCCATAATACTAGCTTCATCCCTCGATATCATCCAAATGGAAGTCAGGTGTACCAAAGAATATTATGTGTAACTTGTGTTCTTTCTATCAGAGAAAGATATTAATAACAGAAACTAACTAGCACACAATTTAACGTCAGCTTAGAAATAACAGATAAGGTATGACGATAAACTATCGGGACACCTTAAAAACAGACCTGTCCAAAGAATTACAGATTTGTTAGATTTGGACGTATAGTACCAATACTACCAACGCTTATCTATACTAATATTATAAAGCAGAAGAGTTTGTTTGTTTGGTTGAACGCGCTAATCTCAGGAACTACTGGTCCGATTTGAAAAATTCTTTCAGTGTTAGATAGCCCATTTATTAAGGAAGGTTATAGGCTATATTATCACGCTAAGACCAATAGGAGCGGAGCAGTAATGAAAAATGTTACGTAGACGACGTTACACGGGTCAGCTAGTTAACGATAAATGTTAAGGTTAAAATCCAGTTTCCTTTTAACGATCGACAAGAGCGATTCATAGTGGTGTAGAGACCAACTAGTACCTACCTAGTTACTAAAAACATATTTGTATGTTTACAAAATTGCCACGTAGGTGTGGATATGGAGTTGTGTTAAGTATGTTCCTAATAAGTCCAAAGAAACGATGTATGGATTAAAAATATGAGACACAAGACTCCAGCGATACTCAGAATAAAATATGCTGCTTTTGCAATTTAGGGTAAAGGTAGAGAAGATCATTAAATGGCAAACTTGTGGGCAACGTACAGGACTGTCTGATCTCTTCTCGCGGCCATTTTACTTTAGCAAAGAATAGTTTACCGAGATCGCGATGATTCCACATATTGTATCCAGTTGCGAGGATAGGTACTTTTCGAAAAAAAAAAAACAACACCACAACTACCACAACTACCACCAACACCCTAATTTTTAATTTTTAAATTTTTATTTTTATGATTTTATGTCTTGACATTTAATTCTCTACATATTTAATTTAATTCATTAACTATTAAGAACGTCAGCTTATTTATTATCGATTTTACTAACGGTATTTTTATCCCTGGCCCTTCATATTGTATTCTAAAATTTTATAGTTACTAACATAGTATTAAGTGTTACTAACAGCTTCTGTGGACCAAGAGTTGTCTTATGAATGAATAAATGAATTGAATTGAATTGAATTACAAGTATCCACTAGGAATTAATTTTCGAAAAATTAATTACGACAGCCATAAATTTTACCCGCTAAAATCTATCTCGCTTTAGGTCAGGATAAATAGGTAACATTCGGGTAATGTCGTAATTCGTACACTAGGTAGTCTCCAGTGGGAAGCGTCCGGTCTAATTCCACGTGTATTTCAGGAACCAGCTGTCCAACGATCGTATGAACCATATCTCCACTGAAGAATCACATTTTTCTTTAAATAAAAGTGTCGATGGGACGATAAATAGGTAAGATTAAACTAGTGTTTGACCAATCAGGATTATCAGCGAAAACCGAAACTTTGTTTTTGATCTCAGCCGTTCGTTCAGCGTGTTCGTTTTTAGCCGAAACAGAAACTAAAACATTTAGACATGTAATTTACTTTTAGCAAGTAATTGCTATTTTTTTTGGTTATTTTTAATACAGGGTCGGTAATTAGGTGTGCTTCGTCAAATGGGACGTTTGAGAGCCAAATTGCTATGATTCTGACCCCGGTAATTTTGGGTTCAAATTGGGTTGTTTTCGTGTTTTTGAAGTTTTTTTTTTATACAAAACAGGTACTAAAAAAAATAGTATTTCAGAAATTAGTAATTAAAACCTGCAAATCGTGAGAAATCCACTCCACTCCGCACAATCAAGTTATACTTTTCATATATCACTCATGAACGAATGAATCCCTCAATCAACAATAAAAAAATAACATCTTGGAAGTAAAGTGTCATAAAGTTCAACCTATGACAATTTCTTGAAGCATCTCTTCGCCATTGAGGTAGTTTACTCGAACTGAGGAGCTAGCACGAATATTTTGACGTATAGTAACGTTAACGTAAGTGATTTTAAATGTGAAAAACTACAACCCTATTAAATTTTATGAGATATACACAATTTATAATTAAAAAATATGAATATTGTATCTAATTCAAACAAATATCATGTATGAAACGAGAATTTTAGATAGGGTAAAATGTTACGTAACTTTACTATAGTTTACGCCAGATAAACGTGGAATAAAGAACATTGACCTTTCCCTAATATCTCTTCGTAGATACTAGAACAATAAATTAAGAACTGATTTTCATTACCTATTAGAAAACGTAAAGGATCACGATAGAAGTCGATTCAGGACAGCTTTATGTCATTATTTCTGATTTTGATCTTAAGAAAGTCAATAAATGTATGTGGGTCAATGTACATTATTCCACGTTTATCTGGCGTAAAGTATAATAATACGTCAAAAATATTCGTGCTAGACCCTCAAGTTGCGGTCGATCCGATTAGTCCAGATCGCGACGCCATCTTCTCTGCTTTATTTTCATCGGAGAATCAATTTTGCAGAGAAATACATTTCAATAACATAGCTAAGTTACATGGTATGACAAAATAAAAATTAAGGATAGTATTTACCTATTTATAAGCCACGAGTTCGACAAACAAAAAATGAGTACGACGTATATACGAGTAAATGAATGTTATAGTTCGAGGTTCACTCGCAGTGGACACTATTTCAAACACTATGTCGAATATACCTATGGAGAAACCATTACATTGACCGGAAGCAATCTATTGAATAAAACTTTTGCTAATAGTGGGTGACTGGTAGGTAATTGAGAGCTTTCCGTGAAAGGGGATACAGGTACCCAGTAGAGATAATTTTAACCTGATAACTGAGGGTTGATATTGGGTTCTTTTCGAGTTATTAACACCGCAACAGGTAATGCGTATGATGTGTTCAACTAAAGTATCATCAATACTCGGCAACAACTTGAGTTTTTTCAACAAGTGCTAACAGGGGAACCATTTTAGAAAGCTTATCGAACAAAGAACACAGTATCCATATATTTTTTCGGCAAAATTCAGTTTAGAAATCAATTGCAGTTTCTGGACGTGGGACAGAAAATTAAAAACTCGAAAACAACTCAATTTAGAATCTCTGCGCTCTTACCCTATATTACTTTAACCTCTTGTTACATTAAATGGTCATACATTTTTGGGAAAATTTGAAACAACAGTTTATTCTGTTACTTAAAACAATGCGGGAAAGTATATCACAAAAACTGAATGTGCCGTGACTTCTAACCTAAATTTCTGCATTAGATAGAGGAAGTTCGCGCCTCTCATTTATGCGGTAATTTCAATAACTTTAAATCGTGTTAAACTCAAAAGTACTGAAATAAAACTACTCTTTCAGCTTACGTGTTTCAGAAAAAAAATGGTACCAAGTTTTAAGAATGCCTCAAAAATACCTTAGTCAAAAAGACAACGAAGCGTCATCAAACAGAAACCAATCAGATCAATCAATCGGAAACGGAAGGGCATGAAGAAAAGATTTAGGTTTACAACAGAATAGGAAGTGAACCGACATCTTCTAGCACACATTATTCGGAATGAAAAGAAATGACAAGAAAAAATTAAAATTTGAAAAATAAATACCGTGTACCGATTAACACAGATATTTTTATCAAATAGAAAATTTGTATTTGTCTCTTTAACAACCACCCTTTGGTTGTTAATTAAACAAAATGAAGGACCTCGAAAAAAAAGACAAGCATTTAAAATATGACCTACGCCAATCTGTCCAGAATGATATTCAATGCAATAAAATAAGTGACATCAGCATAATGGTTCATAAGAAAAAGGTGAAAATCCGCAAAAAGTTAGATCTAGTAAAAGGCGGCGAACAACCAGTAGTCGCATTTCGATTATCACGCTCTGGTACGAGTAAAACCCAAAAGCTCCTAAAGCTTACCAAACACATCAGCATGACAAAAAATCAAAGGACAAAGCTAAACAATCGAAGAACAAAAAGTTCAGATGCGATTAAGATAAAATCCATTTTTAATTCCAAATTCGTAGTGAACCGAGTTTCAGGCCATCATTTAAACGAATACTTAAGTTCGTTTAACTTTCCAATGCAGAGAAAATGGAAAGTTTATCGTTGTCAATTGAGTGCAGTGGAGGACAGCTGCTGCTGTTCATGCAATTCAGATGCGATGTTTGAAGTAATGAAAGGCCTTTACGATTGTTACAAAATGAAAAATTGTGATAATTGTGATTGCATTCTATGCAGTCACTTACTGCGTGAAGAAAGGCGCTTTGGGGAAGTACGAAAGTCGTTAGTATCCCTAGGTGCAAAAGACAAGAAGTCTATGGCAAAAAAAGCTGAAAAATTGATAGAAGGGAAGACTCCAGAAGAAAAAGAAGAAATGTTAAGAGAACTGGCCAAAAAAGGACATCCCCTACCCAAGGGCAAAACAGCATCGGAAAAAGCTTTGATCAAAAAAGTAAAAGCAGATTTGGGAATACCAGAGTCTAAAACAGCAACGATGTTAGAGAAACTTAAAAAACTCAAAGAAGGTGAAGTGACGAGACCCTCGGAAAAAATAAAAAAAGCCAAAGAAGCCGAAGTAATAACACCCTCAGAAAAAATTAAAAAAGCCAAAACTGCAGGACTCATAACGCCATTAGAAGGGAAAACTCCATCACAAAAAGAAAAGATAATTAAAGGATTAGCAATGCAAGGATTGCCAATACCTGAAGGAAAAACAGCATCTGAGAAAAAACTCATTGAAAAAGTACGAGCTGAAGTCGGCCTTTCTCCAGAACCTAAAACTGCATCCATGAAAGAAAAGTACGCTAAAGCTGCAGAAGCTGGTTTGATGCAACCTCTGGAAGGTAAATCTCCCTCACAAAAAGAAAAAATATTACAAGGGTTGCAAGACAAAGGTATCCCATTGCCTGAAGGGCGAACGGCATCAGAGAAAGCAATTATAGCCAAAGTAAAAGCAGGAGAGCGTGTGCCGTCTGTGAAGCCATCTGAGAAACTACGTAAAGCAAAAGCTGCAGGACTGATAACGCCAATAGAAGGAAAAACACCGGAACAACAAGAAAAGATACTAAAAGGACTAGCAATGCAAGGGTTACCTCTTCCTGAAGGAACAACTGCTTCTCAAAAAAAGCTTATTGAAAAGGTACGAGCAGAAGTTGGGCTTCCACCAGAACCTAAGACTGCATCTATGAAAGAAAAGTACGCTAAAGCTGCTGATGCTGGATTACTGCAGCCCTTGGAAGGTAAGTCACCGTCACAAAAAGAAAAAATATTAAAAGGTTTGCAAGACAAAGGTATACCATTGCCTGAAGGGCGCACACAATCCGAAAAAGCGCTAATAGCAAAAGTGAAAGCAGGAGAACGTCCACCTTCTGCAAAACCATCAGAAAAACTACGTAAAGCGAAAGAAGCAGGTCTCATAACGCCTTTAGAAGGAAAAACAGCCTCCCAAAAAGAGAAAATAATGAAAGGATTAGCAATGGAGGGACTGCCTCTTCCTGAAGCTAAAACAGCTTCCGAGAAAAAGCTCAGTGAAAAAGTACGCACTGAACTTGGCTTACCTCCGGAACCTAAAACTCCATCCATGAAAGAAAAGTACGAAAAAGCTGCAAGTGCCGGATTACTAAAGCCCTTGGAAGGTAAGTCAGAAAAAGAAAAAGAAAAAATTTTACAAAGCTTGCGTGACAAAGGAATTCCGTTGCCGGAAGGAAGAACGCCTTCAGAAAAAGCTCTCATAGCTAAAGTTAAATCAGGAGAACGTGCCCCGACTGTAACACCATCTGCAAAAGTTCGTGAAGCAAAAGCCGCAGGCTTGATAACGCCTTTAGAAGGAAAAACTCCTTCACAAAAAGAAAAGATACTGAAAGGATTAGCAAAGGAAGGACTGCCACTTCCTGAAGCAAAGACAGCTTCAGAGAAAAAGCTCAGTGAAAAGGTACGCACAGAACTTGGCCTACCGCCAGAACCTAAAACACCATCCATGAAAGAAAAGTACGAAAAAGCAGCAAGTGCTGGATTGCTGCAGCCCCTAGAAGGTAAAACACCGTCACAAAAAGAAAAAATCCTAAAAAGTTTGCAAGAAAAAGGAATTCCTCTGCCTGAAGGAAGAACGCCTTCAGAAAAAGCTCTCATAGCTAAAGTCAAATCAGGAGAACGTGCGCCGACTGCAACACCATCTGCAAAAGTTCGTGAAGCCAAAGCCGCAGGCCTGATAACGCCTTTAGAAGGAAAAACTCCCTCACAAAAAGAAAAGATACTGAAAGGATTAGCAAAGGAAGGACTGCCACTTCCTGAAGCAAAGACAGCTTCAGAAAAAAAGCTCAGTGAAAAGGTACGCACAGAACTTGGCCTACCTCCAGAACCTAAAACACCATCCATGAAAGAAAAGTACGAAAAAGCAGCAAGTGCTGGATTGCTGCAGCCCCTAGAAGGTAAAACACCGTCACAAAAAGAAAAAATCCTAAAAAGTTTACAAGAAAAAGGAATTCCTCTGCCTGAAGGAAGAACGCCTTCAGAAAAAGCTCTTATAGCTAAAGTTAAATCAGGAGAACGTGCCCCGACTGTAACACCATCTGCAAAAGTTCGTGAAGCAAAAGCTGCAGGACTGCTAACGCCTTTGGAAGGGAAAACTCCCTCACAAAAAGAAAAGATTCTGAAAGGATTAGCAAAAGAAGGACTCCCTCTTCCTGAAGCAAAGACAGCTTCAGAGAAAAAGCTCAGTGAAAAAGTACGCACAGAACTGGGCCTACCTCCAGAACCTAAAACACCATCCATGAAAGAAAAGTACGAAAAAGCAGCAAGTGCTGGATTGCTGCAGCCCCTAGAAGGTAAAACACCGTCACAAAAAGAAAAAATATTACAAGATTTGCAAGCGAAAGGTATTCCATTGCCTGAAGGACGAACAGCGTCAGAAAAAGCCATTATAGCTAAAGTTAAAGCTGGAGAACGGGTGCCATCCGCAAAGCCATCTGAAAAGCTTCGTAAAGCAAAAGCTGCAGGACTGCTAACGCCTTTGGAAGGGAAAACTCCCTCACAAAAAGAAAAGATTCTAAAAGGATTAGCAAAGGAAGGACTGCCACTTCCGGAAGCAAAGACAGCTTCAGAGAAAAAGCTCAGTGAAAAGGTTCGCACAGAACTTGGCCTACCTCCAGAACCTAAAACACCATCCATGAAAGAAAAGTACGAAAAAGCAGCAAGTGCTGGATTGCTGCAGCCCCTAGAAGGTAAAACACCGTCACAAAAAGAAAAAATATTACAAGATTTGCAAGCGAAAGGTATTCCATTGCCCGAAGGACGAACAGCATCAGAAAAAGCCATTATAGCTAAAGTTAAAGCTGGAGAACGGGTGCCATCCGCAAAGCCATCTGAAAAGCTTCGTAAAGCAAAAGCTGCAGGACTGCTAACGCCTTTGGAAGGGAAAACTCCCTCACAAAAAGAAAAGATTCTGAAAGGATTAGCAAAGGAAGGACTGCCACTTCCTGAAGCAAAGACAGCTTCAGAGAAAAAGCTCAGTGAAAAGGTTCGCACAGAACTTGGCCTACCTCCAGAACCTAAAACACCATCCATGAAAGAAAAGTACGAAAAAGCAGCAAGTGCTGGATTGCTGCAGCCCCTAGAAGGTAAAACACCGTCACAAAAAGAAAAAATCCTAAAAAGTTTACAAGAAAAAGGAATTCCTCTGCCTGAAGGAAGAACGCCTTCAGAAAAAGCTCTTATAGCTAAAGTTAAATCAGGAGAACGTGCCCCGACTGTAACACCATCTGCAAAAGTTCGTGAAGCAAAAGCTGCAGGACTGCTAACGCCTTTGGAAGGGAAAACTCCCTCACAAAAAGAAAAGATTCTGAAAGGATTAGCAAAAGAAGGACTCCCTCTTCCTGAAGCAAAGACAGCTTCAGAGAAAAAGCTCAGTGAAAAAGTACGCACAGAACTGGGCCTACCTCCAGAACCTAAAACACCATCCATGAAAGAAAAGTACGAAAAAGCAGCAAGTGCTGGATTGCTGCAGCCCCTAGAAGGTAAAACACCGTCACAAAAAGAAAAAATATTACAAGATTTGCAAGCGAAAGGTATTCCATTGCCTGAAGGACGAACAGCATCAGAAAAAGCCATTATAGCTAAAGTTAAAGCTGGAGAACGGGTGCCATCCGCAAAGCCATCTGAAAAGCTTCGTAAAGCAAAAGCTGCAGGACTGCTAACGCCTTTGGAAGGGAAAACTCCCTCACAAAAAGAAAAGATTCTGAAAGGATTAGCAAAGGAAGGACTGCCACTTCCTGAAGCAAAGACAGCTTCAGAGAAAAAGCTCAGTGAAAAGGTTCGCACAGAACTTGGCCTACCTCCAGAACCTAAAACACCATCCATGAAAGAAAAGTACGAAAAAGCAGCAAGTGCTGGATTGCTGCAGCCCCTAGAAGGTAAAACACCGTCACAAAAAGAAAAAATATTACAGGGCTTGCAAGAGAAAGGTATTCCATTACCTGAAGGACGAACGCCATCAGAAAAAGCTCTTATTGCTAAAGTGAAAGAAGGGCCGCGCGCTCCGTCGGTTCCGCCATCAGAGAAACTTCGTAAAGCAAGAGCTGCGGGATTACTCACGCCATTAGAAGGGAAAACTGCCTCACATAAAGAAAAGGTATTAAAAGGACTGGCACAGCAAGGACTCCCTCTTCCCGAAGCAAAAACTGCTTCAGAGAAAAAGATTATGGAAAAGGTTCGTGCTGATTTGGGCCTTCCTCCAGAGCCTAAAACGGCTTCTATGAAAGACAAGTACGCTAAAGCTGCAGAAGCCGGCCTAATGCAGCCCCTTGATGGTAAATCACCATCACAAAAAGAAAAAATATTACAAGGTTTGCAAGACAATGGAATTCCATTGCCTGAAGGAAGAACGCCATCAGAGAAAGCTATTATAGCTAAAGTGAAAGCAGGAGTTGGCGTTCCATCTGTGAAACCATCTGAAAAACTACGTAAAGTAGCAGCCGCTGGACTACTGTCACCCTTAGAAGGTAAAACACCCTCACAAAAAGAAAAGATATTACAAGGTATGCAAGAGAAAGGTATTCCTTTACCTGAAGGACGAACGCCGTCAGAAAAAGCTCTTATAGCTAAAGTGAAAGAAGGACAACGCGCACCGTCTGTTCCGCCATCGGAGAAGCTGCGTAAAGCAAAAGCAGCTGGACTACTCACGCCTTTAGAAGGGAAAACACCCTCACAAAAAGAAAAGCTACTGAAAGGATTAGCAAAAGAAGGATTGCCTCTTCCTGAACCGAAGAGTGCTTCTGAAAAAAAACTCAGTGAAAAAGTGCGTGCTGAACTTGGCCTACCTCCAGAACCAAAGACTCCATCCATGAAAGAGAAATACGCAAAAGCAGCAAGTGCAGGATTACTGCAGCCGTTGGAGGGTAAAACACCGTCACAAAAAGAAAAAATTCTGAAAAGTTTGCAAGACAAAGGAATTCCATTACCTGAAGGACGAACATCATCAGAAAAAGCTCTTGTGGCAAAAGTAAAAGCCCGAGCTCCGTCTGTTACACCATCCGCAAAACTACGTGAAGCAAAGGCTGCAGGAATAGTTACACCTTTAGAAGGTAAATCGCCTTCACAAAAAGAAAAGATAGTAAAAGGCTTAGCAATGCAAGGAATGCCTCTTCCAGAAGGGAAAACTTCTTCTGAGAAAAAAATGATTGACAAGGTTCGTGCTGACCTTGGCCTTCCTCCAGAACCTAAAACTGCATCCATGAAAGAAAAATACGCTAAAGCTGCAGATGCTGGATTAATGCAGCCACTAGAAGGCAAATCACCATCACAAAAAGAAAAAATATTACAAGGATTACACGACAAAGGTATCCCATTGCCTGAAGGGCGAACTGCATCTGAAAAAGCTATTATTGCTAAAGTCAAAGCGGGAGAGAGAGCACCATCTATAACACCGTCGGAAAAACTACGTAAAGCAAAAGCGGCAGGATTAGTTTCGCCTTTAGAAGGTAAAACACCCTCAGAAAAAGAAAAAGCACTTAAAGGTTTAGTAAAAGAAGGGCTGCCTCTTCCAGAACCAAAAACAGCTTCGGAAAAAAAACTTAGTGAAAAAGTACGTGCCGAACTTGGCCTACCTCCAGAACCTAAAACTCCATCTATGAAAGAAAAATATACAAAAGCTGCGAGCGCTGGGTTGCTGCAGCCTCTTAAAGGTAAATCGCCGTCACAAAAAGAGAAAATTCTAAAAAGTTTGCAAGACAAAGGAATCCCTTTGCCCGAAGGACGAACACCGTCCGAGAAAGCTCTTATTGATAAAGTAAAGGCTGGACCCCGTGCGCCTTCTGTTACGCCACCCAAAAAAGTAGTTGAACCGAGAATACCGATAGCTGCGGGATTTGGAGCCCCTAGTTTACCACCAGATGAAAGACAGAAACTAGACGAAAAAACTGCAAAAGGAATGAAAGAGGGCAAGGGCCCTGCTGATGAATGTATATGTGGACTGTTAACACCAGAAACAGAAAGAGAAGCACCTCCTATACCAGCTAAAGAAGTCAAAGTGCCAACTGCCAGAGTACCAACTCCCTCAATCACCACAGAAAAATTAAAAAAAGCCAAAGCAGCTGGCATATTAACACCACTTGAAGGTAAAACACCTGAACAAAAAGAAAAAATCCTAAAAAGCCTTGCCGAGTCTGGTCTTCCATTGCCACAAGGTAAAACTGCTTCGGAAAAAGCAATGATTAAAAAAATTAAGACTGAGTTGGGAGTGCCTGAAAAGACACCATCGGAAAAAGTCAGAAAAGCCAAGAAATCTGGTCTATTAACACCATTAGAAGGTAAAACACCTTCACAGAAAGAGAAAATTCTTAGAGGTAGAGCAGCAGCAGGTTTGCCGTTACCAGTAGGTAAAACATCATCTGAAAGAGCGTTAATACAAAAAATTAAGCAAGACACAGGGTACCAAACGCCGTCACCATCTGATAGAATGAAAAGGGCAAAAGAAGCAGGAATTCTGACCCCTTTAGAAGGCAAAACACCTTCAACCAAAGAAAAGATTCTTCGTGACAGAGTGGCTGCTGGCATCAGCATCCCCGAAGGAAAAACACCATCCGAAAAGGAACTTATAAAGAAAATCACTGCTGGCGAGCCCCTTGCAGAAAAAAGACCATCAGAAAAATTAAAAGAAATCAAGACTCCATCAGCAAAACTAAAAGAAGCCAAAACTCCTTCAGAAAAAGAAAAAATACTCAGAAGTCTTCGTAAAGCCGGAAAACCATTACCTGAAGGAAAAACGCCTTCAGAAAAAGAACTTATAGCTAAAGTGAAAGCGGAAAGTAAAGTACCGTCAAAAGTCACCTCTGAAAAAATGCGAAAGGCAAAAGATGCAGGTTTGCTGACTCCATTGACCGGAAAATCTCCGAAAGAGAAAGAGAGAATATTAAAAGGCTTAGTAGAACAAGGTTTACCACTTCCTGAATCTCAAACAGTGTCAGAGAAAAAGATAGCAGAAAAAGTTCGTAAAGATCTTGGTCTACCAGCTGAACCTAAAACTGTATCAGAAAGAACAAAAATGCGAAAAGCTGAAGCTGCTGGTATTGTTACACCGCTTGAAGGTAAGACACCATCTGAGAAGGAACGAATTGTTAAAGGAATGGTTGCCGCTGGTGTACCTCTCCCAGAAGGAAGAACTCCTTCTGAAAAAGCAATGATAAAAAAAGCTAAAACAGAAGAAGGAAAATTATCGCCTTTAGTAGGAAAAACCCCATCAGAAAAAGAAGTAGTCCGCAAGGCTAAAGCAGAGGGGCTATTAACACCTATTGCCGGAAAGCCGTCTAAAGAAAAGGAAAGGATACTTAAAGGATTGGCTGCATCTGGATTGCCAATGCCTGAAGGTAAAACGGCTTCTGAAAAAGAATTAATAAAAAAAGTTAGAGCTGAAGCTGGGTTGCCACCGGAGCCAACACCTTCAGAAAAGAAAGGAGAGATCAAAACCAAATCAAAAAAAATTGGCGTTACACCATCAAAGCGACGTCCTAAATCCATAGCCGCCGGTATTAGCGAAAAATTTGAAGACGTTATAAAAACGACAACTTGTGATCGCGGCTGCGGTTGTGATAAGAAGAAAATCAAATTTAAACACAGTTACGTTAAGATTAAAGTGACATCGCCCGACATATCATCATTGTGCGATTGTCCGAATGAGTGTCTTCCCGGCGTTAAAGCTGGTGCCTTCATTGACAACGAAGGTATTAAAGTAACTGTTGGCAGAGCGAATGGCGCTACTTCGTTTACCAGTCAGTACAGCAACCATAGCCTAGAAACACCAGAAAATATTATTACTTTATATGACAAAATAGTAACAGAGAGTTACAGTAGTAATACGTCGCTTGACTCTATAGATAAACTCTTTGATAATAAGTTTGAATCAAGTGACTTAAAAAAATCTTTGTTTGGTGCATGCCCTTTGCTTAGGTATCCTATCAATGTTGATGAGAAAAAAACGAATAATGGTACTTTAAGTTCGTATACTATTGAATCTTACGGCAGTTACGCTAATGACAAAGTAAACGAAATAGAAGATGATAAAAATAATTACTTATTTGAAAGTTCTACCACTGATAATTACAGTGATGAATACGACAGTTTGGTAAATAGTTCGGGCAGGAAAAAACTACCAGAAGACATTTGTACAAACTCATCTTACACTTCATATGAATCTTCCGTCAGTTACGATTCGATCCTTGTCATAAAAAGCGAGTCATCGCTTTCGTTAAACACAAATTCAGGTGTTAGTGTGGATGAAACAAGCGTGAGATCTTTATCTAACAACAGTTTCTACGCATCGAGTTCTACTGAGTATTTATATTTTCCGGTATCTAATAAAGATATCAGTAGCAGTACAATTGAAGAAATGAAAAGCGTCCCGAATAAAATTCACTACAATAGGAGTGATAAAAGTGGTGATGTGGCAGTGATGAGGTAATTATTACTTTGTTTTACTAAAAATACAGTGTGTCTTTATAATGTGCACATACGAAAATGAGGGAAACTATACCTTATTTTATCCACGGAAAAAACTATTATTTTTTATCGATTATTTTAAAAGTTTATTCACAACTGTGACCCTACTGCAAACAAAACTGTGTAACTTTTCAACTTAGGGCGGGTTGTTTCACGTTTACTTAACAGACGCATAAACGGTTAAAAAGGTGCTAACTGTTGTTAAATGAAACGAATCAGTTGTTTCATAATATGTCAGCGTTAACCTACGCAAAATAATAACAATTACGTTAACAGATGGTTTGAGCACTGGTTAACGTTACTTTAGTTGCGTCAAATATAACAATATTGTCAATTTTTTTTTGGATTCCTCAATAGCAGTTTTTCTGATGACACAAAATAAACCCGTAGAGTGCAAAAAAGCCTGATTTATTACTTTCGTATATTTTTCATCGTATAAGTTACCGAATAGTAAAAATTGGAGGATGGCATTACTTCCGATTATTATGGAGTTTGTTTCATTGCAATAGATCATTTAGTTGAAAAGTTACAGTTTCTTTTGCATTGGGGTCACAGTTCAGTTGTGAACAAACTTTATAATAATTTATAAAAAATTTGAAAAAAATAATAATATACTTTTTCCGTCGATAAAATTAGGCAAAGTTTCCCTCATTTTCGTATTATGCACTTTATAAAGACTCAGACCGTATAATGAGTATGAGTTGTAAGTCCGCTTTCTTAGCATTATTCAAAGCAATGATTAGTAACGTTTTTATTCTATAATTATCTCACCCTGATAACTTAAGGTTCCAAGTGAGACTCTCAACACCTAGCAACAATTGGAATGACGGCACACTTTTCAGGCTCTCTGCAACAGTTGCGGTGGGCCTGAAGAGTTACTAACTTTCACCCTGAGAGATTCTCTTGATTCGACCGGCTAAATTATAAGCCACTCCCGTTGTAATAATGCGTCTCTTAGTAGGAAACTCATAATCTACATACCTAGTCGTAGTCACATCCTAAATGAATTGTTAAAATGGCCATTGTTTATCTAAGATAGATTAAGAGAAATTTGTTAAATTTTAAGTAATAAATAAATAAATAAACTTAAACTTAAATCTACATTATTATCAGTTGTCCCTGAGTTTTAAGTTTTTTTTGTATGTTTTCTTTGGAATATAGGCTAGTTTCCATCATCCACAAATTGCAAAACTATTTAGTCCGTCGGTTAGAGTATTGAAAAATAATGGACACGTATTTTTTGTTTTTGTAGAGCAATGAATATTGACAAAGATAAAACGCATCAAACCTCGGGAGTGAGGGCTCGTGACGTCACAACCCGCTAAAAATTATGGCATGGCGTGACGTATTGAGAATTTTAAAAGCGTCGTAACTTCGTCAATTTTGGTTCCCGTAAGAAAAGAAAAAAACGGGTCAAATATTTTTTTGATAATCTTACTGACGGACTAATTAGATTTTGTCAGGACACAAGCCTATTACCCTGCAATAAATAAATCGAGAAGGGCTTGCACGAGTTCCATATGCATTATTGTTGATTGAGTGTGTTAATCAATCACCGAACCAAAGGTGGTTGCACAGACAGGTTCCTTGTTGACTACGGAACCCCAAAAACGAATGAAACCAACTGCCTGATGATAGTCGTTAAGGTTCCGTGTGACAAGAACTTGGCGAAGACATAGCTTTCATCTCATAAGGACTATTGCAACCAACTGTGAACGTTATCCTACAACAACACAAGTCTGCACACCCATTTAAGTATTATACTCGTGATAGTTCCGTGTGACAAGAACTTGGTTAGACATTCGCTGTCATCTCATAAGGACTAATGCAACCAATATCAAATTTGGCATACAACAGTACATTTCTGCTTACCTCTTTAAGGTTTATACTCGTGAAGGTTATACGAGGAGCTCGTGGCTAAATAACGACAACCGCACGGGTCGATCTTCAAGGTTAAGCAACGCTTGCCAAGGTTGGTCTATGGACGAGTGACCATCTTAACATATCGAGTTTCCTCCGTGTCTCGAAAAACACGTTAAGCCGTTGGTCCCGGCTGTCAAATGACAGCTTGTCGTGTTTTTAGTGTAGTTTTTAGTAGATCCAGAAGCCAGTAAAGCTGACTCCAGTCTTGCCAAGAAATACCGTGTTACCCAGTTAAAGGGTTGTGGAGGTCTGGTAGGCCGCCGCTCCACGTAAAATACTGATATTCAGCTGAATCCGGTTTGACTGGAAGCCGACCCCAATTTAGTTGGGAAAAGGCTAGGCAGATGACTCGTGAAGGTTATAGACAGTAATAGCTCGTAGAGTAGTGAATATTGTTAGCATAATCTTTATAAATCTCCCCATCTCCTGTAAATCTTAATCTACGTAGTCTTTTATATGTATCGGGGATTTGTAGATTTGTTTGCTAGTCGGCAAAGGCCTGCTCCAGTCTTTTCCACACATATTTTTCTTGAGCCACCTTTTTTCATGTGACGTCAGCCATTTGTTTTATGTCAACGTCCCATCTTTATTGTATGTAGTTTACCTCGTTTCCTTTTACTTTCTCTAGGATACCATCGTGTCACAATTTTGCGTGTTGACAGGTTGCAAGTTTCCTAGCCATGTTTTGTGATAAGGTCCATGTTTGGCTGCCGTACATGAAAAGTGTATGCAGGTGTTAAATAATTTACTTTTTATATTCATATTATGATTTTTTTTAACCGTCATGATCTCTTTTAAACCCCAGTATCTTCAACTTCTTTGCCCATTGGACTACCATGTGTTATTAGCTGTCCCAGGTAAACATATGTATTATCAATTTGGTTTTTATAATGGTTCTTTCACTGTTTGTCAATACTCTTGTGTTTTCCAGGTTCAATTTTAATACTACCTTCGCACTTTCCGTTGTCAATTCGTTTATCATTTTTGTTATATCCTCTGGGGTTTTAGCAAATACAACAAGATCATCTGCAATTCTCAAATGTTTTAATGATACACCGTTAAATTTTCTCAATTAAGGCCTGTGAATATTGTTTCTAGTATCGATGAGAATAGATTTGGTGACAGGGGATCTCCTTGTCCTACGCCTTTGCCCACTCTGAAAGTTCGCTGTTTTTTTTTTCTATTTGATTCTCGCAGTACTCTGGCTTTATACGTTTTATATTAAGCGGATGTAATTGTGTTCAATTTCTTGATCTTTTAATGACTCCCAAATCTTTTTATGAAACGATGGATCGAATGCTTTTCTGAAATCGATAAATTTAATATAGTAGGTGCATATTCTTTATAATTCTCCATAACTTAACGCACTACTTGTATGTGGTCGAACACTGAATAATCTTTACGAAAACCTGCCTGCTCAATGGGTTGATGTTCATCTAGCATTTTTCAATTCGATTTAATGTTATCTTGGCAAATACCTTATACAAATTGAACGTAAGATTGATAGAGCGCTACTTTGCGATTTCATATTTAGCTTCGGTTTAATGATTCTGTATTTATTCTAAACGAACATACATTTTTCACTTAGCGAATAAACACATAATTAACGTTAGTGTAGTCCAGTAGCTTGCAGTTTTGTTTTCAAAATGTATGGTAGGTATGATGTTGACTCGCACTTGGCCGATTTTTGCTTTTTCCTTAGCTCTTAAGAATCATAGCCTGATGTTACCTAATTATTTATTTTAGCCTCAAAAATACATTCTTTTAATTCTGGTATCCTTGTAGTTTTTCTAGTGTCTGAGGGCCAATTCCACTAATTTTTGAATAGCTTTCGCATTCGCATGTCAATGGCAAACTGTCAAAAAGCCTTAATTTTCATCAATTTTTGACAGATTGCGATTGAGATGCGAATGCGATGCGAGTGTGGTAAATAGTAGAACTGGCACGCTGGTAGTTTGTGAGTTTTTGGATCTACTTGGAGCCATGTGAGAGATAACAAGCGCCGACGACGTTGCTTCAGACGTCCAATCGGCTATTGGGGTACCACGAAACGCCTACCGACGTCGCGGGGGCTTATCGTGAAACCGCGGGAAATAACAAGTCGGTGGATTCTGTAAAAAAAAACGTAAAATTGAGGTGAAGTGAGCGGCGGTTCCAATTGATACTAAGTTTTGACAGCTGCAAGATTACTTCACCTAATACTATATCACGGTGAGATTGTTACGTAATAGCGCTAACGGTACGCCTCGAGTTGCAGAGCGAAGTCGCAGGATCAAACTCGAACGTTTTTGTGTTTTTGTTGTCACTATAATAATATGTGCTCGGGCGTAGAGTCACGTCGCGTGCGGAGTGGGAGAGGGAGACACCGTAGGCGCGGGACTGTGGACGGCGAGCTATGGGTGGCTCGCCGTCCGTCCGTCTTCAGATGACAGGCCGTGTCGACGGCGCGTTAGTGTTCCACGCGCGCCGTTTAGTCCTATATCAGAATTAAAAACAGCCCGTCTAAATAGTTATAAATATTATAATATCCCGTATAAATCTTGATTTAATTTAAAATCACACTTTTCCATTAGCGAAAACAACAACCAAGTAAGCGAGGCGATCTTTAACGAAGCACTCACAGGAAACAAAGACAACGAAGTGGATTATGGCACGAACCATGGAAACGATTTCTTTACTTATATAATACCAAAAACAACATTGGAAACCAAACGCAATATGAATCAAGTAACTACGCGAATAAGAAGAGACACTAACGATGCAGAACCTATCGTTGTCATCAGTAATTTGGACAGCGATCAAGACATAACATCGATGGTAGACCAGCTTCTATCGAACAATGAATTTTCTGACGTTTCCTCAATATTTGTAATCGTGCCCTCGTCAGACGACAATGATACAGATTTCTCGTCAGATTGCTCTTCCATATGCATCGAGTTGTCCAAACACCAGCCCAATTGGAAGCAAAACCAATATAGGAATAAAGAACCGGGTAAGCATTTCTTCCATTAGTATTGAATATTTGAATTTTCTACAGGTCTAAAAAGGCCAAGAAAGTAAATCATGCTACCCGTCACTGTAAAATTTTCTCAATTAACTTTGAACCTAATGCGTTAGCAATAAAGATGAAAATTAAATTTGACAGATTGTTGTGTGATTCTAAATATTATGATTCTCTTAAAGTGGCCTTTTAAGCCCGCATGCTTTAAAGCTGCACCCACCTGAGAATATTTCTCATACTTAATTAAATATATTGAGTTTGGAGATGAAAATTAAATTTGACAGATTGTTGTGTGATTCTAAATATTATGATTCTCTTAAAGTGGCCTTTTAAGCCCGCATGCTTTAAAGCTGCACCCACCTGAGAATATTTCTCATACTTAATTAAGTATATTGAGTTTGGAAAATCTGTTATTTAGAGATTCTTTAGGTAAATTAACTGGTAAGTAATCGTTTATAAATTACTTTCTATTTTAAAGCTTCGCTTCTAAGATTCAGGGAGAAAACTTTTTCTAATTATCTGTTTCCACCACTTCTTTGTCCATCTACAACTTGTAGCGCTATTTAGAAACACTTAGGTAAGTTCTTCTTATAGATTTTCTCTTTTTAATGCGAATATTGAAAAGAGAATTTTGCAAAAATTCAAAGTTCGATACTGGTGAGGGTTTTCTGAAAAGAACCAAGTGGCAGGGCTGAGGTGTGAGGTCCAGGCACCTGACGAAATGCTTCTGTTTTCCGACATTAGTTAAATTGACGTCATGTTTACGCCAAGTTACGTTTTCATAGCAGAGGATTTTCCAATTTGGAATAAAATTTTGATTCGGTATTCCGTGAGACGTTCGATTTTCTGTTCTTCTGACTCAAAAAGACGGCTTATTTTCGAAAGGATCATCGGGTGCGTTTCCCATTCGAAAATTAAATAAAAACGTGTGCGATTCGTTGAACAATAATTTATATATATATTTTTTTATGTCATGTATTAATTATTTTGAATACTAATTATTGTAAAATTGTAGTTCTTCAAACGTAACAGACAGTTGTGTTGCTGGGGAGTTTGTTGGCCACTTATTCTCCACAGCTAAAACACTAGGAAGTGGTGATGGACGGGCGTTTTGGGGGACTGTCTTTTGTAAAACTTGACGTTCAGAAAATGCTGGCTCACAGCCTAATTTGAATAAATGACTTCTGAATTATGAATTTTGAACATTTTGTATATAAAGCAAGCTTTCAGGTCTCTGAATCTGAATTCACGATCAAGAAACCGTTCGCGTGCGTATGCGGCCAGCCTAAACGGTGCCAATTGGTGTCGTCAATTTTCCTGAAAACCCTTATTATTAGAAATTACTGAATTGGTTAGAAAACATAAGCTGCTTGCTGGTTGCTAAAGCAAGAACTAGAGTTCTGAATACGTCGGTAAGGTCTACCTTACCGGTCTACAACGATATGGTTCTAGGATTAAACGTATATTAAGAACAATAAAAAAAATTACTTTGCAGAAACTTCGTGTAGAAGGAATTCATCTAGCTTGGCGGCTGGTGGTTTGAAAATATCTGCAAAAGGCAAAATGTATTTCTTGGAAGGAATGCAAGAGACAGTACCAACTTTTCTAAACAAAGAAAGTGTTGTCGTCAAAGAAACCATGCCCAACAAAGAATCCATGCCCATCAAAGAACCCTTTTGTCGCCATAAGCTACCCAAATTCTGTTCACATAAAACTGAAGAAAAAGAGAACACAAAAAATAAACTTTGTCAAATTTCTACACCTTACCAAAACACAACTATGTTTCATGGTGTTAGCACTGATACCACGTCAGACAGACCATGTTGCTGTGCTCCTAAACTTGAAGAAATTGAAAACCATTACCATAAGCCCGAGCATCTGATTACACCCCTTTTAGTTAACCATGGTGAGTATTATCCCAACTTTCTTATGTATAAATCAATAATAAGTAAACCGTAGTAATTGTAATCTGTCAGCATCCGCAAATTAATTGAACAGTAGTAAGACACTACAACTTGTCTCCAACCGGGCTTTAAGGCCAGGTATTCCCAATTTTTCGAATATTCCATCACTTTGAATCAATATTAAACAAACAAATAGTGATTGTTTAAAGCCAAAAAAACAAGTTGAAGTTTACTTTATGTACTTTGACAATTTGTGGTTCAAAACATAATAGCGAAAACTTCACTCGATCAAAAAAAAATCCGAATAGGAGGCTAAATTCGACTATTTTTTCATGTTTTTCTTATTATTCTTGAAGCTTGTGAAAGTTTTACTTCCAAAAACCATATCTAATAGAAGTCAATTACATAAAGAAGAATAATTTGTGGTTAATTTTTGCAAAATAGTTCAGTTCTTTTAATAAAAAAATGATTATGTAATACAGCGGCTTCACGCCGCCGCGGTTCGTTGCGCGTAAAGTATGGAAACGTTAGACACGTTTCCATACTTAACGCGCAATGAACCGAGCACCTACTTCGCTCGGTCTACCTGACCTTAAGGTCCTTGAGAGATCAACTTCTGCATAATTTTCCCGCGCCTAAAGGACTGGAATTCCCTGCCAGAGTCTGTTTTCTTATAGCTACAACCTGTGAGTCTTTTACTTCTGCATAAACTGCATTCATTGATTCAGTGATGCATACAGGCCGTTATTTCAAAGCATGAACACAACGCAATACTTTCGAAGTTGCTTCAAAACTTGCAAGATAAACACGCACGACGCGCGTCTCACTTAGCGCCTAGAGCCTAGCGAGTGTCGTGGCTAGTAGCGAGGATTTAGTAAGTTCATACTCGCCAAGACACTAACCAGGCTCTCGTCGCTAAGCAAGCAACCGGCCAGAGAGCTTTTGGCTTTAGAAGACTAAAATTTCATAACTTTATGTTTATTACGTGACAATATTTTTAGGCCCGACCTGCGACGGGTACCAACAGTCACCCAAAGTGAACGTGACTCAGCAAGTATCTTTTGTGTCTACCAACAGACCTGCAACAACAGTGAGTCCATGTGAAATACCTCCGTGTCGCGCGTATCCTGATCGTCCACGACATAGATACCATCAAATGACGTCGAACGACAGCATGCACTACTCACCACTCCTGTTCAACACGCCAAGCGAGCCTGAATACTGTCCGAATAAATATTGCAGTGAATTGAACCAAAAGCATATTACGGAACCCTGTCCAAATGAATATTGCAGAGAATCAAATAAAACACATGTTTCGGATTCGCTTCGGAATTCTGTTTCGTTCTCCGAACAGAAACAGTCAGAGCCTTGTCAGTGCAGTCCAGAAAAAATAAAAGAAATGTTCGAACACGTACTTAAAGGAACAGCGCCGAATTTGAAGTCAACAGCATGTGGTGTTGAAAGTTCTGATGCTGAACCAATAAATAAACCAACCACCCAAAAAATCTATAAAGAACCTACAGGTCATGACGTTTGTAATTCAGGTAAATATTTGTTTTTAATTTCCGAACATTCTCTATAATCCCTCTATATCAATCTATTTTTCATCTGATAAACTATACTTGCTTATTTATATTGACTTAATTCAAATTAGTAAAATTAATATGTGATGGTCATAATTTATACTCGATTCTATACTCGCCCCCAAAAATGTACTTTAGGTACATAATAACCTTGAGATATCGCGGCTCCGGAACACAAAGGGCAATGAAGGAACATGGTTGGGTTTTAATCAGTAAAAGTCTGACACTCTCACTCTGATTTGATGATCTCCCATCCCTAAAAAAAAGGTACACCATAACCTTGCCTTACCGTTGGGACTTGGGGGAATATGTTGTTCATGAGCAATTTTCAATTGTCTATTAAAGGCGTGTTTGTATCACGTGTGTGAAGGTCGTTCTTCCACCGTCTCCTCTTCAAGCTACAAAAGCCTTTATTGCTGATGGTCACGGTTTTTTACTGTATGGTATATAGCACACTACTTTCCCATCTCATCAGCGTGACCTACTAACACATAGGCCTCCTCCAGCTCCTTCCATTCTGCTCGGTTTCTGGTCACCCTGACCCAGAGCGCTCCAGCCACCCTTCGTATATCATCTGACCACTTCCTGAATAGTCTTCCTCGCTTTCTTTTTGTATTGACCCTAGGGGTCCACTCAGTGATCCTTTTGGTCCATTTTTCCCTTTGTTCTCTTATTATGTGGCCTGTTCTCTGCCATTTCAGGTGTTTGGTTTTCAAAATCACGTTTTCTAGGCTGGAGGCTTTCCTTATGTCAGCGGCTCTTTTCTTGACTGCCCTACGATCCAGAATGCTTCTTTCTATGCTACTATGGCAAGTTATTAATTTATTCTGCTGGACTTGTATTGAGGCCCAGGTCTGGCAACCATATGTACCTTAGTATTCATCTCCCCTCCTATATAAAAAACCTTCCGAAGAAATAGCGCTTAACGTTATTGCTCAAATAGACATGGAGTTCATGCATTTTCAAGAAGAAAGTTTTATTTTTATTGTATCCCCATAAATCTTTTTCCCATAGCAATTCGACACTGTAAAAGTAGCTGTAGTAAAAATGGTAGAATATTAGAAAAAAACCCTTTCCAGTGACATATCACATCCTTAGGCTGACCAGGAGTGGAGTGGAGAGTAGCTGAGAAATATTAACCAATTTCTGACTCGTAGCGGAGATTTTATGCAATTCCAGTAGTTGTTATTCTCGGCTTCTCTCCTCTGCACTCCAGTGAACGGTCAGCCTTATTGCTCATATGAGCTGGGCTCCATACATTTTTGCCAGCCTCCTATGTGACTGAAGTAAAATAATTGTTGTCAACTGCATACTGCATCAGACTGCTTGAAAATTGATTTGTCAATTTATCCGGTCAGGTTTTTAAAAACTCAATATTTTCTTTGTAATTAATCCTTATTATGTTTTACAGGGCTTTTTTTACTGTTTTTGACTATATGTTTTTTTTTTAATTCAAAACGCGCTTTCAGAAGTTTAAACATTTTTACATGTAAAATTGTTTGGTTATAACTTTTTCCGCTTCGACACTTTTGCTTAACTTATAGATTCACTACGTCACAGTCTTGGTGAGCAAAACTTTAAATCAAATATCATAAACTTGCTATGAAACAATTTCAGATGATGATGAAGATTACAAGTATATCAAAGATCATAAATTGGATTGTTCATGTAGCGGTAAGAAAAAATCCGTAACGATAGCACCTTTGTGCCCATGCGATAACTATCGGCCACCAATGCCACCGATGCCACCAATGTCAAAGACAGCAGCTGGACCGAAGGCAGGCACCAGGTCCTTCGGCTGCCAGTGCTGTTGTTGCGACGACTCCGGGACAAAACGTGACACCGGGAAAAAAGTGCTAGGTCCTGCCGGAGGAGTGTGCCAAATGGAACCAGGTGGAGCTTATTGCCAAGCAGGTCGAATTGTCACACAAGAACCCGTAGTGGGTTCTCCCTCTACTACTGAGAAAAAAAAAAATTGTATCTGTACTGGGGATGTGGACGGTAAATCTGAAAAGAAGAGAGGTTTCTTCTCGAGGAAGAAAAATGTAATTTGTGAATGTCCTCAAACGGAACCCGAACCCAAACCTAAATCCAAAACAGAAGTAGTACCAAAACCAGAACCAAAAGTAGAACCAAAACCAGAACCAAAAGTAGAACCAAAACCAGAACCAGAAGCAGAGCTGGAACCAGAACCTTATTTGTACCAAAGTTATCAATATGTTGATGAAAAGCAAGTCCTGAGACAGAAATCAGATATGACGCAAACACAATCAGGGTTCCGAATGTTTAAAAAGAAAAAACCACCAGTACAACCTGAGCCCGAGTTTACCGTGGAAGATGCTGTTAGGTACTACGTAGCTATGAACCCTGACTTTATAAAGGAGTTTATTCCTCCTCCGCCGGAACCTAAAGAGTGTCCATGTAGTGAGTTTCCCATATATGCACCAGATAAAGTCAGTCTGAAGTCAAAAAAATCTCGGAAGAAAAGTAATAAAAGTCAGTGCGACTGTCAAGCCGGACCCGATGCTGCTCCCACGGGAGAAACAGCGAGTGTAACTCCCAAGAGTGCTAAGAGTGCTGCCGCCCCGAGTGTTCCGAGCCCACCGCCCGCGCCGAGCCCACCGCCCGCGCCGAGCCCACCGCCCGCGCCTGAGGAACCTAAAGAGCCGACCCCTCCGGAAGACGAGGGTCCCTCCGGAGGATTCAAGTTCACGATAGGGGGCAAAGGCTCCGGGTCTAAGGGTCTTAGTGGCGTCTGTTGCTTCGATATGATTCAAAACACGAACTATTCCAAAACTAATAATTCCAAATATTTCCGATAACTTTTAACCGTTTGTGTTTGATCGTTTAAAGAAACTTGATAATATTTTGGATTCAAGAATACAGTTCAGTTATAGTGTTAACATTTCCCATCGTGTGTGTATTTATAAACAGTCAAGGTTTTTTGGGAAATAATTTATTCGTAAGTAAACAAGATTTGCAAACAAAATTGTGTGCATCCTTGTCTTTACCCCTGTAAAAAAAACGCTAACTATGTCTGATTATTTTCTGTCTCTGGTTCTGAGTGTGCTTATATCTTACACTCACAACGATTAATCATTATTTAATTAATTCCTAGACACTTTTAAATTTTACAAAATTGTTTATTGGAACAGAATAATCATTCATAATATTATATTTTATACATAAAAAGGTACAGTTATCTCAAAAATTGCTGAAAATGTTTCCCTAACTAGGTTTCAACTTGTATTTTGGGACACAATGTTCAGTCGTGGATGTTGTTACAATTTGGTTTCTTTCGGGATATTTCTTGGGAATGTGAACATTTTTTAATTAATCATTTTATGGGGTCATATTAAGGTGAGTATGTGTGCGTATAAGTGATTATGTGTGTGTGTTTGTTTTAAATACCATGCGAGGACATGCGCATGAATACACAGGGCACATCCGAGGACGTTTTCAATCCGAGAACTTTCGTACGTCCTCGGATGTGCCCTGACCAGTTTATCGTATTCTACATTTGATTTTGAGCCTTTCTTTAAATTTCATAAGTAAAACTTGCTGTCGACCTCGGTGGACCTCGGTTTGGTCGCAACAATTCATGATCACACTCGGTCGGAGTGTGAGCTCAATTTTTTTTTTTTTTAATTATATCTCTCTTGACTCTATAAGGTTTGTAGTTTCATAAGTAGCCTAACTCTTGGCGTCAACGACAAGGGATAAAACTGCTTTAATTTAGAGCAAAACGCCACTTAGCGCCTAGAGCTTAGTGTTTTCGCACCGCAACACCGCTAACCACGACGTTGCAGAATGCAGGTCCTTTCAGTATTCGCATGTCAGTCCTCAAAAGTGCGCTGTCGCACCTGGTCTTCCCTCTCGTTTTGTTCCTTTAATCCCTGGTTGAATGCGTGAGCGGCGACGATAAGCAACGACGCCGTGCCGGAATGGAATAGCAGGCCAGCGCAGTTTTATTTGTACCAGTCAAAGACATGTCGCGGTCGCATACTTTGACTGGTACTGCGCCTTATTACGACACGGTGAGAAGGGGGTATGACAAGAATGAGCATGAGTTCATTTGAGAATGATATTGTAGGACTGATTTTACGATATTAGTTTACAATATTTTATAGCACAAAGATATAGACACGCACCAATAGCTCCTTGAGCCGCTGAACCCGGCACACCCTCTTGAAATCTGTGAGGTAGTTAGAAGACATGGACCAGTTTTGTAAAAAGGGAGAACTTTGCCCTACAATCAAGACAAAACGGTCTGAATAGGCCACATTAGTAGAATCAGCCAGCACATCAAGCTACCCGAAACTGATTTTTTTTCCAATCTACTTTTAACCTAATTATTAAGCAATAAAGATGAAAATTAAATTTGAGAGACTTGTATAATTAATGCTTAATTTGCAAAAGTTCTGCACCTTTCTATATTTGGGTAAACGGAGGTAATTACGGCTGATGCTTCATAACATTGAAAGCGACTTGAAGAATCCCTGTGCGTATTGGCTTCAGCCCCCTCGAAAACCGTCCAAAGGTCCAACGTCGAAAACATAATAGTCCTTCTGACCTTATTGATTTTGACAATGCAACCGGAGAAAGATTTGGTGCACGACAAACGGCTAAACCAGCTTTCCAAAGCGCGGGGGTGTCACACTACCAACTTTCAAACTCCGAACTTTCACAGAGAATCCTAAATGAAAACTTAAATGACACTTTTTGCCCCGAGAATCGACACCAGGGAGCCCCCCTGGTGTCAAAAAGGCCATTTTAGGAGAATCTTATTAGAATCATAATATTAATCACACAACAATCTGTCAAATTTCATTTTCATATTTTATCGCTAACGCATTAGGTTCAAGGTTGGTTGTGATAATTTGACAGTGACGAGTAGCAGGATATTATTATTATATTATTTGCTTTCGGCCTTTTTGGACCCGCAAAACCCGACGCTCAGCAGTCGTGCTTGCGATCGCTAGAACTACGGAGCAGTAGACCGACGCGTACGTCGAAAACATAATAATAATACAAAGTAGCACAAGACCTGCAAATCGTTGACACTGGCACGGTACTATGGCATGGATGAATCTGAGGCTAAGGGACTAAACACATTAAATTATTCAGCTCCATTCAGCTTTTGCCCATAGAAAACAACGATTTTGTATGAAGACGCGTACGCGTTCTTTCAGCTATCCGCGTCTGTTCAGCTTTCATGGAAAACAAGTATAAAATGAGGTCAAATGTGTTATTATCATGCGAATGCTAAAGCCGCGTACAGTGCTGTTCAGCCGCGTACAGCTCTGTTCCGCCGCATTCAGCTTCGTACGCAGCGGAACAGCGCTGTACACGGATGGTTCTCGACTCCTTTTGTGACTGACACTGGCATGGTCACCATCAGGGATTTTAATTTTGACAACATAAAAAATGGTCGCTAATTAGTCGAAATTAGTCGCCAAATATCAAAATTAGTCGGTCATTTAAAAACGATTTTTTGTTGGAAATTTTTTGTAATCTCTTCAATCTAGCTCTTGGCCTGTATCTTAAAATATAATCTCATTATATCTTCTAAACTAAAACCCGACTAGTTCTTTGACTGGAATATTGCGACTAATTAGCGACAAAATTTGGGAGAAAACAAATCTTCACTAGGTGCCCTAGCATTTGAGATTCAAATGGGCCAATCTGGGTCAACCCACGATCGGCCACCTATAAACCCTGTAATAGGTGATGTATGTATGTATGTATGTATGTATGTAAATCGGGCTGGTTTCCGCAACTCCACGACTAAGCGCGTATTTTGCGTGTAGGTGGGACAAATGTGTCATTCGATCCACCCCAGCTCCCCGAGGAAGGCCAGCAACGCCTTGGTGTTACCAACTATTTCACAGAGGGTACCTGGGTTACCGAAGTACTTGGCCCTGTAATCCGCGACTACCGGGCAGCTTAGAAGCAGATGTGCTGCTGTCTCATCCTCCTCCATACAGGCTCTGCACAGTGGGCTGTCAGTGGCTCCTATAGCATAGAGGTGTTTATTAAAAGACCCGTGGCCAGTTGTTACGGCTGTGACTGAGCGCAACTGTTGCTTAGTCAGTCTTAGGGCTTGTTTTGTGAACCGGCCATCAATAGAGGGAAGTGCCTCTTTGGCCTGCCTACACTCACCATGGTCAGCCCATAGCTTGTGATGTTTGTCTCTGGTGCGTTTCCTTACCAGATTGCGAAGGTGCCCGAAAGGCAGCGGCACGATGGGTTCGGGACCAATTGGTGTCATACTCGAACCCCTTCTGGCAAGCTCGTCCGCTGCATCGTTGCCTCGGGATTCGCTGTGTCCTTTGATCCATTGAATGGTTACTTTGTTGTGCCTACCAACCTGGTTGAGACGCTGGTGACACTCGAGAATCAGCCCAGAGTTAACTGTGTGGCTGTTCAGAGCTTGCAGGACGGCCATGCTGTCCGAAAGTATACGTATTGGATGATCCTTAACTTCCCTGGTTAGGATGGGTGATGCCGCCAGAGAAATGCCCATGCATTCAGCTTGGAACACTGTGTTGTGGACCCCCAATGGTGCGGCTATATGGATATTGAGATCCTCTGAGAAGATTCCCGCCCCAGTGCCAGTACCTGTTTTTGATCCATCGGTAAAGATCCGCAGCTCTGCAGGGCTTAGACCCTCGCAGCGATGATTCTCATACAGTTGGATTTCGTATTTTTTATCAAAGATAAATTGCTTGGGTACCCGGTCATTTAGTGCTGTTGTTAAGGGGAGATCATTATTGAGCTCCTTGAGCAGAACGGTGTGTCGTGTTTCTCTCTTACCCCAGAGATCCAGTGTTTTAAGGCGCAGTGCTGCCATCGTCGCTTCCTGTTGTATAAACAAGTGTAGCGGGGGCAGTCCCAGCATGGCTTCCAGCGCCGAAGTCGGAGTGGTCCTCATGCAGCCCGTCGTCGCCATGCAGGCTAGCCTTTGCATGTGTTGTAGCTTGTTTATAGCTGTAACTAGCTTTGCACGTGGCCACCACACAATAGCCCCGTAAGCTATCATAGGCCGAATTACAGCGCTATACAACCATAGTATTATTTTGGGAGATAGGTCCCACCTCTTCCCTATCATTTTCCTGCATTGCCAGAAGGTGATGCAAGCCCTGTTTAGTTTGTAGTCTAGATGAGAGCTCCAGTTTAATTTACTATCTAGTATAATGCCTAGATACTTTACCTCGTTAGACAACTGGAGTTCTGTGTTAAAGAGCTTAGGTAGCCGGTAGTGGCCTAGTGCTCGCTTTTGAGTAAACATGACTAGTTCAGTCTTCGTGGGGTTAACTGACAGATCATATTCTTCGCACCATCTTTCCACGATACGTAGTGCTTGTTGAGTGAGGTTGCAGATCGTTCCAGTTACCTTTCCTGGCACGAAGCGCGTTGAGTTTGGTGATTAGGTCGTTAATCACCAGGTTCCACAGAAGAGGGGAGATCACTCCTCCCTGCGGGCAGCCTCTGGCTATCAAGGCCAGCTGCTGCTCTTCCTCAAGGCGAACTACCCGTTTGCTTAACATATTAGTAATCCAGTCAGTTAGTACCTGCTCTACACCGTGTCTGGAGAGTGCGGCTCTAATGCTGGAAAAGTTTGTCTTGTCGAAGGCTCCTTCGATGTCTATAAAAGTGCCCAGGCAGGACCCTTTCTGGTGAATCGCTTCCTCAATCTGGCTAACCACCAGATGAAGAGCTGACTCTGTCGACTTACCCGAGCTGTATGCGTGTTGGTTACCATGCAGTGGTATTGCTTTTAAAGCGCCATCTCGTAGCTCCCTTTCACACAGTCTTTCCATTGTCTTCAGCAAAAACGAGGTAAGACTTATAGGTCGATAGGATTTGGCGCTTGTGTAATCACTTTTACCTGGCTTCGGAATGAATATGACTTTCACTTCCCTCCATCCTTTAGGAACGTATCTAAAGGCCAGGCACGCTCGCATTAAGGGTACCAGTCTTGTAGCAACAGCGGTACCTCCCCACTGTAGTAAGGCTGGAAGCACACCATCGGGACCTGGTGCCTTAAAAGGTTGGAAGCTTTTGATGGCCCACTGAAGTTTTTCCAGTGTAATCATCTTCTTTGCATAAAGCCAGTCATGTTCTGATGGCGTTTGGATAGCGTCGTGCCATTCATTTACCTGTGCAAATACGCTCCCTGGGAAGTGAGTCTCAACTAGGAGGCGTTTCGCTTCTTCAGGTGTCGTGGTCAGCGTGTTATCGGGTTTCCGGAGTGTGGCGACCTCAGGTGTGTCCTGTTTCGCCAATATTTTCCTTACCCTGTTTGCTTGTTGGCATGATTCAATGCTACCACAGAATTTACGCCACCCTGTAGTTCTTCTGAATCTGATGCATTTCTTGTAGCTGGATTTGGCCGCGTAATAAGCGTCCCAGTCCTCATCACTACATGTGTTCATGGCTCTGTTAAGAGTCTTCCTTACCTTACCACGTTTGCGCTCCAGATCCGCGCCCCACCACTGTTGTTTACCTGGTGTGTCGCGCGGAATCGTTTCCGGGCAGGCTATGTGGTAGCTGTTTATCAGCGATTCGGTGAATTGTTGAACTTGCGTGTCGATCTGTGCCGTGTCCGCAAGAGACTCCGGATCGTCGTGTGTGGCAAGCCTTAAGGCGAGGTTGCGTGTGTATAGCGCTCTATCCGTATTGCGCGGATTTCGCCTAGGTTGTTTACGTTGTATACAGACCTGGATGTCGAAGCGGATCCATCTGTGGTCTGAGCAGGAAGCCTCATTTGAGACCTGCCACCCGGTGATGAGTTCCGCTGCTCCCTCCGTTGCCAGAGTGAGGTCTATGATTGTACGACTGCGTCTGGTTACGAAAGTTGGTTCCGAACCTGTGTTTAGTAGGGATAGGTTAGTTGTGAACAAATAGTCAACTAATGCCTTACCCCTTTCATTCTGCGTCTCCATCCCCCACAGTGGATGGTGTGCGTTTGCGTCGGTCCCGATTACCACCTCCTCTCCGCTGCCTTCGCAGTGTGTGATGAGGCGGTCAAGATTGTGTGGGGGCGGTTCTTCCGCCTCAGGCATATACACCGAGGCGAAAACGACGGCCATCCCTGTGGCTCCACGCTGTATATTCAGCCTAGCTGCAGAGACATCTCTGCAACAGAAGTCGCTTAAGAGCTGTGCTTTAAGGTTACCTGTGACATAGATGCACGATCTAGGGTGATCATGGTCTGTAGTAACAAGGAGCTTACCACCGAGATTGGATAGTCCTCGTATTTGGCCTCCCCTAATCCACGGCTCCTGGATCAGGGCTATGGCCGTGTGTTGGACCTCCAGCCACTTGCGGAGCTGAGCCGTCGCGGTCTGACTGTGGTGGAGGTTAGCCTGCACGACTTTACAGGCCGACGAAAGGGACGCCATCGCAGGCGAGACCCTCCTCGTCACCCTCCAGTCGCAGCCCGGCAAACAGGTCGCCCTCGTCGAAGCCGTCCTCCCTCAGGTCCGAAGCCGGGGACAACATTGCGTCGTCCAGCTCCCCCCCCCCGATGTAGGGACGGCGTCCACGGTGACGGCAGGGGCGGCCGACCCCGCTGCTCCAGCAGGTTCAGCCACAGTTGCCTCCGGGTTGTTTGGCGGGGAAATGGTCTCCCCTGTCTTTGCCAGCAGCTGCTTCGTTACCGGGTCCCACCCCCGAGGGACGTCGACAAACCGCCCGGTCGGACCCTGGAACTTGACGTACACCGATCCCAAGCCAATTGAAAGTCGGCGATCGGCGCACATCAGGGTCGGAACCTGGTCCTCGGGGATACCCAGCACCACGAACCAGCATGCCTTCTGCTTCTCCGCGTGCAGCACTACCCACCTCTTCACGTCGATCCAGTGATTCTGGTAGCAGAGGGCTCGTCCAATGTAGGTCGAGTCCTCGTAGACTCCCTGGTCGTCGGGGATGGCGATGCCGCACCGGACCCGCTTCTGGATCTCCGACTGGCTCTTGACGACTAGCGAGGTGCTAGCCGGGAGAGCCAGGTTGGAGACTGTCTTCTTCAGCCAGGCCAAAGTGTGGTCATTTCCGCACCACAGCTTGAGGACTCCACCGGCGAACAGCGGCTTCGCGTTGAAGGTCGGCCCTGGTGTGTCCTGCATAGCGGAGCAGGCCTCGCTGATTATCTGCTTGTGGATAGCAGCGAGGATCTGGTCCGATACTCCCTGACTGATGATGCCCCTCTGGTCGCAGGTGATCGCGACGTTCAGGGACGCACTGGCAGCTTGGGCGTAGCTTCTATTTACAACCCGCTGGGACTGGTCAAGCCGCGGCCGCTTATGCTCTCCACGAGGCGATATCGTCTCGTTGAGGGCCCGCTTGGCCACAGCCTGATCGTTCCCATCGGGTTGCTGTGTCGTGGTTACCACCTCAGCCGGACCTCCTGCGGATTTAGATGGCGGTTCACTGGGTGATGGACGGCTAGTGCCGGCCACAGCCTGCGACCGCTTCCCTTCAGAGAAGTTCAGCTTACCTTGCTTGATCGGTTTAACCGAGCTGGTGGCAGCAACCTGCTTGTTTTGCGAGGCCTTTTGTCCTCGTATGCTTCTGTCGCGCCGCTCCTTACGCGTCAGCCATTCCTTCCTCTTACCCTGGTCTGCGGGAGCTGCTGGGCCTGAAGGGCCCGAACAAGAGCAGGAGCATTGGGCTTGTTGAGTTGATTTTTTACCCTTGCCCTTACCTTTACCCTTGCGGGTAAGTACCTGCCAGGCGCTCGAGAAAACATCATCGATGCCGCCTGTCGCAACTAGGGATGTGGCTTGTGGAGCCACAGGAGGAGGAGGGGGGTGTTTGGGAAGGCTACTTCCGGCAGAGGTATTAGCCGTCTCCGTTTTCGCCTTTGTTTTCGAAGGAACGGTACTGGTCCCATGCAGCGCCGTCTTCCTTTGCTTATGTTGGGACTTTTTGGTCTTAGCTGCGGTTTTCGCCACAACCGGACCGATACCCGCGCTGGCGCCCACGGCGTGAACCGCAGGACATCCAGGGGCAAGCGAGACACCTGGGGCATCTCGCTTAGGAGCTTTGCCAGCTTTCGCCGACTCCACTCCTGCGGTGTTTTTAGTTGGCATCATTCCGTCCATACTAAAAAGATCAATGACTTCATCTTCCTGGCTCCCACCCTCCATGGAGCCCGCACCTGGGAACGTCGCACTGAGTGCGAACGTTAGGATTCCCAGGAAGATATAGGTGCGCAAGGCTGGTTTACAGCGCGACATCGGGTGCTCGCTTGGGTTGGCAACTAAACAACCCTCACTTACACCGTCAGCATGGCCTTCACCTACTGCTTCAGCCGCCCGAGGGCGACCTCAGCAGACCCCACGCACCTCGCCCGTGGCCCTCTGACGGGACACCGTGGCCATTTCCCTACCCCTGGCTAGAGGGTAGGGCCACCGTTTCGCTTGAAATCCAGACCAAAGGGGGCGTGTTGCCTCACGGACACATTACCGCCAGTGCCGATCGGCTCAACCCCCCAGGACTCCTTCATCCCCGCTTACGGCGCTCGACTGCGCAGGTCCTAGCGCAGGTGACTAAGCTCTCCTACTCGCCGTCAGCTGAGTTTAGTGACGACCGAGCCCGTAACCACTTCGTCACTGAAGGGTCACAGTTAGGAGGGGAATTGGGAGGGGTCATGACGGGAAAGAGGGTTTAGAGGAATATGGGATGAGGATCGAGTGGTTAGCCCACCACTCTACGGGACGCCCGGTGGTTTAAGTTACGTCTATTTCATAAGGAATTAGACCAATAACGGGGTGGCAACCTCGAGAAGGAATGACCACCGGACTTGCCTTGAGGATCTACACGACTGTTGCGCTCCCCCTCAAGACCACACCACCTTTCCGCCTCTGAAGGAGACGGGAAGGTAGGCCTGCATCTATACTACCAAGCAAAGCAAAGCAAAGCGTGTCGTTGTGCAACCGTAAAAGCATACATACAGACCCCCCCCCCTAATAGGTGATATACATACACGAACATAATCGGCTTGACGTCGGTGACACACGTGAAAGCTTGCTCATTACTCTAGTACCACGAGGACTTCGATGTCGTCAATGGAGGAAATTATTTGTTATTCAGTAATCATTAATATTTTAATATAGCCAGACAGGATACTTGTTTGAGAGAAGCAATATCACATTGAATAGTAGTTGACTGAAGTGCCATAATTTCGGCACATAAGATTTGGTCGACTCCTGGTCCTGAACCTGTTACAATTGTGTTCCTAATACAATTAAGAATTCTATTAATTGTGAGTTTTGAAGACCAGTAAGTTTTGCAACATAATAGCACTCGACGTGTCACAAAACAAAGTAAGGGCTCGCGACTTACGGCTCGCGGCGTTGACAGACGTGCGAGCCGGAAAATTTCAAACCTTTCGTATCGCCAAGGAACTTTCTCGTCGAGCCAAAAGTACGCGTACTTACGGTGACACACGAGCGAAAAGGTCGTCGTGCCACAAGTACGCGTACTTACTTGCACGTCTATCATCAACTTTATAACTTTCGAACCAGTGACCTACTAATTCTCATATTTGGCGACCAATTTCGACTAATACGTGATAACCGCCATATCTCGCCATATGCCATATCTCGTAAAATACTAGAGTACTAATTTTGGATTTTGGCTACTAATTTTATCTTGCAGGATACTAATTTCCTATATAAGGTTGAGGAATGCGAAAAGCTACTCATCATCAGCTTGGAATCAACATTCAAAGTCGTGGTCCTTCTGAACGAGCGCGCGAAAGTTATCATCCTTGATTTCTCAGTAAATACAAATGTAGCAGTTCTGTTTTAGTTTTTTTACAAAATGAAATATATACATATAAGGTACTAATTATCTGTATACTTAGAATAGCTGTAGTATGCCGACTTTTTCGGCGCTCATGGTGGTCCTGCTGAAAACAGCGTGACTACCGCCAGACCAACTTTGAAGTCGATTTTCTCGAAAACCAAGAAGGTTTTTTTGAGTGCTAATTAATATCTATTGAGTACTAAATATTTACCAAATATGGAAGCAATTGGCGTTTATGGTCCTGCGGTAGACACGGACATCTTGCCATCTTTGCAGCTTATTCAGCGCCCATACATAATAATAATACAAAGTAGATCTGCAAATCGTTGACACTGGCATGGTACTATGGCATGGATGAATCTGAGGCTATAAGGGACTAAACACATTTATTCAGCTCAATTCAGCTTTTGCCCATAGAAAACAACGATTTTGTATGAAGACGCGTACGCGTCCTTTCAGCTATCCGCGTCTGTTCAGCTTTCATGGAAAACAAGTATAAAATGAGGTCAAATGTGTTATTATCATGCGAATGCTAAAGCCGCGTACAGTGCTGTTCAGCCGCGTACAGCTCTGTTCCGCCGCATTCAGCTTCGTACGCAGCGGAACAGCGCTGTACACGGATGGTTCTCGTCTGTTCAGCTTTCACGGAAAACAAGTGTAAAATGAGGACCAATGTGTTATTATCATGCCAATGCCATAGCCGCGTACAGCGCTGTTCAGCCGCGTACAGCGCTGTTCAGCCGCGTACAGCTCTGTTCCGCCGCATTCAGCTTCGTACGCAGCGGAACAGCGCTGTACACGGATGGTTCTCGGCTCCTTTTGTGACTGACACTGGCGTGGTCACCATCGAGAATTTTAATTTTGACAACATAAAAAATGGTCGCTAATTAGTATCTATTGAGTACTACGTACGAAGGTTTTTTTTAAGTGCAAATAGTATCTATTGAGTACTAATTATTTACCAAATACGGAAGCGATTGGCGTTGGTGGTCCTGCGGTAGACACGGACATCTTGCCATCTTCGCAGCATATTCAGCGCCGTACGCAGTAGATAAAAGCGTTTCAGCAGAGGTTGCACGCTATGACGGCCTTTCTTATTCTTAGGCTGGTTTTAGAGTCACGCTGACCGCACGCTGGCCGTCAGCGCTGACAGCCAAAATGTATGAACTTGGCATAAATATTGCCACCACCACTAAAAGGGTTAAAATAACGTGTAGCTATCAGCGCGTACGTTGGTCAGCGCTGACCTGTCAGCGGGCGTACGCGTCGCTCGTCGGCGCCGCGTAGACGTCGGCGCTCACCGCCGCCCGCGCGCCTCTGTCTTCAGTGAGCGTTCTAGTGTCGAGCCGAGTGGACGCCGTCAGCGTGCGTCTGTACTCCAAAGCGATCAGCACGATACTACTAAAACGTCTCGCGCTGAACGTCAGCGATGACAATCTACGCGCTGAGCGGTCAGCGCTGACGGTCAGCGTGACTCTAAAACTAGCCTTACAACGCTGTACGCGGCTGATAGAAGCAGAGCTGTATATGTGTGACCAAAATCGTTCAGCGAAACGCGAATGGAGCTGAATAAATGTGTTTAGTCCCTTACTCGCGCGGTAATTCTCACGCTCGTTAAGGTTCCGTCTAAGGGCCGGCGCACTACCTAAGATGGAGGCGGAAATCAATTAACACGACAATTAATTCCTGATGCGAATGTCGACAGTTTGACAATGAAAACATCTCTGCTCTGCGCTCCGCCATATGTGCGCCGGCCCTTATAATAGAGTGTACTAACAGTTCTACAAGGTGTTTTTGGCCCTGTGGCAAGCTGTGGTTGTGGCTTTACCAAGTGGGTGTTACCCGTGTTACCAAGTGGGCTATTATTATTTATGGCAATGGTGTGGATGCCGACCATGCCGACAATACCTTAGGGGCTGTCTCCACAAGCAAGAGAATCGCGGCAATATTATCGTTGGTACCACGTATTGTACACGGTACTGTGACAACTCTATGAACGGGTCTCCACACGGTGATATGCGGCGATTCGATGAGTGAAAAAACGTCAATTATCTCGCTCGTGGATACGGTCCCCTAAGGGGTTTGTTTCCAAACATTTGTGTATGGCACCTCCACGAGCGAAGGAATCACTGCGAGTCCTCCTTCTTTCGCTACCGTATGGCTGCGACTCGCGACTTGGCTCCGTACGACTACGACCGCTATAGGTAGGTACTGCGGTATGTCAGCGGTCGTCGTGGAGAGATTGCGACCCTCCGCCACATCCACAAGAAATCTCGATGTACACAGGCAATGAAACAATTGAATATCTGTCAAAAATGTATGACAATAAGACAATTGAGGACCTTCATAAGCGAGTGTCTTGTGTGTGGTGCCGAAGTTATCGTCCTGTAAATTTCTTTTAAAGCAACTGTATGAACGAGTCTCCAGCCGACTGAAGTGAGTGTTTTTAATTCCTAAAACTAAATTTACAAGTGCAAATGGCAAACTGACATAGATTACAATAGCAGCCAGTTTTGACATTTGCACTTGTCAATTTTATTTAGTCTACGGTGGTCTACGGGATTAAAAAACAGACTTTTAATTAAATTAATCTAATTTTTATTTTTAACAGTGAGATATTTACAGAATTGCCCTGCAGTGTGCCGATCAACAGTGCGATCAACTAATTTACAACGGTCGCATTCGCTTGTCAGTCGCAATCTGCCAAACATGTATGGAAACATGCCTTGTGGGCCATACAAGTTCAATTCATTGAGATCAAACAGGCTGGTTCAAACTGTTTGATCAAATTGAAATACGAAATTTCATATTACTACATGCCATCAGTCTGGCGACTCTTTTATCAATTTTTCCCACACACTTTTATGCCAATTTGATCCAACAATTTGAATGATCAAATTATTGGAACGTGTACCTATGGCCCACTTTCTGGGCAGTTTGCGACTGAGATGCGAATGCGAATCGTGGTGAACGTTGCTTAGAAATTAGCAACCATTAACTTCTGCCAAA
The DNA here is from genome assembly GCA_963859965.1 of Ceramica pisi. NCBI lineage: Eukaryota > Metazoa > Arthropoda > Insecta > Lepidoptera > Noctuidae > Ceramica > Ceramica pisi. The sequence goes on along the minus strand of OY982527.1, from coordinate 34,049,916 downwards.
AAAATGACGTTCATTTGACAGTTTCCAATGTCGTCCTTCATATGTGCCCTTAAAAGAAAATAATTAACAGTGTAGTAAAAGCAATGTAAGTCCCCACATGATTCTACTACACTACAGCATGAAAAGTATAATTTCATTACAAAATCACGTCATGAAAGGTATAGTGTACAATATTTTTCTGTAATCAAGTCGATCTTGAGGGTGTTTTTCCTACAAAAATGTGCGAGGTAGCCAGGAGGTTCGACGATGCGTAACAGCGCTGTAAAAATGTTTCCACCAATATGTGTGAGGAGCTAAATACCTTGATGCGAGGAGTTAGACACCTTGCGAGAGTCGCGTGCGATGAATGAACGCTCATTCATCGCACGCGACTCTCGCATAAACTCCTTGCACACATTCCACGTTCGCGCCCCTGAACACATTTTTCGCATTCTGTATCTCAAAATACCTAGCTCGTTTTTCCACAGAGCTGCTCTAGACTAGACTCAAAGTGGTCGTTGCTACCTCGCACATCTGTGATGCAAACGCATCTCAACACCACTAAGTAACTTCACAAAAGGTATCAAAATAGCTACAGAAACCGAACTTCAATAAAATATCATTAAGCTTCTTGACACTTTTTGTGTCACTACCTCATATCAACATAAATAATTCCACGCATTGTTTTGGTTCCTAGCTATCTAATGATCGTTTGAGAATACTCACACTTCTCTACAAATAGAACTGTCTACGATATCGATGGAATAAAGACTAGGTTCACCTCATTTCTGAAACCAACCCCTCACCTTCTTTACAGACTCTTTCCTAAACTTAATATAATGTTAATGGTCGCTAACGTAAAACTACTTAATTTATTAAGCCTATGCATCTATGAACTGAAATCAAACTGCTCTTTCAGGGACATTTTTACTAAAGAATCTGCAGTATCCACAAAACGCACATTTAAAAGAGCTGCAATTGTAATAAACACTAGCAAAACGTAAATAAAGATTTAAAAATGGCTGAAATAGACACTGTCCAAAAAGAATGGGAAGGGCAACAAATGCAACCGAATCAAAAACATAAGAAAATTTATGAAACTCAACCTAATCAAAAGGCAATAGAATGGCTTGAAACACAGACACATCAAAAAGAGTGGGAAGGAGCTCAAAACGGCGAACCCATCGTCGTCATAAACCATTTGAATGGCAGTGAACACGACATACTGACTATGGTGGAACAAGTCCTAACAAAGAACGAGTTTTCTGACGATTCCTCCATATTTGTCATAGTATCGACGATTGACAATGACGCAGGAAACTCTTCTCACCGACATTCTAATGTTTGTATGCAAATGAGTGAAAAACCAGTGACAAAGAAGAAGGCCAATCCAGTAGGACGAGGTAAGTACTGAATGATGGTTTTTTCTTGAAATCTTCAAATTACTTTTACCCCCAAAGAAAATGCTTAGAGCATTTGTATAGCGTGTTTAAGATGTCTTATACCTGGCTCTTGTATTTTTAACTGACTTCAAAAAGAGAGGTTTTAATTGGAATGTTTATCGAAAAGCGTAACTCTGTAAGATTATAAAACAAGTTAAGAGATTGTAAACTCTTTATAAAATTGTCAACCGAACATTTGGAATACATTTTTAAGGATCAAAATTTGATATTCTATAACTGAAATATGAAAATGTAGATAGACCTGTGCTAAATGCCTTGCGCGTCCAATATAACAATGTTTTCAGGATGATGTTGAAACTCCCTCGTTTCCGTAGTGCCTCGGGGATGTTTGCCCAATGGCGTACAGATGGCTTTTTTTTTAGGGTTGGGAAATCATCCAACGACTCCTAACGCTCTGGGTGTAGCGGGAGGGAGTGTCAGACTTCTACTGACTAAAACCCATCCATGTTCCTTCATTGCCTTCCATTTGTGTTCCGGAGCCACGGTGTGTCTTGCGCATAATCCCGCGACTCCGGCAGGCGTCGGCCCTTTCGGGCCCCTCTGTGTGCTGACTCTCTTTGAGGCGCGCGTGGAACACTAACGCGCCGTCGACACGGCCTGTCGTCACTAGACGGACGGCCACAGGCCAGCGCCTACGGTGGCCGGAGGTCACCAGGTGGTGGCCCCCGACGTCCGCCGTGGTAGACGCGGCGTCTACCACGGCGGCCGGGACGAGAGGGTCTCCTCTCCCTCTCGGCCACTAGCATGACTGCTTCGCAGAAGGAGGCACCGGCGTCCCATTCCGTCTCGCTCCGGACCATGGCTTGGACCAGGGCAGGACGCGAGAGGTCGCCGCCGAACGCTGCTTCGAGGACACGGCGATGCCCCGCCCAAGCGGGGCACACCTGCACAGTGTGCTCCACCGTGTCACCCGGACGATCCCCGCAGTGGTGACACCCGGGCGTTTCCTCCCGCCTGATTCGGTACAGGAACCTCCCGAAACATCCATGTCCGGTGAGGACCTGCGTCAGGCGGAAGGTGAGGACGCCGTGGCGCCTCTCAAGTCACTCCTCAAAGAGGGGACTTATCGCCACTATCGTGGCGTGCCCTGCGCTGGGTTGCGATAGTCGTCGTCTCCATGACGCCAGCGTCGCCGCGTACAGATGACTTCCATGCTATCATTACGAAAAAGGTGGCATCGCTTGTGAGGAGGATTCGTGGGAGTAGCAATAGCATCCTGAAAGTCGTGGCTGAGGACCTAAAAGCTCCTGTGCTGAGGCATTTCACGAGGATTCCTTGTCCGCATGAAGTGCCTCGTAAGTACATGAGTCCCTAATTTATTTTTAAACATTTTTGCTAACCCTAGTGTGTGAGTTGTTCTAACAAAATTGGTTCCTTATGTTGTTCCTAATAAAAACAATTTGTATTGTTTGTATACGATTTGATGCATTTCTTGACACACCCAATTTAAAAGTATATAAACTATAGTAAGTAATAATAAAACTTACAATTTAAAGATCCGCAGCACCACAGAAATTCTACACCACGCCCTGATGGTGTGAAACTATCTTCAAAAGGAAAAATGTTTTTCATGGAGGTCTTACCGACAGACATACAACCCTATCACAACAAAAAAGAGATCTTGTGCGATCGACAAAACCCAACGCCAAAAGGCGATTGGAAAAAAGGAACAAAGAACAAACTTTGTCAAATAACAACACCAAATAGTATTGTGGAAAGAGTAGAAAATCGGAGAAACGGCGTCAGCATGGACACGACTATCGACAGACCGTGCTGCTGTTCTGCCAAGCCTAATCAGCTTTTTGATTACAACCCAAACGACAGACAAGTAGCTAACGTTATGTCCAACGTAACGCCGCAAGGTACTGCTCGAATATTTTACTACTTAGATAAATGTTCTATTTCACACTACACTTTATATGTATACCTATCCTTCATTATTTAAAATTATTTCTCAAAATTCCTTAGGTGGTTAGTATAACGAATGCCTTTCATGTTTGCAGGTATTATTGGCACTTCATTTAATACGGGATGGCGCATGACCACGCGGGAATCGGTTAAGTCAGCAAAGTTACCTCTAGCGCCATGCGACATTCCGCAGTGCAGACTTCATCGCACTCCTCAACTATTTACCAGGGCCCCCATTCAACAACGTCCCTGCGCTCCGACTCATCAATCTGCTAGGGCCCTCTCGGAGGAACATACCAGGGCGCCCATTCAACGGCTTACCTGCGCCCCGACTCATCTTACCTGGGAGCTCGATCGACAATATGCTGAAGCATGTCCTACTCAAAATTGCGGAGAAGCATGCCCCACTCAACGTCGTGCCGAAACATGTCTTACTCAAAATCGCGACGAAGCAAGCCCCAGTCAGCGTCGTTGTGCCGAAGCATGTCCTACCCTACAGCATACTGAAGCACGTTCAACTCAACAAAGTGCCGAACCTTGCCCCATTCAACATCTAGCAGGCCCCATGTGTCAATGTTCTCCAGAACAATTGCTAGAACTGTTCAAGCTGGCAGTCACAGGGGGCAAGTTGTACGGCATTCCAACGATTTGCGGAGAATGTCCCGAACCTGAAATTCTAACCCAAGCACCACCAGCTGAACCAGCTGAACCAGCGCCGTGTGAACCAGCGCCGTGTGAACCAGCGCCGTGTGAACCAGCGCCGTGTGAACCAAGTTCGTGTATGTCCCTTGTAACTTATTTTGCAACTTACTTTTTTGTAAATTTCTAATTAATGTCAGCTCTAAGGCACCACGTCCAAGAGCGAGTGAATCGCGGAAACATTACCTATCAACCTAACAAACTAACTCAAACGCACAAGTAAAAATTTAAAGTCTCAAGGAATTGGTCAGCGAAAACGCTGAAGCTGACAATGAGAAGAACGTGTAAGAAACTCCACGTGCACTATTTTAAGTAGATAGTAACACAAAAGTAAATAGTTCAAGATAGAGGCAATAAGATTGGCTATCGACTATTTGCTCGCTGAGGATATAGACCATGTGTGAGTAAAAGAGCCGCATACATTTATAATCGATAGTTGGCTGTTCACACTGCCAGCGAGCCGGCTCTAACCACTAGTTAGTTAGTTCTCTAGTTTTACCACTAAGTTGATCGCAGTGACAAGAGCTATCAAAGATTGTACTCGCTCAGCGACACTCGCCCGGCTATGCTCGCTTGCCGGAGCGAGTATTGCGTGTAAACGCCCGACGCATAAAGCACTTGCTAAAAGCCGAGCGTTAAAACAATCTAAACTTTTCACTCGCTACTCGATGTTCGCCAACTCGTTGCGAGTTTCAAGCTTTACTCGGTACTATCACCGACGGTAAGACAAGTGCCAATACAATCACATAGGTCATAGACAAATGGGTTTAAGGTTAATCTGTCGAAGGCCCAGGGGCAGCTCTAGGATGATTCCAAAATTAAATCACACACAGGTCACAGCTTCCCCAGATTCAATTTAACGGAACTACAATTATAAGTTAGAAGGTTGAGAACCTTGGGGTTTAGATCGACAAATATATGTCTTGGGGTCCGCATTTTTGCATCTGCACAGGCTCCTTAAAGGGTTGCGGAACTTTCTTCCACTAAAACTGCGCTTGCATAGTCCCTTCTGCTTCCTATCCTTGACATACTGATGTCAGTTATCTCGATCTCACTCAGGCACAACTCGATAAACTTGAGTGTCTTCAAAACCTTTGCATGAGATTTATATTTGGCTTGCGCAAATATGACCACATCTCTGAATTTCGCTCAAAGCTCAGATGGCTTCCCATTCGACTTCGTCGGGATTATCATATTTTATTTCTGCTCTACAACATTCTGTTCAATCGTGCAACCCCCTCTTATCTTAAATACCGTTTTAAGTTCCTTGATGGCACACATCGGAAAACTTGGGATTAGAGATGATGCATTCCACCAGCTTATACGACGAATCTTTTACGGTTCAAGCGGTGCAGTTATGGAATACATTGCCCATTATTGCCCAAGTCAGTAAGACGTGCTCAATCTTTGTCTAGTAAGTACTCATAACGAACCATTTTGGCCCACTTTCAAATCCCCAGTAACTTAAAATCGAGTTGACCTAGATAACTGTAATTCAGCATCAGATAGGACCCCCTCCTAGTTACCAACATCCCAAATAAAAGAATCGTCATTCATAGGAAAAAATCTATTCTGAAATCATCAAATTAATGATTGTGAAAAAAACACAATTCTAAAATACAATAATTAAAACGGTATGAAGCAGCTTTAAATTACTTCTTCCACTTTGTGGGAACGAGAAGGGAGTGTCAGACTCTTACTGACTAAAAAACATCCGTGTTCCTCTTAGTGCCCTTTGCGTTCCAGCGTCGTGGTGACTCTTTCGAACAAATTCCCAACCCTGGCAAGCACTGGCCCTAACGAGCCCTGTCTACTATGCTAACATCTCTTTGAAACACGCATGGAACACAACGCGCCGTCGACTCGGTCCTGGTTCAGATCAGACAGCGAGCTACCCAATGCTCGCCGTCCGCAGGCCCGGCCCTACGCTGGCCGGGAATCGCCCTGCGACTCCCGACGCCCGGGGCGTCTTCTTCTGTTGCGGTGGCTGGGGCGTGAGGTTTTCCTCTCTCTCACGCGTTCGGCCTCCTCCTTCGCTAGCATGACTGCTTCGCAGAAGGAGGTGAACACTTTCCATGCCTCTTCGCTCCGGACCATAGATTGAATAGGGCCGGTCGCGAGAGGTTGCCGCCGCCTATCGCCTCGATGAGGACCCGGTGGTGCTCCGCCCATAACATGCTGGTAGCGTACTTTGCAACAGTGCTTGTGGATATGCGATTAATCGACGACGATACTCTCTGGAGGAAGAATAATGGTCTCGTGTAGATTGCCGGCAATAATAGATCGGTTCACTCGATCGTGGAAGTGGTGCTTCAAATGATCTTAGTATGTCAGTCTTAATACATTAAATTAATCGGCCAAACTATAGTTGGCTATTCGCATTATCCTTCGCGGTAAATAAAACAATACATCATCAGAAATAATGGCTACTTTTTCTTTTCAAATTAAGGTGAACAGGCTACATCTGGGTAAGCTCGCTCCATCGTAGACTTTGTCTATGTCATCTCTGACCTAGACTAGCGTAGAGCAAACCTATCTCAAATAAAAAAGTACTTCTTCCGACCATCTATTTTATTTATCCATTTAATTTTTTTTTTGTTCCAAAAAAGCATACATACAGACCTTTAAATAACTTACACAATAATACACTTAATTTCAAATACAGATAATAGAACATCTGTGTCCGAACTAGATATAAAATATCTGGATTTCGGATCAGCGCTCCTCCCCTGTTTAAGTCGACACTTGGGAATTAACTTTAGTTAAACCTATACACATTTTATAATATTATTTAAGGTAGGCATCGTAATCAAAGAGCCATTTGAAATATTTACAGTAACAACTGCAACAACTGAGCCAACGTGTCCCTGTGTAACCACATCGGACAGAATGCAAATAGAAATGGGAGAAACAAAGCAAAAACGAGGAAGTATCAGGCAAACAAAATTCAGTGCTACAGTTGGTACTTCCACTGACGCCGCTGCCGCCAAACCACCGCGCAAAAGTGGATGGTGGTCGTGGAGGAAGAACATCTGCGAGTGTCCCATCAAGGAACCCGAACCTGTGCCAGAGAAACCGAAGCCAGAGGAACCGAAGCCAGAGGAACCGAAATCAGAGGAACCGAAGCCAAAGGAACCAAAGCCAGATTACGACCTAGAACCAAACCTAACAAGAGAATCATATTTTAGGGAAAAAGATAGTCTTATTTTATCACCGGAACTTCTAAAAAAAAGTTCAGATGAAACACAAAGAGTTTCAGGATTCAGACTGCAACAGGACAAAAGACTACCACCTGAGCCTGTACCAGATTTCACCGCTGAAGACGCCATCAGATACTTAGCAATGATGAACCCGGATATATTTAATGAAATCATGGCAGAACAACAGGTAAATCTAGAATCCTAGCACATTTAAAACAAAAAACCGGCCAAGTGCGAGTCGGACTCGCGCACTGAGGGTTCCGTACTAACCAGTAAGTATTATACATATTATAAGGAGAATTTGCGATTTACGATCTCGTTCAAACCAATTTTCGCTGGTAGTTTACGTAGTAATGTACATTATATATTTTTTTTTAGTTTTATCATTCTCTTATTTTAGAAATTAAGGGGGGGGACACATTTTACCGCTTTGGAAGTGTCTCTCACGCGAACTGTTCAGTTTAGAAAAAAATATCTCAGAAACTCCAATATCATTTTTGAAGACCTATCCATAGATACCCCAGATGTATGAGTTCGATGAAAAAAAAAATTGAGTTTCAGTGCTTAGTATTTTTTTAGGGGACCCCCAAAATTTATTGTTTTTTTTTTCTATTTTTGTGTGAAAATCTTTATGCGGTTCACGGAATACATCTACTTACCAAATTTCAACAGCATAGTTCTTATAGTTTCGGAGAAAAGTGGCTGTGACATACGGACGGACAGACATGACGAATCTATAAGGGTTCCGTTTTTGCCATTAGGCTACGGAACCCTAAAAACAGTGTAGAATAACAGCAATTAGGATTTTAGAACCGTCATATACAATAGTAGTCTTTATTTATGTGCATGTCAGCGGAAATGGCAGACTCCGTTAGATTGTAATAAATCCTGATAAGGTTATAATTTCTCGATATATTATGAAAAATGATTTTGTAAATAATAAATTCCATCCCAATTCATCAATTTATCCCAGACTTATTTAGAAAAAGAAGTTAACAATTTCTCGCGATATTTTACAATCATGCGGTGTTTGCCATTTTCCGGTGACATGCACATACGAAAATGGGGGAAACTATGTTTAATTAAACCGACGGAAAACGCATTAAAAAATGAAAACACATTATGTATTTTAATGAGTTTTTTGAAAAATTGTTCTCAACTATGACCCCATTGTTAACACAACTGTGTAACTTTTAAACGGAATGATCTATCGCGATGAAACAACATAATGATCAGAAGTAAATAGGCGTACTCAAAAAATAGTGAAATAAAAACTACTCTAAATTGATATTAAACATGTTTTTTAGAACTAATCTGTTTTTTTTTTGCATAAATTTTTACAATCACCATTAAATTTCTCAAAAAGACGCCCATTACCTACCTTTTATATTACTTTAAAGTTATTATTCATCACATTAGTCACCCAATAGAAAAATTGCATGTTTATAACTCAAACTTACATTGTAAAGTGTTTCATCGCGATAGATCATTTAGTTTAAAACTTACACAGTTTTGTTTACACTGGAGTCACAGTTTTCAATACATAAAAGAAAAAAAAAATTAAGCATGTTTCCCTCATTCCCGTATGTGCACATATTGATGATCCCTTTAATGATTTTACTTTATAGGGATCCCCCTTAAAATGAAAGCTCCAAATAGTTGTAAACCTACAAAGCCTTTTTAATTGTACCTTTTTGAACAGGCCAAACTCGACGGGACATATAAGCCACCGCCCCCGCCTCCTCCTGCGGTGGAGCCCCCAAAGCCGGACACCAAAGCAGACGAGGGGTTTAAAGGTTTGAAGTTCAAAGTAGGTGGCAAAGGTTCCGGATCCAAAGGACTGGCTGGTGTCTGTTGCTTCGATTTGCTCACAGAATCGTTCACAACATGGTGAAGCATCCCACGAGTAAAACAGAACTCTTAACTGGCAAAAAAAGAAGTTTTGAATTTGGCTTTTCGATTTTTTTTCTAGTTCTGTAACCATGTATTTCCACTGTCATAGTTTTTGTGATTATTTTTTAACAACAAGGTCCTTATGTTTTGATTTTGATAATTTTATAAGTAATAAAATCTTGTATCGACATGTTGTTTGGTTTTGGTCACGCTATGGCCGACTGATATCAGGTTGGCATTACTATGATATCTATTACTTTCAGGGCCATAATATATTGTCATCATCAGGATCTCGAAATAACAAACTTAAAAACTACTGCACACGAAGAAACGTATGGCGTCTAGTTTCGCTACCTTCTTTTTTACTTTTGATAGGCACGCGTTTGACCACTATCTCACCTGATGGTAAGCGATGATGCGGTCTAAGATGGAGCACGCTTGCCAATTCAATCTTGACTTAAAGACTCCCAGGTTGTAGCAACCAGGAAACAGACTCCTGTGACCTGTGAACTACTGTGTTTATTAGGCTCAACTCACACCAAAAGAGCGTCGCGAACGACGCGAACGAGTCGCGCGGATGCCCGTGGCGCCGCTTCTCGAGCAGTCGCGGGGAGCCTTTGAGGAACGTGCAGGAACTATAGTAGGTGGCAGCACAAGAGTGACATTTCAAGTATATTTTACCTATAAGTTTCGAAATTGCAACGCTAGATGGCATAGCATAGTCATCGCCGTGCACGTTCCCTGTGGATGCGGCCGCTTACCGTAAGAAGGTGTGTCCACCTTTCACGACTCTTTGATCCAGACAGAACGAGGTGCTAGTCGCTAGGTTATTAGTGTTCTGTGGTGCTAGTGCTTCGAACGGTGGAGTCTTGGGGTCAACTCACACCGAAAGAGCGGCGAAGGGCAGCGAAGCGCAGCGAAGCGCAGCGACCCGCTTGGTAGAGAAGGAATTCGCTGGAATTCCCGCGGCGCTGCGGGCATCCGCGCGACTCGTTCGAGTTTCTCATACGATAATAAGTATTATAGTAATGAAAATTAAGTTAAAATTCATATGACACTGAAACTGCACTCCGCTTCGCTGCGCTTCGACGCTCTTTTGGTGTGAGTTGAGCCTTATGTCGCATGATTTAGGATGACTAATGTAAAAATACCTATAGTTTTACGCCAAACATTTCGGGATATTTCCAAATAGTTTAGATTTATGTGACATGTCATTAATTCTCACTTGTAAGACAATTCATTCTATTTTTTTCTTGAAACTTGTAATGTGAACCACAGCGCGGCGTGTTTCCAACAAGTAGTCGGCGTATAGTCTGTTGTCGCTTAGTTAAAATGTGGGAATCTCAAATCTCAAATCTCAAATCTCAAATTGTTTATTGCAATCCATAATGTACACATACAGGTGGTAAAAGAATAAATAGAACAAATTATGGACCCTGTCGGGCACAGCAAAACTTTATATAATTAGGAGAGAGGAAGAGCGCTTTAAATAACTTTCCTTGCAATATAAATGTTTTATGCATATTATTATTACCTACATATTTATTTTTGGATTAAATAAAATGTTTGGTTGTTTTATTGTTTAATAGCTTGCATTTTGTGCATTGGTATTAGTGTGTTTGTGTGATGAATACTTTGTATATTATTTAATTATTATTATTAATAGAATACCATGTCATTTTATTTATTATCATCAATAGAATAGTATATTTATTTGTTATTATTAATAGAACAGTATATTATTTATTATATTAATAGAGAATTATGTCATTTATGTATTATTGTGAAAGTCATTTATATATCAATTGAATAGAATGTCATTTATTTATTAACATCAATAGAATACAATGTTATTGTTTATTATCATTAATTGAATAGGATGTCATTAAGGAAACAGCAAAAGATTTACATAGTAGGAGGGTGGGAGTTATAAACAGCTAAAAAATTATACCTTGTCGTTTAAAAATTCATTTATGCTATAGTAGCATTTTTGTACTAAAAATTGTTTTAGTTTATTTGTGAAAATGTTTAATTTATCTTCTTTTTTTATTAATTCTGGTAGTTTATTGTATATTTTTATGGACATTACATAGGGGCTTGTTGAATGTATTTTTAGCCGAGAATGTGGAATGTTTAATCTCGATTTGTGTCGGAGTGTGTAACGTGATTGTATGTCCTCGCGCTTTGTATAAAATTCCTGATACTTACGAACAAATTTGCAAGTTTCTAATATGTATATACTGGGGAGTGTTAAAATATTATAATTTTGGAAGTGAAGTTTGCAGCTGTCTGTTTGATCGATATTTGCTAGGATTCTAACTAATTTTTTTTGAATGGTAAATAGTGATGGAGCATCTGTGCTATTTCCCCAAAGGATAACACCGTAGCTTAGCCATGCATAAGCATACGCATAGTAGGTGGTGAGCGCTGCTTGAAGATTTGTGTTTTTTTTTATTTCACGAAGAGCAAATGAAAATCTTGAAATTTTTGATCTAAGTTTTTGTATGTGAGATTTCCAGTTTATATGAGTATCCAAATCTAGTCCAAGTAGTGTAAATTCTTTAACTATTTCTATTTTTGCGTCATTAAAAGTAAAATCTATATTTAAAGGTGTTTTTTGATGGGGATGAAAAGCAATTAGTTTAGTCTTGGAGTAATTTATTTCAAGGTTGTGTGCGTTCATCCAAGTGATGATTTTGGTGAGTATTGAATTAAGTTCTTCGTTTAGTTCTAAATTGTTTTGACACGAGACTAATATAGAAATGTCATCCGCGAATAGAACACATGGTCCCTCTATGATTTTAGGTAAGTCGTTGATATAAATTAAAAATAAGAGACATCCTATTACACTTCCTTGGGGTATTGACGCGTTAATTGATTTGCTGTTTGATCGGACTTTCTTTATTTCTTTTGTCTGGTGATCAAAGAATTCAATTTCCACTGTTTGCTCTCTATTCTTTAGGTACGACACAAGCCAATCATGAGCTTTTCCACGAATACCTATGCCGTATAATTTGGCAAGTAATATACTGAATTGGACTTTGTCATAAGCTTTAGTCATATCCAGCAATATACCTACTGCATATTTTTTATTATTAACTATATTAAGTGCTTCTTGAACAAATTTGTAAACTGCCAAAGTTGTTGAGCGGTTTTTGCGAAAACCATTTTGACATTCGTCAAATATTTTGTATTTTTCGCAATAATTGTATATTCGGTCACACATGGCTTTTTCAAAAATTTTCGAGGCCGTGGGTAAGAGAGCTAATCATCTACACGCTGCAAATAAGTAACACAATGCTTCATCTTGTGCTTTGTTCCTGCGGTTCCTGCTATGCTCTAAGGTTCATGTCTAATAAGTCTTCATTCCTGGCTTGGAGGCTGACGGGATTACCTTACACATATACCTAGCAAGTTTAGTAAAGTAAAAATGTAGCTTGGTTTGTTTAATTTCGCATTCTTCGAACACGACTTCACCAATGTATCTGCTACCTAATATTTTTAATAAACAGGCTTCTCATAACGTCTGTGGAAACAAAATTGCATAAATTATTAATTATCTGTGGTTTGTGGATATGCCATAAGTAATTTTACGTACACAAAATATAATAAAAAAAACTGCAAGTACCTAACGCAAAACAAGAACTATTTGTTTCGGTATTAAATTTAGTGTCGACGTATCTTATATAAGTTTAGGGTATGACAGGTATGTAAAAATACAATAATCCTTTGTGTGGTTATTCCCATAAGTTAAACAGTAGGGGGCTGCGTAAACGTAGAAACCTTCTGTTTTCAACACGGCACACTATCACAGGAAACCGTAGTTGCCGTGTCCTGTAACGTCTGTCCAGGAAGTTACTGATTTCATACAGGTTGTTTAGAAATCAAAAATTCAATGGTAGCTTGTATCCGACTTAAGACACACGTTTGCGCAGCCCATTAGGGCCATTTTGCCCAGTCTACAGAGCTTCTTAACCGCCTCTGTGACCGAGTGGTTTAGGCGCTCGCCCTGCGACCCGGTGGTCGTGGGTTCGATTCCCACGGGAAGCATACTTTGTAAAGTGATTTCCAATCTAGCAATATGAATCACCTGATTGTCAGATAAAAAGGTAATTCCGTGCTTCGAAAGACACGTAGGTATAAGGGGCCATCTCCACGAGCGAGAGAATCGCGGTGATATTATCGTCCATGCCACGTATTTCTATAACAACTCTATGAACGTGTCTACACACGGCGATATTATCGCGACGATTCGATGTATGAAAAAACGTCAACTCGCCGCGATTCTCCCGCTCGTGGAGACGGTCCCTAAGCTGGTCGTCCCGGACCCCACTTGGCGTCAAATAAACCATGTCGGAGGCCCTTGAGGCGGTTTAGAAACTCTGACACTAGGGTGTGTGAGGTCGTTAGACCTTTCAACCCACACGATAAAAAGAAGACAGAGCCTCACACGATCCATTGCTATTGTATCACCGTTTCGATTTCTCTACTTCACGTACCACACAACGCCAGGCGGTTTGACGAGGCTTCGGCTCATGACTGGCGGTACCTAGCTTGCAACTAAAGTTTAGTAGTCTGCTAGTCTATTCTGTAACTAACCATTTCGATATCGACTTCACCTGAGTGACTAAGCTTACAAAGTGAACTTTATTTCACACATCATAAGGTCTTATATTTATACGAATTTGAAACTCACCTCGGATTCCGCTGTCGAGACACGAAAATGTTGTTACAGAATAGCACTGTTGTTATCTAGTCCGCGGTGGAGCACCTGTGGTGCCACTGTGCAGTTCTGAAGAAGTATGATAAACCAATAACATCAACCTTTATTATTTACTTTGGCTAGTATTCGTATCAAGTTTCAAGTACATTGCCCCGAGGATTAAGATTCTTTCATACAAACTTTGGCACTCTCTGAATCTTCATTTGTGGATAGTTGTGAAAAACAAATAATATCGATCTTCATTCTTTACTAGCTTTTGCCCGCGACTGCATGCGCGCATATCCGGATTTCTCGTTCCCGTAGGAATTTTGGGAAATCCTCTCTTAGTGCTCCCCAAGGACCAGCTTCCTATGACCTGTAGTTTTAGCACAGGCTTTGTCTGTCAGTCATTCACTCAGTAACGGAAAAAATATACTATACATTAGAATAGTGTCCCCCCGGCTCCGCTAGGATGTATTTTTTTCTTCATAATTTTCTTTCGTGCAAAACTCACCCTGACAATTAAGAACACAATTTAAAAAAAATATCCAACTTGGATCTGCCGTTACGAAGTTGTGCGCGTACAGACATTTCGTTATTTATATAGATACTAGCTGTCCCCCGCGGCTTCGCTCCCGTCAATTAAGTATTCATTGCACATATCGAGTCTTCATTGTTTTTAAGATGTATTCGGGTCGGAGACAAATCCAACGAATCAATAACCATGAAAATTGGTTCAGCAGATCTCGAGTTATAAGTTTTGTAACAAACCCGTCTTTGTTTTATATATACATATAAGATAAATATATAGATAGATTTCAGCCAGTATTTGTACTAAGTATACTGTCATTGGCCCAAGGAAAAATATTTTTCATACACACTTTCATCGTCTATTACCACTACCTAAGAAGACGAACTTCCGAAAATCCTTCCTTTAGGATGCCTACATTAATAAGGAATACGTTTTAGAAATATCAAGTCCATACGACCAGAGGCGACTACGACTGCGTCCCTACGACCTGTGCGTTGATCCATTAGTCAAGAGAAGGCATTTTATATATATAGAGATTTAGATTAACGGCAAAAAGTCTTGTTGCCAAGAGTTATTTCTTTGCCTCCATGCACCGAGAAATTATTTTATTATAACTAGCGTGTGCCAGCGGCTTCGCCCGCCAGCCCGCGTGATCTCTAGGGAACATACTCCCGGAATATATACATATAACCTATTTACCAGCATAGCTTCCGTTTCCGCGGGATTTCCAGGATAAAAACTATCCTATGTCCTTTCTCGGGTCTCAAACTATCATTGTTACAAATTTCATCTAAATCGATCCAGTGGTTTAGGCGTGAAGAAGAGACACAGACAGACAGAATTACTTTCGTATTTATAATATTAGTAGAAATATTCTTCATTGTTTACCTCATAACAAGCAAGCAAGTTCATTTATGAGTAGGGAGACGGAAAGGCTCCACACAGCTGCCATCACATCTCCTCACGTTCCTCTTACCGGTCAATCCCGCTGAAATTACTTCATGAAATTCACTTGAAAAGTTTTATTTCACAACGGACCTATCCGAATGTGACATAAGGCTGGAGGATGATTACAAAATGTAAGGTGTAACCCAACCCTCTCACCTGCCGCCTGACGCAGGTCCTCACCGGACACGGATGTTTCTGGAGGTACCTGCACTGAATCGGGCGGGAGGAAACGCCTGGGTGTCACCACTGCGAGGATCGACCGGAGGACACGGTGGAGCACACTGCGCAGGTGTGCCCCGCTTGGGTGGAGCACCGCCGTGTCCTCGAAACGGCAATCGGCGGCGAAATCTCGCGTCCGGCCCTGGTCCAATCCATGGTCCGGAGCAAGACTGAATTTAGATTTAATTAGACATAATCCTGCTCCATGGATGACTTCTGAATTAAAAATTGCTATTGCACGTAAGGACAAGGCGAAGAGCAGGTAGAGGCGTAGACCCACGGAGCAGAATCTTGCTCACTTCAAAGCTCTGCGTAACAGCTGCAATCGTCTGTGTCGAGGTGCTAAGAGACGCTACTTCCATGAATTTCTTGTTGATCGCAAGTCCTCTGATATCAAGAAGTTCCTGAAATCAGTTGGTATCGGCAAGTCTCCTAGTACCTGTGCTGAAAACGACTTTTAGCAAACAAGTCGATATCAGCACAGGCACTTCATCAAAAGGCACTTTTCTCGTCCTCCTGTCTGTCTGGAACCTAGTGTAAAATTGCCATTACCGAACTGTCCATCTTTTAATCTTAGTCCCGTCTCTGACGACGATGTTAAAAAATCAGTTCTCGCTATCTCGTCTTCTGTTGTAAGCCAAGACAATCTGTTTTCAAGAAGAATAATCCCTATTGTCCCACAACTGCTTCCCAATCTCACTCACATTGCTGATTATTCCTTATTCTCTAGTACATTTCCTACATCCTGGAAACTTGCTCACAAAATACAAATTCACAAAACAAACAATCCATCATCTTTATCTCACTTCCTCCGACCCATCTCCGTTCTGCCTTTCCTTTCTAAAGTCCTTAAGGTGGAAGCTCCAGGGTAGCCCGCGAAATTCAAATATTGTTATGTTTTTTGCAATTTGCCGGTGAAGTTGTATGTTGAACAAAATACGGTTCGCGATCGTAAAAAGCATTTATCTAAGGGATTATAACCATTTGAATCATTAATATAACTTTCTAAGTTCATAAAACTCGATTGAATGATATTTCGTGAAAAAGTCATTCAATCGAATTATATGAACTTAGAGGGTTATATTGATAATTAAAATGGGTATAATTCTTTAGATATATATGCGTTACGGCCGCGAATTGTATTTTGTTTAAGAAACTTTCTCTGATTGGTGTGACCTCACTGCTGGTGTACCTCAGGTGGCGTTCTATCCCCTCTTTTTTCACTATCTCCATGAATACCGCTACTAAGGTTATCTCCTCCAACTTCCTGCAGACTTCCAACTTTTGTGCAGACGATTTGCAGCTTTATCGACACTTCTTGCTGGCCGACGCAGATTCAGCGATCAATGCAATGAATCGTGACCTGGAGAGTATAAATCAATGGGTTAAGTCATACGGCTTACAGATAAATCCGTCTAAGTCTCAGGCTATGATCATAGGCAGTCGTTATTATCGCACTGCGCTTGACACTTCCACTTTGCCGCCATTATCCCTTTTACTGGTCGATCATTGCGTATACGGAGTCGGCAAAGAATCTCGGTGTCTTAATTGACAGTAAACTTCTACAACCGCAAGTAAATGAGGTTAGACGTAAGGTGCACTTTTCCTTTCACTCTTTAAAATCAATGCTTCAATGCTTCTTGCCCTTTAAAACTAAAATTTATCTAGCTCAAACTTTAATTCAGCCGATCATTGTAGTGGGCTACCTGGATGCCACTGAAGAACTCTTAAATAAGCTTGTGGAAAACTTATATTATACATTCGTTTTATTTTTGGCCTGTCAAAATACGACCATGTCTCTCAGTTTCGCAAGGGTCTCAAGTGGCTCCCTATCCGTCGTTGCAGGAACACTCGAATATTATGTCTGCTTTAATAACATCCTGTTTGATTCTGCATACCCAAGCTACCTAAGCGATCGTTTCTCGTTCTCTCGCCCTCCTAATGCGCTGTGTAGATCCCACCTCAAACGTCATCTTAACTTCCCATCCCATATAACTCATTTATATTCCCGCTCCTACTTTCTTACTTTCACATAGTACGATTGTGGAACTCACTCCCACCTAACATAAGAGTTTGCAAAAATATTAACCTCTTCAAAAAAACAACTCAAAGAGCATTAACTGTATGGGTATATATTAATTTATTAAAATTATATATATTTAGATAAATTCATTTGTGTATATTGGTTTGTATCATCTGCCTAGCCTTTTCCCAAGTATATTGGGGTTGGCTTCCAGTCAACCCGGATTCAGCTGAATACCAGTGTTTTACGTGGAGCGGCTGCCTACCAGACCTCCACAACCCATTACCTGGTTAACACGGTATTTTTTGGCAAGACTGGAGATAGATTTACTGGCTTCTGACAATCCGTAACAACTGCCAAAGATCTACAAATGACAGCCGTAATTTTATATGTATTTAAGATTATAATTTGTTTTTGGCTAAGATAGTACCTATAGTCTGTTTTAAGATTCTTTCTCTGTTTCTCGGCACACTGTGTCTACATTTCTTATTAAATTCTTCTGTCGCAGGTCTGCTGGTAGAAATTTCTTTTGAAATAAGCAGTACCTTTGTGTTCTTTTCTCTATACAAAATTTTCTTTTTAAGTATATTGTGTGTACATAAATAAATAAATAAAATCCTAAGTCCTTTACTGTCATATTATGTATTACGGCTAAGCAGATTAGCTTAATAATCAAAAATATGAGACGGGGCAAATCACCGGGGCATGACAGCCTTAGCAGTGAGCATTTTGAAAATGCTGGACCTCATCTCCCAAGACTGCTAGCGCTATTGTTTAAAAAGAAAGAAAGAAAAGTAAAGTGTGTATGTGTGTGTGTTTACGTTCTGTATCCGACACTCCTACCTACCCGCTGACTTGATGAGAACAGTGGTCGTACCAATATTGAACAATAAAACTGGTGACGTAAGTGATAGGGGTAACTACAGACCGATCTCACTCGCGACTATTACGGTTAAGGTCCTTGACGGTGTGTTTGAGAGACAACTTAGAAACCATTTTAAAAATACACGATGCTCAATTCGGCTTTAGGCCGCAGTTATCGACCGAATGTGCTATCTTGTCTCTCAAGCATACTGTCGGGTACTACACGAAGAGTCTTAGTCTACGTTTTTAGACCTTTCCAGGGCATTTGACCTGGTTAGGTTATATGACATACTGTCAAGTTAGATGGGCCAATGTGCTGTCTGAGGGTCTTTCTTTCTTTCTTTTTCTTTCTTTCTGTCTGAGGAGTACAGGTTGGAATGCGGGGTGAGACAGGTTGGTTTGACCTCGCCGATTTTGACCTACATGTAAGCCAGCTGATTGTCGATCTCAGTAGCACACAGGTTGGCTGTTCTATAGACGGTCTGTGTGTCAACAGTATCAGTTACGTAGACGACATGGTGCTGCTGAGTCCGTCGATCAGTGCACTCAGGAAGTTGTTGGAGGTTTGTGAGGCTTACGCAGAAGAAAATGGACTTTTTTATAATGTTAAAAAGAGTAAACTTCTTGTGTTCAAGGTAAAGCGTAAAGAACCAACACACATCCCACCAGTAATGTCAAACGGTGTGGCCCTTGAAAGGGTGCTGGATTTTAAATACTTAGGGCATATAGTTACTGAGGACTTGAAAGATGATGCTGATATGGAGAGAGAACGAAGGGCGTTGGCTGTCCGATTTAATATGTTGGCCCGCAGGTTTGCACGGTGTACAATAGAAGTGAAAAAAACTCTTTTTAAGGCTTTTTGCCAGTCTCTGTACACCTGCTCCCTGTGGGTTCGATATACGCAAAGGGCATACAACGCCCTAAGAATTCAATATAACAATGCCTTCAGCGTGTTGTTGGGGCTCCCACGTTACTACAGTGCATCAGGAATGTTTCCCGAAGCACGTACTGATGGCTTCACCACCATCCTTCGGAAAAGGATGGCATCCATGATGCGCAGGGTCCGTGGGAGCGTCAACGACATTCTGAGGGTCATTACTGATAAGCCGTGTTGCAACATCATGGTGCATTGGGTACATACACATGTGCATGTGCAAGGTGCGTCAAGTGAGCGCAACAAATAAATAAATTAAAATCTTTTGTATTGTGTCTGTTACTAACATAGTTTTTAAGTAATGTGTATTACTCACGGAGGTATTACTAACATCATATGGATCAAGATCTTTTAATTTTATAATCGCTAAAATCTTATTTTTTAGATTTATGACAATGTTGCGTTCGGTGCGTCACAAACTTGGATATTATAAACGCAACTGCAAAAATCAGAACTACCGGATATGACGCAAAATACCGCGTGAAAGTAGGCGGTATTTTGCGTCAAATCCGGTCAAGGCGTAAGGTCTAACTGCAAAACGTGGGCGCAAATCGAAATGGTGGCTAGAAAAACTACATATTATCCCCTACCCTAGCGGGAGTCATTTAATAAATATTAACCTATTTTTTACTGTTATTTCAGCCGAAATATAAGTTTAAGAACGTCCAAGAAAACACAATTTAAAAATTGTTGACTTAATAGTAATGATCACTTGATGTTCACGTCACAATAAAAATGTCATGAGCTCGTAATGTGGTATTCTGATGTGAAAGAATAAATCTTTCTTTATTTTTATAAAAAAAGCTCAATTTTTTAAAATTCTTTGTCAATCCCGAGATACAATAACTAAATAATAAATCATTATGAGAGATTTGCACAACAAAAATTCTTATAAAAATTTAATAAATGAAGAAACTTACTGTAATCAAGCAAACAGTCAATGTCATGGCGAAAACGTGAACATAATAATTGTTAATAGAAAAAGATTAAAAAAGCACAATATCTTCATACAGGCGCAACAACAAAGAGTACCTTCTCGTTTAACAAGGTTCAACAGATCCAAGGATCAAGTTTCGATCACCAGACACACAAGCATGCCTGAACTAAATGAATTTACATGGCCAAAACCACCAAAAAACAGAAGTGGGCGTAGAAATGATACAATTCAAAATAGTTACAAACTAAGTCCTTTTCGTTCAAATTTTATTGTCAATGTAGTTTCTGAACATCGGTTTGACGAACGAATAAACCCGTTTAGCTATCGCAGACAGACAAAATTGAAAATCTACAGGTGCGAGTTTGGTGGAGGTAAGGAAGACAATTGTTGTTGCTCATGTAACTCGGATGCCATGTTTGAAATTATGAGAAGCTTGTACGAATGTTATAAAAAAAAAGATTGCACTAATTGTACTTGTATACTTTGTAGTCATATAAAACCAGAAGACAAACTACAATTAACACAAAAATTGGCGCCTTCAGAGCAAATGCGTAAAGCAAAAGCGGACGGGTTACTTACTTCTCTCAAAGGCAAAACACCGGAAGACAGGGAAAAAATTCTAAAGGGACTGGCTATGATAGGTTTGCCTCTTCCTGAGGGTCAATCGCCATCTGAAAATAAAGTAATTGAAAAGGTTCGCACTGACCTTGGTCTTCCTATTGAACCTACAACTAAAGATATCAGACATAAACACGAAAAAGCATCAAAAGCTGGAAAACTGCTGCCGTTGGAAGGCAAAACACCAGAACAAAAAGAAAAAATATTAAAAGATCTACATAATATGGGTATTCCATTACCCGTAGGACGAACGCCATCGGAGAAATCTCTTATTGCCAAAATATCGGCAACTCCACAGTCCACGTGTCCTTGCTTGTCCACAAAGGCGTCTTCAGTGGCTCTCGCGCCTTCTGAGCAAATGCGTAGAGCGAAAGCAGAAGGATTAATGACTACACTCAAAGGTAAAACACCAAAACAAAGAGAAAAAATTCTAAGAGGACTAGCTATGAAAGGTTTACCTCTTCCTGAGGCTCAATCACCATCAGAAAAAAAACTAATAAAAAAAGTTCGCAGAGATCTTGGTTTACCAATTGAACCTAAAACTAAAGATGTTAGACAAAAGCATGAAGAAGCCGCAAAAGCTGGCAAACTGTTACCCTTGGAAGGCAAAAAACCAGCAAAGAAGAAAAAGATATTGCAAGATCTACATAATATGGGAATACCATTACCAGTAGGACGCACACCATCTGAAAAAGCTCTAATAGCTGAAATAAAAAGCAAAAAACCGACCAGGGTGGCATCAGTAGCGCTTTCGGAACTAATGCGTAAAGCGAAGGAAGAAGGATTACTGACTCCGCTCAAAGGCAAAACGCCGGAACAGAAGGAAAAAATTGTAAAGGGACTTGCTTTGAAAGGTTTACTTCTCCCCGAGGCTCAGTCACCATCAGAAAAGATACTTATTGACAAGGTTCGCGCCGACCTAGGTTTACCTCAGGACCCTACAACGAAATCTATGAAAGACAAACACGAGAAAGCAGCTAAAGCTGGCTTATTACAACCATTGGAAGGTAAGACACTTAAGCAAAAGGAAAAAACATTAAAAGGTCTACGTGATTTAGGAATTCCATTACCTGAAGGACGAACACCATCAGAAAAAGCTCTTATAGAAAAAATAAAGACTTCGCCGCCTTCTATCATTGCACCTTCTGAACAGTTGCGTAGAGCTAAAGTGGAAGGATTACTGACTCCGCTCAAAGGCAAATCTCCAGAACAAAAAGAAAAGATTGTAAAGGGACTGGCTATGAGAGGTTTACCTCTCCCTGAGGCCGAATCACCGTCAGAAAAAAATCTCATTGATAAGGTTCGCGCCGACCTTGGTCTACCAAAGGATCCCACAACAAAATCTATGAAAGACAAACACGAGAAAGCAGCTAAAGCTGGCTTACTTCAACCATTGGAAGGCAAAACACCGGCAGAAAAAGAAAAGGTATTAAAAGGTTTACGTGACTTGGGAATCCCATTACCTGAAGGACGAACACCATCAGAGAAAGCTCTTATAGAAAAAATAAAGACTTCGCCTCCTTCTATCATTGCACCTTCTGAACAGTTGCGTAGAGCTAAAGTTGAAGGATTACTGACTCCGCTCAAAGGCAAATCTCCAGAACAAAAAGAAAAGATTGTTAAGGGACTGGCTATGAGAGGTTTACCTCTCCCTGAGGCCGAATCACCGTCAGAAAAAAATCTCATTGATAAGGTTCGCGCCGACCTTGGTCTACCTAAGGATCCCACAACAAAATCTATGAAAGACAGACATGATCGGGCAGCTAAAGCTGGCTTACTTCAACCATTGGAAGGCAAAACACCGGCAGAAAAAGAAAAGGTATTAAAAGGTTTACGTGACTTGGGAATCCCATTACCTGAAGGACGAACACCATCAGAGAAAGCTCTTATAGAAAAAGTCAAGGCGTCGCCCCGTTCTGTCATTGCACTTTCTGAGCAGCTGCGCAGAGCTAAAGCGGAAGGATTACTAACTCCGCTCAAAGGTAAACCACCGGAACAAAAAGAAAAAATTCTAAAAGGACTTGCTATGAAAGGCCTAGCTCTCCCTGAGGGTCAATCACCGTCGGAAAAAAAACTCATTGATAAGGTTCGCGCCGACCTTGGTCTACCTAAGGATCCCACAACAAAATCTATGAAAGAGAAACATGAACAAGCAGGCAAAGCTGGGTTACTGCAACCATTGGAAGGTAAAACGCCTGCAGAGAAAGCTAAGATATTAAAAGGTTTACGTGACTTGGGAATCCCTTTACCCGAAGGGCGGACACCATCAGAGAAAGCGCTCATAGGAAAAATCAAAGAATCGACCCGTTCTATCACTTCACCTTCTGAGCAGCTGCGTAGAGCTAAAGCGGAAGGATTACTGACAACACTCAAAGGCAAATCACCGGAACAAAAAGAGAAAATTGTGAAAGGGCTGGCTATGAAAGGTTTACGTCTCCCTGAGGCTCAATCACCGTCGGAGAAAAAACTCATTGATAAAGTTCGCGCCGACCTTGGTCTACCTAAGGACCCCAAATCAAAATCTATGAAAGAAAAACATGAACAAGCAGCCAAAGCTGGATTACTGCAACCATTGGAAGGTAAAACGCCTGCAGAGAAAGCAAAGATATTAAAAGGTTTACGTAACTTGGGAATCCCTTTACCCGAAGGGCGGACACCATCAGAGAAAGCGCTCATAGGAAAAATCAAAGAATCGACCCGTTCTATCACTTCACCTTCTGAGCAGCTGCGTAGAGCTAAAGCGGAAGGATTACTGACAACACTCAAAGGCAAATCACCGGAACAAAAAGAGAAAATTGTGAAAGGGCTGGCTATGAAAGGTTTACCTCTCCCTGAGGCTCAATCTCCGTCAGAAAAAAAACTCATTGATAAAATTCGCGCAGACCTGGGTCTACCTAAGGCTCCCAAATCGAAATCTATGAAAGAGAAGCACGAACAAGCAGCCATAGCTGGCTTACTACAACCGTTGGAAGGTAAGACAAATACCGAGAAAGCGAAGATATTAAAAGGTTTACGCGAATTGGGAATTCCATTACCTGATGGACGGACACCATCAGAGAAAGCTCTAATAGACAAAGTCAAAGCTTCGTCCCGAACTATTATTGCACCTTCTGAGCAGCTGCGTAAAGCTAAAGAGGAAGGATTACTGACTCCACTCAAAAACAAAACACCAGAAGAGAGAGAAAAAATTCTGAAAGGACTTGCTATGAAAGGTCTAGCTCTACCTGAGGCTCAATCAATATCGGAAAAACAACTCATTGATAAGGTTCGCGCTGAACTTGGTCTACCTAAGGATCCCAAATCGAAATCTATGAAAGAGAAACATGAACAAGCAGCCAAAGGTGGCTTACTACAACCATTGGAAGGCAAAACACCTGCAGAGAAAGCAAAGATATTAAAAGGTTTACGTGACTTGGGAATCCCTTTACCCGAAGGGCGGACACCATCAGAGAAAGCGCTCATAGGAAAAATCAAAGAGTCGCCCCGGTCTGTCATTTCACCTTCTGAGCAGCTGCGTAGAGCTAAAGCGGAAGGATTACTAACTACACTCAAAGGCAAATCACCGGAACAAAAAGAGAAAATTGTGAAAGGGCTGGCTATGAAAGGTTTACCTCTCCCTGAGGCTCAATCATCGTCAGAAAAAGAACTCATTGAAAAGATTCGCGCCGATCTCGGTCTACCTAAAGATCCCACAACGAAATCAATGAAAGACAAGCATGAACAAGCAGCCAAAGCTGGCTTACTACAACCATTGGAAGGCAAAACGCCTGCAGAGAAAGCAAAAGTATTAAAAGGTTTACGTGATCTGGGGATTCCATTACCTGAAGGTCGGACACCATCAGAAAAAGCTCTTATAGCAAAAGTTAAGGCTTCATCCCGTTCTGTCGTAGCACTTTCTGAGCGGATGCGTAAAGCAAAAGAGGAAGGATTACTGACTCCACTCAAAGATAAAACACCAGAAGAAAAAGAAAAAATTCTAAGAGGACTAGCTATGAAAGGTTTACCTCTCCCAGAAGGTAAGTCACCATCAGAAAATGAACTCATTGGCAAGGTTCGCACCGACCTTGGTCTTCCTATTGAACCAAAAACTAAAGATATGAGAGATAAATATGACAAAGCAGCAAAAGCTGGCAAATTAATTCCATTGGAAGGCAAAACACCTGCACAGAAAGAGAAGATATTAAAAGGTCTACATAACATGGGTATTCCATTTCCCATAGGGCGAACACCATCAGAAAAGTCTCTCATTGCTAAAATAGCAGCAAGTCCACGTGTCCCTTCAAAGGCGGCTTCAGCAACCATGTCACCTTCCGAAAAATTGCGTACAGCAAAAGCGGAAGGGCTACTAACTCCTCTCAAAGGCAAGACACCGGAACATAGGGAAAAGATTCTAAAGGGACTAGCTATGATAGGATTACCACTTCCTGAAGGTCAATCGCCATCTGAAAATAAACTCATTGACAAGGTTCGTACCGACCTTGGTCTTCCTATTGAACCTAAAACTAAAGATATTAGAGATAAACATGAGCAAGCATCTAAAGCTGGAAAACTTCTTCCATTGGAAGGAAAAACACCTGAAAAGAAAGAAAAGATATTAAAAGGTCTATATGGAATGGGTATTCCATTACCCGTGGGACGAACGGCGTCAGAGAAAGCACTCATAGCCAAAGTTATGGCAGGTCCAGCAGCAGGAATAGCTGAAGAGTATGAAGAAATTCAAAAAACCACTAAATGTGACCGTGCCTGCGGTTGCGACAAAAAGAAAATCAGATTTAAACATAGTTACGTTAAAATCAAAGTCACTTCTCCAGATATATCCTCCTTCTGCGATTGCCCTGATGAATGCTTCCCACGGGTGAAAAGCGGAGCCACCATAGACAACGATGGTATAAAAGTTACCGTAGCGAGTGCTCTTGGTATACCGTCATTTACAGCGGAGTATAACAATCAATATATAACCCTTGACAAATTTTTATCAAAAAAAAACTACATTCGTACTCACACTGAGCATAAAGGTCCCAAAAAGTCGATAGGCCAAAAATATAAAGTTTCTAGCTTGGATTCAAGTCTTGGTTCTAATAGAGTGAGTTATATCTTTAGTAACTCCAGTTATTTTGAAAGCAGTACCACCAGACCCAACAGCACTGCAAGCGAGAATATCTACATGCAGAGTAGTTCACTACTGCTGCCTAGTAAACTGAATCAAACTGTGAAAAACAACCCAAACCCTACTTTAAAATCTAAATCCACTGCAAGTAGTCTTGGTTCAATTCTGGTTTTAAAAAGTGAGATATCATTATGCAGCACAATATCAAACAAGACCATGAATACAGTTAGTTTGACGTCAGTCATGAACAGTAGCATCACATCTACCTCCACGCATTACTCGAGCTACCAGTCTTCCGACGACCCTCGCAGTAGTAGCTCACTAGACGAACTATTAACAAGGTAAGTAACCTTTACTGTAATTAAACAGCACATCTACTATTGCATTGAAAAATTAACTGCGAAACACGATTATTTGAATGCATTTCAACTCACCAAACTAAGCGAATGATCTGAAACAACATTTAAAAAATGGGCGCGTTTGCACTTGTAACGTATTTTCCGTTTTTTTTTTTAGAGTTCCTTCATAACGTAAAAGTAAAAACGTTTGACATAAATTACACTAATTTTAGGATAACTTACAGCTGGTTGTTATTTGGCAGTTGGAAGTATTATCCAGAATTTATTAATTAATGAGTATTCATTCAGATCGGGACCATTCACACGCGAGTTCAATTCGTTCTTGTCCAGTATTTTTGCCCAGCTAGTCTATTCTGTAAATAACCATTTCGATATCGACTTCACCTGAGTGACTAAGCTTACAAAGTGAACTTTATTTCACACATCATAAGGTCTTATATTTATACGAATTTGAAACTCACCTCGGATTCCGCTGTCGAGACACGAAAATGTTGTTACAGAATAGCACTGCTGTACCTTTTATAGTAACACAAAGTCGAACTCAAAGCCTTGTAAAATGAGATAATATACTTGAAGTGTAGGTACCCCAAATTACAACTTTTTGGTTTTTTAACAGTGGCGCCTTTTCATAGTTTTGAGAAACACGAATTTCATATTATTACTAGCTCACCCGACTCTTTGTTTTGAAAAAAAAAAATACCCTACGACCTATTCTCAGACTAACCAAATATGAAAAAAAAAACATAGCGATCGGTCAAGCCGTTACGGAGGAGTTCGATAACAAACATCGTGCCACGAGATTTTTATATAGTAGATATGAGATTTATTTCATTTTGTTTCAAGCTACTAAAATTAGTCGTACAATATCAACTAAATTATGAATAAACATTAATAATCATCTTATTTATATACCAACAGTGACGATTTTATCGACCACCCCGCAACTATAGGGGAACGCAGGAAATTGTGGAATATTGGAGCAGCAATACCAAAACGCGAGTACACAATCTTCAGAGTGACTCAAACTGGCCTTGATTTTGGAAATAGCAAGATGAGGACAAATGTCCTGAACTCCGATGAAGATCCCATCGTACTTGTGAACCACTTGCCAACTAAACTCGATGTATCAAAGATAATAAACAAGATTATGTCAAAAAAACGTTATGCCGATGCTTCCTCGATATTCATAGTAGTACCAATGTCTGAAGATGAAGAGGAACAGGTAGCCTCCAACTGTATAGATTCCATGACTAGTATTTATTCGAGTGAATCAGAGACTATTTTGAAAGATACCAGTCAAGTGGATCCGAGTGAGTACTTCAGAGAGATATTTCTGTGGTCTGTGTTCTTTGTTTCTATCATCTATTTACAGTAGAGGGTTGTTAAAGGTCATGGCAAAAGAGCAGCAAAATGGTCGATTAACTTCTTCCTTAAATTAGTAACGACTATAAAATTAGAGTTCAAAATAGCGTGAAAAAGTTAGTTACTTTATGAAAATTACAACGTAAACGTGAAATGCACGTGTTTGATTATGCTCAAGCATTTTACTGCTCTGTCTATACTAAAAAGGACGTGGATTCCAATAGGTTTTTTAATAGAAATCCCCCACTCAATGTCGAAATGATAGCAACGACGCCCTATAATGCCGAAGTTTTTCTTAAAACTCAGCGTGTCATAATATTTAACAGCCGTATACTGTACGTAGTTATGTCGTGTAGTTTGTTTATATAAGGGTAACTACAATAATACATACCGTTTAAGATATGACCTTGAGACCACATTCATTCACCAAACGAGGCGAACAGACTTGCAGAAAAGGAAACAACTTTTATATGAAAGAGATATCTTCAAGTGACACTGAAATGATGTTCCAAAGGGAATCCGAGCAAACTCTCCGACCTATCGAGATGATGCAAGATGAATTTTGTCAAATCAGCAGACCGAATGAAATAGCAGAAATGCTAGAAAAGGCAGTCCATGACATTGGAACTCACACTGCTACAAGCATTCAACGTTGTTGTTATCTTAAAGAATATCCTAAACGTTTTGTTGTTCAGAAATGCAGCCCCAATCAACATTATACAGCGAATGTGTGTGATGTGTATTGTTGTGTTTGTCTCGGCAAAAAAAGTCTCTTTCCCTGCAAGGTACGCTTTCATTTTTTTATTATTATTAATAAGTTTGTCTTTAGATTAGGGACTAACTCATCACATTTAGGAAATTACGTTCCATAGCAACTGGCTGGAACGCAAAAAGCATTTGCAGGAACACAGGTAGGTTTTAGTCAGTAAGAAGTCAACGCAATAAAATACGGCCATACTCGTATATATATGCGTTATTCAAGCGAAATTTTTCCACTACAAAGATCCCAGTTCTAGCAGTGTCGACTGGGCTAGTCTTTCCCTAAGTAATCGAAAGTTTTTTTAGCTTTTAGGCTACGTTTCCACCAGACATGTGCCAGAATGCGTAGCGAGAGCTGTGTTTGTTAGGAACCAATAGAATCGCTTGCGAGCGAAGCTAGTTTAATGAAGCGATTCTCTGGTGGAAACTGCCATTCTGAGGCGCGTGAAACTTTTAAACACTGAAACGTTTTCAGTGTCATGTTAGTGCAGTAATTTTTTTTTATTCATCATAACCCGCCCGTTTAATGTTTTAGGTGAAGAAATATTCCGTTGTTGTTGTTCATCAACTGAATCAGCAAAACTTCTGTGCGACATGCAGACGTGTTTTGAGATTCACGTGTCATTTGATTATTCTCTGCGTGTTCCTGCTCGTCTTGGACATAATATACGTAAGTATCACGTACCCAGCCATCACTCGGAATATTGTCGATAAAGTATGGATATGAATATGAGCTGTCATACATAATTACGAACCAAATAATGCGACGACATCAGAAGTGAAAAAGCGTCACTTTATATTTCCATTCATTTATAACTAACGGGCGTCTCCACGAGCGAGAGAATCGCGGCGATATTATCGTGGCGATTCAACGAGTGAAAAAACGTCAACTCGCTGCGATTCTCTCGCTCGTGAAAACGGCCCCTAAGGCACTTGTCTCACCGCTGGCGAGGAAGCGATTAGCTTTCGACTTTTGCTCGCTGAGGAAAGGGATAAAAGATATACTTAGATCTCGTGTAAGTAAAAGAGACACGTTCATTCATAGTTCATAGCTGGCTGTTCACACTGACGGCGAGCAGCTTCTACCTCTAGTTGATCGCAGTGACAAGAGCTATCAAAGATTGTACTCGCTTAGCGACACTCACTCGGCGATGATCGCTTGGCGAACTCACCAACCAGCGGTAATTTCTACCTATAGTGCGGGCCAGAGCTAGTATTGCGAGTAAAAGCACACGCACAAAAGCACTCGCTTCAAGCCTAGAGTCAAAACCATAGCTCGCCACTCGCTACTCACCAGCTCGTATCGAGTTTCAAGCTTTACTCGCTGACCGCCAGCGGTGAGACAAGTGCTTAAGTAAGTTCCATAAAATTGAACGCATAATAATCTAGAATGCATTATTCTATCTGATTTCTATCAAAAGTGACTGGCGGCTGCCTTGTTATTCGTTTTTACTTCTTCCTGCAAATCAAAAGATAGATAGATTGTGTTTGGAGTGATATGAAAGAAAAAGTAGTCAGTGATAGTATGACGTGTGATTGGACAAAATGGAGGAGGAAAACCAACCCTAAGTAACACAGGATAAGAGCAGAAAAATCATGATGATTTCTTCTAAAAAAATTCTTCCAAAGAGAGCAATGCTAAATTTCTACCTGCGCGGAGGCTTTTTTGTAATCGTAATTTATTTAATAACTAGCTGACCCACGCAACTTCGTCTGCGTCACATTTTCCATTAATGCTCGGCTCCTTTTAGTCCTAGCGTGATAATATGTATGTGTGTATGCCTATGTCCTTCCTCAATAAATGGGCTATCTAATACTGAAAGAATTTTTCAAATCGGACCAGTAGTTCCTGAGATTTCCCCCTACATACAAACTTACAAACAAATGTTACCTCTTTATAATATTACTAGTATAGATAACTCAATAGGTAATTTCAGATTACTCAAGGATAGAAATCACCTGTCCCCAAAAAAATCGTCGTGAGTTTCCATCGCATACAATAAACCCACTAAGACTAAACGAACTTACGAATAAACTAAAAACCTCTTTTAGAACTGATCCAGAGGAAGTGACATATGCCTTTGAAAATCCAACCCGTACGGGCTCAATTCAACGTCATGCAATCTGGCAGTCTTACATTTCGATTGATTCCCCTGACGAAGAGGTTTGTTTATGTGAGGATATAGAAGGCCTAGACATCATACCAAATCCCGTAGGCGAAATCTCAATCCGGAAGCTGCGCATTCAGGAAAGCTATAAGGCTAAACTGCCAATGGTATGTACTCATATAGATGATTATGTGGATTATGGCACAAGCATTATACCAGAGCCGCAGATTCAAGCAAGCCGAAAGTCTGAAATGCCAACAGAGTTCGCTCGAGAAGAAGTGTATTGCGGTTGTAAAGACACAGAGAGCACAGACAATATATCATACCAGAAGCCTCAGCTACAAGCTAGCAAGAAACCTAAAATGAGAATGGACCCTACCGATAGAGAACGACAGTGCTTTACATGGGAAGAATAAAAGGACACAAACGAAACACCAATCCGTCAGCTACGATTTCAAAGAAACCGGTAGTCTAAAAATCTGATACACTACGCTATAAAGACGATTTTAAAAATAAAGACGTTACAAAAAGGAGATCTAAAATGCAAATTAGCTCCACTGATGAAGAAGATTGCCTTTGTGCAGAGATAGAGGGCACAGACATCATAACAGACAATAACTATAACAAAACAAGAACCACAGCTTCATGCTAATGGCAAGTCTAAGATGCCAATGAACTCCGCTAATGGAAACCATTGCCTATGTGAAGGCATTGAGGCCCAAAACATTATAAAAGATGAAATATCAAGCAATCGGCCTCGGGCTCAAAGAAGCAGAAAGCCTAAAATTCCAAAATACTCTACTGGCACAGACAAAACGCTAAACCAAGAGCCTCAGCTTCAAGTTAGAGGAAAGATTAGTATGACAATAAACCCTTCTGATGGAAACCATTGCCCATGTGAAGGCATAGAAGGTACAAATGAAAGATCAATCCAGTCGTCACGTTTTCAGGGTAAGTTTATAGTACAATAAGCTGAAAGACTCAACGATTAAAGAAGATTTCGAAAATATAGGCGAAGATAGGCATTACTCGAAATGAATTAGAGAACCAACACCCACCCCCTTATGTAAACTGTAAGGATTATAAAATTAAACAAAAATCAAATATCTTGACTGTGAAGGAATGCGAATGTCAGAAAGAATCAAAAGACACCGTTACTAAACTGTAGTGCGATTCACTAAGGCAGAACATCTTTACAACCAAGAAATCATCGTTGAAACATCTGATGTGGCATATATTTATCAGATGTTTCAACGATGATTTCTTGGTTGTAAAGATGTTCTGCCTTAGTGAATCGCACTACTGAACTAACTGTGAATTTCTACGCCAATCCAAAGAATTCACTATCAAAGCGAATTGCGAATGTCAACAACATTCTCTCCGCTATTGAAGAAAACAGTGAATATCAACAACAATCAACAGTTTTCTCTAGTAATGGGTTTTGCGCATGCGAAGAGATTATGCATCACAAGCCGGGGCCAGCAACAAGTCCGAGCGAGCACCAATAGTAGCAAAATAACAAAATTAATTACCAGTTAAAAAAAAAAAATCTCATAAAATCCATAAAA
The DNA here is from genome assembly GCA_963859965.1 of Ceramica pisi. NCBI lineage: Eukaryota > Metazoa > Arthropoda > Insecta > Lepidoptera > Noctuidae > Ceramica > Ceramica pisi. The sequence goes on along the minus strand of OY982527.1, from coordinate 34,017,734 downwards.
CAAGAAAGAACAAACCTGTAAAGCCTGAGTCTAACCCTAGTATTCAAACGATGCCTGGACAGATACTCCACTCCCAAAAAAGTGCTCCAAATGCACCCAGTGAGTTCAAAGTTGTCAATGATGGATGCCCACATGAATATAGTTGTGGGTGGAACACGTATGAGATTGAGGTCCGAATTAACAAAAACGGGGTCAGGATTAAAAGCATTTAAGAAGAGAAATCAAAGATTAAGGACGGAAGGGTCTATTTTCGAAAAACTCAATGTGGAAATCGAATTAGATTTTGAAGAGGCTATTAAATACTATGGTAAGAACTTAAATCAGTTTCGGGATATGATATCGCCAATTGAATCACTTCAGAAAACGGTGCAAGGGGCAAATAAAAAAGCCAAAAAAATGGAAAAGACAGTTCTGAGGCTTCTGCAGAACTAGCAAAACTTATCCGAAAGGATTTAAATTTTCCCTTGGCGGTACAGGCCTCCAGCCAGTCCTTGGTGGACCTGCTGCAGCCGCGAAGCCAGACCGTACTGGCGCAAGTGCATAGTCAATGCACCAGTTTTAAATAATACTGCTGAGTTTATATTAAGTAGCTAAGGCTACCGATTTTGTGTGTTTTTATGAAAATCAAGTGCTGTGTATTATTATTTTTGTTATAAAATTATGTGTAAAAATAAATCTTATACTGTTCTATTGAATTTCTCGACTTATTCTTTATTTTTATAGGTCATCTATCATCTCATAACGGCACCGCTCCATCGCGTCAATCGGCTACCCAATTATGTAGTTGCGTAACTCAATTATTACTACAAAATTGGGTAGCCGATTGCGTAACTCATAATATTGCTCATAACTGACAGAGCCCACACGGGGTTTCGCCACAGAAGCTGGGAATCACACAACCCCCTTTAGGCTTTACACCAGCTGAGCGGATATTCATTCACAATTGAAAGGAACTCTAGATCTATTGCTTCTTGTGTAAAAAATCTATCGCCAAAGTATATAGTTAGGAACTTTTGAAAGATTCGCGACACGTGAATGTGATGCTAAAAAACTACATAAATAATTATGTATGAAAGTTTGATACCTATTTTGTTAAATTTTTAATTTACTCACCTACCAATAAACAAAATATCTAGGCCCAAACTATTTAAAAAATATTATTTTTTTTATGAAATAATGTTCCTTTCTTAAAATTGACTATTGACAAGATCTCAATGTTATGATTCATGTAGGTCATACTTTGGACTCGGAAACCGTTAGGAAAAATGCGATTAGGGAAAAAATAGTTAACTGATTTAATACACATCTTAATAATACAAAATATTAATGCCAATATAAAATCAAAGTAACATGATTCCATGATAATAATAACACAAAAAAGCTCAAAATTTAACAAAACTACTCTTTCCGCACGATAAAACAGATTATACAAACTTTCAAATTTTCTTTTATTTGAGGTTATATTTTAGTTATCACTTTGTCAAAACCACGGAGCAAGTACAAAGTACAACTTTGTACTTGCTTCGTGGTCAGAACTGTTTGACAGGACTTTACTGAACTTTACTAAGTTCTCAAACCTGAAGTTAATAAATAATCGTAACTCCCTACATACCTATCTTGTATTTTAAAAAGCACTGCACATTTAAACGTCCTTTTCGCGGTTAAACGGTTTCAGTGAAATAATTCTTTAAATGTTTAAAATCTGTACAGAATAATCTCGTCTTGTGAAATTTCCTCGAACGATATTTGTATTATGTTTTCTATGGAAATCGACTGTTCTTTCGTGAACAGGTGACAGAGAGCAATTTAATAACTATACGTATAAAAATATTATGTGCAAAATAAGTTTTTTGCACACCATCTTTTTATACTTGACTTCGTTGACCTTGAACGATTAATCTTTGTGCAATCCACACCAGCAATAGCCGTAGGACCATCTTTGCCAGCGAAGCTAAATTTGAGTCCATATGGATAATCACTATTTGATTCCTCAGAAATTGTAAATTCGTCTATTAATGAACTTTTGTCCACTTTGCCCTTCTTAGCTTTTTTCTTTTTGTTAGATTTTTTTCGTGCCTTTTCCATTTGTTCAGTGAGCTTTATCTCTTCTTTACGTTTATTCTCCTCAGCATTGCGCTGGCTGTCTAGTTCTTCTGCTAATTCCGGGTGTGGCATATGGTCCTGTTTCGGGCATGTAAGTAAGTAAGTAAAGTTTTATTTGTTTAAATATGGCGACATATTGTTTGTAAATCTTTTTGTTTGATTAGAAATTTCCCTTGGAGCTGTAGTATCTTTCCAATATCCAGTTTTCCACCAGCTGCAAGTTTTAAGTCAGAAAATGTTATTGTGTTTGGTTTGTTATTGTTTTGGGTCTGGAATATCTGTTCACCAGTATTTTGACCACCTGGTTCAGGTTTTGAGTCAGATAACGTTACTGTGTTTGATTTTCTAGATTTAGGATTCTGTGTGTCTTGAAGTCTATTGGAATTCTTCAAAGATGCTGTAAGCGTACTCGGTAAAAGGAACCAGCCGGACACTGTACCTGAAAAATTGAAATGCGTAAATTATGTACGAAATATTAACAAAACAAAACCAGTCAGGTACGTGTCGGACTAAAGTGCGCCCTAAGCCGTTACCGAAATGACCCTCTCACTTTGGAAGCTAAGGGCGGGTTGTATCAAACTGTTGGTTAACGTAACATACGTACGTCAAAAAGTTACGATTACGGACGATGTTTGACGTTCGTTAAATTAGAAGCGTTGTTTCAAAACATTCTGGTATAAATTCCTGCTCATCCCAATAGGTAAGTTATTGACATGGGCCCTACCTAAATAGCTTTTTTTTGCATTCCACCACTTATTTGTGTCATCAGAAGAACTGGTATTGAGGAATTCAAAAGAAATTTCACAATATTGTTCTATTTGACGCAACTAAAGTCACGTTAACCAGTGCTCAGACCATCTGTTAACGTAAACGTTATATTTTACGTGCGTTAACGCTGACATTTTGTGAAACAACCCAATTTTTTGATTTGACGATAGTTAGCAACATTTTTAACGTTTACGCGTGCGTTAAGTGTAGTTGAAACAACCCGCCCTAAATCTGTCAATGTTAAATTTTCATCATCGTGCAACACATTTAAATTCTGCTTAAGCCATATGAATTAAGAAAGTTGCAGTTGACGGAAGCGAAGCCGCGGGGATAGCTAGTTTTCCATTTTAATTTTGGCTGCTTTCCACCGAGTCAAGTGCAACTTGTTGGTATTTAGCTGAACTATCCCCTTAGTACACCGGTGTTCAAAGAAACTGCATCAAAGTGCAAGGAAAACAATCTCAAATACATTTATATACATCTGCATCTGTATCAGTCCCGACCGCCTGGAGCAGCTTTTGGGCATCGATTTGACTTCAGTCTACGGCAACTATCAAGTCAAAGGCACAGAATCCAATCGAAAACTGGGAATTCCAGAAGGTGGAATGGTATTTCGTCACCTCCTTTGCAAAATCTCAAAACTTGCAACAGCGTGGGACAAGCAAAATACAAAATGTATTTCAATAAAAGCTGGCCAAGTGCTTGTCGGACTCGCGTGCAAAGGGTTCAGAACCAATTTAATTTTTGTAACATGTTATTTTAACACACATAGACTTCTTATAAGTTTTCCTGTAATCTATAAGGAATGAACTATCATCGGCACTTTTTTCAGGATCTTAGGCTCAGTAGTTTTGGAGATAAGGGGGAATGGTCATTTTTGGTCGAAATTCTTGAATAACTTCAAAACAATTTATTTTAAAATTATGAAGAAAAAATTTTAAAAACCTTTATTGTCACAATATTATAATTAAAACCTTCATAGTGATATGTCACACGATAGATACAGTTTGAAAAACTGTTTTAAGTAACGCGGCCGTGTTTGGGTTACAAAAGTCCATATTATGTGTATTAAATTTCAACAGAATCGGTCGAATAGATCCAGAGAAAACTGGCTGTGACCGATGGACGGACAGTCAGATAGACAGACATCCGAGTGATCCTATAAGGTTCCGTTTCTTACAGATGTTCGGAACCCTAAAAGAGAAATAGAACAACATTTACTTGCTAGCATTTTTGTGGTGTAATGCTCCCTCTTGACGTATTATCTCAATAGAAGGCTATAGGTACCAGCTCACAGTTACACCTGAAATATTTTAAAACATACATAAGTTCATTTTTTTAAAAATTAAATCGATTAATTCGTTAGAAGATGGAGGACGCTACAAAGCCTTGCACCTACTGGACAGGTCTACTCAAATCTGTGTGTTCTTTCCTCATAAGAATGGTCTTAATATGTGTCATGTCAGTGAGTGCTACAGTCATGAAGACTGTTGTCTAAAATGGTTCAGACAAGAGTCTGCATGACTGTTTGTGAATGTGAGGACTATGTAAGTCGTCATATTAGATTTCAGGATTGTCTGGCAATTTGAGAACTTCATACGGCCTACGCAAATGTCCTTATTTTGTTATTGTTTGTCAAATCGTTGAGCTCTTTAAAGTTCTAAGTTTGAGCTACTCGAAATCTGAAAAATGCTTTCACTATCTGGACAGGTCTACTCAAGTCTGTGTGGTACTTTTATCAAAAGACCTCATCTGAAATTAACTTAAGTTAGAATATGGATTTATACTGCTGTCTTTGTAGTTCCGTAGCTAAAGAAGGAAACCTTATAATTTAGAGAATCCGTAATATAAGGCATTTTCCTACTAACTAAAATAACCGATGCTTTAAATTTAAAATGGCAATGGGCTGGCCATATTTATTTATTTATTTATTTTTCGGAAGACTTACAGACTAATATTATTATAGTGACAAAATAATATCTAAATTGCTAATAACAAGTCTCCACAGATAAATACAAACTAGATAATTCCTTCAACTAAGTAACATCTTATATTTTCTATTTAACTTAGAAATTCCCTCAAAGTTGATGGTTTCGTAAAATTTTAAGTAAGTTTGTTATACAGCAATTGGTTCAAATGTATTCAGGTAAATATTTCGAGGTATTAAGCCAACTGATGGATCATAAAACGACACATTGGAAAGGGCTAGTAGGCAGTGCCGGATTAACCCTTAGGCAAATTAATAAACAGATAAACTATAGGAACTTGTTTTGGTAAAGTGGTACGAAATTTCGCAAACCTTCCGAAAAGTCCGCAAGACCCGGAAGTCACTCAAGAGATGTGCATCTTTCAAATCGCCTGTCTATTTTTTTACAAAAATTACAAGCTGATTTTGAGGAGGAGCTCGTGGCTTAACATTAACAGCCGCACAGGTGGATCTACCAGGTTAAGCAACGCTTGCCAAGGTTGGTCTGTGGATGGATGACCATCTTAAAATATCGAGTTTCCTCCGTGCCTCGGAAACCTAATTAAAATTATTGTACCTTAATGATAAATGATAATTGATATTCATTCTGCTTCAGGTTGTAAATAACACTTCAATCTTCTGTGGTCATATTATTCTAGATGAGGCCGATGTTTCCTAGCTGACTACCCTGAGAAGAAACACCGAAACAAATCAGAGGTGATAGTCTCTTTTAAAGTCCAGACAAACGTGAATAATATATGAGAACCATGTAGGTTCCCGTCTGTGGTGGCCTTTTGAGGAAAGTACCACGCAGGTTTGAGTGGACCTGTCCAGACAGTGCAAGCATTTGTCAGTTATCATGCAACTCAACTCAGAACTTTGAGGAGCTCAATGATCCGACGAACAATACCAAAGTAAGGACATTTGGATAGGCCACAAAAAGTACTCAAACCGCCTGAAGTTGTGTAATAACACAACAGACTTCAGAGTGATTTTCACCAAAATGTAGACTTAGGGAATGTTTAATCTTAAAACAAGGCCAAGGCAATAGTGTAGAAGGGCACTTCGCTTCACTTCGTGCAACCTCGGCCCAATCGGCTCGCTATGGGCGACTTCCAGTTGTTGTCGGTTTTGCGCCTGAGTCAAAGGACTCGAAGCAGTCTAAGCGTCCCGAAGTTCGAACACGAAGCGGCTTACTACTCGGCTCTCTTCAGTTTGCGTCGACGTACTAAATACGCACGTAGTTATAATACGCGAGAGTACATATTGCAACGGCAGAGCTTGAACGTTATCCATTGATGCCTATCGCGCGGGCGCCGGGCGACTGCACTCCTCGTGAGGAGTCGGGTCAACCTCAAAGAGTACTTGGTCCTAATAACTTCGCGAGTAGTGTAGTACAGGCTTAATGCAAATGCAAAGAAGTTTTGAGAACTTAGAGCCGGTCGAAACTTGAATTGGGCATTAGGAGCATAAATAAACCCTATTTCCCATGTCAAAGTTTTTCTGAGTTTGAGAAATAAACAACTTATTTTTTTAATTCAGAAATGAGTTGTTGTTTACTCAATAACATATTACAAAAAGTACCTTTCAGGAAAAGTGGCGTACTTCTTCTCGATATTCTTTTGCTGTATAATGGTGGTTGGAGCTGCAACATGGCCTCTCTGTAGTTGTGTCAGTTCCAACGCTATTCAATGAACAGCGTTTTGTAGAATTTCAGCTATTTCATTCGATCTCCTGATTAGACAAAATTCTTCTTTCATCATCACAATACGTCGGAGATCTGAGGGCCAATTCTACTAATTTTTAAATAACTTTCGCATTCGCATGTCAATCGTCAAAAAAGCCTTAATTTTCATAAATTTATGACAGATCGCAATTGAGGTGCGAATGTGAAAATTTGTAGAAGTGGCCCTCTGAGTGCCAGGGAGACAATTCAAAAACTTACCTCTAGACTCTGCGTGGCCAAAGAATTACTTATAATTTCACGACAGAAAAGTTTATATGAATAATTTATACGTCACCGTGTAGTCATTGAAGTGTTTTAGATGTTTTATTAAAAAAATATGCACCTATCAAATCTACACAGTAACCGTTCAATTAAAATTTGTCTACTTTAAAAGTATTCAGATTGACTTTCTCCGTAGAACGCACCGCTCAGGAGAATTCAACTTAACTGTTAAAAATGACCGAAAATTGAGAAGTGTTCTGTGCACCACGCAGATAGCGCAGGTCTTTCTTTTGGCGCCCATTACACTCACATGGAAAATTCACTCAATTCCAACAGTCATAAATTGATGGCGAGTGATGGAATTCAATCGACATTAGGCGCTTTCTCAAATAACTGTTACTAATTATTGACTGTTAGACGGGATTCTAAAGCAAACTGATCTACTACCCATACCTAAACATATAAAACAACCCCATTCACTTAAAAATCGTGACTTATTAAATATTCAGATCTTCCGTGTAATGGGCGCCTTACGATTAGCCGGTGACTAAAGATTGCCAACGAGTAACTACATTAAAAAAATAAGTACCTACATACCCGGATCCACGACACTGGTAGTGTTCGCTGTGAAACAGCACTCACCCGACCGCATACTAGTCAAGGAAGCATCACAGTTGTTGGAGGCCTGTTCCTCTTCATTTTCTGACTTTGGAACTACTATGAATATCGAGGAGGCACACGCGAAACGTTTATTTGACATTATCTTAAACAGCATCTTCGATACATCAAGTTTACTCGGTAAGTTATTGAAGAGCACGATAGGGTCGTCAGTATCGGACTCCTTCATAGTTTTCTTTATCTTTTTACTTCCAAAGTTATCCTCTAATTGAGACATTCTCAAGATTGTATATCTTTGTGCTGCTCCAAAATTTCGTAATACCTTGCGTTCTCTTATTGCGGGATGATCGATGAAATCGTCACTGTCAAAAATAAAACATATTAAAATAATTTGTAAAAACATATTAACCTATTGATAATTTGTAAACTGTCCGGAGAATGAAATTTTAGATTGGGTTTGAGTTTATGGTTTTTAGCCAGGTGACCCACATCAGCAATTTGAGTTTTAACGCAGTATCGAGTTGGTACCTTACATAAGTGATCAGTATATACCTAAGATACCTAAGATGTAACTCCTACGATATTGCTCGCAAGTACACAACAAAGTGCGGATTTTTTTATTGCTTGGGTAGCAATGATGATATTATAAATTTAAAAAAATGGTCAAGTGCGAGTCGGACTCGTGTGCAAAGTTTCAAGTTCCGAACAAATTTCATTTTGTAATATCGCACCCCCGCGAGAAAATCGCAAGAAATTTTGAATTTCTCGGGCTGGTTGGAGCATTCATCTTAAAGGGTAAAGTTTTAAATGCTTCTCCAGAACAATTTCTTTTTGCACATAATAAGTGACAGTCTCGCACGGGGGTAGCGATATGCTATTTTAATACAGCGAGTGTAACAAAGCGTGTCTATAGTGTGACAAGAATATCATCATCTGCCTAGCCTTTTCCCAACTATACTGGGTTCGGCTTCCAGTCAAACTGGATTCAGCTGAATACCAGTATTTTACGTGGAGCGGCTGCCTACCAGACCTCCACAACCCAATAACTGTTTAACACGGTACTCCTTGGCAAGACTGGTGTCAGCTATTCTGTTCTGACAATCCGTAACGACTGCCCAAGATTTCCAAATGACAGCCGGGACCAACAGCTTAACGTGCTTTCCAAGGCACGGAGGAAACTCGGTATGTTAAGATGGCCACCCATCCACAGACCAACCTCGGCAAGTGTTACTTAATCTTGAAGATCGACTTGTGCGGCTGTTTATATTTAGCCACGAGCTCCTCGAGTGTGACAATAATACATATAAGTATGTAAAATTCCAAGTTGTGTGTTAAGAAAGTGTAAAAACGAAGGCTCGTAAATAAACTAAAAGAATGTCACATTTGTATTGATCACGAATTTATTTATTAACTAAAAATAAATTTCGAGTATGACAAGGACAAATAGCAAAAGCAACTCTGTGAAAATTTCCTGCCTGCAGCCCAGACTATAATATAGAGCTATCTAAAAGACTATATGTTTGGGAATTGTAATAAATTAACTCTGTAAAATAAGGTTGAGTTACCTTGTTGTTGGTTCATCTAGTGAGTTCATGCTCAGATGGTCGTTAGTAGACTGATAGCCCGAGTAATGCGCAGAGCTGGACGAGATGCTGCTGTTCATGACCGACGTCAAACTGATTGTTTCCATGCTGTTACTTGTACTTGTACTTAATGACATATCATTTCTTATTATGAGAATAGTATCAAAACTGCTTGCAGATCTAGCGTTCAGATCTTTTGAACTGGCTCTGCTTTGGTAATGTGCTATACCACTATGCATGACATTGTTTTCGCTTTGAGTGTTATATGGTTTGGTACTATAGCTTATATCAGAACTGTTGACGTTAAAGTTGTCATTCGCTTTATTGCTATAATTAGTGAGACTAGACTCAAAATTGCTTAATTTGTATTCCGTTTTTTCAAGGACATTAATGTTATTTTTATAGTTGGTTTGTATTTTACTGACGTTCATATTGGATACTATTGCGTCAGGCATTACTTGATTAATACAGATCATTGAATATGAAGGTATACCAATAGCGCTCCCAACGGTAACTTTTATACCATCGTTATCAATGAAAGCTCCGTTCCTCACCTGTGGGAAGCAATCACCAGGGCAATCACAGAAGGAAGATATATCTGGAGACGTCACTCTGATTTTGACGTAACTGTGTTTAAATCTAATTTTTTTTCGATCACAACCGCATCCACGGTCACATTTTGTTGTTTTGATAATATCTTCAAATTCTTCAGCATCTATTCCTGCCGCCTTTTTTGATGCTGATACACCAACCTTTTTCGCTTTCTTCCTGATTTTTCCCTTCTTTTCGGAAGGAGTCGCCTCAAGAGGCAAACCTGCCTCAGCCCTAATTTTTTTCACCAAGTCTTTTTCAGATGCTGTTTTACCTTCAGGTATAGGTAACCCGGCTTCAGCAAGACCTCTAAGTATTCTTTCTTTTTCGGCTGGTGCTTTTCCTGTTATTGGCGTAAATAGTCCTGCTGCTTTTGCTTTACCAATAATTGATTTCTCCGATGGAGTTTTGCCTTCCGGTGGTATTCGAGCTCTAATTTTAGAGATCATGGATTTTTCAGATTTTGTTTTACCTTCCGGCAATGGCAAACCGGCCTCTGCTAATCCTTTTATAATTTTTTCCTTTTCGGCTGGCGTTTTTCCTTCAAGCGGTGTTAGCAATCCAGCAGCCTTTGCTGCTCTAACTTTTTCCGACGGCACCCCTTCTAAATCTGTTATCGCCTGAATCGGCTTAGAAACAAATTTTTTTATAAGTTTCCGTTCGGATGGCGTCTCGCCTTTTGGCATTGGTATACCTGCGGCTTTCATACCCTGAAGTATCTTTTCTTTCATTGATGGCGATTTCCCTTCCAAAGGAGTCATCAAACCAGCGGCTTCAGCCGCTCGTAATCTTTTTGATTGTGATGGAGTCCGGTATCCAGTCTCATCTTTGATCCTCTTTATTAAAGCTCTTTCTGATGGCGTTTTACCCGTTGGTAGCGGCAAACCAGCAGCTGCTCTACCTCTTAGTATTTTTTCTTTTTGAGCATTAGTTTTTCCTTCTAAAGGAGTTAACAAACCAGTTGCTTGAGCCCTACGCAATTTCTCTGACGGTGTCCTCTCGGGTATCCCGAAGTCTTTTTTCACTTTTTCTATTAATGCTTTCTCCGAAGGAGTTTTTCCTTCTGGTAATGGTAAACCAGCTTCAGCAAGACCTTCCAGAATTTTTTCTTTCTGCTCAGGTGTTTTACCTTTTAAAGGTGTGAACAGCCCATCTGCTTTGGCTTTTTTTATTTTCTCTGTCGTAATAGACGGTGTCTCCGGTTTTTTAGCTTTTTTAACTTTCGCTACAAGCGCCTTTTCTGAAGGCGTCCGCCCCTCAGGTAATGGGATTCCAAAGTCTTGCAGACCCTTTAATATCTTTTCCTTCTCTTCAGGGGTCTTGCCCATCAGTGGCTGTAGTAAGCCAGCTTTGGCTGCTTTTTCATATTTGTCTCTCATAGATTTTGTTTCAGGTTCCTTAGGCAGTCCAAGATCGTCGCGAACCTTGTCAATGAGTTTTTTTTCTGATGGTGATTTACCTTCTGGGAGGGATAAACCTTTCATAGCGAGTCCCTTTAAAATTTTCTCCTTTTGTGCTGGTGTTTTGCCGGAGAGCGGAGTTAATAGACCTTCCGCTTTTGCTCTGCGCATTTGCTCAGAAGGTGCCACTAACGAACGGGGAGCACCTTTGACTTTTGCTATAAGAGCTTTCTCTGACGGCGTCCGTCCTTCAGGTAATGGAATTCCCATATCACGAAGACCTTTTAGTTGTGCTTCCTTCTGTGCAGGTGTTTTACCTTCCAGTGGCTCTAGTAAGCCTAATTTAGCTGCCTGTTCATGTTTGTCCCTTAGAGATTTAGTTGTAGGTTCTTTAGGTAGACCAAGGTCGGCGCGAACCTTGTCAATCATTTTCTTTTCTGATGGTGTAACACCTTCAGGTAGTGGTATGCCTTTCATCGCCCGCGCTCGCAGGATTTTTTCTTTATGTGCTGGAGATTTGCCTGTTAGGGGCGTCATTACACCCGCTGTTTTAATAGAACCCGCTGGAGGCGCGGCGGCTTTGATTTTAGCTACAAGAGCTTTCTCTGATGGCGTCCGTCCCTCAGGTAGTGGGATTCCAAAGTCTTGCAGACCCTGTAATATCTTTTCCTTCTCTTCAGGGGTCTTGCCCATCAGTGGCTGTAGTAAGCCAGCTTTGGCTGCTTTTTCATATTTATCTTTCATAGATTTTGTGTCGGGTTCCTTAGGTATTCCCAGCTCATCGCGAACTTTGTCAATGAGTTTTTTTTCTGATGGTGATTTACCTTCTGGGAGGGGTAAACCTTTCATAGCGAGCCCCTTTAAAATTTTCTCTTTTTGCGCTGGTGTCTTGCCGGTGAGCGGAGTCAATAAACCTTCCCTTTGTGCCCTACGCAATTGCTCAGAAGGTGCCACTAACGAACGGGGAGTACCTTTGACTTTGGCTATAAGTGCTTTCTCTGATGGTGTCCGTCCTTCGGGTAATGGAATTCCCATATCACGAAGACCTTTTAGTTGTGCTTCCTTCTGTGCAGGTGTTTTACCTTCCAGTGGCTCTAGTAAGCCTAATTTAGCTGCCTGTTCATGTTTGTCCCTTAGAGATTTAGTTGTAGGTTCTTTAGGTAGACCAAGGTCGGCGCGAACCTTGTCAATCATTTTCTTTTCTGATGGTGTAACACCTTCAGGTAGTGGTATGCCTTTCATCGCCCGCGCTCGCAGGATTTTTTCTTTATGTGCTGGAGATTTGCCTGTTAGGGGCGTCATTACACCCGCTGTTTTAATAGAACCCGCTGGAGGCGCGGCGGCTTTGATTTTAGCTACAAGAGCTTTCTCTGATGGCGTCCGTCCCTCAGGTAGTGGGATTCCAAAGTCTTGCAGACCCTGTAATATCTTTTCCTTCTCTTCAGGAGTCTTGCCCATCAGTGGCTGTAGTAAGCCAGCTTTGGCTGCTTTTTCATATTTATCTTTCATAGATTTTGTGTCGGGTTCCTTAGGTATTCCCAGCTCATCGCGAACTTTGTCAATGAGTTTTTTTTCCGATGGTGATTTACCTTCTGGGAGGGGTAAACCTTTCATAGCGAGCCCCTTTAAAATTTTCTCTTTTTGCGCTGGTGTCTTGCCGGTGAGCGGAGTCAATAAACCTTCCCTTTGTGCCCTACGCAATTGCTCAGAAGGTGCCACTAACGAACGGGGAGTACCTTTGACTTTGGCTATAAGTGCTTTTTCTGATGGTGTCCGTCCTTCGGGTAATGGAATTCCCATATCACGAAGACCTTTTAGTTGTGCTTCCTTCTGTGCAGGTGTTTTACCTTCCAGTGGCTCTAGTAAGCCTAATTTAGCTGCCTGTTCATGTTTGTCCCTTAGAGATTTAGTTGTAGGTTCTTTAGGTAGACCAAGGTCGGCGCGAACCTTGTCAATCATTTTCTTTTCTGATGGTGTAACACCTTCAGGTAGTGGTATGCCTTTCATCGCCCGCGCTCGCAGGATTTTTTCTTTATGTGCTGGAGATTTGCCTGTTAGGGGCGTCATTACACCCGCTGTTTTAATAGAACCCGCTGGAGGCGCGGCGGCTTTGATTTTAGCTACAAGAGCTTTCTCTGATGGCGTCCGTCCCTCAGGTAGTGGGATTCCAAAGTCTTGCAGACCCTGTAATATCTTTTCCTTCTCTTCAGGGGTCTTGCCCATCAGTGGCTGTAGTAAGCCAGCTTTGGCTGCTTTTTCATATTTATCTTTCATAGATTTTGTGTCGGGTTCCTTAGGTATTCCCAGCTCATCGCGAACTTTGTCAATGAGTTTTTTTTCTGATGGTGATTTGCCTTCTGGAAGGGGTAAACCTTTCATAGCGAGTCCCTTTAAAATTTTCTCTTTTTGCGCTGGTGTCTTGCCGGTGAGCGGAGTCAATAAACCTTCCCTTTGTGCCCTACGCAATTGCTCAGAAGGTGCCACTAACGAACGGGGAGCACCTTTGACTTTGGCTATAAGTGCTTTCTCTGATGGTGTCCGTCCTTCGGGTAATGGAATTCCCATATCACGAAGACCTTTTAGTTGTGCTTCCTTCTGTGCAGGTGTTTTACCTTCCAGTGGCTCTAGTAAGCCTAATTTAGCTGCCTGTTCATGTTTGTCCCTTAGAGATTTAGTTGTAGGTTCTTTAGGTAGACCAAGGTCGGCGCGAACCTTGTCAATCATTTTCTTTTCTGATGGTGTAACACCTTCAGGTAGTGGTATGCCTTTCATCGCCCGCGCTCGCAGGATTTTTTCTTTATGTGCTGGAGATTTGCCTGTTAGGGGCGTCATTACACCCGCTGTTTTAATAGAACCCGCTGGAGGCGCGGCGGCTTTGATTTTAGCTACAAGAGCTTTCTCTGATGGCGTCCGTCCCTCAGGTAGTGGGATTCCAAAGTCTTGCAGACCCTGTAATATCTTTTCCTTCTCTTCAGGGGTCTTGCCCATCAGTGGCTGTAGTAAGCCAGCTTTGGCTGCCTGATCATATTTTTCTTTCATGGATTTTGTGTCAGGTTCCTTAGGTATACCAAGGTCTTCGCGAACTTTGTCAATGAGTTTTTTTTCTGATGGTGATTTGCCTTCTGGAAGGGGTAAACCTTTCATAGCGAGTCCCTTTAAAATTTTCTCTTTTTGCGCTGGAGTCTTGCCGGCGAGCGGAGTCATTAAACCTTCTCTTTGTGCCCTACGTAATTGCTCAGAAGGTGCTACTAACGAACGGGGAGCGGCCATGACTTTGGCTACAAGAGCTCTCTCCGATGGTGTCCGTCCTGTAGGTAATGGAATCCCCATATTACGTAGACCTTTAAGTAGAGCTTCCTTTTGTGCAGGTGTTTTACCTTCCAGTGGCTCTAGCAAGCCAGCTTTAGCTGCCTGTTCATGTTTGTCTCTTAGAGATTTCGTTGTAGGTTCCATTGGTAGACCAAGATCGTTGCGAACCTTTTCAACAAGTTTTTTCTCTGATGGTGTTACACCTTCGGGGAGAGGTATGCCTTTCATCGCCCGCTTTCGCAAGATCTGTTCTTTTTGATCTGGTGATTTACCTGTCAGGGGCGTCATCATTCCTGCTGTTTTAATTGAACCAGCACGAGGTGTAGATTTGACTTTAGCAATAAGAGCTTTCTCTGATGGCGTCCGTCCTTCAGGTAATGGAATTCCCATATCATGTAGACCTTTCAAAGTCTTTTCCTTCTCGTCAGGTGTCATACCCTCCAATGGCTGTAGTAAGCCAGCTTTGGCAGCTTTTTCAAATTTGTCTTTAAGAGATTTCGTTGTGGGTTCCTTAGGTAGACCAAGATCGGCGCGCACCTTGTCAATAAGTTTTTTTTCTGATGCTGTTGTAGCTTCAGGTAAAGGAAGACCTTTCATGGCAAGTCCTTTTATAATTTTTTCTTTTTGTTCCGGCGTTTTTCCAGCGAGTGGAGTTATTAATCCTTCCGCTTTAGCTCTACGTAATCGCTCAGAGGGTGACGAAATCGATTTAGGAGAAGCCTGGACCTTTGCAATGAGAGCTTTTTCTGATGGTGTCCGGCCTTCAGGTAACGGAATTCCCAAACTACGTAAACCTCTTAATGTTTTTTCTTTCTCTTCAGGCGTTTGGCCTTCCAAAGGCTGTAGCAAGCCAGCTTTAGCTGCTTGCTCATATTTATCTTTAAGAGATTTCGTTGTAGGTTCCTTAGGTAGACCAAGATCGGCGCGCACCTTGTCAATAAGTTTTTTTTCTGATGCTGTTGTAGCTTCTGGAAGAGGAAGACCTTTCATGGCAAGTCCTTTTATAATTTTTTCTTTTTGTTCCGGCGTTTTTCCGGCGAGTGGAGTTATTAATCCTTCCGCTTTAGCTCTACGTAATCGCTCAGAAGGGGACAAAATCGATTTAGGAGAAGCCTGGACCTTTGCAATGAGAGCTTTCTCTGATGGTGTCCGTCCTTCAGGTAACGGAATTCCCAAACTACGTAAACCTCGTAATGTTTTTTCTTTCTCTTCAGGCGTTTGGCCTTCCAAAGGCTGTAGTAAACCAGCTTTAGCTGCTTGGTCATATTTATCTTTAAGAGATTTCGTTGTAGGTTCCTTAGGTAGACCAAGATCGGCGCGCACCTTGTCAATAAGTTTTTTTTCTGATGCTGTTGTAGCTTCTGGAAGAGGAAGACCTTTCATGGCAAGTCCTTTTATAATTTTTTCTTTTTGTTCCGGCGTTTTTCCGGCGAGTGGAGTTATTAATCCTTCCGCTTTAGCTCTACGTAATCGCTCAGAAGGGGACAAAATCGATTTAGGAGAAGCCTGGACCTTTGCAATGAGAGCTTTCTCTGATGGTGTCCGTCCTTCAGGTAACGGAATTCCCAAACTACGTAAACCTCGTAATGTTTTTTCTTTCTCTTCAGGCGTTTGGCCTTCCAAAGGCTGTAGTAAACCAGCTTTAGCTGCTTGGTCATATTTATCTTTAAGAGATTTCGTTGTAGGTTCCTTAGGTAGACCAAGATCGGCGCGCACCTTGTCAATAAGTTTTTTTTCTGATGCTGTTGTAGCTTCAGGAAGAGGAAGACCTTTCATGGCAAGTCCTTTTATAATTTTTTCTTTTTGTTCCGGCGTTTTTCCGGCGAGTGGAGTTATTAATCCTTCCGCTTTAGCTCTACGGAATCGCTCAGAAGGTGTCACAATCGATTTAGGAGAAGCCTTGACCTTTGCAACGAGAGCTTTTTCTGATGGTGTCCGTCCTTCAGGTAACGGAATTCCCAAACTACGTAAACCTCGTAATGTTTTTTCTTTCTCTTCAGGCGTTTTGCCTTCCAAGGGTTGTAGTAAACCAGCTTTAGCTGCTTCGTCATATTTCTCTCTAAGAGATTTCGTTGTAGGTTCCTTAGGTAGGCCAAGATCGGCACGAATTTTGGCAATAAGTTTTTTTTCTGATGGTGTTTGGGGTTCTGGGAGTGGTAACCCTTTCATAGCACGCCCTCGTAGGATTTTTTCTTTTTCTTCTGGCGTTTTTCCTGTTAGAGGTGTAAGTAAAGCTGTTGTCATAGCACGTTTTTTTTTTGCTTTTACTTTTTCTATCAAAGCCTTCTCCGAATCAGTTCTCCCTTCTGGAAGCGACAAACCCATATCAGCTTGCGCTTGCAAAATTTTCTCTTTCTCTTCAGGAGTTTTCCCTTCTAATGGTGTGATAATACCCGCTTCCTCAGCTTTGCGCATTTTAGCCTTTTCGGATGCAGTTTTAGGTGTAGGTGGTAACCCAAGCTCTTTTCTGAGTTTGTTTATTAAAGCTTTATCCGATGGCGTCTTCCCTGATGGTAATGGTTGTCTTGTCTTTGCCATTTCTTTCAAAATAAATTCTTTTTCCTCCGGCGTCTTACCTTCTAATACTTTTTCTCTTGCAACAGATGTCATCGATTTTCTTAATTCGCCAATTTTTCTCTCCTCTTTCGTTTTATAACCGCAAAGAACACAGTCACAACCATCACAATTTTTGGCTTTGTAACAGTCATATAAACCCTTCATCACTTCAAACATAGCATCAGAGTTACAAGAACAACAGCAACTATCCTCGACAGCACCTAGTTGACACCTATAGATTTTCCATTTCGTTTGACTGGGGTAGTTTGGGTTCAAGAACCAATTATCGAACCGATGCTCAGAGAATATATTGGCAATATATTTTGATTGATAATGGCTTTGTTTGAATTTGTTATGTTTTGTATTATTTCCATGCCCGCTTCTGATACGTTGGGGGATTGGTCTCGTACATTTGCTTAGTTCAGGCATGCTTGAGGGTCTCGTATTTAGACCTTTTTCATTAGGTTTATTGAGTTGCGATAAACGAAATGCAATGGGCGGCTGTTGAGCATATTCGAATACATAGTGCTTTTTACGTTTCTTCCACCTCTTCTTATTAACAAAAATGCTCACGTTTTCGATACCCTGACTTGGACTGTTTTCGTGATCAGGATGAGAAAATTCATTTAACAAATCTTCTATATATGAATCATATGATATGCCGGAATCCCTCATATTGTTTTATTTTACGTTCTACAATAAATCCTATTTTCAAGCGGTACCTATGTACATCTATGTAACTTTTTCATCAGTATGCCATAATACCTGCTTAGGCATATAATTTGTGCGGCGGTCACTGTTACCATTCCATCAATTTTTTACAAATCTTGAATTTTTTTCTTGTTTTTTTTTGTTATCTCACCTGAAAAAAACACTGGGCTTGTTTTATACGTACTGGTCACAACGACAACACGTTGTTGGGCAGGAATTTGTATGAAAATTAATAGTTAAATTCACACGGGCCGCATTTTCCCGTCATTATCGACCGTGTGCCAAACTGACCTCATCACAGGCAAGTCAAGGCTAAAGCCTAGCCTAAGGCTTTTTTCACACACACCATAACCACACCACATCGTCGCGTCAAATGGTGGTCAAGCTGTGATTACTTGTGAATAGTGTCGCTGCGGATTACTGCGGTTGCGCTGTGGTACTTACAAAATGTAGATCTGTTTGCAATGTGGCCGGCCGCTAGTTTGCGGTGTCGCTTTTGGTTGCTTTGTAGTTCCGACGGGGCTACGATGTGGTCGATCTTACACACACGGTCGATGATGGCGGCAAAAAGTAGTCTGTGTGAATTTATCTATTAATTTTCAAACAAATAAGCACCCCTCATTGTGTTGTGGCTGTAGTTGTGGTGTGGTTGTGGTACGTGTGAAACAAGCCTTAGTACTGGGCCGACTTAGCACAGATTAAAACAGATGTGTAGCTAATAGTCCAGTCGATTTAGCATTAAATATGTGTAAATCTCTATATGGGATATTATAAGCTGGAAACTCGTACACAGCTTCATGTTGGCGTTCGTTATGTCAAAAGTCTCATCATAGATGTTAACACCGTTGGAGCTATAGTAACCGAGATAATTATGACAAATGTTGTGTTCTTCCTTACCTTCATTTTGACGTTGTAAGCGTTTTGTCGCTTAGAACGCCAAAATGAAGGTGTATATGAGCTTCCAGTTTACTATCTCGCATTCAGAGGTGTAATGTATTTAACTGGACTATAAGTAAAAATTATATCTAAGTAATATGTATTGAGTGTATTAACAGGCTAGATTCCATCATCCACAAATTACAAAACTATTTAGTCCGTCAGTTAGAGTATTGAAAAATAATGGACACGTATATTTTGTTTTTGTAAATCAATGAATATTGACAAAGATAAAACGCATCAAAACTTGCGAGTGGGGGCTCGTGACGTCACGAGTCAGTATAAATTATGCGAAGGTGTGACGTATTGAGAATTTTAAAAGCGTCGTAACTTCGTCAATTTTGGTTCCCGTAACAAAAGAAAAAACACGGGTATTTTTTGATAATCTAACTGACGGACTAATTAGATTTTTTTAGTCATCTACCCTATTGGTTGGATCATAACGTGATGTTAAATAGCCAATAACTTTCCTCGATAAATGGGTTATCAAACACTTTAACAATTTTTCAATTCGAACACGTAAGTAGTTTCTGAGTTTAGCGCGTTCAACCCAAAATACCAACTCGGCAGCATTAAACAGTACTTAGTATAGATAGATAAAGGAGAATGGGCATTTTGGTACTCGCTCCAATAGCTATCGTTGTGGTGTCATTGGATAGATCTTTTAATCAGGAAAAATATTTAAGTACTATGGCGACTTGTCTCAAATCCTTGTCCGAAAACCACGGGAAGCCCTCAAAGTTAGTTGATATCATAATTGCAAATACAATAATATTACATACCTATCATGGTTGAAAATACGAAAAATAACAATGTAACAGTTTGATTGGTGCAAGGAGGCTCGAACTGCGTTAGGCATATATCTAACAAAACTACGTACCGGAGACTCAGATGAAAGACTAGCGATGTTATTTAAAAAGGAAGGAAGGAACAAAAAAAAAACAGAAAAAGCTGTTTTTTTTTGTTCCTAGGCCTTTATGAACTTGGAGGGATGTATTGGTGATTTTGATGATTATAATTCTGTAACTAATTGATTTTCGCGGGCTGGTTGGAGCATTCACCTTAACGATATCATTATTGATAATAATGTTTTGAAAAATAAAATAACGCTTCTCTTCTTTTCGTTTTCTTTTATTCCTAAGTGTTTACCTATTCATTTTAGTACCTATTAATCAACACACACATGATTCTATACAAGACAACGATATAATATCACCATTATCTTAACAAAAACAAAAAAATACTCAACACAAAATAACTCCGTTCCGACCGCAAATGGAGACAAGCGACTCGGTTATATATCCTTGTAAAAATACATTTCCCATGATATATATATTATGGCTCACGGAAATATTAAAAACAGTACATTATCCACGGAACAGCTCTTCCGTGACATTATCTATTTGTTATGGCTATTGGGCGGAGTACCAGCCTTCATACATTTTTGCCCATTCTCCTTTTCTACTTACATGAGATAATAAAACTACAGAAGAGCTTCTTATAGTATTGAGTTTAAACCATACCCATAAACACATATATGTAAGCACACAACATTTACACAACTCCCTCACAACACACGCACAACTCCCGCACAACACTCCCACAACTTCCGCACAACACTCACATAATACTCACACAATAGTTACGCTATATGCTATTATAAGTTATCTGGTTATATTTTATTCTGTCACTGATAATTATTATGTGTAAACGTGAAACCTAACTTCTATTACTACTGGTCATGAATTTCTGTAAAGTTAACAGGCAGCGTCCTGAAATACAGGCTCGGCCTAACTCAGGCGCAGTTGCTCATTTTTGTTCTTTTGCAAATATCAACATTTCAATTAAAATACTGTACAACTTGTAACAATTTTAAGATGAATAAATAAATTATAAATATTATAGATACACAAATGCATGCGATCTATTGGATATTCTTTCACTTTGTTATTTCAACAGTATTCATTGCGTCTTTAATTCGTGGAGCAGACGAATTTTAGCAATAGATCTAGAATTCCCTATAGCTGCAGGTAGACATTATTAGTGTGGAATAGCAAATAGACCTATTTAACCCGGGAGTAGGTACGTTCTCTTGGTATAATTCCCGACATTCACGCGGGGAAAGCCACTGGCAGAAAACGTAATATACTGATTATATTCTTATATAAAAATCTCGTGTCTCAGGTCAGATTCAGAGGAGTGCTATTGAACTCCTCAGCCCGCATTTCTAAATCCTTTCTTCGTGAACACTCTCATACTTCGGCCGCCACGCCGCCGCCCCGATAAAAGTACTCTGTGCCGCCCCGCGTCTGCGTAAAGAAGCACGACAATATCGCCACGATTCTCTCGCTCGTGGAGACAAGCCAAGCCTTCGTAAACTAGCAAATTATATTATAGAATTAAGGCATTAATTTCATGAAATGTACTTAAAATAACACTCACCTACATGTCAATTTTTAAATGATTGTAAGTATTAAAGCTTATAAAACCATTAATTAATAACATACAGTACTTGGAGTGAGTTTCATGTTTTTTTTTTTGGTTTTAAATTATATATTTTTTATGAAATCATTTAATTATTATTTTATAGTGACCTAAAAATTACTGATTGTCAGTCAATCCATGGTGTCAATCAGTATATGACATCATATAAAACACAAGCCTACCAAGCCATCCTTATTGGTGCTGTATAAGTTTAAATAGAGGTAAGGTGGTATATACATATAGGCACTAGCAGTAGGTGGCGAGCACGGAACAGAAAAAACAGAGGCAGTCGAATCGCTCAATTTGAGAAATCCGATGTCATGAGATGGATGCCATTCGATCACAAGAGTTTGCAAAAATTACAAGGGCCTCGCTAAGATCTGCGCCCGCCGCCTGCTGGGAACTAGGTATCGCCTATTGTGTCGTTCAAGAAATGTAGGTACAACCTTTTTTTTTATTAGGGATGGGAAATCATCAAATGGTTTCCCCCGCTCTGGGCGGAGCGGAAGGGAGTGTCAGACTCTTACTGAATAAAACCCATCCCATCCATGTTCCTTCAGTGCCCTTTGTGTTCCGGAGCCACGGCATCTAAATGTAGGTACCTATAACAGATACTTTTACTTGTGAATAAAAGAGACATACTATCACATAACAGTTGATCGCTGACTACATTGTTCCCATTACCGCTATCGGAAGTTCCAAAAGGATTTTAGCACTTGTGTGCTAATCCCTATTATAAAAATGAACTTGGGTTTGGTACGTTTTCCCAACAGAGAAGCCAACAGTTCTCAATAGAACTCTTTATCGCAAGAAAACCTGCGCGTTTCGGCTTTATGCTTAAAAGAAACACACTTCTCAAAAGAACTAGATTTCAGAAATAGTGCAAAATACTGTTGAAGCCAAAAGCCCCTATCGTGTTCTTCGGTCTTCGAACTTTTATTTTTAAGGTCTTGAAAAATCTTCACCTCCAATTTTTATGACACAGTAATCCTGACAGGTTAATTCTCTTAGTTTATTCTCCAGTTCTACGCCACAGTTTGTTTTTATGTAGAGGCATATTTGAAAAGTATCGCCAAAAAATCTGGTAGCAGTTGGTAGAATTTTGCTGGATGATTTGCTTTCTGTCCTTTTCATTCCTAAAATAATTACTTCTTACTTCCCTCCGCTCTCTTCTACTCTCTCATCCGCCATAATGTGCCCGTCTGCGACGGCATAAGTATGTCTGAGCGCTCGCTACGTCCAGTTTCCCTCTTCCGTTAATGACGCACGGCAGGCGCAAAGCGGTCCATGAGGGCCGCCATTTCAAACTTCCTGCTCCAGGGTACCAATTTCTTGTTCCAAGGAGGAAACATTTAAGTAAGTACGTAATCATTGGTGTCGAGTTGCAAACTGGGTGATGGTAAATGGGATGGTGTAGAAAGCTCGTTGGGTTGATTTGCCAGAGGTATAGTCTCTTACGCGGACTTGTAAATAAGGAGCCCGGCGACTGGCGTAAATATTTTAATGTTTTATTTTCTACAATTACATAACTTACCTACATACCTACCTACTTATTTTTTTCTGTAGATCTGTATTTTCTATCAATATATTTCCAAGTTAATTTTTCAGTACTCTGAAGATTTATTGTAAGCTGAGAAATTATCTCTTTCAGTTCTGAGGCTAATACAAGCTCAGACGCAATGCCCAAAAGGTCCACTGCTTTTTCACAGAACTGTCGCCATGAAGGAGATGTCTACAAGTTATTACTGACCGGTATAGCATAGTCTTCGTTGAGGACGATTAAGTTTACTGGAGCATAATGGACTGAGTAAGTAAATTTTTCGTGTTCTCACGTTTTACGAACGAGACGAGTGAGCCAGAATAAGTTCAGTTGACAATAGAGTTTTTTAATCTTTCAAGATATAAATAATCTTAGGGATTTGCAATGATCCGGTAACATATGGGACCTTCACGTCACGTGCTAATGGTTTGCTACTAAGTAGCATCTGTTTGGAATTAGTATGATTTTGTTATGCTACCTAATACAAAATGTACAAATTCGAGAAATCAGAACAAGATTTCAATTTCGCGGGCTTTTTCGTTAAATTGACACCAGGCATTACATTGACAAAAACTAAGGTAGGTATTTGAGATTGCGCAAAATTCGAATGATCAAGTTTCATTGCAAGCTATGAAGTTTCAACTCCGGCCCTAAGATGACCCACTGACCATATTTGAAGTTATTTCTGGTACCGAAGAATTTAGTACTTACCTAAGAGTCACTGCCACGGTGCCACCTGATAATTAGTAGAAATACAAAGTAAGCCTAAAATTTATAACTGAGGCTTCAATCAACATTTCTCCTGCTAGATAAAGGGTCATACACATAGTCATTGCTAAACCAGCCATATTTTACCTCTACGGGATCGCTGGGGACAATGTAATCCAGTAATGTCAAATCGCCGTTGAGTCCCGCTGGGACCAATTGGTCCCAGCACACCCCGGCCTGATTTAAACCTTATTTTTATATAAACTAAGCCATCCTACACATAGTCATTGCTAAACCACACATTATATTATACGTAGGTACTCGTTAGAAGTAGGTCTTTTTCATGCTTCAATATAAATTATTTCCAAACACCTCTAGAAAATAATCAGATATTACATAGTTCTATTGCTTCCTTCACACTATTCCTAAGTTGCACGAAGCGAAGTGCTCTCCGAAGTTGACCGAAATCCGAAGTAGGTGTCCACACACCTCGAGCAACTTCGCGAGGAACTCAGTCGCCCGTTCCCCCCGTTCCCCTCACGATAGGCATAATGGATAACGTTCATGTGGCAACTGCCGTTGCAATGTGTACTCTCGCGTAATAAAAATACGTGCGTATTTACTATGGCTGACGCGAACCGAAGTGAGTCGAAGTTACCCGAGTAGTGTGGACAGACGCTTCGTGTTCGAACTTCGAGTCCTTTGACTCGGGCGCAAAAACCGACAACAACTGGAAGTCGCCCGAGGCGAAGCGAAGTTGCACGAGGCGAAGCGAAGTTGCACGAGGCGAAGCGAAGTGCCCCTCCACACTATCGTATTCGTTCAACTTCGATCAACTTCGGGAATAATGTGGAGGCTACTTTAAACTATAGATGACAAGAAAATCTATAAAGAAGCAACGGTTCTAGAGTAACATGTGAAGCGTCCTCCAGACTACTCGCGAAGTTGCACGAGGCAAAGTGCTCTCCGAAGTTGACCGAAGTCCGAAGTACGTGTCCACACACTCGAGCAACTTCGCGAGGAGCTCAGTCGCCCGTACCCCTCACAATAGGCATCATGGATAGCGTTCATGTGGCAACTGCCGTTGCAATGTGTACTCTCGCGTAATAAAAATATGTACGTATTTACTATGGCTCGACGCGAACCGAAGTGAGTCGAAGTAAGCCGAGGAGTGTGGTCAGACGCTTCGTGTTCGAACTTCGTGATACTTCGAGTCCTTTGACTCGGGCGCAAAAACCGACAACGACTGGAAGTCACCCGAAACGAGGCGAAGTTGCACGAGGCGAAGTGAAGTGCCCCTCTACACTATCGTATTCGCTCAACTTCGATCAACTTCGGGAATAGTGTGGAGGCGCTATTACAAAAATTAACATTCATTCGGAAGTCGGAACCCTTTGTACGCGAGTCCGATAATGCGTACTTGGCCGGTTTTTATGTACCTATCATATCTAGAGAAAAGTTAATTTAATATATCAATGGCGCTTGACGGCCTATGCCGCATATTTGAAAAATTCAAGCAATAGTTTAGTCTTTGGAAAAATTAAATTAATAAATAATCGACTATGAAAAATAAAATCGACTTTAGTATTTTTTAAATCGTTTTTTTTTTTCCGCATCGCTGGTACTCAGTGAACTGTTTGTGTTGTGCCCAACACTAGTAGTAACGTTGTCGTGTGTCCTTGTCGTGCCGAGCTTGTGTGACAGACATTTTTGAATAATTATTTTTAAACATTTGTTTCTGCTACAACAATGAGTAAGTACAATTCTTTTTTAAAGTAATGTTCGATTTTTGTGATTGTCAAGTTATCTTTCATTTGTTTTATGTAAATATTGTAACAGTATTATGATTGCACGTGTCGGCACGTATTCTTTACTCGGAAGTTAAAAAATTATGTTTTAGTCACATCAACAAGTAAATAAGTGATTCTCATACAGCATTAAGTATGGAATCGTTGTATTGCGAACAGTTTTGCTAATTAATAAGCTTGGTGAACGCTTATTTTTTTATAATGTAGGTAACATAACGGTTTTCTTTTTCATTGTTGAATGTTGTATCAAAGATGCTATAATGCCTACTCACTCTTACCGGACGCTGTTGGATAATTTTATTATTACGAAAGAAAGATGAAAGAAAAATGAATTGTGTAAGATAATTTAAATTGCAGTTAAAGTCGGCGAAGTCTGGCGCGATGTTAATAATAATAATTTAAGCATGTTCTATATACTTAAAATATATAGTGCCGTTGTCGCTCTGCTTGCAATTTTTTGTTTTAAGGTTCTCAATTGCTAAATAAATTTCTGAATAAAAATATTTTTAGCTGCTTATTTTAAAGTAGGGTTAATGGGTCAATGTTAAAAGGACCAAAATAATAGTTTTATACGACAACACTTCATTTGTTTGATAACAAAAGCTTTATGAAATCGTCAACCTATGAGCTTGCATGACAAATCATGAAAAACAATCCTAATATTTTGCTTGCTTATTGATTTTTACTGAGTACCAGAAAGGTTTAGGTAGTTATATAAAGGTATAAAGAATCCTAATGTGACTTTTACACAAACACATATTAAAAAATAAACTACTGCTAAAGCTAATGGCTCAACTGATTTAGTCATCATTATTGTTGTTTTTACAATAGTTTTTAGTTGCATTAGGTATATTGATTTTAAATAAAAAGGGTTAAAAAGACTCATCAAGGTTGTTTATAAACCTTTATTTAATGGTCCTTAAAGCCTGATGTACATGGGTAGAGGTATGCTACTAACTATACCAATGTAAACAGTACTAAAACTTGAAAGAGTAGAGTGAGTATCCCGGCGGGCCAGCTACTTTACTGCTTGCCTTCCCCACCATGTGGCTCATTCATGGCATGCTCTTTTTCCCTGGTGATTATTTTAGTGACTTTAGTGACATTTTAAGAAACAGTTGTTACTTAATCACTACCTATTATAAAAGAAACCTTCACCTCCACCGTATCTGTCTGTCTGTGTCTTGGACATGAACTCAAAAAACTGCACCGATTTTCATGCTGCTTTCACCAATGGATAGAGTGGTTCTTGAGGAAGGTATTAGATTAAATTTTGGAAGTGTGCAAAGCCGCGGGCAGTAGCTAGTTAAATGTAAATTTAGGTGTAGACAGTTACTCTACTGAAATAGGTAGAGCACTTAGAATTGTTAGAGTATTATGCTTGTTGACTCTAGCATTAACTCATATTAAAGGTTGACTTACTTTACCAAACTTTCATAACAGCTTTTTATTTTAAAGTGGGTAAAAGGATTTTTTGTCCTGTTTGGGGCAAATCCTACATTTGTCCCAAACAGTACAAAAAATAAAACAAATATTAGTAAAGCATAGGTGTTTGTGTCATTACAAAACATAAACTCACTCAAATTTTTCAATAAAATGAAAAATACAACTAGTCCAGTTGTTTTGTCGACCCATTTAACAGTAATTAACTTGCTGAAATATTTTTGCTTAAACACACTGAAACAAAGATAATTATAAATCTTACTCTTTCATTTTCATATTTTATAAAATAAATGAAAATTTCAGCAATGCGAATTTATAATATAACACTAAATACTATTTCTTTTTTTTTTTTTTTTTTAATTATATGAAATAGGTTTGGTCTTGACTCTAGTCTAGATCAAAGATGACAGAGACAAAGTCTACGACAGAGCGAGCTTACCCAGAATAGACATGGGCAAAATAATGTGACTGAAAAAAAAAAATTCAAATGTATCTTTCGATCACTGGGATATGTAATTCATATATGTGTCGCTCAACTCAATCCACTATATCAGTCAAAGTGATGGGTTTTGAAAATTTAACCCAGTATACTAGCTCATGACGTCATGAACACTGGCCAGTATACTGGTTAATATTTTGGAACACACACACTTTGGCTGCTAAGTCAAAGTGCGACAGATCCTTTCAAATACAGAAGTGCGAAAGAGACGCTTGAAAAGCTGCAGTGAGTGAATGAGATGTAAAGATACTCTGATACATTTGGATATGAACAGATACAAAAAGTGACTGATGGAACCGGATTAATTCATATTGTTTTTATCTATCTCTCCTGAGTTACCCATCTCTAACCCAGCTATTTTTTATTATAAGTCTTCTGTCAGATATTTCAAAATTATTAGGGTCTTTAGTTGTTTGGTTGGTTGCAATATCTGTGTGCTTACAGCAACAAATACAAAGTAGAATTGCGCTGAGCGTGTCCATACCCAAAAGGTTACACTTTGTATGGGGAGTGCTGCCTCTGGCTTACCCTATACATCAGGGATGGCCAACCGGTCTATTCGATCACGGCAGAGCAAAAAAATATAAATGCGTATAACAGACTGCTTAACTATATAAATACGTAATGTAAAAAAAAACTACATAATTGTACACTGAACTATACTGTTTCATTTGTAATTTTAAGAAGTACCTATGTAATTAGTAGATAGCACAGGGTTTCGTCAGTAAAAAATCGATCTTGGGTCGTTGCTAACTGAAAACTGACAATAATTAGTTACATTTTAATAAATCCTGATTACATTATGAACTCGCTAAGATATTTGGCACAGATAATTTTGAAAACAATAAATCCCACCCAAATTTGATTGTTGACAATTTCTCCATGTCTTAAAGATAATAATTTACAATCTTATTACAATTACAATAATGCCATGGCATAGTAATATTAAATACCCCGCATAACCACATCATGTCAGAAAACATACACATATCTAAGCTATCTCTGCTATAATTCTTAACTTTGATTTTTACCTTTAACATTTAGAGTAGGTACAGACTGAGGAATATGCTAAAACCAATCCTGCAAAAAGTTGAGCCCAAATGTAAGATTTCAAAAATTAAATGTGTATAATTTAAATGATATCTCAATGAAAACATGATTATTGTTGTTTGTTTTGAGCCTTGTAGAATAGATTGAGTTCGAAGAGGGTCAGTTAATTAAACATTTAAATCAGTGCAATCAACCATTTTGTAATAATAATTTCATAATTATTACAAAATGGTTAATTGCAAAATATAAGGAAAAATTTAAAAAAAAATCCTTGAGAGGAATTTTTTTACCAACGTTACTAAAGAAAACTTGGGGAGTTTGTAGGGCTCCCCAATTTTTCTTTAGTTGTGTTTTAATTTGGCAAAAGACGTTTGCGTAACAGTATATAAAAATAGTCGAAGACAATTTTTTATTGGGAAAGCCAGATAAAATGTGTAAAGTTTAATGATTCTGGTAATTGCGAAATCAAAGCTTTTTGTTGCCCTTACCCCACGTTAACTGAAGCTTAAAAATAGGGTTTAATTCAATTTAGTCTGTCCGGTTGATTTCAAAAATATTATACACGTATTTTTCGCCAGTTCAAGTCTTAAAAGATAAAGCACATCCTATTTCGAAAATGGGAGCTGTTGACGTTATGTTTTAGTAAAAAACCGGTCAAGTGCGTGTCTGACTCGCGCACCGAGGTTTCCGTACAAACCTGTAAGTATTATAATTATTATAAGCAAAAGTTGCGATTTACGATTTATGACGTATT
This sequence comes from Ceramica pisi, assembly GCA_963859965.1. NCBI lineage: Eukaryota > Metazoa > Arthropoda > Insecta > Lepidoptera > Noctuidae > Ceramica > Ceramica pisi. The sequence goes on along the minus strand of OY982527.1, from coordinate 33,988,959 downwards.
AAAAAAAAACTACTGACTAGATCACGTTCAAACCAATTTTCGCTGGTAGTTTACATCGTAATATACATCATATATTTTTTTCAGTTTTATCATTCTTTTGTTTTAGAAGTTAAGGGGGGGGGGACACACATTTTACCTCTTTGGAAGTGTCTCTCGCGCAAACTATTCAATTTAGAAAACAATTATAATCGAAACCTCAATATCATTTTCGAAGACCTATCCATAGATACCCCACACGTATGGGTTTAATGAAAAAAAAAATTTGAGTTTCAGTTCTAAGTAGGGGGACCCCCAAAATTTAATGTTTTTTTTTCTATTTTTGTGTGAAAATCTTAATGCGGTTCACAGAATACACCTACCTACCAAGTTTCAACAGCATAGTTCTTATAGTTTCGGAGAAAAGTGGCTGTGACATACGGACGGACAGACATGACGAATCTATAAGGGTTCCGTTTTTGCCATTTGGCTGACACTTTTAGTTAATGTGAATAAAAGAAAAAAATCGTATCCTATGTTTTTTCGAAGTCTTTCTGATAGTTCAACTAAATTTGATTCAGGAAAATACCCAATTAATCACAAGCCTTGACTATTCCATACAAATGGCGATATTTTTCAGAACTAGGCTTTGGCCGCTAAGGTAACCGTTAGAAACTTACAATCACTCGAGAGCCTGGGCTCGGTCTGGGCAATCAGTCACGGCTTGTTCATGCAGGTTAGCACCAAGTAGGTTCTGTGCACGACTAACGGAAACGGGGTGCATCGTGCATATAATAGGTAGCCTTACAACTTGTCATTTACAGGCAATTGTGGCCAATTGGCTGAACACTTTGCTAATAGACCGGTGTCAAGCTGTGCAATGCACTTCTGATTTATAGTGATACTAGTTGCCATTGTCAGGCAATCAAATGTAAAGGAATCAAGAACCTAACTGCTCGTGTCCGCAACTTGTTTACTTAGCATGATGGATCTGCCTAGTGCTCTCATCTCTTTAGCCGGTCTATTTTGACAATGACTATGAAATGAACTGTCATTCATCTTGTTTTATGGATTTGCAACTCATTCGACAGGTTAAGGGTTACCAAGGGTACGTAAATTATTCTTGCGAAATTCATGATTCTACGTCAGCGGCTCGTACCTACCGCAATATGCGACATTATGTTTGAAACCTAAGCACGAAGTCCGACTAGCGCTTGCCCGGCTTGTAACAGGTATAATGTTAGCACTATAATATACCTACAAACTTTTGATGTAAAGTATTGTACTAATTTTGCCTCGACGGGTCCGGAATCATAAAAATAAGATATCTTCATCTGGTAGAAAATGAATGCCGACCGTTCAAGTATATAAAACTAACAATCATTCTAGACGAGAGCTACAGCTTTTCAATGCTCGTGTAAAGATTTTTAAGTGGTACGAAGCTAATTTTACTGGACGGCCCGAGAACACCGATCAATAGGGTAGTAACGGAAAGCTTCGCCCTCTTACACGTAGGCGTTCTATCTAAAACTATGCACTTAAGAGGTAAAATGGCGCCTACTTCATAAAGTAAAAATAGCTGTTCACAAAGAAGAGTATTGATTAATACGTACTAGGTACTAAATCTAGGTCACCTTTTCTGAAAGCGAATTTAAATAATAGGTAGTCTTTTTAAGTTCAGTGTGAATTCTTATTCATGTATAAAACATAGGCATGCATAGTTCACACTGAAGTCACTATTGAACACTGTAACTCTACCTACTTGTGTGATACGTGTCGGCACTCGTATCACTTCACTGAAAGAATTAATATCAACTGGCGGTCTATTCTGTTGACATCTCACCGTGATCACTTAAGTGGAGTGAACGACAAGTGAGCTGTCATTCCATCTTGTTTGTATGGTTTGACTCTCTTAACGAAGTGAGCCAAACCATACAATCAAGATGGAATTTCGGAAGGGAACTGATAACGACCAGTTCACTTCGACATTTTACAGAATCGAGGAGCTCGTGGCTAAATAATAACAGCCACACAGGTCGATCTTCAAGGTTAAGCAACGAATGCCGAGGTTGGTATGTGGATGGGTGACCATCTGAACATACCGAGTTTCCTCCGTGCCTCGGAAAGCACGTTAAGATGTTGGTCCCGGCTGTCATTTGGAGATCTTTGACAGTCGTTTGACAGGAGTCAGAAGCCAGAAAATCTGACACCAGTCTTGCCAAGGAGTACAGTGTTACCCAGTTAATGGGTTGTGGAGGTCTGGTAGGCAGCCGCTCCACGTAAAATACTGATATTAAGCTGAATCCGGTTTGACTGGAAGCCGACCCCAAAATAGTTGGGAAAAGGCTAGGCCGATGTGACCAGCTGATGTACATTACACAGTTCATCATCATCATCAACCTATAGTTTGTCCACTGCTGAACATAATTATGCCTTTCCAAGCGCATGCCATTCATCTCAATACTCGGGAACTCTCATATAGCTTGGGGGCGTCCTACCTTATACATATTTTCCATTGTACCTACTACGTTATTTTTACAAGTTTTATATTAACTTCGTTCGTATCAAATGTGTCAATTTAGAAAACTTAGCAAAACAATTGTAAAATTTTATAAAAAAATCCCTATCGCTATAGTAGACATCCATCCGTCATTGTAATTTTTCCCACTTCAAGCATTTGCTGTAACAGATATAATTATTTTGAAACAATTACCGTTGGATTTAATGCGTGTTCTTTAGTGGAAACCACGTCTCGGAAATATAAGTTAACTAAAAATAATGGAAGGCCCTCAGGGTAGGTGTTGCGACGATCTTCGTAGCGTGGCTGGTATGCGGTAGCAGCTACATGAGAACACTTCAGTAAAAGTAATAAATACGCAGTCGCGCACACACCTGCATTTCTCAAAACAGAGCGTACTATGCAATCAATTATAAACCTTATCGTTTTAAACACAGCGTGTATTTACCATGCACCGTACAACTTACCCACACACAAAAAGTGGACGCTATCGTTTTGCTGTAAAAAAACAAATTTATTTTACATTATACGCGCTAGTTAGTGATTGACTAAATTGGAAACTTTTCGAATCTTCCATTTATAACTGTACAAAAAAGTTTTTTGGAGTCTTAAAAATAAAATAAACAAAAAACGGCATGGCCAGAAAACATACAAAAACCTAAAATTTAATTAACTCGCTTTACGAAAGTTTGTTACGTATTTCTCTATTACGCCGTAAATAAGTAAATACACGTTATTGAAAATAAACTTTTATAGCAAGATTTCGTTCGTCAATCGACATTGTTGTCGATAGCCTACGTAACTGGCGTAAGAACCAGCGGCCGTACCTACTACGCGTTGCACCAGTGTTGTTTATAGTATTGTGATTTTTACATTGCTTGTCCAGTGTCTTAGTGACAATAGGGAATATGCATGCGAATTTTTTATTTGCAAAATGAAATAATTATTAGCTCTAGTAACCAATCATGAAATTATTTTTAAATACCTTCAACAGTGATGAAGTTATAAAGCTTCAAAGATTACAATTAGAAAGAGAAGTCCGATGTGAACTATGACGTCAAATTCCATGACGTCTATAGAGCTGCCATAAAACAGCGTTTTCGCGAGAGGGACAGATACATTCGTCTAATTATATCTCGTTTGTTTTTCGAGCATTTTTTTTAATACTTAATTTAATTCACTTTCGGCAACACTTGCTTAAGTGTGTATTTTTTTTATGTCATTGTGTGCTAGCTGACAAGTGATAAATAACAATTTTTTTTTGTGTCATGAATTAATTACTTTGCATACTAATTATTGTAAAATTGTAGTTCCTAAAACGTAACAGACAGTTGTGTTGCTGGGGAGTTTGTTGGTCACTTCTTCTCCACAGCTAAAACACTAGGAAGTGGTGACGGGCGGGCGTTTTGGGGGACTATCTTTTGTAAAACTTGACGTTCAGAAAGTGCTCTCTCTCAGCCTAATTTGAATAAATGACTTTTGAATACTTATACTTAGATATGGGAAGAGATTCCATGATTTACGAAGTCTTGGTTTAGGCTGCGGTTTTCCGTTTTTACAAGAAACCTTGGGAAAAACACGAAATTCTTATAATTTGTCACGATCGCCTTCGAATTTAATTTACAGCGCACTTGTTCGCCGAGACGACCATTTGCCTATAATATGCTAAATGTGAACATGTTGCGCGGACATCGACACGCGCCCTTGCCACTTTTCCTGTTTTTTTTATATGTCTATGACAGTTACAAACTAATAATTTTCGATCATAATGTACTTATTACTACTACAAACACCATATATATCAATGTCACAGTAGGACCATAACTTATTTCAAAGAGAGCTCTCACTATAAACCCAGCCAGAGTACAAGCAGATATATGTATGAATTCTGCTATACGGTTGAGGATACGGAGTGCGCGTAGAAAAGGCGCCTCATTCACCAGCTTAGTGCGACCGCTGCCAGCGCCTCACGTATCTGTCTGGAACACACATATGTAACACCTGTTGCAATACGTCTGGATTATGAATCTTTCTTCTCATCACGATAAAGATATCGCGTATAGAGCGTCGATTATCAGAACTAATTTAGGGACATGGATGTTCGAAAAACCGATTTATTCTGATAATCGAACTTATTGATTCAGCCATACATATTTATCATCAGGTATATAAAAATCCATATTTACATACCGACAATATCTACGCAAGTAAACGCCTCAGACACACCAATTACGTTTTCGTCTTCTTTATCCGAACTTGCAGTTGATGACGTGCTGGCGGTAGTGTCAGCTAGTTTTATTTGTCATGAGGTCAAAACTTACACCATAGACTAATAAAATTTGACGGTCCTTCTAGTTTTTCGATGAATTGAACTGCTTTTTCATACAAAATCGACCCAAAACAGGTTCACGCTGGGATCTTTTTTGAGTAAAACATAGTCGAGAAACGTGGGCGGGAGGAGGTACATACGTAGGTAATTTTGGGTGGCGGTAGTTCGGATAATCGACGCTCCACTTTATATTATATGAGACTAGCTGACCCACGCAACTTCGTCTGCGTTACATTTTCCATTAATGCTCGGCTCCTTTTAGTCTTAGCGTGATGATATATAGCCTATAACCTTCCCGGATAAATGGGCTATCTAATACTGAAAGAATTTTTCAAATCGGACCAGTAGTTCCTGAGATTACCCCCTACATACAAACTTACTAACAAATTTTTACCTCTTTATAATATTAGTATAGACTAGCTTTCGCCCGCAACTTCGTACGCGCATATCCTGTTTTTTTCCTGTTCCCGTAGGAATTTCGGGAAAACCTTTCTTGTTCTCACGTACATCATGAAAGGAACCCCTGTACCTACCAAATTTAAAGTTACTAGGTACAGTAGCTTTGGCTGTGCGTTGATAGTCAGTGAGTCAGGTTTGCCTTTTATATGTATATATAGACTAGCGCTAAATTCCTATCAGAATCAGAATGCTTTATTTGTAAACATAGGTCAAATTACAACAGTGTGCGAGATGTTACAGATAGGTAGATTCTCCAGGTTTGGCCAGAGGCGTACAAATATATTGTTTACATATTCGAATTTTTATCACACATTTAATTTTTAAAATATCATAAGGTGATAGAACTATTTAAACTTTCACAATAGTAAAATTTCAATATTAATACAAATTTAAAATACAATCAATTTCAATGAATATTAAATAGGTTAAGTTATAAGTCCTTTTAATGCAAATTGTCAAGCAAAATTTTAAAATCGTCAAAATTAATGCAATCAATTTCAATAAATGTCAAATCGATAACGACGTTTCAACGTTTAACTCATCTTCCATCTATCCCGCAGTACCTAGAGGCAGTATAGTAGGAAAGGACGGCAAGCCGCTGCCGTACCGGAACACGGCCCCGCGCAACAGCCGCCACAACAAGCACCGGAAGCCGAAGAAGCACGTGTCTGAAGACGAGGAGAGCGACGAGTCCCCAGTGGAGGAACAGCCGCAGGAAGAACAGCAACAGCGCAGCCCATCGCCCATGCAGGAGGAACCCACTGTTAGGTTACCTGAGGTAAGCGACCACTTAGCCACATTACCATCTTTTGTGTCCATTGGCTTCTCTTTCTGACCAGTAATCAGGGGCCCGAGTCTGCTATTTTTATAAATTTGTCATTCCGACACGATCCCATTGTCATGCCATTGTCATTTTGCTAAAAGTTCGTAATCTGCTAAATTCATAATCGCACGGTCACTGGCACGTCAGTGGCCGGTCACTGGGACGTCAGTGGTCTCGTAATAGAATTGCGGTAGGAATGCCGTATTGCCATTATTATAAAACCGAGCTAAATTCGAGCATTTATTCATGCCAGATTTTATTTATATTTAGTTTTACATATTATTTATTAGTGTTATAAGCAATCTGAAGTAGTGAGAAGTTCGAAAATACTAAATCTGTCATTATGTACGAGATTACCATTCATATGGCTTTCTTTCGTGTCAGTGGTTGATCATTGGAATGTCATAATGACGCCATTATGATACCATTATGTTAGTAGATTACGAAACTTGTCAAAATCAACCATTTTGAAATCAGTGATCGACCATTCTGACACTATTGTAATAGCAGACTCGGGCCCCTGGCCACTTGGATCTCTCGGTCATTAAAATAGCCACGATCTAGTCCTGAAAGGAGGAGCTCGTGGCTAATTAACAACAGCCGCACAGGTCGATCTTCAAGGTTAAGCAACACTTGCCGAGGTTGGTCTGTGGATGGGTGACCATCTTAACATACCGAGTTTCCTCCGTGCCTCGGAAAGCACGTTAAGCCGTTGGTCCCGGCTGTCATTTGGAGATCTTTGGCAGTCGTTACGGATAGTCAGAAGCCAGAAAATCTGACGCCAGTCTTGCCAAGGAGTACGGTGTTACCCAGTTAATGGGTTGTGGAGGTCTGGTGGGCAGCCGCTCCACGTAAAATACTAGTATTCAGCTGGATCCGGTTTGACTGGAAGCCGACCCCAATATAGTTGGGAAAAGGCTAGGCAGATTATGATCTAGTCCTGAAAGGTCAATCCGAAATTATTTACTGTCTGAAGCAATTTTAGTTTCAAATCTTAGATTTTATGCTACTGTTTCCATCAACTTCTGAAAAAGTTATCTAGATTTTTAATATTTTTACTAAAAATTTGTAGGAAGTCCTGCGAGCTCTGTACAAAACCCCAGGCGTGCTGATGATAGCCGGGCTGGTGTCCTGGGACTTGGTAGCTCGCCGGGACAACAACCCCAGTAAGAGGACGCACCCTAACTTGTACACCTTCCACAAGTTTACTGACCGCAAGGTAACCATTGGTGTAATTTTGGACTATACTCACTTTTGTTTGAGATTATGATATGAACGAATAATGTGTTTTTTTTTTCATCGAAAGTTAACACTAGTGTAGGTAGTAGGGAATATGCATGAAAAAAATATTTAGTATCGTTAAAGTTTATCTAAAAATATACAAAAATATAATACTAACAGTGAAAATAGAATCAAAATTGCTTGAAAAACAAACGTGATAGAACTATTTTAAACAGATATAGCTGTCCCTCTCGCAAAAACGCTGTTTTCCTTGGCAGCAGAATAGGCGTCACGGAATTTGACGTCAAAGTCCATATCGGACATCTCGTTCTAATTGTAATGTTTGAAATTTTATAACTACTAGAGAGAGATATTTAACAAAAAATCTTGATTTTGTAAACAATAAAATCGCGTGCATATTCCCTATTCAAGCAAGGTAGCTTGTAGAAAAAATACTATTGTTCATGTTTCCCTGATTCTCAATAACGTTTCTAACTAAATTTTATCTAAAAAGGCCCTTTCTCTCTTGACGGTAGTTGTACCATCCAAACATTTTTCTGCGAATTTTCAGGTAGGAATAGGAAACAAAATGCCCAGTTTCTACCGGGTGGAGTCTGGGAAGTTATTGTCCCACTACAATTCGCTGGCTTAGGCCGCGATGAGGGGTTGGCGTGCAGACTTTTCCAATGTGGTTTTATTTATCGATAAGTCTGACCACTAACCCCATTATCGCGGCCGTTTTATGTCATTTAATAATAAAAAGATCCAATTAAAACAAAGCTCTTGTGTGTCACTGAAACGCTAGAACACTGTTTTTTTTATTTCAATTCAGAATCAAGAAACTTAATGCGATTGTTGACAAAGTGCAAACTACATAGCAACCAACATTCATTGCACTTTTTATTACAAATGGTCAATCAAAACACAACTTAAACTTAATAATGCTAATGTAGATAGTTGATACAGTGCCAATACACTGTATTGCCGATAGGGTAAATATACCCTATCGGCAATGCAGTGTATTGTAAAAACAGGCAGAAATGTAAAAAAAAGTCCAGTCTAATAAGACTGGACTTTTTTTTACACATCTCAAAACTTAGAGAGCAGACAAAACACAGTTTTAAAAACAATTCGCAAATTAGAAAAATCTAAAAACTCGACTGCATTACTATTACGAACGAAAAGTGTTTCCTAATTGAATTTAAAATATGACTAATATATTTTTTTGTAACCTCTATTTAATTTTCTTCATTTTGATACCCTACTCGATAGGTTTGGTTAAATAAAAAATTAAGACTTACAAGATAGCGCCAAAAATCAGCCATATTGCTTTAAAAAAAAGGGACGCTTGGGTATTTCAAATGAATCTAATGACATGTTAATAGTCTAAATACATCCGACCGTTTGGAAAGTACTAAGAATAGAGAAATTTTTAAACAAGAAAGTCCTTGGCGGGTAGTTGGTCAGGTAAAAATATTGCTGTTAAATAGTTTTTTGATTTTGTGTGACAAGGATAGAAGAACAAGCTCCTCTATTTTCCACCATTTTAATTTTTTTCACTGAACATACGATTTTAATTTCATTCATGTATATTTTTCATAATAGTCAAAGACTCTACTGCCACTTACTACTTTTCAGAATAGATTTCAGTGACAGAATTATCGTTGTACTTTTCAGTACCGCTTCATTGCCAGCAGCTGCTCTGCTGGTCACTCGGTGCTTGTAGACGAAAGCGGAGAAGTCTACACTTTTGGTGAGTAAACTTCTTTCTCTGGCCCAGAAATGACGAAACCAACCTGGGAGTCTTTAAGTCAAGAGTGAATAGGTTACTTCTATGCAAGCGTGCTCCATCTTCGTCCACATCATCGCTTACCATCAGGTGAGATAGTGGACAAACACGTGCCTATCAATAGTAAAAAAAAAATGACAGAAGCATAGTTGGCTATTCAATCACTGGCCTTTCACACGTCACCATTTCACTTGCTCACACACAGAGGGATAAGTCCCTCTCAGAGTGGGAGGCGTCTATGTCCCAGCAGTGACAATATTCTAGGTTGATTATGCAGTAAGTCAGTGATAAGGTTTGCTAATGACCTTGTTTCCAGGCCAAGCTTTTGTTCTGTCAGTAAAAGGTTTGCAAACAAACAAACAAACAAAATATGTCCTGAGTTTGATCCTAAAGTGCCATATTGCCGCGTTATCGGTTGGATGTAAAATACTCACGACATCTTTGTATCTAAGTATTAGGGATTAAAGTATGAAATTGTCGATTTGTACTGAAAAATTGAAATTTGTTTTTTTTTAATTTATCATATTGCTTAATCAAAATAATTAACATTGTTATCTATACATTGCTGCCATCTAATAGGAAGGTCAATTATGCCTTTGCGATATAACTCTGGTGATCTAGATTCGACAAACTGTGTGAAAGCATTTTGTTCCTGGGAAGAAAACTTTTTATCACGTAGAAAATTGTCCAAATCACGAAAAAAATTGTAGTCCGTTGGAGCAAGGTCTGGTGAATACGGAGGGTGACGAATGGTTTCTAATTGCAGTTCCTGTAGAGTTAAAACGGTTGCTCGTGTCTTATGAGCTCTTGCGTTATCATGGAGCAATAATGGTGAAGGTCGATTCATGAGTCGGGGCTGTTTCACTGCTAGTTTTGCCATCATTGTTCGGAGTTCGGCACAGTAGACATCTGCCGTTATTGCTCGACCAGATCGGAGAAAGCTATTAGTGAATAACACCATGCTGAGACCACCAAACAGTTACCATTACCAGGACACTATTGCGGCGTTTGACCTGGGGTCAGCCATTGCATTTTTCGCTTACGGTTATCGTAAAGAATCCACTTTTCATCACATGTCACAATTCGATCCAATTTTCCTTCATTTCTGTATCGATTCAACAAGGCAATACAAGTTTCGACACGCGTTTCTTTCTGCAGATCAGCCAAATCATGAGGTACCCATTTTACATATATTTTTTTTATTTTATTGATTTGACGCTAATGAGTCAATATTTTGGTAAGATAACGTTAAACCATGCCACTAATTCCTGGGTAGTTTGGCTCGGATCCGCTTCCACCATCTCTTTCAATTCAGTGTTATTCGCCTGTGTGAGCGCTCTTCCACGTGGTTCTTCAAATCAAAATTTCCGTCACGAAAGCGTTTAAACCAAAATCGTACTGTGCGTTCATTAGCAGTCCCCTCTCCAAACGGAGCTTTGATATTGTGAGCTGTTTCTACCGCGTTAGTTCCGCGTCGGAACTCGTATTCAAAAATCACTCGAATTAAATCCGCCCCTACGACGACCCACCGACCGAATTTTCGAAGTATCCATCTTTCTTGTCTAAGCTGAATAAAAAAAAACAACTGAGAGTCGATAATTAATCGATTGTTGCACATTTTTTAAAAGAAGAACTTCATAGGTAACGTGTGAAAAGTTTCACTCAAAAATCACAAACCATGAAGGTTATAATAATATGTCAATTCGAAGTACCTATTACAATAAAAGGGCAATTTCACACTTTAACCCCTATTATCTCGGCAACGCGACTCTTTAGGGCACCATTTTTCGGTCAAGTTCAGTAGTGCTACTCTTTAAAAATTTCACCGTTGCAACTTAGTGAAGTTAGCTGTCAATCCATGCAATCAAGTATAATTATTTAGAACTCCAGTTAATAACACAATTGATTTTTTTATTACAGTAGGGTAAAGTTTCATGGAAATACCCAGTAGGAATAACAGCCGGTCAATTCTATAGAATCTAATCTAATTCGATAGAATCGACCGGCTGGTCACTTCAAGGTCACCACCTAAGTTCTCATGGTGTGATATCTACAGAATAGACTGGCTGTTTATAAGAAAAAAATATCTAATTGGCGATCGGTGATCGAGTCAGATAGGTTCAACGATTTTTAGGCGACTATCCTTTCATAGTTCAAGATGATGTTTGTTTGGTACAGGTCGCAATAGCTGCGGACAACTTGGCTTTGGCGATACGGTGACGCGCAACGTGCCCGAGCCGGTGCCGGCGCTGCGTGGCAAGAACATCATCCACGCAGCCGTGGGCAGGCACCACACGCTCTTCGTCACAGGTACGTCACAGCTGTCTGATGAGCACTGAGACGAGCAAAAAGTATTCATTCAACACGGATAACACCATAATCTGCATAGCCTTTTCCCAACTAAACCTGGGGTCGGCTAACAGTGAAACCAGACACAGCTGAATACCAGTGTTTTACGTGGAGCGGCTGCCCACTAGACCTCCACAACCCATTAACTGGGTAACACGGTACTTCTTGGTAAGACTGGAGTTAGATTTAGTGGCTTATGAACTAGGCTGGCCAACTTAGCCATGACACCAGCGCACAACGGACCGGACGTGCGGAAAATGGAGTCCCTACTCTACTCTGAGTAACTCATTGTTTGTTGGTGCAATCAATCTCTCAAGATTGATTGGATTCTCGCACAACGCGACTTCTACCACGGCTTCGTGCACAATCGGTCGCTCAAGCTCGGACCAAGAAGAGATTTTGGTCGCACCAACCAGTCCCCAACCCGTGTGGCCAACACCTGCTCAAAGAGCGGAGATTTTTGTCCCCACAGCAAGAAATCGAGACGGACCGACTTGTCGGCGACTAGTTTATAGCTACTGATTATTCAGATTAAAGGCAGACAGTGACCTGATGCCGAGTAAGCGACTACAGTTCCAGGCTGCACTAGAGGTCCATATTTAATTCTCTGATAAATGATAATGTTACTGGTATAATGTTTCATGTTGTAACAATGTGATTGCAGACACGGGCACGGTGTACGCTTGCGGCGACAACAAGTGCGGGCAGTGTGGCATCGGGAACACCACGCCGCAAGTGCTGAAGCCGACGCGCGTGCGATACAAGTCAGTAGTACATAATTATTACCTTCCTGCCCTATCCAATGCTACTTTAAATCACAACACGTAATAATCTTCCATTCTCTTCTATTAACCTTCTTAAATTTGGGCAATAAGGTTTAAACCCGATTACTAAGTTTATACGTAATAAGAATTCATTCAAAATGTCCCAGGGTTTTTTGGTGAAAGAACCAATGCTCATAGTTGTATGAAAAAAAGAAAGAAAGAAAAAGAGTTTATTTGCGGTCATTAAGACGCATACCAAAAATACACAAAAATTACAATTATAAATATGAAAAATTGGGAAGATATGCGTCAAATCTGCGCAAAACGGCCATCTCTCAGCATAATGCTGGGACTTGTGTGCGAGACAGAGCCACTGACACACACATGAATGAAAATCTTACAAATATATTTTCTTCTTTTCGTGCCGATTGACTTCTCAAATTTTGTTCGACCAGTATGTGGCAACTTGAACTCTGTTGTTAGCCAAGGTCCTGGAAGGACTAGACTTGCAAGGAGCACAGCCATGTCGCTTGAGCATAGAGTATATAACCACTAGAGAGCGTATAAGCCGATTTCTTCTAAGTACGCGGCTTACTACAGCGGGCCGGGAAACGAGGAACAACGCGCGGCTGCAATTGGTCCGTTCAAGATCAAGTTGCATAGGTAGGTAGCCTATGGTTAGTGGTGGCGCTACTTGATTAAAGGAAAATAGTCGATATCGATAAAATGGATTTTAACATTATAAAAATACTCAATCCAAACAAACAGCGCTATATCTTGTTTAAACAAAGTTTCCCTATTAACCTTATCTTTCCACTTTAATTTTAATTCTGATATCTTCGAAAATCTAAAATGAAAACATGTATGTCAAACACACAGATGAAAAAACTGAGACCCTCCTCCTATTTTTCAAGTCGTTTAAAAGTAATAAGTGTTTAATGTACGTGTGTGAATTGATTAAAAATTTTATTAAGTGTAATTTTATGATCATCGATAAATCGACTTCAATCATTAAACGTAACAGCACAGATTTTTACGATAAAAATACAAAGGGGAAGAAAGGGATAAAAATATAAGTATTTCCTAATGAAAGAAAGAGACTTTTCCAAAAGACATCAACGCGCGCTTCTCACAGTGTGCTCGTTCACCTAACCACCATTTTATATAGACCTCTGCAGTGGCTCATCATCTGATTCAAATCAAATAAATTTTTCGCAGTCTTTACTCTCCGATGAAAAGTTATGCCATCCTTATTGTAACAAGAGGTCTTGGAATGTTTCCCACACAAATTCACCGGGTATGAAGGCATTTTTATGCGTTATAAATTGCATAAAAATTAAAACGATTTGTAAAAACTTAGTGTGCCCACAAGTCTAACACTTGGTCACAACTAAAATGGTTACTGTGCCGCTGCCTAATATTACAAAAACACTAAAACACTAATAGTTTTCGTGCGTCGGGGCACTGTATGCGCAGTCAAGTGGTTTAATAGTCTTTGCGCTTGAGTAACCTTCTATGTTGACGTAGATAACATATAGGGTTCTAGGGCTGGCACACTTCATCCAGCTCAACTGCAACTACTACTCAACTACCTCCAGCTTTGCGATTTTAGCCATTTTTAGCGTCGATTTCTACAGGGATTAATCAGCTAGACTATGGTAGATATATAGAGATATAGAGTGCTAGCTATCCAGGGTGCGCCGGGCGTTTGAAAATATTGATATTTTTAACAGCGAGGCTGCTTTTTTCCTTCACCCATAAAAAATCTATCATGACTGCTGTTGGTACGCCAAAACGCAAATGGTATACTTATACTTGTTGTTAGCAAAGTACCTAACTGTGAAAATGGTTGCAGCGGCGCTCCTGTGGTGAAGGTGGGCTGCGGTGCTGAGTTCTCTATGATCCTGGACTGCAATGGAGCCCTGCACTCCTTCGGACTGCCCGAGTATGGCCAGCTGGGTAAGTCACACACCACAACAAGGGGATATTTGCATTACACAGAATAGTAATGCCTTACATTTCAGGACTATTCATAAGTTTTCCATGTTATTGAGCAGAAGAATTGTTAAACATATGAAGCAATGAATCAGGGAGTTCCATTGGTTGTGAAGTTTGATTAATTCCGCAATTTACAATATTTTACTCTCTCGATAGTCGATTTTATACCTTGGGAGTTATGACCCTGGTCCCTAGTCCCTAACACACTTGCGAGCTTAGTGATTGACCCACTAACGTACATGACCAAGTTACCTTCATTTAACTTGGGCACCATATCAAAGACACTACTGTTCTGCAAGCCATGTCCAAAACATGAAGGCTTGAAAATGTCCTGCCGGAGTCGCGGGACTATTTGAAACAGATACCGTGGCTCCGGAACACAAAGGGCAATGAAGAAACTTGAATGGGTTTTAGTCAGTAAAAGTCTGACACTCCCTCTCGCTCCGCCCAGAGCGGGAGGACTCATTGGATGATTTCCCATCCCTAAAAAAAAAAAGGCTTGAAAATGTAAAGGGTCGAAGTAGCAGTTTTAATGGTTAGGATAATATTATAACATAATACGATGCTATTTTTGCTTTGGGCTTATTTAAATATAAAGCAAATAAGTGCTTGTATTAGGTTACAAAATACCGAATTTTTGGCGTTTAGATAGACTAGACTTTCAATGCTTCAATTGTACTAAATTTTGTTATCCAGGCCACAACACCGACGGCAAGTATTTCGTGACGTCGACCAAGCTGTCGTTCCACTTCGAGACGATCCCGAAGCACGTGGCGCACTTCTTTGAGAAGTCCAAGGAGGGCCACATCAACATCGTGAAGGACGTCGAGATCGTGGACTTCTCCTGCGGGAACAATCACACGGTAAGACTTTCCATCATGAAGGTACGGTAAGACTCACGATGGGCAGACGACACTGTTGACGAACAACCACACGGGAAGACTCAAGTTCATGAAAGTATGGTATGACTAACGCTGATGGAATTTTTTTTTACCACTATCTCACCTGATGGTTGGTAAGCGTTCATGCGGTCGAAGATGAAGCATGCTTGCCTAGAAGTAACCTATTCACTATTGACTTAAAGACTCCCAGTTGTAGCTATCAGGAGACACTGACTCTGGCAGGGAATTCCACTCCTTAGCTGTACGCACAAAGATTGTGTTTTCCTAAACGTGTTGTGCGTGTGGGTGGGATGTCCACCATGTACCGGTGGCGCATTGCCGTACATCTTGTGGTCCGGTAAGACTCACAATAGGCAGACGACATTATTGTTATTGGGGGTAGAACCTGGATGAAGTAGACGCAAGAACGTGGGAATTGGCACATGAGTAGAGAGGCCTATGCTCAATAGTTGGCGAGATCGGGCTATGGATGATGATGATGAAAACTCATTCATTTCTCACTGCCTGTCTGGCCCTTTTCCAACTATTCGCGTAAGCTTTCAGTCAAGCCGGATTCAGCTGTTACCATTACTTTGCTACCAGAGTGGCAATTCTGCTAATTTCCAAACAACGTTCGCACGTAGTCTCATTCGTAATCTGTCAGAAATGAGAAAACCAGCGGCCAAGTGCGAGTCGGACTCGCGCACGAAGGGTTCCGTACCATTATCTACAAAAACGGCAAAAAAGTCAAGTTGTTGTTTATGTAGTATGGGAGCCCCCATATTTATTTTATTCTGTTTTTCTTTAATTCTTTATTGTACACCATAACAACTTTTATGATACAGTCATAATGAAGTACATGTACAAAGGCGAGCTTAACTCAAAGTTGTGTTTTCTCCCAGCAAACCTTTGAGTGGTAGAGAAAGTTCATCATAGAGTATTAGTTTTTTTGTGGTAGTTTTTTAGTATTTGTTGTTAGAGCGGCACCATCTGTGAAAATTTCAACTGTCTATGGTTTACGCCAGATAAACGTGGAATAAAGTACATTGACCCACATACATTTATTGACTTTCTTAAGATCAAAATCTGAAATAATGACATAAAGCTGTCCGGAATCAACTTCTATCGTGATCCTTTAAGTTCTTTAATAATTAAAAACAGTTCTTACTTTATTGTTCTAGACCTACGAAGAGATATTAGGGAAAGGTCAATGTACTTTATTCCACGTTTATCTGGTGTAAACCATAGCTGTCGCGGTTCTTGAGATACAGCCTGGTGACAGACAGATTATTTAGCCACGAGCTCCTTCCGCTAGCTGGCTTTTTGGTCTTTTTCTAAGGTTCCGTACCCGAAGGGTCCGTCTGTCTGACAGCGCGCGGTCTGTATCTGAAGGACCATAATAGATAGAAAAGTGATCACAGTTGTGTTTTTCTATTGCCGCTATTCAACAAATAAATGAAATTAAAAATTAAAGGGATCTCCCATACATGAAACATAGTTTTTTTTTTTTTTTTCGTTTATGGTATGGAACCCTTTGTGTGGGAGTTCCACTTAAACTTTTATATTAGGTTTTTTGATAGCCTACTTTATGTCCCACTGGACAAAGAGAGAGGTGTGAATAGAGTAAGAGAGCGCCACCTTTCTCTTGCCTTTCGTTTGGCTATCCTGTTTACCTGAGCGATCTCTGGCCAACTCTGATCTGCAAACATTCCCCACAACACCCGTCAACATTTATTACTTGATCTTACCAAATCCTACTGTCCTACTTATATTATAAATGCGGAAGTTTGTATGGATGGATGGATGTTTGTTACTCTTTCACGTCAGAACGCCTGAAAGGATCTTCCCAAAATTTAGCTCACAGGTAGATTATAGTCTGGAATAACACAGGCTACTTTTTATCCTTGAAGCAACTATATTCCCTAGGGATCACGCGGGCGAGCCGCAGGCTAATAAATAATATTATTGTTCCACAGGTGGCGATAGACTCTCGCAAGCGCGCCTATAGCTGGGGCTTCGGCGGGTTCGGGCGGCTGGGCCACGCCGAGCAGAAGGACGAGAGCGTGCCGCGCATGATCAAGTACTTCGAGTCCATGTCGCGCGGCGTGCGCTCCGTGCACTGCGGCGGAACTTACAGCCTCGCTGTCAACGAGCTAGGTATACACACAAGAAATTAGCTTTAGTGACTTCGTTCGCGCATATCTCGTTTTATCTCGTTACCGTAGAAATTTCGAGTAATCCTCTCTTAGTACTTCCCAAGGAACCTAT
Organism: Ceramica pisi; assembly: GCA_963859965.1. NCBI lineage: Eukaryota > Metazoa > Arthropoda > Insecta > Lepidoptera > Noctuidae > Ceramica > Ceramica pisi. The sequence goes on along the minus strand of OY982527.1, from coordinate 33,971,584 downwards.
GTGCTAAATTTCACCTTTCTGCTACCAGTAGTTTCCACTGTGCGTTGTCAGTCAGTCCGTAACGGAAGAATTATATAAGTATATTGATAATATTGATTAGTATTATTTTATACAAAAATATTATATCAACATTAAACCTTTTCCGTACAAACACACAAAGCAAACAGACAAAGCACAAGTGAAACTACTAGATTGATTGATTTTCATAAAACATTTTTATTTGACAAAAAGTACACAAATAGGTGGTATCTATATAGGGAATAATATGACTTGCTACAAAAAAAAAATATGGTCAATGATTCATGCTAGGAAAATCTGTGTGAGTCATTCATCCTTAAAATGCATGAAGAATTAGGTTGAAGCAGTACGTAATGTGTACTTTATTCATTAAAAATAGACTAGGATAAAGGAACGGGAGAATATGAAAAAAAAAATATTATTTAATTTAATTTTTGTTTCGGAATAAGGGAGTTTTTTGCATGTTGGGTGTGATGTGTATAATGGTGTATTTGATTTTCTAAGGTATAAGTAGTTCCTTTGTTTGGTCATAGTAAAATAATGTTATTCTTTATGACAAAATGCGAATGCGGATATTGTTTGAAAATTTTCGGAAAAGAGAATACGCAGGCGATTTTTTTCTTTGTAAAATGAAATACTTATTACTCCATGAAATGTTTGAAATACCTTAGTTATAAATCTTTAAAGATACAATAAGAGACCAGGCGCCATATAAAACAGTGTTTTCGCGAAAGGGACAGGTATATTTGTTTATTAATTATATTTTGTTAATTTTTTTAGTAATTTTGACTGTCAGTAATATATTTTTGCATGTTTTTAGATGTAGAGTAATTATGTATGTAGATTTTCTACACACTTATATTTGCTACGAGACAGTGGCTCAGCAGGGACAGTATTTGTTATCTATTTTCATTAAAGTACTTCCAATGTGGTAGTACCTTTTGCACAGTGACAGTGTCTTGTTGCCTTTCAACTCTCCAATTCAGCTACTTGTACGACCCATCGTGCAAATTGAACTGAATAGATAAAATCAATAGAAATTTATTTCATGCATATTACCAACGCTTGTTGTTCGGCGATACAAAGTCGCCGGCCGGTCGTGGGCCTCCCCCGGGTCACTGGGGGTCTCACCCGGCGGGGACTGACCGCCGTAGGTGCCGTGAAGAGGCGGCGCTGAGTTAACAGCGCCGCGACGCGCCTACAGATAACTACACAACAGATACACATAATAGACAAGCCATTAAAACAAAGAGACTTTTTGCTATGCAATAACATTTGATATGAGCAAAATAAAACTACCTACTCTAACGCTGACTTTTTAAAATTGTTGTTATAATAGTGCTTATTATAACTAAATAATAGATGTTACTAGCTAACCAGGCAAACGTTATCTAACCATATAAATTAAAAAAAACCTACAACATTCTCAAACCTCTCAAATATACAAAAAAAGTAAAACTATTTCAAGAGTTCTTTAAAACAAACACTGTAACTCAATATTTTTATATAGTTAGAAGTTCTAAGTTTTCTACTACTAATTCTATACCTCAAATACAATTATTCATCTTATATATAAAAATGAATTGCTGTTCGTTAATCTCACTAAAACTCGAGAACAATTGGGCCGATTTCGGTAACTCTTTTTTTGTTTTGTTCGCCAGAATACAGGAAAAGTTTAAAAGCAAAAAATAACCAGTGGACGAGAGCGAAGCCGCGGGGGACAGCTAGTAATTAATAAATTCTATATCTCCATTAATTAAATAATCAAAATTGATAATATTTAACCATACCTAACTCAAAATTCAAATAGTTATAATTATTGTTCACAATAAAAAATCTATTAAGCAGTATTTTTGCTTTACACAGTAAAGTTAATCAAAATAACTTAAGAAGTATTATTTAATATGAAACAATATGCGTCTTCCACTGTCCAAAACTACATAATATATTATAGTCACCTCATAACGTAAATCATAATGCCAGGAATAATACAAACCTCACAAATACTAACCTATATCCCGCCTACCGCGCTATCTGATTAGAATGAAATGACCTCAGAAAATTTTGATTAAATGCAGCAATAAATGAACAAAAAAACCTTGTCCTAAGCCTTAAAAAAACTGTAAAACAACTATAAATAACACTGTATTCTATTCTTTCCAGGTGGATTGTTCTTGTTCGGGCAGACCAAGCGTACCGGCGAGGCGAACATGTATCCGAAACCAGTGCAAGATCTAAGTGGTGAGTTTTTTTTTAAGTAATCAAAACTACATTTGAAAACTAGCTTTCGCCCGCGACTTTGTACGCCCATATTCCATTTTCCCCTTCCGGTAGGAATTTCGGGACTATTATTAATTTATATATATATATAAAATTTCTTCTTGAATCACTCTGTCTATTGATGAAAACCGCATTAAAATCCGTTGCGGGGTTCAAAAGATATAAGCATAGAAAGGGAAAAACAACTTTGTTGTCTTTAAATAACAAAGTCGCTTTTTACGTTCAAACGTTCTGGAATACGGGCTTAGAGACAATGAAAATGAATACAAAATGAATAGTAATTCTTCAGTTCTACAAACTGCCTCACATCACAGCTGTGACAAGTAGGCCGAATGCCAGACAACAAGCATCGGACGCTGGTTTTGAACTGGACCAGTGACTGCGTAACCAGCTGACCCCATTTGACCTTTGTTACTCATTGTAGGGTTATAAACCTCTGTTAAGAAAACAGATTTGCATTCGAAGAATTCTATTAACAGAAAGTTAATAGAATTATTTCAGAAACAGAGGTTAAATAGCTGAAAATGACGAAATACGCAGTCAGACGCGCCGACGCTACACTAACAAAACGGAGGTAAAGATAAACTAGCTTTTGCCCGCGACTTCGTCCGAGTGGAATAGTTACATTGGGCAGCCATTTTTACTTTTAAATACATATATACAAAACTTTAAACACTTAATTTTTTTTAATAAGTGTCTAAATACAAAAAAAAAAATCTTCAATAATGACGGACTCCCATACAAACTTTCACCGCTTTCAAGCCCTTTTCTCGCGACGATAGGCAGCTTATATGGTCTTCTCCAAGGTCTAATAAATAAATCTTTATTTCAGGCAAAATACCCATATATTATGTATGTGTTAGTACTGACTTATAAAATATGTTAGTATATTAACAATTTTATTGAGATCCTAAGTCCTAATCCTAAGTTTATTTGAATATATCGCTGTACAAAATTTCATCAAAATCGATTAGACGTGAAAGCGTAACAAAAAGACGAGAATTACTTTCGCTTTTATAATATTTAAGAACGGATGCAGCTTTCGCTCGATTTCCGTGTCTGCATGACCATGTTAGGCTTAGCTTATGACCACAGTGTAAGCATAATACAAAGGTGCCAATATTACATCTTGACACAAATTCCCAACACGCCAAGGTTCTTGAGGAGCTCGGAAAAACATGATCATTTGAACATCAACAAGACAATCAAGAAAGTGTTCAAATCGTCCTGCTCCAAATACAAAGTGCGATCAACCCAAAACAACTAGCAGTGCAATCGACTATTCTAGTATTACTACATGGACTGCAAAGACAGCACCGTAAAGGCGCCGTCGGTTGGGACTGGTCATTTCTCAGCTGCCATGGTTTATTTTAATTTATTTTAATTATTTCTTTGAATTGTTCCTTTTTTAGTTCGGATGTTTTTATCATGCTCGTCACATCGTTCTCACATGTATGTATAATTTCAACACGATGTCAAGAAAACTTTGTAACAATTTATTATTTTTAAAAGAGTGTCCGTGGAGTTTCTTGCACGTTCTTCTCCATAGAGATCTACGCTTTGGAACGTGCAAATAGCTTCATCTTTTTGGACCGACCGACCTTGACAATTCAAAAGTGCCTGTAAATGGTTTAATTGAAATAAATGTTTGAGTTGAGTTTGAGTTTGAGCATATTTTGGAAATAGAAAGCTGCATATAAACTACTAGCTGACCCGCGCAACTTTGTTTGCGTCACATTTTCCATTAATGCTCCGCTCCTATTTGTCTTAGCGTGATGATATATAGCCTATAACCTTCCTCGATAAATGGGCTATCTAACACTGAAAGAATTTTTCAAATCGGACCAGTAGTTCCTGAGATTACCCCCTACATACAAACTTACAAACAAATGTTACCTCTTTATAATATTAGTATAGATTAAACTTTCCGAAACAGAATTCTGCTCTGGGATCTCAGAGCAGAATTTCCAAATGATACGATAAAAAAATGTGACCTTCCCAAAGAAGGTCACATTTTTTTATCGTATCAGCTCAGCCTAAAGAATATATGCAAGATTAAAAATTGCAAAAAATATTTCCCGCAACAGAGATATCTGCTATACTAAAGGGTCGACCCCTCACAATAATTATCACAAAAGTGGTCGAAATTCGACCAAATTAATGTATATTTTAAAGATTAGTTTTCTGCACACCTCCAAATACACTAGACTTGTGCTAAATTTCATACTCCGCGTATTTTTCGTAAAATAGGGTACAAAGTTTTTGCTTCACGTATTAATTAATATATAGATTTTTCTTTTCAAGGATGGGAAACCATCAAATGACTTCTCCCGCTCTGGGCGGAGTAGAGCGGAGTGTCAGACTCTTGTCTGAGACAGTCATATTCCGCAACCCGATAGACCAAGCTTGGGCCTACCTACTTAACCAGGTTTGACTGTAATATTTAAGTTCAGTTGATGTTCAGTAATATGGTGTTCATGTACCAGGGTGGAACATCCGCTGCGTGGGTACCAGCAACACTTCGATCGTGATCGCCGCCGACGACTCGCTGGTGGCGTGGGGCGTGTCCCCCACCTACGGCGAACTGGTCTGTATTTTTTTTATTGTTGACTAGCTAACCTAACCCATGCCCTCTTGGTTGGTCGGAATATTTCGGATTTATATAATTACTAGCGACCCGCCCCGGCTTCACACGGGTGCAATGGATGTTATTATACATAATTAAACCTTCCTCTTCAATCATTCTATATATTAAAAAAATTAGCATACATAGGGATATAGGGACAGAGAAAGCGACTTTAGTGATGTGATAGCCTATGACACTTACAAATAACGTGACTTTCTATTGGTAAAAGATTTTTTAAGTCGGTTTAAAAGATCCAGATACCTTTTAGTATAGGGATTACCCCCTGCAAAGTCACAAATACCCTTTTATAATATTAGTATAGAATGCAGACCCGCGCAACTACGTCGTGCGGTCATATTTTTCATTATATTTATGCTCCGCTCCTTTTGGTTGTGACGTGATGCAGCGGTGTGCGGAGGGTCCACCATTAGGCAAGCCCAAAAGATTTTTAATATTTTTATAAAGAAAAACTTAAGATTAGAAGTTTAAAGTTAATGTTCTTATCATTTGTATGATTATGTTCTAGGCTTTTAAAGTTGCTATGACTTTTTATTGTAAGGCACACGTTTGAAACAGGTAACGCCGGGCGTCTGGGCTTGTATTAAGCTTTCGCCACTGGCGTGATATAATATAGGCCATAGCCTTCCTCGATAATGGGCTATCCAACAATTTTTTCAACTTACGAATTTTCAATTCGAACTAGTAATTACTGAGATTAGCGTGTTGAACCAAACAAACAGCTCAGCTATATAATATTAGTATAGCTGATAGGATTGACTGCAATCTCACCTGATGAAAAGCAATGACGTCATCGACGATGGAGCATGCTTGTCTCATTTAATTCCTTAGCTGTATGCTCGACAAAACAATTCCCAAAACGTTTTGTGCGTACTTTCTTTCGGTTACTCCACGCGACATGGCCCATTGCAAACAGACATTTAGGCACGGCGCCCACTATCGGTCGGCATCGGTGCGGCTCGGTACAGCTCGGGCGCCTGAGAGCTGCCTCGGCAGTCGTAAGCACACCCAAGGACGCCGTAGCTGATTTTGGGTAACCTCAGAATAGTTCGGGCGGCAGAAACATCGCAGAGCAGTCGTAACGTTACGTGAAAACAGTTGTGCGTGTGTATTTGTAATGGTGGATTGGGACTTAGTTCTCATTGTTCATCTTACTGAAGAAGAAGAGAAACTTGGAGCCGACGACTGCCGGGGCAGCTCTCAGGTGCCCGAAGCCGCCGTAAGGCGCCCGAGCTGTACCGAGCCGCACCGATGCCCACCGATAGTGAGCGCCGTGCCTACAACCATTACTATACTCAGTTTTTCTTAATAAACACTTTCACACAGGACAGCTTACGTGTAAAGGCGTGCTTAACCCTGCATTGAGTTTTTCAAGAGCAAACCTGAGTTGAGTAATATAAATGCTGAGTTAAGTAGTATAAAATCTTAATTTGAGTCAGCATATACAATATACATTCGTACTGTTGGGACCTACTGATCTCACCTCTTCTCTATGTCTAGCTTGTGCCCGTAGCTTCGTATGCGCATATCCCGTTTCTCCCGTTCCCTTAGGAATTTCGCCAAATCCTCTCTTTCAGTGCTCCCCTCCACTCCCCAAGGAACCTACATACCAAATTTCGCCAAATCCTCTCTTTCAGTGCTTCCTTCCACTCCCCAAGGAACCAACATACCAAATTTCGCCAAATCCTCTCTTTCAGTGCTTCCCTCCACTCCCCAAGGAACCAACATACCAAATTTCGCCAAATCCTCTCTTTCAGTGCTCCCCTCCACTCCCCAAGGAACCTACATACCAAATTTCAGGTTTCTGTGACCAGGAGTTTCGGCTGTGCGTTTTCTGTCAGTCACTCAATAACGATAGAGTTTAATATTAAATTGAGTAGCTCTTGCCCGCGACTTTGTACGCGTACCTATATCTTAATTTTGGGAAATCCTTTCTTAGACAGGGAGCACTAAGAGAGGATTACACTCCCCAAGGAACCTACATGTCAATTTTCAGATTTCTACAACCAGTAGTTTCGGTTGTTGACTGTCAATCACTCAGTAACGGAAGAGTTTTAAAAAATATTGATTGGGAATGGGCTGCAATCCACCACGCTGACCCTTAGTAGTTAATGGAATCAACACACCACTACCAAAACAAAGTTATTTTTTAGAAGTCCTTTTATTTAGTTTATTTTCATTATATCCTTTTTTTTTATCCGCACTGTGTTTCATTGTGTCTTGTAACGCTACAACACGGTGTCTCCGCCCACACCTTCAGTTTAGCCAGTACACGTCTCTGATCAGCTTCGGTAGATTCATCCTAACCCTGATCATCTCCTTTCTTCTCAAATTTGGTGGACTCTTGGCCGAAAATGACATTGGTGAGTCTCACTCAAAACTTCTCCCAACAAAGTTATTAATGGGAACACCGCACGCGCTAAACGAAAATGATTAACGTAAATGGGCCCTGCGGCGAAATACGTTTGGCCTCCAAGCAAGCAAATTCTCAAAACAATATAGTTTTAGCTAGCAATTTGCCAGCCGCTACACTGCATGAAAGTTCTGATTTCATAAACTCGAACTTTCATCATCTGCTTAGCCTTTTCCCAAGTGTATTGGGGTCGGCTTCCAGTCAAACCAAATTCAGCTGAGTACCAGTAGTAGTAGTATTTTTTTATGATGTGGAGCGGCTGCCTGCCAGACCTCCACAACCCATTAACTGTGTAACACGGTAGTTCTTGGCAAGACTGAAGTCAGATTTTACTGCCAAAGATCTACAAATGACAGCTTGGACCAACATGCTTTCCAAGGCACGGAGGAAACTCTGAATGGCAACTCATCTACAGACCGAACTAAATTCATAATCTCTTACTTTAAAAGTAAACATGTCTCTAACCAATAGTTCGTGTAACTTGCAGGGCACGGGAGACATCAACAAGTCGTCAGCGCGCCCCAAGGAGGTGACGCGCATGGACGGGCTGAACATTACGCAGGTCACCATGGGCTACTCGCACACCCTGCTGCTGTGCGACGACGCCGGCGAGGAGGTCAAGGCTAAGCTAGCCTCGCTGCCCACCTTCAACCCGTAATCGAGGGACCGCACCGGCACTCGCACAGTATGACCCTACGCTAAGGGACGGCATTTATTCACAACTACTAACTTCATACCTGGCTTTGGAGCGAAATTATGTGACAATTTCTCATATGCGAGTAGTTGATTTTGTTATGACCACAAACTTGATTATTTCTGTTTACAACTTACTGGCAGCAGCTAGATGAAAACAACAGTTTTTAAAGAAACACTGTTAGTCGAAATATTTAAACTTTTTTTTATTGACGTGAATGCTCATCAGCAGCCAATCGCAACACTTGACTCGCGCTAAATCATTTGACTCGCGCTAAATTTTTGAAATGTCGACGATTTCGTTCCAGAAGCCGGAACACTAACTGAATTTTGGAATTTTCCAGCTCCAAACCAACTCGCAGTTTGAAATAGATTCTCAATTCAGGTACCTGGTGTATATCTCGTTTTCATAGTAAACAAGAGATGTGTAATTTGTGAACCATTATTCAAGCAACAGAAGTCCTAGACAAGTTAGTTACTATCGGCGATAACTATTGTCGAAATACCAAAGAAATGTTTGGAGTTGAACTCGCGACACTTGTGTAGCGTACGTCAAACCTATACATTTTTGACTGTCAATTGTTTACGCTTATGTCTCTTCGGCTAGAGACTATAGTAGGCGCCTGATAAATGTGCAATAACGGTCATTGACACACACATTTGCCACATACATTTATTCACCACTTACCAAACACAGAAATAAATGAAGCTCTCCTGATCTTTACATTAGTAATAAAATACAGTTCATAAATTATTGTTAATTTACGAAGGAAATGAATGACGGGCTTTCTATGTGCGTCGTAACTTGAGAATAATTTTTTAAATAATAAAATTCAAGGTATTGTTACACTAATGAGCCGCGCTGTATTAAAAACTAAATTAGAATAAGAATGTCGCCTCTTAGTTTTTTAAGCGCAATTTATTGAGGTTGAGGGAGTCTTTAAAAAACTTGTACTTTTGGCACCCTACAAGCTTGGCATTACTTTTATTATTAAAACAGTGCACAGTGTTATGTATGTTTACTTAAACCTTTTTACAGTTAAAAGGAACCTGTGACGGGCGCTTCACTGTCACTATAGATTGTGTGTGGACAGGATGTTAACTTTCTGGAAATTCAACTATAAATTGCGTATTTTAACCGTGAAAATCGTGATCACGCCAGGCGAGTGCTAGTCTGACTCGCACATGAAGGGTTCCATACCATAAACCTTCATTTTTTTATTTGTTGCTGTAGCGGCATTAGGCACTGCAAGCCAAGCAAGATTGATTGTAATTTAGTCTGGCTTAAATCTCAACCTCAATAAAGTATAGCTACCACTACTTCACAATAGCAGGCCTATTGCAGTTCTAGTTTTAACTTAAATTTTAATAATTGTCCAGTAGGTAAAAATAATTTTTAACACTTTTTTAATTTGTAATTTTGTATTGGTGTAAGTTGCGGAAACTCTTGTACTTTGATTAACAGATGGAGTAACTACCTACTGATATTTTGAGGAAAAACTTTTTAGACATTATTGCAATATGAATATAGATATAAAAATAATCATCATCATCAGCCGAAAGACGTCCATTGCTGGACGGCGGCCTCCCCGCGCGTGTCCTCACAACAACCGGTCCCTCGCATCCATAGGCTACCCGCGCGTTTATTAACATGGTGCAAGCTTATTTTAAACTTTTCATAGGGAAGCCTACTCTGCTGCACATAGACCTAATTTGACCTTCGATTGTTGCTACTGAGACCTATCAACGTCTGTGGTTTTATTATTCATTCAATTATCGCTCAAAATCATCTCTCTCAGTTGACAAATCTGGTCATCAAAGTTCAAGTGCAGACCATCCATCGAATTATGTTTTTGATTGTAAATTAAGTTCTTTTTCTACAATAATAATAACAATTGGGAAATCCGATTTATTTTAATCGATTTTTTTATATGTAAGGTTTTAAAATTAAAGTAGAGTTATAGATAATGTAATATTAATAATAAATTATTATGTGTATAGATGTCGAACCGGTATGAATGTCGTGGGACATTCCACAGACTGATGAGCTTTCTTTATACTTGGCAGGAATAAACTGCTACAGAAAAGCAGGCAGCGTAGGTATATCTTGAACAAATATTGAGGCATAAAGTTTGAACATCTGCAGTAGTAATTTATGCAGTGGGTTTTCACCATTTGCTTGTCCAGTTTATTCCTTCCTACCATTATTCCATGTTGCATGCCCAGTTACCGTACATAGTATGGTTATAAATAGGCCTGAAGAATATGAGGTGTCTGGTCTAATTAGTGACACATACTTGTACTTTTTTTTAATTTTCATCAAATTGTAAACAGATTTTTATACTTTACAACACTGTGATTGACAATAGACATTTTGCATAATTTAATTTTATCTGTCCTACGAATTTTGTACCGGATTCCGAGAAAGTGTATCTTGTATTAATGTTCTACATCTCTTCTAGAAGTAAGTGTACCTTTATCTTAACATTAGCCTCGAGCGCGTTACCGGGAGGGAAATAACAAAACGCTGATATCAAAGCGTGTCCGAAGACCTATAGATGCATGGGTTGCAGCGAACCATCGTTGCCAGCCCGCACGACAGCGCCCCCCCGCGCCAGCCACCATTCGTTCTCAGCCCTGTCGCGGCAAGCGCCCACCTCACTTCGATCATTCTAGTATACGATTAAGATTTAACTACTAAACAATAAAATTTAGTATGGAGACACAATTTTAGAACACCGCAATTGCGAGATTTTCTACTTTATGATTCTTTAGGATAAGCATAGCTTTAACTGATCGTACTTATATGTTTGTAAGTCTAGTGTATTGTATGTTCACATTCCCTCTACCGGGCCCCATATCGTTGGACCTTTATTTCCACGTACTGTTTCGGGCTACAGGTGACTATAGACTGAATTTTACTCGAACTCTAGTTTAACAAATAATTGATTATGTGAAACAAAGCTTATCTAATCATGAGACCAAGAAGGCTTCCCGATCAGAATGTAATGAGGTGCAACTAGAAATCGGTTGATGGGCTTCAGGGTTTGATAAGTTAAACCACCATTTCTATGAGTCGACTTTGATCCACCGCTGTCTGACATACACGCACTGAGTCGTCCTGATAACTCGATGTCCGCAGTCGCAGTCTAATTACACCTCAATTATTGATCAAGAATTACGTTTTATAGTATAACTCTTGTTTTAATTAATTATTGTATGCTCATCATTCATAGCCCATTCTTTACTATAATCTACGATTGTATGAAAATATATTGTGTATTCAGAGGAATAACAATCTCATTTCCTGACAGGACTAACGGGTACAAAGTATTTGTCATAATGTAACCTTGCCAACTGTAACATTTGATAAATAAAATTTTTTTTCAATGTCTTTTTTTATTTATAACTAGCTGACCCGCGCAACTTCGTTTGCGTCACATTTTCCATTAATGCTCCGCTCCTATTTGTCTTAGCGTGATGATATATAGCCTATAACCTTCCTCGATAAAAGGGCTATCTAACACTGAAAGAATTTTTCAAATCGGACCAGTAGTTCCTAAGATTACCCCCTACATACAAACTTACAAACAAATGTTACCTCTTTATAATATTAGTATAGATAAATTCGGGCAAGTGCGAGTCCGACTCTCGCGACTTGACCGAGGGTTCCGTGCAACTCGATGTAGATATCCTTCGACTATAAAGCCGCATTTTCACTAGGGGACATTTGTTCCGCGACTCTATCGCTCGACACGAAATTCACGTGTCCCGCGCGATGTCGTCCGACGTCGCGTGGAACATTTACGGGTCGCGCAACTTGTCGCTAGTCGATGCTCTGCGAGCGTCGACACGCCCCAGCCGGCACTAGTCACCGATTTTGTTGAAATTTCGCGAGGATATAGTTCCCAAATTGTACTATTTAGTACCTTCATTTAAAAAAATTGTATCTCTAGGGTTCCGCTAAAAAATGGAAAACAAAAAGTATGCGTTGCAGCCGGCTGTTTTTTTTCTGTATGACTGAGGTGCGCAATGTACATTCCATAGTTGTACACATGTATAAACCTACGAATACGTAACATTAACATGATAGCGCGCACAAAACGGCCACAATATTGAATTGAAAATCGTAAAATATAACCTAAAAATTTGGCATCCAGAAAAAAAGCATTTTGATGAGATTTATTTTTCCCAAATAATTGTACCCATTTAGTACCCCTCAAAAATGTATTTAAATCGAAGAAATAGAGAAAACTTCAAATCAAAATAAAACCTAAAATCACCAACACAGATCTAAAGATCTTCGCGATTACTAGATGTGGCAATCAGATTGACGAACAGGTACGGTACTGAATGGGCAACCTTTTTTTGGTGGTTGTAAATTACCCCCCTTGTGAAACTGTAAATAAATATGTTGCAAAGACATGGTGTGGTATGCTTCTGTGCGGTCTTATGGTATGAAAATCTGATGAATTTATCTATGAAACCAATAGTAAAATGAGCAATAAGTATGTAGTCAAAGCCAACACAATAAAATTAAAAGGCTATTGTTAACAAAAGGGCTAAAGGTTAGTTATGCCGTTTGAATGAATTTTAATAGTCAATCGTATTACGTACGTAGAGTCATCAAGAGGCAAGCGATTAACTATTGAATCTGCTCGCTGAGGAAAGGGTCAAAAGATATAGATCTCGTGTGAGTACAAGAGACGCATACATTTATAGTCGATAGCTGACTGTGCACACTGCTGCTGAACTGGCTCTTACCACTAGTCGATCGCAGTGACAAGAGCTATCAAAGATTGCAATCGCTCAGCGAAACTCGCTGGGCGATGCTCGCTTGGCGGTCAGAGCTCACCAACCAGCGGTAATTTCTACCTATAGTGCGAGCCGGAGCGAGTATTGCGAGTAAGTGCCCGTCTCACAAAAGCACTCGCTTACAGCCGAGCGTCAAAACTATCGAAACTTTTCACTCGCTGCTCGCCTATTGGTTTCGGGTTTCAAACTTTACTCGCTGCTCGCGGGCGGTGAAACAAGTGCCTGAGGCCCCTTTCCCTGACATGCGTGTTTTCGCCCGCGTGCGGGTCTGTTTCACATGCGGGCGATAGCAGGCTCTTGGCTTCACGCAGGACAAAGATTTTGTTTGCCAATGCAGTATCGTGCGTCTCGCCAGTGACTAAACACGTGTCGCGGGTCACACACATGTCCATAGTCGATAGCGTGCTGACCGCGTCCTATAATTTCATACATGTTTTTCCTATCATGCTGGCAGCACGCGCGTGAAATGCGGATTGGTTGCGGGCGCACAGTCCGCAAGCATGATATCCGGATGCGGGCGGCAATCTTCTGTTTTCAGTTTTGTTTTTACTGTGATGCGAGTTGCACGCATGGTCTATACACTATTACCATGCGAGTACAATACTGCAGCGGCAAACGAAATCTTAGTCCTGCGTATGGCCAAGATCGTGCTATCACCCGAATGCGAAACAAATCCGCACGCGGGCGAAAACACGCATGACACAGGGAAAGGGCCCTTAGGCACTTGTCTCACCGCCGGCGATCAGCGAGTAGCGAGTAAAATTTGAAACCCGAAACCAATTAGCGAGCAGCTAGTAGCGAGTGAATAGTTTCGATAGTTTAACGATCGGCTTTATGCGAGTGCTTTTGTGTGACGGGTATTTACTCGCAATACTCGCTCCGGCTCGCACTATAGGTAGAAATTACCGCTGGTTGGTGAGCTCTGACCACCAAGCAACCTTCGCCGGGGGAGTGTCGCTGAGTGAGTACAATTTTTGATAGCTCTTGTCACTGCGATCAACTTTTTTTACCATGGATAGGCATAGGTTTAACCACTATCGCATCTGATGTTAAGCGATGACGCGGTCTGAGATGGAGCACGCTTGCCTAGAAGTAACCTATTCACTATTGACTTAAAGACTTCCAGGCTGTAGCTATCAGGAAACACAGACAGGCAGGGAATTCCACTCCTAAGATGTACGCACAATGAATGTATTCCCAAAACGTTTTGTGCGTATAGGTGGGATGTCCAACATGTACCGGTGGCGCGTCGCCGTACGTTTTGTGGTCCGATGATAGAACGGGCTTGTCGGAATCAAATTATGCAATTCCGTCGCACACTCCCCAAAATGCAACTGATAGAAAACCGACAGGCCAGCGACTCGGCGTGGATGCTCAAGACTTCGGAGCTTCGATTCGACGAGCCTATTATTGCCGATGATCTTCTTGGCTCGTTTCTCAATTGACTCTAGGGCATCGAGCTGGTATCTGGGAAATCCGTCCCAAAGATGAGAGCAGTACTCCATACACGATCGAACTTGCGCTTGACGTCTCATCTTTACTAGGATCCCAAACTTTCTAGCAGCCACTTGAACCTTGCCTTTATGAAACGCTTATGATGCTTGAGTCTTAGCAGTATTGAACTTGACCAGATTGGCATCGCCCCATTCAGAGACAGCCTGTAAGAACACGTTCAAGCGCTCAACCAAGCCTCCCGGAGAGACCGGGTCTGTGACCCACCAGCTCGTGCGTCGGAGACGTATCTCTCAGCAAAAAAGCTGGCGTCTGTATACCCAAAGATACAGCACATCATTAATATGCAACAGGAACAATGTTGCCGAGAGCACCGACCCCTGAGGAACCCAGGCATTAATATCCAGCTGTCCGGACGAGCAGCCATCTATGATCACTCGGATAGACCGATACCTCAGGAAATCTGTAATCCAATCACACAATCCGGCGGGCAGACCGAAGGATTGTAGCTTACTAATAAGGCCATCGTGCCAGACCCTGTCGAAGGCCTTCGAGATATCAAGGGAGACCGCTAGTGCCTCCTCGTCCTTCTCGATAGCCTCACTCCAGACGTGAATGGCATACGCTAGTAGATCCCTAGTTGACCAATTTTGGCGGCAGCCGTATTGTCGGTCACTAATCAACTAGTGGTAAGAGCCGGCTCAGCAGCAGTGTGAACAGCCAGATATCGAGTATAAAATTTATACTCGATATCTGGCTGTTCACACTGCTGTGAGTAAAAGAGACACATACATTTAATGTATGTGTCTCTTTTACTCACACGAGATATATATCTTTTGACCCTTTCCTCAGCGAGTAGAGTCAATAGTTAATCGCTTGCCTATTGATGACTCCACATACGTAATACGATTGACTAAAATTAATTCAAACTTTTGTTAGCATTAGCCTTTTATTTTATTTTGCTGGATTTGACTATTTGTTGCTCATTTTACTATTGGTTTCATAGATAAATTCATCAGATTTTCATACCAAAAGACCGCACAGAAGCATACCACACCATGTTTTTGCAACATATCTATACTAATATTATAAAGCAGAAGAGTTAGTTTGTTTGTTTGGTTGAACGCGCTAATCTCAGGAACTACTGGCTCGAATTGAAAAATTCTTGTTGCGTTGGATAGTCCATTTATCAAGGAAGGCTATAGGCTATATAACATCACGCTATGAACAAAAGGAGCGGAGCAGCAATAAAAAATGTTGCAAGCGGGAAAAAAGCTTCCGTTGCGTGCGCTGCGTAAACGGTTTAAGTTACGCAAAAATCAAGTATTACGAAGAAACTATTACGATTAAAAGAAATTATTCTTCTTTAAAAGTTCCAAAAAAAAGTCCTAAACAACATATATGTCTATCCCTTAAGGTTAACTCACTATAACCCTTTTTATGGAAATCAAATTTGTTCTAAAATGATGCATTATTTGCGAGGAAGTTTTTATTAACATGGTATATCCAAATCATCATAGTATTGTTACGAGCTAGGGGTTCGTGACAATAAAAAACAGCCGATTAATTTACCAAAAATGACACTTTAATATTCAACACTGATTATCACTTTAAACGCACTAATTATAACACACAATCGCACTATTAAACACTTCACTTCACTAAACTCGCAGTTGAAGATCGCTTCCAAAGATTCGCTTGTATCGCCAATTCAATACTGACTCAATCGCGAGCGACGCGCACTTTATATAGCCCCACAGTAATTTCTAGAACCTTCGAGAGTGGAAATATCTAGAAAGTTCTGGAACATACCGGTCCCGACTGACTAGGTGTCGAAACATCGAGAATGTTCTAGCACCGAAAAGTCTAGAAAGATCGTGACCCAATTAGTTCCACTACTCGATACTAGATGGCGTTAGTAGTACGTTGTGTACCCGGCATTCATTCTGGCGCGTAACAGTATTTAATTTTGAACAAAATTGCCTTTGACATTATTTAATTTCAATGAATATCTTGAGAGATATCATCGTTTTAATTAATTAAAATAACCCCACAACGGGCGCGACGTTCTGTGCCGGCGACTGACGAGGGACACGCGTCGCGTCGTGTTTAGTCACTGGCGAGACGCA
Organism: Ceramica pisi; assembly: GCA_963859965.1. Lineage (NCBI taxonomy): Eukaryota > Metazoa > Arthropoda > Insecta > Lepidoptera > Noctuidae > Ceramica > Ceramica pisi. Next base: position 33,955,140 of record OY982527.1, on the reverse strand, counting down.
CGACACTGCAACGGAAAACAAAATCTTTGTCCTGCGTGAAGCCAAGAGCCTGCTATCACCCGCATGTGAAACAGACCCGCACGCTAGCGAAAACACGCATAACAGGGAAAGGGGCCTCAGGCACTTGTTTCAATAGGCGAGCAGCGAGTAGCGAGTGAAAAGTTTCGATAGTTTTGACGCTCGGCTATAAGCGAGTGCTTTTGTGAGACGGGCACTTACTCGCAATACTCGCTCCGGCTCGCACTATAGGTAGAAATTACCGCTGGTTGGTGAGCTCTGACCGCCAAGCGAGCATCGCCCAGCGAGTTTCGCTGAGCGATTGCAATCTTTGATAGCTCTTGTCACTGCGATCGACTAGTGGTAAGAGCCAGTTCAGCAGCAGTGTGCACAGTCAGCTATCGACTATAAATGTATGCGTCTCTTGTACTCACACGAGATCTATATCTTTTGACCCTTTCCTCAGCGAGCAGATTCAATAGTTAATCGCTTGCCTATTGATGACTCTACGTACGTAATACGATTGACTATTAAAATTCATTCAAACGGCATAACTAACCTTTAGCCCTTTTGTTAAACAATAGCCTTTTAATTTTATTGTGCTGGCTTTGACCACATATTTATTGCTCATTTTACTATTGGTTTCATAGATAAATTCATCAGATTTTCATACCATAAGACCGCACAGAAGCATACCACACCATGTCTTTGCAACATATTTATTTTAAACAGTTTCACAACGGGGGTAATTTACAACCACCAAAAAAAGGTTGCCCATTCAGTACCGTACCTGTTCGTCAATCTGATTGCCACATCTAGTTATCGCGAAGATCTTTAGATCTGCGTTGGTGATTTTAGGTTTTATTTTGATTTGAAATTTTTTCATTAAAGTATCGCATATTTCTTCAATTTAAATACATTTTTGAGGGCTACTAAATGGGTACAATTATTTGGGAAAAATAAATCTCATCAAAATGCCTTTTTTCTGTATGCCAAATTTTTAGATTATATTTTTACGATTTTCAATTCAATATTGTGGCCGTTTGGTGCGCGCTATCAAGTTAATATTAGGTACGTATTCGTAGGTTTATACATGTGTACAACTATTTGTAGGTACATTGCGCACCTCAGTCTTACAGAAAAAAAAACACCGGCTGGAGCGTGTCACACATTAGCGTTCGGGCGAATGGTCTTTTAAAAAGGCGTCGCAACTAAAAGTTTTTACCTACACCATCTTAATTGTTGTCCGGTCGATGGCTAAGTCGGCTGGAAAATGAAAAGCCGATTCAGACAGTTCACTTGCCGTTCACTCCACCAAAGTGAACACGGTGAGATGCCGACAGAATAGACCGGCTGTAAACATGTCGAAGTGACGGTATGGGTGAAGTGATCACAAAGTGAACTGTTAGGCCCTAAACAACCAGCCGGTCTATTCCATCGACATCTCACCGTGTATATGTCACCGGAAAAAGATGGCGCTGCCATCACGCTCACTTCGTCTCCGTGTTAAAAAAATAATTAAAAATAGTTAATAGCTATAATTTCCTAATTTAGTATGTTAAAAGTGAATAACTTAATACAGTGAGTCAATACTAGTGTAGTCAGTAAAAAATATCAACGAAAACTGCGTTTCTTCAACCAAAACAATAAGCCGGTATATACAAACAAAGTTGTAAACAAAACAGTGTGTGTGTAAATTCAAACATTTAACTTAATATAAAGTGATCATCAATACATGAAAACAAACAAACTCATTAGTGTCTTCAAATTATAACTTTTAAGAAGTGTAAACAATTGTGTAAGCGTCTATTTTTTTTAAAAAATGTGGGCGCGAAAGTTGTATCGACTTTTTTTCAAAATTAACAGTAATAGCGTCCTAACGAACTTTTGAATCTGATTTGATCATTTCATATAACAGACCATGTGGTCAATTGGCTAATTTAGATACGGCGTTACTTGCATGTCATAGTGCATGTGTTCAAACCTGACATTCTAACTACTCTTTGGAAATTTCAATACTATTTTTAAACTTTTCTTCGGTTTTAACAAATTAAAAACAGTGAAACGAACCAAAAAACTGTCAAATTGTTTTTTATTTTTTTATTCGAATACTAAAACTTCTTACATTTTAAACGAAAAAAAAAAACTGTTTTGTGAAAGTGATACTATACTTACGTTATCGATATTTGGAACAATAATAACGAAGTTTGTATTACCTACAAAAGACTTTGTTTTTTAAATAAAATTTAAAAAGACATACGTGGAGAAGTTACCGAGTCACCTGGAATCATCGAGATCCTGAATACGTATCTGGATAAGTGATAAACTTTTTTAAATTACACACCACCTTTTCATTTTATTTTCTGTGTTTTCACATAATTCAACATGGGATCTCGCAATAATTACAGCTTGAGAAAAAGGCTTCCACAGCGATCCCTTTCGCATTTTTCAAATGAGTCTTTGGACAGTTTGACATCAGAGTTGAGTGATAAAAGTATGCTGGACTTATCCACTCACGTAAGAAATGAAAATAATATAGAATTAGAGACTAAAATAGAATGTTTGAAGGAGCAACTGATGAATGCGAATTTAAAAATAGAAACTTTAAATAACGAAAATGAATCACTGAAACAAAAACTTGAAGTAGAGAAACAAAAGACAGTGCAATATAAAACTATGTACATCACAAGTTTGAGTACAAGAAGTTTGAGTACAAGAGTACAAGAAGTTTTATCTTGCAAAACAAAATCTAAGAAGTCTTACATTAACAGAAGTAATATTTCAGTAAGGAAATTAGATTTGGATGTCGAATCCCAAACGCCTACAGTACCTACTAATAAAATACGAAAAAAAGACTATCTAATTGAAAAAACAAACAAAGTTGTTTCAATAGCCGATAACTCATTCTCAAGACACACAGTCACAGTTGATTCCTAAGTAACAATAAAGAGTACAGATGAACCAATGAAACATAACACTTTAGATATACCTGTAGCTGAAAACAGAAAGATAATTCTACTGGCTGATAACCAAGGACGAGGAATAGTTCAAAAACTGATTAACAGGAAAAGAGAACTTTTTAATAACGATTACAACATTTCTGCTATAAGAAAACCTGATGCAAACTCAGAAGAAATTATATCCAACTGTTATTCTTTGTCTGCACAATTGACAAGTAACGACCACGTTATTATTATGAGTGGATGTAATGACTCTAATCCTATCAAAGTATTGTCGGAAATATCATCAGCGCTTAAAGTATTGAAAAAATGTAACGTTTATGTAGTAAATGTACTCTACAATGCATTTCTAAATGAAAGTAAATTAAATTACAATCTTAAAATATTTACTAAAAATTTCGATAATTGTACTTTTATTGAAGGAAATAGCAGCAATGAGATTATTAGTCACATATACCTACAATGAAATTAATAGGAAACATTATAGCCCAACTTTCCTCTCTTATAACAACTCTACTAAAAAATCGACCAACTCTTATAATAACACGATGTTAAATATGGGAACAAAACCAAAGCATTTTCAATATAGTTCCACTAATGATTCAATGAATGTATCTGGAACTGAAAACTTAGTTAGTGTTGTTAATAAAAGCATCAAACAACCACAAATAGGGACAATTCCTTACTATTTTAAGGTTGCCAAAAATTCAAAAAAATTAAGCACACCGATAAATTTAAATGCAGAGAGGTTTTTTCTTGAATAAATCGGAATCTAATGAAAGTAATTTTACAATCTTTCATCAAAATATAGCCGGAGCACTTAACAAAATTTCTGACTTAGAATTAGCTTTAAATGAGATGCAAGAATCGGGTACAAATGTTGATGTCATATGTTTAAGTGAACATTTTATAAAAAAGGGTGATGAAAATTACATGGCCATAAATAATTTTCAACTCAGTAGGTACTATTTATTCAAGACCAGAACAAAGTCGAGGTGGCACGTGTATATTAACTAAAAACAATCTTCAATTTATCGAATTAAAAAGCCTAAATGAATTGAGCATTGAAAAACAATATGAGATTTGTGCTATAGAAATAAAAAAACTACACTTAATAATAGTCTGTCTTTACAGGACCCCCAATTACAATATAAATATTTTCTTCGAAAACTTTGACAAAACTTTATTCCAACTGCAACATAAAAAAAGTAAAGTAGTAGTTGCCGGTGATTTTAATATAAACTTTCTTCTGGAAAAAGATCGAAACACTATTAGATTTAATGATATTATAGCAAATTATGGGATGGAATGTCATATAAAAGTGCCTACAAGATTAAGTACATGCATTGACAATATTGTGAGTAATATCCCTAACGCCATTGGAAAAACATATAATTTATGTTTGTCAGACCATAATACTGCTCAAGTCGTAGAATTTAAGCCACAAAATATTAATATTACTAGGCACTATTTTATGACAAAAAATGATATGAGCAAAGAAAATATTAATAAATTTGTTTACTACATAAGCAAACTGTCTTTTACTGAAATTTATGATATTACTGAAGCAAATGAAGCCTTTGATAATTTTCATGACTTACTTACCTTATTTTACAGACTATGCTTTCCTGTTATTACGGTAAAAAGTTACTATAAAACTAACAAACTAAAATGGATCACAAAAGGGCTTAAAGAAAGTTGCAAAACGAAAAGAAATTTAAGATGTAAATATTATAGTAACAAATCAAATGAAAATAAATCTACGTACAAGGCATACACTAAACTGCTAAGAAAATGCATTCATAACTTACAATCGTCATGTAACTTAAAGCACATTGCGTATTCTAAAAATAAATGTAAAGCTACATGGGACGTTGTTAAACGTAATATAGGTAACCCAAAAGTACGTAAATATATCAATAAGATTACTGACAACAACGTAACAGCAACATCTGGACCCGACATTGCAAACATGTTTAACAATTTCTTCATAGACGTAGTTAAAAATAATGTTGTCACTAATCACGATGGTGATGATGATAATAATAACCAAGATTTTAAGAGTAACAGCCACAGTATTTTTCTAGAGCCTACAAATGCAGCCGAAATCTGTTATGTTATGAAATCTCTAAATAATACTAAATCATCTGGTTACGACAATATTACTACCGATCTTGTAAAACTTATATCGCAGTTTATAGCGGAGCCCTTAGCTCACATTATGAATTTATCAATAGAACAAGGTTGCTTCCCGGAAAAACTTAAACTCAGTGTAATAAAACCCTTGCACAAAACAGGTTCTAAGTCAGACAAAAATAATTATAGACCTATAGCATTAACACCAATCCTATCAAAAGTTTTTGAAAGAGTTATGAAGAAAAGGCTATTGAATTTTCTTAATAAGTATGAGGTACTGGTCGAAGAACAACATGGATTTAGAAAATTTAGATCAACCACATTAGCGACATTCAAGTTAGTTAAATCAATATTAAATAAAGTGAATGAGAAAAATCTTTCAGCTGCTCTCTTTTTAGATTTAAGTAAAGCGTTCGACTATGTCGACCATTCTATTCTCATCGGAAAATTAGAAAAAAGTGGTATAAGAGGAACGGCCCTTAAATGGTTCGAATCATATCTAAGTAATAGAAAACAAATCACAAGAATTACCAAATTTAACGATAGTACAAATAGCATAGAAGAATTTGATTCTGAAACCAAAAATAATAACCTTGGTGTACCACAAGGCAGCATTTTGGGCCCTCTACTATTCCTCATTTATATAAATGATCTCCCACAAGCAATATCCAAACATGATAGCGTTTTATTTGCAGATGATACAACAATAATTATAGGCTGCAAAAATAAAAGTCTTCTTAATGCTGAAATAAATAACACACTAAAAGACATCATGTCTTGGTTAAATAAAAATACGTTGAAAATTAATTTGGAAAAAACAAAAATAATACATTTCAAAACGCAAAAAAGTAAACACGTAAATTTAGACATAACATTTAATAATCAACCAGTAGAACAGATTAGCAGTACTAAATTTTTAGGTATTATAATTGACGAACATCTCACGTGGAAGGAACACATTGATAATATTTGTAAAAAAATAAATAAGTTTGTATTCGCGTTAAAAAAGGTCAAAGAAACCACTTCTAAACGTACCGCATTGTTGGTATACCACGCGTATGTATGTTCTTTAATACTGTTACGCGCCAGAATGAATGCCGGGTACACAACGTACTACTAACGCCATCTAGTATCGAGTAGTGGAACTAATTGGGTCACGATCTTTCTAGACTTTTCGATGCTAGAACATTCTCGATGTTTCGATACCTAGTCAGTCGGGACCGGTATGTTCCCGAACTTTCTAGATATTTCCATTCTCGAAGGTTCTGGAAATTACTGTGGGACTATATAAGCTGCGGATCGCTCGCGACTGGGGCAGTATTGAATTGGCGATACAAGCGATATATCGGAAGCGATCTTCAACTGCGAATTAAGTGAAGTGAAGTGTTTAATAGTGCGATTGTGTGTTATAATTAGTGCGTTTAAAGTGTTAATTAGTGTTGATTATTAAAGTGTCATTTTTTTGGTTAAATAATCGGCTGTTTTTATTGTCACGAACCCCAAGCTCGTAACAATTGGTGTCAGAAGTAAGGATTATCATGCCGATTCTGCCAAAGGACGACACGGAGTGTATCCGTACCCGTAGTCAACGCCAGCAGAAGACGGATCAGAGGCGTTTTGGTGGTGCAACGCCGCAGACGTCGGAAAGTCAGCTACCGACCGTGGAAGCCGGTCCGTCCACAGCAGCTCCGGCATCATCAGCACCAGACTTTGCTGCTCTGATGATGATGCTGCAGGAGCAGGCTCACCGACAGGAGGAACAGGCTCGCCGACAGGAGGAACAGGCTCGCCGACAGGAGGAACAGGCCCGTCCGTTGGAAGAACAGCTGCAGCACGACAAGGCGGAGCAGGCCCGACGACAGGAGGAACAGGCCCGACGACAGGAGGAACAGGCCCGCCGACAAGAGGAACAGGCCCGCCGACAAGAGGAGCAGGCCCGTCGCTTGGAAGAACAGCTCAAACTTGACAAGGAGGAGCAGGCGCGCCGACAGGAAGAACAGATGCTCCTTATGAAAGAACTGCACGCGTCTTTTGGGAAAGACATGAAGGAAGTGAAGGATAAGGTTGCTCAGCATGACAACCGCCTGTCAGATGCTGAAACTCAGATCAGCAAATTTAATAACGTCATTGCTGATGTAAAAAAAGAGTTGGGCAACCTTAAACTTGGAGATGGGATTGCAACTCCCGTAACTACTACACCTTCGCTACGTGGATTTAAAGTGCCGCCGTTCGATGGGACGTCTTCTTGGTCGGCCTACAAAATTCAGTTTGAGGCCGTCATGAAGGCGAACGGTTGGAGTAAAAATCAAGCCATGACTGCCCTCACCTTAGGCCTGCGCGACCAGGCCTTAACTGTCTTGGAAGCTCTCGGTCAAGAAGTAACTTACGAGCAGCTCCTTGAAGCACTGGAATCTCGGTATGGTGACGCCCATCTGGAGCACGTGTCTCGTGCGCAACTAAGGGATCGCGTACAGCGTAGTGGTGAAAACCTGCAGCAGTGGGCCCTTGAAGTGGAGAAGCTGGTGCGGAAGGCATACCAGTCTGTACCTGCGCTTGTTGAAGGGAACCTGGTCCAGGCCTTCATTGACGGCATCCGCGACCTTGAAGTTAGGGCTGCAGTGAGGCTCGGGCACCACGCGACACTTAAGGACGCTTTGGCCCATGCACTGGAGGTGGAAGCTGTGCGGCAAGATCATCGTTCCCACCGCGTCAGGGAGGTCGCAGCGGCTACAGTTCGCGATCGATTAAAAGGATACAGCCCTAGGTGCTACGGCTGTGGTGAAAGGGGCCACCTTCGATCCAGTTGCCCTAAGCGAACTGCAGAAGGGGAAGGTAGCCAATCTCCAGAGGGTAGGGCGGCTAACAGCACCACTCAACAGCAGCAGGGAAACGAGTAAAAGCCAGGACTGCGGGGCGGGTACTGGCTGAGGTTCAAAGAGCCCCAAGGATTTCGATCTCACAAACCCATGACGGGAACAGCCTTATCATCAAGGGCGAGGTCAACGGAACACCATGTAAGCTGACGATAGATACTGGAGCTTCTCGCACGGTCGTCAGTTCACAACTTGCAGGTCGGTTCTTTGGGGACTCTGCATACTACCGAGACCGCATAAATTTAGTGACAGCCACCGGTCAGCGCATACCCGTCCAAGGAGAGAGAGAGATGGAGTTAAAGCTAGGCAACAGAATCTACCAGCATAACGTTGTTGTGGCCGATATAATGGACGATTGCATCCTGGGCTTAGACTTTATGAGGAAGAATCGTTGTGAGATCGACGTTAGTCAAGGAGTTATAAAATGTGGGCAAGAGGAACTTTTCATGGAAGGGGCGTTACCAGGAAATATATACAGCCTGAAGAAGATTGTTCTTCCTCCGAGATCGGAAACGATTGTGCCGGTTAGTCTTCCTCAGAATCCTGGGAAGACTCATCGTTGTGTAATCGTGGAAAAGATAGACAATGACCTTCCTTGGAAAGTTGCACGAACTTTGGTCAGAGCTACCAACATCTCAAGGGTACGTGTGCTGAACCTTTGTGATAAGGAACAGGTGATAGATAAAGGCACACTGATGGGTACCTGTGAGGAAGTTGAGTGGTTGCGTCGATGCCAATATCCATCAACTGAGACCCTCAGCAAGAATGCCCAAACGAGAGTGACTGCACTTTTAGAAGACTGCTCCAGCGCTCTGTCTCAAAACGAAATGGTCAAGGCGAAGAGGATGTTACTCAAGTACGCCGACGTTTTCTCTTCGAACGATGCTGATATCGGGAAGACTGGCTTAGTTCAACACAAAATAAACACAGGAGAAGAGTTGCCTATCCGGCAGCGGCCGAGAAGATTACCGGTAGCACGTGAAAAGGAAGTGGAAACCATGATTGAGGGAATGGTGAAGGATGGTGTTATAGAACCTTCATCCAGTCCATGGTGTTCACCTGTAGTGCTGGTAAGAAAGAAGGACGGCAGCATGCGGTTTTGTGTTGACTATCGTCGTCTGAACGACGTTACGAAGAAGGACAGCTACCCTTTGCCAAGAATTGATGACACGCTGGACATGCTCACTGGAGTTAAGTGGTTTAGCACATTAGATCTAAAAAGTGGCTACTGGCAAGTAGAAATTGACCCTAAGGACAAGGAAAAAACAGCATTCTCGACGGGAAAGGGTCTGTGGCAATTTAAAGTTATGCCGTTTGGATTGTGTAACGCTCCGGCAACGTTTGAAAGGTTAATGGAACTTGTACTAACCGGGTTAATTGGCGATACCTGCCTTGTCTATTTAGACGACATCATCATCGTAGGCCGCACGTTTGATGAACACCTTCGAAACCTGGAACGCGTGCTCATGAAGATCCAGAGTGCCAACCTCAAGTTGAGTCCGAAAAAGTGCTCTCTTTTCAAACGGCAAGTTAACTTTTTGGGTTATGTCGTGTCGGAAGATGGTATCCGCACGGATCCAGAGAAAATCGCCGCTGTCAAAGATTGGCCAATCCCAAAAGACAAGACGCAGGTCAGAGCATTTCTGGGTCTATGCTCCTATTATCGGCGATTTGTCAAGAACTTTGCAGATGTAGCCAAACCCCTGCACAAGCTAACCGAGCAGAAGCGACATTTCTGTTGGGATGAAAGTTGTGACAGCGCCTTCCGGGAGCTAAAGGACCGTTTGTGCAAAACACCTATTTTGGGGTATCCTGATACCGACAAGGAATTTATAGTTGACACAGACGCAAGTGATATCGGACTTGGCGGTGTGTTATCTCAACGGAATGGCGATCAAGAGGTTGTGATTGCGTACTTCAGCAAGTCGTTGTCAAAACCAGAGAGGAATTATTGTGTCACGAGACGAGAATTGCTTGCTGTGGTAAAGTCAGTACAGCATTTTAGCAAGTATCTACTGGGCCGGAAATTCCACTTACGAACTGACCATGCTGCACTGAAATGGCTATTGCAGTTTAAAAACCCAGAAGGACAAGTTGCGAGATGGATTGAACTCTTGCAGGAATACGACTTCGTGGTCGAACATCGCAGTGGGAAATCTCATGGCAACGCAGATGCATTGTCAAGAAGACCTTGCCCTGAAGACTGCAAGCATTGTACTAGGCAAGAGGGTAAAGAAGCCGTACCTGTGAGGATGCTTAAGACAGACCTCAGCAACGAGTGGAAGGAAAGTTTACAACGTGCACAGCAGGAAGATTCGGACGTCAAGCCGATTCTGGACTGGATAAGGACCAGTGCTCCTAAGCCTACGTGGAGCGACGTCTCAGCGATGAGTTCGATCACAAAAAGCTATTGGGCACAATGGGATAGCTTAGTGATTCAGGATGGAGTCCTGTGCCGTAAATGGGAGAATGCTAGGGGAGACAGCAGTCATTTGCAAATGGTTGTCCCTAAAGCGAAAGTACCGGATGTTCTACAGCTGTACCATGATGGATGTTCAGGAGGCCATATGGGAGTTAAACGGACTCTACTGAAGATACGGGAACGTTTTTACTGGGTTCACTGTCGTGACGATGTCAAGGATTGGTGTCGCAAATGTACAAGTTGTGCGGCTGTAAAAGGACCTCAGACTCGTAGCAGAGGTGCGTTGAAATTGTACAATGTGGGTGCACCTTGGGAAAGGATAGCCCTGGATGTTGCGGGACCGTTTCCGGAAAGTGAAAGTGGTAACAAGTATTTCATGGTTGTAATGGATTACTTCACCAAGTGGCCGGAAGTCTTTGCCATTCCGAATCAAGAAGCTTCAACAGTTGCAGATAAACTTGTTCATGAAGTCTTCTGTCGTTTTGGAGTACCTTTGGAGATTCACAGCGATCAAGGACGGAATTTTGAGTCACAAATATTCCAGGAAACTTGTCGAGTTATGGGTACTCATAAAACGAGAACAACTTCTTACCACCCACAGTCGGATGGAATGGTGGAACGATTTAATCAGACATTGGAGAGATACCTGGCTAAAGTTGTGGAAAACCGGCAACGCGATTGGGACAAGCACATACAACCGTTTTTGCTGTCATACCGAAGTGCTGTTCACGAAAGCACATCGGTAACACCAGCTTTCGCAAACTTTGGTAGGGAATTACGGTTGCCCGCAGACCTGATCACCGGAATACCACCTGATGCCCCACGCAGTGTAACCGATTATGCGAATGACTTACGGAACAAAATGAACGACATTTATGAGCACATCAGACAATCGGGCCAGCAAATGTCTGAAAAGATGAAAACTCGTTATGACCGCAAAATGAACAATAGGTAAAGGTTTCGACGAAGGTTCACTAGTGTGGTTGCACAATCCAGTTCGCAGTAAAGGGAAATCTCCTAAGCTTCAAGCTAAATGGGACGGGCCGTACCGGATTGTCACAAAAATCAATGACGTGACCTACCGTATCCAGAAAGATACGAGGAGTGCACCTAAGATCGTCCATGTGGATCGACTGGCGCGTTATTATGGGACCGATGCTCGGGACGAGCATGTCTTAGGAGGGGGCAGTGTTACGCGCCAGAATGAATGCCGGGTACACAACGTACTACTAACGCCATCTAGTATCGAGTAGTGGAACTAATTGGGTCACGATCTTTCTAGACTTTTCGATGCTAGAACATTCTCGATGTTTCGATACCTAGTCAGTCGGGACCGGTATGTTCCCGAACTTTCTAGATATTTCCATTCTCGAAGGTTCTGGAAATTACTGTGGGACTATATAAGCTGCGGATCGCTCGCGACTGGGGCAGTATTGAATTGGCGATACAAGCGATATATCGGAAGCGATCTTCAACTGCGAATTAAGTGAAGTGAAGTGTTTAATAGTGCGATTGTGTGTTATAATTAGTGCGTTTAAAGTGTTAATTAGTGTTGATTATTAAAGTGTCATTTTTTTGGTTAAATAATCGGCTGTTTTTATTGTCACGAACCCCAAGCTCGTAACAATACGGTATGGTATAGTTGTTTGGGGATACACAGCAGAGCTTTCGAGAGTACTAATAGCCCAAAAGAAATGCTTGCGTGCAATTTTCAACATGCGGTGGACTGATTCTTGCAGGCCTGTTTTTAAATCGGCCAACCTTTTAACCGCTCCTAGCATCTACATCTATGAAATAGCAAAATTTGTTAAGTGCAACATGAAACTCTTCCGAAATAAAAATAACATAAATAGACGTAAGATTAACCATTCATATTTAGAATTACCTGTACCCAGAATAGAGTTGTTCAGACACAGCTGCCTATATATGGCACCATTAATTTATAACTCACTACCTAAGGGGATAGTTGACTTACCCTATCGTAAATTTTGCATTGTCTTACAGAAATGGCTAATTCAAGAAAAATTTTATAGCATCAACGAATTCCTCAAAAAATATTCATCGGATTCCTACCATTTTAGAAATGCATTGTGAGCTTTCGCTCTGTTGGTCTTTTGTGTTCGTGTTATACAAATTTTATACCTGTTATTTTACTTTATTGTTTTCTTTTTAAATTTTACTTCGTTATTTTCGACTTATCTTATGACATAACGATGTTGTTTTATTCAAGTCATATCGATTTGTTCTTTGGTAAATGTGTGTAAACATCATTACGAACTTTTTAGTGATGTATAAATATTTGCATGCTATCATAGTATGGCGAGATGTGTCTTGCACTAAAAACCCATGTAACACCTTAACACCACATTTTCTTGCAAATAAAAATCTTACTTACTTACTACTTACTTACTTACTTACCGGAAAGTGGCAAACTTCGTAAGATTATAAAATATCTTGAAAGTTTGTACCTACTTATAACTCTCGATAAATTAATTGTAAACTGAACATTCGGAATATTTTTTACGCATCTAAATTTGATACTGTTTATAATTTCTAGATTTTATTCTGAGAATCTCTGAATTGAAATAAAATGGCGACCAGAGCACAAATCTACAAGAAACGGCTCTCGTTGGTTTGTTCTGTGACGTCACATAGAGATGAGGTATTTTATAATCTTACGAAGTTTGCCACTTTCCGGTGACATATATACCTACACTGTGACCAAAACAATCAAGATTTATTACAATCTTACGCATCATCTATGAGGTGCGTGATTTGGAAGAGATGTTAAATATCTTTTTATGATAAACTTACTAACTGTAGGTATTTTGGACAAATCCGCACCCCTTAAAAAGCTTAATCAATTGCGTTCCAGGGCCGCGGTGACTCTTCCGAATAAATTCCGCAACCCCGGCAGGCAACGCAACCGTGTCCGGTGAGTACCTGCGTCAGGTGGAAGGTGAGGACGCCGTGGCGCCCGCCGCTCTAGCCACTCCTCAAAAAGGGGACTTATCGCCGAAATTGTGGCGTACCCAGTGATGGGTTGCGATAGTCGCTGTCTTCGTACCGCCATGAGATCCTGCCGGAGCTCCGTCCACCGTGCTGTAATTAGCCGCGGCAGAGGAGTCTCGCCCCGGCGGTGCACCTCCACGCGCCATTCGTAAATGAGCGCGAGGGCTCTCGCCTCTAGATCCCATGGCGGCAGTCCGGCAAGGAGGCTCGCCGCCTAGGTACAGACCGTGCGGTATCCCCGGGCCAGTGTGGCAGGGTGCTAGCAAAACCGCTGCATCATATCTTTAACACCTGTTTAAAATTATAAGAAGCCAAGGCGCCAAGGTTTCTGGCTTCTGACTTTCCGTACTGTCAACCTGGAAGTCTTTTAGTCAAGAGTGAATAGTTTACTTCTAGACAAGCGTGTATCGCTTACCATAAGGTGAGATAGTGGTCAAACGTATGCCTATCAAAAGCAAAAAAAAAAAACGAAAATTTCAGCCGAGACTAATAAAATTGTTAACGTGCTTTCCGAAGCGCGGATGAGTATGTAATGGATTGATCAACTAACCAGGGACCGACCACGCCCAGCACTAGTTAACCTTGAAAATCGAACCATGCTTACACAGTTATTATTTAACCACCCCACAGCTAGATTATTGAAATAGAAAGCAGAAGCAATAAGCCCATATCCAGCTTTTAAATAGGTACCTATTATCATAACGAATTCTCGCATGCTGGTATTTTTAGACGGGAAAGGCCAATCTATACTAAATTAAAAGATATAATTAAAAGACATAATAAGAAGAATTAAAAGATAAAGATTTTATTTATTTAACTCAGTTATATAATAAAATCTTTATCTATTATTACAATAAATTGAGGTGCCCTAAGTTCTTGAAGTATTAATTATTGAGTAACACAGTGATTCTTCTTCTTAATAATGACACTCGCTGATACCTCTAAGCCACTTTTACTTATTTCCTCTTTTTTATCTCTCTGTGTTCTTCTGATCACTGCATTGTTTGTTCCATGTTTTCTTCTTTGTTCGTCTCATTCTCACTTTGATAATCATCGAGAGCTTCATTTTCTGTTGGCATTTTTTGGCAAGACTTCATTCGTTTCAAATTCTTTGATTTCAAACTTTGTCTTGATGTTGAAGCTCTTTCAAGTTTTGCCATTTTCCTTTTCTTGGCGTTTCTCAAAATAGTTTTAAAGAATGCTTCGTTATCTTTTAACGTATATGAGTCATCCCAAGAGTGTATCATTTGCCAGAAAAAGGATAAGACATGTTTATATCCCTTTAAAGGAACTTTTAAATTTTCACCTCTGCTACCCCCACTCCATGAGCATTCACAAAGAAATTTCCTAGTAAACAAAACATCAACCAGCAAATACGCACAATCTATAGCTTTACCTCCAGAACACAATACGGACAATCTATTTTTAAAACTGGCTCTGTTGTCCGCTTCCGATAACTGTATTTCAAGTTCATCTAAATCTTGAGTGCTGTCAACTGGCTTAACATTGATTGGAGTATTTTCAATCAGGCTTTGGCTTTTATTCAATGTTGGCATATCATCTTGACTAGATGATGTAATTAACTGGGAAACTGCGTTTTCTAATTGCACAGATAAAGCAGACACCTTTTGAATCAAATCATTTTGCACTTTGTATAAAGATTGAATCTGGGCGATGATTGCTGTTTCAGATTCTTGTTGCTGCTGTTGGCTTTGAAAAATTTGGCTCAAAATGGTTGCTTGGTTATCTAATATTGATTTATAATCCTCTATTTTTACTCCTTTTGATTCATATTTTTCTTTTTTTTCCTCCGTGTTTTCTTCTGTATTCGTCTCATTCTCACTTTCATAAGTACTACCTTCATTATCTGTTGGTATAGTCGCATTTTCTTGGCTAGACTTTATTTGTTCCGCATTCTTTATTGATTTCAAACTTTGTCTTGATGTTGAAGCTCTTTCAAGTTTTGCCATTTTCCTTTTCTTGGCGTTTTTCAAAATTGTTTTAAAGAATGCTTCGTTATCTTTTAACGTATATGTGTCATCCCAAGAGTGTACCATTTGCCAGAAAAATGATAATACATGTTTATATCCCTTTAAAGGAACTTTCAAATTTTCGCCTCTGCTACCCCCACTCCATGAGCATTCACAAAGAAATTTCCTAGTAAACATAACATCAACCAGCAAATACGCACAATCTATAGATTTACCTCCAGAACACAATACGGACAATCTATTTTTCAAACGGGCTCTGTTATTCGCGTCCGGTAACTGTTTTTCAAGTTCATCTAAATCCTGAGTGCTGTCAACTGGCTTAAGATGTATTGGAGTAATTTCAATCAGGCTTTGGCTCTTTTTCAAAGTATAATTTTGACTAGATGATGAAATTATCTGGGAAACAGCGTTTTCCAATTGCACGGACAAAACAGACACCTTTTGAATGAAATCATTTTGCACTTTGTTTAGAGATTGAATCTGGGTGATGATTGCTGTGTCAGATTCTTGTTGCTGCTGCTGACTTTGAAAAATTTGGCTCAAAATGGTTGCTTGATTATCTAATATTGATTTCTGACTGTCTAAAAATGTTTTAATATCAAATGTTACTGTATTTTCTACTAGAGGAATAATATTGTCCAATGAAACTTGAGATGTCTTTGATGAATTTACTTGAGGTACCTCCATAAAAGCTACTTCGAATTCATTTAGCAAGTTAGCAAGCGATGACGACATATCCTTGTTATCTCTTCTCTTCTGTCTCAAAACAACATTGCCCACCTGAAACATAAACAACCGAATGTAAATTAAAAAACATTGCATTAAATTAAAACTTCTAAACTTTGATCTACTTGGTAAATTTTAAAACTTTTTCAATGGAACCAACTATGTAATGCGAAAAAAAAAACAGCTGTTTCATGCATTCTGGTCGAGTAGGTAGTAGGTATATTACTTTTGTTTCTTTAGTCTTGCATGTGTACACATGTTTGGGCAAATAAATTTATCTTATCTTAACAGCAGATTAATTTTTTGGAGTAAAAAAGTTTGTCTTATTGAAAAAGTTGTTTGTATCCATGAGTTACATTCATCTTCATTCAGATTGCTACATGCTTTCTGTTACACCCAGTGTATTGTTTGTACCTAATATTTTTATTGTAATTTATGTATTTCTGTTATTTATTTTGTTAGTTTAATTCTTTTTCTTAGAACAAGTAACTAGAAAAAATATGCAGAATATAAGAAAAATCTATACATAGCATATGTCGACTATGCGAAAACGTTAGATTCCATTTCACATAAGAGTATCGGGGACGCATTAGAGCATCAGAATCTTCCATACACATACATAAACATTCTCAAGGATATATAGAAAAAGCACAAGCCGGATTAAATTAAATAGACTAGGCCCAGAATTTAATATCCGTAGAGGCCGTGCCCGTAAAGCAAGGAGATCCGTTATCACCAAAAATTTTCATAGCCGTCTTACAAAACATAATGAAAGACCTGGACTGGGGCAAAAAAGAAATAACCGTAGAAAAGAAAAAACCTCAGTAACCTACGATTTGCAGACGATATAGTGCTTTTTGTACTACGACATCAAAACAACTAGAGGAAATGCTGACAGAACTAAGCGCTGCTAATGCGCTGAAAATATCGGTCTACAACTAAATACCTCAAAAACAAAGGTACAAATAAATCAAACACATATAGAATACGTAGAGAGCTATAATCTAGCTCGGAAAGCAAATATCATTTTAAAACAAGACACCTAAATGAAATAGACAGGAGAATCAACATGACCTGGAAAAAATACTGGAGCTACAAAGAAAAATTAAAATCAAAACTGTCGATCAAACTAAAGAAAAAAGTGATGGATTCATCATTCAAGTCTATTGCCCTGTTTAACGTACGGTGCCCAAACCTGGATCTTTAACAAAAACACCTTGTCTAAAATACGTACTTGCAAACGGGCTACGGAGAGGATCATCCTTGGCATCAAGACCATGGACAAAGTTAATCGTAAAAAAATCAGACACAAAACCAAGGTGATAGACGCATTACAACACGCACAGCGTTTGAAGTGGATATGGGCAGGACACACCGCCCGTTCTAAGATGGCCTAAACAAGCAACAAAATGGACAGGTCCGCGAGGCAAAAGACAAAGAGGCAGACCAAAAGCTCGCTGGATAGACGACATACAGGAATTGGCAGGAACAGGCTGGATGTAAACAGCTAACGACAGGAAAAATGGGGGCAAATGGAGGAGGCCTATACCCGAAAGGGCTCATGACATACATACCGATCTGAAAGACCTAGGTAATTGTTAAACATAGTTTTACATATTATGTATTCAATGTCATGGAAATAATAAAAGGCTTATAATAATATTATATATACAAAACTATGGTTATCAATGACCAAGTAATGAAAGATAATATATAATACAAATAATTTAATTATTACTACAAGACAGACATTCTTGCAGAGAAAGAATAAATAAATAATTGTACTATGAGAGTACAAAACAAAAAAAAAGAGGGTGAGCAACTCTTCCAGACATGAAAACCTAACTAGTGGACCCCAGCGGCTGTGACTGTGGAGCAGGGCCGGTATTTAGCCAAACATTTTTATCGAGGATATAATCTTCCAGTTTATAATATCCTTTACTACATAGTGTGCGTTTTATGCATGCTTTAAATTTTCTCTCATTCAGTTCGAGAATATCAACTGCTATCTTCTATGTTATAAAAATGAATCGCTGAATGTGTTTCTAAGTGCAAATCTCGAGAACAGCTGAACTGATTTCGCTAATTCTCTTTTTATTGTGTTTGTTATTACCAGGAGAAGGTTTTCATGTAAAAAAAAAAGTTGCCAGTAGACGGGAGCGAAACCGCGGGGGACAGCTGGTTTTATTATAAATTTTAACACAGTACCCCATAAAAGAAGTGTGTACTTTAGCCAATCTGGGGGGCTACTCTCTAAGCCCGACGTCCGTAGTTTCGGGCTTAGTTGCGGGCGTAATCTACTCCGTATTATCTAACCACTAAGAATTAATGACTACAACATTCGAAAGTTACTGTCAAATCGTGTTGTCATTCATTATTAGTTCGGGTTCGGGACTTATCGTAAGTCCGTACGTGATACGGAGTAGAATACGCCCGCAACTAAGCCCGAAACTACGGACTTCGGGCTTAGAGAGTAGCCCCCGAGAAACCGGGGTTGATCTAATTTGTTCCTATTTCTAGTATTAAAATTATGTGTTGACACACATAATTTTAATACTAGAAATAGGAACAAATTATAATCTATATAATAATCTTGTTAAAAAGATGAAGATTTTTCCGAACATACACAATGTTTTCGTAAATGTATTGACAAGGTACCGTCATGATGTTAATATCCTTAAACAGCTCCCTTAGGGAATCGCGCCGCCGGAGATTGTATATGGCTCTGCTGGCTCTTTTCTGCGGAATAAATAATATGGACTCGATGTCTGCAGCTCGTCCCCATAATAAGATACCGTAAGACATGATACTATGAAAATAACTAAAATAGACCAACCAGCCTCCCGGTATCTATATCAGTGAATTGACGGATTTTTCTGACAGGGTATGCTGCTGAACTCAGCCGTCCCGCAAGAGATATTAAATGAGGACTCTATTGTAGCCTTGAGTCAAGCGTGATCCCTAGGAAAACCGTGTTTTCGTCGAATTCTAGTTTCTCTTTGTTTAATACTATACCGCAATCACTACTTTTAACATTTGGTAAGGCAAATCTGATGCATTTAGTTTTTTCCCATTTAATACCAAATTATTAGCAGTAAACCAATTTTGGACCAGCTGTAGGGCGTTATTGATGTCGTCAAGATTTATGTAACGTCTATCTATCTTAAAAATTAAGGAAGTATCGTCAGCAAATAATACTTTTAGGTTGATTTTTCAAGATGGGGAAGATCATTAATATTATATACTAAAGAGAGGAAAGGACCCAATATTGAGCCTTGTGGTACCCCCATTTTTATTTTTAAGCCCCGAGAATTGACACCATTTGCTTGAACTAGCTGCTGTCTGTGACAAGTTTACCTAGTCCGTAATGTCCTAGTTTTAGGAGCAAGGTTTCGTGATTTACGTAATAAAGTGCCTTGGAGAGGTCACAAAAGATTCCTAAGGCATCTTGAGCCTCTTCCCACGGTGTATATATGTGTTTTAACAACAGGGCGCCAGCGTCAGTCGTACAACTACCTTTGGTAAAACCATACTGTTGATCGTGTAAGATTTTATTGATGTTAAAATGATTTAAGCATTACTTTTTCAAATACTTTGCTAAAAATTGGCAGTATAGATGCAGGTCTATAATAGGGAATATGCATGCGATTTTTTTATTTGCAAAATAAAATACTTATTAGCTCTAGTAAACAATCATGAAATTATTGTTTAAAATACCTTCATCATTTATGAAGTTATAAAGCTTCAAAGACTACAGTTAGAAAGAGAAGTCCGATACGAACTGTGACGTCATATTACACGACGACTATACAGCTTTTTTTTTTTTTTTTTTTATACAAAACGGGTAAACTCTTGGCCTAAATCTCACCTGATGGAAAGTGATGATTAGGCCAAAGATGGAAGCGAGTTTCACCCGGAATCCTCTTACACAGAGGAACTGGCTATCATACCTCTAACTGCCGGAACACAACAATGCTGTTAACATTGTTGTTATGGCGACAGACTTAGACATGATGGTGGTAGCTTGCCAGGCGGACTTAGAACAAGTCCTACCACCAACCAAACCGAGCAAAAAATTTGCCCCCGCTGGGAATCGAACCCGGGACCTCTGGGTCTGAATCAGGTGGTATAACCACGAGACCACGGAGGCGGTTAGTGTCACCTGTTTAGCACCACCCGGGGACCACGTGTAGGGATTCACTGAAGGGTATTCTCCTACGGACGCGGGTGACTCGGTCCCCAAAACCACACACACACACCACAGCTGCCAGAAAACAGCGTTTTCGCGAAAGGAAAGGAATTATCATAAAAATTCGCATCCTCAATGTAATGGCCTAGAACGTGGTTAGATACTCTATGCCTAGAACATTAACTTATTTTGTAAGGTACCATTGAATTTTGCTAGTTTGCTTGTTGTAATTGGCCTATATTGTATATGAATTTTTTTCAAGGATGCTTTAAACTTAAACGTTACCATTTGTCAACTATGATTAGAGAGAAGGTAATTAACTATGGCTTTATCTAAATATTCATAATCGAGAAAACATTATCAATACAGGTTGAAGATGTTGTTGTTACCCTAGTTGGTTCTGTAAACACATTTCAAAAATTAAACGATTTAAAAAGGCTTATAAATCTGCTGCTATTTGAATTATTTTCTAAAATATTAATATTAAAATCTCCGAAAATACTCGCGGGCTTATTACCTGCTGCAAGTTTTGGGAAGGAAGGATATCTTCCATAGTTGATTCAAATAAAGTTTCGAGGGTTTGGGGGTCTGTACAGTACATGTACACTATTATCTGCTTATCTAGCTCAACACAGGACAGTTCGATGCAATGTTCCACTGATAAGTTAACAATGTCATTATGTTGCTTGAATTTTAAGCATTTTTTTACTAAGATGAGGGAACCACCACACAACATAGATTTGCGGTTAAAACAACTCCCCCTACTATAACTTTCATAACTAATTATCATCTGGTAATCCTTCAACCAATGTTCACTAAAACATACAATATCAATCATTGTCTTTTTTCTAAAACCATTTCAATTTCTAATAATTTGGAAGAGATACCTTTAATATTTTGATGAAATAATTTCAGGGCATGCTGCTGACCCTCTTTTTGACATCTAGATACTAAAGAGCAAGATACTTTATTTATGGTAGGCATCACTATTCTGTCACTGGTATCATCTGTTGTCAAGAACTAGTTTATATGATTATCCAGAGTTTGCCCCATGACTTCAATATCATCACTTCGCAGTGAGACGCAACTACTTGTGGCGCCCACATTAAATAATGAATCTTCCATAGTGATTATTAGTGATACATGGAAGACCTGTAGTTAATTTATACTGCTTTTACCATTTTTTGTGACTTTGATTATTAGAATAGAATACTCTTAATTATGTACACCATATAAGTTACAGAAAAAATAGATGAAGAAAACATTACATAGGGTTTAGGGATGATTTTTTTTAAAACAAATTAGTCCCGAGCAAATTATTACAACGTAAAACGAAACATACATTTATAATTTTTATCATAATTTAAAAACTTATTTGTACCTAACTCAAGCGAATCGGCGTTAAGGGCTTAAATACAGGTTTTGCCTAGTTTGGTCCCAAATGCAAACTGTCGATTATGCACACTAATTGTGAAAAAAATTTACAAAATTTTTGTGAATATATTTTACTATCTATTACTAAACGCAACACTCATCGTATATCATCATGTGACATCGTCATACCACTCAATGAATCAAGTGAGTTTTGGCTGCCTATATAAGACGGAGCGCCTAGCAAAGCGGTCATTGCGATTCTAGTGAGCACCCGGTCCACAACAGAACTGTACTTGTGGTATGGATCAAGCCTGAATCAAATTATTTGTTACCATTTTTTTTATAATGATTTTTTTTTATTTAAAATTCGAAATTATTATGTAAATGTTCTTTTTAAAATTAAATATTAATTTACATTAAATAATGATTTAGGTTTATTATTTAATTATTTTGATTATTTAGGTAATTAATATACAAATTAATTCGGTAGTAATTTTTGTTATTACTTTATTTCTACATTAAACATATTATTGTTGTTTCAGTATGCCCTTCAGTTGTGCAAACTTTGTAGAAAGAAATATTAATTATTTACTGTTCTTTCAGGATGGGAAGCTAACAATATTCTCAGATATTTTAATAAATACATATCGAGGTACCTATATCAAATCTGAAAATTCAACACAAACGCTGGGAAGTAAAAAACAAAGTGAAACGGACTAATCATAATGTCATAAGCTATGACACTGGAGACAGGATTGTTTCTGAAATACTGAAGCAGCAATACAGATGACGAAATGAATAATTTTCAGCCACAACCTCCAGAAAACAAAAAATCTTTGGATTTGAATTCAGTGGCACAAAAATCACATGCGACATTGAATCGAAGAAATCGTGATTTACTTCAAACCCTTTGTATTTATATTTTGCTTTGGTAATGAATCTTGTTAATTTTCACAACAGAACCAAAGCGAATATTATCACTTTTACTTGACGTTTTAAGTGTTAGTCATACTATTAATAGTGAATTAAAAAGTAGCCATTCCACTATACATTTTTTTACTGCTCCTGTTTTTTGTGTGCTAAAGTAATTACATAAAATGAGCGAGTACATAACTGTTACAAATGATGTTTCCGATGGGTGGAGACCTGGTGTCCTGAAATACAGGCCATGCGGTCTAGCTTAGGCACCAGTCTCCCACAGTATAAATTTCGTCGTTATTATTTTGTGCTATATTTTATGTACCTTCCTTTATATTGTGGTGAGAAAAATAAATCGTTATGTTATGTTATAAAACTCAATAGAAGGAATTCGTTCATGTCCTAAAATTGCTTTTAATATTGTGTAATCTCGAAAACCTCTATTTTATGACCTGTGCCTGCAATAAGTCAATTTAACACCAGGTATAATATAAGACACTTCATGGCAAAGTAAACAACAATTTATGTGTAAACAGGAGTCATCGAACACTGTTGTAAAGACTTGGGTGTTACAGAGAGGTTAAAGCTATAATAACAGCAGTATAATTACTAATACTAGCACTGTTCTTACTCTCAAAGTTCTAGTGCCGCAGTTGGGGCTAAACTTGATTGTTGACTCCTCAATATCACCTTTAGTTAGGTAGAACTAAGATAATCGTTACTCTGTTAAAATCACTAAATAAATAAAAAAACCTGTAACTGACACCAAAATGTTATGTGTTGGGATAAAGTGATCGATTACCTGCGACGACTCGGCAAATCAATGATTTCGCTGAGCAACCACCGATTTTTGCTCGGAAGCGACGCACAACTTGATTTATTTATATTTTCGATTATTTGTAAATTCCTCCAATCAACTCTTCAAATTATTGTATTTATTTTCGTTATCTGCCGTTACTGTCAGAAACAAAACAACCGCGAGTCCGCGAAATATCACTGACTAGAGATGGGCGTTGAATCAACGAACTAGTTAATTCAACCGTCGACGTACAATATTATAACGATTAGACGGTTCACCGTTTATCAACGGACTAGTTGAATTCGTAGACAGATAAACTGAGACTCCATTAGTCCATTACGTTGATTACGTTGATGTCGACTTAACGCGACGGACGACGCGAGAACTTTGTCAGGTAATAATAACTAAGGACGAAAAACGAGCTAACTAATTTGACCTCTAACTCTATTAACAAAGAGTTTATAATTCTATGGGCTGAATGCCAATTTGGAGTCAAAATGCATTGTGTTCTAAGAAGAAAAGGAAGCCAATTCGCCCACTTGCGACGACAGTGTGACATCTCGAATTATACGATTTTTCGTTTTACGGATATTCTGATTCGCGATCTCACGTTCTATTATCTCTAAAAACGTGATATATTTTCGACCAAAAACAACAAAGTTATAGAAGAAAGAGACAAAATATTACAGTGTAGCGGTATCTCGTTTGTTGATCCAGTTGGCTGGCTTCGACACAGTGACAATTCAGATCAAATTCAGATGTTGCCTGGGCTTCGACAAGTGAAGTGCTCTCGGTTTTCGTGAAAAAAGTGACATCACGAGGATATCACGACTTAGGTGATAAAGGTGAGTCTTTTGTAATAATTTCTTTTATTCGACAATGTGGCACGTCATACTTATCACAGTGTTCTTGTAAAATATCAAGCGAAGTGAACGAGATGTATTTGTGATGTCACGTTTTTCTTGTAAGAAATTCTCAGTATCACCGAGTCATTTTGAATAATAACATTGTAGATGATAAATGTTTCTCTTATACTGGAAATATGTTTTGAATTATTTTTTGATGTTCTGTTGTTGCAGGATACATATTGATAAAATTAAATGGTATGTCCACTTGTCACGTTTTGTACACTAAACCGCAATTTACAACTCCAGTTTTCTTTCCAGATGGGGACAAGGTCTAAACTAATATTGTAATTAGCACAAACAAAAATGGACGAGGAATTACCTAGTAGCTCGCAATAACCCGGGTTTAAAAACTTTTAACGGGGATGAAACAGTTGATGACCAAAAAACGACGCAAAATCAATTCAGTTGCAGTGTATCAATTCCAACGAGTACAACTTCTTCAAGTACCTTATTTTCTCGTAATAACCTGGAAAAATGTTACTAGCGATAAAACAGTAGACATGATCAACAAACGACACAACAGGAGATGATCGTCAAGTTCATCTTCTTCGAGTACTTCGTGTAGCAGTTCTTCAATTTCTTCATCTTTCTCCGAGGACAGCGATGATCGCGACTCCGTAAAAGACCCCGACTTTAACAGCACTTTTGAACTTGATATATTTTTTATTTATGTGGTAGTTACAACTACAAAACTGTTTTTATATGCCTGATGAATCTTACTAATGTTCCTATTTTTGTTAATGTGTTTTGATAATGTAAGTACAGAGTACTTTTCGATAGTTTGTAGTACTTTTGAATTTGATACATTGTTTATTTATGTGACAGTTACAAGACTTATTATGTGCCTGATGAATCTTACTAATGTTCCTATGTTTGTTAATGTGTATTGATAATGTAAGTAGAGTACTTTTCGATAGTTTGTAGTACATACTTTTGAATTTGATACATTTCTTATTTATGTGACAGTTACAAGACTGATTTTATGTGCCTGATGAATCTTACTAATATTCTTATGTTCGTTAATGTGTATTGATAATATAATTGTACCAAACTGTTATTTAGTTTCATTAAAATAGTAATTAGTTCCTAAGTCTCTATACTTGATACACAGACAGCATGATTAAAATCTCTATTAAAATAGTTACCACTATGTTGAATGAATATATTATTCCTACAATAAAAAACTAATTTTCGAGAATAATGTATTATTTAAATAACTTAGGTAAATGTCAATTTTCACATCATCTTCAACGTGACAACTAAATTTACCACCTTGTAAAGTTTGTTTTTTTCTGGAACAATGTGGTAAGTTTTCCTTTTTTTTTTAAACTCGTATCAATATAATAATAATGAAGGTAATATGGTTCCAAATGACTTATTGCTTTTCGATATTTCATTTCTTTATTAGATAGACTAATCACTTCATACATAATAAAGCTATCTGGACCAGAACTTAAGAGTTATATTCATTTAAAAGTTTAAAAGGCGCTTTCTGTAAAGTAACGATTTTTGAGATGTCACACTGTCGTCGCAAGTGGGCGATGTGTTTAACGTGTGTAAAAGAGTAACACGATTGGCAGTGAAGTTCGAACGATGCGAAGTATACCGGTTTGTATTATGTTTTGAAAATTTGGAGAGCCCAGTGCAAAAACTAATAATATCAATATTCAAGTGAATTATGGCATCACTTCGAAAAGGATGTCATTAGAGGAAAAGCGTCGTGCATACGACAATTCGAAAATTTTCGAATTGTCGTATGCACGACGCTTTTCCTTGTAATATTGTAATATTGATATTACGTCCAGCCATTTTATTTGTAAAATGTAGGTACAGACGCCAGCACATCAAGCTACAACAATCTGTCAAATTTCTTTAATAGATTTTCAACTTTATCACAAAAGTTGTTGAGTTCAAGGTAGATTGGGAAAATTTGACAGTTTCAGGTAGCTTGATGTGCTGAGGCCTTAGTGTGAGTTTTTTCGAACGCGTTCGATTGCGAGCGCGTTAGAATTTAGTATGGGAAATTAGGTTCTACGAGTGACCACCAGGTGGCACTATAACTAAATTCTCATACTAAATTCTAACGCGCTCGCAATCGAACGCGTTCGAACGTGAGTCGAAAAAACTCACACTAAGGCCTCTGGCGACTGTACACTAAATACGTTTTATACAATACCTACAGTCCTAAACTAACATACTTCACTTACTTTTTTGTTTAATAATTACACTAAGTATTAACTAGTAATTTTAAAATATTCTTTACATTAATTAAACTCGCAACCTTTTGAACAAATTCGAAAAGTATTATTCACCCCTTGAACTCTGACCTTGAGCGGAATCGCAATTCGTTACAAATTCCGTGAGATATTTGTGACGTTG
This sequence comes from Ceramica pisi, assembly GCA_963859965.1. Classification (NCBI taxonomy): domain Eukaryota; kingdom Metazoa; phylum Arthropoda; class Insecta; order Lepidoptera; family Noctuidae; genus Ceramica; species Ceramica pisi. Next base: position 33,928,456 of record OY982527.1, on the reverse strand, counting down.
TTGCCTTGCAACTTTCTTTTTGCACTGGGCTCTCCAAATCTTCAAAACATTAAATTAAACATGAATGTAAACAAATACAAACCGGTATACTTCGCATCGTTCGAACTTCACTGCCAATCGTGTAGAATCGACCGGGGCTGTACTGATGCTTTGCCTCTATTTGTGACGTATTAACCTGGGTAATCATATACGTCAGTGGTAATAACCGACACCGATAACCTAGGTTAACTCATAAATAACGCCGAAAGCTGTATAATAGCTATCAGCTACACTTAACGCACTCCAATTTGCAACTCAAGGTGTCTAATGATTCTCTTAAAAAAGTGTGTTTGTAGAGATTATTACCCCAATTTTAATCTGATATTTACCTGCTTGTTGTACTAGAAATACAAAAGAATTTTTGTAAGTACACCAATTAAAAGCCAGTGACATCAGACATGTGACACTATTCGATACTTTAATGCAGCTCACAGCCTTCAAGGAGAAGTGAATTTTCGTATTAACCAGTCGTTAACAAGCTTTGGGTTTCTGAACCAGCTAGAAGTATTATACAGCCAAAGTTGCACTAGATCGTTTTAAAATTCTACTGCAATGCTTTTAGTATATAATTTTTCGCCATTTTAAAGTCGTTAGCCAGCTATGCTTAGATAATCTAAGCAGCTATGTCTTTTTAAAAAGATTTAAATCTAATTTTTATAAGTAGTCCTATCTGACCCGTGGCGACTTCGTTGAACGGTATTTTTGAGGTTTAGAGGGCGTATTCCGTCCACTAGCGCCGCCAATCGTTTTTTAATAATTGTGGTAAATTTAAGACACGAAGATAAAAAACCGCTCTGTAGTGTTCTGAAGAAATGTATTTATTATTTTTTGAGAGTTATGTTTTGTACTTTAGAACATAAATAGTTGCCAAAGTCGATATTTTTGCCGTTTTGGCTATTTAGCCATGAGTAAATAGCTCTCAAAAAATAATAGATACATTTCTTCAGAACACTACAGAGCGGTTTTTTATCTACGTGTCCTAAATTTACCACAGTTAATAAAAAACCATTGGCGGCGCTAGTGGACGGAATACACACTCTTATGGTGGAGAATACTAGCCAAGTTAGTTCTCAACTCAATGCTCAATGTCGACTTTTAGGTTTCTACAGAATAGTAATGTTTGGTTCTATGGAATGAATATTGGAAAAAGGAAAGTAGGAATTTTACTTTGCGGCATTGAAAATACTAAACAAATTTTGGAATCACATTTATTTAGATAACCATGAGATGATAACACATTGAATATTGAAATGTTCACAATTCCTTCTAACGTCTACAGATAGCTGCAGGCCCAATATAACTATTACTATTGAATGCTGCACAGTTTCTCTGATATATTTATTATAACTATTGTTTAAGTATCCGGAATATACGCAACTTCCAAGAATTTGGACCATTGTGACGGAATATTGTCGCTTACATTGTATTATGTCACCGTAAAGTGGCAGACACCGTAAGATTGTAATAAATCTTTATTAGATTATAATTTCTCAAAATATTATAAAAAAATCGTTTTGTATATAATATACGCCGTTCAAATAGTTTATAATACATCGGTGTCTTATTTAGAAAAAAATAGTTTACAATTTCACGAGTTTACAGTCTTACCGGTACGGAGTTTGTCATTTTCGGTGACATAATATTATCAGGAGGCACGTTACCTAACGGCAATTTAATCTAACCGAGTGTCGTTGTATATTCGTAAATTTCAACATCTAGGTACATTCTGGAGCTCAAAAACAATTTTTTTTACAACCGCTTTATTGAATATGCACATCAATTTATTATGTGCTCACTCATAAATCTGATGATATAAAATAAAAACCAATGATTCGTTGTTCAGTGCCAGGTCCTTTTGTACAATATTTCAATAACGGAAGCGCCATGTTCCGACATATTGGTTTAAATTCAATATAAATTTAACATTAGGTGTAATCGTAATATCTAAAAACCTCTTAAGGGTGCGTTTCCACCAGAGATGTGCGAGGATGTGTAGCGAGGAATGTGTTTGTAAAGAACCAATAGAATCGCTTCATTTACCTCGCCTCGGTCAGCACAGCTCTGGTGGAAACGGCTCAGCGGAGCTAGATTTTTGCGCATATAAAACAAGCGAGCGATGTGTGCGAGGGATGTCTATTCTATCTATTAGGGGGTTTTGGTTTCCGCACTTAGTCCTGACGTTGGACCATTGTACGTGGTGCGAGGGATTTGTGCGAGGGATGAGTGCGAGGGATGTGTTGCGAGGAATGTGTGTTGAGAAGGATGTGTTGCGAAGTTTGCGCATACTGTACAGCCAGTTAAATTTTCTTCCATTATGCCACGCAATCGTACGACTACAAACGCTAACGACAGCAAAGCGAGACGTGAGCGGCAGGCAGGCGTTCGCGTTACTCCGCTTCCACTACACCGCACCCCCGTCGACACAATTCACAGCTTCGTAACGCATCCTCGCACCACACATTAATGCGCATTTTCACAGCTCCGCTACACATCCTCGTAGGCACATTTTCAACGCACAGCTTTGGTGGAAACACCCACACATTTTCACAGCACAGCTAGACATCCTCGCACGACACATTTCCATCGCACATCTCTGGTGGAAACGCAGCCTAAGGGGGGAATTGTTCAAGTTCATGGGCCCGCTTTGGGCTGTGATATTTATTTTTTGGGTTCCGTACCTCCAAAGGAAAATACGGAACCCTTTCACCACTTTGTTGTATGTCTGTCTGTCAAGACCCTTTATCTCGAGTCGGAGTTGAAATTAAAACCATATACCGCGTGTATCTGACATCGACGCACAAACGATTTCCATGGGTCCAGGGCATGATTCTGGACACCCTAGACTTAGAATTTTTCGTCGGCTTTTTTCCCATTTTTTCATTTTTTTCAAGGGTTTTTTTTACTTTAGACTGCTCATAATCGTTATTCTGACCTAACCCAATGAGATTTTTAATAAAAAAAACAATTAATTAACTACTTTCACTAAAAAGAGCAATCTGAATAAAACCACAAATAGATATCAGCTCAGCTGAGCTGATACCTACTTGTAGTACTCTTGAAAAAGATGAAAAAATGAGAAAAGAACCGACGAAAAATTCCAACACTGGGGTGTCCAGGATCATGCCCTGGACCCATGGAAATCGTTTGTGCGTCGATGTCAGATACACGCGGTATACCTACTCAGATCTATGGTCCTTTGAAACTTGGAAAAAAAAAAAAATATAATGCATATATTCCGACACTCTCAAGGGAATCAGAATTTATAGGGTATTTTCAATACAGTCTAGTCTACATCTAAGGCCTGTTGGTGATGCTGATCAACTTAAGCTAAACGCTACAAACTTATACACTTATAAACCGATTTACACGTACAGTCTACAAAGCTGTTTCGTATACAGGCCAATATATTATTTTGTCCACAGCACGGCCAATATATATTTCTAACTAGCTGGCCCCCGCGGCTTCGCGTCAACTGGCAACTTTCTTTTAAAAGAATTACCCACTTTGGATCAGTCGTTACGAAGTTATGCGCGTACATACATTTCGGTGATTCATTTTAATTTATGAAGATAGATGTATAGATAGATAGATGTGTGCATTATAACTTTTTAAACTTACGACATACTTACGAATGTGGTGTACAATGATTGTCAACTCGGCACACTCACAACATTGTTTAAAAGTAGTTGCAAGTTAGCTACCTGAATACCAAATAGCTTTGTTGACATGGAACATTTTATACAAGTTACTATTTACTGTTGATATACCCATGTTTCATCACAGACCTCACCTGTTCTGTAGATTATACAATAAAAACAATAATTGTTTTCTATACCAGATTTATAGCCTCTTGACATAAATATGGGATTAGAAATACCTTTTACATACACCATTGTCTTTCCTTTAAATTACACAGTGATTCTGTTACGATTATCGTATAAGCCACAATATAATGATTATACGAATATCATTAAGATATTTAAATTATTAAATGTAAGAATATACATTGTGGTTTAGTATTAAATGTAAGAAATGTTTAAAATGGTTAAAATAATTTATTATTATTATACTTGATAAGGGATTATTCACACTAATTCAGCTCCATTCGTATTTCGCTGAAAAATTTTGGTCGTACTTATACAGTTCAGCTTCTATCAGCTGCGAACAGCGTCGTTAGTAAATTAGTAGTAACAGCACTGAACTCTATCTATAGCACTCGCATGATAATAACACATTTGTCCTCATTTTATACTTGTTTGCCGCGAAAGCTGAATAGACGCGGAAAGTCCATAAATACTAGTTGTTTTCTATGGGCATAAGCTGAATAGAGCTGAATAAGTGTGAGTGGTCCCAAAAACAGATGCTCAATATTTTAAGAATACATTCTATACATAAGTACTTTATCAATTATGATATATAATTTATATTTATAGGAAACGTGCGCAGCGTTAACTATGCCATCTAGTGTTGCAATTTCGAAACTTATAAATGAAATATTGACATTGATGCTACTGTGCTGCCATCTGCTAGTTCCTGCTCATCACCTATACAGGCCGAGTTTCCAGATATCGATCACTATGGTAGCTAACCTAACCTTTAATGATAGAAAAAAGTGTACATTTTTAAAGTCTCTAGTTGCTCTCGGGCATACTTAGCTACCAATAATTAAGATATTAGAAATCTCAACCTTTATGTACAAAATATATAGTTAGACTTAACAATTCTAAACATTGAGTGACTTAATTAAATAGCTACACATAGTATATGTATGAAGCGTTTAAATGTAAATGGTGCATTAAACACTTAGTATAATATTCATCTAATATTTAGTGCTTGTTTATAATAATGATGATTTTCTTTAATATTTATAATATATGATTTTATTTAATATAATATAGATCTGCCTATCTTACTACCTCCTCAAACTGCCGTTGTCATAACGATACATATATGTCGTACAATTGATAAACATTTTATATAAACTAGTCGAACATTTCGGGATCTGACTATTAGTTGAACATTGTCATGATGAGGCCCATGACAGCGTTCAACGTTGTCTGATTGGCATATTGACGGTTGGCCATATTCTTGTATAATTGCCATACGAATGAAATTAATAAAAAAAAACGAAATTGCATAAATATCGCGTAATTTCGCATCAAACTACATTACAGTGAAATGACTTCTTTAAATATCACATTATTTTTATAGCAAGAGAATACTTAACCGCCGCTACAATGCATATCATCGTGTTCGTATAGTAAAACATGTAATCAGTTCCGTGTCTATCGTTAGAACTATGACCTTGCTTGTGAAACTAGCTAATACGACGCATTTAATGATACTTCAAACTCTGAAGCATGGCGGTACTTATCTTTAACATACAGCTACCTAAATCTAGCTTCGAGGACAGATAGACTTCTTGTCTTTGATAATAAGTAAGCTGCATAGCCTACTTAACTATCGTTGTCTTATGCAATACGAGTGCCCAAAGACATAGTAGACTTAATTAATTTTTATCTCATTTTTAGAAAGTCTGAATAATCCTAATTAACCCCATAGTCGCGGAAGCACATACGACCTTTCAAAACCACCTTTCATGCAAACATCACATCCACCGTCTCCGCAGTACACTTTAAGACACAATATAGGTTACTATTTTGGTGCGATTAATAAAAACATACATCAAAAATTTTACATTCAAGACATGTTCTAATTTAGTTTCCCATCATCTACAAAGTATATTAAAAGCTAATAGACAAAGTGCTTAATTTAATTATTGCTTTAACGTGCTCAATATCAATTAGAAACCGGGCGAAATTGTACATAACATCTGAATATTGGCAGTGTTGCCAGATTACTACCCGACTGATATCTTCTTTACTTAATACAATTTGCCACTCAGTGAAACAAAAATCAAGAAGTCTGAGTCTGAATGATTCAAAATAAGAAGGCACATAGCTGGAATGTCGTTCAATATTATTTTTAAAATAGGAACGTTGGAAGGCTGCTCTCCTGCTGGACAGTGACTTGGTGAAATTATAATCGTCAATAGGGTAGATGTAAAAAAAAATTATTAGTCCGTCAACTAGATTTCTAAAAAATACTGGGCATAAATTTTTCTTATTTCACGTAAACACAAAACTAAGACGATGAACTGCGTAAAAAACACGTTTAACGTCACATGTAAGTACAATTTTTACAGAAACGTGACGTCAAAAGCCCTCACTCCTGATCTTTGATGCTTTTTATCTTCGTATTTTTTTTCTGATTTGATAAAGCTAAAATTACGTATCCAATAGTTTTAGATAATCTAACTGACCGATTGATTCTAACTGACTGATTTTTTTTTCTCAGGAATAAACCCTATGAATGCGATTCAGTCTTCAGTGAGTGCCTTTGTCCAGCATTGGGCGACATGTGGTAGGCGACGACTTACACAGACCTCTTCCATTTAATTGCTTTTGGTATCAGTATACTAAATTATATAAAAAAATACGAATAAAGCCTAAAATACCCAAAATTACAAACTATAACAATATTAAATTCTGCGGAAGACTTCTAATGGTACTTGTTTTTCATAATTTCGTAACATTTAATATCAGGTCACAACAGGTTTTCATTGGCAGTCCTCAGATCTTAGACTCATACATAACAAGTTTAATATAATTAATTAATTAATACGATATAACTTTCACTAAGTATAGTTCTTGTCTTTCATTTGTTAGTATTAATTACCGCACGTAACCTAACCAAAGCTGGTTTAATTAAGCTAAATGCTGGCGAACCTTATGTCTATGAGACTACTCACACTTATTCAGCTCCATTCGCGTTTCGCTGAACGATTTTGGTCACACGTAAACAGTTCAGCAACGTACAGCGTCGTAAGTAAACTAGTAGTACCAGCACTGAACTTCATCTATAGCACTCGCATGATAATAACACATTTGTCCACATTTTATACTTGTTTGTCGCGAAAGCTAAATAGACGCGGAAAGTTGATTGGATGCGTACGCGTCTTCACACAAAATTGTTGTTTATAGCGAGCATAAGCTGAATAGAGCTGAATAAGTGTGAGTTGTCCCTAAATCTTACCTACAGTTGAAAAAAGTTGAACAAGTGTTAGATCGAACAATGATAGTATAGCCGTCACGAGTCGTGAGCACAGATGAATGCAGCAGGGTGATCTCGTAAATGTACGGTGAGCAAAGGAAACTTGCCAGTGCAATAGTCGATCAGCATTGACTGACGAACCAATAACGTGAAGCGTCAGAGCTGTCGTCGTCGAACCGACCAATGGAATGTGTTCACAACTCGTGCCGGCTATTACACCGAAGAGGTGAAATAGTAGGATTAATTTCATAAATAATTCTAGCATGACTGTCACACGCAAGTTTATTTTGAGTTGCAAACGAAATAGTAGAGTGGTTCTGTAAAATATGAGCTGTCAAACGTACAGCACTCAAGTTTCCAGGGTGAGGTGTTTACAGAATCACACTTCTGTACGCTCTATTTAGGGGAACGTGCACGAAGGGGAACTGTGTCATCTAGCATTGCAAATTCGAAACTTATAGATGAAATATAATTGACAATGATACTTCTGTGCTACCTAAGGCGCGGGACAAATACAATAGGCGTCGGGCGGAGGCGAGGCGCGGGCGCGACGCCACTTCTTTGATATTTCATACTAAATGTATAGAAGAGGTGGGGCGTAAGACATACTGAGACGGCGGGGCGCGGGCGAGGCGCGGGCGGGGCGCGGGCGTGGAGCGGGCGCCGCTTCCTCGCCCCCGGCGCACCAAAAGAAGACGTCATGTTGCATGCATCCACTGTTCGCCCGCGCCACGTCTTTCCGACACCGTTTGCGCGCCTGTTCTGCACTGCACCGGCACCGCGCCCGCACCTCGCCCGCGCCTCTCCCGCGCCTCGCCTGTTGTATTTGTTCCACGCCTAAGTGGCTACCCACACTTATTCAGCTTCATTTGCGTTTCCTTGAACGATTTTGGTCACACTTATACAGTTCTGCTTCTATCAGCCGCGTACAGCGTCGTAAGAATGAGAAAAGCCGCGAGCAGAAGAGCAGATGTTTTGTTATCAAAATGATATCCCTGATGGAGGCCATGCCATGCCAGTGTCAGTCACACAAGGAGTCGAGAACCATCCGGGTACAGCGCTGTTCTGCCGCGTTCGACGCTGAATGCGGCGGAATAACGCTGAACGCGGCAGAACAGGGCTGAATTCTATCTATAGCGCATGAAAATAACACATTTGTCCTCATTTTATTTATACTTGTTTGCCGCGAAAGCCGAATAGAGACGGAAAGCTAAACGGACGTCTCCATACAAAATTGTTGTTTTCTATGAGCATAAGCTGAATAGAGCTGAATAAGTGTGAGTAGTCCCTAAACCGCCTCTAGTTACGCTATCGTATCACGTGCGCCGAGGTCGAGCGACATGGAGGACGATCTCCTATCACGACTCGCAGACAGGACCGGTACATCCAAAATACTGCTGCTGACGGAACCATACGACCAAGATATTACAGTTCTTCAGGCTGATAAGCGACCAAACCATCCGAAATGAGGGTCTGCGTCCCTGAAGGCCACTGAGAGTTTCTTCTATAGGACCCTGCATGTATGGCCCGTTTACAATGGGCTCGCGAACACAGAATTTGGGAGGAAGAAGACATTTGACACGCGAGATGATGAGAGCCGTCGGAATGTTACAAGCTGATTCCAGGCAACATACTGTGGCTGTCGTTCTCGGCACTACGCTGAGCGTCATTGCCACTTATATATATAATATGTTCCTGCACGTTCCCAATATATAGCAGTTTAAAGACTTAATCGAACAATGAAACGATGCAATATGCAAATAACTATCTCTATCTATATAACTATCGAGTTACATGACGTTATAGTAAATATATTACTAAATCTATTATATTCACCCAGAATAGATGGTAACAAGTTCAAAATCTCGGTTGTATAATCTTATAAAAGTTTCATTGTTATAATAAATAGTATAATACTTCAAAATGTTTACGACGTGTTAAGATTAATAAAGGTACATGATTTTTTTTTGTCTTTTTTAATTTTTGTACATTATGTATTTGTTATGCTATATTTTTTTTTGCTAATGTTCATTTTGTTCTTTCTGTCCTCGAAGCCTCGTAATTATAAATAGTTTTTTGTTTACCTCAGTCTAAACGTAACGTAGCAGGAGGGCCCAGGAGTTTTTTTCGAAGCAAACATTTAGCACACATACATGCCGAAAGTCTAATACAAGGTTCCGTTTTTTTTTCAAAACTCGCGGTTTTTTTTTTCTAATTATAACTGTGCACCACAGTTTGTACATTAATTTACACAAAAAATAGGGCACTTAATAATTTACACTAAAACTAAAATCCAAACAAAAATTACTACTTTATTGCATGAACATATTGCAATTATTACTTTTGACGATATTAGAGGTAGATAATATATATAAATTAATTTAAGAAATATCTAAAAGTACTTTTTCAATTATTTCCTTTTGCTTATATGAATATCTCGATATAAAATATCTTTAGGTGCCCAAAACACTTTTCCAAACAGCTAAACTTTACAGGATATATTGACCGTGTCACTAACCTACGCCGAAATCAATACTTCAAGCATTTGAAACACTACTGCGTAACATTTAGCGCGTTCTACAGTTATAGACGACGTCTACGGCTATGTCAAGTACCCAGGGCCCCTTCAAGGTAACGTAACGTGGTACCTCAGTGTAGCTACGCCACGGACGAGGTATGCAGCGGGTCCTAGTTGAGCATGGTGTGGCGGTCGTAGATATTGCGCCGCTGCTCGCGCACCTGACGCTTCCACTTGTCCTGTTGGTGCGTCACTCTGTTCAGCACGTTGCCGCGCGCCCCCATCTGCTGGGATGGCCCACCGAGGGTGCTCTCGTCCTGGAAACCAAACGTGTTCTGGGGGGCTACTCTCTAAGCCCGAAGTCCGTAGTTTCGGGCGTATTCTACTCCGTATCACCTATGGCCTCACGATTAGTTCCAAATTTGGATTAAGAATGAATGACAACACGATTTGACAGTTTGTCATCAATTCTTAGTGGTTATGTGATACGGATTAGAATACGCGACGCCCGCAACTAAGCCCGAAACAACAGACTTCGGGCTTAGAGAGTAGCCCCTGTTTACAATTTATGTGTTTTGCGAAGGTTTTTCAAAACTCATTTCTATATTTTAAGCGTCGGTTTCTGAAGTGAGGGCAGGTTTCTGAATTGAGTATTTGGCGTTAGGAGCCTTTCGTACCTTCTTGACTGTTTTTAAGGTTAAAGTCGAGTTTGACTAATACTCTACTTCAAAAACTTGGTACTCTGTGAGCCAGTAATATAGTTTTTTAAAAGCAATTTTTGCATTTGGGTCCTTGTCGAAATTTGACAAAAACAACTCTAATTTCCCTACATTTTGACAGATAACGACTGAGATGCGAATGCGAAAGGTTCTTAAAAATTAGTAGAATTGCCGGCCGATTTTTTCTAAATATCAAGGTGAAAAAATTTCGATTTTCAAAAACATATTTCTCAATAACTAGACTTTGCAGTTAAATGGGGATATAATATCTTGTATTTAACTGATGATGCCTATCCGTTTTTTTTTTTATTAAAACGTGATGTCCGAAAAATGGGATTCATAAAACACTGTGCTCGGTCAGGGCTGGTATTTGGAGATAAGATCGTGTCAAACCCAACTTATAAGACAAAGTTGGACAGGACTTCAGGACAAATTTTCAACTTCAAATTCTATACTCAATTGGGGGACAGTCATTTTCTTCATACGATTCAATAACATTATAAGTTATAGTTATAAGCTATAGAGCCTTAAGCAAGCCGTGACGGATCAGCAGAGGATTTAAATTTGTACCAAAGGACATTCAAAATTATCTATAGAATACGACATAAATGCCAATGTTTTAAATTGATTCCGTTTAAAACATAGGCATTTATGAATTTCCTGACATGGCATTGGAGAGCGCGCTCTGGTATCCCGCGGTCGCATGCTGCGGTACGTCGCGGGGTGTCTTAGGGCTGATTTTTCAATAGTCAGATAACGTTTATTGGAAGAATAAATACGTGACATAATACATATTTTCCATACTAAAGCTTACAGACGGCCATTTTTATTCTTCAGGTAAAAGTTATTAGACTATTGAAAAATCAGCCCTAAGTAGAGTATATTTATTTAACAGTTTGTGTAAACACATTAAACAGATAGAATGAAACAGAGAAATAGGTTACAAAGGTAATGCTTATTTCTATAGAAATCTCTTCCAGCATACCTGTGAAAGGAGAGCCGAATAAAAGAATATGAATAAATGAATATGTATGTTCTGTGCTTAGTGGGCCGCCGGAATGCTACAGTAGGTGCGCTAGTCTGCGTTGACCGGCAGTGGCATAATCCTCTGCCATAATATCGTCCCGGTGTGCATAGGCCTTTAAAATTATAGAAAGCTATTTATTCGACACAATATCGAGAGGTCATGGCGGATGAGTCGATTGGCGAGGAAGAAGTATCCTTGAAAATAGGCCATAGATTCACGTACATGAAGCTCAACAAGGCGAAGAGGTTATCACATTAACAGCGACCACGAATCTTTAATGACGTTGTTACAATCTTTATTTTAATTTTAAAATAAAGATTGTATGTTGCGTGTAAATTTTAAAATCTACCACGCAAAATTTCGTCTGCGCTACATTTTTCATTAATGCTCCGCTATTATTGACAGTGGCTACATATTTTAGTCTATAGCCTTTCTTAATAAATGGGCTATCCAACACTAAAATCATTTTTCAATTCGAACCAGCAGTTCCTGAGATTAGCGCGTTCAACCAAACAAATTCACTTTATAATATTAGTTGAATCTGTTAGAATATTATAAAACGCAACCATTTTTAGTTCGTATTTCGTGTCGCGGGTGGCACTGTCACCGCTTCTTTTCCTTTAGGATATAATCTGTCTCTTGATCGGCTCTAATAAAACTGCAAGTTGTATCTCAAAAAGTATTTCTTTTATTATTACAAAATCCGCAAATTCCTACAGAATTAACCACCTCGTTGTGGTACCTTCTTGTTCGTTTAAATATTTATCAACATAGTGTTCGGATTTCTAAAGAGCCTCGTCTCAGGTTGAGAACTCACGGAGCGATTTTCACCCGCGACCGCCGCGGTTGCGGGCCCGCAGCTTCTGTAGAAACCGCGGGCGTAAATCGCGTCGTTAGTTGTGCTTTAATTTTTAACATATACCTATATCTGCTTTCTACAGAAGCTGCGGGTGAAAATCGCTCCGTGAGTTCTTAACCTTATTCAGCAGCTGTGTGATATTCGCTTAAACTGTTATCTAGATTTTCAGTTATGGAGTCGCGGAGCAAATTCGTGAAAATCAGGTAATGGCAGCCATTGGCAGCACACGGCTCAACATTGCTTCACTCTTTCTAATATCCGTACCAAAAATGTAGTTTTTAGAGTTCCGAAAGCAATGAACAAAACGGAAATAGAATCACTTCTACAGATCTGTAACGCAGTCTGTCTTTTGTCAGTGGGCTTGCTCCCTGCGCTTTATTTGTCTTGCTTGCTTCAGGAAACGTATCCATGTTCTCTGTGGGCTCGCTCGCCACGAAACAGTGGTCGCTAGAACCCAGCTTAGCTTAATGTAAATGTACCCACACCGCATTGGTTGAGATAGTGCTAGCTTGAAGTTACACTGGGTCAACTGGGTGGCAAAGAGTAAGCACCAAAAACCTCTAAACGAGTTAAGCAACTCTGCTCGCTGGTTTAATTCAAATACGCAGTAGAAAACGCCCGTAACTTAGGCCGAAACTACGGACTTCGGGCTGATTTTTCCAACGCCAGATAACTTTATCGGAGGAATAATTTTGAATTTTTGACAGTTCTTCCATACAAAAACTGTCAAACGTTAAATTTATTCCACGAATAAAAGTTATCTGGCGTTGGAAAAATCAGCCCTTAGATAGATAACCCCCAGGTGGGCTTGTGTAAGCGCGTTCCCTCCTAACTTGCCTTACCGAGGAACATATATCGGAGATTTATTATGCTTGCTTTGCTCGTTCAGTCAGATCAAGCGCGGTGATTACAGTTCCTTAACTTCGATTTTTGTACTTTACTTATAATTGAGTCACTAGTACAGTTTTCTTAAAATGTAGTCATTGCGGCAAACCAACGATCTTTCTACTTACTCTTTTTGTATATTATTATTGACTGGGTCGTGTTTGGGCACGATTTAACCCAATGGTTAAGCTATGCGGCGGTCAACGATGCAGGTTCGTTCGGAACGCTAATCTAACGAGCCCGTCTCGCTATGGCCGGTCCAATAAACTAAAACGACGACGGCCATTTAGTTAATTACCGGGCAAACTCAGCTGTTGTTCCTGCTGCGCGCTCCGTAGCGAAGTACGCAAGACAGAACGGCGGGTCCGCGGCGGACGCGGCACAGGCGGCCCGCGCGCGCCGCCATCCGCTCAACGCTCCGCTTAACGCGGCGCGCTAAGCCCCGCGACTCCGTAAACGAGGTCTAAGATAGGAAACGGCCTCATTTACATTTAAAAAAATATATCTCTATTTACTCCCTACGTGATAAAATTGTTCCCTCAAGTCGCAACTGAAAGCATATCAGCATTCGTAAAAGTCTCTGCCCGTTTAAAATTCCCACAAAAAATAAACAGTTGACTATTAAGTTTCAGTTGAATTTTCCGTCCCGTACCTCAAAAGATACCTCAGTTTACCACCTTTTTATCCCCCTTTGCATGTAATGTTTTAACCTTGTCCGTCAGTCTCATCCACTTATTTCACCCTTCACCAATCGACATAGCATCGGTCACAAAAATAAATACCTAGCTTTAAAAATGGTAATTTTTCCTACCCAGGTTTGGTGACACGCTCTTGGTCGATTTTTCAATAAAATAGCTATGTTGGTTAAACTGATTTGACACGGAACATGCAAAATTAAAACCAATTCGACTAGTTACATTGCAGGCATTGGGACTATTAAGGACATCATGCATCGTACCTACATGCATTTTTGGGGAAAATATAAAAAGTACCGGCCAATTAGACAAACGACAACTGTGTTATTTATACTGGCGTGAAATAACCGACTTTGTTTCTCAATCGATTTGGTTTGATAGTGAAAATGGTATAGAATAAAGTATTTTTCCGAATATGACTTTTTTTGTTTGGCATTTGGCACTTTCATGATTAGCTCAAAATGAATGATGTCTTTTGTGTCACTTTTCATGTTAGGGTTGCTACACACATAAGCGGGCCGGCTTTGTCGGTTCGGCAGTATTCGTTGAACAACAAAGCTGACCCGAAGCAATTACTGTACTTGTACGGTTTCAATCGGCTTGTGTCGATCGGGTCGACACATCATTCGATTAGGTAGTATTATTGAAAGGAAAAGGCGACCCGTAGCAATTACTACTTTACGTTCGCCGTTATTCGGCTTTTGCCCGAACAAGTAGATGACTACATAATATATTATTCGATTTTACCGTCCGGCTGTGCCGATTAATGTGTAAGAACCCTTATATCAGCAATCTGCGGGTCTAAAAAGGCCACTTTAGTAGAATAATATTAGTAATGCATCATTCAACAATCCGTCAAATGGAGATCGATGATTCCATCTCTATCGCTGAAGCTTTATTAGGTTCAAGGTTGATTGGGAAAATTTGACAGTGACGGGTAGTTTGATGCGTTGCCGTTGGCTGAATCTACTAAAGTGACCTCTTTTAAGAACCGCTGTAGTTACATCTTAGACTTACATCTTCGTTGGTGTGCTCCTGGTACGAGGCCTTAGCGCGCTTGTTAATGAGCGGGTCGAGGCAGATCAGGAAGCCCATGTACACCACCAGCAGCATGATCACCCAGATCACGATTATCACCACCACCTGGAAATTGTGGCACACGCTATAGTAAAATATATACATACAGCTTATCTTACCAGCAGTAGAGGCCCGAAAAACCAAAGGAGATGGCCAATTTACTTAGGACACTCTGCCTAACATCTAAAAATTCATGTACGTTAACGAATATTGCTTTATTTTGAAATTAGTATGCTCTAAAATTAATTGTTAAAGTTACATAGTTCAGTAACTTCAGTTTTCTTAGAAATTAACAAAAGCATGTCTTGGTCATGAACCTCCTCGGGCTTGTAACTAAGTGGTAGCCAGATTATTCTGCATGGGCAAGCTACGCTTGTCATGATCAATGAATGGCTGACCAGTAAGCCAATTACCAAGACTTCAGGAATCATGTTTAATAATTTTCTTTACCGTGAAGGAAAACGTTGTTAGAAATTCAGGCCTCTCTTGTCTTAAGAGATGTAATGTGCCAAGTGTAATCTAAACCCTGTGATAGTAGTAGGACAGGAATGGAATCATTAGTTACCCAAGAAGATATGTATAACTGGATAGACTCTTGATAGTAGAATAGAAAACATTTGATTTCACATTTGATAAAAGGTTAGGTACATAGTGTCATAAAGGATTGCAGTGTTAAAATAAAAACAAACATTGAATAACTTTTCAACGAAATATTAAATAATAGCAATGGTCGATATTGAGAAAAGATAACAATATAATAGCACAGTTTACAAACAAGACACAAACTCACACACAACGCAACGAGTACAAAATAAAGGCGGGCGAATGTCGAACCTGTCATGTCGTTTCGTTTCGTTTTAGATATGTAATTATTTTTTATAAAAAAAAACTTATTAAACATAAATATATCATAGCATAGCATACGAGTAATATTAACAAAATATGAATGTTATTATGATTACGACGGTGCACAATCATTTAACAGTCAGAATAATTTTAAATATTACTCTGATGGAACTTATCTATATTAGCTTTACAGGGAATGGAACGTTTATCTAAAATGGCGCGTTGACTCGATACGCCGGAATCGAAAAACAACTATTTGTTTACATACTTTTTCTGAAGTTGTACGAAAATGTAAATACTTTTAAAAAATGTATTTTTATTTTAATTTATTTGTAATTAGGCGTAATAATATGTCGCATTAATATACAAGGTATTTGTAAAATTTCATTTCATCAACTGCTCCCAAAACGGTGAAAATTAATTGTCGTGAGATCGACATGTCTTTTTGGACTCATAAAATCAAAGGCCCAGTCCACCAGCCTATTTAGAGTCTGGACCCGTGTTGAGATGGCTGTGTTGCAGCATAATCCGGTCAATTTAGACATCCAAGGTTACCAAAACTCACACTCGGCTGAAAATTGGTAGGATTGTTCAAAACACTATTATAAATGAAATGTTAAAAGTCCTCATCGATCCGACACCTGAAAAAAAAATTACTCGGGGTCAAAGATCGCGAAAAACGGGTTTTTCGCGATTTTCAGCAAAACTGTAAGTTTTATTATAAAGTGTGAATTTTTGTAACCTCAGCCCTAATTTTTGGTCTGATTTGACCAGACTAGCAGTGAGACGTTATAGGACGATTATCAATGCTATGTCAATCTGCCTAGCCTTTTCCTAATGGTATTGGGGTCGGCTTCCAGTACACCCCAGAAACTAGGTAGTTTGTCTACACTAATGTTAACATGAAAAATTTGTATTATTGTATGCTAACATACAATAATACCAATTTTATAAATTTTATAATTTTAACGAATAAACTCAAAAACTAATATACTAAATCCTTAAAGACTAGATCCTTAAGAAAATTACAGCGCGAACGAAGTCGCGGGCGAAATGCTATAGTGTTGTAATGAAAAATAAATACTAAAACAGATGTATCTTCTAAACACTTTTTTAGGATACAAATTTTAATACTTTTAAAGATTTTTATTCAGATGAAATTCATTAAATTAATCTATGAAATAGTTGCAAATGTTAAGCCTCCGATTTTTTTGTGACATTTTACGTGTTTCAGTGAGAAGTTCTTTCACATATAATTTCTTCCGTATTTTTTAAGGGTTCTGTACCAAAATGGTAAAAAGGAACCATTCTGGTGTGAACTAAGTCTGTCCGTCTCTCTCAGCTGGATATTTCAAGAACTTATAATGCTATCAACCTGTTATTTGGAACAGTTTAAGATGACGAAAGCTTAACTATTTAGCAAATAAGAAAGAAATAAATATGTAAATATTTCTTTTCAATAGCGATTGGAAGGGGTTCCTAAAAATTGGAAGTGCTATTTAGATTATTTTTATTGTGTTATATTTGTTTTACACCATTAATAAAATGCAGATGTCTCATCTCAACTTTTTAATCAATTCTCGAATTCGTAAAGAGTTGCCACAAACATTCTCTCATTTCCTTACATTTTAACAGTTTTTGACACTGATTGTGGACGAGATCGGAACTTCGCTTGAAACGTTTTTTCTTCAAACCTTCAGCAGACTGTTGCTAACCTGGGAGATTGAATATCCGTGTTTGTTACATAACATGAAGGGTACAGACGAAAAACAAGGAATGTCACATAAAATTAATTAGAATTTTATTTTTTTACTGGCTTTAATCATTAACGAGGGTTCTTTGTACTCAAAGGTAATCTCAGTGAGGTAAACTCGAGCTATTTGTGATATCTTATTTAAGATTTGAAACGTAAAATAAAAGTCCCTTTGAAAAATTACAATGTCGGTTTATTACACAAAATCTGTCCAGCCAGTCTGATTGCCACCAGTTACGTTCAACTGACGGCAGGATGCCTACGTATGTCTTCCTGACACTACCGGGGAGAGATCTGACGCAGGACCAACAGCTTAAAGTACTTTCTGAGGCACCGGGGTTGCATACCACCAACTTTCAAACTCCAGGCTGTCACAGAGAAATCTCAACTCTTCGCCCGACCTGGGAATCGAACTCACGACTCCACGCTCGGCAGTTGCGCTTGCGACCGCGAGACCAAGGGTGCAGTGAAAATATGCCTACGTACCTTGATAATGGTTGTGTTTCTGTTCTCGTACTTGCACTCACATCGGGGACAGAACTCCTGCTCGCGATCCTTGATCAGGTCAGCCACGAGGGGGAGGATCACCGACTCGCAATTGCTGGCCAAGAAGAAATGGAATAACAATTAATATGCGTAAAATAAAATGAGAATGTTCAATGATAAAAACCCGTATTTAAGTCCCTCTCTTAGTTAACATGTTAAAAAAATACTAGCTTCAGCCAGGGGATAGCCCGCGTGGGCCGCATGAATATACCATAGGAACTTACACAAGGGATACAACGTTCCATGTGCTATTATAGACTATAATCTATCTCTGTGCCCAATTTCATTCATGTCCGTTCAGCCATTCTAGCGTGATTGAGTAACAAACAACCATCCAAACTTTCGCATTTATAATATAATAATATAATAAAATTAAGCCATTGTTACAATAATTGCCTTTGGGTGGTGGGTTAGATGAATGAGTTTTAGAAAATTTGATCAGTTTGGTTTTTTAATAGTACCCTAGTAAGATAGTAAGCGCCATACATGAACAAACCATACAATACCGCGTGTATCTGACATCGACGCACAAACGATTTCTATGGGTCCAGGGCATGATTCTGGACACCCCAGTGTTGGAATTTTTCGTCGGTTCTTTTCTCATTTTTTTCAAGAGCACCACAAATAGGTATCAGCTCAGCTGAGCTGATATCTATTTGTGGTTTTATTCAGATTGCTCTTTTTAGTGAAAGTAGTTAATTATTATTTTTTTTATTAAAAATCTCATTGGGTTAGGTCAGAATAACGATTATGAGCAGTCTAAAGTAAAAAATCCATTGAAAAAAAAAATGAAAAAATGAGAAAAAAGCCGACGAAAAATTCTAAGTCTAGGGCGTCCAGAATCATGCCCTGGACCCATGGAAATCGTTTGTGCGTCGATGACAGATACACGCGGTATGTATGGGGGCAGGGGTGGGGCTGACATGTATTATTTGTCACTGGCAAAGCTATTTATTTGCATTTAGTGCTATAATATAATGCACATCATAATATAACTGCTAATAATAAGCATTATACAGATATCTTATTGCTTTAGGAGTAAATGATTAACGAAACCAGTAGAAAACATGATTTATACCTTGTTGTAAATGCAGACCCTTATTATGGTTGGGGACAGGTAAACATGCAATAACTGTCATTGACTCACATACATACATGTATTCACTTTCTTAATATCAAAAACAGAAATTAAAACAAGGCTGTCCTGAATCGACTTCTGTTGTGTTGTTTCTAAAATTGAAAAACGGATCATAATTTATTGTTTGGGTGTCAACGAAAGGATATTAGGGACATGGTCAATGTACTTTATTGCAAGTTTATCTGGCGACTCTAATAGCACAAGCTTGCAATGCAGATATGACTTATGTATGATACAAATGATTTTAAATGGCCACAAAACTAAATAAAAATCTTCCTTAATAAAATCATGGAGCAATTGGCTTTGTGTATTAAAGCGTTGCAATGCAGATATGACTTATGTATAATACAAATGATTTTAAATGGCCACATAGGTAAAGTAAATAAAAAATCTTCCTTAATAAAATCATGGAGCAATTGCCTTTGTGTAATAAAGCGCAGAAGCATGAGCGCAGGCACCTAATCATAGCCGAGGCGATGAATAACATTAATGAAAGAGTATGGCATTACTTGGGACCATGTGTCAACCATATTATTTCAGAGATAAAAACATAAGCGAGCGAGAATATGTATTTATTATTTTTGGGATTTATTGGTGTATTGAGTTTTTTTATTAATATCTCTCAGTAGCACAGACTGGGATTAGTACTCGCCAATCGGCTTGTCAGATATGTTTTTTATACTGTGACTTTATCGAACTCATAGGTCTCTGTTCATAGTCAATTGATTGATCGCCGGCTGTCACTGAAAACCAGCGCTGTGGCTCTGTCTCGCACACGAGTCCCAGCATTATGCTGAGAGATGGCCGTTTAGTGTAGATTTGACGCATATCTTCCTAATCTTTCATATATATAATTGTAATTTTTGTGTATTTTTGATATGCGTAATATTGACCGCAAATAAACTCTTTTTCTTTCTTTCTATATACAGCACACAGTCACAACAACAAACAGTTATTACTTCAACTTATTAGTTATTGTTGTTGTTGTTTGTTGTCATATTATAATAATACTCTCATCTGGTACCACGCTCATTATAAAAAAAAATATTTGTTAATTTTATGTGGATAAACCAGGAGGCTGCAGTATTGTAAACTTAAAAAAAACTAACGACTTGTCCCAAAATAAAAACATAAGTAAATAAAAAAATAGTACAACTGGTTTGAATAAGTTTAGGAGAAAGCAATTCAATATACTACACGCACCTTCAGAATAGTATGGACTTAACTCAAAAATCTAAGAATTTGGAGTTATGGTCATAGAATGGTCACTACGTGCATCTAGTAATTCAGTCCAAGTCCAAGTCCATACTATTCTGAAGGTGCGCACACTTATATCCAATGCACAACAAAGACGCTAAATACAACAAAAGAGAATACAATTGCAAAATGCATCTGCAATAAAACATTTGAATAATTATAGTAACTACATTAGCTCAGGCAGTGCATCGCAGATTGAGAGATTGAATTGGCTATTGAGATAAAGTGTTTGTTAGCAGAGCAGGGAACATTTGCATAGGCATGAATAACCAAGGAATAAACAGGTCAAGTGGGTTCCTGACAGGCGATTATGATTATTATATTATGCGATGGTAAAAAGAAAAAACAAAATGTTGGTTCATCTGTTTAGAAAAACACAGACAGACACAGAAACACACGTCAAACTTATAACACCCCTCATTTTAGTCGAGGATAAAAAGTGAACTATCATGAGACGCCAGGCAGGGAGAAACATAGAAATTATTTTGTACAGATAATAAAAATTAAAAGATAGTTTATAAAAGTCATAAATAACAAACCATAGTAAAAAGACAATGTACATCATAAAGCTACACAAGCTCAGTGTGGGCGCGAGAGATCCTCCCCATCTCGCCGCACTGAGCTCTTATACAACTCGCCGAGCCGAGTCGCACTGTCACTTGCATAAGGCGACGCGTCAGCACACCATATTAGATAGTTCATAATTATTATCATATAGCCGGAGACGTAGCCATGCATCGCCGCGCCAACAGTCAGTCAGACCTGTTGCATTAGATGTTTCACACCAAAAAGCAACGGTCAAAGGTCTATGACAAGTCAAACAGATGCGAACTAAACGATGGTTGATTAAGGCTTAGCTCATCAACTGCAAATTATAATGTAATCCACTCGAACTTTGAGAACCCAGAAGATATTCATCGAATTATAAGACATTTTCACTAGGAACACCATTGAGTAGCATTTAATAGAATAGAATACCTACACCTTCCTACCTAGTATCTAGAAACAAATGTAATGTTATGAAATTGTTTTTCTAATAGCTGATTCTTCTGCCGTCAATATGATATGCCGTAGTTAACATAATATTATTATTGAATTATACTCTTACCATTTATTTGGAGGAACATTGGCAGACTTCATGAAAGGGCTCCGGTCAGCACCCGCAGTGTTGTTCAGCACGGCAGCTGGGCTTGGGCACACACATTTGCACCGGTTATCTTCATAGGAATGTCCCTATAATGCAGTAATTTGTACAATGTTACATAGTGTTTGTACAATAATACACATCTCACTTAACATCACAATCGCCTCTTTTCGGACATACATAATGGTAATTAATTTCAGAGTGGAAAATGATTGACGGCAGCAGGCTTTGCTCAGTATAACATTGAATTTGACTGAAGACAGTTGAGGTTGATGTTAAATAAATAAAAACAGGGTGAACTTATATTGACTTGTTTTTAGTTTTGAAACAAAGCATATTAAAATTGGTGCAACAATTGTAACTTTCTCTATAAAATCTAGAAATTATTACATATTATGAAATAATCAAGGAATATGTTAGTGTTGAGTAAAAAAGTCACTATCACAGCTTGTATAGGTGTATTAGGAAATACTTTGTCTGTAGGTCCGATGACAAAGGGGTTCCACCTCAAACATAAATATTTTTGATAGAGATAAACGTTGTTATGCAAAAACAACTTGATTATATTTTATCAAGAATAATGAAAAAAATATTCAAATGAACAGGATTTCAGAAAGATGATAAAATTCTACCTATTTCAGAACCAGTACCAATGCAAACTATAGAATAAGTGCATCTAATTCTAGGTTTCAATGGCAAAAATAGTTAAGTAACTTAAAAGTTGAGTTGTTTTTTTGGCTTCACCTCCTGTTGTGAAGCAACATACGTGGTAAGATTTAATTTTCACTTTTCAGATAAATGAAGGTATGAAAATATCAACTGCTGTTATCATAAGACAATAGACAGAAAGATAAAAGGGCATTTTTATAAAAAATGTAAATAAAAGCAGAACAGTTGCGCAGAAAACCTAGTGGTGTGAATGTAACAAAACTATCAATACATAATGCAACTAATAAAATCGTAATCTTTCATTCCATCACTAAACGACTGATTTAAAGCTTTATATTAGATATAATTGCTCAAAGCAGCAGCAAGAATAAAGGATTACGACACACGAATGAGAAAATTAATATTGTTCATACTTACAGACACAAATACGGCACAAGTCAACGCAAAAACAAACACGCACCACTTGAAATACATTTTGGATATTTAGGCAAACAAAATATGCGCTCAAAATTATTGATAACTACGGTTTTGTTACAAATTATTTTTTAAATAATTTTATCTGCACGACAGAACTGGCGGCCATTGCACAGATCATAGACTCTAGAAGTCTAGACCACAGATTAGATTATAACAGTCTTATAAGTAGTACTCTATGGATTATAATCAAATGACGGATCAAACAAAATGATGCAGTGAAATCACAGTGAAATGATGTAACTCTTGTTTGACTAGTGCTAGTGAGTGCCACTACTGTAGGCCTTGTTCGCACTATGATATATCGCTATTTTAGTCGAGTGTTTTTAACCAACTTCCAAAAAAGGAGGAGGTTCTCAATTCAGCGGGTATTTTTTTTCTGTTTTAGTTCGTTGTGGCATACTTGCCATTTGGTCCCGTTAACATTTTATTCCGTTTAAGTTAGTAGTTTTTATTTTTGGAACTGTTTTGCTTATTTCAATTTCTGCGTAGACGAATACGACGTCCAAGTATAAAATAAAAACTTTTTTACAAAAATATATAGTACTTCCAAACAAAGCACTACAAAGTATAAACCTTTATTATGGAAGTCGATGTATTTGGTGTTGTATCTTTGTTTTTTAACACTCGTTTTGTTACTAATGCACAAAATCGTGGCATTTTGCTAGATGAGCTACAGTCTGGACGTGCGTAAAAAGACTGACCACAGAGTACATTAAGACCACTGACGTATAAATCATATGGACTGGGCATACCTACAAAAAAAACGTGTCTACCTACCACCGACTTGGGCACTTAAAATGGCTGCCTTTCATAGGGTTGTAACTGCGAGCAACATGCGCATCTGATATCGATATTCAACTCAATTTTTTATCTCTCTTATTTTTTATCTCAATGCGTATAAACCATATGGACTGGGCATACCTATAAAAAAAACGTAGCTACCTACACTTTGCTGGGATGATAAAATGGCGGCTAATAGGGCAGCCTATGTCGATATTTCTTTACAATAACATCGATAAAAGATTGTTAGAATGTTTTCAAAATGTCACGGTACAATTTCAACGGGTATTTTTAGCACATTCTCAGCTTCACTTGTACAGTCGCCAGCACATCGTGCTACAACAATCTGACAAATTTCTGTACCTACTAGATTTCCAACTTTATAAGAGAAACGATTAAGTTCAATTTTGACTGGAATAATTTGACAGTTTCGAGTAATTTGATGTGCTGGCGTCTGTACAACAAAATAACTATCTATGTGAACAAATCTGAAAAGTTATCTTTGACCTACTTCCCGGTTTTTGATTTAGGCTAATACTTTGCGTACATGTTTAGTTTGGATGACATTGTTGCCGATTCTCTTGTTCAATAACTAAACTAAAATTAGATAATCACTATCTTTTTAACCGACTTCTAAAAAGGAGGAGGTTCTCAATATTTAATATTATTATATCAATGCGGGACATGTCTCTCTGTACCGCATACCCCCCAAAAGATGTATCTATTGCTATTATTAGGATAAGTAACAAGGTACATCGAATAAGTTTTTAAAAATTCAAATGAAATGTACCTAAGCGTTATTCTAAAGCCTTGCGTTAGGTCATTCGAGACGGGGTGGAGGGAACAAAATCTAAGAAAAGAAATGACGCTGCATCCACGATGGGCTGCCGGCACGGACGTCTCCATCACCTAAGTATATTTTCTAACATACCGATGAAATTGGGTTTTAATTAAAAGTCAACAATAATTATTTACAACACCATTTATTTATTTTTACATACATATAATTTACATCCTACTAATATTATAAATTTATCCTACTAATCCATACCTTCTAATCCATACCATCCTACTAATTGCTATACAATTTTTGTTTAAAAACATACCAGCATATTCAATGTGGGCACTGCGCCATCATGTAACCTCATCACATCGAGGGTTCTGTTAAAACTAGATTCATCAAAGTGCAGGGAGCAGATATGCCACATTTTATGTCTATGGTTTATATTTTTCTTCTATCCATTTATTTTTGAAAATTTCATTTCCAGGAAATCTGTGGGATAATAGCATTGCAATGTATTTTACACACTTTATCAATATAATAATATCGATACTTATCGTATGCGATGCGAACATCGCACATCACTAACTAAGACAAATAAAAATTTTATGTAAACAATACTACGAAATTAAGAAAATAATAACGTAATAAGCCATACAAATATGACACAGGTTTCAATAATCTTTAAAAAGATCATCTGGTAACAAAACATTACACAAAATTCTACAATATTCAACTGGATTAGTGAAAACTAGTAACTAACCTGTGCAGAGTCAAATTAGGCTGATTTTTGTTTTTCCTCGCACCATACTGTATTATGCAACACGATGCCATGATTTTTCTCTTATTTTCCAAAGCCAGAACACAAAAAAAAACCTAACTTTCGACGTATTTATCTTTAAAACAACGAAAATAATAAAAGCAAACAACTGTTTGACAGCACAACTACCATAAAACCACAGAGTACTTTGGGCATTTAAAATGGCGACCGGCCACGCAAAGGCTTGATTTTGACGTCACACAAAAGGGTTGCCAAATTTAGTCCTTGGCAAACATATAGATGTCTCTTTTTTCATATGCAGCTTTTGGCTAGTTAAAAAGAGACAAAATGCTTTTTGACATGTTTGCGTCGATATGATAGATATTTGTATAACTGTTTATTTCTATAGTCAAACGTTTCAAGTCCATATGATTTATACGTCAGTGATTAAGACTGACAAAGTGCATTGTAATGGCAATTTTTGAGCTGCGGTTACGAATTTTTTTTTTTAATGGGACACATTCCCAACCACTGCAACTCCTGAAAGCCAGAATTAATAGTGGCGACTACCAGAAAAACGCCGAGCTAATGAAGCCCGACGAGTCCCGGAGAAACGTACGATTCAACTGTCTTGGATCCCGCATCGAATTTAATCAGAAAGTAGGTACAGCGGAGGAGTAGGAAAAAATAAATATAATTTCCACTTCCCTTCCCTCCTTATCAAGCAGGAGACAGATTTGAGTTAGGCCAATATGCACCAAGGGACATAATTATACAACTGGGTTACGAAAATGGACCAATAGAAGTCTAGAAGATTTAAGATACGACTTGGCTTCTGAAGCAATAAGCACTATAATAGAAGATTTATTTTCGAAGCCGGTGAAAAGTGGTGGGATCCTGTGCGAGGCGCTACACACGCGATAAAAATAGAACAGAAGAGACTCGACTAAATTAGGTACTAATCATCTATATTAATATTATAAAGAGGTAAATTTCTTTCAGTATTAGATAGCCCATGTATCGAGGAAGGATATAGGCTATCACGCTAAGACTAAAAGGAGACGAGCATTAATGAAAAATGTGACGCAGACGAAGTTGCATGGGACAGCTAGTACCTATCAACTAAATCTTTAGTTTCCTGAGACGTTGTTTTTAGCGTGACCAGCAGTGAGTGTCTGTAAACATCGAACCGACAGTGGTGGCCTTAATTAAAATTAACGCTACCACCAGTGATAAAAACTACGTTTTTTTTTTTTACGCAAAGATTATCACCCATCCACAGACCGACCTCGGCAAGAGTTGCTTAACCATGAAGCGACCCGTGCGACTGTTATAATTTTCCTACGAGCTACTCATTCAATCAATCTCCTCATTCAGCTGCAATCGTCAGTGAAAATCAAAGAAAATCTGTTTCTTCTTGGGCTGGATGAAAATAAGAATAAACTTGATTCACCAATTTCTTTGTTTCGTAGTTTGTAGACTAGGTACCTACCACCATTCGTTCAATATTATTTTGCAAAATAAACGAAACCTATAATTATGTACGGTCGGCATTTCAACCGAAAGAGATGATACAGTGCCCTGCATTAGGACCTTCCATCTATTTTTTTAATTCTGAGAGAGAGATACGCAAGGTATTCAATTCAGTAAATTCAGTTATTTATTTCAGATCTTTTCCGACATCCACGCGAACGAAGTCGCGGGCACAGTTATCTATACTTAATATTATTATTATAAAGAGGTAAAATTGTTTGTAAGTTTGTAAGTTTGTATGTAGGGGGTAATCTCAGGAACTACTGGTCCGATTTGAAAAATTGTTTCACTGGTAGAAAGTTACATTATTCGTGAGTGCTATAGGCTATAAATTATAAAGATATCATGCATATTACTCGAACTATCTCAATTTTTGTCTATCCAGGCGGAAAAAATAGCTCTTACAACAGAGTTATTTGCGTGCGCTGCCTTAACAGTTGTATATAATTGAAAACAATGTATGGCAACCTGGTCTGCCTATAATAGTTCTACAAAAAAAACCGCGGCACCATATTTCTATCTTTTATATTTTTGCAGATATAGTAGCTTTTATGTGTTAAAAAAAGTATTTCTCGACGTACTTATCTTTGGACGATTTTTTAAACAACTAAATATTAAACCTTATCGAAAAAAATGTTATTATGATCACAAGAACATCATAGAGATACGATTTGCCCACAACAGTATGTCAATTGGTTGAATAGTTTCGAAGATAATATAAAATTACTAAATCGCAAAACGCCGCCCGCGCCGTCCATTCACGAACCGCATTAGAACATGCTTTGTACGGACGTTTTATCGATTTACCCATAGACGGCGTTGTGCAATTACGTCATTTTTCTCGCGGATTAATGACCCTCTCCAGTTATTATTTAACTTTTGTCGTTTGGTAGGTGAGTTGTACGTAGTTGGTTGAATGTTGTTGGTCTTTAAAATGGATTTGGTTGCTCGGTTTCTCAAAACACAATTAGGTACAATATTACTTCGTTCTCATTCTTCGAGTTCGAAGCTGTGATATTTCTGTTTTTGGGATATCGGACAGTTTCAGCGATTGTTTTCATGCCTAAAAGGATATCACAACATCCCAGACATAAGACAAGAGCAGCTCGAGTACGCCGCACGGAAGAGCCTCTCGAGGAATAGAGAAAATATTTCGCAAGCACGCGCTGGGAAATCTAGCTCCGGGCGTTCACAGCGGCTTGCTAACCAAAGCTGGAGAACATCGCAGGTCCGTGCTCGGGAATCTAGCGCTGAACGTGCACAGCGTCTCAGTGATGTAAAGCAGCATGTCTCTGCAACAAGGGACAGGGAGTCTAACGCTGAGCGCTCGCAGCGGCTCGCTAGCCTAGCTACATACATATTATTATGCAATAAAAACAAAACCCTCCTTTTGGCCGTCAGGAAATAAATCATAGCAGTCAGTACTAACCGAACCACACTCACAATTTCATCACAAGTTAAAATGTTTACAGCCCAACGAAGTGGGCACGGGTCAGCTAGTTTATCTATAAAAACGGAAAAAAACACGTTTGTTGTATGGGTAAGGAATACGTTTTCCAGCGATGAAAAGATCCCGTTTGTTTAATGGGAGCCCCATTCAACAAACGAGTTTTTTTTTTAATTTATTATATTCTGTTTTTAGTATTTGTTGTTATAGCGGCAACAGAAATAGGTACATCATCTGTGAAAATGTCAACTGTCTGTTCTATCACGGTTTATGAGACAGAAGGACAGACATACGGACGGACAGCGGAGTCTTAGTAATAGGGTCCCATTTTACCTTTTGGGTACGTAACCCTAAACAATTAGCGCTTTCCATTTGATTCTTACGAGCGCCACTTTCTAATGGTGAGCTAGGTATATGTCGGTAGGTAAGTCAGCTGTCAATCCAATCTAATCAAGATGGAATGACAGCTCACTTCGTGATCACTTCAACCAAGCCTTAAGTATTCCGTCCACTAGCGCCGCCAATCGTTTTTTATTATTTGTGGTAAATTTAAGACACGTAGATAAAAAACCGCTCTGTAGTGCACTGAAGAAATGTATTTATTATGTTTTGAGAGTTATGTTTTATACTTTAGAACATAAATAGTTGCCAAAGTCGATATTTTTGCTAAAAGTGGCCACTTTTAGCAATAATTGCCGTTTTGGCTATTTAGCCATGACTTATGTATTAAAAATAGCTGTCAAAAAATAGTAGATACATTTCTTCAGTGCACTACAGAGCGGTTTTTTATCTATGGTCTTAAATTTACCACAATAGACCACAATTAATAAAAAACGATTGGCGGCGCTAGTGGACGGAATACACACTCTTAAACTCGACATGTTTACAGCAGTGTGATTCTGCCTTTCTATTCTGACAATGACGCACTATGTTAAGTAGCCTCCACACTATTCCCGAAGTTGATCGAAGTTGAGCGAATACGATAGTGTGGAGGGGCACTTCGCTTCGCCTCGTGCAAGTTCGCTTCGCCTCGGGCGACTTCCAGTTGTTGTCGGTTTTTGCGCCCGAGTCAAAAGACTCGAAGTTCGAACACGAAGCGTCTGTCCACACTACTCGGGTCACTTCGGCTCACTTCGGTTCGTGTCAGCCATAGTAAATACGCACGTATTTTTATTACGCGAGAGTACACATTGCAACGGCAGTTGCCACATGAACGTTATCCACTATGCCTATCGTGAGGGGAACGGGGGGAACGGGCGACTGAGCTCCTCGCGAAGTTGCTCGAGGTGTGTGGACACCTACAACGGACTTCGGTCAACTTCGGAGAGCACTTCGCCTCGTGCAACTTCGGAATAGTGTGGAGGACGCTTTAACGTTCCATCTTGTTTGCATTGATGAGTTGTTAACGGAATCGTACTGCTGAAATAGTTGGTACCTATAAGTACCTATCTAGACTCAGATGCTATTGACTGCATGGTGATGGCTGTTTTTAACTTCCTACTTACCTACACAACTGCTGTTCTACTTACACAACTCAACTGAACAAGGGCAGTGCTTCTGCATCGGGTCGAGGCCTCGAACGCATTTCCAGCATTACTCCTGCAGTTCTTTTGTTTCCCTGTGATATACTTTGAGATTCGTCCAGCATGCGCACATCTTTCGGGATCGGCCGCAATCTTGACCATAGTGGTTCCGACAGGAAGCGAGGCTAACTGTTCTCCTAAGCCAAAGCATCTGCGGCCAGTTATGCGAAAATCTAGTTGTAATCGTGGTGTAGTCTAGATGGCTAATAAAAGTTATGTTGTTCCTTCTTATTTATCGTGGATGCAATACCTACTCTAAAAACTTTTCAAATACATTATTAGCCTTAAGTAGTGCTGGGCATAGGCCTCTCCAATCAAATATGATGGAACCGAATGGTAGCCAAAGTAACTCCTCAACTAAACAAGATGGCACCATCGTGTTTGGACTCCCCTTGGATGTACTGTATTGAACACTGATATTAGGTATTAGGTGGTGCCAAAGGTCTGGCGATGGAGCCGGAAGGTCGCCACAGGAACTCCTCAACTAAACAAGATGGCTCCATCGTGTTTGGACTCCTTGGATGTACTATATTGACCACTGATATTAGGTACAGTAGGTGGTGCCACAGGTCTGGCGATGGAGCCGGAAGGTCGCCATAAGAACTCCTCAACTAAACAAGATGGCACCATCGTATTTGGACTCCTTGGATATGTATTGACCGGTGATATTACGTTCACTGCGTGGTGCCAACGGCCTGACGATGGAGCGGGTGGTCGCCATAGGAACTCCTCAATTAAACAAGATGGCACTATCAGGATTTGGACTCCTTGGATGTGTATTGACCACTGATATTCTTCAGGTCTGGCGATGGAGCCGGAAGGTCGCCGTAGGAACTCCTCAATAAATAAGATGGCACCATAGATATATGTATTATATTTCTCTGAATGGCACCATCGTGTTTGGGCACGAGGTAGTGCCCCCGTCAAACCGGGAACGGAGCCGAGAGATTTTTTAAATTAAACAACAACCTTTCTACTTAATAAGTTTATTTTATTCGAGAATAAATAACATTTAGGCCGTATGCAGTTAAGCTGAAGTTGCCATAATTATGTTATGTATTTGACGTTGAATAAATCTATATGTCGGGGTCAAATCGCAGAATTGGCCATATCATGACGTGGCTGATCATTTCATGAAATGGTTGTATTTCGCTGCCCACATCATGATATGGTGTGGCTAGATCAATGAAAATCAGCGTGTCTCGATATGAACAGCTTAACTTACGGCTACTTCATGATATGGTCAAACATGAGTGATAATATCGTAAGAGTAGATAATTATTATATAAATATCGTTTTGTTTTTGTCATGCATCACAGCGGCGAAGAATTATTTCGACGATAAAAGCTAATTATAATGCGGCTGAAGAAACAGTCATTTCATGATTTGATTGAGGTAAGTTCAGGTTAAGTTTGAGGGAACTTAGGGCACCCCGACACGGATAGGTTAGGTTCGAATGGGATGATGGGAGCTCGATTGAGCAAGCGAAGCAAACGAATTAGCTCCCGTCATATAATTCATGTTAGGTTCCTTCAAATGCTGTAGACAGAAAAAAGTGCCTCGCGCGGCGGGGCTCAATCGTCAAAGGGAGGTTTGAATTTGTACTTTTATGATGTGACCAGATATTAATGAAATGGCCATGACATGGATTAAATTGACTTATCATCAAACGTTGACGTTTAAACAATATGGTTAGTTTGGGCGGGGCTTTTTATGAAATACTTACAATCATTTCATGAAATGATCAGCCACGTCATGATATGGCCAATTCTGCGATTTGACCCCGACACATACATTACTTAGTTAGTGATATCATTATGACTGATGAGACTGCAATGACGAATGCCCAAATCATAGAGAATATTCTTTGTCCCAAATGTAGGTACCAAACAACGTGGGTAATACAAAGAAGAGTGAACAATTAAATTGTAACTAATTTCTGTTTTATGTTATTTAGTAATACTTTAACTATCGAAATTCTGCATTATCGTTTAATAACTTGTTATT
This sequence comes from Ceramica pisi, assembly GCA_963859965.1. Taxonomy (NCBI): domain Eukaryota; kingdom Metazoa; phylum Arthropoda; class Insecta; order Lepidoptera; family Noctuidae; genus Ceramica; species Ceramica pisi. The sequence goes on along the minus strand of OY982527.1, from coordinate 33,896,803 downwards.
GCATTGGAATCCTTCCCGCGGGACAGGCCTAGCCTAGTGCAGGAAGTCTTTGAAAAATATTTTTTTTGCTAAATTTGTAAAGAAACTAAACAAAATCAAAATCAAAATCAAAAGTTATTTATTCAGATTAGGCTGAGTGCCAGCACTTTTTGAACGTCAACGTTTACCTACAAGAAGACAGAGTCCCCCAAAAACGCCCGCCCGTCACCACTTCCTAGTGTTTTAGCTGTGGAGAAGAAGTGGCCAACAAACTCCCCAGCAACACATCTGTCTGTTGCGTTAGAAGAACTTGCATTTATACAAAATTATGCAAATTAAACATTCTTGTATAACACAACTTGTAACCACTGTTTTCTTTTAATAAATTTATTCTTATTTTTATTCTTAGTGGTCACGGCCATTACACCTGGCTCCTACAGAAATCATACATACCTAAAGGTGCTATCCAGAGTGCATTATCGTTGAGAAAATCTTTTTTTTTTTTTTCGATTTCGTTGGCGTGCACATACCTAATTATTAAATATAATTATTATGGTTTTGAGTGTCCAAACGAAGTGTAGGTAACAAGAGGAAAAAAATCAATTTTCATAGTACCTACCTATTTAATCCTACAACTGTAAATCCAATTTTTTCTATTCAAATATTCGAAGTTACCACCAAAAATACTGAATTGCACACTAAATTTGCTCATCAAATAAATGAAATCTATTATATAGGTACTACTTATTTGATCTATAAAGCTAAACTGTTTTACTGAATGACTATCTGACTATCTGTTAACTAAACATCTAAATCGCCGTGACGTCGACCGTCTAGGGTTAGCGTTTCCGTCAGCAGGTCGACGGAGCTCCTATTTCTGTCTGCATGGTTTAAAGGAACCTAACTAACCGAACCTTGCGGTGCCCCTGACGTTGACCGTCATTATTTAGTGTCTTCGTAATTTAGTGTGCAAATCAGCCGGTCGATTTTGTAAACATGTCGGAGTGAAGACTTGGGTGAAGTGATCACAAAGTCAGCCGGTTGATTCTGTCGTCATCTCACAGTGATCACTTAGGTGGAGTGAACGACAAGTGAGCTGTCATGCCATTTTGTTTGTATGGTTTGACAGCTCACTTGTCGTTCACTTCGCTTAAGTGTTCTTTTTTTTTTTTTTTTTTTTTTTTATTGGGACAAGCCCGCCACACATTCCCAACCACTGCAACTCCTGAAAGCCAGAATCAACAGTGGCGACCACCAGAAAAACGCCGAGTTAATGAAACCCGACGAGTCCCGGAGAAACGATTCAACTGTCTTGGATCCCGCAACGAAATTAATCAGAAGAGTACAGCGGAGGAGTAGGAAAAATAAATATAATTTCCACTTCCCTCCATATCAAGCAGGAGACAGATTAGAGCTAGGCCAATAGGCACCAAGGGACATATACAACTGGGTTAGGCCCAGTTGCCAAGCACCACGGATTATATATTAACATTTAAACTAATGGGTCCTAAATTGTGAGCTACTTTTGATTCCAGTAATAGGTATGGCAAAATCGCCTGAACGCACGGAAATTTGTTCTGGTTTCTACAAGGTCCGTATAGTAAACTACTCCAGATTTGACCTGAATACTATCTAACATAACATTACGTTCAGTCTGCCAAAGAATACACTCCCACAAGATGTGATGTGCGGATTGTTCGTATTCAAGGTCAGCTGTAGAGCATTGACATAAAGGTGAGGCCACAAGCCTAAAGGAAAATAATTTACTCTTAAAGTTGCCATGACCTGTGAGAAATTGGGCAACACAGTGATCCACCTCCAGCCATGTCTTCTCCAGCCGCTCACGAACGGATGGAAAAAACTGGTGGAGGTGTCGGCCCTTGATGGAATCTTCCCACCTACATTGCCATTCGCATAAAAGTGCCTCCCAGACGTCAGTCTGGGGTTTTAATAATCTAGAGATCTTAGCACGGTCGCGTTGCGGTAAAAACTCTGGGTCCGTGATCTTTCTAGCGTAGAAGTACATTGCAGCACGCCGCTGCACCTCAAGATCGACTGGGAGAACACCCGCCAGCACCGGTAAGGCTTCAGTACTAACCGTCCTATACGCCTTGCATAAGAATATCAAAGCCAAACGCTGGTTTTGAAGTAATTTACGTCGTACCGCCCCTATGGTGGCCCTATCGGCCCAGACAGGTGCCCCGTAGCACATACAACCCAAGTAAGTAGCCCCATATATAGTTTTTAGGGTTTGAAATGATAGACCCCAAGTAGCCTTTGATATTCTCGTCAAGGCGTAGAAGTTCTTTTTTGCTTTTTCTCCTACTGTTTTTATATGATCAATAAATGAAAAGTTTCTTTCTAGTAGCATACCGAGGTAGCACACGGATTCTTTCCTTTTAACGGGTACGTTATTAAATTTTATACTAGGCCAGGATTTAAGGTTTCCTTTTAAAAGAAGTTGATAGGTTTTATGCGGTGCAAAGGTCAGACGGTTTCGATCGCCCCACTGAGATATTAAACGTAGGCATGTGTCAGCCAAGTTCTCGAGTCCAGCCCGAGTACTTGCCTGAATGAGCAGCAAGCCATCGTCCGCGTAACCGGTTAATGAACAGCCGTACGGGAGCGGAAGCGCGAGGAAATCATCGTAGCCAAAATTCCATATATATGGACCGATAACTGAGCCCTGAGGACATCCCATGGTTAGAGACTTAGTAATGGAATGATGTCCAAGTTTGAGTTTCGCGGAGCCATTTAGAAAGTACGAACAAATCAGATTATAGATGTTTTTGTAGCAACCACGGGTTTTCATTTTAAGTAGTAACATCGGCCACCATGCGTTATCAAAAGCGCCAGAAATGTCGAGAAAGATTCCAACCACGTATTTATGTTCCGATGAGTTGACAATTTTACGGACAGATAGAGCCGCATCTACAGTGGATTTTCCAATAGTAAAACCGTATTGATTTTTATGAAATTTAGGTCCGTTCGGTAACAAGCGCGGAACAATCAGTCGCTCTAAAAGTTTTCCCAAAGATGGGAGTAGTGTTATGGGCCGGTATGACTTAGGGTCGTCCGAGGGCTTGTCGCCACTCTTTGGAATAATGCGTATAAAGCCTTGTCGCCATATTCGAGGAAAAATACCTTCCGCAATGCATCGGCTATATACTGATAAAATCGCATCGCTCGACGTTTTACACGCTTCTATAATCATTCTATTAGATATTTTATCTTCACCGGATGATTTGTTGAGAGGTAGTCTCTTGACAACGTTTATGAATTCGTCAGTGGACGGAAGGTCTGACTCTGGTGATTCAGGTGGTACCGCGGCCCACGCCCTGATCTGCTGATGGTATTCATTTTCATTTACTGATGAATCATCTGGTATAAGAGAATCAAGCAGAACATCAGTTGTTTCTTCAATGCCGGTGGTATGTGTATTATTTACTTTAATGTTCTGAACGTATGCAAGGTCGACCGATCTATTAGCCTTAAACTCGTGATACAAAGGAGACCTCGCTTAAGTGTTCACTTCGACACGTTTACGGAATCACACTGCAGTTTTGATTCCATCGTGATTACATGGATTGACAGCTCACTTCGTGATCACTTCACCCAAGCCTTCACTTTGACATGTTAACAGAATCGCACTGCAGTATTTTTGTTATACAGTGGGTACTTACCTTATTAGTTGAGAGATTTAGTTTGATTGAAATTTAAATACTCTAAGTATTTCAATTTCAATTAAAAATTTAATATATATCTTTATTTAATATAATATATAATAAGGTGCAATTAAAAATACCCCATTTATGAAAATGGGGAATTTTTAATTGCACCTCACTCTCGCTAGCATACTTAACCATCGTGCTTGCTCATCATTTGAATAGTTTTGATGAGCAATATTAATTGTTGCTGGTAACAAGGAACTAATGATGGAGACCAAAATGGTGGATAGTGGAACACATAGTTGGCTACTAGTATAACCATCGTGTCCTCATTTGAATCCATCTGATAAGCACTATTAATTCACTGTTGTTGGTAACAGCTACAATGAATAGTACCTCCCGCCCGCACGATTATGTATAAGAGTAGTCAACTAAGAGAGCTACTACTCACCTTTATGGTTTCCATCATCAAATTGATGTTACCACCTAAAATGGATAGTAGGTACCTACCAACCCGGACCATCATAATGAGCTCACATCACAGGCATACCAACTTGTAAGAGTGCAGAATAAATCATTACTGTTCATTACTTTGTCTAAACAAATACTAAAGCTCAAGCAAATGACAATATCTGTGCGATAGCCATGGAAACGGTAAAAATAGGTAGATTACAAAAATATAAAACATGTCTTAATTCTGTGGGACTCTGGATCAGAAATGACCAGTCTTCTTTCAGACTTATTAAATGGCAACTAGCGTAGATAACTCTTTCGCAGTCGCGAACGAACAATCGCAAAAAGCTCAAAATAATTTTGCATTCTGCTGTAAACTGCTAATTTCAAAGTTTATGGGATTGAGAGTTTCTTGAGAGAATAAACGCTTTTAACCAGGGGCGCAGCTAGCGTCGTATCAGCCATATCAAAGATACGGGGCCCTTGGTGGCCTCTCGGACTACAAGGCCCCCGACGCGACGTGTGGACGCAAAGCTATACATTGCACCAGTAAGAGATGATGCTAATATGAAAAAAAAACTTGTAAAAAGTGTCTCTCTATCTATACCTAATTGAATGACGTTACATGATTAGGTATGCAATGTCATTCAAGAGATAAAGTCTACCTTGTGCCCCATACAAATAAACAGTGTGCGTGCTACATCTTCTTAATATATATAAATCTCGTGTCACAATGTTTGTCCTCAATGGACTCCTAAACCACTTTTATAACCGATTATAATAAAATTCGCACACCATGTGCAGTTCGATCCAACTTGAGAGATAGGATAGTTTAAATCTCAATTTTTTGTTGCAATATTATTTAGGAGCGGAAAATGTGACGCAGACGAAGTTGCGCGGGACAGCTAGTATAATTATATATATATAGGTATAAATCACGTGTCACGTTGTTTGTCCGCGATGGACTCCTAAACTACTTAACCGATTTTAATCGCATTTGCACACCGTGTGCAGTTTGATCCAACTTGAAAGATAGGGTAGCTTACTGTATCTCAAATTTTTGTTGCAATATTATTTAGGAGGGGAAAATGTGACGCAGACGAAGTTGCGCGGGTCATCTAGTAATCTATACTTATATATAAAATAAAGACGGGTTTGTTACAACACTTATAACTCGAGATCTGCTGAACCAATTTTCATGGTTATTGATTCATTGTATTTGTCTCCGACCCGAATAGCAGAATACATCTTAAAAACAATGAAAACTCGATATGTGCAATGAATACTTAATTGACGGGAGCGAAGCCGCGGGGGACAGCTGTTATGTATATAGCACTATGACCCGTGGCATTCGTTGGGCGGTATTTTTCGTTTTTTGGGTTTTCTATGACCCTCACAAACAACGTGGCTTTCTATTTCTTTCTATTCTATTGGTAAAATAATTTTAAAAATGTGGTGGTCTAAAAGGGCCACTTGAGTAGAATCATTCCATCGTTAATTATTGCTAACGCCTTAGGTTTAACGTTGATTGGGAAAATTTGACAGTGATAGGTAAAGTGATGTTTTGTCTGATTCTGATAAAGTGGTCGTTTTAGATCCTCTGTTCAGTAGATCAATTGATTACACCCTACCTAAAACCTCACAAACTTTACATCTTTATAATACTTATTAGTATAGATTGCCATAAAGTCTCAATCTACAAATTCATGCTGTTTGTCGTTTAGGAGTTCCAATGTGTGTCGTCTTTGCCCGCTTCCAGTTAAGTCCAGCACATAATTGACCAATCTTACACGCCTTCCTTATTTCGGGACTATAAAAAACCTGACAAAACTTCAATCACTAATACATGTCCTATTCGATTTTGAGGAGTTTCTTGCTTAGAAGCACATGGGCGTACCTACTAGTTAACTACGAATATTGTGCTTTACCAACAAAATGACATACACATAGGCCAAATAGAAAACCTCCTTTATTAAAGTCGGTTTTAAAGGGACCGCACTATGGACAACAAATTGGATATTTTGTTCTTTTTTAAGTGATTGTATTCATAACTCTTCTTCGTATGGAAATTTCTTGAGTGTTTTAAATGTTTAGGTAGTAATAACCCATAAGTTTGCATGCGTTTTTTTATGAATATTTGTTGAAGAAAATGGTTCATAAAGTATTTACCTACCTACATTTATAATCTATGACGTATTTCGACTTCGTCTGTGAATGTGTGATCCTCGTCTGGGGTAAACGGAGGGTTCTGTCGCTTTTTAGAAAAAAAGCGTAAGGAATGTTATCGACGAATAAAACGCAATTTACTAGTTTTTATTTTTAATGCGTACTAAGTAATAACAACAGCCTAAACTAGTTTATATCAGGGTATTTGATTGGACTTTTTGATATTTCTGAAAATCTGGGAAAAAGACAAGAGGCGGTCCAACAGGTTGAATTAATCTCAATACTTAAATGAAGTAGATATGAGCGTTTTCAAATCGGAAACTGCACTTCTTGTGAGTTGTGCGTGAGAGTGTGACGTCACTCGCATAGTGTGTTAGTGTAAGTATATGTACTTATTATATTAATATGATTAGTATTTACGTAAGAAAAGGAATTGTAAGACAATCCAGAACAAGGATATGAGCTACTAAAACACAGGGACTGTGGGAAAAATATACCTATTTCGTTTGCAATATAGGTACCTACATCTACTATTTATGCTACATTCTACATATTTATCAATCTTAATTCTAAAAATACTTATTGTTAAAAATAATACATTTTCTTGAAAAAATAAAACTATATAAAAAAAAAACAAAATTATATAAATAAATGCAAAAGGTAATAGACCTAATACCTACATAATCAGTCAGTGAGTGGGTGGGTGCGTTGTCTGTGTATTTCATAATTTATTTCGTAAGTCCGACGTACAGCAATGCGATTCTGTAAAAATGTCGAAGTGAACACTTAAGCGAATTGAACGACAAATGAGCTGTCAAACCATACAAACAAGATGGCATGACAGCTCACTTGTCGTTCACTACACCTAAGTGATCACGGTGAGATGTCGACAGAATCGACCGGCTGTAAACGTATCACCGTGTAGGTACACTTAGGTAGAGTAATCATGAAGTGAACTGACATTCCACGTTGTTTGTATTAGATTGACGCTTGAAATCTTCACCTATGTTTACCTACAGGCTACACGGTGAGATAATTACAGCCGGTGTATTCTGTCAACTTCTCACCCTGTAAAATGAAGCGGAGTGCGCGTGAAGTGAACTGACACATCTTGTTTGTACTGACTCGTTCACTTCACCTAAGTTTACATTGGAGAAGTTTACAGACTCGCACCGTAGAATCGTATTGTTGTTATACGACACGCACTTAGATGAAGAAATACAAAAACGAGGATGATAGGCGGCATTCCAGAATAGTTTCTCTTTCTTCAACACGAGCAACCGCACCACCCCAAGTAAAACCACGTAGGTAAACTATAATCTAAATAAAATTATATTTATAAAATAATTAACTAAAAATATCTTTAAATTATTATGCATTAAATTAAAAAGAGGGAACAAAAGTCACAGCATAAAATTTCTTAAAGCCTAACAACACACATACACATTTAACAACCTATGACTATTAGTTTTTTTTTCGTTTAATATATAGGTAAATACATACAAGAATAATTTTAATTTTTAAGAAATAGTCGCGTGAATGCCAGAACTTTTCTATTAATTAACATTTATTTCTCCTGTAGACTCTACTCTACTAAGACTCTATGACGCACAGCCTGGTCTACAAGCATGAAACGTTGCACAAGATTTTATTTTTCATAAAGATCAGGTAAATCGTCGTAGGTCATCGATCTACGACCGGTTTTCGATCGATGACATTGATCGGTAAGGAATATAATTATGTATTTTTTATTTTCCGATAAATATAATACTTATTGGTAGTGGAGCGTCTGGGGGTTTTGACTTTGAACCTTGGTTAGGTACAGTGAATGAAATTCATAGTTTATAATTTCAGTAGACCGTACTTTTATAATGTGAATAATTTTCCCGTATCGGTGTATTTTCAGGGCATACTCATAATGAAAATGAGTTCGAATTTATTTCTTTTTTTGACATGGTTAGAGACAGCAAAAACTTTATTTTCTGTTGACTTTGTCTAAGTAGATATATAAATACGCTGCTGTAATTTAGATAATATGCAAAGATATTATAAAGCCTAATTAAGTATTTAACTACTTTTTTATATTATTGTTTTTATACCGATTTTTTTATCAAATCAAATCAAATTTTTATACTGAGGTACCTACATATTATTTGCTAAACATTCAATTTTAAATTAATTTCATTCCCACTAACCTAAATCCGAGGTTAGATATCACGTTTTTATCGCCCCAGGCACTCCCGTATAGCTCTAGTAAATAAAGGAATAAAATTAGTATAAAAGAAAGCAATTAGTATCTAGTTTAAAGGAATTTGTATAAAATAATTGGGTATGACTATTTCGCTTGTTTTTGTAACTGTTACTGGTACCTAGTGGTAGTATTATATTTTTCGATAAGATAAAATAGTTAGAAATTGAATATTTAACTATAAACAATATTACAAAAGGACAGTTGGTGTATTGTTGGGAACTGTTGATCGATGTTGTCTAACTTCGATCAACAGTTCCCATTTTCACAGAAACATTTTACCATCGATCGCTTAGTGTGGAAACAGCCAAAGGAAAGACTTTTAAATAGCGAAGCGGCCGCGCAGCATTTGATTAGATACAAATTATTAATTAAGGTTTTGAAAAGTTATGTGATTTTTTTTACCAAAAAGGAAGTTAACATAACAATTCCAACTCGCATATATTAACATTTCTTCGTTCGGTATCTTTGTCCAGATTTTTAATCCTTTTGTTTTCATCTTTGAAATACTCGTAAGTGTCAAAAGCTTTATATAAATTTTTGTTCTTTTCATTACCGAATATTCACAACCGTTTTTTAAGTAACTATCTAAATGTAGACCGCGAAATAAGTGGTAGGTATACAAGCGAGGACAAAATAATTTACTGAACATCCTATTTTTTTTTTTTTTTTTTAACCTCTCTAAACATAATCCGTGTCGTATGTGTTTCGTGCCATCGTTGATCGTTGTCCCATTTAGTATTCAAGTTCCACGGCACGCAGTAGGTCCTCCTGAAATGTTATCTATTGTTAGAAAAAATCTTTGGTAGATAGGGTGGATGGTTGCAGCATGCGATTTTAAGGCCACACCCTGACCAAATAACCTTGAGATTTTTTTCCCTCAATAACAGCGCAAGATAGACAGTAGCGAATACGCTCAGAATAAAATCTTTATAAAATCTGATTTTGGTCGTTTGAAAAAAATATTTCTACCAAAAGTTCATAATTAAATTGCCCATCCATTAGTGGAAGTACTAAATCAAAATACTCGTTAGTTTTCGAGAAAATGCATGTTTTCAATAATTATTTCTCATTTCTGTGTTTCGTTGTGAGGAGTTAATAAAAAATGTAAATGTACCATTTTGAAGCCAAGATTATGTAGAAATTTAATGTATTTTTTACAAGTTGATATTTCTTTTGGATAAAGAGTATATAGCTCCAAAAACTGCACAAAAAACGGCTATAGCGCTGCGTTTTGCACGGGGACGCGCATTAAGGAATTAAAAACACGAATATGTGTTTTTTTTTTATTGTCAAAGCACTCAGCATGTCAAGATTTAATTTAGTGGAACAATTTATTTTACTGGAATAATTTTAATTTAATGTACCTATTTGAGTAATTGAATCTAATTCAATTTAATGGAATGATTTTATCCTAATTTTAGTTTCATTTTGTGAATATTTCTAAGTATTATTTTTTATTTTGGTATCTAAACCTACCATTGCCAAGGTAAGAAATCTTGATGAGACTATTACACTAAAACTTAATATAAAACAAAAAAACTACTGCTTGACTATGTAATGGCTCAAAGGGCTTAAATGATTTAGTTATTGTTGTATTTACATTGCTGTCAGTTGCATTCCATTTTTGAATTGAGTTTTTAAATCAAATAGATTAAAAGACACGTCAAGTTTGTTTGCCTTTATTGAACTACACCTTCTTTATACTACCTACTAAGTACTACTCCTACTCTGTTACTTTACTTTCTTTCTACCTCTAGTAGAGGATATTGCTTACCTCCTCGCTGCCAGGAGATTCATTACATACAGCGCGGTTGCGGTGGCGGTTGCGCTCACGTTCACGCTCACGCTCAAGTTGTTGTAGTTCGAATCTGCGTTCCAGCTCGATTTCGCGCTGGCGTTGTTCTTGCTCGAGTTCGCGCTGGCGTTGGCGTTCTCGTTCGCGCTGGAATTCACCGCGATGCTCGCGTATGTAGTCGCGTTCAGGGGGACGCTCCAGGTGACGGTCGACGTGACGGTAGTTGCGCCCGCGCACAAGACACAATTTCAGCCCCGAGAGCGACATCATGTACAGCAGTGATATGATGATCCCAATCAGAATCAATAAAACTGTAGCCTGAAAGAAATGAAATATCCATTAGTAAACTTGCCGTAAAGTATTATAAAGCAATTCAAGACTCAGACTCAAAGAGGTGTCCCACCTCTAGTGTAGATATGTGTATGTCAACGGAAAATGGTAAACTCCGTAAGATTGTAAAATGTCGCGTGAAATTGTAAAAGTTTTTTTTCTGAATAAGACACGGATGTATTGGAAATTATTGAATTTGGATGGGATATATTATATACAAAACGATTTTTTCATAATATTTCGAGAAATTATAATTTAAGTACCTAATCAAGATTTATTACAATCTGACGGTGTCTGCCACTTTCCGGTGACATGTACATTGGAACAGGTTTTTGAAACAGGTATTTGGCTGGACACGTAAAGATCTGTTTCGTGCGCACCACATAAGCGCGTATCTAGTATTTAGGCGTATGTTGTTTCGTTTCTAAACCTAATTTTCAGACATATAGAATCACTTTTACTTTGGTAAACAGCGTGCAAGCTTTATCTTTTAAATACTTTACCTAGTCAAGATTTCTACCACAAATCACTCAAGCGCTTAACAGTTAGGTACTAAAGCGCAGGTGAACTCTCGTGCTGTTCCTAGTTATTTTACCTTTACGGAAGTAACTGCAGGCTACCACTGAACCAGCATACATGAGGGTGTTTCGAGAAGACCACAAGGTCGTCAAAAATTTAAGAAACCTTCCTACAAAGAAAGGTTTCTTGGTTGACTGGTAGAGAATGCCAAAGGCATTTAGTCCGCCTTTGTACCTTTTTGTGCGAAAAGTTTAAATAAATAATAATAATAACATAGGACAATTTGTAAGGTGTTGGACGACATTGTCCAATAGTTTTGAGCTTTAGGCAAAATGCCAGCGTATCAGCTGAATTTTTAATCATATAGAAAAATACAGAAGGTCACTTCAGTGGGAAAGCGAAAAGGTCTTCGTTGTAGAAAATATGCATCCTCCTAACACTTAGGTCAAATTAATACCGAATATAGGTACCTACTCTAGATAAAGTGACTTTCTTTCAGCAGCAATAGATAAAAAACTATAAAATGAATGGATTATGGACAAACGATACCGAAATGTTTCACGGGCAATTTCTTACATTTCGAGTATTCGATAGTCGAGATCGCTGATAGAATATCACTTTGTCTAAAGTTTAGCTGGAACCTTTCTAAATTAACAACAAAAAAAAATTACCGAAACAAAATCAAACAAATCTTGATGAAAATGTCGCTTACCATTATGAGCGTTGTGTTTCTGGTTTGATAAATACACTCGCACCTAGGGCAAAAAATGTGCAACTTCCCTTCAAGCTCATCCTTTAGCATGGGAAAAACGACGCCTTCGCAGTGGCTGGGGACAACAACAACCACGGTTATTGGTTACACCACTTACCAACACAAAACATTACAGCCGGTATATTCAGTCAACATCACACCGCACCGTGTGAACTTAGGTGAAGTCAGCATGAAGTAAACGTCTGGTTTGTACGGTTTTACCGCTCACTGCTTATTCACTCCACCCAAGTTGACACAGTGAGACTTAGACAGAATAAACCTGCTGTACGCGGCTGTAAACTTGGCACGTTGAGTTTTTCGGGTTTTTTAGCGTTATATCTGTCACTCGTTTGTTACTTACATACCTTTTTTGTGGAGAAATCCTCAATCGAAGTTTTCTTTACGACGTGTTGAAATTATACATACGAGTACCTACATTGTGAGAACGATGTAAAAGAGGAGCAGGCTAAAAGCATCCGGAATAAAACCAGAACAATTCCAAGAAAAACCATGGCAGCTGAGAAATGACCAGTCCCAACTGACCGCGCCCGTTTACCAACATGACGCATGCGCTAGCACCATTCTGCTCAACCATTTTGAAGGGAACCAATACGTCACCATTAGCTAGAGTTTTGAGTGAGCATGACGACGCAGACACTTTCCGAAGCACCCGTGTCCAGTGAGCACCTGCGTTAGCCGAAAACTGAGTGCACCATGCCGCCTCTCCAGCCACTCTTCTAGAACAGCTCCAACGGGCTACGGCCACTATCGTGGCATACCTCCATCTAGGTTGTGCAAGTCGCTGGCTCCATTAGGTTCTGGTGGAGTTCGGCTCTTTGTGCCTCTATTTCTCGCGGAACCGGTCGCTGAACGCGCGCTATTTTCTTCTTCCGCCAGCGATAGAGGGACGCAAGAGATTATGCATCCAGATCACAGGGTGACAGTCTCATTCCAAAACTCAACGTTCCAAATTAACGCCTTACCTTTCTAATGAAGTGTTTACGATACAAATTTAAATTTTAATAATTTATGGTTGAGAGAGGAGTTGGATTATTGTTTTAATCCTTATTTGATTGTTGTCGTTTTAATGACAGACAGTAGGTAAGGTATTGTCTGTTTTTTAAATACTAGATAGGTAATCTTAATTATTAAACATGCTTAGGTACGAGTAGGTACTTTTCTGTCATCTTATCTCAAATGGCGATTAATATAATGCAAAAAGATAACGTAGCACAAGTTACTCGAATTTACCATCTACAGCTATTTAGTTTTTCAGAGGGTGGAAACCGTGGAAACACTCATGAATAAGAACAACTTAAACAACGCTGAAATCTGACAAAAGATAATAATCGTTCCTCACATTTTGGTGAGTTACGTAAACGTAAATGCACCAATACCTACTTCATTGAACAAGTGTTTCTTTATCATAGTTAGTTGGCCCATGCCAAATAAAAATGTTTTTATTCATGCGTAATTTCATTAAGAAAGTTCAAAGAGAATTTAACAAAAAATGAATTTAAATTACTTTTAGTATGACTAATAAAATACGTATTATTTTATGTATTACTATCGAATTATATATAAAATACTTTTATAGTATTTACTTAAACTACAATGAACTAGGTACTCCGGTCTCCGGGGTACTCTAGCAAAATGGCTGCTCTATGCAAATGCGGCCACAAATCTCTAAAACAAAATGGAAGCTGTAACTGTTCTGTAATTACTGTTAATAAATGGTTATATGAGTGATCAGGGGCGCCGACTAAGAGGGTGGGCTTAGTAGGCGAATCGGCCGCTGAGTTTCGTCCGATCCGGTCGAAACAAAAATTTCATTATTATTATTTTTTTGAGCGGTGTTTCGGGAAATACCTTTTTACTAAGCAAAGTTTGTACAATCACAATAAAAAAACTTTAGGTAGAATTATATTTTATTTACGTAAAAGTCTTTGAATTGTTTGAAAGGGGAATGGATGAAAAAGATAAAGTTATCAAGCTGTAAAAAATAGACAAACACAACAAAACGAAAACTATCATTAGGTACAAGTATTTGTACTTAATGATAGTTTTCGTAAAACTCGTAAAAAAAAAAACCTATTCGAGCGCATCGGACGAAACTCAGCGGTCGAATCGAATCAGCCCGTGGGCGTTGAGGGGCTTCTACACCCACGTGAGCAAACGAGTGGGTGTGAGGCACCCACTCCTTAGCGCTTACGTAACAGATACTCCATTCCTCTAGCTTGCTACCACGTAACTTTTTTCTTTGTACTTATTTGATAAATAAATAAACTCTTTTACTTTCCAAATAATGCTATAATTTTCGCGCTCGCTTCATGCGTTCTTGCATCCTTTTTTATTTGTTTCTTTTTTTGGGATGGGAAGTCATAAAATGACTTCTCCCGCTCTGGGCGGAGCGGGAGGGAGTGTCAGACTTCTGCTGACTAAAACCCATTATGTTCCTTCTGTGCCCTTTGAGTTCCGGAGCCACGGTATCTCTTTCGAATAGTCCCGCGACTCCGGCAGGCGTCGGCCCTTTCGGGCCCCTCTGCACATGTGTCCTCTGTGTGCGTTCTTGCATCCTTAGTTCTCAGTTTATGCTTAAGACGACAAACGAATTTGTAATATATATGTATGGTAAATTAAATAATACCAAACCTACACCATGCGGAGTGCTAGCTTCGTTTTTGCATTGCATTAATTCTGCAAAAGTCTAAGGGTCTGAGAGTCTAAGCTAGCCAAGATGCAAACATTGTAGAGCTTTTCTCGTTCACTCGTTTAAAAACATAAAATTAGTGTTTGCTTGGAAAACTTTTTTTATTCGGTTTCTAAATTTCGGCGCCTCTGATATATGGTTAATATTGTTTATGCTTATCTTAAGAATTAAGAAATACATTTCCAAAGTCAAAGTTTGAATTATTTTAGGCAGTAAACGCATTAGGTAGTAGGTTAATAAGTACGGGATAAGAAATCGATACGAAGGCACACTAGTTCTGTAGACTTCCAAAGAGATAGGGTAAAACCAGGATAGTTGCCCCATGGGTATGGTTGCCTCGATTTTAATTAAGTACTCTAGTTTCGGGAATGAATTACTTGTAATTTAATTTATCAATAATTAAGAGATTTTACAGCTATCTAAGTACCATTAAGTTGACTACGTTGCATGTGTATGTACGATTGAATGCTATGAATGCGATCCCTTACACGGGATAGTTGTCACAAAATTTACAGGTCCGCAAAAATCGTCTGTAGGTAGGTAGGTACTCTGGAAATTATCAAAGAGAATGTCCTTTATTTTCACTAATTTGAAGATTATAAACCAAAGTATACTTACCCATTTTAAAAATAAAGTATTTTGCTTTTTGTACTGAGAGATATAACGTAATTTCAAAAAGTGTGACAACTATTTGGCTTTTACCCTACCGCCAGCCTGACTTCCCAGTGCGTTGAACTGTTATTGTATCTAAGTATTTGCTAAATTATGTTTAGTAGTACATTTCAGATATCGGCGACTGCGACGCGCGACCGCGACCGGCGACAATGACGTACGACCGTGACCCACTGGTTAGTATGAATTACTATTATTATAGAACACTTACGGGTCTTGTCGGTTGCGTGCACCCGTTGCGGTCGCCAAGATCGGAATTGTTACTTAAGTCTATTTAGTTATAATAATTATTATGCGTGCGCTGTCAACTGTCAACTAGGCAAGAATCAAAGATAATAAGACGCTTCATAGCAAGGCTGCTAGATCTAAGCTACCAACTACTTCATACCATGTGCGGTGTTTATGTCTCCCTCAAGCTCTTGTCTTCAACCAGTAGGAAAAAGAAAAAGAGTTAGATGCAGTCGTAAATAGAGCGTGTTGTAGAATGATGTGGTTTGGCTAGATGCTATTGCAATTAGGTAAAACTACTCGTTTCACAGGAAACAAATGTTTGAGTATCATTCAACCATTTATTTCCTGGAAAGCGAGTAGTTTTATTCAGCGCTAGTTCTTATTATTTCTAAATCGATTTATTTTTGTGTCTCCGAAATGTGGGGAGAAATGTTTTTTACGGCAATATAGGTCAAAAAATATGTCACATACATTAAAAAAAACCGGTCAAGAGCGAGTCGGACTCGCGCACTGAGGGTTCCGTGCCATCGTATAAAACGTGGAATGTTTTTAGATTTTCATCGGCGAGGTCTACTTTCGTCAGAGAATTTTAACACTGCGGTGTATATTGCAGTTTTAGATCAGTGCTATCTATAGTAACTGCTAGTGGAAATAATGTATATTTTGTTGCATAAGTGGTTTTTAGTTATTCAGCTTTGACTGACGGACAGACTTAGTCACACCATAAGGTTTCCATTTCACCATTTTGGTACAAAACCCCGAAAATGGGCCACGTACGAATCCGACTCGCGCGATAAGGGTTCATTCCTTGATTCCAAAGCTACCTATCTCATTTTTAACCCTCGACACAAAGAGAGGGGTGTTATAAAAATAACGTGTCTGTGTATCTGTATGTGGCATCGTAGCTCCCAAACGGATGAACCGATTTTCGTTTAGTATTTTTTTGTGTCATAGGTAGATAATTTTATCCCGAGTGTTCTTAGCAGTTGCAATATGTTACTTAGAACCTTCTTCTTATGATCCTATTCCTGTAATCTATAAGTAAAGAACTATTATCAGATTTTTTTTTTCAATATTTTAGGGTCAGTAGATCAGGGTCGGGAATGGTAATTTTGCATCTTATTTTATTGAATAGCTTTAACAATATTTAAGTACCTACTTTTTTTAAATTCTTAAAAAAATAAATTTGACACAGCCTGTCGGCTGTCCGCGCCGTTTAATGAAAAGGTAGGCCGTTTATTAAACGGCTAATTTTACCAGGTGGCTGTGACCGATATATCCCACGATACAGTTTGAAAAACTTTTATTTAATTTTCTACCGCTTTTTTAACATAACGGTGGGTGCTCATAATACCAGTGTGCAGCGCTGTGATATTTATTTATTTTTTAAATATCGCTGTTGATGCTGAGACAGACCTTTTTGGCGTCGTACAAAATTTATCTCATGCTGTTAGCTTCTATGTTAAACAAATTTTTATGACTGGTTTAGTTTTACATTTATTATACTATTTTGTGTGTTTTGTGCGAGTCCTAAATAAATATTTTTCTTATTCATCCTCAGTTCATCACATGAACTAATGTGATCCTGTGAGTTCCAGAAGTTCATATGTGTACCAAATTTCAAAAGAATTTGGCCAGTAGCTTTGGACAAAATTGGCTGTGACAGATGGACATATAGACATTTAAATTTTTTATTTACTATAAAGGTAAGTGGCATTACTAAAATTCAAGAGGAAGGCAATAGTAGTTTCAGAAATAAGCAACTAAACCCAAAAAAGCTACAAAAACACTAGTTCACAGTGTCCCAAATATTTTAACCGCAACTGAAAAATAAATAAATAAACAAAAATAGAAAGTTACGAAGATAGGTACATACCACAGACTAGGGGGCACGTTGCCCGTGAAGATTTGCCGAGTGATCGTTGTATTCAGCACTGCAGCGGGGTTGGGGCAAACGCACCTGCAGCGTCGGTCCTCGAAGAATTGTCCCTACGAACGAATAACGCAAGTTATGCAAGGCCAAGTAACCGCACTACGTATATGTCATCGTAAAATAGCAAACTCCGTAAGTTTATAAAATATCGCGTGAAATTTTTAACTTTTTTTTCTATAAGACTCGGATCTATTGGAAACTATTGAATTTGGATGGGATTCATTAGATACAAAACGACTTTTTCATAATATATCGAGAAATTATAATCTAACCAAGATATCTTACGGAGTCTGCCATTTATCTAAGTAAATCGGACGGGTTTGAAACTTTGAACGCAACTCCTCGACCAAGCGCGAACCACACTATTGATTTAAATTTGAAATACTCAGACACAAAAGGGTAGAGGGAACCGCAACACCCACTCGATGAAAAACACTGGATTTTTTTAGAACATTTTATGAATTATATCAAATTTGGAATTTGACTAGCACTCTTATTTATTATTGTAGCTAAAATAATGTTGGGATGTTATTCTAGCGCGCTAGAATTTTAATAAGAAAGGGTTCCACTGCGCAGCTTTACTGCGCTTCCCAGCGCCCGCCAAGTATGCTTTATTGACTGCCGCGACCGCCGCGCCCTTACGAGATGAATCTCGAAGGGCACAAAATCAAATTGCACAAAACTTAGCACCGTTTTTTAAGAAAAATTTAATGAGGTAACATACTTTGCCGTGTTAGGTATTTACTAGACAATATGAATCGACGCGATTTGCAGCCGGCTGTTCAGGTGCAGTGCGACTGAGCTACTGAATGAATGCAGGAGAGGGATGCTGTTTGAGAGAACGGAGCTAAGCTGTGTCCCCGCTCCCCCGCTCCTACCCGCACCCTCGCTGTCTGTCGGCTTCCCCCCCCCCCCTCCGGACCGCACCCCACCTACTTCCGCAAGCCTCGGGGCGCGGTCGCTGCCACCAACGCAAGGTGCCCCTAGCAACCGCCCCCTTTATAATGTATGTACTGAAGTTCCCTTATGTAACATACAAATTCAACACCAGCTAAATAAGCTATGCCGCCCACGCGAACGATTTATAGCTTTTTGAATAAGTAAGCAAGCCGGTATTTTTAGTGCTGTCATCTTTGACTTGAAGTTGTTCTAACTTCGTTGTACATGATTTGTTATTCTTGCTATCTTATGACATGGGTTTAGATCGTGGTTTAGATACAAGTACTGTCGGGTATCGTTAGATTTTTTTTCTCCTTTTTATTATTGATAGGTTCGCATTTGGTGTGCTTGTTGCTAAATAATAACACCGCACTGGCCGCAGGATGGGTGACCATCCATCCACTGGCCGACCTTGGCAAGCGTTGCTCAATATACAGACATATTTTATCCGTGCCTCGGAAAGCAAGTTAAGTTATTGGTCACGGTTTTTTTTAATGGGTAGTCAGAGACCAAGAAATCTGGCACCAAGTCACTGGGTTTTGGAAGTCAGATGGCTAAGAAGACTAAGGAGAGCGTTCGACCACTATAGCACGTTATGCTTGCCTAGAAGCAACCTATTCACTCTTGACTTAAAGCCCCCAAGGCCTCATCTAGCTATATATATACCAGTCTACGGCAGGGAATTTCAGTAGTTGTACGTTTTATAAAAATATTCTTATACGTTTGTGCGAATACGGGGGTGTTGGGGTTGGGGATGTCCAACTTATTTCGGGGGCGCATCGCCGCAGTACGTATTGTGCACCGATGATGGAATGGGCTCGGCGGAATTAAATGATCACTAACGGGGTGGGTACTTGAAGCCCACGGAGGGGAAGTAGGTAGGATCGCTGCATAATTATGCTGAGATAGGGACCTTTTTGGCCTCGCACAGATCCATTGAATGTTGTAATTGTTAATAATAATTAACTAATTATTATGTACGTTTCGTTAGTTTTAATGTATTTTGCTTCTATCTGTTTTGTGCGAGTCCCAAATAAACATTTTCTTTCTTTCTTTCTTTCTTTCTGTAGGTAGGTACCTACCTTAAAATTTATGCTACCAATTTTACTCACATGAAACTTTCGATTTTTTAAGTAAAACTGAAAAGTAGACTCAGCTTACGATTCTGTAAATCGTAATAGATGTAATGGTATTTTTTTATTAATTGTTTGATTATAGTTTATTTTTGGAAAAATGCAGAATAAATTCAAAAACATTTTTATTTTAAAAATACTACTAATTATTTATTTTAATTTCAGAAAATAAAAATAAACAAATGTCATTTTATATACATATTCAAGGAAATACCTATTTTCAATTTTTCAAAAAAAAATCCCGAATTGAATTTCGTGAATTATCCATTAAACAAAGAACGATTAATTGAGAGAGTTAATTAATTATATTGAGCAATTGTTGATGATAACACTAAAAATACTTTTTCACTTTAACAAATTTTGCCGGCCTTGTTTGCTGGCCTGGGCACTAGCCCGGACTGCCCCTAGTGTAAATCCAGCACTGATTACTGCTAAACTAATAAAGTTATCGTAACAGTGTTATAATTTTCCAGTTCAGTTATTTTTTAAAGTTTTGAAATGCACTATCGTCACTGTGCACTATTGTGACTTTATCCATCAAACCACCAGTTTAGCTTTTAGAAGGCGGGGAGGACGCCCAACTAGAACAAAAATTTGCATTTTAAAGTATATTTCGTTAATGGCGTAAAATCGAAAAAGTAGTGTAAGTTTGTCGTTTTAAAAGACCTAAAATTTATTTTACCTGTTTGGCGTTGTAATTACATATACACACCCCTACAAAATCACAGCTTTCTAGTACTAACAGTCAAGAGACATCGGACAGACAGACGGACATAAAGAAACGATAAGGGATCCTTTTCAGGACTAAGGAACCCTAAAAAGGATACGATTCAAAATGGTAACAGTTGGTAACACAAATATTTAGGGTGCTTACAGGTCTCAACTTCCCGCCCTGTATAAATCCTTCTATCTATAGGTATACAGTATACAATTATTATAAAGCTGAAGAGTATGTTTGTTTGTTTGGTTGGACGCGCTAATCTCAGTAACTACTGGTTCGAATTGAAAAAATATTTTATTATTAGATAGCCCTTTTATCGAGGAAGTAGAAGGACGAGGACCAATAGGAACGGAGCAGCATCAATTGACGTCATCCGTCATTATTGGTAAAACGTGGCTTTATCGAATATGGCGCTCACATAGCTCAACGCTGTCAAAGCCATGCACGCTGTGCACGCGGCACACGCTATACGCGAATATTAACCCACGACTATATCAAAACGATATCGGAGCACAGTACTGCAGTGGAATCGTAGACACACGTTTCCAAACAAATGATCCCATGCAGCTAAAATGCGCTGCGTGCCCGTGCACAGCGTGCAACGCGGTGGGTCTACATTTCCACTGCAGTACACGCTACACGCCCACGAGTCACGACCATGACAACTGTAGCGTGGCCCATCGCGGCACACGGAGAGGGTACGCAAGTTTTCTTTGCAAAAATATGGTTTTGACGTAGTCGTGGGCGTGGGTTAATATTCGTGTATAGCGTGTATCGCGTGCACAGCGTGCATGGCGTCGACTGGGTTGAGCTACGTGAGCGCGATATTCGAGCAAGCCACGCGTAGGTATGCCAATAATGTCAATTGATGCGTAGCGACGCGTCCATGGGTTGCAGTGGAAACAATCTCATACATTTTCATGCAAGACAAAGCCTCACACACGTACGTAGTAGCGTCTCCGTGCGGACAGTGCAATAATTGAGTATCTACGCCTAATTAACTTTTATACGATTCTACTAGATGATAATGCAACTATTCGCGAGGAATAAGGGATGATTTCTCGGCCCCCCTTATATTATTTGCATTTCCTTCTCACAACGTTCAAGGCAGATTTCTTCAAGCGTTTTCAATTAGCTGTTGTACGTTATAAAACCCACCCTGTATTTTATATCTTTTTTGTAAGGGTGGAATATTGTCAAAAAGCTCCTTCCGCTCTGGGCGGAGCAAAAGGGAAACAAGACTCTTACCGACTAAAACCCATCCGTGTTCCTTGAAATTCAGAGGGTGAAATACTCATGAATATGAATGACTTTTATTCTCGACCAACCCTGAAATCGCAAAATAAGGGCTGTTACCTGGATTTTGTCGAGGTATGCAAACATAACTACGAAACTTACTAAAGAGTAGCTTTGTTACCCGACTGAGCCAGAAGGAGGGTTGTGTTGTGAGTACTTATATGTATGTATCTAAGTATATTTCTTTATGGAGCGTACTGTTGTCTAAACGGCTTGATGGATTTTAGCTTGAGAGGTGACGTTAGATTAGTCTAATGCGAAAGTGACGTATTAAAATAGATACCTAGTCGATTTTTGGTGCTATATAATAATTATTTCGTTTGTTATCAACATATACGGTTTTATAAATGGCGAACAAAAAAATCTTCAACTTATTTATATGTTTTATTTAATATTATGTGAAATGAATTCAACGTTAAAAACATGGTCGCCGGCAGGTCCATTTTCAGGGCTGTGCAACTTCAAAACCCCCCCGAATACATTCCTCATCCCGTCTAATTTTTTTAAACGTTTTCATGTTTTCGTATGTTTTATTGAAAGCCAGGAGGTTGGCAGTGCACCGCTCTAGCGATGGCGTTCCAAATAAGTCCCTTTTCAAGCAGTCTGATGAAGCATTTTTTTCGGTCGGGATTTTTTCTTCTTTATTTTACATACCTAGTTTCCGCTAGAAACAGGATTTCCAGCATAACCTTCCAGCGAAACTTATTACACGTTTAATTCAAAATTAAGATTTTATAAAGGGCGCCAGCTACGAACACGTCTTTGAAGAGAAAATAAACATAATTTTTCTTGGAAATTTCTATGATTGGAAACTAAAAACGTGTTTCTCGGTGCAAAATGAAGAGTTGGAAAATAAACACCTTTATTTGCTATTATTATTAAGACAGGAAACGGGAAGTATCCGATATAGTCGACCGTAGCATGTTCAAATCCAGGGTTTTTATATTAAGTTATACGCAGACCGGTTAACAGGTGTTAAATAATATGACAAAAAAAAAAGACTGTTCACGAATATCCGGAGTTTCAGCGAAGCTGACCGAAACCGTATAAATAGATTTTTGGTCGAAACTGGCCGAAGCTGAGCCTTTAGTTGGAGACTACTCCATGATGAAGCCTCTAAAGAAGGAGAAGTTGCCAGATGAGACCCTAGACAGAACATCTTGAGCCGACCCTACCTAAAGTGGGAAACTCTAGGAGAAAAAGAATTGATCCCATGGTAAAGTTGCTGTACAACGTGGAACAGGATAAATGCAATACCTTTTCAGGAGTCATCGTACTCATAATTAAGAAGCCAACGCTGAAATCGCGAAATAGCTACTGTTTTATGTGCGCATAACTCGGCAAAATGTAAGTACTGAACAGTTGCTTTTTTTCGCCTTGCGGATAGATTGCCAATTAATTAAATGGCACTCGATATAAGCAGGAACAGGAGTTACGAGTCTAGTGATTTTTATTTACTGTGTTTTGTGTAAAAAGGACACAGTTTTATTTTTATTCAAAACTAGCCGCCCCCCGCGGCTTCGCTCCCGTCAACTGGTAACTTTTTTTATTTTATTTTTTTACATAAAAACCTTCTCCTGATAATAACAAACACAACAAAAAAAAATAGCGAAATCAGTTCAGCTGTTCTAGAGATTTGCGCTTTATAGCAACACATTCAGCGATTCATTTTTATATTATAGACTAGCTTCTGCCCGCGACTTCGTCCGCGTGGAATAGTAACTTTGGGCTAGCGCTAACTTTAACCCGCGTCTTCGTTTACGTAGAAGGTGAAAATATTTTGAAATAATAAGTACGTTAAGGAGCTATTTTAGCATAAATGCGCGCGCAGTACTTGATCACTATTTTGCTGCGATGTTATTTTAAAACTGCGATATTAATTGAAATCGAATGAAAAACCCTGATGTTGAAACATTCTTCATTAGTGCTACGCTCCTACTTGTCTTAGCGTGATGATATAGGTATATATCCTCGATAAATGGGCTATATATCTAATACTGAAATAATTTTTCAAATCGGACCAATTGATAGTTCCTGAGATTAGCGCGTTCAAGCAAACAAACAAACTCTTCAGCTTTATAATATTAGTATAGATATACCTATATACTGTACCCAGAAAAAAGGTTTTTTTTTAAACGAAGCTACTCGCTAGCCTCTAGGCGCCAAGCTAGCCGCCTGCCTGTGCGTTCGCGACCTTATACAAAAATAATCCTTATAGCATGATTCAGTATTAACGCGCGATGGCTTATTATTAGCGTATTTCATGTATAACTTTGGTGTTTCTATACCGATTTCTATGATTCTTTTTTATGGAATAGTTAATAATGTTAACTTTTTTAATTAGGGATGACTGAGAGTGTTATAAACGTAAGAGTAGACAAATATAATCAGAAAGCTTCGAACTGCTAAGCTATCGGGAGTTATACGTGTTATTGTGCGTCAATTATAAAAGATAGACATTATGCTGTCGTTGGATATTTTTTATATAATTTTAAGGAGAACATTTCCGTCATACATGATTTCTGTGTAGCTTTCACCATTAAGGTTGCACACGCGACGGAAGCTTAAAAAATGGAGTAATTTCTCCCGTTTTCCCAACATTTTCCTTCACTGCTCTGCTCCTATTGATTGTAGCGAGATGAAAAGTATACTATAACCTGCTCAGGAGTATAAATAATAATTGTACCAAGTTTCGTTAAAATCCGTCGAGTAGTTTTTGTTTCTATAACGGTTATACAGACAGACAGACAGACAGACAGACAGACAGACAGACAAAAATTGTACTGATTGCATTTTTGGCATCAGTATCGATCCCTAATCACCCCCTGATAGTTATTTTGGAAATATATTTCATGTACAGAATTGACCTCTCTACAGATTTATTATAAGTATAGATAGAAGATATAGATTTATGAAAAGTACAGTAACAAGCAAGTTTTGTAAATAACTTTTTTTTATGTATTTCTTTGATGTAAGGACTGTTTTGACTGATTTTTAATAAAGTTAAAGTTGTAGTATCTAAGTATATCAAATAGCTTTTAGGGTCAACCAGTCAAATCTGTAGTGACGAGTTAATAATAAACCGTGGCTGAAGCCAGACCCATGAATTAAACACAAAGTAACTTTAAACCCTTTCCCAGTGCATAATAAAATACGGTCCCTGAGTCCTGCAATCGTTTTAGGGACTACACACACTTATGCCCATAGAAAACCAACATTTTGTATGGAGACGCGATATGCATTCGTTCAGCTTTCCGCGTCTATTCGACTTTCGCGGCAAACAATTATAAACTGAGGATAAAAGTATTATTATCATGCGAGTGCTATAGATTGAGTTCAACACTGTTTTGCCGCTGCCATCTTCTCATTCTTTCGACGCTGTATACGTGGCTGATAGAAGCAGAACTGTATTAAGTGTGACCAAAATCGTTCAGCAAAGTGCGAATGGAGCTGAATAAGTGTGTATAGTCCCTTAATGTGTGTGAAAGTATTAAAACGTTTAGCGAATAATAAAATAAAATAAAAAAAAAACTATAAAATGCCACGTCGTTCAATGACCGACAGATGTAGATCGACTTGTTATAACTTCCCCTCGGTCCAGTATCCTATTATTCGGATCTCTGGACCCTTGTGAATATATCCAGTACAAGGCTAGACGGGCAACTAACTACCCGTAAAAGGATCTTATAATACCTAATTGGATAAGAAGGGGTGTCAAGTTTTTGTTGCCAAAACAAACGGTTACAGATCGGAAAGCTTAATGTTAATAGTAGATTATGCAACAAGGGGATAAAGCAGTGTCATAATCAAACCCGACCATAATAAAGCATTAACTTCTATAGAATAGGCTTGTGTCCTGAAAAAATCTAATTAGTCCGTCAGTTAGATTATCAAAAAATATTTGACCCGTGTTTTTTCTTTTGTTACGGGAACCAAAATTTACGAAGTTACGACGCTTTTAAAATTCTCAATACGTCACACCATCGCATAATTTTTAGTGAGTCGTGACGTCACGAGCCCCCACTCCCGAGTTTTGATGCGTTTTAACTTTGTCAATATTCATTGATTTACAAAAACAAAAAATACGTGTCCATTATTTTTCAATACTCTAACTGACGAACTAAATAGTTTTGCAATTTGTGGATGATGGAATCTCGCCTATTGGGGTAATTCTATAGACTGCCTTGCGCGCCCTCCATTCTGCGGCAAAAAACGTAAAGACTATGCTGTCTGTCACCGCGGCCCTGAAACGCTAAGGGCACTAAGAGAAACACGGTGGATGGATTTTTTTCATTAAGAGTCTGACACTCCCTTCTGCTTTTCCCAAAGTGGGAGGAGTCATTTGATAATTTCCTATGCATAAAAAAATGAAATTCTGACCACTATCACTCTACTGTATCCATTTTTGAGTTTTTTGCCGAAAAAAAGGCCAAAACCTACAAAATCCTATGATAGAAGGCTAGGTTAATGTTAAGCGACCAAGAGGGCTTCCCTATTCAGCTTCACGCTGCCCACGAAGCCAAAGACTGAAACAACTGGATCGACATAGTCAAAGAGATGATTCAGCGAGGGAGTCGCGACCCGCAATAATGAGGAATACAACAACAGAAGGAAGGCTGTGACGTCTAATAAAGGACAACAACAACGCGCCCGCCTACAAGGCAACAACAAGCAACAACCGAGCGCCACAAGCGACAACAAGCAACAACAGAGCACCACAAGCGGCGACTACATGCGGGAAACGTGCTATTCAAAATTGGAAATAATTAGGCTATATACATTTATATGTATGTACCATATTCGTCTCGAATAGGGTAAAACCAGGATAGTTGCCCCAGGGGTACCTATAGTTGCCTCGATTTTAATTACTTTAGTTTCACGAATGAATTACTTACATGTTATTTTATTTATCAATCGAGAGTCTGCAAGCACGACTAAGTTGACTACGTTGCATGTGTCTGTGCGATTTCAGGGGAAGGCAAAGTGCGATCAAAGACTTCGCGGGGTATAAGCTTTTTTTTTCTCGGTGGGGCATCAATCATATATTATGTAATTTATATGGATAAGGCAAAATGTCACAAAGTATTTTGCTTTTGTATTGAGAGATATACCTATAGTATTTTCAAAATGAGAGGCAACTATCGTGGTTTTACCCTATTAATCGTCGTATTATCGAAAAATCCCCCAATTGCCCAAAGGCGTCCCAGCTAGGGACTAGGGCGGCAGCCAACCCTCACCCTTGAAGAAAACAACAACGTCAATTTTCTTGGGAATTTCTATTACTGGAAACTAGAACGTGAGAATTATAAATAAACGTGGTTCTCTAAAACCTACCGAATACTTTTTTTTTACTATTGATAGTCATACGTTTGACCACTATCACACCAGTAACTTATTCACTCTTGACTTTAAAACTCCCAGTTCGTGGCTATCAGGAAACACAGACTCAGACAGGGAGTTCCACTCCTTAGCTGTACGCACAATGAATGTATCTATTCCCAAAGTTTTTGTGGGCATAGGTGGGATATCCACCATGTACCGGTGGCGCGTCGCCGTACGTCTTGTGGTTCGATGATGGAACTGACTTGGCGGAAGAGAAAACAAGTGAGTTGAGCTCAGTACATCATAGAGAATAATATAGTCTTTGGGCTACATGAATATTGAAATTGCCGCGATCGCGCTACACACGCGGCAACGTAAAATACTTATATGGGGTTGGGCACAAAGATTTTTCAATTCGGAGATCCCATAGAAATTATAATATCTATGGGAGATCTGTTTGCGAAACATTAAGAATTAGTTTTTGAATGTGAGCGAGAAGTATAGTATTATAAAAAATAAAAATAAAATGGCGTATAAAATAGCCCTAAATTCGACAATCCAAATCTTCAGTCAAGTGAACAGGTTACTTCTGACAAGCGTGTTCAATCATTGACTACATAACTGCTTTCCAACAGATGTGATTGAGGTTTAACGTGAGCATATGTATACTACCTATCTACACTATTGTTATAAAGCCGAAGAGTTTCTTTGTTTGTTTGCTTGAACGCGCTAATCTCAGGAACTTCTGGTTCGAATTGAAAAAATATTTTACTGTTGGATAGCCTATTTATAGAAGAAGGCTATAGGCAACATCACACTTCGATCAACAGGAGCGGAGCATTCGATAAATGTGAGGCTGACGAAGTTACGCAAGTCAGCTATAAGTCAATAATAAAAAAAACGCAACGGGAGCCTTCGCGGATGAAATCGCCACCTCAGTCAGCTATTCAAAACCCAGGTCGCTGCAAGTATGCTGCAAAGCGGTCTAAAAAATGTGAGCGATTGGCTTAAGAAGAAGCCCATAAAAGTTAATGAGGCAAAATTCGTAAATGTCACAGGCTCACCGATGAATGAAAAATGTAAGATTCGGAATTCAAGACCTCGTGTGAAACCTTGGTATGGTATACCGACACATGAATAAGCGCGTCACTTGGTAGAAACATATTATCACTAAAGAAACAACTAGGACTCCAACTCACAAAACTCTACTGACCTACCTATGGGTGGAAAAATCTAGCTAAGTAATAGGTACCTACTGGAGAACAAATTCCTTCTCTAAAAGGCTAGACTCACACAGTATATGGACCTAAGGCCTTCAGGCATGAGCGACAGCTTCGGACTCCAGCATAGAAATAATCAAGGTGTACCAGCTAGGGAGGTCATCTGCCAACCCAACGCCTTGAAGAAAAATTAACGTCAATTTTCTTGGCAATTTCTTTTACTGAAAACTAGAACTTGAGAATTAAAAACGTGTGTTTCTGTGATAAATAAAGTGAAAAATATATTTTTTTTGTTTTATTCAGATAATATATACCCGAGCGTCTCGAAACACTAAGTAGGTACTCTCTAAGCCCGAAGTCCGTAGTTTCGGCCATAGTTGCGGGCGTATTCAACTCCGTATCACCAAACCACTAAGAATAACCACACGATTTAAACAAAACAGTTACTGTCAAATCGTGTTGTCATTCATTCTTATTAATTCGGGCTCAGGACTAATCGTAAGTCCGTAGGTGATGCGGAGTAGAATACGCCCGCAACTAAGCCCGAAATTAGGTACAGACTTCGGGCTTAGAGAGTAGCCCCCCAGATTATGAGCTGAATACGGGGTACGCCCTCGAAAATAATGAAAAGGTTCTAAAACCAAATGCTACGCATAATAGGAAAAACCCCATGGTTCACAACGAACGAACAATTAAAAAGGAGCAGTAGCGCGATTCACTAAGGCAGAACATCTTTACAACCAAGAAATCATCGTTGAAACATCTGATAAATAGATGCCACATCAGATGTTTCAACGATGATTTCTTGGTTGTAAAGATGTTCTGCCTTAGTGAATCGCACTCCTGAGAATGCCTACCAACAGAGGGACGTAATGAATGAGATGAGATACACTAAATCATACAAAAACAGGGTTGTAAATCACCCAATGGTATCGGCTCAAAGATTGATGGGCAACAATAAGACTAAACGCAGACCGTAGCGCTCTACCATCACATATTATGAGAGCAGGATAGGTACGATAACGGTCTTGAATCTCTTCAACAAAGTTGGAGTGAACAGCTGCCTCTTTTGCGCCTGACTAGACTAGTCAAGGGCAATCTCAAGTAAAAAGAAGAATATGCTTGTCATAAATATACTGCTTAATGTCCCAAGTCCCAAGAGACAGACCGCAGAAAACTAATAACAAAAAAACGAGCTTAGAATTTTCTGGAGCCTGCTTACAAGAAAGTTTGAACCTAACTGTATTAATTTACGGATAAAACTATACTTTTTAAGGCAAGACTGCTAATCCACGACCGAGTAGCTTAGCAGTTAGCTCTGAATAAATAATTTGGGCCTGAAAAAATCCGATCATGTAAGTATATGCTTACAAAATTTTTCAAAAATATATAAACTACTAGCTGACCCGCGCAACTTCCTCTGCGTCATATTTTCCATTACTGCTCCGCTCCTATTTGTCTTAGCGTGATGATATATAGCCTATAACCTTCCTCGACAAATGGGCTATCTAACACTGAAAGAATTTATCAAATCGGACCAGTAGTTCCTGAGATTAGCGCGTTCAACCAAACAAACAAACAAACAAACTCTTCTGCTTTATAATATTAGTATACATATAAAATAATGACTGCTCTCTAAGCAGTCATTATTAAATAAAACCAATTATGCAGTTTTAGTTTTAAACAAAATAGGGCCCGAGACTCCTCTGAGTATTTTTTGCTATTCTACATACAGGAAAATGACAGCCTAAATAAACTTAAAATTAAAAAAACTTTTTTAAAGTTATTTGCAAGATTTTTTTGTCCATAACAGTTTTTTTCGTGTTCTCCTCATCAAACCCTTTCATTTGATAGCCATACCGTGGTAGTGCAGAAAAAATGACTAGTCCGCCATCTTGAACGATCCGCCATGTTGGAATTAGAATGACGTCATATCGCTAAGCATGCATTGTCATCTATACTTTATATAATATTTTAAAGCAGAAGAGTTAGTTTGTTTGTTTGGTTGAACGCGCTAATCTCAGGAACTACTGGTCCGATTTGAAATTCTTTCAGTGTTAGATAGCCCATTTATCGAGGAAGGTTATAGGCTATATATCATCACGCTAAGACAAATAGGAGCGGAGCAGTAATGGAAAATGTGACGCAGACGAAGTTGCGCGGGCCAGCTAGTCCAAAATAAGCGAGTAGGTATACCAGCTCAATCGGTTAAAGATAACTGATTTAAAATTCAGTTCCAAGATTCCATCCGGACAAACATAGGTAGGAACATAAATTGCAACATAAATAAAAATCTTATAAAAACAGAAAACTAACGCAGTTAAAGTACATAGAGTAGGTACCTAATAAAGCATTGAGAAACAAGAAACAACTCAATAGGCGACCTACTTATAAAATGAAAATAAACTGCAAGAAAAAATAATAATGTAGTACCTAGGAATCCATAGAAAAAGAACATAGAAATAAGTCCATTACAACTTTCTTTATCCGTGTTTCCTTATAAAATGTTGAAACATGAACAAAGAATTAAAGTTATGACTAAGTTTTTCTTTGCTGGGTAAGCAAAGAAAATAGATCGCCATGAGGCCTACACTATTTTTTTTAATTTTTGAGCCATAGGCTCATAAACAAGATGGCATCCATTCCATTTTTAGGGTTCCGTGCCCAAAGGGAAACCAATGGAACCATATTAAAAAAAAAAAAACTTTATTTCGGATAAGCAACATCCATATGGGTTAGTAAACAAAAAGATAACTTATTCCTATGTTAGTAAACTTATAATCTATTTAGATACAAGGATGTTGTTCGAGATAGATCTCCGAACAACATCCCCTAACAAAGGAGAGTCGTACCTCCCCGCTATAGTCTATAACTAAGCCTCCGCTGTCCGTCTGCCTGTCTCTCAGTTAGGCTGTATACAGACAGATAAAATTTGCGCAGTGTGTGCCATGTATAAATATAATATAATATATTCTATTGTCGCTATTACAACAAAAAGTAAATTAATATAAAACGAACCATACAAGAAACGTGATTTTTCAGTTTATGATACGGAACCATTCGTGTTAGAGTCCGTTTCGCACTTAGCCAGTTTTTTATTTCACATTTTTCGCCATGGGCGCAATTTTTATGATTTTTGGGCACGCAATAACGAAAATGCTCGAAATCAAATTGATGCCAGTAATGCACATAGCACTAGGCTCGTATAAGGTCCCATTAAAATAGCTGGACAAATAACACAGCTTTCGATCCGATACGTCTAACCAAAAATATCAAAGCAAAAAAAAACGCTGATTGAAGTGATTTTATTTTGCAAGCCCTTATGGGTAGGTATTCTCGCGTTATTCTTATATATATATTTTTTACAACAGCTGTCCTAATAGCTTGTCCATCTATTTTGAGACTTATATTAGTATATATTAACATAAACTAGTGTTGCCATACACTAATTTATGTTAATATATAAGGCTCTAAATTATAACGTCAACGCGGCAACATTGATATCTACACTGGTCTCAATATTCACCTATTTCAGACATTCAAAGTAACAAACATGAAAAAGCTCATCGAATGCTTAAGTTCCCCCTACCTTTGGAGTCAGTTTACAAATAGTTTAGGTATGTAATATTACGTAAGAGGTAATGAAAAATACTAGGCACCGTCACTGAGGTAATTTTTTTTTAGACATCACCAAGCTGTAATTGTTTTTGAATCGAAATCTTAGAAACATCAACCAATTCACTAAAATATTTGTTCAATTAACACAGAACAAAAATAAAATATGAAAAACTTACCGCTCGCGGAAAAGCTCGGGAAAGCAATGGACGAATGGCGGACCGTGCAACACAAGCCGTTTCCAGCCGATCAATACAGTGGACGACAACAACGTTAATATTTACACACTCTTCGGTTTCAATATTCACCAGATATCTCAACACATAAAGAAAATCAAATAAACTAACCTGAACCCATCCCAGTGTCAATAACAGCATCCCAATTATTATTAAATTCATTTTGATTGAATCAAACGGATACCGGAAATTAGGGAAGTTGCAACTGCAGACACAGTGTATCTTAATACTGTCCAGCACGATCTGAAAGATACAAATCACAGAGGTGACTTATGAAATACAGATAAAATGGTTACTCGTCTTTATTTTGTAGAGCCTAGAGTTCATATTTTAAAAACTCTAGAAAATGCGAGAGTGAGGCAGCAAGTATGAAACAGCGGTCCACTGCTTGCCAGTAAAGGAAAAACGCCCAAATTGTGCCTCTTTTACCCCATATTACTAGCAGTTCAGAATAACAGGGAAAAATACAATAATTAATAAACAGGTCCATTCGGTTACTAAATTGTTCCAGTAACTCAGCAGAACTATTGTAACATCATCTTGAGGCTTCAATAGGAATATTTGATTTGTTATTAGGGCAGGATCAACATTAAAGTAATGAAAAACTATATCAATATTCATTTAAAAAATTATTCATTTTCTCATAGGTACTCAGTATCGAGTATTGCTGCAATTTGGAAAAACAAGTACGAAATTTTGAATTTTGCGGGCTGCATTGAAATCACGGTTCAAAAGTGATACTGATATCTGGCTACATTGACCCCTGACCGCCTAACCTATCGCAAGCGACATTTTTCTAAACTGCGTTTTGCACCTTAAACGATAGACATTTAAGATGAAAAAGCCTTTCTGAAAATATTTCGCTTACGATGAATCGTCACTAAGGGCAAGAGCTAGACATTTTGCGTTGGTAGGCTAGTCTATTATAGATACAGTGAACATTAACAGCGATGTTTGATTTTCGATCGCAGTCTTTCGCCTGAGCGTAGGTACATTAAAGTAATGAGCGTTTTAGTGAAAGCTGTAGCTATAGGCACCTTCCATGGGCACAGCGCCGCCGCCGACTAATTTCAGGGGGTGTTTTTCTACCACTCCACCCCGATACTATTCAAGAGGTATATTATTTATCGTCACCTTTATGGCAAAGCAGAGCAGGAACGTTTATATTTGTTGATTTTACACGAGATAAAACAAAACTCAATTTTTGTACTTCCCCTATAACCGATTCTAGATAATTAAATAGGAAGCGTAATACTACAGTCCATTCAATTACCTACCCATAATCATAGTGCATTAGCTACTTAAAAAGATCGCCGTAGTAAAAATAATTAAGATTATGCGAATAAAATACTAAATTGAATGCTATTCATAGAGAAAATTAATTTATTTCATGTTACAGTGGCTAGCTTAACCCTGCAATTGTCTACCTTTTGATTAATAGATAAGTGTAATTTTACGCATAAGAACTTTTGATGGATCTTCTATGACATAAAATTGAGCATAAACTAAGAGGAAAAATTAGGAATTTTGCACAAAAAAAGAAAATTAAATCATTGTTTACCCGGGATCTCAAAATTTTTCTAAATGTTATTCGGACTACTGACTCGCTCTAGCTAAATCAACTCATTGCATTCCTACAAAGAAGACGTTTAACTAAATGTATGACGCCCCTGTCTATAATACCTCTAAGTTCTCGCAGGCCAAACGGGGGTGAAAGAAGCACTTCGGAATGGTTACGCTGGTGACTTTTGCAGAAGAGAAAGAACTATGAGCGAGGGAAGCGAGCTCGAAAATATTTAGCACGTTGTCTTGGATACCTTAGATTTTTTTAAAGTCGACTGAACTTCGGATGTTAGGGCGAGCAAAGCGAAAAATTTTAGTTCCTTGACTCAGATCATGCTAATTTTTATCTTTTCATAAATCCATATAGCTATGCTATACTTATTAAAGGACGCTAGGTCGAGCGTAGCGGGTCCGAAAAAAATTACACCCCACCCCGATTAGTTGTAGTTTAAATGTTCGTGATTTGTCTATTTTTATAAGGTTTGCCATTTTAGCATGTACGATTTCGGGGGGTCATGATCACCACGACCGCGCCTGATTTGTACTTATTTTCTACCCTTTCTTCGGTTTTAATTTTAACTCAATATAGCTTTGATTATTTATTTTGGATTTACTTTGCGATATTTCAACAGCTATCAACACTTCAGGTTCTAAAATTAAGGAAACACAATTTTCGGTAACGTTTATGTTTTTTTCTACAACGAAACTGAAGTGTTAGGCTGTTGAAATCTAAAAAATCGGTCAAGTGCGTGTCGGGCCGCGCGCATTGTTGGGTTCCATTAGTTGCACGTCACAATAACATTTTATAGGTTGCTCGATTTTTTTATTTTAATTGTGATGGGTTTGCTCTTGACTCTCGTCTTGGTCAGAGATGACAGAGACAAAGTCTACGATGGAGCGAGCTTACCCAGAAGGAGCCTGTTCACTCTAACTTCGAAGAGATAAGATAGGGTTGTGCGTTCGGAAACACAGACGCAGGCAGAGAGTTCCACTCCTTTGATGTGCGCATTATAAAAGACGTTTGGAAACGCTTAGTGCGAATTGGTGGAATAGCAACAAGGTTGGGGCAGTAAGTTGCAGTGCGTCTGGATGTCCGATGGTAGAAGGGGGCCGGTGGAATGAGGTCGTTAACTTGTACTCGTTAACTTGTAAAGCCTACTTAGCTGTGAAACTATATTTTTTTAATTCGTTACATTATGTTACAACCATAATTTGTTTCATGTCTCCACTAACACCTGTTTAGCAGACAGAGAGAGGACGAGGGAATCTAACAAATAATAGCACTTGAATTAATATTTCGCAAACGGATCCTTGGAGGGAAAAATGGTTTTGTTAGGTACCTACTTACTTAAACGATAAAACAAAAATCATCGCCTTGGCGAGATTATAATATGTAGGTACCTATACCCATACCAAAGACAAACGGACAATGTGAAACTGTAAGTGCTTCTTGTTGACTACGGAACCTTAAAACCATCGTGCAGTAATGTTGTTCCATAAAATTGACGGGGATTTGATCTGGCCAGCTTTATTCTTGAACCCAGCTTAGGAATACTCCTGGGTTCAAGAAGTGGCACTCCTGTTTATATAGGTACATAAACAGGAGTGTGTTTTGACTTTTGTTCTATCTTGGAATGGATGGAATGTGACGCATAGGTTAACTGACCATAGAACATCTGATTGATACCTACTTAGTAGCAAAAGTGATGCCCTTAGCAAATACACGAATAATACATATATATAATGCTTATCTTAAAAATCACGAATTAACTCAATTCGCAAGTTTACACAAACGATCTATTTGGGACTCCATAAATTAACACACATCTTGTCTCCTCTTCGTTATTTTGCCATGGTGATAGATTCCTTAAATCCATGAAATTCGCACATTTGCTGCTTTAATATGTCGCAAACTATTCAACAAAGTTATGAAACTTTGTAAAGGTGTGCTTAATACATTTTGGGCCAGTTGCTCCTAAAACAGTTTTTCGCGAAAATTACAGATTCGCAACTTTACAGTAAAAGTTCTTCTCTTCTCTTGGCCAGATGCAGAGATAGAAATCACTTTGTCTTCTAAATGCCGTGATTATTATTCGGTCGTCTATTATTTAGTTGTTTGTAAGTCTGTATGTATGTTAGAAAAAGTTTTTAGCAAGTTTTTAGGTATATACATAGATTTATTTGGCACAATCGATTTCGTTCCACGATTTTTCACAAGTGGAATTAAAACAGCATTGTTGAGTGAATTAATCTTACCTACTTTAAAATAATTAAAGAAGGTTACATAGGAATAGGTACCTACTATTGGCATAATTGGTACTTCAACGAGCCACTATGAATATCATATATACTAGCTGATGCCCGCTTGACAAATTATATACTAAAACCTTCCTAGATAACCACTCTATCCATTGGTGAAAACAGCATGAAAATCGGTGCAGTATTTTTAAAATAGAATAGAATAGAATATCTACTC
Organism: Ceramica pisi; assembly: GCA_963859965.1. Classification (NCBI taxonomy): domain Eukaryota; kingdom Metazoa; phylum Arthropoda; class Insecta; order Lepidoptera; family Noctuidae; genus Ceramica; species Ceramica pisi. The sequence continues at coordinate 33,860,824 of OY982527.1, read as the reverse complement.
TTTATATGTACACCATATACTTAAGTTTCACAAAAAATAGATGAAGAAAACATCACATAGCCCGGGTGGGTGACACAATGGGCGGCCTTATCGCTTAGCAATCTTTTCAAGACAACCTTAGGAATAGGATGAGATTGGATTGAGATTGGGATTGGTTGGGATTGGGTTGGGATTGTCTTTTCTTGAGATTATCGCGAAAAGACAAACAGACGCGGCGGAGGACATTGTTTTACAATATGTAGTTATAGTGTTAAGATGATGTAACGGCCCACATATAAGTATATCTATATCATAAGTATTATATTACTTATAATAATATATTATGTTCTCTTATGAACGCTTGTACTTAAATCTAGATAACCAGACTGGTTACACCTAAGTGCAATCACTCTTGGTGTATACTTTTACAAGATGAATATGCCTATAATGGCCAGGAACTATGTTTCTTGTAAACGCTTAATACCTACTTAAATCTAGAATTCTAGACAACCGAAGTGGTTACTCCTAAGTGCAATCACTCTTGGTGTATGGGTACCTACTTTTACAAGATTAATATGTCTATAATGGCCAGGAACTATGTTTCTTGTAAACGCTTATACCTACTTAAATCTAGACAACCGGAGTGGTTACTCCCCAAGTGCAATCACTCTTGGTGTAGGTACCTATACTTTTACAAGATGAATACAATGTCTCTAAAGACAACCGGAGTGGTTACTCCTAAGTGCAATCACTGTTGGTGTATGCTTTTACAAGATGAATATGTCTATAATAGCCAGGAACGATGGCTTAAGTTATAACAGCATTAAGTTTGAGGCTACAATCGGAGCAAGTCCAAAAAGTATACTTACTATGCCTTCCAAGATAATAGGGAATATGCATAAAAAAATATATTATTATCTAAACAGTTTATCTAAAAATATACAAAAATACAATACTAACAGTGGAAATAGAATCAAAATTGCTCGAAAAACAAGCGAGATATCATTAGTTTAAACAAATATGTCTGTCCCTCTCGCGAAAACGCTGTTTTCTATGGCAGCTGTATAGACGTCACGTAATGTGACTTCAAATTCCATGTCGGACTTCTCGTTCTAATAGTTATCTTTGAAGCGTTATAAATAACTTCATCGCTGATGATTAAAAAATTTTATTTTGAGTGTTTACTGGAGCTTATAAGTAATTCATTTTGTAAATACTACTAAATCTGAAATTAAAGACCTACAAACATCGCAAAATAAAATAATCAAACTTCTATTCAACTACGACTATCATACACCTACATTTGAACTGTACAAAAAAACAAAACTAATGAGCATTCAGCAACTTTACACATTCAACTCCTGCATTCTCATTCGAAAAATTCTTAACAAAACCATACACACGCAGTTATCCTTCAACATAAAAACATCCAAATACAGCCAAAGAAACCCTAACCAAATACAAACACGTCTCCCGCGAACGCAATATGGCAGGAAAACTATAAGGTACGAGGGCGTCCAACTTTAATAATCTGCCAGCAGATATCAGGAACACATCTTCTTTGAATGTATTCAAAGCTAAACTAAACCAATACGTCACTAACAACACAAAAATAATAAGTTATGGGTGTAAAGGTTAGACCGCACTGTGCACACGTTCGCACTTGAAGTGTCGCGGCGCGTCGCACGCTGCTGCGTAGTGCGTTAGGTATACCTCATACAAATTCTTACAAAGAATATTTTGCCGTTGCGTGTTGCGTCGTTCCGCTGCCGCCGCTAAGTGTCGCACAGTGCGGTCGAGCCTTTAGACGTCCAATACACGCTCATGCAAACGTCACTCAATAGGTACCAAAAGTCATGATTGATGCTGTATTATTGTCACTACATGACACGATAAGCTATCGGCAGTCAAGCCTTGACTGTGTCTAAACTGACAGCCGAACTGACGGTCAAACCTGTCGTGTATTGGCCGCCTAACACACAATAGGTACCAACAAACAACAACTAGGTACCTACATTTTGGAAACAAAACTGCAAGCTACTGGACTACACTAACATTCACTATGCATTTATTCGTTAAGAGCGCTTTTACAAAATCGAATTGCTCAGGTTGACTAAAGTTGAATACCGCGCGTTACAAGATCTAAATTGATTTTTGCATTGCATGCAACAATTATTTAAAAATATTTACTTTACTTTTAATTAGACCATTTTTTTTTTCAAGCAATATAGCAACGCCATCTTAATTATTAAATATTGTTTTATTTGAATTTGGATTATAATTTCATAGATAAAAATTATAGTTTCGTACGGAAAATTGTCAATAACTCTCAGTTTTACAGAATTATTTTTGGTGTATTACTGTATGAATCGTAATAAATTGATTTGAACATTCCAAAGTAGAAGAAACAGTTGTACCGTGGACATTTTTATAAATGATTAAATTATAATATCTTCGGTGTACCAAGGCATCAAAAGATTCCCTAAAGCAACATTTTGTGAAACATCCTTTGCGGAGTCAAGGATTTTACTGATGTACGTGAACAAATTGAAATATTTATTTAGAACACTCCCAAGATAAATGATCAAACTGTCTTAGGCATATTTTTTTTTTAAGTCTACATCTAAAGCAAAATCACACATCAAAACTCGAATAAAACGCTAAAATTCAAGAAAAATTGTGATAGCCCTCTTAAGTGAACAATGTATGTTCTTTTAGAATAAATAAAGAATCTTTAAACCGAAATAAAAAAATCGCGTGCATATTCCCTATTTTGCTTGTTGAGTTGTTTTTTGTTTGAACACGCTAATCTCTGAAAACTTTCAGTAAATTATTATATCCGGTACATGGTGGACATCCCACCGACACACACAAAACGTTTTGGGAACACATTCATAGTGCGTAGGTACAGCAAAGGAGTGGAATTCCCTGCCGGAGTCTGTGTTTCCTAATAGCTACAACCTGGGAGTCTTTAAGTCACGAGTGAATAGGTTACTTCTAGGCAAGCGTGCTCCTTCTTGGACCGTATCATCGCTTACCATCAGGTGAGATAGTGGTCAAACGCGTGCCAAAAAAAAGTAAAAATAAAAATATCTAAGTAATTCTCCTTCATGTGGCAAACAAAGTCTTAGGACCCTGTATAGATATTACACGTACTATACGTAGTGATTTACTAAAATAAGTAATTACCTATTTTCGTATATTTTCCTACTGAACGAATTGGTAACCCTCGAATTGTCTCGGAAAAGAAGTGCCTGCATCTGGCAACCCTAGTGCACGCTTGCACGATGAGGTTCCGGTATTTGAGCAAATGAGTGATTTATTTTGCGAGTGGGTCAATGTTTTCGACCGAAACTCAATTTTTACCACCTTCGCCTCCTCTTCTGGTTACGGCCCAAACCATAACATACATGGTTACATCACATAGATAGCGCTAGAAGGCCTACCAATATATATTTTTGTACTCTGTATTTTCATCTTTTACAGTGAGAAAAAAAAAATAAGATGCTCACATGTTTTGGAAAAACCCATCACCGACAAATTGTTTTTTATCATAAACAATTATTTCCCGCATCTTCATATGACGCGCGTATCCTGTTGTCGTAGGAATTTCAGGAAATCCTGTCTTAGTGCCACTACATTCGCCAAGGAATCTAAAAATATAAGCTGTAGTATAAGTCGTAGAACGACCAATTAGTTTCGGCGGCTCAGTCACTCAAGTCCTACCACCAACCAAACCGAGCAAAAAATTTGCCCCCGCTGGGAATCGAACCCGAGACCTCTGGGTCTGAATCAGATGGTTTAACCACTAGACCACGGAGGCGGTTAGTGTCACTTGTTTAGCACCACCCGGGGACCACGTGTAGGGATTCGCTGAAGGGTATTCTCCTACGGACGCGGGTGACTCGGCCCCCAAGATTATAATATAACCATAGATTATTCACCTAATGTCATAGCCCAGTGGAAATTAACATTAAAATAGCAAAGCACGATGTAACTAGTTCTGCATTTTTGATATCTCTACATCTACACTAATAATATTATAAAGAGGAAAACTTTGTTTGTATGTTTGTTTGTTTGTTTGATTGTAATGAATAGGCTCAAAAACTACTGGACCGATTTTAAAAATTCTTTCACCATTCGAAAGCTACATTATCCACGAGTAACATAGGCTATATTTTATTTTGGAAAAAATAGGGTTCCGTAAGATATTTGGGTTTTTCGGACACAAGGTGTAAAACTCAACCAGAAAAGTTACTTATTTTGCTTACGCTGCCTAAACTATAAAAGATAAAACCATAAATTGTTCTAATTAATCGTAGATCTTATAAATATCTACAAAAAAGTCCGCGACACACTAGACCTATCTATGTCGAGTGAGGCACAACGACCATTTTTTTATTTAAGAATCTTGATTTTTTTTAAACGCGTTTATTATACTCATGCTATTAATCCTTATCAAAATAAAGTATTTCATCACTAAGTACAGTTTATGTAGATAATATTTGGTCTTTGAATTATTAAAATCGGACGTTTAGTTTTGAAGTTAAGGCGAAATTAAAATATTACGATTTCTGCTGCACGGCCCGTTGCGAAGTGGACGTCACCAAGGCCCCCGGGGTGCGCGTGCGGGAGGGGAGTTTAGATCTATGAGTAAGGTACCCGCGCGGCTCAGACGCGAGGTAACAGTTTTTCTGTAGTGTATTTAGTATCAGCATTGCACCCGTGCGAAGCCGGGGCGGGTCGCTAGTAATATTATAAAACAAAGTCCTCCGCCGCGTCTGTCTGTAGCCTGGCTGGTGGCTTTAATTCTATATTAAGGCCTCACAGGCAAGTCCGGTTAAGCAGAAGCCAATCTTCTCAGGTTGACCTGCGAGAGGCATATTCAAAAAAAAAAAAAAAAAGCGTCTGTCTGTCCGCGATAAGTCAAAAACTACTGCACTGATTTTCATGCTCTTTTCACCTATGGATAGAGTGTTTCTCTAGGAAGGTAGTAGGTATATAATTTGTCAAGCGGGCGAAGCCGCGGGCATCAGCTAGTTTTGTATAAATCAGTAAAGGTGATGTGGATCCAAATTTGCAACTTCGAAAAGCTTGTGTTCGCTGCGTACCTACTAGGTACCTACGCAAATACCTAAGTGCGAAATTTTGAGAGTTTTTTCACTTTTTGTTCCAAAAGTAAAAAACTATGCCATTTTGTTCGCAAATTGACATTTTGAGTTTTGCTCCCGTCCGAAGTAAACCACCACTCTAGAGTCAGCTGACGTTTTGTGATCTGCAATATGTATTGGGCTAGCTATACTTAATCGGATCCGACACAATTTTTATTCTGGAGGAAATTAGTGAAAAACCATGGTGGTTGGTTGGGAGGCTGCCGCTGCTTAACCCACTCACCGAATCGCAACTGACGTTCACAGAGGTCCATGATAAAGCTCCCTTAACCATTTTACAATTAGTTATCGTCCGGGGGAAAATGTATGACATAATTTGAGCCTGGCTTGCGGTCTAGTATAGAACCGGGGCTGTTTAGATTTCAGACGCGTACGTGTGATCCATACCATAACAAATACCTAACCAAAATTAGTGACTTCATCCGCAGACAACGGCAATGGGAGTTAGGGGGACTAGTGCCCTGCCGGAGTCGCGGGACTATTCGAAAGAGATACCGTGGCTCCGGAACACAAAGGGCAATGAAGGAACATGGATGGGTTTTAGTCAGTAGAAGTCTGACACTCCCTCCCGCTCCACCCAGAGCGGGGGAAGTAATTGGATGATTTCCCATCCCTAAAAAAAAAAGGGGGAATAGTGTGTGTATCTCACACACTAGTGCTGTACACCGTAGCTGGTAATCCTGTAGTGGTTAATCCGGCTCTGCAAAACATTCAAAAACAACTGAACGCGAGTGGCTTTTGGTCACGATTTTGATCTTCATACATTCTTTCCCGATTTTCCAACATTTAAGAACGCCTGAATTCTTTCCCAAACGGACCTGTTGCTCCTACTACGTTATTACAAATTTCACAGTGACTGTAGGACTAATTTTACAGTAAATATATTGATCCTTAACCACTACCTCAGTTTATCACTTAGTGACTGGACAAGCAATGTAAAAATCACAAAATGATACTTTACGAAACGGATGCATCGCATAATACTTTTATTACCAAACATAAACTCGCGCTAAGAATAATACACGCTGCCATTTTAGTTGTCTTACGACGGCAGCCCACTTCATCTATCCAATGGTTCATCTATGATCTATCCACTACTACAGGTTGATTAAAATAATTATATAAATATAATTATGATAATTTAAAAATTGTTTAAAAATGTTATTCATTACCATGACGCATGATGGTGGTCCTCAAAAAACCATACCAGAGGCCCCTAAGGCGATTTAGAAGCTGTGACACTAGGGTGTGTAGGATCGTCAGGTATTAATGTCCACACGGTAAGAAGAAGAAGATGACGCATGACGTAGTTTGAAACATCCAGGACCGAGCGCAGTCCGAGCCCCGTGTTCCAAGGACGGCGTGGAACGGTAACGCGGTGTCCTGCGTGAGCGACGAATACGACGCGACGCGACACAACACGACGCGACGTAATGCGACGCGATGCTATACGCGACAAATGTCCTACGTGATTTTGGTCATTACTTCTCGAATCATGGAGAAGTACAGTACAATTTTGCTTGAAAGTTAAAAATAAACGATTCCTATAATGTTTATGTTTTTTGTCCCACAACAATCTTTGCTCACACACTGCGGCGATCAACGCTTCTGAATCAACCATAACGTAGTTCGTGGTGTCGCATCTGGTCGCTCTCAAAACAAGACCGCGTTACGTCGCGTCTCGCCGCAGCACAGACTACATAGAGATACTACGTGCCGCAGACTGTTACATAGGCCGCATGTAGAGGGTATGCCGTTGAGTTGATTGCGTTCGTCGCGTTCGCAGCGTCGCCTCGCGTAGCGTTCGTCGCTCACGCAGGACACCGCGTAAGGCGACATTGTTTTGATACGTAAATATTATGATTAACAGGATGTTTTATAATTTTAAATGCATTCTTATTTTTATTTTACCTATTATATTAATGAATTGTTTATATCGGGTACCATAAGTGGGTCGCCTTTGTAAGACGACTAAAATGGCACCGTGTATTTGTTCTGATATAGTAAATAGTATAAAGACAAATAACATTTGGTTGGTAAAAGTTTTAGATATAAAAGCTCCAAATGATTGCCTGGTTTCTGAAAGTTTATAAGGTAGTATACTGGTATACCTACCCATTTATTGTAGGTAGGTATCTATTTTTATCATTAAATATATTATAATTGAAACTGGGACACAACTGGAGAGTCATGAAATGACCAAGGTACACCGAGTTGGTCAACGCTCTAGCAACAAAAACCGACCAGTTGTAGTCGCTATTGGATCTGTTTGGAAAAAAACATATAATCCTGAGAAACGAAGCCAAACTGCCACCAGGTATTAACGTCAAAGAGGATTTTCCAAAAGAAGTCATAGAGAAACGGAAGCAATTACAGCCACAACTTGAAGAGGAAAGGAAAAAGGGAAACTGGGCGTATTTAAAGTATGACAGACTTATTTAGAAACAACCTCATAATAGGTACTCGAGATAAAAGGAAAAGGCAAGAGTCAAGCTCGCCTAAGTCCATGAAGCAGAAAAAGATACTCTCCAAAAACAAAAGCCCCACAAACCCCTCGACAAAGACTGCAGCAAAGGAAGTTGTAAAACCCAGCATCCTGAATTACGTAGAAAAGGGCGATCACTCTCGCTCTCCGAACTTCCAAAAAACTAGAAACATGTTTAAACTCCTCAAGTATATATATAGAAATAAACTCAACACAACACTTTAAACGAAATAAGAACATATCGCTACAAGGAACTAATCAAATAAAAACAAGAACAAAATATTTAAAACCACTACAATCAAAACGTCTCCCACAACGGCTGATCCCCACCATCACCCTCTAACGAAAAGGAATAACACACTTAAAATTGCAACCAAATTGCTTGTAAGAACAGAAGAAAGCTTGCAAGAACTCGAAAATGCTTTAGACGACATAAAATGGGATATCCTGGGCATTGGTGAAATGAGGAGACTCGGAGAAAAGATAGAAGAACGTCCTAATTATATCCTATTTCATAAAGGGGAAATTGCAGGAGAAAAAGGAGTTGGATTTCTAATTAAACGAAAATTAGAACAAAATATCCAAGAACTCATTTGAATCTCTGACAGATTAGCTATCCTGAACATCGATTTACCAGGCTATGAAAAAACATGGTCAATTATACAAGCATACGCCCCAACAGAGAAAGATACACACAACGAAACAAAGCCATTCTACGAACAAGTAAATCAAACTTTAATTAAATATTCACGCAACCATATCATAGTAATGGGCGACTTAAATGCCCAAATAGGAGAGAAACTATCCAGGAATGAATATGTCATTGGCAATTACGGACATGGTAAAAGAAGCCCCAATGGTGAACTCCTAATTGAACTGGCAATGGAACATAACCTACAGTATGTACAAGAAAAACAAAAGCAATAAATGGACCTGGTTATCCCCCGGTGAAAACTACAAGAACGAAATTGATTACATTACAACTTTCCCAAAAGCATTTTCGGACACTTCAGTACTCTCTAGATTTAACTTTAATACTAACCACCGCATGGTAAGATCCTCCATAAAACAAGATCCACCAAGAAAATCCAGAAACTTTGTAACTCCCAACAAAGCAGAACAATACAACAATGATACATTAAAGAAAGTTGCCAAGTTACTGATCGACAAATCAAAAGCTATAAAAACTGGAAACGCCGACGTTCTAACCAAGTACAGCAAATTAGAAAAACAGCTAACTCAAGTGAAAAATGGGAATAAAAAAGAGAACAAATACACACTCACCGACACAACCAAACAGCTAATTGAAGAAAGAAAAAACCTGTTGTCAATGAGCTCCAAAAAAAGAAACACCAAATTAATTACTGACCTTCGTAAACAAATTAGAGAAAATATTAGAAAAGATAGAAGAAATAGAAGAATGCAAACACTTGAAATACATATAAAAAGAACTGGAGGCGTCAAGAACGCATTGAAGGAGCTTAAAGAGATAAACAAGGAATGGATCCCAAAACTAAATAGAAAGGGTTTGATTTGTACCAACAGGAAAGACATCAACAAAACAGCTACTGAATTCTACCAGGATCTATACTCCAACCCAAATAAAAATCAAGACCAAGAACAACAAAATTACATAAACAAAGCTGAAGGGCAAGTAGTAGAATCAGAACCCGAAATACTTCCTTGTGAAATAGGAAAAGCAATTCTGAGTCAAAAAATGGAGAAAGCACCTGGTCCAGATAAAATTGCAAACGAGCTTCTCAAAGGCACTCTTGAAGAACTTCTACCAATACTCACATTGATATTCAACGAAATAATGGCAACTGGAATAATACCTTGTCAATGGAAAACATCACACATTATCCTCATACACAAGAAAGGCCAAAAAGAAGATTTAGGCACCTATAGACCCATAAGCTTGCTATCAAACATCTATAAAGTATTCTCAAAAAATATCCTGGGAATAAGTAAAAGGCTTGATGAAAACCAACCTTGTGAACAAGCTGGCTTTAGACAAAAAATTTCTACCCTTGATCATATCCACACGGTGAAACAATTCATAGAAAAATACAATGAATACAACAAAAACCTTTATATGGCATTTATTGATTACTTCAAAGCTTTCGACTCCATTAGCCATGAAGCCATCTGGGAAAGCCTAGAGCAACAAGGAATACCCTTAATTTACATCAAAATTCTAATAAACATATATTCTAATAGCGAAGCAAGGGTACAACTTGACACCATAGGAAAAAAGTTCGAAATACAGAGAGGCTTGAAACAAGGTGATCCCCTGTCACCAAAGCTCTTTTAAGCTGTTCTAGAAAGTATCTTTCGCATTCTGGGCTGGAGTGACTTTGGTCTCAACATAAATGGTGCAAAATTAAATCATTTAAGATTTGCGGATGACATAATTCTAGTCGAGGAAAATCCCATATGCCTCGAGGAAATGATAAAAACACTAAAAGAGGAAAGTGCAAAAGTCGGCCTAGTCATGATCAGAGACAAAACTAAACTGCTGACTAACTCCACACCAACAACCATCCAAGTGGACGGCCAGCCTCTCGAGTATGTAAATGAATACATATACCTTGGACAGACAATCTCCTACGAAGACCAAACCACAAAAGAAATCATTAGAAGAATAGCTAATGGATGGAAGAAGTACTTGTCTTTAAATGAAATCTTAAAATCTAACGAGCTCAGTATGTCAATAAAAAGGAAAGTTTTCAATACCTGTGTACTCCCAGTCATTACTTATGGGTGTGAGACCGGGTCACTTACTAAACACAACAGAGAAAAGCTGGAACGATGTCAAAGAGCTATGGAAAGGAGCATGACAGGAATTAAAAACAGGAGAAAGTAAGAAGTACCACCATAAGGGAAAAAACCAAAGTCACTGATATACTCACTCACATAGACAAGCAGAAATGGAGATGGTCTGGGTACATGATTCGGAATACACAACAACTGGAGCTCAATTGTCTCAGACTGGTACCTTAGAGATGGCAAACGCAGCCGGGGACGCCAACAAATGAGATGGGAGGATGACATAAAACTGACCGCTGGCCACCATTGGAGAAGAGTGGCAAAAGATTGAACCCAATGGAAATCATTAGAGGAGGCCTATGCCAAGAGGCACACTGAATTGAGAGATATCTTGTAACTAGCAAATCAATGAAGAAGAAACGAATGGACCTAAAAATTCAGTATAAAGGGCTTATTATTATCTATTTTTATCAACCTGACCTATCCCACTCCTGAGCAAAGGTCCTCCCCCGGTCCTACCGTTTTTCTCTTTATTGTGGAGTTGTTATTCTTCACACCAATTCGACAAGGATAGCTTGGCGTCTCGTCCGTCTCTTTGACACAGAGCTTTAGTCAGTGAACATTAATAAGTCTTGTGACTTACAGCCCACAGCTTTGACGGAATCCGGTCCCCCTTCAGTCTTCTAGTTTTTTAAGTTACGTTGCCATTATATCTTCTGTTTAAATATTTTTCCATTAATCTCTGTTAAAAACACACAAATCGGTGTATTCATCGAAACGGTTTGTACTAGAGCTAATAGGGAATATATTATATTCCCTATTAGCTCTGGTACAAACCGTTCATCGAAATTACACACAAATCGGTGTATTCATCGAAACGGTCTAGTACAAACCGTTTCGATGAATACACCGATTTGTGTGTAATTTTTTTATTTGCAAAATGAAATACTTATTAGGTCTAGTAAACAATCACGAAATTATTTTTGAAATACCTTCATCCTTCATCAGCGATGAAGTTTTAAAGCTTCAAAGATTACAATTAGAAAGAGAAGTCCTATATGGACTTTGACGTCAAAGTCCACGCCGCCTATACAGCTGCCATAGAAAACAGCGTTTTCGCGGGAGGGACAGGTATTATTATACAATGACATTCTATTAAAATATATATTTGTTTAAAATAATTATATCTCGTTTGTTTGACTGACTTGAAAATACAATAAAATTAAACATAGAGTAAATCAAGTCTACCTACGTCCACCTTGTTTTCAAAACCAGTACCTACAACCCTTAGGATATTAGGATGTTAAGAGCGTGTATTCCGTCCACTAGCGCCGCCAATCGTTTTTTATTATTTGTGGTAAATTTAAGACACGTAGATAAAAAACCGCTCTGTAGTGCACTGAAGAAATGTATTTATTATGTTTTGAGAGTTATGTTTTGTACTTTAGAACATAAATAGTTGCCAAGGTCGATATTTTTGCTAAAAGTGGCCACTTTTAGCAATAATTGCCGTTTTGGCTATTTAGCCATGAGTTATGTATTAAAAATAGCTGTCAAAAAATAATAGATACATTTCTTTAGTGCACTACAGAGCGGTTTTTTATCTACGTGTCTTAAATTTACCACAATTAATAAAAAACGATTGGCGGCGCTAGTGGACGGAATACACACTCTTAAGACTAATAATTTCGATACCTAGAACAACGCGGCCCATGTGACGCAAATAATTTAAGATTCTTCGTGCACTAGAAAAAAAATATTGTACAAAAAAATATAAAAAAGAGCTTTAGAATAATCGGGATTGCTACCATGTACCTTTTTATTTGCGAGTTTCCGATATTTCGGCACTGTTGCAAGCGCCATGATCACGGAGTATCCCGATATTAACTATTGTAATGTTTGTGACCATGAAAGTTTAAAACAATATAAAAAAGGAGCTGACTGTACCACACGAAAGACTAGTTAAAAAAGTGTGACATATCGGGAAAGAATGCATGAAGATGTTTTTATTATCGCGTTCAGTTGTTTTTAAGTTTTGAGATGGAAACAAATCGGGAATGTGACATAACGGGAAGTAGCCTTAGTCAGCTCGGAGTTAACCGTTTACTGTTAACCTGTTTACAGATAACCTTGTGGAGCTGTAGGTATTGTTCATGCTCCCATAGGTGCAGTAAAAATTAAACATCTTCCGGCACCGTGGCATAACAGGCGATATTAAATCCGTTATTCATAAAACTGGTACCAAAACAAAATTTTACTGTCGTCTCTCGTCGTCGAATTGGAAGAAACCTTTGTTTGCTCGAAATTGCTACAATAAGGTGCGTAGAGACGCCCAACGACGCCATATCCACACCTCAGTTGAAAATGGAGACCCAGCTGAAGTCAAGAAATTTCTTAAATCCATAAGAGTTGGGAAATCTCGTCAATAATCGATTCCTAAAGACCTTGATATTGATCTTCTGAACCAAACACTTCTCGTCTTCGTCTCCATGTAATGGGACCTTGAAAGCAACTACATTAAACTATCTTTCAAACCTCCCAGCTCCGGATCATTCTCTCTTTATTTTTACTCAAATCTCTGATTGTGATGTTAAGAGCGTAGTTTCAAACACCTCTAATGCATTAGAATAGTTCATATCGGGATTACTACCATGTACCTTTTTATTTGCGAGTTTCCGATTTTTCTATTCTAATGTTAGTGATCATGAAAGTTTAAAACAATATACCTCTAATGCAGTTGGCAGTGATTGTGTCAGTCGAAAAATGATACGGTGTCTTTGACGAAATCCTTTCTATCCTTTGCTATATCCTAAACTACTCAATATCCCACGGGGTTTTCCATCAACTTGGAAAATTGGAAAGAGGCCCACCACTTACCCAAAAACGCAAATCTTACTTCCTTTTCCGAATACCGTCATATTTCTATCTTGCCTTTTCTCTCCAAAGTCCTCGAACGCCTTGTCCACGATCAGCTTAGTGCTTTTTTATGTAAAAATAGTCTGCTGAACCCTTTTCAATCCAATTTCGTCCTGGTCATAGCACCTCTACGGCCTTAGTGAACGTTACCGATGACATTCGGTTAGGCATAGAACGAGTTTGACGGTTCTTTGCTTACTAGACTTTAGTAATGCATTCAATACTGTCGATTTCGATATCCTGCTTGGCATTCTTCGCTCGCTTAACATATCTCCAACGGTGATTGACTGGTTTTGCAGTTACCTGTATGGCCGCCGGCAACGTATACTTATGCATAGAAGAATCTAACTCTTCCCGGTGTTATACAACTGCCGGTGTACCTCAGGGTGGCGTTTTATCTGTCTTACTCTTCGCAATATTTATAAACGCTATCTCCAAAAAACTTCTGTCTTCCTACAACCTTTACGCAGACGATTTACAAATGCCCTTGCAGATTTGGCTGATGCAATTATTGAAATAAACACGGATTTGGCTACAATTTGTGAGTTGAGTGAGGCAAATGGGCTTCAGGTTAATCCGTCGTAGACCCAGGCATTGTTGTTGGCAGCTCTAGGATGATTCCAAAAGTAAATTGGTCACAGCTTCCCCAGGTTCAATTTAACTGAACCACTATTCTAATAATTGAGAAGGTTAAGAACCTTGGGGTTTGGATCGACAAATATCTGTCTTGGGGTCCGCTCTCTCCAGGTTTTTTTTTGCGTCTGCCAGGTTCCCGGTTGCGGAACTGTCTTCCCACTGCCACTAAAATTGCGCTTGCAAAGCTCCTCTCCTATCCTTGACTATGCTGATGTCAGTTATCTCGATCTCACTCAGGCACAACTCGATAAACTTGAGCGTCTTCAAAACCTTTGCATAAGATTCATATTTCATCTCAGGTCTGATAAAGGAATGTATGTTAGGATCTGATGATGGGATCCCATGAAAAATGTTTATCCAGCGATATTTTCGCCTACCGACAACCGATTTGGATGATTCTTGTTTTGTTTGAAATTGTATTTTTTGGGACTAGTCCCATTTCAATTTGGTGAAGATCTGATAAAGAACTTGGGTGGTAGGCAACGGAACTCTTCAATAAATGATAGCAAATGGATCGGAATTGCTGAAATCGCATGTCTGTTTGTTGTTTATACCAGTCCATAACATAACATTACGCCGCCGGTACGCTGGGAATGGGTAAGCAGATACCACTAAAAAGTGCAAAATAAAAACCTTTTTTACAAAAAAACACAACCGACTTCCAAAAACGATCGGTCGGTGTCGGACGACCAAAGTCGGTGTCAAAAAAACAAAAAAAAATATTCTTCGTAAAACTTTTTTTTATGTTCAAACGAATTTACACACGCCAGAACATCAGGGTACCCGAATCTATCAAATTTTCCCAACCTACCTTGAACTTAATTTCTTGGCGGTAAAGTTCAAAATCTATTAAATAAAGACAGATTGTTGTAACTTGATATGCTGGCGTCTGTACTAACTATCATCTTGATTCAACGATGCAGATTTAACATGTCTCACCACATTTACTATTTAGTTTTTATTAGTTTACAGTCAGTGCTCAATTTTTGAGTTCCGTATAGTCTACAAAATATCGTGAGTCCAGAGGCTGATTGTCTTCAGATAAACTGTATCCATGCAAATTAAGCGTTTGTTCCCAACGAGTAACACCCTCAAATGTCACACTGTTACTCGATGGGAATGTTTTTAAGAAAAAATTCCCAACCAGTCACACTGTTACTCGATGGGAACTTTTTATTACTAATTTCCCAACCAGTCACACTAAAGGGGTATAATTTAGACGGTCACCAAAATGGATCAATGGTCACCAAATTCTATCCAACTAAAAGATTAATATTACTACCAAAAATATTATAGGTTAGGTTAGGTTAGGTTAGAACTGTGACCAACTACGCGCGAGCCGAGCGAGCGAAGCGAGCGGTGCCGCGGCAGCGGCCGGCGAGCGCTACCTCGAAATTGGTCGCGATTTTTTTCTTATATTATCGTGGATTTTTTTCTGAAGAAATTCCCATCGAGTAACAGTGTGACTGGTAGTGTGACCGGTTGGGAATTTTTTCAGAAAAAAATCCCATCGAGTAACAGTGTGACATTTGAGGGTGTTACTCGTTGGGAACAAATGAAATTAAGTCATGAAATATGTGCTATGAGTCAATTGAATACCTACTTGGCTTTAAAACAAACCTAAGACCTAATTCATAACTTGTTAGAGCAAGTTGTAGCAATAGGATAACTTGTTAGTTTTTTAACTGTTATAGTATGTTTATGTCACCAGAAAGTGGCAGACTCCGTAAGATTGTAATAAATCTTGATTAGATTATAATTTCTCGAAATATTATGAAAAAATCGTTTTGTTTATAATATATCCCATCCAAATTCAATAGCTTCCTATACCTACATACGAGGCTTATTTAGAAAAGAAAGTTTACAATTTCATGCAATATTTTACAATTTGGAGTTTGCCATTTTCCGGTGACATGTATATGCTGAACCATGAATCCCAATAGCGCACTAGCTTTAGCTTACAAATCAAGATGAAATTATCAGCTGTGATGTTGGTAACAGAAAACGAGTTATGCAGAGTTAGTTTAGTTTAGGTCGGATGGCAGTGGTAATTCATCATTGTGAGGTAGCTTGCACGCAAATATGACAGAATTGTGGAAGTGTAACTTACTACAGTGTGTAAGTACCTATATCTTAATAAGTTTTAGTAGACTTGGCTCATATTTAAATAAAAAAAATGTAATTTACATTATCATTAATTGTAAATTGTTTGTATATTTTTATGCACTTTAATATGTATAATATAAAAGTGAATAACAAAACAAACTTAAAGTTAGATACATATTTATATAAAAATTTTAAAGATACCCAAGCTAAATTTAAACTGGTCTGCAACCAGTTTTATAGCTTGTTAATTTATTATTAATTTCATTTTAAATGTAATGTAGACAGTAATTTTATATGTTTAAATGTGGACAAATGGAGATCAAAATCATAATAGCTAGTATTGCAGGATGACTGATGAAATAAGCAACCTGTACCTTTGCGTTAAGAATGGTGTTCATGATAAGGCTGGGTTACAGGATATCTTGAGAGTAAGCAATTTTATTGCGTGATAGAACAGCATTTGGCTCACCCTATTACGTGGATCGAATGCAGTCTTCAACAGAATGTAAGGGTACGCTGCAGCCTACACCTTTGACCCAGACCTATAATTATTTTTAGAATAATTAATACCCTATTACTAGACACTACCTAAATAATCTATTTTTATTAAAAAGTAATCTAAACATATCCAGTCTATGACAGCTGTTCTTACCTAAGCATCTCATATCCTACCCAACAATAGATTGGTTTGCAATTTGGTAGGCTTCAAGAGCTGGCTTAGTACTTAATCTACTTCTATTGTAAAGAAATAAGTTCGATAAACAAACAAACTAACACCTGTTTCATATTTACTCAAATACAAACAAACCCACGTCTACACATGGAACTATTACTTGAAAGAGACCCTATCTAGCCATTTTTTACCATTTTTACAGGAAAACAGAGTTGCAGCCTATCTATAAGATCATGGTTAACGAATTATATAATGGTATTTGCTGCCCTAACATAAATATCAAAACATTCCCTTGCTAAACTGAGGAGATCACATCATGCATCATGTCATGCATGACAGAACAGATAAAAAAATGCCATTTTACATCTATGACAGCTGACAGCAATTGGAGCACTGACGTATAAACGTCATTGAATTGACTGACTTTAAAAATCATATCAGTGCAGTAACACAGAGTACTTTTATATAAAGGTAGTGCAGAAAACAGAGACGCAGACGCTCGCGTCTGTGTCTACAATACAATCATAGTTTGGTTTTGTCCTGCGTTATTATTCTAAGCCAGTACCTATTCATTTATACTTCGGTCATTGGCCCGAAATAGCTCTACCTATTCCGATCACTGAGTCACGATTGACGACTTCTGTAGATACGGCTCGCTGACTGACAGACAGACGGACGAACAGCGGAGGCTTAGAAATTACGGTTCCATTGATTACCCCAAAAAAATATGCATAAAACATTCATATTGTTACTGCAAGCCAGAGAAAAAAACCCACTTCTAGTCCCCTCTTCTTTGAGAAATTGAGCTGGTAGGCTGCACTCACTGACGTATAATGACGTATAAATCATAGGCTGGCTCTACATTGACTGTCTCCACCTGTCTCTACCATACATAAATAAATTGCAAAATTCTATCTAGTCTATGCTGTCTATGTTTCACGGCTGCTGACCGATCATGTTTTGAAGTGGGCAGAAGTTAAATGTGTTACTTTTGTGATGACTGTACGAGTTATTTGTAAGGTAATTACAAAAAAATATTGTTTTCACAGCGTCTTATCATCCTCATTTACGATACAAAAACAATAAATTGTGAATCATGGCGTGTTCAGACCATTAAACGACTGCCAAGGTGGCAATTTTCAGATGTCATAGTTTTTGTTCAGTCTCTATTTTTTACGTACTAAGCCTGATTATCGGGTGTATTAAAATATATTTAAGTAGCAATAATGTTATACAATGCACGGAGTCTATCTAAACGAGCTTATATAAACGCCGAAATATTATTAAAAATTAAAAGAAAATAGCCAAACCTAGCCATGATCATCAAACGCTTAATTTTTCTTAGTTTTGATGAATATATTACTTCATCATGATATTAATGGGTTTATAATGTAACTTTTGACACCCTTTCCCCATGATATTGTTTATAATTTATTCTGTATGTATAAACAGTAGTATTTATTATAACCAAGTAGAGACATGGTCTTTCTTTATTAGAGCACTTCTAAGTCTGTCTTGTTTATTCCCATTTATGCCCCATTGCTGGGAAAAGGCCTCCCGTTTTCCACATGTCTGTCCTTCACCATTGCAGGCCAGTCCTTCTAGTAAGACTCTAGTTTGTCTCCCTGCCTTCACCTTATTCTCCCGGGATGTTGCCAACCATTGAAAATGCCCCAATAAGTAGTTCTTTTAGCCTCAGCTTATCAGCCATACCAGCACATGTTATTTAAAAAAAAAACTTGCTTTGATTTATAAAAACAATGGATATAGTCTTACTATAATGTGTTATCGCCCTTCATGGGTATAATCTCATGGTTAACGTTTCATTTCTGTTTTATGTAATTGTATTTTGTGAAAACAAAAAACACTCACTGAAGTAATTTCCCATTACTCATAGGTTTTTATTGGCTTACTCTTGTATGTGTCAGTATAATTGGTTTTGGTACATTTCTTTCCTGTTTTTGTACATAAGTCTATTAGCACCATCAGGGCTGTGATGCCTGTGTCTGCTATGTTCTGGTAACTAGGGGCTGAAGAGATAGATGGGTAAGGCTACAATATTGTTATGTTTAAAATATAAATTGTCAATCAAGGATCATAATAGAAGTCCAATCAGGATAGCTCTGTCTTTATTTCTGTTTTTTATATTAAGAAAGTCAATAAATGTATGCGTCATGTTTAATGACCTGATGATTATTGCACATTTATCTGGTGCATGACATATATTTTCTTAAGCTTCAAAATCATTCTCCGTTCATCTACATTGGTGGTGTCATTATAACATCAATAGTATTATTATTAATATGAAAGTGGGTAAGTCTGTTACATGTGCACATCAAAACTGCTTAACAGATTTTGATGAAACCACTCAAAGGCATAGGCTAGGAACTAGATAAGTAAACAAGAGACTTGAGACTTTCATACTACTTGAATTTTATAACACTTTGAAAGCCACCATTACAAAGTACAAAAATAAAAACATCTTGCTTTTGCGAATTTTTCCATTCTTACAGGAATCGATTTTATCTTATATCACATTTCATTACTAATCTATTGCCTACTCATCGTCATATCAGCCGAAAGATGTCCACTGCTGGATATGGGCCTCCTGCTAACCACATGAACTGATCCCACCTCTCGATATTTCAACCTGCACTGCCTAAATGCTTAGATTTTTTTATATTTATTTATTGTTATGCCTATATGCTTTGTAATGTGAATGTTTAACTTTATGCATTGTTTGGAAAGAGGTGGAGGCAGATAGTGCCATTAATGTCAAATTCTATACTGTTGCCAATGTTTCGTCTTTGTTTGAACAATGCAATTTGACCCAAGATCACATCGTGGTACACTTATAGTTTTGGAACTGTAATGTTTTTCTTTTTTGTGGTGAATCACGGTGAAATTATGCAAAACACTGAATCACTGTCATCAGACAAGACATGATGTCAACACTGCAGTAATGTATCAGTTCAGAAATTAATTTAATAGTTTAATTTACTACACACTAAAAACTAAATTGTCTTTTCAGTAATCACCAAATTAAATTGGTTCTTACGACAGTAGTAGCAACGTGATTAATGTTCTTAAATTTTTGCTCCTAAGTTTCCGCAATGATTTTTTTCCATAGTATCTTTTCAGTGAAGTAGCATTTTATTAAATTTGCTTTATCCCATTGACCCCTGCTAGCGATTGAAGGCCCATTCATGTTCTTTGAAACTCTGCAGATAGAAACAGGACAGACACATTTTACAACTAGGACATATTAGGAAATATTAAATGAGTTCATACTTGCTATGCTTCCTAGGAGCCATTTAAGGATTCATTGTCTGCAGTCTAGGTATCCTCGACATCTGATCAAATTAATAGGAGTTTTCATTAAGACATCTAATGTCTTAAATACATTTTTAAGATGCCATTGAAGGGATCTGTTATCTGTCATCTAGGTACATGATCTATAGAATTTATTGAGACATATCTTTAGAGCCCACTTTGGATGGGACTACTATAGTTTACGAGAGTGCTTCGGGCTGTATCATCAGCTCTGAGCTCAATGATGCCATATTATTGAAATGTTATCATGAGTTTATTTATACATGTTTGCCAAGTTTCATCATTGAATCAGTCATTTAAAAAACCATATAAGTCATATATTACAATTTTACAGGAATCAGTAAAAGCTGTATCATTCACAGATAAACAAGTTTTAAAGTAATGACTATTGTTGTTTTAGCAAGAAACAGAGTCGTTAGTATTTAAACAAAAGAATTATTTTTTTGATTGTTTACTATTGAAAACTACACTTAAATGTTAACAAATTATCTGTTTTTATTTTTCATGTCTTAATATCTTTAAGCACATTGTCATATTCTCCATCATTGTCATCTGGATTACCTTCAATATTTTGTAGTTGGCCAGCTAAACATGTTCTGATAAAATGGCATAATTGCTCTTCCAAAATGCTATCCTGAATTCCTGAACTCATCTTATTATTTTAATGGCTGATGGAAGTGAAACATAAATTATTATTACTATGCTGTTTTATTTGAAAAAGAATGAATGTACCTTTAAGGAAGCATTTACAGCGAAAAATATGACTTATGTGGTTTTTGAAATTACTGCTACAAGTATATGTAACAAAACCATTAGCCGTTTGAACCTATAATTGGCTCCTGTGTGTCATATAAAATTGTTATCCATGTGTTACAGCTGTTAGTTCTCCTATGATTAAATAAAATAAATATTCCTTCATTTATTTATATATTAAAACTGTATGCACAAGTAAAAACCACTGTACAAAGGCAGACTTAATACCTTAGGCATTTCCTATCAGTCAACCTTAGGGTGGTGCAGAGACACTATGGCAGGTGCAAGCAAATTATAAGAAAAGACAAATGGAAAGAAAATACAATCATAAATACAAAGATACATACATACACATAAATAAAAAGCAACATTGTGTTGCTATGAGAAAACGAAACCAACAAATTAACACTGTGATTATTCTGCCAACTTCTTGTGAATATATTATTCACGCTCACGTGCCTTCACCTTAAAGGACAACTGGGACGACTGGTTGCCGTCCTGATGTTCGGAGGGAGCGCATTTCAAAGAAAGATCGCCTGGACAAAGAACGAGGAGTGGATAAGCCAAGAGCGGTGTGAGGGACATTGTAGAAGACGATTATTTTTTTAAATTGAAGAAGGATTATTAGAAGATAGGGTAGCTTACATCTCAATTTATAGTCGCAATATTATTTAGGAGCATTAATGAAAAATTTGACGCAGACGAAGTTGCGCGGGTCAGCTAGTGATATTATAAGCAAAACTGGTCGATTGTGACGTCACAAAAAATCATGCAATTTACGCAACTGTAGCAAGCGTCATTGAGCGATATTGAAGAAACTCCAAGAAATTAGGCAATACACGAGTAATTTAGTTGAAAAAAGAACTGGCCAAGTCAAACTCGCGTGCAAAGGGTTCCGAACGAATTTCATTATCGTAACATGTTACAAGAATGAAATTCGTTCGGAACCCTTGAAGAAAACCTATAAGAAAAAACGAAAACCTATAAGATTTCTTACAGGTTTTCTTGTAATCTATAGGTAAAAAAATCCTATTATCTGATTTTTAGAGTTCCGTACCCAAAGGGTAAAACGGTACCCTATTATTAAGCCTCCGCTGTCCGTCTGTCACCAGGCTGTATCTCATAAACCGTGATAGTAAGCCAGTTGAAATTTTCACAGATGATGTATTTATGTTGTTGCTTTAACAAGAAGTACAAAAAAAATACAGAATAAAATAAACATTTAAGGGGGCTCCCATACAACAAACGTGTTTTTTTTGCCGTTTTTATAGATAATGGTACGGAACCCTTCGTGCGCGAGTCCGACTTGCACTTGGCTGGTTTTTTTATACTCGGAAGTTTCGGAGATAAGGGAATGGCTGACTGAATAACTTCCAAACGATTGGTTTTTTAAATTAACAAAAATATATTTAAAACCCACATAAATTGATACGTCACACAATACAGTTGATTTTTTTTTTTAATTATTTGTCTTCCAAAAGTGATCCCCATACTCATAATTTATTTATTTACGTAACACGTCCGTGTTTGGGTCACAAAAGTGAATATTTGTACGAAATTTTAATATAATAGGTCCAGTGGACCCGGAGAAAATGACTGACAGACGGGCAGACAGACAGACACCCGAGTGATCCTATTAAGGTTCCGTTACTTATGGATGTATGGAACTCTAAAAAGAAAACTGTTATTACTTAAGAGTCCTATTACGAATCGTAAATGCTCGTTTGCAATAGATCAAGTTACGTTGGTCTGCGTTGGGGGTACATCTATAGTCCGCGAAACTATTTGATACTTACTAGTCTGAATAGGATTATAGTTTATTTGGGCGCTCGCGCGAGACTGAGGAGCGCGCGCGCTGAATTGACGCAGAATTTATAGTACTTTAATTTTATTTATTGTAATTTTGTTGTATTATATTGACAAACGAAAACTAATGAAACGTATTCATTGTAGATTGAAATTTTATATCATATAAATTTATTTGATAAAATTGTTTTTTTTTTTGGAATATAATGGACGCTGAATGAAGACAATTCTGGCTTAAATTAGGCTTTCTTTACGTTTTTTTCCGTGAAAACTCAAGGAATTTCAAGAAATTCTAGAACTCCAATAAACAAGTAAAACATTCAACTTACCTTTTAGCAATTTTAGCTTTTAAAAGAATTGATTGTAACAATGTGAATTTGACCGTCAAAGTTCCCTAGAACTCCAATAAACAAGTAAAACATTCAACTTACCTTTTAGCAATTTTAGCTTTTAAAAGAATTGATTGTAACAATGTGAATTTGACCGTCAAAGTTCCATCGCCGACATTTTTTCTTGCAAACTGAGTTCGTAAAATATTTATAGTAAATTACACGAAAAGAAAAATGAAAATGTGTAACTCTAACAAACAAGAAAGAGACTGGCACTATCGTTATTCAGGATCAAATAATTAAAATATCTTACTGCTGCTGAAAATTACAGCGTCAAAAATCATGAATTTCCGTAAAAAATGTAATAGGACTCTTAAATAAAAATAAAATATACACACTTAAATTAAAGATGATTTAAAATATGGCGTTAAAAACTCAACCGCATTGCTTTACACTGGTAATGTGCCCAAAAGGCTGGCGACATGGCATGGCAATGCTTATCCTTTGTCAAAGGTAAAAGCCAGCCCTTGGGTTAGGCGGAGTGTCAACTAAGAGTCTGGACAGATGTTTAAACAACGAGTACTCGGACTCCACGGTCCGGGAGTTTCAACCTCAAACGGCTCCAAAATATAACTACTACTGAGATAATTATATTTTTGCCGTTTAAGAAGCCAGCACAGTACAACGAGCTTGGAAGTGGGATGGCGTAAGAGTATCGATCCAAGTAGCGTCACATTAATGGCCTACCTATCTTCTATGGGAATAACGACATGCAGTCTGGTCTTTTACCATCGTCGCGTGGCAGGGTATTGGGGTTTTGATACATCCGGAACGTCGACGGCGGCAAGAGCTCGTGGGAGGATGTCGTTAATTCTCGCACCCGCACTTCGACTGCATGACAGACCGTGTTGTCCGAAGTTGTTGACAAATTCGCCACAGTGGCAGCGATGAGGACAACAAAAAGGAGCGCTGAGACACAGGGCAGCAACAAGGCGGAAAGTAGTACCTATATTATGCTTAGCACGACGAAGGTATTTCGTAATGCCTGAGTCCCACTAACTAAATGAAAACTAGGATAGGTCTAGGTGTGAAATGACCATTCTTCTTAAGATTCTTCGATCCATCCACTTTCATGTCTCCCTGTGTGATCCTACTATCACTGCTGAACGTAAGCTTCCCCCATAGAGCGTGTGTTCCTATTCTATAGAGCATCTATTATCCTCCTATCTATAATTAATTGTTAAACTATTTCTTTCAGAATGCCAATACAGGCGCCCCAATGGACGGATTATTTGAACTGTCCAGTGTGCTGCCGCGAATTCGGCGCGCCTCCCCGCAGTCCCATTAGTCTGGGATGCGGTCACACACTATGTAGACACTGCCTCAAACACCTCCACAGAAAACAATGTCCGTTCGACCAGGTTAGTAACTTACTTACCGACAGTTCTGTGAGAAGACAGACTGAAAGATTTTAATTAATTTAGTATAAATTACTTTTAATTTAGTATAATATAATAAATGCGAAAGTATCATGACCAAAACCAGTCTAGAAAAGTTGCACGTATGAAAATCAAATTAATATACAAATTATTTTCTTATTTTTACAAGCTTTTCACTTCAGGAATTTTGTTTTCGTATCCGGAATTATGATTTTAAGATAAACAGTAAATTAACGATTGCTAGGTATATTTCCGTATAGTCATGATGGACGTTTCGTTCTCTTCATTTGTACGAGTCACGTAAGTATGAGCCTTTACATAAAAACATCACAAAAATGATATTAAACTCATAATTAGAGAAATAATTAGTAATATCATAATCATAACGTAGGTACTGTACATGTCGGCGAGCTGTGGGCGGCTCACCGTCCGTCCGTCTAGTGACGACAGGCCGTGTCGACGGCGCGTTAGTGTCCCACGCGCGCCTCAAAGAGAGTCAGCAACACAGAGGGGCCCGAAAGGGCCGACGCCTGCCGGAGTCGCGGGATTATTCGCAAGAGACACCGTGGCTCCGGAACACAAAGGGCAATGAAGGAACATGGATGGGTTTTAGTCAGTAGAAGTCTGACACTCCCTCCCGCTACACCCAGAGCGGGAGGAGTCATTGGATGATTTCCCATCTCTAAAAAAAAAAAAGTTACTGTATATGTATTTCATGGTTCCGTTGTGAAAATATTTATTTTTGTGTTTCGTCTCACGCAAATGCAACTGTCAAGGCAGATGACAGACGTACCGGTAGGGATGGCGATTATTCCTAAACAAGAATCCAAATCGGAGGTCAGAATCGATTCAGCAATTGACTTCTGACAGATCAATTTCTTATCGAGATAAATTCGTTGGTCAAAGTACTGAATCCTAAAAAGCACGGTAGGTTGAAAAAAAGGTTGTTTTATTTCGAAAATGTCACATCAACGCTGCGAGGCCATGAAAAGCACGTTATTCACGATTATTCACGTTTCTTTTTTCAATTAGCAGCTGTTCTCTTATTTTGTTTTTAACTAACTTTGTTGTTTTGTACTTACATGAGTGATCTGTGGTAATTTTATAAGTTGCTAGTAGTTTAGAGACAATTTTTAGGTTATCTCCGAATTTCTTTAATACTCGGATACTTGTATGAAAATGAACACTTTTATTAAATAGTATATAAAGCGTAGTCTATAATAAATAAAGATTTATTGTGTTTCAACTTAAGACGGATTTCCATACATCGTTGGTCATGATCCTTTGTGTAGATTGATGGATGTATGGGTGGGTGTTTGTTACTCTTTCACGACAGAACGCCTGAAAGGATTTTCATGAAATTTGGCTCAGAGGTAGATTATAGTCTGGATTTCTGGAATAACACATACCTACTTTTTATGGGAGTATGTTCCCTAGGGACCACGCGGGCGAAGCCGCTGTTCAGGGGCTGGTATAATTATAAACTAGCTTCTGCCAACGGCTTCGCCCAAACAAAACTCTAAAATTATCCGAAAGGAACATAGTCCCGGGATCAAAAGTAGCATATGTCCTATTCCAGGGTATGGTCTAAATCCAACTTTGACACCCATTTTCCATTCTCTAGTCAATGAAATCAAAAAGCATTTAGATCAAGTTTCACATTATCACTAATAGTCCAATATAGGGAAAGAAAAACCGGCCAAATTATGAGATAAAAACTTACCTATTAAAAGGAATAAATAAATAATTTCAATAAAACACATTTTTACAAAAAAATACTACCGTCTTCCAAATAAAATAAAAAACCCATAAAGTATAAAATAACTTTAATTTCGGAAGTCGGTGTTTTTGGTTGTTTGTTTTTTTAGGGTTCCGTAGCCTAATGGCAAAAACGGAACCTTTATAGATTCGTCATGTCTGTCTGTCTGTCTGTCCGTCCATATGTCACAGCCACTTTTCTCCGAAACTATAAGAACTATGCTGTTGAAATTTGGTAAGTAGATGTATTCCGTGAACCGCATAAAGATTTTCACACAAAAATAGAAAAAAAAAATAATTTTTGAGGGTAGATATTAATAAATACTTAGAACTGAAACTAATTTTTTTTTTTTCATCTAACCCATATGTGTGGGGTATCTATGGATAGGTCTTCAAAAATGATATTGAGGTTTCTAATATCATTTTTTCCTAAACTGAATAGTTTGCGCGAGACACTTCCAAAGTTTAACTTCTAAAATAAGAGAATGATAAAACTAAAAAAAATATATGATGTACATTACCATGTAAACTACCAGCGAAAATTGGTTTGAACGATATCTAATTAGTAGATTTTTTTAATACGGCATAAATCGTAAACCGCAACTTATGCTCATAATATAATACCTACTGTTTTGTACGGAACCCTCGCTGCGCGAGACCGACTCGCACTTGGCCGATATATATATATATTTTTTTAATTTTTTGTGGTAGTCCATACATAACAACAGCAATGGAAAGCCGCAGTAAAGCAAAATAAGCAATTTCATTTATTTGGATGACAATCAGAATACGCCATCCAAGTAAACGAATTCCAGCTATTTTGATTTAAAAGCAAAACTACTCAACCGATTTTGATGAAATTTATACGAGACCATTTCTGAACTATGATCTACCAAATAAAATAGAAACTGTCCAATTCAAAGTATATAATTGACGGAATAATCGCGACACATACATACAAAAAAACATAGTCGTATTGAGAATCTCCTCCTTTTTTTGAAGTTGGTCAAAAATGCAGAATTTTGTTAAAATAAAGATATATTTAAAAAAATACCAACACAACTACGATAAACAACACGTGTTATCACTTTGAACTGTTTGGCAACGTTTGGATAACAAAATGGCTGACTTCGAATTGCATCGTTGACACGTGCTGTAGTAATGTGTTTATGTGTGTAATGAATGACACAAAAATAATGGAAAACTCGAAAAAACAGAATCTTGAAAAACAAGCCCTTGTTTTTAGCCATTGAAAATATGGCGAAAATCCGGTTTTCGATGAAACCGGTTTGCATTCACTACTTAGTCCAAAAACCTTGTCGCCTGAACATACAGGGTATTTTGTACCAAATTCGGTAGTTCTGATTTCTTGCATAGGTTTTTATGATGTCGGCCCAATTCATAATCCAAGTTTGTAACCTCGAGCGTCGAACGCAACTTCGTCAAAAATCCGCGAAATTCAGATTCAGGTTTTGGCGATTATAACTCTAAAGGACTAGTTTTTGATGTACTTTCTTAGACTTGTCTCTATTGAACCAATAGTTTCAGAGAAGAAGCTTTTCAAAATTCATTTTTTTTTTTAAATTTCGGATTTTTTCCAAATATTAAAAAATCACTACAAAGTAAAAAAAAACTTTAATTTCGGAAGTCGGTGTCAAAATACGAAGAAACTAACAAAAACACCGACTTGTTTTTTTTTTTTAAATTTGGATGTCGGTTGTATTTTTTTGTAAAAAGTATTTTGTTTTTCACTTTTTACACCCCACACCTAAAAACACAACTGCAAAATCGCAGGAAAACAAAATACATGATTTCGTTAACTTGCATGACAAAAAACCATCAACCAAACGAATTCCGGCTATTTCGATTTAAAATCCAAACTTCTAACCGATTTTGATAAAATTTTAACGTAATCCACAAGTTATATCCTTTCAGATAAAATAAGAATTTTTCAAATCGGTTTATAAATGACGGAGTTATGAGGTAACAAACATTAAAAAAAAATAGAACCGAATTGAGAAACTCCTCCTTTTTGGGAAGTCTGTTAAAAAGACTGTTTAACCAAACTTAAACAACAATTTATTAATAAAAGGTTTATATTCAATACTATCTGTGCCCGCGACTTCTTTTGCGTGGATGTCGGAAAATTATGTGATGTGTTGTAGGTATATACAAAATCTACGTGCAGTAACGTATCCTAATCTCTCTCAGAACTAAGAAAATAGGAAGAGGGTACCTAATGCAGGGCACTGTATCATCTATCTCAGGGTAGAAATGCCGACCAGCCCAGGTAATCTCCTGGTACAAACATACATTTAATCAAAATTAACAAAACCGACTATCGGACGTTAAACCCTCCTCCTGATAATAACAAACACAACAAAAAAAGAATTAACGAAATTGGTTCAGCTGTTCTCGAGATTCGCGCTTAGCAACACATTCAGCGATTCATTTTTATATTACAGAAGACGTCACTCAATTGTTTTGCCTTCCCAGAACCTCTCCACTAACACTTAAACTTTATGGAATGGTATTAAAGTTCAAATTGACTTTTAAGTATTATTACGAATCTTTTGTATTTTAAACTAAGGGCGGGTTGTATCAATCATTTGGTTAACGTAACATACGTACGTCAAAAAGTTACGATTACGCACGATGTTTGACGTTCGTTATATAAGAAGCGTTGTTTCAAAACATTCTGGTATAAATTCCTGTTCATCCCAATAGCTAAGTTATTGACACGGGTCCTACCTAAATAGCTTTTTTTGCATTTCACCACTTATTTGTGTCATCAGAAGAACTGGTATTGAGGAATTCAAAAGAAATTTCACAATATTGTTCTATTTGACGCAACTAAAGCAACGTTAACCAACCATCTGTTAACGTAAACGTTATATTTTACGTGCGTTAACGCTGACATTTTGTGAAACAACCAAATTTTTTGATTTAACGATAGTTAGCAGCACCATTTTTAACGTTTACGCATGAGTCAAGTGAACGTGAAACAACCCGCCCTAATAGAAAAATTATAAAAATTGCCTACTAAAGACTAAAACAACACTTTTCTATACGGGAGTATAAAAGTGTTGCCGCAAGAACCATCCTCGTACTTCAAGGAATATTCTAAAAAAGAATTAGCGAAATCGGTTAAACTGTTCTCGAGATTTGCGCTTAGCAACACATTTAGCGATTCATTTTAATATTATAGATTAAAAAAGTTTTACTGGATTCATAGAATCGATTTATTATAGTGGGATCTTCAGTCTTTTTTAGGGTTCCGTACCCAAAGGTTAAAAACTGGACCCTATTACTAAGACTTCGCTTTCTGTCTGTCTGTCTGTTACCAGGCTGTATCTCAAGAACCGCGATTGCTAGACAGTTGAAATTTTCACAAATTATGTATTTCTGTTGCCGCTATAACAAAAAATACTAAAAACAAAATAAAATAAATATTTAAGGGGGGCTCCCATACAACAAACGCGATTTTTATGCCCTTTTTCGATATCAATAAAAGCAACAGGTAGGCACTTGAAATATTCACAAAATAAAATAAAAATAAAAAAGTATTTAGGGGGGGGGGCTTTACCAAGTCAATGGTACGGAACTCTTCGTGCGCGAGTCTGACTCGCACTTTGCCGGTTTTTCTAACATTTATATGTATTTTTATGCGAAAATATTAAATGTACAGACAGTAGGTATAGACACGGCAACTCTACGATTTTATTATAATATCTATAGATAGATAATATTACTTCTCCCCTGACTCGTACACATGCGGAGATCCTTCTGGGCATGCTGAGGATCAAGTTATCCAGCATTTCTTGGGGTAACCTGTCCCATTCTTGAATAGCTTCCCTGAGCTCTGGCACTGTCTGGGGAAGTGGCTGACGGTTCCAAATTGGTCGCTTAAGAGCATCCCACGCGTGTTCTATTGGGTTCAAGTCAGTCGAGCCGGCAGACCAGTCTAACCTTGTGATGTCGTATTCTTGGAGAGCAGCATTGACTCGTTGAGCTCGATGTACGGGCGCATTATCATCGACCAGTACAAATTGTTGCCCATGGTTTACTCGGAATGGTCTGACACTTCCATCAATAGCAATTGCTTTATACATGTCTGCTGTCATGAAGCCTCGATACGGGATCAAAGGCGTTCTAGCTCCAATCATAATACCACCCCAAAAGGACACCGATTTCCCGCCTTGCTAAACCGTTCCAGTAGCAGTTCTTTTCCTTTCACGGTCTCCTGGTCTCCTCCAGACACGGACACGTCGGTTATCTGGAAGAGTACTGATTCGCGATTCGTCAATGAAGAGACAGTTTTTCCAAATGTTTTCTTCTTCATCTTCATTTTGCCGAAGCCAATCCCCGTCGTTGACGTTGCCGGGAATTCAGATGCGCTGGCCAAGACCTCTGTGCTTGTACTCCAGTCTGGTGCAAGCAATTCCGAATGGTCTGAGTGCTAACTTGAAGCACAGAAGCGGCCCGAACTATATTATATATAATCCGTTAAAATTGACTTAATCAGAATTCTGAATTAGCGTAATTTAGGACTGAAAGCCTTTTTTATGGAAAAACAATTGAACGGGCCAGCTAGTATGAATATAAAACAATTAAACATAATTGTTTTATATTCATACTAGCTGGCCCGCGCAACTTCGTCTGCGTCACATTATTCATTAATAAAATGACTTTTAGGGCTGTATGTAAGTATTTTTTAATGCCACATTATAGAAAAAAAAATAATAAAAAAAGTGTCCAAAAATTAAAAATAGAATATAAGGGGTGGATAATCCTTATCACTGAGGGGTATGAAAAATAGATAGTAGCCGATTCTCAGACCTGAATATGCATATGAAATTTGGTTAAAATCGGTAAAGCCGTTTCGCAGGAGTAAGGTAATTAACATTGTGGCACGAGAATTTTATATATAAGATATTCTATATTTTTAAATAAAGAATCTAAAAAGAAGAAGAAATCATAATATAATCTAACGTAACAAAAAAGATTACGATTTTTCAAAGGGATCGCAAACTTTTTTTTGAAATGTGTACCTATCTACAGACTTTGAGCTGTGATAAAAAAAATCTATCACACCGATATTTGTCAGCACACGAAATTCTTAAGAAGTTTATGGATGTCTGTATCGTCT
This sequence comes from Ceramica pisi, assembly GCA_963859965.1. Classification (NCBI taxonomy): domain Eukaryota; kingdom Metazoa; phylum Arthropoda; class Insecta; order Lepidoptera; family Noctuidae; genus Ceramica; species Ceramica pisi. The sequence continues at coordinate 33,829,522 of OY982527.1, read as the reverse complement.
GGACGGTCGATTACAGACAACTGTTGTTAGGTCAATCGTGATTCTTTAAGGATGTATAAAAGGTCTAAATACCTACACGCAAACTGAAATCAGTAGGAGGTGGTGGCTAAATAATAACAGTCGCACGGGTCGATCTTCAAGGTTAAGCTACGCTTGCTGGGGCTGGTCCCGGTAATCATTTGTAGATCTGACAGTCGTTACGGATAGTCAGAAGCCAGAAAAGCTGACACCAGTCTTTTCAAGGATTACCGCGTTGCGCAGTTACTGGGTTGTGGAGGTCTGGTAGACAGCCGTTCCATGTAAATACTGGTATTCAGCTAAATTCAGATTGACTGGAAACCGACTCCAATATAGTTGGAAAAAGGCTAGACAGAAACGAAACTAAAACCAGTCTAAATAAGTTAGAAGCAGACTACTGTCTGTAAAACGCAGTGTTTTAGAATCTTGTCTAGTTGTACATCGTAAATTGCGTTTTTCTTATTCGTTTTCAGCGTACCATAACTTTGCAATTGCGAAAACCAAGTTAAGAAATCTTCTGAATATTGTGTAATTAGTTAAATGATTATTTGCTAAAAAACCAGACCAAAGTGATACAATTTATTTACCCATCGTAATTACTTTCAAATAATATGAACATGCTAATTTTTTGTCAAGAAGACTGCCCAGTTTTTGATAATAAACCACAATAAATATTATGTAATTTCTTAAGCAAACGTCTAAATTTTCCGTGTGGAATTATTGAATGGGATATCCCCATTCACGTGAACAAGCGTCTTAAATCTTTGTCAAAGTATTTGTTCGTCGTAATGGGGAGTTAAACTGCCTTTTCATCCCACCAGATGTCGCATGATCGACTTTGCCTAACTTTGTCCTGTCATCTGTCATAATCCATACAAAGGACATTGCTCATCGCCCATACATCGTTCGCCTAAGAACCAACAGAGACGTGAATTTACTATCTGTGTTTTAAATAATGCATATGTTCGACTAAAACTAAATTAAAATCACGGACACTTGCCAGAATTGTAAAATATCTAAAATGATTTCGGATTTTGAGGTTATAAAACATACCAAACAATAGAAACATACCAAATGGACTAAGATCCCAGAGCTGCCAGACTTTTCATCTCACCAAAAAATGTATAGAGTAGTGTTACTATGTTCTTCTAACATACGAAAGCGTGGTAAGTTAGGTTGACGGCCGATTCCCTGGTTTCATTTCATCGACTGTCAGTGTCAATAGTGTTCGTGTCATACAGCGCTTTAATCTTTACGATATAAACGTAAACAAATATCGAAAACATTTTAATACTACAAATATGACGCAGTGTTGTGCTCCAGACTGCAAAAATCAAGGGAGACATAAATTCCCAAAGGACCCAAAATGCCGAAAATCGTGGGAAAAAGACAGCTCTTTTCATTAGGGCTTTACATTGACCCTGTATGTATGTGTTTACACCTTCAATGCTATACCGTGCAGTCAACAAACACCGAGTATTGAATCTGAAAGAAATGGAATAGTATTTTAAGCACTTTGGTAAGTCGAATAACATAGGAGGAGGTACCAACTTAAATATACTAGTCCTAAGGTCTGAATATAAAAGTAGCTGTAAACAGACGCTAAAAGACATTTTATTAATGAACTCACCTTTCGATAAATGACTGTATTTCATGCCTATTGAGAGCAGGAATCGGCGATAATGTCTTTGTATGAAGAAGTTAGTGGGCACCGATATTGTGGGTCACTGTGAGATGTTCCCGGCCCTGGGTTGGCATTAAAGTTAAAATTTCGGTCATATGCTTCCAATCTGCAAGTCTAAAACATACATCTTATTAGATTCGTAAAGGATATGGATTATTTATCAATATAACCTTAAAATTATTTATTGCTTACCTCTCAATCAAAACCGCTTTTTTCCCGGCTGTTGAAGCATTTCTATTACGTAACTCCACTTTTAATTGTGAAACAGTCCAAAAAGACTACATTTTAGATATAAAAATACGGGAAAACAGCAATAACAAACTCGTTTAAACATCAACACAAACTTGACAAGGCAGCCTCGATGCTAGCGACATCTATGTCAAGCTTTGAGTTTTTCTCCTCATTGCGTAAACAAGCCCTAAGAATAGAAAGGAGGTGAGCGAGTACGAGAGCCGTCCACCTCTTTTATTCCATTCCATTCATAAGCGGTTGCAACCCCTGCTCGGGAACAACCTACTTATTCACAATATTCCCTTTTAATAACTCAGTATTTCTCCAATCCTCGAACAGCCAACAACTTATGAAAGTTAATTGGCGGGCTTCGGATTTTTTTTTCTCAATCGTGGTGTTAACTCCCTGCAGTGTCTGACGATTGTAAAGTGGAATCGGAGTTCTTGTGATTTTAAACTTCCACGTACTGCTTAGCATCTATGGACTTCGAAAATCATCCACTGCCTCAACAATTTCTGTTTATTTGGGCTTATATTAAGACTTGGCTGCAAAGATTCTCCAGCAAGCATATTTTGAACGAAATAATACGTGTACATAATCTCCAACTAAACTTTAAAAGTGAATAGCGTAAAAAAAAAACTAACTGTAGTAGCTGTATTTTATCCGCAAGTAATCCCAGACGTCGGAGGACAACCTTTGATACCTACCGGCAAAAAGACGATTTTATTCTTTCTCATTTTGTTCACATCTTAAACTTTCCCGCGCGTTTTTGTATCTCGTAAATATAACAGTAAAATCGAATTTTGACATCATTAGAAGAAACTATGTGAAGCTATGTACTTACCTTCTATTATGCTAGTAGTATATAGCTTTTTATCTGAGCATAGTAGTATATTTATGTAGATGCTTTTATAAGATTGTGACCACTAGACCATTTGATGACTAGTTAATTAAGTTTTAACCCAGCACACGGCCGGCAGCCAAATTTTATCGCCACCCCAAAATCAATTTCGTTGTAATTTTGACGTGAATCTAATTCTAGCCTCAAATTATTATATTCTGCCCACGTTTCGTCCTCGCGACAATTCTTTTTTTACACTATAATTATATGTTATGTTATGATGGTGGCAATAATGATTGTAGCTTTCTATCATTGTATTAATTGGTATACTTTTTGTAATCGCGATAGGACTTTCAAAGGTTGTTTTACAGATTTTTTAACCATTTTATTAAGTTATTCTCAGCCTAAAATCTGTGGGGTGAGTCACATTACGTAGTTCGCTGTTATACATAGGTAGGTTATGTTGACTAACTAGAACAAGAAGCCGCCAACGGTTCCCACCTATCTATTACCCATGCTAAAGCTTAAAATCTCCCCAAACACACCAGGCCTCGCAACAGACTAAATCCAATAACATACATAGAACATTATTCGTCAAATAACAGGCTTAAATTCATAATCATCTCATCTGCCTAGCTATTTCCTAACTATATTGGGGTCGGCTTCCAGTCAAGCTGGATTCAGCTGCATACCGGTATCAAATCTCTTAATACCTAGCCATTTCTTCGGATTTGGAAAGAGGAAATTGATAGCGCAGAGTCCCCATAGTATGTATCTACCCTTTACTTGTCTTTGATGGGTTTTTGACTCGAAAAATGAAATCTAATCAGCACACGAAATTCACTATTTTCCATTTTTTTACCGACTTTCCAAAAAGGAGGAGGTTCTCAATTCGGATGTTTGTACTTTTTTTTATGTTTGTTCGGGCATAACTCCGTCGCTTGCCAACCGATTTCAAAAATGTTTTTTTTTTGGAAAGGGAATACTTCCCAAATGGTCCCATGATATGGAAACCAGGATCTGATGATGGCATCCCAGAGAAGTCGAAGGGAACTTACGAAAATCGTATGGGCAACTAGTGCGTTTGTATTTTGCTTTTCTGCGATTTTGTAGTGGTGTTGTTAGGTTACCACTAAAAAGTAAAAAATAAAAAACTTTTTACAAAAAAATACAACCGACTTCAAAAAAAAAGTAACACTACAAAGTAAAAAATAACTTTAATTTCGGAAGTCGGTGTCAAAAAACGAACAAATTAACAAAAACACCGAGTTCCGAAATTAAAGTTATTTTTTACTTTGTAGTGTTTTTTTTTTTGGAAGTCGGTTGTATTTTTTTGTAAACAGTTTTTTTGTTAACATTCGAAAGGTTATCTGCTTTCAATAGCAGTCAAACAAAAAAAATATGATGTAGCTTGCTAAAAATTTGTCAGCAGCCTATTAATAGATGCAGTTTACGGCAGCACTAAATAATTTAAAGTTATTGTGCGAGGAATTCAAAAAGTCACTGACTTATAAAACCACCCTAGTATGGATCAGATGTGTACAGTGGTGTATGGAACACATCTTCATTACTAGGTCTTGGTCATTTTCTTCACGATGTAGTCCAGAATTTTTTGTAGTCCTCATTTTGAGACTCGAGCATCGTCCGTGAGTTTGAGTCGGCAATAATTATTTTGAATATCACAAGTTATCAATTTGACGTTCTCTAAGAAAGTTTCACGTAAAATTATTGACAGAGGCGAAATATGTTTTTCGTTCTCATTATAAAAATAAATGCAATTCATGTCTTGAATAGTTAAAAGAATTCATTGTTCATGTCATTTTTTAAATTATTTATCGCCCAGGAATACCGTTAAAACGATTATTTCTGATGGAACGTTTCTTGTGAGCAAGCTTTTTATATGAAAATAAAATGAGAGTAATGTGCAAGAAATAAATGCATTCACCTTTATTTACAGCATGAACGCGAACAATATCAGTATGTAACAAGAATGCATGTAAAATGTATAATACTATCACAAAACTGCAAAAAAATATCTAGTTATTTATTAAGGTCCCATGATAATGAATTTGAATCGCCTCACTTTTTCAAACAATAAAACTTTTCCTGCAAGTAGGTACCTAATGCTCGAAATAGAACTAAGAAAGTTCAGAGCCGTCGGAAAAAATCAGTTTTTCAATAATTTCGAAACCTAACGTCATTTACTATATTTTATTTGTAGGAAAAACATAAAAAAATACGAAGTTATTAGGCAATACAATTTCCTAACAATAAAATAAACCAAAAAAATACGCAATATTCAACACTTCAGAAATGTATTTAAAATCAGGTTCACTTCCACGTTCCATAGTGCAACGGCTTAACGTGCTTTCCGAGGCACGGAGGAGGCTCGGCATAGTCTGTAAGGTAGTCACCTATCGACAGACCATATCCTCGGCAAGCGTTGCTTAAACTTGAAGATCGACCCGTACGGCTATTATTAAGCCACTAATACATGATAGTTAGTTTTAGAGGAGCTCTTGGCTAAACATTAACAGCCACACAGGTAGATCTTCCAGGTTAAGCTACGCTTGCTAAGTCTGTGGATGGGTGACCATCTTAACATACCGAGTTTCCACGTTAAGCCGTGGGTCCGGCTGTCATATGTAGACCTTTGGCAGTCGTTACGGATTGTCAGAAGCTAGTAAGTCTGACTCCAGTCTTGCCAATAAGTACCGTGTTGTTAACGAGGGGTCTGGTAGGCAGCCGCACGACGTAAAATACTGGTATTCAGCTAAATCCGGTTTGACTGGAAGCCGACCCCAATACAGTTTGGAAAAGACTAGGCAGGTGATAATGACCAGTTTTACAAGAGCGATCAATCTGCCTAGACTTTTCCCATTTATGTGGCCTTCCAGTCTATGGCTAGAGCGACCGCCTATTTGACCTCCACAACCCAGTAACATGCTGCCTCTTGGCAAGAGTCGCTTCAGATTTGTTTTTTTTTCTATCAACCGATTACGAGTGTCACGGTGAATCTACATATGGCAGAGAGATGACTGTGTCACTGTGTGAATGATGGTCACTTATCAGCGGGCAGGTAGCTGAACCTCAGAGATCGACCCTTGCTTATCCAAGCTATGATTACTTACCCAAGGCCCACACAATCAAAATTTAGATAGATAGAAATATAGATAAAACATTTATTTGCTACTAACGAAAGAAAACAAACACACATTTTGACGGCTTAATAAACTTTTCTGGCAAGGTTTTTTTTTATGCTAAACGGGGAAACTCTTGGCCCAAATCTCACCTGATGGAAAGTGATGATTAGGCCGAAGATGGAAGCGAGTTTCACCCGGAATCCTCTTACACTGAGGAACTGGCTATCATACCTCTGACTGCCGGAACACAACAATGCTATTAACATTGTTGTTATGGCGACAGACTTAGACATGATGGTGGTAGCTTGCCAGGCGGTTAAAAGTCTTTCAGCAGATTTAAATCCAATTATATTTCTATCAGCTGCAATGGTCGCCAAGGCTTATTAGGTTAATACTTCCTTTTATTAAAAACCTTGCTTTAGAAAAATCCTTTCTTCTATGAGAATTTATCTCATTTTATATGACAATGCTCCATAATTGGCATCGGAGCGGAGGATCTATTGAGACCAGCGAAGAATTGGGTCACCGCAGCGGCTCTGCACTCAGTAACGTGTTCGTCAGCGTTTTGTGCAGTGTAGTTGTTTAACACGTTCGTTGTTGACGGCAAATATTGATGAGTTTATATCCTTTGCGCTGACTGTCTGTTGCTTGCTTCCTTCGCCGGTTGTCGGAACCCTTCGATGTGTTCTGTCCAGCTCGCACCACGCCGGGAGCGAGCCTGGTGCTAAGTGTGAGAGCACGCTAGCTGGACTGTTTCTGTCATGAAGACGTGCTCAGCGAGCTCCTGTTACGAAGTACGTACCTGATATTATAATCTTGTTTGAGTATTCGGATCGAGTCCGTCCTTAGTACTATTTTCGCTGCACTGTGGACATCCAGTGCAAAATATCGTTGATTAATGAAGTTAATTATGATATGACTATCTATTCATGATTGTTGATTATTTGTTTCGGTTTAGTCGAGTATAAACATGACTTAGTTTTCAATGAATAGAATAATTCAGTGATTCAGATGATAAGTAGAATTCAGTGAATTACAACCTACGGAAAAAAATAAGTTATATGAATTGAGCTGTAGCTGTACAGCTTTTATAAAAAATAGCTCTATTTTCAAACATTATCTGACAACTAGTTCCTGCCAGCGGCTTCGCCCGAATTATGAAAAAAATGTTGGAAATATCCCAAGGGAGCAAACTCTCGGGATCAAAAGTCGATGTTAATTTCATCCAAATCCGTTCACCCGTTCTGGCGTGATTGAGCAATAAACATCCAAAATTGCGCCTTTTATAATAAGTAGGTAAGATAAGAAGTAATATATAATCAGAAACCAACGACTAGTTCTACAGACGGAATATTGTATTGACTTTATTCGTTTTATTAGGGTTCCGTACCCGAAGGGTAAAACGGGAGCATATTACTAAGACTCCGCTGTCCGTCCTACTGTCTGTCCGTCTGTCACCAGGCTGAATCCCATGAACCGTGATAGTTACGACACTAGAAATGTTCACAGATGTATTTCTGCTGCCGCTATAACAAAAAATACAAAAAAAAAAAACAATACACTAAATATTTCAGGGGGCTCCCATACAAAAAACGTGTTTTTTTGCCGTTTTTATAGTTAATGGTACGGAACCCTTCTTGCGCGAGTTCGACGCGCACTTGGCTGGTTTTTTTAACATATAGGTAACTTAAATATCATCATCAGCCTAGTCTTCTCCCAACTAAATTGGGGTCAGCATCCAGTCAAATCAGAAACAGCTATGTGACCTCCACAATCCAGTAACTGCGTAACACGGCACTTCTTGGCAAGACTGGTGTCAGATTTTCTGGCTTCTGACGATCCGTAACGACTGCCAATGATCTACAAATGACAGCAGGTACCAACGACTTAACTTACTTGCCGAGGAAAGAAACTCAAGGTGTAGCAATTAATTAACTCTGAATCGTCGGAGGTATTCTCGCGTAAACTTGAAGACAAGTTTGAAAACGTTTTGAAAATTGTGTCGAATCGAAAGTTGGTGCGTTTACATAGGTAATTTTTTGATCAGTAAATAAATAAATAACTCATTTATTGCAGATATCGAATCCACAGTTTGTTAGTAAAATGCAAACTTAAAAAACTAATGTTAGTATTAAATAAATAACTATTGCTCGATTATTGCTCAATAATTGCTCGGCATCACGTATGGAATTATGGATCAATCTGGAGAAATTAGTGAAGCAATCTGCAACAACTTCGATAAAGTGCTGCTATAACTATTGCTCCGAATTTCTCCATATTATTATATTCCATATGGCTCTTTCTGTGCTTTGTTTTTTTTTTCAACTAAGTAAATGACTAGTTTATTGCCTGACAACATTGAGCAATATTGAGAAATATTGCTCAATGTTCAAAATCGGTTACGAAGTTTGGATTTTCAATGGAAATAGCTGGAATTCGTTTACTTGGATAATTGATTTTTGTCATCCAAGTAATCGAAATTGCGTATTTTGCTTTTCTGCGATTTTGCAGTGTTGTTGTTTCGTGTGGATTCCACTAAAAAGTCTCATCTGCCTAGCCTTTTCCCAACTAGGGTCGGCTTCCAGTCAAACCGGATTCAGCTGAATACCAGTATTTTACGTGGAGCGGCTGCCTACCAGACCTCCACAACCCATTAACTGGGTAACACGGTACTCCTTTGCAAGACTGGTGTCAGATTTTCTGGTTTCTGACTATCAGTATAACGACTGCCAAAGAACTCCAAATGACAGCCGGGCCCAACAGCTTAACGTGCTTTCCGAGGCACGGAGGAAATTCGGTATGTTGAGATGGTCACCCATCCACAGACCAACCTCGGCAAGCGTTGCTTAACCTTAAAGATCGACCTGTGCGGCTGTTATCACCACGAGCTCCACTAAAAAGTGAAACATAAAAAACTTTTTACAAAAAATACAACCGACTTCCAAATTTAAAACACAAGTCGGTGTTATTGTTAGTTTCTTCGTATTTTGAGACACCGACTTCCGAAATTAAAGTTATTTTTTACTTTGTAGTGTTTTTTTTTTATTTGGAAGTCGGTTGTATTTTTTTGTAAAAAGTTTTTATATTTGATCAACTTGATTGCCCGTGTAAACGCACTTTTATTAGAAAGTATAGCTAACATAGCACCCAAATTCAAATAATGCCCAGTGATGTACCTCAATGGGATGTAGAGCGGTTCTTTGAAAAATATTTATGACGATCGATTAATTACCCTTTGGGTTTCGGAACCTTAAAAACGAAAAAAGGTAATAATTCTAACAGAAATCAAGACACAGTAACGAAAATGATCAAATTTGAGCAGTGGTCGCATGCCATATTATAATTCTGTAGATGTTCCCGACACCCACATAGTACTTATACAGGCACGCGATTTCGTGGCCTTTTGGAAATCAACAAAGATGCCCAGATATTTTTCTTGTTTTTCGCATAATCACTGATTTTTTTGTCCCGCCCGCAGACTGTCATCCAAGTGGACCCCGAAGAGCTGGTGGTGAACACCGCGCTCCTCCAGCTCGCGGGGTACACGCCGCCCGCGCAGCCCTACCACCCCCCTTCCATCCAGGCGCTCCCAGATCATGACAAACAGGCGTACGACTGCATCGTCAAGTGTATGGAACATCTCGCCGTCTACCTCAAATATTGTGGCAATGGTGAGTACATTAACACCGCGTTTCATGAAGCCAAGGGACACTCGGCCCCTTTTTTACTAGGTATTAACAGGCACGTTTGACCACTATCACACATGATGATAAGCTATGATGTGGTCGAAAATGGAGCACGCTTGCCTAGAAGTAACCTATTCACTCTTGACTTAAAGACACCCAGGTTGTAGCTATCAGGAAACAGATTTTGTCAGGGAATTCCACTTGTACTCACTTACGACCAGAGACGTAAGCCTTTTGATTCAGAGTTAGTTGCCAATATGAGGTTAATTTCATAGGGTTAGAAATGACATAAATCAACATTCCGATTCTGTAAACATGTGGAAGTGAAAGCTTGGTTGAAGTGAAAGCTTGGTTGAAGTGAGCTGTCGATCCAAGTAATCAATATGGAATGGTAGTTCACTTCTTGATCACTTCATCTAAGCATTCACATCGACACAAAATCATTTCCAACAATTATATTGTTTCTACCACATACCTGCGAAATGAGAAATGGGCTGATCGTAGATACTTGCAAAAGACATTAATTTTGTGTATATTCGTTACTAGCTTCATGCTTGGCACAAACAATCTCTTTTAGGGTTCCGAACGTTCGTATTAAAATCGGTTACCTTATGGGATCACTTGTGTGTCGGTAGGTACGTCTATGTGTCACAGCCAATTTGCTCGGAATCTACTGGACAGATTAAATTACAGTACACATATGGTCTACTGTGACACAAACACGGACGCGTAACGTAAATAAATAAATGTTGAGTATGAGTGACCCTTTTGGGGTAAAAAACCGAAATAAGAAAAGGTTTTGCCCCCCTCCTCCTTTTTAATATTTATGACGTAAGAATCTAAAGGAAAAATTAATACACGTTTGGTTGGGTAACGATTCTTAGGAATATATTCCTACCTACAAAGGTAGGTACTAGCAAGGTTTTAATCATTCATCTTTACATACATACCATTTTTGAGATCTTACGTAAGAACTATCAAGACTCCCCTGCCTGTAAGAAAAATTATGACATGGTCGACCCACCTCCTCCCTAAATCGTCGTACGTAATAAACGGATGGCCTCTTTATCTGCGAAGGTTGTAAAGTGAAAAATCTGAATGAACCAACTAGATTTAGAAATATATAAACTTTTATAAGCATACTACTAAATTACAATGTTGAACTGTAAATATGACCGACTAGCACTTTGCCTGTATCTTCGTCTGCGCAGATTTTATACAAATACATAAATTTGATATTTTTTTTAATTTTTTGAACTCTTACATATGGATGGAGGTAAACGGTACAGGAAAAATAAGGCGATGTCTCCATCGCACTAAAAACCCATAGACAGATCTGCGATTTCAAAACATTTAAAATTACGAACAAATTTTTTTTTTGCAATTTTTACCATTAACTTAGCTTTTGCCTGCGACTTCGTAAGCGCCTGTTTTGGGAAATTCTATCTTAGTGCTCAATATACTCCCAAAGTAACTAACATGCCAAATTTCAGCTTCCTCAGACCAGTAGTTTAGGCTGTGCGTTTTTTGTCAGGCACTCAAACACTCAGTAACTGAAGAAGAAGTAGAACCTACCTAGTTCGTATTTATGTAATTTACGTAATTTGCTACGCACGGAAGCCACAGTCTGTTTGGCTTAACTATTTATCCGCCATCCATATAAACTTGCGAAGGTACTTTGGTATGAGCGACGATAGACGCAAAGAGGTGTTCAATAGATAAATTTGTAGCCTGTTTGTTTGTCTGTCAAGCTCATCATAGCTTCCAAATGGATGAACCGTTTTTAAGGTACCTTGCCCAAAGTTTGGATCAAGGTTCTACCCGCGATGGCAACAATGACGTCTGTCAACTTTCTTACTATATAATTATCGTATTTTTGTATTATCAAATGACTCATTCTGCTCTGAGAGTAGAGGAATGTAGTGTCATACTCTTACTGACCAGAACCCATCCGTGTTCCTCCTAATGCCCTTTGCGTTCCAGGGCTGCGGTGAGGGCTGTGGTGGTCGGAAAAATCCTCAAACCCGGCAGGATTCCGCAACCCTGGCAGGATTCCCAATCCTGGTAGGATCCATGTGTGCATAGGACGAGAAATAAATTAGTGAGAAGGCAAAGGTGGTTTGAATATCTGTGTGCCAATTCTACTAATTTTCACATTCGCATCGCATTCGCACCTCAATCTCAAATTAAAAATGAAAATGACAGTTTGCGATTCACATGCGAATGCGAAAGTTGTTTAAAAATGAGTAGAATTAGCCCTCCGATTACACTTCGCAGGTAAATAAAAAGAGGTTTGGGATGAAAAAGGGGCAACAAATTAGGCTTGCAAAAATCCATAATGTTTCACGTTATTTTTCATGGTGTGTTTTTAAATAGCAGTAAAATTCAGAGTTTTATAGGTTTCTTGAGCGTGAAGTGTTGCTGACACACTTCCAAGTTTTGTTTTATTCTGATAAACTTTGTTGAGTCAAGTTTCAAAGTATTGCACAACAATATACTTTCGAGAAATTTCAAAATGCCGCAGAGGAAAAATATTTATTCTTTAAAGAAACCAAATAAATTACGTTGCTCCAGTTTAGAATTAACTTCGTGAATAGAAGCTGTACTGTCGATTTTACGTGTGTATTTTTACCCATAGTTTCTACGTACCTTAGAATGTACGTTAATGTTAAAGACCTTTTTCCCTATGAAATAATTCATGTTTAGCACAGAGAATATAACCACTAGAGAGCGTACAGGCCGATTTCTTCTAAGTACGCGACTCACTACCGCGGGCCGAAGGACGAGGAATAATTGGTCGCGCGGCTGCAATTGGTCAGTTCAAGATCAAGTTGCGTAGGTAGCCTATGCTTAGTGGTGGCTTTACTTGATTATGGGAAAATAGTCGATATCGGTAAAATAGATTTTTAAATTGTAAGAATACTCAGTCAAAACAAACAGCGCTGTATTTTGTTTAAACCAATTATCCCTATTAACCTTATCTATTCACTTTTATTTTAATTCTGTAATCTTCAAAAATTTAAAATGAAAACATGTATGTCAATGAGTTCAATGACACACAGATGAAAAAAACTGAGACCCTCTTCCGTTTTAGGGTTCCGTAGCCAAATGACAAAAAACGGAAACCTTATAGATCATGTCTGTCTGTCTGTCTGTCTATCCGTCCGTATATGTCACAGCCACTTTTTTCCGAAACTATAAGAACTATGCTGTTGAAACTTGGTAAGTAAGTAGATGTATTCTGTGGACCGCATTTACATTTTCACACAAAAATAGAAAAAAAGACCAATAAATTTTGGGGGAATTTTTTTTTTTCATCTAACCCTTACGTGTGGGGTATCTATGGATAGGTCTTCAAAAATGTTAAGGTTTCTATTATCATTTTTTTAACTGAATAGTTTGCGCAAGAGACACTTCCAAAGTGGTAAAATGTGTATCCGGCCCCTGTAACTTCTAAAATAAGATACTGATAAAACTAAAAAAATATATGATGTACATTACCATGTAAAGTTACATAATCAGAGATCTAGTAAGTATTTTTTTTAACCAACTTCCCAAAAAAGAGGCAGTTCTCAATTCGGGTGTATTTTTTTATTTATTTTTTGTTTGTTAAATCATAACTCCGTCAATTATGAAATCTTGTTTTATCTGAAAGGGTATAGTTGCAGATTGGTCCCGTATAAATTTTATCTAAATCGGTTACGAACTTTGGATTTTAAATCGAAACAACTGGAATTCGTTTACTTGTATGATAGTTTTTTGTCATCCAAGTAATCGAAATTGCGTATTTTGCTTTCTGCGATTTTGCAGTGGTGCTGTTAGGTGTGGGGTACCTCTAAAAAGTGAAAAATAAAAAACTTTTTACCAAAAATGACAACCGACTTCGAACTCCGAAATTAAAGTAATTTTTTGCTTTGTAGTTTCTTTTTTTGGAAGTCGGTTGTATTTTTTTAATACGTCATAAATCGTAAACCGCATCTTTTACTTATAAAATATACCTACAGGTTTGTACGGAACCCTCGTTGCGCGAGTCCGACTCGCACTTGGCCGCTGGTTTTAAAGACGGTTAAAAGTAGTTAGGTATTTAAAATCAGTTTGTGAATTGAATAATTTTTTGTTAAGTTTAATTTTTTAATCATCTTTAAATCGACTTCAACCATTAAACGCAACAGCACAGATTTTTTTACGATAAATATACAAAGGGAAAGAAAGGTATAGTAAAATTAGAATTTCCTTATGAAAGAAAGAGACTTTTCCAAAAGACATCAACGCGCGCTTCTTATTAAATCAAAAATTGTTTTCGTAGCGATTATTCTCCGATGAAAAAAAAAGTTATGCCATTATTTTTGTAACTAGATGTCTTTCCGACACCACTTCACCGCGCATGTAGGCATGTTTATGCGTTATAAATTTCATAAAAAAATTAAAACCAGTCTAACACATGGTCACAACTAAAATGGTTACTAGTACCGCAGCCTATTTATAGGCGACAAATACTAGTAGTTTTCGAGCGTCGGGGCACCGAATGCGCAGTCAAGTGCTTTAAAGTCTTTGAAGTATAGTAACCAGCATGAGTCGCAAACTCCTCAACATTGGTCGGTTTGACGACGACTGCTCTGACGCTTCACGTTATTGGTTCGTCAGTCAATGCTCATCGACTATTGCGCTTGCAAGTATCGTTCGCCCACCGTACATTAGCGAGATCACCCCGTTGTGCTCACGACTCGGGCTATTATAAATATTATGTCATACTTACATAACATTTCAAGTTACGTAACTTTAACTTACATTGATTCTTAGTAGGTTATGACCGTTACTATCGAGTTTTCTACTTGAATAATTTAGTTTTGTGATTGTAAATATACTTTTTTATATGTATAAATAAATAAAATACTTCGTGAATTGAATAGGACACTTGTTCATGTTTGAAAAAAAATCGGTCTTATAAATTTGTGACCGAAAAATATTTGCGCCTCGACTGAGACGTACGAAATGCTTTATTATTAAATTTTAAAGTATAAAAAATCCGCATTCTAATATAAAGCTTAATTGAAAATTGTTTTGGGAAACACGGACAAGGTGGAAAAGGAATATCTTTTACTTGGTTATAGATACTTGCAGCTACTTTACAATTTATAAAAATGATAAAACAACACAATATATCCTACTCGTCATATTGATTAAATATGTACTTGAACTTATTTTTAGTGAAAATATCGCGCGGTCTTTGTTAAAAAAACAACACATCGTGCGTTCGTCACTGCGGCACGAGGCGCGTAGGTATAGCTCGCGCTTCGTCCGTTTGTATGAAGTTGGAATACTGTATGATAATATTACCGTGCCTTAGCCCCCTGTGCCCTATGTTCTTCTACTTGCTCACTCACTATTACTATTTTCGCCCACTTATTTTTTTTCCCGCCCAATTTAGTATTTAATTCGTATACTTAGAATTTTAGTCGCTAGCTTAGATTAACTGTTTCCCATCGCTAGTAACTCATTTTTTGAATTTTAATTATTCAAATCGAAAATTACGGAAACACAATTTTTTCGCAAACTTACTCGTAATT
The DNA here is from genome assembly GCA_963859965.1 of Ceramica pisi. NCBI lineage: Eukaryota > Metazoa > Arthropoda > Insecta > Lepidoptera > Noctuidae > Ceramica > Ceramica pisi. The sequence goes on along the minus strand of OY982527.1, from coordinate 33,814,352 downwards.
TAACGCCGCCGGCGCCGCTCGGTTTAGGTAGTTTTAGTATTAACAGTCATGCATATATTATTTATTCGCCCGGTTAATAATTCCCCGATTAAAATGTTTACACGAATACATAAATGTTGCCCCATTGCTGAGCCTGCCTCATCCAAGTTCTAGCTGCGATGGCATCAACGTGATTAGCCCATCTCGCCGCCTCATAACTGACACCTCTCCCTGCTAGCTGACTGTTAGTATCTTTATTTAAATAATCTATTTTAAATATCACTTATTTTTTGTACACCCACTATAGCGTAAACCCAAAGTTTGACTGGTAGGGAATGCCTTTTTGCATTAAATCCGCCTATGCACCACTATTGTAAATAGTAAAGGTTTGGTGTATTTGTTCCAGTGAACAACAGTATGGCCGGCAGCCGGCTGTCGCGGCCCATGCAGCGCAAGCTGGTGATGCTGCTGCAGTGCGCCATCACGGACGAGGAGGGCCGCGGCCGGGCGGCGCGCGCGGCGCGGTCGCTTGGCGAGCGCACCGTCACCGAGCTCATCCTTCAGCACCAGGTACCCTTTTTTTTCTTTTCGGGCGAATCTTCAAAAGGTGGACTGTTGGGGAAAAAGACCAGAGAGTGTGGGGATTTTCACCTCACTAAAACCGCCCCGGTGGTCCATTAACACATGGATGGGTACCTCTTGAAAGACTACTGCAGAACCCCCTCTGTGCAATGACTGTTATGGCATATTCCTGGGGAGACTCGGGGGTCTCCCTTGAGTCAGCATCAGGTAACCACCCTAGCAATAGAGATGACTCCTAATAGAAAAATTATCATCTTCCTACCCACACCTGGTAACTTCGAGTCGGCGCAGCATTATTTCCGTCATTATGCCCTGTCAACCGTCATGATATCACTACACAAAATCCGTCCATCTCTTCCTGGTTAACAAAATAATATTTCTATTTCTGTTAGTTACATTTTCAAAGAATATTGGACACGTGTGTTTTGCTTTTGCCTATATGAAATAGATAGATAAATAAAACGAATCAACGTTCATGTGTGGTGATGACGTCACCTGTTGGTAAAAAGTGTACCAAGGCGTGACGTCACGCGAAAATTACCTGAAAAGGAATAAATGTACTCTACGATAAATAATCTTTACGGACTAAACAGTTTTTTTTTTTGAGAAAGAACTGTATTCAAAAGAGCGTTTACGAACTGCATCTTATTCGAAACCGAATTATATAGCCGAGGATTGGAATGTTCGGTATTTGAACGGATAAAGTTCGAGACTAGTGCACAACCCTTGCTAAAATAGTCAGTACTACGGCGAAGTAGACCCGGAATATCTCGGATTTGAATAGTTAATAATGGGATTGCTACCATGTACCTTATTATTTGCGAATTTCCGATATTTCGGCACTGTTGCAAGCACGGAGTCACATAAGATCTTGCGGGTGGGGTGTTATTGGCAGACATATCGGTCTACCCTCTTTCGTAGTCTTTTATTACGGTCATCTCCGGTTCCACTGTCCATAAACTCACTTTTTCCCGCAACCGTTCTCGACACTCAACACTAACCGTATCTGACCGCGAAGTAACACTTTGTTTAGATCTCCGGTTTTTACAAATTCGAATCACTGGATTCCAGACATTTGAAAATTTAAACCCATCCTCACGATTGAAATTTTCGAAAGAGGGTAGGTAGACCGATATGTCTGCCAATAACATCCCACCCGCAAGATCTTCAGTTACTCCGTGATCATGGCGCTTGCAACAGTGCCGAAATATTGGAACATTGCAAATAAAAAGGTACATGGTAGCAATCAATAAATCAGTTTTTAACTATTCTAATGTTAGTGACCATCTAAGTTTAAAACAATATATCTCGGATTTGGATCACATGTAGTGCCGAATCGCTCTTAGCATAGTTTCAAATTTGATGGCAGTGCGGAACACGATTGTTCGTCGGATACTTGGCGTACTGTACGGCTTGGAGTACTGAGCAGAACCACACGATAACTGACAGATACTTGCACAATCTAGGCAGACCACTCAAATTATTTTTTATCAAACCATTTTAATTTATTCGATTTTATGGTTGTTATTTTTTTTGGACTTGATTTTATTGTTGATTATTTTATTTTTGTTACATTTAATTGTTGGTTCTTTTGTTTTTTTTAATGTTGTTTTATTTGATTTGAATGCTGTTTTTTTCTCATATTTTTTAATTGTTTCTATTATTGGATTTTATTGTTGTATGTTTGTTACGCATGGCCAACCTTAATAGATCGCTGCATCGGCAAACCTGCATATACATTGCACACGGCACCTACGGGCACGAAACGCAAGCTCGGCATAACGTGACCAATTGACGTCAATCGAACCTTTCCATAGAAACTTAGAAAACGTGGAGCGGCACCTACGGGCACGAAACGCAAGCTCGGCATAACGTGACCAATTGACGTCAATCGAACCTTTCCATAGAAACTTAGAAAACGTGGAGCGACACTTTTGGATCTGACATCGACCAATTGACACTTTAGTATAATTAGTCGTAATTTCAATACTTTGTAATACAGTAATAAATTAGTTTATTAAAATTAATTTGCATTTTTTTGGATCCTCCGGCTGCACCCATCGTAATTGGCGCAGTCGGTAGGATAGTCCAGTAAATTCAGTGAATCGATCACCGACAACGGGCTATTCGAACCTACGGGTGTGCGGCTACGGGGGAGTATCCGAATATCGATACCACAGAGAGATGCAAATTTGGTAAGTACCTAGATCTACTAGAGTTGCTCGCCTTCCTATGTTTTAGTATCCTTTGTGTAATTTCCTTTTTTTTCCCTGTGTTTCCTTTGTGTTAATTTCCTCAAGTGTTTCTATTAAACTTTCAAAATTTTTCACCCACGTATATCACGGACTCCTAAGTCGAGTATTTCTAATAGGAACTCGCAAATCGATGCGAATAGGAATTTAGATGCTATATTAGAAGATAGTGAGAGTGTAGAATCTTACTTAATTATAGAGAATAATTTAATTAACAAAATGAGTACCGATTTGGTAGATCAAGTTTACAAGGCCTTACGCCTCGTTCCCGAATTTGACGGGAACCCGAACGTGCTCACGCGGTTTGTACGTTTATGTGACCAACTTGTCGCGCAATTTGTTAAGGCAGAGCCAGGTTACGAACTAAGTAATTTATCCTTGTTGAACGGCATACTTAATAAAGTTACCGGGAATGCCGCTCGCACTATAAATTCAAACGGCATTCCCGAAACATGGCAGGGTATTAGAAACGCCCTGATTAATAACTTCTCGGACCAGCGGGACGAGACCGCCTTATACAATGATCTGGCCCTGTTAACACAAAAGAATTTATCACCACCGGAATTTTACGAAAAGTGCCAAACTTTATTTAGCACAATTATGACCTATGTGACCCTGCATGAGTCTATATCTACCACCATCGAAGCCAAACGGGCACTATATAAAAAATTAACCCTACAGGCATTCGTTCGTGGCCTAAAAGAACCTTTAGGCTCGCGTATTAGGTGCATGCGACCCGACACCATTGAGAAGGCTCTCGAGTTTGTGCACGAGGAAATTAACACCATGTACTTACAGCAGCGTAACGACCATTTGCCGGAGCGGAGACCTGTGCAGTCTACGTCTTCATTTAATCCCAGTACGTATCAGATTAAGCCATTTAATTTGCATACTCCACAGCCAATCACTTTTTCAGCACCGTTTAATTAGCCCGGTCCCTCTAAAAGTTTTTATCAGCCACAACCGCCAAGGCCAATGCAAGCCTGGAGACCCCAAGTGCCTTTCAATCGCGGTCCCACGCGAACCCAACAAATGTTAAGCGCACCCCCGCCTAACTATAGGCCCCAGAGCAACGTGTTCCGATTGCCTCAACAAAGGCCTGGTTACACGCCCATTAATAATGGCCCTAAGCCCATGAGTGGTGTAAGCCACTTTGTTCCCAAACCTATGCCGAGACCTTCGACAGGACATGACTGGACTCAACAAGGAAATCCACCTCCCAGTAGCTATTTTAAGACTCGTGAGACGAATGTTAACGAAGTAGACTTTTACGACTATTATGAGTACCCTGACTATGCCTATTTACGACCAGTTCTACCCCGTACCTCACAATTACGAACCTGTGTATGAGCCACTAGCTCATAGTGATTATGTTCCTGTGCACGTAGAGGAACATCAGAATGTGCCTGAAGGAACATCTGCCCAAGGAATGTCTGCTGAAGGCCAGGATTTTCATACAGCCCCGAAATCAGACAAACCAAAATAGAGATTAACTTGCAAACCCAGAGACAACTCCCATTCATTCAAATTGCTAATCCACCCATTAAACTATTAGTAGATACAGGTGCGAACCTATCTTTTATTAGCCCGAACGTTGTAGAAAGATTTTATCATCATATCCAGTGTAATTATGAGCCTTTCGAAGTCACTAACATCCACGCGACAACTCGTAATAATTATTCCATTACTATACCGTGCTTCCCGGAATTTAAAGAAACCTGTGACATTACCCTATACATTTACAAGTTCCACAATTATTTTGACGGCTTAATAGGCTTAGATTTACTAGAAAAGTTAGAGTCTAATATAGATTTAAAGAATAAGGTTCTTGTTACACGTAATTCATCTAATCCCTTGCGAATGCATGATTCACGTAATTGCAATCTTTACGAGGACATAGTACCCGCTAATTCATCCAAATTAGCTAGAGTCCCCATTAATCTTCATGATGGTAACGTAATAATATCAGAGCAGACTATTTCCAATTGCACTATTCGCGACTGTGTTACTTCTGTTAAAAATAACCGTGGCATCATAGAAATAATTAATCCAACTAAACATGATGTAGTTTTCTCAATGGATAGGCCAGTTACCGCGGAACTTTTTAACGAGCAAAGCGCGACTATCTATCAGCCTAGCGATCGCGTATCCGAGGTATTATCAAAACTACGCACTGACCATCTGAATCCTGAAGAACGAGCTAACTTAGAATCTCTTTGTGCACAATATGCTGACGTTTTCTATATCGATGGTGAACCTCTAACTTTCACCAATAAGATAAAGCACAGTATTCATACCACCGACGAATTACCTGTCTATACTAAGACCTATAGATATCCCTTTGTTCACAGACAGGAAGTTCAGGATCAGATTAGCAAAATGTTAGACCAAGGGATAATCCGTCCCTCGCAGTCAGCCTGGAGCTCGCCCATCTGGGTAGTTCCAAAAAAATCTGATGCGTCCGGAAGGGCTAAATGGCGCATAGTCATTGATTTTCGTAAAGTCAATGAGAAAACCCTCGATGACAAGTACCCAATCCCCAATATTAATGACATCTTAGATAAACTTGGTAACTGTCATTACTTCACAACTCTAGACCTTGCAAGTGGATTTTACCAAGTAGAAATGGACCCAGCCGATATTCACAAAACGGCCTTCAATGTAGAACATGGGCACTTTGAATTTTTACGCATGCCCATGGGTCTCAAAAATTCTCCATCCACGTTTCAACGCGTGATGGATAATGTCCTCAGGGACCTCCAAAATGTTATATGTCTCGTATATCTTGATGACATAGTCGTTTTTAGTGTCTCCTTACAGGAACACATGATAAATTTAGAAAAAGTATTCAAGAGATTAAGGGAATCAAACTTTAAGATCCAGATGGATAAGTCGGAGTTTTTAAAGCTTGAAACCTCATACTTAGGTCATGTAATAAGTAAGGACGGTATTAAGCCTAACCCCGATAAGATCATTGCCATCCAGAAATTCCCTATTCCTAAGACAGCTACCGAGATCAAACGCTTTTTAGGCCTGTTAGGATACTATAGGAAGTTTATTCCTGACTTTGCGCGCATTACGAAACCCATGACACAATGTCTCAAGAAAGGTTCTAAGGCCACCTTCAATGACCCTAACTACATCGATTGTTTTGAAAAATGCAAGTTACTACTGACTAACGACCCTATACTGCAGTACCCTGACTTTTCTAAGGAATTTGTGCTTACGACTGACGCATCTAACTTTGCCATAGGAGCTGTCCTTTCTCAAGGGCCTATAGGGCAAGATAAGCCCTTAGCATACGCGTCTAGAACATTAAACTCCAGTGAGATTAACTATAGCGTAATCGAGAAGGAGCTATTAGCCATAGTTTGGGCTACTAAATACTTTCGTCCATACTTGTTTGGGAGAAAGTTTAAGATAGTTACAGACCATAAACCCTTACAATGGGTTATGAGCCTTAAAGAACCAGGCTCCAGACTCACACGTTGGAGACTTAAGTTGAGTGAATACAATTTCACTACAGTATGCAAGCAAGGCAAAAAGAACACTAACGCCGACGCATTGTCCCGCATTGAAATCAACAACGAGGACGCTATGTCTATAGCGGTAAATGTATCTGAAAAGCCTCACTCAACAGTGGGTTCTGAAACACTGACAGCCCCTACAAACAACCTTGACATACTCGACAACTCTGACACAGCAACTGTTCACACTAGTAACGAAGCCCCTATTCTAGAAGTGCCAATAACAGACGAACCCATAAATAAATTCAGTAGACAAATCTGTTTTGTACTTGTAGGCGATATAAAAAAACGACCGACAGTGAGTAAGCCATTTGAAACGCATACCCGAACTACCATTCAACTATCCGAGTCTAACCTGACTAACGACGTTATTAATGCAGTCAAAGAATATGTGAACCCTAAAGTCAAAACCGGTTTAATCATCCATCCTCCTCTTGCCATGTATAAAATAATCCCCATAATTCAAGCCAACTTCAAAAGCTCTTCAATGAACATGGTTCTAACTAAAGTTGAATTAGAGAATGTTAAAGACTACCTGCGTCAACAGGACATCATAAAGAAATACCACGAAGGTAAAACAAATCATCGCGGTATCACTGAATGTTACTTAGCTTTATCTTCTAAACTCTACTGGCCTAAGATGAAAGAACACATCTCCAAGTACATAAATGAGTGTACTATCTGTGGTCAGGCTAAGTACGACCGTCATCCCATCAAGCAAAGATTCAACATTGTACCACCCCCTAGTAAACCTTTTGAAATTATCCATCTAGATCTGTTCACAGTTCAAACAGAGAAATTCCTTACCATTGTAGACGCTTTCTCTAAGTATGCACAAGCTTATCACCTTGGAGATAGCACCGCTTTAAGTGTAGTACAAGCTCTACTTGTATTTTGCACACACCATGGGGTCCCATTGACTATTGTCACGGACGGAGGCCCTGAATTCACAAATCAGATTTTCTTAGAATTCAGCCGAACTCATAAAATTATTCACCATAAAATATTAGCGCATTCCCCTAACGACAACGGCATAGTAGAAAGGTTCCATTCTACCATTTTAGAACATCTTAGGGTATTGAAATTAGAGAGACGAAATGAACCAGTCGTTAATCTTATGCCTTATGCCATCTTAGCGTACAATAGTTCGATCCATAGCTTCACAAAATGTAGACCTTTGGACTTGATAACTGGACACTTTGACCCACGAGACCCAATAGATATTGACCTATCTGAACACTTACTGCAACAGTACTCACAAGACCATAGGAAACGAATGAGTCAAGTATACGACCTTATTAACCAGACATCCTTACATGACAGGACACAACTGACTGAAACCCGTAACAAGGACAGAGAACCCGAGAAGGACTATATCCCCGACCAGCAAATCTTTGTACGCAATCCCATGGCGTCTCGACAGAAGTTAGCCCCGCGTTATACGCAAGATACTGTACTCGCAGATCTTCCAATCCACATCTATACGAAGAAGAAACGCGGTCCAGTAGCAAAATCTCGCCTTAAGCGAAGTCCTAAAGATCCCACTTTGTTACAGGATAATACTATGGCTGATGACCCTACATCCGGCCCAAGGACAAGAGATAACAGTTGAATCACTTGACAATGGACCAGGACTACTTCCCTTCAAATTAGGAGCGGCAAAGATCGTTTCCCATTACCACTCTTTCCTAAGTCATATAGATTTAGAGAATGTCCATCTTCAAATTGAAATGGTAAAAACACAGATGGCTGAATTAAGTCCCTTAGTTAACAATAAAACCTTATTCCTATTCGACCCTCATCTGAAACATCTCAATAGTAAAATCAATTTAATTATTAGTAAAATTAATATGTTTGAATCAACGCGTAGTAAAAGAGGCCTTATCGACGGTTTGGGTTCTGTAATAAAATCAATTTCTGGTAATTTAGACTACACCGATGCACTTAAATACGAAAACGCCATAAACACCTTACGTAATAATGAGCATAAATTAGAATTAGAAATTAATAACCATGTTAGTTTAAATAGTAAATTTACTTCACGTAGCTCCCAAATAATAGATAATATAGTTTCAAATCAAGATAAGATGAACAAAGCATTAAACTTAATTTTGGAAAGTAACGCTAATAGGGATACAGATTTAACTAAATACGCTCATCTGGCCCAACATCTGTTAATCTTAGGAGATAATGTAGAAGATCTTTATGAAGAATTACGAAGTTTAGAGAACACCCTAACATTTATTCGTGCGTTGAGTACCCCGTACTCCCTATTTAATTCAGATGAAATTAAGTATATGTTGGGTAAATTAAGGATTTTATATGCTAATGACGAAATCCTTGACGTAGAAATTAGGCATTTTTATGAAATAATTAAACTAGGTTACTTCTATTCTAATAAGCAGATAGTAGTAGTTATAAAAGTCCCGATAGTTGTTTCCTCCACATATAATTTGTATAAACTTTCCCTTGTTCCTAACAGAAACCACGAAACTCTTATACCACCCTCACCTTTCGTAGCACTCTCTAGCTCAGACTCTAGGTACATAGAGACAGAATGTCCGAAGGTAAACTCCATATATCTCTGTGAGTCAACAGCCAACCTACAAATCCAGAGCAAACCAGATTGTATCCAGCATCTCATAGTCCATCAAGAACTCCAACCCAGCTGCAAGCTGACACCCGTAGCTCTCACCACCGAAGCCCTGGAAACCCTGGACGACAAGCATTATACCTTAAGTTTTCCTATACCAACAAAAGTGAAGATGTCTTGCGGTCAAGAACAATATCGGACCCTACGAGGCAGCTATTTGGCAATTATTCCCCTCAATTGCAACCTGAGAACACCCGCCTTCACTATCTCCAACACTGACGACCACATCAAAGGACATGTCGTGAAGATCATTGAGATGCCCCTATACAACGAGACGAAGCCTGAAAATTATCCGAAGCTCATCCTAAATTCGCCAAATCTACAAAAACTTCACACCCTTAGCAACGAGATAGCGACGCAACTGCCTGTACAATTAGATGGCGTCACCGATCCCGTCATTTACCACACTACTATACCCATGTACCTCGCGCTATCCGGTACATGCGCACTCATCGCCACTCTAATCTACCGTCGGCTACGCATAAGAAAAGCATCCAGAGAAATCACAGAAAACTTCAACAGCAACCCTGAAGTCGCCTATGCAATCCCATCACCACGCACTATCAACCCAAGCCAAATAAGGATTGACCCTGGATGTCTACCAGCGACCATCTTGAACAAGTCCATCGATACTCGCTGTTCTACGGGGGGAGGTGTTACGCATGGCCAACCTTAATAGATCGCTGCATCGGCAAACCTGCATATACATTGCACACGGCACCTACGGGCACGAAACGCAAGCTCGGCATAACGTGACCAATTGACGTCAATCGAACCTTTCCATAGAAACTTAGAAAACGTGGAGCGGCACCTACGGGCACGAAACGCAAGCTCGGCATAACGTGACCAATTGACGTCAATCGAACCTTTCCATAGAAACTTAGAAAACGTGGAGCGACACTTTTGGATCTGACATCGACCAATTGACACTTTAGTATAATTAGTCGTAATTTCAATACTTTGTAATACAGTAATAAATTAGTTTATTAAAATTAATTTGCATTTTTTTGGATCCTCCGGCTGCACCCATCGTAATTTGTTATGTATGTTTGATTATATAATTCTGCGTTATTTGATTTTATTATTGTTTTTTTTTTTTTGTTATTATTCTTATTTGATACATTTGATTTTAACTATTGAAATTAATGAGATGTTCACTGTAACTTGTTTCATCTTAATCGCTTAATTTGTTTGATTATAAAATATTATTTATTGTAACTTGAACTCTTGCTGTCTTAGAAGCGCGCAAGTAATATTCTTCCTGTTTTCCGTGAATAACGCTGTTGATTGCACACTTGCTAATTTTATTTTTAATTGTAAATATTTTACATTATGTAGGTAATTGTTTGTTATTCCAAATAAATAAAAATTAAATCTGTGTGGTGTTTTTTGTGATGATTGATTGAAATACCAACCAAAAAAAATCTAATTAGTCCGTCAGATAGATTTACAAAAAATATTGGATATGTATTATTTCTTTTTTCACGTAAACAAAAAAATTATATGTTATAGTGCGTTGACAACTCGTGTGACGTGTCATTCCGATACGTAATAGATAAAGTGACGTCACAAGCCCCCACTCGATCATTGATTCAATTTATCCTCGTATTTTTTTGTTGATTTGATAAAACAATAATACGTGTCCTATATTTTTCGATAATCTTACTGACGGAGAATCATATTTTTTATCCATAAAATATCACTGTTCAAGGCATTAAAAAAAGACTCGGAGTTTACTTATAGACTCAAGTCAGACAGTTTTTTTCCAAAGGTATAAATCCTGTTACACAAACCTTTCATAGTAAAATGTACCTGTGAGATCCCATGTACACCCAAGTCAAATCCAATTGTTTTCTAATAAAATAAGTTACCTGCCATTATTTAATTACTGTTCTGTAATATTTATTTTTATCTATACTATTTTTCTTTCCTTTTGAATACAAAACTTGTAGTTTGTGTGTCCATACTGTTTTTCTTCCATTCTTGTAATACTACATGCTCCATGTAACATAGTACGGTTTTGGATGAAATAGAAAACTACAAAGGAGAGTCAGAGGCAAGATATTATGGCATGTACTAAGTTAGATATTTTGATACATGGAACAAGTTAAAATAGATACACCATATATATCCTAACTTCAGAGAAAGCAAGTGTAACATAACGTTAATTTTCCAGATACAAAATTCCATGTCAAGATTGAAGGGAGCTGTTTTCGATCCTATCATTTCTTAGCCACACCATTAACGGTAGTCTTTACAGCTTCCTTATCCAAATTGTATGGATCCAAAATCTCACCAGTTCCATATCTCATTAGTAAAAATATTTCTGGACTTGACGAGCGGTAATCCAATGATTGGAACAGAGTAGAAGACGGAACAAAATATTCAAATTAACCAATTTTATTTACTACTTTAAATTTTCTACCACGATCATCTATTTACTACCATTTTGTAGCGTTCCCCATAAACACAATGGTCAATTGCATAGAAAAAAACGCATCCGTTCGGATCTATGAATAGCGTTTTGACAGTTCTTCGGCTCTGAAATGAGATTGTCGAATTCGGTTCCCTACCGACACGGAATCGAATCGAATGGTTGTGAATAAGGGGCCAGGATGGGAGTTGTCCCTGATAGCTCTCTTTCTGATGTTCTTTAAACATGTTCCACACGGATGTAATCTAGCGTCCTATCTATGGTGACCTCGGTGGGAGCTTGGTTTCCATCCGCGAATTGTGTTAGAATTTGAATTGCATCTGCCGTCTACATGGATAGCAACAAGTAAGGTCCCTTGGATGAGACGCTGGATCACTACATCCGTGTGGAACATGTTTTTTTGTACCTATGTTTGCGGCAAATACATGTCAGTATTGTAATATGCAGAACCCGCAGCAGCTGAGCGCCAACCTGTGGGCGGCTGTGCGCGCGCGCGGTTGCCAGTTCCTGGGCCCAGCCATGCAGGAGGAGGTCCTCAAGCTGGTGCTGCTCGCCCTTGAGGACGGCTCCGCACTCTCCAGAAAGGTGATAGCCAGCATTTGTTGTCTCACGTTAGCGCGTTAAGAAAACGCCGTGTGCAAAGGCCCTAATGAGTTACATATATACCCATGGTTTGTTGTCCCACTCCAGCGCGAGGTCCGGTCTACTCAGTTTCCACTTTTTTCGTGTTACCGACTATTGAGTCACAGGTAACGAGCTCAGTGGTTTGACAATTTATGTAAGGTTGGCAGGTGTCTGCAACTGCAAGTCCTAGCGCGTATTTCGTTTTCGGGTGGAATAAATATGTCATTTCGACCTACCCCAACTTCCAAGGAAAGCCAGCAACGCACGTTGTTACTATCTCACAGACGCCACCCGGAGCCCTGTATCCAGATACCACTGGCTCTGCAGAAAGGACATCTTGGACTCCCATGACATCTAAGAGGTGTTTAGTCAAGGACCTGTGGCCAGTTGTAATGGACCTCAGCCCCCTCAGCCGAGTTCTTGGCAAATACGAACATTTTAACAATGCGTTTATTGCCGAAGATGGCGAATTTTATTTTGAGATACATATGAAATGAGATAGCAAAAAAATTGAAAAAATACTGAATAAATCTTCTAGGAATACAACCGGTATATTCTGTTATAATATTACCGTTTGAATTTAGGTGGAGTGAGCTCAAAGTGAACTGTAATTCCAATTTTTTAATCTTTTTTTGCATGTACCTCTGCTCTGATCTGAAAATAAAGAGATTTTATTTATTTATTTAATACTAATTTAATTCCTCGATTGCATAGTCAACATAGCCATTATTTTTTTATTCTTTTTATTATGTTTTTATTCAAATACACAAAACATAGTTAGATACATATTTATGCAGGCAGCTCACTTACTACTATTTAAGAGACTGCACTGTTTAATAAATATTGGCAGTGCAGTTGAGAAAATAATATTTTTGCCTATTTACCAATAGCTTTGTTGACTGTAGGTACATAAACCAAAGCCTTTCTTTTTCAGGTACTTATTGAGTTTGGTTCATCAATGTACTAACGATGATTGTATTGGTTTCCGTTCCAGGTGTTAGTGATGTTTGTAGTCCAAAGACTGGAGCCTCATTTTCCGCAGGCTTCGAAAACTAGCATAGGCCATGTCGTCCAGCTCCTATACAGAGCTTCTTGTTTTAAGGTAAGACCAGGATCATTTCTTCATTAAATAAAACATTTATGTTCATATAACAAGACTCATGTATACTTTAGAATTGTATGTTAGTATAGACTTAAAAGGTTTAGGCAGTAAAATAAAGGTAAACAGGTATTGATGTGATTTCCTGCGCAAACACATATTAAACAAATGAACTACTTCTTAAACTAATCGCTCAATAGGCTAGTTTCCATTATCAATGGAATATAAATATATTTAGTCCGTCAGTTAGTATTGAAAAATAATGGACACGTATTTTTTTGTTTTTGTAATTAAATGAATATTGACAAAGATAAAACTCATCAAAACTCGGGAGTGGGTGGGTGCTCATGACGTTAGAACGCACTAAAAATTATATCACGTCTTGACGTATTGAGAATTTTAAAAACGTATCTTCGTCAATTTTGGTTTACCTAACAAAGGAAAAAAACGGGTCAAATATTTTTTGATAATTTAACTGACGGACTAATTAGATTTTTTCAGTAGACAAGCCTATTGATTCGTTATTGTTGTATTTACATTACTTTTTAGTTGCATTTTATTTTTAAACTGAGTTTTTAAATAAAAAGACACATTGCTCATAAATGTTACAACAAAATACCTTGTGACATATTAGAATTAAATGAAAGAAAATTTAAAAATTATGTTAAAAGCACACTATCTAAACAAGCATATTACAAATTAGATGATTATATTCAAGATAAGAGTACTTGGAAACATGCTGGTCCTGCTCCATAGGACAGTCTAAGGTGTAGTAAACAAAGTCAAACTTATTGATAATGTTTGTATTAATATATTTAGTACGAGTATATCTATAGATGTTTAATGACTTTTATATTTAATTTAACTCGCACACTGATCCATTGTTCTATATTTGATAAATCAATAGTACCTACATTTTTAAATATGTGTGTGTTTGCATTGTATAGACTCAAGTACCCTGGCGGTTGGGAGTGTCATGCTCACTCAAAAGTCTAGCCGATGGTGGCGTATGCGTAAATTTATTTGGCTCCATTCAAAATGGTTGAGACGAATGGGCCTGGCGCATGTCATGGTGCCGTCGGTTGGGACTGGTCATTTCTCAGCTGCCATGGTTTATTTTAATTTATTTTAATTATTTCTTTCTTTGAATTGTTCCTTTTTTAGTTCGGATGTTTTTATCATGCTCGTCACATCGTTCCCACATGTATGTATAATTTCAACACGATGTCAACAAAACTTGGTAACAATTTATTATTTTTACAAGAGTGTCCGTGGAGTTTCTTGCACGTTCTTCTCCATAGAGATCTACGCTTTGGAACGTGCAAATAGCTTCATCTTTTTGGACCGACCGACCTTGACAATTCAAAAGTGCCTGTAAATGGTTTAATTGAAATAAATGTTTGAGTATAAATTTTGTGTATTGTAAATATGTTAGTAATACAATTTATTAACAACTTCTAATCTTAATGTATATAAATCACGTGTCACGTTGTTTGTCCGCGATGCACTCCTAAACTTCTTAACCGATTTTAATCAAATTTGTACACCGTGTGCAGTTTGATCCAACTTGAAAGATAGGGTAGCATAGATCTCAATTTTTTGTTGCAATATTATTTAGGAGTGGAAAATGTGACGCAGACGAAGTTGCGCGGGTCATCTAGTTAATATATAAAAATCTCGTGTCACGGTGTTTGATATCGAACTCCTCCGAAACGGTTTGACCGATTTTCATGAAATTGCACCATTCCATCAACAGAAAACTTATCTTCGAGATACAGGATTTTTCTAGTTTGAAGGACTGGGGTCTTACTCATTCGTAAAAGTCGTACATAATAAAAAATCTCTGATGTAACCAAGGCTAATGTTTTTGCTAAGTAAATAATTACTTACGAACTATCGATTTAGCAATAGTTATGCTCGAATAGATAAACCCAAAGACATAGTTGATTTGTCCAAAACTGCGTATCCCACGCGTACTACGTACTTTACACAGCGTATGAGCGTACCGATGTGATTTGATGTTATAAACTGGGTTAAACAATAAACAGACATGCGATTTCTGCAATTACTGAAGATTTGCCATATTTTATTGAAGAGTTCCGTTGCCCATCTCTGAAGTTCTTCATTATATCTTCACCAAATTGAAATGAGATCAGTCCGGGAAAATACTCCTCGAAACAAAAAAAATAATCATCCAAATCGGTTGGCCAATGTCGAAAATATCGCTGCAAAAAACATAGAAAAACAAATCGGTAGAATTGAGAACCTCCATGGTACACCCCGTGTTCGTGACACCACTACTTACTGCAGGATCATAGGCCCACCAAGACCTCGCTGCAGCGTTTCAAAAACGCGCAGGCTAGCCTGCCTTCTACCATAATCAGAATGATGACCCTACCAATGATGCGCAACGTTTCCTTAGAAGCAGTCCACGCGAGCTTTACGAACATATCTGATGCACTACAGTACCGGCACCCTCTTCGGCATTTTAAATGGGCTTATGTTTAACTTACCACCAGATATAGTAACATTTAGCAGTCAAAAATAGTAAATGATCACCAAAATTAAACCCGCATTTTAATGTAAACTTATAACCAAAGTTATAACATCTTGCTATCCTATTTAAGCAAACCAACTCCAAAAAAAATATTCTAACCCAAAAATAGTTAGAATGATACGCAAAAAAATAACATCTTGTTATCCGATTAAACCAAATGATTCACCAACAATAGAAGGGATCTGGCGCTCGGCGGCCGCTACCGCGGCACGCTTGCTTCGCTCGCTCGCTCGCCCTCGCGCGCTAATGGTCATGGTTCTAACCTAACCTAACCCACCTGTTTCACCAGCCATAGAGGGGATCTGACGCAGACACGTTACTATAGAATTTTAATATTTTACTAACTGAATATTAATTTGCTCGCTAAGATTTGGTGATCATTTACTAAATTTGGTGGTCGAATACAATTTAAAGTGGAGTCGTGACTAAAATAGCTGGTACTATTGTATTTTTAGACTTTATTTTTCTGGTGTTAAGTAGATATTTTTGGTTACAAAACTAAGGGTATCAAAGCATTTTATGGTGGTCATTATATTTATCCCCTTTTAAATGTATCTCATTGCGAATCTCAATCTCGAACTCTGTTGCCTCGTCGTGTAGATCGCCTCGCGTCTCGTCTTGCTACTCGCGCGAGAGTGTAAATCACGAGATAATGATTTATTTTTTATTTGTCTTCGTAGGTATCAAAACGCGAGTGCGACTCATCTCTCATGCAGCTGAAGGAAGAGTTCCGCACGTACGAGTCGCTGCGGCGCGAGCACGACGCGCAGATCGTGCAGATCGCCACCGAGGCGGGGCTTCGCATCGCGCCCGACCAGTGGAGCGCGCTGCTGTACGGCGACACGGCGCACAAGAGCCACATGCAGAGCATCATAGGTGAGGAGTGTACTGTACTGCAGTGCGATTCTGTAAACATGGCGAAGTATCGACACAATAGACCGGCTGTACTACCGGTCGATTCTGTTGACATCTCACCGTGATCACTAAGGTGGAGTGAACGACAATTGAGCTGCCATGCCATCTTGTTTGTATGGTTTGACAGCTCACTTGCCCGTTCACTTCGCCTAAGTGTTCACTTCGACATGTTTACAGAATCGCATTGCTGTACTATACGTAGCAAGTAACAATCGAGCACGACGCGCAGTTCGTGCAGATCGCCACCGAGAAATAAGTCAGGAATATTGTAGCTGCCACACTGGTACATTTTGTTGTGCCGTGTTTCACCGAGGCTGGAGAATCGCTTGTCCGAATTCAAATCCGCTACGCTCCGTCTTGCAGATGGTAGGATGAGCTGCTCTGCAGAACAGGTTAGGAAAATCTTATAGCCACATTTACTACTACTGCGGTGTGTGTCTGCTAGCTGTGGGTGAGTGGGAGTCTGTGAGTGGGAGTTGGACTCACGCACGAAGGGTTCCGTACCATTATCTATAAAAACGGCAAAAATATCATGTTTCTTGAATGGGACCCCTTTTATTTTGTTTTGTATTCCTTGTTAAAGCGGCAATAGAAAACATCATCTGTGAAAATTTCAACTGTCTAATTATCACGGTTCATGAGATACAGCCTGGTGACAGACGGACGGACAGTGAAGTCTTAGTACAGTACGATTATTCTATCTTTGTCCATACGAACGCGTAAAAAAGTGTTACATTTGTAGAATATTTTTTTGATTTATACGTTTTATATTATAAACGAGTAAGAAACAAAACCAGTAACAACCCAACTAGCAAAATCAGTGCTTATAACGATCTCAAGACTACTTTTATTTTTACTTATAAGAAACTTGTAGCATGCTACAAAGCTGGATTTGGGCGCAGTTATAGAAGCGTTTATTTCTATAACTATCTTATAATCAACTTATAAAATGTTACTAAGCCCTATAATGTACTTGACGAAGCGCAATAGCTTCTATATTGATATGAGACTACACAAATACAAGTACAAACGCTCTTATTAATATCTGGCATATGTATCATACTAAAGCAAACTTGTTTATATGGCACTAGTAATGTACTTAATAATGAGTTATAAGTATATTTTATTAAAGGTTTTCTTTGTTGTTGCTTCGGCTTGTGGTGCCGGTTGTTTTTTGATAAATATTTAATAAAAACGTAAGTAAGATTGCTATTACTAGATATTATTTTGTACTATTGTAAAACAGAACTAATAATGTATGGTAAATATAGTGTGTGAAGTCTCGGGGAAGTCATATTTACTGTAAATGTGTACCGCAAAGTAGTTATTTTTACGATGCCCTTCGAAAAATAGCACATTAGTATATTGTTGTAAATAAATTATTTCATTAATTCTAATGAATATTCGCCATGTTTTAAAATTGCTCTTCATAAAGTACTTTATAGAACCATTGTAAGTAAATTAGTAGGTACTTATAGCAGTCTCTGTCCAAATAACTCGCCTCCATTTTCAAATAAATTAGGGTTCCCTTGAAGTCTGCCTGCTAATGATTGATTTTCATTCTTTTTTAGGATTAAATTAACAAGATGGTTGCATTTCTGGATCTCGACTGTTTTTGACAAAATCTTCATTGATTTTACTTAAAAATATGAGATGGCCTTGGACAAAAACACATTTTGTGTTATCCGAAAGCTGGAATGGGTGTGGATCCCCAGTTTATTTATAAAATATGTATAATACAATATATTTTCTTAACTGAATGTCAAATAAATGGCTGACGTTTACTAATAAAGTGTTTAATCTACTAACTTATAAGCTTTTTTGATCTTATATCGCTCTTTTTAAGTACTATTAGATTGATAAAAGTCTCAAGCAAGATTATGACGACAAAAACTTATAGTCGTCTAGCCAAGTATGTTACAATATCTTTTTCTCTCAGAAAATGCTACTATTGGATCAAAATATTATTCAGGATTATTTAGTCTTACTGCAAACAATTATAGAAGACTTATTCCTAAAAGTGTCCTAAAAGATAATCTTGTAGTTAACTATAAGACTGAGATATAAAGGCAATTAGTCTTGAGGATATCTGTGCTTGTTAAATGCTATTACTAGAAAATAAATCCTATAAATGATTGAGAGGTCAGTCTTGTAGCAAACTATAAGACCGAGATATAAAAACTAATGCACTTGAGTATGTTAAGGCTTGGCAAATGCTATTATAAGTTAAGGAGTCTACCGCAATGCCTTTATAAGAACGTTATTAGTAGTGATAGACTTATAATCTTTCTTTATAGGATTACTTTGCTTGTTGGGAATAACAAGGTCACAAAATAACACAACAAACATATACACCACAAAAACACACAAAACACAAATGAAACAGTAAGAAAAACCAAAATAAATAATTTAAAACAATAAATAACAACCTGTAACACTTTTCGCGTCAATAGTCGTATTGCATTGAGTAAGCGGGACACAAGTATGCATCGAACGTATACGAGCGACTGAGAAGCCATGCGCGACCTACCCGCGCATGCGCTGTTCTATTTTTCTTGTCAAATTGACATCCTGCGCAACCAATAGGGAATATGCACGAAAAAAGTATTTATGATCTGAACAGTTTATCTAAAAGTATTCGAAAATATAATACTAACAGTGAAATTAGAATCTAAATTGCTCGAAAAACGAACGAGAAACGCGAAAACGCTGTTTTCTATGGCAGCTGTATGGTCGTCGTGTAATTTGACGTCACAGTTCGTATCGGACTTCTCTTTCTAATAGTTGTCTTTGAAGCTCTATAACTTCATAAATAATGAAGGTATTTAAAAAATAATTTCATGATTGTTTACTCGAGCTAATAAGTATTTTATTTTGCAAATAAAAAAATCGCATGCATATTCCCTATTGCGACGTACTTCGCATAGGCAAAGATAGAAAAATCGTACTGTAATAGGGTTCCATTTTACCCGTTGGGTGTGGGACCCTAAACATCAAGAATTTTCCTTTTTTTGTCTTTCATCTTTATAATATTAGTTTAGATTGATTATATGATTGACGAGTGGATTTATTTCCAGATAAATTACAGACGCCTCAATCGTTCGCGCAGTCGGTCCAGGAGCTGTTCATCGCGCTGCAGAGGACGGGCGACCCGGCACAGCTGATCGTCATGAGCCTGCATCTCGACAGGCTGGCTAACATCGACGCCAGTCCTGGTACAAAAAATATTCAAATCGATAGAGATAAAGCGCTTTGATTGAAGCGCACTGTTTCGTCTTCTTTTTTTTTGGTTATTTAATGTAAAAAAAGAAAAAAAGTGTTCCTACATTCTGTAGTAATAGCGTTTAAATTGGCAAGTTTGACTCGCATTCGAAAAGGCAATATCCACAGTAATATCATACATTTTTGTTTATTATGCTGTCACGCTAAGCTAATAAACCTGGTCTTAATTAAATGGAACATTTGTAGCGTATCTAAATATCTTTCTATTATTGGGTTTAGTTTCCGCACTTAGTCCTGATGTTGGACCACTATGCGCGAGCCATGGCGTCCGTCACTCCATCCAGCCAACCTCCCTTCAGAAACAGAACAGCCGGTCGATTCTGTCGACATCTCACCGTGGTAACTGGTATAGTAAACGACCAGTGAGCTGTCTTGCCATCTTGTTTGTATGGTTTGACAGCTCATTTGTCGTTCACTTCGCCTAAGTGTTCACTTCGACATGTTTACAGAATCGCACTGCAGTTTCTCAGTGTGTTCAAGATATATGTGTGTGAATTCGGTGTCCCTATAGTGTGTCTCCGTATTTTGACGACGCCCGTGCACTCAAGGTGCATGTGCGATACTCCATGCATGCTATGCACAGAGGACTGTCCGTTATACCTATCGTGTGAAAATGTTAATTCAATGAGCAGTGCTCGGTGATGGACCTCGCTACAATCCGCAGGCTGCCCCTATCCAGGCGCTTGGATAGGATGTAGATAATCTGGAGAAAATTGTGGTATACTTTTGCGAAGCCGCGGGCAGAAGCTAGTCCCTATAATAAAACATACACTCAACCATTCCAGACGCCAAGAACCCATCATGGCAGCAGCTGGCGGAGGTGATGACGTCTCTGAAGGAAGTGGTAGCGGGTCTGATACACTACCTGCAGCAACAGACCACGGGCCGAGACTCCAACCACAACCAAAAGCAGCCCATACCCGACCGCTGCATGGACAACAATACCAGTGAGTGCTCATCTGCCTAGCCTTTTCCCAACTAGGTATATTGGGTTCGGCTTCCTTAATAACAGCTGCATGGATCGATCTTCAAGGTTAACACATTCACTGTCCGCAAAGGAGACACAATAGTTGAACAATCAGCCTGAACCACATGTGGTTCATGGGACTGTGAACGGGTTAAGCAACGCTTGCCGAGGTTGGTATGTGGATGGGTTTCGGTATGTTTAGATGGTCACCTTACACATACCAAACTCTTCCGTGCCTCGGAAAACACGTTAAGCCGCTGGTCCCAGCTGTCCCGGCTGTATTGTTATGGTAAATTAGTCTAGCCTTTTCACCCATACCTCTTGCCAAGACTAGTGACTACCCGTAACGACTGCCAAAGATCTTCTATTGACAGCTGGAAGTAAAAGCTTTTCAAGGCATGGGGAAATATTAAATGTAAGGAATGGTTATCCATCCACCAGCTGACCTTGGCGAGTGTTGTTAAACCGTCGCGACTACCAAGGTCGCCGCGGTGCATTCCCAGAGGTGTCGCAAACTGATGTTGGGGTTTGATTTTTGATTCGGATACGATTGAGCGCGAGCTTACCCAGAAGGAACCTGTTCACTCTAACTTGAGATTAAGGTTGGTATAAAAGGTGTTTGGAAAAGTTTAGTGCGAATTGGCGGAATAGCAACAAGGTAGGGATGGTAAGTTGCAGTGCGTCTGGATGTCCGATGGTAGAAGGGGCCGGTGGTATTAGGTCGTGGAGTTCTTGGGCACACACCGAAGTACAATCTGTAGAAGACCGACAAGCAGGCAACTTTGCGGTGATGAGCCAAGCTGTGTAGCTTGGCATCCACCAGTTTTGAAACTGTAATGAAACGCATTTATGCTGCAACTGGCAAATAAAATGGCAGAAGTAGTTACAATATTAGAAGAGAAAAATAGAAATGAAATACTTAAACATAAACTGTGTTTTCCTGTTTTATAAGCTTTCTGCTAATTAGATCTGTGGGCCAATTCTACTAATTTTTAAACAATTTTCGCATTCGCATGTCAATCGCAAAAATGCCTTAATTTTCATACATTTTTGACAGTTTGCGATTGAGATGCGAATGTGAAAATTAGTAGAATTGGCATTCTGATCTGAAGCCAAGTTACACAATAGATATTTTGTCGAACACGTATGGAGTTAATGCACAAATTTCATAAATATTTTTCAGTGAAGCTTATTTATCCGACTCATTGATTGTACGAACCTTCTGGTTTTACCAAATGGAGCTATACGTAGGTATCTTTTTTGCAAGTGCGTCGCAACTCCTGCCCTTAACCTATTGAATATCGACACGAATAGTTCTAAGTTAATGTGACATACATTAAATGGAAAAATTATCACACACACTGGATGCAAGCTACGTATATGTACTTGTAAAATACACAAATTAGCTTTGAAAACTTACGAATTTTTCCTAGGTGGGCCATCTGTTTAAATATTGAGTACGTATTAATACGTAGTCGGCATGAAATGGGTTAAAGATTAACTAGTGCGGCTGTTATTACGTAGCCACCACCTCTTCTGCTCTACCGCGTGTATCTGACATCGACGCACAAACAATTTCTATGGGTCCGGGTCATGATTCTGGACACCCTATACTTAGAATTTTTCGTCGGCTTTTTTCTCATTTTTTTATTTTTTTCAAGGGTTTTTTTACTTTTTTACTGCTCATAATCGTTATTCTGACCTAAACCAATGAGGTTTTTAATAAAAAAATAATTTATTAACTACTTTCAATAAAAAGAACAATCTGAATAAAGCCACAAACAGATATCAGCTCAGCTGAGCTGATACTTTGTGGTACTCTTGAAAAAAATGAGAAAAGAAACGACGAAAAATTCCAACACTGGGGTGTCCAGAATCATGCCCTGGACCCATGGAAATCTTTTGTGCGTCGATGTCAGATACACGCGGTATTAAAAACTAGCTGACCCGCGCAACTTCGTTTGCGTCACATTTTCCATTAATGCTCCGCTCCTATTTGCCTTAGCGTGATGATATGTAGCCTATATCCTTCCTCAATACATGGGCTATCTAATACTGAAAGAATTTTTCAAATCGGACTAGTAGTTCCTGAGATTACCCCCTACATACAAACTTACAAACATACACACTTAAAAACAAATGTTACCTCTTTATAATATTAGTATAGATAAATAAGTAGCTAAGTACCGTGCGTGTCCCACAGGCCAAGGATCCCCGCAGACGGCTGCCTCCACTCCGACGCACACCAAGTACAAGGTGTCGATGTGCCGCGATGCCGCCACGCGCTCCTTTTGTCCCAGAGGCAGCTCCTGCACCTTCGCGCACTCCGAAGAAGAACTCGAAAGGTAACATCATCTGCCTAGCCTTTTCCCAACTCTTTTGGATTCGGCTTCTATTCAAACCGGATTGAGCTGAATACCAGTATTTTACGTGGAGCGGCTGCCTACCAGACTTCCACAACCCATTAACTGGGTAACACGGTACTCCTTGGCAAGACTGATATCCGATTTTCTGGCTTCTGAGTATCCGTAACAACTGCCAAAGATCTTCAAATGACAGCCGGGAGCAACAGCTTAACGTGCTTTCCTAGGTACGGAGGAAACTAAACTCGGTATGTTAAGACGGTCACCCATCCACAGAACAACCTCGAACAGCGCTTCTTAACCTTGAAGATCGAACTGTTCATCGAAAGGTAACATGTTGCTAAACATGGGTGGGCTTGCTCTTGACCTAGATAACGCCTAATGGAAAGCGATGGACGAGAGGTAGGATGTGTCCAGAATATGCATGTCTACTCTTCCGAAGGCAGATGGGTCATGTGGAAGGGAACAAGACGCTGACAGAGTTCCACACCTTGATTGTGCGCATAATAAATATGCAGAAGAAGCGCTGAGTACGACTAGTCGAAAATGAGCTAATACTTTTGAGCGAAGTGTATGTAACGCCTACTGGCACAATTTGTGTTAGGGTCACCATCGACTCGAGAAGAAGAATTAAATCCGCCAAAGTATCGGTGTGTGGTCACTTGAGGCACTGGAATTTTATTCAGCTTATACGGTCCCACTGCAGGGCAAAAGACTCCCTTTCTTCCTTCCATTCTTACCATCTTAGCAAGTGTTGACCAATCCTGTCGACAGGCGTCAAGCTCGTCCCTCTGTCCGGGGTCTGCCGCAATGTCGACGGACATATTCTGAGACCCACATTGTGATTGCTCCATGAACAGTTCGACAGAGTCTGATGTCTGGCCCAGTCCCATTTAAACTTACCTGCTTTCTGAATGACTTCGTGGATTTTTCTTTGTAATATTAACATGATGCTGCATTTTTTTTAATATTGGAAGAGGGGGGAGACGATCTAGCCGCCAACTGCGACAGCTGTTTCGAGGTTACTCGATAAAAGAATACCTAGCTGGATTTGGGGAGGGTAATCGCAGTAGGACTGTATAAGCTGAATAAAATTAAAATGCTTCAAGTGCCCATACACCAGCTGTACTTTAGGGAATTGATGAATGCAATCAATGCTGCAATCAGAATGGGATGAAAATTTCTCAAAGCAAATCGAAAATTACAGTTATTTCTTCAAGTAGCGTTAGCAAAAATGTTCTGAATATTGATAATAAATTAGTTATTTCTACGATCTATCATATAAACATAGAATTTATCATCAATATTCAGATTATTTTTGCTCACACTACTTGAAGCAAAAACTGTAATTTTCGATTTCATTTCAGGGTTTTTAAAATTGAAATAAAATAAGATTGCCGCGAGACTTAGTCCAATGAAGAGCAAACAACTTTTCCAAGGCCACGGTCAACGATAGATCCATTATCGCATGGAGCGCATCAACAAGCGATGAATAACATAAATGCACTCGAGTGTGAGCGTAACTAGTAGCCAAGACTTCACTACAATAGCCTACCACTGCGACACAATAGCCTGCTCTTGATGCAGCTTGCTGTACCATGATTGGCAATTTGCAATCCTTCCACACACAAATTGAATAAATTCCATTTCAATTTGTTATTGAAATGGAATTCAATAACAAATTTAAATGGGAGCTTCTAGGGAATCCTGTGGATGCGAGATGTAGGCACTAAGGCTGCGTTTCTACCAGAGATGTGCGAGGATGCGATTTACCGAGGCTGGGTAAATGCAGCGATGAATGAGATTTGAGATTTATGTCCAGCAATGGACGTCGGTCGGCTGAAATAATTATTATGAGTGGTGAATAGAATAGAACACTTTTATTCGCCACAGATACAACACAACAACACTAAACACATAAAAATACCCTTTTCCGATTTTTTCCTTTCATGCTAGAAAGTTCAAATTTGGTGTGAAAAAATGCCCTTTTCCGATTTTTTCCTTTCATGCTAGAAAGTTCAAATTTGGTGTGAAAAAAATGCCCTTTTCCGATATTTTTCTTTAGTTGAAATTTGAACTTTCTATCATGATTGGAAGTGCCCCATAATTTTGATGACGCCGGTGAGTCAGTAGCAAAATCTTCACTTTTTGGTCCCCTGTAACTTATCAACGGTTTAACGTAATGTTTTGAAACTTGCCAGTATTCTTCAACGTGGTTAGAGTAATAAATGGTCTAAGTTTCCATTATTACAAGCAGAGTATAAGGGGGGTAAAAACTGCTCGAAATGTTTCGTGTAAATATACACACTGCGTGCGTTAGGCCGGAACTTGGCCTGGCGCACTGCCATGCGCCTAGATAACATGCCCAATATTTGCCCGCCATAGTATGTGGCAAACATGTCTGAACCTTTACTTTTTATACTATCCTGCATGCCCGTTTTTTTATTATTGTATTCATGTTTGGACAAATAAATCTTATCCTATGTTATCTTTGAAACTACTTCTATCGTGATTGTGTTCGTTCTCTAGTAATGAGAAACGGTACATAATTGATTGTTCGGTTATCTACGAAGGGATATTAGGGAAAGGTCAATGTCTCAAGTTTATCTGGCGCCTACCAAATGCATTACCTACGCACATTAACAATCCAGAATATTTTAGTAATTAATTAAAATTCTAAAATCCTGTAATTTGCACCTTACCAATATGTTCTCTCTGAAAAAATTCGATGCGAATCCAGTTGCATCGCTTTTCCAGGACTCATCGATCTTCGAAGTATTTTTGGTGGTTGCCACTGTTCAATCTAGCTTTCAGGAGTTGCAGCGGTTGGTAAAAGGGTACTGACCTTATCCCAAAAAAAACCCTTGTCTAAACTATATAATAACAATTACATATAAGTAAGACGCAAGATAGGTAAACCCTTATTTGCGAATGAATTACTTGAATTTGAAAAACGTCTGCAATTTTATTGATATACCTTGCAATCAATTGTGATGTTGTTCGGGATGAGTGTTTAGAATGTATTTCATCATAGTAAAGTTAAACTGCTTATGCGAAGTCGCCAGGCACAGCGAAACGTTATTTTTATTATGTTTTAGCAATCATTCATTACAACTACACTGCTGCACTGGCTGAGTGGCCTAGGAGCCTTTTCATCCCGAAAACTGCTCTGTTTTGCGAGATTGTTTAGTTTTATTAACCGACTTCCCAAAAAGGAGGAGGTTCTCAATTCGGTTGTATTTTTTTTTCTTATGTTTGTTACCTCATAACTCCGTCAATTGTAAACCGATTTGAAATATTCTTGTTTTATCTGAAAGGATATACTTGCAGATCCCATTTAAATTTTATCAGAATCGGTTAAAAAGGTTGGAATTTAAATCGAAGTGGTTGGAATTCGTTTACTTGGATGATGGTTTTTTGTCATTCAAGTAATCGAAATTACGTATTTTACTTTTCTGCGATTTTGCAGTGCTGTTTTTAGGTGTGGGGTACCACTAAAAATGTGTGAAAAATAAAAAACTTTTTACGAAATTTTATTTTTAATTTCGGAAGTCGAGTCGGTGTCAAAATACGAAGAAACCTACAAAAACACCGATTTCCGAAATTAAACTTATTTTTTACTTTGTAGTGTTTTTTTTTATTTGGGAAGTATTTTTTTGTAATAAGTTTTTTATTGTTTTGTATTTGGATGACATTACTCTAGGGAACGTGCAGAAACTATATTCGGCAGCACAAAAATGTCACTGTCAAGTATATTTCAAGTATACAATTCGAAACGGCAACGCTAGATGGTCCAGTCTAGTCAGTATTCGTGCACTTCACCTTAAGCTGAGCGCGCAGGAGCCGCAGGTGGCAGCGCAGAAGTGTCAAATGTCAAGTATTTTGACCCTGAAAATGTCGAATATGCGACACTAGATGGCATTGTCAACACCGTACACGTTCCCTACGTTTTCGACTAATTCTAAAGGATAAACCAAAAATTTTCTATTTGAATTTCTCCAGCCATCTTCCTAGTGTATGTATTAAAATAACTAAATTTAATTTCCTAAAACCTAATTCTTAACGAAATAATTTTCTTTTTTAATTCATTTTATTATGACTTAAATAAACCATTGAAGAACATTACTGAGTCATTGTTTATGATGGTCGCAATGTCGCACCATAGATTAAATAAATACTTTCTTTTTCTGTGATCCAAATATAAAAACAATTGTATCCTTCAATTATTGTCGAAGTGCGAAAATAAGCTAGCTTATTAGGCCAAGCAAATTAGCTTTGAACCTTACAAAATCCTAACTCTATCTTTTTCTTGAATATCTTTTTTTTCGTATTCGTGATCACAGTCCTTCTACTTCTCTTTATTTTCTTCTTAATTATCTTATGTCACATTTATGTGTGTGAACTAGTTCATTTAATTATAATGTACGGCACGCAGTGGTTGATTGATTGACTGCTTCGCTGCGTATCACGAGTTTGATTCCCGCACGGAATATTTTGAATTTCAGTTCTAAGTATGGGGACCCCCAAAATTTATTGTTTTTTTTTTCTATTCTTGTATCAAAATCTTTTTGCGGTTCACGGAATACATCTACTTACCAAATTTCAACAGCATAGCTCTTATAGTTTCGGAGAATAGTGGCTGTGACATACGGACGGACGGACAGACAGACAGACATGACGAATCTATAAGGGTTCCGTTTTTGTCATTTGGCTACGGAACCCAAAAAAGGAGACCGAAAAATAGGTACAAAGGTGAAAACGCACCGATTATTGAGGGCCTGATGGACCCCAGTCAGTCCAAGTGCCAGGCCCGGATAAGTTAAGTAGTGTGGATTAGCCTCAAGCGTGTCGTGCAGATCACACCACGCTCAGGCCGGACTTGCAGCGATTCACTAGCTCGTAGAGGTGGCGCCTAAATCTATACTAATATTATAAAGCAGAAGAGTTTGTTTGTTTGTTTGGTTGAACGCGCTAATCTCAGGAACTACTGGTCCGATTTGAAAAATTCTTTCAGTGTTAGATAGCCCATTTATCGAGGAAGGTTATAGGCTATATATCATCACGCTAAGACAAATAGGAGCGGAGCAATAATGGAAAATGTGACGCAGACGAAGTTGCGCGGGTCAGCTAGTATTAAATATATGAAAGTAGATGGATCGAATTACAATATACTTCCAGACAATCTTCGGATGTAGATACTGAATCCAATATGTAAATGAATTAGCTTAGTTTCTGTAATTACCAGATGTCGGAATCAGGTAGAGTTATTTATGTACTTGCATCGAAATGTTGATATTATTATCTTCCCGGGGAGACAAAATCTAGTACATTTCGCTACGCGTGGAGTGCTCCGCTTTTCCGCTATTGTTTTCTTTTGTTCTCACAGGTACGTAGTAACTATGTTGTGCGAACTACAAATGTGGCAACATCGCGCGTGTGCGCATTGGAATTTTGCAATTTCGGACATCCGATGTCGGATGGTTTAAATTGTGTAAAAGTAAATAACTTTTTTATTTAATAAATCACGGGATTTTTCTGGTCTTTATAATTAATCCCGGGATTTGAGGCATATCCACTTTATTCTTTCGCTGTATGAAATCAGTGTAAGTACATAAATAACTCTACCTAATTCCGACCTCTGGTAATTACCAATGGCAGTCATGTTACCTTCTTCAAAGTGCATTTACATACCTTAATACGTTTTTTTTCCAGAACGGTTTTATTACACGTCTGTTTGGTAGAGTGTAGCTTCACTGATAAACATTGAGTTGGCAGTACGTAAGGGCATAAGGCTTGTTTGTAACACATAATCTTACTTTCTACTAACCTGATAAGATGGATCAGGGGCGTAGCTAGCGTCGTATCAGCCATATCAAAGATACGCGGCCCTCGGACTACAAGGGCCGCGACGTGTGGACGCAAAGCATATACATTTAGTATATAGTATACAGGGTGTAAGGGACAGCCCTCCACAAATTAACAGGGTGCAATCAGCTCCTTATTTTGAATCATATTTCAGTTGAAATTTTCTGTTTTTTTTGTTTTTTTTTTCGTTTTTTCAGTTTTTATTGCTTTATTCCAATGTAAAGTTACATTATCTGTATGCAGAACTCCATTAATGTAAATAACAAACATAAACGAAAAAAAAAAATCTAATGAACGGCGCATGAAATCAGCTGTTAAACACGTGGCGCGAGCGCGGCTGTCCTTTCGAAAGCTCGCTGCGCTGCCGTTCGCTGCGTGCGTTTTGCAGAGGTAGCGATACATTGCCTGTGAGGTAATTAAACAAATCAGTTTTATTGGATTCCCATAAATGTACCGGTCAACTTAGTACGATATACTGAAATCACCCTATCAGTTTGTGGAGGGCTGTCCCTTACACCCTGTATACATACAATACATACATATAATATACATACAATATATAGTATATACATTTAGTCCCGCCGTCTCCTTCGTGACCTATCATGACAGTCCTTATATAGCCAGAAGTATGTACGTACTTTGTTTAAAAAAAATACGCTTTAAAAAGGGCCCCCCAAAAATGTTTGATACATTGATTCACTGAGATGGATGGATGTTAATTACCTATTTTTTTTTTCACACAGACACCACTGAATGCCATTAAAATGGTCACACTTCAACGTAATTTCAAACACATAATTATATAGGTGTTCATTTATAACAGAGAAACACTAATTACATGCGGACGGCAGCTAGTTAGTCCATAAGTAGCGGAGTTTCTTCCTAAATACTCGTAATAGCAGCCTAAATATTTTTTACATTATAAGTTTTCTTCGTGTGAGGAGTTAAATATTGCATTGATTTGAATAACATTTTAAAATAATGTATTCGTAATGTATGTGCGTTAGTAAATTATTATTGTCTTTATTCGTCTTGTATACGTATTTTCTACATTTTTAAATATAAAATAGAATACGAATATGAAAAAGAACATTAAAAAATATAAAAAAAGTTAGCCCACCGGTATCGGGAACAGGGTCCAAGCTACCGGCTGTCAGGGCTCCAGAGAGAGGAACCTCGTAACAATGCGAGCCGTGTCAAGAAGTACCGCTTTTAGTAAATTTATGTTAGTAAAGTTATGTTACCTTGGACAGACGTCCGCCCAAATATTATGTCAATCAACCTTAATATTCACCCATGTTGAATTGTAGGAGACTTCATCATTTACCGTGTATTTTTCAATAAGTAGTATGTAGTTTTTATGATCAGGCTTATCTAGAAAGGTTAAATAAACAAACAATCTTGATGTGTCTTTTTATCCTTTTTCTACACTAAAATTACAAAGAGCTAAGATTTGTTTGTTTGATTTGAATAGGTTACGAAACTACTGGACCGATTTGAAAAATTCTTTCACCATTACAATCCTACATTATCCCGGATTAACATAGGCTATATCATATTTTCAAAAAAGTTAGGGGTCCGTATGAAAACTTCGTTAATGGAACCCAAGGTGTGAAAAGGTACCAAAAAAAATAGTATATCGCGAAGAACCCAAGGTGTGTAAAGGTACCAAAAAAATCCGTATATCACGAACGCTGTGGAAACTATTGACTATAGAGCAAAGTAATTACTATAGTTTTATAGAGAACAACAATATCTACAAAAAAGTCCGAGATGGTATATATCTAACAATTATGGTTAAGTCACAATTACCGCTTTTTGTTTAAATTATTCCATCAAAACCCGGGTGGAATGGAATAATAGGGAATATGCATGAAAAAAGTATTTATGATCTGAACAGTTTATCTAAAAGTATTCGAAAATATAATACTAACTGTGGAATTAGAATCTAAATTGCTCGAAAAACGAACGAGATACAATTATTTTAAACAAATATATCTGTCCCTCTCGCGAAAACACTGATTTCTATGGCAGCTGTATAGTCATCGTGTAATTTGACGTCACATTACGTATTGGACTTCTCTTTCTAACTGTAGTCTTTGAAGCTTTATAACTGAATAAATGATGAAGGTATTTAAAAAATAATTTCATGATTGTTTACTAGAGCCAAAAAGTATTTTATTTTGCAATTAAAAAAATTGCATGCATATTCCCTATTGTGATATTGGTATCATTTCATGAATCCTTATCCATTTAAATTGTTTGATTTAAAATATTGTTTGAGAATAATTAAGGTTGGTTATGTACATGTAAATTACGTCATTTTAAATTATTCAAATTGGACCTGTCGTTTAAGGCCTCTGCCTCGAATTTTGCGGGCAGCGGGGCGGCGGCGGCGCTGTTTTCGAGAACCGGTCCATTTGATTTTACGCATAAGATCCTGCCGCTCCCGCGCCGCCCCGCTGTCCTCAAAATTCGAGGCAGAGGCCTAAAAGTTACGACGAGGGGAATTAAAAATACTCTAAGTAAGAAAAATGTGGCGGTTTAAGCTGACCTACGTTTAGTATTTAAGAAGTGAATTACACATTACCCTTTTTTATATATGTTAGAGGGTTAGGGGAGGGGGAGGAGATGAGTATATAGTTCGTGGAGTATACTAAACCCGCGCGAATGAAGTCGCGGGCAAAGTGCTAGTTATTTATAAACTCAGTTAAATAAAATGAAACTATAAACCG
Organism: Ceramica pisi; assembly: GCA_963859965.1. Lineage (NCBI taxonomy): Eukaryota > Metazoa > Arthropoda > Insecta > Lepidoptera > Noctuidae > Ceramica > Ceramica pisi. Next base: position 33,782,518 of record OY982527.1, on the reverse strand, counting down.
ACGTAAATATAACAATGCAGATAACTTAATCAAATGAACTGTTAGTTTAAGCAGTAGTTTTTACGATTAATACGAGTTAGTATAAAAAGTCACATCAAGATTATTTATTTAACTTAATTCAACTACCGAAACCTTTCTAAGTATAGGTAAATTAATTTGACAACAAAAATGATCGGCATTATTGTTGTCAAATTGATTCACCTATAATTACAAACGTACAACAAAAATAATCGGGTTCCAGTTTATAGATTTGTTGAAATAATATGATAAATTGTTCCAAACGTAAACGTTACTCTTTAAAGCTGGGACCCTGCGGAACGGAACTAATAATTCCATGCTAAAAAAACGCAATAAACCGCACTGCCGTGCGCGCAAGTCCTATGCGGACCATTACCATAGAGAAACATAATATAGAATAGCTTCGATTCAAAGCGCTATCAATTTAACACTTAAAAATTATTAGCGGCGTGGTCATTCAATTCGCATCGCTTGTACGGAACGGTTGAGTCGCAGACTTGCATAGACTCGCACTGACGTCTTGAATAGAATCTCGTAAGTACACAATAAATTATTGCCCAAGTTTTTTTACATTTCATTGTAATAATGCATTTGACATGGATAAATATATTTTCATAGTTACAAATTGATAGTGGCGTGTAACATCGTGTGTGTGTGTGATCATATGTTTTGCGATTCGAGGGAAAGTTGAAAGCTTCAGCGCCGGGTTTTTTGTTTGCGCTTGCGATTTCTTGTTTAATTTTATGGATTTTTTAGACGTTATTTTTTTGATGTTTAGGAACTCGGCTGTGCTATGTTCAGATAGAATCGTCGTAACCTCATGTTTAACTACCCTATTATATTAACTTTGTTGTTTTCGAATGGTATTTTCTTAAGTATTGTAGTAGGTACGAGTGACGAGTCAATTATACCTAATTATTGTATTAGTTTTTATGAGTAAAGACGGGGATCGCCTACACCTACCCTCTTTTTTCGTTGTCGAAATGTTATTAGCAATAATAAGGATTTTTGTGGTTTTCGAATTTAATTTCAATTGACATTACTTATAGAAGTTAAGTACGAGAATAGCGTAAATTAAAATTGAATAAGTATGTTTCTATTTACTAAAAGCACACTTTATCGCTTGGCGGCTATTTTGTAAATTATTATTTGCGTCTATAATTTGTACTGATGTACGAATGTTTTCTATTTGTTCGTAGTACTAAGTTTGTTTGTGTTCAAATTATCTCACGTGTTGACAATAAGAACACGAAAATTTAATGCGTTTCTTGCTTTCTCCGTTACTTTATAAACAAGCATTTGCCCCGGATTTCGTACGTGCATATCCCGTTTTTCCCATAGGAATTTCGGGAAATCTTCTCTCAGTGCTCCCCTGTGAAGTATAGAGAAGCTACATGCCAAACTTCAGCTTTCTACGACCAGTAGTTTCGGCTATGCGATGTCTGTCAGTAACCGGAAAATGGCAAACACCGTAAGATTGTAAAATATCGCGTGAAATTGTAAACTATTTTTTCTAAATAAGACACGGATAGGTTGGAAACTATTGAATTTGGATATGTTATAAACATAACGATTTTTTCATAACATATCGAGAAATTATAATCTAATCAAGATTTATTACAATCTTACGGAGTCTGCCATATATTGATTGATAATATAATCACTTAATTAAAACAACATCGATATACTTAGCTTTAAAATTATACTTGCTGAAAATAAAACCAAAAACGGCAAACATAATTTCGAGTATAAACAGAATTTTTGTATGTATTTCATACTATTGATAGCAAATTTTTTTTTTTAGTAGTAATTTTATTTAATTGCCTCATGTTAATTTTGTCAACATAAAACAGCATTGCGAACTTCCCATAATTGCATCCTGATTTGCGACATTTTCGGATTGTTTAATACAGGTTTGTTTTTTTTTCCAAAATCAACCGGTTCGATTACTCTTTAGAAATTCCGAATGTCCAAAAAACCAATGTGCATCATAGTTTTAGATTATTCCTAAAACTTTAAGGAATCTGTTTATTTTTATCTTGACTCTAGTCTAAGTCAGATGTGACAATTACAAACTCGACGATGGAGTGAACTTATCCAGAAGAAGCCTGTTCACTCTAACTTTGAAGATCATTCATCCTGTGCTTATGCCTTATTTATGAATTTCCAATTTAGGTGATCAGTAAAACAATTATAAAAACAGTAAATATACAAGAAAACACCTAAGGGACTCCTCGCCGTCTCTAACGAAGTACGCATTGTTTCAGATTCAGAATGAACGGGTATCCGTACGGCCACGGCATGCCGCCGCCCACTCAGAACAACCCCATGCCCGCGTCGGGCGCTCCATACCCGCCCGGGGGTAGGCCGTACCCGCCCTACATCATCCAGCAGCAGCCGCACATACTGGACGCCCACAACTACAACGTGCCACGTAAGATGTTCCTTTAACTTGTATAGTAATACTAGCACTTCGCCCGTCTGCGATTTTCTAAAGGGTTTTAGCGTCGCGAGCGATGTGCTTATTAAGAACCAATAGCGCAAAAAAGGACGCATAACGTTTTTAAATTCCTTCAATCTTGGCGTCCGACTCGCACTTGGCCGGTTTTGTAAGGGCGAGAATTGACCTTCTGGATTGTGCTACCATTATATACGTCATGTGCAATAACAACTGCAAAAAAGTGCACCGGGTGAGGTCTGGACCTACGTCTATTATGTGTGTATCCTTGAAATAGAATTGACTGGAATCATGCGTCTTCAATTCACAGCTAATAGCATCGAGGAGCTCGTGACATAGTAATAAGACCCGCGCGGATCGATCGTCAACGTTACCTAACGCTTTTGGCGGTCGATCCGTGGATGGGTGACCATCTTAACGTACTGAGACTCCTCTTTGCCTGAATATAGTCAACACCAACAGCCATAATTTTATACGACGTAATATTCATTTGCCCTACTCTTATTTGCTATATTAGTCACGTGCTAGAAGCTTTGTTTCCCATAAAGTCACTTACCATAACATAATTTGTCATAATCATTGTTAGTCATAATTATCACATGCCATAACATCATTTGCGATCGACATTGGTTATGTAACGGTTATTATATCAGGAGAAACTGGATGCAATCGGGACTTTAGGGCACTCCGACTCGGATAGGTTAGGTTAGAAGGGGATGGCGGAGTCGTGTGAGCGAGCGAAGCGAGCGAATAGACCCCGCCATCCCCTTCGTGATTATTTTTTCATAAACCACACAGAAGTAGGCGTTTCGGGCAATTAACAGTATGTCTTTTAGGTCAAACAAAACATTCGGGCAAATGAAATACGATTAAATGAAATTCGGGAATATGATGATTATGGTATTCGGGTAAACAATAGACAACCTCTAGAAGCACGTTAAACCGTTAGTCATTAGTTTTGACAGTAGTTAGAAGCCAAAATTCTGACACTAGTATTGCCAAGCGTGTTATACCCAGTAACTGTGTTGTGGAGATCCGATCGGCAGTCGCTCCATGTCAAATACTGAAAATCAGCTGCTTCGTGTTAGACTATGCCGATCCCAACATAGTTGGGATATGTCTTGTTAGATTGAACTCTATAGCAATATTGGTAGTAGTGTAGTAACCTGCTTACCTCGCAAAACGAGTCGGGTGTTGTCGTCGGCGAAAAACGTTGACTAACCTGCGTTTTGCAGACGATATCGTGCTTTCCTCATCTAGGCCGCTGAACTAGGCGAAATGCTTAGTGACCTTAATAAGGCAACCCTCAAGATTGGACTTCTAATGAACATGTCAAAGGCCTTTGACCTTGACTAACAGCGCCGAACAAAAACTGTATTCAGGAGGTGTTGAAATTGCACATATTATGTTCCCGAATACAATACACCTCGGCCAAATTGTCTCATTCCAGGCGAGACAAGAAAAAGAAGTTGCTCGCCACACCGAAAACGCCTGAGAGAGTCCAATCCGCCCATGTACCACTATTGTGCATAAAGTCTAAATAAATAAAGCCACTCATGAAAGGAGACCCTCAAACAGGTCAGCAGAGGTTCAAGCTTGTGGTTTGCTTGCGATCCAAGGAAAATGGGAGTCCGTTTAACGGAGCTTTTATACACCTTGGATGGTCTCCCTTATTTAGGATTTAATTTGACTTTGTACTAGTTTTCGTGTTCTCCTCAGCAAGCCCTTTAGTTTGATACCCATACTGTGGTAGTGCAGTAAAAATAACTAGTGTGCCATCTTGGATGATCCGCCATTTTAGAATAAGAATGACGGCATATAGCTCAGCATGCATTGTCATCCAAGATAAGCGTGTATACCAAATTACAGCTCAATCGGTTAAAGATAACTAATTTAAAATTCAGTTGCAAGATTCCACCCCGACAAACATACATACATTGAAAGTTAAATTATAGCTTATAAAAATAAGTAGAACTGTTGTATGTTGACAGCCATGGCGCCCGTGAGCATTCCAACTGAGCCGGAGCATGTCAACAACGGTCACCACACAGTGTAAGTCCATTTTTATCTAAACAACACTATAGTTCCTCTCGAGTTCCTCATTTTTTAGAGTTCCGTACCCGAGGGGAACCAACGGGACTCTATTACTAAACCAAAGCTGTCCGTCCGTCTGTCACCGGGCTTTCTCTCAACAACCGTAATGGTCGACAGCAGACATTTTCACAGAGTATGTATTTCTATTGCTGCTATACACAACAAATATCATTAAAAAAAAAATCTTAAATGGGAGCGCATTTTAAGATAAGCTTTTTTCGGTTTACAGTACGGAACCCTTCGTGTGAGAGTCTAACTCGCACTTAGCCGGTTTTTATTTGTTGCTACAGCAACTGACAGTACCTACCATTACATCGCTTGATACCTTCCCCTTTAAATACTCCTCTCCTCTTAACTGAAAATATTGGTTCTCTTTTAAATATCACCTTAACCAGCGGGTCTAAAAGGCCACTTTAGCAGAATCAGAAAGCACATCTCGCTACCCGTCACTGTCAAATTTTCCCAATCGACCGTTTACCTAAAACTTTACCGATAAAGATGAAAATGAAATTTACAGAAAATTTACTAATTTTTAGACACGCTGTTTTCTATTGACCTTAACTTTTTTTTGTGAAACAGTTACCCGCTACAGCCGATAATAATAAACCAAGAGATAGTGGTCCCGGGCGGGGAGAACCGCTACTACTCGCGCTCGTACAACGTGTGCCTGCCGGAGGAGCACAGCGCCGGCGGCCCGGCCCCCGCCCTGCCCCCGCCGCCCTTCCGCGGGTACGTGCCGCGCGTGCCCATATACGCGCAGGAGGCGCCCGCGCACCGCGATGATCACTACACACGTCAGTTCTATTTTATTATCATTATGTTCTAGCTTTTGCACGCGACTCAGAGCGGATTTCACCAATGAACTGATCGCGATCAAGCTGCGTTCAAGAGTTCTCAGTGTCAACATTCCATAGAAAATAATGACACTAACAGCTCGTAAACGTGGTTCATATGTTGATCGCGTTCAGTTTCAGATTAATTAAATCCGCCCTTAGTAAGCGCATATCTTGCTTTCCCGTTCCACTAAAAATTTCGGGAAATATTCTCCATGTCGTGTTGACATTTTCTCACTCATGGACTCGCCGCAACGATATCGCCGTGTGGAGACATGTTTATAGAGTTGTTATAGAAATACGTGGCACAGACGATTATATCGCCGCGATTCTCTTGCTCGTGGAGACGGTCTCTTGGTGCTCCCCTACAGAGTGTAGGGAAGCTACGTGCCAAATTTCAACTCTCTACAAGTAATAGTTTCAACTGTGTTGTCTGTCAGTCTCTCAGTATCGCAAGAATTTTATATGGATCGATAATTCCGTTTGTGCATTTTTAAATATTTCTTTAAAAATAAGATAATATTTATAAAGTAGCCCATCGGTATCGGAAACAGGGTCCCAGCTACCGGCTGTAAGGGCTTCAGAGACAGGAACCTCCTAACAATGGGAGCTGTGTCCAGAAGTACTGCTTTCTGAATCAAGCCCTTGATCCACCTGCCTAACTGAGAGCCTTTTAAGGTATTGGTCGAGGCTCGTGGCTATCGGCTGCTGATCAATTGCCGAGTTCTCATCCCACATATTGATAACCACTAGAGCCAAGTCAAGTTATTTTTGTTTTGCTTGTCTTTCTCGACTTTTATACGCAACGGTTATATCTGCAACAATTGCACGCCTCCCGATTCGATCCCAGTACAATGTGATATTGCCATTATCGAGAACTGAGTCGGGCACATACCTGTAGTACGGCGCTTCCGACTGCACAAGAGAGTATCTCAGAACAAGTTGCTCATAGATAATCGTGGCTACACGGTTGTGACTATGACTAAATAAAAGAAATGCAATTTATGATTATTTATCTCTTTGTATTTTCCAGCGATACCGCCCGAGCCTGAGTTCCGTGTCAACGCCAATACCTATGGACCGCGACCCGACGCCGTGTGGGCGCCGAACCCCAGCGAGGTAAGTTCGAACCATAGCCAGCGTATTTTGTATTCTATTGCTATTTTTATTAAAGATACACTTTCCCTTACTCCAACGCCGACGAAACAACAAAAAGTTAGACCATAGTTGTACGCCCAATGATACATCTATATCTAGATCTATCTATTTATATAAAAGGAAGTCGTGTTAGTTACACTATTTATAACTCAAGAACGGCTGAATCGAATTAGCTGAAAATTGGTGAGGAGGTAGCTTAGAACCAGGAGACGGACATAGGATAGTTTTTATCCCGGAAATCCCACGGGAACGGGAATTATGCGGGTTAAACGGGAGCGAAGCCGCGGGGGACAGCTAGTATATATTATATATCTATATATAAAAGAAAGTCGTGTTAGTTACATTATTTATAACTCTAGAACGGCTGAACCGAATTGACTGAAAATTGGTGGGGAGGGAGCTTAGAACCAGGAGACGGACATAGGATTTTTCATCCCGGAAATCCTATGGGAACTGGAAAATCCCACGGGAACGGCTAGTTAACTATAAATGCGTTACCCACACTCGAAAATGGCAACAAAAAATAGCCGCGATCCTAACCCCGCGCGCGAACACAGCTATCTATTTGTACCGATAGTGTTTGTGCTGTAATGTTGGTGCATGACGCGCCTGTACTATGTAATACGTCATTGGTTCTACCCTGATTTGTCTGTAAATGTGATTTTCTAAAATACTGTTGTGCAATAATAATCAATATATTCCAGCGAGCGACGTACTATAAGTTATCACCAGGGTTTTAAAGCTAGCTAGGCCTGCGGCAGACATGTTGTTGTGCCTTCATGGAACTGTTTTAGAGAGCTCGAAGGAGGAAAGCATAAAATGGGCCCATAAAAACACGGTCTATTTAACATAGGCGTCATAGACAGCCCAATTTGCAGAGGTTGCTTCAATGCCGAGGAATCAGTCGCCCACGTCATTTTGGAGGTGATGCCGTGGCTTCCCAAGGAGAGCAAATCCTCGGAACGGTCCTCACGGCCGCTCCTGTGAGGTCGCACCCAGGAGGCTTCTGTGCATTTGGTCGGAGCTAGGCTGGCTAACTTAGCCAGGACACTTACGCAATACGGACCGAATGCGGGAGTCGATGAGGGATAGCGAAGTCTCTACTCTATTCGTTGCAGGGGGAGACTTCTCTTCTTGTTGGTGTTCCTATGGCCAACTTTAAGTAGCTCTACCGCTTGTAAACAACGCTAGAAACTTTCTTCAACAACGTGAAAAACGATGTCGTTAAAACAAGTATTGTTTCTTATCAAACTGATGATATCTTTAGATTAGAACCTATTTTTTTGGCCTGGCAAAGGCCTGCTCTTTCTCCTTCCAAATCTCTGTCTTGGGCGATCTCTAGCCAAGTTTGTTCCGCAAACATGATGAGATCGGCACACCACCTTCGCTGCGGTCGACCACGACGACGACACCCTTCTTCAGGCGTCCAGTTAGTGACGATCTTCGCCCATCTCTCTGGGTTCATTCTTGCAACGTGGCCAGCCCACTCCCACTTCAGCCTGGCTGTTTTTTCCCCGACATCTATGACTTTAGTTATGGGGCGCAAGGTGGTGTTTCTAACGCGTTCGTTTAACACATGTTATACTGCGCTCCTTAGAAATACGATACTTTATTATTACATGCTCGATATGTTTGATACTTCGCGGCCACTTTAGCATCCGGGCAAGGTCCTTACCCTGGGCTGCAACTGCTGCTATCGTCAGGCTTACCTCTATCTTGTTATATGTCCTCAGATTTACAACTTCGGTGACATGCTCAACTCACTGCCACCGACTCCGGCCCCACCTTTGGCTGCAGAGGTAAATGTAACACTGTCATTGACTTCTCTATTTAAAGCCCACACACAAACCAGTTTTTTTAAACTTCGAGTCTAAAGTTAAATATATCATACATATTTGGCTTGCATGTATCGAAAAATGCATTTAATTTTCAAGATTGGCATCACTTATCTCTTTATATCGAAAAGAGTGACTTTAATTACTTTTGTTTTTTTAGTTCGAAACATGGTAAACCCAAAAATATGGGTTTTTATTTTCAATGATCTTGCTTTACGTAAAATTTGCGATTTGTCTATCAAGTAATCCTCTACGTTAGCATGGTATTCTGACGCTCCACTTTTCGACAGGTTTTCCCACCTGCAGGACGGCCGCCGATTGTGATCCCTCTAATCCACCGCGAGCATTCCTCTCCTGTGGAGAGCGTGGGGGCCCGCGCGGTGGGCGGCCCCGTGTCGGGCCCCGGGGCCCCCGAGATCCCGACGGTGAGCGCTAACGGGCCAGCCACCGCGGTGGTGGTGCCCAGCAGGCTGGCGGTCGGGGCGGCTCTGCTGGCCAGAGAGAGGCTGTTGACGGTCACGGAGCGACTGTCCGCCACCGCACAGGCGTACGAAGCCTCGGGCTCTGATGATGTGAGTACACTTCTCGCTTCCATTAGTAACAGTTCTGTATAATGAAAAGCTGTTATCGTCGGCCTTCAACCCCTTGATGGCTATGTCCATTGGGTTTTTTCATTAGTATATTCTCAGTGGCAGTCTGAAGATAAATTATATAATTATATAATATATATAATAATATAATTATATAATATATAATTTATCGGCAGTGTTAACCCCCGTCTTCGCGTCTTAGAAAGCACGCTAAGCCATTGTCCCGCGTCTGACCCCTTCGGTCGAGTCGGATTTCAATCCCACCGGAGTGAAAGAAGTTCGAGTTAGAACACACTTGTGCACTCAAATTTCTCCAGCGTCGATACCTAGTATTTATTATCTTCCCTCAATTTGAGGAACACTGCTTGACTGGTATTATCCTGATGAATGACCTTTCGAATAAACCCCTAACCAACCCCGAAATCAAGAAAAGAAATCATTTGTTCAGTACATTTTGTCGAGTTATGCGCACATTAATGTAAGGTGCAGCCGGCCAACAAAATCTGCCATAGTTAAAGTTGTTCATAATGATGAGTACATTGACTTCTTAGGGCGTATTTCATCAACCTGAAACTGAACGCGATCAACATATGAACCACGCTTACGAGCTGTCAGGGTCATTATATTCTATTCTATGGAATATTGACACTGACAACTCTTGAACGCAGCTTGATCGCGATCAGTCCTCGGTGAAATCCGCTCTTAGTCAGTAACAGTTGGTACAATGTATATTTACTATGATTTTATAGCCTCACCCGTCCTAATGTATTTTATATTAAAATTTTGGAATGTTTGCCTATTCATAAATAAGTATTTTTTTAAATTACAGCAAGAACTCGAAGCGGGCTTGCAAGCGCTCGAGCGGCGCATCGACACGGAGTTCAAGATGGCTGACTAGATATTTATAATATATAATATATTACTTTATATACTTACCTAATTAGTTCGCCGGTATATTAGGACTCCATCTACATCAAATCATTCAAGAGTATTTTCGTAGAATTTAAATTGTTTCGATGTCGATCGCGCTATCTTCAGCTTTTTTATTTATTCGCTGTGAATTATGTAACCACATGTTTATTCCTGTTGGCCAACGTCATCCGTACAGGCTGAGCTTTTAAAGACTACGTTTTTAACTGCCACTTCACTTGAGATATTTTTAAATTGCATTATTTTGCCAATGCTTAAACTTTTTGTAAATAGAAATATGATGTCTTACTATTTTGGATTAAGTCAAGCCAAGTCAAATGCCAGTATAAATAAAACTGTTGTTATAAATCTAACTTCATCAGTTCTACAAGCGAAATCAAATTCATTTTTTTTTAATATAAATTGTGCTTTATGTATTACACGTACGTATTTGTATATATTTTCTAAATTCTTCAATGTAGTCTTTATTCGCTTGGAAAACAATGTGGATTCTTCTTTACTCAAATATCTCCACATCAGTTTGCAAAGCTGCTGTTGCAGTAACTTTTAAAAGCTCACCATGTATGCAGTTTGGTAGACAGCTATCAACAGCACGTAAAGTCCTAGACCTCTCAGATCATAAAATTGACACATCTCAAATTAATATAAAAACTTATACTGTTGTATATATAAATTTAGCGTTATTAATAGTCCCGTCACAAAAACTTTGGAATCAAGCGACTGAGTGACAAATAGTTGATCATATTTTTAGATTAAAAACATGATTTATCTTGACTTCATGGTCATTTGGTTCCTTGGTCTGTGTGCTGGACTATCGAGCCATTTTACTTGACACGGCCAGGCGGCTGGAACGTTTACTTTTCAGCTTGCGACAGTAAACACCGCTGTGGAAACTAGGCAACGACGTCCATTCTGTGAGCCGTTAAGGAGTTGATGGTTTTTCTCATGCGCATAATGGAATAACTTCAAGGTTGTTTTCGACCACAAAGGAAAAATATACAAATAATCTATGGTCATAAAATACCGCCACCTAAAGTCAGTTTCACCACTAAGTACGAGTTGAAGTTTTAATATCAATTGCTGTGTCTATCGTTGATTATTCTTATTACGTTTACTGCCAATAGAGCAATCATGAGGTGTTATATATTGTGTAGTGATTGAAAGATAGATTTATAGTCTTATCATAAACAAGATAGTGGTGAGACCGGCTCGAACCGTTCCGTACGCGTCCGTGCGTCATATATATACGTCTGTTGATCGGCTGCAGCCGCAGCCACTGACATTGCCTATATTTATTTTACGGTGGAGGGTTTTGTATTTTCATACGGTCTGTTTTTTTAATCTGTCGAGCACAGATTGTTTTGTTTACGTACTTTGTGTACGGTTTACATAATCGTTTCTATTTCTACTTTACCGATTCGCTGTTTCCGCAAGAGATTTATATCTGCTTGTCCCTGTTTCGTTTGTTTTTAAATAGTTAGCTTTAGTTTATTCGATGTTGATATTGGTTAGCATTAATCTGTTATCGGCGCCAACCCACTGGCGCGCTTCATGCGCCCTGGTTCTGTTGGTCGCTTCTGTCGCCGACGCCATGTTGTTGCTGTAGCTTTCAATTGTTCTATCGTATCTCGATCGCCATCCCGCCACCAGTTTGTCCCATCTAGCATTGTATGTCTAGCAACGTGTCCTGCCTTCCGTCTCTTGCTGTTCCTCTTTTATTGAAAAAGAAGCCAACAACGTAACTGACTGACTTACATAATAAATTTTAATGATTTTATACAGAAACCATTTTCATAGATTTCATTAATACCGCTAGCAGCTCCGATAGTATTTTTGAATATGACTAATTGATTAATTTACAGGTACAATCGCCTTATAGTTCGGGAGGTAGCGTTGCATTTTACGTCGGGTTTTGCGCCGATCGATTGTCATCTTCTTCAAAAGATCTCGTTTGACTAATAAGTGAACCAAGTGTCAGCCGACGCACTCGCAGTGGGTTTAGTAAGGTTAGCGTAAAAAATAAGTCCTAGACGCCGGCTGGAACGTTTTTCATAAATTGTTGACATCATACTGAGCTGGAAAAAAAATCGTCAGCTCACTGGTGGAGGGGAGACTATGAGTCAACTGCACGCATGAACTTAAAAAAAAGACGTAAAATCTTCTACTATTAAAAATCTCGTGTCACGCTGTTTGTTATCGAAATCCTCCGCAACGGCTAGACCAGTCTCAGCATGTCTGAGAATATGTCGTAGGGTACTTACTTCATTTTTATTTTTATTTGGTAAAACAACATTTGCCAAGTCACCTAGTAAAGTAATAGTATTAGTAGATTGATTAAATTATTAAACACACCCACCGCTACTCAGCTGACAGTCGGTTCACTTATATTTATTAGTCATACAAGATCAACTATCGATGTCAACATCAGCCGGCTTACTATGAATTTTGTATTCGCAATGCTACCTCCTGGACTATTAAGAGATCACTGATCCATATTGACTTTCTCAAAAATACAAACTTTACTCTTTAAAAAGTACTAAATGTGGTCAAGGCTCTCAAAGGTTGATTTTGCCAAAGCAGTGTTTTTGAACCTTCAAGAAGTGACATGTCTTTTTAATTACAAATATGGATGACTCGTGCCCAAGTGCAACGGCCTGTATTGACACCTGTAGGATACTGTATATATTAATGAGAGGTTGCTGTATGCTTCACGAAATCCAAGAATTGCTTCAGAATCGTTCAATATTTCGTAACATGGGCGGTAGTGGAGGGACATTCTGACCCCTTACCTCAGTTTTGCTTGTAGTCAACGCTACCTATTTTTGTCGTTAGCAAACATTTAAAAAAAACCGGCCGGCCGGAACGAATTATATTTTTTAAACATATTACTTTAAAATCATAGACGTCTATGACGTCTATCGGTTTTCCTGTGATCTATTGGTGAAAACCTATTAATTATCTGTATTTTTGTTCAAAACTTTAGACTCAGGGATAGTGGTACATTTACATATTATGATTTCTCTATTAACTTCGGAATTGACTTTTTTTAAATAATAAAAAATTACACACTTTCAATAAGTGACCCCATTTTCAAAATAATTTTTTTATCGTTCTGCGTTTGTGTCACAGAAATTTATGACTGTGTACCAAATTCAATTCAAAATCAGCTGTGGCAGACAGGCAGACAAACAGACAATGGATTCATCCTATAATAGTTCCTTTTTCCAATACAGAGGTTCGTAATCCTAATAAAACAAAATTAAAAAAACACGGCGGGACAACTCTGGCTGAAAATTAGGATAACTTAATAAATCTTTTCCTATGTCCTATGGCATTAAACAATGTGTCAACCATCCGGCATTAAGTGAATCAATGAAAGACAATTACACTCTAATACTAAAATATTATAAAATCGAAAAAAGAAACAACTTTGGATGGTGATAAAAATGGTCCAGTTTTTGCAGTTAGAGCTATATAAATAAGAATGAAATGCTGTTCGTTGGTGAGCGTTTCTTTTTGGGAACGGCGCAACCGATTTAGAATATTTTTAAATATTACTAATAATCTTGAAGGCCGAGGCGACACCAACTTAGGAAAACGCTAGTCAGATTGATTCGACTATTCGCCCACACAACCTAGGGTTTACGAAAAAAAATTTACAATAAAATCTATTTGAAGTGGTACTAACTTCACCGAGTCATCTAGTAGGTATGGAATAAAAAACAATATGACACATTTTGAGGGCAAAAACACTGTCAGTGTAACCTTAAGATAGAAGCTTATTTATATATTACGGATTTGTTGAAAGGAAAATTAGAAGTATAATGTTTAAGATAATGTAACTTTGATATATCCCACGATTTGATTTTTAGATCTCGCGTGAAACCGCTGAGCATATTTGGCCCTAGTTTAACATTTAGGTAATGCGCGAGTACAGACACCAACACACCAAGGTAGCCGAAACTGTCAAAGTTTTCCCAGTCAAAATAGAACTGAATCACTTGAGCTATAATGTTGAAAATCTAATACAGAAAGACAGATTGTTGTAGCATGATGTGCTGGCGGCTGTACATCTGATTTATATAAATCCTCAGAGAATACTGCCCTTTGTGTAGTTATATCATTCGTTAATATGTGTATATAATAATAGCGCGTCGTGAATACGGCGGCCTAAACTTGATAGCTTTGATTATCGCATAACAATCTGGAATCTGTTTTTGTAAGTTTGGGTTTTTAATTTTGGCGAACCCCGACCGGACGCTTGCAGGCCTTTATTGAGGTGGGACGTCTATTGACGTCACGATGTCAAATGACGCTAGCACGTCGATGATGTGCTGTTATTCAGATGCCATCAGTTGGGATTTCAAGCAGTCAATTGTATGGAAACCATAATATTGACGTGGACACATTATAGCCCTAAAGCTGGCAGTAATTTTGAAGACGGCTCCTATTCAGACTGACAAAGCTGGCAAAGCAAGAGCCATTTGACCACCTTTTTGATTTTCTATCTGTATTTGTTACTCTCTATTTAAAGTGTTTTGTGTACATACATACATAAATTATGTAACTGCGATCACTTATGACATAGTTTACCCATTTGTCAGTACAGAGTGCCGGGGGCTCTTGTAAGCCTGTTTTCTTTTCTTGATGAAACGGCGTCTTCTGCGGTGTCCGTCTCATCGCTCTGGGTTTATCCACTCCTCCCGTTTGGTCCAGGAGAACTCCCTTTAGAATGCACTCCCTCCTAACATCAGGACGGCAACCACACATTCGCAAGGAGTAGAAGCAAGATTTATCACAAAGTTGATTAGTTGGGCTTGTTTTATTATGTAAGTATGTACATTATTTCTACCTAAGAAGGTATGTCTCTGCACCACCCTAAGTTCGACTGGTAGAAAATGCTTAAGGCAATATAGTCCGCCTTTGTAGCGTTTTTCACTTGTATAAAGTTTGCGCCTTGTTTTATTTTAAAAAAAAAAGTAAATTGTACCATTTAATTGTACTTCTGTGTGTTGTGCTATGTCATTTGTGTGCACTAAATAAATGATTTATCTATCTATCTAATAAAGTTGACTAAGCCATCTTCTGTAGAAACAAGATCAGAACAGTAACTGGTTCAATACGCTTAAAATACATCGCCAGCACATCAGGTTATCCGAAACTATCAAATTTTCCCAAACAAATTAGAACTCAATCTCTATGCAATAAAGTTGAAAATATAACAAACAAATTTGACAGACTGTTGTAGCTTGACGTGGTCTGTACATTTGTTTTTATACATGATTTTCCTGTGCCTGTTATGATGTATAAGAAAGTCGAAATGGATGGTCATATAAAGTGCTTCCGCAGCTTCGTATCACTTGTGTGTCTTCAAGATGGCCGCCAGCCGTCCGGCTCATATGTTACAGAGACAGTCTGAAAATGAAACTCGTACAAATTGTTTCCATTGTATTATTATTCGAATATAAAGTAGATATGCATAGGTCGCTAAAGTGCCGATTAGTATCTAATATAATACATACTAATAGGTGTTTCTTCCCAACCGTCTTCCCCACTTCTTCCTCTAGTATATTATATAGTTGTGTGTCCACGTCCGATACCTCAATATTTTCGGATATAAATATATAGCATGGTTTAGTTTAGATGAGTTAGCGTTAATTAAAGATGTTTTTTTTTTTCTAAAATATGTTTATCCGCTTTGCTAGTCCGTTACGATCCACAAACAGATTCGTACGCGGTGGGCGGTCACCGCGTACAATCATTTTCTATTATGCCGTTGATATTTAAGTGATACAGAAACACCAACTAAATTAAACATTGCTACAATCATTTATTATAATAGTCCAAACAGAACACAACACTGATTATGTCAAGTCCGCAAACTATTTGAAATTTTATAGCAATTATTTAATGGATCCCCTAATTGTAATCAGAAAACGTGATATGTATTTATAGCTATTAAATACAAATTAGGATATTATAAATAGTAATGTTGATAGGTCCCTGTTTCCTGAATAGAGAGGTGGAGAATGGAGAGAGATGCAGCCTCCGGTGGCCATGGGGGGGATCGTAGGTCGCGGTCGGTCTCGTGTGGGCTTCGTGTAATATAGTGTTATGCTTTAGTCGTAGGCTGTCACAAGGTCATCTCATTGCCGCGCCTCTGTCAGCGTCGCGTCATGTCCGAACACGACTGACACGTAAGCTGGCGAGCGCAGTGCCCTCGTTTGACCACCTGCGAACAATTGTTTATTTTTTAATGCTAAATGTATGTTATGTGGCAGTACTCTAAAATAAATAAACAACAATATACATTGCTCCGTATGTTAACAACGCTTGTCTTGTCAACATCCAAACAATGTGGATATTGCATCAGTAGTGAGTGTTAGATTCAATCAGGGTGCTGCACTTGCCATCAAATTGTAACCAACTAGCAAAGCTCGCCTCATATAACTAATTTGTTCTAGTTTTATATAAACGATACCTGTGTGATACATCTACTTATACGTTAGAAGAAAAAGTTTAAACAAAATATGTAAGGCTGTAATATAGATATATCTGAGAGAAACAACTCAACGCCCTATCATTGTGGTTTTTTTGTTTATTTTTCTTTTGTAATTTATGAAACATTGACAGTGACAGTTGTAGATGGAAAACTATGGACTCGTCTGGGATTATTCATAGCTTTCCTGTATACAACTGTTTCTGAACATTAAGTCTATTGATATGACCCAGTGATTCCTTTGTGTTTCGCTAATTAGTTACAATTTAACTTAGTGCAATTATGAAATTGCGTGCAATACGTGTTTGTGATGCGGATCGACTAGTCCTAGTCGACATTTTCAATACGTTGCTGGAGTATACCTGTTTTTTATATGAGACGGGGCAGTAAGGACACTTCTCAGTTTGTATCTCTACTGAGAAGACTTCGAGAAAGCGCTTTTAGGAAACAATTCCTAGCTTATGACTTTATAGTACATACATATTTTTTCTTTTTTTACTTGCATGTAAATGATAATGTTCCTAACATAGCAAATATTTATTAATTAAATATGTACATATTTACAAATTATTATTTACTGTGAATGTTGTTAATAGTGTCGATGTCCTTGTTGCTCCCGCATTTCTCATCTCGACTGTGTATGCCTACGTCTTGACCTGAGGGTGCCACAGTCAGTCGGTTCGCGACACAAACGCTGCAAAGGAGATCTATCGATAACTATACACGATCTCTTTGCATTTACTTTATATGATTTATGAACATTAAAAAGTACGGTACGCTTGTAACTAATGTTTGTATAAAGGTGAATACCATATTTTGGTGTATTTTTTTTTTCCTAGGAAAAGTCATTATTTATAAATATAATGGTCTGTTTAAAGACTTGTAATAGGACTTGCGCACACAGTGCGATTTAGCGAATATATTTTTTTGTATAAAAAGATCACCTTTTTTGCCTAGATATTTAATAAATTAATACTAACCTTTTTGTTGAGTTTTTTTATTTACTTTTACACTACATGTGCCATTCACACTACACGACAGATACACTTCCCTTCGACGATACCTAGTGCGCTTGCTCATATGCGCCAGGCTTATCAATAGACCATTCGCGTTAAGAACTTCGTCACGCAGACTTTCGTACGAAAGAGTTGTCCTTTTTGCCTTCAAGTTGTCATTGTAAACTTGACAAACTTGTATGCGACCTGGGGCCCAATTATGATGTGATTATGCCATCGATTAAGCTATGAAAAAGGGATATTGTTTGCGTCTTCTATAACTACGTCTCCCTCCCACACCTGTATCATTTCAGATGGTTTCATCGGTTTTGAGATGTCATAAAGGTATCCTAGTCGGCCAGGGGGCGTGGCGTGGGACAATGAAGACTCACTCAGGTTAACTCAGGTATTATTATTATTACTTTAACGCGAAAGGACTATAATTTGTCTGTGCATTACCCATGGACACTGAGCTAGCTGTCACAGCTCTTAAGCCCGGGTGACACGAGGCTAGTAAATCAAGCTAGTGAGCCAAGCTAGTGCTGCCAAGCTAGTAAGCTAGTGACACTAGCTTCGTGTAGACGGAACTAGCTTCGTTTACAAGCTAGTAAGCTAGTGTGGAAGCTAGCAAGCTAGTGCCTCAAGCCAGGATAGTTTTAATAGCTTGGGGTTCTATTTTTCAAGCTAGTAGGCGCCCCCCACCACCCGTTTTACTATCCTGGCTTCGTTACTAGCTTCGTGTCAACCGCGAAGCTAGCGAACCTAAGCTAGTGTGCAGTCGGAGAGCGTGGTGAGAGTGCGTGCAATTTGTTAAAATGCCGAAATTAGCGGACGAAATTAATTTAAAATTCGTTCAATTGTACAGAGAAGAGGAATGTTTGTGGAATGCAAGTATTCCATCTTACAAGGACAAGCAAATGCGAGACTCGTCACTAGAAAAAATACGCGACATACTAAATAAAGATGGAATAGAAATGTCGATAAAAGAGATTAAAAATAAAATTAAAAATCTAAGAGCTACATATTGTCAAGAATTAACAAAGATAGAAAAATCTGAGAGGTCTGGAGCAGGAACTGCAGAAGTCTATAAGCCAAAAATTATTTGGTTTGAGGAAATGCATAATTTCATAAAAAAGGTGCCAATGAAGAGAAAAACTTCGGTAAGTTATTTTAATATTATTTACTCTTTACAATTATTTACCTTAAAAGTACTTATTGAAATATTAATAATCGTCGGCATTTTTAATTTTTCTTGTAGTTTTGTCTGAATTAACGAATCATTCTTGCTTGCCATGGTACTGCTCCATCATTGTTGAAATATCTCTTAAATTTCTCCCTTTTTTCGATAGCTGACAGAGAAGAGTGGTTACTTCCCTGTCGACTGATACTGGGTAAACATAAATTTTCCATTCTCCATGAACCGGGAATAATGTTTCCCGCTTCAATGTCTTCTTGGTCGACATCACTACTAATGCAATAAGTGCTTTTTTGCTCTTTTCGTAACCAATTATGCAGAGCACATGATGCTAGTACAATTTTGTCTACTGTTTTTACGTCAACTGCGATTGGTCTTTGATAAACACGAAATCGGCTTGCCAATATGCCAAAGGCATTTTCTACAGTTCTTCTGGCTCTACTTAGCCGGTAGTTGTATACTTTTTAACCGACTTCCCAAAAAGGAGGAGGTTATCAATTCGGTTGTATGTTTTTTTTTTTTTTTTTTTTATGTTTGTTACCTCATAACTCCGACAATTATGAACCGATTTCAAAAATTTTTGTTTCATCTGAAAGGATATGCTTGCAGATTGGTCCCATTTAAATTATATCGAAATCGGTTACGAACTTTGGATTTTAAATCGAAATAGCTGGAATTTGACTATTTAGATGATTCTTTGATAATCGAAATTGCGTATTTTGCTTTTCTGCGATTTGGCAGTGGTGTGGTAGGTGTGGGGCACCACTAAAAAGTGAAAAATAAAAAACTTTTTACAAAAAAATGCAACCGACTTCCAAAAAAAAACACTACAAAGTAAAAAATAACTTTAATTTCGGAAGTCGGTGTCAAAATACGAAGAAACGAACAAAAACACCGATTTCCGAAATTAAAGTTATTTTTTACTTTGTAGTGTTTTTTTTTGGAAGTCGGTTGTATTTTTTTGTAAAAAGTTTTTTTTCTTCATGTGTTAAATTGTCACCTGGGTACGGTTTCATAATATACGATTTTAATGGGAATGCAGCATCCGCCAAAATTACTCCGCCTTGTGGTATAAGGTTATTTTCTAGTTGATTATATATGGAGCAATTCCTAAAAACACTTCCATCAGATGCCATTCCACAGGCGCCGACGTCAATATAAATGAAATTATAATCGTAATCAACAATAGCCATAAGAACAATACTGAATGTTTTTTTGTAATTAAAAAACAAACTTCCACTGTTGCCAGGAGCTATGATTTGAACATGCTTCCCGTCGACGGCGCCATAACACGCTGGAAAGTTCCATTTCACTCTGAAACCATTTTCTATAGCTGCCCATTCTTCAGTTGTAGTTGGAATCTGTAACAATATTTTTAACAAATTTTTTATTTTCAGAACAATCAAGATTCTCCAAACAATAATAAAGATGACAACAGTGCAAGCAACAGTCAGTCATTAGAACCACCCGTAGCAGAAAATCTGTCAGAAAAGACAGTTGAAATGTCTCAACCTGCAAGCGAAATGTCGTCTATTCAAGATAAAACTTCTAAATTTATTTCCCCCGGAAGTAACATTCCGCAATTTAAGAAACGGAAGGTTTCGCAAGTGAGTTCATTGATAAATGAAATTAAGGTGATTAAGGAGGATTTAAACAGTTCACGAGAATTTCAGGAACCAGAGCTGGATGAACATGAGATATTTGCAAAATATGTAGCAAGTCAGTTGAAAAAGCTTTCACCCGGACAGGCCATTTTAGCTAGGGATCAGATCAACGCAACACTATCCCGCTGTCGGATGTATGATTTAAACTTCGGAAATACTACATTTTCGTACCAGTCACCTATCAATTCTTCAGACTCCAATATGTCAACCACATTTTCTTACAATAGTTCTGCAGCAAGTCCACTCTACACTAATCCACCATCACAACTACAACAGACTGAGCAACGTGATGAACCCATCATCCATCCGCCACCACAGCAAGAGTTGGAGCAAGATGAAGATCCCATCTATCAAGCATTTCAAAATGCTTGATACATTTCTCGCCATTTATGTAGCGTAAACGTACATTTTGTCGTCATTTATGATTTCTCATTTTGTAATTTAGAATTTAATCTCGCCATTTATGTAAGCGTAAAAGTACCTACTTTAATTTGAAATAAATAAAATTCTACATACCTGTATATCTTTCTTTAATGCCTTATAAATTTCACTGCAAACTTCTGGTATAAATCTAGATATAGTAGATCTTGAAACACGATACATGTGACTTAACTTCCTGTAATTGACACCAGATGATAGAAAATCTAGAGTTATTTCCAATTTTATTTTAGCCGGTATGGCTTCTCTCATATTAGTATTTAATTTTTGTATTTGTGGTCCCACTAGATTCAGTAAATTGTCAAAAATATTAGGTGTCATTCGCAAAATACTCTTGAATTCGCCGGAATCCTCAGATCGCAGTTCTTTTAAAAGTAATGCAGATGCTCCATGACTATGTCTTCTTAAGATCCAGGGTCTTGTCCAAGTACGCTTTTCTTCTAGCAGAGCTAATATTTCATCTAGCGCATGTTGACACAACTTCCGAATTAACTTTCTTAGTAGAATTGCTTTTCTCTTACGCACACTGTTCATTTTTACGTATACGTGTTATCAGGTTAAGCACAACTCACTACTGACTTGACTAGCTTGAAATTTCCTAGCTTCGTGTAGACAGCACTAGCTTGGTTACAATCCAGGCTAGTAGGTAAGCTAGAAACCAAGCTAGTGACCCCTTACTAGCTTACTATCCTAGCTTCAAAATACTAGCCTCGTGTCACCCGGGCTTTAGGGTGCGTTTTCACAGAGATGTGCGAGGATACCTAAGCGAGGGATGTGTTTGTTAAAACCCAATCGCTTGCACTGAGCAAGGCTAGGTAAATGTAGCGATTCTATTGGTTCTGAACAAACACTGTGTCGAGTCACAGATATATTGTTAGATTTACCCCTGCACGTGTAGGCGGGCACGCCATTATGTCTGGAGGCTTATTAAGTTTAGTTTACATTGTTTTTTATGCTTGAGTTGTCTGATTATGATGGCATGGAGGAGTGCTAGCTTACAAGTGTCGAATGATTTAGTTTTTAGGTTGTACCCATGTTTTATTATTTTTCTTTGTTAAAATACTTTGCATACCTACTATTGTATAAATACAAGTTCTTCTAACGCATCAGACAGAGTTGCTGGGGAGTTTGTTGGCCACTGCTTCTTCCCAGCTAAATCACTCGGTGACGGGCGGATTATTTTGGGGGACTGTCTACTTGTAGGTACTTAAACGAAGTGCTGGCACCCAGCCTAATTTGAGTAAATGACTTTTGGCTTGACACATCCCTCGCTACGCATCCTCGCACATCTTTGGTGAAACCGCTGGCAATTTTCATGACGTATTTGGCCATGTATACGCGTCACTATTTCAATGCAAATTAATTATGCCTTCGAAATAAGAATATTTGGCTACACACATAATATTATATGCATTTCATCAAATGTATCGGTGACGTCATCCTAAGAGTATTTGGAATGGTTCTTTGTGCTTTAGCTCCGTTATTAAGTATGTCGGCCGGTAGGCACGAACTGCTCTGCTAAACCGCTCGCGACGATCCATAGCATGCATCCATAGGTCACATCCATAGCTCGCATCCACAGCACGCATCCTTCCATATAAAACACGAAAATTATTTTTTATTTAATCATGATGAGCCACCGCAGGGTCTATTTAAAATAGTGGTTGGATGAACGAGCACACTGCGAAGCGCGCGATGATGTCTTGGAAAAGTCCCTTGCATTCACTAAGAAATTCTATTTTTTTATGCCATAAGTAGGTACTTTCCCTTTGTATTTTTATCGTAAAAATCAGTGCTGTTACGTTTAATGGTTGAAGTCGATTTATCGATGATTAGATATAAAATTTAAACAAAATATAATATTATATACAATTTTTATTAAATACCTACCTGACTACTTTAACCGACTTTAAAAAAGGAGGGTCTCAGTTTTTTCATCTGTGTGTTTGACATAGGTACATATTTTCAGTGGATAGGTACCTAAGGTTAATTGGGAAAATTGATTTAAACAAAATACAGTGCTGTCTGTTTTGATTGAGTATTTTGAATAGGTGTTAGAAAAATTTTGTCGATATCGACTGTTTTCCCAGAGCCCATTGCAACTTGACCTTGAACTGATCAATTGCAGCCGCGCATTTTTCATCTTCCCCGGCCCGCGGTAGTGAGTCGCGTACTTAAAAGAAATCGGCTATACGCTCTCTAGTGGTTATTTTTTCCAAGTGCGAATTATGCGAACGTTGCTTTAAAATGCCAAACTGACTTAGATTAAAATAGCATTTAAGTCAACTTTGACTTTTGCATTTGGCCCTCTTATGTTTAAATGTAGTATCTTGTAAGCAAGTTAGTTGACAGTCAATTTGCAATAGAATTAGTGATACTGCCTTGATGAAGTAGGTACAAGTTTTACCATTAACAATTTTGTAACAAAACATTAATTTAACAAAAACACCGTAGCAACTGTAATGCATGATTTAAAAGATTTAACACAGTTAGCCGCAACCTAAATTTTCAAAACTATGACTGAGTCACTGTGACCAAAAATATGTTGATTTTAATTAGTAGGTACTGGTCGCTGACACAAGGTTGGTGCCAATTAGTACTGGTCGCTGACACAAGGTTGGTGCCAATTAGTACTGGTCGCTGACACAAGGTTGGTGCCAATTAGTACTGGTCGCTGACACAAGGTTGGTGCCAATTCCAGGATCAGCGCGGGGTTGAGTCTATCAGTCTTTATTTTGTAGAATAGGGAGAGAATTTTATGTTTTATAGACATTGTCCAAATAAATCTGTAGGTACCTTCAATAAGTACCTACTCGTTAAATAATAGTATTTGATTACCTTATTACTTTGTAAATTAGCAAAACATAATATTTAATTATTAAAAGTCATTATTAGTTATTTTAAAACCATACCATAGGACTTTTTTCGTATTTCGTTATAAGCCGTGTATATTGTTAGTGGTCAGGCAGGGGCCAATAGTTCTTCTATAATAAACGTTTATCAGTCCAATAAACCGCCCAAACCCCGTTTCATCTTTTGTTTCCATATTCTGCAATAGTCTTGCTACAACCGGGGATTGTCCTCGGGAATACTTTCACAGTGCATAGGTACAATGTTAATCGCCGGTTGGTGCCCCATTACATTTGAAATTTCTAACGGGGCCTCTGCGAGTTGGTTTCGACCCCTCGTACGCCTACCAAAGGACCGGGTCTCCAGGGACCCGAGAAAGAAAACATTTAAATAATAGGTCTTGCTTTGCTCACCCTACCTAATTGGTTTGAATTGACAGCCATGACGTCACAATCTGTGATATTTTTAAAACATTCAAGTCTAAGAAGGTACTAGGCGCATGTAATCAGACCTACGCGATATTCTTTACCTAGAGCGGTAGCGAAAGCCGACTTTTATAAAACTCAAAAAACTCAAAACTCAAGCATTTATTTCAATTAAACCATTTACAGGCACTTTTGAATTTTCAAGGTCGGTTGGTCCAAAAAGTTAAAAAAAGCTATTTGCACGTTCCAAAGCGTAGATCTCTATGGAGAAGAACGTGCAAGAAACTCCAAGGACACTATTTTAAAAATAATTTATTGTAACACTAACAATGTTTTGTTTACATCGGGTTGAAATTATACATACATGTGGAAGGATGAAAAAGACGAGCAGGATAAAAGCGTCCGGAATAAAAGAGGAAAAATTCAAAGAAATAATTAAAATCAACCATGGCAGCTGATAAATGACCAGTGCCAACTGACGGCGCCCGTTCACGAACATGACGCATGCGCTAGCACCGTTCGGCTCAACCATTTTGAAGGGAGCCAAATGATCAAACGCATACGCCACCATCAGCTAGACTTTTGAGTGAGCATGACACTCCCAACCGCCAGGGTACATTCAAGTCAAAAACAAACCTAAAACTGATAGTTAAAGTTTAAGTTAAAGGTACACAGTACTCACACATGTGCCGTGAATGGCTGAAATTATACAATGCTAAGTAAATTGATTCTAAACAATGCAAATATTTCTTACAATCTTCAGCTGGTCCAAAATTTTTCCCCAACTTATAATATGCTTGTCTGCACAGTGTGCGTTTAATACAAGACTTAAATTTCGTCTCATTTAGTTCTTATATATGGGGAGGTATCTTATTAGGTACCTATTGTATTATATTATAACTAGCTGACCCGCGCAACTTCGTCTGCGTCACATTTTCCTTTAATGCTCCGCTCCTATTTGTCTTAGCGTGATGATAATTATAGCCTATGGCCTTCCTCGATAAATGGGCTATCTAACACTGAAATAATTTTTCAAATCGGACCAGTAGTTCCTGAGATTAGCGCGTTCAACCAACCAAACAAACAAACAAACTCTTCTGCTTTATAATATTAGTATAGATATAACCTAAGCTAAACTCCAAACAAAATACCCGGCGGGATACCGCACGAAACCGAGCGACATTTATCGCTACCTACCGCTCTAGGTAACGAATACCTACCGCGTAGGTCTAAACAGGTCTTTAGAATCCCGCTAAAAAGTTCCGACTCGGCGATAACTTAAAAAACCAAAATAAGTATTTCCTACCTCAGGTAAACGACCGACCTTCTAGGGTTACCAGCTTCCGGACTATAACAGTCAAAAGGCTTCCGCAACAGAACTCACATGTTGCCAAAATCTATCACCAAAGCTATAACGAATATTATAAAGCTGAAGAGCTTTTTTGTTTTGTTGTACAAGCTTATTGCCAACTATATTGGTTCGAATTTAATAGTAGTTTATGAAACGGGGGATAAAGCAGTGCCTTATGACACGGGCGTCATATTGAATCCCGAACACAATGAAGGATTCGATAGTGAACTTCCGAGCGTAGCGAGGGACTTTAAACGTTTGGTGAACACTATTCTTTTTATTACGAATACACGGAAAGTAAAAATAAAAACACGAATCTGAATCTGATGAACTCATCGTGTACAAATCTCGGTTATACGAAAGTAGAACAAAGCTCGAAAAAACAAATGAAGATCGGATTACCGCTTTCCCGACTATTTTGTTTTTTCTCTGTAACCGGCCAGCTCTGCAGCCGTAACATTTCATCAGCTTTTTTTTTTTATTTGACGGCTGTCAGTTGAAAACGGTTCTCCCTAGGGCTGCAAAGTACCTACTACTTTCAACCCGCTCCTCAGGCAAATGAAAAAATATTTTTGACACCACCTGCACGAAAACGATCAAATCACAATATTGTCCGGGGGATCATGATTAAATTCAGTACAGTAAGTATACATATATTTGGTGGGCAGGAGCCAAAACTTCGGACGCGTGATCAGCTCCTATGGCGGGTGCCGACGCGCGCCACATGTTTTCATGGCTAGAGCACAATTTTCTCGCAGTATGTGTGAAAAGTAGAGTATGCTCCTCAAGGATAAAGTCTTTGACTTGGGCTATCTCGAACTCACTTCGCTCGTGAGTTAAATTTTTAACTCCCTCGCTACACTTTAAAGTTATCTCTCGAATCCTTCAATGTGTTCGGGATTCAATATGACGCCCGTTTCATAAGACACTTTATCCCCTCGTTTCATAATCTACTATTAGGTACCTAGTCTTGGATAGCCCATTTTATCGAGAAAGGCTGTATAACATCACGCGACGACCAATAGGAGCGTAGCATTAATAAAACATGTGACGCAGATGAAGTTGCACTGGTCAGCATAATAATAGATAGAGCGTCAAAGATAAAAGAAAGTTTATGGTCACGTGGTCAGAACCGATAAGGTATTGGTACTATATTGAGTCGCTAGATCAAATGACGCAATGAAACCTGCTTCTTTAAAAAATAAAACGTTTTAACCAATTTTGTAAAAACTTTTATCTAATTATTAACACGATATAGGTAAATAAAAAATTGATTGCTAACTTCCATTATTGTTTTGTAAAAAATCTCTTTAAAATAATGTCCTTTATATAGGTAAGTCGTAGAAGTCTGATGTTAAGTATAAATATATGTGTAGATACTTATAGATTTCTCGTATGTAGAACATGTGACATACATACAGAGAGGTCCGCTGTAAATATGTGGGTAGAAGATTG
This sequence comes from Ceramica pisi, assembly GCA_963859965.1. Classification (NCBI taxonomy): domain Eukaryota; kingdom Metazoa; phylum Arthropoda; class Insecta; order Lepidoptera; family Noctuidae; genus Ceramica; species Ceramica pisi. Next base: position 33,755,730 of record OY982527.1, on the reverse strand, counting down.
CCGAGACTTGGTATATTATACTTATTATTACTAGGAAACGAAATAGGTACCCTACCTAGTAAAAAATATCTTCCAGCGAATCAAGTAAGCGAACTGAATAGGTTGTTCTTAATTCTTTATCATTGCTTATCTATCTATACTTATAATAAATCTGTAGAAAGGTAAATTCTGTACATGAAATATATTTCCAAAATAACTATCAGGGGGTGATTAGGGATCGATACTGATGCCAAAAATGCAATCAGTAAAATTTTTGTCTGTCTGTCTGTCTGTCTGTATAACCGTTATAGAAACAAAAACTACTCGACCGATTTTAACGAAACTTGGTACAATTATTCTTCATACTCCTGGGCTGGTTATAGTATACTTTTCATCACGCTACAATCAATAGGAGCAGAGCAGTGAAGGGAAATGTTGGGAAAACGGGAGAAATTACTCCATTTTTTAAGCTTGCGTCGCGTGTGCAACCTTAATGGTTAAAGCTACACAGAAATCATGTATGACGGAAATGTTCTCATTAAAATTATATAAAAAATATCCCATGACAGCATATGTCTATCTTTTATGATTGACTCACAATACCACGTGTAACTCCCGATAGCTTAGCAGTTCGAAGCTTTCTGATTATATATGTCTACTCTTACGTTTATAACACTCTCAGTCATCCCATTCTTTTTTATGGAATAGTTAATAATGTTAATTAAAAAAGTTAGCGTTATTAACTATTCCATAAAAAATAATCATAGAAATCGGTATAATAGAAACACCAAAGTTAGACATGAAATACGCTAATAATAAGCCATCGCGCGTGAATCATGCTGGTCGATGAACAAGAAGCCACTAATTAACCGATAGAATTTTTAAAAATTCTTTAAATATGCCCGGACTTCCTTCTCACGAAATTTGTTTAAAAATTGGCTTTCCGATTATTCTACTTCGAAATTTAAGACCACCACAACTTTGCAATGGAACTAGGCTAAAAGTAACCCAGTTACAACAAAATATAATCGAGACTCAAATTTTAACAGGTTGCGGTGCAGGTGAAACCGTCTTTATTCCCAGAATTCCCATGATACCAAATAATTTTCCATTCCAATTTAAAAGAACACAATTCCCAGTATCGGTGTCTTATGCAATGACAATTAATAAGGCTCAAGGGCAGACTTTCAGTCAGTGTCAGTTGTTTCTCGCATGGTCAGTTGTAGGGCATGTAATATCGGATGATTTTCGATTCCGGAACTGACTTACGATACTACTGGTTCGATTCCGGAATTCCGGAACCAGTTCCGGAATTAGAAAAAAGTATAGGAAATAAAAAAAACACAATAAATAGGCATATAAGTGTTTTGTCTAAATCAAATCATTATTACAAAAATAAATAAATCGACAAAACTCTTGACTGAGATCAATTAAACAGCCTTCTATTAGGTTTTTCTTAATAAATATAACAAAAAATAATCAACTTTTCAATAATCAATTTTTTTTGACATCAGCAAACAACTTGTCGACGGTTCACGTGACCAGAGGGCTGGGCTGTTCTTCGTCCAAAGAATCAGCATTGCCATTCAACGTGGCAATGCTGCCAGTGTTCTGGGCACTTGCCGTTGACAGCGATGTGGATTATTTTTTTGATGCCCAATGATTTATTTTGTTTTTATACGCGTTTGTACATAATGTAGATACTGTAAACATTGTAATTTAATAATACTTTTCAATAATATAGATACATTAGCAAAATCAACGTGTGCTAGCTATTTGCAATTGCCATATTGTAGCTTATTAATTAAATAACTATTTAAAATTATGATGTATTTAGGTACCTAAGATTCAACAACTCACAGTGAACAAAATTAACAAGTTCTCCTCTTCTGAGATCATGAAAATAGGTTTAAAAAACAAAACTTAAAAATATTTAAAAAACTCTAAACTTTCGTTGTCGTATTTTTTGGAACTTGAGATCTTTAAATCAAAGAAATATAAAGTTAATAAGACAAGAATCAGTTTTTCAAAAAAAATACAACCGACTTCCAAATAAAAACACTACAAAGTAAAAAATAACTTTAATTTCGGAAGTCGGTGTTTTTGTTACTTTCTTCGTATTTTGACACCGACTTCCGAAATTAAAGTTATTTTTTACTTTGTAGTGTTTGTAGTTGGAAGTCGGTTGTATTTTTTTGTAAAAAGTTTTTTATTTTTCACTTTTTAGTGGTGCCCCACACCTACCAACACCACTGCAAAATCGTAGAAAAGCAAAATACGCAATTTCGATTATCATAGAATCATCTAAATAGTCAAATTCTAGGTATTTCGATTTAAAATCCTAAGTTCGTAACCGATTTTGATATGATTTAAATGGGACCAATCTGCAAGTATATCATTTCAAATAAAACAAGAATTTTTCAAATCGGTTCATAATATGTCGGAGTTATGAGGTAACAAACATAAAAAAAACATACAACCGAATTGATAACCTCCTCCTTTTTGGGAAGTCGGTTAAAATAGGTCGCTCTTCTTGATAATGATGTGTTCTCAAGAGTATCAGAGCATCTAACTTTTTATCTGAGAGTTCGTAGGGGGTTACAAATTACCTACCCGGCACACGAAAATACTCTTTCACTCTCATCACTTGTAGGAAGAACACTTAAAATATATTATTGTGGTAACTTATCTTACAAATAAGTATATGAGTATCGGATTGCGATATTTACTTCAGTTCCGGAATTGAAATATTGTAAAAAATCATTCTATATTCCGGAGTTACGAAATCTCGGAATTCCGGGATCCATGGTACGTCGCTCTTTCCCGGGTTAGCAGTTCTAGAAATCTTTATGTTCACGTGCCGGACGGGTCAACTTCCAACATAGTTTACCCGGAAGCTTTGCGCTGAAGTATTTTCGTTCTATAGGTACTTAAGCCTCATGTGAACGTGATCTAAACAATATTACTACCAATACATTAACTTAATAACACACAAGGAGTTACACGTTGACGGAGTCGCGGGCACAGCTATTAAAGAATAATATTGTGCGGTTCCGTATTGCGATATTTTTAACAGTATTGTGGATTGACATATTATATTTTTCCCTACTAAAATACGAAAGTGAATCTGCCTATTACATCAAAACCACTGAACCGTGAGGAAGGACATAGGCTACTTTTTTTACGAAAAACTACAGAAACGCGGACGAAGTCGCGGGCAAAAGCTAGTTCTGAATAATTCTATTTAGTCCGCCAGACAGATCTCCAAAAAAGATTGGATGCAGAACTCGTGTGACGTCATCAATCATCAATCGTCATCATAAAAAGTACACTTTTTACAGAATGTTGACGTCACAATGATGATTTAATTTCCTAGTAATGAAGTAAATACTCCATTACGGCCGGCTTATTTTTTATTTGTACGTATAAAATATAAATTGCTATAATTTTATATCCTAGGCATTGCAATTTGGTTGCATTGTACAGTACGATTATTTTTTCTTTGCCGCTCCGAAGTTAGCTTTTAGTGACGACCGCGCAGGTCCCATCGCGTAAAAAAGTGTTACGTTCGTAGAATATTTTTCTGATTTATACGTTTTGTATTATTAACAAGTAAGAAACACAACCAGTAATAACAACAAAACAAGGTCACAAAGTAACACAAAAACATATACACCACAAAAACACACAAAACACAAATGAAAAAGTAAGGAAAATCAAAATAAATAATTAAAAACAAAAACACTTTTCGTATCAACAGTCGTATTCCATTGAGTAAGCGGGACACAAGTATGCATTGAACGTATACGAGGGACTGAGACTGCATACGCGACGTACCCGCGCATGCGCTGTTCTATGTTTCTTGTCAAATTGACATCCTGCGCAATCGATTGCGACGTACTTCGCATCGGCAAAGAAAAAAATCGTACTGTAAAAGCTTATCTTAGTTTCTGCAGATAAGAACCGTAATGTAAGAAGGCGGCGGAATTCGGCGTGGATGAGAATTAGCGCGTGTCAGAATTATTTATATCATATAATTTGTAAAATAAACAGTTTTGTGGTAACGTTCTTTGTTTATTTTAACCCTTATTTATCATCACTATATAATTATATATTACCAGACAATGGCAAAATCCATACATACGATAATATTGCTATGCGAAAAATTTTCGACCTCGTGGCAAAACGACGACACTCGAAGTCATCATGGCGATGGCCCTGCAGTGGTTATGGCCTATCGTCTCTCAAACTTGAAGTCCAGAGTTTAATTCCGGGCAAGCAACTACTAATCCGGATAGTGCTTAAATGAAAAAATATAATTGTGAGGACTATGATGTAGGTCGTTATTTTTAAAGATTAAATTAACAACTGCCTGGCGGTTTGGGTTTGCCTACCCAAATGTCCTTACTTTGGTATTGTTCGTCGGATCGTTGAGCTCCTCAAAGTTCTGCGTTGAGCTGCATGATAACTTTACGTCCGATTATGACTTATGCGTGTGCTACTATCGCACACGCTAAGCCACGTCATATCCATAGGATGCAGACACTTCAAAACCGATTTCGTTAGGAACGATCGGCTTCATGTCGATCTCAAAATTTCGACTGTCCAGCAATTCATGAAGCGACTTACTAAGCGTTTCATCGAATCTGCGGACAAGCATCAAAACTTTCTAATCGCATCGGCTACCCGATACTCCCCCTCACAGATAAGTAGGATTCGCCGTCCACGGGACACCCTCATAGAACCTGACGATCCCATCACCCTGCTCCAGGAAAGTTGTACGGAAACCAGTATGTTAAATAAACACAAACACAGACCGCGTTCCGTTTTCCGACCTCGCCGCCGAGGTCCATCGCGACGACCCTGTAAATCTCCCCCCCGTCTTTTGCCAAACGAGCCAGCCCGCGAAGCTGAGCCTGTAGCTTTAAACTCCCCAAATAATGGAATCATGACCCAGCCAGTCCCTTGCTGCCCTCCCCCACTGAGTCGAGGTCCGTACCCCACAGGGGGTGCCCTCAGTGAGCGAAGTTTTAGTATTATAGTATATAGCCTTGGCTGGGGGCCTTAAAATCACCTAGGCCACCACAGGCAAGTCCGGAAGTAGCTACAGCTTTCTAGAGTTTGTAGCTGCGAGAGGCCATAATAAAAAAAGCAAACGCCAACGACGCTTACAAGCGACAAACGCAAACGGCCGCTAGAACACCAACGACAAGTTTAGGCGACAAATGGATGTGCTACTTTATAATCTAATATTATTGAGAATAGGTAAAAGGATTATGTTTTTTAAATTTTGTCGTCTTCTTCGTTAGTCACTTGAATAAAATTGGACTAAAGTTAAGCTTGATCTTTTAGTATTCATTCCTCTGAACTTGTTTTAGGCGATGAAAAGACCTCAAAATATACGTTCACCAGACGCCACTGTCGCTTTAAAGCGACACTAGTGATGGGGTAATATAACCTTCTACAATGTACTAGAAGATTGTGCTAATTGAAATAAAACATTGATTAAAACTAAAAAAATGCGTTTTTTGAGGAATTTGTGTTATTTTTCTCTTTATTATTTTTTCTTAACCTACTTATAATATATTTTTAAACATTTCTTAAAAAAAACAAGTAAAACAAACATTTAAAAATAAAATAAGTAGTTAGTAGTCCGCCGGGAGCCAAGACTACTACGCCCCAAGCTACCGGTGGTTATAAGGGCTCCAGAGAAAGGAACCTCCTCACAATACGAGCCGTATCGAGGAGTACTGCCTTCTGTATCAGGCCCTTTACCCAACTGCGTAACGCCAGCTTCGACAGGTGGTTGTCGAAGCTTTTGGCCAACAGGCCATTGGCCGTAACGACAATCGGCACAATGACTGCCGAGTCCACATTCCACATATCGACAACCTCGTGTGCTAAGTCGAGACACTTAATCTGTATCTCTTGCTCAGCTTAAATAACTTAACAACTAATAATAACAATCAATAATGTACATATGTATAGATATAACCTAATTTGAAAATTTTTGATGTTTCAGACGAGCTAGAGGCGCGTGCGAGGTGTCTGGAGACGCGTCTCGGCGCGGGCAAGCCCACGGGAACGTTTTCAGAACTACGTTGGGAACAAAAAGTTTGCAGGGTGGTCAAAAAACCACTTTTTTATGACTTTTTTGCAGGAAAACTCAAGTTTTCAGCGACCTGGATGGATTTCAATTCGCGCGCAGCGCCGGGAAACCTAGGTAAGTATGGCGAGAACTTGATTCCTGAAAAGAATGGGAATCTAATGACAAATTTGAAAGTTATTGAATTCTGGAGATGTAAAAATTTAGAAAAAACAGGTATGTGTCAAAAATACAAGAACCCCTTAAGGTAGTCAAAATTTTTTGTCAGTTGTCTAGCGGAGGCCTAAAAATAATTATTACGCGCGAAAACCGCTTCAAAAACGCTATCCAGAGATCGAAGATAGTGCGATTTGTGTTTTGACAAAGCTTGCTAAGGTGGTTTTTGGTATAATTATACAACCTGTAAGTTACAGGTTGTATAATTATACCAAAAACCACCTTGTTTATTCTGTTACAGGCTGTAACAGAATAAACCCAAAACCTCTTAATAGGTAATTGAACTCATCATTAAGAACAACTTTTAATATGGTACCAATACCGAAATCGCGCCTGCCCTATTACATACATACATTTTTGTACGCATAACTAACGCTTTAAACGTGTTTATTATATTTTATATATAAGATATTATTATGTGTATTACCTACCACATCCCTGAAATATCCGTATTTTCTTTGAAGCCATATGCCATTGACGCTTTCAAGCGACAAGTATTGACGTCAATCTCATAATATGGATGGGCTTTGTTCGATAAAAATTTGTTTCAGTGAAGTTTCAACTGTGAAACTAGTTTGATAATTTGATTATTTCATTTATGTTATTTTGTTGTTTATTTGATCAATTTAACATTAATTATATATGGAAAATCGATTGTAGTAACAGTGATAAAAGTTTATCGATATTTGTGGATACCCCATCACTAGCATTTTGTAGGTATTTAATCTATACCTAAAATAAATCTGTAGAGAGGTCAATTCTGTACATGAAATATATTTCCAAAATAACTATCAGGGGGTGATTAGAGATCGATACTGATGCCAAAAATGGAATCAGTAAAATTTTTGTCTGTCTGTCTGTCTGTATAACCGTTATAGAAACAAAAACTACTCGACGGATTTTAACGAAAATTGGTACAATTATTTTTCATACTCCTGAGCTGGTTATAGTATACTTTTCATCACGCTACAATCAACAGGAGCAGAGCAGTGAAGGGAAATGTTGGGAAAACGGGAGAAGTTACTCCATTTTTTAAGCTTCCGTCGCGTGTGCAACCTTAATGGTTAAAGCTACACAGAAATCATATATTACAGAAATGTTCTCCTTAAAATTGCCTTAAAATTGTATAAAAAATATCCCACGACAGCATATGTCTATCTTTTATGATTGACTCACAATAACACGTGCAACTCCCGATAGCTTAGCAGTTCGAAGCTTTCTGATTATATTTGTCTACTCTCACGTGTATAACACTCTGAGTCATCCTTAATTAAAAAAGTTAACATTATTAACTATTCCATAAAAAAGAATCAAAGAAATCGGTACAGAAACACCAAAGTTATACATGAATGAAATACGCTAATAATAAGCCATCGCGCGTGAATACCTACTGTAGTGCGATTCACTAAGGCAGAACATCTTTACAACCAAGAAATCATCGTTGAAACATCTGATATGCCACATCAGATGTTTCAACGATGATTTCTTGGTTGTAAAGATGTTCTCCCTTAGTGAATCGCACTACAGAATCATGCTATAAGGATTATTTTTATATAAGGTCGTGAACGCACAGGCAGGCAGCTTGCTTGGCGCCTAGAGGCCAGCGAGTCACCTAGCGAGTAGCTTCGTAAAACGAACATTCTCGAACGTTCGCGACCGGCCTAGCAGCTAGGCGCCAAGCGCGCACTGCGGCCGGTCGCGAACGTTCGAGAATCGGTCGCCGCCTGTGGTCGCCGCGCTCGACGCGTCTCGCGGCCGAAGGTATAAAAAGGCGGGGTGTCCGACAAGCCTGGCTGGAGGAGGCCTTCACAGGCAAGTCCGGTTAAGCAGAAGCCAATCTTCTCAGGTTGACCTGCGAGAGGCTACACATAAAAAAAAAGCGCGAGCTTCATACAAATTTTGCCTGTTGATGCGAATAGACGTTCAGCGTTCTACCTTATTGACAGACAATACTTAATTAATTTATTTATTTATTATTATGGCACTCCAACGAATAGTTCGCAGAAACATTACAGAAAAATAAAAATCTTATAAAAATAATTTTCATAGCGAATTCTTCACTTAAAGGGCACTTACAGAATTTTGTTAATTAATAGTTGTTCAACATTAAATAATTGTAAGGTATAAAACAAAAAAGAGAAAAGAAACAAGAAATATAAATTAATTCGGATTGAGATAATTTGAATTACATTAGAATCCATTTTAAATTTAATTGAATCACATCAAATTATGTTAAATTACTCTAAATTAAATTAAACTAAACTAAATTAAATTATGTCTATGTAATGACAGTAAATTACATTTAAACAACATTAATTGATATTAATAATTAACAAACGTGCTTATCAGCGCGACTTTTAGTCTTAATTTGATAATTTATTTTTAGATTCCTTTTATTTTTTTATTATTTTCAATTATATCTTGTTACTTTTGTGCTTTTGTGCTTACTATGTCTGTAAACTTGTTCTTAATAAATTCTTTAATTCTTCTTTAATTCTTTTGTTGTTATTTTATAAAATATGTATTAGTTATTTTGGTAGTGTTTAAATATTCGTTCACATAACAAATTATTAATAGTTTACATTTTATTTCTTTTTAGGTGAAGTAGTAGTAGGTACTTAACGCATAGATTTTTAGATACCGATAGGTAGGTTTTGGCTAATTTACGTTCACTTTTTTGTATTAGTTTTATTTTCATTTACGTTTTAGCTTTATTTTCATTTGGTATATAAAATTCTTCCGTTACTGAGTGAACGCCTGATAGATAACGCAACAACACAACCAAAACTACTGACTGGTCGTATGAAGCTGCACGTAGGGTCCTTGGGGAGTGTGGGGGCGATCTAAGAGAGGATTTTCCTGAAATTCCTACGGGAACGGGAGAAAACGGGATATTCGCGTACGAAGTCGCGGGCAAAAGCTAGTCTATACTAATATTATAAAGAGGTAACATTTGTTTGTAAGTTTGTATGTTTGTAAGTTTGTATGTAGGGGGTAGGTAATCTCAGGAACTACGGGTCCGATTTGAAAAATTCTTTCAGTGTTAGATAGCCCATTTATCGAGGAAGGTTATAGGCTATATTTTCACGCTAAGACAAATAGGAGCGGAGCATTAATGGAAAATGTGACGCAAACGAAGTTGCGCGGGTCAGCTAGTAGTAAATAAATGGCTCGGCTCGGCCCAACTTTCGAGGTCCGTTCCTTTGTCCCCTCGTAGCTACGACATTGGCTGTTGGTTTATAAGAAGTTTTTAAACCTATGATGTTTTAAAGACGTTCAGTAAGTAGAATTTTTAAACATTTTTTTTAAGGTCCTGGCCACGTAAATTTTGTTTTTTTTTTATAAAAATGTACCTACTTGAAATTTGTCACATTTTAGCATTTAAAATGCATTTCTTTATCACTTTACATAGCAAACAGCATAGGGATTTTTTTTAGGTCCGATCAAACACTGTGAATTAGTGTCACTTATTTAGTCAAGTAACACATAACAAGCTTTTTATTAACTTACAATTTATGTATAGTAGTCCGGGTGGAATCTTGAAACTGAATTTTAAATAAGTTATCTTTATCCGATTGAGATGAAATTTGGTAGATATACACACTTATATTGAATGACAATGCGACGTCATTCTAATATGGCGGATCATCCATTAGTAGACTAGTTATTTTTTTTGCACTAAGGGTTTCAAATGAAAGGGCTTGCGGAGCAAAACGGAAAACTAATACAACGTCTCATTAAATCCAAAATAATGGGGGACCATCCGAGATGTATGAAAGCTTGTTTTTAAAAAGTTTTTTTCACTTTAATTTATTGTTGACATCGCGGTCGGACTCGGTACTAAACCAGCCAAGCCAATTCGATTTTCCAAATCCTTCACTCATACTTTCTGGGAACCAGTCGTTCAACTTAATGAGCATGATTCATCGAGCTGAGGTGAGTCACACGCTACCCACGCTACCCCCGTGATAACAATGCACCCCATTTATAGGTACCTACATTTAATTTTAATATTCCCTTCGAATGTATGCCTAACTGCCCCGAATTTGGAGTTCATTTCGTACTGAACTGTGCCATGACCCATATTTGTCGATTATCCTTGTTAAATAAATGAATTTTCATTGGAACGAGTAGTTGAGCAAAGTTGAAATACAATATATATTAATTGATTAGTAAAAGCTTTTATTTTTGATTAATTCAGTCAAAGTTTATATTTGACTAGCTATTGCCCGCGACTTCGTATATTTAGGAATTTCGAGGAATCCTCTCTTAGTGACTATACTCCTCAAAGAACCTCCATCCGAACAGATTTCTACGAACATCCAGTCGATTCTGCAGGTCGATTCTGTTAACAAGTCGAAGAGAAAGCTTAGGTGAAGTGCTTACGAAGTGAGCCGTCAACCTATGTAATCAAGATTAAATGACAGCTCACTACGTGATCACATCACCCAAGCCTTCACTTGGACTTGTTTACAGAATCGACCGGCTAGGCGGCTGTCGTACCATCTTGTTTGTACAGTTTGACAGCTCACTTGTCGTTCACTTCGCCTAAGTGTTCACTTCGACATGTTAACAGAATCGCACTGCAGTTCGAAGTGAAGGCTTGGGTGAAGTGATCACGAAATGAGCTGTCTTTCTATCTTGATTAATTGGGTTGACAGGTCACTTTGTGACCCCACCCAAGCCTTCAATTCGACATGTTTACAGAATCGCACTGTAGTTCTGGCTGTGCGTTGTCATTCAGTCACTCAGTAACGTAAGAATTTGATGTATAAGAATTCAATTGTTTAAGGCACTATTCATTGTTGTTGGTAACAAGGGTCTGATGATGGTGCCCCAGTGCTACTTGGGATATGTGCTGATCCATTGATCACATATCCCAAGTACCACGGGGGGTTCCATAGCGGTTGACTTATGTTAGGTACACATCATTCTTAAAGTGGACTAAATAAGTGCTATAAGAGAGTTATAGCACGCTATGCAGCCCTTATACCAACGGTTATACACACTCACACAGGTTTACCCTAAAAACTATAATCTAATATTTAATTTTTAAGAATACGCTCAAACTTAATACTTACACGCCGTACTGCTCGTAATTCGAGTGTGACAGCCATTATTAATGTGAATTTACTGTATAAAGTACACACACAACAACATTTAAACTCTAAATATAGAGTTAAAATTTTCAAGCAGAGACGAACAAATAAAATTTTCTTATTTGTGTTTTATGGCATCAAAATCAGTGCATGGTTTTGTATTTGAATATGAACCATAAAAATTAATCATTAAAACTCCGTGGATTATGATGAAATCATATATATAGTTTAGAAATATTATAGGTTATGAGTGAACAAAATGGTAGTAACTCCAAACGAATGTTGGGACCTTTAAAGTCTCACTGTGTATGTACCATTATAATTTCGTGAGCTCTAGAAAGATTAGAAGAGACTAGAGGTCACATTGTGTACCATTATAATGCCAATTTCTCTACAACATAAGCTCGTTAGGCTTATATTAAGCCGTCTGGTATGCAATTCTTTAATGGTTATCGTGAATACCCTTTTAGATATTTTTTAGCATAATACATTTAAGAGGGGATCATGACCAACGATGTATGGAAATCCGTCTTAAGTTGAAACACAGTAAATCTTTATTTATTATAGACTACGCTTTATATACTACTAGCTGTCCCGCGCAACTTCGTCTGCGTCACATTTTCCGCTCCTAAATAATATTGCAACAAAAAATTGAGATTTAAACTATCCTATCTCTCAAGTTGGATCGAACTGCACATGGTGTGCGAATTTTATTATAATCGGTTAAGTGGTTTAGGAGTCCATTGAGGACAAACATTGTGACACAAGATTTATATATATTAAGATTAAATAAAAGTGTTCATTTTTTTACAAGTATCCGAGTTTTAAAGTAATTATACAAATTCGGAGATAACCTGAAAATTTTTCAGATTCACAATATGCCCCACGATGAAAGTTATTCAGTAGGTATGACTAACAAGATGTAAGAGACGCAAAGTTCCTTTACGTTTCGTTTCGTTATGTGATCTAAAAATATAAATATCAATCATTCGTTAAGTATCATATATCTTTTTAGGGTTCCGTAGCCAAATGGCAAAAACGGAATCCTTACCTATAGATTCGTCATGTCTGTCTGTCTGTCCGTCCGTATGTCACAGCCACTTTTCTCCGAAACTATAAGAACTATGCTGTTGAAACTGGGTAAGTAGATGTATTCTGTGAACCGCATCAAGATTTTCATACAAAAATAGAACAAAAAAACAATACATTTTGGGGTCCCCATACTAAGTGAAACTAAAAAAAAAAATTTCATCAAACCCATACGATTGGGGTATTTATGGATAGGTCTTCAAAAATGATATTGAGGTTTCTAGTATAATTTTTTTCTAAACTGAACAGTTTGCGAGATAGACACTTCCAAAGAGGTGAAATGTGTGTGTGTGTCCCCGTAACTTCTAAAATAAGATAATGATAAATCTAAAAAAAATATATGATGTATATATCCATGTAAACTACCACATGATCTAGTAAGTAGTTTTTATTAAATACGTCATAAATCGTAAATCGCAACTTTTGCTTATAATATTATATACAGACCTACAGGTCTGTACGGAACCCTCGGTGCGCGAGTCCGACTCGCACTTGGCCGGTTTTTATTATTTAGCATTCAGCCATTTTCATCTTTATCGCTAAAGTATTAGGTTCAAGGTTGATTGGGAACATTTGACAGTGACGCCGGGTAGCGTGATGTGATTTCTGATTCTGCTAAAGTGACCTTATTAGACTCGCTGGTCTGTCTATACCACTACTGGGTTAAGACTCATCTCAAACACAGCTTTTACAGGAGAGACTTTCGTACAAACCACACTATAGATACCTTCTTTTTAGTATGTACGTACACCATACATTACACAAAAGATAGATGAGGAACACATTACATAGGGTGACACAATGGCAACAGATAATTCTACATTCACTCAATACACAAAAACACACATAACCGAACACTTTACCTCATCCCCATCTAATACTAAATTACTAACCATACTAACACCAAATAGGTTAGATATCAAAATTAAGTACATTAATTTGTAAACGATTTGCGACCACTGTCTGACAAAGCATTGGAATGCAATAAACCTAAAGGCTCCAACCCTTTACCACCAGAGTGCACATGAATGAATAAATATTAAATTTATTATCTAATTTTAATTATTTAGTCTATCTAATAAAAACTTTTTACAAAAAAATACAACCGACTTCCAAAAAAAAAACACTAGAAATTAAAAAATAAAACAAAATCGCAGAAAAGCAAAATTTATGCAATTTCGATAACTTGGATGACACAAAACAATCATCAAAGTAGACAAATTCCAACTATTTCGATTTAAAATCCAAAGTTCGTAACCGATTTCGATAAAATTTATGGGACCAATTTGCAAGTATATCCTTTCAGATATTTTTTCAAATCGGTTCTTAATTGTTGGGCCTCATAATTATGAGGTAACAAACATAAAAAAAAGTTAAAGACCCGTAATGACAGCCACAACCCATCTAGGTGTAAAGATCTCATCAATACAAATTAGTCAAGCCCAAACACAAGGCAACTGCTGTAAATCATTGAGGAGTTCCCTCGACTGTCTTTCAGCACCATCATCAGATCGACTCCAGAACTTCGTTAAATTAAAGTGCTTTAAAATACTTAATGAAAAAATTAACAAACACACTAGTTGCCCATACGATTTTTGAAAGTTGCCCTCGACTTCTCTAGGATGCCATCATCAGATCCTGGTTTCCTTATCATGGGACCATTTGGGAAATATACCCTTTCCAACAGAAAAATCATTATTAAAATCGGTTCGCAAGCGACGGAGTTATGCCCGAACAAACATAAAAAAAAAAATACGAACATCCGAATTGAGAACCTCCTCCTTTTTGAAGTCGGTTAATAATTATACAGAAGAAAAAGTCGCAAAAGTATTTCACTTTAAGAAGTATTTAAATATTAGTTTTTAGACTAGATGCTGATAATCCAGGCTGCAGCATCAGACCAGACTTATGTCAACATTGCATTGAACTTAAAATTTAGTCCTGTTTAAAATGAGCCCAAACACGACTACGGTGCTGTAATTTCAAGGTTTGTGCTTTTTCTGATGCTCCTGGCTTCAGCATCAGGTCTCTATGTACTTCGGTGTTCCTCATTAACAGTACGTTTATCCACACATCGAGCCCTTTTCAATGAGCCTAAACACGATATATCGGCTGTTAGCTGTCGAGGAGTTAGGTACTCTGCAGCATCAGGTCATGACTTGATGATCATGAGACCAAATGTGGCAAATGCCCTATCAAACATCAAAACAATTTACTAAAACAATCCTTGCCTGTTCGAGTAACTTGTTGCTGTTAAGGAGTTGTACCTTCCATCATCAGCCCAGCTACCTGAGATGGTGACAACCATAGGCAAATACACAAGATACTTCATAAAATATGCGAAAAATAATAAGTAAGCCTATAAAATTTGAGGATTGCCCTCGATTTGTCTAAGATTCCATCATCAGATCCTAACTTGGTGACAGTGAGACCACCTCAGAACTATCTTCTTTCGAACAAAAAAGAATTTTGAAAATTATCCGTCGACAATTGGCGGAGTATTCGATGAACAAATACAAAAAAAAACATACAATCATCCGAACATAGTACCTCCTACTTTTTGTGAAGTCGGTAAAAAATATACAAAACTATAATACTTACAGTGAAAATAGAATCAAAATTGCTCGAAAATAAACGAGGTAGGAACTATTTTAAACAAATATATCTGTCCCTCTCATATGCTATTTTATAATTATGGCAGCTGTATAAGCGTCATGGACTTTGACGTCAAAGTTCATGTCGGACTTCTCTTTCTAATTTTAATTTTTGAAGCTTTATAACTTCATCGCTTATGAAGGCATTTAAAAAATATTTTTATGCTTATTTTCTAGGGCTAATAAGTATTTTATTTTGCAAATAAAAAATCACATGCGTATTCCCTATTCTACTAATTTTCAAATTCGCATCTCAATCGCAATCTGTCAAAAATGTATGAAAATTAAAGTAGAATCGAAAGTTGTTTTAAAAATATTAGAAAAAAATATAAGACTTACCATAATCGCTAATAGCGAACATTTATCCTTTTAAACATATATTTTAACATTCTAATTTCATTTCATTGTCCTCTGTACAAAACAAGGTAAACCTAAAGAGCAAATTTAAAAACTGTTTACAAAAAAACATAACTTAATTGAAATTCGAAATAAAAAGAAACACTACAAAGTATAACATATCTTTAATTCCGGAAGACGGTGCTAAAATACAGAGAAACAACCAAAAATACCGACTTCCAAAATCAAAATTAGTTTTTGTTACTTAAAAACCATCGGTGTTTTTGGTTGTAAACTACGCAATGTCGTATACTTGTATGCTGCGCTTGTATGACAAAATACGTCATCCAACTAAAAGAATTCCAGCTATTTTGATTTAAAAGCCAAAGTACTAAACCGATTTTGATGAATTTTAGGTAACTGGGACCGGTGAAGATATCATAAAACAGAATTCTTCAAATCAGTTCATCATTGGCGGAATAATCGCGTAACACACGTACAAAAAATAATATACAGTCGAATGACCTCTTTGAGGACCTCTTTCGCCAAAAGTCGTTACAAACGTACCCTTGAGATCGCAGATATCCACGTTTGACTGTACTCAAGTTGTACAAAGTCACTGCGATGAATCTGCACACAGCAGTCCACAACAACCCACAAACCCTACGTTTCATAAAAACAAGACTAGGTACAACAAAGCGGTACTAACTGCACAAAAATATTTTAATAAAGTCTTCGATTTATGAGTTTTTCTTTGTCACTCCCTTCCGCAGTAATTCACTCAACGTACTCCCTCATACAAGTCTTCCTAATTGTAATTGCACGTATGCACATTTTAATCGAAAGGGATTTAATGAACTCGCGATATGCCTGTCGGAGGGGAGCCCGGCAGCAAGCCCCACTCCACCAGGACCTCGCACATGCTAATTTAGTGCGTGATCGTAGACCTTTAAACACTGGTGGATCATATAACTCGCATGCACGTCAAAATAGGATGTAGATTCCTAAATAGTTCAAAGGAAAGTTAATTTTGTTTCCCATTCATAAGAGCTGTATTCGAGTGCGCACTGTTTTGTTGAAAGCAAATTTCCTCGGTTACGTAAACATACCCTTGACTGTTGGTACCCTCTGCGTGGTGGTTTTAACGTGGATGTTCCGCAAATTTTCATTGAATCCATCTAATCTATACGGGCTCGGGCACGGGCAAGGAGGACGTGTAGGTCGAGGTAAAGTCTCCAATCGCAGTATACTGGAAAAGATTTCTTTAGAAATAAGCATAATAATCGAACAGACAAAATTTTTCTCGGACTTTTGGGGAAAATTGTGTAAAAAACCAAGTGATCTGTAACTTATTTAAGATTTTTGCTCAATATTTAAATTAAATAAAAACATTAAATTAATATTTTAAGTATTTAAAATAAAAACTAAAACACCTTGGAACCTTGAGGAAGTATTCTATAAAAAGCTAGTTGTCCTTCATAATGCTGCCGGACGGAGGCCTTGGTTAGAGCTTGGCAATATTTTCTGATATTTTCTTCACTCATTTATTCTGTAAACAAATAAATTTAAGAGTCTTTTCAAGAGCAATTGCTTTTAGTTTTCACTGAATGCATATGAATGTTTAAACAGGCGACTGGTACCTATCTATTTAAAAAAATAGGGTCCCACGCACAAAAAAGAAAAACATTAAGTTGACATTGAGAATAATAAAATACACGTGAGTGCTAATTCTGCTTATTTTTAAACAACTTTCGCATTCGCATGTCAATCGCAAACAGTAACATAGAGTTAATTTTCATACATTTTTGACAGATTGCGATTAAGATGCGAGTGTGATGCCAATGTGATTGGCACCTGTAATACAATATAGATCTTTGATGTCATAGATTAGCGTCAGGTAGTATTGACCTCCTTGGTGCACCTAGGGCCTCCTATTGAAATCTTACAACATTGTCTAGCTTAATAATAGTTATCATTAAACTTACCAACAGTACACCATCGATTAAAATCGAGAATTCAATACATTATTAGTGGATTTCACCAATGAAACTAATTAACTACATCTAAATTGCGTTCAATAGCTGTCAGTGTCAATATTCCTCGGAAAATATGATTGAATGTGAAATGAGACTGACAGCTCATTAACGTGGTTTATATGGTAATAACATTCAGTTTGATTTATGAAATTCGATATAAAAGGGGTCTTTGCACAATCAACGCATCATATAACGCTTTCGGCTCGATGTAGTCCCTATTGTTTGCAATAAAAAAACTCCACTTTGTATTAAAATAAAAAATAAATATTACTTAGGCATTACTAACAGCCTACTATGGTTCATTATAACAGCCTAATATGGAGAATCCCATCTACGCTATGGTATCATTTTTTGGGGCAACAAAACAGAAAAAGACACGGTGTTCAAGGCTCAAAAGAGATGCGTTCGTTCGATATTTAAAATTAAACCTACTGATAGTTGCGTGCCATACTTTAAAAAATATAAAATACTTACTTTGCCATGTCTGTACATTTTTGAGGTAGCTGTATTTGTCAAAACAAATCCGCACCGATTTAAACGATTAAATGAAGTAGTCCCACGTAACAGGCGCGACAACAGTAGGATATGCTCTCATACTGCGAGAACATCCCTCATGCGCAAAAGTGTTTTCTGTATGGCTCCTATGATATTTAATAAATTGCCTAAAAGTTGGAGAGAACTGCCCCTGTCACTTTTCAAAACGAAGCTGAGAATGTTTTTAGTGAATAAAGTATATTACAATGTTTTAAATTTTTTGAATGAAAAGGACTTTTCTAATCCAACTTCTAATATATATGGTTAAGAATAACAATTTAATAATGTGAATTTTAAATCAATTGACTTTTTTTTTTACTATAATATACTTATACCATAAAGCTTTAATAATGTGAATTTTAAATCAATTGACTCTTTTTTTTTATTAAAATATACTTATACCATAAAGCCTTGACATCAATTATTATTTATTTCTTGTGTATTTTGTAATGAAATTTAAAATGACTTTAATATGTAAATGCAATTAAATGCCTACCTAATTTTATACCAACAAATTTTGTACGCCGTTATTGGCAAAACATGGACGCTCACAAAATACTATTATTTAATACCTTGCATGTCTGATTAGTCAGTTTATGTAAACGCATGTTTGACAAATAAATGATCTTTTATCTTTATCTTTATCTCATTTCTTTGATTACGTTATAAAAAAATTGTTCTTACCTTTTTTTTATATTATAAGTAACAGAAACAACAAATAAGTAAATAACTTTATTATTTGTAAAATAAAATAAAATAACAATACCACTTAATAGGTATCCGTATACAGAACCACAAAGCAAATATTGCAGCGCGTGTAACGCGGGGGTGTCCCACCCTGTCCTTCCGCCCGGCCTGGGCTGCAATACCTGTCCCGCACAGCCAAGGTACGCACGCCGGCCCGGCTCACGGAGCGCTGCAAACTTTATTCCAACGAAGTTTCTGTTGCGATAAGACGTGTGCACTCGTATACCAAATTCTGTCTGAATTTAATTCAAATAAGTGGTGATAGTGATAGCCATGCGGATTACGGTGAGTTTACTTCGGTATTTTATTTATTTAACCTGCATGTTATTTTTTAAATTAATTTTATTTGGCCTTGATTTTTCTTCCTTTTTTACTTTTCAGACATTGAAGTTTTAAAATTAGATATTTGATTTTAATAGACAAAAATATTTCGAGATGAGCTTGCAATTCGAATGATTAAGCTGTGCGTGAAAGTTTTTTAAGTTATTTGTTTTTCATAATGATAATAAAAAGTAGTATTGTCATCAATACTAGATGTATAATTATAATAAGTTTGAACTTTTAAATTAATTAAATTTCGTAAACCGAGTTATTTCCTTGACTAATAGGTATGATTTCTGAGTAAATATTATTATTCTATTTAATCCGTCAGTTATGTATTATCGAAAAATATTTGACATGTATTTTTTTGCTTTATCAAATCAATAAAAAATACGAAGATAAAACGCATCAAAGATCTGGAGTAGCGGCTTGTGACGTCACTATTCTGTAAAACGTGTACTGAAATGTAACGTCTCACGAGTTATCAACGCACTATCGTCTAAACTTTTTGTTTAGGAGAAAAAAGAAGAAAATACGTGTCCAATGTATTGTGGAAGTCTATCTAACAGTATAATTATATTTTTTAGTCAACTTAGGAAAACAAACAATCACATAATAAACTTTGGTTTTAGTTATTAATTCATTAAAGATATAAACGTTATGAGTTCATGCAATTTATTGGTATCGATAGTTAAATTGAATATCTATATATATAAAACAAAGACGGGTTTGTTACAACACTTAGAATAACTCGAGATCTGCTGAAACAATTTTCATGGTTATTGATTCGTTGGATTTGTCTCCGACCCGAATAGCAGAATACATCTTAAAAACAATGAAAACTCGATATGTGCAATGAATACTTCATTGACGGGAGCGAAGCCGCGGGGGACAGCTAGTTTGGTATAAAAACGATTAGGAGCGGAGCGGATTATTACCGAAGCAAGGCTTTGTCGTCGACTTATTTAGTATTTGTTTCACGATTCAGTGGTGATTTTTCATCTTATTGGTTTTTACTTGGGCATCTTTTGCTTTTTTTGCATCTCGGCTGTCAGTTGAATATCTTTGGCAATCGCTGCGAGTCAATTAAAAGCCAGAAAATCTGACTCCAGACATGGGGCCAGCCAATGGGTATTATTACTGGGTTACTGAGTTGTGGAGATCAGATATGCAGTCGCTCTATGTAAAATATACGTAAATACTTTAATTAGGTACTTTTTCCAATCACAGTTACTACCAAAATGTGAAGAGACACAATTTATGTCAATTTGAATAAAACATAATAAAGTCATATGAACAGGATTCGAATAAATAAATAAAACAAAAGAAAATCATTCGAATAAAAAATTTGACATTGACAAGAAATCACAAATAATTTAGATCCTTTATTTTTATTTCTATTTAGCTGCATCTGGTTACACTAGAAGCTGACCGCAACATGCTTGGGAAAGGGCAGGCACATTGATTTTTAAACTAGCTGACCGGGCAAACGTTTTGTTTTGCCAAATAAAAAAATAAAAATAAGTACCCCGTAGGCTACTTATTTCTATTCTCAGACCTAGTTAGAGCCGTTCAAGCCGTTTTGAGGAGTTCGATAAAAAACACCGTACACGAGATTTTATATTAAATTAGTATGGCTATAACAGTCTCTTCGGTGCTACGAGTACGTCTCGTAGCGCCTCTACGAAGCTACGAAACTGCTACAACACTGTTACGGCACGTCTAAAACTGACATGATACCTAATGCCTGCTTTTTGAGAAGATTATATTTTCCAAAACCTTCATAGATATATTGACTTGGGTTTTTGTAAGAGGTATCGGGTTTGGGATGAAGAGTTCAGTTGGATAATAAGTCCTTGTAAACTCTGGTGTTCAGCTGCAACCGATTAGTATCGAAACATACTAGGGTTCCTCCTTTTTTGGGAGAAAATATATAGTTATTTTTGTAAATCGTTGCAATAATCTACTCTTGTTCATCACATTAGCCAAAAGACGTCACTGCTGGACATTGGCCTCCCAAATAACTACTCTCACCTACTACCTAATAGTACTTTTAAATTATTTCAGGAACAAATAATAGTTTACATTTATAATATCGAGCTCGATAATTGTAGCACTCCTTCATTATTAATGTGATTCGGCCTTGTATTGGATTTTATTAAAAATACTCCGAAGTATTCAATATAAGTTAGCGATGAAATTACAGTATTTTGCGTATTTACTTATCATATAATATAAAAAATATGTTATATTATAAATAACACATTTTTTTTAAACTACTATTTATAAGCACCACAATTTGACCACTATCTCACCTGACGATAAGCGATGATGCGCTCGAAGCTGGAGCACAATTTGTCTAAAATATAGTACAAAACTTATATTGCATTTCGGGTAGCAACGCTAGAGCCACCCCCTACATAGACTACATAGTAAAGGGCAGATAGTAGGTATGGTTGACACTAGACAGGGTATTTTGATTTTTGCAGTTGGTTTTTTTATTGGTTTTAACATAAATTGCGCATTGTACTGCACTAAGCATTTCTGCCAACACCTTTGGGCAAAATAGGCGTGATAATATGTTGCAACAAACAAATATGGCCGGCCTCATCGTTATACATAGGTAGGGTAAGGGCAGCTAACATAGGCGCATGTTACGGGTTCGATTCCCGGGCAGCATGTAAACGAGCTACCTAGTGTAAAATAAATAAAATCTTTATTCCGGCAACGTTGCACTACCTGCTGACACTTTGGCTTTCGGTCACTAGTTTTCTTTCATGAAAAGGCTTGTGTGCTTTGTTTTTTATTTATTTAGGTACTGGCTATGCCCGCGACTTCGTTCGCGTGCACGTCGGGAAATGATGTACCTAATGTGTTGCATATACAAAATCTACCTTCAGTCACGTATCCTGATCTCTCTCAGAATTAAGAATATAAGAAGAGGGTACCTAATCAGGGCACTGTATCATCTCTACCGGTTGAAATGCCGACCACCCCAGGTAATCTCTTGGTACGAACCTATCTTGAATCAAAATCGACGAATGGTGGTGAATCAAGTTGATCTTAATTTCGTCCAGTACAGTCCAAAAAAAACACATATTCTCCGATTTTTGCCAACAATATTGCTGATTGTAGAACACTGATTAATTTAATTTGTTTTAACATTTTATAACATAGTTTTACTGGAATCATAAATCGATTTATTATAGAGGAGCCCGTGGCTAAATAAAAACAGCCGCACGCTTGCCAAGGTAGGTCTGCGGATGGGTGACCATTATAACATTCGGGTTGATCGGCCCTTGCGACTGTTATTATTATGTTTAGTTTTCAACTTAACCGGACCATTAGATTTGAAGCAATTTGATGTGATGGATTGACAAACAGATACCTACACGAGTAATCATAGGTTTCCGTTTTTTCATACGGACTTTCTTACCTGTGAAACCCAGATCGCTACTACATTTCCAAAATAATGCGCTTATGAAGAAAGAAAGAAAGAAAACCAATTTATTTGGCACACACGGATGCGCACAATGTATAGGTACAAAGGGTAGGTATAAAACTAAGTTTTGAAAAAAATGACATTGTGTGCCCCGCGGCTGCGCCAAATAAGTCCAGTTCAGCAAAATGCCGGTCAACTAGGTGGTGCCTGACGTTGGTTTTCAACTGCAACTTACGTATAGACAGCACTTTCTTGAATTTTCCAATTATGCGGGCAAGTTTTCAATATTCCTTTTGCTAAGAACCTTAGTCGATGAATTACGAACTTTAAGAAGAAACACCATCCAACCGTTATCAAGTAATGCGCTTAGCAATAAATACCATTTTTATTTACACAGTTTGCAGTACATATTTCAAACTATTAATTTATAATTATATAATATTAGAAACATACGGTCACAAATAGGGTTGTCAGATAACATAATATTTTAGCCAATTTATACATTCATCTGCCTAGCCTTTTCCCAACTTTATTGGGGTCGGCTTCCAGTCAAACTACTCATTTCTATCGTAGAAAAATACTAGGCACGATAATTTTCCAACTTATGGTCAGAAAGGTAAAAAAAACTATAATATTCCGAACTCGTTTCGTTCGCTCTACAAAACCTGACAAATACCCTGACAGGTCATACGTCCATCATTCGCAATAGCGGGGCGGGGCGGGGCGGGGCGGGGGGCTCTTTATTCTAAAGGGCGTCAAATAATGCAGGGTATTATTGACTTATGAAATAAAAAGGGAACCGCTTGTCTTGGTATGGTCATGTGAAGGGATGTAACGCGTATAACTCATCATCATCTGCCTAGCCTTTTCCCAACTATATTAGGGTCAGTTTCCAGTCAAACCGGATTTAGCTGAATACTAGTTTTTTACGTGGAGCGGCTGCCTACCAGACCTCCACAACCCATTAACTGGGTAACACGGTACCCCTTGGCAAGACTAGTGTCAGATTTTCTGGCTTCTGACTATCCGTAACGACTGCCAAAGTGTCTCCAAATGACAGCCGGGACCAACAGCTTAAAGTGCTTTCCGAGGCACGGAGAAAACTCGGTATCTTAAGATGGTCACCCATCCACAGACCAACCAACCTTGGGAAGCGTTGCTTAACCTTGAAGATCGACCCGTGCGGCGGTTATTATTTGTGGCTAAATAGCATCGAGCTCCTCATATAATTAGCATACTTATAAAATTAACAGATTTAGTTCCGATCTAGTACCTACAGCATAGCACAAGCATGGCGAGCCTATGGCATGCATGCCAGTGGTAGCTCGCAGCACAATAATTTGGGCACGCGTCTAACTAAAAGGGATGAATATAAATGAGGATGGAAGAAAACGGAGATGCAGGTTGATGGATGAGCGGAGAGGGAGAGGAGACCTTCTCGTCCCGGCCGCCGTGGTGGACGCCTCGGGCGTCGGGGGCCACCACCTGGTGACCTCCGGCCACCGTAGGCGCGGGCCTGTGGACGGCGAGCTATGGGTGGCTCGCCGTCCGTCCGTCTAGTGACGACAGGCCGTGTCGACGGCGCGTTAGTATTCCACGCGCGCCTCAAAGAGAGTCAGCACACAGAGAGGCCCGAAAGGGCCGACGCCTGCCGGAGTCGCGGGATTATTCGCAAGAGACACCGTGGCTCCGGAACACAAAGGGCAATGAAGGAACATGGATGGGTTTTAGTCAGTAGAAGTCTGACACTCCCTCCCGCTACACCCAGAGCGGGAGGAGTCATTGGATGATTTCCCATCCCTAAAAAAAAAAAGGTTGATGGATTGGGTGAGAAGTGATATGGAAGACAAGGGAGTTAGTGATAGGGTGACGGCTGATAGGCGTAAAAGAAAAAATGTAAGTAACATAGGATAAACATGAAAATTAAACTGACAGATTGTTGTGTGATTAATATTATGATTGTGCACTTTTTAATTCTAGACTACAGTATAAAATGTGTAAATAAATAAAATATGAAAAACAAACTTTACTTCTGTTTACAACATAACATTAATTGAATATTCCATTAAAGTCCACATTAATGATATTTGCGTTACCTACGTAGGTGGCTTCTGGTCTTCAGTGCAATTCGAAGCAACGGTACACAAATACACGTATCCGGTAGAACTGAAGTATAAAATATTGCGAAAGCTTTTTTAATAATTACTCACAGGTGCATAAAATAAGCATGGAATTTAAAACGAAAACGTCCTTGGCGTTTGTCAATTTATGAACTAGCTTCTGACACCGGCTTTGCCCGCGTTCATGTCGGATATTACGCCGGAACAAAAAGTAGCCTATGTGCTATGCCAGGGATTGCCTTCTTAGGTGCTCGTGCCATTTTCATTTAAAAAATGCTAACGTATCCATAACTTGCCGTCCAAAAAATCGTGACTTGATGATTCAATGGACAAAAAATAACTCTAGATGCTTAAAAATATTATTAACTCTTTTTTCTGTAAGGATTCAGCTAGTAGTGTTTTTTTTTAAATAAATGTCAAAGTTCAATATGATTTTTATTTAGCATCAAATTATCATAATGAAATTTTGTTTTCATCAAGATGCTAAGTAATCTTGTAAAGGCGTGCCCAAATTATTGTGCTGCGAGTCACCACTGGCACGCGTGCCATACTCGCCATGCTTGTGCTATGCTTTACCAGATCGGAAATAAACTTTGTTAAATTTACAAGTATGGTAATTAATATATAATCTTGAGGAGCTCGTAGCTAAATAATAACAGCCGCACAGGTCGATCTTCAAGGTTAAGCAACGCTTGCCGAGGTTGGTCTGTGGATGGGTGACCATCTTAAGATACCGAGTTTTCTCCGTGCCTCGGAAAGCATATTAAGGCGCGTCCCCGAGCAAAACGCAGCACTAGTCGTTTTTTGTGCAGTTTTTTGGAGCTATCTACTCAAACTTATAAAAATTACATTAAGTTTCTACATAATCTTGGCTTCAAAATGGAAGATTTTTATTTTTTATTACTAAGTATAATGTTTAATTAATCTCCTCACAACGAAACTACAGAATTGAGAAAAAAATACTGAAAACATACATCTTCTCGAAAACTAACGATTATTTTGATTTTTTACTTACACTAATGGATAGGCAATTTAATTATGAGCATTTTGGTAGAAATGTTTTCTTCAAACGACCAATATTAGATTTTATAACGATTTTATTCAACATTCTGAGCGTATTTGCTATTGTATCTCTTGCGCTGTTATTGAGGGAAAAAATGCTCAAGGTTATTTGGTCAGGGTACGGCCTTGGTCCCGGCTGTCATTTGGAGATCTTTGGCAGTCGTTACGGATAGTCAGAAGCCAGAAAATCTCACACCAGTCTTTCCAAGGAGTACCGTGTTACCCAGTATGGGTTGTGGAGGTCTGGTAGGCAGCCGCCCCACGTAAAATACTGGTATTCAGCTGAATCCGGTTTGACTGGAAACCGACCCTAATATAGTTGGGAAAAGGCTAGGCAGATGATGATGAGTTATACGCGGTTCCCTTTTTATTTCATAAGTCAATAATACCCTGCATTATTTGACGCCCTTTAGAATAAAGAGTTGGGGTCGGCTTCCAGTCAAGAGCTAGGCAGATGATGGTAATTAATATATACTTAATCTAGTAAATTAATTACACCTAGCTTGTTAATTAATTCAATAACAATTTGAGTTCGGTATTTAAATGAAGAAAATACGTATATATTTATTAAAATAGGCCTGTAATTTGAAGCAGCGCCACCATCCGCGCCCACCACCAGAGGGCAGACTTCGTTGACGGTCGTCTATTGTACTTTTTATTTCGCCCTGAACAACAATATTATTGATTCTGGTAATTAGATAAAATTTTGCACCCGTATGAAGCCGGGCGGGTCGCTAGTAATTGCATAATTTCAGTCGTCTGCGCGATTTGAACTTATACAACAGACAGCCCGACAGTAACCATTGGGCAGAGGACCAGACACACGAGACAGGCGTCTTGACCGACTGAGTTTCTTGATTAGGAAAACAGCTTCTTTGAGTGACTTAAAAAATGTACTTAAATGCAGAATTAAAGGAAAACAAATAAGTAAGTAATCCCACTTTTAAGCTTAGGATCAGTTCTTAGCTTCTTAGCTTTTTAGAACCATCTTAGTTATTGATTTTGTTTGGTTCAATAATAATGACGAAAGATATTTTGTAAATTGGGTCTTTTGCTAAATAAATCCATTACATAAGTAGGGCTTAGAGATCTAACTTTATACATGAAGGGTACTGGGGCATAACAGGGGATGTCACAAGAACCAGTTTTTGTGTAATTTACATTTTAATTTTCAAAGTGTATGGACTTTCTTTTATGTATGTAAGGTGATCTCAAGTTTACACTAATGAGATTATCTTTAGGTACAAAGAAGCTTTGTTAATTGTTTAAGTCATTAATGAAATAAAAGTCAAATTAATTATTTGTGACATTCCTTGTTTCTCCCCTGTACCCTTCACATACTTATTTGAAGGTCTTCCAAAATCAATTACATATTTGTTTCAAAAGTTTTGTCCGTTTTTAAATATTTTTATTGTTAATTTTTTTAGTAAGTACCTAATATTATTACTAAAAGAAAACTAAAAATATGCATTGGAGACCTGTTGATATTGGACTCAATGAAATGTATCCCCCGTGTGTGTTTAGAGATTATTTAGATACTTGCAGTCAAAGGAAACTTCAAACGAGAGTTAGCTATAGCTTGCAGGTGTTGCCGATATCGACCTCACTCACCTGAGCTGGTTTGAACTTGAATTTTAAGTTTGAAACCCGCGGTCCTCCCACGCCAAGCTCTAGGCTATCTTCTGCTATTCAATTAATTAATTTAATTTAATACAAAAGTAAGTAATTACTCTGTCGTCGTTTCGTCGTATCGTTACCGTGTTGCCTTGTTAGCCACGGGTTTATTTTATTTTTTTGTTAATGTTGCAACGATTAACTGCTTATTTAACCGACTTCTTCAAAAAGTCTATTTCGGATGTATGTTTTTTTATGTATTGTCACCGATATTTGGCGGAGATATCGGTGAAAGTGGACCAATTTCAAAAAATATTTTTGTATTCGACAGCCTTTACTCCTGAGGATGGGACGACTCATATCACCAAGTCAGAATCTGTTGATGGGATCCCATGATAATCGAGGGAAACCCTCTTTTATAGGCACTCACAGTGTTTTACATAAACTTTCTAACGCAATCCTGGTAAAATTTATCTCATGTTGCGGAGCCGATGATGAAGGGTATAAGTTAGGATTTGATGATGGGACCCCATGAAAAATGTTTTTTCAGCGATTCTTTCGCCAATTGTCAACCGATCTGGATGATTCTTATTTTGATGGGATTAGTATTAAATTTTCCCGAACTGGTCCCATTTGTATAATTGGTGAAGGATTGATGAAGAACTTCGGAGGTAGGCAACGGTACTCTTCAATAAATTATAGCAAATGGATCGGAATTCGGATATCGCATGTCTGTTTATATTGTTTACACCAGTTCATAACATAACATCACGCCGGAACGCTGTGAATGGGTACCACTAAAAGGTGAAAAATAAAAAACACTTTTTTAGTTGTCAAAAAACTAAAAAATTACCAAAAACACTGACTTCCGAAATTAAAGTTTTTTTATACTTTGTAGTGTTTTGGTTTTTGAAAGTCTGTTATATTTTTTTGTTAAAGAGTTTGGTTCATTTTGGTGGCCCTAGTTTATCACTTGTCGCGTCGAGTCACAGATCTATAATCCTGCACGTGTAGGCAGGCACGCCCTTAATGTCTGGAGTTTTACATTGTTTTTTATGCTTGAGTTTTCTTATTATAATGGAGTGAGAGCTTACAAGTGGCGAATGATTCAGTTTTTAGGTTGTACGTGTTACTCATGTTTTATTAATTTCTTTGTAATAATACTTTTTCATGCTATTGTATAAATGCAAGTTCTTCTAACGCAACAGACAGACTGTTGGCCACTTCTTCTTCCCAGCTAAAACACTAGGAAATGGTGACGGGCGGGCCGGGTACTGTCTATTTGTAAACGTTGACGGTCATTTATTCAAATCAGAATTTGACTAAATGAATTTTGACTTGGACTTACAAATTGTAAAATTGAGCCATTGACTGCTGCGCTGCGTGTTACGGGTTCGATTCCCGCATGGGACAAATATGTTTGTGGCCTTCAGATAGTTCCTCAGGTACATGATGCTATTCCGAATCGAATGACACCTTATTCATAATTCTCCGAGACTGCTGGAAAAAAAATTTAACAAACAAAGCACTTGCTGACTACGTGTTGAGTACTTGTTGTCTTGCATGTGTACTTTTGAATTTTCAACTCTCGTCTCAGGGTCAACAGTCGAAAGTCCAAAATGCTGATTACGACATTTGAAATGTAGTCACGTAGTTAGTACTTAGTAGTAGATTCCTAGAGTCTTGTCGTTTGTGTTCTATAGTAATTCACTAGCTGAGAAGGTTTTAGTATGTAACCACTCTATCCACTGGTTGAAACAGCATGAAAATCGGTGCAGTAGTTTTTGAGTTTATTACGAGTTTTTGATTTATAATATATATGTGATAGCTTTGTTGACCGTACCTGTACATGTCCATTCTACAAGAGCACCCAAGGGCAATCCCCGACTTGTCTCCAAGACTTTTGTAGGATTTGCACAGGAACCTGCAGCGTCCATCGTAGATCTATAAATGGCAGCATGCATTGTTTGATCGGGTTTTGTGACGTATGGAGATTCAAATAAACGAGCGCCCATCTCCGGACTGACCTCGGCTTGCGTTGCTTAACCTTTAGGGTTGACATGTGCGAATGTTATTTATAACTTCAACTTAACTCATGAGGCCCTAGAGCCCCTCAACATTACACTTACGTAAACAGCGAATATTTTATCCCAAGTTTATTTTTTTGTTGCACTCCACAATTGCGAAAAAGAGCAATGTATCTCCTGTCTCGCGGACAAATGAAAAAATGTCTCTGGAGACATTTTGTCCGCGAATAAGCCTATGCGCGCCCTGGGGCGCGCATAGGCTTATTTACACAGTTACACGAACCACAGTTACCGAATGCGAATACGCTAATAGTGAATTTCGTTCAAATGTATTTATTTACTTAGGGACAAGTGGGGTACAATGGAAAGAAAAAAAGTATTTTCATTAGAAAAAAAAACTATGTCATAATCTCAACCTATTTTTTCTATTTAGATATCCTTTACATAACCATTTAAATATCAGTCATAGAAACGATTACAAAAAATAATTCTAAATTTGTTTTTATTTTTAATTTTGCCAAAAACCTCCCGCTGTTTCATTCTACCCCAGGTCTGGGAATATTTGACCACACCCTGGAGTGAAATGAAATATTATGCATTTTATGGATAAAAAAAATAAAAAAATAACAAAAACTGAAACAAATCTACTTAATACTAGGTATCCGAAATAATATTAAAACAATTCTATATTTTAGCAGTCGTAAGTCAGCGTCCGCAAATTAAAAAAAAAACAATAGTAAGGATATATATATAACGTTGGCCCAATAAGGTTGTGTAATGTATATTTTTTTAATTCTTGAGGCAAATGTGTAAATATCAGCTTGTCATTTAGCCTTCCCGGAAGAACTTGGTGAGGGTTAAATTAATTCAATCTCAACCATTGGAAAACACTGTTTCATTGAAAACCGTTTCATAGTGCCCCGACTAGCTAAAAGAAATTCAAATACGAACTGTCAATATTTTTACTATGTGCTACCTAAGTATAATTATGTTGCATTTATAAACAAAATATCACAAAGTGCCTAGTGTCAATAGTTCTTCAGTAAAACTAAATGTTTGTCATAGCAAATGAAAAACTTTGGACTTAAAAAAAACATTCACACGCTACACTAGTCCTCAATGCAACTAACTTCATATATGTTCCAAAATTAAGTTAAGTAACGATCGTCATCATTATTTATCCAAAACCAACAAAAAAAAGGATGACTGGGGTACCTAGTACAAAGTCCACGCGGACGTCGTCGCTGGCGAAGTGCTAGTCAAACATAAAAGTTTTATTCCGGCAAATTGACAAGAGAAACATGTTCGCTTACACCCACCTATAATTATGTATGTATCTGTAAACCCCTCATTAGCGTGGTTTTATAACAGCAGCTGTCATGTGTTCATCCTCCCATCAGATAATTTCGTATACAAGGGGTAGGTAGCCAGTAGGCCAGCTGTTTGATAACCTTGCAAATTAAATTGTACCAATACCTATCGTAATGTGAAAGTTACAATATATATTTTGTTGAAGAATGAAACTTGGACATTATTATGAAACATGTTTGGTTACTTTATTGTTAAGGTTTAGGGGAACATTTTTAACAAAGCCTCTGCTTTTCGTCTGTCTGTCGGCGGACGGTATCTTTATAAAACTGTATCTATCTAAACTCGGTGATAGACGTACGAGGAAGTACGCATATTATGGCTCGACGACCTTTTCGCTCGTGTGTTCCCCTCAGTACGCGTACTTAATAACAATACGCGTAGAGAAAACTGTCGTCGAGCCATAAGTACGTGTACCCCTTAAGTACCTACTGGGTACCTACTTAAGGCGCGTCCCCGTGCAAAACGCAGCGCTAGCCGTTTTTTGTGCATTTTTTTGGAGCTATATACTCTTTATCCAAAAGAAATATCAACTTATAAAGAACACATTAAATTTTTACATAATCTTGGCTTCAAAATGGTTGAATTTTATTTTTGATTACTAAGTATAATGTTAAATTAATCTCCTCACAACGAAACTACAGAAATGAGAAATAAGTATTGAAAACATGCATCTTCTCGAAAACTAACGATTATTTTGATTTTTAACCGACTTCCCAAAAAGGAGGAGGCTATCAATTCGGTTGTATGTTTTTTTTATGTTTGTTACCTCATAACTCCGACAATTAAGAACCGATTTGAAAAATTTTTGTTTTATCTGAAAGGATATAGGTACTTGCAGATTGGTCCCATCAAAATCGATTACGAACTTTGGATTTTAAATCGAAATCGCTGGAATTTGACTATTTAGATGATTCTTTGATAATCGAAATTGCGTATTTTGCTTTTCTGCGATTTTGTAGTGGTGTTGTTAGGTGTGGGGCACCACTAAAAAGTGAAAATTAAAAAACTTTTTACAAAAAAATACAACCGACTTCTAAAAAAAAACACTACAAAGTAAAAAATAACTTTAAATTCGGAAGTCGGTGTCAAAATACGAAGAAACTAACAAAAACACCGACTTCCGAATTTAAAGTTATTTTTTACTTTGTAAGTAGTGTTTTTTTTTAGAAGTCGGTTGTATTTTTTTGTAAAAAGTTTTTTATGTACTTACACTAGTGGGTAGGCAATTTAATTATGAACATTTCGGTAGAAATATTTTTCAAACGACCAGAATCAGATTTTATGACGATTTTATTCAACATTCTGAGCGTATTCGCTATTGTATCTCTTGCGCTGTTATTGAGGGAAAAAATGCGCAAGGTTATTTGGTCAGGGTACGGCCCTAACAACCTTTTATTTTCCGGAATATGTTACGGAACCTTTCGTGTGCTAATCCAACTCGCACTTGTTTGGTATTTTACCTTGATAGTACGGCGAACCCGCTGGCAGAAGCTAGATAGCATTAAAATATTATGTTTCTAATTTCCGATACATATAATTTACTTTACCAAGAAGAGGGTACCTACTACAAAATTAACCTGATATTTGGGAAATAGAACAGCATCATTGCTATTGTGTAAACAACTCATTATGCAAGCCTCAGTGTAGTGACCATGAACTGACCTGTCAATCCTTGTACACATGATGGAATGACGGTTTCATTTCATGCTCAAGTTACACGGTTCGACGTTGAAGACTAGAGCTGTAGGCAGCTGCAGGCTCATTATCAGGAACATCTTGTTTCACCACAAGGTTATAATGTACCTACTCGCTGTGACCTCGGCTTTACTCACGTGACTTTTGGACTAAATATCAAATGATTTACAAAAACATATTATAAACACTAGCGCACTTCAAAACTTCGTATCTTCAACACCGTCTTTGAATTTCGAAGATTTTTTAGAGTTCCGTACCCAAAGGGTAAACAACGGAACCCTATTACTAAGAATCCGCTGTCCATACGTCCGTCCGTCTGTCTGTCAGCGGGCTGTATCTCAAGAACCGCAATGGTCGACAGTAGAAATTTTCACACAATGTGTATTTCTATTGCCGCTATAACAACAAATAGTAATAAAAATTAAGGTTTATGGTACGGAAACCTTCGTGTGTGAGTATGTTTTGCACTTGGCTGGTATTTTTACTAATATTAAAAACTACGTAGTAATACATTAATGAAGTCAAGTCAAAGTTGTCTCTGTTTTAGTATCGGTTTTTAAAACGTCGTCGTCATGCGCATATTTGAAATCTTTATCATTTATTTACAGCTTTCAAGGTAAAGTCTTTTACGCTGTTTTTTTTTCATGGCTCGAAGGTGTTAACGCGGCCCGGAACGCTAAAAGAATTTGAAGGAACACGGGTGGGTTTTGGAGCGCGTGAAGTAATTTTTGATATCCCATACAATGAAAAATAAGAATACGCTGTTTGTTATCTAACGCCGGGGACACAGAACACACGTACAACTCCGACGCAGCGTACAACATAACTGAAGTTATTACTAATTAAATAGCGAGTACGTGTAGGTACAGCAGCTGGTGTAGTTAGTGCTGTGCTATACTACTTGCGCGTGCGCTGGTCGGTACGGACGGACTGGCTGCTCGTGTGTGGGTACTCGGCGTCATGACGTCACACGCGCCTTATATTTGCAATATTCGCCTTAGACACCGGTCGCACGATTAGCGTCGCAATCCTGACAAGTTATTGTGGCGCTGAGTGCGCGGGTTCGATTCCCGCCCGGGGCACTAGTTTGAACGATCTTCAAATGAGCGCTCTCGGGACCTGGGCGTGATTGTGTATGTCTATTAGTTAATAAGTTGTACATAGTATTATAATCATCAATGGAATAATGAAATTATAATAATTGTACATAGTTCTTATTTAGTTAGTAGGTGTACATAGTATTTTTAATAACTTTTTTTTACAGTTTCTTTATCGATTTACGAAGAATTTTAACAAAACCTTATTTCTTTTAAGTATACTTTAACGCGCTTAGAACATAATCGTGACTGCACTGTTTAAGAGTTCCCGTTGGGAGTTGCTTAGAGTTAACCCTAAATGTAACTTCAAGTAAGGTCATAGTAAGTAATCATAAAAAATATGCAAAATTTACAATAAATTAACAAAAAACTAAAGTAAAGCATCAAAAAAATCTTCCTAAACGCTGTCAGCTTAAATGTACCCAAGAGACTGGCGACATTGCCACGTTGAATAGCAATGCTTAATCTTTGCTCAAAGTAAAAGCCAGTTCTTGGGTCACGGGAAGAAAAACAGTGGTTAAGTATCGGAACTGAATAAACATCAAAAACAAGTAGCAAAAAAGGAAGTGATTCTAATT
The DNA here is from genome assembly GCA_963859965.1 of Ceramica pisi. Classification (NCBI taxonomy): domain Eukaryota; kingdom Metazoa; phylum Arthropoda; class Insecta; order Lepidoptera; family Noctuidae; genus Ceramica; species Ceramica pisi. Next base: position 33,721,607 of record OY982527.1, on the reverse strand, counting down.
CAGCTTGCGAGATTTGATCTAAACTAAGTAAATAGGGTAAATTTAATAATATCTTGAGTAGGTATAGCGTTGAAAAAAGCACGTTTCTTTCCAAATCCGTTGTTTTTTTTTCAATGTTACATGCGAAAGTTTGAAGAAGATTGGCCAGGATATATTTCATGTTTTTTTTCCAATTAAACCGAAAAATACCGATAAATATGAAAAAACGGGAAACTTTTCATGTTTTTTGTGTTCTTTTCTAATAAAATGGAGAGTAGGTATTAAAAAAATATCAGCGAGCTAGGCGCTAGATGGCCATAGACCTATTTGTATTCACCTCTCGGTATGTTTTTTTTTTTTATTTGTAATTATGTGAATTACAAATAAAAAAATATTTTTCAAACTCAATATAACTTGGCTTTTTCATAACATTTCGAATAAAACCTGTTTCTTTCCAAAGGATTCCTTCTCTTAATTTTTCCATATAACAAGCGAAAAAAAACGGAAAAGAACCACAATTTGTTTTTTCCGTGATAAAAAACAAATTGTTATTTTCGGTATTTTCAACGCTACTCTTGAGGTACCTACACCATTCAAACAAATTACGATCCGCCTTCATTTTGAAGAGGTTAGTTAAAAATACGGCACCCTAAGCTCAACATAACTTTCGCCCCGACTGTACTAACACATGTTCATTAAAAGGTTCTTACAAATCGGAGCTTTCTAGTGTATTACGATCGTTTTACGACACAATGCGATGTGAGTCACCCCCGGGAAGTTGCGTGCGCGGACACCATCCCACCCTGACCTCTCGACCCCTTCATCCACTAAACTATCGGATTGAAAAGTCCAGAAGTCTTTGGGGTCGGGAGCTCAGCTTAGAAAGGTTGCAATATTCAGATAGGGTGCTCGTTGCATTTAATTTTTTGTTTATTTCTATGAGTCATGATTGAGAAATTCTTGGTGTGATGTGTTTGGTGAATGAATTACGCATGTTTTGGGTTAAAATTATGCTGCGTGTTTTAATGTTTTTACTTGGATTGTTATTTTGAAGACAGCTTTGCAAGTGTCCTTATTTTAAATAGCATTTTTATTTCAACAAATTGTTTAGGGTCGGGACTCCATTAATTCTTGAAAACTGGACAAGTATTACTATTTTATGTTAATCATGCGAGCATGGGGGGGCTGCCTTTTGTCTTTAGCACAGTCATAGTAGCATACATTTATTTCAGATAGGTTAATAGATTAGGCATAAACAACGACATAATTTAAAAATTAAATGTGTAGTTAGATTTCCATGTCATGGTACACGTTTGAAAAGAGAATGCCCATTTTGTTAGGAGTTTTGGGCCCCTAAAAAACTTTGCATGTCACGATGGTTTTAACTTGGTTTCGTAGACCTAGAATTACCTTTTCATATCCTGAAATCGAATTTCAATTTTTCACCCTAGTTTAAGAGAAATCTTATATTTTCGGATGCTGAAATTGAGGTTATAAAAACAAGTTTTTTTTTTTGTTTTAAACATATTTGAAAACACTACATAACTTCTTCTTCTCTTTTATGTAGGTTAAGTACAAAGTGCGCTTATAAATATCCCTTGCCGTGCCGTGCCGGCAGTCAGCGTTCAATAGGCTGTACCCTCACTACCCTCACAACTAGTAGATAGTGTTGTCAAAAACAAATACTTATCTACGACTAAAGCCTAAGATTAGAGGAGCTCATAGCTAAGTTACAAACGAAGGAAGACTCGATAGCTTCAAATTGTAACGAACAGAAGTATAACAACAGTAAATACGGAGGAATAATTCAACACGACGCAAAACGAACGGCACGAAACAATTTGATTGATGCATTGATTTGACAGATAGATCTATCTAAGTGTGACCATGTAAAATATTTTGGAAATCGATTTACCAAATCGATTTGTAATAAATTATATTATTTACATAATTAAAAAGATAATTATAAACGCTATTTAGGTATGAATGGGAGCTACTAAGCTAAGTACTAACCACAATAATGTCTGTGGTACTAACTTTTGTTTTTTAAAGAAAATAATCAGGTATGAATGTAGCGGAATATTTCTGACGGTAGGAAATAACATATGAAATACATGATAATTATGTGGAAATATGGGCGAACACAGACGCTCCGGTTGCTCTTCCGATTGTCTGATCAGACTATCCAGACTAACCGGAGCGTCTGTTTCCGCCTTAGTTCTTCGCTATCGGACAGACGACCTTCACATCATTTCAGGATCGTACTTTAACTTCAAGTACCGTAGAGCTAAGACCGCTAGAATCTCCTGGTTATAATATTATGTCTGTACAATCTCTCAAATTATAATTCCTTCGTGTTTTTTTTTAGTTAGTTTTAGTGCTTTTATATTCTTTATTTCGGGAGAAAAGCTATTGTAGTCTATCTCCGGTCATGTTAGTCGGCGGATTAGTAAAATATCGATAATTCCAATCGATTACAATTATTTAATTGAGATAGTCTGTACTCTGGCAACATTCAGGTTAAGTTTTAATGGCGGAACTGATATAAATTCAATTAAATAAATATTAATTATGTTAGCCAATGCTAGGGTAAAAGAAATGTTGATAAAATTAGCTTGAACATGTAAAAATATGACTTAATTTTTGAGAAGTAAATAGTCTTGACACGGTACCAAAACTAAGGGGCCCATTGGTTGGCTTTCTCCTTTCAGAATTGTTTGAAAGAAATATAACAATATTGTAGGCGCCAGATAAAATGGCGATAGCGGACATTGATCCACGTACCATTTCTCGACTTTCTTAATATTAAAAACAGAATTAAAGACATAAAGCTGTCCTGAATCGACTTTTATGGTGATCATTACATTCTTTTATTTATAATATATTTTTCGGATATCTATGAAGAGATATTAGGCAAAAGTCATGGTCACTGTGCAAGCTTATCTGACGCCTACCATTAAATTAGATTTTCATCCTGACTGACCGATCTCAATACTGTGTGCTGTGTCGTACTAGGCAGATTACGGCCTATATTCTAAGGGCGGATTTCATCAATGAAACTGAACGCGATCAGCAATGAACCACGTTTACGAGCTGTGTCGTTATTGTCTATGGAATATTGACACTGACAACTCTTGAACGCAGTCAATCAATTCAATCAATCAATCAATTTCATTGGTGAAATCTGCTCTTAATCCTTTTGATTTACATTGACACACTCTCCATTCTTCTGAGTCACGATTACATTGGGAAAAAACAAAACGTATGGGAAAAAAACAACGATTATTATGTCAATAAATAGCAAGATATAGGATATCCTCCTAATATCAAGTCCGGTTAAGTAGTTGCAACCTTCTAAGGTTTGGAACTGCGAGTGGCGATCGACTAAAAAAAACAACCCTCCTTATCGTAATCAATGAAGATCTTGACTAGCTTGCGAACTGCTGAGTGTGCATGTCGTGTTTTATCTCGATTACGTATTTGACAGCATAGTGATGTGATGGCTCTAGAAAAGGGTCAATCTGCCGACGGTGGCGAAGCGAAGGCACAACTTTACAAATGAATGGGTTTGTCGAAATGGCTTGTGATGAAACCCTTATATTGAGATTTTTCGCCAATCGCGTTCGCTAAATAATATTGGCACTTTGTAGCCTGTCGATTCAAACTTAAAAGTGGCTGTGAAGGTCGCCTTTGACTGCGCAGTAGGTAGGTATCGCACCCCTCTCCGCCGCTGTCACATGCATCCGCTACAGCAAAGTGCCATGCCATGGCGAACTACGAATATTCGGAATCTAACGGCATTTCCAACTATTATTGGAAATTCTAGTAAGGGACCTCGGTAATAATTAATAACGTCAATTTCTCTTTGATCTGTTTGATATGCAATTTATACGGAATTGCCTCTAATAGATATATATGGGTACGAATAATTCACAGCTAGCGTTGTATTATCTGTGGTTCAAAGGTACGTCTTTGGTGAATATTACAGGTAAATCGAAGGCGAAATTAGTACCTAAGTTTGAGTGAGATTTAAAAAGTTCGATTTCTCTAAAACGACCGTACCTATTTGACCTTTTTTATCGTGGCTATTATGCCATACTTAATTGAAAACTCCGTAAGTTTGTAATCTTACATTTTTTTTAGATTACACTCGATATATTGTAATCATAATTATCATTTTGAATAAGTACAATAAATACCCTACATATTCAATAGTTTCCAAGGTTTCCAATTTTTCTCAATACGTGCACGTTATTGAGAAAAATCTGTTTACAATTTCATGCGATATCTTTACAATAGTGATAGTGATACACGGTGCCATTTTACAATATTGATAGTGATACCTACACGGTGACTTTTTACAAAAAAAAAATTATGACATAGTTTGGAAAATGCAGGAGCGAGCGCAGTCCGAACCTTGTGTTCCAAGGACAGCGCGGAATGGAACGGCGACAGTATTAAAAAACGTAAACATTATAAACAGGGCTGTTGCATAATTTTAATGCATTATTTACTTTTATTGTACTTATCGTCTTTCTGAATTATTAAAAAAAAATCGCGCCTGTAGGTAGCTAACAAAATACCTACTGACGCGATTAACTTATGTCTTAGCGACAGAAACTAATTTCGGGTACAATAAGTGGGCTGCCTTTGTAAGACGACAAAATAACACCGTGTATTAGCTATAAAGTATCCGCGCACCACGCACACGAGTAGGGAGCACGTACACATGCATGTGCTGCGTGTGTGTAAGCGGGGGCAAACATCATGGACAAGATTATTTCACGCTCAAAAAAAGCTGGATTCAGTTAATGAATTTAATAGTACGAGTAACTAAAGTTTGTTTTGTAACGTCAAAAACGACATCGAACTTTTCTACCAAAAATACATCAATGAAAGCAAAATGCACATTGAAGTGACCATGGGCGCCGGCAGGACTATTTTCAGGGGGGTGCAGCTTCAAAACCCCCTCGAATAGGGTGGGTTTTCTTTTGCCCAGAACAAAAGAAGACGCGTACCTACAAGGCCGAACACGAGAGAGCTCGAAGTACCTCGCCTCGGATTTGCTAGGATCCTTATTACATTCCCGCTTGTCGTTTTTTTTTTATATGTTTTATTGAAAGTCAGGGGGTGGGTGCAGGTGTACACCTTGCACCCCCCTCCCAGCGCCTATGGAAGTGATGCAATAAATATTAAGCGGACTAAACAAATATCAATGTGTTCGCCACAAAGCGAATGATTTTCATGTAGCGGACATTTAATTTCCGTACAAGTATATGATTTCACGAAAGCGTACAAACATTCAAAAACTAAATGACATCCTCTTTGTTTCAGATATTGGTGTTCCTTTTAATTTTAGCTTTAATGGCTTATACCGCCGCTGGATTTCGAGGTGGTATGTATTCCAATGTCGACACTTATTATTTTAGCTATAATGACGGTGTATCTTCGCCGGTTTCCGTGGTTATGTAGCGCCGGGCCGAGGCCAGGTTCAGTTTGGAGCGAGATCAAATCTTGGCGTCCCAAACTTTACCTATTTAAATCAAAAAAGAAAACAAAAAACCACGCACCACACTCCTGTATTCGTATGAAAATATCTTAAAGTTGGTCCAGACTTCCTTCCAAAAACTTCTATACAATTGTGTCTTTGCCCATCATTAGAGCCACTTGGCGCCTAAGCGTCGAAGATCGGTGCTGCCGGTACGTACTCTTTATGACTTAGGTGTCTACGGCTACTCTGTGGTAAGAAAAAACTACATTTTAATACAAGTGAGGAAAGTTTGACAATGCTGCAGAGGCGGAATAGAAAACCGAGCCCAATGCAAAGTCATTATGGAGCCGAGAAACTGCACTGACAAATGCCCACGTGCGATGCATCAAACGACGTCTTACAACACAATTACTCGAAAAATTATATGAACAACAATTTATTGTGGAAACAGCGTGGATTTTTTTTGGTTCGCCGATGTCGATTTTTGTGAGGGTTGAAGAACTTAACGGGCGTCCAATGGGGGCTGCCGGACGACCGGGCTGGTGTGATAAATAGATACTGAGCAGACCAGTGATTTTTTCGCACTCGTGCGAAAAACACTGCAATTCGTGACTAAAAACAGTATGGACCCGAAAAAAAATTGATGCAAAACTGTCAAATTTCCCCAAGGGATTTTAAACCTTGAAATGTTGGCCGTTAAGTTTAAAATCTAATGCAAACATTTTACAGTTTATGGTAACTTGATGTGCTACATATACAGGGTTATTTGTAAAACCACCGACTACCTTGCAGGACTGTATTACTAACTTACTAACAATAACTTTTGTTCTATGACTTTTTACAAAACATTTACCAAAAACAAACCTTCAAGATTTCGTTGTCCTATCTAACACACACACACAACGCCTGGCGCGCACTGTCCTCGTAGTAATAATTTTGAGTTGGTTATTCTTTTACTTCGCATAGACTTCGTAACATTTAAAGTGTTGAAAACATGAAAACCTGATGAATTAAAATATGATGAATTTTTAAGAGTATAATATAGAGATAGAACAAAAGTTGTAGATTATGATGTTAGTAACATAGTCCTGACTAGTCCTGAGAGGTTGCGGTGTTTTACAAATAACCCTGTATTTACACTACAGTAACTTCTTTCTTAATAATATTTTTTTACCTGAAAAAATAAGTAATAGTCTTTCTTACATCTAGCATGGCCGAAGGCGCCGCCTAGCCATGGGCGCTTGGAGCAGCCGCTCGGTGCGCTTCGTTCACCCTTTGCCTCAATCACCTACGGCCCTGCTCCTGCTGGTATGTATTACAATATTGATACTTATTACTGCTTTAGTTGCGTGTCATATTATCGCTGGTTTTTGTGGTGGTATTAGGTATTCCAATTGATATTGAAAAATTGAGTGGGTTTGAAAATCCCAATAATTATATTTACCACTATAATATTTTTTTCGACACATTTGCTCATAAAATGCATTTACGAAGCCTGTATACATTGTTCGAAAGTTCAAAATTACGGACCATACAATGGAGCGTGCGGTAAAGTAGGTAATCTCACCTAAGTACCTACTTTACCGCACGCTCCGATGTATGGCGCCGTGCGTATTCTTTACGGTATTTTTTTTAAATTTCCATAAACAATATAATTATAAGGATTCAATCCGTCTGCATCCGTCAGCCAAAAATGCTTCCGTTTGCGTCCGTTCCGGAAGCGTTACATACGTGTTTTTTTGCGAAGAACTTCTTGCTCAGAAGGTTTATCGCACTTTAATATTGAAGAAAAAATGAGACAATAGATGTAGTTCTAATTACTCGACTGTTACACTTATGTTTTTTTCGAGTGTATGTTTGATGTCATATTTCTTTGGCACACTGTAGCCTAACCCTGTGTCTTGATAGATTTTAGCTTGAAAGGTGTCGTTAGATTCGTCTAAATAGTGAGAATGATATTGGATAGGTACATAAAATTAAAATATCTGAGCTTCAGTGCCATTTTAATGACTTCAGATTTTTTTAACCTATCGAGTGGGGTATCAATATAAAGGGCTCAAGACAATTTAAAAATGTAACTTATTAAATAAATGATTTTGTCAAAAAAATCCGATTGGTACAATATATAATACAATTTACAATATATGTAATTCTACTAAAATGTTTCACGCAGACGCATACGCGCGTTCTTATTATACGCACACGTTTCCCCATTTGCAAATTCGCGCCATTTTCAATTACAGACGTCAAAGATAGTTGCGACTTTGAATAATAATTAGAATATGTGTTCAAGCGAGGAATCAGATTTAAATATGGAATCTACTCCACCTGATATCTTGAATGAGGCGCCAATTGCAGAAAATGGTCTCTTGCCGCCAAAATCGCGAGAACGCTTTTTAATGATTAACAATATTTTTTAATAGATAATGAAAAAGTTTGTTTAATTATCTATTCATATAATGTGTCGAAAGACGTTGTATGACACACGAGCGGATATTGGTCTTTACAAACTCGTGACTATGGTAAACCCTCGACTTCGTCTCGGGCTTACATTTGTCTACTCGTTTGTAAAGACCAACTTACCGCTCTTGTATCATAAATAACTATTACCACACACTTGATCAAAAACTGCATAATTACAAAGCCTGTTGTTCGAAAGTAAAAAAAAAAAACCAGCGGCCAAGTGCGAGTCGGACTCGCGCACCGATGAGTCCGTGCAAACCTGTAGGTAAATATTAAGCAAAAATTGCGGCCAACGATGTATGACGTATTAAAAAAATTACTTACTAGATCTCGTTCAAACCAATTTTCGCTGGTAGTTTACATTATAATATACATCATATATTTTTTTTAGTTTTATAATTCTCTTATTTTAGAAGCTACTAAGGTGAGGGTACCTATTTTATTATTATATGGTGCGTACCATATAATAATAAAATAGGTACCCTCACCTTAGTAGCTTCTCTTTTTCTAGTTCTTTACCGCAAGCTCCGTTGTATCCCTATACAGCGAAGCGTACGGTAAAGTAGGTACTTACGGGCCGTACGTATCCTTTACGGTTTTTTTTATTTCCTAAAAAAGTTTACAATAATTCCACAATGGAGTTTCCCAATACGAGAATAAAAAAAGTTCTGAAGTAAAACGCAGTAAACTTTCCAATGCTTCCTTTTATTTTTCATTAAAGTCAATTAATTATTAACAAAATTATATTCAACTTTCCATGGCAGGAGAATCGCGACTACCACAGATTAAAAGGAACCGCCACATTTCTAATTTTGACACGGTTGGCGCAGTGGTTGAGCGATTGATTCCCACACGGAACATTTATATAATATTTGAAATATATATATTTAGAATAGAATATATAGAATATTTGTACGACCTACATGTATTTGTTCCGAGTCTGGGTGTTTTTCTATCTATAATATGTATGTATTTACAAAAAAAAAAATGTATATAAGTAGTTTATCAGCCATCTCGTTACCATAACACAAGCATTAGGTTGCTTAGCTTGGGACTATATGGCGTTGTGTGAAATGTCCAAGGATTATTACATAATATATTATACCGCGTGTATCTGACATCGACGCACAAACGATTTCCATGGGTCCAGGGCATGATTCTGGACACCCCAGTGTTGGAATTTTTCGTCGGTTCTTTTCTCAGTACCACAAATAGGTATCAGCTCACCTGAGCTGATATCTATTTGTGGTTTTATTCAGATTGCTCTTTTTAGTGAAAGTAGTTAATTAATTATTTTTTTGTTAAAAATCTCATTGGGTTAGGTCGGAATAACGATTATGAGCAGTCTAAAGTAAAAAGAACCCTTGAAAAAATTAAAAAATGAGAAAAAAGCCGACGACAAATTCTATGTCTAGGGTGTCCAGAATCATGCCCTGGACCCATGGAAATCGTTTGTGCGTCGATGTCAGATACACGCGGTATATTATCTATATCTATACTAATATTATAAAGAGATAAAATTTGTTTGTAAGTTTGTATGTAGAGGGTAATCTCAGGAACTACTGGTCCGATTTGAAAAATTCTTTCAGTATTAGATAGCCCATGTATTGAGGAAGGACATAGGCATACCATCCCGCTAAGACTAAAAGGAGCCGAGCATTAATGGAAAATATGACGCAGACGAAGTTGCGTGGGTCAGCTAGTTATACATAAAACTGAAGCTCGTTAATTTTAATCAGGTACTTTAAATTCAGCTGAATTAAAAATGGAACATCGAAAAACTAATGCTTATTCATTTCAAGTATTTTGAAGTTCAGTTTTAAATATAGATTATCAGCAAAATAGTAAAAGATTTAACAGTTAATAAGCTGAATTATCGAACCTCATTGGAAGCGCTCTTGCTCTATTCTCATCACTCGTACTCAGTACTCGTCTCTAATTTCTCCCATAGACAAAGTACGAAAAACTACGATGTATTTCTAATTTTGAATTGGCAAATTTGACCCATTTTTATACTGCAAAGATTGTTGCGACTTTCCTAATGATATCAAAAAACAAAAAGTTTGACTCATTACCTATTGTTCTGGTTTCTCGCAAAAGGGTTGCAAAACGTTGTATTCATGACACACGTGCGAATATAGGTAGTAGGTATTTACAAACTCGTGACTATGGTAGCGCGAGACGACTAACCGCACTAACATCATAAATAACTATTACGTACAAATGTTAGGAATTGTTACAGTTGTTATTAGTTCATGAGTTAGTTACGTAACTTAAAATGTAAACATAAACAAACATTACCTTACCTTTAGGTAATGTAGGTAAAGTTTACTACCATGAAAACATTTTCTTAACACTGTGATAATTTTTTTGTTTGGAAAATGTTTACCTAAATGTTTGTAAACATCTTTAACAGCAGTGTGAGAACATCTTTACCACTTGGCTGTAGGGGTAAAAGGAAAAAAGCATTACATTGCCCTGCAAGCTTGTCGTACCTTTGCTGTGCATTTTTTTAAATATAAATTTTCTAACTGGCATCGAAATTATGAAATATTAGAATACCCTATTTTATAAAGCCTAGAAAGCCTCATTAGTGCATTAATGCACTATGCATGAGAAATGGTGGTAGTTTACTATCGATACTTATAAAATGTACATACAATTACAGGGTATACCTTTACAATCATTTATAACCTTGCTACTGTTTAGTGCTATGGACATTCTCCTAATGGTCTTGTTCGCTATCCATTGCTTCGCCCAAATATATACAACTAAGCGTTCTTACCTCACCCAACAATGGACGTCACTCACGAATGGAAATAGTGTGCATTAAAGATGAAAATTTAATGTGTTCTGCCACCATTAAATACGTCAGTCAGTCAGATGCACGAAGGGAGGCTGATTAGCCATTCAAATATCGATCGCTCTGAACTTTTGAGTTGAATTCAGTTCTGTTAGCGTCGAACCTTCGTGGTAAATGGTAGCCTTTAGCGTCCACTTCAGATGCACAATTATAGTTATATTTATAAAAGTGGCTATCGTCGCGTCAGGCATTATGAGTGTCTTCAGGACTTGGACCCTGGTTATGATGATAACGAATCCTGAACAAGGTGATAATGACGGCGAATCATTTGTCCGATATTTTTAAGCATCCATGGACACATCTGCTGTGTTTTCTGAATGGATATTTCCTTTTCTTTATCATTATTTCAATAATCGTCTGGTTACAGATGCGGTTGTGCTTCGCGCGGTTCGCGGCGAAGAAGCGCGGTTGCCCTGCGGTCAAGGAAAATTGTTTTTGGACGGCCCCGAGGCGCATGTACTGTGGATGAAGAACGATAAAGATTACCTTTACCGCTACCCGGACGGACATGGCGATACAAGGTCAGTGAAAATGTTTTAATATTTTCTAGAGCTCGCGTCTTACCGTAATTATTTTCACCGATGTTCAGCAATTATGCGATCTTAAATAAATAAATAAATAATTTATCAACAGTTTCGCATTTGCAATAACAACTCATTTTATTTGTCATGGTTTTGCTAGCGCTAAAACAATCGAATTACGGAATTTTGCGATCGTTCATTCCATCATTATACTGTGCCGCTTCCTTTTGGTGTCGGTCGGCGTATTTGTTAGCTGCATGTCTAAGTGTCTAAACACACTGTGCCGAAGGTAGACGACCGAAGTTCGTCATGATTACGCCTGTAATGCTATTTGAATTACTGACGATGACGACACATTACGCCGAAATTACGTTACGTTATAGCGTACAGCCGAACTTCGGTCGGGCGTAAGTTCAGGGGCAATTCGGTGGCAAAGTATTCTGTAGAGCACACATTTTACACGACCGAAGTTCGGTTCCATTGCTGACGATGTCCGGGGCGGGGAGCAGCGGGAGGCAAGCATGCCCGTACACCGTGTGTCCGTCCGTTGTGTTTATTTCACCTCTGTCTGCACACGACGCACATGCTTTGTTGTGTCATTAAAATATAAGTAGGTAAGTGAGTAAGTAGGTAAGGTACAATATAACCTACACCATATTTGATTCAGAAAAAAAATGTGTTGTTCATGGATCGATCATCAAGTGTCTGCCTCAATGAGCGTCTGCCTGTCCGGCTGTTTAGATAACACTACAAACTACAACGCCACGACAGCGCTCGAGACACTGACTGAATACCTACACACAAAGTTGAGCAACTGAATTTCTGCCGCATAATTTCGGCACTTATGGTGTGTCATATCAGCCGAATACGTTGGAACGTAAAATCAGCCCCGGAAATACGGTCGCGTATCCTCGGCATTGTGTGTGTGTGTAATTCACCCTTCTGATATCATCTGTCAATTCAGAAGATGGGTCGATATTCATTGCACAATCCATATGATTATCTGTCAAGTTCAAGACCTGGAATTTTGTAAAAATAAAGATACCGCGAAAACATGAATGTGAAAGAATTCCAAGTTATCTACCTTTATTGGTCTTGTTTTTAAAAGAGTTAATATCCGATTGTATAGGTACCAAGTTCTCTCGTACCTAGTTACTTAAATGATTACTGTCATGAACAACCTTCTTCGGTACCTTTGTTAGTTGTTGATACTTATTGCATGTTCTTATTGCAAGCTCTTAATGCAGAAAGAATAATCGTAAGTGACATTCAGCGTTTTTTCAATAGATACCTGAATTAATATTTGAGGACGAAAATGTAGAGGTGTTGTTTTTTTTTCAAAATCAACCCGTTCAATTCCTGGCTAGGAAAACCGATTTTACAAAAATCCATTGATGTAGGTTCTTTTAGTTTCTATCAGTATTGGTCGCGCGAGCGCCAATAGGATATTATTCATTTTCAGTACTGCTATAGTTTATTTTGTATATAATTATTTCGGTATCAAGTGAAGCTTAGGCCTAGGTTACAAAGCTCACAAAGTGAAAGTGAAGCCCCAGCATAAAAATATCCTAAGGGCCTCACATAATATGGCGTAGCGTAGCGCAGAGCATTTTCACTGTCAAACTATTGTCGCCGCGACATTCTTCTCATTTAAATAATATTTATTATCAATCTACACGTAGACGCTGATGCTCATTAAGAATTACTTTTGTGTTAATTGATTCGATATTCGATAAGGGTATCATTTAAGCTATCGCCAATTTAATTAGTTTTGTGTTTCTTAAATAATAGGGTTTGCCCACAAAATAGTAGATTTGTCACCAAAATCAAGTCACCAAATAATATAAAATCAATTCCACAATAAATCACCTAAAATCATGGAGTCGTGCGTAGGTCACAGTTCTAACCTAACCTAACCATTTTTCTTTTAATAAATCAATTTATTTGGTGACAGATCTACCATTCTGAGTACTTACAAAGCTATTATTTAAGTAATAAAACTTTGATAATTATTCATACCTGGGAACAATTTTTGTTTATCTGAGAACGAAAATATTTCGTGGCGATAGATCTATTTATTAGGTGATACAACTTGATGACAAATATAAATTTTGGTGATAGAAAATATAGTTCCCATTCGATAATAGCCTGACAGTGAAAAATTATCTGCGCTGCGCTTCGCCATATTTGCGCCGCCGGCCCTTAGGATATTTTTATGCTGGGAGTATGAACGCTTGAGATAAGTTTAGAACATTACACGTAGGTAGCAGAAGGTAATCCGTAATAACTTTCCATACTGCTCGGATGAGCATGATGAGCTCATGAAATTAAAGTTAACTCTGTTATCTAAGTTATCTTTAATGTCATAGCATAGCCTCTCGTGTTCTATAAATACCTTGATGATCAACCCCAAGTAATGTTGTTACTGTTACTTTTACAAGCGATTAACTGTTGGAATATACAACGTGTTTTTTTTGATATCCCATAACTCTAGGGTATGATTGAGGACATATCAAAAAATCAACTGGCATATGAGTTATGTTCCAATCCTTCGTTATTTTTTTTTTTTTCATTTTTCATACAAAATAATTCGGCAAAGTATCGATTATTAATGTAAAACACCCTTACGTGAAATATGACAACGTCGCATTTTCTTAGCTTTAAATATGAATGATTGGTTTAAATAAAAATGAATTACTTGTATTTATCAATGAAACTTAGATACCTAGACACATCGAGGGTCTATTTTGTACGGTAACAACACAACCTCGCAAAAGTAAAGATTCGTCATACTGGTGACAATTTTTGACCTAATTTAATTATGATTGATGATATCTCCGAAACGATGCATTTTTGGACCACCTATTCTAGGAGTTTTAGTATTATTTTTACCTACAGAATATAACCCTAGAGTTATGGGATATAAAAAAAACAGGTTGTATAACGTCACATTATGTTTGCCAGAAACTCGTTCGAGAAAATGGACTCGAGACTTGTTTCGTACTACAACCACACCACACGGTCGCAACAAAAGCTGCTCAAGCTGTGGTTATGTGTGAATAGTGTGACTGCGGCTTCTTGTTCTTACCGTGTGGTCAGTAAGGTCTGACGACCTCACACACCCTAGTAGGTATCAGATTTTCAAAACCGCCTCAAGGGCAAGGTTTAACGACCGCCATTTGGCGGCCGGGACTACCGGCTTATAATATCCGAAGCACGGAATCATCTTTTTTGTCAGACAATCTGGTGATTCTAGCCTGCAATGTCTAAGCCAAACTGGAAACCACTTTATATAGTATGCTGCTCGTGGGAATCGAACCCACAACCACCGGGTCACAAGCCAAGCACCTAAACCACTCGGCCACGGAGGCACTGCGGCTACCAAATGTGGATGTTTGCGATGTGGCTGGTCGCAAGTTCAAGGTGTCGCTGGTGGTTGCGATGTGGTCGGAATCACACACGCGGTCGATAATGACGGCAAAATGTAGCCCGTGTGAATTTGACTGTTCATTTTCATTGAAAATAGCGCCTGTCCACGTTTTGTGGTTGTGGTACGTTTGTGTGGAACAAGCCTTAGTAGTCTTGTGTAGAAAAATAAACCCAAACAATTACCCACATATTTCATCCATGACATAGACTGGCAGGAAAATTAATAAGAAGGTACAGTTATGAACTTTAAAATCATGCCCTAGGACCCAGCTAGGGCCGAGGGACTTAAATTATTAACTAGTTGATATTTCTAAACATGTCATGTTTGACACTGATGGGCAGGACCTTTGATGATTGTTGATAAGTTCGCCACATAAATAGACAACCTAAAGGTCACTACTTAGGTAGCCAATTAAGCCTTCAGATTTCACAATACTGACCCATTTTCAAATGTGAACTTCAAACTTCTATTTTCGGTAACCATGCAACGACGTATAATGAAAACTTTCAACTAAGGGCGGGTTGTTTCATGTCGTAAACGTTAAAAACCGGTCAAGTGCGAGTCGTACTCGCGCACCGAGGGTTCCGTACAAACCTGTAGGTAAATATAAGCAAAAGTTACGGTTTCCGATTTATGACGTATTAAAAAAACTACTTACAGTTAGATCTCGTTCAAACCAATTTTCGGTGGAAGTTTACATGGTAATTTACATCATTTATTTTTTCAGTTTTATTTATCATTCTCTTTAAGAAGTTACGGGGGGAGGACACTCATTTTACCACTTTGGAAGTGTCTCTCGCGCAAGCTATTCAGTTTAGAATAAAATGACATTGGAAACCTCAACATCATGTTTGAAGACCTATCCATAAATACCCCACACATATGGGATTGATGAAAAAAGTTTTTTGAGTATTAGTTCTAAGTATGGGGACCCCCAAAATTTATTGTTTTTTTTTCTATTTTTGTTTGAAAATCTTAAATGCGGTTCACAGAATACATCTAATTACCAAGTTTCAACAGCGTAGATCTTATAGTTTCGGTGAAAAGTGGCTGCGACATACGGACGGACAGACAGACAGACAGACATGACGAATCTATAAGGGTTCCGTTTTTTGCCATTTGGCTACGGAACCCTAAAAATGGTTCAAAAAATTTAGTTGTACGCTAAACGTTTACATATTGTTCACAATAAGCTTTAACTCACGCAAAAAATAACGATTACGTTAACAGATGGTTTGAGCCACAGAACAGATAAAAAGATATCTCTCCTTAATTGTTCTGTGGTTTGGGCACTGGTTACCGTTACTGCAGTTGCGTCGAATAGAAAAATATTGTGAAATTTCTTTTGAATTCCTCAATAGCAGTTCTTCTGAAGACATACAAGATAGAGTGAAAAAAGGTACCTATTTAGGTAGGACACGCGTTAATAACTTTAGCTATTGAGATGAGCAGGAATTTATACCAACATGTGAAAAGACGATTTTTTTTTATGTGAAAAGACGAAGATCAATATTTGAAAAGACGCTTCTTATTTAACGAATGTTAAACATCTTCCGTAATCGTTACTTTTTGACGATGTATGTTACGTATACCAACCGTTTGAAGCAACCCGCCCTATGTGGCTGATTTGAAGATGCGTTTCTGCAAAGGAATTAATAAAACGCACGTTAAGTGACAAATATAAATAGCTGTTGAAACATTTTGCCAATTTAGGTTTGATTAATTATGGTGGATAGCATTAGTCAGCTTAGTCTCTGTTTCACCGAGTGCTATCTGTCCACCGAGTGCCATAATGGGTAGTTTACACAGTGCGAGTTAGCGCGCGAGCCAGCCTGGCAAGTAGCAGCAGTGCAGTACAGCCCTCGCCAAACTTTGTGACCGCCCTGAAGTTAGTTTTTCCGATGCGCAAGCCTCGCGCGGTGCTTTTTTTGTATGAGATTTATTACTGCGCCCCCGTTGTAGTTAACTTCAGAGCGGTCACAAAGTTTGGCGAGGGCTGTACCTCGCATCTTACCTGACGAGTTACTGCCACGTGCGCGTTGCATAGTATCTCACTTCCGAGCTACTTATTGTGTGCCGTGCAATCTTTGCACTGCATTTACGTCATCATGTGAAATAAAATAAACGGAATCCACTTTACTGCTACCAGTAGAGTTCGTCAGTTGAGTACTTTTAATGAATAATCGTTACAAAAAAACCTTCGCACCCTTAAGCGCCCTGCTTTAGTCATCCAGACCCACAGAAATATAAAATATCTATGTTCAGACCTATCGATCACCTTATGTTTAGGTACAGCGGCCTCCACCATACTCGAATTCGGAAAAGAAAATTTCCTCTTTTCATCTGTCTGCTGCCTCTTGCTGTTATGGTCGGCGTCAGATAGATAGATTTGCAATAAAGTACATTTTTATCCTCCGTTCATTTATATCCTTGGACATTTCACACAACGCCATAGGTATAGTCCCAAGCTAAGCAACCTAATGCTTGTTGTGGTAACGAGATGGCTGATAAACTACTTTTTTTTTTTTTTTTTTGTAAATACATACATATTATAGATAGAAAAACACCCAGACTCGGAACAAATAAGTACTTGTAGGTCGTACAAATATTTGTTCCGTGCGGGAATCGAACCCGCGACATGCTGCGCAGCAGTCAATCGCTCAACCACTGCGCCAACCGTGTCGTCAAAACATTGACCTTTACCCGATATATTATACCCTAACAATAAATTGTGAACCGTTTCTTATCACTCGAGGAAGTACAGAATCACGATAGAAGACAATTCAGGACAGCATAATTAAACGTCACAGAATCAAACACTACCGACCGACTATAGTACAGTACAGGTACGCTTTATGAGGCAGTTTCTTAGAATCTTCTCCGGAGCTAATTGGGTCGAATATTGTGCTTAGATTCTAGGTAAGACCTAAGTACCCTGGCAGCATTGTCGCTTTGACAGGCAGTTTTCTCGGTACTTTTAAAAGCTTTGAAAGATAATGATAATGTGCTTTTAAATTAAAACTTTCAATAAATATTAGAGTACCCACTTTATGTTTACTTCAAAGCAACAAAGGGGTAAAGTTTTCTTCCTTTTCCTGTCATTTTCGCCTCATTTTGGATCGGCTGCGGGCTTGTGTGCCAACCGCATGCGGGTGCGAGTTCGCTTACTCATAGTCATACTTGTAGTGAGCAAATAACCATGATAGATAAAGAAAAAGTTGTTTTTGGAACACATTTTCTCATGTAGTAATTTATTTTAGATAAACTCTTGAATGAAGTAGTTGAAAAAGTGTACATGCAACATAATTATGTACCCAATTATTTAACCAAAAATGCAGAAAATGCTTTCGTCCCTTGAAAATTTACCTTGTTTGAGTTGTCTTAGTTCAGATCTAGGTGTAAGTACGATTTCTATCTATGATCTACATCTAGATCTATGATCCACCTTTATCTTATGATACGAACTTAAAACCATTATCCAATAAACATAATGCAATTCAGTTTAAGAATTTTAAAATCCTATTACTTTCGTTAGTCGAATTCAAAACCCAAAAGCCAAAGTCAAAGAGGAAGTCAAATTCAGAAGTCCAAGTCAGTATTCAAATTCGTTAGCCAAATTCAGAATCAAAGTCTGAAGTCAAAGACAGAAGTGAAAGTCAGAAGTGAAAGTCAGAAGTGAAAGTCAGAAGTCAAGGTCAGAAGTCAAAGTCAGAAGTCAAAGTCAGAAGTCAAAGTCAGAAGTCAGTCAGAAGTCAAAGTCAGAAGTCAAAGTCAGAAGTCAAAGTCAGAAGTCAAAGTCAGAAGTCAAAGTCAGAAGTCAGTTGGTTGGTCTTGTTGGGTACGCAGATGACAGTACGGTTGCAGAAGATACTTGTCCAGCGCCGCAACCGGCGGGGATGAAGTTCGTTCCTTGAGAGAGGCCATGGTAGAGCGGACAAATTTGATCTTAAGCCTTGTCTCCCAGTGGGGTGACGACAATCTGGTCCCTTTTAACGCCACCAAAACACAGGCGTGTCTCTTTACCGCAAAAAGGAGATGTTTCAACCAAAATCCTACTTTTTGGGGTACATCTGTTCCAGTGACTGATCGGCTCGAGCTCCTAGGCATGGAGCTGTCATCCAGTCTCAACTTCGGCGCCACCATTGAGTGCAAAGCCCAAACTGCGGCCAAAAAGCTGGGTATCCTAAATAAGGTGAAGCGATACTTCAAGCCTGAGCAGCTTTTAACTCTTTATAAAGCACAAGTCCGATCCTGCATGGAGTATTGCAGCCACCTTTGGGATGGCTGAGCTAAGTATCAGCTTGCCGCGCTTGAATAGGTGGAACGCAGAGCTAAGAGGCTCATTGGCGACGTAAAACTGGTGGATGCCAAGCTACACAGCTTGGCTCATCGCCGCAAGGTTGCCTGCTTGTCGGTCTTCTACAGATTGTACTTCGGAGAGTGTGCCCAGGAACTCCACGACCTCATCCTACCAGCCCCCTTCTACCATCGGACGTCCAGACGCACTGCAACTTGCCATCCCTACCTTGTTGCTATTCCACCAACTCGCACTGAACGCTTCCAAGCGTCTTTCATAATGCGCACAGCAAAGGAGTGGAACTCTTTGCCTGCGTCTGTGTTTCCGAATGCTTACAACCCTAATCTTTTCAAAGTTGGAGTGAACAGGCTACTTCTGGGTAAGCTCGCTCCATCGTAGACTTTGTGTCTGTCATCTCTGACCAAGACTAGAGTCAAGAGCAAACCCATACCAAGTAAAAAAAAAGGGAATTCATTCCATCCGGGTGTCCCTTGACACCGCTCAAGTTTTTTTATTATTTGGGAGCTGGTGTCTGAATAATAACGATCCTCAAGGTTAAGCAACGCTTGCCGAGTCGTTTGTAAATATTTGGCAGTCGTTACGGATTCTGAGAAGAACTGTGTTGGCCCAGTGGGCCAGAGGGCCAGTGGTACCGGTTGCCGGTCGTGGATGCCATCCACTAGATAAAAAAAAAACTTTTTTTTTTTTTTCAAAATATACAACCAACTTCCAAAATAAAACACTATTATTTTCTCGCAGTAGGTGTAAACAATAGAGTATACTCCTCAGGCATAAGAGTATATCATCGCCTAGCTTAAATCCCTCACTGCGTTCAGGATTCATTTAAATGTTAAATTTTAAACTCCCTTGCAACGCTCGGCACGGCCGTAGCTAAGGGGGGGGGGCATTGTGGGGCAATGCCCTACCTTGAAATTACAATGCCCTTCCATAAAAATACCAAAAACTAAGACATTATAGTTCAATTGTTTGTTTATAGGTTGAGATAACAAAAAATTTAGCTATGGGTATCTAAACTTTTCCGAACATACCACAGTCTACTGACCTAGAGGTCAGTGATATACATGGTGATTTATTTAGGAGCCCGTGCTTCGGAGCAGATCATTTATGATTTTTTTTTTACTCCCGCCCTACCTGTAAACAATGCTGCCCTACCTCAAATTCGACTCTAGCTACAGCCCTGACGCTCGGGAATTAACTCTTGAATCCTTCATTTTGTTCGGGATTCAATATGACATCCGTGACACCACTGCTTTGTCCCCTCGTTTCTATTCATAATCTCGTCATCTATTAAAAATCACTTAAGATTTTTTTTTAAACGTTTGACAACGTGCAAGCATTTCAAATGTGCTTGGAGTTTCAAAAATAACCCTGTTCGTGGAACCTCTTTTTCGACATTTGAATGAAATCCAGAGAAAAGTTGAATTGCCGCTCGTTTCCCATCTCAGTTCCTGATCTGACAATTTAAATATACTAGGAAATTTATAGAGAGAAAAATAATTAACAAAACGAACTTTAGCGCTGCTGGCATCTCAGGAATCGTTTTATTGGATTTCCTGTGAACTGTAAGCATAAGCTTCGAGAATAAAAGTAGGAAAAAGCAAGGTCACACCAGTGAACAGATTTTTTCTCAATTTAAAGGATTAAAACAAGGCTTTGATAAATTGCTGATCATTTTAAATACCTTGACTCCAGAACTAGGTGTATAGTTTGTTCCTGTGACTAAGGAGTCAATTGGGATGTAGCATTAAGACAAGATTGCCAATTCTACTAATAAGGTTTCCGAACATCCGTAAAAAATCGGAACTCTTATAGGATCACTCGGGTGTCTGTCTGTCTGCCCGTCTGTAACAGGCAGTTTTCTCCGGATCTCCTGAGCCGATTCTGTTGAAATTTATTATACATATGGAATTCTGACTTTCTGAGACCCAAACACGAACGCGTTACTTAAATAAATACATTTTTAGCATGGGGGTCACTTTTGGGGGTCAAATTAGTAATATGAATAAAAGTTTTTCGAAGTGTATCCTGTGACATACTTATCAAATTAAAGGGCTTAGGGACTAAACACATTTATTCAGCTCCATTCGCGTTTCGCTGAACGATTTTGGTCACACTTATACAGCTCTGCTTCTATCAGCCGCGTACAGCGTCGTCAGAATGAGAAAGGCCGTCATAGGGTGCTATCTCCGCTGAAACGCTTCTATCTACTGCGTACGGCGCTGAATATGCTGCGAAGACAGCAAGATGTCCGTGTCTACCGCAGGACCACCAACGCCAATCGCTAACATATTTGGTAAATAATTAGTAATCAATAGATACTAATTAGCACTCAAAAAAAACCTTCGTAGTTTTCGAGAAAATCGACTTCGAAGTTGGTCTGGCGGTAGTCACGCTGTTTTCAGCAGGACCACCATGAGCGCCGAAAAAGGGGGCATACTACAGTTATTCTAAGTATACAAATAATTATTACCTTATATGTGAAATAAAATACGTTACACACATTAACTTATTTTTTATTATTTAATAATTTAATAAATTTCATATATTTGTAAAATAGAACTGCAACATTTGTATTTAGTGAGATATCAACGATGAAAACTTTCGCGCTCGTTCAGAAAGACCACGATTTTGAATGTTGATTCCAAGCTTGAGAAGCTTTTCGCTTTCCTCAAACTTATATAGGAAATTAGTATCCTGCGAGATAAAAATAGTAGCCAAAATCCAAAATTAGTACTTACTCTAGTAGTTTACGAGATATGGCATATGGCGAAATATGGCGGTTATCACGTATTAGTCGAAATTGGTCGCCAAATATCAGAATTAGTCGGTCACTGGTTCAAAAGTTATAAAGTTGGTGATAGACGTGCGAGTAAGTACGCGTACTTGTGGCACGAAGACCTTTTTCGCTCGTGTGTCACCTACTTCAAGGTTTATAGGTGGCCGATCTGGGGTGTGCCTACCCCCATTTGATTCTCAAATGCTCGGGCACCTAGTGAAGATTTGTTTTCTCCCAAATTTTGTGGCTAATTGGTCGCAATTTTTCAATCACAGAATTAGTCAGGTTTTAGTTCAAAGATATAATGAGATTAATTTTTACGTACCAAAAGCTCGACCGAAAAGATTAAGTATGAAAAATTGCCAAAGAAAAACAAATTATAGTCCGACTAATTTTGATATTTTGCGACTAATTTTGACTAATTAGCGACCATTTTTATGTTGTCAAAATTAAAATACCAGATGGTGGCCATGCCTGAGTCAGTCACATAAGGAATCGGGATCCATCCGTGCACAGCTCTGTTCCGCCGCGTACGAAGCTGAATGCGGCGGAACAGAGAGTACGCGGCTGAACAGCGCTGTACGCGGCTATAGCATTCGCATGATAATAACACATTTGTCCTCATTTTTGTTTTCCAGTAATTGTTTTCCGCGAAAGCTGAATAGACGATATTTTTTTTATAATAGTTCTAAACCTAAAAAACCGGCCAAGTGCGAGTCGGGCTCACGCACGAATGGTACCGTAATCTATACTTATAATAAATCTGTAAAGAGGTCAATTCTGTACATGAAATATATTTCCAAAATAACTATCAGGGGGTGATTAGGGATCGATACTGATGCCAAAAATGCAATCAGTAAAATTTTTGTCTGTCTGTCTGTCTGTCGTTAAAGAAATAAAAACTACTCGACGGATTTTAACGAAACTTGGTATAATTATTTTTCATACTCCTGAGCTGGTTATAGTATACTTTTCATTACGCTACAATCAATAGAAAAAAAGAAAAAAAAAAAAGAAAATGTGAAAGTTTGGTTGTTTGATCCTTTAAGCCGTTCTGGCGTGATTGATCACGCCAGAACGGCTTAACGGATCTTAATGAAATTTAGAACAAAGATAGATTATAGTCTGGAATAGCACATAAGCTACTTTTCATCCCGGGAACATGTTCCCTAGGGATCACGCGGGCGAAGCCGCTGGCAGAAGCTAGTCTATAATTTAAAAATAAGTCGGGTTTCCCTTCCTGACGCTATAACTTCAGAACGCACGAACCGATTTCCACGGTTTTGCATTCGATGGAAAGGCCTCGGGCTCCGTGAGGTTTGTAGCAAACGAAATTCAGGGAAAATGTGACGCAGACGAAGTTGCGTGGGTCAGCTAGTTACCTATAAACCGGCACACATAAATCTCGTTTGTTGTATGGAAGTCCCCTTATTAGGGTTCCGTAGCCAAATGGCAAAAACGGAACCCTTATAGATTCGTCATGTCTGTCTGTCTGTCTGTCCGTCCGTCCGTATATCACAGCCACTTTTCTCCGAAACTTTAAGAGCTATGCTGTTGAAACTTGGTAAGTAGATGTATTCTGAGAACCGCATTAAGATTTTCACACAAACAGAAAAAAAACAATAAATTTTGGGGGCCCCCATACTTAGAACTGAAACTCAAAAAAAAAAATTTCATCAAACCCATACGTGTGGGGTATTTATGGATAGGTCTTCGAAAATGATATTGAGGTTTACAAAGACTAAACTCATAACTTTCTTTCCCCACCAAAAAAATCCTCTTAATATATTTTATTCTTTTAATAATCATAATATAGATACAGTCAATGAATTCACATAATTAGGCATAACCATAGACAAAAATATTAACTGGAAGTCACACGTACAAAAAGTAAAAACTAAACTCTCAAAATTTTTATACGCTTTTCGTGAAGTTAACAAAACCACGAATTTACAGACTGCTCGTAATGTTATTGCAGTGTAAAGGAATATTTAAACGATAGTTCCAAACATGAATAGAATAAAGAAAAATGTATTAGAATAAGTTCGAATATGTTAAATGATAAGCCCTCATCTCCACATAGGTATCTTTCTTTTACTGTGCCCGACAGGGTCCACGATTGTTTCCTTTAAAAAGTTTACCACCTAAGCCTGCATTGTGGAATGCAATAAAGAATTGAGTATTGAGTTTTGAAAATTTGTTTGTTTGTTACAATTTAACTCAAAAACAACTGGACCGAATTTCAAAAATTCTATCACTATTATGCTACTTTATCCCTGAGTAACATACGCTACATTTATAACAAGTAAAAATAAGGTATCTGCAGCGCGAGCGATATCGCGGGCGAAGCGCTAAATTATAAATATGTTGCGGGCCACATAAATATTATACTCAGCCAGATTCGGATCGCGGGCTGCGCTATGGACAGCTAGCCTTGATCTGCACAGACTACAATACACCGCAGATCCGTGATACACTGAAATAGAGGTATTTGTGAATGACGTTACGCTGTCAAAATTCAAAAAATTCAAAAGTCATTTATTCAAATTAGGCTGAGAGCTAGAACTTTTTTAACGTCAACTTCTACAAAAGACAGTCCCCCAAAACGCCCGTCCATCACCACTTCCTAGTGTTTTAGCTGTGGAGAAGAAGTGGCCAACAAACTTCCCAGCAACACATCTGTCTGTTACGTTTTAGGAACTAGAATTTATACAATGAGTAGAATGCAAAATACAAAACAAAAAAAAAGCAGCTGGCACACTATGATGCTTTAAACAAAATAGACACTCAAGCAAGTGTTGACGTTGATAGATTGACCTACATAGTCAGATAAATAAATAATAAGATAAAAACGAAATATAAACGTAAATATATATATTTTTTTATAATTATAAATAAAAATAATATGGTCAGCTTTTACCTAACCTGCTCGGTTTACGGTGATAGGATATCTGGATACTGAGGCAATACGTCAATATTTCGATACAGACATTTTCGATATGGATCTGCCTGAAAATCACAATTTGAACGTTTTCGAATTTGCATTGCTATCTTGTTGATTAGTTAGTTTTAAGTATAGGTGACAAAAAGTGAGTGGGTGGAACTCATTACACGCTACATGGATAAAAGATGGAGCATTGTAACCGGACGATGGAAAAGTCCACGCGGGCGGCGTTTGCATTTTTCCGGTGACATATACATACCTGGGTAAAGCCGGGGCAGTTCGCTAGTATATTGCAAAAACCTTTACCTTGATAGTAACTTTGTCGCATTATTGCTGCTATTGTATTAAAGTTTCCAAGTGTGTTAAAATAAACTTTGGATCAATTCACAGGCTCTTCATAACCTTAATTTTATTTGTTATAACAACACGCAACTGTTTAGTGGAGGGAAGGGCAGATGTGTAGCGTTCCTATAAGTATAGGCCCATTAAAGCAGAGCGAGGCAGGGGAGTCGTGAAACGCAGAAATATTAACTAATGAATTTACAATGTCCGCACCACGTGACTGACATTTCTACTGACATGATTGGCGTTGTAATGGACAGGAACCCTAAGTATGGACGAGCACGTGGGCTCAGTGGTTAAACGCTCGCGTTTCTCGGTTTGCGGTCGTGGGTTCAATCAGCGTTCGAAATTATCAACTCAATGATAATAATGCGATTTTTCCTTACGCTTAGACATAGCACACATGAGCGCAAATGAGATAGCAGTGTCTTATGATGACATGGGCGTCATTTAGAATCCCAAACACAATAAGGATTCGAGAGTTAATACAAGAATCTTGAATGTAGCGAGTGATTTAAGCAAGCTCAAGTCAAAAACACTTTAGGGGGCCTGTCCATTACAGCGGAGTGAGGTAGCGAAGCGGATAAACGAAGAAATTTTAACCAATCATGTCAGTCAAAATATCAGTGTCCAAGATAGGTAAACCAACGTACAGCCAAAGTTACCATGATCCAAACTTCACAGTCGGGATCGTACATACACACATATGGGGTCTGATCGTCGCGGGCTCTTGCTCTAGGTATGTGGCTCCAACGCTCCAACTCACCTCCGAGCAATAATATTGTATTGAATTTCATTACATCCCGCCGGGCAATAATTTGATTTGAATTTGGAACGCATTTTGAATGAGCACGCTGCACCTAGCAGCGGAGGCCGACGGAAGCCGCTCGCGGATTAGAATGACGTATATGATGCATTCGCATGTCAATCGCAAACTGTCAAAAAAGCCTTTAATTATCATACATTTGACGACACGGTTGGCGCAGTGGTTGAGCGATTGACTGCTGCGCAGCATGTCGCGGGTTCGATTCCCGCACGGAACAAATATTTGTACGACCTACATGTATTTGTTCCGAGTCTGGGTGTTTTTCTATCTATAATATGTATGTATTTACAACAAAAAAAATGTATATAAGTAGTTTATCAGCCATCTCGTTACCATAACACAAGCATTAGGTTGCTTAGCTAGGGACTATATGGCGTTGTGTGAAATGTCCAAGGATATTATTATTATTATTATTATTATACAAACTGCGATTGAGATGCGAATGTGAAAATTAGTAGAATTTGCACTCAGGTCCTAACTCAGTCATTACGCTGCACTGGTCGATGCTGGTTTCTTAGGGCGGGTTGTTTCACGTACACTTTACGCACGCGTAAACAAATTGGGTTGTTTCACAAAATGTCAGCGTTAACGCACGTAAAATATAACGTTTACGTTAACAGATGGTCTGAGCACTGGTTAACGTAACTTTAATTGCGTCAAATAGAACAATATTGTGAAATTTCTTTCGAATTCCTCAATACCAGTTCTTCTGATGACACAAATGTGGAATGCAAAAAAAGCTATTTAGGTAGGACCCGTGTCAATAACTTAGCTAGTGGGATGAGCAGGAATTTATATCAGAATGTTTTGAAACAACGCTTCTTATTTAACGAACGTCAAATATCGTCCGTAATCGTAACTTTTTGACGTACGTGTGTTACGGTAACCAACTGTTTGATACAACCCGCCCGCCCCTAGAAGGCTTTAAAGTAGGTAATTAACAATTAACTTCAGCCGGTAGGTATTTATTGAGGGTTGCGTTTTATTTATCTGTTTGGTTTTTATGAATTTTGTAATTAATGAAAAAAGATGTCCATGACTTCTGTGAGGTACTCGTGGCTAATAACAGCCAAGGTCGGATGTGGGTGCGTGACCGTCTTAGTAAACTGAGATTTCCCCGTGCCTCGGAAAGCACTCGGGTCCCGGTTTTCATTTGAACATCTTTTTCTTTATAAATTCGCTAGTCTCAGGTACCATTCGACGTATGTAATAATACGGTAGGTATCTGAAATCTGAATTTTGCTCATTGAAATTTGCATCGGTTTCAATAGTTGCTACTGCATTTCATTACACTTAGTAACTATTAGGCTAATTACGGCGAATATCGAAAATTGCATAGAAACATTAATTACAATAATCAAGCCTGATACCGCATTTTCAACTGTATAGATATGTAGCTCCAATTCATAATGGCAGTTGGTTCGACCGTTGAACGCCGACCTTGTTGAGCATTTAACTGACACCTACCTATACCAGTCAATGTACTCTGACATTGAGCCAGTAAATATTTAGTATTCTGAAATTGAGCTAGCCTAGCGTTATACAGAGTTTGGTTTAGGCGTTGTCCCACCTAAAGGCCCACTTAGACGGGACGGACGGTGGGTGACGATTGGCAGATTCATACACACTAGGTACATCCGATGCTTCGTATGTACATTCAGTGGCAAAACGTCTTAAAAACCCGGATCCGAACTATTTCTCGGACTCTTCTAAATGTAAACACATTGTCATATAAATTGTACTGCCACTGGCATATCAATAGACGGACCGAGAAAAAGAACGGTCCGTCTCAGTAGGAACGGGCGCTAATACAAATCGAAATTGGTAAGAGTTTGCGGTCATTATGTTTACTTGTTTACAGTAACACCGATCGCGTATATGTGTGACGATCGCTTTGGAGGATGTCGCCTAAGCGTTCAGTTTATTTCGTTACTAAGGAGCGCGGCTTCTGTTACTGTTATGTTATGTTTCCTACAGGGTGCACCGCGACTTCGTGTATGGTGCCCCCTGCGAGTCGAGGTTCTGTCACGACGAGACGTCTCTCGTGATCAAGAAAGCAACCGACCGCGAAGGGGGGCTGTACCGCTGCCGCGTCCATTACCAGGCCTCACCGGCCGCAGACTATGTCATCGATCTGAGGATTGTCGGTAAATTAAATATAGTAAACTAAAATAAGTTATATTTAGCAAATCATTTCAACTATAAGCCTTGGCCACCCACAAGGGTCGTCACATCGAACGCTGTTGTGTCTCTCTTTCTGAATCCATTGGCCTTCACCAGGTCATACATCAGTTTACGTTATGGAAAGCCTTAAAACCTTCCTCCCAAAATTGACCATTCGTTCTGTTATTTTCCCCGCCCACTGCCGATAGTTCGGTAACCTTGTATCTCCTGCTAATTAAGATGACCCCATAGAAATTTTATTATATTATATCTATGGAAGACCCATTCTTAAGGAACGCGTTGATGGGGCATCAGGACACGACATAAAATCTGTACGATCGTTAGGTATTTTAACTACGTCTCGCACGAATTCCTGTTCTCAAAAGGAGTTCGTGCTCGTTTACGGAGACGTGGGGCGTCGGGCATCGCGTGCAGCGTCGCGTCTTGCAGGGCATCGGACGTGTTTTCATAACGATGTTGTTTATGTAGACGCGAGGCGTGACGTGGCGCGTGGTGCGGGGCGTGCTGCAAAGCAGTGGCGGTGGAAGCGCCAAGTGTCTCGTATGAGAAATATGAGAATATCGAACCGGTCTCCCGACATAAATATGATACCACGTGCGACGCTGCGGGCCCCGCAGCGTGCGACGCAGCGTGCGCCGCTGGCTCCGTCTCCGCGTCAAGCACACGCGTGTAAAATCTCTTCTCCATAATCATAATCATTCATAATCATAATCATTTTATTGCTTTGCAAACATGGGTATGGTACATACATAGTTGTTTTTATAATAGTAAAGTTCTCCATATTTTACCGTCACATGGGTATGCAAAGGTTTACAATTTCAAATAAAAAAAATTACTGGTAAAAATTTATAAAATGTCAGTTTGATTACATCAATAAAAAATAATAAAAACGTCAGCATAATTACATATTCAATAAAAAAATAAAAGGATAGAAGACGATCATAATAATTAGGTAAGTATGTCAATTAGAGGAATAGTAATTTAATTATTTAGTGAATTATCAAAGAAAATCGTCAATTGTATAATAAGTTTTCATGATTAAGAATTCGTTTAGCGCCGTTTTAAATTCTAATACAGTCATACTTATTTTTTATATTATTAGGTACCTACTCTATTATATACGAGGGGAGCAGTACCAAAAAAACTTTTTTTCATTAGTGCGGTTTTACATTTTACTTGACATATTTGGTTGATGTATTGATTCCGTATTGGATTTTTCCTGACCTCTGATAGGTTTTTGAAAAGATGTGGGTTACTTTTCACATACAAAGCCGTTTCCAATACCTATATATAAGCAAGGAAAAGTTAAAATTTTTAACGACTTATAATAGGGAACACAGCTATCAGTTGTCTTAAGACCGCACATTGACCTGATGCATCGCTTCTGCAGCCTAAATACCAGCTCCCTATCAGTGGAATGTCCCCAGAAAATAATACCATACCGCAAAACAGAGGCAACCAGTCCATGGTACGCTGTTAAGAGAGCCTGACTGTTAACTTTCTTTGGGAGTTGAAAAAGAGCATAATTATGCGGATTTGCTAAGTCTCTTACATAGTTCTGCAACATGAGGTTTCTATGTAAGTTGGCTATCAATTATAATGCCTAAGAACTTAACCTTGGTAGCTTCTTCAATATCACAGCCCTCGTAGGAAATGCTCACATTTGTGTTTTCACGGCGTTGATAAAAATGCATAACTTTTGTTTTGATCAGATTTATAACCAAATTATTTTTATTTAA
Organism: Ceramica pisi; assembly: GCA_963859965.1. Lineage (NCBI taxonomy): Eukaryota > Metazoa > Arthropoda > Insecta > Lepidoptera > Noctuidae > Ceramica > Ceramica pisi. The sequence continues at coordinate 33,691,731 of OY982527.1, read as the reverse complement.
CCAATTTATAATATCACTTAAGCAGGCATTGATGTCATTCTTATAATTCTCCGTAATGCTAATAATAACAACGCCATAAATGTTTGAATTAAGTAAGAGCCGCGTCGCTGCACACGACGCGCATCGCCCCGCGTCCCCGTAAACGGGCACTTAGGGATACTTCGGGCTAGAATTTCCATTATAGCCCGCTGCTGTGGAAGTTCGTACTTTTTTGTAGATAGTACTCACAAATAGAAAGCTTTTCACAAAGTTTCAAGATGCGGGGAATCACGATTTACGAGATAAAATTCATTGAAGTTTCAATAAAAGTTGGAAAATAGTACGCCATTTGCAAATTTTTAGGTTATATTTAAATTGTCATGGTAGACGTCAAAGTTGATATTTCACGTTCCGTTGACGTTAGAAGTGATTTTTATTCAATTTTATGCCTTGTTTTTTTTTCATAAATATAATATTAATTTTATATATTCACATACTTATAGTATGTAATACTGAAATGTGAACCAAGCGAAGCGGCATTGGATGCAAGAGCGAGCGAAGCGAGCTCTGGACTTGTGGGCACCCCGACTCGGACAGGTTAGGTTAGAAGTCTTCGTGGTTATTTTTTTTACAAACTACTCAGAAGTAGGAGCCCCGCAAAGCGGGGCTCCGTCGACTGGGCCTCCCTTGTCTGTGATACATCCGAAAACGTTTTGAGGTTAGGTTACTATAATTAGTTTTTCCCAAGTACGGTATGTCGCCATTACATGAGAGTGGTGCTAGGGCACAGGGGCACCTCCCCCCTCCCTCTTCCTGCTAAACGATACTCAATTTTACCTCTTTTTCTAACTCAAATGCTATTCTAACCTCAAAACTTTAACCATGGATATCTCCATAACCAAGGGCTCCGGGGCGTGGGGGTGGCGCAGGGGGCACCCCCTCCCCCTACCACCCCCCTCCACCTCCTGACGACCCTCAAATCAGCGGGCTATAATGGAAATTTTATTCGTACTTTGGTGAAGTCTACGACAAATACGAAGACATATATTGCAGTTGCAACCATGTTTACTGTATAATTTAGATTCAAATCTACCTGCATTCATTCGATATAAACGTTCGTGAAAGACACATTTTCCTAGCATGCTTCTCTTCCCAGATTCCACAGGATTGCCGAGGCTATACGACGGAACAGGAGAAGTCATCCGCAAGGGCTTTGTGGGACCTCTCGGTCTTGGATCAGAACTAATCCTTATCTGCGAAGTCGATGACAGTAAGTATTAAATAAGTAAATTACAGGTTAAGGCGAATTTTATTGCAGTGTGACTAGCAATCAATTCTTCGCCGAAGTTTATTATAATACATAGTACGATATTCATATTAGGTAGTTATATTCATAGGAACTCCCAACATTAAGTGAAATTGGAGGTGCCCTTCAGGTAATATACACATTTAAATGAAAAGGGCACAATAAATAATTATCCAAGTTTGCCTTTTTATCCTTCCACACAAAGAGAGGGGTGTTATAAGTTTAACGTGTCTGGCTGTGTATCTGTATATATGTCGCAGTAAGATAGATAAAGCCGTAATATAGTTATATCCCTAGGGATATAATTATATACCGTAACATAGTTATACGAAAGTGATTTTTTACTATCTCACTAGGAATATAGTTATAAAACCGTCGAAGTTTAGTGATATACTTATATTACTAGATTAAGTTCAGTGTTATAAATTTATTAGAGCTTGTCTCAAAACAAGTCATATTTTATCATATTGTCATCATATTGTAGTATATTAAAGCTTATTTATTCTCAAACATTTTTGAAAAATTGAAAAAAATTCAAGTGTCCCACTTTTTTGAGACAGACCCATTACTTGATTAAGCTTCGTGAAATAGAAATCTACCATATATAATTAAATAAAAAAAAATTATTGGTTTTATCTTTATTAATAAATCAACTTTATGTATTCTGCAGTTAGTTACAATACTTTGTGACGAAAGCTGTATTGCATTTCTGGGTAACGAATCTAGTAATGTCTGTGGTAGGTAGGTATCGTAGCTCCCAAACGGATGAACCAATTGTCGTTTAATTTTTTCCGTATCATAGATAATTTTATCCCAAGTGTTCTTAGCCATGTTTCATGAAACTCTGTTCAGCCGTTTGAAGATTATCAGCTCTTTTCTAGTTGATGAGGGGATCTGACTAACTTCCTTATGTCCGATCCATTCGAAATTTGGTACCGTGTTACTTCAATGATATTGAAAGAACATGGTAAGGTAACCATGACGTGATCAGCCGTTTGAAGATCATCAGCTCTTTAATACTTGATGAGGGGATCTGACTACCGACCTACTGACTAATCACTATAAATACCTTCCTAATACTTACACCTACTTTAATAAGAACAAAGTAAAAGTAAAATTTTAAAATCGACAGAAATAATGAACTCTAAAGGCTAAACAATAATATTTAAAACCTATTTTAATTACTATCGTCACATACAGTAGGTATATAATATTTATTTGTTAGTTTTTAGATTTTTGTACTGTTAAGGGGGTTTTTAATTAGACTCCGGACCTCAAAAGAAGAAAAGGGACCCTTCTTCTTATCGTATGGCCAGTAAGGTCTATCAACCCCACACACCCCAGCGTCAGAAGTTCTAATCTGCCTCAAGGGCCTCTGACTGAGGGTTAAACGACCGCCATTTGGCGGCCGCGACCACCGGCTTCATCGGTTACATACGATTTGTACGAACTTTCCCTTGCTTCATCCCGTTCTCAGTCCCGTCAGGGACGGAAACCCAGATGTGTGTGGACGGCGCTTTATACGTGCCTTCCAAAGCACGGAATCCTGCAATATTCGGGCCAAACTAGAAACAACTTTTCAAAATATGCTTATATTTAAGGGACCCATATTGGATCACTTTGTTTTCCGTCTGTCTGTCAAGATAGACCTCTATCTCGGGAACTCGTGGAGGTATGAGTTGAAATTAAAACCATATGCCATATCAGATCCACAGTCCCTTGAAGCTGTGAAAAATTCAAACTTCCAAATTAACGTGTAAAAAAGATACGGCCGTTTATGCCGCAAAAAACGTATATTTCGACACTCTCAATTGTTTTACAAGGTATTTTCCGTTAGCTAGAAATATGAAATTTACAAGTAATATCGTCTAGCGCTCCTACGCCGTTGCAGTTGCCGGTTGCCGCGCGGTTGGCCGCCTCATAAAATAAGGTCATCTGAACTTGAATTTCTAATAAACACATCAGTATCCTAAAGGACTTATATCTGTGCGTTGCAGAAGACCCAGACACGGAGCTGTACTGGCGGCGCAACGGGGTCGTAGTTGAGCGCTCATTCACGTCCCGACCAGGCATCCTTCGAGTGGACATCCAGCTGCACAACCTGACGCGAGGTGATATGGACGCCCGCTACGAGTGTCTGGCCCAGAACTCTGACGTGTCTGAGCCGCTGTCGGTCAGCGTGGTCGTTAAAATGTTCCGTAAGTATACCAAGTATTGATGTCGAGCGACGAGGCTTCGGTTAGGACGGTCAAAACGGTTTGGGTTAATCCTCAAATAGGAATGAGTGATGAAGGAGTTTATCGGAACAACAAGCCATGCACGGGAGGCAGATGGGCCCACATCCTGGGCATGGCGTATGTGTGGATTAACTTCAAGGTGCTAACTACGAAGCACGGAACGCCGGGTACGACTGGAGATGTCATAATGTCAGATGTTACGGCTGTCATATTATAGCCATCATACATATATATATGCACAGCCATATAAATAGTAACTTTTACTGACACCGTCCTGAAACTCGTGGTTTATGTGGAAAGTTTTGACAATGTCCACTCTATCAGTGCCTGCTGAGTTTCAAACTAGTCTCGTCTTCAAATCGAATACGTAATTGTATGTCCCAGAGATGCCATGCCGAAAATCATAGTAATTATGTACCTTCTGCTTATTGTTTCTTTCTTGCCTTCCAGTGCCCCCGATGAGCGTGGAGATCCGTCTCAACAACAACTACGACTTCGAGGCTGGCCAGCCGCGCGTGGTGGACTGCGTAGTGGTGGGCTGCGTGCCGCCGCCCTCCATCACCTGGACCCTCGGCAGCAGGGTGGTCAGACCCTCCGTGCATAAGGTGGGTATAGTAGCCTGCATGAGTCGTGAGCACAGATGAATGCAGCGGGGTAATCTCGCTACTGTACGTTGGAAACGAAACTTGCAAGCACAATAGTCGATGAGCATTGACTGACGAAAGAGCTGTCATCGTCAAAACGACCTATACAGAGTGTGCTCACGACTCGTGCTGGTTCTCATAGGATCTATGTCTAGGGATAAATGAAATTAATCTATCGATTTTAACGGCACTGGTTAACTTTGCTGCAGCGTCTCCAGTTTTTAACTAAATATTATTTAATTATTTTGGTTGCCACAATAACGAATACAGTAGGTAGGTAAAGAAAACTTGCGTCCATTCAATTATCAATCCTAATCCATCTTATGTCTATATATATATAAAAATGAATCCCTATTTCCGTTGGTCATCGCATCACGCGTGAACGGCTGGGCCGATTTCGCTAATTATTATTTGTTGTGTTTGTTGCTGTCAGGAGAAAAGGTAGTTGGCGGGAGCGAAGCCGCGGGGGACTCCTAGTACTAAATATAAAATTCTCCCGTAACTGACTGAGTGACTGACAGACAACGAAACTACTGGTCGTAGCGCTAGAAACTACTGGTCGTAGCGCTAGAAACTACTGGTCGTAGCGCTAGAAAACTACTGGTCAAAACTACTGGTCGTAGCGCTAGAAAACTACTGGTCAAAACTACTGGTCGTAGCGCTAGAAAACTACTGGTCGTAGCGCTAGAAACTACTGGTCGTAGCGCTAGAAACTACTGGTCGTAGCGCTAGAAACTACTGGTCGTAGCGCTAGCAAACTACTGGTCGTAGCGCTAGAAAACTACTGGTCGTAGCGCTAGAAACTACTGGTCATAGCGCTAGAAACTACTGGTCGTAGCACTAGAAACTACTGGTCGTAGCGCTAGAAAACTACTGGTCGTAGCGCTAGAAAACTACTGGTCGTAGCGCTAGAAAACTACTGGTCGTAGCGCTAGAAAACTACTGGTCGTAGCGCTAGAAAACTACTGGTCGTAGCGCTAGAAAACTACTGGTCGTAGCGCTAGAAAACTACTGGTCGTAGCGCTAGAAAACTACTGGTCGTAGCGCTAGAAAACTACTGGTCGTAGCGCTAGAAAACTACTGGTCGTAGCGCTAGAAACTACTGGTCATAGCGCTAGAAAACTACTGGTCGTAGCGCTAGAAACTACTGGTCGTAGCGCTAGAAAACTACTGGTCGTAGCGCTAGAAAACTACTGGTCGTAGCGCTAGAAAACTACTGGTCGTAGCGCTAGAAAACTACTGGTCGTAGCGCTAGAAAACTACTGGTCGTAGCGCTAGAAAACTGAAATTTGGCGTGTAGCTTCTTTGGGGAGTGTAGGGGTTTTTGTGGTTTTTGCACTAATATCGATAATCTAAATATTTATTACGTTGCTTCAATCACTACTTCCACGGTCGGAATCGGCTAGAAGCCTAGAAGGGCCCGGTTCTGTAGGTAAAATGAATGATGGATGGGAAAATATCGGAAAATAATGCAATCTAAAAAAGACTAATTAATTTTTTTCTTTAGTTAAAGAAGAATAACACTTATAAAATGTTTGCAGCCCATCTCGGATAGGTTGGAAATCCAAGAAAATGTAGAACTGCTGGTCGATTCAGTCGCCATCTCACCGTGATCACTTAGGTGGAGTGAACGACCAGTGAGCTGTCATAAGTGTTCACTTCGACATGTTTACAAAATCGCATTGCAGAATGAAGCGCGAGCGAAGCGAGCTTCAAAATGTTTGCAATCCACTTCGGATAGATTTGATTTTGACCTTTTTTAGGGTTCCGTAGCCGAATAACAAAAAAACGGGACACTTATAGATTTGCATGCCTCTCTGTCGGTCTACTAAAACAAACTACATAAGTAAGTACTAGATCTCGTTCAAACGAATTTTCACTGGTAGTTTACATGGTAATGTACATCATATATTTTTTTAGTTTTATCATTCTCTTATTTTAGAAGTTAAGGACACACATTTTACCACTTTGGAAGTGTCTCTCGCGCAAACTCTTCAGTTTAGAAAAAAAATGTATGAGAAACCTCAATATCATTTTTGAAGACCTATACACAATTGTTTTTTCATCAATCCCACACGTATGGGATTGATGAAAAAACAATTTTTGAGTTTCAGTTCTAAGTATGGGGACCCCCAATATTTATTGTTTTTTTTTTTTCTATTTTTGTGTGAAAATCTTTATGTGGTTTACGGAATACATCTACTTACCAAATTTCAACAGCATTGTTCTTATAGTTTCGGAGAAAAGTGGCTGCGACATACGGACGGACAGACAGACAGACATGACGATGACGACTCTATAAGGGTTCCGTTTTTGCCATTTGGCTACGGATTCCTAAAAACAATAAATGTTAGTGGATAAATACAGTTTTATCACTTACCCCGAAGCCTGCAGCTATCTCTGATGTGCTTTGTTATGGATCCGTTTCCACAATAACCTTTAATTCTTCATTTTCCACTTTGGCCGTCCACGGAGTTGGTTCTGAAGGTCGAAATTTCCAGAACGAAAACATTGAAACCAAAAACGTACCGTGCTTTCTTTTGCGAGACCAGCGCCGTACACATCATTAATCATTCGAGCTGTTTCTGCAGCACTGGTGCCACGGTAGAACTCGTACTCGTAAATATACCGATATTTCGGTACAAATGGTGACAAATGTTTGTATTCTATTGACGATGACATTTCCACATTTTAATTACTTATAATGTTTTTTTTTACCGTAATTTTGGAATGTTATTATTATAATGCTAGTAATGTAATGTGTTGATTTTTATTTTTATTGTTAATATTTTTATTATTATTTTTTATTACTTTCTATAATCTGTTGTATTAATAATCTGTTAGTTTTATAGTTTTATTTATTTTTCGGAAGACTTACAGACTAATATTATTATAATGACAAAATAATATCTAAATTGCTATTATCATGTCTCCACAGATATACAAACTAGATAATTCCTTCATAGACCAAATTACATCCTATATTTTCTATTTAACTTAGAAATTCCCTCAAAGCTGATTGGTTTCGTAAAAGTTTATGTAAGTTTGTTATACAGCAATTGGTTTTAATGAATTTGTTTTTTTTTATTATTATTTATATATAGACTATAATTTCAAACACAATGTAAATTGTTCGTGAATAAATTGAATTGAATTGAATTGAATTTCATGTTTTCCATTGTGCGGTAATAACTAATAATAATAATAATAATAAACTGACGCCAAAGAAAAAATAATGAGGAAAAAACAAACGAATGACTGTTTCCAAAACTCAAATGTACCAGCTAAAGGAATTTGTAAGAATTTGGAATTCTTAACCGAAGTAGAGATATTTCAGATCAAAGTAGTCAGTACGACAAAACGCTAATTTCATATGTAGGGGAGAGTCGGAGGTATTGTACCGTAGGATGAATTGTACCACCTCCAGATTTCTTCTAAACGGCAGTATTTTTTTACACTGGCAATGTTAAATAAGCGATACTTTCGCCAAATATTATAAGTCATTTTGTAATGGCGTGCGGCTGTTAATTCTTACTTCAGTAAAAAAAATTAGTTTCGGTTGTTTTTGATCGAAATTTTACAGTGCATACGTAAGGATCTATCCTTCATAAATAGTGAGTAAAAATTATCATTCATATAATATGAATCAGTGATTTAATTTACTACAAATATCTGTGTTTGTGTTGTTGCTAATTTTTGTGGTTATTTTTCAAAAAAACTTTTTCTAGTTTGATGGCTAGTTTGTTGAATCGTACCACTAAAAGTTCTTTGTATCGTACCGGTACGATTTAAACGTTTTTTTTTTAATTTGTACTATTTTTGCTTACAAAAATATTATTGTTTATAGATGGCTGATAAAAGAAAACATTATAAATGGACTCCAGAAGACCTCGAAAGAGCATTAGCTTTAGAGAGAAAGGATATGAGCTTGAATAATATCTGTAAAACGTATGGTATACTGAAACCTACACTTATCCGCCACTCTAGAAAAAAGAATAAGATTGCAAATGAATTAAATATTCAAGAAGAAGGTCCTATTACTTTCAACCCAAGCTTTGAACAAATATTAGTAGAACATATTTTACAATTAGAAAATCATATGTTCGGTCTCACAATAACAGACGTTAGAAGGCTAGCTTTTGACGTCGCTGAAAGCAATAACATTTCTAGAGAGCAAATAAATAGCTGGCAAAACTTGGTTCTATTCGTATACGGCAACCAGAGAGTACTTCCTTATGCAGAATTAGAGGATTTAATCGAGAGAATGTTAATGGTTTCTATGATTTACTGGAGAGGATAATTATTAATGAAAATAACTTGACACCTATGCAGATATTTAATGTAGATGAAAGTGGGTTTTCTACTGTGCAAAAGAAACCGCGAAAAATCGTAGGATTGAAAGGAAAGAAACAAATACGAGTAGGTACTAATACAAGTGGAGAAAGAGTCAAAAAATTGTGCCAGTGTAGCGGGACAGTTTGTGCCACCTATGCTTATTTTTAAAAGAATGCGGAAAAATCCTGAATTGACGATTGGTGCACCTTTTGGAAGTCTTGTAACTCAGAGAGTGGCTACATTAATTCTCTACTATGTGTGCAATAGATACAGCATTTTATAAATAATGTATGAATGATATTACTTATTAAACTACATACAATAAGAATAGTTTAATTTTGTAAAACTTTAATAAATAAATTAACGAATTGTTAAACTAATATATTTTGATCATAATTAATTAAAATCCACCTATTTTAGACAGGATTAACAAATTCATATATTAGTGGTCCAATTCATCATACCTAAGGTACAATATACTCAACTAGTTCTCCGAATCGTACCATTTGACTGCCTGTAGAAAATTACATATTTTGGGCAAATTATCCAATACCGGGAATAAAATACCACTGGATATGATTAAGGACATACCTACTTACCTACATGTAATTTTGTACTTTTGTAAGTTTTTATAGAAAGGAGATAATTTATAAAAACTGAAAACTGGTACAATACGTCCGACCTTCCCCTAAGGACCTACGCTAATAATATATACCTACAGGTTTGTACAGAACCCTCGGTGCGCGAGTCCGACTCGTACTTGGTCGGTGTCTTAGCGTGATGATAAATAGCCTTCCTCGATAAATGGGCTATCTAACACTGAAATAATTTTTCAAATCGGACCAGTAGTTCCTGAGATTAGCGCGTTCAACCAAACAAACAAACAAACTCTTCTGCTTTGTAATATTAGTATAGATTTTAAATGACATCTGTTTAACACCCAAGACTCACATGAATTTAAAGTCAACCTAATTACTAAATGCATGCCTTGTAGGAATAATATTCTTGGTGAACTAGCAACTGTTGCTTTATTTCGTCCAACAACTGCTTTACAAAACGCGCGTACAATACAAATAAACACGTTACAGTTCCCACATGCGTGACGTAAGTACATCATATCTTACGCACACGGCCATTTTGCGACTAGAGCTGCCCCTCCCAGGCTGTTCAAATACTGCGGTCGACCGCTCGAGCGCTCGAGCCATAGACCCGCCAGCCGACACCCACTCACACCACACTGGCATCTTATCATGCAAGCTCGCGCCACGCCACGCCCTCACACGGACTCATTTCGGATTAAAGTTTTTAGTAGTTTCTTTTCATTGGATGGTTCAGGAAAGCCATTTTTTCTCCGCCGACTATTGTCTTTGCGATTCGTTTGGTAAAACTATTACTTTTGTTTGTATGAATGTAGGACTATGAATTATCTTTTTGTGTTTTCAGGCGGTAGGATATACATTTTCTTTCTTCCTTTCTAAAAACATGCAAAGAAACGTAGTGTACCTTTCCTGTAGAATCTAGTTGACAAAACATAGGTAAGGGGTCCAGATTCAAGGCATTTATTAGGATTATTTTACATAAGTAGCAGGCCGCACTGCAGTGGTAACTAAATAAGTACCTCTATGTGGACCAACAAGAGGCCAGCTGAAGATCATGCTACAAACCTCAATGAATCAAACTGGCTAGCCTTTTCCCGATTATGTTGCAGTTAGCTTCCTGCTAAACTGGACACAGTAAAAACCATCATTTTATTTACATGAAGCGACAGCTGATCTAACCTTCACAACACAACCCAGTATAAAACTCGGTACCTACCACGATACCCCTTGTAAGACTGGTTTCGGATTTTGAGATTGGGCAACACAGAGATCTACCTCCAGCCATGTCCTATCCAGCCGCTCACGAACGGATGAAAAAAACTGGTGGAGGTGTCGGCCTTTGATGGAATTTTCCCACCTACATTGCCATTCGGATAAAAGTTCCTCCCTGACGTCAGTCTGGGGTTTTAGTTATCTAGAGTTTTAGGACGGTCGCGCTGCGGTAGAAACTCTGGGTCCGTATTCAAAATAATATCAAAGCCAAACGCTGGTTTTGAAGTAATTTACGTCGAACCGCCCCTATGGTGGCCCTATCGGTCCAGACAGGTGCCCCGTAGCACATACAACCCAAGTAAGTAGCCCCATATATAGTTTTTAAGGTTTGAAATGATAGGCCCCAAGTAGTCTTAGATATTCTCGTCAAGGCGTAGAAGTTCTTTTTTGCTTTATCTCCTACTGTTTTTATATGCTCAATAAATGAAAAGTTCCTTTCTAGTAGCATACCGAGGTAGCACACGGATTCTTTCCTTTTAACGGGTACGTTATTAAATTTAATGCTGGGCCAGGATTTAAGGTTTCCTTTTAAAAGAAGTTGATAGGTTTTATGCGGTGCCGGTCAGACGGTTTCGATCGCCCCACTGAGATATTAAACGTAGGCATGTGTCAGCCAAGTTCTCGAGTGCAGCCCGAGTACTTGCCTGAATGAGCAGCAAGCCATCGTCCACGTAACCGGTTAATGAACAGCCGTACGGGAGCGGAAGCGCGAGGAAATCATCGTAGCCAAAATTCCATATATATGGACCGATAACTGAGCCCTGAGGACATCCCATGGTTAGAGACTTAGTAATGGAATGATGTCCAAGTTTGAGTTTCGCGGTTATTTTATTGGTTACTAGATGTTGCCCGCAACTTCTATTCTTCTTTCTTGTTTTTTCCCGGTCGCTAAAGGATTTCGAGGAATCTTATCTTAGTGCTCGCCTGCACTGTCCAAAAAACCTTACATTTCCAAATTTCAGCATTATTACCTACCGGTAGTTTCGACTGTGCGTTGCCTGTAAGACACTCAGTCACCAGTAACGGAAGAATTTTGTATATTAGGATGTTATGTAGGTTGGTAGGGTATCAAAGGATAAAGGGTATCTGTTGGGTCGTTATAAAAGCGCAAACATCCATGTGAACAGGAGCTGCACGACGGTAACTACACGGTGTCGTCTCTGACGCTGGCGCCCTCTCTGCGAGACCACCGCAACGCGCTGGTCTGCCGCGCGCACAACTCGCACATGCCGAACAACGTGTTTCAGGATAAAGTTACCCTCAATGTAGGATGTAAGTACAGCTACTTTATGTGATGAAACGCAAATGAAGGAACAACCCTCAGTTTAACAGATTTACTTTACTAATCATGAAATTATGCCTCCATTCGGTCTGGGTGGAGGCCAAGGGAGTGCCAGACTCATATATATTAACCAATACTCATCGGTGTTCCTCCTAATGCTCTTTAGTTGCATTCCAGGGCTGCTGTGACTCTTTCGAACAAATTGCGCAACCCTGGCAGGCACTGGTCCTAGAGGGCCTCGATTTCAGGCCCGCAGCATTGTATATCAGCTCTATAAGTATATACCTAAGGGTCAAACTTTCTAGTGAAGTTTCGGTTTCATGAATCAGCCATACGGAACCTATTTTCAATTCACTCTGATCTGCGCTGGCGTGAATCTACTCTAAGTACGCTTTAGTAGTTAACTATTTGACCACAAGGCCATATTTCCACAGTCCGGCCCACCTGCCAGCTTGGCCGTGAGGAGAGGCTCGGTGTGGTACAACGTGAGACGGAAAGCGTCACTTGCGTGGTGGACGCCTATCCGGAGCCTCTACAATTTAGTTGGACGTTTCCGGATTCCAAGACCTTGTACACCACCTTTAATGTAAGTAATAATATCGCCCGACCGAATTTCAAGCACGGTGGGCAATCTCAACGAAGATTAGCCAAGTTCGCAAAAGATAGTACAGAGCACAAGTGTGTGCTTTAAAACAGCTGCACGATCTGTTTCTTTACTCTCTTTGTCCGATGGGATGGCAACCCGAAACGACCAGTGGCCGGTGGGAGACCTGGCGCAGGACCGACGGCTTTTGCGGAACACGGGTGTGTCACACCAACGGCTAAAAAACCCTGGGCTGATTTTGTTATGTTGCTATTGTACCATAGGCTTATAATACTCTCAGATTTGATACTCAAGATTTCCGAGCGAAATGAGCAAGGCAATCCAAGCGCGTTTTGATTAATTTACACAAAAGTGGTTGTGGTATCTAATCGTCAATGTCTTGCGTCACCGTAAATCACAATAATTTTGTATCTTTCTGTTTTTTTTTCTTTTCTACCATAAAAATATGAGCTAACTTTCTAAGAACATTATGTCCAACATTTTCAATTCAAAACGAATCTAAAAATAACTTAATTACGCGCAAAAGCCTTCGCACACACTTAAACCGTAGACAGAAAATAATTTACTTTTACCCAGAACTGTTCTGACACAAAGGCTCAATCAATTACAGAAAGTGGCCGGCGAGCGCAACCGCTACATCTCAACCCTGACCTGGCTGCCTCGAGATGTGGACATCGGTGAGCTGCTCTGCCGGGCAACCAGTTCTTTTGGAGAGCAACGCAAGCCGTGCACCTACAACATCTCCGCAGGAGGACCCCCGGACCTGCCCAATTGCAGTGTGCGCAGAATCTTCCCCTACTCGCTGAGGGTGCAGTGCGTGAAAGGTGAAATCATGTTAACTACGCTCTTAGCGACAACGGTTAACTTTCAGAGGGCCTACTCTCTAAGCCCGAAGTCCGCATTTTCGACCTTATTTTACGGGCGTTTTCTACTCCGTATCACACATATAACCACGTGATAAAAATTGTGTAGAGTGGGGGTGATTGGTTCATAGTGGGAGCATCTGTGGTGTTTGGGTACTATATAATTAAATGGTGGGCTATATACGTGGGTTCGTAGAGTGGACCCGTCCGGTATGCTGTGAGTGAGTGAGGCTAATACACTGTCCACAAATGTTTCTTTGAAGTGCCACAAGTACCCATACCTGAACATTTAATGACCTAAGTCCTAACGCTATAGTGTTACCAAGAATACATTTTAAGGGTTCCGTAGGTACCTCAAAATTAAAAAACGGAACACTTATAGGATCACTTCGTTGTCCGACCGCCCGTCCGTCTGTCCGTCTGTCTCTCTGTCAATACCCTTTATCTCGGGAACGCGAGGAGATATCGAGTTGAAATTAAAACCATATTCTCAAATCTATAGTCCCTTGAAGCTGTGAAAATCAATCTTTTAAGTTAACGTATAAGAAAGATACGGCCGTTTATGCCGCAAATCTATGTCTAAAAGACTAAAACTATAGGTACATAAAAGCAGAAACTGACTGACTGATCGATCAACGCCCAGGCGAAACTATGGGTCGTAGAAAGCTGGAATTTGGCATGTAATTTCTTTTTACGAGAGGATTACCCGAACATCCTACGGGAACGGTTAAAAAGGGACATGCGCGTACGAAGTCGCGGGCGAACGCTAGTATACATATAATTATAATTGCTCGTCCTGACTGATTCATCAACGCAGAGCCTATGTATGTATGTATGTAAATCGGGCTGGTTTCCGCAACTCCACGACTAAGCGCGTATTTTGCGTGTAGGTGGGACAAATGTGTCATTCGATCCACCCCAGCTCCCCGAGGAAGGCCAGCAACGCCTTGGTGTTACCAACTATTTCACAGAGGGTACCTGGGTTACCGAAGTACTTGGCCCTGTAATCCGCGACTACCGGGCAGCTTAGAAGCAAACGTGCTGCTGTCTCATCCTCCTCCATACAGGCTCTGCACAGTGGGCTCTCAGTGGCAACGCAGAGCCCACTGTGCAGAGCCTGTATGGAGGATTTGTAGGATTGTAATTTAATACCTACCCACTGGTTTGTACGGAACCCTCGGTGTGCGAGTCCGACTCGCCCTAAGCCGGATTTTTTTTACTTTTGTTAGGCACGCGTTTGACCACTATCTCACCTGATGGGTAAGCGATGATGCGGTTGCGGTATTTCTAATGTTAGTACAATTTATCAATATTATATTTACACTACATATTTTAATAGATTTTTATAGGCCTCCTCCAATTTCTTCCATTTTCCCTGTATCGCGCTATTCTGAGCCAGTTTTTCTCCGCCCACCGATATTATGTCGTCCACCCATCCTTTCTGTGGTCTGCCTACGTTTCTCTTCCCTTGTGGGCCGTTCTATTTAGTACTCCTGAGTCTCCATCGTTGGTCAGTTCGATTCAGTATCGTTGTGTTACGATACTGGCAAATAAAATACAGATATTTTGTCTAATAAATGTTTGCCAGAATCAATCAAAATGCTTCCACCAATATTATCCAAATTGTTTGACATTAACCTTGAAATACTACACGTATAGAAATGTTTCACTATTATTCACAATTTAAATGTTAAAATAAAACTGTCAATGCTCCTCTATCGCCGTTTAGAAACAGCAGTACCTCAAATTCTTTGCTAACGTAGCACACTGTATTTCCACAGGCTGGGACGGCGGCCGGCCTCAGATGATTCACCTCGACATTGTGGACGACGACGGGAACATCATCAAAAACTTCACCGACACCTCAGGGCACTTTCTTGTGCCCAATATAGTGATGACGTGCAACCTGACCGCAGTGCTGTACGCCAGCAACACCCGCGGCAAGAGCAAGGAGAAGACTCTTCTCCTGCATACCTTGGCCTCTTTCTCTGAAGGTAAACTCAGCACTTGGCCATCGCCCATCAGTACCAAAAGTTCTTCGGAACTGCAGTATCGACAATCTGTAATATGACGAAATCAGAACGTGATAAAAATGGTTATGTGCAGACTGAACCGCTGAAATATTGGCCTGCGCGAGCGCCTCTGACAAAGTAAAGCATTTCATACTTCTTTCACAATGTATATCATTAAATAGGTATTTAATCAGTATATAAGTTACTAACCTTTTCCTGATATGAAGGAAACGTCAGCGCCTTTTAATTCTAACACAGAGAACAGATTGAACGAAATCCTTTCCTCGGGACCACTACATTAAATTTTTCTGTGTCAGCTGGCAGTAACTACATCGAGAGTGCCTGGATGCCGTGCATGGAAGCTCTCGCTGGTATCCTGGCCCTGGCCCTCGTAGCAATTTCCATCGCTGTTGCCTGCAAGTATCTGAAACGCCGGCGCCAGCACAAGAATATTAATACCCCTGACATTGTTCCACGACCTGATGGTAAGAGTTGTCCCTTTTCTATGATGATTTGCGTCTTCAGAACTATAGCTCGGGTCGTAGGTATTAGAATGCTATTCCACTAAAGTTAAGCCGTAGTATCTTTCAATTCGACATTGACAAAAGCCATAATGAATCATGTCAAATTGGACGATTCTCGGGCGTCCCGCCAGTGGTTTGCTCGATTCCTGATGCTACACGTCTCCGATTCTGTGAAAACGTATCTACCATTATATTCCACAGTTTAATGGCCAATTGAATAAAAAAAAAATGTCTAAGAACGAGGATCGTAAAATGATTTGAATAACGATAGTAGAAATCAGGCCAAATGCGTTGTAGCCATAGCCACTCATTGTAGGGTCCAGTAGTCAGCATGAAGGTGGGGTTAGTATAAGGTATGGGGTTCCGTAGTACCGGTCAAGTGTATGCAGCAGAAGTAACAAAAAATCTTTGTGAGACTCTCTTGTTCGTCACTAACCATGCAATGCTTCGGATAAGTCCGTATTCACTCTAGAGATGCTGAAATCTAACCAAACGAGTAACTCCGACGGGCTGTATAGCGGACCTATCCAGCTATAAGTAGAATATACAAGTACATATACCCGACGATCTATACGGTGAATATAAATCGACCACTTGTTTGCTAAAATGGACTTTCATTGCTGAAAAAAAAATAATTGCTTGAGTCCATGAGCGGCGCCCAGTGGCGGCGCAAATACCTACACATTTGTTGGACGCCCCAAAGTCATAAATATTGATTAAGTAAAGCTAGTGAGATGGGGACGCCTTAAGGCGGGGTTGCAGTACTTTTTAAGATTTTTGAACGTTTGAAAATCTAATTAATTATGAGTTTTTTAATAAATAAAAATCATTACATAAAAATTGAACATACCCTCAAGTAAATCGTAAAGATAGAAACGCGATTTAGAATGATTGGCTCGATACTTTTTATTATCAAACATGACACTAAATTACAATTTTAAACGTGTACCGCTAAGAGATTTCATCACGAATAAAATATCTATAAAAGTTATATCAATAGATAGAGCTTTTTATTTTGAAGTAAATGTTGAAACCATAATGTATAATTTCTTTATCAGTTTTCGCCAAGAAGAAAAAACAATCAAAATTTAGGCATTATTTCGCTCGCCGGACAGTCGCTGTTGTTCGTCAAAACACACAGTACTGCAACCTCGCCTTAAGGTGAATGCTCCAACCAGCCCGCGAAATTCAAATTTTCTTACGTATTTTGCAATTTGCAGGCCAGTGCTAGGTTGTATGTTGATTAAAATATTATTCGCGGCTGTAAGACATATGTAGTTACAGAATTATAATCATCAAAATCATCAATAGAACGCTCTAAGTTCATAACGCTGTAGGAACAAAAAAAAAACAGAAAAAGTCATTCCTAGAGCCTTGAATCAGGATACAGCTAGCGAAACTCAATGAAATCTTCAGTTGAACCCGAAATAAACGCGCTGCCATAACGTCATTCTATCGTCAATCTATCTTCGACATACATAGCTAAGTGATGATTTAAAAGAAGTATGTACCTAGTTATTTCCATTTTTAGGGTTCCAGAGTCAATTTTTATTTATTTTATTTTATTTTATTTTGGCATCAAACAGTCATATACAATCAAAATAATTTTTCAGAAAATTGGTTTCTTACAAAAGACCTATAGTGCCGACAATGTGATATAATGGTAAAAATAAGTACAATAACTCTTAACAATGAAAGACGTGCAAAGACATATTAACTTTTGTATCAGAACATAAGTTCAATGAAACATCATTATCAGTTTACGAAGTGAAGTTAAAACGTAGACAATTTTTTTTTTAAAAGGTAATTTTAATTAGGTGATATTTCTACTTTTAAGTTTTTGCTTAAGGCTATTAAGAGAAATGTTAAAAAGATCTATGTCTGTAACTTCTCTATTATAGTTGTTAGTGGAACGGTATATAAATGAGTTACGAGTGTATGTTTTATTTAGTCGAGGAGGAACAAAAAGTGGTGTTGAGCGTGAGGGGCGTACGGGTAGGCGAGCGTGTGCTTTTAGTGAAAGTTTACCAAGTAATGATGGTGAATCGGTTAATGAGTTTAAAATTTTGAACAATTGAATAATGTCAAACATATTACGTCTGTTACGTAGACTTATCAGTTTATGCCGACGCATTGCATCTTCATATGTAGCGTCGTAAATATTATTGCGATAGTTAAGTGATTTTAAAAACTTTTTTTGTATTCGTTCTATACTATTTATATGTATGTTAAAACATGGGCTCCATACAGTACTACAAAAGTCTAAAATAGAGCGGACGAATGAAAAATATAGAATTTTTAGAGTGATTTCATTTTTAAAAGGTTTACTAATTCGCAAAATAAATCCTAAGCTGCGAAATGCAGAGCTGACTATGTGGTCTATATGATGAGTAAATGTTAATTTCGAGTCCATAACAAGACCCAGGTCTCTAATGGTGGAAACTCTTTCAAGAGTTAAGCCATTTATGGTGTAATTGAAATTTAATGGGCGAGTTTTCCGCGTATATGACATAATGAAACATTTATCTATATTGAGATAGAGCTGATTTGCTGTACAGTAATTATGCAAGTTTATTAAGTCACTTTGTAATTTAGAGCAATCCCCAACGGATTCAACCACTCGGAATATTTTCGTATCATCAGCGTAAAGTAAGTGATTACTGTGGTCAAATATGGTTCCTATGTCATTAATGTAGAGGATAAAGAGCAAGGGTCCCATGTGCGAACCTTGGGGAACTCCAGAGGGAACAGGGAGAAATTGAGATGAGTAACCTTTAACACAGACCGCCTGACTTCTATTTTTTATATAAGATTGGATCCATCGTAATAAATTGCCATGCACACCAGCCCTCGCTAGTTTTTCAATGAGCATATCTTGGTTAATTTTGTCGAACGCCTTAGAAAAGTCGGTGTACACGACATCTACCTGTTGGTTTTTGTCCATAGCGTTCACTAGAAATTCCGAGAAATTTAACATGTTACTATCTACGCTGCGATGTTTGAAGAAACCGTGCTGTTGCTGAGAAATGTGATTACGAAAAGCGAATGAGATTTGAGATGTTACTATTTTTTCTAATATTTTTCCTAGAACGCACAATTTTGAGATCGGTCTGTATTCAGTTACAATATCTTTTCTATTGTTTTTAGGAATAGGGGTTATAATTGATTTTTTCCATTTACTAGGAAACACTCCAGTTTCAAGAGACGTGCGAAATATTAAGGTTACTGGTCTAGCAAGTACCTCAGCGCACCTGGATATGAAAACTGAATGAAGGTCATCGGATCCAGCGCCTTTTTTAATATTAACCTTTTTTAATTCATTTAATACTTGTTCAAAAGTAATGTTGATTGTGCCTATATCTACAGTAGAAGATGTATTGTAGCTGTAAGGGTAGGTTTGAGATGTGGACGGAACAAAAACTGAGTTGAAGTACTGATTAAAAGCATCGCAAATCTCCTCGCCAGTAGAGAGTATTTTACCGTTGTACATCATCCTTTCAGGGATGGTATTAGATGCATTTTTTGATTTGACAAATGACCAAAAAGAATTTGAATCTTTTCTTATATTATCTTCAGAATACTTAATAAAATGTTGATAACAATTTTTAGACATTTTTTTAAATCTACTCCGCAATAACGAGAACGTTTGGTAGTCGTGTAGGTTACCATATGTTTTCCATTTATGGTGAAATTTGCATTTTTCGTTGGATAACTTAATAAGTGGTCTTGTATACCAAGGCGGATATTTTTGTCTAGACTTTAAATTGCAGGTTGGTACAAATTCGTCCAAAATGTTTTGGAGGATACTATAGAAGTAATCAATCATGGAGTCTACATGGGTCATACTAGAAAAATATTCCCAATCTACGGACGCAAGGGCCGTTTTAATTAAGTCATAGTTTGCTTTATAATATTGCCTTTTCATTGTAGACGGTAGCTCGAGTGCGGGACAAAAGCTTGGTTTAATTTTAAGTCTATTTCTAATGGGTTGTGATGCAAATCTTCTGGTACAATAGGATGTTTACATAGTGAGATAAGGCACAATTCATTACTAAAAATTAAATCTAATATTCTATTATTATGGTTAAATTGATTATTGTATTGTAATAAGGAAGAAAAATTCATGAAATCGGCGGTGAGGCTAGCTAATTTGTCGTTATTAGTGTATATATCCATAGAATTTGATTCATAATTGCAAGACTAACTAGCGTGGGACACATTGAAGTCACCTAGTATAAGAAATTTATCATTATGGTTACGTAAAATGAATTCACTCACTCTGTCGTAAAAAGATGCTAGCAATGACTCATGACTAGAACCGTGCGGTATATACGTAGCTATAATATGTAAGTAGTTAGAAGAACTTATATTGTTTTGGCCCGCCGACGAATGCGTGCGCAGAGGCAGAGAAACCCATACGTCGTCGGACAGCGGTGACGAACGCATGTTGCTGCGCTGCCAAGGACAGTGTTCGCGACGCACGGCAATCATAACACCTCCGCCGCGATCGCTTCCAGTCGCTTGGTAATAATAATAATAATATCCTTGGACATTTCACACAACGCCATATAGTCCCAAGCTAAGCAACTTAATGCTTGTGTTATGGTAACGAGATGGCTGATAAACTACTTATATAAAGTTTTTTTTTTGTAAATACATACATATTATAGATAGAAAACACCCAGACTCGGAACAAATACATGTAGGCCGTACAAATATTTGTTCCGTGCGGGAATCGAACCCGCGACATGCTGCGCAGCAGTCAATCGCTCAACCACTGCGCCAACCGTGTCGTCTACACAATCAATTACGGTCACAGCGGTATAATTCATATCGGTTATCAACATATTCGCTACTGTTAAAGTTATCATTAAGCCAGGTCTCTGTGATACATATGACGTCAAAATTGTTCCGCAAGATTTCGGAAAGAAATACGTGTGATTTAGTGCGTAATCCCCTCACGTTTTGGTAGTAAATGGACAAGTTATTGTTATCGAACATTGATAATTATGACCGCTAAGAGTAAACAAGTTCCACTAACATTACATTTAAGGGTTTTAATTGTTAATGACGAACGGTAAAAAGTTTCAATAATGAATTTACATTCCTTCCTAATATCAAAACAACAAAGTATTTTACAGTAAAGTACTACAAGTAAATTCTTATTTAGCAAAAAACAATCATGCAGATATAATGATTATGAATGGATAGTCATTTTATTTTAGCTAAATCTGTATCACTGGATACATTCATGATTTTGGACGTATCATTTTTACGTAGTAGAATTTTACACTCTGACAACCATACATACTTATAATCATTTTCTTTTGCAAGAAGACGGGCTTGCTTATATAATTGTTTATTCTGTGGAGTTAAATGATCATTTATGAAAATGGGTTTCACCGGACCGTCCAATCCAGCATCAGCTGTTGTCATACCTCGTCGCGCGCGGACAGCAGCCAACATATCACTTTTGCGTTTCCTTTGAGTGAACTTGACGATGATATTCGGGATGGGTGTAACATTGGAAGCTGACTCACTGATATCTACACCAGAAAATTTGCTTTAAAGCGTCGAACTCGGTGGATATAATCGATGTCCGTCGTTGTAATGGGGAAATTAATCTTTTTAGCTATGTTATGTGTGATACTGATTAAATTTTCACCCTTTGTAACAGGAATTCCAGCTATTTCAAGGTTATTGATTCTTCCCTGCTGTTCTTTGACACGCAGCTGATCCGATAAGCTTGTAACGGTCGCCTGAAGTGCTACAAGATCATGTGATACAGTCTGTATTTTGCTATTGTTGGCAGTATTTGTTGACTTTAAATCGCTCACATCCTTCTTAATGCATGTTTGTTCTTCGGATAACATAATAATTTTGCTATTTATCGTCTCCAAATTATGTCTAAACCCAATTACATCCTGGCGCATTGCTTCCAAAGTGGTAATTATGTTTTGATTTTGTGTTTCAAGAGTGGATGTAATCGTCTGCATAATTTTATTTTGAAATTCAAGTAATACCTCTGAGTGATCACAGTTACATTCGGTATGTTTTCTCTTTCTAAACGTAACGCCAATGGATTCATCACGCAGTTTGGAAAGGTCTGGTTGTGATCCCGTGCTTACCATGGGAGGAGATCTTTGGACATTCATTATGCCGCTGCACACAATATCCAAAAGTAGGTATACCTTGAGAAAAGTTGGAGGTATCAGTGACTAACTGACTGCGGTATCGCCAAGCAGCGAGTAGGACGAAACGATGGATGTCCCGTTCTCACGTATTACGAACGTTTACATTCACTGCACGAGTCGACACGAGCGTTTACGATGTTTGTAGTGACGGAGATAAACAATTTGACTTCTCACTTGTTTAATGAATGTCTTGACAGTGTATTAACAACTGTATAGCACATTAACTTAGAGCTCCGATTGCGAAAACTGTAATTAGATTCAAAAATATAAAATCGAACAAACGTCTGTCCAGATAAGAGCTTTGAGCAGAAAGTCAAGAAGGAGTTTCGTGATATCCCTCCGTCTGATCGCAATTTAGCTCAGAGATGCTTAGCACTAGAAAGTTGGAATTTGGTATTATGCATAATCACGCCGACAAAGTAATAAAATAATGTTAATAAATAAGGAAGGTACCCCCTCACACGTTAAGTGGCCTCACACTGCGCGTGGCTCGACACACACTTGGCCGGTTTTTCGGAAATAATAATGCTTGCGAAACTTTTGTAATAACTTGCCCTTAGGTTCTGCGTAAAAATAGTCGTGAGCAAAGACTTTATCTTTCTTCTTACTATGTAGGTATGTATAAAAGTAGAAACTGACTGACTGATCGATCAACGCACAGCCAAAACTACTGGTCGTAGAAAGCTGGATCATTTGGCATGTGGCTTCTTTACACTCCGTAGGTGCGTGTATATAATTGATGGTCAATTGGGCACCCATCCACGAATCATACTCGGAAAGTGGTGCCAGGCTCGATAACCGACCTGGGGCCCGAGTCTGCTATTTTTATAAATTTGTCATTCCGACAAGATCCCATTGTCATGCCATTGTCATTTTGCTAAAAGTTCGTAATCTGCTAAATTCATAATCGCACGATCACTGGCGCGTCAGTGGCCGGTCACTGGAACGTCAGTGGTCTCGTAATAGAATTGCGGTAGGAATGCCGTATTGCCATTATTATAAAACCGAGCATTTATTCATGCCAGATTTTATTTATATTTAGTTTAATCTGAAGTAGTGAGAAGTTCGTAAATACTAAATCTGTCATTATGTACGAGATTACCATTCATATGGCTTTCTTTCAATGGCGTGTCAGTGATTGATCATTGGAATGTCAAAATGACGCCATTATGATGCCATTATGTTAGTAGATTAACAAACTTGTCAAAATCAACCATTTTGAAATCAGTGATCGACCATTCTGACACTATTGTAATAGCAGACTTGGGCCCCTGAGTGGCAGTTATTATTAGAGGTTAAAGTATGAAATTGTCGATTTGTACGTAGGTACCTACTGAAAACATGAATTGTTTTTTTTTTATTTATTTATCATATTTATTTAATCAAAATAATTACCATTATTATGTATACATTGCTGCCATCTAATAGGAAGGTCATGTATGCCTTTGCGATAGAACTCTGGTGATCTAGATTCGACAAACTGTGTCAAAGCATTTTGTACTGCCTCCTGAGAAGAAAACTTTTTATCACGTAGAAAATTGTCCAAATCACAAAAAAATTGGTAGTCCGTTTGAGCAAGGTCTGGCGAATACGGAGGGTGACGAATGGTTTCTAATTGCAGTTCCTGTAGAGTTAAAACGGTTTCTCGTGCTGTATGAGGTCTCGCGTTATCATGGAGCAATAATGGTGAAAATCAATTCATGAGTCGGGGCTGTTTCACTGCTAGTGTTACTATCGTTGTTCGGAGTTCGGCACAGTAGACATCTGCCGTTATTGCTTGACCAGATCGGAGAAAGCTATAGTGAATAAACACCATGCTGAGACCACCAAACAGTTAGGTACCATTACCTTTTTATTGGTAAGCTTTGTTTTAGGACACTGTTGCGGCATTTGACCTGGGGTCAGCCATTGCATTTTTCGCTTAAGGGTTTTCGTAAAGAATCTGCTTTTCATCACATGTCACAATTCGATCCAATATTCCTTCATTTCTGTATCGATTCAACAAGGCAACACAAGTTTCAAAACGGGTTTCTTTCTGCAGATCAGTCAAATCATGAGGTACCTACCCATTTTTCACATTTATTTTATTTTATTTTATTGATTTGACGAAAATGAGTCAATATTGTTGGTAAGGTAACGGTATACTGCTAATACCTGGGTAGTTTGGCTCGGATCGGCTTCCACCATCTATTTCCATTCATTGCTATTCACCTGTGTGGGCGGTCTTCCACGTGGTTCGTTCTTCAAATCAAGTTTCCGTCACGAAAGCGTTTAAACCAAAATCGAATCGAATTTAAACAAAAAAAAACAACCGACTTCCAAAAAAAAAAACACTACTGTTTTTTTTTTTGGAAGTCGGTTGTATTTTTTTGTAAAAAGTTTTTTATTCTTCACTTTTTAGTGGTAGTTCACACCTAACAACACCACTGCAAAATCGCAGAAAAGCAAAATACGGAATCTCGATTACTTGGATGTCATAAATTATCATCCAAGTAGACGAATTCCAGCTATTTCGATTTAAAATCCAAAGTTCGAAACCGATTTTGATAAAATTTAAAAGGGACCAATCTGCAAGTATATCCTTTCAGATAAAGAATTTTCAAATCGGTTCATTATTGTCGGGGTTATGAGGTAGGTACAAAAAACACAACTGAATTGAGAACCTCCTCCTTTTTGGAAAGTCGGTTAAAAAAAGAACTTCATAGGTAGGTACGTAGGTACCTACCATGTGAAAAAAGTTTCACTCAAAAATCTCATACCATGAAGGTTCTATGACAATTCTAAACTAGTACTTATTACAATAGATCGGCAATTTCATACTTTAACCCCTATTATTTAGCCACGAGCTACTACGAAAAATGGAAGGGATGGATGTCCGGAAGAAAGTATTTGATTTGATCCAACCCCGTAATTGCTTTATCTCTTGTGATTACAAAACTCAATAAATTAAACTTCTCTAACTAGGTTCTTGGGTGGCCAAAATCATAACGAATACTTAAATACAATTTTCACTGACAATATCTCAAAGAACAATGGGCAGATTTTTTGTTGTACACGGTGCTGTATAAAGTTGTGGTAACGATTTGTATTTTTTAATAATCAATTTAAGTAGGTTACCCATAACGATCATAAAGCAGTCCAAAATAAATGGGTACTAGTGAAATATCGCGTGACAGTAACTGTCTTTCATTTTGGTCCTTGAATGTCGAAATCGCTAACTCTTCTTGAATGTCACTTTGCCTAGGATCTCTTTTCTTCAGAGCATTCAAATCACACTCACTGATACATCGCTGGAGTCTGCTCTCTGTACCCTTGTCACCTCTTAACGTACATGTGATAGAGTGAAAACTGATATAGCAATTACGAGGCAGACCATTCGTAGCATAGGTAGTAGACAACGTTTTCACGGATCCCAAAAAAATAATAATTTTTGATACACAATTGATTATATTTTTTTTTTTGTACAGAACCATGTTTATGTTTGAGGCATAAGGGCCTTTACCGTTATGATTCACCATGGGTTCCACAGGTTAGACTTTGTTATGCAACTACAGTAGAACACGCATTTTTTTACTTCGGGGCTGACGAAAAATACGCGAACATTTTAAGAGAGCATCTAAAGCAAAACTTAGTTAAAATATTGTTACTCCTTTTTTATCTATTTTTTTTAGGGACTTTTGTTCTTTGAACATGTCAGCCGCGTATTGTTACTCCTAATTGAAATAATTAGAGGGTCTACTATTTAGAAAGTTCCATTATTCATTTAATTTTCTAGATAAATCCATTTTTTATTTAAAAAGCAATACAAAAAGTACAAAATCAATTATTTTCTTTGAAAGCCAAACATCATGCATTTAAACGACAACGAAAAACGTCAAAAATACTACAGGGTCTTTCAAATAGGGCGGGTCGATGTGGACAGTTTGTGGCGGCCATGTTGTTTTGACGGCATCCGTGAAATGCGTTGTTATTTCTTCAGTTACTGATGCCAAATCACCATGGCAAGTTACACGATTGAGCAGCACGTCCAAATGATAAATCTATAATTATTGTCAAAATGAGTGTTAATTAGTGCAAACGTTGCGCGCATTACGTCCATTTTACGGCGAACGCGGTGACCCTTCAAAGTCGATTCTCCAACGTTTGGTGACCAAATTCGAGACCACTGGTTCCACTGGGGTTCCACTGGTTCTGGTTCCTTACGTCAAAGGATCGCCAGATCGGCCGAGAACATCGCTGCTGTCCGTGAGAGTGTGCAGGAGACTCCGAGGCAGTTGATTTCTCGCCGTGCACAAGTACTCGGCCTTTCGCAGACTTCAACTTGGCGAATTTTGCGTCGGAACTTGGGCCTACACCCGTACACGATCCGACTAACCAAGGAGCTCCAAGTGAATGACCATAGACAACGTCGTTTGTTCGCTGACTGGGCTACAGAACGTTTGGAAGAGGACCCCGATTTTGGCCGAAAAATCATCTTTAGCGACGAGGCGCATTTTTGGATGAATGGTTTTGTTAATTCAATAAGCAAAATTGCCGTATATGGGACGACCACGACCCACATGAGGTTCACCAGGTGGTAACGCATCCACAAAAAGTTACTGTTCTGTGCGGATTTTGGTCCGTACTTTTTCGAAAACGATGATGGTGAGGCCATTACTGTCAACGGCGAGCGCTATAGATCAATGATTAACAATTTCTTTTATCCTGAATTGAACGATATGGACGTGGACAACATGTGGTTCCAACAAGAAGGCGCTACGTGCCACACACCGAACGACACAATGGACATTCTGCATGAACAGTTCGAGGGTAGGGTTATGTCTCGCAGAGGAGACGTGAAATGGTCACCAAGATCGTGCGATTTGAACGTGCTAGTCTTTGTCTTGTGGGGTTTTCAAGTCACAGGTCTATGACAATAATCCGCAATAAACCGGTGCCCTGAAAGTCAAGATAACACGGGCCATTACTCAGATTCAGCCGGATCTATGCAGTAGAGTAATTGAAAATTAGACCTCTCGGAGCCGTGCCACTGTTTGAAACCGCGGAGGACATTTAAACGATGTAATTTTTTATTACCTCACATACAGCTTGTTTTATTTAATTTCAACTTCGACCCGTCCTTGTTGAAAGACCCTTTATAACTATGTAATATTGACAAGACGACATTTCTGAGGGCCAATTCTCGTACTCAAGCAGCGTTCAAATTCAAGTCACAATATCATCTCAGTGGCAGTGGCAATATATCATTGTCAAAAAGTTGGCAAAATATGAGGAAATTAGAACTGTTTCTGATGCTGTGTACAGACTTATGAAAGGGAACATTCATCATAACGTGAAAGCAGCATTTCATCAGTGTAGACGCAGCGCGTGTACGAACTGAACATTGTACCTAATCGC
Source organism: Ceramica pisi (assembly GCA_963859965.1). Classification (NCBI taxonomy): domain Eukaryota; kingdom Metazoa; phylum Arthropoda; class Insecta; order Lepidoptera; family Noctuidae; genus Ceramica; species Ceramica pisi. Next base: position 33,664,483 of record OY982527.1, on the reverse strand, counting down.
ATCTGGGGGACTACTCTATAAGCTCGAAGTCCTTAGTGGATTATTCTACTCCCGGTATAACCCAACCACTAAAAATTAATGACAACACGCCCCCTGTTACCGGCGAGCGCGCAAACTTAGCGTCAGCCTGCTCAGAACATATTTCTTTAGTTCACGACTCGTCCGTAGCTACCTATAGTCTGGTTCAGCTCGTGTTTGCGCTGTCTCACTGCAACCGTCCACTCCGAGCCTTTGTGTTCGTTCGAAAAACCGAATAATCACGATTGATCCGCGCGCGACTTGAAATGCCCGTAGTGTACGTGCGCATGAAATACACAGTTCGTGCAATTGATATAAAGTGTAACATTGCATGATACACTGTTCTAATGGGGACGGCAAATTATTTCATTTCATATTAGTAAGTAAGTCTGTAAGCAGATTAACAGTTGGCGACGGCGACGCGGATTAGAACGCTTCTTAAAAAAAAACGTGATTGTCCCCCGGAGCGCCCTTTTTCAAGCGAGTTCTACTTGTAGTTGTTATTTGTTGTTCACCTCTTTTCTCTTGTTGTACTTCACTTTCTGCAGGTCTATTCTGTCAATATCTCATCCTGTAAAGTGTGAACTGAGGTGGAGTGAGCTGGAAGTGAAACGTCATTCCATCTTATTTTGGATTGACAGCTCTCTTCATATTCATGTCATATGTTTACAGAATGCTCTTGTATATGGATCTGTCGTTTTATCTAAATGTTGTAGTGTAACGTGGTCCTATCGTATCTGTGTAAATTAGCACTGTGTGTAATCATTTCATACGGAACCGATTCGGTGCATGGTGTGATTGTACTTATTGTTCGTTCATTTCATTCTCAACTTCTACAACCTACTTACCTACTACTTAATTTTTTTTAATGACGCGAAATAATCAAATGACTCTTTCCGCTCTAGGCGGAGCAGAAGGAAGTGCAAGACTCTATTACTAACTAAAATCCATCTGTGTTCCTTCTAATGCCCTTTGCGTTCCAGGGCTGCGGTGACTCTTTCGAACATATTCCGCAACTCTGGAAGCACTGGCCCTAGCGGGCCCGTCTTCTGTGCTAACATCTCTTAGACACGCGAGTGGAACACAATGCGCGGTTGACCTGAGCCTGGTCCTGATCGAACGGCGAGCCGCCCAACGCTCGCCGTCTGCAGACCCGCGCCTACGGTGGCCGGGAATCGCCCTGCGACTCCCGACGCCTGGGGCGATTTCTTTTGTTGCGGCAGCTGGGGCTGAGGTTTCCCTCTCTCTAACGTTGCGGCATTTCCCATGCCTCCTCGCTCTGGACCATGAATTGAACTAGGGCCGGAAGCGAGAGGTCGTCGCCGCCGATCGCCTCAACGAGGACTGTGGTGCTCCGCCTAAGCAGGGCAGACCTCCACCGTATGCTCCACCGTGTCCTCCGGGCGTGTACTCCCACCGAAACTGAAACTGGTATCTCCCGAAACATCCGTGTCCGGTGAGTAACCGCGTCAGGTAGAAAATGTGGACGCCGTGGCGCCGCTCTAGCCACTCCTCAAAGAGGGAACTTATCACCGCGAGCCCAGCGCTGGATTGCGACGGTCACTGTTTAAATATCGGGCTGGTCGCCTCCTCAAACTAAATGCCCACACCGGCGCTCCATAAAAGGCCATGGACCGCACGACGTCCGGCTAAAACCTCCGTCAGGAGGCGTTAAGACCCCCTAGATTGGGCATAAGTTTGGGGGCCAAACGTCGGAAATGCCCAACAAAGTTCCATCGGCTGTCGAAGACGAGTGACGAGACCTAGGTACCCCTCTACCTTTACTTGTATAGGGCATCTCGGACCTATCGGATACTTACACTGTTGCAAACTGCGTATCAGAGCGTCGGGCGCCGCCTGGTGCAAATGCCCCCCCCCCCCCCCCTGTGCCAGGACTGTTTTGTCACTAGGGAGGTAGGTGCGCAGCACCCTGTCGTAGCCGATGTCCAACAAGAGCGGCCCCAATATTGAACCTTGTGAAACACCGCACGACATCTCTCGCTGGTTCTACTCTCCCAAGTTACCGGGGTAGAACTTAAGAACGTATTAAATAAACTATTTTCGATCTGTACCTTCTAACTTTAATTTATTATTTATTCAGTATGCATCCTCTATGTGTATTCTCAAAGTTAGAGTAAACAGGCTACTTCTGGGTAAGCTCGCTCCATCGTAGACTTTGTCTCTGTCATCTCCGACCAAGACTAGAGTCAAGAGCAAACCCATCTCAAATAAAATAAAAAGGGGCTTATCTATAACGTAGATAAGCCTCTTCCTAAGTAATGGCATTTAGCTGTAGGATGTGAAAAAAGTTTCTAGAATAATTTTGAAATATCAAATAACTGTTCATTCTTCATTGGGTAGGGGTACGTAGCTAACATTCCTGCGTGAGATTTCAATAGATCAACTGCGTACCTACTTATTCAACCTAATCTGTATTCATGACCGCTTCAAAACTTTGAATCACTGACATCACCACCATTGCATCATTGTTGAATGTAGATGTTACTGGATTTTGGGCTTGTGCCACACTGTTGGCTCACTAGAGTACATTCTAAAGCTTTTTTTACTTTGGTTTAGGAGTTTTCCATCGGGAGCCTGACTTTATCCGAGATGAGCGACTACTCGGTACCACAAATATCACTGTAAATCAGTTAGCAGCGTGTCAGAACGTAAGTTTTTCCAATATACATCTCCTATTTTCCATCCATCAATATAGGTAGTAATAGGAAGTAAATATATCTGGTAACATACTTAGTTACGTACGCAAGCATTATATCCTCAAACGAAATGCTTGAACACAAAAAATATTGACTACTACACTTTATTGGTTTCTAGACACTTTGCAAGTGACCTTTGTCCAATGACCTTTTGACGTGATAACGTCTAATAAATCCACAGACATAATATAAATAGTAGAATAAATCGATGAACGCCGCCGGCTGCACGCACGAAAAAGGATGACTCATTGTCCCGTTACGCTCATTTTAACGTTACGCTCATTGTAACGTTACGCTCATTGTAACTCCTTCTTTGTATCCAGACAGATAATTACCTAAATAAAAATGATTCAATTTTATTCATAAAGTACCTATGCAATCATTTCATCAATGTGTTGTTATGACGTTGTCACGTTAAACTATCGTCCGTAAATCGACTTTACAAACAACATTTAATATTTGCGTTTCATCGAAACGCAATTTTTTACTTTAGACAAACGCTTTGTGAACTACTTTCTACACCTTGATGTGTAATGTATAATAACGATTTTGTCAATACATTCAATGAGTACCTACTTTGTTTTACAGCAGTACTCACCGTCGCCGCTGCCCGCGTGCAGGGTACTGGTCGGCCGCGGCACGAGCAACCCGAGCGAAGCCTGCACCTCCAGCCAGCACTCCTACTACGTCTAGATGTTGCACATTAAATGATTAGATATACCTACGACACACGTGTCCCGCACCAGCAAATACTGCAAAACAACTTCACTCACTAGTCTTCAAACGAAAAGTTTAAAATGGAGCCATTCACAGCTCAAGAAGCGACTCAAGGATCAAGTCAATATCTGGTCTACTGCCGTACTGCGTTATCTGAAAGCCTCACAAGGCTTTATCGCTTTTCATACCGCCCCGCGCCGGCGTCACAACTTCGCCCAGCTGGAATTCTTCATTCAAATATTAAAGTCTACATTGAGTGAAGTTGACTTTCAACAACCACGAGTTGTTTGAGAAGAAAGCCATAGATAATAACCCACAATCGCGGGAGGGCAGGTACAGACGGCAGCACATCAAGCTCAACAATCTGTCAATTTTCTTTAAAAGATTTTCAACTTTATCGCTGATAAGTTAGGTTCAAAGTTGATTGGGAAAATTTGTCAGTTTCTGGTAGCTTGATAAACTGACGTCTGTACATCAGAAGACACCGAAGATTAGAATAAACGGATTGGAGGCCTTATATGTATCATTATTATTACTATAATAGTCATTGTTAACGTAAGGTTGTACAAATCATCACGCCTTTTTCATTGGGGAATGGACAGTGCTTGTAAGCGAAATTAGTTGTTTTGTAACAAAGCGAAGCCATTTTGCACTGTCGACGTGTAAATAAGTAAGAACTCCCCGAAGAAAAATGCGGGAAGATTCTTTAAAATTAGAATGAAACGAAACTATTTAAAAATGTTAATTTTCACAGCAATATGCTATTTAAAATGGACAGTGGGCGTGAGTACCAGTCTTATAGTAGTACTATAAGATAATATATATAATATGTGAGACCCGTCGACGTCCATGTGTCACGTGGTTATTTATTACTCTATTGTTATTATGTAGGAGTTTCTTGAATAAGTAACTACCACTAGTCATGCAACTGCAAATGGGATGTAGATAGGTAGGTCGATCCTATTCTCATTTGAATCGCATTGGACCTACCTTTCACACTCAATTAAAAAAAAATACCAAAAAAATGTATAATAATAATGTTCTAAGTAGCTGGAAATTATTTTAGTATTTTCTTAATAAGCCGCAATAAAAGATTGCAAACATGTACTGCTTTTTATTTTTATCTCGTTACAGTAGAAAATTATCAACACCTTATAGTTTCGACACCCTACAAAGTTTGTTATGAAATAGTAATTACGGTTTGTTACAGTCTAGCCTCATATTGGTTATTACTAGGTTTTCAAAAATTCAAATGATTAGGGCCCATTGTGCAACCACAAAACCTTTGTAACTGATGTCTCTCAAAAGCATTTGGCTTTAATCACAAAACCAAGGGTTAAATGATCCAGGATTGCGGATTTTGTCAAGAAGGAAGCCAGTGACCAATTTCGGTTCAGTTATTTTATAATTTGTAGTGTTCTTTTTTTCGTCTTGGACGTTAGACGCTTGAGCCATTTTCGTACCTATATTGAACTAAATAGACAAAACTTATATTATTATATGATGAAATACCTATAATACATAGGTATACCTATACAAGTATTCAAATTAAGAACGCGGCGAAGGACGCTCGCAACTGTAAGGCTAAGCGCGCACTACGAAATTTATTCGTTGCGACTTTTTAAGTGCGGAATAAAATCGCAAACGATTATAATTCCTACGCGCACCACGATTTATTATCGCCTGCGAAATAACAGGGCCATACATTCACGTACATTGAAATATGGATTTAAAAAAGAAAATAACCATTACTAAATACTTATTTTTACATAAAAGAAGTTTGAATAAGAAGAAGAAGATAACTAAACGTTACTGGGTCCATCCTTTGACAGCATTTTTTCCGCAGTGCGCGAAGCTAGTACCGCTAAATAGGGTACAAAATATACGCACGATTTCGCATCTGCTATTTTAAATCGCAAACGATTTATTTTCGCAGTGTGCGGATTGTAGTACATTTCTGTTGTTCACAGATTGACGATTTTTTTTCGCAACGATTTTTTTTCGTAGTGCGCTCTTAGCCTAAGTTGAGGCGGGTACAAAATTCGTTCGCGGAATATTGCCGTCTCAGTTTGACAAAAGATAAGCGGGGGAAGGACGCAGTGCACAGCCAGGTGTGTGTGTGTGTGCGTGGATAGATAGCTATTGCTGAATTCTTGTCATTCATTCAAAACGACTCGACTTGAAGGCATTTAATTTTATTAGTAAAACTAGCTGGCCCGTGCAACGTCGTCAAACAAACAAACAAACAGACAAACTCTTCTGCTTTATAATATTATATAGTATAGATTTGATATCAAGCAGGGGCATAGTTACCGATGTATCAAAGATACGAGGCCCAGGACTACAAGGGCCCCGAGACGTGTGGACGCAAAGACATAGTACTTTTACTCCTGCCAACTTTTGTGGCAAGACAGTTCCCGCCTGATCTAGTAGGGCTTGGGCCTAATTTTTATTTATTTACTAGCTGACCCGCGCAACTTCGTCTGCGTCACATTTTCCATTATTGCTCCGCTCCTGTTTGTCTAAGCGTGATAATATATTATAGCCTATAACCTTCCTCGATAAATGGGCTATATAACACTGAAAGAATTGATCGCGTTCAACCAAACAAACAAACAAACTCTTCTACTTTGTAATATTAGTATAGATTAGCATAGATGAAAAATTGATAAATCAACTTGACTCAAATGCAGACATGGATGAAGGTCATTCTTTCAAAGAACATCTTAACACCGCGATTCTTCCATCAATAATAAAGTACCTGTTATCACTTCGTTTCCCTACCTTTTCTACAAAATAAGGAAACCAAACGTGACATTGGCTAAATGCACAAACCGTGCGAAGCCAAAAAAAAAAAAAAACCGCGATTCAGAAAATTGACGTCCCACGCCAACGCCATCTATCGAATACTGCACGCAGTTAATCTCTAGGTATAGTCCAGTCTAAGTTTGATAGATGGCGCTATTTCAATATTTTACTTCGGAAAGACTATAATAATTATAATTTTATTAATTCACATGTTTTAATAAAAGGTATGAACTGATTACGATGAAACAAAAAACTTAATATTACTACAATTTACGCACAGTTTATTGTTATGTATAAAAGTTACGTGAAGTAATAATGGGACTAAGTCCACATAACCCTAATTTTACTTCTGGAAAACTTTAAATTCAAATATTTTTTGATAGACTGAACCGATTGCAATGAAACAAAAACTAAATGTTACTCCAAGTTACGCTTAATCCTTATGTGTAAAAGTTATCTACGTTGCTTTCGCAGATTTTACGTGATGCCCGAACAAATAAACAGACAAACAGACACAAATTCTAAAAATGCTGGAAATGTGTTCTATTGGTTGGTCTTTAACACCCTAGCTATTTTTTATGGATTTTATTTTCATGTACAAAAACCACTTTTCTACAGTTTTATTATATGTATAGATATAGATATAGATTAGGTACCATTTTTGAACTAGACTTTCGCTCGCGGCGTCGTATATTGGTTATTGGTAGGTAAATTGAAAAATTATATTGCCTGGAATATCATTCAATTGAATTAAAGACATGTTTGATTCAGTGTAGAATGTTTAATCTAATTACCAAAACTTAAGTAAATGTTTTTTACTATTTTATTTTCGAATCTTTTTAACCTTTGCCTCTGCGGTCCGTTTCAAGCATTGTTTTAAATTATCAAATGCATTATTATCAGCCTCTCTCTTCATAAAACAATATACGTCACATATAATTTTTCTCTCTTTTCTATATAAAACTTTTGTGTGCGATTAAATTTTGAGAACGAACGTGACGTGGATGGACACGGAGCGGGAAACAAAGGTCGACTGACGAACCAATAGCGCACCGGCGATCACATGGCGCGCCCCGCGCCCCACCTCATACCACCAAATAGATCGATAAATCGCCTAATGCGCAGCTTGACCGCCAGCGTTCTTTTTAAGCCGGGTACTCACTAGCGAGCCGTAACTGTAACCGTTGCATGTACTGTAACCAAAAAACATAGTGTGTACGTGGGTCGCAAACCTGCTGCGAGCGGTCCGCGTATGGCTTGCAGCGACCCGACGTTTACAACGTACTCATTTCTAAACCCGTAATTGTAAAACGCGTACACACTAGAACCTCGTTACTGTATCACATAAGTTACGGTTACAGCTCGCCAATGAGTACCCGGCTTTACATGACGCGACCTATACAGACCAGTAATGCGTTTTTTGGAAGTTTCCTCAACGTGCCGATATCTCAACATATTAGAATATCTTGAGATCTAGGCCTTGTAGAGAAAACCTAGCAAATACGTCATACATAGGTGTTCTTGGGATCAAATCGGCCCGGCCGACGAATTATTTATCACACGCACGTCACGCATCGGGTACCTAAATATACAACTCAACCAAGCTAAGTTTGCACCTCGCTGGAATGCGGAATATATTTTTCGACACATTTGCTCAAAAATGCATTCACGAAGCCTGTATTCATTGTTCGAAACTTCAAAATTACGGACCATACAATGGAGATGTATGGCGCCGTGCGTATTCTTTACGATATTTTTTAAATGTCCATAAACAATATAGTTATAAGAATTCAATTCGTCTGCATCGGTGCATCCGTCAGCAAAAAACGCAGCCGTCTGCGTAGACGCAGACGCAGACGGAAGCGTTTTTTTGCGAAGAACTTTTTTCTCAGAAGGTTTGTCGCACTTTAATATTGAAGAAAAAACTAGACAATAGATGTAGTTCTAATTACCCGACTGATGTTTTTTTCGTGTGTATTTATGTATGATGTATATTTCTTTGGCACACTCTGTAGCCTTACTCTGTGGCTTTATAGATTTTAGCTTGAGAGGTGTCATTAATTCGGCTTAATAGTGAGAATGATACTGGAAAGGTATATAACAATTAAAATATCTGAGCAGCGGTGCCATTTTAATGACTTCAACTTTTTTTAACCTATCGATTGGGGTATCAATATTTATAAAGGGCTCGAGGAGACAATTTCAAAAAGTAACTTATTGAAATGTAGGAAATAAATAAAAAATTTGTCAAAAAATCCAACTAAAAATTTTTACGTAGACGCAGACGCAAACGGAAGCGCGTTCTTATTTTAAAAAACGCACACGTTTCCCCGTTTACAAAATCGCGCCATTTTCAATTAGAAACGTCAAAATTAAATATAGTTGCAACTTTTATTATAAAATAATTAGAATATGTTGTGTTCAAGCGAGGTTTCCGATATAAATATGGAATCTACTCTGTTGGAGTTGATGTCGGCAAACAGGGAAGATGAAGAAATAAGTTACACACTTCAGCTAGATATTGTATTGAATAAAATCAATCCAAATCAATCCGACAAATTTACATAGATTGAATTAAGAATCAACAACCCATGGTAACCATAGGGTTGTTCACATACACTTACATTAGGGTTGTGCTACATAATCAATTTGATTCGATTCAACACTCCTTCTCACTCTTAATGTATACCCATACTCGTTCTTAAACGTGCAAGTCTTGGACCTGTTAATCCTTTCGTCAATAGATCCGCCTCCATATCTTCTGTAGGTTGATATTGGACTTCCACGACTCCTTCTTCGATGCAGTCTCTGATATAATGCATTTTGAGGTCTATATGTTTCGGTACTATTGGATTTTGACACAGCTTTATTGCTGCTTGATTATCATTAAATATTAGTATCTTTTCTTGTTCTATATTCATTTCATTGAACAATGCTCGTAGATACGCTGCTTCTTTAACAGCTTCTGTAAGAGCGACATATTCGGCTTCTGCTGTCGATAACGCAATGCTTCTTTGTTTTCTACATCCCCAGCTGATAGGAGCTCCAGCAAATTTAAAACAATACCCGGAAAAGGACTTTCCGTCTATCTTACATGAACCCCAATCAGCATCAGCCATGCCATAGAGTTTATTTCCGGTCTTCTTGAAATTTAAACCTATATCTTTCGTACCCTTCAGATACCTTAGAACACGTTTTGCACTTTTGAAATGTGTTTCATCAAAACAGTCATTAAATTGCGATAAGTAGCTTACAACAAATGCAATATCTGGTCTTGTAGCTACAGCTAAAAAACATTAACGTGCCAATTAAACTTTCATAAGGCAGGTCTACTATTTCCTTCTTGTTTGACTCTAGTGCAATGCCTGATTCTATCGGTGTAGTAGTAGACTTGCATTCTTCCATTTTAAATGTTCTCAAAGATTCGTCTATTTTCTTTGTTTGCTCATTAATAATTTATTTGTTTTTGTATGATACTTCTATGACAAGTATGCATTTTGGTTTTCCCAGATCTTTCATTTCAAACTTTTGACTTAGCATTTCTTTTATTTCTTTCATCTTCTTTTGACATGAACAGGCAAGTATGTATCATCGACATATATTCCAATAATGGCACGCACTCCTTCTTCTGATGTGTATGTGTATACACAGGGCTCTGCTTTTGTTGCCTGAAAGCCAATATTTTTTAATTCTGTGTCCAGTTTGATATACCATTGTCTCCCTGCCTGCTTAAGTCCATAAAGAGCCTTTAATAATAAAAATACATTTTCTCCTTCTATGCCTTTTAAATCTGTTAAAACCTCTTTTGCTTTATTGTAGACGGTTAGATCGTCAGACTCAAATTCAGCAACTAATATCTCTCTTACATATCTTTCTATGTAATTAGGCAATTTCATATAAATTCTTTCTTCAATATTTCCGTTTAAGTATGCGGTCACTACATCCATTTGGTTCAAATGCAGGCCTTCTTCAACAGCAATACCAAATATAGTTCTTATAGAACTTAGTTTTGCCACTGGTGCGTAAGTTTCGTTATAATCGACGCCCGGACGCTGCGTGAAACCTTTAGCCACTAGTCGAGCTTTGTTTGTAACTTTGTTTTCTGGGCTCACTTTCCGTTTTAAGATCATCTTGTAGTCTATGATTTTCATACCTTTCTCTTTCTTTACGATTTTCCAAGTACCATTTTTAATGTGTGATCTAATTTCAGATCGGATAGCATCATTCCAGTCTTCTTTTTGATTATTATCTTCAAACGAGTAAGCTATTTCTAATGATAATTGACATTCTTCTGAAACTTCTTCTGTGTCATAATCCTTCATCCAAGTTGGCTGTTTTATAACTCTTTTCGGCCTTTCTCTAGCCATTGTTTTAGGTGCGTCAACATAAGTTTCATGTTCTTCATCTGATGATGCTTCATCAATATTGGTGCTAGGTATGATATGTGGTGTAGACTCGCGTTTTCTTTAGATGTCTTCGATTTTTCTGAGATATTTTCTTTATTCGTGTTTATTTCTATGTTTACTTCAGTGCTCAGATTTTCCTTTTGTTTTATTTGTTTAGTTCGTTTTTCTTTCTTAGGTATTTGTCCCGAGTCTTCAACAAAATTGTCGTAGTTTTCTTCTGTTTCATAAAACATTTTGTTTAAGATTTTAACATCCCTGCTGATTATTACAGAATTCTTTTCAGGAATGTAAATTCGGAACCCTTTTGCGTTTTTAGCATAACCCATAAATACACCGGGTGTGGCTTTTGCCGATAGTTTTCCCTTTCTTCTTTTCTGAAGTACAAAAGCTTTGCTTCCGAAAATATGAAGGTGATTTCGTCCAACCCATCTCTTCTCATCTCATCTTGAATGGTGTTTCTCCCTTCAGTGCTTTAGATGGACTTCTATTAATGAAATAGTTGGCAGTATATACTGCTTCTGCCCACAATTGCTTAAGTGTATTTGCTTCTATCATTAAGAATCTGGCTTTATCCATCAAGGACCTGTTCTTGCGCTCGCTGATTCCGTTTTGTTGCGGAGTATAAGGCGTACTTACCCTTCTTTGGATTCCATGCAGTTTCAGATAATCGTTAAATGTTTTATTTACGTATTCCCTTCCGTTATCTGATTGCAAATTTTTTACCTTTAAGTCAGTAAAATTTTCCACCTTACTTTTAAATTCTTTAAATTTTTCAAAAACCTCGCTTTTCTGTGCAATAAAATATTTGCAACAGTACCTGGTATAATCGTCAATGAACGTTACGTAATACTTTGATCCAGCTATAGACTCATATTCCAATGGACCACACACATCACTATGAATTATTTGCAATGGTTCAGTAGTGTACACAGAGTACATTATTACTAGTGTATATTTCCTCATGATACGGGAATGGCAATCTTGACAGTTTTCCTTTTATACAGGTTTCACAATCATCGAGTTTTCCTTCACCTACATCAAGTCCATACATCAATTATTCTTCTTTTGCCATCCTTACTAAATCTCTTTCCATAGAGTAGGTACTACTTATAAGACTGCTCTTTCATTAATATGGCCAAGTTTTCGATGCCACTGCATGATTTTGCTTTCATTTCCAGTTGTGCGTGTATATTTAGCGGTCTCTCTTGATTCATCAAATTCGAGGTAATATAAATCGTTACTTCTCCTTGCTGTCAGTATTACTATTCCATCATTTTCCATGATGTAAGCCTTTTCTTTTTCAAATATAACTTTATTTCCTTTTTCAGTTATTTTAATATATTACTTTACTCTTTGTTTTACTTACTGACAATAGGTTGGTTGTCAAATCAGGAATAAACAATGTGTCATTTAAATGGAACGAAGGAAAAAAAATATATTATTTAGATGAGACTTGGCTAAATGAAGGTACAGTTCTGCTAATATTTTTAAGTCATTTTGCACGAAGTCAGTTGACACGGTTGGCGCAGTGGTTGAGCGATCGGCTGCTGCGCTGGGTGTCGTGGGTTCGGTTCCCGCACGGAACAAATATTTGTATGGCCTACAAATAGTTGTTCCGGATATGGCTGTTTGTGTGTGTGATAATGTGTGTTTGTAAAACGCTCCCACAATACAAGACAAATCTTAGTGTGGGGGCATGCTTGCCTTTACATAACTTTGTAAACCTCCTTTATGCAAAAGAATACAGTGAATTAGTATTTTTAGTTGAACGTAAGTCGATGTAATATTGTATTTACATCTATAACTTTTTTTATACGTACAGCACACACCAAAAGCAAGGTATGGCAAGATAGTACTATAAAGTCTTCAAAGGAAGCACACCGGGCAGGGTTAGTTTAAAGAACCCGACTGGAAAAGGAAAACGGCTTATCATTGGCCATATTGGTAAGACATGATTTAAATGTATTTCTATGAAAATGCTTTACAATTGTCACTTTACCAATTCATACATGAAATTATCTCCGTTGACACTGAAAACTGGTTTAGTCTTTATGCCACGCCTTGGAGATTGCTATTTATGGGTAGATTAGGGGTTTATGGTTGTAGATGATTAACAGAATAGATTAATCTGTTCAAGGACAGTAAAGATGCAGTTAATTTCCGTTGGAACTTAAAGGTTATGATCTATTTCCAGCGGTAAAGTAATCTCTTTCACCAGTACACAATTATTCATTTGCTTTTATTTTATTTCACAGGATCAACAGACGGGTTTTGAATGGATGGCGAATTAATATTTGAAGCCAAAAAGGGTGATGGAGACTACCATTCTGAAATGGATGCACACAATTTTGAAAAGTGGTTCAAATTAATACTAACAAAAATTGAAAATGATGCTGTTATTGTTATGGATAATGCGCCATATCATTCGAGGAAAGTGGAGAAGCTGCCAACTACAGCCACACGAAAGGCAGATATTCAGGAGTGGCTTAAAACCAAAAATATTCATTTTGATGAAAAAGACTTATGGGCCACTTTATTAGAAAAAGTTAAACAAGTACGACATTTGTACCAAAAGTTTGCTGTAGATGAGATGGCTAAAGAAAAAGATATATTAGTATTGCGCCTCCCACCTTACCACTGTGAGCTTAGCCCAATAGAATTAGTTTGGGCTCAAATGAAGGGGTATGTAGCCCAAAACAACAAAACTTTTAAATTATATAAATGGAAATCTTGCATTGCTCATACAATTAAAGAAGAGGAAAGGTTTTGCCAACTTGATGGTAGTTATAATGGATAATGTTGTAGAAAGGTTCATTATTAACGTTGGTGAAACTTCATCATCATCTTCAGAGGATAATGAATAACAGAATAATAAAATTCTATTATCAATTTTACCTACGCTTTTGTCTCCAGAAAATGTTTTTACTGTTGGTATTGTATCTATCCAATGAACAATGTATACAGGCTTCGTAAATGCATTTTTTGAGCCAATGTGTCGGAATATATTTTTTAATCTTATACAAGTTCTGATATTATAAATCCTGACATCGGAATGGCGGGTGTATGACTTCCAAAAAGATCAAAATTTAACTATTTAAAAGTACCTACGTAAAATGTACGTTTTTATACTAAAATAAGTATACCTATGCACGTGTCTGTATGCGTAGCAAACATTCTCCGCGCTCCAGGTTGCAACTAGTGATAGGGAAGAACCAAACTTTTGTAAGGTGATTGATTAGATGGTTAATAAATGAGCATTAGTTCTCATACAAATAGCCACACAGTAGGTACAGTACACAGTGGGTATTTTGATAGTTTATAAGAGTGTTAATAATTAGATGCGTAACATGAAAATGTGATTTGTTGTTTATGGTGATTGGTGATCATCATCTGCCTAGTCTTTTCCCAACTATATTGGGGTCGGCTTCCAGTCAAACCGGATTCAGCTGAATATCAGTATTTTACGTGGAGCGGCTGCCTACCAGACCTCCACAACCCACTAACTCCTTGGCAAGACTGGTGTCAGATTTTCTGGCTTCTGACTATCCGTAACGACTGCCAAAGATCTCCAAATGACAGCCGGGACCAACAGCTTAACGTGTTTTCCGAGGCACGGAGGAAACTCGGTATGTTAAGATGGTCACCCATCCACAGACCAACCTCGGCAAGCGTTGCTTAACCTTGAAGATCGACCTGTGCGGCTGCCGGCTGTTACTGTTTAGCCACGAGCTGTGATATTGTTACAAAATTAGTGTCAAATGTAAGGTTTTTACAAAAAATATCACAAAAATAATGAAGACGATAGGACATCTAGTTTCAGAAATAAAAGTAAAAATGTACTTAATGTGAATACTAATTGTCACATCGGAATTTTGTACAATATATTGTTGGTCTATGTTTTTATTATTTAGAGTTATGGATTGTACTTATTATTGTTTTAAGTTGTAGAAAACGGTCTTGAATTACATTAAATAAATAAATAAATTTTAAGTACTTAGGTACTTTTATTTAGGTTAATTTTTAATGTCAGATTGATAAAAATGTTAATTGATTCACATGCCAACATGATGATGATTGATGGCGGCTCACTATAAAGAAACATATATTTTAGTACAAACACGTTCATTTTAAGTAGGTACGTACGAGGGAGCGTTTTTATGTTCGCGGAATGGAGGGTAAGGGGTTGAAATAAAAAAACCAAACTATTTTTCCTTTTCAATATATTCACCTGCAAGACGGACACATTTTTCAGATCTTTCAATTATTACATTATTATTATTTTTTTGTTTTCTTTCTCGGGTCTCTGGAGACCCGGTCCTTTGGTAGGCGTACGAGGGGCCGAAACCAACTCGCAGAGGCCCCGTTAGAAATTTCAAATGTAATGGGGCACGAACCGGCGTTTATCCCTGTATGCACTGTGAAAGTATTCCCAAGGACAATCCCCGGTTGGAGCAAGAATATTGCAGAATATGGAAAAAAAAAAAGATGAAACGCTATGGGTTTGGGCGGTTTAGTGGACTGATAATCGTTTATTATAGAACTATTGGCCCCTGCCTGACTACTAACAATATACACGGCTTTTAAATGGCAGGGGGTGACTTGCACACTCAATGAATGGGCCCCCGAAAACGGTCGCTAGCACAAAGTGACGTGGCGCCAAGGAGGCAACATAGCCTCAGGTGCTAGAGGAGTGGAGAGGTATACCACGGCTATCAGGACAATCCCGGAAGTGCGGTCAAGATCCCTACCAGCATCTTACTGGATTATACATCCTTCTCCCGAGCACGTGTGCTCTAGCGAATCTCCACTCAGGCCGGCCAATTAAGGCAAGAGAGAGGTGGGAGCTCTGTTCCTCGTCAGTATTCACTCTGGCCAGCCAATAAAGGCAAGCCGTAGATGAAGAACAAGACTTCTCCCGGGAGATAAGGTTCGTGGGGTCGCTACTGCCCAACAGTTCGCCACAAAACTGCCTTGCGGATTGTATCTCTCTTTGTCTGGCCCCTCACCCTAGGTATGACCTAAGGTTCATCGGGACGCGCAAGCCCCACCACGACGTCAACGTAGAGATACTGCGGTAGGGTTATTATTATTCCATTTATTCATTGTATATACATATTAATTACATTTTTAAATATTTCTATAAAACTTATTAAAAAAAACATTTAAAAATATAAAAAATAGTAGCCCACCGGTATCGGGATTATTATTTTATTATTATTATTCCATTTATTTTTTTTTTGTACATATATTTTACATTTTTAAATATTTCTATAAAACTAATTAAAAAAAAAACATTTAAAAATATAAAAATAGTAGCCCACCGGCATCGGGAACAGGGTCCAAGCTACCGGTGGTCAGGGCTCCCGAGAGAGGAACCTCCTAACAATACGCGCCGTGTCCAGGAGTACTGCTTTCTGGATCAAGCCCTTGATCCAGCTGCCCAACGAGAGCCTCTTGAGGTGTTGGTCGAGGCTCTTGGCAATAATGCCATTGGCCGTCACGACTATCGGCACAATGACTGCTGTGTTCACATCCCACATGTCGACAACCTCGCGAGCCAAGTCAAGATACTTACTTTGTTTCTCTTTCTCAGACTTCACGAGGTTCTCGTCATGAGGGACTGCTATATCAACAATCATTGCACGACGCCCTAGTCGGTCTATCACCACTATGTCAGGCTTTTTGGCAACAATAGTCCTGTCAGTGATGATAGACCGATCCCAGTACAACGTGCAATTGCCATTTTCGAGAACTGGGTCGGGCACATACCTATAGTACGGTACTTCCGATTCCACAAGATTGTATCTCAGAGCAAGTTGCTGGTGGATGATCCTGGCTACAAGGTTGTGCCTGTGCAAATAGTCTCCTTTAGCCAGACTAGAACAACCGGAAATAATGTGGCGGATGGATTCCCCGGGTCGGTGACATGCCCGACATATGTCAACCGTACCGTCCTTCACAATGTATTTCCGGTAGTTGTTCGTCATCATAACTTCGTCCATGATCGCACAGACAAAACCTTCGGTTTCCCCAAAGAGGTCACCAAAACGCAGCCCGGCTACGGACGCTAAAAAGTCTACATCGGGCCCATGTAGGACCCGATAAAAGCGTCCGTGAAGCTCCTTGCTCTGCCATACCTCCCTGTGGTCGTTAGTATCTAATACCACAGGTTTGCGCCAGTTCTCGTTAGCCAAGGAGAGCGCGGTAAGGCCTTTGTCCACCGCTACCACATCCCGATGCATACCCACGTCGGCCTCTAGGAAGTATTCCCTAAGGCTGCATACCTCGCGGTTGTGCAGGGTCTTAGCATTTAAGAAGCCACGACCCCCGCACTTCCGCGGGATATAGGTACAGCCTCATCACCGATGACTGTGGGTGATGCATCCGATTTGCGGTAAGCAGTGAGCGTACCCTTCTATCCAGGGCGTCAAGTTCTGTCTGAGTCCATTTGAGTATGCCGAAAGAGTACATCAAAACCGGAATGACCCAACCGTTGAAGGCACGCACCTTGTTTCCGCCTGATAAAAGACTGTTAAGTACTTTATTCAGGCGGCCAAAGAAGCGCTCCTTCAACGATTGTTTCATATCAGCAGCATTGATGCCTAACGCTTCCGACATACCCAAATACTTGTAAGTTTCGGTTGAGGAGAGGGACCTTAGGTGTATGGAATCCGAGAGTTGTGTTCCCACGGATTCTATAATCTCCCCTCGCTTTACATGCATGACCGCACATTTATCCACACCAAATTCCATCCTGATGGCGCTACTGAAATTTTCTGTCACCTTCAGTAGCTTCATCAGTTGCAAGTTGTTAGGAGCAAATAGTTTCAAGTCATCCATGTAAAGGAGGTGCGATATGACCTGACCACCTCTTCTCAACCGGAAGCCTTGCCCCGAACCCTCCAGCAATGTACTGAGAGGGTTGAGGGCCAGACAAAACCACAGTGGACTCAGACTGTCGCCCTGAAATATGCCACGCTCGATCCTTATCGGGTCGCTGTTCACCTGGGTCTGTCGACACCCTGGATAGTGAAGGACCGTCCTCCACTGCCCCATACACGACATCAGGAAGGTGCGTAGAACTGCATTAACTTTATACAGCTCCAGCACCCTCATGAGCCATGTATGTGGCACTGAGTCGTAGGCCTTCTTATAATCTATCCAGCATGTCAGCAGATCCCTTCGCGAACGACGAACCTGCTGGCTAATGGCAATGTCAATGAGGAGCAGCTCCTTAGTACCGCGGGACCCGTTCCTACATCCATTTTGAGAGGCAGACATAATTGAATTACTATCAATATGATGGTTTATCTTAGCTCTCAAAATGGATGTAAGAACTTTATAGACCGTCGGTAAACACGTGATCGGTCTATAATTTTTAGGCTCCGCGGTACTATCTGATTTATGGAGCAGGTGGGTTATTCCTGTAGTTAGGAACTGGGGCAGCGACCCTGACTCTAAGGCAGACTGGAATTGAGATGCCAAGCGAGCGTGCGATCCTTTAAACCATTTTATCCAAAAGTTGTGCAGCCCTTCCGGTCCTGGAGATTTCCAGTTAGGCAACGGACGGACTGCACAAGCTACATCTTGGGGGCTGATAGTAATTCGACTTCCCGAGTCCAGTCGCCCTCGGTATGATTGACAGGCACCGACCAGATGCTGCGCCAGAATGAACACATGGCGTCATCATCCGGTAGGCGCGTATCAGTCACACCTTGGTCAGGTCGCTCCCAAGCCCTATAAACCCACCTCTCATTGCTTTGGAATGTGCGATTCTGAGTGTATCGTTCCACTCGCCGCTTGTACCGACGTATACGGTTTGCCCATGCATAGATTTTCTGCTTCAGGAAGTCGATACGCTCTGTGACGCGGGACAGATAATCCCGAGGACTGATGTCAGTCCCCGAAAACGCCCGCCTCACAAAGCGCATCACTCTACGGCGAGTGTTGCCCTCCCTGAAGCAGATAAGTTTGCCAATGAGTGCTCTAACCTCACCGATACGACGCTCGATTCTGCACTGCCAAGCTGGTACGGTTGGTCGTGTAACTCTGTCACTGTTAGGAAATTTGACATGAGCTACACGACATGCCGCTGCAGCCGCGCAGTACAAGATCGAGTGTGTATCGGCGAGGTCTTCGCTGCTAGCAAAATAACTTGCTAGTTGCGAATCTAGAGCACACACCAGCGCCCTATTTTTCTTATGCATGGGCAAACGAGGTAGCCGAGGCCTAAGCTCTGGCGGTGTGGAGCGATACTCTCGAAAAGCATCCTCCAAAGCACTCCTCAATTGCTCATTGCATTGGGTACTCACGGATATAGCCGCGCCATCATCATCCTCACCGACATGGTTGGGTCGCGGTGAAACACTAGCACTGGCTTGTATTTGCACCGCGGCCGGTGGCGAACAGGTGTGACGCGGCTGTTCCGTGATTCCAGACGCAGTCTATCGAGTACGACGTCATCCAACATACGGTTACGCTGGATGACCCGCACCTGATCCGATAGTCGTTGGGCTGAAACGTTGACAGCTGGTTCAAGTACCTGAAACAGAGAGAGCATCCGACCACGGTACGCAGTCAGGTTAGTTCCCCCCTCTGTAGCCCCATAGTATGAGCGCATGACATTTTCGTTTATGGATTGTGTCCATCGCATGCGCTGCACACTTCCACCGATAGCGGGGACCCTGTCAGAGACCGGTGGGCCTCGAGGTCCCAAGCTGGCCGGTGGTCGGCCTCGTCCGCGCCGACGCGCAGGTGGTGGTGTCGTCGGCGGCGAGAAGTATTCGTCGCTCGAGCTCGACGCAACTGCAGCTACCGGAATCTCTGGACTCGCGGCTGGCGCAGGTCCCGGCGGCTGCGAGGCGGAGCTGAGCGACGAACCCGAAGGTGTTGGTCGTGTGTTCTTTTCTCGGGCCCGGCTTCTTGTCAACATTTGTTTTTCATGTTTGAGATGTTGTCGTTTTTCCAAAAAATATCGTTTCCAGGGTTAGTTTTTGTTATTCTATTTTTTTCTTGGTGGTTTGGTGGTTTTATTCATTTTTATGATGGTTATTTTCAATAAAATCAAGAAAAATTACGGAGAGAAAAAATTTCACGTCAGTGAAGTTGACAGCCGGACCACAGATTCTTATTATGATTATTATTATTATTATTATTTATATATACCCTCATAAAAAAATGTTTTGTCTTTGTCCTCAAAATACGCTGAAACTGCCTCCTTAACTTCATCATCGGTGGTAAATTTTTTACCCCGCAGCTCTTTTTTCCTTTTTGAAAAGAGGTAATAATCACTCGGGGCCAGGTCTGGGCTGTAGGGTGGGTGGTTAAAAATATCGAAGCCCACTTTATGCAGGGCAGCCAACGCAACTCGGCTCTTGTGGACGGGCGCATTGTCGTGCAAAAGCAGCACACCTTTCGTCAATTTTCCCCGTCTTTTCTGTTTAATGGCTTCTTTTAGTCGCTCTAATATTGAAGCGTAGTATTCTCCGGTTATGGAAACACCTTTATCTTTATAATCGATCAATAATATTCCTTCTGAGTCCCAAAAGACCTTTGCCATGAGTTTCCCAGCTGACTGTGACATCTTGTTTCGACTCAGGTTCATATTGATGAACCCAAGTTTCGTCTCCAGTAACAATTCGACTCAATACACCATCCTTGTCTTCATTGCAGAGGTCCAAAAATGCACGTGAACACTCTACGCGTTGTTGTTTTTGCGGCGGCGTGAGCATTCTCGGTACCCATCTTGCGCTGACCTTAGTCATGCCAAGATAATCGTGCAGGATTTGAATTTTTTATTTTTTTCAAGGGATTCCCTTCCTTTTTTAAACAAACTGTGCCACTTGTACACCATGGTTTTCCCTGGACAAGAGTCACCGTAAACCGACGACATCTCAGCCATTATGGTCGCAACTGATTTTCCTTGCTTGGTAAGGAACTTTATAACGGCACGACATTCGATTTTTTCCATATTTCACTTTTCACTCCTGATTATGTTGCTTGGTTGACGATAGCTCAAAGACTAATAGTATATTAACAATGAAATCTCGTATTTATACTAATTATGAGTCACTGAACACGTTACGATCCTAATGAGCCTAATCACCCCCTCCAACCCTCTCATTCCGCGAACTTAAAAACGTACCCTCGTAAGTATATATTTTATTTGGTTGATTTTTTATCTATTTGGAAGCTGTAGGTACACCCGCCATATGGATTCAGAATTTTATGACTATAGTAGGTACTTACTGCAGAATTCGCTTTCTTTAAATATTTTTTCATACGCAAGTCCTTTTGGCGTTCTTATTATAAAAATACAGTAGGTATTTGCGGTTTGTTATTTCTAACTGTCCTTGTACCTATTTGATAAAAACAGTTACTAAGTATTTATTTTTATTTTATATTATAAGTACCGACTTATAATATAAAATAAAAATAACAAAAAAAAATAACTTTTTGCACTAAGGACTACTATGGCCCTATGGGGTAGGTACCCCATAGGGCCATAGTAGTCCTTAGTGCAAAAAGTTTTTTTTTTTGTTCTTTGCTTCACTACTACGACTACTATGGCCCTATGGGGTAGGTACCCCATAGGGCCATAGTAGTCCTTAGTGCAAAAAGTTTTTTTTTTTGTTCTTTGCTTCAGCCGGTGTAAAGTTTGCTGCGCTCGCAGCACACTTGATAGCCATCACCTGTCAAACCATCTGGGCTTGATCCGAGAAAAGGACGTTTTTCATCAATTAAAACAAACCAGATGGTTCAATATGAAGCCCTAAAGGTTTCTCAGCATCTATTAGTAGGTACTTACTTTGGGTTCATTTTCATTTCCATATTTTGTAACATTGGCTCGGTAAGGCAATGATATAAAAAACTATAAAAATATAATACCTACGTCATTGCGGTAAGGGAACCAAAATTTACAAAGGACTAAAACGACAAGTACGTAACTCGATATCAAATCAAAAGGCAAAATCTAAATCCAAGTTCATAGCATAGGTCATGTGTCAGAAATACAAGTTAGAAAACAATAATTTATTGAATAAGAATATTCAGGATAATTTTGACCAGCAACTAGCAACTTATTGCTAAAATCTTCTTGATAACAGAAAACAAGAATTACCCGGCCAATAGGTAGTTTTACGAGAAGGTTGTCTATGATCTGCATAGTGTATTGTGATTTTCTTGCACTGAGGTTTCCATAAAAGCTTGACCGCACTTGGCGACACTGCGCGGCAGCGGAACGATGCAGATGCGACACGCAACGGCAAAATCGACGGTCCCTACGTACAATCCCCTAACTGCAAATGTCAAACTTTACAGGAGAGCACTTTAAAGTTTTAAACACATGTAGTTCATATTCTACTTAGCAGAAAGTCATGAAATTTGGAATTCAGGTTTTATATTTGATCTATTTTATAACAAAAATAACTACAACTTCTAAAAGGCCTTTCGAGCGTATTATTTGTCAATTACTTACTTATACAGCGGAATCATCCCCTGTGGTAAATAATGTAAGTGGTACTTATTGAGTTTTACGCCGGAGGTATTAAATTAAACAAAGTCGCAATTGCCATTTAGAAAGATTTACGTGGGGATCATGGTACAAAAACTGTTATAAAAAGTAGATAAGTGATTGACTCACTCAAAAAAGACATTTCGTCACAAGATACACAAATTATTTGCATTACGTTTTATTTCGAAGCAGGTTAAATGTAAACAAAAACGTTATTTTATTTTTATATGCTTATTTATTTATCGACAGTACGATGTATCTTCAGTATTTGTACCTAATTTAATCAGTCTTGATTTCGTCTCCAAAGCCGGCGCGAACGCTTATGTCTCGCAAGCGACAGTTGCGGGGGAGGTGCGCGGGGTTACAATGGATTGTCCCGCGTAAAATGACTGGATTACCACTATTGTTGTTCTACGTCGGAAGTTTTAGTCAATTTGGTAGTTATGCGAAATGTCGTGTGTGTATTTCAAGGTCAATTTGCCACCTTTTATTACTTTTTATTAAACTGGACGATAGTTTAGGTTTGTCTGAATGTCACGGAACAAAAAAACACAAATCACGTATCTACCACTTAGGTGATTATACGTAGGGACCATCGAAATATTCTTTGTAAGAAATTGTATGAGGTTTAACGCACTACGCAGCAGCGTGCGACGCGCCGCGACAATTCAAGTGCGAACGTTGTTACGTGTCGCGTCGTTCCGCTGCCGCGAAGTGTCGCACAGTGCGGTCGAGCCTTTAATATTACTACACTTCTGGACACATCTACTGGGCCACCTTAGAGTTTAGGTTTCGATGGCCCCTACCGAAATATGATTGCTAGATTGAACAAAAACTGTGGATGCAGTTTAAACCTGATACATTTTACCATCTTTTTCGATCGTATTGTTTTAAATTTGAATTCAGAATACCATACGACATGGAGCTACGCCTAACAAGTCGGATATGCGCCTTGTTAAAGGCAATTGATTTTTGAATAAAAAAACATGTTTTACCAAATAAAGGTTTAATTTAATAACGCGTGTTGCCTCCATGGGCATCTACCACAGCTCTCATACGATTAGGCATAGAGTTTATCAACCGCTCTATGAAATTTTGAGGGATCATCTCCCATTCCTCTTCTATGGCAGTTTTCAACTCCTGCATCGTCTGGGCAACTGGCTGACGAGCCCTAACACGTCTTTTTAGCTCGTCCCACATGTGCTCAATGGGGTTCATGTCTGGGCTTCTGGCTGGCCAGTCCATAACTGTGATGTTCACATCCCGAAGATATTCCCTGACGATGCCGGCCGCATGGGCTCTTGCATTATCATGCATAAAAAGGAAATTTGGGCCCACATAGTCCGCGTATGGTATCACGTGAGGTTCTAAGCACTCACGAATGTACCTTTCAGCATTTAATATTGGCAGCCGTGGTCCTGTAACAACCTCAAGTTGAGTTTTGCCGCTCGCGGATATACCGCCCCAGACAGTCCATGAGCCACCGCCATAAGCAACCCTCTCTTCAAAGCAGCATTGTGCGAAAGCCGGTAAAAACTTACGTCGGTAGACCTTCTTCCTTCCATCGTTGCCATATAAAACAATTTTAGACTCATCAGAAAAGAGTACACGGCTCCAATCTTGCTGTGTCCAATTTAAATGACTGCGTGCGAAATGAAGGCGCGCTGTTCGGTGGGCTCGCGTTAGTTTGGGCCCATTAGCTGGCTTGTGTGGTACCATATCGCGTTCTTTTAACCTTCTCCGAACAGTTCGAGCGCTCACAGATACTCCGTAGAAGTCGCGAAGTTGGTTTTGTATCTCAATGGAGGTAAGGTGACGATTTCTCAAGCTGGTCGCACGATGGCACGATGAATCGATCCTGCCTTTCAGTTGTGACCCGAGAGCGTGGCCTTCCTTGGCGACGAACAAAGCCGCCAGTCTCTAGGTACCTCCGATAAACATTTCGGACCGCAGATCGACTTAAATTAAGTTGAGCACTCACGGTTCTTTGGCTGTGTCCGGCCTGAATAAGTGCCACAGCTTGGGCGGCGACTTCAGTTGAAGTATCCATAGATTATTGATGGAACCTCACCTTAATGTTAAGAATAAGTAATGTTTGTTGCAAAACCAAAGATATCAATCACTTTTTCAAGAATTAAATCCAAGTAAACCAATAAAACCAAGTTTTCTTAGTATTCGATTGTTTGATATCAACAAACAGGCTCCAAATTGTCTTTTGTTTCTTTAAATTCGGTGTTCGAAATTCAAAAAAAGACTATTGAATGAAATTGTGAATGTGCCAGGTTCAAAACTGCATAAAAACTTTTTGCTCGACCTAATATAAAATTTTAGCTAGGACCAAACGAAACTGAAAATACAAGGTGGGCCAATTGATGAGTCCAGAAGTGTATTTACTATACCTACTCTTTGACTGAGGTGTAGACCCCAGTAGACGCACTTCACCACTTCACGCACTGACGTATAAATCATAATTATACGTCAGTCGTCAGTGGTTGTCATATAATCATATTTATCTATACCAAACTTAGATTAAGATACCAAAGAGTAGTATTATAATATCTATACCTTCATGGTTGTCATGTTGTATTGTTGTCATTCATTGCTTTGCTGACTGTTGCTGTCAGAGTGTCAGTCACGACTTAATAACCTCTCAGTTGGGTAACGGTTACTGTAATCAGTGTTATTTTCATAATTTCTAATTTTTCAATCGCTTATAGTAAATATAGTGACGTGGATTCTCAAATATAATCTTTTAGGGATACATACCACAATGCTTGGGTATTCTAATGCAGGTATTCCCGACAAATCATGGCAACCGCCAGTAGCTGTGATAGAAACAACGTAAGTAATAAGTTATTTTATTTTAATTATTAACTATTTTCTTTTTATGTTACCATTTTTTAAATAATGACTAACTTTGCCTTTAATTCAACACAACGTTATTAGTGTAAGCAATTTAGAAAACAGAACAAAAGTTTTCTAAGTCATTGATAACACGCGCCAAACTTAGTACCAAATAACTAAAATTTTTGGAGAACTGAGAAAGGTTACCAGCTATACCGACTGGGATGAAGAAAAGTACCTTGAATTTTTTTATACAAAACAGGCTGTCTGTTGTTAAACAGATGTCTATGTCTGTAAAACAGGATGGCCATTTTATTTATTTTATTTTGCCGTCATAAGTAAATTCAGACAACCACAATTAAAAAAAGATAGAGATTCATCTATATACATAGATTATACCCAATTTACTGTTTTCAGAATGGGCTCTATGGTTGTGGAGATGTATTGGAAACATGCACCAATTACATGCAGAAACTTCATGGAATTAGTTCGGCGTGGTTACTACAACAACACGAAGTTCCACAGAGTCATCAGAGATTTTATGATACAAGGAGGTGATCCCACTGGTACAGGCAAGGGTGGACAATCGATTTATGGGCCACAGTTTGATGATGAAATATCCTCTGATTTAAAACATACTGGAGCGGGAGTGTTGTCTATGGCAAATGCTGGGCCTAACTCAAATGGATCTCAGTTCTTCATCACCTTAGCTCCAACTCAGTGGCTGGATGGAAAGCATTCAATCTTCGGGAGAATCCAGTCAGGGATGGCTGTTGTGAAAAGAATAGGTTTAGTGGAATGTGACAAAAATGATTGTCCAGTTGATGATATAAGAATAGATAGAGCATACATCCCCAAGTAGATCATAAATATTAGTAATATTTTGGAAGGGTAATTTACCTATTAGTATGTGTCAAGAATGGTCAATATAATAACTACCAAAACAATTATGTGTAATTGATGTGAAATATTGACCTTACTAATGCATATTTATCCTCTTGAAAAATTAACCTTTAACAAGTTAGAGAGCACATTAGACATTTACTAAGATTTAAACTAGCCTTACCTTCCTATGATTGCAATTACAATACTTAAACTGTCCTCATTTATTCCTTTTTTTTATTAGTGAAAAACATACAACCAAATAAGCAAATGATCAGACATCCACTTTGTTTTTCTCTATTAATAGATATGTTATGATTTGAATGGTGTGATCTTAAGCAGCTAAAAATAAATACTGTCTGGTGGTAGCAGATGTTAGTATAAACTTTGTTAGACTGTTTGTTGCTAGCTGGCCCTCCTAGCAGCTCTGCCCTGGGCTCATGGGCAGAGCTGCTAGGAGTTTAAGTCAGTTTTCTCTATCTCTTTAAATCGCATCTGATGACCTGGCGCAAATCACCAAGTGATCACAGCTTTTTATAATCATGGCTCTGGTTTACTTAAATTATTCAGTTTTTTTTATATTTGTATACATTGTTTTGTATAAGTCACCATAGACAGATAAATGTGTTAGTTTTGCAGTAACTTGCAGTATTTTAGCCGTCAAGCTAAACCTTTAATATCAAACTTTTTGCAGAAAGTCTGTTTGATTGAAGTGCTCAATATCTTTAAAACTACCAAAGCTATGGTTGCCCTCAAATTATAGCAATTTCGTCTACTTCTACTGATTGACTTTCCTTTTCGAATACATCATTTAGGAAAATCTTAAAAATGAACTAAACTTTTGATGCACCACACTGTAAACACAGGTCTTTTGAAGTTAATCAATTTAGTGTACCATACTGGTATTATTCTACCAAGTTACCAACATCCCTAAAAATCAAGACAGTGCAATTTACTGCTTAAGATATTTTAAATGACTGGCCTTATGAGTATGTTCACAATTTATTCTGAAGGTTTTAGTTTCATTTCACAGCCTTCTGTGTCATTGAAGTGAATGTTTTCTAATTTTGCATTATTGTCCACACAGTTTAACACAGAACATAGGGACCCCAACAGCCGTCTGTGTCATTGAAGTGAAAGTTTTCTAATTTTGCATTATTGTCCACACAGTTTAACACAGAACATAGGGACCCCAACAACCTTCTGTGTCATTGAAGTGAATGTTTTCTAATTTTACATTATTTTCTATGAGCTGAACTTATTAAATAAAGCAATATTGTGTAAAACTAACTTAGTTTTTCTTATCCTTATTATTTCCCTGGTTTTTATTGTAGGTACTTTTTAGGGTTCCGTGAGTCGAAAGGAAAAAACGGAACCCTTATAGGATCACTTTGTTGTCCGTCCGTCCGTCTGTCTGTCAAGACCCTTTTTCTCAGGAACGCGTGGAGGTAGGTATGAAGCTGGAATTTATTTCAAATACTCAGGTCTACAGTCCCTTGGAGCTGTGAAAAATCAAACTTCTAAGCCAATCGAAATCAAAAGGTACAGCCGTTTATGCCGCAAATTTTCGACACTCGCAAGGGAATCGTATGTGGTCTTCCCGTGAACTCAGAATCTTGAAATTTGGTACGAAGCAACGTCTTATAGCACAGACTGATAAAGGAGAAATTGCGTAAACCGTTAACATCATATAAAAATATTTTAAACTTACTACCCTTTTCCTCATGAACGCGTAGAGGTATTAAAATGAAATTCATGTCCACAGACTGATAAAGGAGAAATTGCGTAAACCGTTAACATCATATAAAAATATTAACTTACTACCCTTTTCCTCATGAACGCGTAGAGGTATTAAAATGAAATTCATGTCAAATACTCAGGTCTATATTAGGAGGTACCTTTAATTTAAGCTGTAACAAAATCAAACTCCTAGGTCTAAAGAAACAGCTTACAGCAATTTAAGCCGTAGGTACCTATATTTTCAAAGTCGCAACTACTCGCGCAAGGGAATAAAAACCTAATGGGTACTTCGAGTCAACCTAGAATCTTGAAATTTGGTATAAATCAATGTTTTATAGCACACCAGCTGACCCGTGCAACGTCGTCTGCGTAACATTTTTCGTTACTGCTCCGCTCCTATTGATCTTAGCGTGATGATATATAGCCTAGCCTAGCCTAGCCTTCCTCGATAAATGGGCTATCTAATACTGAAAGAATTTTTCAAATCGGACCAGTGGTTCCTGAGATTAGCGCGTTCAACCAAACAAACAAACTCTTCTGCTTTTTATTATTAGTATAGATATAGGTAAAGGAAAAATTCCAAGAACCTTATACCGTGTAGGTACCTACACGGTATAAGGTTCTTGGAATTTTTCCTTTAATTTCCCTTTTTTCTTTTTTTTGGAATTTTTCCTTTTTTCTTTACTCTGCTCTGGAACTTCATCAGGTTATCGGTAGGTACCGATAACCTGATAACCTGATGAAGTTCCAGAGCAGAGTAGCCGATGAATGCGAGACACACACACAGGACCGGCGGCAGGCCTATGTCCTACAGTGGATGACGATGCAGATATATGTGAACAATCCAGTGCAGTTCAGTCAAAGCATTAAAAAATGAACCATGTGTAAGGAAAGAAAAGAAAAGAAAGAAAGAAAAATGTTTATTCAGGACTCGTTCAGGATTCGTTGCTCTTTAAGGCTCAATGTAGCATACAAAAATTAGAAATGGGGAAGTTGATGACCTACAACTACTTGTAGTATGTATGTTCCGGTAGGATGAAGACGGTGCTATGGCTCACATAAGCCCTCTTCAGTCTTCCCAGTGTAGCTGTGTCCTGTATGTTCTTGCTAGGGACCAGTTCTGGGTTGTCTGAGTGCTCTGGTTCTGTGTCTGGATCTCTTTCTGCGTACTTAACCACCAGAGGGAGAATTCTGCTAGTTTTTAAGTAATGTTACCATTTGCATCTCAGTGGCAATCGGTCAAAAAAACACCTCTCCACTCATTTTATGACAGATTGAGACTAAGATGCGAATTTCGGAAGGTTTCGCAGAATTGGCCCTCAGGTGGTCAGGGGGTTGGCCCTTTCGCTTTCGTGGTCTCTGTGGGATATTTATATCACAAATAAAACAATTAAATGTTATAACCTAATTTATTGGACGGATTACATGTTACTCATAATTGCCACATTCAAGTGCTAGGTTCTACATTACTAGAAAAACTAGTTCATGTACTTACATACTTATATCAAGATAGCTTAATCCTAATTATTTTGATATTTTATGTATAAACTGAAATGTCACCAACTACTTAAAAATACATAGTTACTACATAGTAGTGTCAGTACTTTTGTAATAATAAAATGATCAAAGCATTATTTCAAAATTTATGATTTGTGAAACAATTGTTATATGTAAAGATAATGTGGTTTTATTAATTATAGTCTTGGATAAAATTAAAAAAATAATTGTGGAAATATAAAATTTTCTACTTATAAATTAATAATAGTCAGGTTTACATGGATGGAATCAGTTCAAATTAATATAATATAAAAATTTAAAATACAACATACAATAAACACAAAATGTGTAAATACACAAAAAGAAAAATTAAAGTGCTCTTCACTTTCAAGATAAAAATACTGATTTATCTGAATGACAATACAGCAAATCAATAAAAAAGTTCCTTAATTTTAATGTTAGTGAATCATCATCAAATTATGATGATAATTTTCTAAAATACATTTCAAAAGTTACAAAGAGGCCTTATCAGATCTAAACTATGCATAGGAAACTTTTTGTTCATATGCATCATCCTCGTTCCAATAGTCCTGATCAGAAATCGTAGTGTGGCGGAGCTTGCACCAGCGAGCCCCGAATCTTAGGATCAATATAATAACCATCAGTACAAACAAAGATAGAACTGCTACAGCAGGGTACATCATTAAGAAAGCCATGTTTATATATCACTCTCTCGTTTATGCAACTCCAGGTACTCTTGCGACGAAGTCAGCGGTTGCTGTGATACAGATGGGGGAACGCTGTGCTTGTGGATGTCCCGGTACTCCTCACTGTCGTCTCCGTAAGGATACACGTAATGAACTTGTTGAAAATTACTCTCTAACTCAGTGAAGTCCAGAGGTGGCTGCTTGTGCGGAGTTGTTGACCAGATTGAAACGATCCAACGGTTGCCTGTAAGAAAACAAGTTTTGTTAGCAAAAAGATAACACTTTTAGGTGATGGTGTTCTATAGTAAGGACAAAAATTCCGCTTCTTTGCAAGAATTTTTCAGCCTGGCACAGTTATTTAATATTGGGCAGATTTGTTTTGTATTATAATAAATGTATTTTCTTTCTACTTTCATTTTCCTAGTTATTAAAAAACATACATGCACACAACTTCTAGAAAGCTCAGTAGCTCTAGCTCACCTGTATGTCTGTCTAGCCAGTAGTCAGAGTATCTTGAGCAGCAGCAAACAATGTTGAGAATGAGTAGAAAGCCGAAAATCACCGTGCAGATTGCAATGGCTATATAAAACGGCGTGAAATCACCAACTTTTGATACAATGGGGTTTATAGCCTTGTACGTCCCATTCCCTGTAAAGTAAGTGTTTATTTCAGATGCCGACATTCTTTACACACTGGTGCCCACCTGTTGAAGAAAAAATCCCAGTGAGGAACTAATTTATAGCACTATTTCAATTCAATAGGTAAACGACCGCGCCTAACGATCAACGGATTTAAAGAATGTAAATGGGGCGTGGTGTGTTTGAAATAAAAAGCACAGTTTTTCACGGTTCAAATCAATTCTAAGTTACAATAAATGCCATTGTGCGAGATTTTAAAATTACGTTCTAGTTATGAGTTTATTTCAGTGATATTTATTGATTTGAAACACTAAAATAATAAGCGTCGTTTACCGTCACAGCGTTTACCGTTTCAGTTCAGATGACAACTCGACTGACAAATGACAACACCCGGTAGGCATGGGTTCGATATATCAAAACTTATATCGGATATATTATGTTTAGTATCATACCATATCGATATCTAAATATAAATAACCGTTTTCACAATAACTTCATCGAGTTAGTCGAGTTATGTTGTATAAAACGAGAATAAACTACGAATAACGAACAAAACGCAAACTTCACATCACGAGCGACTTGACATTGACGGTTTTTATTCGCTTTGTCTCTGTCTTACCATCGAATATTTTACTGGTGTAAAAGTGATGAAGCGAATATTACGTAACTTCGGATAGTGACTGGTTATTTGGTTGCGTGCGTAATGTCTATATCTAAACGCCGTAGCAATAAGGTTTAGTTTCTATTCATTTAGTTACAACAAAGAGTCCATAAGTTTGCAACTTTTCGGCGGCTACCTACTCGATATCAGGGAGAAATGCATTCTTTAAACTAGACCTACATTAAAATTTAATAGATTTAAGGTTGAATTTATTTTGTTGGAATAAGAATTGCATCAAGTTATCAATGTATTAACGGTATAAAAAACGACAAAAGCAAACTCACAAGTTTGTTGTTAGTTTTGCATTTGTCGTTAGTTTGCGTTTCGTTCGTTTCACGTTGCTTGT
Source organism: Ceramica pisi (assembly GCA_963859965.1). Lineage (NCBI taxonomy): Eukaryota > Metazoa > Arthropoda > Insecta > Lepidoptera > Noctuidae > Ceramica > Ceramica pisi. The sequence continues at coordinate 33,632,990 of OY982527.1, read as the reverse complement.
GCAAATCGTACTACTGATATCGATATTTGAAAACGGTTTTCGATATCTATATGAAAACTGCTACTTGCAACTAAATACGAAAACGCCCATCTCACACCGACCGTTTGATAATGATCACAGTTTGGTCAAAATCAGGGATGTTGTGGATATGAAATTTCGGATCTAGATACGGATATAAAAATTATATTATAACAGTTTCGGATACGAAATTATTTTTAACTAGCTTTTGCCCGCGACGTATCCCTTTTTCCCGTTCCCGTAGGAATTAAAATAATTATAAAAGAAAGGAAGGACTGAAGGTATAGATTGTTCCGTGGGTTTAAGTGTGAAAGTGGAATGATTAGTTATCTTTTTGTTTCTGTGAAATTAATTTATGCCTCAAATTCCAAGTGGAATCTTGTCCTAAGCACTCTGTGGATCTGCCACAGACTTACTTTTACTTTACTTCGTTTCCATTCATTCTGATATTTCTGATAGAAGATCAAAATTATAAATCCTACTAATATTATAAATGTGAAAGTTTGTATGTCTGGATGTTTGTCCGTCAATCACGCAAAAACGGCTGAAGGGATATGGATGAATTTGGCAAATATGTAGGTCACATTCCTGGAATAACACATAGGCTACTTTTTATCCCGATAACATACACCATGGAGACAAACGAAGAAGTGGAAGTCCACAGTTGCTGCTGCCTTAGTACTTCAGATTCAAAAGTACCAGGACAAAAGAACTAGAATTTTATTACGAGTGCTAAAAGATTCACAAGTACCAGGAGACCAGCAACATGACAAATTATTTTTGGGCCAGATTTTTTTTTTATTAGCAGAGCAGAAACGTGTCAAAGTATTTTCGGGACTGGAATTCCGAGCGCTACAGATTCACAAGTACCAGGAGAGCAGAAACATGTCGACGTATTCCGGGGCCGGAATCATAAGCGCTATAGATTCACAAGTACCAGGAGAGCAGAAATATTTCGGAAGTTTTTTGGGGCTTGAATTACGAGCGCTTTAGAGTCTCAAGTACCAGGAGATCAGAAATATGTCAAAGCATTTTCCGCGCTGGAATTGTGAACGCTATTTTACAAGTACTAGGAGAACTGAAACATGTCGAAGTATTTTCTGGGCTGGAAATTGTAAACGCTATACCTATGTAGTAGATTCCCGAAATTAACCAGAAGAGCAGATACATGGCGATTTATTTTCTGGGCCGGAATTGTGAGCGGTTTTAAAGTTAAATAATAACAAGAGGACAGAAACATGTCAAAGTTTATTTTCAGGCTAAAATAATAAACGCTATAGATTCTCAAGTACATGGAGAGCAGAAACATGTCGAGGTATTCCGGGGCAATAATGACGAACGAGCTCTACAGATTCACAAATACCAGGAGAGCAGGAACATGTCGAAAAGTATTTTGGGGCTGGAATTATGAGCGCTATTGATTCACTAGTACCAGGAGACCAGGAACATGTCGAAGTTTCCAGGGCTGGAAATTGAAAAGCTATTTATTCACAAGAACCAGGAGACCAAGAATATGCCGAAGTTTTCCAGAGCTGAAATTACGAGCTTTACAGATTTAGAAGTACCAGGAGAGCAGAAAAATCTCGAATTATTTTCTGGGCTGGAAATTGAGATCGCTATAGATTCCCGAAAATAACAAGCAGAGCAGAGATATGTCAATTTATTTTCGGGGCTGGAATTGAGAGTGGTTAAGTTTAAAAAATAACAAGAGAACAGGAACATGTCGAAGTATTTTCGGGTCTGGAATTGTGAGCAATTAGGATTCAAAAGTAACAGGAGAACAGGAACATGCCAAAGTTTTTTCCGGGCTGGAATTATAAGCGCCAAAGATTTGCAATTACCAGGAGACCAGAAATATGTCGCAATATTTTCGGGTCTGAAATTGTGAGAGATTAGGATTCAAAAGTGATGGGGAAGACCAGAAACATGATAATATATTTTTTCGACAGGAATTACCTACCAGGAGACTACAAACATGTCGAAGTAATTTCGGGACTGAAATCTTACTTTCAACCGCAACGCAAAGACTTACACTATCTAGATACTTACCACAATCATGAAGATGCAATGCCAAGAATGAGAATATGAGACAATAAAGTTGCGCGCCTGTTCTAAAGTCAACGCAGACGAAGTCGCGGGAAGAAGCTAGTAATACTATAAAGCTGAAGAGTTTGCTAAACTACTGGTCCGATTCGAAAAATTATTTCAGTGTTAGATAGCCCATTTATCAAGGAAGGTTACAGGCTATATATCATTACGCTAAGACGAATAAGAGCGGAGCATTAAAAATGGTTTAATCACACAAGTGGCATTTTGTACCAATTCTGGGGTTTGGTATTTGATAAATGTTTTCCAGTTGTGTTCATCCAGATCCATTCAGCCGTTTGGGTGTGAACATCCATCAATCCAAACTTTCACATTTACTATAGTAATTAGATTTGGAAAATTTACTCGTCCATCACTACTTTACGTCTGTCTAGTCAGTCCATCATCTGCCTAGCTTTATCCCAACTATATTGGGGTCGGCTTCCAGTCAAACCGGATTCAGCTGAATACCAGTGTTTTTCTGTCTAGTCAGTAAAAAAAAAGACCCCCTTGGTCTGAAAATGGCAATTATAATAAAATGCTCATGGTGCTTGCCTTTCCTTCACTGTTGATTATGTAAGTCTATGGTCTACTGTAATCTCTAATCTGTGCTGTTCTGTCCACAGAGTACATTTTTAAATAGTTCTGTCATCCACCTTAGAAAATAACAGAATTTATTGCGAAAACGATTCTCGATTTCTATTAGAATATTGGCATTCCACATTATTTGTTTACTTTTGGTGTTGTATTTTATTTCGTTTAGTATGCCGTGACGTAAAAAAAAGTTGTTAATGTGCCAATAGGGTTTTGTAAGGCTTTTGTAACAATTTCGCACGGAGGTAGTGACATTTCGCGCAGTTTAGTTTACGTACAGCAACTTGGTGATAACGAAAGCAAAGGGGTGTGTTTTTACGATGGAATCCGAACATCAACCAAAGTTGAGCCCTGTGAGGGCTTTTCAAGGTATGGGAACTCTTATCGCAATTGTGTGACTTGGGTATGAAAAAGTTTGCGTCAATGATGTTGTTGTTGTTTAACTTGGCAGTGCTGCACGGCTGCAACCCTGACCCTGACGAGTCGTACACCAGCCTGTCGGAGTACCACGACTACGAGCCGAGCTTGGAATTTGATGATTCGGAACTTATTCAGACTTCAGGTTTAGGTAAGGTTTAAAACATGTCACAAAAGTTGTAGTTACCTTGATCTTCATATACCTGTGATTGATGTAACACTGTTAATTTAGGCAATTTGTTTACGCAACTCATGGTTGCATGCTAAAGTTCTTTGTTTTACTTTGTACTCATTCTAATTACCAATAGATGAATTTAAAATTCTTAAAGTAAGGTTGAACTGTGGGTAGATTGAACATTAAAGTATAGCCAACCCTTCTAGCCACTTAATAAGTTAAAATAAATGTGAATAGTACAGATCTTCAATGATTTTTCAATACCCATGAGTTCTTAAACAACTGGTGCATAATCTTAGAATATCTCAGTCTATAGTAAGTAAGCATAGTCTTGAGCATGCTTTATATACCATGACTAACTTAAAACAATGCTTGCGTTCCTGTTGTACTTTTCCTTACTCTAATACTTAACGGAATGCAGACAATAGTGCATTCAATTGATTGGACTGTTGTGATGTAATATGTCCCTTAAAAGTCTAGTTATTGATGCCTTGCATATCCATGATGTGTTGACAGACCCTATATTTTAAGGCTACCTTGAAAATATAGTCTTGACTTTTTTGTTGGTTGGTTGAACTTGTAAAATGGCTTTTCTACTATCATGATCAAAATAATGTTAATTTGAAAAAACTATAAATACTGAGCTCTTAGTTTTGATACTGCTTCTAGTAATAAAGAAACTTTACGAGGATTGTCTATTACTGAGTAATCTTAATACTTACATGATATTTTGTAATGTATCTTTGGTAATGTATTTATGCAATCATTTTTTATGAACAGTACAAAAAATAATGTTGAAACATATAAATAAATCCAATCAGTATGTACATAGTACACTGTTATTGAGCATGCTTGCTTCTTTTCTTCTTAATTAAGCTCCTCATAAAAAACTAACAAGCAAGTTACATTAGAACTGACTGTTATTTTAACCCAATTTTTTTTTAAATTTTTACTTAATTCTGAGATATATATTATGATACCATGTCAAACAAAACATTGGAAATGATATGATTCATCTCATCTCCAACATTCAGTGTTGGTATGTAGTCTTTATAAATAAATGATGAGTAATTCCTGATAAAATGATAAGAGTAGCTTAATATATAAAATCTGAGTAGTTAAACATTTTATAGTTTTAACAAGAAATGTTTATGTTTATCTTCATCACCACTGCTATATAGTCATAATCAAGAGAGGGGAGGGCAGTCAGGAGATGGGTTCGCTCTTGTCTCTAGCTAGGTCAGAGGAGCTTACCCCGAAGTAGCCTGATCACTCTAACTTTGAAAAATGAATAAATAAACCAATTTGGTTTGCTGTGCTACTGTAATATCAATTCTATATTGGCTTAAGGGCAAATACAACAAACCTTCATACATAATGTAACAAAATGATCACATTTCTCGATTTCAGTGCTGATCTTAAACAAAGATACATCTAGGGATACTAAAAAGGCCACTTTAGGAGAATCATAATATTAATCACACAACAATCTGTCAAATTCATTTAATTCCCGACTGATCCGTTTCTGGTGGGAGGTTGGTTGGTTGGAGTGATGGCCGCCATGGCTCATGCACAAATGGTCCTACATCAGGACTAAGTACAGAAACCAAACTGCCAATAGATTGTTAGATTAGGTTCAAGGTTGATTGGGACAATTTGGCAGTGACGGGTAGGGTGATTTGCTTTCTTATTCTGCTAATGTGGCCTTTTTAGACCTGCAGGTATTGTGTTAATTCAGTCATTTTATATACTCTTACAACAGTCAACTCAGAGCATGAAGGCTGTGCTCTGATTGAGGGGTAGTCTTAATTAATACCACTTATACTTTGGTTCATGCCTAGCATACCAAGACATACCATGTAAACAGACATACAAAATATTCAAAAGACCTTGAGTCTGCCTCATCCGCAGCTCCTACCTGGGTACCATCGCGACATCGCGAGCAAGACAGATAAAGTTGCATTAAGTACCTACATTGACATCATCATCTGCCTAGCCTTTTCCCAACTACATTGGGTTCAGCTTCCAGTCAAACCGGATTCAACTGAATACCAGTATTTTACGTGGAGCAACTGCCTACCAGTTAAAGGTATTTCTTGGCAAAACTGAAGTCAGATTTACTGGCTTCCTGACAATCTGTAACAACTGCCAAATATCTACAAATGACAGCCGGGACCAACTGCTTAACATGCTTTCTGAAGCATGGAGGAAACTCGGTGTGTTAAGATGGTCAACCATACACAGACTAAACTTGGCAAGCGTTGTTTAACCTTAAAGATCGAGCCGTGCGGAAAGTACATTGACTTTTCCTTATTTTTGCTTCATAGATACCCGAACAATAAATTATGAACGGCTTTTCTTAAGTAGAGAATGTAAATAATCAGGATAGAAGTCTAATCAGGACTGTATTATGTCTTTATTTCTGTTTTTGATATCGAGAAAATCAGTATGTAGGTCAGTGACCGTTATTGCACATTTATCAGGCGCATACCATAGTAAGATTCACCCCTAATGCGTATTCTTATTGATGACTAGCTGACCCGCGCGACTTCGTCTGCGTTACATTTTCCATTAATGCTCCGCTCCTTTTGGTCGTAGCGTGATGTTACATAGCCTATCGCCTTCCACAAAATAAATTTTCAAATGGAACCAGTAGTTCCTGAGATTAGCGCATTCAATCAAACTCTTCAGCTTTAAAATATAAGTGTATAATAGATGTTACTGGAATATTTGGCAGGAAAGACCTCCAATTATTCCTTTTGTGATTTATTGAGGAACAATATTTATTACATATAGGTACATACTTGTATTGTTCTTTCCTATTTATAGTCATTGTGGTCAGACATTATATGGATTATATTTCTGTCGGATTGATTCATAATAATTTATAGGTAATGTTTACGGCCAAAAAAAAAAACAACCGACTTCTAAAAAAAAAACACTACAAAGTAAAAAATAACTTTAAATTCGGAAGTCGGTGTTTTTGTTAGTTTCTTCGTATTTTGACACCGACTTCCGAATTTAAAGTTATTTTTTACTTTGTAGTGTTTTTTTTTTAGAAGTCGGTTGTTTTTTTTTTGTAAAAAGTTTTTTATTTTTCACTTTTTAGTGGTGCCCCACACCTAACAACACCACTACAAAATCGCAGAAAAGCAAAATACGCAATTTCGATTATCAAAGAATCATCTAAATAGTCATATTCCAGCGATTTCGATTTGAAATCCAAAGTTCGTTTCAGATAAAACAAAAATTTTTCAAATCGGTTCATAATTATCGGAGTTATGAGGTAACAAACATAAAAAAAACAACCGAATTGATAACCTCCTCCTTTTTGGGAAGTCGGTTGCCAAATTAACCAATTCATATAAAATTACAAGCAAATAATTTTATATGAATTGGTAGATTGGAAGAGCATTTTTGCATGATTTATATTCAATGAAATCGCTGAATTTGTGAAGCGGTGAAGCACGTAGGCATAGGTAATGTTTACGGCCAAAATACACCTTCCCATCAAACAAAAACGTGATCTGTAGTTACTATAAAAATAACCAGGAAGTGTCACAGTAGCAGTGCAATTTATGCCGAGACTATCACAAAGGATGCATTACATCCAATCATTGGAAAATTGCACTCACTCAAAAGGATTATGCATTCATAGCGCTAACTGGTGTGATGTCAGTGATTGGTGGCCCCGGCCGTGCACTTGACGAAGTGACCGCTGATTGGTAGTATTATCTCGTTGACTTTCAATATGCCCTCGTGGAACACTTTCAAATTGCAAGACAGTGCACTTGAGAGTGATTGGCGTAGTTTTAGCTGTCGCCGATAGATGGCGTTAGGTGTCGCAGTTTGCGAGCGTAATCCTAATCTTATGATTTTTTTTTCACGTCATACTTATTTTTGTAGATTGGCTAATCCAGTAGAATAGAGTGTAATGGAGACAAAGACATAATTAATTACAATTATATAGGACTTTTCCAGTCAGCTTCGCATAATAGTTCTCTTACCTTGCCCTTTGTTAAAAAAAATATATTTTTATTTGAGATGGGTTTGCTCTTGACTGTAGTCTTGGTCAGAGATGACAGAGACAAAGTCTACGATGGAGCGAGCTTACCCAGAAGGAGCCTGTTTGTTTACTTATGAATGCTAACAGACGTTTCAAAAACTATGTCGTCTAATTTAGGGTTCCGTAGTGAACAAGGAACCCTTATCGTTTCGCCATGTCCGTCTGTCTGTCCGCGGTTTAGCTCAGAGACGCTTAGCACTAGATAGTTGGAATTTGGTATGGGTAAACATATTAATCACGGCGTCAAAGCGATAAAATCTAGAGAAAGAATAATTTGGGGGGTACTCTAAATTTTTTTTTCCTGATGGTTTTTTTTTATCGTTTATCCTGGGTGTCATTGGGTAGCTCGTTTACAAATATCAAGGGTGTTACGCACACCCTTGATATTTTTACGCCGAAAACCATTTTTTCATCCAAGGATCCGTTTGAAAATATTAAGCTATAAAGTGTTAATTTTTGTTAAGTCAAGTGTCGCCCACTCTGCCAGCTAAACGGTTGTTTTTGCTTTTTTTTTTGTACTGAAGAAAATCATGGTAGTAGCATTTATAACGTATTTAAAATTTTCCCTTTACTTGTTATATAAGACAATATTACTCTCCAAATTGCGTAGTTCTAGGTCAACGGAAAACACACTATAAATTATGATTTCCTTGAGAGTGTCGAAATACATGTATTTTGCGGCATGAATCTTGATTTTTTCATATCTATACCTCCACTCTCTATCTTGACAGACAGACGTACGGACGGACAACAAAGTGATAGTATAAGGGTTCCGATTTTTCCTTTTGAGGTACGGAACCCTAGAAGAATACTGTTTCTCATTCTGTTATATTGTGAACAACAACGAACATACAGCGAACGTGTACGGCGTTGACTATGTCATCTAGTGTTGCATAGTCGGCAGTTATAAATAAAAACTGGCCAAGTCCGAGTGAAAAACACGTGCAAAGGGTTCCGAACCATTTCATTTTTTAACCGACTTCCCAAAAAGGAGGAGGTTATCAATTCGGTTGTATGTTTTTTTTAAATGTTTGTTACCTCATAACTCCGACAATTATGAACCGATTTAAAAAATTCTTGTTTTATCTGAAAGAATATACTTGCAGATTGGTCACATTTAAATTTTATCAAAATTGATTACGAACTTTGGATTTTAAATCGAAATAGCTGGAATTCGTCTACTTGGATGATAGTTTTATGTCATCCAAGTAATCGAAATTGTGTATTTTGCTTTTCTGCGATTTTGCAGTGCTGTTGTTAGGTGTGGGGTACCACTAAAAAGTGAAAAATAAAAATCTTGTTACAAAAAAAATACAACCGACTTCCAAAAAAAAAACACTACAAAGTAAAAAATAACTTTAATTTCGGAAGTCGGTGTCAAAATACGAAGAAACTAACAAAAACACCGACTTCCGAATTTTGTTGTATATTTTTTTTGTAACATGTTATTTTAATACTATAGACTTCTTAAAGGTTTTCCTGTAATCTTTAGGTTTAGGTCCCCCAAAAGTAACTCATATACCTACTCAGAATTTATTTATTTACGTAACGCGGCCGTTTTCGGTCACCGAAGTCCATAATTATATGTACCAAATTCCAACAGAATTGGCCCAGTAGAACCGGTGAAAACTGGCTTCGACAGACGGTCAGACAGACACCCTGGTGATCCTATAAGGGTTCCGTTTCTTACGGATTTTCGGAACCCTAAACACATACTTGACATTGACGCTTTGTGCGTTTTGTTCAGGTGAACTTGGACGAAGCATCTACCGTTGTAAATTCGAAACTTATAAGTAAAATAACTGGACAATGACACTTCTTCGATCTTAGCTCTTCTAATAATCCATAACCAAATGGATCCAAAAATCTATAGCTAACGGAGACTAATTGCATTGGCACAACCTTGTAGCCAGGATTATCCACCAGCAACTTGCTCTTAAATACAATTTTGTGGAATCGGAAGTAGGTACCGCACTATAGGTATGTGCCCGACCAAGTTCTCGAAAATCGCAATTGCACGTTGTATGGGGATCGGTCTATCATCACTGACAGGACTACTGTTGCCAAAAAGCCTGACATAGTGGTGATAGACCGACTAGGGCGTCGCGCGTCGCGCAATGATTGTTGATATAGCAGTTCCGCATGAAAAGAACCTCTTGAAGTCTGAGAAAGATAAACAAACGAAGCATCTTGACTTGGCTCGCGAGGTTGTCGACAGTTGGGATGTCAACACAGCAGTCATTGTGCCGATAGTCGTGACGGCCAATGGCATAATTGCCTCGACCAACATCTCAAGAGGAGGGTCTCTTTGATTTTTTTTTTATTTCCCTATCGTTTACCGAACACACTAATGTGTAACAACAAATAATCCTAGGTACTGACAATTATTATAGAAAAAAGGGCGGAAAAATTAAACAGCAAACGCGCAAATCCGCGTTATTTTGTAGAATTCTATTTCCACGTCTCTTGCTAGCAAGGGACGGATCGGGGCTCACTTGCATATCAGGAATTTAATTTTTAAATGCACCTTCCGCTTCACGGTCGTCGGACGCCCAATACTTTGGGAATTTATATCTACGTATATTGCGTGTGAGATTAATTCGTTGTTAATTTAGTTTATTTATGTTCAAACAAAAAGCTTTTCAAAGAGAAAAGAACAATTGTCTAAGTTTGTCACATTGCTGGTTTCAAATGGATGGATGTTAAAAGCTCTAAAAATATGCACTAGCTTTAATGCTCAGTTTTCTTAAAAAGTTCTTTCAATAAAAGCTTTCACCTACGAGTAGTTTGTTTCTAGGAAAAGTTATTTAACACTTTAAAATATTTTGTTGACTATTTTCTTGCATTTTCCGAATGTCCTACAAAATATTACTTAAATGTTGATATTGGAATAGGCAGTAGTCACACTTAAGTACTACGAGAGGAGCCTAGCGTCTAGCGTACTCGCCAGTGACACATTGTACGTGCTACTTTCGCAAATACTATGACAAGCTCGCGGGAGGGCTACCGTAAAAGCTTGTCATTGACAGGAACATTTTCATTGACAGTAACATTTCAACTAATTTTGTACCTAGTTCTCGAGATTCTTGTATTGAAGTAATCTTGCTAACTAAACTAGCTTTCCTTTAGCTTGCCATATTATTATGTTGTTACTTCCCAGAATTTGATCCTTATTAGCTACGTGTATAATACAGGCTGTGTCTTCATAAATCGAAGTATACAGTTTCAGTTTTCATCAAAATCGGGCACGAAACTCCTTTCAGTGTTTTTCGATATTCCTCGTAGTTTCGGATTTGGCCATTAGGCACACTGCATGCGAACAGTCAATATCTAGCTTTGCTTGACTCCTCTTACAATTAGTAATTTGGAAGAGTGTTATGCAAGGCACTGGCTGTTTCACCTCTTCTGTTCAAAATGCCGACCAGCCCTAGTAAGTTTTCGTAATGAGAAACGTTTTAATGATACGCTTCTCCATCCATGTGAAAGAAAATTTCGTGTTGTTAACTCGCGATAGAGCCACAAAGCTAAAGTTGACCATGGGAAAACCAACCGGAAGAGAAGTCTACACCTGCAACGGAGAGAGTAGAGTCCGTTATCCGCACCATGTTAGACTCCCATTCTGTCCGTTGCGCGTAGGTGTCCTGTCTAAAGTTAGCCAGCCTAGCTCTGCCCAAATGCACAGATGCCTCCTGGGTGCTTCACAGGTTTCGCGGAGCGACCTCACCGTTCCGAGAATTTGTTCACGTCGGGAAGTCTCGGTCTTACTTTTAGGATGACGTGGCCAACTGATTTCTTGGTGTCGAAGCAACCTCTGCAAATTGGGCTGTCTGTGCGGCGCTTATGTTAAAGAGGTGGTTTTTAGGGGGGAATGACCCGTAATTATATATATTATATATATTTTGGCTGAGAAGTCGTTCAGTTAGTCGCGGGTATAGACTTGACAAAGCCATTTTTACTGCCTGCAATCTATAGGTTCTCATGAAATTCAGTTGATCTCTGGCAAATTCATGTACGAAACTGTGAGCAAAAATCTCAAAACCTCTCTTCGCGAACAGTTTTGAAAACGGAAAACCGTTTGTTGGATAAATGTGACTCAGCTGAGTGCCTTTGCAAAGTTTTATAGAAATTAAATATCTGAATAGAAATCGTAAAACTTAATCGGATGATGTGTGTATCCTTTTCTTCATGGCCGTTTTCATGGAAATATATTCCTATTTTCCCCATTCCTATTTTCCCCAGAAACATTTTTCATTATTTGCGTAATGATGGTTGATGCTTGGTCGGTGGGTTCACCGTACACAGAATAAATGAATTCAGCACAGGCTATCTTCTTGAATACCCTTAACATCTTCTTGAAACTACTTAATGAATCGAGATGACTTTTAATTAATTTCGAACTAGGAACGCAAATAGAAACAATTTTATGTTTTTAAAACAGACACACAATATGAGCGGCCCCAAATGCAACTCTTTCGACTCCTATATCATGGGACTTTGCCACCTGCTCGTGGGTGTTATGTGACCCCTGGCTCCAGGCCCATATAATAAATAGGCCCAGTAGTGGGCAACTTTAGCTTATTAAGCTGAGCAAATGTAAGCGCGCCTGTTGACCAATATTCTAATCTTAATACCGCTATTCAATATATGTGATCAAATGTATAACGCAGTCTATAAAATATGAAGTAGAACTGCCAAATTTAAGTTCGGAGTTCGTTTTTTTATATTTAGGAACGTACGGAAGTACGTTTTCTCTGGCTGGTATATCTTGTAGTGTTTGCTCATCTCGTTGTTGGTAGGAGTTTTTAATATATTTTTTTTAATACTTAAGAACCTTAGAAAAATAAAGGTTTTTTTATCATTCCTTGAAAACCACTATTAACAAAAAAATATGTTTTGGTGTAATTCTATGCTGTTGATAGTACTATTTCGGTCAATAGATGGCATTACGGGTATCTGCATTACGTAGTAGATAAGTTGAATTCTTCTAGAACTTTACAATTCCTATCAGCTTTATATGTAAAAGTTATCTACATTGTTTTGTGAGTACATTTTAATGTGATTCGAACAAAACAGATCCTACTTAATATTATGGTATGGTATGTATGGATGTTTGTTACTCTTTCACGCAAATACTACTGAACCGATTACGATGAAGGTATGTAGGTAGCTGAAGACCCAGAATAACACATAGGCTACTTTTTATCCCGGAGTTCCCGAGGGATCGGGATTTACACGGGAATAAAAAGAATTTATACGCGGACGAAGTCGCGGGCGGCCTCTAGTTACAGATAAAAATAAAATAGGTTCTGTCAATTATACTTTAACACGCTGGTTATTATATTTTGGCATAGGTACTTAGATAAATGCTAAAATAACCAAAATACAATAAAAACATGTTATAAATATTGGGAAATATTAGGTAAAATAGGAACTATAAAAGTAAAGAAATATGCATAAGTTAAATAAAATCCAAAAAATAAGCTGGACTGCTGAGATTGGAACTCACACCAAATCATTCGAAAGGCAGTCTTAACACCGACGGGCTATGACCACTGTTGGGAAATCAATTAAAATAGCCCATCTTATTTATGTCATGGCCTTTCGCTGCTTACCTCTCCAGAAGTATAACGTGATGATAATCATTGCTAAGGTAGGCTAGTATGTGCAATATTGTAACATATGGCTCTTTATAACAATTCCTTGCTGAACTGTTTAGAAAAATGTCGAATAAACATTCAAATTTTATTTTAAGTACGCATAAACCTATTTTATTATTATTTTGGCAATATTATGGAGTAAAAATATTTTTCTAAAGAGAAATTAAATACAAAAATAATATATGTTGGTGGGGTTTGAACCATGTGCCAAATCTTGTTCAAAACAGACATTTTTGAGTATTGCTCATCCTCCATAGCACATAGCGTGATAATGTATAGCCTATAATGTGTTAACTGTACCTATAGGAATGATTTATGCAAAATTTGATCACTACATATTCTCTTCTTGAAATTTAGAGTAAAGGCACACAGGATAGTCTGGAATAACACATAGGATATTTTTATTATTAACGCGGGTGGAGCAGCGGGTGATAGATAGCTAGTATATAATGATGATAAAATTAAATAAGAATTCATAATGATGAGTTGTATATATAATAAAGATGGCTTAAATTACACTCTAGGGGTAGGACAGACAAGACTACGGTAAGTCTGTTTTGCAGCGATTCGTTTCATTCACTAACTTTTGTTGCACAACATAATTATTTATATTTATTTATTTATATATGCTTTATAAACCAAAAAGAAAATAAAAACATAAAGAAAACCTTAAACCTTATTATTGACTTTTATGACAGTACAAATATTAATTTGAAACGATAGACCTAATTATTTTAGACTAGCTGATGCGCGCGGCTTTGCCCGTTTGTTATACTAAAACCTTCCTCGAGAACCACTCTACCCATTGGTCAAAACAGCATGAAAATCGGTGCAGTAGTTTTTGAGTTTATCGCGAACAGACAGACAGATAAACGCGGCGGAGGACTTTGTTTTATAACATGTAGTAATTTTATAATATTTAAAAAGTTTTACCGGGTTCATAGAATTGATTTATTACAGTGAAGCTAAATAAAAACAGCCGCACGAGTCGATCTTCAAGATTAAGCAACGCTTGCCAAGGTTGGTTTGTGGATAGGTGACCATCATAACATACCGAGTTTCTACGTGCCTCAGAAAGCACGTTAAGCCTTTGGTCGCGGCTGTCATTTGTAGATCGTTGGCAGTCGTTACGGATAGTCAGAAGCCAGTAAAATCTAACTCCAGTCTTGCCAAGAAGTACCGTGTTACCTAGTTAATGGGTTGTGGAGGTCTGGTAGGCAGCCCGTCCACGTAAAATACCGGTATTCAGCTAAATCTGGTTTGACTGAAATCCGACCCAATATGGCTGGGAAAAGGCTTGGCAGATGATGATGATAGAATCGATTTATTGTGAAGTATAATCAATTTTTAAATCGATATTTAGTAGGTACTCTAGCTAATAAAAATAATGTGAGAGCTCATATTTATCCATACGAGATTGAAAATTTAATACCACACTCTTGACTGCTCGACTGACGCTAATACTGGGTCCAGTGAGTAGTGAAGGTCAACACATAAAAATTGAATCCTAAATTTTGAATTTACTCCAGCTATTACAACCTATTCAACAAAGGAAACTGAATATACTGGAAACTAAGAAAAGCAAAGTTGGCATTACAGCCCAAAGAGTCCCTTAATTGCGTTTGGGTGAACACAGCGTTCACTAACACACGACTTAAGACTGGAGTAACTTCATCCTAAGTTGATATCATAATATTTCGCGACCTTCTTTTTATCGCCCAGCTGCGTCATGGAGCCGTAGATCCTTCAAGTCCGTTTTCATACACCACATGGAAAGACACCACACTAAAATAATGTTTGTTTACATAGAATGATTGATTGACAACAGCAGCTGTCCTGACAACATACTTTTTCCTCTACCATAAACACTAACTTTTTTATAATCTAACATAAAATGGTTTCAACCTATTTAGAGAATTTACATGAGCAAACTATAAAGCCTTGAAAACACAATACATGTCACCCGTCTGTATAAATCAAACTGCCTACTACTCTTTACATGACACTCTAATTGCATGGAAGTAGGAAGTATCACTTCCGTACACGAAGTTTTGTCTATTCTGTCTTATTAAATGAATTTGACACAATATGACAACTCGTTATTTGTGTTGTTATGACAACCTGTAAATCAATCCATACAAGAAAATTCTTCGGGTTCTCCTTCGAATAAAATAAAAGTATATGCTGTGAGATCAGCAGAGACCTTAAAAATAACTAACACTATAAGAATTAGGGAGTGTAAAAAAAGAAAATTCAATTAACTATAAAATCTTCAAAATTGAACGTTTCCTGACCTTATAATTATAAAAAAGTAAAACTAAAGTAGTACTATCATTTCTCTTCCTGAAATATTTCCATATATAAGTAAAGTAGATGTGATTGACTTATCAAATCATTAGTAAAATATTTTATATGATTTGATTTCAAACTGTGTACAAATGTGTCTGGAATTTTTTGTTCTTTCCTTCTAATCCTTATTTTCTTTATTTTTCTGGCAAGGAGGGGGAACTTGTACTCATAACAATTAGTGAACTTATACCTATTGCGTGTATGTATGTTTGTTTGCTTTGTCTTTCTGGCTGGAATGATTTTTAATAATAATTGATTGTACGACCATAGACGTGAGTTTCGGATGGTGTTATCTCCTTCGGTTCAGCTTCCGCCATGGCACCTTCGTATTTAGACTTTAACCGCTTAATCGCGGTTAATAAATGCATTTGCACGGGAATTCATTTCTTATCTTGTTGCATAGCAACGCAAAATCAATCCCCTCATGATACGTGGAATTATAAAAATACTTGGCCACGCTTTGCAGAAACGCTCCCAAAAAGAGTGCATAGTCGCTCTCACGCCATTCGCTACTAACAGCAACGAGCTTGAATTCTTCGAAAGATACTCGGTCTATGCCGTATGTATGTATGTATACGTCAACATTTTTTCTCAATATGAAATATCGCTCTATTTATAAAAACTACTTAGCTTTTTCTCCAGGCGTCGACATAACTAGCGTCTGACCATCATCAACACATCTTCATCGTTATAGAAATGGGGTTTCTTCGTGCAACGTCACTCGCGTCTTGCACACACGCGATTGATTTTTCTGGTACAATGTACGCCTTGTACACGCGTTTCCGGGTTTTTAATATCTACCCGGCGTAGTTATTTACGTGGCGCCAATATTTACCTGGGTTTTTAATATCTACCCGGCGCCTCCACCATTTGAGGTGGGGTAACTCAGATGCTACGAGAAATTAAAGAGCAAATGCAAAAATAAAGAAAATATGTTGGCGAGGTCCGCCCGAAATCACATCAATACAAGTTCTGCTATAAAAACAATCAAATTCTTTATCCTTCAAATTTAAACCTATGCTATACCTTTTAACTGACCGCTCCAAAGTTTTACAGATGGCCTATGCCAATTCTCATAAAGCCTTGAACACACAAGAGCATCTTAAGCCCAGGACACACAATCGTCACAGTACTGACTGAGGAGACTGATTGAATGAAGATGTCGTTACCAAACAATATTAATAACAGTCGCACAGGTCTATCGAGCCAAATGTTGAAATGGTCACCCACCCACAGACCGACCTCGGCAAACGTTGCTTAACCTTGAAGATCGACGCTTGCGGCTGTTATAGTTTAGCCACTCTAAAGCATAGTAAAATAATACCAACAATACACCACTTATGTTAGTAAAATAGTTTACCCATGGTTGCAGTTTACAACTCTCCTAGTAAACTCGATAATCCAATCGAAAAACAATCGACTTTTATGCATTATCGATTTATCGATAATGAGTAGTCATTCATTTTCATAGCTAAACAAAATATAAATTCAAGATAAAAAAAAAAAAAAACCATGGGGCTGAGGTCATGCTAGTGCGGAAAAACTTAACACCGCGATTCAGAAAAACGCCTTATTAGTATAACACCATCTATCGACAAGTACTTGTCGATAGATGGCGTTTGTGTAGTCGAACTGTCAAATATACTCGTAGTTCGAACTTAGAAGCTCACACGTTACGATAAATAATGATAAGCTAATAACATTTTCACTTTTATTTTGCTACATATTAAGTTTAGTAGTTCTTTTCAAACATTAGTTTTGTCAATAGATGGCATTGCATGTATCTTGAGTCTCAAAATCAAAACTACCTATTTTAGCGCTTGATGAAGTTTCTTCCTAATCTTTAAAATTCAATCTATTATTCTGGTTATCACTTAATATTGTTAAGTACGTATGTACATTTTTAATCCAATTCGTGGTTTATGCGTGATGCTCCCACAAACGCACAGACAAACACAAAAAATTCAAAAATTGCATTTGTGTGTTCTGTCTTTTTTCTAACATTTTTAAGGCGAATATATTCAGAATGTTAATTCAGACACGGCAAGTCTACGATTTTATTAAATGTATAGATTAAATAAACGTTTTATCCAATAACGTAACAAAAAATAAATTTTAGAGTATATAAATGTAATATGTAAAGAATTTATATAAATAGCTGGTATTATCACGTTTATTACATCTTGTGAACGTTATTGAAATGGTGAGACGAACCCGTAAAAATGTAGGTACACAGATATTTTGCGAAAATATGTAACATGCGTCTGAATACGTCCAATATTCCGCGTTTTGTATTTCATAATATGGTAGTGGGGTGGACCGGACCTCCCAAATACCCCTCTTTTATACCCTATGGAGGTAACATTTCGAAAGTAATTTAAGATAAGATAATAATAAATAAATAATAATCCCTACCGCAGTATCTCTACGTTGACGTGGTGGTGGGGCTTGCGCGTCCCGACGGACCTTAGGTCATACCTAGGATGAGGGGCCAGACAAAGAGAGATACAATCCGCAAGGCAGTTTTGTGGCGAACTGTTGGGCAGTAGCGACCCCACGAACCTTATCTCCCGGGAGAAGTCTTGTTCCTCATCTACGGCTTGCCTTTATTGGCTGGCCAGAGTGAATACTGACGAGGAACAGAGCTCCCACCTCTTCCTTGCCTTAATTGGCCGGTCTGAGTGGAGATTCGCTAGAGCACACGTGCTCGGGAGAAAGATGTATAATCCAGTAAGATGCTGGTAGGGATCTTGACCGCACTTCCGGAATTGTCCTGATAGCCGTGGTATACCTCTCCACTCCTCCAGCACCTCAGGCTATGTTGCCACCTTGGCGCTACGTCACTTTGTGCTAGCGACAGTTTTCGGGGACCCGTTCATTGAGTGTGTCACCCCCTGCCATTTAAAAGCCGTGTATATTGTTAGTGGTCAGGCAGGGGCCAATAGTTCTTCTATAATAAACGATCATCAGTCCACTAAACCACCCAAACCCATATAGCGTATCATTTTTTGTTTCTATATTCTGCAATAGTACTGCTCCAACCGGGGATTGTACTTGGGAATACTTTCAGTGCATACAGGGATAATCGCCGGTTGGTGCCCCATTACATTTGATATGTCTAACGGGGCCTCTGCGAGTTGGTTTTGGCCCCTCGTACGCCTACCAAAGGACCGGGTCTCCAGACACCCTAGAAGGTAAAAAAAAAGAACTTTATTTTTCAAAAAGATTAAGTACTGGTTAACTTAAACACTACACCAAGAGTGACCGATAAAAATATTACAGTGGATAGCGGAGCAAACCCCAGTTCCGTGCTAGGAATTTTATTAACCTGTGTTACGGTCACTAGAGGTAGCTTCGCCATCTAACCGAAAACATAACTTCAGACATCTATAGTATAAAAATGATTGACTATTTGCATTCCCAAATTAAGCATGCCTGTATACATATAGGGATTCCATGTAAAATTAGGTGGGTAGTTAAACAAAATATGAAGGTGCCACATTCACGAAGTGCAAGGATATGTTTTTGTATATACTGTGTCTGAGAAAGTGAGTTCTGGGGGTGTATTTCTGAGTGTGCAAGTGTTACGTTTTGATGGATGAACTTTGATTAAATCAGACTATTATTTAAGTAAAAGGGGCGCGTTTTTGTTTTATTAAATACTTGTTCATATTTATTAGGAATCCATCAGCGATTAGTAACTTAAAATTTTATAACTGTTGATTTAGGAGGGTTTCAGCAATGATATATAAAACTATAGATACGTTGTCCGCACTCTAAAATGACAACATGAAATGAAGCCAATTGGCCACATTGTGCTTAGTTACGCACCAACCTGTCGCGCGACACTACGTTTGTTTTGATGTCAATTTGACTATTACTTATCCTGTGACGTAACTGAAGATGTATATTTATCTCCCTCTAGCAACAGGTATTCCGCCGTACGGTGACATATTTTCTTTCCCTTTCTTCATGCGTATTAGTAGCTATCTAGTATTTTTGCCATTTTTAAGCGCCGCGATGTTGGTTTATGACGTGTCTATAAAATACGTCATTGGTTTTGAGTATCTGTGTAATTTAGTTTTAGAAGCCAAAATTTTTTATTTTCTTTTTGATTCCATTTTCCTTCAGGAGTACAGGTTAAAAATTTTGTTAATTTTATTGTATAGGAAAGAACGAATTACTTTGATATGCCTTTTAGCCATTGTCGTTCTGTGTCTGATTGGGGGGGCAGACTATATCCGACCGACGCTACGTTTGCGATTATAGATTGTAGGATCATAAGTTAGCGTTGCATGTTTCCTAATTATCGTATGCTGTATAAAGAGCTGTCTCACGGTTAGAGCTGCTGTGTCAGATATACCTTGTCCGCAAAATCAGTGCACTTTTTAGGTTTCCGTAGGTAAAGTAAGTAAGTGTGGGTTTTTAGAAAGTAAAAACCCACACTTGTAATGCTTACAGAAACTGTATTTCTTTATTCGCCAAAAGGTAAATAATATTCAATCTTGTACGATGTTGCGGAGCCCTTCAAGCGCGAATCAGACTCGCGCTTGGCCGGTTTATATATTATTCGAATGAAAAACGATATAGCTCAAGGTCGCCCGCCCTCTAACACCCTGCTCTTCAAGGTGTAGACAGGATGTATTTCCCAACCGACTCGTCCAGTGTGTTACCTGTTAGCGCAGAGCAAGTTATTGAGAAGCTATATCGACTAAACGTCGATATTTGCTATAGAATCAGACTGGCGAATATATGTGATGTCTATCTGTTATAAATCGACTTCAACCTTTAAACGTAACAGCGCTGATTTTTACGATATAAATACATAGGGAAAGAAAGGGATAAAAGGATTAGAATTTCGTATTGAAAGAAAGGTACTTTTCCAAAAGACATCAACGCGCGCGACTTATCGTGTGCTCGTTTACCATAGGCATAGGGACCGTTCAAGTATTACGGAAGTGCCAATGGGGGGTGGGGGGGGGGGCTCTCTACTATATTTTTTTTACATGTATGAGTAGATTTTGATTTGACATAATTATGGCTAGTTATTTGGTATTACTCTCACGCGATGTTTCATAAAGTAAGAAATAACAGAAGTGGGGAAATAGGCCCCGCGTGAATTAAAACTATACCAATGCTTACGTAAGTGTAGGAGGGAGAGCTTTGATGAGTATTGCTGACAAGGGGAGAGAGGGGTTAAAAATTACTAAATTTCTGCTTACGTAATATTTGAACGGCTCCATAGACCCTGTAGCGGCTCATATCTGATTAAATCAAAAATAATTTTAATTTTAGTCTTTCCGATGAAAAGTGATGCCACTTCAAGAAGTCATTCATCCGTTATTAATTACATACAAAATTATAACAAATTGTAATAATTTAGCGTGCAAACAGGTCTTACATATGGTCACAAGTTCACAACTAAAATGGTTACCTGTACCGCAGCCTATATATACAAAATACTAAGACGTTTTCGAGTGTCATAGTCATGTCAGTGTATAGTCAAGTGGTTTAATAGTCGTTTGTATATCACTACTTTTTGTAAAGAAACTATTATTATTCATCTTACAACACGAAGTCGGTATACGGATTTGTATTCCTCTCGTATAACACATAATTATGTTGCAATTGTTCGCAATGATGTTAGAACGTTGAGCCGGCGCTTCCAGAAGTTCCAGGTGCAGTTAGTGTTACTTTCGGTTGTCCAAGTTTTATAAATAACTCGTATGTACCTACCTATAAAAACGACCTTTTAGCATGAAAGCCCTTTCCATCATCTTACTAAAATACGTACGGCGATGCGCCACCTGCACCGGTTCATGGTGGAAATCCCACCCATACGCACAAAACGTTTTGGGAACGCGTTTATTGTGCGTACAGTTAGGAGTGAAATTCCCTGCCTGAGTCTGTTTCCTGATAGCTACAACCCTGGGAGTCTTTAAGTCAAGATTGAATAGGTTACTTCTAGGCAAGCGTGCTCCATCTTAGACCGCATTATCGCTTACCATGAGGTGAGATAGCGGTCAAACGTATGCCTATAAATAGTAAAAAAAAAATCTTTCATCTGCGAAGAAGAAAGCAGAAATGTTTGCTCTTATAATTTTGAAATGCGCTGAATGACACCTAACAAAATTGATTGATTAGAAAAATTAAAAATCTTAGAAATTCCCGGTTTTCAGATTTTGTTCTTTGTATATGTCACCGGAAAGTGGTTTGACACTTTCCGCCGTAAGAACACAGTATAAATATGGACAGTACGGAAACTACCTACAAACGCTCGAAACGGCACACTCACACAAACATGCGCACCGACGAGACTTTTCGGTGCCCGTCGCGGTACTCTCAGTAGTGAGTGCCGCTGGCCGCGTCAAGACGAGTTTAGCCCCGCGATCTTTTTAAAAATGCCGCGAACGTATTGCGTAGTATACGACTCTTTGAACTCGGCTTCATCACAACCGGAGCTAACGTATTTTAAACTTCCTGCTGATTTTGAAAGGTAAGAATCATTAATGATATTGTTATTTAATCGCTATCGAATTTTAAGTCCGTGTGATCGATCAAAATCAAAATGAATTCGTGAACTTCAAAACTATTAGGTAAGTACTACTACTTCTTGTATATCCAAGATGGCGCCTGCTATAGGTATAATTTTTTTCGTCATGGGACATGGGTGTCGTTTTCATGGTTTTCGAGGGTGTTGAAGCCGATAGTGATGTCAAAACGTGAATCCAAGATGGCGGCTGCAATAGGTATCAATTATTTAGTCATGGGTGCTGTTTTCATGGTTTACGAGCGTGTTGAAGCCGATAGTGCTGTCAAAACGAGAACTCAAGATGGCGGCTGCAAAGGTACCGAGCGCCCGAAACGTTTTCGCCCAACAGCGGCTTGCGTACGCTCCCGCCAAAACTTGTAAAAGGTTACGCCGTAATGACTAAGTTAGTGCTACAAGTTGTTGTGTGTAAATATTATTATTTTTTCCGTGTTTAAAGTAGGCATCGTGTTTTGTTGAGATTAACCAACGCCATGAGATCACCTATTTAAATTGTATTTGTAAGCTAGTTATTCAAATTGATTGATCACTACAGAAAAAAAATGTAAAAAAAAAAAACAAAAACATTAAAAGTGACAACCCTATTGCTTCAATGGAGCGTAGGTAATTATATTCTCAACTAGGCTTAGTTTCCGTACTGTCCATATTTATACTGTGGTAAGAATGTAAAATATCGTGTGAAATTGTAACTTTTTTTTAATATAAGACACTGATGGATTGGAAACTATTACTACTTTGGATGGGATTTATTATATAAAAAAATACTTTTTCTAATTAATATACCATGAAAATAAAATCAAATCAACATTTATTACAATCTTACGGAGTCTGTCATTTTCTGTTGTCTGACATATACACACAATTACTTAGCTGGATGCCCAAAAACAATGAGTAATTTTGTATTGAACACGTACCCACCTTGTAGCATTTTAGACGTGTAATTTAGGAGAGGCTCAAGTGTACAGCTCAAAAATGAATGAACAAAAGAATGGAAGACCGAAGTAATGATCACTTCTATTTTGCGTTTTCAGTCATCTATGTAGTGTTATAATAATTGTTTTGTACTGATCGTTTTTAGTTTCATTGGTGAAATCCGCTCTAGACTGCGAGAAAAATCGAAATGTGTTAAAAATGCCTTTTTGTCTACAGCGCCGCTCCCACCAGAACTGTTGGACATACCTGATGACCTTCTGGAGCGTTCTGCCAGCGACGGCACGATAGAAGAAAACTTCGAAGAGGAGCTAGCCACGGCACCTGAAGTGTATGCAGAGGTAAGCTCAACCTAGACTAAGAACTCATGGAGATATTCCCAACCGCGCCGTTCCACGACTTTCGAATTGTTGGTACAGCCAGCACGTCAAGCTACCCTATACTGTAAATTATTCCCAAACAACTTTGAACCGTTGGAGGACGTTTTCAAGACGCTTGATTGGAAAGGACGAGGCAAAAATATCGAAGTACAATTAGGAGATTAATATAAACAATGAAGACTGGTGTGAGAGGGCAGTGCCAAAAAGTCGCCAAAGCACGAGTGGGTGACCTCAATGCCGCGCCGGTTAAATTTGTTCAGAAATTCCGCCGCCCGAATAACAGCACCCAAAAGAACACCTTTTATAGTCATCACCACATTGATCACATTTTGATCAGGCGGTCCGTTCTTATACATTAGACATCAAAATGTTCACGCGAACGAAGACGCGGACAACAGCTGGTAAATTATACATTCAATTAAGTATCATCGGTTAGATGAAAAACCTGGCACTTCTGCCTCAGTTTGCGGCTCTTCAAAACCATCTCCCATAATTTATGGGATTCCACTTCATAGAGGGTTGTTGCCACCGATGGGCCTCCACCGTCTTGCAGCTCCAATAGGTTTTTAAGGCAAATTTTCTATCAGCACCTAAAATGTTGTTAATTTTAATTATTTACATGAAAAGCCAGTACACTCATAGGTCTCCCTACGGATAAGTTACATATTTTAGAGTGTGTTGTGTTGTTTTTAGTTGAATAAAGTGTTAATCGATGAACGCAAAACATCGAGCACATAGGTTATGCTTACATCTTGTCTGCGTTACTCTGGTATAACGCGCCTAGATTAATTGGTACTTGAGTGACTTGATGTTATGGTAAATGAAAATTCCATTTCAAATTAACTTTAGGTAATGCAGCATTGTAGATGCAGCTTAGGTAAAGTTTTGGCGTCATTCAACCTTTTCGAATTCTACCTTTGAGCTGAATTGTTTCCTTTTTTGAGAGCTAATTTAAATTTAGAACAATGAAAAATTTTATAGCTACGGCTTGTCAGTGGCTGGTGAATTTTTGATAGACGACGACTAAAATGCACCTGATATAATATGTTAATTATAATGATAGTGAAGGCATAATATGCAGTTTATTTGTTGCTAATTTTGGTGTGAAGGTTTTTTCATTAAATATGGATTAATCAATAAATTAATGATACCTATATAAGTGTATATTTAATATCTACAGTGTACCGATATCGATCAGACGACGATATCGGTCCCAGGATAGACCAGAGCCGTTTGGTCCCGTACTCGTCGTGCTCCTAAATTAATTCGTGGAAGATAGATTAATTATTCTACGGTTGTTTTATATTTAGTTTAAGTACCTGTTTCCTATTTTTTCCATTGACTTCATTGTCTAGGAGTTATAAAGCCTACCTAGCGCCGCATTCTCTAGGCAATTTGAGGAGTCGCTCCTAGGCCAATTTTTGGTTGCAACCACATCTTCAGGCTTTTTTTACCTATTAAAATTTAAAGAACCGTGCCTAGGTTTCCTTTCTTTTTTAATTCAATTTTGTCCTTTTTTATACTCACCAGCACTACCTTTTGTTGTTGTCTTTTATACTTTTTGTACATTCATTTTTTTACTACGTTTTTGAGATTTCATTTCAATTTTACGTGTACGTTGGCGAAGTCTAGATTTTTATTTCGCTACAGTAAGTATAACTTAACTGTAAGTATGTCTCAGAATCAAATAAAAGAGCATATTCTTGCTAATGCAGCAAACATACGGATAGCCTAGACACAGAATCTAACGATTCTTTGCCACGGGAATCCAATCTTGACACTGTCCAACTTCAGTCAACGGTGGACCTGTCCCAGTCAGGAAGTGCTCGGGATTGTATACCCAACCCAAATGAACAGGGGCCCGAGTCTGCTATTTTTATAAATTTGTCATTCCGACACGATCCCATTGTCATGCCATTGTCATTTTGCTAAAAGTTCGTAATCTGCTAAATTTATAATCGCACGGTCACTGGCACGTCAGTGGCCGGTCACTGGAACGTCAATGGTCTCATAAAAGAATTGCGGTAGGAATGCCGTATTGCCATTATTATAAAACCGAGCTAATTTTGAGCATTTATTCATGTCACATTCTATTTATATTTAGTTTTACATATTATTTATTAGTGTTATAAGCAATCTGAAGTAGTGAGAAGTTCTTGAATACTAAATCTGTCATTATGTACGAGATTACCATTCATAATTATGGCTTTCTTTCAATGGCGTGTCAGTGATTGATCATTGGAATGTCATAATGACGCCATTATGATGCCATTATGTTAGTAGATTAGACAAACTTGTCAAAATCAACCATTTTGAAATCAGTGATCGACCATTCTGACACTATTGTAATAGCAGACTCGGGCCC
Organism: Ceramica pisi; assembly: GCA_963859965.1. Classification (NCBI taxonomy): domain Eukaryota; kingdom Metazoa; phylum Arthropoda; class Insecta; order Lepidoptera; family Noctuidae; genus Ceramica; species Ceramica pisi. Next base: position 33,607,404 of record OY982527.1, on the reverse strand, counting down.
CAGGATATGGTAGGTTCATCACAAGTTATACAGTTAGACAGTAATTCTCTCCCTTGTAGTAGTTATTGCTCAATTATATTTTCAGGTACTTTAGGGAAAGGGTTAGGAAAATTAATTAGTAATAACCTGAGCCATTCTTCTCCTCAGAATTATTGTATGCCACATACTTCCTACAAACAGATAATGTAATATGATGAAAATGCCACTATCACTATTTTTGTAGGTAATAGTTCTAATGTTACAATAGATGACATCACTAACTATGTCGATGAAAATTATATTGTGTGCTTTTCCCTACTTTGAGCAGTTGTCAAATAGGAAGAATATATTGTATACAACGTGTAACAGAATACACGCAATACCTCTTAAGGGTCATTGAACTCATCATTACGAACAACTTTTACTATGGGACCAATACTGAAATCGCGAAAAAAAATCGACTGCCCCATACATTTTTGTACGCATAACTCGACAAAATGTACTGAACAGCTGATTTCTTTTTCGCGATTTCGGGGATGGTCCCATAATAAAAGTTGTTCATAATAATGAGTTCTTGCGAGGTAACCCTTAAGAGCCTTATTACGAATCGTAAATGCTCGTTTGCAATAAACGAAGTTCCGTTGGTCTGCGTTGGGAGTACATCTATAGTCCGCGAAACAATTTTGATACCTACTAGTCTGAATAGGATTAAAGTTTATTTGGGCGCTCGCGCGAGACTGAGGAGCGCGCGCGCTGAATTGACGCCACCATTTCCATTCCATCGCCGACATTTTTTTTGCAAACTGAGTTCGTAAAATATTTATAGTAAATTACACGAAAAGAAAAATGAAAATGTGTAACTCTAACTTACAAGAAAGAGACTGGCACTATCGTTATTCATGATCAAATAATTAAAATATCTTACTGCTGCTGATAATTACAGCGTCAAAAATCATGAATTTCCGTAAAAAATGTAATAGGACTCTTAAGAGGTATTGCGTTTATTCTGTTACAGGTTGTATACATAAGTTGAATAATCAAGTGCATTTTTTTGCTAGTCATCTTAGTGACAAACTTTTAGGGCGGGTTGTATCAAACAGTTGGTTAACGTAACATACGTATGTCAAAAAGTTACGATTACGGACGATGTTTGACGTTCGTTAAATTAGAAGCGTTGTTTCATAACATTCTGGTATAAATTCCTGCTCATCCCAATAGCTAAGTTATTGACACGGGTCCTACCTAAATAGCTTTTTTTGCATTCCACCACTTATTTGTGTGATCAGAAGAACTGGTATTGAGGAATTCAAAAGAATTTTCACAATATTGTTCTATTTGACGCAACTAAAGTTACGTTAACGAGTGCTCAGACCATCTGTTAACGTAAACGTTATATTTTACGTGCGTTAACGCTGACATTTTGTGAAACAACCCAATTTTTTGTTTTGACGATAGTTAGCACCATTTTTAACGTTTACGCGTGCGGTAAGTGTAGTTGAAACAACCCGCCCTTATTTTTTGACATCAACAATTTTGTTGATAAACTTAGATCGACTAGGGATACATTGTATCTGCCCATTAGTTTTAGACGTCATAGTTTATCATATTAACTCAGACATCATTAGTATGTCGAAGTACTCTGTTATTAGCACCAACATTAGTAATAATACTAATGTTATGGTTTCCGACTTGAATAATTTAGACAACAGTAAATCCTTTAACTTATTCCTCCAAAATATTCAAGGCTTTGCTTCAAAACAGTTGGAAATAGAATTATTTTTAGAAAAAACAATATTTGATATTATTTGCATAACTGAACATTGGGAAATAATATATAATAATATATAATAAAATAAAGGATTCTGAAATGTTATTTAATTATGATAATTATAGTATGGGCAGTTGTTTTAATCGAAAATCAATGCTGCGTATTAAATTTAAAACTCGTAAAGACATTGTTGATCTGTCATTGGAACATAGCATTGAGCTGTCTTGTGTTGAGTTGGATAAGCATATCATAGTGTGCGTTTACAGACCCCCTAATTATCAAAATTACTCTATATTTGAGTCAGTAATGGAAGATGTGCTGGCAAAACTTGCCACTAATAATAAACAAGTGATAGTCTGTGGTGATATTAATATTAATATTTTAGAAAATAATTCAGAGAGTGGGTGGTTATCACATCTATTTAAATCATTCAATTTGTCAAACGTGTTCAAAGAAACAACCCGTATAACTATTAATACTGCTACATGTATTGATAATGTTTTTTGTAGCTGTCACTGCTTAGACAAAGCTGTTGTTAATTGTCTGCCTTCTGATCACAGTGGAACAACAGTATCTTTTGAGTCTAACATGCCAATGCAAAAAGTGCAGATACAATCCAGGCCAATTACAACCGGCAAATTAATTTAATTTAATAGCAGTTTAATCAGCAAGTTAAGTGACCAGGGCTTCACAGTAAACAGCGGAAATATTTTGTACAAAGAATTTTTTTCACTAGTACAAACCGAGTTCAATGCCACTTAAAAAGCTAGAACTAAATGCCCTAAATTTGTATTTAGTGACTGGGCAACTAAAGGAGTCTATGGCCTTAAACCTTTTATCAACGCTGAAACTTTTAATAAGTATGTTGCTAGTTACTCAAAAAAAAATAAGAATACTTGTAAGGCAGCAAATGCCTTATACATAAGCAACAGGGTTAAATCAGCAGAAAATAAAATTAAAACGGTTTGGAAAATTATCAATAATGAAACGAACAGGAACAAAAAACATAATAATGTTATACATTTCGGACTTCACGTGGACTCATAAGCGAAAGCAAAGAAATCGCTGAAGAATGTAAATTTCTTTACCAGTTGTAATGTGTAATACTAAACCCCAACTGTAATAATAAAAGCTTTTAATCAAATAAAGATCAAATTGACAGAAGATCTATGGGGTATGTCTTTAAAGGTTTGTGCCTCCATTATCTACACTAATCTACACTAATAAACTATAATAAACTTTGTTTGTATGTTTGTTTGTTTGTTTGTAATGAATAGGCTCATAAACTACTGGACCGATTTTGAAAATTCTTTCACCATTCGAAAGCTACATTATCCACGAGTAACATAGGCTATATTTTATTTTGGAAAAAAATAGGTTTCCGTAAGATATTTGGGTTTTTCGGACACAAGGTGTAAAAATCAACCAGAAAAGTTACTTATTTTGCGTACGCTGCCTAAACTATGAAAGATAGAACCATGAATTGTTCTAATTAATTGTAGATCTTATAAATATCTACAAAAAAGTCCGCGACACACTATACCTATCTATGTCGAGTGAGGCACAACAACAATTTTTTTATTTAAAAATTTTGATTTTTTTTGAACTACTTTTGAACGCGTTTATTTTACTCATGCTATTAATCCTAATCAAAATAAAGTATTTCATCACTAAGTACACTTTATGTAGATAATATTTGGTTTTTGAATGATTAGAATCGGACGTTTGGTTTTGAAGTTATGGCGAAATTAAAATATTACGATTTCTGCTGTTATTTAATACCGCGTGTATCTGACATCGACGATTCGACGCACAAACGATTTCCATGGGTCCAGTGCATGATTCTGGACACCCTAGACTTAGAATTTATCGTCGGCTTTTTTCACATTTTTTCATTTTTTTTTGCAAGGGTTTTTTACTTTATACTGCTCATAATCGTTATTCTGACCTAACCCAATGAGATTTTTAATAAAAAAATAATTAATTAACTACTTTCACTAAAAAGAGCAATCTGAATAAAACCACAAATAGATATCAGCTCAGCTGAGCTGATACCTATTTGTGGTACTCTTGAAAAAAAATGAAAAAATGAGAAAAGAACCGACGAAAAATTCCAACATTGGGGTGTCCAGAATCATGCCCTGGACCCATGGAAATAGTTTGTGCGTCGATGTCAGATACACGCGGTATAATAAATGCGAAAGTTTATGAGTTTGTGTGTAGGTTTGTTACTCAATCACGTCAAAACGGCTGAAGGGATCGGGGTGAAATTTGGAACAGGGATAGATTATGGTCTGAAATAACACATAGGCTATTTTTTATCCTACGGGAACGCGTACGAAGTCGCGGGCAGAAGCTAGTTGATAATATAGCGCCGTATTTAGCTTTTATATTAATTCTGTGTAGATCAAAGGGTTTTCCCGGACCTTATGAAATGCAGTAAAGTAATTCCTTTATTAAAATCCGGGGACAGTAAAGAAAGTAATAACTATAGACCCGTCTCTGTGTTGCCGGTCTTCAGCAAGGTGTTTAAAAGGTTATGCTGAATCAAATGCTCAGTCACTAACGAGAATAATATCTTACACTAGCTGACCCGCGCAACTTCGTCTGCGTCTCATTTTCCATTAATGCTCAGCTTCTATTTTTCTTAGCGTGATGATATATAGCCAAAAGCTTTCCTCGTTAAATGGGCCATCTCATCATTTTTCAAATCGGACAAGTAGTTCCTGAACTCTTCTGCTTTACAATATTAGTATAGATAACAAACAGTACGGTTTCACCAAGGGACGTTGTACAACTGACGCTGGTGTAACGTTATTAAAACATATCTTTAATGCGTGGGAAGAGGCGCAAGATGTCATAGGTATATTCAGCGACCTGTCGAAGGCGTTTGATTGTGTGAGCCATGAAACATTACTCCTGAAACTAGAGCATTACGGACTAAGCAAAACAGCCTTGAACTTAGTAAAATCGTATTTGAATGAGACAGTAGCTAGTTCATATAAACGGCAACAATTCAACAGGATTAATCGTGAAAATGGGGGTACCACAAGGCTTAATTTTGGGTCCTTTCTTGTTTCTAGTTTATATAAATGATTTGCCCTATATTTTAGAAAATAAACTCAATATGGTGTTGTTTGCTGACGATACATCTTTGATTTTTAAAGTAAATAGACATGCAAACAATCTTGACGTTGTAAATAACGCCCTAATGCAGGTACATGATTGGTTCACAGCTAATAATTTAGTATTAAAGGAGAAAAAAACGAAGTGCATTCGATTCACTTTACCAAATATGAAATGAAATAATTGTGACATAATATTGAACAGGGAGAAACTAGAATTCGTCGACGAAACAGTTTTCCGGGGGATTATGCTAGACTCAAGGCTACAATGGGGTCCTCATTTAACATCCCTTGCAAGAAGGTTAAGTTCAGCAGCATAATATGCTGGCGATTTTTTCTTATAGCATATTATGCTATAAGAAAAAATCGCCAGTTTACAGCTGTTGAAACCGCGAGACTAGTCTATTTTAGCTACTTTCACAGTATAATGTCTTACTGTATTTTACTATGGGGACGGGCTGCTGACATCGAGTCTATTTTCATTTTGCAGATAAGAGCCATCAGAGCCATTTACCATCTCCGCCGGCGAGATTCTCTAAAGGAACTGTTTAAAGAAATTAACATCATGATGGTCCCTTGTCAATATATTTATGAAAATATCATGTACGTTAGAAAGAATCTACATCTTTTCAGTAAATGAGGCGACAGACATGACTATGTTACTAGAAATAGAAACCAATTAATTCAACCAGGTTTCAGACTTGCTGAAGTAGCAACATCTTTTATGGGATACTGTTTAAAGTTGTTGTTGTGTTATAACAAAAGACCGCCTCATATATTAGAACTAAATGAGACGAAATTTAAAAATTGTATAAAACGCACACTATGCAGACAAGCATATAATAAACTAGGGGAATACATTGATGATAAAAATGCTTGGCTCAATGCTGGTCCGCTTCACAGCGACTAAAGTGCGCAAACTTTGATGAACTTTGACTTTGATTTGGGCCAAGAGTTTCCCCGTTTTGTATAAAAAAAAAAAAACATGTGATAACATTGTTAGACCTGCTGAAGATTGTAAGACTATCTTTGCACTATATAGACTCATTCTCTTTTGCATTGTATAATTTTACGCATAAATTATTTCGTAACGAATGTAACCATGATTTTGTAAACAATGACAACTGGTTTAAAGAGTGTTCATGGAGTTTCTTGCACGTTCTTCTCCACAGGATCTACTCTTTGAAACGTGCAACTGCCGCGCTGGAGACGGGGTCGGTGGGTGTGTTATGTTGCAGAACAACCTGCTGCTCTTGTCGCTAGCGCGGCAGGATTCTTCATATATTTGACTGACAGACCTTGACTATTCAAAAGTGCCTGTAACTGGTGTATTTGAAATAAAGGATTTTGTATTTGTATTTAACTTAGTAATAAGTCGCATAACGAGAACACGATCTTATTCAGTTAAGTACAGCAAAAATACAGTTAGTATCAAGACTACGTTGGTACGCGATTCGATTGCAGCGGGTTGCCACACAAACGGCACAGTGGCGCCCCTATAATTTACTACTCTTTTTTGTCAAGCTGTATGTTTATCAGGGATAATGTAGGATTCTAATGGAGAAAAATTTTACAAATCGGTCCAGTAGTTTGGAGCCTATTCATTTCAAACTAACAAACCAACTTATTGTTCGTCAGGTCGTGGAGCTCCATAAACTTCTAAGTTTGAGCTACACGATAACTGGCAAATGCTTGCACTGTCTGGACAGGTCCACTCAAATCTGTGTGGTACTTTCCTCAAAATACCACTTCAGACATTAACCTGCATGGTTCTCATGTGATTTGACCAGTACGATTGTACGGACTTTAAAAGAGACTTTGAACTCAGTTTGTTTGGGTGTTTCTTCTCCGAGCAGACAGCTAGGAAACACCGGCCACATCTAGTTTAATGAACAAAAAAGATTGACATGTAAAAGGGTTTTTACAACCTACTTACAGAATAACTATCATTTTATCAAACAAATCTTTCCTCTTTATAATATTAGCGTAGACAAGTTGACATTACTGGCAACCCGAGCGGTGTAAACTCTAATTGCGAATCTGTCTTGTAATTAAATTTTTACCAAATCGCTTACATCTGTTTATCCTCCATAAATATCTTTTCTTGATCTGCCTATAGTACTATTCTATTAATGATTATTAAGACGATAAGAATAGTTGGTCGCTGTGTTGAACGCAAGACAATGTCATATTGTTTTTAGCTTACGACAATATTGTTTTTTTTTTTTGTTTCTTTTTTTATTACTTATTTCTCTGACTGTGTAGGTCAATCTCTTTTTTAACTTATTTACTTAATCTACAAACATCAACACTTTCTTATAATAAATTGTTTTAACGAAATGATTATTAATTTTACTCTGCCGGCCCTAGTTTACCACGTGTGGTTCGATTTACAGTTCAATCGTTAAATTCTACCATTGCACGTGTAGGCAGGCACACTAATTTTATTCCTGGTGGCTTGTTTAGCTAGGCAACTTATTAATACATAAGTGTGTATTTTGATTTATAGTATGATAGTATACTAGCTAACAAGTATTTAATTTTATTTGTGTCATGTATTAATTACTTTGCATAGGTACTACTTACTGTATAAATTAAAGTTCTTAAAACGTAATAGACGGATGAATTTTGGGAAATCACTTATTATTATTGGAACACTGTCTTTTTAACGAAATATTAAAGAATATTATAACGTAATATCTTCCGTTAGAAAAAAATGGTAACATAAGCATGCGTAGGCTGTCCAAATATTGTAAGCAACGACAAATAACTAATTTGCAAGTCCTGTGATGCAACATACGATATATTGTGCGCTGACATTTCACTAAAAAAATAATAAGAAAATGGAGCTAAACTCAACTATATGCGGTAATGGTAATGGAAAAGGTAAGCCCAGCCTGCTGCAACAAGCGCCCTAAGATGGGAAATATAAGTAACCCAGCGCGCCCCGGGGCTATCTATATAATTATCAATCTATGTATATAATATAAATGGCAAACGTGACTCACTGACTTAAATATATCAAGGCACAGCCGAAACTACTGGTCGTAGAAAGTTGAAATTGTGTAATATGAGAAGGTATGTAGCTTCCTTACACTTCGTAGGGATGCACTAAGAGTGCGAGGATTTCCCGAAATTCTTACGGGAACGGGGAAAAACGGGATATACGCGAACGAACTCGCGGGCGAAAGTTAGTGAATAAATAAAGTCAACATGCATCATTTTGAAGTATCCACCAAATTAGGTGTTTTGTGTCCAGTATTCATCTTCTATGCGCTTGCTTGCAGGCAAAACAAGGTATGACTGGGTATAAAATATTTCCTTGTAAACAATGTATTCTTGCATATAAACATTTGATTTGTTGAATAAAAAACCGCGTTCTTAGACACAGAACCACAACGGCGTATTACATGATCGCGCATTATTTGGAAAATCCCCAATACTAAAACTGTGGGTAAAAACCCACTCACCAATTTGTTCGCAATCGATACTATAATAAATTTGTCATTCGCTCTAATTCTAAAGCATTCACACTCACATTGCACACAAAGGTGTATTACCTTTACGTAAAGCAAAGCTTTGAACATGAACATAAGAGGATTTCAAATTGGTTTGCGTTAGAGGACTTACATCGATAGTCAAGGATCTTCTGAAAGCCCACGCAACAGCACTATAGAAGAGTGCATTTATGAACTCGCATATGAGTAGCTGTCTGGTTATACTTATCCTTATTGTTGTTAATATACTTCCTGTACCTTTGAATAGCAATTTTTCAGTATAGTAATAAGTAGATAAGATATTTAAGGCTTTGTTATATCGTAGGATGGTACCTAAGTTGATCACCGCCGTTTTAGATGATAATCTCTTATTAAATAAGAACACATTTAACTTATTTCGAAATTGCGACCACCACTGCTCTCAAGCTCAAGGATACCATATAAAAATATCGTTAAACGCAATCAATAACTCCGATCTGTTTTTTGTTTAGCACAGACGGTTTCCTAGTAAATCCTGCCCTTGCATAAATAATCAGAATCCAATCAGTGCGTCCATTGACTACAGCCTGGACACTGAAAGACACAGGAAATAGATCAATTTAAAAATAGATTATGTTTACATTGGCCCAGTTTTAAGACCTAGTTTAATTTAACATTGACCCCTAATTAGATAAAAATGAGATCGCCCAGTTTTACAGCTCGATTTTTATAAAAATAAGCTATTTTGGGCAAAGTAACATAAATGCAAAACAGCAACTATCAACTTAGGCAATGCATGGCAGTTACGTTCCTTTCATCCCCATATTTGGTAGCCATTTTGTCGTTGATAAAATGCGCCATGCATACAGATCCTTTTTTGCCTTGAATTGTACTAAGGCCCCTCACTGGTCGAGAGTGTCGCAGTTCCTAGGATTTTCAAAAGACAATAAAGGGCTATTTCAGCGCGATTGCACTGTGCGTTACCGAAAATAAGGTTTATAATCCAGTGTTGAGAGACACTCCTTTGAGTTGCGCTTGTTAAAGCTTTGCTTCCTCATACCTAAGCTGCATCAGTTTAGTCCTGTGACCGTGGGAATGCGAACGCAGTATAGCTCGCTCATTCAAAAATTAAACGTAAAAATTTAAATCTCGAACTCTCCGAAACCGCTATAATAATTTTAATAATTGTGCGTCGCGCACGCGTCTAATTTTATTAAATGATTTCAATTTGAGTATATGATTGTGATTATTTGTTTAAGTAATATCTGGCGGGTTAAATATCATAGTTAAGTGTTGTGCCAATTAGTAGGTACCAACCTACGCTGGTAAAAAAGGAAGTGCAAGTGACTTTAACAAAATGTCTTAGTTTTGAGTAACAAATCAGGTACCTACATAATGGTTTTTAAGCGCATCATCTATTTTATTATACGGCTGTGCAAGTTTTCGTTACTTTTTGTTTTCGTATTTGCCGGGCTTAAATGAAAGATTTTTGGGAAAATCAACCGGAAGCTTAGCACACAGTGCGAATTCGGAACGGGTAGCTATTTTAAAAAAGAAACGTATATTTTAGTTGTAGAAATCACTTATCATTACAAGAATACTGGGCCGGACTGGGACCCGAAATCGGCCCGGGCAATTTAGAGGCAGTCGGACCTCTTCTCTCAAATCTGAAGAAAAAACTCAGTATCAGAAACGCGGGCATGAGTCGAATTTACTAAGGGGCTAACGAAACCAAAAAACTTTGTAAAACTAAAACGAAAATTTCGAATGAAAACTACTTTGACAACTCTTAGACTTTTTGAGCAACCATACATTACTCTTTCACCATCTCCAAGTAAAGCGTTGATTAGTTACTTCCCAATTAAAGTTAATCGGCAAGTAAAACTTACGAGTATCTTCTGTCAAGTTCACAAGCGAAAATAAAGCTTCGAGTAACAACTTACCGGTTAAGTGAATGACTTAACAAATCATACGTTGCATTCGTTCAATATTACGTCAACGTTACTCGTCAAACGTCATTGGCAGGTTAGCTGTCATTTGTCATTTCATTTTGTGTATTGTGTTTTTGGTTAGGAAATTATTGCGTGTGGATTTTTTTTTTTTATAAATTACCATGGATATAGTTAAAAGAGATAGAAGTGCAAACTTTTCACTTGTACAGAAATACCAAACTGTGTTAGTGTCGGCGATAAGACCCCGTCCGCGTCCATAGGCGCAAGTAATGGTGGACGCGACGTATCAAACAAGGAAATTGTAAGGAAAACTAATTAGAATTATAATTGAATCAGATTAGATTAGGTTTAGCATTCTCTAATTAGTGTTATAAGCATATTTTCGCATCATAGGTTAAGTTAGATTCTAGTTTAAATGCGAATTTAGATGTAAGGTTTTTGTATTGTGAATAATTACGTAGATTGAAAATGTGATTTTTTGTTTTAAGTGATAGGGTTTTGAAATTAGTTTTAAAATAAAGGTCTTGACCCAAAACCACTTTTACAAAAAGAATTGAGTTGATAGGACTTATGGTTTTCGAGATATTTCCAAAAATGTATAGTGAAAATTTGTTAACCGTCAAGTAAACACTCTAAGGGCCTCTTTCACCATCTCCAAGTAAAGCGTTGATTTGTTACTTCCCAATTAAAATTAATCGGCAAGTAAAACTTACGAGTATCTTCTGTCAATTTCACAAGCGAAAATAAAGCTTCGAGTAACAATTTACCGGTTAAGTGAATGACTTAACAAATCATACGTTGCATTCGTTCAATATTACGTCAACGTTACTCGTCAAACGTCATTGGCAGGTTAGCTGTCATTTGTCATTGTCATTTCATTTTGTGTATTGTTTGTTGTGTTTTTGGTTAGGAAATTATTGCGTGTGGATTTATTTATAAATTATCATGGATAAAGTTAAAAGAGATAGAAGTGCAAACTTTTCACTTGTACAGAAATACCAAACTGTGTTAGTGTCGATAAGACCCCGTCCGCGTCCATAGGCGCAAGTAATGGTGGACGCGACCGTATCAAACAAAGAAATTGTAAGGAAAACTAATTAGAATTATAATTGAATCAGATTAGATTAGGTTTAGCATTCTCTAATTAGTGTTATAAGGATATTTTCGCATCATAGGTTTAGTTAGATTCTAGTTTAAATGCGAATTTAGATGTAAGGTTTTTGTATTGTAAATAATTACGTAGATTGAAAATGTGATTTTTTGTTTTAAGTGATAGGGTTTTGAAATTAGTTTTAAAAAAAAGTTCTTGACCCAAAACTACTTTTAAATAAAGAATTGAGTTGAAAGAACTTATGGTTTTCGAGATATTTCCAAAAATGTATAGTGAAAATTTGTTAACCGTCAAGTAAACAGACGACGTGGCAAGTAAGTTACTGGTCAGTTTAATCATTGATTAGTGCTACTCAAACGTCATGAAATTGACACGTGCAGTTACGGGTGACTTTAATTGGCGATTAGTCTACTCGATACTTTACTCAAGGGTGGTGAAAGAGGCCCTAATTGGCAGACGACGTGGCAAGTAAGTTACTGGTCAGTTTAATCATTGATTAGTGCTACTCGAACGTCGTGAAATTGACACGTGCAGTTACGGGTGACTTTAATTGGCGATTAGTCTACTCGATACTTTACTCAAGGGTGGGGAAAGCCCTAAGTGTATGGTTAAGTGTATAGGACAAAAATATTATAGCTGATTAGGTGCGTCTTGATGAGAGAATACCGAAAATAACCTGAAATAAATCAGATACGAGTCCCGTGATGAGTCGCCTTTTTTGAAAATCCGAAACTGGGCCTAGTTTCGGATTTTCAAAAAAGGCGACTTCTTCAAAATGTCGGCTTTACGAATTTTAGTTTTAATGTATGTTCACCGATTTCTCCAACATTGTGGAACGATTTTATAAATCTTTTTGTATTCGAAAGCCAATCTTTATTTGTTTTTTTGAGTTGGAGAGTTTTGTTCATACTTTCGTATCGCAGAGAATTATGTTAACACGATGAATTAATGAGATTCAGATATGGATTTTTCTTTATGTAATTCGAGTTTTTTTTTACCGTGTTTGGGGATAACACAAAATTTCTCAGCTTTGCTTACTTAAGTATTTTTCCGCCCAATCAAACCAAAATGACCTAAGTACTTTGAAGAATACGTTAAAAAGTGTGCTTTTGTATATCTGAAAGTGGGCCCAAACCTAGGCTCGTGTCTAACTCGTAACGTAAATTATATTAGGTCTTCAACTTGATGGTAGGGGGGACGTTATTCTAATCGATGTATTGCGATGTTTTTTTTTTTAAATAACCATAATACCTTGCCCGCTAATAGAATATAATGTCTGTGGGCACGGAAGTGCTCCTGCCAAGACGAGCCCATGGAAGCAGGGCACTACCCACCTATTCTCGAAGAGTTTCGTCGCATATTCGAACCACTATAGTTTCGGTCTGATAACGCCGGTCTGAGCACAAATTCCAACCTCTTTGTTTTTGGGGAATTATTCAAACACTTAGGGTGTTCATTTTAATTTATCAATACTCAAAAAGATACGTCGATTTTGCTATTAATTCACCGTGAACCTCCAACCTTCAGAGTACTTCCTTCATTACTAGAAAGCTTAGATTTCTTATGCAGGCTAGTATAGGTATAATATTCAAATGCCTAACGAGAAAAATAAGAAATATGAAACTTTCAACCTATCAACACATACGGAAAGATGAAGATCCGGGTTATTGTAAACAGTCGAGAGCTACCGCAATTTAAATCCAAATTCCTTCAGCATTCAGAATCCCGGGCATATTACGATAAAAAAAAATCCTAAATTATCCATTCCCAACTTACAGCCCGAATAAGAAGGAGGATAACTCAAAAAAATAGTGAATAACCGAAATCCTGAGTCTTGGTAGTCAATGCACATGAAAGGGTTTTGATGGAATTAGTTAGCAGTCATGTTCGTATATCGAATGTGAACATTTTCAATAGAACAGCTGAAGAAGTTAATTACGCCGTTATAATAACAAAAATGAATAAGAGAATTATTTATTACCTACAATTTACTAAGCAACCATAATGTTTCATCAAACAAAGCTAATATAGTGCAATTTGATCGAGGCTTGTAATTATTCTATTTTTGCTAAGAGTACCTACGATATGAACCCCTTTGAAATACTATGGAACTTTTTTCGACTACTGCCCAGTGGTTAAAATTCGGCTGATGTTTTTTTTTTTATCATTCCAAATAGCTTAAAAGGTTGCAAAGTCTACACATCACGTATTATAACACGTAATTTATTGCGCTAATCTCACCTAATTTTTTACTTACTAAAATATACTTACCCAGCATCCAACACAAAGAGTGGTCGAGATCATGTCGCGCTACGCTCTTGCTACGAAATTCGTAACAAAATCTCCCCTCCATCGTAGCGACTCGTGCTACGAAAATGTAGCAAACTAAACCATAAACAGCGTTTCCTCTACAAAAACGCTCTCAATCGATACTTTATTTAATTTGATTTTCTTTAAAGCAACAAGAAAATAACATTGACATTGAATTGTTACGAACACAGGAAATAGGTAACCAAGTGTTCATGATCGATCCACTCCCCTTATACCTGCAATTTTGTATATGAATAAATAAACACACACAGTAGTCAAATGACAGGTAGTAGGCTGCAATTAAGTGGAATAAATTCTTAAGGTGTTATTATACTTCTGCGTTTAGATATCGTCGTCCTTGGATGATTCGTTCGCGGAACTGAACGGCACGGGGCTGGTAGAAGTGGTTGGTGACGACGAGGTTGGCCGCCGCATCATCGTGGTATCAGCCTGCAGACTACCTCCCAGCAAGGACTTGCATCCCGACAAACTACTCAGGTATGGCAGTTTTTCGACGCATAGGTAGAACCTAGAAATCCTGTTGGAGGAATCAACCTTGGAATATCTTGAAATTATCATAAGTCACTCATTCTTAGACTTGAGTGCTTAACTCCATATAAAACATCAAATATAAAACATCAAAACAGTCAAACTTTCAAGCGAACATACAAATATTTGCAGCTTAATTTTCATCAGGAACAAGCTAAAATTGTGCTGACTCCGTGAAGTGACGTCTTCGCTAACTTATGCATGACCCCATGAATGTAGGCGCTTCAAAGCGTCCGATAGAGTATGCTTTATTCAATCTTGACCTATTAAAGTTTATTGCACTACAGATCATTTATAGGCTGAGTATAAAAAATCTTTCTGCTACATGACTTGAGTCTGCTTCAGATAAGTTTTCAGTATTGGTGAAGCTATTCTCCGTTTATCTTTGCATCTGGTTTATATTTTAATAAGCCATTTTGTTCCTCCTCCTAGATTCAATGTTCATCTACCCACGATTTATCGTGATAATCTTCTCGTTTCAGGTACCTGATGTTCACGTTGGACAAATACGTGGAGCAGGACTACAGCGTCGTTTACTTTCACTGTGGTCTAACCAGCAAGAACAAGCCCCCCCTTTCGTGGCTCTGGAGGGCCTACAAGGCATTCGACAGGAAATACAAGAAAAACTTGAAAGCTTTGTACCTCGTTCACCCGACGAACTTCATCCGCATAGTATGGCAGATGCTGAAGCCTGCGATCAGCGTCAAGTTTGGCAGGAAGATGATGTACGTTAACTATCTGCACGAGCTTCAGCAGTATCTCAACCTGGACAAGCTGTGTATACCTGACGCGGTCCTTGAGTAAGTAACTTTTGACTACCCTACATGTTATTCGACCGTAAAAGGACTGTTATTTGCACTAATCATGGTTTCCGGTTGATAAGAATTTTAATTGATGATGTCTGTAACACATTTTGAGACGGAGATGCTTTGAGAATATTCAAAGCAATTTTGGATGCCTGATATGATTTTGGTACCTGAACTTGACCTCTGAACTGCTATTGGGATGATTTCAACGTTTCCAATTTGCCCATTGGAAACGTTGAAATCATCCCAATACCTGTTATACTCTCGTATAACAGCCAAAGAAATCTTTAATTGTCGCTTAATATAAATTGTGCCCACACTAAAAAAATGTAATAAAAAAAAAAACAAATTTAATTCCTGTCGAACCTTGTGAAGAAGCCCCATAGAGCTGGTTTTTTTCCGCTTTTCTATGAATTTGCGTGGATGGTAACTTAATTAAATCATTATTGCTTTCACTTCACCGGAAACTACATATTATAATCCGAATCAAGGTTAAAGGTCCTTTTTATACAGGGATGATAAGGAGTTCCGTAACTGTAACCGAAACTATCGGATATCCGAAATTAAAAGCTACCCGTAACCAATACATCTATACTAATATTATAAAGCAGAAGAGTTTGTTTGTTTGTTTGTTTGGTTGAACGCGCTAATCTCAGGAACTCCCGGCTCGAATTGAAAAATTCTTTTTGCGTTGGATAGTCCATTTATTTATTTAGTCCAAGGAAGGCTATAGGCTATATAACATCACGCTATGACCAATAGGAGGAGCAGCAATAAGAAATGTTGCAAGCGGGAAAAAACCTTCCGTTGCTTGCGCTGCGTAAACGGTTTAAGTTACGCTAAAATCAAGCATTACGAAATCATTCCTCTTTAAACCTTCTAAAAAAAAGTCCTCGACAGCATATGTCTATCCCTTTAGGTTAACTCACTATAGCTCTTTTTATGGAAATCAAATTTGTTCTGAAATAATGCATTGAAGAGTTTGTTTGTTTGAACGCGCTAATCTCAGGAACTACTGGTCCGACTTGAAAAATTATTTCAGTGTTAGATAGCCTATTTATCAAGGAAGGTTATAGACTTATATCATCACGCTAAGACAAATAGGAGCGGAGCCTTAATGGTAAATGTGACGCAGACGAAGTTGCGCGAGTCAGCTGGTTTAAGTATAAAGTTCCGGATAATTGATAAGTTAGATAAAACTTGAACTCGATTAGTTATGATAATTAGTTATAATTTATGACTGATACTGTAGTACCTAAAATAAATCATAACTGAGAAATAAAATCAAATTGTTGGATACCCATTACAATTTCTTTAAAATCTAATATTCGTAACCGGTATAGTATTATTTCTATATCCGCATCTAAATATGAAATTTCGTATCGTGTACATCCCTAGTTTCTTCGGCAATGAAAGGCGCGCGCTGTCCTTCAAAATAATATGCACTCCGCCGTATCGCGCGAGAACCACCCACCCATACCTTACACTCTCGCCCTACTACGGCACTTACAAAACGCACCCTCGCAGTTGCAGTAGCTCGCGCCGGGACGCGGATTTAAATCTTGAATTTTCTCAATTTATCTAAATTCATAATTTTATAAAAACATTAAAAATGGGTTCGGTTCTCTCCTGTTGTGGTCGGATTGAGTACGTAACTTGTTTTTGTTAAAAATTAATTAAGATAGTTTTTGGAAAAAAAAATGGGAAAATCTGCGCCGGTATTTTGAAGGTTTTCAAAGGAAGTCTTGCTTTACTTTTCCGAATATAGAAAGTCTTCCGAGTATAAAACAATCCAGCATAATTTGTGTAGTGTGCGCCGGAAAATTTTGAAACTTGTGACAATTTTCAACAGTTTTCGGTTTTCTTTAAAAATCATTGTTAAAACAATGATTTTTAAAGAAAACCGAAAACTTGCAGACAAAATTAATTTTATTTCAAAATTTAAATTATTCTTAATAATTTTTTCTTTTAGTTTTTCCATTAAAGTAAAATTTAGATTTTTCATTAAATTAAAAGAGAGTGGCTTTACTTTTCTGGATATTCGAAAGTGAATCATGATAATTATTATAAATTATTTTGTGTAGAGTGCGCTTGTATAATTTAAAATATGTGACATTTTTCGGCGGCTTTCAGTTTTCTTTAAAGTACCTAATTATTCTAAAAACAAGAACGATTTTATTTAAAATGTTTACGCAGTGTTATTTACTGATAGCAAAGAAAAAGGGTCGTTCTTCATCGTGTAGCAAAATTATTGAAATTTGTATTGATAAAAGTTAACCCTGTGTTTCCTATATACATATAAACAAAACTAAAATAGTTATGATTAAGATCAAAGTTCAGAGAAAAGATTAAAATTAATATATATTAACGGACGAAATTATTGTGCAATATTTCAAAATTTTAATTTTAATTGCTTTCAGGTTTTGCTCTTTTTCTGCCAATATTTTAGATGTCTGTCACATTAGCAGCTGTATTAAAATTACTCATTATACGTATTGCCCTAAAACCTAAGTCTAACTGTTGTGATAACTAAATAGAATAAAGAAAAAAACAATCACAAAAATAAATCCTTAATCCTAGTATATTATCCTTACAGATTTTTTCAATCTTTATAGGCATTCAGAAAGTGTAAGGTGGTAGTAACATCAAAATAAAAGGGAACAAAGATTTGGGTCAGTCCAATTTTGGATGCATGATGACCTGGTTTATTTGAGCTAGCTAGCTCTGCTAAACTAAGAACTAAAATATTCAATATATTTTCTTAAATATTAATTATTTTTATTTTCTATCTAGTCTAGCATTCTGAATTAATATCATGGTGATATTCTTTAATCATATTGTAATTATTCATGTTTTACATAGGTACTGTAGCATAAACTCTTTCTTTTCCAAAGCTATTAATTTATTTCTTCACCATAATCATGTCGGCCCTAGGACGACCAATACAGTTCATAGGTCTCCGGCCGCTTTGTCATCGCATCCCTTTCATACAGGAGGAGATACTGCATTTCAAAATATGTTATACCTTTTTTCTGCCGCGTGGAAAGTAGTTTATTACCCCTAAAGTTAAAAAGGAACCTATGTCCTCCATATCTGTCTCAAAGGCCAAGGCCTAACCCCTACATGACAAATTTCAAATTCCATTGCAGCCCAATCTTTGTAGAGCCTCTTAATAGAAATGCCACTACTCTATGATAGTATCTATACAAACTGTAATATAATTGCTACTTGAAAATCAATCTAAAATATACAATGCAATACTCGAATGTTTAATTATTAAACAGTTGATACCGCGACCGTCACCGCGGCCGCTCACACGCTCTTGTCACCGCGCCTTGGCTCTGGGCAAGACCATAATATAGACCATCGTGTCCAAAGCTCGTAGCTTACATGAGCTTTTACAAACATACTATTGTTGCTCTTCATTCTTTTAGTAACAAAATCAAAACTGCACTGTCTTCCTTGCAGGCCGAAAAGGTTGAAACCTTTTCGGGCTGCAAGGAAGACAGTGTCAAACTAATTCAAGCCTTAGTTCTATAGAAGTACAATACATACCTCTTTATCAGAATTGGCAATGACAAATGGAACTCAAACAGCGTTTGTTAGGGTTTTCATTATAATTGCACTAAGCGCCTTTCATACTGCATGGCCCAATTAAATGAAATTACAAATATCTTTATTTATTTTTATTTTTTTTATTCAGAAAGACAACTTTTTGGTCCACAGTATCTGTTAGTAGCACTTAATACTAAATTAGTAGATATTTTTAACCAGTTACAATAAAATCACAAGTGAAATCAATTAAAAATTAAAAATGATATAACGAAGGATTTTTAAAATACTACTTCCTTTGTTGGATTTGATTTATTAAAGCAATAGAAGCGTTTGTTAAGTATATGGATAACGTGAAGAACACGGTGTATAATTTATTCAGGAACCGATTACGTTTTCTAGTAGGTATGTGAATGCGACATGCTTGAAACTGAGAATTTATGTATTCATGTTTCTAGAAAGTTTTCCTAGAAATATTTATTCTTGTATTCATGTTTCTAGAAAGTTTTCCTAGAAATATTTATTCTTGTATTCGTTATCTGACCTTTACATATCTATTTTAAAACCTTTTTATGTTTTCGAGACTATTGTAAAATAATATTTTAAACTTAAATATAATAAGAGTACTTTGGAGCTCTTATTACATGTTTACATCACGCCTTTAGGAATCTTTAGGGCTGAGTTTCCCCGGAGTCGTGGGACTATTCGAAAGAGATACCGTGGCTCCGGAACACAAAGGGCAGTGAAGGAACATGGATGGGTTTTAGTCAGTAGAAGTCTGACACTCCCTCCCGCTATACCCAGAGCGGGAGGAGTCATTGGATGATTTCCCATCCCTAAAAAAAAAAAAACAGCCAAGTGCGAGTCGGACTCGCGCACTGAGGGTTCCGTAAGCAGATGTTGCGATTTACGATTTATGACGTATTAAAAAAAATCTACTTACCTACTAGTTTTCGTTCAAACCAATTTTCGCTGGTAGTTTACATGGTAATGTACATCATATATTTTTTTTAGTTTTATCATCCTCTTATTTTAGAAGTTAAGGGGGGGGGGGGGGACACATTTTACCACTTTGGAAGTGTCTGTCGCGCAAACTATTCTGTTTAGAAACAAATGATCTTAGAAACCTCAATATCATTTTTGAAGACCTATCCATAAATACCCCACACGTAAGGGGTACGATAAAAAAAAATGAGTTTCAGTTCTAAGTATGGGGACCCCCAAAATTTATTGTTTTTTTTTTATATTTTTGTGCAAAAATCTTTATGCGGTTCACAAAATACATCTACTTACCAAATTTCAACAGCATAGTTCTTATGGTTTCGGAGAAAAGTGGCTGTGACATACGGACGGACGGACAGACAGACAGACAGACAGACAGACTGACGGACAGACATGACGAATCTATAAAGGTTCCGTTTTTGCCATTTGGCTACGGAACCCTAAAAAGGGCTGAGTTTCCACCAGAGACGAGCAAGGATGCGTAGCGAGGGATGTGTTTGATAAGAAACAATAGAATCGCTTTATTTACCTAGCCTCGCTCAGCACAAGCGATTCTATTGATTTCCCCGCACACCTCTGATAACAACGCACCATGGAAAACTTTTTGTTGGTTACTTTGAAATTTTACATTTCATTAAATTCAACATTTAGTAAAACCCTTATTAGATGTTTTCTATTTGATATTAATTATCATTAGAGAATTGCTCTGAAACAAAAGTTTGAACATGAATAAGTTATTTGCCCCACCTACTACCGTTTGTGTTTATATTATACTTAAAACTATATATTTGTTAAATAGATCGATTGCACGAGTTTCAGTGTTCAGATGTTGATAGTTAAAGTTAGAGTGAACAGGCTACTTCTGGGTAAGCTCGCTCCATCGTAGACTTTGTCTCTGTCATCTCTGACCAAGACTAGAGTCAAGAGCAAACCCATACCAAGTAAAAAAAAAAAAAGTTATGAGCAGATTCTACGACTAGCTCAATTATTCAGTTGTGTTGTTGACCTAAATAGTCCTACTGACAGAGCGATGAAGGTGCAGCCCTTATATTTATATGCCATGGAGTGGTCAATCAGAGGCGATGGTAGAAAGACCGAACGGAACTTGTATTTTTGCTAAACATGCAAGTTTCGGTTGTGTAAAGGTTTTTCAAATGTCTTGACATCGTGGCTAAAATGTTAGGAACATGGTTACCTAACATTTTTTGTTTTTTGAAGTGTCTTCTACCCATATATATATATATACATGTTCAAACCACTATGATTCTTTGCCCTTTACATAATAGCATTTTATATAAATTTAACAATGCTATGTGGGCGACATCATCAAATTGAACAAGCCCCTTTAAATAAAGAGAAAACAATGCTATTTATACAAAGTGTTCCTTTTGATGTTGGGGCATCAAAAAGAACACGTTGTATACATTGTAGTGCGTTGTATAAATAAGTTGTAGTTATGCGTAACTCTAGCTAGGGTATCAATGAGACCATGTCAAAGTTTTTGATTTCACCTGGCACAAGTTTTTTTTTTTCTAGAGCAAGAGCCTGCGTCTATCATACGTACGGTAATTTATAAAACATGAAAGTTTCTCTGTGTATATCCGTACTACAGGTATGAACGATCCCCGAATGGTAACTTTCCCTGTTTATGGTGATTTGCCTGTCTTGGACACTAGGTAACGTACTCTTGACCTCTCCTTGCAGCGATTACAGCTGGTAATCGTCTTGTCATACTTCCCACCAGGCTACTGATGGAGTCCTATGGAATGTGCTCCCACTCAGCCGAGATCACAGGTTTAAGCTCCCTGATATTTCGTGGAACTAGTTGGACAGATCGTACTCGCCTCTTTATCCCAGACGTCGGTCCCAGACGTGCTCAATTGAGTTGAGATCAATTTAGTACGACCTCTTGCATATATGCATCTACGTCGTCAGAACGGTGGGCCCGAGTATTATCGTCCATGTAAATGGCATCTTCACCAATTATAGTCAGTGCGGGATGGATATGTTGACAAAGGATTTCTTTTATGCACCTTGGCTTTAGTGAGAATACATACTATCTCGGTACGATAGCTGAAAGTACATGGGGTATAATGGGTGATTACCTTACACATGTCGCGTCAGTGTTCTCTTTTTCTTCGTAACACTTGTCGTCGTCGGTCCTCACCATGCAGACAAATACGAGCTTCATCGGAGTAGAGTACGTTACCTAGTGTCCAAAATAGGCAAACCAATATAAACAGCCAAAGTTATCATGATCCAAACTTCATAGTTGGGGATCGTCTATATTAGGGACATACACAGAGAAACTTTCAGGTTTTATAAACTACCGTACGTCTGATCGTCGCATTTCGAATCGAAGGTTCAGTTTCGGCTGAATATCCTGTCTCGGTCGGACACTACTAGATTGTAGTAATTACAGGCAATACGGACGACGAATGATGATTAAAAATTTATAAACTTGGTTGCATATTGACTTGACGGCCTGCTGTTCCATTCTCGACTCTCAGTTTCTTACTTCACTAGGTCTTTGTAAACTTAGTTTTAGTCTTCGTTTATTTGTCGACTTTATACCAGTAAGCTCAATTTTGCATGGAACTGCATTTTCCTAATCATGAACTTGTTTCTTTCCCCTTAAAGGAACGTAGTTGAAGTTGTTGACCGCTTTTATTTACAGTTGCTATTATCAATACAAACACTCTTATTTATTCATCATTGATAAACGACTGCACGCGACTTCTTTATACATTCGTAAGAGCGCCTTGGCTGTAGTATGCCGGATGTTAGGAGCATAGGTCGCACATTATATTGCTAATAGCTCACAGGTTCAGTCTTACGTTAACAGTTCTGGCCAAGGAAGGAAAATGGGGAATACTGACCATCGCATGGCAGCTGCTCTCCCACGCAGGGTCGATGAGTTACCGGTTGGAGACCAAGATTTGCTTGCTGGTTTGCCCAAGGACAACAATGCCAAGGACTTGCCTGGTACCAGCCAGAATCAGCCAACTGCCTTGAAAATTCAAGTACGAGAGGCACCGAGTAAGAGAGTTGTCAGAGTTGATGACGCTGAGGATGAGTTAAAGGATTCATATACTAGTGAGGAGGTGTTCACACCGGAACTATTTCGATTTCTACCTGTAACAAATTCTCGCTTCACCATTCATAATTTAGTGAGCATGCAGCTCAATAAAATTCCTTGTGTGCCTCCTAAACCCCTTTGCGAAGAAGAAGAAGAACAAGGCGCACAGGCAATTCGCGGCAGCAGAAAGGAGCACAATATAGAAATTCGACTAGCAACTCTCGTCGAGGAGAACCCAATTGACATGGAAATTTATGATTCGGCTTGCCTTTCGATGGGCTATGAAGCTCTAAACAAATTGGAAATCAATCCAGTTAAACCAGCCGTTAGAGTTCAAAAGCGATGGTTTGTAGCCTAGTTGCCCTTTTTGGGTTCAACTTTCCGTAGAGATGTAATAAGTATCAATAATGAATTTTTCATTTTAGGTACGACAGGCTGTTGCTGTCAAAAAACCCGAGGGCGGCGGAGTCGGCCCGCCAGGCATCCGCGCCGACCGAGACGTCGCCCATCGCCAAGTACAAAAAGAAGCCAAAGGGCAGCCTGTCCCCGCCGCCAACTCAACAGTTCGGCGTTTCTTTGGCTTTCATAAAGGAAAATAATGCTAATATGGTGGGCGCTATCCCACCAGTCGTGAGGCAGTGCGTTGAGTTCCTATCACAACCTGATGGTAAGTGGATACTTAATCCCGGTTTTACTTTAGTCTGGCGAAACTCTTGGGTTATCTTCCATCTTTTTCCACCATCATCCGTCACTCACGATTCTCGGTTAAAACTGACTCTTAGTGCCTAGCTGATTTTAATCTAATCTTATATCAGCAAATGCGATTGTTTATTAACCAATCCAAGTTTAATGCGGGCTTGCAAATAAATTGATTGAGAACTGGAGGACAGATACTCATTGGTTTAAGTAATTTTAAACGACTTCAAAAAGAAGTAGGGTCTTTGTTCGACTGTAGTTTTTTAAGGAACAGTTTTATAATTGAGTGTTATTCTAGCTCTTGAAACGGAGGGTATATTCCGTCGCTCGGCCAACATGTCAGTAATCAAGGAGCTGCAGCGCGCCTGCAACCGTGGCGAGCCCCTGCGCTTCAGGAATGATCCCCACAACGCCGCTGTGCTACTCAAGACTTTCTTCAGGGATCTGGAGGAGCCGCTTCTGACCTTCGATTTGTATGACGAGATTATGGATTTCCAAAGTAAGTTATCAACTATTCATGGTAAAAGTATGTTTGCGAATGGTTAGAATAAGTTTTTTGCTGTCTTTTTAACCGACTTCCCAAAAAGGAGGAGGTTATCAATTCGGTTGTATGTTTTTTTTTATGTTTGTTACCTCATAACTCCGACATTTATGAACCGATTTGAAAAATTCTTGTTTTATCTGAAAGGATATACTTGCAGATTGGTCCCATTTAAATTCTATGAAAATCGATTACGAAATTTGGATTTTAAATCGAAATAGCTGGAATTCGTCTACTTAGATGATAGTTTTATGTCATCCAAGTAATCGAAATTGCGTATTTTGCTTTTCTGCGATTTTGCAGTGGTGTTGTTAGGTGTGAGGTACCACTAAAAATTGAAAAATAAAAAACTGTTTACAAAAAAAATACAACCGACTTCCAAAAAAAAAACACTACAAAGTAAAAAATAACTTTAATTTCGGAAGTCGGTGTCAAAATACGAAGAAACTAACAAAAACACCGACTTCCGAAATTAAAGTTATTTTTTACTTTGTAGTGTTTTTTTTTGGAAGTCGGTTGTATTTTTAGAAATTAAGTTAGCTTTGCATAATCGTTTTTCGGATTTCTGTTTACTTAAAAATGAAGCTGGCTACCTTCCTCCTATTGACTATTATTGCCTACCAGATTTTCTTAGATTTAGAGATTGTCTTTTTTTCTTCTTTAAAAAAAAACGTTGCCCCACACTAGGAATTTCTCCTGTGGGAGTAAATAAAACATTTAAATTGGACTGAAATTTCTGTAGCTGGCTTCATATCTTAATAACCGATGGTGAAGTTTCTTGGTTTTAATATATGTTTTTATTTTACAGATTGGTCAGCTCGCGACAAGCCGCGCAAAGTAAAGATCCTGATACTGGAGCGCTTGCCGCTTGATAACTACAAGTTGCTGAAATACGTATTCCAGTTTCTGTGGAAGGTTTGTGCTAACTTATTATTATTTTATATTGCATAGGTACCTACTGGCAAAAAATAATGTTGCCATATACAGATTTTTCTTTGATTGGTTTTTCTTCCAAGATTAATTCAGTTAGTTATAAGTAGCAATATGGCGAGTTTTTATAGCCATCAAGAGACGTACCACCATCCACCATCATATTCTTACGAAGCTTTTCTCTTGATATTATTTCGCGATGATAAAGTCTATTGTTCTTAACTCAAGCCCGGCTCCCCCACAGGTACAAGATAGGAGCTGCCTGAATAAGATGACCACGAACAACCTCGCCGTAGTGTTCGGACCCAACCTCGCTTGGCCGCCCAACGGACAGATGTCGCTGCTGTCGATCGCACCCATCAACAACTTCACCGATTTCCTCCTCGCGCACCAGGAATCAATCTTCATCATCTAAAATTATATCGCAGCCGAAGTTACTCACCCCAGGCAAAATATTATCGTAGTAAACTTTATCGACTTAGAAAATGCCAAATTATTGTTAGAACGGCATTTAGTAGAAGCTCTATTTTCAGAATGTTTTCATTTCTTTTTGATAATGGTTTGTCGTATATTTAACACCTGCGTTTGGAAATAGGCGGAACACTGATTTAAATTTATGCTTGTTTTAAATTCACCAGAATCTCTATATTGTCATCTTTTTTTATATTTTCTTGAAGGATTTATTTTATGATTATTGTATTTGTAGTACATAATGTGTTTCAAGTTGTTTAATAATAGATGTATTTATTGTTGCAATTGAATAATATTATAATTATGAGATCTTTAACGAATGCTTATTAATGATGCATGTGCTACTAACCCCTCATCATAATAATATTTAATAGGGATGAATTAGTTTCAGCGGGTACACTTGAAATAAGTTACATATATACAGCACACACACATACATCATATCAATAGTCCATAACAAATCTAAAATCCAAAAATAGACAGGAGTTATAATCCGATACAAGTTTCAATTCCATCCAACATAATATTATATTCGTCCATCAAGTTACAACTGAAAATGCATAACTCATGTAGGTAACATCTATTATTTTAGATGGTATGTAGTTATTGTTAGGTTTAATAGAAATGAATCCACAAAACTTAATA
The DNA here is from genome assembly GCA_963859965.1 of Ceramica pisi. Taxonomy (NCBI): domain Eukaryota; kingdom Metazoa; phylum Arthropoda; class Insecta; order Lepidoptera; family Noctuidae; genus Ceramica; species Ceramica pisi. The sequence continues at coordinate 33,581,412 of OY982527.1, read as the reverse complement.
CATACAAATACGGCTTCTTAAACCATCCATCAGTAGGTACCTAATCTATCGTCTTCAATAACAAACATAACGCATGAAATAATCCCCCCCCCCCCCCCGTTCTGGGTTAATCGGGTAAATATTGCCTATAAAAATATACCTACCCACACAGGCCGTCGGAAAGTAAGACGGTGACGAGTGGTTGGCGAGTGGCAATAGACAAGTTATCGAAGAAAACGTAGCATCCTTAAAGGATATTATACCTCTACTAAATAAATCTAATTAGTCCGACACATAGATTTCCAAAAAAAAATCCATACCTTGTTTGTTTTTTTTTTTTTTTCAGTATAAAATATCATATTCCAGCAAAAAACGGTGATTGAAAAATAGAAACAAATTCATTATTGTTCTGTGAGGTTTATCTAGGTTATTTTGATTGCTGAACAGCAATCCAAAAAGGTGATATTGACTATTTCCCCCTTAAAGTTAAAATTGCAAAAAAAAAAAATAACGAATGGGTACGATAAAAAACAAGCCTACATTCTAAATTCCAACATTCTTGAATTATTATAAAAGTATAGAGATAGGTTCGCGTTTGACTGTAATAATTGACTAAAATATTACTGTTACCGATTTCCATTTGACCTTGAAACGGTTGAAACTACCTAAGGATCAAAGAAGAGGAATTGGCCTAATGGTGGTGGCAGCGTATTTGCGCTGTAATGCAGAATCAATAACTCCCTCCAAACAAGTGATCGATTGATGGCTATTGCCGTATTACGTCACCGACCCATAACCTTGTAAGGGGGTGATTCGTCAATGTCCAAACTGCGCTTAGCCTTTACCACTAAATGCTTATTAAACTCTTTCTTTAAATGTTAAATAAAGTATTCAAGGTTAACTAACGTTGCACACCATAGAATGCTACACATTTCTTATAATTTGTTTGTGAGAACGTGTTTCTTGCAACATTAAATGTTGCTACTGCGATGTTGCGCAACTTTTATTTTATATATAAATACGGGGCTCAATCTTAATAGATAATTAACAAAAAACATGTCAGTAGGTATAAATTTGATGATTCGAACTTTGAGACGATCGGTGGTCCAGCTTTTGATTTTTTCACTACCGTCACAGAAATCTATAACAAACAAAAATAGTTCGGTTTCATTATATTTCCTGAAATAATAGTAAAAACTACATTTTAATGAATTTCGCACAAGTATTCACTCCTTCGTAGTGATTGAGATGTACAAATTATGATTTAATATAATTATTATAAATTGATAAAATTGCAACGTCGCCAATAAATAATACTAAATTATATTCGTGGACAATATCGTATGACATTGGCGGTAACTGACATCTGCTAGTCTATTCTGTAAATAACCATTTCGATATCGACTTCACCTGAGTGACTAAGCTTACAAAGTGAACTTTATTTCACACATCATAAGGTCTTATATTTATACGAATTTGAAACTCACCTCGGATTCCGCTGTCGAGACACGAAAATGTTGTTGCAGTATAGCACTGCAGGTTTGTTGGAAATTGCATCTTATGTCCTTTACTCAGAACTGAGCATCTTAGCGATCTTCGAGCAGCCACGCGTCTCGCAATCCTTTGACAAAATTATACATTCTATGAAGGTATCACGCTACACTTAGCGCACGTTATGAAACATTGCATTGAAACAATCATTCCTTTTTTATAGCCTATTGTTAACACGTAATTTTCCGGCACCGAATTTCCGGCATTTATTTACAACCGTTTGCTTTTGATACCACTAATCCAATGTTTTAATTAAATTCATAAAAAGTGATGTATAGTACCTGTTCCTAGTAACATTATCTGATTTTCGCTACACTTTAAAGTGAATTATTTTATAGAAATTAAGTGGAAATTTAAAAAGGTGTGTTACTACGCTGTACGCAAACTGAAATGGACTGATAGAAATTAATGGATCTGATGATACAGGATTGTGTATTGGTTTGTGTAGACGTAGAATGGACCTCGTACGAACTACATTCTTCAAAATGAACTGTATCGAATGACAATACAAATGGTTCCAATCTTTACAGCCATTTGCTGTACAGAAATATTGTTCGTACAATTATGTAGTCCGTAAGAGATTACTTGTCCAAATTAAGAAGTACTTCTATAAAGGTTTTTACACATTTTGATAATGTTTCTCCTTCGTACTTTTATCTTGTACAATATTAATGATTTCGTAGTATGTATATTTAATATGAATATAAATAAAATAAATAAAAATTCTCTTTAATAAGGCACCAAGTCCCAATATTAAAATTACAATTAAATAAAGACACACATAATACAATTACAAATTATAACTTATAACTAACAATTTCATTTAATCCGATGTAACCCAATTCAATATAATATAATTCAATTCAATTTAATTTATTCTAATTTAATATTTTTCATTAAATCCCATATAAATAAGAGAAATCAATTAATCAAACACGAATATGAACACATCATATAATATGGGGGTGTTGTCAGGTTATAATGTTAGTGTCCCATGGACAGTGTAGACTAAGTTAACTACAGGTAGATTTTAATGTAAGTTAATTTTATTATGTTATCGTATTGAGATTTGTAAGCTTTTTTCCATAAGATAAACAAAATTATTCAAATGTCATTTTGCAAACATTATCACAAAACAGTAACATAATATATTGGTATTGTTATCCGTTGTGTGTCCTCAGTAACTTCGTGTGTTCTTGTATTGTTTGCCTTGCATTCTTTGCCTGAAGCAAATCGCTTTTGGATTCATCTTTCTCTGCAGTCTACAGCTGCAGCAGCAATTTTAGGTTTAGGCACTGTTGCCAAAGGGTCGGTCTAGATAACGTACTGTGGGGTACGTGAGTACGTCTGGGAACTAAACGCACCCTCTTCTTAACTTTTTATTATTACAGTACAGTGCAATTCTGTAAACATGTCGAAGTGAAGGCTTGGGTGAAGTGAGCTGTCAATCCAAGTAATCAAGATGGAATAACAGCCGGTCGATTCTGTTGACATCTCAGCGTGATCACCTAGGTGTAGTGAACGACAAGTAAGCTGTCATTCTTATCTTGTTTGTATGGTTTGACAGCTCACTTGTCGTTCACTTCGCCTAAGTGTTCACTTCGACATATTTAGAATCGCACTGCAGCTCACTTCGTGATCACTTCACCCAACCCATAACTTCGACATGCTTACAGTATCGACCGGCTGTTTAATACTTAGTGACTCATTAAGTTTCCTAGGCAAAGCATTCGTATAATTATGTTGGCTTGCAGAACAAAATCCAAAAATTAATCTATTGTTTTCTTACAAATAGACACACAACTCCTCCAATAAAACAAAAACAAAACCGTTATTTAGTGAGGCTTTCAATATCATAACGTATTAATATAATAAAAACCTACGTGTATTATTAAGATTGTATACCAAAAATAACAAAGAGTAGCGGTTATGTAGTTTTAAGAAAACATTTTTATTAATTGATAATAATTAACAATTTACTTTCTTAGGTTTAGGTATTAGGGTCTTTCTTGATGTAACCGATATTAGATTTATTTACGGCCAGTACATGTGTGCTATGTGGATATATTTCAAATACTGTTAGATCTGTTAGATACAAAAAAAAATGGTGGAAGGATTGTTTCCTAGAATTTGATAAGCGCAATTAACTTCTTTTTGTTATTCATACTTCATATTTCAGAATAAATGTTCTTATTTAAGTATCTAGTTTTAAATAATATCATGACGAATAAAACTGGTCTTGTATATGTAACATTTGAATCTAAGATAACATTTATTTGGACGTATTACTAGTTGTCATGATATTTTCCGCGAAACGACAGTGTCATGACTCCGTTTTAAGAAACAATTTTTATTTGTATTCTTATGAGTAAATTAAAACATCGTTTGCATATAGGTGTTGTATAGTGGATGATCGTAAACGTGATTGGTACAGAGAGGATTATTATATAATAACGCGCCGAGCTCAGGCTGGGGCTAATCTTTCTATCAAGCCTGTTAGCGCGGTAATTTATCACTCTGCTGCAAAACTTGCATGACAAAATAGTCTGCAAGTGATTAGGTATATTGCATCAGTTGTTACAAACTTTGATTTATTTCTTCGTCTTTAGTTTCAAATTACATTCATAATATTTTTTCCCTTTTAGTTTACAACTACATACTGTAAATACCTATTCGATACTATACGCAATTGATGTTTATTTTACGCAAACCAAAATCTAATAAACCGTGCCATTTGCTACGAAGTACCCAACTATCAACGTCACAAACAAGTTTAAGGTTTTCATATTAGAATATATAAATAACTACTGTTAATATGTATAATCCCTTGTTAGTATGTATTAAAATATAATATCAATTACTCATGTTACTGTCAAGAATATTAACTTCATGTTAGGATAGTATCTTGTATTATGAGACTAGTTTGCTGAAGATGCCGCTAGATGGCGTTCTGGTTAATTGACAAGCAAAGTGTGTCGGCGCGTGAGTCAGACTCGCAGCGGACCGGTTTGCCGTGCACAATTTTTAAAAATGAAAGTAAATACGTCAATAGAACATCAGAGGCAGCCTACGGTAGTTACTATCGTGATATTGCCATACATATATAAAACAGATGAACAATATCTAATTTATTTAGATTCAATTCAGTAATTCCTTCAGTTTTATTATTGTATTTATTTTAATTATAAGCGGTCATCATTCCATGAGGAAATTAACTTTCTTTTTAACAACGAAGTTGATCAAGCACTTCAAATAGGTAATCATTTTGTAAATTAATATTCTATAACTGGGTGTGTGGAGGGTAATTATAAGGGTTAACTACTAAAAATGTATTGGAAGATGTTTGTAACAGACAGTAATTACTATAATTCGTTGAATCTGCAGCTTTATAAAAGCTACAGACTTGCTAATAAAAACTGTATGAAATGCACTCTTATTATAAAATATAAATGTATTTGCACACTTCTCAGAAAGTTTACAATCGATCAAATAAATAACCTCTGAAAATTTTAAAAATGTAGTTGTCATTATTATAATAGCGTTATTTGATTAACCATGATACTTCTACATTTTTTATTAGTGAGTCAAAAAGAAGATAATCATGAAAATCTATCTATAGTTTAGGTGTAGTTTTGTATTTTTAGAGTTAATTGTTTAAATTTTAATATATAAACTGTTAATGAAATAAAACACTGTAAAACCTTGAATAAAAATTTATTAGTATCAATTTCATAAATTATTGTTTGTAAAAAGAACACCTTTTCCGCCTATCCTACTTTGAAGAACTACTGATATAATGTATACCTAGGTACTACAGGCATACCTTTAAAGCCCGTCTTCCTAACCTTTCAAAGAATACAGGCATAATTTGATGGTAAAGGAATAATAATTCATCCTTTGTTGTACCTACTCCTGCAGGGGAAAATCGTCCCTTTCCCTGCCTTATTTCCTGAGCCAATATAGACCAAAGACCGTAAAAAAAACGCGGTATTTTTCACGTAAATAACAGGATCGTTGAAAAAGCCTCTATAGTTATAATCCATTGCGTCGCTTGTGTGAATGGCATAAGTAACAGCCCGACACGCGACATGCGGAATATCACGCAGTTTTACAGCACACAGCAGTGCTCGGTGCTCCACTACTTTCTCCAGTAAGAGTTTGGATATTTTTACAATAAGTAAGTATTTCTTCAACCATGGTGAGCCTCAGTATAGTATAACATACTCTGTGGTGAGCCGTGTGAATGGTTTCAGGTATTGGTGTAAGTTAGTATCATAATGTACCTATTCGTATTATTTCTTTTATTTCTAGTCAATGGTCATTTAACTTTTTGCAGATTAGCCTGTACCTATACCACTGACCTCCTCTAAATATAAGTCAAGGTAACGCGCTGTTTAGACTGGGGCGGTGGGAAGATGTATGAACTAATTTATGAACTGGCCAAAACTTTAGGTTGTACTAGAGACGATGATAATAACCTTATCGTCAACTAACAAATATTTAATTTTGCTGCCAGCAATTTCAAGTCGACTTTGCAGTTTGATGGTTTGATAAAAGAGAAATATCACAGACCCGAATCGATGCGGAATCAGGTTCACTTATAATGCAATTAACGAATTTGAAATTAAACTCATGCTGAAAATAATTAGGCAAAAATAATTACAACAATATTAAACTTAAGACCATTTTTCGGGTTCCGTAGCCAGATGGCAAAAACGGAATCCTTATAGATTCATGTCTGTCCGTCTGTCTGTCCGTCCGTATGTCACAGCCACTTTTTTCCGAAACTATAAGAACTATGCTGTTGAAACTCGGTAAGTAGAATGTATTCTGTGAACCGCATTAAGATTTTCAGATTTTCACACAAAAAAAAAAAATTTGGGGTCCCCCCCATACTTAGAACTGAAACTCATTTTTTTTCTCATCAAACCCATACGTGTGGGGTATCTATGGATAGGTCTTCGAAAATTATATTGAGGTTTAAATATCATTTTTTTCTAAACTAAATAGTTTGCGCGAGAGACACTTCCAAAGTGGTAAACTGTGTCCCCCCCCCCCCCCCTGTAACTTCTACAATAAGAGAATGGTAAAACTAAAAAAAAATATATGATATATATTACAGTTCGTACTTAGAGTACAGTTCAGAAGAGTTCAAATTTTCGCGCGAACGCGGACGATGTGTTAGGGTTAGGTACTTAGTCATGAGCTGTCACAAAAACTGTAATGAGGTCACTGCACTGACGTAGGTATTTGATTGGGAAAATTTCGGTTAGCTCTGATATGCTGGCGACTGTACTTAAATACGTCCGTTATTTTAATTCTTAATTTAATTTAAAAATCATTCATGTACTTAAATAAAAACGTTGCCTCTCTTTTATGGTTTTTATAATTCTAATCACAAAACTTTCATAAAGTGTGCATCTACCCCAATATCTTCCCTACACAGACTACATAGAGATGCTTCCCTATTACACAAAAATCTTAGATTATAAAAATATATTAGATCAATTAGACAGTGACAGCTAGCTGTCAAATTCACGAACCAACCAATTATACTATAATAAATTGCTTTCTTCAGCATTAACAGATCGAGAAAAATTAATGTACTTCAGAGATTGAGATTACATTGCAATACAAGCCCATGAAATCCCAAAAGCATATCCTTGTTTATGTCAGGGGGTTGTGGTTACGTCAGAATGTCTTAATAATGTCATACCTAAGTCATTATTGTGTTTATATAGCTGCCTCTGTGAGTGTAGCAACATTTTGAGCTCAATGTATTAAATAGCCAAATAGGTGTCGTCAGTCGTGGGTAATAGACGGGCGAACAAGTACGCGGACTTATGGCTCGTCGAACGTTTTCGCTCGTGTGTCACCGTAAGTACGCGGACTTATGGCTCGACGAGTTAGTTAGTTCGTTTGCGATCCAACAGGTTTGAAAATATGCTCGTAGTTCGCCACGTCTGTCAACGCCACGTGCTATCCTTTTGTTTAGTGTGTGAGACGTTGAGTGCTATTTTGTTGCAAAATTTATTAGTAACAGTAAGCAACATTGTAACAGGTTCAGCGACCAAGTATTATGTGCCGAAATTATGGCACTAAAGTCAACTTACTGCTATTCAATATGAAAATTGCTTCCCTCATACAAGTCTCCTGTCTGGTTATAATAAAATATTATTCCTGAATAACAAAAAGTTTCCGGGTGCCCCTGGTACCAGAGTAATGAGCAAGCTTTCACGTGTGTCACTGACATCGAGCCGAGTAAGTTCGCGATCTTAAAAACCGCGTTTTATAAGCTCGCCCCTCTATCGCCCCCAATAGGTCACAAACTTGATAAGATTTTTTATTTTTTTATGTGTCCTCTGTCCATATTTGCATGTTAGATCGAGCGCCGCAACTTTGAAAAAATAAATCAAAATTATTGACCTTTTTTTTGCCAGCTCCCAACTCCCATCATAGTAAAAAGTTCAAACCTCTTTTTGAACTATTATTAAATTTATTGTGTCACACCACTGCACTGACGTATAAACGTCAGTGCACCACTGTCACACAGAAAATGCCACCAATCCACCATCCCGTTAGTCTGGATACTGCTTTAGAAGCACTGTGTGTGCAGAATTTTGTTTCCTACATTTTCAACCGGGTATCGTTAGCAATGATGATTGCAATTAATATCCGTGATAAAAACTCGAAATGCGTAGGTACATAACTAGCTCATTTTTAAATCGTAAAGAATTATATTAGAATTTGTTAGTAGCTAGTACGGGAACGTATTTCTTTGTTTTATAAAATCACTTAAAAATTCTATAAATGCGTGGAATTGTAAACACAAATTAATGAGTAAAGTCCAATATTTTATTTTATTTGTGATGGGTTGTCTAGTCTTGGTCAGAGATGACGGAGACAAAGTCTAAGATGAAGCGATTTACCCAGGAGTAGCCTGTTCACTGTAACTTTGAAAATACTTGAACACTATTACTAAGTATCTGCTGTCCCTCCGGCCGTTCGTCAATCCGTCCGTCCGTCCGTCAGTCAGCGGGCTGTATGTCAAGAACACAAGAACTAGTAGTAGTAGATAGACAGATAAAACCACAGATGGTGTATTCTGTTGCCGCTTTAACAACAAATAACAAAAAATTAAATTTTTGTTATGGAACCCTTCATGTGCGAGTCAGACTCGCACTTACCGGTTTTCTAATAGGTTTGTTATTTCCTTTAAAAACAAAAAACGTATAGGTATCTCAAAGAGGTGAGGTGCCTATAAAAACACAGCCAGCGTTCCCGTCGTTCTGTCGGAGAGACCGCCCCGGTAATTAATACACCGTTCCCAGCATTTGGTACGCGCTTTTCGAGATGCTTATTTTTTGCCATCATTTATGTTGTGGTAGTCAGCTGTCCTAGTTTGCGCAAGACATATTTTTTTCCACAAATGATGCAATATTGTGACAAGACTAATTCGAACAACAGGTTCATCAGCTCGTAGCATTTGTGTTAAACAATGAATAAAGAATAAAGAACAGTAGACCCGGCCTCTGTTCTAGATAAATGGGACTTTAGGCTGGTCATACTCCTTTGCATAGCATACCTAGGCTAATAAAACATGAATATCAATTATCATATTTTACCTAGGGAGCCACAAGTTCGATCAGTTATTTTCTGAGACACTTATTTAGTACCTACGCAACAAAATAATAAAATCATATTACGATCACCAAAGTTGTACTAAAGTAAATAAAAGTCCATGACTTGGTTGTTTTTGCATCGATCCATATTACGATAACATTTTATGAATACTAAGAATAGTTATGTACTATTTTCAATTTATTACTAAAATCATGGACATTTTTAGGCATAGCAATTTTGACAACTTTTTTTGACGAGAGCGCCAACTGGTGACTAATTTCAGTAACTTCATATTGATATCTCTGGTTCTATGTTCATGTTGTAATTTATTCTAGTAATTTGTGCTACTTGCTGACAAATCCAATGTTTATTAACTATGTGCTCGTGTTTGGTTTATTCTCGGCTTTGAGGAATTAAATATCTTGTCTCCATGTATATGTTATGCGGCAAGTTACTTTCAAAACCAATGACATTAGATGAACTCGATGTGCGTTTTGGCCATTTTACTTGGCTTGCGTTGGTGATTCGTACATAGTCACGTGACCTAAGTAGTTTTTGGATCAATGGCGCCAAATGTCTGTTACAGAAAATGTATGTGAATTATGAGGTATTTCAACATAGTACATTATTGGAAATTGATATACAATCTACTTGTCGTATACATGTTAAACATTCATAGCGAAACGATGGCGAAAATGATGCGTAGGACTCACGTCAATCTGGCAACAAAACAGTGCTGCTATCTATGTTGTCAACTTTGTTATGTAGCCTCTAATGGAGACTATTCGTGAGATAAATATTTACGGTTAATTACTAAAGAATGAAATTATTGGATTCATTGGTGGTGTCGTGTGAGTGCATTTTGTGTATTAGTGGGGGCTGCAAGTGAGATTGCCCACGGGCGGATGTTCTGTGTGGCCCGCCGCTATTTACAGTCTCGGCCCGACTACTGGCCCGCCATACATTTTACTCGTGCAATAAAGTGAAACGTCAAACGGGATTGTTATTCATTTTCATACATAAGCATTAAAAAACAGTCCTATTCGGTGAATATTGATCATACGATGTATTATGTCAAGGTAAAACACGATCACAGTGCTTCACCACCTGTGCATTTTTCATTGTTGAATCCTGAAATTGTCATTTTTGTTCTGTATGTCAAAATGCTTTTGTACTGAATAGTCCTCGAAACAAGGCTTTACTAGTGTTTACTAATGCTACATGACTTTCAGTTAGTGTTAATATTGTATAGCACATTGTTTTGTTGTTTGGTTGACTGTGCTCATTAATTTAGAGCTGTCAAAATTAACTGAAATACTATGATGAGTGACCAATTTGGATGATAGAATAGCCTCATAAGTTCACTTATCTAAGGGTTTCACCTGTTTTTAACATTTAATGCAGTAGAAATGTTTCAATTGAACATAGATTTTGCTGTTTCCAGGTTTACAGAACGCAAACTGAAGTGCCATGTAGTGAATGATGTGACATTCTACACAATGTTGTTACCGCGTTCTAAGTGTAAAGCAGTAGAAGGATCGTGAACATGTAGGTTGTGGACAACTAAGCGAGATGTCGTTGAGAGGCACAAAGCGGGCGTCTGGGATGCGCGGTGATGAAGCCGGCGTATCCAAGCGCCGCAGGACGGAGCCCGAGGATGCTCTCTGGCAGCTCCGCCCTGTCAGTGACCTCAAGATGTCATCAATTTATAACAGGAGTGCCTCAGAGGCACCCGCTGAACTATTCAGGTTTGTGTAACATGTTTGGATTGGATGCAGTCATTGAGATGTGGTTTACAGTATAATATTAATTTCTTTAGAATACAGATAATATAGTGGTTATTTAGAGTATAAATATTACTGTATTATATGTAATCACATAAACCCTTGGTTTCTAAAAGCTGATTAATTTTTTGACTACAACATATTGTTCATGTGGCTATAACAGTGAAGCTTTCACAAGCTAGCTAGCTATCATGCATTTATCTGAAATGCTTCTGATAAACAATTTCAAATCAGACTTCAGAAACCATAGGTTAGTTAAGATCATTGGAATAGCTTATATTTTAGGTATTATTTTATTTCTATCAGTATCAAAACTGTACCTCAACTCTATTTATATACTAATTTGCCAATGCTACTTTTTTATGTGTTCAAGCATTTGCGATTAATAGACAAGCCCAATACAATTTTTTTAATTTTTATTTGAGATGGGTTTCCTCTTGACTCTAGTCTAGGTCGGAGATGACAGAGACAAAGTCTATGATGGAGCGAACTTACCCAGAAGTAGCCTGTTCACTATGAGACATCAGACACAATCAAATGTTATTTGTTGAAGTAAAACAAGCTTCAGCAAAAAATATTTATTTGCATTTTAGTGAAGTTGTAAAAGTTCAGCATAAAATACATGAAGCATAACATTTTTGTAAAGATAAAAGTTTGCAAAGTTTTCTTACTCTTAACATATTAATCAGCACCAAGAAAGACATCTGCATTGCGATTCATATTTAAACTGATAAACGGCGAAGTGCTCTGCCAACTATTAATAAAGTTAAATTGCTGTGCTTCAAGATATATGAATAATTAAAATATGAAAATTTGGATCAAGGCATGTAACAAAATATACTTCTCAAAGATTTACATAAAAGTAACTGATATTCACAATAATACTATGCGCTGCATTTTCTGTTTACTAGTTCTTAGCATAATTAAATGGAGCTTACATTTAATTATTGTTATTTAGCAGTAAATAGTAAATGTTGTCTTAAAATTGCTTAGTTCAAATTAAATATAACAATATTTGAATGTCAAGGAGTTGTAAGGCTAGTTCTTGATGCTAAAGTGAAAAGTTGTAATTTTAAGTGAAAAAGAAATTATTGCGATTGTTGATTGAATTATTACTAACCTTGTATTGTGAATATTTTAGTACTAACATAACTAAATTTTAAGAAGATTTATATTGAAAATAGGAAGATATGCCTATGCCTTATAATGTAATGCATGCTACTGAATAAGTATGTGTATTATTATTGATTAGATAAGGATTATATGAGGGATAAAAGTTATACATATTTAAGGAAATGTATCTGTAAAAAATATACTTATAACTTAACCAAGGCTATGAGCAGTAAACTAAATAAAATACTACTTCAATCTTCATATAGTATAAATGGGAATAATTACTTATGCAAGGGCATTCAAAATTGCTGGCAAACTTTGGTCAGTGGTTTGACACAAGCAAAACTTGCCTATTTACATGCCTGACAGAAACCACTCAAAAATCCCATTGACGATTGAGTTTCTAAACAATAGCATTAAAATAAAAGAAAATTAAAGAGATTGTTAATTAGATTTGGGTTCATCCAAATATTGCGGTTCAGGTTTTAATTCCTGATTTTATTTTATCAAAGAACTTGAGTAATAAAAAAAATAAACTTTGAAAAAAGGCAACAAAATAAGTAAAACTACAAACACGGGGGGGTAGCAAATTGCTTTCAGTACAGTCATGAGCATAAAGATGTATTAAAGTGGTTGCTTCAAGAAGACGCTTCACTTTATATTGTCATCCAGATGGGCATAATACAAAGTAGAAACATTTAAAATAAAAACATTCCATTGAAAATGTGAGCTTTGTTTAATTCTAATACTATGAAAAGACTAAAAACCTGCATTGTGATATAAAATAAATCTGCCCTTACATCACTCCTCGATATTGCCACTTCCCTTCATCATAACTCATTGGACACTAGCAAGATAAAAGAAATAATTTGATCAGATAACTGTTACAAAACATTTAAATTTTAAAACATGTAACCTCAAAAGTCAAAATTAAATGTTCTATTAGCATTGCATTGGTGTCAGAACCAATATCAATAAAAAAAACATTCTTGCCAACCCCTGATTGTTTGAATCTTGTTCATAGAATTGAATGCAATGTGTTTTTAACAGTGACTGGGATGCCTGCACACCTTGTTGATTATCTTTTATAAATATGAATGTTCACAAATTTTTATCATAAGACTGAAATCTATTTGAAATATAACTTTTAAATAATTGTGAGAACAAATACATATTTTTTTTATGACTGTACAACACAAGAACAGAACTCACTTGGAATATGGCATTACTATACATTCATATCGGTATTGATACAGTTAAAGTATACTATAGTTGCAAAAATTAAAAATAACATGAATATGATCCAAAATGTTTCATCATTGCTGGAACAGCAGCAGAACCACATAAATAAATATATGGCTGTGTACAGCATGGATTCGTCAATCCCGTAGAAATCCATGTCCGCTCTTCAGTAGGGACTCGCTAGCTTACGACACAGCTAGTCAGCAATCACCAACCTGGAAATAAAATAAAACAATGGAAAATAATTTAAATATTAACGAATATTTAAATGATTGTCCATCTTAATCCTAACTAGACCTAATCCTTACTAATATTATAAATGCGAAAGTTTAGATAGATGGATATATTTTTGTTAATCAATCACGCCAGAAGGGCTGGATGGATCTTGATGAAATTTGGCACAGAGGTAGATTTTAGTTTGGAATAATAAAGGACACATGGGATAATTTTCTATATACGGCAAAAAAAAATAGTACAATGTTACTGTAGGATTTTGTGTATTGAGTAAAAATATATAATGGGTAGGTAGGTTGTGTCTTTGCAATAATCTTAAAAAGATTAAAGTTATTTTGAAGCGGTTTTTACTGATACAGTAGGTTGTTTTCTTTCTCGGGTCTCTGGAGACCCGGTCCTTTGGTAGGCGTACGAGGGGCCGAAACCAACTCGCAGAGGCCCCGTTAGAAATTTCAAATGTAATGGGGCACCAACCGGCGATTATCCCTGTATGCACATATACACATACAGTAGGTTATTATTATGGGAGTTCAATCCTATGGTTAATAAAAATGTTGATAGTTAATCCTTGTTCAATTGTACTGGCTATATTTTGTATGTTATTATTTTCTTACCTGTTTCCTTTGCGGTCGGCACAGCTTCAGTAGAAAACTGGACACTGCCTGTTACTCCTGCAGCTGAAATATTAATAAAATATATTTTAAATGAAATTCAATAAAATAAAATACATTTGAGGCTGCAGCCATACTAAATTTGCCATCAGTAGATCTGCTTAGCTTCTTCCCAGTAAATTCATCTTCGACTTTGTTTCTGACCTAGACAAGAGTCAAAAGCAAGCCCACCTAAAAAAAATGTTTTTTTTTTATAGAACCATGTTTTGTAATGGTAGCTATAATTGATACAAAAACATGGAGACTTTCATCTAGAATACACAATCCTACTATAATATTATAAAATGCGAAAGTTTGTGAGGATGGACGTTTGTTACTCTTTCACCTCAGAACACTTGAAGGTATTTTAATTAAATTTGGCACAGAGGCCTACCTCTGTAAAAGTAGCCTATGTGCTATTCCAGACTATATATAACCTATTATATAAGTGGAATAGCACATAGGCTACTTTTAATCCCGGGATTATGTTACCTAGAGATCACGCGGGCGGCGCCGGTGGCAGAAGTTAGTTTAAATAATCATGTGGTAGAACTCTGTCTTAATTATAAAATAATTTATGACTATTATTCTCTTCTTTGTCAACAATTACTTTGTTTATCAATTTATTGTAACCTCATGCGTCTTTTTTGGAACTGCAATGGAAAGAAAGGAATAAAAAGAGTTTATTTGCGCTAAGCATGGTTAACTGGCAACCATTAATCCAGTACAAACTATTTTAAAAAACTGGCCAAGAGCGAGTCGGACTCTCACACTTAGGTTTCCGAACCATAAACCGAAAAAAAAACTACTTACACGTTTCTTGTATGGGAGCCTTTCATTTTTAATTTAATTTAAATTAGTTGTGGTTATAGCAGCAATAGAAATAAAGCATTTTTTTTTCTACTTGAGATGGGTTTGCTCTTGACTCTAGTCTAGGTCAAAGATGACAGAGACAAAGTCTACGATGGAGCGAGCTTACCCAGAAGTAGCCTGTTCACTCCAACTTTAAAAAGATTAGGTACAACCCTTTCGGCGTTCGGAAACACAGACGCAGGCAGAGAGTTCTTGAAAAACAGTCTTTGAATTTCAATAATGTACCTATTACGGTTCTTTAGATAGAGACCGCTGACAGATAGACAGCTGATGGATGAACTGACAGCAGAGCTGTGGTAATAGAGTTCCGTTGGTTACCTTTCGGATATGGAACCCTATAAAGATTTACTAAAGTATTTTATATTAAACTCTCCTGTGCTACATACTGCCCAAATATGGGATGCAAATTGGAACACGCAAAATGTTAGATTAAACTAGAAGCAAAAGTGAGTTAACATGGGGTGCTCCTGTGGCGCCCCGTAAATGGGTTGGTTGGAGAGAGTAGGTTATTCCTAAAGGTTTTCAGGCTAGTCTACAAATTTATTTACACACCACTTGCACGAAAGCGTTAAATTATATGTCATGAAAAGTCAACCTAAAGTAAGTCATTATTGCCCGGCGGGTCATAATGAAATTCAGTACAATATTGTTGGACTAGGTCAATAATGTAATTTGAATTTAGAGCTCAACTTGAACCGGGAACCGCCCGCGGCCAGCCACCTCTCTTTTCATGAGTTGCGAACAATTTTCTTGCTGTAGGTGTGAAAAGTAGAGTATACTCCTCAGGGATAAAGGTGTCTGTGCCTTAGCCTAGCTTGAATCCCTCGCCGTGTATAACGTTCGGGATTCAATATGACGCCCGTGACATAAGACACTGCTTTATCCCCTCGGTGCATAATCTACTACATATTTCTTTGTGGCTAGGACCACTAATTTAAATTATAAAAAGGCACATCTTCCTATCCTATGCCATTGTCTAAAGCGAGTTTATGCCAGCGCAGACTTAGAAAAAATTTACAAATAAATATTGATACTTTAAGCGAATTTCTACCTTATGCAAATGTTTGTTAAAAGCTGTCATAAATCGATGGGGATGCACTCTTCCTTTAATATAAAGTCTATTCTTCAACTACGCGATTAGCAATTATTCTAAAATTCTCAACAAAATTTTGAATTACAATTGCCACTCTAATAAAAACTTTTAATGAATTTTTTAATAAAGGTCAATGTCTTATCTAATATCAGTTCGCAACTGTAATACTAATTCAAAAGGTGCAATTTAACAAATTAACCGATTTATGGGATCTTACTAATATGGTTGTCAGCTTTCTAACTTCATTTTATTTAGAATGCACTGAATCTCTAATCTCATGTAAATATCTCTGTATAATCTATGTAAATATAAATGAATATTGGTAAGCGCATAACTCAAGAATGGCTGGACCTATACGGCAATTTTTTTTGTATGTTCTTTAAGGTCCATGGAAGGTTTTAATAATAAAAAATAATAAAAATACACGCGAACGAAGTCGCGGGCATCAGCTAGTCATGAATATATCGAAGCTTTAATCACTGATACATAGTAATGTTTTTGAATTTACTAAATCATAAAGTGGAGGTAATATCTGAATTCAGTTTCACATTGGTGGGTTTTAACATTAACTTCAAATAAATTTTATAAACATGCGAACTTGCTATTAACTCTACCTGAACAAGTAAATGCGTGTACACATAAAAAGTTTCGTTACTGCATAATAAAAAGAGAAAAAGCAGTAGTCTACTAAACTAGTCCACATCACCATCAAGTTTAATAAAATAACCAAATTGCGCTTTGATGAATTGAATAAAAGTAGAATGTCTCAGATATTCACACAGACGCCGACCGTCGCTTAGGGTCTGGTGAGGGTGGCAGTGGGTGAGCAGTACTGCGCACTTTTTAATTACATCACTGAAAAGATTAATATGTATCACAGGTTAATTATTTTACAGACGTCGTGACTTCCACCAAAAAAAGAACTTAAAAAAATATGTCAACAATCTAATTAAGTTGGTAAAGTTATCCCAATTTTGATATAATATATTCTAAATCAGGTATCTGTACATCGTGTTGTCTGTAAAAACTGGCATGGGTAATGGTTTGTACTAAATGACCTTATCGAGATCATTAAATGTCGCTAACCGGGATTACATCTATGAATTTCAGAAAGGACCTTATCAGCGCCATGAAACTGCCGGACAATGAGCCACTCACACAGTCTTCATACTGGATAATCACAGACACATGGAAACAGGACTGGGAAAGAGGAGTACAGGTGCCAGTGAACCCTGACTCTCTGCCCGCGCCTAAGGTCAAGATTATTGACAATCCACCACCACCCAATTTCCAGGAATTCAAATTGTAAGTTCACTTTCAACCACCCCTCATTTTATTCAACCTCTATTCTTTTTTTATGTTTACAATTGAAATGATGTCCGAAAATTTAATTCAAAGCTGCTCTGCTCTCAATAGACACAAAAGACACGGGTCGTGCGAATATTAAGTTTACAAAATAATATTCACACGACCCGCCTCAAATATCCACAGGACAAAAACAATCCAATTCACCACTCAGAAAGCACAAATTATCACTAATAAATTTCCCACTAATATTTGATTTTTATTTGGCAGGCCTAAGGACAAATATCTGCACTTGAGTCGCGATGCGCACTACCATTCAGACAAGCACATACTGAGCCAGACGCCAGCGCGTGCCGAAGCTGCTTGTAGCTATGACTTAGACGCCACTGACACTGCATGGTTGAAACTGCTAAACGCAGAGCGCGCGCGTGCCGGCGCCCCTCCCGTTACCGAAGACCAACTGGAAAAAGTTATCGAAGAACTTGAGGTAAGTGACACTGATGAAACAACAATATTCAAGACAATGATGTGTTTTAAACTTATGATTCAATTTCTACGTTTTCGCACCGGATTTTCGACTTTAAGGACGTGGGTTGAGTTGAGACGCCAACGAGTTTTATTTCTGTCTTATACGAAGCCGTATAAGGTTTAAAATGGCTTTCGGAATAATTTCTACGAAATGCAAGTCTGTCTGTCAATGCCTTCGCTCCAAAAATGAGAATATTATGATTAAACGTTTTGCATTGGCCATTTAAAAAGTATTTCGCAAGTTTGATTTCCGTATCAGCGACTGGAAATGCCTCACGACTTTTTCTATACTAATATTATAAAGCAGAAGAGTTCGTTTGTTTGGTTGAACGCGCTAATCTCAGGAACTACTGGTCCGATTTGATAAATTCTTTCTATATATATATTACTATACATTTCTATATAATTATGATATATTACGATATATCATCACGCTAAGACCAACAGGAGCGGAGCAGTAATGAAAAATTTACGCAGACGATGTTGCACAGGTCAGCTAGTTTATGTATAAAATGTATACCGTAGTTGACTTTTCACCGTGACATGGTTATGGATATTTGAAGTCTGTGTTAATACATAATTTCAATTAAAATGTAACAAAAACTGAGTCGGATCGAAATAAGTTTTTATAGCTGAAACCAATATCGAAGCCACGAATTAAAATAAAGCTGAGATTAAAACCAATTTTCCTCTTCCTGTGTAAACTGCAATGTATGTGCTTAAATCCACTTTGAGAAGACATCGAATAGTCCCACCTACTGCCCCTAATACCCGTAGAAGGATACTTGCATGCGTCTGTTCTCCTACTAAGACAGCCTTTGCCAGACGACAATTCAACAGTCTAAGTTGCAAATTGTACGACTGTATTAATAAGGAAATAAAAATAGTAGAACTAAACAAACACAAAGTAAAAGATAAAGTAACTGATTGGCTACTCAAAATGGACTACCAGAAAACTGTAGATTTACTCAAATTCACTGTGTAATCCGTGACCCTAATACACACACACACACACACGTGCGCGCGCGCACTTTCACATAATCACTCACCGCTTCACGATAATATCTTCCCTTATAATTATCCCTTAAAATTATTAATAAAAAATGTTCACATTCACAACAAATGTACCTAAAGAAACCAAATTGTAACAACATCCACGACTGAACACTGTGTCCCAAAATACAAGCGATAGCTTAGTTTAGGAACCAGTATCAGCAACTTTTGCGATAACTGTAGCTTCTTATTTAGAAATTATAATATTATGACCAACCAAAACCACCAAAAAAACTTTTTTTTTTGTATAATTAAACACGTTTGAAAACGCTAAGTGAGAAGTGGTGGAATAGCAACAAGGTAGGGATGGTAACTTGCAGTGCGTCTGGATGTCCGATGGTAGAAGGGGGCCGGTGGAATGAGGTCGTAGTTTCTGGGCACACTCTCCAAAGTATAATCTGTAAAAGACCGACAAGCAGGCAACCTTGCGGCGATGAGCCAAGCTGTGTAACTTGGCATCCACCTTTTTACATCTCCAATGAGCCTCTTAGCTCTGCGTTCCACCGAGTTAAGCGCGGCAAGCTGGTCCTTAGCTGAGCCATCCCAAAGGTGGCTGCAATACTCCATGCATTATCGGACTTCTGCTTTGTATACTTAAAAGCTGTTCAGGTCTGAAGTATCGCTTCACCTTATTTAGTTTGGGCTCTAAAACCTTATAAAACCATTTTTGTTACTTATTTTAACTCTGAGATGTTACCAGGTTATAGAGAAACAATAAAAGTTGTGTTCGTTTCTGTCATTTGCTTATACTTGTTACCAAATTAATTAAGATATGTAGGTATCTTCGCGGTGTTATCTCGCGACATGTCGAAACTACCATTTGATAAGTAGTTAAGCCCTTATCTATGAGGCAAATGGTTACATATAAATATAAAACCCTTCATTATTTGTCCACTAAAGAGTTTTTTACAAACATAAAGGCATTTTTGGTTTCGACTAGTCGCCCAGTGGTCGAAATTCTAATAATGATTTTTAAGCATAATTATAAAAAAAAAAAATTAGCTTGCGAGTGCAGCACTCCTTCTACTTATAAACTGTAACTTACCTACTGTGCCGAATTGCATACTCTTCAGTTCGCGTAATTTTCTTTAAGAGTCCCTATCAATTTCAGCGCGCTACTAGATTAGGTAACTATTGGAGCGCAGTGTCGCTGTGTGCGTTAGAACTCTCACTGACAATCGTAGTGTGCGTTGTCGTACGGTGTAGCGCGAACAAATAATCTTGATCCGTAAACGCTATTGTCAGCACTGCATAGTCTTTATTACCCACTAAGTTCCGTAATACTGGATAGATGTTATTGTGATTATGACGTGTTATGTTCAAGTACCTTATAAAATTTATAGTTACCTAGTAGGTAAGTCAGTCACTTATATAAATAAGGCTAGGCAGATAATGTATTTTTTACCTACTACAGACCTCCCGGCGGCGCGGGCGTTTCGTTAGAGACTCCTGTGTACCTTTATTTCTATGCAGGATGTACCTACCAAAAAGTTGTGGTACAGACTATCAAACTGCACAACTATCTCCATGGGAATGTGTAATGTTCTATTATTATGTGTTTCATTTCAGGTGTAACAACAGCATGAAAATAAAAACAAAATGCTTTTTAGCTTCTTTCTTGTAATACGTTTCTATAAAAACACAAGCTGACCCGCGCATTTTCGTCTGCGTCACATTATTCATGAATAAAATCGCTATTAAAAAATAAGGGTTGGTGATAGAAGGGTAAAAATTTAGGGTTGTATGTATTTTTTAATGCCACATTATAGAAAAATAAATATAAAAATTTTGACCAAATATTAAAAAGAAAATGTTAGGGGTAGCCGATACTCTGACTTACTGAATATGCTTATAAAATAATTTGGTAAAAATCGGTAAGCCGTTTCGGAGGAGTAAGGTAACTTAACTAACATTGTGACACGAGAATTTTATATATAAGATTTTAACCCTACTTACGATTTTAGTTGGAACTCACTGGCGCATTAGGAATAGACCTCGTGGACGCAGTCCAATACGTTGGTCTGACCAGATTCGCACCGCCCTTGACACTACCGTTCACAACGCCCTTCACACCGCCAGGTACAGAAACAGGTGGAGAAACATCATACGTATGAAAGTGATACAGAAGGGAGGTCACGACCCTCAGCACTGAGGAATACGACGCAAGGAGGAGGACGATTTTAGTACGAAGTGTTTCGTAAATCCATGGAACGTGCTTTTCTGGAGTCAACAATTTCAGGCAGTAAACATGTCATATAATTTTTTTTTAGCCTTTGTTCCATTTTATTTTCCCAGAAATCGTCGTTCTTTAATATCCTCTCTTCTTTCAAAGGCTGGTCCGGTCCAGTCCACACAGCAAACAAACATAATGTTTTTTTTGTGATATGCAACTGGCCCTGTATTTGATAGAACCAAGTCGTGTTTGGTGGTTCTTTCGTTCTGAATACTCCAAAACTTGATTTTTTTCGCTCTTATGGCGTCATGGGCATTCGTGCCAAAAAAGCTGATAAAGGGCACTTTATCTCTATTATGCGTTCATCAAATAAGGCATCTGGTGTTGCACCCAAGAAGAAATATTTTTCATCGATGTGTAACCCACATTTTTTAATGGAGATATTTTCCTGCTTCGCTAATTTTTCCAAAGCAATGGATTCATTAGTTTTACCATGCTGGATGGCTGGAACGTGGCTTAATGAATAGCTGTAAAGCATGTTCTTTACAAGAGGTGCTGAACTAATATTTTCACGTCGCTTGCAAACTTTTGAGAAATTTGATGCTGCTAAAAGAC
The DNA here is from genome assembly GCA_963859965.1 of Ceramica pisi. Lineage (NCBI taxonomy): Eukaryota > Metazoa > Arthropoda > Insecta > Lepidoptera > Noctuidae > Ceramica > Ceramica pisi. The sequence goes on along the minus strand of OY982527.1, from coordinate 33,559,596 downwards.
ACCTTCTTAGTTCCAACCATAGTGCGCTTTCAGCTTGCAATACAGTATCTCTTTCGATTTCATGTCGGTCCTGTATTTGTTGCTTCTAAAAACAGTTCCTTAGCTGTTTCAAATTCATCCGATGGCATGTCAGGCTTTTGACGTGCTTGCCCGTAGTCAGTATTGTCAGCGTTGAATGAAAGCTGTTTTTTTGGCAGCGTTTTCTTCATTCTCGTGTTTTGTACAAGTTTTTTCTGTTCAAATTTTTTTACAGTAGCAGATGGGCTTTTATTAAAAATAGTTTTATGTAGTGTATATATTGGAGTTCTCGTATTATAAGCTACTAGCTTCTGCCCGCGACTTCGTACGCGTTCCCGTGGGATAAAAAATAGCCTATGTGTTATTTCAGACCATAATCTATCCCTGTTCCAAATTTCACCCAGATCCCTTCAGCCGTTTTGACGTGATTGAGTAACAAACATACACACAAACTCACTCACAAACTTTCGCATTTATTATATTAAATAATATACACCACTAATTTTTAATTAGTACAAATACTTAAAGGGCTTATTAGAAAAGGTCTTGTTTTTATATATGTAAAGTCTCAATAAATAATATTGATAAACAGCAAAGTTATTAACGTTTGTTTACATCCCAAAATGTCACCCAATTTATGGTAAACGAAAAAATAAGCAATTCAAACTTTTCTTTCGTATTTTAATTGGGCTCAGGACCAAAAAAATTATCAACTTTTTACAATTTAGTAATTTTTGAGAAAACAATTAAGACACTCAAGTAAAAATAAATCAAAATAAACAATTTTGGGATTTCGTTTTTTTTTACTTTTGACTGCAAAATTATGATCAGTAAGTAACGGGTACGGAAACAGCTGCATTTTTTTTTGTACTAATTAAAAAATAGTGTTGTATAGCAGGAGTAGGATAACTTACTTAATGAAATAGTACGAATATAATATCAGAGATTATGAATGTCATTCTTAATCTTTCTCACACATTTAAAAAAAGAAATATAAATAATAGCGGTCGGCCGCGGCTCCGCCCGCGTGGATTTCGGTTACCGCTGCAAAAAGCCTAACCAGGAAAGACACGGTCAGCAAAATGGTTCCCAGGTCAATTCACAGACACCGACACTAACATCGACGACGCAGTCATTATCCGCAGGCTGCACAGATTGTCTTTCTGTGGATGTTAAAGTTGTTAATGATGAAAATATTTAAATGTAATTAATACTAAGTTCGGCAGTCCCGGAGTGCAACCCTTTGTTTTAGGATAGATAACTAAAGCGATTATTGTAGAGCTTCTCTTTAAGAGTGTGTATTCCGTCCACTAGCGCCGCCAATCGTTTTTTATTAATTGTGGTAAATTTAAGACACGTAGATAAAAAACCGCTCTGTAGTGCACTGAAGAAATGTATCTATTATTTTTGACAGCTATTTTTAATACATAACTCATGGCTAAATAGCCAAAACGGCAATTATTGCTAAAAGTGGCCACTTTTAGCAAAAATATCGACTTTGGCAACTATTTATGTTCTAAAGTACAAAACATAACACTCAAAACATAATAAATACATTTCTTCAGTGCACTACAGAGCGGTTTTTATCTACGTGTCTTAAATTTACCACAAATAATAAAACACGATTGGCGGCGCTAGTGGACGGAATACACGCTCGTTAAATTATTTTCAGGTAACAAAATATACTGAAGGTCGGGAGCCCCGACCCGTGAAAAAATTTGCCCATGCGTAAAACATTATTTTCGTAAATCAATTCCTACTAATTTGAATGTTTGGCCCTGGAATTTGCTTATCGTTAAAGTGCGAAATAAATTTTTACTGGAAATTGGAGCCTTTTGAAGGGTATAGGCAAATCAGTAGGGATCATGGGTATTCTTGGTATATGAGCTAATTCAAGAATTTTTAAAATCGGTCTAGTAGTTTTTGAGCCTATTCATTACAATCAAACAAACAAACATACAAACAAAGTTTTCCTCTTTAGAATATTTAGACTTCGCGCACGACCGCTGCGTAGGGAGCCGTATACCTTACTCATCATAATAGATCTAAACCCTCCCGCACGCGCACATCCACTTCGCAACGGGCTGTGCATCAGAAATCGTAATATTTTAATTTCGCCATAGCTTCGAAACCAAACGTCCGATTTTAATCATTCAAAGACCAAATATTATCTAAATAAACTGTACTTAGTGATGAATTAGTTTATTTTGATAAGGATTAATAGCATGAGTAAAATAAACGCGTTTAAATGTAGTCCAAAAAAAAAACAAGATTTTTAAATAATAAAAATGGTTGTTGTGCCTCACTCGACATAGATAGGTATAGTGTGCCGCGGACTTTTTAGTAGATATTTATAAGATCTACAATTAATTAGAACAATGTATGGTTCTATCTTTTATAGTTTAGGCAGCGTACGCAAAATAAGTAACTTTTCTGGTTGATTTTTACACCTTGTGTCCGAAAAACCCAAATATCTTACGGAACCCTATTTTTTTCCAAAATAAAATATAGCCTATGTTACTCGTGGATAATGTAGCTTTCGAATGGTGAAAGAATTTTTAAAATCGGTCCAGTAGTTTTTGAGCCTATTCATTACAATCAAACAAACAAAGAAACAAACAAAGTTTTCCTCCTTTAATATTAGTGTAGACAACTGCCGCATAACATCATAGCTCGTAAGAATCTTTCAATGCATAGTTTATGCGTTTTCCTCCTATATATTTGGCGACGATAGCGTTGCACTGTTCAGCTCTGTTGTTACTGAAGTTATACAGGAGGCTTCGAGCATGATATGCCAAACTAGATGCATTCGCGTTCAATTTTTGCATCAATGTTTTTAGTTTGGGTACATTGTTCGGTTCCAGTTTTTTTTTCAGTGGTGAAGAAATAGTTTTGGCAATTGGTGTGTTCCCCAAAAATGTGCTTCGGACTGTTTAAAATGTCATTTTGTAGATTTTTTATTTTGGATGACAATGGCAGATTTTGAGCTGTCCTACATTGAACTGCTGATTTAACGGCTATCCGTAAACGTTTAAGGCGATCACTGTTGAGCAGTTTTCGTTCACCTATTGGAATTGATGTATGCTTCGTCAAGTTCAGGTTCTTTCCATTGTAATTTCGTAATAAATGATTTGAACACTCAATTTTTTCCACGGTAATATTTGGATAGGGTCGGCTTTCCAAAATATTCTTGTATGTACTCGCGTCGCCGTCTGCAATCAGTTTGGAATACACTAAATTATGTACATCCACAGACTGTTTGAAGCCGTCTACTATCGCCGCTTGGTCCATACTTTGCATGCAATAACACCAATGCATTGCTTACGCATTGCTTTGGTGTTATTTAAATCATGTCTTACCAATGTGGCCAATGACAAGCCGTTTTCCTTTTCAAGTCGTGTTCTTTAAACCAGTAGATAGCCCTGCCCGGTGTGCTTCCTTTGAAGCCTTTATAGTACTGTCTTGCCATACCTTGCTATTGGTGTGTCCTGTACTTTTCAAAAAAGTAGTAGATGTAAATACAAAATTATATTGACTTATGTTCAACTAAAAATACTAATTCACTGTATTGTTTTGCAAAAAGGAGGTTTACAAAGTTATGTAACGGCAAGCATGCCCCCACATTAAGATTGGTCTTGTATGGTGGGAGCGTTTTACAAACACACATTATCACACACACAAACAGCCATATCCGGAACAACTATTTGTAGGCCATACAAATATTTGTTCCGTGCGGGAATCGAACCCACGGCACCCAGCGCAGCAGCCGATCGCTCAACCACTGCGCTAACCGTGTCGACCTCGTGCAAAATGACTTAAAAATATTAGCAGAACTGTACCTTAATTTAGCCAAGTCTCGTCTAAATAATATATTACTTTAATATACTTTTTCTACTTCTTCTAATGTAATTCAATTTTAATTTGTTTTTTATTAATTTGTTGCTTTTTTAGAAATCGGGTATAGACTCATCGCTATTAACAGCTTCCAGAATCTTGTTCAACGTTGGTAACTCATTATCAAAGAAGAAAGAATGAATTTTTCTTCGTATTCCACTAAATGTAATATCATCATACTCTTCAAATTTTGAGTGTTTCTGTTGGCGAGGAGGGGGCGATTGCAGGCAACTTCTTTAATGTACTCTTTGAGTATATTATATACTGTTGCACGAAATATGCCTACAAAATAAGATTAGTAATGTATAGCTGACCCGCGCAAAGTCGTCTGCGTCACATTTTCCATTACTGCTCCGCTCCTATTTGTCTTAGCGTGATGATATATAGCCTATAGCCTTCCTCGATTAATGGGCTATCTAACACTGAAAGATTTTTTCAAATCGGACCAGTAGTTCCTGAGATTAGCGCGTTCAACCAACCAAACAAACAAACTCTTCTGCTTTATAATATTGGTATAGATTATCTCACAATGCACAAAAATAGATGGATGGATTGTGTGAGGAGTGAATATGAAAGAAAAGGGGTTAAATGATAGTGAGACAAGTGACAGGACGATGTGGAATAAAAAAACGTGTTGCGCCGACCCCAAGTAACTTAGGATAAAGGCAGGTAGATGATGATGATGATGGTACCTTTCTAGTAATTTAAATCCTTACCTGCAATTTCAGTTTTTTTACCTAACTGCGTTTTATAAGCAGCAGCACCTTCGGGCAAGGACTCCTTAACATCTTTGTAAATATTAATCTCTGTTCTTTTTTCTGTAGAACGAAGCGGTGTTTGTTTAATTTACTTTTAAGTAATATTGATAACACTGCGATAGTTGATTGCTTCCGTGTCTCCACTCCAGAAGATACTGTAACCAAGTTGGGCAACCCCAATAATCTCTTGACTCTCCTATGCCAGAATATTAGAAGCGTTCGCAAGAACTTTGATTATTTTTCTATCTAGACTAGGATTTCTACCTGATATTATCATATGGACAGAATGCTGGCTCGATTCTAACTTCAGCACCGTAACTGTGTCTAATTATGACTGCCATATATCTAAAGAATATTTAAATAAAAATGATGGTATAATTGTATTATCAAAGTGTGGTCTAACTATACAGGTACGCGAACCTAAATTTCGAGACGGTAACTGCCTACTTATCGATATTAGAACTGATTACAGCTATCATCGCAATCTATCGCTCACCCTCCACCCAAAATATTTCTTGCTTCCTGGAGTCACTTGAAGGAGGTAATGAGCTTGGCTAAAGGTACCACTTGTATCATAACTGGCGATATAAACATTGATATCAAAGTGAATACTGCAGATTCAAGAGCTAACGAATATCTAAACCTAACTGCATACAGCGGCTTTATATCTGGTCACCACTTTCCTACTAGAGGACCTAGTTGCCTAGACCACATGCTACTTAAAACCAAGCCTGTGTCCTCGTTTGTGACTCCGGCATTACTGACCATGACACAGTAATTTCTGTCCCAAATACTACAATAAAATTGATTACCAGGCAATATCAAAAATGATTATGGAGATGGACTGGTCAAATATAACAACTGGATTAGATGTTAATGATGCTACATATCGTTTCATCAACTTAATGACACAAATAATTCAAAACTGTAGCTTAAAAATAAAAGTCCGTAGTTCAGAAGCAATCCGTAAACCATGGATGACTACAGGGTTACTCAGATGTGTCCGTAAGAGCCTAAGCGTAAGAGAGAGCTTACTGCAACAAAATGCCAGGAAAAGTCCCGATAATACCACAACTCAACAGGAGTATAAGAAGTACAGAATTATTGTAACGACATAATCAAAAAAAGTCAGTGAAAAATATTATAGAGAAATGCTTATTAAAAATAAAGACAACATAAAAAACTATGGCAAAGTGTTACAAAAATTTGCTACACCAAAAAGACTTCCAAATAAATGCTGACTTTACAAAAATTTTGGAAGATCCAGTGGAATCAGTAAACTCCGCCAATATGTTTTTTAGTGCAGTAGGTAAAAACTTGGCTGATTGGCCCTATCCGAACTATAAGATACTGAAAGGCAACTGGCAGACGACACGAAACTGAACAGCACTCCCCTAAACTCCTTCTTTTTTACCCCCACTGATCCGCAAGAAATAATAAAAATTATCGACAACCTAAAAAATGCTCAGCCCCAGGCAATGACATGATCAACAATACAATTTTAAAATAATGTAAATGGACTCTTGCCCCTGTATTAGCCCACTTATTTAATCTTAGCATATCTACCGGTGTCTTTCCAGACTGTCTCAAAGTAGCCAATGTCTGCCCTATTTTTAAATCTGGGGACCCACTTCAAGTTACCAACTACAGACCCATCTCCCTGCTATCCTCAGTGTCTAAAATACTAGAAAAATTTGCCAATAACCGGTTGCAACTATATCTAGAAAGTAAATATATGATATGTCGGTCCATATATCTATCAAAAATTTAACAAAATCTCGAACTTAGTTGGTTGTTCCAAGCACAATTGTAAAACTAAAATTACCAGGTCAGGACTATGAGAAAACCGAAGCTCTCCTGATTCGCCTGATGTAAATCAGCTGCAATCACTCATCCACACACATGTCCTACACATAAACGTACACAAGCACACCCTTACAGACACTCAATACCCATCACTACATTCACTCACATCATATACAGTATATCACATACTTACTCATACCATTTTAGAATATTTACACACACACTCACACACACACACACGCACATACATACGACTTTCATGAACGTAATCTTGTAAGTTTGAATTTTATTTAATTTTGTTTTCTCTGCTTGTATGTTAACTTATTTAAACCCAACTGTAAACTACTATGTGCACTTATATGTGTCATCAACCACGAGGATACTAGATCTCGCGACACAGAGTACACTCCTAGTGTGGGGTCTAGGGTTACTCAATTGCACACAAAGTTTTTTGCAATTATATCTTGTTGCTTTTGGACTTTGTGCTTACTATGTCTGTAAACTTGTTCTTAATAAATTCTACTTTTCTTGGGAGACAGTATTTTATCCTCATGGTCAACGTTGGGGCCACGTATTCTTCGCTGTTGACTGGTCAGCGCTACCAGCAGTTTCAGAGTGTGCATGTTGCGCTTGCATGCCACTCGGGCCTGCATCGGGATCCATAGTTCCACAAAACGTACCGTCAAAGCTCCGAAGCCTTGAAAATCACGAAGAGACGCCATGTTGTTTTTAAGCTGCTTCAGAGCCATTCTAATCTCATACAAGCTGACATCCGAGATGTACTCGGTACTCGCTCTTGGGTTTAGCTAGATTTGTAGCGGGATTATATAAATATGCTGGTCTAAATATACTTTTAAAATAAGAGAGTGATAAAACTAAAAAAAATATATGATGTACATTACCATGTAAACTACCAGCGAAAATTGGTTTGACCGAGATCTAGTAAGTAGTTTTTTTTAATACGTAAGTAAGTAGCAACTTCTGGTTATAATATAATACCTACTGGTTTGTACGGAACCCTCGGTGCGCGAGTCCGACTCGCACTTGGCTGGTTTTTTCTTGTATTCTGCATTACTTTCCCTTATTAGGAACTAAAACTAATCCCCCATCATTGCAGGGTCCCAGCAACCTTGATATCCCTGTACCATGGTTGAAATATCTTGATCTTGACCAAGATATTTCAAATTATTTTCAATTAAATTAAAATTATTAAAAAAAAATCAAATGTGATTGTAAAAAAATAATTATTAATGACATTCTGCAGCCCATGTTGCTGTAATTTTTCAAAAAGTTTTTAATCAGTTTAACCTCATATTTGTCAGACTTTGTATTTTCCAAAAATTCTGTGACAACGCTTTTAAATGATCTCCAGGCTTGAAATTGAACAAGGTCTAGCTTCTCTTCAAACTCAGCGTCCTTTAGAATTTTCCGGATTTGGGGTCTAATGAAAATTCCTTCTTTAAGCTTTTTGGCAAGCGGCATAACTTAACTTCGGGAAAACTTCTAAAAGGGGTTTAAAAAAATCGCTATTCTTATCTTAAGCCTTCACAAATTTCGGTTACTTAAGTTTGACATACAAGGCAGAAGACGAATATGGGGAGCCTAATTCCGATCTTGATTCACTATAGGAAAACCAAAATACTCAAGATATGCTAATTTAGTCACATTAATTAACATTCTGTCCTGCGATTGTATACGAGCCACAAACATAACAAAATGAGTCCGTTGATTTATTATAACCACGTAAGTTACAAAACTCTCAAAAACCTAACGTGATACGGATTTTTAAATTATGAATTGAACTAATATAAAAACAAAAATAGCCACTCATTTTCATTTTGCTGTACACTAGTGTCTATTTATAATAAAATAAAAAATATGACGATATTTTTGACTGACTGAGATAACGGTTAATAGAGACGTGGGAAGACATACTGCGCCGACCCCAAATTAATTGCGATAAGAAGAAGAGAATGCTGTTTGATTTTTTACAACATTCCCTCTGTCTTGTTTTAACAAATGACAAGGGCCTGTCACAAAGGTAGAGAACAATTCGTTTATACTCATGAATTTTGTAAATTCAGTTTCATCTTACACTGTAAAATCTTTTAAAATTCTGATTTCACAAATAAATATAACAAACTGTGTATCATGGACAAATACCTTTATTTTGTTTCTTAAACTCTTCAGTGGACAAAAAATGACATGTCAACCACCCCGTTTATGTTCAAGTCACCCAATTTTTAATTCTGGTTACAATGATAAACATAAATACTTTAAATCCTATCTATGCTTATATTATTAATAGGTAAAGTTTATGAGTTTGTGATTTTGTGAGTGTCATAGGCTATATAATATAGTCTGTATATTAACCCGAAAAATACCGCCTAACAAAGTGGCCACGGGTCAGGTAGTATATTATAGAGAGGTAAAGTGTGTGAGTTTGTGACGTTGTAGGAAGTAATCTCTGGATCTTGAACTTCTCTTTCTCTTTTTCTTTCTCTTTCTTCTCTCTTTTTCTTGAAAGCCCCGTCATTTGTGAGGCTCATAGGCTATATATTAACCCATAAAATACCGCACAACGAAATGGGCACGGGTCAGCTAGTGTTTCTATATTATATTAATACGTGATATTTTAGGTACGTGATGCAAGACTTTTTACACTTTTTAAAGAAAATTACGCGAACGGAAGAGTATGTAATTTGACACAGTAAGTTACAGTTTATAAGTAGGAGTGCTGCACTCGCAAGCTAATTAAAAAAAAATATGCTCAAAAATCATTATATTACTAAAAAATATGGTCGAATTTCGACCACTGGGTGACCACTAGTCATAAAAAAATGCCTTTATTTTTGTAACAAACTGACTGTGACAGACAGACACTCCGAGAGATCATATAAGTTTTCCGTTTCATACGGATGTTGGGAACCCTGAAAAGCATCCTATAGGTAAATGAAATTATAATAGCTCTTTGAAGCCTTTGAGCAGCAGTCGTTTGATGTGGAATCTAGTCAGCGCTGCCCCGCGCTATTCATAGCACTACCAGACCTATCTATCTCGGCCGCAAAGCCGCTACTAATTACGTCTCTTCGTTAATTAGTATCAATACTTTAATTAAAAGCTTACCAGTTCCATGAAAAATAATAAGCGCTGTAATAATTAATTAACGATGATGTGGGGATTCTGAGGTCACTAGTTGGTTGGACGACGAACCTGAAGGCTAACTCCGTTAAAGTAAACGTGATTGAAAATTTCCCCTAATAAAATACAAAATTATAATAATCAAATAATAATAATATACAAAATTCTTCCTTTAGTGGTCACTGACGAACAACGCACAGCCAAAACTATTGGTCGTAGAAATCTTAAATTTGGCACCGCTGCCAAATGGGTCTCCTTATCCGAGTGTAGAGCACTAAGTGAGCAATCCCCGAAATTCATACGGGAACGAGAAAAACATTTAATATGCGCGTACGAAGTCGCTGGCAAAAGCTATTGCAATATTAAATACTGCAAACTCTTTTAATCAAATCAGAGCTATGTAAATAAGGTTTTTTTTCTTACGTTCCTGTTAGATAAATTGCAGTTAATCTACGTTGATTATATAGGTCCCGTGATCAAAGGAATTCAGGTCATCGAAACAGAATTATGAAGGTGTATTGAAAGTGTTTACCTAGATGTAACTGCTGAAGTATGTGTCTAAAGTTATGCAGGTAGTAATTTGATGTGTAATACTTGAGCGCATGCCGATATGTGACAATGACAACTTTTCGGGATAGGCTAGTTTACATCATCCACAAATTGCAAAATTATTTAGTCCGTCAGTTAGAGTATTGAAAAATAATGGACACGTATTTTTTGTTTTTGTAAATCAATGAATATTGACAAAGATAAAATGCATCAAAACTCGGGGTGGGGGCTCGTGACGTCACTAACCGCTAAAAATTATGCCTCGGCGTGACTTATTGAGAATTTTAAAAGTGTCGTAACTTCGTCAATTTTGGTTCCCGTAACAAAAGAAAAAATATGGGTCAAATATTTTTTGATAATCTAACTGACGGACTAATTAGATTTTTTCAGTAAACAAGCCTATTGTCGTGTACACCTAACTGTGTGTTAAATATCTCGAGTAGCTTGAAACGCGCCGCCCGGAGTTCACAACATGTTTTCGGATGCCAGGGATGCAATACATACTTATTAGTATATAAACTCGCGACTACATGGCTCTACTTCTTGCATAGTTCGGTTTTTTACTGTAGTTCCGCGGTTAAAATAAGTAGTTCCCTCGCCTATTAACTTTTACTCGTTTTGTAAGAACGGCGCTTCTGGCCTTGGTCGCGCGCACAGATCAATAAACAGTTAATATGTGCCCTTCATCGATATGTTTTTAAACAACACTCGTTGCAATGATGATTTTGAATAACGACTAGTACACAGCCGGGGAACAGTGTGGATGGTGCTAAGTTTCCCGTTGCCATGGAGATTTTATGTTTACCTTCACGAATCCGAGCGCACCTCTATTTATCTCTATAATCTTAGCTCTACGCATTTTTGTGATCTTACGTAAGAACAATTAAGACTATGTAAGAAATTACTGAGTGTACTTAGAGCTTGTCCAGGCGCTTATGTCTCGCACTTAGTTCGCGAGCTTAGACGAACGTATGGGCGGAATGTGCTGTAGGTATCGAGATTCGCACGTGACATTTTTGCCAGTGTTGAAACTGGCTGAATTATAGCGAAATATTACCCTTTTTATTTCCCAAAACGACAGCTTGGCCTGGGAGAAGTTTTTACCAAGCTATTGTTTGTTACCTTATCATAAATTTTTGTGTTAACAAACTTTCCCCTAAATTCTGAGAAAATGTATTCATCATTGAAAGCCACCCACCCCCTCCTTTTCGGCATAGACGGCACTTGTAAGGCTAATGGCGGTGCTCCTCAAATCAAATTCGCGTCATTTCAATTCATTACTATAATCGATTCTCTCGGAACTTCTACTCCAAATAGTAATTATCTTCTAATATAAATATAAATCTCGTGTACCGGAGCGGCTTTACCGATCGTTATGAAATTTTTTGAGTAATTTTTCTCAGAATAGATCGTTGGGTACTTATTTTTTTTTGGCAGTACATCGTTTGCCCGGTCAGCTAGTCTTCTTGTTCTAATATCGACGATGAAGTGACAAGAACCTTTATCTACCAAAACACAATTTTACAGGAAACGAAAAAAAAAACGTTATATTTTTTTGAAACACGAGATAATGTTATCAAAATATATTTGCCATAAACTCTTTATGTAAACACGTGAAGTCAAAAAACAGGTTTTTTAGCTAAGTTACTATAATTTAAACCGCGTTTCTAAAACGCGTCTTGCTTTACGCCTTTACCTATATTTGTACATACAGCTCCATAAAAACCTGACCCCCTAGAAATGTAGAAAAAGCGCCATCTATTAAAGGATGATCTACAAAGTTTACCTGCGCGCCATCTCTGTGACATTCATGAAGTTAGTGTTCAATCTGTAGTAATTGATATCGATTCCACAAGTAAGCTTGCAAGATACGCATAAACCAAAAATTGTTTACGTTATTGATACAAAATGTCAGCATATTAAGGCAGCCCAAAGTAGATTTACTTATATACGTAATATATTTTTTTTACGTTATTTACTTTTCTTATAGATAGTTTATATTTTAAAATGTTTCCTAAATAAAACAAATAAAAAAATATAAAATATAATGTAAATAAATCGGCAACAATAACAATATTATTTATTTATCATTAATAGGTACATATATTAACCAAATTTAGATTAACAAATAATTTATTCACTGATATAGTACATTACTGCAGCGGCCAGCAAATGAGGCATTGATGGACGACGTGTAAATGTGGGCCGAGGCACACGTACGTAAGTCCATCAATGCCTAGTTGCGGCCAAGGCTTGTATAGTACTTTTCTCAAAAAATGCGTGGGAATTAAAATACAATTACTTTTCAAAATCAATATCGATCAACCAACAACAATAATAATTCCCGCGTAAAAGTGTTCATTTTTTATTTCAATAAACAGCTTTCTATTTGCAAGCCAGTTCAAAAATTTAAATAAAACCTTTGATAAGTTACCTCCTTGGTTGCCATGTTTCGGAATATAAGATCTTTCCATGTTTAAAATTATACGAAAGATATGAGTTTACCATGTAATTTATTTGGTCGCAAAACACGATAGATATAGATCATACAACTTTTGGCGGCCGCTGCTCGGCCAGTACAGCAATTTGGATTTATCTCGAAGAAGGTTGTCAATGTAAAACTCACATTTCTAAGCATGTTTGAGAAAATTTGGTATTGATGATTTCACAAGAGATCCATCATGATACTCACGTTTGAGACAAACAGAACAACAAATTACATCTCTCAAGATTCTTCAAAACTGTTTACAAAAAACAATTAACTATAAAAAACTTGTGGGGTCAAACCTATACTAATAACGGGGTGGGTAACCTTCACTTTCTATAACTTCTTCTAATCTTGATCTCATTCCATCTATACATCGATACATCTTCTGTACATCTGTACATATAAATAAAATTGGAGTGTCTGTCTGTAATATTGAAATAACCGTTTTTTACTACATGTATATGAATAAAGTCGAAAAGTGTCGAAGTCGGCGCTCGAATGAATGGCGAACATTACTTGGGGATTTTGAAAGACGTGATGATACCAACAGCGCGCAATGCAAAAATAATTATGTCCATCAGGGTATGTAATCCTGATGGACATATATATTTTATTTAAGATAATAGTTCGGTGCGTCGGTCAAGACCGGTTATGGAGTGGTTTTCTACACAAAGAGACATAACTTTGATTGATTGGCCATCTAAAAGTCGTGACTTAAACCCAATAGATAATTTGTAGGGTCAAATGGTGCTTAATTGGGACTCAAGTGACGTCTGAACTAGAAAAAAATTAGATGAAGAGGTTATGAAAACTTGGGAATTAATGCGATTAAGTGACATTTGTTAAACTAGCTGACTCGGCGAACTGCGTTCCGCCTAACAGTCGATTTTTTAATATTTTTTTTATATCATAAGCATAGCCTAAGTTACTCCTTATTACATCAGCTACCTGCAAATAAAAATCCCGTCAAAATCGATCCAGCCATTTCAGAGATTAGCCGGAACAAACACACAGACAGACAGACAAAATTGTAAAAAATGTTATTTTGGTGTATGTACCGTATATATATTCATATACATGTAATACAAAACGGTTATTTCAATATTACAAACAGACACTCCAATTTTATTTATATGTATGTTTAGATTAGGTAGGACCTACACTAATATTATAAAGAGGAAAGATTTGTTTGTTTGTTTGTTTGATTGAATTGAATAGGCTCCGAAACTACTGGACCGATTTAAAAAATTCTTGCACCATTAGAATCTTACAATATCTCTGATTAACATAGGCTATCGAATATTTTCAAAAAAGTTCGTGGAGCACTAACTAGAACCGCGCGAACGAAGTCGCGGGCGAAGTGCTAGAATATAATAATTATGTAGGATGCTGTGGATATTATCTAGCGGTCGCTTGCATGGGCACCGTCTATATTTTATTTCTAGTTAGAATATCTTAGCAGTGTCGTTGATTTCACAGAGGCCACCATCTATTAAAGGATGGCGCTTTTTCTACATTTCTCGGGGGTGAGGTTTCTCTGGAGCTGTATGTACTTAGCGTGTCGCGTACAGCCGTTTGATGCAAGTCATCATCATCATATCAGCTGAAAGACTGCTGCTGGTCTTAGGGCTCCCCACAAGTGTCGCTACAACAAACTATCCTGTGCGTCTCGCATCCACGTCTCGTAACACGATTTTAAACACTTGTGGTGTCGTGTAGGCATATAACATCACGCTACGACCAACAAGAGCAGAGCATTAGTGAAAAATGTGACGCATACGGAGTTGCGCGGGTCAGCTACAAGATGGTCGGATTCGAACCATGAACTCGACAGTCGCGCACGACTCCGCCAATAGTTATATTTGTTTGGTTTCCGCCGAGGCCTGTTGTATTGTGTAAAAGTTGGAGTAAAATGTATAAAAGTTTAAGCAAAATTGAGCAGTCTTAAGATTACTTTACCGAAAAATTTCTTGGTTTTTGAGTAATTTACCTACGCGAATTTCAGTTGAAGAGTAGGTCGCAATTGTGTCAAACACGTGACTTGCTCGGTACTTACTCTTAATGATGAACAATCAATGTGGATTTGAGAAAATTGAACTTATTTTCCTCATTATTCTCGGTATAAATACAGTATGGTGTACTATAATTTGTAAGTGATAGACACGAGCTATTCGCTGCCTATTGAATGCAATCAATTTAAGCAATCATAAAATTGGCCCATCCAAACACTCGCAACATTGAGATAGTTGACGCTAGTTGGGTTCGTAGTTCACGCTTCTTCAACGAAGTTCAAAAAAGTGCTACTGTGGACGCAGCTCAAACAAAACTTTAACAAGGCTTAGTATGGCAGTCAAAACCTAAACAAAATAATTTCGGTAAAGATTTGAAGCCATGCTGAGTTAAAACTTTATTATTTCTGATTTTGATTAAACTTCAGTGAAACTAATTCCTAATCAAACCCTATATTTGCGATACTTACGTATTTTTATTATAGTTGTGTTAGTCATTAAAAGTGCGTTAAAATGGTCTGAAATCTTAGCGCAGAACATTAGACGTTGCTATATAATCAGTTGAACTCGCCGCATTTTTATAATGTAAAGTGTTATATAAATGCAGTTTGTTGTGTGATGAGTGGCGCGCGCATCGCTTCTCGGCGCCGCACCTGTATTCAGCCGGGCTGCCGAGCCGCAGATTCCCGCTCTCGCTTTCAGCCACCCACCCCGTGGGGACGCGCGTACTGCACTCCGGAATAATATTACTTTCCGACGGCCAGTAAACGAAAGTGAATCTTATCTTAACTAAACTTAATTTAAAAAATAAAATATTTAAAATTCATTTGTAAATTTTCTTTATTAGTTTAACCGTATGGGAGAGTTTATTTCCATGTATTCTCATCATGGGCCTTATATTTATACTTTTTATTTTGTTGCTTATTTTCTGTTTTTAATTTTAGTATTTACTTATATTGCTGCTATCCTTCGTTATTTTTTCCGTTGGCCCTAGGTTCTTTTCCTTTATTTCTATTTGTTCGTTTCTTTCTTTTTTTTTAAACTTAATGTTCGGTTCGATGAAACGTGTTCGCAAGTACAGAGTCTGGGCTCATGGAAGCTATGGAACCGTTAGAATCCCACACTTTGTCCACAACAGACCACCCCTTCATGTGAGTATTATTATTATATATTTTATTATTATAAATTTTCTACATTAGTATGAGTACTTCATAGAATATTAATTGATCTCGTGTCAGTGCTGGCTTTGTTAGGGTCGGCGTACAAACTTTCTGTCTCTGTTCACACCGTCTTAGGCGTTTTCGATAGGGTTTAGGCGCGGGCGCTATAATATTCAATATATTGTATATATACGTTATAGTTTATATTTTATTTTTTCAATTATATCTTGTTAATTTTAGGCTTTTGTGCTTACTATGTCTGTAAACTTGTTCATAATAAATTCTTTAATTGTAACTTATAAGAAACAGAAATTGTAATATTTTAAACTACTAACTCCAAAAGGGATAACAGGCTTTACTTTTTGTCAGTATAAAAGAGAGTATCCATTGTTTGGTGGTAAAACTTTGCTACATGATCCCTGGTCTTGTTTATTTTTAATTAAATTTTCTTATAACATTTTGCCACACTGCCTGCATATAGTTAAAGGTTTTTAATAGTGATGTTCCGGATATCCGAGGGAGTAAATAGATCTGTATCCGTTACTTTTCTTGCGGATATTTAACAGATCTTTTACCTTATTAATTTTCAATTGATAGGATGAAATGCTGATGTAGATGATTAGGTAAAATTAAAAAATATTGAATTCTATTCAGAGTTATTTTATTTCTTAAAAAATCAAATATTTTCAATAATAAATCATACTGTGCAGGATGTTTTCTCTGTGTATTTTATTTAAGAAGTTTTGCCTTTACTCTTATGGGAATATTTTCCGTCACAAATTTTACACTTCACTTTTTATCATTTCGCACAACAGAATCCATCATTTAGTATCTCAAAATAATTCCAAATTACACTAGAAAACTTCTTATTGACATTATTTTAACTCTTGAACAAAAACCATACACAAACATTATCTACGCGGCCCAGTGTAGTGTTTCACTAAACCATTAAACAAAACAAAAGTAATACCCGCGCACTGCAAGTCGAAAAATGTTCTCCTGCCTGTCGTTGCAGCGGGCGTGACGTCAACTATCGTTTTAGCGTCTTGCACGCCAACACCGACTTAGTTAGAAAATAAAGATCCGTTTCAGTATCAGCGGATCTTGACATCAAATGTCCGTATTCAGAACTGAATCCGCGGATGTACATGTTCATCACTAGTTTTAAAACTAGTTTGAGTGCTTGAATTGAGTTTCAAATTGTATATTAAATATTATGACGATGACACTGTCTCGACTGCGGGTTTGGTACAAAAATTAATAAACTATGTACTAGGCCCCACTTTCTTTTCGTCTCAAACCGACTTCAAGAAAGGAGGAGGTTCTCAATTCGTCCGAATCTTCTTTTTTTTTCTGCTTCTTAGAATATGCACTTTTGTAAGACAATCGAATAGTAAAGTTTTCCAATATTATAAAAGCTTGAACAAAATTTATCCGAACATAAGGCCAATTCCCTTTCGGGGTTAGTAGACATGTTTAAATATACATTTTTATCAAACTAATGTTTTTTAATTGTAGTGTAAGTCATCTACCTTATTCTATTTCCTCGACAGCGAGAACGCGTGTATTTTTTATATATAAGTAATGACTTAAGTTCCATATTAGTTTTTAACCGACTTCCCAAAAAGGAGGAGGTTATCAATTCGGTTGTATGTTTTTTATATGTTTATAAAATATTAGCCAACATAAAATTAGAATAAGTAATAAATTGTCACATTCATGAAAAAGTTTAAGCACAAGATTAGTTTAAATCTGATTAGTAGATACTCTATTTTAATTTTCTATAGGAACATTTATTTTTGAGTCTGCTGTCTGTATTTAAACTAATCTAAAGTTAGTAGGTACTTCACTTGCAGTATTTTTTTAATACTCGCGTCGCTTTATGAATACAAAATTAACCTTATCTATGAAGTCACAACTATTTTGGATTGCAAAAGTTATCGAATATTGTCAAATACACCAAGTGAAGTGCCAGCAATGTGGTAAGATTTTTTTTATGTAACCCTGCTATTGATATGCCTTTTGTCCTACCCACATACCTATGTATAAAAAGCTACATTAGAAATTTTCTTTTCATTCTCGTTTATGAGAAAAATATTTCTATTTATAGTATTTCACTGTAATTTTCAAATCATCTGATAAAATATCACGACCTGTCTATGTAGAGCTCTGGCTTATATTGAAACGTGCGAACTTAACGATGTTAGTTATGTTGGACAAGCTCTTTGAGAACTTTCTTCGTATTTCTTAACGCCCACGCCCACTAGAAATCGTAATAGTACTTCTAGGAAGCAACAGAAAATGTTTGCAAAATATGGAGGAGATGGAACTTTGAATTCATAAAGAGAGATGTTTCAAATAGATTCAATTCTTAGGGTTCCGTACCCAAAGGGTAAACCGAGACCCTATTACTAAGACTCCGCTGTTCGTTAGTCTGTAACCAGGCTGTATTTCATGAACCGTGATAGTTAGACTGTTGACATTTTCACAGATGTTGTATTTCTATTGACGGTATAACAAAAAATACGTTTCCAAAAAAAATATATGTTGTGTATGTTAAGGGGGCTCCCATACAAAAAACGTAATTTTGCCGAATGGATAAAAAGTAGCCTATGTCTTTTTGCATATTGCTATAATTTATCCCTGTATCAAGATCCGTTCATGCGTTAGAACCTGATTTAATACCCAATAAACATCCAAACATCTTCACAAACTTTCACATGATGTTATTAGCTAAACAGAAGGCAAGATGTTGCGGGGGGAGGGTCGGCGATTGCATCAAGCGAAGCGAGTCGCTTGAATTTATTCTCGCGTCCGTATTTTTTTTGCGATTACTCCTAAAATATACCTTTTAATGATATGGTGTCAAAGAGTAAAATAATGTGCTTGAAATGCTTAAAATGATAAGGATTAATATCGTATTTGTGTAAATAGCTTTCCAATTACCGCTTTATATTGCCTATTTTAATAGTATTAAAATGGATGTAGTAGTAGGATCTTTAAGAGATAGATATATGCCATCTCGGACTTTTCTGTAGACTTATGTGAGATACACAATTCCACCATACATTATTATGTTATATCTCAAAGGAGTTAGGCAGCGTTTTCGTTGAAAGCTTCCAGACGGCATAGTTTTTGAGTTTATCGCGAACAGACAGACAGACGCGGCGGTGGACTTGTGTTGAATTTGGTCAGCCTCCTTCCACGAATAGCAATAGAACCTACCCCGATGCAAGGGGTGAGGCAACAGGGTCGTGCGAAACTTCTGCCAGCCATAATGTTTTAGCTTTTCAGCAACGTTTCCTCGAAAAGAGCTTTCTCTGTAAAATAAAACCCTGCTTGAATACCTACAATAATATTCCGCGCGAAGTTCTTGAGCTATCAGGTTTACGTAGATAAATAATACCTTGTTTACCCGATTGTTTTTGAAATTAAATGTAAATTATGTTATCTGGGTACTGCACTGAGTTAAAAAAATCTGAAATTAAATATGAAGAACATTGATATATTATTATATAATATCAATGATGAAGAGGTTAATATAGTTGCGGGTTCCACAAATAACTGACGAGACGACGTCCCACGGATTATATTGATTCGATCAAGTGTGGGTAGCAGGTACATTCATTAAATTTTAAATCCCTCTACCTCAATGTTACGTATTTTTATATACGAACTAGCTGGCCCGCGCAACTTTGTCTGCATCACATTATTCATTAATAATATCGCTATTAAAAAATAGGGGATGATGGAAAAAGGTTGAAAATTTAGGGTTGTATGTATTTTTTAATGCCACATTATAGAAAAAATAAAAAAAATTGTCCAAAAATAAAAAAAAAGAATGTTGGGGGTGGACAACCCTTATCACTTAGGAGTATGAAAAATAGATAGTAGCCGATTCTCAGACCTACTGAATATGCATATAAAATTTGGTAAAAATCGGTAAAGCCGTTTCGGAGGAGAAGGTTACTAACATTGTGACACGAGAATTTTATATATAAGAGATAACTCGATTAAAAAAAGTTCCGTTACATTGTTAGAGTGCGTCGAGTGTCGGCTTTTCGGGATTGAAATTTAAATTTTTGGTTATGGTACCTATTTACAATTATATATATATCTACTAGCTGACTCGGCAAACGTTGTTTTAAAATAAAAAAAAAAAGCCTACGACCTATTTTCAGATCTACCAAATATACTCAAAAAAATTCATATGAATCGGTCAAGCCGTTTCGGACGAGTTCGATAACAAACACTGTGACACGAGATTTTTATATAGGTATTAGACTAGCTGACACGTCAAACGCATTTTCGCCAAAAAAAATTGCCTGCGACCTATTCTCAGATCTACTAAATATACTCGTAAACAAAAAAAAAAAATTGTTCGATAGCAAACACCGTCGAGAAACGACATTTTTATTTATTAGAAGATGTATGTAGCTCTTGCGCTTTTTGCAGCCGCATGAATGCGTCTGGGCTATAACTTTGTTAATTGATACGTTTGTCAATGCGTGGGCTATCGGCTGCCTACCAGGGAATAATAATTGAAACATAATATCGTTGCGAAGTAAACCTTGATCCATCCTGTTTATGCCTAGGGCCCCTGGTTTTGCATTGTTCAAAGCAAACATTTGTACCACCTTTGATGGCTATCATGGAATTATCACCGACACACGATATTGTTGTTAGGTCTTCCCCAAACCCTCTCTACACTTATGGTAGCTGCGTGTTGTGCGGCATATAATTCAGTGCATACATTTCCGCTGTATTTGATGCGTACCTACTAGGGAATTATGAACGATAGGTACATGATATCGTTGTTTAGTCTTACCCTGTCTACGCTGCGGACCTTTGTTACTGTTAATACATTGTTCAAAGCGGACAGTTCAGAGAGCAAATTCGAGGTACTATGTGTTAAATAACTTCGCATTCGCATCTCAGTTGCAATCCGTCAAAAATGTAGGGAAGTTGAAGCTTTTTTGGCACAAAAATTAGTAGAATTGGCGCTAGAGATGTGATTTTTCTTAACAGATCCATCCCTCGCTAAGCATCCTCGCACATATTTGGAGGAAACGGAGCCTAAGCTAGAGATCGAAACACAATGATACATAAGAATTATGTATCAAATCATTGCATTAGCAGCTAACTAATTATTAGGATTTTAGGTAACTTGTGTTTCGATGATATAATATATTTATGTCGCTATACTTCACCACAGCTGTTTACTGTTACGATTAGACTTAGCGCGCAATGATAGGTTAATAGTGTTCTTCATAGTTTTGCGCGATTTCTGTCTTGTGCGGGCGGTTTATCGGGTCACCGGATACCATGTTTCATCGAACGAACTGTCGTCATCAACATTGACGCTCTTATATCTTATGAAAATGAGACGGAAACATGACAGCAGTACTAAATGAAAAAAAAAAAAGTTTGATTTCTTTGTTTCCATTATCAAATGAAAATGAAACGAGAATTGCCAATAACAAAAATCGGAAAGCAGATTTTCCACTCCATAATTTTGGGATCGAAACCTACAATGAAAAAAAAAAAGTAATTGCATTATCAGCTAAACAATATTTAGGATTTTAGTTAGCTAATGTTTCATTGATATAACATTAATTGTATCTTACTTCATTTGCTGTTTAAAATGAGACTGGAACATGACAAAAACAATTTTAAAAAACGTACAACTTTTTTGTTTCCATAGAAAGTCATGGTTGTATTGTTGCAGCTTTCCGTTCTTAGAAACTGTTCTTATTACTTGAGTACTACAAACAAAAACTGAAATGAATCTAAAAGGATTTCACTAGTGTGTCCAACCGTGTATTCAAACAATATTATTCTATGTATAAAGTTTAGTTCCTAAAACCTTTACTTCGTTCTCCCGTAAATTGTTGTGATTGCTATTTGTAAGCTGTTGCTCGCGACTTCAACCGAGAAACAGCACAAATTCGCACAACCTTTGTATCTTGTTCAGACTAGAACAAACATGCAGACATTAACATTTTTAACAATTGTTTACCTGTAAGCATAAATACCGTGACATTCATACGCATTTAGTAGTAATAAGCTATTATTTTGACATTACAAATAGACACTTCCAATTTACGCAGACTTGACGATGAGATGCACTGACCTATTCACAGAGCTAGTCAACAAGAATTAGGCTAAGTAAGACCTTGTATTGATGCAGGCACAAAGCCCCGGAATGCATGTAACATGGGATGACAGCTGAATTCGGCGAACATACGGGTATCGAGGGCGGCTTAAGGGGCTGATGTGCAGGCCATCGGAGGGTGGTCCTGTAAAGGGGGGCCCATCATAGCAAGGGGAGGTGCGATCGGAGGGCGGAGCTTACAGCCATCCCTAAGGACTAGGAACGATTGTTCGCGTGATAATAACACAAAGGGATTACTAGTCGGGACAAAATAAGCCACGCCGAACAAATGCCATTTCAGGTAGCCCGGAAACGTTGGGTTATGTAATACATTATCTATACATATAGTAATGTTTCAATAATTACTTTCCAGAAATGAATGCGCAGTTTAAACGTTTTGTATATTATTTCGAGAGTCAAAATAAATAATTGGTATTTCAGGTACATTACAAAATAGACGGGACTTTTTTGAATATTCCCTCGCTGTTTCACAATAATTTTACTGTAGAAACAAGGGTTCAATTAACAATAAAGTTATTTTTTACTTTGTAGTGTTTTTTTTTTATATTTGGAAGTCGGTTGTATTTTTTTGTAAAAAGTGTTTTTGTTTTTCACTTTTTGGTGGTACGCCACACCTTACAACAAACACGACTGCAAAATCGCAGAAAAGCAAAATACGCAATTTCGATTACTTGGATGACCAAAAAACCATTATCCAAGTAAACGAATTCCAGCTATTTCGATTTAAAATCCAAACTTCGTAACCGATTTTGATAAAATTTTAATGGGACTAATCTGCAAGTATATCCTTTCAGATAAAACAAGATTTTTTCAAATCGGTTCATAATCGACGGAGTTATGAGGTAACAAACACAAAAAACACATACAACCGAATTGAGTACCTCCTCCTTTTTGGGAAGTCGGTTAAAAATAGAAAGCTGACCTATACTTTGAATAGGAAGCGAATTTATTTTGTTTTATATTCTTTAAAAATAAAGCTACAGACTTGGTTTAGGTCAACGTAGGCAGAAGTTCATTTAAGAAAATCAATAAACATCTCACGTTTTGAAATGATAACTCAGCGTGAACTCGCAACTATTTTTTAGTTTGTTTTTTCATTTTATGTCCCGAACTAGGACATCGGTCACTGACCTAAATTTGGAACATAGAACTTGATTACACCTTGTCACACGGAATTTGCGTGAAAAATTCACTCTCGCCTATTCTAGGAACCTTCGTTTGTATCTTACTTGGTTTAATCCTGTATAAACCCAGAGCTAAAATACATCTCGACATAGATCCTCTCTAATCTGTTCTACGGTCCTGTAAAGGCCACTATAGCAGAATCAGAAACATATCACGATACCCGTCTCTTTCAAATTTTCTCAATCATTCTTGAACAAAAATGAAATTTGACAGATTGTTGTATGATTAATATAATGATTCTACTAAAGTGGACTTTTAAAACCCTCTGTTCTGTTCTGTTCCATTCTATTCAGTTTGATTTGGTGAGGCTGTAGCGGGAAACGCAAATCCCATTCTCCCAGTTTGTTTGAACGTAGAGGGTGGCCGCATTATCTATATCTCAGGTTTCTGTGTACTTGTAAATGTTTTTTGTTTATTTCATTCGGTGGGGATGAATAGCTACAAGGTTTTATTTAACTTGTCTTGTTTGTTTGTTAGTGTGTATAAATGGGTCAGATCTTGCAACTGAAATTTTGCATACACGTTTAACTGGGATGTCGATGCAGGGTTAACGGTAGGCAATCGAAATCATTCTAAACTCAATAAGCGGGCCAGTATTGAATTTGTGCTGTTTCTCGGTTGAAGTCGCGAGCAACAGCTTACAAATAGCAATCACAACAATTTACGGGAGAACGAAGTGAAGGTTTTAGGAACTAAACTTTATACATAGAATAATATTGTTTGAATACACGGTTGGGCACACTAGTGAAATCCTTTTAGATTAATTTCAGTTTTTGTTTGTAGTACTCAAGTAATAAGAATAGTTTCTAAGAACGGAAAGCTGCAACAATACAACCATGATTTTCTATGAAACCAAAAAAGTTGTACATTTTTTTTAATTGTTTTTGTCATGTTCCCGTCTCATTTTAAACAGCAAATGGCTGTGGCGAAGTAACATACAATTAATGTTATATCAATGAAACATTAGCTAACTAAAATCCTAAATATTGTTTAGCTGACGACACGGTTGGCGCAGTGGTTGAGCGATTGACTGCTGCGCAGCATGTCGCGGGTTCGATTCCCGCACGTAACAAATATTTGTACGGCCTACATGTATTTGTTCCGAGTCTGGGTGTTTTCTATCTATAATATGTACGAATTTACAAAAAAAAAAAAAAATTATATAAGTAGTTTATCAGCCACCTCGTTACCATAACACAAGCATTAAGTTGCTTAGCTTGGGACTACATGGCGTTGTGTGAAATGTCCAAGGATAAAAAAAAACAAAGTATTTTTTCGTAAAACTTCCATGATATGGGTATCAAATGAAAGGGTTTGCTGAGAGGATTTTAAAAAGATTTTTATTTTCGCCACACATGGTATAAGGGCAGAAAGATGATAAATAATTGTAAATGCAAAATTAAAAATGTTGAAAAACCCACGACGGTTAAAACGTAATTGAAAAGGGTAAGATCATTTTTAAACCCTCGACTTAAAGAATTTATATCCGTCCGGGGCTGCCATTAAATGAACTAGTATTGGAGATAGGTATTTTATAGCTAGGTATACATATTTATATTGAAATTTAAAATAGTGATTGCCCCCGACGGATATATAAATTCTTTAAGCCGAGGGTTTTAAAATTAGTTTATCCTTTTTCAATTACGTTTTAACTTTCGTTGGTATTTTTTTAATTTTTAATTCTGCTTGTTATTTCAAACTTCTTAGAGAGCATAGGTATTGTGTACATTGTAGTTCATATCGATATAGTTTATTTACATTACTGGAAACCGCATCAAAATCGGACTAGTAGTTTTGCACAAAGAAATGTTTACTGCAGCACTCCCTGGTGAGTTGTAAAAAAATAAAACGTATCTTAAAAAAATGCACCAATCGAACCCTAACCCATCACTAAAAACCGCATCAAAATCGGACGAGTAGTTATGGACATTAATGGCAACATTGGATTGTACAAACAAACAAACAAACATCCTCTCACCCCAAACGCATTATGAAACAGAATCAGACAGAAAGCAGAGTAATGTGCTTACTTACGGCCTAATTATCAGACATAATTATAATTATTTTTATAAAACTTAGTAAATTATAGGATCTGGTTTTAGGTTTGTGAACATTATAAGTATTAAAAAGCGATGATTATTTTGTGTGCCAACTACACTTAGGCTGTGTTGACTGGATTGAAAACTACATTAGTCGGTAAATTCTTCGCGTCGTATAAACGCAGCCTTGGAACAAAGGGTGAGAGGCACTTGATAATGTTTTCATATTAAGATCGAGAGTATTTGACGGGAATGATGCTGTGTTTGCACCAGAATGTGCGAGGTTGCGTAGCGAGGGATGCGATTGTTAAGAACCAATAGAATCGCTTGCGCTGAGCGAGGCTAGTAGATATTGAAGTTCGCTCATCGCTCGCTCATCTCTGGTGCAAACACAGCATTATTCCCGTCTCATTCCTCCGCCGCGTGCATCTCTCAAATACTCTAGATCATAATATGAAGACATTATCAAGTGCCTCTCCCTCTCACCTTTTGTTCGCTCGAATGATGCGCATGCAATTCAATGATACAAATGCATTGGAAGCTAATACATTTGATTGATTGTAGTTGTTAGTTTGATACCTATTTTTGAATACCGCTACTTTTTTATTAAAGACTGAAATAACATATATCTTAAGACGGTACTTTGGCTGGCGGTAAACGATTATCACTAGTTTTCTAAATCTATATTTTACAACTACATGAAATGCCAAAAAACAGATATATCTATCATTTTAAGTCAATTTAAAATATGTAAAAGTAAGAGTATTTATATATTTTAGTCGCACACCGGGACCTGTTTTAAGATTGAATGAATACCCGCCGTTTGACACACAAAACTGATTAATTTTAGCCTCATGGCCTGTCTAGACTGGCCTGTAAGCCTATCGGCTATTCTAAAACAGTGTTGTCTAGCTGAGCACTGTCTTAATATAGGCTATTGATTTCTACAGACAAAGCAAGTCAGTCAGTGATAAATTGGCAAATTAGGTCGAGCTTGTTTCCATGCGATTCTAGACTTGTCACAAGAACCCAAGAAGGCTTCAACTTAATGATGACAATTGGATACTTTCATGAAAAAATCTTATTAGTCCGTAAGATAGGTTTGCAAAAAACATTGGACACGTATTTCCACGCGCGTTCACAAAAAATTAAGACGATACATTGCGTTGAAAACTTGCGTGACGTCACATTTCAGTACTGTTTTTTACTATAAGGTAGCGTCACCTTCCCCCACTTTCGACTTATCTTTTTGAAATGTCAAAAAATAATTAAGTATCCAATATTTGTTCAAAATGTTACGGACGGACTAAATAAAATTATTATTTCTCTATCTAAGTAAGTATCCAATTAGGTATGAGACTGATTTCAAACGTCTCTGTATTTTTCTTGCCTAAAGTCCGTGATCCGCCTTTACTTTTTTTTTCTTCTTTTCCTCAACGGCATCGTTACATTTGTTAGGAAACATTCAACGAAATGCACTAACAAAAATTCGGAAATCCTGCTCTTGATAACTGGACCTTTTCGAACCTTGGACTACGGAAGCTTTTCTGAGTACCACCTATAATAATATAATTGATGGCTAGAATTATTTTTCCACGCAAACTTCTTTAATCACGAGTGACATCGCAATGGATTTCTCAAATTATTTTTGAAACTGAGTGCATTTATGAAAGGGCACGTCATTATTTTATTATTGTTGGAAACGAAAGCGTGCTTTAGTTCAACTATTTCTGGATTTTGCTGTCAACTTTTGGTATTTGGATTAATTTGAATGCGCGCTTTAGAATATCGACTTATGCTGTGGTTATGATTCTGCCTAATTAAACCCAGAATTGTGTTAGTAGGAACTCTAGCATCGTGTATAACTCTTTATTTTCGTTCTTGTCAAACCAGGAAAATAAACCAGGATATTACTTACTTTTCCTTGATTCTAAAACAACTCTCGTGCAATCAGGGCATTAACACGAAGAAGGAATTACTGCGATTGCTGCGTCCGTCAAGTTATCACAGCCGCTGGAGCGAGCGACGCGTTCGTGCACAATTAAATTAGCGGAGTTAGGCCCTTGGCACATCATGCCAGATCGGCAGATCTATGTATGCTTATGAGCATTAAATATGACTGATCGTAGCTGTAGTTTCAAAAGCTGTAGTCGCTCGTGCATTTAGTGCGCAGCGAGCTCGCGAGTGTCGATGTCGAGCAGCGGACGCCGAATGCGAACGTTGTGTTTATCCGCCAGTCGCCAGTCCTGCCCCATGTTGATCACAAAAGGAACTCAAAGTGGACTCTCAGTACCGGAATTTTTTGAATGGATAAAACTTATTTTGCGTTATTTGATTTAAACGTTCTCCATTGAAGCTGTTACTTGCTTTAAACAGTCTGGGTTTTAAAGCAGCTGTCGCATGCTGATTGATACAACAGGGAAAGGGGTCCCTTTATAACTTTTGAGAAAGATGTAACGGTGCAGCGGTGGTATGAAGGGCAGCGGGATCCGAGCGCCGGGTGCTGTGGAACTTCAAGGTCTTCATCTTGGAGATGAATGATGGATCGATTCTGAGAATATTGTTATAGCTATAGTCAGTTAGTTGGGTGCTATCTGACTAACAATACTTTCGATAACTTTTCGAAGGGTTCATATTTATTTTGATAAGACATAAACTTATGAAGGATGTGGAAGTGCTTCTTTTCAGTAACATGTTTTGTTGGAAAGTTGCAAAATTATAGATGTTCGTTTGGATTGGCGTATTAGGTAACTATCAATAACTTGTCATGTCGAATTAAAACTTGAACGCAGCGAATAATTCGTCTGATAAAAATACTGGCCAATTACGAATAGGACTTGCGTGCAAAGGGTTCCGAACGAATTCCATTTTTGTTTTCCAAAATCTATAAGAAGTCTATAGTGTTAAAATAATATGTTAATTTAAATATAATATTTATACTTCTTATAGGTTTACCTGTAATTCTATAAGTAATGTTTAAGAAACTTTTTTATGCTTTCTGGTTTGTCCCGCAAAAGTGACCCCCATACTCAAAATTTATTTATTTACGTAACGCGTCCGTGTTTGGGTCACATGAGTTCAAATGTACCAAATTTGAAGCGACGGACAGACAGACACCCGAGTGATCTTATAAGGGTTCCGTTTCTTACGTATGTTCAGAACCCTAAAATTGTAAAATAATAGTCTTCATTTTTTAATAAGTTGGTATAGTCATCGCCAGAACTATTCACGCCGCTTGTCGCACGCCTAAATGAATGCAATGATATACATTTGAATTGTGAAAGGCCGAACGTTTCACCCGCTTTTAGGTACTGTGCAATTCAAAAGTGTAATTATGATTGTATTCAGTCTGTTATACCAACTTTGTTCGCGAATGTACCGGTTTCATGGAATATTGGTACAATTATTTGATCTCTTAACTAGTTTTATATCTTGTGAAGCTTTCTTTTGAATCACTAGAACTACAGTCTTTTATTCTGATTCAAATTTAACCTGTGTGCATTCGTGCAATGGATGATGCAGCTTAAATGTCTTGCAGCGGTTGTCTCGGCCTTTGTGACCAGTGTGACTACGGGTTCCTTTTATATCAAAGAAGAAACTAGGCGCTAAGGCGCCGGCGTCAACCTTGTTTGCACAACAATAGAACATAATGTGCGAAAATATTTCTCATTGGAATCATGAGAAATGTTTTGATTTCTGAGATCCAACGGTTTTTGACCACCATTTTACATTTCGCAACAAAACAGCAGGAAAAAAATTAAAGAAATGTTATAAATATTATTTTTAAAACATGCATTTACTGTGGTTTCAATCCACACTGCTAAAAGCAAATACAGGCTTAATTCATAAATAGTTTTGTAAAGATATCATCTTTTACAAAACTTATTTTGAGGTAACTTATTGTTATACTGACTTCAGTTACAAAACAAACGTGGATTGGTAAATCGGCTCCAATTAATCCAAATCGATTATTGTGATTTATTGTAAACATCCAAAAAACCTACGATTACTTTAAATTACTTTACATGACCATAACACTATTAACAAGTTTATGCAGGCCCTTCAAAAACAGTATTTGAATGATCGACAATTTTAATGAGGTACCATTGTGCCCCCACAAACCCTAAATGCTCCCCTTCCTATATAGGTAATGCAAACAAAGAGATAATTATATAATGATGTTCTTTGTTCAATTACTGTTACTACTACAGCTGTTATGTATAAAATGTCTCTTCAATTTTGACACGTATATCCGATTGGTTAAGAGTTACATTCATTCACACATATTTTTGAGAAGATCAAGTTTCTGAAGGGTGAGATTTTATACTATTATAGGCGATATTATTCATCGTAAAACAGGATCACCCCACTATTGCTAGCCAATTACTTATTTTGGGATGTTATGGGCCTGGCGCAGATTTAGTAAGTCCTGGTAATTTGACGGGGCTAGTGACTCCGAAGTTTGAGCTCGAACGTGCTACACTCTAGTGCCAGCTCAGTTGTGCGTTGCAAGTTGACTTATATAATAAACACTAGCTGACCCGCGCTACTTTGTCTGCGTCACATTTTCCATTAATGCTCCGCTCCTATTAGTCTTAGCGTGATGATATATAGCCTATCCTATAGCCTTCCTTCCTCGATAAATGGACTATATAACACTGAATGAATTTTTCTTATTGGTTCTTTAGTTCCTGAGATTAGCGCGTTCAAGCAAACAAACAAACAAACTAGCTTTATAATATTAGTATAGATTTCTTGTGTATAAAGTGAATAAGTGCATCTTAGCAAAAAACGATCCTGACCCATTTAGGTTGTTCGTCATCTAGGTAAGTGCCACAAAAAATATTTTGCGTGCGTAAAAACTCATTAAAGTTGTCAATAATTCAAATAATCTTTTTGAAGGGCCTGTATAAACTTGTAAATATGGTCAATTAAAGTAAAAATAATGAAACTGTTATTCAAAATTTTCGTTTTTTCTTATTGAACCAAAACAATACAGTATTTTTTTCTTTACATAAAAAAAAAAGTGTAAATAAAAACTACAAGAAATATCTTGTTTTGAGTTGTAACAATTTTTTTTCATGAAAAATATAAAATATAGTTATGTATGGTATGTTACCGGAAAGTGGCAAACTCCGTAAGATTGTAAAATATTGCTTGAAATTGTAAACTTTTTTTTTCCTTAATAAGACACGGATATATTGGAAACTATTGAACTTTGATGCGATTTATTATAAACAAAACGATTTTTTCATAATAAATCGAGAAAATATAATCTAATCAAGATTTGTGACAATCTTACGGAATCTGCCATTTTCCGGTGACTTAATATATTAAACTATTTTATGATGATATTTAAGCTGATGCTCGCGATTTATTCGTATCCGAGTTTATATCCGGCTCTGAGGTCGGTCTCTCGAAAGATTGATTAAAGCATTAATTTAACAGTGCTATTCGCTAACATGCCAGGAGATACAAATTAACATGGTTTTATTCATGGTCCTTATTACGATGGAGCAGGCTGTGCGTTGTATGCCAAGAGCCATGATTTTCTTTATTTACAACTTTAACAGTATTAGTTATGATGCGTACAACTTATACTATGGATCAACACGGAAATCGCTAAAAAAAACCGACTATCCCATACATTTATGTGCGCATAACTCAACATAATGAACTGAACAACTGTTTTTTTTGGCGATTTCGGTGTTTGTCTCTTTGTAAAAGTTGTTCATAATATCATTATTTTCATAATATCTGAAAATGTTTCATTGAATGAATTTTCAGATATTCCGTTTATACACACGTTGTATAGCTTAGCTGTGCCTGATGTCCATATACATAATGTCTGAAGTACATAATGGCCAAAGAAAATGTTATCTACTAGCGGTTGCTCGCCACTTCGTCCGCGACTGTTGACAACAAAATGTTTATTTTTTTACCATAATCCTTTATCTGAGGTAAAATATATGGAGTAACTTGGGCTACCCCAAGTTACTCTATATATTTTTATAAATCGTACAATGAAAGTCGCTTTAAAATCAGTCCAGCAGTTTCGGAGTTTAGCTGGAACAAAAAAACCGTAAAAAAATTTAAAATGGTGCTTTTTGTTATAAATATCGTAAATACTTTCATAATTATGCTATTGCAGACTCTTCAATTTTTTTTATTGGTTTGCATAGTAACTATGTACAAATAATAATAATAAATAATAGTATAAACAATGATTTTAACCTGATCAAAGCGTTAAAATGGATCAAAATAAAATAGTGGTGAAATATCAAAACCTGTGCTCGGGCGGCTCCGGAAAATTATGCGTTTATTTGCTAGCGTTGCCCATGCTAACGTGGCAATTGCGAATCACCATACGGATGAACATAAACGATATAATAAAATTATTATATTAACGTATAAGCTGCCATAGCAATAAATTACTACAATTTCAAAAACTTATTCCAAAATTAGTCTGCTATGTCCCACTGCTGGGCAATGGCCTCCCTCTCCCTTTTCCTCACACGGCTGACTTCTGTTATTACGGGCCATGTCTTCCAGTAAGTTAGTCTCACCATCTTAGGGTGGATTTCATCAAATTAGCACGTTTACGAGCGACAGCTCGTAACACTGACAAGTGTCATTATTTTTTTGTAAGATATTGACGCTGACAGAACGCAGTTTAGAAGTTTTGATCGCGATCAATTTCATTGGTGAAATTCGCTCTTAGTCTAGGTCGAATGTACGTTGGCACATGTATAAAAAACGTTTTGACAATCCCGTCTCTAGCAGTGCCGAGGCGCTTCGGCGCTCTTTGCACGTAAACTATGCGCTTCGAGAATAATGTCGGTGTTCGAAAATACATACGCGCGATTTGGACAAGACATCTAGTAAACAGCTGTTGCTGCTTGACTTTGTAGGTTCAAAAATACAGCCGAACAACTCTACCTACGCAATACCACAAACAATTTAAAACAAGTTTCAAACGATCTTCGTCCGGAACACTTCATATATTGTTCATGCTAATTCGGAATCACGAAGATTTCAGAAGAGCATACATTTTCTGGTTGAAATGTACTTCTGTTTTCCCCGAAGTTGGGAACAGGAATGTACTACTCGGCCGAGTTATCTTGACGTTGACAACTGGCTCGAAAATTGAAATTGAAAAAGTTAGGTTATGTTGTGTTACGGTGTTAGGTGTTAAGTTAACTCGGCCGAGCAGTAGGCACGAAGTAGGCACGATTTAGAGGCACGTTTTCATAGAATACGAAATAGTTGATACTTACAGTTTCATGATAACAGCGTATATAACCCACGTCCTTGAACCGGCATTTCGAAGATTTTTTTGTAAATAAATGTTTTTAAGTACACAGGAGTACATGATTATATTATTTATAGATTCGTAGCTGGGATAAAATTCAGGCTATTGTGAAGTCAGAAGAAGGCCTTGGAATCGAGTACGATGAAAATGTCATCTGTGATGTGTGTCGATCTCCTGATTCGGAGGATGGCAATGAGATGGTATTTTGCGACTCGTGCAACATTTGCGTGCACCAGGCTTGCTATGGCATCACAGTAATTCCCGAAGGTAAGTGCTACCACAGAAGTAAGCTTCCGCTACTTTAACTGCTTTAATAATTAAATGATTACTTTGACCCTGTGAATAGTTAATGAGCTGATATTGTCAATTTGTGGTTGCAGGCCAATGGCTATGTCGACCATGCGGAGACGGAGTCCGGCCGAGCTGCGTGCTGTGCCCCAACAACGGCGGTGCCATGAAGTGCACGCCGTCAGGGCACAAGTGGGCGCACGTCAGCTGCGTGCTGTGGATCCCCGAGGTCTCCATCGGCTGCGCGGAGATCATGGAACCCATTACTAAGATATCCGCCATTCCAGGCTCCCGCTGGGCCCTCAACTGTGTCTTGTGTCGCAACCGCAAAGGCGCTTGCATCCAGTGCTCCGTAAAGACTTGTAAAACTGCATACCATGTTACGTGCGCCTTCAAACATGGTTTAGAAATGCGCGCTATTATCGAAGACGAAAACGCTGATGACGGTGTAAAGTTGCGTTCCTATTGCCAAAAGCATAGTGTTAATTCTAAAAAAGAGAAAGCTACCGGCTCAGGGGAAGGAGAGGAGGAGGAAGAGGTAAAACGAAAGCGTAGGAAGGATATGACGTCTGAGGAGAAAACGCAAGCTCGAGCCGCTCGCTTGCATGAGATTGAGAGGGAATTCGACAAACACGTGAGTATCAAGGACATTAGTACACATCTGCTCGACGTCGATCAAGACTCGATCAATTACATTTATAACTACTGGAAACTGAAGAGGCGATCCGGTAAGAACCAGCCCTTGCTGCCGCCCAAGTCGGACGACACCGAGGTGTTGACGCACCGGCAGGAGCAGGCCGACATCGACAAGCTGAAGATGTTCGTGCAGCTGCGCCAAGACCTGGAGAGAGTGCGCAACCTGTGCTACATGGTGAGCCGGAGGGAGAAGCTTTCGCGCTCCTTCTTTCGCATGCGGGAGCAAACGTTTCACAAACAAGTGGCTGTGCTCTCGGCGGCCGGCAGCGAACTCCCGCCGCCGGAGTTGGCCGCCATCATTGAGGCTAATCACGGACCCTCAATATATGATAGACTTTATTCTCATGATAATGCCCCGGATCATAAAAATGATTTCGAAGAGTTGCTAGCTCGCATCGCGCCCCCGGATTCGGGTGACGATAAGAAGAAGAATCATAACGGCTTAGTGAAGGGCGGAAAGTCAGCGAATCCGTACAAGAAGCATTACGTCAACGGATCGCGACGCAGCGGCAGCATATACAGTGGACTGTCGAGCGAGGAGAGTGCGCCCGAGATGCCGCGCACCAGCAGGTTCCGCAAAGCCATCGGCTCCAGCACCGATGATGAGGGCAGAAGAGCTGGAACCTCACCAAAGAAAAAGGTATCTCCAAAAGGTAAAGGCAAGAGATCTCCTAAAAAGACTGAAAGGAAGAAGAAAAAGGTGCCACAGTCTAAGCCACTCATCGAAAGTAGCAGTGATGATGAGTCAAGTTTAAATTCAAGACTGAAGAAGGATCGATCTTGCAGCAAGACGCTGCAACAAATGGAAAAAGAAATGACGGCTGGAAAGATGGGACAGTCTGGTACAGACAGCGATGACCTCATGCCGATCAGACCGACTATGAGGAATAGTAAGTTCCCGATAGACATATACTCAGACAGCAGCGAAGATAACAAGACCGAGGATAAGCCCGAAAAAGTTAAGTCTGAAAAGACTAAAGTAGAAAAAGAAAAACACAGACGGGACAAGTCCCCCAGCGGTAATGATTCGCAACAGTCTCTGCCGAGAACAAAGGCAGCTATGAAAGAATTTATTCCGACACAACCAGAAAAGAAGGAACCTAAAGAAGAACCTAAGCCTGGTCCAAAGAAGAGGGGCAGGAAACCATCGAACAAGGACAAAAAGGTTCCACCTCTTAAAATAGAGTCTGATGATGAAGCTAAGAATAAAGAGAATATCAAAGTGTCAAAACAAAAAGATCACCCGTCTGAACTTATAGTTCCTCAACGGCAAGCAGCTAAGAAAGCCTCTGAAAACATGCGTTCCACCACAGTAGTCAAGAAAGATGAACCTGTCCCGGAGTCGCGAGAACAGAAACCAACGAGCGGTGATGATACAAAGTCTAAACCAGTCGTGAAACCGCAGAAGGCAAAGGGTAAAGAAATAAAAGATGCGCATTCTTCAAAAGTCAGCAAGAAAAAATCTAAGGAAGCGGAGAAGGAACCCATTTCATACGTACCGCAGAGACAGGCTGCCAAGAAAGCAGCTGCTCACATCAAGAGTGGTTTGGGCACCAAAGGACCAGCTGTCGAGAACGAGACCGACAAGAAGAAGGATGAGAAGCCTGAGACTAGCCAAAGCAAGTCCTCTCCTAAGAAAGACAAAGACGAAGCTAAAGGCTCCAAGTCAGCTGTGAAGGAAAGCTCGAGCTCTTCGTCCAACTCGAGCAGCAGCAGCTACTCGTCGTCGTCCAGCTCGGAGGAGGAGCCCGACAAGCCCGGCCTCAAGCCCACTGCCAAGGCGCGCGAGATCAAGCCTGCCGCCGTGATACGTCAGCCGTCAATGTTCTCACCTCCTGGCTCTAGACCTACTGTGGACTTGCCCTTTCTCGACAGGGTGTCAAGACCGCTGTCTTCGACTAGTGCCTCGAGTGATTCTGACAGCTCTAAAGTGTCCGACGGATCTCGATCCGGAAGCCCATATCCTAAACGACCACGGCGAAGGCGAAAAGGCAAGAGTGTGTCCACCGATGCGTCCCCACGCAAAGCGCCGCCAGATAAGAAGCTTAAAACTTCCGAACGGCGGTCCGAGTGTAGGGTACCATCACCGGCTCCTGAAGGAGAGGAACCTAGCCGACCCAGTGATGCGCGCGCTGCCACACGTGCTCGGACCAGAAGCACTACTTCAGGCGGAAATATGCCTAATAAGTCTGATGCCCGACCCAGAAAACTATCTAAAGACGACGCCGCTGGACCCAACAAGACGCCGAAAGAGAGCGGCCAGTCCAGTGAACTTCCACCTGCGGAACGGAAAGAGGACGCGGAGGTGAAGGAAGAGATCAAGGAAGAGGTCAAGGAGCCTGTCAAGATCGAGATCGAGGTCGACATATCTAAGACTAATGTTAAACCAAAGGCTAGCAAGCTTAAGAGGCGAAGCGAGTCTAATGACGACAAAGAGAAGGTCAATAAGAGTATTGAAATTGAAGTCCCCCCGCTGCCTAAAGTGAGCCCTAAGAAAAGTAGTGAGCCCAAACATAAATCACTGGTGACCAGGCGGATGAGCGTCAAGGAGAAGGCGCCCAAGGAACGCGCCACCGCCAATGAGGCGCGCGAGCAGCCGGCCAAGAAAGATCGGCGGCTCAGCGTCGCGCACAGCGTGACCGGCCCCGACTGCACCACCACCTCGCCTAAGAAGAAGACGCCACAAGCGAAGATTGAGATAGAAGTACCGCCAGTGGAGGTGGTCGACAAGAAGAGTCCTATCCACATCGACACTGACTATCACGACAATGACAAACACTGGCTACCGAAGGCTCCTAGCCCGAACGCCATTCCGCCGCCAGTAGAAAAGCCGGGTGGCAACGAGAAATATATTGACGATAAATCCATGGACTCTGATTATGCAGAAAAGAGCAGCGTCAAAATTATAAATAAAATTCAAGCTAACCTCAATGAAAACACTATGATCAAGTCACCGAAAACGCCGATGGATGCGAGAACAATAACAATTGAACACATGGAGGCTGATAACGTGGCGCGTAATATGAGGAAGCGTTCCGCAGAAAAGAAGTTTATGACGCAGGATGCCAGCCATGTACAGGGTGTCGAGATATCCAAGAGCGCTAAGATACCTTCGGCCGTGAACCCGTATCCCAACAGGTCCATGTTCTCGCCGCAGTCCAAAGACAATGAGTTCCTAGAATTTGAAATGATGGCCGTCGATGATGGGTTCAACCACGACGATATCATCAAACCATTTGCGCCATATCCAGAATTCTTCTTCAAAGAGGATCCTAAGCAGGGTGTGCAGGAGACTCAGAACTTGGTAGAAAGACTTAGATTTAGACTCAGCACCAAGAAAGTGCAGCCCGAGAATCCTGATCAAGAGGAGCCAATAGTGGTGACTGATGACAATGACCAGAAAGACATCGACGTGAACGCCCCTTGCAACCTGGTAAAGGCAGAGGAGAACAGTCCGCCTCCCAAAAAACACACTCCTGCCGATAGAGCGGCCGAGCGCTCGCCCCTGAAAGAGTCGCGGCACTCAGTCAACCATACCCTGAGAATGGCTTCCTCTATTGAACGAGACTTGCCGTCTGGAGATACAGCAATGGATGCTAAAGAGTTCCAACCTATTGCTATGACAAGTGACGAGAAATGGATTAACGTGCCGGTGTCAGTCTCACAATTAGACACGCAGAGCCAGTCTGCCAACGATCAGAAGTACGATCATTCCAACTCATACACGGAAGACATCAAAGATCCCATCAATGTGGAATCAGTCCAGTCGGTTTCAGAAGTGACCGAGACTATTTCGGTATGCAAAGTGAGCGATGATTCTCAATCTTTATCAGTAGTCGACCATTCCGTGCACAGTAATGACGTGGAACTCGTTCATGATAACCAAAACTACGACAATAATGAATTGATACATTCAGATTGTGCTACAATATCTTCGCCGCAGTATGTAAGCCAAGAGAAATGGCGCGAGAGCAAGATAACAACCAGACGATCATCCGCCTCCAGCACCAACTCGGATGCGTCCGTGCGCTCTCACAAGAATGCTATGAAGTGTCGCATGACCGCGGCGGATCACCTGCGGCAGAGCAACGTGATGCCGGACATCGACACGTACCCGCCCATCCCGGCGTACTCGCGGCCCGTGGAGCCGTCCATGCCGCTCAACCAGTACACCACGTACCCGGCCGAGGCTTCGCCGTTCCTGAGCTCGCTGCCGTTGTTCACGGGTGCGTCGTCGCTGCCGCTGCCGTCGCCCGGCCCGCTCTACGGCGTGCCCTACGCCGCCACGACGCCGCTTCCGCTCAAACCTACTTTCTATAGTGCGGCCTTCACTTCTTCCTCGCAGAATATTGCACTCACTACAGCTATGATTGCTCCGCCTACACCTAAACCCTTAGACTCGCCGCGGGATTCAGGCGATTACGACGCGTCAGGAAGCGACAAGATCATACACGTCGTGTCTAGTCCCAGTATAAGCGTGGATTCCTACGATACGAATAGCAACAAAGCAACAACTAAGATGTCGAACGACAGCAACGAAACAACGACGAGTCTTCGGGATCATCCACAGGAATCTAAATCTCCTCCAAAACTAAGCAAAGTGACTACTAAGTTTCCTGTGTCTAATAGTAAGTCGCCGGGCAAGAGCCCCGGCATATCGCCCAAGCAGAGTGATGCGCCGAAGAGCACCAAGCGTCCCAGCAACCGCAGCAACCGCAGCCAGCGCGGGCGCGGCCGCTCCAAGAGCCGCGGACAGGGCTTCCCCGTGGACTACACCGGCAACTCCATCCAAAGCAAGCTGGTTGGCACAGTTTACGACTTCGATGAAGAAATCGCTAATGATGGTGTCGATTTAAAAACCCTTCGTGACAAACGAAAATCCATTGATGTTCGTGACGATAGGAAATCTGAGCACTCGTACAAAGACGCCTCTCAATCTCCTCGCGTCCTCACTCCTCCTCCGACCAAAAGAACTCCGCGGTCAGACGCTAAAGATGTGAAACCTCCTCTCTCTCCCGACGGTACAGAGGCCAACTCGTCTCCCGCGCGCTCGGAGCGCGGGCCAGGCTTCTCACAAGTCGCGCCTGTTTTACCCGGCCCCGTCGATATGCGCACCTATCAACCTTTTGAAAACGCTGCGCCCGCGACTGAAAACGCTTACCATTTGTTGGCATTTGCTAGTGGCACGGCCGATCAGCACCTGCCTGAAATTGACGAAGAAGTCGAGAAACAACTGCACTCGGCATTAATGGCTAGTAATTCTCAGACAGGTTCGCCGACCCAACAAACCACTGAAGAGCCAGCACCACCCCCTAAAGAAGTATTTGTACCCCAGTTACCAAAGGTTTCACTGTCGGATTCCAGAAATCAACTGAAAGTTAAAATCAAGGGGCCATTCTTGGACGCCAACTACTCGGCGAGTTCATCCCGCGTGGTGAGCGAAGTAGTGCCGCCACCACCGATGGCCCCCGTCAACGAGGCCAGCAGCAGCGTGATGCCGGCCAGCGCCGCAGCGGCCGCCGGCACGGGCTCCGGCAACCTGCGGCGCATGCGCAAGAAGGAGCTGCTGCGCCAGTACTGGACGCAGGACATGAACATGGACGACCCCAACCACAACGCCAACATCGGCGCCGCGCCGCCGCTGCCGCAGCCCTCGCCGCTCACGCGCACCGTCATCACCATCCCCAAGGCCGTCGCCTCCATGACGAGCATCCCCACGCGCGAGGACTACAAGATCACCGACAGCCCGGTAGAGAAGAAAACCAAACGCAAAACTACTAGCGGCCTGTCGAGGGAGCTGAGGCATTTAGAGGTGAGCATGAATGATGACGTCGATCCCTCTGACGATGTCAAGTTGTCGACCATGGCTGGCACCTCGGGTCAACAAGCACACAAGCGGCGCGGTCGCACTACCGCCAAGCCTAACAGGGTGAACCCCACGTCTCCGGTTGCTCCCAAACTGAAAATCAAGCTGGGCAGCAACACGGTGCAGCAGGTGCCGGCGCCCGCGGCCGTCGCTCCCGACGAGCCCGCCGGCACTACCATCTACCGCCCTCCCAAGAAGAGGATCATCGCGAACAAACCTAGTCTAGAAGACTTGCGCCGCGAAAGCATGAAGTACAGGAAAATGGTTATGGCTGACTTCGAGGAGGACGAGAAACCTATCAAGAAGCCTAAGAGTGAAAAGAGTGAGAAACGTAAGAAGAAAAAGGACAAAAAAGCTGAAAAACTTCAAGTGGTGAATAGTGAAAGTGATAGTGCTACAAAGTTGATAATAAAAATAAAGCGCACCAAGGAAGAGGAGATGGGCGAGAGAGCGGCGGCCGGCGCATCGACGAGCGCGGCGGTGGTCGGCGGCGGCGGCAAGGGCGAGCCCGCCATCGACCCGTTCGAGTACGACCCGTCGGCGCCCGACCCGCTGGCCATCGACCCGCCCTCCTACTCCGAGTCGTCGTCGGCCATGCGCAAGGTGCGCACGGACAAGGTGACGCCCATCCGGTTAAAACTAGCGCGGAGCTCCGAGGGCTCGGGCTACGTGATGAAGGAGGCGGAGGGCGAGGCGCGCGCGCCCGTGCCCGTCAATAACAATAAACACTGTGAAGTGAGGTGATACAAGCCGCGCGGTGCCGGCAGCGTCAAGTGTACCAAGGACAACAAAAACAACTTACCACGTAAGAATAAAATAGACACTAAGCCTAAGAATAAGAAATCTGCAACTAAGGCTAGTAAGGCTAAAAAGAAGTAAGGACAATGACTAAATTAACTATGTTACAATAGAACAAGTATAAATCTCCTGTATAGTTAAACTAAATACTGAAATTGTGTCTGTATATTTTTAAATCGATATTTTTATCTCTATCATGATGTAGTTTATTATTACCTACATATATTATTTATTTGTATAAATGTAAAGCTCAATGATTAACTTAAAGTTATTCTAAGGTATATGAAAATTGTGCATTATGCTGTGCACAAGTAAATCTTATTATAGTATAGCATATATATTTTTGTTAAAGTTACTGTTTTACTTTGTGCCTCTTATGGAATCTCATTAATTTTCACGAATTAATTATGTAATTTTTGAAAATAAGTTACGTATGTTTATTTACGCTTCACTATCACGAACATCATCACATACTTTCGTTAGCACATCATTTGTACAATACAACACACAGTAGAGTCACAGCCACACTTGAGTGCGCAGTCGCTGGGTCGCCGGATCGTACAGTGTGTTAAAAAAATTTGTTTCATCATGTTTTTATTCAAGTAATCGATAGTTTGTATCATATCTGGTAAGAGAATTCAACTCCGCAGCGTCGCTATGACTTTCAGTTCTTTAAAAAAAAAAATTCAAAACGGGCCAAGTGCGAGTCGGACTCGCACACGTGTAGCTCATTTTTTAATATATATTAATTTCAACTGTCTGCCTATAACGGTTCTTGAGATACAGCCCGCTGACAGACGGAGGGACGGGCGGACGGGCGGACTGCTGAGGTTTAGTAATAGGGTTCCGTTGTTTGCCTTTTAGGTACGGAACCCTAAAATTTAAAAACCAAAAATGAGAAATAAATTATATCTCGCGTCCCATTCATACTAAAGCAACAGAAATTGGTGGAACGGCAGGTTACTGTACATACAATTAATAGAATATATAGAAACTGGAAAACGTATGTAGTTCTGTTTTTTAAATAAGATTTCGTATTTGTTTGTTATGATGTGGATATTACGAAACTTTGATTAAAAAGAAATTAAATACAAATCAAAGTTAAGCTGGAGTTGAACTCGCAACAGAAATGATAGACTATCGATTACCTGAATATAAACATGGTGACACAAAAATCGGGTTTTTAGTACACTGTGGGTCGCCGGGCTGCGCACACCCACTTGTCTGCTCGAAGGTCGACGAGCGCTCCCTGAAGCGTATTCGCGAGGCTAGGTGAGACTCGCTCAGAGCTGAATAAGTCGTGAACGCTCATACGATAGCCTTCTCTGCGATAAAGCAACTCGACGAGTGGCCTCAGCACTGCGCAGCGGGGAGCTTCTGACCATATTGACTCAATTGTTGCCACCAATGGCATAACATAATATTAGAACAGAGTGCTAAGGCACTGGTGGCCAATCAATTAAACTAACTATACAAAATCGTGGGTCTAAAAAGGCCAATAATAAAATCATCTTAGGATCATAATATTAATAACAAAGCAATCTCTCAAATTTTTCATCTTTATTGTTAAAGCAGGTTAGGTTCCAGGTTGATTGAGAAAATTTGACAGTTTTGAGTAGGTTGAAATGCTGGCTGATACTACTAATGTGACCCTTTTAGGCCGCTGATCACGGTTCGCATTTAACCAAAGATTGATAACAAATCAAAGTTACTGCAAACAAACGGACATTAAAACTGATATTGACATTTGACATGTTTCCCAGAGCATCATACGAAACACACTGACACACACTACTGATACACGACAGCATACATTAATATATTATCTCTATCTGCTTATTTTACGGAGAGCTTGTCACAAACTTTAGGGCATATTCAAGTACAAGTAAATGAGATAACATAACCTGACAGTAAAATGAGCAGAATGTGGGACAAATTAC
This sequence comes from Ceramica pisi, assembly GCA_963859965.1. NCBI lineage: Eukaryota > Metazoa > Arthropoda > Insecta > Lepidoptera > Noctuidae > Ceramica > Ceramica pisi. Next base: position 33,517,474 of record OY982527.1, on the reverse strand, counting down.
CAAATGAGAGCTGTGTGCCATTACGTGACGATTACTGTAAAACAGCGTGACTGCCATCTGTCGCTAGATGCTATCGAAACAGATGTAGGGTAGATTTATGTGAATGAAATACCTAAATTGAGATAGCTTATAATAAAGTCGAATGTAATGTAATAATTTAGTGGAGGATATCCGTGATCGATGACCACGCATCTAGACTAGGGTACTATATGTTACAGACTAGAACTTTGTGTTAGTGCGTATGGTATATGTATAGATGTACTACAGTATAATTCGATGTCTTAGATAAACCAAGTATGGAATTAATTCCATGAACGCATGGTATGTAGACAAATGGTGTCGGTTCTGTCTTCCACTGCGACTTTTCTGAGCTACTACGGTTGTACTAGTTTCACATTTACGATGTAACAGGAGCGGCGCAGTGGGACACAGCACCGCCTCCCAAGTTGGTATTCTGTTTTCCTAATATAACGTAGATGTTGTAAATATTTTTGAGGATTCATGACTGCGTGGTCGTCTATTACGAATGTCCTTGTAACATAACAATTGTTTATTGCCTCGATTTATTTTCGACAACTATCAATAATAATTAAAATTAAGGTTGATTTAAATTACTTTCAATGAACTGATTGGAATATTTATTTGTCTAAAAAACATATTTACCATATGCTACACAATGCTATACCTACTGGTTGTATCAGTTCCTTTTGTATTTACATTTTCTAGAGAGACGTAAAATTAAATTTTAAGATTTTATTGGCAAAAAATATCGATATTATTATAGTAACTCGAAAATAATATTTATTCATTAAACAATACATAAAGTCCATGCTCCTGATGCTTCCATAGAGTCATTAAGTAGCATATGATAAGTATGTTAGTAATTTATTAGTGATGTCACCACAGTATAATTTTGTTAGTGCAATATTCGGCAATACTCATCGTATAGTCAAAGATTGATTGACCATAGGCATGGTGTGTTAGTTTTAAGTGCATGTCCGTTATTCATAAGTATATCATTTTCGTTCCCATTGTAAATAAAATATTTAATAGTGATCTAAGGCCTTGTCCAGAATGGCGATTGAAAATCGATAGATGCAAATTATGTTTAAATTTCGCTTGGTTCAGTTTTCGCGCGGAGGATGTGTTGAATATGAATAGAAAAGAGTTTTACGGTTCATTTTGTTTTTTTTTTTTTGTTATGGATTGTTTATTTGGTTTGATTATTACGTCTGATTCTCAGTTTATGTTACTAATAAGTGTGTGATATGATTCATTTGGACGAATTAATTGAAAATTGCGATTTTTCTCTAAATTGATAATCTTACGAAAAGTATTACATCTGGACAGTGCCTTAGCAGGAGATAACTAAACGATGTTAGGAAGGGCCGCGCGACGTCGACTGAGATCACGACGCTGCGTCTGTAAAGCGATGAGCGGCCTATCAATGAGCTTAGTATAATACTAAATGTTTAAAAATCACATTTTCGTAATATTAAATTATGTAAGCTTAGTACCAATCTGAAATTAGTAATTTCGAATTCAATGTTCATGTTTATTGTAAAAAAAGTAATGGATCCTTTGTATAAATAATTTCGTTCTTGACATAGTAATGTCTAGTGTAACGGATAATGAATTTTCTTGTTTGGGAACTAGAAGTAAATTATGTTGTGCTATCGCAAAACCGAATTAGGTTGTCGGCTGTGCTTAGTTTCGCTTTATTATTTATAAAACGTCCATGGAAAACATCTGCAAAATCAAAATCCTTTTAAAATTGTGTGCACGAGTTATAAGCGAGAAGCTTAGTGATTTTTATACTTTTATATTTTTTAATATAACTAAAATCTTTATTTATATCGATATCAGACATAACCCCATATAAAATAAAATAAATTACTAACACTATCAGTGATTGCATTTAAATAAAAATAAAAATGAATGGTGCCCGTAAAACGAATGATGAATAAACTAACCAGAAAATTGAGATTACATTATATTGTAACTGAGTAATAATATATTTTTGTTCAATTTCAGTGAGCGTGATAATCCTTTCGAACTCAGTGCGTCAATAATCACAATGCTTACGTGGGTGTAAATATGAGTCTGTATAAATACACAAAATCTTCTTACAAAATTGACATAATCTCCATGATCCGTAGTGGACCCAAGATTTTATTAAATAATGCTGTGTTAATGTTAAAAAAATGTAAATATAATTAACTACCTACCTTTAGTAGCTTACGTACGTTCCAAAAAGGAAATTTTTAATATCAGTAATAAGCAAATATAAAAATTGCTTAGTATTCGTGTCTAAATAATCAATAATTTTATTCATAAATATAAAACAAAAAGTTACCATACTTTAAATTATTTATATTTGTAAATAATCCGGTTGCAACTATTATCATGGTCGGCAATTTTATTTTTCTTGACATCTAAATATCGGCACGGTATTATGTAAAATGCTACAAAAGTATAATTTATTTTTATATACTGGTTTTTTTCATACAGTCTTATGAGTATGGGTCCTATGAAATGATTGTATTTTATTAGCCTCCATTATGTAAATACTTTACATAGCTGTCACGGTAATGTATCAATTAAGAAGCAAACATTAGTTTCTCTCTCCCTAGAAACCTTTCTACGGTCCACGAATATAGGCAATTATTGCTGTCTTTTTACTCTCGGCTTGAACGCCTTCGAAATCATTGACCCGTATCTGAAATCATTTTACTTTTGTACCTATATCAATTTTCGCCACTACGGTAGCAAACTACGCTCATATTTATTACTCTTCGTAGAACCATAGTTGCTTTGGAATATTTTAAAGAATAATACTACGCCGTCAATCAATTTACTCATGTAGGTTTATTGACCTATTTTATAAAATCGTATCTGTTCTTGAGTTTGTAAATAAAATATAATCATGAAGCGTTCTGAAATAAATTAGACTCCATCGTAAGACGGCTTAACTTAATAAGATGTTGACCAGTCATTTTACTCAATTTTATTTAAATGAATTATCGCGGAGTCAATGGTGCGTCTGTCTCAAGCTTCAGTTGACTGTACGGGCAAACTCCGGATTGATCAGGGTGGAGCTCTCGTTATGTTAAGGCACTTTTTATGTCTCAATATTTATAAATAAACATGTAGTTTTAGGTACGTTATATGATAAGAATAAAATTTGGAATCGTATTTATTGGTAGATTAGTAAGTAATGTTAGTGTCACAGTTTGCCCACGCCCGCAAATCTCATACCATTATGATATGTCCGCAATGTCGACATTGCCTGGTCAGACATAACAGTCTAATGTAAGGCCCACTTATATTAGCATACACCTGCAAGCCTTATTGCTGACCAAGCAATATACGATTGCTACAACTAAAGGATTTTGCCCATTTTGTTAAAACTAAACAATATCTAGCATCACGTTGCAATAGTCTAGCCATGTTGTCTATATAAAAAAAAACGATCTATAACCCCGTGTAGAGCATAAACCCATTTTAGTATTTTCTCCAGATTTGAGTGTTTTAAACTATAGGCAATGTGTGAGCTGTCACGCGTTTAAATTAACTAAATATAAAAAAATGATCAAATGACACTCAAGCAGATAAAATCAATAAAATCACAGACTCACTTTGGCACCATTCTTCAGAAATAATATTTTAAAATAATTTATTAAGTTTTACTTAATAATAATTTAATTTATCCAGATGTATGAGCTCGCGAACAATAAAAAATAATCATTTTCGGAACTATTCAAAACTTCTTTCCCTATTAGTGAAATTATGATAGGAGCAATCCCAACCCCAGGAGCTCTTCACCGGACCTTTTTTTGTCAGCTGTGCTGATCGTAGTAGGAATCAAACAATTATATTCTCTATAACGCCTAGGACTTCTAAACAACACCAGAACCAATTCTCCTCCTACAAAATCACGTTTTGAGTCGTCTTCCTACCAGAAGTTAGTTTTTCTTGACTACTGAGCGCAGAGCGCTTCATTGTGTCGTTCTTGACATGTAACGAGTAAGTGCGAAAAACAGTAAAAAGGCGAAACAAAGTTTACACAAATCGAACACAAGAAGCGACGGCGCGGGCAGTAACTATTGGGTACCTGCGCGGGCAGTAACTATTGGGTACCTACGCGGTCTCGAAGTTTGCATTTTTGTTGGTCTCTTTGCTGTTTCTCGTACACACTCGTACGCACAAATCTACAAAGTGAATGAATGACACGAGTATCAGCATCACATTTCAATATTTTTGTGTCGATCATTACCTTGTTACTGTGATTTGTTTTAATTTATATAATAAATCAATTACATTTTTAGATATAATTTTTGTATTTTGAGATTCCGACTGCAGGGAATAAAAAAAACATTTGAAAATGTACATAAATATGTTTAAAATTTCCTCTGTTGATAAAACATTATTTTTTTATATAAGTAAGCGCATGTAATTTTTTTTAAATATTTTGATGATATGAAAATAATAGTAATGTTTGTATTTTTTCATAATTTAGAAACGTTATTATTGCTACGCTGTAAGCGCATTTTGTAATGAGTATTTTTAGTTTACAGATTGATTAATCAAGTGTTGTATGGAATTGTAATTTACAATGTAATGTAAAATATGCTAAGTATGTGTGTTATTGACATGTCTATGTATTGATTACTTGTATGTTATATGTACGTGACGCGCGATGTAGTGATCTTACATAGTGCGGGGACGCTGACGCCCTGGTAGAGTCGTGTTACATTTACTAAGAGACGACAATGTCGTAGCAGTACTAGAGTAGGAGAGAATGTTGTTCGGGTGTGCGCTAGGGCCGCCGCGCGGGCGCATGCGCGCTCTCGCACCGTATGCGCCGCGCCGCCGCTCGCAGAGTATTCAGTGTTAGCCATGGTGAGCGTCGCGCACCAGTCATTAGCTTATAGAGAAAATTCAATACATATATTAACTATATTATTTATATTGTAGACTCTATAATCAGGTTTAAGTATTAGATCTTAAGAGATTAAAGTAAAAATCTTATACCATTATCCGTATAAGTATTATGATCAACAATATTTCCATTGTTTTAAAATTAGTGTTGTTAGTTTAAACAAAACGTAACGTTTAAGAATAAACTTGTACAAACTACTTATGTACAGTGTGTAAATTAAGATGATGATGCTAAAATGGAGCCCCAACTTGGCCCATAAAGGAGAGATGTATCGTGACATGTTTTGTAAATAGTGTACAAGTATATTGTAATATAACAAGTGTTTTCAATGTGCACATAGTCGCCTCATTCATTAATAAATTTTTTAGATCAATTAATCTTTCCTTTTGATTTTTTTGCCTTCTGTAGTGCTATTCTGTAACAACATTTTTGTGTCTCGACAGCGGAGTCCGAGGTGAGTATCAAATTCGTATTTAAATAAGGCCTTATATTGTGTGTGATAAAGCTCATTTAGTGAGCTCTGACACTCAGGTGAAGCTCGATGTCGAAATAATTATTTACAGAATAGCACTGCTGTCTGTCCATTTTGGTTTTATACTTAACTTTTCTCTACGGGAAATACAACTTGTTGTGTTGTCTAGATGTGTCAGAATCCAAATAAGTCTTCAGCGTTCACTTCTCATCTCACACTCATTGCAGTGAATTTGATGCAATAAATGAATTTAATTTAATGAGATAATGGTGGACCTGCTTCACTTCAAATAAAAACGTATGTATTATGACTATAATTTTATTGGATCACAAAGTTTTCACAACGTCCGAAGCAGTATATCCTGGTCATCCGATCATGAAGAGCTGTTGTCCTCATCATTAGATTTCGAACAACACCTGAATCACAACAATTTGCTAGTATCACACTGAGTTCTAATTCCCGAATCTTTAATACCATCAACCCATTTCTTATTGCCCTCTCAGCCTCCGGTGCACTCCCCATTGCATTATTTCCGAATGATCCCTCATCAGCAAGCGATCAAAGATTTTTGGAAGACTATGCAACACGGATCCTGCGCACGGGCATCATTTATACTGTCACAGAAAGTTCTTATCAATCATTTTTGTTTGTGTCTCCATCTAGAGTTAAAACCGATTTTGAGAAACAACCACATGATCCCCTTTACAAATTATCTCACTATTGAAAAAATTGCCACAAGTATCTGAATAATTTTTGAAGTCGGTTTTCGTTCTTGTCATAGATTTGTATTTGTTACCTATGCCATTTACATCACCATCATCAAATAATATACCGTGGCTCTGAAAAGGTGGCCTCTTTTACTATCCCAACTTGGAATACTTAGGTAGTATAAGTTTAGGTATTTTCTAGCTCAGTTATTACGATCACGCAACTGTTACCGAATCCTCAGTTTTCCATTCGGTCTTTCCAAACTATCTTGGTTAATATCTAGTATATTGTAAACTGAGTAGGTACCTAGGTAGGTATTTCATGTTTTCTTTAGTGGTCCAAACTTAATAAAAATACGATCTGGAAAGCGGCAAGAAAGCTATATTCGAGATAACCACGTAAAAATATATAGAGAATAAAATTTAAAAAATATATAAACCTTTCTGTTATATAACACACAGGTTTCTAAGTTTTTTTATTTAGCCTACAAGTGGATACCCACCTTTTCTTAGCCTGGGATAGAACTGCGACTGCGGTGATTTGCCGCTGTGCTCTGATGTCCGTTGGATTAATTTTATTGAACAATATGTTTTTCCTACTAAGATTACCTAATTCTGGTCTGTTGGGACCCATGTTGCGCTTAGGACAAAGGATATAATGAGCTTGTATCAAGTAAATAAAGGTTAAAACAGACTGCTCGAGGAACTTATGACTAGGCTAACTTTGGGATTGATCTCATGAAATGGGGATTAACATTAGGTGAGCGTCACGTCTATTTCACATTAATTTACTTGCGACTTGATAGTTTATAGGTACCTCAGGACATAAGATATGGAATTTTCCCTCGAATTCGGATAAACTGTTACGTGGGGGCACGATACATCAACTCCTGAAAATGTTATGTAAGTCCATTATATTTCCAAGAAATTTATGTTAAATCTGGATGTCTGTACTCGGAATTTGTTAATGTTTAGTAAGAGGAAGATTGAGTTAGATAAGTGCGTTATCCGCACGATATGGCACCATCTATTTCATTTGTTCTGCCGGGTGATTCTGTAAACATGACGAAGTGAAGGCTTTGGTGAAGTGATCACGAAGTGAGGTGTCAAACCATACAAAAAAACATGGAATGACAGGTCACTTGTCGTTCACTCCACCTGAGTGTACACGATGAGATGTTGACAGAATAGACCGGCTGTTCTGTTCGACACACGCTGCAATCATGAATCTAAATACCTGCACCTAATCTTCACATTGATAGGTAGCTAGTTAAAAAACCGGCCAAGTGCGTACCGGGCCACGCGCAGTGTAGGGTTCGGTAGTAGCCCGTTATCACAATATAGAACGATTCTGTTGTTCTTTTACCCGTTCTAAACAAGCAACTACTTCATCTTAGTCACTTTATAGGATTTATTCTAAGGATTTTAAGTTTGGTACAAAATTATCCAACACCTAAGTTCAACGACTAGGTATTACTGCCAAACTACAGCTATAATTTTCCTTTAAAGTTCATGAAATGCATTATGATCATGGAATTTTCCAGATTTTTCTAGACAGCAGTTTAGCTTTTAGAAGGCAGGGGGGACGCCCTACTGGATCAAAATTTTGCACTTTAAAGTTTAATATTTCGTTCATGGAGCATTAATCGAAAATAGTATTCTATATAGTTGTCGGCGTAATTGATATACCTAATTACCTACACACCTCTACAAAATTACAACTTTCTAGTACCAACGGTCTCTAAGCAAAACAGACGGACATGACGAAACTATAAGGGTTCCTTGTCAGGACTACGGAACCCTAAAAATCAATGGTTTAGGCATTTCATGAGCCATTTACTATAAGACGCAAAATAGGTACTATTTGTCCACCTTTGTGCTGATTGAATCTAGCCTAGGAACTAGGTACTCAAATAGTACCTACAGCAAAAGTCAAAAAGTAGTACCTATTCCTACTCCTGCAACTGCTTGCTAAATCAGCAGATCGGGGCCACAGTGGAGAATGGATCGCAGTTTCTGGGATCAAGCCTAGTTGCACGTAAGTAAGTATTTGTACTAATTATGACAGCAACTACCTACGTTGAGATTTATGCCATCTCTTATCTGGATATATGTTAGGATAGGAGTCTGTTGAAGACCTTTCCTATTTGGGTAGGTAGTTATCTCAAGTTAGAACCTGGCTATCAATGCGAAAGTCCACAGTAAAACCCTACAAAAGAGTCGCTGTACAGAAATAATCTTTGTTACCCAACAATATAACCCAGCTAATGCAGGCCTGGTGGCAGTGTGTTGTTGGTTCTTAGTCTACAGAAGTAAGTGGTGTCCTATCTTTCGGAATCCACACAACAGAATCTAGTTAGGTAATCTGATTATTCTTGTAGACATGGTCAACCTTATAGCCCGTTGTAATATACTTAGGAATAACTAATTTCCATGTATACCTACCAATAAATGTAATTTTTAATAAAAAAATAAAACAAGTACTTTTGTTTCTTTTAATTAACACCTGTGTTATCTCGTGTAAAAAGAGCTTCAATGGAGTGTGAAAATATTACCTACGACGTAGATTTTACAGGCTGAAAAGCAATTAGTCTTATGCAATGCTATGAACAAATTCGGGCACTGACGATCGAAACACAGCAAAAGATTTTTGAAAACTTCACTTGTTGGCTTTGTATTAAGTAGGACCTATATCTGTGGCTACAGCTACCTTAGGACTAAGTAGCCAAGTTTTCTATTCGCACTTTATTTATATCGGCGAAGGGTTGGTTACCAAACACTTTTCTGGTTACATTTAGTATCATAGATATACTAGCAGACTTGCATCAGCTCCTAACAAGATAATGCCGCACTGCAGACACCATGGCAGAATAAATACCGTGCTAGTATCAGCGCCATCTATGGAAAGACTGCTGCACTAGACGCAGCATGGGGACTAAAGCTAGTCACCTCTTAGTTCTGCCGTAAGCGTTTTCTGGAGGTCCTCATTTGATATGTCCAGAAAATACACCGACAGGCAGCTTGCATAGCGCCTAGAGTTTCGCTCTGATTACCGCTAGGCAAGCGAGTTTGCGCACAGTGCTGTTGGTTATGGATATTTTAGACGTTTTGTTTCGCTTAGAGCCAATTTCACCATACTCTGTTAAATATTTAACGCACTGTTAAGTCACTTAACGACCTGTTAAAGTTATCGAGTGTCCCACCACGGGTTAACGGACGTTAAATTCTCTTAACAAGGCATCAAATCTAATTACTGCTTTAGAGGTCCGTTAAACAGCTAACAGACGGTCAAAATCAAGATGGACGCTGCTGCATATAATTTTATTTTTGAAAATGATATTTTAAAATTACGTTTTATATCATCCCAGCACGTTTTTAATTGTTTTGTGTTTCGCACATAGAAAGACCTCACGCAATTGAACTCTTCCGTGAGTTTCTTCCACTCTTCAATTTTACTAGCGGTGGTTACTGAATCAGTTTTATTGTTCTCTTTAACAGCTTTATATTTTGATACAAAATTTACAAAAATTTATTTTTCATTGGCTGAAAAATTCGGTACGCGTGTTTTTTTCGACATTTTCCACAAATTATTAGCGAAATTATCAGTTTCTAAACTCAAAAGCACCACACCAAACAAACAACACACACAAGCTAACCTCATCAAATCGCCATGACACTTGACACTACATTTCGACCGGTATAAAATCAAAAGTAGGCGCAATTTATATGAAATCCCACGGACCAAACGTCATTTGAAATTGGTCGCGTAGCATAGCAAGTGACGTATTACGACTAGATACAAAATTGTGTTTTTCCGTACTGACGGCATGTCAAAAACTAGCATTTCGATTTGGTCGGTTGAAAAAAGAGTGAATGACTTGCGAGTCATTCAGTTAAATCTTCAATTTGCTAACGGCCTGTTACATTCTTCCCGTAGAACCTAATATGATTTAACAGCTCTGTTATTTTTAACGACTCATTAGTTAATGGCTCATTAAGATTTAACAAACACTGTATGGTGAAATCGGGCCTTAGGTACTTACTTGCGTGTGCGTTATGATTGCTCCGCCAAGTTATCCAAACAAAAAAAAAACTTCGCAAAAAATTTGTCAAACTAGAAATAAACAAAATAAGGGTTTTAATTTGGCCGTGCGAACGTAACAAAAGAATGTATAGGATCATACTTAGTAGAAGATAAGATAAGATAAGATAAGATAATATTTATTTGCCAGAATGTAGGTGTACAAAGAAGTGTGATCTTAAATAATATAATGAGAGCCATTTACATTCTACCATAACTTGTGGTGTGCAAATATTTATACAGTATACATTTAATTGATTTAAAATATCATATTCATACATCAGTTATCATAATTGCTACAAAAATGTCTGACTAAACAAATTCATTCTAATATATTATTTCTCAAATATTTGATTAAAAATGTCATAAAATGTCCGTATAAAATAATTGAATGGTCCATGAATATTGATAAAATGTCAAAATAATGTAAATCAGAACATACTAATCCCTACTACCACTGTAAAATGTCGAATTCTAGACAATAATATTGAAATGTTCATAAATTAAATGTCAAAATTTTGATAATAGTAAATGTCAATTAAAAAAACTGATGTCATGTGAAAATGTCAAAAAATAACAATAAAAATTAAATTAAATATTAAAGGTCAGTTTAAAAATACAATAAAAATTATGAACGTAAAACCAAAATTGACATTACTTTCCTTCCCTAAGTTCGTTATGTGACATATATTCATTGACATTGTAAAAACATTTTTGCAGCAGCCATTCAATCAACTTTTTTTTATAAATAGGAAAAGGTAGTTCTTTTAAGGTATTTGGTAATTTATTGTATACCTTAATAGCCATTATAAAGGAATTTCTTTTATATAAATTAAGCTTGCATTGTGGCAAGCAGAGCCTATGTTTGTCTCTAGAGGCAACATTCCTTTTAGTTACATCTCTATGTTTAATAAAATATTCTGGATGTTGTCGTACAAATAGACATAATTCTTTTACATACATGCATGCTAATGGTAATATATTGTATTTTTTAAACAGCGGTTTACAGCTATCCATATAACCAGCTCCACAGATTGCACGCACACATTTTTTTTGGACAATAAATGCAATGCACAACAAGAGACCGTATGACAAAACAGAGGAAACATACCCGTGATACGCACTAAGAGCCACTTCAGTTGAAACTGTTGCTCTTAATCTTCTTAGTGCATAAATAAATCTATCCAGTTTATCACAAACATAGTCGACATGCTTTTTCCAGTCGCAATTTTGATCCAACTGTATGCCCAGAAATGCCGTACTTACTACTTGTTCAATACTATTGTCATTATATTTAATATTTAGCGTTGACGGGATTTTCCTGTATGTTTGAAATTTGATCATTTTCGTTTTCTTCATATTAATTTGCAGGTTATTGGAGTTCAACCAGTGTATTATATTTTTGACAGCTTCATTAATATCCTGCTCGTAGGTGTCTACTCTTTCACACTTCACGACCAGGGTGGTGTCATCAGCAAATAAAATCACTGTGTGGCGAGTGATATTTGGGAGGTCATTGATGTATAGAAGGAACAAAAATGGCCCCAATACACTGCCCTGCGGTACTCCAAAATTATTTTCCTTATAGTCGCTTCTGTATGATACCTTTCTGCCATTATGTATTCTGGAGATTTCCACACATTGTTGTCGGTTTTTCAGGTAGTTTCTCAACCAGTCGTTAGCTTTTCCTCTTATCCCATATTTTTCTAACTTGTGTAAGAGCAATTCGTGGTCCACAAAATCGAACGCCTTGCTCATGTCCAAGAGGATAGTCGCGACTGGTATGCCTTCATTTATCGCCTGGGTGATCGTCTTCATCAAATTGAAACACGCCAATGACGTGGTACTATTTTTCCTAAACCCAAATTGTTCATCTTTAAGTATATGGTGCCTCATCGTAAATTCCTGGAGCCTTCTCAGCATGACTTTTTCCAAGATTTTAGACATAATTGGTATTAGCGTCACTGGCCTATAGTTCTTTACATCAGACGTATCACCTTTTTTAAAAAGTGGCTTTACTACTGATTTTTTTAAAATCTCTGGGAATGCCCCTTCTTCAAAAGAAAAGTTTATCAAATAACTTAACGGTTGGCAAATAGATGAAGAGCACAATTTTATAACCTTAGTTGTAATGCCATCCAATCCTACTGCACTTGTATTTTTAAGACTTTGTATTATTCTAAATACCTCTGAGGCATCAGTAGGTTTAAGAAAAATTGTGTGTTCATTATTACCGTCCATAGTCCTATTTATTTCGTCAACATTGTATTTAAAATTATTAGTATTTGTCGATTGTATATAGAATTTATTAAAAATGTCACTTATTTCCTTAGGGTCTTGAATTGTCCGGTTATCGTTAGTGATTTTGTCAATTTGCATTTTAGCGTTTAAATCATCAAAATTTTCATTAATCACCGCCCAGGTGGCTTTACATTTATTTTTATTATTGGCAATATAATTTTTACTTTGTATCTGTTTAGATTTATATATACACTTTTTGAGAATGCTACTATATGTTTTATATTTCTTATTCAGTTTTTGTCTCTTAGTTTTATTGTGTTGTTGACTAAGATAAAGTAGCCTTTTTTTTACGCACGATTTTTTTATACCTTTGGTCAACCATTTGTGGTTCCCTTTATAAGACGATCTCTTTATTGAGTATATTGGAAAGCACAAGTCAAAAAATAATTTAACAAGGTCATGAAATTCCGCATATGCTTCCTGAAAGCTTTTTTTTTCGTATACGCTTGAAAAACTGAGAGATGATATGCAACCGAAGAACTTGTCCATGTTTTCATGACTAAAGTCTCTGACCTCCTCATACCAACTGCATATTTCGGAAGGTTTATTAATTTTTATCGAAAGCGTCTGTCCTGTTTCATGATCGGACAAGGCCAAATGATGCAACTCCGCTTTAGCTTGCTTGATGTTGCTTGCTATCTGATCTAAACATGACGACTGTCTTGTGGGCGTTTTAATATGCAATTCGATATTAAAATTTTTCAATATGCTTTTCAGCCTTTCACAGCTTTTGTTTGGCTTTAATATGTCCAAGTTCCAATCCCCGCATAAAATATTTTTTTTACGCTTCCTCGTCAGTCTTACTATCAGCTGTTCTAGATTTTCGAGAAATATCTGCGGATTGCTATTTGGAGTTCTATATAAACAAACAATAATAATATTATTTATTTCTACGCCACAACATTCAAAGCTAAGATTACATGTCAGGTCATTAATATTAGTCAGTTTTTTATACACCAAATTATTATTAATTAGTATGCATACCCCTCCTCGTTTGTTTTCGCGTGAGTGTGATGCAACTAATTGGTACCCAGGGATTTTTATAAGCATTTCTGTACCTTTTTTAATAAAAGTTTCAGTCAGACACACTACATTTATTTTCGGGCCTTGTTGCGTTAGCTCTTGGATAGCGAAAGTTAATTCTTCTGATTTGTTTATCGCGCCGGCAATGTTCTGATGAAATATTCTAAAGTTGAAATCAGAATTAGGGGCGAAAACATTTTTGTGTTGGCAAGGATAACTCAACATCAGATTGCATATTTAAACACGGTGTAATTTTTTTAAAATAATATGGAATGGTTCCCTTCTTGTGGGTGTCGGTGTTTATCATTACCTGCTTACTCAATGAGGCATTATTCGAGTTAATATATACACAATTATCCCCTGAATGCGTGTTTTTATTACGCTGAAAGTAGAATGGAATAGTGCCTTTCTTAGGAATAGTGGTGCATTCTGTTTTAGCCTTCAATGAATTCATTAATAACTTAATATTTTTAAAACATAAAAATGTCTTGTCATAATAATTTGAGTCAATGTTAAAGTTAATTTTCTTACATACCTCTGACAAATAGCAGTCCTTCTTGTACTTGTAATTACCTTTTATATTCACAAACGAACAATTTTTAAAGTTACTACATAACATTCTTAAGTTGTTATTTAACAAATTACAGTTCAAATATTTGTTTTCCATAACATTACATACGAGCACATTAAGTTTTCTAAAAGATTTTAGCAACGATCCTAATTCTAAAAGTATTTTATTAGGGTTGGTATCATTTTCCCCTACACATAAAACTAGATAGTTCTCTTCCAAATCTTTAATTTTGTCGATAGACTTGAGAATTTCTTCGGTGGTGGCGTAAGGTTTTGTAGTGGAAGAAATAAGATAATTCTTGTACTTGGTATTATTTCTGGACTGTATAAGTAGTGTTGCCAATCCCGTTAATTGTTGTCCACCAAATATAGTTAGCTGCGAAATTGACTTGCTTCTAACGCATTTAGTAACTACTTGATTATTGTTTATTAAATTTTCTTCACGAAGACTGAGCATAGCGCCATCTAGCTCATTTTGATTGTAATTTTTCAAATCTACGTTGCTCTCTTGGGGCATGCTCAGTCGACCGGTAGCGCCATCTGTTGCATTTTCATCACACAATTTGCTCTCTAGATCGATTAAACTCATATCAAGTCTCTTTTTGTATGATAAATTTAAATTTTGTACCTTTTTATTCCTTTTTTTTGAATTGGAGTATTTTGTTATACTATTTGTTGGTTCGCTGCATAGGTTTTTTAATTGGGTTATGACATGTTGTTGTTCTACTGTTTGTTTTTTCAAACTGCTGTTTTCCATGATTAAGATATCTATTTCATTGTTAGCAGCATGTAACTGCATTCTTAGCTGATTAATTTCTTCATTTAATCTTTCAACCTCCTCACAACTTAATCCGGTAGACAGTTCTGGTAAACTTTTTGAAAAAAAATCAGAATTTATGGATTCGATTGACGAATTAGGTGAGTTTACCGTTGTTTTATTTCTTCGTTGAGTTACGTTTTCAAAATCCATTTTGCCAGACTATTTTGTTTGAAGAAAATAAAAGTAACAATATATTCCTCATAAAATAAATACAAATTTTTTTTTTTTTTTTTTAAGTGTGGGAATCGAACCAGGGCTCGCCTGTTTCATTAGTCAAATCTAGCGGTTTCAAAAACAGCCACGGACTCCTTGTTGAATAACGTTAATATTAGGATCTTGTTCTGCTTGTGGTCATTTTAAATCAATCAAAGTCGTTAAGATGACTCATTAGCAAAAAATTTTTTGCACATTTTTGCACTCGCTTCACAACATGGGTTTTTTGTTATTTTGTTTTTTAAAGTTAAACACCACACGCACTGATTTAGTCAATGTTCTAGATTTACTGTCTGCACATGAAATGTTGTATTTATTTGTTATGTTACAAGTGGTTTTGTCACTAGTTAGAAGTTGATACAGGGCAGCTTTTTGAATTTATTTCTGGTTTTGATAATAATTAAGTAATGTAATGTAGGTATGTGGGTTAATGACTGTTATTGCACATTTATCTGGCGCCTACCATAATAGACATCACTTATGCTTCTGATATGTTTTTTTTTATTTTTACATCAGGTTACCTAATGTTTAATTTCAGATCAGTTGTCTACAGTAATGCCAACCCGCGTGGTACTTTCTGGCCGCGCCACAGTCGCGTTTTGAACGAGAATTAATAAGAACCATTTGTTCTTATTAATTCTCGTTCATAATATGATCACTATTGTAGGTACTAAATAAAGTAAAAATTTTAGGTACTTGTAAAATTCGCGAGATATTTCACAAATTCGGTGGCGCGGCCAAAAAGCATGCTTCCTAGCCGCGCTACCACGTGTAGGTACACTGCAACAAATGGGCTATTTAAGTACAAACTCAATGGTATTATTGTACCTACGTCAATAGTTTGTGCTATTGAAGATGAGAAATACTGCAAAAGTCATTACCTACATGCTAAATTTAGTATTGAAACAAAAATAAGTAAGTAACTATACCTACTACTTCGACTATGGCAGAACTGTCAGGCATTTGTGCCATGAATTTTATTCGGAGCTTGTATTCATTTAAGTACTCTGTTACTTTCATACGGGGTTAGTTTGTTAAATAAAATACCTACTTGGATAGTTAGTGTACAAAATGTTTATCCAAAAGGGCAATTATAAATATTCATAAATTTATGACATACATAATCAAATGAGTGTTTTTTGTTGATATGGGTTTGCTCTTGATCCTAAGTATGTCAGAATGAGATAGACAAAGTCTACGATGGAGCGAGCTTACTCAGAAGTAGCCTGTTCACTCTAAATTGTTATAGGGTTGTAATGGTTGTAAGCGTTCAGAAACACAGACGCAGGCAGATAGTTCCACTCCTTTGTTTGTCTTTAAGTCGAGAGTGAATAGGTTACGCCTAGGCAAGCGTGCTCCATCTTAGACCGCATCATCGCTTAACATCAGGTGAGATAGTGGTCAAACGAATGCATATCAATAGTTAAAAAAAAACTTGGCATCCACAACTCTGCGTTCCACCGAGTCAAGCGCGGCAAGCTGATACTTAGCTGAGCCATCCCAACGTTGGCTGCAATACAATACTCCGTGCAGGGTCGGACTTGTGCTTTGTATAGAGTTAAAAGCTGTCTAGGCTTAAAGTATTGCTTCACCCTATTTAGGATATCCAGCTTTTTGGCCGCAGTTTGGGCTTTGCACTCAATGGTGGTGCCGAATTTGAGACTGGATGTCAGCTCCATGCTTAGGAGCTCGAGCCGATCAGTCACTGGAACAGATGTACCCCGAAAAGTAGGAGTTTGGTCGAAACGTCTCCTTTTTGCGGTTAAGAGACATGCCTGTGTTTTGGTGGCTTTAAAAGAGACCAGATGGTCGTCAGCCCACTGGGAGACAAGGCTTAAGGTCAAATTTGTCCGCTTTACCATGGCTTTTCTCAAGAACGAACTCAATCTTTTTAAACGCGCGACGTAAAACTGGTAGATGCCAAGCTTTTCTTTTTACTATTTATAGTTAGTATTGTTGGATATTTCTACCTTGAACGAGTAACAACACCTGTCTCTAGATACGCAGCCTTACTGCATTTGTTCGGCAAACAAATGTGTCGCTGCATCGGCAGAGGGTGCTTTCCGTTCTTGCCAAATGAAGGAACGCGGCAATGTGTATTCGCGTTCTGATCGCTTTCTGACTCTCAAACTTAGTTCCTCGTTTCGCCACCAGTGAAGCGTGGTTGAGCCATAGATGAATGCGTTGAGCAGTAGGAGTAGATACTTCACTTGACTTCATCCAGCCCAAGCATACATACTTAACGAAAGTGTATTTTGGTCATGCTATAGTTAACAATTCGCAAAATTCGGAGAAATGGGCTCACTCTTGTGCCTCACCTCTGTCCCTATGCCAGTCAGATGGCTAGGCAGATGATTAACAAATAGCGGAGCAAAATAATCATGTGTTGTCTGTTCATACAAAG
Organism: Ceramica pisi; assembly: GCA_963859965.1. Classification (NCBI taxonomy): domain Eukaryota; kingdom Metazoa; phylum Arthropoda; class Insecta; order Lepidoptera; family Noctuidae; genus Ceramica; species Ceramica pisi. The sequence goes on along the minus strand of OY982527.1, from coordinate 33,499,941 downwards.
TTCAGAAAAAAGGACAGGCTTAACAGAAGAACTTGATTAATTTCCTGTTCCTAACATTTCAGAAGTTTCTTTCACTCTTAAATATTTGTTGTATTTCCAATTACTATTATGTACCTATGTATAAAGTTCCCAAGTAACTATCAACTGTTTTGTTTCAAGGTCAATGACGATTTATCAAGGTTTACAAAAGTACCTATCTATGTATTTAGTCGACATTCGTTACACTTAAACAGCTCCAAGTTGACGGCACAAGATCATTCGTAAAAGATAGTACTTACATATTCTACAGTCTCAGTATTGGTTTAGTCACTAAATTATCTTTAGGTTTAGTCAGTAATTTCACACACTGCACTTAATAACTAAAAGTAGGTACATGACTTTCTATTTGTAAAGGTTTAGAGGTAAACTCCTAGTAAAGATTGGTCTAATTGAAAAGACGATTCATTTTGTCGTCTTTGACTTACAACTCGTATGTTTGTAGCGTGTAATCCCTAGAAGTATGAGTCCGGTTACGATCATTCTTTCACTGATTTATTTATTATTTATTTATTTTATTATTTATGTACACACAGAAAAACACATCACTACTGACTGCTGACTGATCATCGTTTGATCCCGAAAAACGCACGGTTTCGGCAGAATAGACCAAACATAGTAAATAATATATTTTTGTCACGTTGTGAGGGCGAATCAAGAGTAAGGCGATAGGAACGCTTAGCAGATCATCTTCATAAAGACTGATGAGGATGATGATGAAAGGCCGTGGGTACGGACAATCGGGGTGTGTTCTGACCAGAAATGAATGTAAGTATGTACGTAAACGAAATAAAAAGTGTATGTAAGGAAGCTACTTGCGTACAAGCACTGCAGCTTACCATCCCTACCTTGTTGCTATTCCACGAATTCGCACTAAGCGATTCCAAACGTCTTTTATAATACGGACAGCAAAAGAGTGGAATTCTCTGCCTGCGTCTGTGTTTCCGAACGCTTACAACCCTAATCTCTTCAAAGTTAGAGTAAACAGGCTCCTTCTGGGTAAGCTCGCTCCATCATAGACTTTGTCTCTGTCATTTCTGACCAAGACTAAGGTCAAGAGCAAACCCATCACAAAAAAAAAAAAAAGCAGCTAACTTAGACAGCAAGTATTTTTGATAGGCTTCTAAACTTATTGTAACACACCATCCTCGTATTCTTATGCCCTCCATTCCATAACTTTTCCCTATTGTGTTTAGTTGCCCAAAAAACAATAGCAATGATATATTAACTACTAGCTATTGCCCGCGACTTCGTACGCACATATCCCGATTTTTCCCGTTCCCGTAGGAATTTCCGGAAGGTAGTACCGACTTGTATATACCGATAGTGCTTAGGTATTCCGTTTTAGAACTGTGATGTTGGTGCATGATGTCTCTATGTCTAATACTTCAATGTTTGGCATATACGGATATTTTTGATTGTAGGATTGACCTCATAAGAAAATCTCTACGTCGGGCTCTTTCTTCTTCTTGGAGCGGTCAGCCTTCTTGCCCCCCACCAGGAGCTGGGACCTTTCGTCCAGGGCGGACAGTGGGTTGGGGACTAAGTTAGGGTTAGTATATCAGGAATATTTAGGAAATAACGTCGTCGGCCTTCACCTTTCATAGGTACTTACATCATCATAAACACCAACCCTAAACTTTAACAATTAACTATGTAATTTATATGTTTTTTTTTTATTGACTTTCTCGGGTCCCTGGAGACCCAGTCCTTTGGTAGGCGTACGAGGGGCCGAAACCAACTCGCAGAGGCCCCGTTAGACATTTCAAATGTAATGGGGCACCAACCGGCGATTATCCCTGTATGCACTGAAAGTATTCCCAAAGACAATCCCCGGAGCAGTACTATTGCCGAATATGGAAACAAAAACTGAAACGCTATGGGTTTGGGTGGTTTAGTGGACTGATAATCGTTTATTATACCCCTGCCTGACCACTAACAATTGTATTTATTATTCCATTTATTTATTATTTTGTACAAATATTTTACATTTTTAAATATTTCTATAAAACTAAATAAAAAAAAAAAAATGTAGCCCACCGGCATCGGGAACAGAGTCCAAGCTACCGGTGGTCAGGGCTACCGAGAGAGGAACCTCCTAACAATACGCGCCGTGTCCAGGACTACTGCTTTCTGGATCAAGCCCTTGACTGCTGTGCCTTCGGCACAATGACTGCTGTGTTCACATCCCACATGACGACAACCTCGCGAGCCAAGTCAAGATATGTACTTACTTTGTTTCTCTTTCTCAGACTTCACGAGGTTCTCGTCATGAGGGACTGCTATATCAACAATCATTGCGCTATGCTCTAGTCGGTCTATCATCATTATGTCAGGCTTATTGGCAACAATAGTCCTGTCAGTGATGATAGACCGATCCCAGTACAACGTGCAATTGCCATTTTTGAGAACTGGGTCGGGCAGATACCTATAGTACGGTACTTCCGATTCCACAAGATTGTATCTCAGAGCAAGTTGCTGGTGGATGATCCTGGCTACAAGGTTGTGCCTGTCCAATTAGTCTCCGTTAGCCAGACTAGAACAACCGTAAATAATGTGGCGGATGGATTCCCCGGGTCGGTGACATGCCCGACATGTGTCAACCGTACCGTCCTTCACAATGTATTTCCATCTGCACAGTCCTACCTGCACGCAGAGTTTTTATTAAAAGGTTCGCTTTGTACCTTGGCCCTTCATTTTATAATAAAATTAATGCAACAACTCCAATTTTCCGTTTTAAATATCATTTTTGTAAAAAGACTGCTAGCACCTACTTACTTAGCCTAAACTACTACGAAACGGAGGAATTCCTTATGAAGTGATTAAACACATTCATGCATCACACACATCATAACAATAATGAAAACCAAACACACACCACACTATATCTACATATAATTTTATACCTTGTTTATATATATTTTTTTACTTCACTGTTAATTCTACAGAAATGTTATTTCATTGATTCTAGGTTTTTAATTTTTTCGCTTGTTCCTGTTTGTATAACCTTATTTTTTTTTTTGTAAATTAATACATTCTGCTGCTCACGTATTAGGTATAAGTAAATCACTATGTTACCACAGGGGATCGGAACCGTTTTTTTTCTAAACACAGGTTACGTCGTAATCTATCTAGACGAACTAGATTTAAAAACGTTGTACCTACCGTGTAACTAAATCCGAAATGTAATCTAGTCCTAAGTTAATGAATAAACTTATTTATTATTATTATTATTATTATATCAGCAGCATTGATGCCTAACTTGTAAGTTTCGGTTGAGGAGAGGGACCTAAGGTGTATGGAATCCGAGACTTGCGTTCCCACGGATTCCTTAATCTCCCCTCGCTTTACATGCATTACCGCACATTTATCCACACCAAATTCCATCCTGATGGCGCTACTGAAGGTTTCTGTTACCTTCAGTAGCTTCATCAATTTGTTAGGAGCAAATAGTTTCAAGTCATCCATGTAAATGAGGTGCGATATGACCTGACCACCTCTTCTCAACCGGAAGCCTTGCCCCGAACCCTCCAGCAATGTACTGAGAGGGTTGAGGCCAGACAAAACCACAGTGGACTCAGACTGTCGACCTGAAATATGCCTCGCTCGATCCTTATCGGGTCGCTGTTCACCTGGGTCTGTCGACACCCTGGATAGTGAAGAACCGTCCTCCACTGCCCCATACACGACATCAGGAAGGTGCGTAGAACTGCATTAACTTTTTACAGCTCCAGCACCCTCATGAGCCATGTATGTGGGTCATGAGGGTGCTGGAGCCCACTGAGTCATAGGCCTTTGTATAATCTATCCAGCATGTCGACAGATCCCTTCGGGAACGACGAACCTGTTGGCTAATGACAATATCAATGAGGAGCAGCTCCTTAGTACCGCGGGACCCGTTCCTACATGTATTTTGAGAGGCAGACATAATAGAATTACTATCAATATGATGGTTCATCTTAGCTCTCAAAATAATAATAATAACAACCCTAACGCAGTATCTCTACGTTGACGTCGTGGTGGGGCTTGCGCGTCCCGATGAACCTTAGGTCATACCTAGGGTGAGGGGCCAGACAAAGAGAGATACAATCCGCAAGGCAGTTTTGTGGAAAACTGTTGGGCAGTAGCGACCCCACGAACCTTATCTCCCGGGAGAAGTCTTGTTCCTCATCTACGGCTTGCCTTTATTGGCTGGCCAGAGTGAATACTGACGAGGAACAGAGCTCCCACCTCTCTCTTGCCTTTATTGGCCGGTCTGAGTGGAGATTCGCTAGAGCACACGTGCTCGGGAGAAGGATGTATAATCCAGTAAGATGCTGGTAGGGATCTTGACCGCACTTCCGGGATTGTCCTGATAGCCGTGGTATACCTCTCCACTCCTCTAGCACCTCAGGCTATGTTGCCTCCTTGGCGCTACGTCACTTTGTGCTAGCGACCGTTTTCGGGGGCCCATTCATTGAGTGTGCAAGTCAACCCCTGCCATTTAAAAGCCGTGTATATTGTTAGTGGTCAGGCAGGGGCCAATAGTTCTTCTATAATAAACGATTATTAGTCCACTAAACCACCCAAACCCATAGCGTTTCATCTTTTGTTTCCATATTCTGCAATAGTACTGCTCCAACCGGGGATTGTCCTTGGGAATACTTTCAGTGCATACAGGGATAATCGCCGGTTGGTGCCCCATTACATTTGAAATGTCTAACGGGGCCTCTGTGAGTTGGTTTCGGCCCCTCGTACGCCTACCAAAGGACCGGGTCTACAGAGACCCGAGAAAGTAAAAATAATAATAATAAATAATAATAATAATAAATCTTTATTCAAAAGTTCAAATTGGTACAATAAAACAATAAATCTTAGATAAAAATATAGGTAAAACGATGTTAGATGCAGGCGTACTAGGAGGGTCCTGTATCACAGGCGGCAAGGGCGCAAACAGTGTACAAAAAATTGCCTTAGATTTTTTAACAATATTTACTTAATATTACAATAAAATTGTTAATTGAGTTATGTTAATTTATTTTACTAACCTAATTTACTTAATTAAACAAATATCCCCTGAAATTAATAATAAAGATCACAAATGCTAGCTAAGTCTAGTTTAATAAATAAATTAATTCTAACACTATTAGTTTCTCATACACAGTGTGAACAATTGGCGTCAGCAGAAATGTTTACTGGGTAAAAGTCAATGTTGCAGAATTTGCACATAGCACTCATGTATTGAATTGTATTTGATTTTTGCACTGGGCGGCTAATTCACTTAAACAAAAACAAATTCAGGGGAAGTAGGTCATCACAGCGGAATGTTCTTTTTGAATCAGCATCAGGTGTAAGACCGGAAATCTGACCTTGAGTATGACGCTCTAGGCGCCCTCATAATCGACGGAATTTATATATCTGAATTCCGCTATCTTCCTTGCAGGGCACTCAGCGTCTCCTGTTTTATAATTGCTGGGTTTTTAAAGCGTGAGCAAGTTGCACATTTAGGCATTTCAGTTTTCTTTGCACACTCTGCCATCGAATGCCCTGCTTCACCACAATGACCACACATACAGTTGACCTCTCTGCACGATTTCGCTGCATGACCATATTGTTGGCATTTGTAGCACCGAGTTACTAATGTAAAATCCCTGACAGGACAGGAAGACCAATTTTAAAAAAGTGTCGATTGAGCGAACAATGGATGTAAGAACTTCATAGGTAAACACGTGATCGGTCTATAATTTTTAGGCTCCGCGGTACTACCTGATTTATGGAGCAGGTGGGTTATTCTTGTAGTTAGAAACTGAGGCAGCGACCCTGCCTGACTCTGAGGTAGACTGGAATTGAGATGTCAAACGAGCGTGCGATCCTTGGAACCTTTTTATCCAAAAGATGTGCAGCCCGTCCGGTCCTGGAGATTTCCAGTTAGGCAACGGACGGACTGCACGAGCTACATCTTGGGGGCTGATAGTAATTGCCTCCATCTCTGGTATCGGTTCGCACGCGCGTTCGACTTCCCGAGTCCAATCGCCCTCGGTATGACTGACAGGCACCGACCAGATGCTGCGCCAGAATGAACACATGGCGTCATCATCCAGTAGGCGCGTACCAGTCACACCTTGGTCCGGTCGCTCCCAAGTCCTATAAACCCACCTCTCATTGCTTTGGAATGTGCGATTCTGAGTGTATCGCTCCACTCGCCGCTTGTACCGACGTATACGGTTTGCCCATGCATAGATTTTCTGCTTCAGGAAGTTGATACGCTCTGTGACGCGGGTCAGTAATTCCCAGGACTGATTTTAGTCCCCGAAAACGCCCGCCTCACAAAGCGCATCACTCTACGGCGAGTGTTGCCCTCCCTGAAGCAGATAAGTTTGCCGATGAGTGCTCTAGCTTCACCGATACGACTCTCGATCCTGCACTGCCAAGCTGGTACGGCTGGTCGCGTAACTCTGTCACTGTTAGGATATTTGACATGAGCTACACGACATGCCGCTGCATCCGCACAGTATAAGATCGAGTGGGTATCGGCGAGGTCTTCGCTACTAGCAAAATAATTTGCTAAATTAAATACAAAAGGAAACTTAAAACTAAAACACATTTAATGGGCGGCCTTATCGCATTTCGCGATCTCTTCCAGCCAACGCCACGTACAATGTTATTTTAATAAAACAATTAACAAAAAACGTCTGCGAACTTGTTTGTAAATGGAAATGAAAAGAAACAAATCGACAAAGAAATGTCTGCAAACTTTTTTTTTATAAACAAAAGACTGTGAGTTCCATTGTTGACATTGTTGACAAGCCTACGTAAAAATGAGTGCTAACAGAAAAAGCGTAAAATTTTCCAGAAACCAAAAAAAGCCTTGCACAACAACTGAGGGCCAAAAAAGCCATAGAGTATAAAACATAATTGAAAAGGTATAAATCTTACACTCATTTTAGTTGCTTCATAAATAGTTAACAAAATCTATTTAGAAACAATTTAGCCGCATTAAATCGGTTTAAAGATATTTATTTCTCAAAGAACAAATATAGTTCACTTAAAGAGAAACTTAACTATATTAACACGCTATTTATAATTTATAGCGTGTTTCGTTTGTCGTATTTATATATCATCACGCTAAGACAAATAGGAGCAGAGCAATAATGGAAAATGTGACGCAGACGAAGTTGCGCGGGTCAGCTAGTTAACTATAAAATACTAGCAAACCGCGTCTTTAAACGGGTGCAACATACATCTATACTAATATTATAAAGCAGAAGAGTTTGTTTGTTTGGTTGAACGCGCTAATCTCAGGAACCACTGCTCCGATTTGAAAAATTCATTCAGTGTTAGATAGCCCATTTATCGAGGAAGGCTATAGGGCATAGGCTATATATCATCACGCTAAGACGAAAAGGAGCGGAGAATTAATGGAAAATGTGACGCAGACGAAGTTGCGCGGGTCAGCTAGTCTATCTATACTTCTATCTTCTTCTATCTATCTATCTATCTATCTATACTTATAATAAATCTGTAGAGAGGTTAATTCTGTACATGAAATATATTTCCAAAATAACTATCAGGGGGTGATTAGGGATCGATACTGATGCCAAAAATGCAATCAGTACAATTTTTGTCTGTCTGTCTGTCGGTCTGTCTGTCTGTCTGTCTGTATAACCGTTATAGAAACAAAAACTACTCGACGGATTTTAATGAAACTTGGTACAATTATTATTCATACTCCTGAGCAGGTTATAGTATACTTTTCATTACGTTATAATTAATAGGAGCAGAGCAGTGAAGGGAAATGTTGGGAAAACGGGAGAAATTACTCCATTTTTTAAGCTTCCGTCGCGTGTGCAACCTTAATGGTGAAAACTACACAGAAATCATGTATGACGGAAATGTTCTCCTTAAAATTATATAAAAAATATCCAACGACAGTATATGTCTATCTTTTATGATTGACGAACAATAACACGTGTAACTCCCGATAGCTTAGCAGTTCGAAGCTTTCTGATTGTATTTGTCTACTCTTACGTTTATAAAACTCTCAGTCGTCCCTAATTAACATGAATAAAAGTTAACATTATTAACTATTCCATAAAGAAGAATCATAGAAATCGGTATAGAAACACCAAAGTTATACATGAAATACGCTAATAATAAGCCATCGCGCGTGAATACTGAATCATGCTATATTTTAAGGATTATTTTTGTATAAGGTCGCGAACGCACAGACAGGCGGCTAGCTTGGCGCCTAGAGGCTAGCGAGTAGCTTCGGAAAACGGCTTACGACAGTTTGCAATATCCTTTAATAATTATAATGTCAAGGGGAAGATGGTTATAATTTCGCTTTACACCAAACGAGTAATATTATAAATGTGTGTGTGTGTGAAAGTTTGGTTGTTTGTTACTCAATCACGCCAGAACGGCTTAACGGATCTCAATGAAATTTAGAACAAAGATAGATTACGCGGGCGAAGCCGCTGGCAGAAGCTAGTTATACATATAAACCTTTCTCCTGAACCACTCTGTCCATTGATGAAAACCGCATTAAAATCCATTGCATGTTTGAAAGATCTAAGCGTACAGACAAGGGGAAGTGACTTTGTTTTATATTATGTAAAGAACAGCAAATATGCACTTAAATCTAAATAAAATACAAAACATTTCAAGCTAACTCATCATCATCACCATCAAAGGAATATTTTTTTTCAGGGAATTCGTTTTATTATCCTTTATGTTTGCCTATTTATTGAAGTGAGTCCGAAGAAATTATTCAACTGTCTTGAATCCCGCTACGAAATTAATCAGAAAAGATCATCGGAGGACTGGAAGAAAATCATTTTTTTTTCTAGTATTAATAAGAACGCGTCTCACCTGATGGTAAGCGATGACGGGGTAGAAGATGGAGCACCTATAAATAAAAAGTAACCTATTCATTATTGACTCCCAGCTTATGTCTATTGAGTAACTATTAAAATTGTATTTCTTTATTGTGCGTACAGGCTAAGTGCCCGTTTACAGAAACGCGGACGCAAGCTAGCGTTGCCAACGTCTGGGAAATTCCCCATACTGCAGGGAATCGCAAGTTGATGGAGATTTACGTAAGAAAAACATTTTTTTTTTGTGGAATTAGCGGGGAAGCAATAGATTTTTTGTCCCCAAATTGGGGAATGTGACTTGGCTTTTCGGGAAATTCGATAAATTGGTTTTGGCAACGCTTGTCTGCGGTGGCGGGTCGCATTTCAACAAACGCCTGTAAAATCGCTTCTCCGGGAACTCTCGACGCCCCGCGTCTCCGTAAACGAGCGAAGGGGTGGGATTCCCACTCCTTAGCTATACGCATAATGAATGTGTTTCCAAAACGTTTATATAATGACTAGGTAGTGTAGACATAGTTTACATAAAAAAATATAGTAAAAAAATGCTACTCGCATTATTGCTGACATAAATCGGCAAATTAGAACAGCTGATAGCTTTGCTCTTTTTTGGAAGAGTTTCTTGTTTGCATCATGTCTTTGATTGATACTTTATGCCTGTAATAAAACGTGCCTGATCATTGAATAATAACTCTGGTAGACATTAATCCTCATTCGTAATCCCCAATCAAGCGCCAGTTTTAAAAAGTTGATTTAAATTACCAGATAAAAGATAATAGGTTATTTCTTAACTCGCTCCCTTTATTTCTTTTACAAAGTGAGTATTGAATAAATTTTTATTCTTCTTGCAACCCTCTTTCTATATTATACTTTAAACAAAAATAAGTCAGATTTTAAGAAACCTTAAGAAGGAAAGGGGTTGCCAAACATAAATGACGATTCTATGAATTTTTGTGAACGTATTGTTTTTGGTTTCATACATTGTTATGTATATGGTTTTCTGGATTGCCAGATTGTAAAAATATTCACGTGGCCGCATCTTGTATTATTTACTTATTAAAACTATTGTCTTTCGTTATTTTTTAAACGAAAGAAACTGCGTCTTTACTTAAATCCAGGATTCAGAAATATAATAATAATATCTAGTCAATTGTTGCCAATAAGCCTGACATAGTGGTGATAGACAATGATTATCGATGTTACCATCCCACATGACGAGAATCTCGTGAAAGCTGAGAAAGAGAAACAGATTAAGTATCTCGACTTAGCGCACGAGGTTGTCGACATGTGGAATGTGGACTCGGCAGTCATTGTGCCGATTGTCGTTACGGCCAATGGCCTGTTGGCCAAAAGCTTTGACGACCACCTGTCGAAGCTGGCGTTACTCAGTTGGGTAGAGGGCCTGATACAGAAGGTAGTACTCCTCGATACGGCTCGTATTGTGATGAGGTTCCTTTCTCTGGAGCCCTAACCACCGGTAGCTTGGACCCTGCCCCCGACACCGGCGGACTACTATTTTTTATATTTTTAAATGTATTTCCAAATGTGTTTTTTAAGATATATTTAAAAATGTAAATTTTTATGTATAAACAAATGAATAAACGAAATAACTAGTCATATTCTCTATGTAATTTTAAAGTTGTAAACTTTTGATTATGACAAAATATGATACAGACGTTAAAGCTTCTGAACCCAAAATGCTTGAATAAAGTTAATCATTAAATCTCTAATTAGTTGTAATTTTAATGCCTCACTAAACCATCGTAATTCGTTATCCCGTTGGTTCGTACGAGCCCCACCTTGCCAAGTTATCGCCAACATTGACTGATGGCCAAAGAATGACCTCGTCCGATCGATACATTATCGATTAACAGACTTTTTATGTTGCGATTTATCGATACGTTCCTTTCGAGTTTGTGGTTAACAATAGGAAACACCTAAATGCATTGAGAGCGTTGAAAACTCAGCACTGCTTTCGTTTAGGCAGTCATAAATTGCCACCTAGTGTTGGTGGAAGCGGCAATTTGGATTTAATTTGAATTACTGTAATGTTCTTATTACTTTAACTATACAAAATAATTTGTTCCTATGTAATCTGTCAAATAGACAACGTTTGTTTATCGAAGACAACAACAACAGAGCAGAGTCCTTCGGCTTATCAGCTGGTCTCAACAGAAATCGTAAATATCAGATAATCGGTTGATTACCTTTATTATCAAAACATGAGTAACGCAGTACGGGCGTCGATAAGAGCTTCCTAACAAATGTCTATTGAATTATATTTTTTTTTAGAAAACCCAACTCAGTACCATTTTTCCCTATTCTACTTAATGTTAGTGTGTTTAGTACTTAAACAAACATGAGTAGATATTCGCAAAGCAACCGTGTGATATAAATTGTGTTGTTTGAAGTGTTAATATGTGTAAAGAGATATTATTAGTTCAGTTAATTTAGGTTGTGTAATAGTGATTGTGTTCGCGATGAGTTATTACGAGAATAAGTACGGGACCGCCCGACGCAAGAAACCGAAGGTGTTGGTAAGTTTCGAAATTCAGTTTTTGTTGCAACTTGTTATCGATTTTCATATTTCTTATGGTCTGTCTACATTTTGAGAGCGTGGGGATACATTGATTATAAAGTGTTTTGTTTGAGTATTCCAAAGTAATTAAACAAAGTAGATAATTTCGGCCGAAATAAAATACTCTTAATAAGTTCAAGAACTATATTTTTGTGTACATATAATTATTAGGTCGTTTTAAGCACTAACCAAGATCAACTGTTTCACTAACTTGAATTGAAAATCAATTACAAAAGATTCATAGTACCCCATAGAAATAAATAAAAGTAACGTTGAGGACCCTAGGTCCTAAAAAATAATGCCAAGGGCGCCAGTCTCTCGGACACGTTACCAGCTGTCAGCATCAGTGCGGCCGGTTGTGAACATTTTGGAACGTTCGCTTTACCGTTTTGTATAAAAAAAAAATAAAAAAAAAACATCGCTACTTGCCAGGTGACTTGCACCTTCACCAGGCTCTTGGTGCTAAGCAAGTTGACTGCATTGCGTTGAAAAGATTAAATACGGTCAGTTTTCAAAGTATCACTCGAGGATGAATATAGGTGTCAATCTACTGCTATCGTTTAACTTCTAGTTGAGATTCTCATTTCAGCTTTAGGCTGCGTTTCCACCAGAGATGAGCGCGGATGCGCAGCGAGGGATGTGTTTTTTAAGAAACAATCTTAGCAAATCCTCGCGCATTTCTAATGCAAACGCACCCTAACATTGGCATGTATTGTACGAGTTCGATTGTCAGAACAATAGGCTCGGGTGCAAAATACTAACTCAATCAATACCGGCAGGTGCATAGGACGCAAAGCATTTCGCAATCGGAATTTCTCTTTGAATGTACTGGAATTTATAATCTGAATGCCTGTCACAAAATTGCGTTCTCACAAAAGTTCTAACAAATGTGCCGATGAAAAGCATTATGTAAAATCAGGCAGTTGCAACGTTTATTGTTAGGTTTATTATTGATTAATTTGATGAATATCATTAGGTTTAATTTTGATATAAATTTTACGTTATAATATCAATGTGATAGAGAAAAAGGACATCGTTAAAAGTGGTCCATAGGACGGATACTTCATAATTTCGAAAACTTTTGAAAAAGTAATTCACTTCGGTCTTTTCTCCGGCGCAATTATTTTTAGTTTTGATTTGACAGCACCTTTATCTGTGAGAAAGATTTTTAGTTACAAACACGGATATTCCATTCTTATTGCAAAATTTCCGAGGCCGCTATGAACTAAACCACTATATAAGGAATTTACGATATTTTTTTCGCAAAAACACAGTCAAATTGCAGAAAGCCTCTTAAATCTTACAGGTACACAGATTAAAATACTGAATTTAAAATTAGTTTATTAGCAGTACGTACAATGAATTTGTTCCAAAACGTTTTGTGCGTGTGGGTGGGATGTCCACCATGTAACGGTGGCGCATCGCCGAACGTCTTGTGGTCCGATGATGGAACGGGCTTGGCGGAATTAAATCATGCAATCCGTAGCATACTCCCTAAAATGGCAAGTATGGCAAAGTACCGATACCGGTAGCTCGTGCTACGTCAATGCCTACGACCCAGGCTACGTCGTAGCCTGCTGTAGCCTGCCGTAAGCTCCACGCTACGCGTTGAGCCGAAGCCAGTATGTCATGGAAATAAATGAAAACCGGCCAAATGCGACTCGGGTTCACGCATGAAGGGTTCCGTACTATCGCTATTATTATAATCCACTATTATGCCGTTAAAATAAAACACGTCATGTATGGAGACCCCTTTAATTTTTTAAATTTTATTTTATTTGATACTTTTGTTTTGGGGAATATAGAAATACAAACTCTGTGAGCATTTTTAGTGTTTACCTGTTGCCATCATAAAGATCGAGCAAAAACCGCCAAAAAACGTTCCTAGTAGCGTGTTGTTGCTATAACACACATTCTGTGAAAATTTTAACTATCTACATATTACGGTTCATGATATACAGTCCGCTGACGGACGGACGGACAGCGAAGGCTTAGTAATAGGGTCCCGTTTCCTTAGGGTACGGAACTCTAAAAACTAATAACAACTGTTTGTAAAACCGATCAAGTTCGGATTAGATTTATTTTTAAATATAACTAGATGACCCGCGCAACTTCGTCTGCGTCACATTTTCCGCTCCTAAATAATATTGCAGCAAAATAATGAGATGTAAGCTACCCTATCTTTCAAGTTGGATCAAACTGCACACGGTGTGCAAATTTGATTAAAATCGGTTAAGTAGTTTAGGAGTCCATCGCGGACAAACAACGTGACACGTGATTTATATACCGCGTGTATATGACATCGACGCACAAACGATTTCCATGGGTCCAGGGCATGATTCTGGACACCCCAGTGTTGGAATTTTTTGTCGGTTCTTTTCTCATTTTTTAATTTTTTTCAAGAGTACCACAAATAGGCATCAATCAGCTCAGCTGAGCTGATATCTATTTGTGGTTTTATTCAGATTACTGTTTGTAGTGAAAGTAGTTAATTAATTATTTTTTTATTAAAAATCTCATTGGGTTAGGTCACAATAACGATTATGAGCAGTCTAAAGTAAAAAAAACCCTTAAAAAAATGAGAAAAAAGCCGACGAAAAATTCTAAGTCTAGGGTGTCCAGAATCATGCCCTGGACCCATGGAAATGGTTTGTGCGTCGATGTCAGATACACGCGGTATATTAAGATTGTATGCTAACTTTTGTGGAAACAAAATAATTAATTTTCAAAACATTTTTCTTATATTCGTCTCCCTCTCAGCAAATAGGAAAGCCATGATATGGGTATCAAATGAAAGGGTTTTCGATTATGATTATGATTATTGTTCAGCCATCATTAGGAGTCTATCATTTAGGATTCAGAGTGGTGCTCGCTGTCGTTCAGCAAACCAACCAACCCAAATCAATCGCGTACGCAGTGTACCTCAATCGCTTATGGATTGTGTGATTCAGTTGCTAATAACTAACAAGGCGAGTAAAATAACAGCTAGTAAAAAGAATAAAAAAATAATAAGACAATTGCGAGCATTGATAATTGTATAACCATATAATCACAAAAAAAAAGTCACCGACATGAATACCTACCTGAATACACAAATAAAACAAACCATAACGAATAAGGGACTACTCACGCTTATTCAGCTTATGCCCTTAGAAAATACCGATTTTGTATGGAGACCCGTACGCATCTATTCAGCTTTCGCGGCAAACAAGTATAAAATGAGGACAAGTGTGTATCATCCGAGTGCTATAGATAGAGTTCAGCGCTGTTCTGCCGCTGCCGCCTTCTCATTCATAAAACGCTGTGCGCGGCTGATAGAAGCAGAACTGTATAAGTGTGACCAAAATCGTTCAGTGAAACGCTAATGGACCTGAATAAGTGTGTGTAGTCCCAAAGGTGTAAAAGTATTAAGCGTATGATCGTATTCAGTCTCACCTTATACTCGAGCAAACACTAACCAATTTCCGGCCCACGCAATTTTCTAAAAATAAATACTCTTAAACTCAACACTTTCTCTTCTCGCACTAGCCAGATCAGCTTAAAAATGCAACGAAGCTAGCAGCACAAACAAAACGAAAACAAACGTAAGTACACACAAAATATTAAACTTAACGTTAAACTAAATAACTTTTCGTTGACCGTCAACTTACGTCGCGATTCCGACACTTGTTCGGAAATATAAGCTCGAAAGTCGGACCACGGTGTAAAGTGAGAACAAAGTCGAACCTTTGTAGGAAGAGCGCGGCGACGGACTGAACTCTTTCCTAACGTCACGTCAACTTACTGTGTTAGACTTGCTTATTTGGGGCTTCTGGCATTGAAAACGCTACCTCTGCCCGCGACCCCTCATGTTCAACATGACGATGTTATACAAAGTCCTGCCGACGACCGCCGACTTCTTCGCAGAATAAATACGTCACAGTGTAAAATATTTGTAATTTATCTACTGAACTGTTTTTCTTTGAGATAATTGATTACATTTTATGTTACGTTTTATAGCAGAAACTCATTTCAGACGTGGCGGTAGATTTAGTTTTTTTAATATGTAGTGATTTTTTTTTTATAACACAATATAGCTATGTGAAAAAAAGTAAGTAAACATGGTAGTAACAGAAAACATCCGAATGTTTCGATAAAATCTAGAAATCAAAGCATTTATTACAACCACACCGCCATTTACTTTGCGCCGTTAGCTTTTGAATTTTCCAGGAGTCGGTTCCAAAGCGTAGATCCCTATAGTTACACTATTATTGTTGCTTCGATATGTAACAACAATATTTAAAAAAAAACCGATGTTTAACAGGTATGGATATCTTAATAACAAAAATAAGCTACAAAAGTTCCATTTAATATATGATCACACTTGTAAAAATGAGGGCCATAGCACAAAACATAGGCACTTTTTCAAAGTATCCAATTTCATTATTTTTTAACTAGCTGACCCGCGCAACTTCGTTTATTTTACATTAATTATCAGTTCCTATTTGTCTTAGCGTGCTGATATAATATTATAATATAGCCTAAAGCCTTCCTCGTTAAATGGGCTATCTACCACTGAAATAATTTTTCAAATCGGACCAGTACTTCCTGAGATTAGCGCGTTCAACCAAACAAACAAACATACAAACAAACTCTTCTGCGTTATAATATTATTATATTAGTATAGATTCCAGTCTTCTATCTCCTTTATTTATCCCAATTTAACAAAAAAAAATTACATTATCATTTGAGAGAGTGAGTTGTATTTTGAGGTTGGCACTAGTCACTAGTCGTAATAGAAGATAAGAGTGACTTTAACGGAATAAGAAGACAAATAGAACTAAAATAAAAACCGGCCAAGTGCGTGTCGGACTCGTGCACCGAGGGTTCCGTACAAACGTAGGTATTATATTATAAGCAGAAGTTGCGATTTATGATTTATAACGTATTAAAAAAACTACTTACTAGAACTCGTTCAAACCAATTTTCGCTGGTAGTTTACATGAATAATGTATATCATATATTTTTTTTAATTTTATCATTCTCTTATTTTAGAAGTTTAGGGGGGGCGGACACATTTTACCACTTTGGAAGTGTCTCTCGTGCAAACTATTCAGTTTAGAAATTAATGGGGACCCCCAAAATGTATTGTTTTTATTATTTATTTTTGTGTGAAAAACTTTATGCGGTTCACGGAATACATCTACTTACCAAATTTCCACAGCATAGTTCTTATAGTTTCGGAGAAAAGTGGCTGTGACATACTGACGGACGGATAGACAGACAGACAGACATGACGAATCTGTAAGGGTTCCGTTTTTGCCATTTGGCTACGGAACCCTAAAAATGAGTAAGCCATTATTAGTTTTTCAAAACTATTGTTTGAGAATATAAAAAATAACTAAAAACCACCTACGTTAATTACCTAAATTAACAGACATAATTTACGTAAATAACTTAACAATAGCAAATTATGAACGTAAATAACTACATGAAAAAATTAAAAATAACTCATTTACACGACGCATGACGTAGTTTGAATCATCCAGGAACGATTTGTTTGCATTGTACACATTATCTTGACGAATTATTAAAAAAGAATATCGCCCTTGGAGGTATTTTATGTCGGGTACATTAAGTGGGCCGCCTTTGTAAGATGACTATAATGGTACCATGTAGGTATATGTTTAATAAATATGTATGTAAATGAGCTAAATGATTCTACTGTTACGCATATTATACTGTAATCATATTCTGATTTTTTTGGCTAATAAAGTCGTGCTTAACAGCTTCAGTAAAAATTTTTCGAATAAAATATTCTTAAGCATATTTGGAAAATAAATTGTCTCCTCGAGTACTTTAATTTGATACCTAACGTTAGTACTATGTCACGAAAAATTTAAGTTGAAATTGGTTGCAAATAAACTTTATAAATCGGTAATCATCATATCCTGGCGATCACCGGATGGAGCGAACAAAAACGAAATCGACTTTATGCTATCAAACCGACCACATTTATTCAAAAATATAGAAGTACTGAACATTAACTACCCTTCAGATCACAGGCCAGTAAGAGCTACAATATCACATGATACACTTTTCAAAAAAAGTAGAACAAAGTTTGCTAACTGTCAACATAGTATAATAAAAAGTGAAGAAGAAATCTCCAAGTTCAAAGAATATCTAAATTCTTACATATCGAAAGACCAAATGTTCGCTCAGACTATTGTCCCAGTCCAGAAATATTACGACAATTTAATTAAAATCATCACCTCAAGCTTGCAAAATGCCCGAGCAGCACAAAACCCAAAGAAAGTCCACAAAATATTTTCAGAGCGTACATTAAAACTTTTTAAAAGAAGACAACACCTGCAAAAAAGTCCAAATAAAACTAGAGCAACAAAAAACGAAATCTCGGCGCTTTACAAGCTTGTAAACAAATACATAAAAAAAGACTACGCCAACTACAGATACAAAACAATTGAAAAACATCTACGCCAAACTGGAAGCACGAAAAAGGCATATAAAGAGCTGAAACCAAATAAAACTTGGATAGAAGAGCTAAAACGAGGTGAAATAGCCAAAAACAATCGTTGCGACATCATCAGCATAGCGACAGAGTTCTACAGAGATCTCTACAGCACAAAAGAACCAGAAGACACTAGCCACGAAAACCTAAATTACAACAGCGACGGTAACATACAATTCGTTGAAAATGACGTCATTGAAGCATTGAACAAACTGAAACTAGACAAAAGCCCGGGCTCGGACAACCTAGCAAACGAGACTCTAAAGATAGCCGCCCCAATACTAGCTACACCCTTTACAAATTTGTTTAACTCTATCCTAGAATCTGGTGAGACACCCACGCAATGGTCTGAATCTAACATAATTCTTTTATACAAAAAAGGAAACCCGAAAGATATAGGGAATTACAGACCAATAAGTTTGCTGCCGAGTACATATAAGCTATTTTCTACAATCCTGACCAAAAAAATTAGTTCTACATTGGAAACAAGTCAACCCGTCGAACAGGCAGGATTCAGAAAAGGCTTCTCCACCATCGACCACATCCACACACTCGAACTTATCATCGAGAAATATCAAGAGAGAAGTAGACCATTGTACTTGGCTTACATCGATTACAAAAAAGCATTCGATTCGGTGTCACACAGCTATATCTGGGAAACTCTAGCAACACAGAATGTGGAAAATGAGTATATAAGAGTTATCAAAAGCATATACGGGAAGAGCAAAAGTAGAGTTAAACTAGAGACAGCGGGTTCTTGGTTTCCTATAAAGAGAGGCGTGAGACAGGGTGACCCACTGTCACCTATACTATTTATAGCCACATTAGAGTCGATAATAAGCAAGCTTAACTGGAATAAATGTGGCATAAAAGTTAAATCAAAGCATTTAAGCCACCTACGTTTTGCCGACGACTTGGTACTGATATCAGAGACAGTAAAAGAACTACAACACATGGTAGAGTTACTAAACCAAGCGAGCAAGGTCGCCGGGCTAGAAATGAACCTCACCAAAACTATGGTAATGACCAACAACATCAAGGTACCAATTTACGTCGACAACGTGCCTCTCCCATATACGGAAAAATACATTTACCTAGGCAAACAAATAAGCTTCGACAGACTAAACAACTACCAGGAGATTGAGCGCAGAGCCCAGTTGACATGGAATAAGTACTGGAGCTTTAAAGAAATATTTAAGAGCAACATGCCAATCAAACTGAAGACTAAGGTTATGAATTCCTGCCTTATACCATGCCTAACCTATGCTTGTCAGACATGGAAGTTTAACAAAAATGTCAAAGAAAAAATTATAACGTGCCAACGAGGAATGGAGCGGAGTATGCTAAACATAAAGAGAATAAACAAAATAAGACATACAAAAATACGCAACATCACAAAAGCAACAGACGGTTTAGCACAAGCTCTGGCGTTGAAATGGAAGTGGGCCGGACACATGGCACGCCTGCAAGATCACAGATGGACAAGAAAAGTGTCAGAATGGAGGGGGCCAGTGGGCAAAAGAAAGAAAGGGAGACCTTGCACCAGATGGGAGGACGAGATAAAACGAATAGCGGGTCCAAACTGGATGCAAATAGCGCAATCCAGAGAAAATTGGCTACATTTGGAGGAGGCCTTTACCTGCAGAGGGGTTCCTACAGAATAATATACTTAATATTTAGTATTAAAAACTTGCATAAAATAACGGGAACTATTAACTTAAAAACTTATTAACTTATCTAACTTTTTAAATTAAAACTTTCATTTGTATAATTAAAACTTTTGATACTAAAAAACAATTAATTTTTGTAAGCGTGAATTTTTCTGGAGGAAATAAAAGGCTTTTTTATTTTTATTTTTATTTTTATTTTTATTTTTATTTATTTATTATCATCATATCAGCCGAAAGACATCCACTACTGATTCACACCACATCACACACCACACCACACACCACATCACACACCACACCACACACCACTTCTCACACCACACCACACCACACCACATCACACACCACATCACACACCACACCACACACCACATCACACACCACACCACACACCACTTCTCACACCACACCACACCACACCACATCACACACCACATCATATACCACACCACACACCACACCACACTACACCACATCACATCACATTACACCACACCACACTAAACCACACACCACATCACATACCACACTTAACACTACTTACCATAACACACTATAGGTACACTAAAACGCATGCACTACTATTCTCACTATTTATAAAATTTATATTCTGGAAAATGTACTTACGTTGCATACTTACCAAAGTAGACTATATTGATTTCTGTCAGTATAAGTGTACGACAGTGATGTGAAAGAGCGGAGTCTTCTAATACAGGCATTGTTTGCTTAAAAGGAGACTCCATACACGTTATGTAATGTAACTTCTTGTTTTCCCAATAAAAATATTTTGTATTTGTATTTTGTACTGAGGGGCTACTCTCTAAGCCCGATGTTCGTAGTTTCAGGCTTAGTTGCGGGCGTATTCTAGTCCATATCACCTAATCACTAAGAATTAATGACAACAGAATTTGACAGTTTATACATACTATCAAATCGTGTTGTCATTCATTCTCAGTTTGGGTTCGGGACTAATCGTTAGTCTGTAGTTGATACGGAGTAGAATACCACCGCAACTAAGCCCGAAACTACCCGGACTAGGGGCTTAGAGAGAAGCCCCCTGGACATAGCCCTCCCCCAAGTGTTGCCTCTCCAACCTGACCTGTGCATCTCACATCCATCGGCTGCATTTTTTTTTTTTTTTCTTTCTTTTCTTTCATCGACCATCTGTTCGCGAGCAATGTGCCCTTCACACAACTTTAATTTCGCAATATTTTGGGCAATGTCGGTAACTTTGGTTTTCTTGCGGATATCAACACTCCTGATTCCATCACGCAAGGAGACTGCAATACCCTCAGCAATTACCCTCTCCTCTCTACTAAGGTTATTCGCTCTCCATTGCTCTCTGGGTGACTTTTAGAGAGAGAGGAAGTTGAGGGAGGAGTATTGGAGAAAAAACGGATCCTCTAAGATGGCACTCCGCAGGTTCAGGTGATCATGTGATGACTACAGGTCATGGCACATTATAATGGCACCGCAATGGCACAGCAGCAGCACGGCCACTCCTCGAATATAGGCTATGGTTAGCATCCACCGCGATAGCTACGCGTCGTCTGCGAGGTGCATGCTCGCCATACGCGCAAGCCGAGGCGCGAGGGGCGATGGTGGCGCACGTTGCCCGCCACCGTCGCTCCTCGCTGCTTGTTTCGCTAGCGAATCGGTATCGACGCGCTGTAAGCACGCGGTCGGCACGCTTACACAGTGCCGACCGTAAATTCGTATAACAGGCCTTTAAATATATCTAAGCGATGAAGCAATGAAAGAATGATGTTTTTTTTTAATCGTTTTTCATTTCATTTCATTTTTGATTTCAAATTAAAATTTTATGTTTAACTAGCTGACCCGCGCAACTTCGTCTGCGTCACATTTCCATTACTGCTCCGCTCCTATTTGTCTTAGCTTGATGATATATCCTACTATACCCTTCCTCGATAAATGGGCTATCTAACCCTGAAAGAATTTTTCAAATCGGACCAGTAGTTCCTGAGATTAGCGCGTTCAACCATACATACAAACAAACAAACTCTTCTGCTTTATAATATTACTAGAGGCCGCCCGCGACTTCGTCCGCGTACAAATTCATGTTATTCCCGTGTAAATCCCGATCCTTCGGGAATTCCGGGATAAAAAGTATAGTAAGCCTATGTGTTATTCTGGGTCTTCAGCTACCTACATACCAAATTTCATCGTAATCCGTCCAGTAGTTTTTTCGTGAAAGGGTAACAAACATACATACACATACATCCATACTCACAAACTTTCGCATTTATAATATTAGTAGGATAGTATAGATACAAAAATATAATAGAATACTCTGTCTACGAATACTAACTGTGAAAATAGAATTAAAATTACTCGAAAAACAAACGTGATATAATTATTTTAAAGAAATATATCTGTCCCTCGCGCGAAAACGCTGTTTTCTACGGCTGCAGTACCTTTAAACGTCGTGGACTTTGACGTCAAAGTCCATATCAAACTTCTCTTTCTAATTGTAATTTTTGAAGCTGTATAACTTAATCGCTGATGAAGGTACTTAAAAAGAAATTCATGATTGTTTACTAGAGCTTAAGTCTTTCATTTTGCAAATAAAATATCTCATGCATATTCCCGATTCTGTTTCACGTTGTATATGGGTCGACTTTAAATCTCACTCAAATGATTCACACATTCGAAAAGATTCACATTCACAATTTTATGAAAGACCGTCAGCCTGCATTTTATACCTAACTAGCTGTCCCCCGCGGCTTCGCTCCCGTTTAACCCGCATAATTCCCGTTACCGTGGGATATTCCCGTTCCCGTGGGATATTCCCGTTCCCGTGGGATTTCCGGGATAAAAACTATCCTATGTCCGTCTCCTGGTTCTAAGCTACCTCCCCACCAATTTTTAGCCAATTCGATTCAGCCGTTCTTGAGTTATAAATAGTGTAACTAACACAAGTTTCTTTTATATAGATAGTTTTGCTGTAAATATAACTTGTTTTTTTTTATGTAAGTAAATGGTTGCAGTAGCTGTATTCAGGTCTGACGGGTGACAGGCGGTCCTGAATAGCTCTCTTGTATGTAATTAGCAATTAGTAGTGGAAAACGAGTAATTAACGCTTAAATGCAACGAGAATGTTTTGTTTGCAAATTATTGTATCTAACATTTGTAAACACTCAGCCGTGAGTCTGCAGAGGTATTTAGGTTTTAAAGGTCTTTGGGACTACCTGAGGAGTTACAATTATAATATCCAACGTTATTTCTCCTAAAACCATATATGATAGATCCCAACTTTCAAATTCTTGATTCACCTATGAATCATTTTAAATTAGTAAAAAAACTGGACAAGTGCGAGTCGGACTCGCCCACCGAGGGTTCCGTACAAATTTTTAGGGTACATACCGCGTGTATCTGACATCGACGCACAAACGATTTCCATGGGTCCAGGGCAGGATTCTGGACACCCCAGTGTTGGAATTTTTCGTCGGTTCTTTTCTCATTTCTTTCAAGAGTACTACAAAGTATCAGCTCAGCTGAGCTGATATTATTTGTGGCTTTATTCAGATTGCTCTTTTTGGTGAAAGTAGTTAGTTAATTATTTTTTTATTAAAAATCTCATTGGGTTAGGTCAGAATAACGATTATGAGCAGTCTAAAGTAAAAAAAACTCTTGAAAAAAATGAAAAAATGAGAAAAAAGCCGACGAAAAATTCTAAGTCTAGGGTGTCCAGAATCATTCCCCGGACCCATGGAAATCGTTTGTGCGTCGATGTCAGATACACGCGGTATTTTAATAAAGACTCTTTTTTTAAGATTTATCAACAAACTAGCTTCTTCCCGCGACTTCGTCTGCGTAGACTTTAGAACTGCCGCGCAACTTTTTTGCCTCATTGTCTCATCCTTGGAACTGCAACTTCATGATTCAGGTATCCAGATATTGTGAGTCTTTGCGGTGCGCAGAAAGTAATAATTCAGCTCCGAAATTACATTGACATGTTTGTGATCTCCTGGTTGGTACTTGTGAATCTTAAGCGCTCACGATTCCATTCGAATAATTACTTTGAAATGTTTCTGGTCTCCCGGTACTTTAGAATCCTATCGGCTCACAATTCCAGCCCCAGAAATATTGCGACATTCTGGTGTCCTGGTAATTGTTAATATTTAGCGCTTATAATTCCAGCCCGGAAAAAACTTCGGCATGTTCCTGTTCTCCTGTTACTTTTGAATCCTAACTGCTAACAAGTCGAGCCCCGAAAAAACTTCGACATGTGTCTGCTCTCTTGGTACCTACTTGTAATTCTATAGCGTTCACGATTCCAGCCCAGAAAAACTTCGACACGTTTCTGTCACATTTTTAGCCTCAAAATTACTTAATATGTTTCTGTTTTCCTGGTACTTGTGAATCTTTAGCGCTCATATTTGCAGCCTCAAAATGTTTTCAACATGTTTTGGTTCTTCTGGTACTTATTAATCCCAACCGCTCACAATTTAAGCCCCAAAAATACTTGACATGTTTCTGATCTCTTGGGAAATTTAAATTCTTTAGCGCTCATAATACCGGCCCCGAAAATACCTCGACATGTTTCTGCTCTCCGGGTACTTGTGAACAGTTTCCAGCCCTGAAAAAACTTGGGCATGTTTCTGGTCTCCTGATACTTCTGAATCTATAGCGCTCATAATTCCAGCCCCACAAAACTTTGGTATGTTCCTGCTCTCCTGGTATTTGTGAATCTGTAGCGCTCGTAATTATGGCCACGGAATACCTCGACATGATTCAGCTCTCCTAGTACTTGAGAATCTATAGCGTTCACAATTTCAAGCCCCGAAAATACTTTGACATGTTCCTGCTCCCTGGTATTTGTGAAACTGGCTCGTAATTATGGCCCCGGAATACCTCTACATGTTTCTGCTCTCCTGGTATTTTTTAAACTTAACCGCTCACAATTTGGGCCCCGAAAATACAATCGATATGTTTCTGCTCTCCTGGTTATTTTCGGGAATCTATAGCGTTCACAATCCAGCGCGGAAAATGTTTCGACTTATTTCTGATCTCCTGGTACTTGTGAATCTAAAGCGCTCATAATTGCCCCAATAAAGCGTCCGAGATGTTTCTGCTCTCCTGGTACTAGTGAATCTGTAGCGCTTGACATTCCGTCCTCGGAATACCTCGACATGATTCTGCTCTCCTAGTACTTGTGAATCTGTAGCGCTCGGAATTCCAGTCCCGGAAATACTTCGACACGTTTCTGCTCAGGTCATGTATTTTACCGAAATAAAAAGTAGCCTATGTGTTATTCCAGGATGTGACCTACATTTGTGCCAAATTTCATCCAAATCCCTTCAGCCGTTTTTGCGTGATTGACGGACAAACATCCAAACATAAAAACACAAACATACAAACTTTCACATTTTTCTTACAATTTAAAAATATTTTTCTTCGTTATCGACTATTTTCCCTCAATCAAGTAAAGCCACCACTAACCATAGGCACTAACCTACGCAACTTGATCTTGAACTGACCAATTGCAGCCGATTCTTGCTCGTCCTTCGGCCCGCGGTAGTGAGTCGCGTACTTAGAAGAAATCGGCTTGTACGCTCTCTAGTGGTTATATTCTCTGTGCTACATCAATTATTTCATAGGGAAAAAGGTCTCTAACATTTACGTAGATTCTAAGGTACTAAACTATGGGTAAAATACACAAGTAAAATCGACAGTACAGCTTCTATTCACGAAGTTAATTCTTAACTGGAGCAAAGTAATTTGTTTGGTTTCTTTTAAAGAACAAATATTGTATTTTATTTTTAGTAGTTTTTAATTGTTAACTGAATTGTTATGCTATTTAATAGTATTTTGTTGAAATTGGAATTGTATTATTGTTTTTTCAAATTTATTTTAATTGATTTTAAATTTGTTTTTTAATGTAATTTTTGTAGTATTAACATCGTATTGTCGCTGTTAAGGTAGATTTAAATAAATAAATGCAATTAAAGCAATGGGAATTTTCGTTACTGGGGTTTTCCTTGGTTTTTTTTGTGTTAGTGCTAAAGTAAACATAGAAGATCTTGTTGCTTTTCATGCGCTGGAAATATCTATTTATTTCCTTAGGACTTTAAAGATCGAAGAGTGAATGCGTCATATCACTTAAATCTACACATCGATAAAATTATTTCTAAAGCATTTAAAATGTATAATTTTGTCATGAGAACCACGTCAGATTTTAAACGACCAATCACATATATACGTATTTATTTAATTATTTAGTTCGCCCACAAGTTAAATATGCTTGTATGATCTGGGATCCATATTATATTCCTACTATTCCTACTAATATTATAAATGTGAAAGTTTGTATGTTTGGATGTTTGTCCGTCAATCACGCAAAAACGGCTGAAGGGATTTGGATGAAATTTGGCACATATGTAGGTCACATCCTGGAATAACACATAGGCTACTTTTCATCCCGGTAAAATACATGACCTAATGGAGACAGAGGAAGAAGTGGAAGTCCAAAGTTTCTGCTACCTTAGTACTTCAGATTCAAAAGCACCAGGAGTACAGAAACATGTCGAAATTTTTTACCGAGCTAGCTTTTTATTACGAGTGCTAAAAGATTCACACCACCAGGAGACCAGCAACATGTTAAATTATTTTTGGGTAAGATTTTTTTTTAAGCAGATCAGAAACTTTTCGAAATATTTTCGGGTCTGGAATTCCGAGCGCTACAAATTCACAAGTACCAGGAGAGCAGAAACATACCGAGGTATTCCGGGGCGAGAAACATCTCGGAAGTTTTTTGGGGCTTGAATTATGAGCGCTTTAGATTCACAAGTACCAGGAGATCAGAAATATTTCGAAGCATTTTCCGCGCTGGAATTGTAAACGCTATATTTTCACAAGTACTAGGACAGCAGAAACCTGTCGAAGTATTTTCTGGGCTGGAAATTGTGAACGCTATAGATTCCCGAAAATAACCAGGAGAGCAGACACACGTCGATTTATTTTCAGCGCCGGAGTTGTGAGCGGTTAAGTTTAAATTAGAACAAGAAAACAGACACATGTCGTGGTTATCCGGGGCTGGAATTACTAGCGCTAGAGATTCTCAAGTAACAGGAGAGTAAAAACCTGTCGAAGTATTTTCGGGCCAGGAAATTGTGAACGGTATAGATTCTTAAGTACCAGAAGACCAGAATCATGTCGAAATATTCCGGGGCCATAATTACGAGCGCTACAGATTCAGAAGTACCAGGAGAGTAGGAACATCTCGATTTTTTTTTGGGAATAGAATTATGAGCGCTATTGATTCACAAGTACCAGGAGACCAGGAACATGCCGAAGTTTTTCAGGGCTGGAAATTAAGAACGCTATAGATTCGCAAGTACCAGGAGAGCAAAAACATGTCGAGGCATTTCGGAGCTGGAATTACGAACGTTACAGATTCAGAAGTACCAGGAGAGCAGTAACATCTCGAAGTATTTTCTGGGCTGGAAATTGTGAATACTATAGATTCCCGAATATAACCAGGAGAGCAGAAACATGCCGACTTATTTATTTGAGGGGCCTGAATTGTGAGCGGTTAAGTTTAAAAAATAAAAAGCGATCAGAAACATGACGAAGTTTATTTTCGGGCTAAAGTAATGAACTCTTAAGATTAACAAGTACCAGGAGAGAAGAAAAATGCCAAAGATTTTTCAGAGCTGGAAACTGGTACCCGGAGAGCAGAAACATGTCGAGGTATTTCCGGGGATCGGAATCCTGAGCGCTCAAAAATTAAAATTACCAGGAGATCAGAAACATGTGAAAGTATTTCTGGGGCTTATTGCAGACCGTTAGGTTACAAAAGTACTAGAGGACCAGAAACATGTCGAAGTATTGCCGGCGATGGAATTTTAAGCGGTTATGATTCAAAAGTACCAGGAAAACAGAAACATGTCGAAGTATTTTCGGGGCTGAAATTGTAAGCGGTTAGAATTTAAAAGTACCAGAAGAGAACAAAAGTATGTTGAAGTAATTTTGAAGCTGAAAATATGAGCGCTAAAGATTCTCAAGTACCAGGAGACTAAAAATATGTCAAAGTATTTTAAAACTTTTTTTTTACCAAGACAACAGAAATAACTTGCAGTTTTTTTCGGAGCTGAAATTGTTGCAAGCAATTGCAAGCGGGTTTGGATTCAAAAGTACCAAGGAACCAAAAATATACACACCGAAGTTTTTTCAAGGCTGGAAACTGAGAACACTATACATATTCACAAGTACCAGGAAAGCAGAAACATGTCGAGGTAATGTCGGTACCGGAATATTGTGAGCGCTAAAGATTCACAGGTACCAGGAGAACAGAAACATGTCGTGGTTATCCAAGGCTGGAATTACGAGCGCTAGAGATTCTCAAGTACCAGGAGAGCAGAAACATGTCGAAGTATTTTCGGGGCTGGAAATTGTGTACGCCTTAGTTTCACAAGTACCAGGAGAGCAGAAACATTAGTCAGAAGAGTACAGCGGAGGAGTAGGAAAAACTAAATATAATTTCCACTTCCCTCCTTATCAAGCAGGAGACAGATTTGAGTTAGGCCAATAGGCTATAAGGGACATATCCAACTGGGTTAAGCCCAGTTGCCAAGCACCATTGCATGGATTATATATTAACACTGAAATTAATGGGTCCTAAATTGTGAGCTACTTTTGATTCCAGTAATAGGTATGGCAAAATCGCCTGAACGCAGCGTTCAACGTTCTGGTTTCTACAAGGTCCGTATAGTAAACTACCCCAGATGTAACCTGAATACTATCTAACATAATATTACATTCCGTCTGCCAAAGAATACAATCTGTAACGACTGCCAAAGATCTACAAATGACAGCCGGGACAAACGGCTAAACGTGCTTTCTGAAGCTCGGAGGAATCTCGATATGTTGAAAGGGTCACCCTTCAAACTCAAACTCAAACTCAAACATTTATTTCAATTAAACCATTTACAGGCACTTTTGAATTGTCAAGGTCGGTCGGTCCAAAAAGATGAAGCTATTTGCACGTTCCAAAGCGTAGATCTCTATGGAGAAGAACGTGCAAGAAACTCCACGGACACTCTTTTAAAAATAATAAATTGTTACAAAGTTTTCTTGACATCGTGTTGAAATTATACATACATGTGAGAACGATGTGACGAGCATGATAAAAACATCCGAACTAAAAAAGGAACAATTCAAAGAAATAATTAAAATAAATTAAAATAAACCATGGCAGCTGAGAAATGACCAGTCCCAACCGACGGCGCCATGACATACGCCAGGCCCATTCGTCTCAACCATTTTGAATGGAGCCACATAATTTAACGCATACCGCCGCCACCATCAGCTAGGCTTTTGAGTGAGCATGACACTCCCAACCGCCAGGGTACTTGAGTCTATACAATGCAAACACACACATATTTAAAAATGTTGGTACTACTGATTTATCAAATAAAGAACAATAAATCAGTGTGTGAGTTAAATTAAATATAAAAGTCATTAAAGACATCTATAGATATACTACTTCCACAGACTGACCTCGACAAACATTGCTTAACCTTGAAGATCGACATGTTCAGCTATTATTATTTAGCCACGAGCTCCACACGGACAATGTCAACTCTAAAATATTGGACAGAATAGTCAAATAGCCAAATTCACCAGATATCTAATTTTAACGTTTTAATTATCCATTGCTGCATCTTTTTGGGTACAGTACCACTCTGGCTCCATTAGGCCATTACACACGGCATCGCGAACCGCTGCGGTAGGCGGTGAAGCGGATCTCATGTCGCATTGGACTCTAATAAATCCGTTGATGCTAAACACACGTAAATCGCCTTACCGCGCGGGGCACCGCTACAAAATCCCGCGCCGTGTGATTGTGAATGTGCGCCTGTTTTCCATTGAATGGCTTTAATTAATCTGCATGTTGGGCCGCCATTATGCCTCTGTGCTTCCAATAATCCGTACAAAGGCTAGTGCATTAATGATACACGTGACGGCCATGCTTTTGCATTGGACTTCAATGCAGAAGGACAGTTGTAATCAAATTTAGAACTATTTTTTTGCCTGAATTGAATTTTTTTTCCACCTCCTACCGGGACAATAGTATGGTAAGACTACTAAGTTGCAACTTACTCGGTGGCGAGACGATTTGCGTCTAAAAAGGCCACTTTTGTTGAATCACAATTTTTTGTAATCATACAACGTTCTAATAATTTTCCTTTTCATCTTTGAAGCGAAAGCATTAAGTTCAAGGTTTGATTGAAGATTTGTCAATTTTGGGTTATGTGATCTCCTCTCTCTCATCTGAGCGTGTTCTCGGGTTTGCATCCTCAG